>OU343161.1:353014-5153014 GCA_910595825.1 Philhelius pedissequus | reverse complement strand
AAGTCCCCTTTCACACAGGGAAACCAGTTGCTGGAGATTTTTTTGACGTTTTCCTTTAATTGCCTTGTAGCTTTCACACGAAGATATTGATGAGGAAACTGAGTTGCTCGTTTTTTGAATTGCTTTTTAATTTTAAATTTAAAATAAAGAAACCTGGTGCGATTATGTAGGTAAATGTTGTTTTTTTATTGTGGTTGTTAATAATGGTTTGCTAAATTAATATATTTAAAGGTCACGGAAAAACAATGAACCGCCAGAAAATTGATTTGTTGTGCGTTTCTCTTGCCATCCAAATCTTGGACCCAACACATGATAGTGATGATGGGAAGATTATATTGGACTTATTGGAATGCACCGAAGTTTTATTGGTACAGTTGGACACATACGCCACTGACAGGATGATATGACTGATACCTGTGGTGCTGCCTGCTGCTGCTGCTGCTCGCTAATACAGGAACTTCATTATAAACCAAATGTGATGATGAAGCCACAAGCTGGGAGCTTAGTTGGTCCGTGCGTTTTTGTTTGTATGTATGAAATGTGTACCAACTCGTGATGGATTGAATTAAATGCCTTGTCTACAAGAATTAAAACTTGAAATTTTCTTTCACAATGAATTTATTTAGCTCACTTGGTTTGGTTAATATAATAATATAATTGTAGGAAACAATTTCTCTTTAAAAAAAAATATGTTTGACATCTATCAGATACAGAAGTCAAAATGGAAACCTAAGAAAATTTCAAAGCATAACGTCAAAAAAATCTCTTCAAATCGTTGACCGGGGAGATTTTTTTCATTCCCCTTACTTCTTGCCCTTCTCACCGACAAACTCCCAGTTGCCGGCAACTCAGTTTCCTTGTGTGAAAGGGGTCTAAGTCCTTCATTTCACTAACTCTGCAAAGTTTAGAACCTCCTAAATAGTAGTCAAAAACAATATGACTTGACAAACGACAGTAACTTAAAATTTTGCACTTAGATATATTAAGATGAAGGTCATTTTGCATACACCACGCTTCAAATTTAGAAATGTGTTGCTGTAACGCCAGACAATCATTATAACTTCGTATTACTCTAAAAATTGTTATGTCATCGGCAAACATTAAATCGGGCAAAGATAAAACTGATGAAAAATCATTAATAAATAAATTACAAAGCGGTGGAACCAGATGACTTCCTTCAGGAATTCCCGAATGTACAATTATCGGGTTAGACTCAAAATCACCTATTTTAACAATTTGTATTCTACCAATAAGGTAGGACCAAAACCACTTAAGTAGAGAGCCATCAAAACCGCAAGTTTTTAATTTTTTTTATTAAAATTATGTGAATTACTCTTGTTGGTGAGAGTGGCATCACCGAAATCTCGAAGAAATATTTGGCATAACTATTCGTTCTTTAGTTCTTCATTGAACGAAGATGTATGCAAATCGTTAACGTTCAGTTGGCGGACAGATGCAGTACGAGGAAGAAGTGAATGAGATCACCAAGACGCAGTATATTACAAAGGCATTGAATTCAAGATTATCTACTCCATTTTATCTTTGTAAAGCATTGTCTGAAAATTAGCAAGAGATACTAAAAGAAATTTGTAGTGCACTTCTAATGTATTTAATTGCACTTTTAATGTATTAAATGTACTTTAAGGCATTTTAATTGCAATTCCATTGAGCTTTGAATTACACTTTGTATAAAATAAAGGTTCAAAAAATCACTGACAAAGGTATTGTTAATTTACGAAATAAACCTTGTTTTTAAAACAACAACTCTGCTAAAAGCTTTCACAAAATCCGTGTAAACCACATCTATTTGACATCGCTTTTCTAATGCATTAAAGCATTGATTTGAAAAGCAAGCCAAGTTTGTGGAAGTTGAACGGTCACTTAAAAAGCCATGTTGAATATTAGAAACATTCTTGTTAATTATACCATACAATTTTGTTTTCACTATCTTATCCAGAAGCTTTGGTAGAATTGCAAGTTTACTTACGGGTCGATAATTCGTCAATTTTCTTTTATCTCCGGTCTTAAAAATTCCATTCATCTAAAAACTGTGACTGATTAAAAAGTGTTTGAATAGGAACACACAAAGAACGACAACAGTTCTTTAAAACAATTGGATTTATACCATGAAAATCTGGATATATTGAAGAGTCTAATTCACGCATAGCGGAAATAAGATCTTCTCTATCACAAACAAAATTATAGCAATCTGTTATTGGAGAAAGAGATTTTGCGTCATAATTTTTCCCCACAGTAAGATCAGACGTATTATAAATGCCTTGAAAGCTTTCGGCAAAGATTGGCCATTATAGATTATTGTTCACGGAAAACCAATAGACTTTCGTTTTAAGAATGATTCATAGATATAAAAGAGGTAGCTGAAGAACTTTTATGTGTGCATCAAACTACACAACCACTAATCGATTTGGGAAGATTCTCTCGATGGAACCGATTGCTAAGAACAATGGCATACGTTTAGAAGAAGTAACAACTCTCAAGCAACATAAAACAAATTCAAATAATTTTTTACCTCGAGTTATTGCTTCAAGTTCTATAAGAAGACTTTCACCATACTTGGACGAATAGCATCTCCTACGAGTGAAAGGAAGGCTAGATGCAGCCATTTATATTAACATCGAAACAAAGCGGCCAATTATACTTCCTAGGAATCATCCCATAACCCAGCTTATAGTTCAGAGATGCCATGAGGATTTTCAACATGCCAATAACAAGAGTGTGGTCAATCATCTGAGGCAAAGGTATGTTATCCCCAAATTAAGATGTATGTTGAAACTAATTTGCTGTAAATGTCAGTGTTGTAAAGTATATAAAGCAAAACTGAAGATTCCGGAAATGGCCCCACTTCCTCGCGCAAGGATGGCACCTTATTGTAATCCATTCACGTTTACTGGAGTGGATTATTTTGGTCCATTGTTAGTTGCGGTAGGCCGACGTCAGGAAAAAAGATGGGGAGTACTGTTCACATGTCGCACTACAAGGGCTGTTCATGTAGAAGTTGCATACAAGCTTGATTCGGATTCCTTCATTTTATGTTTTCAAAATTTCATATAACGAAGAGGTCCACCAAGGGAAATCTTCCGTGACCGAGGAACCAATTTTGTTGGAGCAGAAAGGTTATTGCGTCAAGAACTTCAAATAGTGGATCCTGCTAACATTGCAAAACATTTTGTCAGTCCGTTGCTAAAATGGATTTTTAACCCTCCAGCATCGCCACCAATGGGAGGGGCGTGGGAGCGTTTAGTTCGCTCTTTCAAAGCGTTATACAATTCCTTGCCGACAAGAACGCCGACCGATCCACTTTTGAGAAGCTGTTTAGTGGCTGCTGAAAATATGATTAACTCAAGGCCACTCACGTATATGCCTTTAAATGATGACCTCGCAGAAGACCTAACTCCGAATCATTTCTTGAGGCTTTCTTCTGAAGGTGGTCAACCTATTGGAAAAATAAACGATAGTGCTAATGTCCTGAAATACAAATTCCAATATAGAGAACAGTTTGCAAACAAATGTTGCGAACGATTTATAGCCGAATATGCACCAGAACTTACATTACGTTCGAAATGGTATGATCCAGTGCAACCGCTGAAAATTGGAGATATAGTTATCATCGTTGATAAAGACCTTCTTCGAAATAACTATCCAAAGGGAAAGGTGATTGCTGTTAAGCCATCAACAGATGGGCAAGTTTGCAGCGCTACAGTGCATACCAACATTGGTGTTTTGGAACGGCCTGCAGTTAAATTGGCGAAGCTAGAAGTCTATAAAGAAGATCGTGGTACAACAACAACCCTAACGGCAATTCTCGTACCGGGAGGAACTGTTGAGATAAGTAGTAGCTCCCAAACGGAAGCTGTCAAAATGAACATCGACAACACTGGCAGACAGAGCGAGAAGAAAACAAATTCTACAATCGTGGCATTCGTGAAATAGATATCGGACTTGAGCAGACAGAAAATTTTCATTTTGAGAAAAGTAACGTAGAGATAAAGCCACTAAAATTTTATTGAGTTAATTTTAAACTAACTAATATAGAATAAATAAAGTTTGTTTAACTTCTTCAAAAGTTTAGTCTTTTTTATTAAATAATTTTTAACACAATCTGTTATTGGAGAAAGAGATTTTGAGTCATAATTTTCCCCAAAGTAAGATCAGACGTATTATAAATGTCTTGGAAGCTTTCCGCAAACCAGTCAACTATAGTTTGCGGATCACTTGAAGATGGGATTGGTCGTTATAGATCATTGTTGACGGAAAACCAATAGATTTTCGTTTTAAATTTACAAATTTCCAAAAAACATTTCGGCTTTTGTTTTAGGTTGCTTTCTGTTATATGTTTTATAATAATATTTTCTTAGAAAATCTCCAAGAAGATCTATTGCATTTCGAATTAGTAATAACTGATATTTTAGCCCTGTATTAATAAAGTGAAAGTGTTTTGTTTACAAAATAAAATTTGGTTTAATTACTTTGTTTACAACCTTTAAAAGAAAGTTTCAATAAAATTAAAACATATTGCCAGGCGGGCGGCACAGCGGTGACTAAAAAAAATCAAGAGATGTTTAATTAACTTACAAGTGATTTCTTGACCAAGGACAAAAACTACCCGACTCGTGTGATCTTTTTTATTGACTTTAACAGGAAGCACTTGGTTACTTACAATCTCAAATTTCGAGTCTGATTCATAATGAGTTTACATTTCCCTTTATTACAAGGGTAACTTGCATAATAAAAGAGAAAATATTTCAATAACTGACAGAACAACAGCTACATTGGTGTGTTCGCTTAAAGAAAAAAATGCAACAAAACTAAATATTGTTAAAATCCATAAAGACGAACCCAAGACGACAAGTGTAATTTTACAAACAAGTGCAGCAACCACCATGTTATGACTGCGACTGCAGACATACCTATGTACATTATGTATATGAGAAACTATTGATGATTTAAGTTTCAGAATTTTGATAAAAAAAAAAGAAAGATCACCCACAAAAATCAGATAGATAGATTTATCGGAAGAAACGAAACCAAATTACAAGGCCTATAGTAAGAGAAACTAGATTAACGACGCTTGATACGATAAATCATCTGAAGTAAACGACGGGGGGACTGCTTTCAAGTTTTTTTTTGAGGCGCTGCGATGGCCCACAAGAGTTTCACTTTAGTTAGCATAAAATTGACAAAAAAACACAGGACTTGGGTCTGAAATTGGGTTAGCTAGCAAACACCTTACCTCACTTTGCCACCGCAAAACTGACAGTCGGATCCCTGCCATCCGTCTGGGCAGATGCACGCATTGTTCCTGCAAATGCCACCGTTCTTGCAACTCTCGTCCGTGGTACAGTTGAAGGCGTCAATAGTCTGCACCACCGACATCCAGATCGCCAACATTTGGATGAATGTAATGATGAAGACTTTTCGACGATATTTGACGTTAAATGTGCCCGTGGAGGAGTATTCGCAGCACATCATTTTCGAATGGAATATCATTCCGTCTAGCATTGTTGTTTTACTGCTGCTGTTGCGGCGGCGGATGTTGCAGCCAATTGCAATTGCAAATTTTTTTTGATTAAGATTCTTTTTGTTATTCAATACGATTTCGAGAGCGTAGATTTGAATAATCGTTTTAACTTTTTTTGTTTTATATTTTCTTTTTTATATTTTATCACATTTTTGTATCTTATTATTTATAATTGTTTACTGGGTGCGGACGCGAAGTGAAATTGTATGAAGAGAACATGTTGGTGACGTACGAGGGCTTTTTTATATCTATTGGAAATTGTTTATGTCATTAGATTAAAAAATTATTTGTTTAGATTCAATTTGAGAAATTAAATTGGAAGTAAAATCGAATAATTTTTAACATTTTTTTGTAGACGAAAGTTATTTTTCGACGTACAGCTGAGGACAGCAAATAGTTTGACACACAACACTAACACTTATGCATTTCGTGGTAGGGTGTGCAACATACGAGAACAAAAAACAACTGTCACGCGAAATTCCAGTTCAGTGGTGGGAGTTTGGGTGTGTTTCATTTTTATGTTTTTGCTTGAATTTGAGTGAATGTATTCAGTGATAAGGTGGAATTATTTATGGCAATTATTAGGTGCGTTCCCGTACTAAAAACAGTCAAATTCTGCTCCCATACTCCAAATTTTTGTAGTTTATCACAGAAGAGAGTGCTCATGAGAGAGTAAAATATTTCCTAATGCTGCGAATTTAAGTCCAAGAAATTTCTTTGGACAAAATTATGAAGACTGTCAAATGAAGGAAAAAGAAAAAAAAAAACAATACATAGGGTCGCTGTCAGTTGGCATATGTGTATCGTTAGAAAAGTTGAAAATAATGGAATTTATAGATTGGTATGGCTTATTCGTGCAATAAATTAAAATTGTGATTTCAAATTGCTTATTTTAAGAAATAATTTCATGTAAGTCCTTTAAAAATATTTTCAAAAATACACTTTAATTTTGACGTTAAAAAATGGCTAAAATAGTTGTTCAAAGCATTGCAGTACTTTTGTTAAATTTTGTTGCTCTCCGAGGGATTTTTACCCCCACTCTTGGAAAAATGACAGTCTTCACATTTGTGTGCACAAAGTACGGGAACACACTTATTATTTAGGCCTATTAGGCGAGATCTTTTATTCTGTTATGAATTTGCATACAAAAATTTAAGCTGTCAAAAAATCGTTTATGAATTATAATTTTGGTATCGGGCATGCTAAATCTGCTATAAAATCTGTTAAGAAATCAGCTTATGAGCTGTCAAAACTTCGAAATTCTTAAAAAGTCTTTTACGAACTGCATTTTTGGTATTCAGCCAGCATTACACAATCTGTTATGGAATCTTTCATGAATCATAAAAGACACATTTTTGTTACTTTTATCATAAAAGATTTCAATATATGAAGTAAAAACTTTTATTTCGTTAATGAATTGTTCTTAAAAGGACAGATATAACAAAATATTATTAAAATACATAATAACAAACACAAATATGAAAGAAATTTCAAACTATTTATTTCAATAACGAAAGTACAGAACACATTTTGATGGATGAAACGTGAACTAAACTGTCGCTTATCTTGCCGGGGTCGTTTTTGTACAACTTTTTATATTGGATATATATAATTCAAGAACTGCTATTGACAAATGACAAAGATTGATTATTATTTATCTACGCGAAACAAAACACGATAATTCCTCAGGTTAACAGCCCTTTTCTGCCGTTGTAATGCTCACAGGTCACATTTTTTTGTGAGGTTGTTCTTGTGAGGTTTCCTATGAGGAGGTCACAATTTCGTATTCTGCTCAGACCCTCATTAGATACCTCATAAGGAAACTCACCACCCGAATGTGAATTTTTCTTAGTTACGGCGGCCAGCTTATTTGTCAAAACAAACATAATATCAAAATAATCTGCAAATTACAAAAGTGATGAATTACCTAAAATTTGTTTAAAAACATCTGCAATAATAATTTATTTGATAAGAATATAATCAGTTTCAATCAAGTAATAATTAAAATCGGTGTTCTAGCTTGTAGATGAACTGAGCAGATGGCCGGGATTCTCAAGAAGAACTTTCGGAGCCAAATCCAATTTTTTTTTCAAAATTTTAGTATGCAGTTTTTTTTTAGAGTTTATTAATAGCTGCGTGTTATTAGCCGTGTTTTATTATCGCCAATAACCCATATGGGTCACCGCGTAAAAATAAAACGATCTGGGTTATGTACTGAAATGTACCCTCTGTTCGCCGAATTTAATACTAATATTTGCAAACCCAGATAGAAACCCCGATAGAAACCTGGATTTAGTGTTGTTTTTGTAATACGTGCTAAAAAATTAACTAGACCCAGACCCGTAGATAATAAAACGCAGCTATTATTTACGGTTCTCGGTCTGGGTTTATGCTACGTTTTCACCTAAAGATAATCCGGTTTAAATTGAGAAGATTAAAAATTAATCTTCAAGTGTTTTCACTAGTGAAAAAAAGATTAGTTTGACGTTTTCACTATGAATTGCCATTCAAAGGTCAATACTACAAGTCAAAAACAAAATAATTGGGAAGAAGATTAATAATTTCGGTGTAGTGAAGAAATTTAATTTCAATAAATAAAAAATGAGTAATAACGTTAAAATATTGTTATCCCAACATCTTGCAGCAAATAGATATATTTACATAAATACTGTAATCGCCTTTGCACGGTTTTCGTTTTTATATATTTGGGAAAGAACAACTTCAAGTTTGCTGTAGGATAGCAAAAACATTTTTCATTACAAATTCGAGTCATCGACCGCTTTGGTCTTTGTAGCTTTATTGCATTTTTTATTTTCATACTTACTTAATTATACCAGACAAAAACAAATTAAATAATGTTTATTATCTTTAGGTGAAAACGTAGCATTACCTACTACAGCTGATGATTTGATAGCAAATTTTAGGTCTGTTTGTATAAACATTTCTTTTTCGAAGTTACATAACAGACTTTTATAAAAGATTGAACTCCTGAATACCTAAATATCTTTTATGGCGAATATCTCTTATGCATTATAACAGAAAATTCATAGCAGAATAACAGATGTGGCAGAATAGGCAAATTATAAGGATATCCTTTCACACATGAATACTACTTGGTTGAGATTTTGCTGACGTTTACTTTAAATTGCCTTAAACATATCTTGTTCTTCCAAATGAAGAAACAACACGATGAAGAGGAGAGATAGACTAATAGTAATTGGAGTAAACAAAATCTCCCCTTGTGAATATTGTTTGACCTTTTGTTTCATAGTTTCGTAGGTTTTGATTTTGATGATATATTATGTATGATAAATTCATGTTTCATAGTTTCGTAGGTTTTGATTTTGATGATATATTATGTATGATAAATTCGAATTGTGTAGTGTTTTCAAAAAAAATCATTGAAAGTTTTGTTGCTCAAAAAATTTATTATAAAAACTAATATACCTGTATCCGGAAAATAATCATTAAATGGAATGGGCGAAAAGGTTGCCGTGAACCATTATCACGATTTATTAATAAGGTGAACTCAATGCATAACTTCAAAGAAATTTTCCATTGTCAACATTTTTTACTTAGAAAAAAATATAAAATAAAATAAATAAAACACTTGGTTTTTCCACAAATTTGTAATTTTTTTAATGGCCAACGCGTTTCGTCTATGAGGACATCATCAGTGCACTGATTTATAACATACAATTTGTTTTTCTTAGAAGTTAGTGTGGTGAATAATTTATATCTATAATTTCATTTTATAACAGTATTAAAAACATATACTATTTGTATAAAGAATGAAAAGCCAATAAAGTACGTTGAAAATAGAAAGGTATTTTTTATGTTTGTTTTATTTAAAAGTGGACTATTATTTTGGTAGGCCTATTTGGAAATTCAAAATGTTTAAACATTTGTATTGATTTATGTCGTAGATTTCGTATTTATCTAAATACACGACAAGCACATAAGCGATGTAAAAAGGTTACATTACATCGTCCAAAGTGCAGCCATGTCCAGTACTTTTTATATGTTGCGAGAATACAGAATCGGGATCCTGATTAACCGAATGTTTGAAATGTTCATTTATACGTTTAGACAACATCCTTGGAGTTGTTTTTTTTTTTATTGAAATGTCGGTTTTTTGTTTTATTTTGTTGTTACAAAGTTCATTTTTAAGTGTGAAATTATTAAAGTAGGCTGGCTTAATGTTGGCTTTAGATAGAGGTAGCGAAAGCACAACGGGGATGTAAGGCAGCGACTCCATTAGCTCCATCGGCCATTATTGCAGACACTACTACTAAAAATTTATACTTCTTTGCTATGTGGGCAAAAATAAATCGTGAAATTTCATTCTTCTCCAAGAAGCGCTAAGCGCCTTATGTACTTTAGAATAGGTATAATCTGTCTCATCTGCACGATTTATGTGGGATGTCATGAAAAGTCAAATTTTATTTCTCCGTTTATTTCTTCCGAGAAGACAAGAAATAAATACAGATTTTTATGTCTAAAAATAAAAAAAATCCAGACATAAGGGGACTCCACAAGAAATATTGACTACATGACACATTTCTTGCAATCATTTATTTCAAGTGGAGGCCTAGGGTAAGGGATCATTCGCCCACTACTTCTCATCCTCCTCCTTTGCCTTGGGAAAAATTTAATGCAAAGCTATCGATCTTGATGTTGCTTGAAAAAGGAGGATATGAATTATTCGGATGTAGTATCCATTTTTGACATCTATGTCTTTGATGGTATTTATTTCTTTAATAAAACTGGCACTGTTAAATGGAACCTTAAAAAGCCGCGATGTAAAAGATGATGAAATACTGACATTTTTGTGATCCATGGGTGGGCACATGACGTTGAAGTGGGTATAATCTATATTGTACTAAGCTTGCTTCTGATACAAACGTTCTACGTGTATATGATAGTATGTGTTTAATATATGTGTGCGCTGTTGTGTTTTAAGAATCTCTAGTATAAAGCAAGCGTGTTGTGTTATTTGTGAATTTTTATTTATGTGAATATTTTAAACTCACTAAAAAATTCATTTTACAATCCTAAGTCCATTGACAAATCCAAAATAAGGAAGGTGCTCTTTTTTATAACTCAATTTTGTATACAGTAGTCCCTAGATAATGTGAACTAATTAAAACAAGGCGTTTTCGAATTTTAAAGGTGTTAACAGTTCTTTAGTTCTTATTAACTTCTTGAAACAACTTTCGTATCCCTTTAGAATAACACAAAACAATGTTTAAAGCACAGTTTCAACATTAATTAAGTTTAACAAAATACAAAAAATATATAATTACCTAGTACTATTAACACAAACAAATAATTTCAAAAACAAACAAAAAAAAAACATTTGTATCGGCGTAGTATTAATTCTTAGAAAAATAATTCGTTACCTTAGATAAATAACAGTTAGTTAAAAGAAAGCCAGATATATATGTACACAACTTTATAAAAGAAATTCACATTTTACAGTTCAAAAATGTCGCATGTTCCCATGTTATATAGAGATGACAATAGCCGTGTTTTATTTTCCCCGTGATCCAGATAAGTCCTATTTATTTGCGTTGAAACAACAAAACTAAATCCGTTTGTTGTTGTAACGCAAATAAATAGATGATCTGATCTGGATCACGGGGAAAATAAAACACGTCTAATGTAAAGTTTTATCGATTCACATTTTGGAGAAATTCACATTATCGGTAATTCACATTATAGAGAGACTACTGTACTACTGAAATTATTCAGCCAAGTTAGACGAGTTATAGTCCGAGAGCCCACAGAAATTTTACTTAAGTAGTTATTTACAAATGTAGGCGTGTTGCATTTTCAAGTGGGAGCAATAGTGCAGCAAATATACAGAGTCTAGATAATTGTGATAACAACTTTAGCATAACTTCAAAATGATGAAGTGAGCATACTGTTTGCAAATATGGTAGTCTAAGATGTTTTGCTGGCGGCTTTCTGCCTGCAAGACGAGCTCAAAATAAGTGCTTCTTGCAGGCAGAAGGCCGCCAGCAAAACGTCTTGGACCACCATATTTGCAATACAATTTATTTGATTAAAATTTGAATCTGGTTGATAATTACAAAACGCTGAGAGTGAACAAAGTCACTGAAGTTTCTAGTATCGTTTTCTTGGACATTGCGTGTCATTTTCTTTTCTTAAATTTAGTCCCGATTTGGCAGATATTACTGAGATAAATCGATTCGTTGAATTGAAATCAGTGAGTTTAAATTGCTAAGCTACGGATCAAAGTTTGAACGATGGTGAAGTTTGTGCAATTGGAAGATGGTGTCATTATGGGGGATGTATTCATGCAAGTACGGGAGGTATCAAAAATGTCCACTTCGTTGTTCTTTGACCGGTTTCCAAAAAAACTAAGGATTTTGGTTAAAAAAAAATCCTGTGCACTAAGGTATTCTCATTAACGACTCAACGGACTTTAATCAAAATTTGTATATAGGACGTAGGTACTTCGAATTCTAAACATACTGAAATTTTCGAAAAATATTTTTTTCTGTTTATTGATACATTTATTCATAATTTATATAATTATTTATACTTTTTCATGCCAAATCTATTTACGTTAAATACTTAATGAATATATATATATTAAATTATAAAAAAACGTGTGGACGTTTTGTTTAATTCTGTTTTTAAATTTATATTAAAATTATTGTACAATAGCAACATATCTTTTTCAAATTTACAAATTTTGTATATAAAAATTAAGTAAACAACGATTTTAAAAATATACATATTTAGTTTCTGCTAAGAATCGTGTGACCGAACATTAAGAGTAAGTACGTGCGATCCAGTCCTGCATTTTAGGTTTTATATTATTATTATTATTCTATATTATATTTATTTACTATATTTTAAAATTTGTATTTCAGTCTATAAGAGAAATTCTGTTTGACAAAATATACTATAGCTGTAGTATATTATATATGTACTTAAGCTTAAATAAGACCTATAATTTAAAACGATTTAGTACGATGTTAAAGCAGTTTCAATATAATACTGAGCTAATAAGAAAATTTTGCTAATTTTAAACAACTTATTCATCGAAGTATCTTTAAATATTTAACTAAAGTTAAAGTCACCAGAAAGCAATTTTTTTTTAACAAATTGTGTGTAAGCACTGTGGATTTGAGAAGTAGATCCAGATTCAGGTAAGTATCCAATTAAAATTGTTGATATAGAAAAGAAGTCTGCCTAGAGTGGGGCTCGAACCCACGCGTCTAAGTTAGCTATCGACCACAATATCCACTGCGTTATTGCAACCCGTTTTTGTGAATAAGGTTTTTTATTTTTTTAGATACCTTTCATAGTCTACACGTTGACTGTTTCAATGTAAAAATGACGTCAAAATATGTCCTAACTTTGTCACACCGTCGTGTGATTTATAACGAAAAATGCTATCTGAACCTAAAATGTGTCTTGCCGACGCTCCAAATCACCAAACAAAACAAAATTCCATAGGTACATTATACGATATGTACATACGTATGTAGTTAGGAACGGGTACAACAAAAAATTGGTCAACTGTCAATAATCTATAAGGTGAATTTATATCAATTTAAGACATTCACCTAAAAACAATCCTTTTATACCTCTTTAAAGAAAAGCTTTTTTTTAGCTAAAAGCTTTGTGTTAAAAATACATATCATGGCTATGGGATGTATAGCAATGCATGATAAACTAACAAGGTATATGCGCGGGAACATTCCCTGATTTCTATTCCTGCTGCTCTCGTTATTACTTTAAGGGCAAATATTTGTATTACAAAAAGGCGATTCTTTTTTATTTGACAGAAAGAAAGACGTGAAACAGAATAAACATATTATTTTAGGTAAAATATTTGCAATAAAAAAAGTAAAGTTATCGTCGATTTTTAATTAGTCCACAAGTCTAAACGGACCTGACGATTTTCCAGTTCAAAGACGTGTTCTCTGTGAACAATTATGTAGACTAAATTTAAACATTTGGCCTTATTTAATTTGGATTATACAATTCTATAGGTCATTTTAATTTAAATTGCACAAATTCACAAATTATACAAAGTAAAAAAAGTAGGGTGGTAGTGGAAAATATTTGTCCAAAAGAAGTCTCCTAGAGTTCTAGTTTCATAAAACCGAAATAAAGTAAAGGTAGCCCAAAATGGCTGCGAAAAAGGACGAAATAAAGACCCATGTGAATTCTTATGACCTACTCCTTACAAGTACTAACATACTAATCACTAACACTACTTTTAGAACAAACTTTATCAATTTGAAATTCAAAAGAGTGAGTCGAGTGTCGACAAGTATGCCCAGTCTTTTAATATGTCGCTTTTCTTCTATATTTGCTTGGTCAATATTGTAGTTATCTTTCAGCAAGATAAATAACATTTAATTACATACCATTTAACAGCTAAATTAATATTTTTGCAGTTTATGCTGGTAACTCACATTAGTCATTAATGAATAACAAAAAATGATGAGGCTGTCTTCAGAAACATATAATGTCAATATCTCCCGCTTACTGTTCATTAGTTTCTGACAGTAAATATCATAAAACGTAGCCACAAATCTGCCTTGCATTTTGAATTGACTTTAAAGAAGAGTCCTCCTTACAGTACAACCCCAACACCACTATTGTCATTTGCTCTGTTATACGCCCTCGGTGATATTTTCTTTTTGTCCAAAAAGTTTGATCGATTGCACCCTTTTCCCTTCGCCGCCGATATTAATATCAGTGTGCGAGGCAATAAATTCGGTTCTCACGGCAATAGTTATAGTAGTCTATTATTGTTGATTTACTCAGTGTACTTTTATCGTCCTGATGAGGCGATGAGGCGATTAAATGAGGCGATGAGGCGATTAAATGCTACATTAAATTAAAAGTGATAACATAATACAAAACTTTAGTAATTTTAGTTTATGATTAAATTTTTTACCTGAAAAACTGTATTGACTGGTATTTTAATGACGAACGAGATAATTATAGCTAGAACTTCCCGAATCTCTAGCCGAAATTGTAGCCCATGATAAAATGTGTGGATTGCTAACGTGTAGGCAGTTTTCCATGGAAATGTGTAATATGACAACCAACATCTAAAACTCAATTACCAATTCTTTAAAAGTAATTAAAATCACTATTTATTTATCTCTAGAAATAAACCGTTTAAAAATTATTTTTCGATATAAAAAATGTATCTATCACACAAAAGAGTTTTATCAAAATCCTCTCCTATGAGCGAATTCATATCAACTAAGCCGTAACCCTTATTTGTATCCACAGTTTCTTCACATAACTCTAGTCGTTGACATTAACATTCTTATACTAACATCCCTTGTGACATCCTCGTTTAACGGATGTACAAGTTAGTTAAAATATATTTTTACTTAATTGTTTTATCAATTTTAAGAATTAAAGAAAAACCTATTCTATTTTAAAATAAGAAGAAAAATCATTTACATATAATAAAATATCTTTGCGAATATACATATTTGAAAAGTGTTCTGCATTTTCTAATACCACACAATCCTTTTTCGCCGGATACAAAAAAAGGATACAATTTTGAATTTTCAATAAAAGAAGGTGAAATAAAAGAAAACAAATAACCGTAATCATCAAACGCCCCAAAAGGAAAACGTTTGAAATTGCTTGAAAATAGTTTAATGTGTTATTTTTTTTAATTCCTAAACAAAAAATTTAACTTCTTGAGACTTTAGTTAAGAAAAAAAAAATTATCAAGTTTATAGTTGAAAAATCGATAGTTATCTCTCTCTTTTGAAGTGACTGTCATCCTCGAACAAAAATGAAACAATTTCTTTCCAAAATATAAATCGTGCTTTTGGGTGTACTTGAAAAGCTCTAGATTAAAGTCAGACTCACCACATACCAGTTGATGAAACATCAAATTTTTCCACCCTTTAAGAGGACTATTTTATCGTGTCTTCATTTAGTAAAAAAAGTACATATTCAAACTACATTTAATTTGTCCATTTACCAAAAATCTGTTACTCTAAAGTTGTTTTGTTTTATAAATTTGTATCTCGAACTTAAGGTGTGCCACATGAGAATAAATTTATCCTCGCAATAAGTTAACATCAATAAAAGAGTTAAAGTGTGATGCATCTGCATTTTGAACGTAACGTTACTACAAAATGCGATTGCACAATTTTGTCCTTGTCATGGATGGGAAAAGTACCTGATGACATACCGGAGGTAAGTGCTTCAATTTAAATTTAATAATAATTTTATATATAAATAAAATAAATTGTAATAATATGCTGGCTTTTATGTAATTAATAACGCTAAGTAGTTCATATAAGAATTGTTTGAAGGTGGGGGCAATTTATATTGTCTTGTTGCATTCGAAATCAATCATAAAGGTATATAGGATAATATATGTGGATACATACTCATAGTTTGATTGGTAGTTTAACTTAAAGCTTATTCTATTATTATACTCGCTCGTCGTAAACTCGTAAGTGAGGACGAGGCGTGACAACCCCACAACTCAAGAACCCTTATGTATGGTTTTTATAAAGTATAAAGTGATTAAATTATGAGTTATGGGTTAGTCTATATATAACTACATATATACCGCTACAACACTAGACATTTTTATTAACAAAGATGACCGACCTTAAGTGCTGCAGATTCAATAAAAATGTAATTGTGTTATTCTCTTGAATTGCCCTAAACATTTTTCGAATATAGAAATTGTCATTGTTTAAAGTAGGTACTTTGAAATGATTCCCTTTTATTGTCTTTTTTAACAAAAAAATTAATAGATACTTAAAAGTGCTATAATGGTCGTTACTTATTTTGTTATAATTTTAATAGCTCGTATTTGAAACACAAAATCCTGATTTTTAGCTGTATCTTTTTTAAAGATCCAATATTTAGTTTTTACTTGATACGGTGATACTTGGGACTTATGTAAGTACTATAGGGGAAGTATTGCATTTAGAAAAAAATTCGAACTCGAGATTTTAATCAAACTTTACAGTACGATGATAGAGAACACAGAAAAGGGGGTACCGCAATTCCGTCTGTCTGTAAAACGATTTATTTTCGCGATTTTCTTAAAACTTGGTGTTTAAGCGTTTTAGGTGATTGTCTAAAATAGATTTTTGAATCTTGTTTTAAGCCCCAAAAATAACGGTAGTTGCCAAACGATTTTTCTACCATCTTAATTATGTATCTCGAAAACGGCTCTAACGATTTTGATAAAAATAAATGCGTGTACTAGTCTACATTTTGGTCATTTTTTTTTAGAAATTTTGTTATTAACGGTACCTACCGTACAACCATTTGTTTGATTTTCGACTTTCTCATAAGCATCTCGGCGGATTTCGATCAAAATGTTATCATTTTGAATTATAAATAATACTGCAATTTTTAAATTTTCGATAAATATTTTTTAGGATTTTTGAAAAAAAAAATATTTCTTTTTTGTTTTAAATTTAAAATTTAATATTTCGAAAACGTGTATATGATTTTAAGAACAAAATTAAAGAAATTTTGTATATAAAAATTTGGGTAAAAAAAGGACTAAAAATTGGATTCTTTATAGAACATAAGAACGTTCAAGGATAAGTTTTACAACCCTATATCATTGTGATTGAGTGCGTTATCTTGCTGAAATTTCCATGTCAAGTCACCAAACAGTTCAGTTATAGAAGGGAACACTTTCAAGAGCACCCACAATAATATATTATTATGCATACATCCGAAGAGTCAGGAACTGCAACTCTAGAACGCCGTAGTACGTTATGGTTAAGTGGTGTTTTTTTCTAAGCTATAATCACATCAAATGCTTAGTCCTCGATATAAACCGCTTCACTGTATACAAACTTTCATGAGTTTTTTTTTTTGGCGGGAGAGTCGTGTGAACTTCAGAATTGCTCTTTTGTCAGCAACATTGGTAACACTGTTACTACTTAACTGTTCGCCCCGAATAGACTGGCCACACTTTCTATAAACATTGATTTTTGTTTTTTCGTCCTCTGCCAATGATTTAGCACCAACCATTTTAACTGAAATTATCTTAAAATGATTGAAAGACATCAGGGAATATTTAACCAGTATGCGAATTTTAATTGGATTCTAAAATGTTCTTGCTCCTGTGGCACAAATATCCCGGACACGATTTGGCTCGGTTCAAGTGATGATCCGGTCTTGGCCAGTTCCGTCTGCGATTTCATTCCCTTGTATATTACAATATATTGGTTCCTTATTAAGACAGTATGAATATTTTTATAGTTATCTAGCTTCGCCGTATCCACTGTTTTTGAGCAATGTTTTCTAAGATCTTCGTATAGAAGACTAATTTGTTCAGAATCGTTTCGTTTTCGATTGGTCGTCTGGAAGGCTTCAGAATGCTTCTGAAAGTGTTATATTATTGGTATCAAATGACAGTGCTTCTCCTGGAAAGAATATTAATTCGATTCTGGATTGAAGTCAAACTCGAATTTAATATTGTGTCGGCTATGTTTACAAAATAAAATAATCAAAAATGTGCGTTTGAAAAACATTTCATGTATTAGAAAATGTTGACTAATAGGTTTTGTATGCGAAATTATTATGCAGTAAACGTACATAAATGTACATAAGGTTACATAAATTACTATTTAGTAAATGTATACTTCATACGAGTCTAAACGCTCGATACATTTACATTAAAATACATTTATTTTGAATGGGAATAAGTAACAAGAACAAAATGACTTCAAATAATCTCCACATTTCCACTATTTTAAAACTTTTAAGATAATGTTACGATTTTTTTTCCGTGGGTAGGTTTAAAACCTTCAAAAGAGTCTATGAGGACCGCATAGGAGTGTGAGATTCTTACTGCACTAAAAACACCTCCTCCCTAACTAAGTTGAAACTTATCTAGCAATTTATTTTTAACGAATTTAATAAACGTGTTGCAGGTAACTATCCAGTGATAGTTCCTGCTTATTCCGTGAATTTAAAGCGGATTCTCGTTTAGTGCACCAGATCGGAAGGCTTAGTCCTTCGCAGGCGGCGTACTAAATTCGTCTCATCGATAATGTTGATAATAGTACTATTACAGTGTTGTAATAGCTGTTTTCTATTATTTCGGGCAACATTTTTTATTTCATCGCGAACCGTGGGAATCCCGAGATCTCTGTGGAGATCTTCGTTTCTAGTGTACCAAGGTGCCCTTACAAACGATCTTAAGAGTTTATTTTCAAATGTTTGTAAGGTATTTAAATTAGAATCTCGCGTACAACCCCAGAGTTGTATAGCGTAAGTCCAGACAGGCTTAAGCATCTGCCTGTACAAAATTAGCTTGTTTTCGATACTGATCTTAGATTGTTTCCCAAGCAACCAGTACATAGCTCTGAATTTATTATTTAACTCTTCGCATTTCTTTTTAACATGCGGTTTCCATTTTAATTTCGCGTCTAGATTCATTCCGAGATATTTTGCTTCATTAGCAAATGGAACTTGAACCGTATTAACAATACCGGTAATCTATTAATTTTTTTTTACATTATACATAGACTGATTTTACTTCGTTAAGCGATATCCGCCATGTCTTTGTCCATTCACTGACAATATTCAGAGCTTTTTGTAATTTAGTCGTAGCATCATTTATAGTTTGGCCCTCTGCTAGTATCTAGTATTGCAGTGTGGTCAGCAAACGTGGCTACGATAGTGTCTTCTGTTTTAGGTATATCACGTGTAAATAATAGGTACAATACTGGACCTAAGACACTTCCCTGTGGTACCCCAGCCACTATATCTTTGAGATCCGAGTAATCGTTTCCATGTCTTACTCTAAAGAGTCTATTCTCTAGATATTCTTTTAGAAGCGTATAAAGTGCTTCAGGCAGAATTTGTCTTGATTTAAAATTTAGGCCTTCGTGCCACACCTTATCAAAAGCTTGCGACACGTCTAGGAAGACCGCCGAACAAATTTTCTTTTCTTCAAGAATGCTTGCTTTTAAATCCGAACTGATGTTCAGATATAAGCCGCTTTTCTTCTATTATTGGCTGCAGGCGCAGCAGTAATATTCTTTCAAAGACCTTAGATATATTACTGGCAGAAGCGAAATGGGTCTACAAGATTTCTTATCATGTGATCGTTTTAGTGGTTTGAGAACCATTATAACTTCCGCAACCTTCCATTAGCTCGGAACGTACTTTAGCCTTAGTGTGGCATTTTTTATATAAAGACGATTAATTAACCCTTTGGGAGGAAGCATTTTGAGAACTTCGGCCGTAATTAAGTCATATTCCGCAGCTTTCTTATACTTAAGCTTTCTCATTTTGCTAATTAATTCGGCAAGGGTAACCTTTCTTGCTTTGTAATTTTCGCTTGAGTTAGAACGTATATTTAAATTTTCGTTGAGTCCTTGCCCATCAAAAGGTTTAAATGTGTTCTCCAGGTAATCCGCGAAAACTTTTGCTTTCTCTTTGTTCGTTTTTGCTCATTCGTTTTGATCATTCTTAATCGGAGGCGCTGGTAGCTTTGGTTTCTTCGTTTTTTTAACAGCTTTCCAGAGTGAGCAGTTGGATTCTTTTCCAGCTGTCAGGTTTTTAAGATAATTTCAAACTACAGAATTTTTGAATTCTGTCGTTTTTTTTAGGAAATTACACAAGCGATTTAAATTACCTTGTGTTGAGAAGCTCGAGTTGGTTGCCATTTCTTACGTGCTTTTCGTTTCTATTTTACTAAATCTTTTATTTCCTGCGGATATTTCAGGTTTTTAAAGCACGGCATTTCTCTTTGCCATGCGGCTTGTTGTACGATATTGACGAAGTTATCTACTGCGTCTTCAAGTTCGAGAGGCGTTTGTAGTGAAACCCTTAATTCAACGTTATCTTCTATATCTTTCTTAAAACCTTCCCAGTTGGTTTTCATATTGGTTAGCGTGTTTGGTTTCTCATTTTTAACAAGATTTTCGCTCATAGTGAGAATAAGAGCAGAATGATCTGAGAAAAGATCAAAGCTTTCTGTTAAGCTAATTTTATTTGAGGGTATTCCTTTGACCACAAAAAAAATCTATAAGGTCAGGTATTTTCGATGGATCAGTCGGCCAGTAAGTCGGGTTCGAATGAAAATCGCAATTATTTTTCATTCCCGCTTCGTAGAGCATTCGACCCTTTTGAGAAATACCTCTAGATCCCCAAAAGCTGTGCTTCGCACTAAAGTCACCACCAAGGATAAAATTTTTGTTTAAGTAACTTTAGCACGTTCATAAACGCATTCTCTTCAATTTTACATCGTGGAGGGCAGTATATGGAAGATACATTCAGTACAACATTCTGAGTTCTAACCTGTACACCGATTAATTGCATTGATTCAGCCTCTATTTTCGGGCCTATCGTGTGTTCGATGCATTCTTTTATAAATAAAGATGCCCCACCTCTTGCTTTGTTCGACGGATGAGTTGCGTGGTATTCTAAAGATCCATTGATCTTACTATTTGATTGTCTCTTGACATGCGTTTCCGATATCAAACAAATATCAATATCTTTCTCATGCATAAACATTTATAGTTCTCCAAGTTTTTGCCATAATCCGTTGGCATTTCAAGTAATTATTTTGAGCTTTTTCATCAAGGATTATGTTTAAGACGTTCGTAAGTGGATCACCAGCAGTATCTTTTTGTAAACGTATGTTCTCAGCCGTTATTTGGGTATATGTGTTTACACTACCTTTCTTTGGTGTTTGCTTTGGTTGTGTTGATTGATATTGAGTCTCTTTTCCTTTGGGTATTTAACGTCTTAGGGGTCTTAAGAACTTGCTTTTCTAGTTGGCTTGGTGGTTTTCTTTATGACTGAGTAAATTTTGATTGCCTTTTTTGTAATTCTTTTGCTACTTCGCAGCCTGTATAGTTGGCCGGATGACTTTTATTACAATTGATGCACGTTGTTGCACTTTTGATATCTGAGGTGCAGTCCTTAGTAAGATGATTTCCGGCGCACTTTACACACCTAGGTTCTATTTTGCAATACGCTTGCTTGTGATTGAATTCTTGACAGCGTTTATACTGCGGAATCAGTCTTGAACTCTTTCTTAAAAGTTCGATTTTAACAACAATATTGAGAATTGTTTTAATATTGTAAATATCATCTATTTTCTCTGCCTTATCAAAAGTAAAAATAAATAGTAGAAGACCACGCTGTACCACATTTGTTTCGCTATCTTTTTTTTTGTTTTTCTCTTTTGTCTATGTTCACAGCATCTAAGATCTTATAGCTCCCCTTTATATAGTAAATGATATCGTCTTTCGGACATGATAGGTGCAAACCTCTCGCTACAACACGTAAATTTCTTTCCGACTCATTATCATAAGTGTACCATTCTATTTTTTCTTCGTTTAGTTTTCGCGACAGGAGACGATAACTTTCAGGATCTTTTACGCAAACTCTCCATTTGTTGTTATTAAGTGGAATAACTTTAAAGTCTGATGGTGTTAACGTTTTTTAAAAAGTTTGCAGCCGGTTATACTCCGCAATTTATTGGTGGCGGAGGCCTAATTTTAATAGGTTTTTATTTAATATTGGTGATGCAATTTTTCCAGAAAAACAGGCCCATCAGGTGAGGACCCAACCTTGCGTTTTTGACTCGGCCTTTTGTTTGAGGACTTATCTTTTTCGCGAGCTAGTTCTTCTTTATTAGTCCCATAAACGAAATTTTTCGCTTGCGAAGAACTAGCCTTCGAGTCATTATGGTGTTTGTTCTTCAGCACCTCAATTTCTTTACGAAGAAGATCAACTTCTTTCTTTAACTCCTGATAAAGTTTTACTACTTCATCAAGAGTCTGACGAAGTTCATTATTATCTTCCTCAAAAATTTCTGTTTTCATTGAGTCCGTTTTTACTCGGGCATCTGGTGTTACCGGCGAACTCTTCTTTCCGTTGTTACTTGATTGGGATGGAGGTGTCGAGCTACCCTTGCTTTATTTAAGAAGGGATTTATTGAATGATGAGCGCGGTAAATTGAGTTGTTTTGCGAGCTTATAGCTCGATAAACCCGTTTCGAAGGCTTTAATTATGGATTTCCTAAGGTTTCGTGATAATGCAACGCCACGCACCATGGTTGACATTAAACTGCTGCTGGCTTGCACAAAACAAGAGATCAATAAACAACAAAATAAGTGCATGCCATTTTTTTAATAACGGTTAACTGAACATCTATTTAAATCGTCATAAACCAACTTATTTGCATCCCAGGGAGAGAGTAATCCAACTATTACGCTCTATCTTTGTTTACGAGAATGCAAACTAGAGCCATTATGCACTTTCTCAAATTTAGTTCATTGTTTGGTCTAATTTACATATGGCATTTTCGATTGGCCGTCCGGAACACGTTCCCACAATAAAACACCCGGAAACAATTTGACTGATTCTAAATTGTACTCGTATGTATCATTGTATTTGTGGAAAATAAATTTTAAAAAAATCACATAGAATTTCCAAAACACTTGATTTCAATTTAAATACACATTTTCTTGTATTAAAATTAATTAACTTGCTTTTTTTATGTTATTTTACCAGAAAAGTAGTTTAAATTCAATTAAAACATCGAAATTACACAAAACAAATCAACCCGATGATTTTGACATTTTAATTATCTGACTGATTCTGTATTCGAATCTGAAATGAAAACCAGAATCGATTTCTGTTCTGTTTAGAGTAACAACTGACATTTTGTGGGGGTCATAACAGTTCTGGACGGCCAATCGAAAAGGCCGTTATTAAATGTAATTTATTACATTGACAAAACAAAATAATTAAACAGCAACCGCTTGGGACCAACAAATATATATATGTAGGATGTAGATATATAAATAGGGTTAATTTGTTAATTATTGATGAGTAGGTCAACTATTTTGCGTTTGGGTCGTAACTAACTTTGATAGTTCAATTAAAGACTCTTGCCTAGAAAAAGATATCTTAGAAACAATTTTGTGCTATCTCAGTAGTGGCTTAAGTTTACAAATATATAGGGTGGCAATGGCGCAGTGGATAAAGTGCTTGATTGCTAACTTAGGCGTGTGGGTTCGATCCCCTCGCTGGGCGCATTCTTTTCTATACCTCCAATATTAATTGGATGCCGCCCATGGGTTAAAATGAGACAGTCAATACTTGGTTCTCAAATCCACTGTGCCAAACTAGTGCGGTGCAATTCAGGTTGCATTTAAAAGACCTTAGGTCTTACATGCATATAGTTAAAATTAATATATGATCTTGCAAGATGTCCTTATTTTTCAGTTATTTTCTGCCCCATCTCCTAAGAGTTTATACAAAAGTTTATTACAACATTCGCCTAATTTTTTGTTTGTATGTTGTTTTGTTTTTTTCAGGATGAAGGATGGAAGCTAAACAGAACAAACTATTACCAGGAGGGTTGGCTAGCAACAGGAAATATAAGGGGTATTGTTGGGGTGACTTTCACAACTTCACATTGCAGAAAAAACGTCGAATATCCGTTGCGAACGAATTATAATCTGCGAGGACACCGATCCGACGTTATATTAGTAAAATGGAACGAACCCTATCAGAAGCTTGCATCATGCGACAGTTCAGGAATTATATTTGTTTGGATCAAGTACGAAGGTCGCTGGTCAATAGAATTGATCAACGATCGCAACACTCCGGTCACGCATTTTTCTTGGTCACATGATGGTCGGATGGCTCTGATTTGTTATCAGGATGGATTTGTTTTGGTTGGCTCGGTTGCAGGACAAAGATATTGGTCGTCGATGCTTAATTTAGAGTCAACAATAACTTGTGGAATATGGACACCAGACGATCAGCAAGTTTATTTTGGAACAACACAGGGTCAGATTATAGTAATGGACGTACATGGTGCAATGGTGTCACAGGTTCAACTGTGCAATGACGTTGGAATAACTGCAATGTCTTGGTCATGTGAAAAATTCAAAATGGAGGAAGGTGAAGAAGCTGAACCGGGCGTAGTGAATGCTTGTGAGTTTTTTGTCTTGTATTGACACGAACAAATATTGTTTCAAGCTAATTTCTCTCTTTTTTTTTAGCGAAACGGACGTTCGTATTGGCAGTTAGTTTTCAAAATGGCTACATTTATTTAGTGAAATCGTTTGATGATGTTTCACCAGCTCATATCAATACTGGATTAAATGGTTCCCTTGGTTTGGTCATGGAATGGAGTAATTCTCGTGAACTACTAGCTGTAGCCGGCACACAAAATTCCGAAAATACAACAGTAGACACTCAGGGCTCACCGATTTTTATAAACATTTTGAAATTTTATACCGAAAGTGGAAATCTTTTATATACTACGCGAATACCAAGCACTGGGACAGCTGTTTCGGCACTGACTTGGGGTCACAATGATAAACGGCTATTTATTGCGACAGGGACACAAGTCCATATTGCTTGGGTCTCACGGAGGGTTGCATCTTTGCAGTTATTGTGTCGATTACAAATTCAAGCGAGCATTGGTACTGAATTGACATTGCCATTATTGCCTTTGCCATCGAGGATTAAATCTTTGATTGGGAATCTCTTTGCTCAAACCATACGGGTTGGTTTTTTTCTTTTAAATTGGTTTTAGCTTATTTATTGTTTCCTTGCAGTGCTGTGTACCTGATCTGAAATGTTTAAGAGAGTTCGTGGCACGGCCACCGATTTGTTCAACAAGATTGCATTGCACTATGATTAGACACGATGATGATACCAATATAAGCTCTGGAAATTGTTACACATTATATCTGGAATATTTGGGAGGACTTGTGCCTTTGCTTAAAGGAAAGAGAACTTCAAAAATTCGACCGGAATTTGTTATTTTCGATCCTCAAGTAGATGGTTTGTTGGTTTTTTTTCTGCTTAAATATAGATAAGTCTCTGAGTATTTTTTTAACTATTCAGATTTGAACTATTTTAGAACTGATACCTTCAGTTTTTTGTCGTATTGCACGAACAAATTGAGTGCCAGTAATATAAAAGACGTGAAACATGTGCGGGAAATATTTAAAAGTCTCCTACGGCAAAAAGCTAATGGTTTACATTGCAACTAAATTTGCTCTATTACTTAATTTGAAAACTGGCGCCCAATGTGAAACTTATTTGATTTTGTTATCTAGACTCCTCGATGTATTCGCATTATTCTTCGGACGCAAAATCCGGTTCATCTGGCTCTGGCTCTCATCAATCAGCAACAACAGGTCTTAGTGGCCGAACTGATTCATCTGACAGTGAATATGAAGAACGTTTTAGGGGTTCTCCACGGACACCACGAAAACGGAAAACACGGTCTAAAAAACGGAATATTAATGGATCTGAGACAAGAGTTAATGGGAATGAATCAGAAACCTTAGACGAATTGGCGTATATCGATACCCTTCCTGAGGTTTGTGCTTCCATTTTTAATGGTTCTTTGTTCTTTGTTTTTATTGAAAACTATTGTTTTTTTTTTTTGAAGGAAGTAAAGTTGGTGGAAGTTACTTCAAATATTTGGGGAACGAAATTTAAAATCCATGGACTTGCGAAAACCGTCCCAGCCAATTTAGGCCAAGTAACATACAAAACGTCCTTACTTCACCTGCAACCTCGACAAATGACTTTGGTTATAACAGAGCTCCGAGATGACTATCCACCAGGTCCGGATCCATCATTTAATCCGAATGTATTTTCTGAGGATGAAGATGATTCAGCTGCAGTCGATCCAAACGCTGATGATAAGAGTGATGCTAAATTTGTTGTTCCTCGCCGAATTAACGATAATTCTCCTCCAATCGCCCCAATGACCCCGCGTCCAAATAGAATAGTTACCAAGCGTAGAAATTCACGTCCAAGCACTGCTGCCGTTGGAATGAGTCCATTGGCCAGAGCCGAATCTTATGATGATGACTCTTCGAATGAGTCACTAGATTCCGGGAGTAATAATGTACCAAGCAAAAACTATAGTAGTCCAACAGCGACAAGCAGTACAAACAACAACAAACACATACGGCCTAAGCATATTGACACATCTCTTGGTAGTGTGATAGCTGGTGGGCGACCTGGAACATCCTTCTCGGGCTTCAAAAGCCAAAATAATCGATCATCATCAAATAGTTCTTGTCAATCGAGACATGCCATATCTCCATTATGTTGCGAAGGATCTGTTCCGACTCTACAATCACCCAAAAACGCTGTCGCCCCCAGTGACATCATATTTGAAAGACCACCACCTTCTGGTCAAACAACTCTTATGAGCTATTCAAGCAATAATGACTATTCAAACAATGTTGCACATGTTAAAAATGCCTTAATGCCCGAAATAACTCGTAGTCCCAATTCGCATGTTAACCCAGTTCCACTTAATTTGAATTTGAACCTGGAACGAATAGACCCCAGAATTAGAGAACGATCAGTGACTTCTTCAAAGAAAAAAGATCTTCTGTTTATTGATGAAGATTCGCAGTCACCTGTAGCAACAAGTGCACCAGTGACAACGGAGCTACGTATGAAGAGGACTCCAACAGTGATTTCTATTGCCCCCGAGCTGCCTGATTCTATTACTAGAAGTTGTAGTGTTGGTTATTTAGATTCCGTAGAAATAATTCCATCGGATGAAGCCCTGTCAGCTTTGCGCAAAGAAGCTCCAAACAAACGTCTAATTTTAGTTGACAGTAAGAAAACTGCTCGTCGAAGGAAAAATAATACTGGGGTAAGTCTATTTTATAATTTTTGGATCCAATCAAAGATCTTAGAACCGTTCGAACTTATTTTTTTTTTTAAGATTTTATAAAATCCATTTGTTTTTATTTATTCAAGTATTTTCGAAAGCCAAAACTTAATCAGTGTGGCAAATCAAAGAGCTTGGATTCATGCATTATTCTCCCGTCACCAAGTGAAAAAAGCAGCACGCCCAAATTCAAAGGCATATCAGAAGGTCGTCCTCTTGATTTTAATAGTGAAGATAGTGATAAAGGACTTAAATTTAAAGTTGTGGAAAATTGCCTCGAAGATATTTATAGCGATAGTATGTTCGAAGAAGAAGATGAGAAAGTTAAGACAACAAACAATCCAAAAGCAAATCGACAGCTTTTTGACGCTTTTTGTCAACAACAACAAAAACAAAACCGTAACGGTGATTCAATCAAAAAGAAGACTGACGTATTAACCAGCTTTACTGATAGTCCGCTCTTTACGAGAAAACATCGCTTTGGCAATAGATTTCATAGAAATCAGAAAGAAAATGAAACTGATTCGCCATCGCTGCGACGTAAGGCTGATAATGGTTTTAACTTTGTAAAGCAACTGTCCGAGGTGCGCTGGAAGCGAAAGGACACGCACAATACTACCCATAGCCAGATGGAAGGTACCTCGGGTAGTAATAATCAAGTAGAAGCTACCCCTGTTGAGTCCAAAACTTCGGTTTCGTTGCATACACAGGTTTTTTCTTCTTTTAATTTCCATTCTGAAATATTTGCTCTCGGTTTTGGACTTGACTAATGTTTGTTTATTCTTTAGGCTTTAACAACACTTGAAAATATAATAAGCCGACTTCGAGACTTGGATGAAGGTAGGCTTACACCACCATCTTCACCTCAACGCCTGCCAAGAAGTTCACCAGCGTCACCAGCGGTTAGTAAAAAGGCTAAACGGTACCAGAGTTCTTCGCCAATTAGAAATATTCTTAATTCGCCACTGCTTAATAGGCGCCAGCGGAAGAAACAGATAATAGAAAGCTCGGATGATGAAAGTAACTTCACCAATGCATCGGGTGAGGAGAATATTACTTACAACAAACAATATCGTGACCTGGAAACATTTCAAAAAGCACAATTGCGACAAAAGGTGAGATTTGATAGACGGAATATAATCCAAGGTAAAACTTAGGATCCACTCTTGCAGTTGAAACGTGGTAAAATCGAGCCCAATGGCAGTTCTGCCTGCTTTAGTCCAGCTCCGTTGCGTCGTGAATTCGTTATGCATAACAAAGCACCCATGTGGAACGAAATGAGTCAAGTATATCAATTGGATTTTGGAGGCCGTGTGACGCAGGAATCTGCAAAAAACTTTCAAATTGAATTTCGAGGAAAACAAGTAAGTTATAAGGTCTTTTAGTGATAGATTATTTTGAACGGAAAATAAAATGTACGACTGGATCGCACGTATTCGCTCTTTCACATCGTATGCACAAGATTCTTAGTAAAAACGTTACTTAATTTTTTTATAAACTAAAATTCTTTTTCCTAAGAAGTATATTGGTATAGTAATTTTAAGTATTAAACAATATAAATCTAAAAACATTATTTAAGAAAAAAATCATTCAGCCGTTTTCAAAATATTGAATTTTCAAAAATCCAAAAAAAAATATTTTTCCGAAAAGTTTGTTTTGCAATGTTATTTAGAATTCGAAGGACCTCCTATAAAAATTTGCATCGAAATCCGTCGATCCGTTTATCAGAAGTCTAAAAAAATTGTTTAATGCAGGTACCGTTAATAACAAAATACTCGTTATACAACACAAATTTGATCCAAAATGTAGAATATAGTACACAGTTTTTTACTTGCAAGTTATACATTCGTCGAAAAAAAAGTTTTGAGTTAACAATCAAACATGACATTATGATGATAGCGCAGACGAGAAAAGAAGGTCTAAAAATTCTGTTCGTCTGTCTGTCTGTCAGTTTGTTAGTCTGTCGTTCTGTCAGTCTGTCGGTATGTATGCATAGAAACCTACAGCCCAAACGGGTGGGCCGAATCGCTTCAAGCTTGGTATATAGAGTTTTTTAGGAATTATACAGATGGGAAATTGAATTTTTTTAGCTCAAAAAATAACGGTACCTGCCATATAACTGTTACGTTATAGCTTATTTCCCTCGGCAACGGGTCTAACGATTTTGATTAAAAAAATCTAGTGTATATGGTTGAACATTTTTTTTTTAATGACTAAAAACGGTACTTTCCATACGACCATTTTTTTGTAAGTTGCCCAATTTATAGTGCGTAACAATATTATTAATTAATACTTTCTTGTATGTTTAAAAGCATTTAAAAAAAAAATTAATTTATATTTTGAAAACTGCTCAATAATTTTTTTTTTCAAAAATTATAGTTATATGTATTTCCTGAATACCTATGAATTGGCGTTTGTGAATTTTTTTGAAAAATGTTTTCAAAAAGTTTAAAAAAAAAACTTTTTTTCTCAAAAACCTCTTCACAGATTTTTAAAAGTTTTTTTTCATAAATTCAAATTTATACAAGAAATAAAATGGCGTCCTTTTTTTCAAATCAAATTAGTTTAAGTATTTATTTCAGAATTTTGAACTATTATTGACTAGCCGATACCCGTGCGATGCTACGGACCCACGGGAATCTAATTAAATCATCTATCCACCTATAAAATTTAATTCAAAACCGTTCAGTCGTTGAATGTAGGCATAAACGACGAGCATGCTCGCCTAGCATGCTCCGGTGTGCTCTTCTTCCATGTGGGCTGGTTCGCGAGCCGCTTGCTGTTGGCCAAAAATTTAGATTTTGTCGTGTTCGTTGGCTTCGATGTTCGTCGTGTATGGCCATGTTCACGAACAAAGCAAAGTTTTAATATTGGATTTAAAAAGTAAGAACTGCAAAAATAAAGTTGGGAAATAAATCATGGCTAATCTTCCAGCTGCTCACTAAATTTCATTAAAATCGATTCAATGGTTGAGGAATGAATGCGGAACAAACAACCAAGCCTCTCCCATATAGGCATAGGAACTGTTCGGTTCCATTTTTCGGGATAATAATGACCTATGTGATAAGCGAATATGTGTGTGTCCATGTGCCAAATTTTATCCAGACCCACCACCCATCCATCCATCCAAACTTTTACATTTATAATATCAGTAGGATTATCCGAAATTTTCCAAGCTTCACAACGAATTTTCCACCTTTACATTGTCCAAAATCATCACATCATGCTTTAAATTTATCTATATATCATCGAGAGAAAAATGTTCGCGTTTTTCTAGAACTTTTCGAGTTTTCCACTAAGAATTTTCTATTCTTTTCATTCGAAAAGCCATTCCGGAACATTTGCATACAATTCAATACAAAAAATCAATTTTCGATTTTTAAAATTTCAGGATTTTACGAACAACTAAAAAAGAGTTCGAGCCAAATCGGCCAATTTGTTCCCAATTATTGATGAATTTCCCGACTTTTCTGGGGGGTTTACCCAAAATTTCTTTTGCAAAAACCTTCTCCTGGACTTTACGAACAACTAAAAAAGAGCTCGAGCCAAATCGGCCATTCGTTCTCAATTATTGATGAATTACAATACATTTTTTCACGCGGAACAAACACCCAAGTATATGTATATATTTTTTTATGTTTAAGCCTCTCCCATAGGAACCGTTAATTTTTTTCGGGATAAAAATGACCTATGTGAGAATCCAGTACACCATCCATCTACCAATCAAATTGCATGCAAATCCGTGTGCTTCTATGCGCCTTGTGAATAAAAGCTATGTTGGCTATTTGTAGAATGAGCTCTATAAAAAAATTAAAACACACCAATCCCACGGGAACCATACACTTTTTCGGGATAATAAGTAGCATGTGTCCTATTCCAGACAATAATCTATCTCTGTATCAAATTTTATACAGATCCGTTCAGCCGTTCCGGAGTTATTGAACAACAAACATCCATACATCCATCCAAACTTTCACATTTATAATATTAGTAAGATTAAGTCGATTTAATATTTTGTTTTTAAGTTTATGTTATTAAATATTTAAGATTCTCATACCATTCTTTTTAGAAAAAAATTAAAGATTTGTTGTATATATTAGAAATTAAGTAAAACACGACTTTAAAAATATATTTAGATTTTTAATAGAAATCTTTTGCATACGATGTGATCGAACATAAGAGCAAGTTCGCGCGATCCAGTCGTGCATTTTATTTTTTAAATCAAAGCCATTCACTAGATAATTAAGATGGTAGAAAAAATTGTGGTACAATTTGGGAGATCGCTTCAGCCGTTCAGATCGTTGTATAGACAGACAGACATACAGATTGCGGGACCCACTTTTTTGGTGTTCTTTATCATCGGTATATCTAGTTTGATACAATCTCGATTCCAATTTTTTTCGCAATGCAAAACTTGCCCAATAGTACATTGCAATTAAAAATTAGTGGTGAAAACATCTAATTTGTTCTTTTTCCAACAAAAAACAGTAACTGATATTAAACGAAAAATATTCTTAGTGGGTATATTTTTTCGAATTAGTTCGCAGTTTGATAAAAAAAAATCCTATAAAAAAGCTCGATCAAAGAATGACGTTGTGGAGTACAGAATGTGAACAAATTATAACCGCCAACATACGAACAATAGAGTGCTTCAAATTCACGGCTGTCAGAAAGTGTCGTATCCGATATTTTTCAGTGTGTTTCTTTTTTTATTCCGGATAAGGAATAGAATGGATGAGAAAAAATGGATTGACATTCACATGGGGTGGATATTCCGAAAATATTTTGTTCATTCCGTGTTTAACATGGAATAAACAAAGCATTCAAAATGTTCCGGAATGAATAAAGAAACAACAACATAGCTTATGCGGAAAATTCTGTGCAATAAAGAAATGCTAACTAGTATTTTGGATATTCTGGACATACCGAATGAAAAAAGAAACGCATTGTGTATTTGTCCATAATTAGGAACCTACGTCAAAAGCAAAATTTAGTATGTGATAAATGCTGAGAAGTAGAAAAATCTTCACGGAATCCAATTGATGTTAATATTGTTCAAATAGAGCCTAGAAATTTGCATTAAAGATGTATCTATTCCTACAGCTCCAGCAGTTACAATATGCTGAATTAAAGGAAGCTTGAACAGATTAATGAAAACATTTAAAGATATGGTTCGATTCATTCGATTGTGATACGTCAAATATTCTGCATCTAATCTAATCTTATTTATTCTGCATGAAAAAAGTTAAATGTTTATCAGCTTTTGCAGCAGTCTCCATATCCTTTGTATTCAGCCAGTAACAATCCGAAATTGTTTACAATGATTTCCTTCCAATTTCCTGGTAATGTTTTATACAAATATATTTACAATGGTAAAGACCAGTGTCCAGTCGTCTGAACACAGCTTCTGTCGGACGCAGTCGTTCTAATTAGAATTCGTAGCAAATCGATTTTCGCGTGTGTTGACCTGATTAACTTTGATGATTAAACTCAAATCGAATACTTTTAATGTAAAATATCCTCGTTTTTTTTACAAATTTGTCTCAAAATTTTATCATTTCCTACAACTTGAAATTCGTATTTGGAAATGAGTATAGCTGTGATCAGTGAAGAAAAGATCAAAACAGAACAGCACATGACAAAAGAGATTAGAACTTTAAAGGCTTTTCACACCAAACCCAAAACCGGGTTTTCAGTTAAAAGTTTACGAAAACTCGAAAACCGTTCACTCTGAATATTCACAAGTTTTCGTTTGACATTTCAATTATTTTGACACCACAGACAACAACAAATACGTTGTGAATTGAAATTGAAATTAACATAGATAGTCCCCTTTCACACAGGGATACCAGTTGCTGGATATTTTTTTGACGTTTTCCTTTAATTGCCTTGTAGCTTTCACACGAAAAAATTGCCACCAAGAAACTGAGGAGGAAACTGGGAAGATTTTGTTGGGCTAATTGGAATGCAAAACAAAACTTCAAACAAATATCTTGAAATCGTTTACCGGGGAGATTTTTTTCATTCCCCTTACTTCCTAGAAAACTGAATTGACGGCAACTGGGAGCTTGTAGGCGAGAAGGGCAAGAAGTAAGGGGAATGAAAAAAATCTCCCCGGTCAACGATTTGAAGAGATTTTTTTGACGTTTCGCTTTGCATTCCAATTAGCCCAAAATAATCCTCCCAGTTTCCTCCTCAGTTTCCTGGTGACGGTTTTTTCGTGTGAAAGCTACAATGCAATTAAAGGAAAATGTCAAAAAAAATCTCCAGCAACTGGTTTCCCTGTTTGAAAGGGGACTATTTATTTGCCGATTAATTGAGCACTGAATGTTTCACAAGGTGTGTTTGCTTAGTTCATCTTGCAAATCCAACATGTTTTCGACAGGTTTTATTTAAAACTTGTGGTTTATCAAAACGAGTGGTCTATCAAAAATGTATGGGAAAACTTGTGTTTTCGCTTTAGGTTTTTAGCCAAAACCGATAATTTTGGGAAAACCGCGTTTTGGGTTTGGTGTGAAAAGGCTATTTGTCGGTAGATGATAGAACAGTCAATGCGTAGCGGGCGTTCACTCTCTTATTAGATATTTTATCCCGGATACCAAGCTATCGGAGTATATCTGTGGACGAATCAGATAAGTTAGCTGAAAGCTGTCAAAAAGTCAGAACAAAATGCATACCAAATGAATTTTACAGCCAGCTGTTCAATACATTTGTTCTCGCATAGATAGTTATTCAAATTTTTTTGGGATGACTAAAGATAGCTTTCACGAAAACAGTTGTTTTTTCATCAGATGTGCTTTTTCGTGCATTACAACAACAGAAAGTTATTCTAAATTGCTGAGAATAACTGAGTGAACGTCCCCAAATAAACGTCATTTGTCAGAACAATAAAGGAAAAAAAAACATGTGATTATTTCCTTGTTAAAAATTGTATTATAGGTAAGTTTGCTTACTTGAAAATGTAGGTCTATTTCTTTACTTCTTTTTATTAGTATTTAAAACTCTTATTTGACAACCGAATGTCAGATTAGAAGAAAATAACAAATATTCGTAAAAACATGTCAAATCTCTTTAGAATAGCAACCAGCAAACAAAATAAATAGTCAGAGCAGATTGAAATGCTCTTTTAGATGTGTTCGACAAAGATTTAAAAAAAATAAAAAAAAAATAACGTTTTCATTAATCAATTACAAGTGATTTTAACAGTTTTCACATTCTAACATCTTCTGACTCAAAAGCAAATACAGGAAATTCTATCGTTAATTCTTACAGACAGACTCACTGACAAACAATTGGATCAGTAATATACAATATTGTATTTGCAAAAAGAAAATTATAAAGATCGGTTATTAATGTTTCAAAAAATCAGAGGTGGAGAAACTTTTACGTCTGAGGTATGCGGTTTAATATTAGATTTTTTTTTTGTTACCATTGAATAACATTGCATTACAGAAAACGTTGAACAAACCTATTACGTTTTTTTTTAAATAAATTTTTATTTAGTCAAAATATGTTTTCAAAATATGTTATAACGTATTCTCATTCTTTACAGGTTATGCAATTTGGCCGGATAGATGGAAATGCATACACCTTAGATTTCCAATATCCATTTTCTGCTGTCCAGGCTTTTGCTGTTGCTTTAGCAAATGTAACACAACGTTTGAAGTAAATCCATATTATAGTTTCAAAATATAGTAACATAGGCATGTTTTGTTTCTGAAAATAAGTTAACTTCTAAAAATCTAATTTTTAATTTTATCTACTTATATAAATGCCCGTCCATTCATAAACGTATCTTAAATTAAACAAAACCAATTAAATTTAATATCGATAATAAAATAATTTTTTTAATATTTAACGGGACAGGGTGAATAAAAATGATAAGAAATAAAATAAAATTAAATGTCGTGCAATATTTAGTTATTTACATACAAAACCTTTTACATAAGTATTTTATGTTTAAATTTATTAAAGTTTATATTAATTTGTTAATCTGTATATAGTTTTAAGAGAATTTAACTCGATTATTATATGTATTTATATGATGGCATAGTTTTAATATAAACATCTTTTTTTTTTGGTAATATATGCTAATAAAAAATATAACTTAGTTTTTACTATAAAACTACACCAACAAATGTGTTAATTATAAAATTTTGTTAGAAATAATTGAATTATTGTTATTTTTTTTATAATAATATTGAAGACAATTTTTTAAATATGCTGATTATGGTAAATTTTGATTAAAAGCTATACAAACAAATTGGCAATGGTTACTTTTTTTCAAAATTATTTTTAAGAATTGAATAGAAATTTATTGGCGGGTGTCTGCAAAATATCAACACTTACCATTATTATGGGTGCTTTTTAGCAAGTTCAGATATATTTGAAAAAAAAAATTAACACAAATGCTGATACCATGTGCATTCAATGATATTGTTTCATCAGTTGTGTGGCGGTATGATGCTCTGCGAGAAAGTAATCCAATTGAAAGTAACTTTAAATAATAAGGTGATTTTTTTTTATAATACAATTCTACTGAAATTACTCAGCCAAGTAGAAGGCTTAGCATTATATTTAACTTTAAATATATGAATTTATAACAGTTCTGTTTATCAAAGTACATACTATTTATATGCTTGCTACCTTAAAGGATATAGTTAAAAGTAAGATTTAAAAAAACCGTGGTTCAATATATTTTAATTCACTGATTTCGGCGGATTAGCTTAGGTTTTGACGACGGATTTAAAAAAAAAACACAAATGTGCATTGGACATTCCCGTTTTACACGAGTGTTACCTGTTTGATTGTCAGATCACAGAGTTCTTCCGGATTAGTATTCGAAAACGACATAAGTTGATTTATACAGCCGTCCGCTGCTGGTTTGAAGCTCGGTGAATATATCACGAACTACTGTTAAAAAACAGTTATAACGTTAAAAAATGACATGGAATTGGACATCTGTTAAACTAAGTTGTTAAACCATTTATTTTTTCAGTTGAAAGTCTGACATTTACGAAAATGGATCGCTTAACTACAGCACAATGCATAAAAATTGTTAAAACCTACTACAAAAATGGTGATTCTTCCACAGCAACATATCGTGCTTTAAGAGGAGATTATGGCTTACATAATCGTCCAATTGGAAAAATTGTCAAGAAATTTTAAAATACTGGATTGGCTACAGTTATTGTAAGGCCTGTGCATCATCGTTTCGCTGCTGTAAGTGAAAGTGTTGCGGAAGACCCGAATGTGTCGATTCCTCGTCGTTCTTAGGAATTAGGACTGTCTTACGGCACATTATGGCGTATTTTGCATTTGGATCTACACCTACATCCATAGCAACTGAAGCCAGCTGACCATTCAGAACGTCATAGATACGTCGAATGGGTGCTTGAAAAACAGGCGGTGAACGGCTATTTTTCGAACAAAATTTTCTTCAGCGACGAAGCACATTTCTCACTCGGTGGGTATGTTAATAAACAAAATTGTCATATTTGGGGTTCTGAGAATCCTCAAGTAATTGAAGAGAGGCCATTACATCCACAAAAAGTCACTGTTTGGGGGCTCTTTGGTCCGGAGGTGTGATTGGGCCTTACTTCTTCGAAAACGACGATGGAACGACTGTCACCGTCAATTCGGAGCGTTATGGTCATATGATAACCGACTTTTTTTGCTTGCTATTGCAGAATACGACTTGGAGAATATGTGGTTTCAACAAGACGGTGCCACATGCCACACAACTCGAGCGAATATGGCTTTATTGCAAGAGACGTTTCCTTGCCGCGTAATTTCTCGTCGTGGCGATATCAACTGGCCACCAAGGTCATGCGATTTGACACCGCTGGACTTTTTTTTTGTAGGGCTACGCGAAAGAGCACTTGAAAACCAACATTCCTCAAGTTATGGCTGAGATACCGCCCAATATGTGTCAAAAAGTAGTCGAAAATTACCTCAAAAGAATCGATGCTTCCAACAATTAGCGTGGTGGTCATTTAAATGATGTAGTGTTTCACAAATAATGTCAACGTTCAAGATTTATAATAAAAAAGAAATATCATGAAAAAAATATTGTATGTGTTTTATTTACGTTTACTTTTGAAACCGCAAAATAGATAACCCTTTACTTTTATACAATTCTAAAACATGAATTCTAAATATAACTATCTCTCCTATTAATATCCGTTAAGACAATTCGCTCAGCCAACAATTCAGAAAAAATAGGATTAGCTATTTAAACCAAAACTTTTTTGCTTCGTAACGAACGCACTGTGTGTATGGCTTGGCAACTATTAACAAAACAAATCTTCAACTCGTTAATGCATCATTACTTCGTTTTTGTTTTCTGACTGACGCGGGGGAATTCCTAGATCCAATTGTACTTTTTTAATATGTATTTGTTTCAAAGAAGTTCTTAACAATATTTTTATTTTTTAATAATATTAATTTATTTTTTGTACACTGGCACAAAATAAAAACTTCATTGACAACACAAAAATTGAGAAACTTCAAAATAAATATTGTGTGTAAGAATCTGTGTACAAATCCGTTTTGAATCCATTTAAAAAAAGAGATTCAATACAGATCTGTTTTTATCAGAAAAAAATTGGTTTCAATTTGAAACGAATCTGATTTTCAGACGAAATTGCTCAGCGCATCGTCTGCAGATCGATGTTTTTATTAAAACGAAATCTCCATTAGAAAAGGGCATTAACTTTGTGACAGTTAATGACAGAGGCGAAGAATAACTCAATAGATAAAATAAATGTCAAAAACAATACATTTGAAAAATATAAGGTTCGTTCGTTGAACTTTACCCAGGGTCGACTTAGGTTTTTCTGAAAACCCCAAGAGTTGTCAAAAAAAATCTGGGTTTTTCGGTTCTCAAAAAACACCCGAGGGCCATTAATTTTTTGTTGCAGAAAACCACGTTATGTCATTTAATAATTAATTAAGACTTGAAATATGTTAAATTTAAGTTCTTAGTACATTTTTGTGTGCCCTATGCACAATCCACAACTTCAAAGGTTTCCATTTTGTATGACTGCGTCTAAAAATTAATTTGGGTATTCTTTTATTTCCGTTTAAAAAATAACAAATCAAATCAAAACTCATGTGACTTTGACGTTTATTCATTTACATCAACTTGCCCCTGCTAAAAACTTAGTTCTACTTCAGGGCGAGTTGAGGGCGACCCGAGGTTTCAAAAAACACAGAATTTGTTTATCAGGGTGACTTCAGGTTTTTCAAAAAACGCTTTAGGCCGACCCTAGGGCGACTTCAGGGCTCAACGAACAAACCTATAAATTTCTGTTTGTGTAATTTTTGGGCAAGTTTTCAATTTAAATTAAAAATCAAACTCGATATTTTGATCAAAGTTGACATGACGATGATGAAATAAGTGAGTACCGTAATTGCTTCAGTGCGTCTGTACCTCGATCTACAGAGTACATCCTAAGCTGCTGAATCGATTTTCTTCAAATTTGGTATTTAAGGGTTTTATAGGTAATTCATTCCAAGGGGAGAAAATGAAATTTAATTTTTAGCTTCCAAATAAGGGTACCTTCCAATAAAAACCAATTTAAAAAAATTCTAATTATCTCAAAAACAGCTATAACGATTCTTATAAAAAAAATCCGTTTACTATTGTTCGAACAAATTTCGTTTTTTTATTATTTTCGAGTTTCTCATTAACGGCTACACCAATTTCGATAAAAAAATGCTTACACAAATGGTGATAAATTTGTTTAAGTTGATAGGTTTTCAATAGTTAAGGGACTTTAAATATAAAATTTGTATATATTATGTTTATTTGCCCATGTATCTCCCAGTAATTTTCCGAAAAATATTCAAAATATTTGCTTTGCGCATGAACACTGAAAGAAAATTTTCTTGACAGTAAATCAATAAATTAGAAAAATTTAAAGTAAAGCTCTTAAGTTGTTGGTAAATAGAGTTTTTTTCCCACAAACTAATATCATATTTTCTGAAAAAAGGTCCTAAATTTTACTTAATAATGAATTCCGTACCCAACCACGAATTCTTAGAAGTTCACACTGTCCACCAGCATCAGCCACATTGCAAGCAACAATGTTTTGTGTTCACCGAAATAGCTGATATCGAACTCCCACCGGAAATGAATAAGTTCACAACAGAAAAGATACGAAACGGCAGTATATCCTCGTATAAAAAAGAAGGCATGGACTATGAATCAAAGCGAAGCAAGGTTTCCTCCTCGAGAGGACGTAAAGTAGTTATCGCACTTGGAGTGATTCTGGTTTGCATTGCAATGGCTGGCGGAATACCACTTGCTTTGCAACTGCGGGCTTCATCTCTACTGGAAGCACGTCTTGCATTTATTCGTCGTTTGCTCACAGAGTCTCCATTGGTTGAGGGTTATTGGAGCCCCAAGAAGGACATGAACTTTAGCAAGAGCATTGGAGAAGTAAGGAAGAACTTCATTGGCGCAGTACTCTGGCCGATTGCAGTACCTTGTGGGGCGCAATACCTCGATGCAGTTCAGCTTGCTTTGGAAGGGATCGATGAAGCAAGGAGAATCACTTTGAATTCTGAATCAATGCATATTGTGGAATCGGCAGATGAAATGGAGCAGACGCATATTCGAGGGGAAGTAGCCATACTTATGGGACTGGGAGGTGGTCATTCAATAGGAGCTAGTTTAGCTGTCCTCAGATCTATGTACATGTTGGGGGCACGATTTGTCTCGGTTACCAGTTTAGAATGTCCCACACCATGGGCGGCAGCTTCAATTAGAAGACACGACTATATCATTGAGGATAATTCTACCAACACGCTCACCGATTTCGGCAAAGTGAATTGAGAATAAATTAATTTATGTTCAAAAAATAAGTTCTAGCTCATTTCAGACTGTCCTTTATGAAATGAACCGTTTGGGAATGTTGGTTGAGGTGTCACAACTATCTGAATCAGCTATGACTACTGCTCTGAGATCCGCCAAAGCTCCTGTTTTGTTGATAAATGCAGCCCCACTTTCTATTTGCAACAACACAAACTTGGCATCGATTCCAGATCATGTTTTAAGGTAGGTTAGATAAATTAAATTAGCTATATGTTGATTTTCATTTTTTTCTGCTATATATTTTTGTTTAAAGCCTTCTTCCGGATAATGGTGGTGTTATCATGCTAAATATGGAAAAATGTGGCGAGCGGCCCCTAGGAGTTCGAGAGGCAATAACTGCAATTAATTATGTGCGGAAAATAGCAGGAGTAGATCATATCGGTTTGAGTGGAGCACCTAAGAGTTACGCGTTTCTGCTTGCTGAATTAGCTCGGGATCGTGTTTGGGGAAACGCTGCCATTAAAAAACTCATTGGTGGTAATGTTGTTAGAATTCTTCGTGAAGTCGAAACATTGAAAAACCGTTTGCCTCTATACGAAGATTGGATACCTCATGAATTAATTGAAAGTTCTTCCTATTGTCGTTATCCAGAGTCGTAAATTAAAAAAAGACGTTAAGTAGTACATTTGTTGAACAAATAAAGAGCAATATAATGAATAAGGTACCAAACCGTTTTTTTATATTGATTTTTGTTAAATTGCAGCCCAACTTTCATGCAATTTATTGTGACCAACTCAAACGCACCAACATTTTTAAGGTAAATGTCCCATATCCTTTATTTACATGCTTATGTCACCTTAAAAATTATTCATATCTTTTTTTAATAAATTAATGTTAAATAAACCTTAAAAAATATAACTTGAGTAACACATGACATAATTAGAATTTAGAGACGTCAAATGTAAAAAATAACAGTTACCTATCTATATAATAGTTCAGGTCTTGCTTTATACGACTCTATTCATTCATGATACACTGGGCAGAATCTTTAAGATGCAATAAGCAAGAAACGAAGTTATATACGATTCTGCAAAATGGACTGCCTATGCATGGTATGCGTGCGCAAATTTGCCTGTTTGTGTACACGTTATCTATCGAAGAGCTGCAATCTCAATCCTACCCGATTTTTTGTGTACACAGAGAAAAACTTACTCTTGCGGAATTGCCCAAAGAATTCGCAAACGACTCAAATATATCTAGCATCAATGCTACGAAAGATTTCTTTGGAAGAATAATATACATACATTTTTCCGTTCTGTTGGGTACGAAGCCCTGAATATGCCCAAAAATACCGAATATTCTCAAAATTTCGAATACCAAAGCCCAAAATGCTCCCGAAAACTGTGTTACTGGCATGAATTATCTCTTTTCTATGACTTGTTACATAATAATACTCGGGTTGGGTTCGATTTCCCGATTTTTAAAATACCGTTTCTTAAAATACCGCTTTTTTAAAATCATGGATTTTAAAACTTTTTTCCTGGATTTTAGAAAACCGGATTTCCGAAACGCTTCCTTTTTTCTCAAACAAAAAAAAAAACAACTGTTGTGTGTTCAAAAGAACTACATAGTGGGCTTTTTCTTATTAGAATTGTTTTTGTGCAAAAAAGAAGTTTGTCGTTTAAATTCTATATATCGGAGATTTTCGTGCAATAGAATGTCAGTGCAATAACCGGGCTTACATAATGTTTTTTCTTTTGGAAAAAAATAAAGGTATTCATCCAACGAGATAATTTTTCGGTTTGAAGAAAGATATAACTTTCCGCTAGACTTTGCATGAACACTCCCTTAAGAATACTTACTTATAAATGTGGGAAATAATCAGCTGTTCGTTATAAACTAATTTTATGTGGTTTATTTCTACTCTTTCTACATCGAATTCGTAGGATAAACTTATCTGATTTGCAGAATATTTTTCTCATACAAACTTTGATAGTTCATTTCTGCGGAGATAAAATTATTTGGTTTCTGAGGTTTATCTGGCTTTTTCTACGTTGTAAGAATACCCTTAATATTTGTTATCACATCCGCTTTTTTGTTTTATTGAAGAAAAGGTTATGCAAATATTTCAATACTAACATCGATCTGCAGTCTATCCGCCGGCAATTGTTTTCTGAAAATCAGATTCGTTTTAAATTATATCGAATTTTTTTCGCGAAAAACATTTCCGTATTGAATCTCTTTTTTAAAACGCTTTGTACAGATTCTCTTACACGATACAATATTTATATTATATACAGTGATCATTGGAAAACGTGAACCCCCCCAAAATGCGAACTACGCCAAAACGTGAACACTGTATTTTTTTGCATTAGGAGGGTTCACGTGGACCAACATGGCTCGATGAACCCAAACCAACTGTGCGTTTACATGGATACTGATGTTGTCGAACATCAGTGTTTTTAAATTTTCGAAGCGAACGGACGCAAGATGGCGAACATTTTTCTGGCGGCCGGCGTTAATTATGAACGAAATTTACACTTGTATGGGAGGTACCGTTGTTTTTTGTTTTAGGAAATAGTTGTTTTATAATATTCAAGATATGTTGAAAAACTACCAAATATGAAGTTTCGAAAAATTCTATTGATTCGTTTTCAAAATTTTGATTTTTCAAAAAAAAAATTGATTTGCAAAATTTTTTTGAAACATTTTGGTTTACAATAGTGTTTAAACTTTCTAGTTTCTGCGTAAAAAATGTCAAAAAAATCAAATAAACCGTTTCCCAGAAAATCGAAAACAAAAAATTGTTTTAATAGAGGTGCCTACCTACCTACCAGAAGTAACAATTCTTTTCCAAAAAAAATTATCAAAAGTTTACCCTTTCTCTTCATTAATGAACTGATTTTTTTTATAAAAATTGTTCCATCCGTTTTTGAGAAAAATAAGGTTTCCTTTTTGACAAAAAAAAAATTGTTTAGGTATCGTTATTTTTTGTCTTAGAAAAAGTGAAAAAACAATTGTACCAAGTTTAAAGCAAATACATGCAACCGTTTAGGCTGTAGACTCGAGGACAGACAGACGGAATTGTGGGACCTACTTTTGTTTGTTTGATTGTTATATTTTTTTTACGAACGCATAACTTGCTTTATAGTACCATAACCGCAAGTAGAAATACGTGCGTACTTTGTTTAATGCCAAATGCAACTATCTTTTATGAGACTCAAAATAAACCCAAACCTAACACGAAAAAAGAAAACGAAGTTGTCCAGCATCTGTTTACACAAGTTGGTTAGACGAGCATTGGACGAGCCAGCAAGTTAGTCCCCTTTCACACAGGGAAACCAGTTGCTGGAGATTTTTTGACGTTTTCCTTTAATTGCCTTGTAGCTTTCACACGAGGATTTGATGAGGAAACTGAGTTGCTCGTTTTTTGAATTGCTTTTGATTTGACATTCGCTTTTTGTAAACAAACAATTTGCTTCGCGGCTGGAAAATTATTAAAAATATTTTTAGGAAAATAAATTCAAAATAAAGAAACCTGGTGCTGGTGATTATATAGGTAAATATTGTTTTTTTTTTTTTTATTGTGGTTGTTAATAATGGTTTGCTAAATTAATATATTAAAAGGTCACGGAAAAACAATGAACCAGGAGAAAATTGATTTGTGTGCAGTTTTGTTGTGCGTTTCTCTTGCCATCCAAATCTTGGACCCAACACATGATAGTGATGATGGGAAGATTATATTGGGCTTATTGGAATGCACCGAAGCTTTATTGGTACAGTTGGACACATAAACCTCTGACAGGATAATAAGACTGAACCCGTGGTGCTGGCTGCTGCTCGCTAATACAGGAACGTCATTATAAACCAAATGTGATGATGAAGCCACAAGCTGAGAGCTTAGTTGGTCCGTCCGTTTAGTTATCGATTTTCCATGTCTAGGCGCATAATTGTATGTGTGAAATGTGTATCATCCATCACGAGGATTGAATGAAATGCCTTGTCTACAAGAATTAAAACTTGACATTTTCTTTCACAATGAATTTATTTAAGTAGCTCACTTGGTTAATGTAATAATAAAATTGTAAGAAACAATTTCTCTTTTAAAAAAATATGTTTGACATCTATCAGAGACAGAAGTTAAAATGGAAACCTAAGAAAATTTCAAAGCATAACGTCAAAAAAATCTCTTCAAATCGTTGACCGGGGAGATTTTTTTCATTCCCCTCACTTCTTGCCCTTCTCACCAACAAACTCCCAGTTGCCGGCAACTCAGTTTCCTTGTGTGAAAGGGGTTTAACAAAAAAAATTGAAATCCGACGAGCATGTTGGTCCAGCGGTTGGTTTTGCGTTTTAATGGTCGAACATTGGAGGCTGTCGAGCCATGCTGTCGAGCATGTCGTTTCAGGTGAACCCCCCTATTGAGTGCTCTAAAACGTGAACAGAATTTATTTCAACATTTCTACATAAAAATGCACTGAATTAATTTTTACAACTTCAGCGGATCCCAAAATATACATATTAACAACGTTCTAATGTGAATATGTGAAATTCAAGCAAAAATAATGAAAATGTGTTTTATTTTGAGAGCAATAGTAGGACAAAACGATATGAATACAATTTAAATCATAAAGTGTTACATTCCAAAACGTGAACAATCTCAAATTCATGAACACCCTCTGTACTAATTTGTTCACGTTTTTCAATGTTCACTGTATATATATATATATACCTATTATATATATATGTATGTATGCATAATATTTATTATTATTATTCTAAAATGTTGTGTTGTCAATGAAGTCTTTGTCTTGTGGCAGTGTACAGAAAAAATAAATAATATTTTTAAAAAAATTTAAAAACTTCCTTGAACAAAATATCAAAAAAGTACAATTGGATGTAGGAATTCTCCCGCTAAATGATGATGAATTAGCGAACTGAAGATTTTGCTTTTTTTACAGCTGCCAAGCAACGGATTCAATCCGTATCCGTTGGTTACGTAACAAAAAGTATTGGTTTTAGCTACTTTTTGAAACGAATTCGCCATGTAACAAATATTCCCCGTTTTGTAGTTTAGTTTGGAAGGTGGTGTATTCATTTGAGCAGTCAACAACTTTTACTCTGTGATGATAATAGTTCATGACAGTGTTGTTATATATGAACTGTAAACCCGGCAGGCGGCGACACTATCATCATTAACAAGAATTTGCATATAAATTGTTGTTGTCTTACACACTATCTCAAACATTATTCGGCTGAACTTTCCATTAGGGGAGCACGAATTTTAACACGCGGATACTTTTATTCCGTAGATTCATGCTTAAAACCAATAAATATAACAATTTTAAACTGAGGAAACTTTTATGTCTATTTTTAATTAATTTTTAAAGTTTTTATTTTCCATACAAAATGTATGCAAATGATGACTACCGACAACTTTTTTTTGTGCTTGCAGTTGTTTACCAATCCACAGATGACTATGTGCAACTTCTGCAATGTAAGTGTTGTGATATGTGCATTTTACTTGGGGTAATATAAATTGATTTCAAACTATGTGCTATTGTTGTTTTGTTTCATGTTAAATTCCAAAAAAAATTTGCATACATCAGCCATAACTTGACGAATGCTGGTTTTCAACTGCTCAAGAGTTAAAGGTTTATCTACATAAACACGGTCTTTCGCGTAGCCCCACAAAAAAAAGTCCAGTGGTGTCAAATCGCATGACCTTGGTGGCCAGTTGATATCGCCACGACGAGAAATTACGCGGCAAGGAAATGTCTCTTGCAATAAAGCCATATTCGCTCGAGTTGTGTGGCATGTGGTACCGTCTTGTTGAAACCACACATTCTCCAAGCCGTATTCTTCAATATTAAGCAAAAAAGTCGGTTATCATATGCCCATAACGCTACGAATTGACGGTGACAGTCGTTTTCGAAGAAGTAAGGTCCAATCGCACCTCCGGACCAAAGAGCGCCCCAAACAGTGACTTTTTGTGGATGTAATGACCTCTCTTCAATTACTTGAGGATTCTCAGAACCCCAAATATGACAATTTTGTTTATTAACATACCCACCGAGTGAGAAATGTGTTTCGTCGCTGAAGAAAATTTTGTTCGAAAAATCGCCGTCCACCGCCTGTTGTTCAAGCACCCATTCGACGGATCTATGACGTTGTGAATGGTCAGCTGGCTTCAGTGTTTGTGTGAGCTGGACTTTATATCCACACCTACGGATCCAAATGCAAAATATGCCATAATGTTCCGTAAGACAGTCCTAATTCCTGAGAACGACGAGGAATCGACACATTCAGGTCTTCGGCAACACTTTTACTTACAGCAGTGATATTTTCAGTGGTACGAGCGAAACGATGATGCACAGGCCTTACAATATCTGTAACCAATCCAGTCTATTAAAATTTCTTCACAATTTTGCCAATTGCTTGAGTAGTTGGACTATTATGTAAACCATAATCTCCTCTTAAAGCACGATATGTGGCTGTGGCAGAATCACCATTCTTGTAGTAGGTTTTAACAATTTTTATGTGTTGTGCGATAGTTAAGCGATCCATTTTCGTAAATGTCAGACTTTCAGCTGAAAAAAAATTGGTTTAACAACTTAGTTTGACAGATGTTGAATTCCAGTCCTAAACTTTTGAAACCGCAAAATGTATAATCCCGTATTTACATATTAAAACCGTTTTAAATATTAGGTGTGTTTTATTGGGAATATATCCATTGTATCGTAAGTTATTCCCTAAAAAACGTATCGACCGTAGCTTTTTTATTTTTGTAAAAATGGTACCCCTATACAGCAGTCACAAGTAATGAAATAGTCTTTTGCAAAGTAAAATTAAGAAAATATCAAAATTATGAACAATAATTAGCTTTTATTCATATAAAATGGAAAGTAGAAAAACGTACCAATATTAAATTTATGTTTTATTCTCTGTGGTGAATTCATCCGCCGCACACCATCCTTCTGATAGGCTCGTCCAAGACTTTAGCTCAGTTATACAGCCAGTCATTTCGGACAGAAGATTATAGTGTTGCTATTTTTGTCTTTTGTTCAACACTCGCGCTTATTAGTTTAGCAAGTCAAGTTCGGATGAACGAGACCAGTATCCGATGGTTACCACTTGGATGTAAAATAAGCACAATTGACGTGTAGTATTCGTTGTATCACTGGACGTCGCCATGTTGACGCCAATCAGTGACTTCCCGCGTCCTACATCGCCCAACCATCCATGTCCAGGTAGTGAAGCGAATACCGTCCATGGCCAACGTCCATTAAACATTGAAAAAAAAGCACATTTTGTGAAGTTCAGTTGCCGCTTAGTGCGTTTAGGCTAGGCGCGCACATGCAATTTTTCTGAAACGAAATAATTTAATCACTATTTGAACGATGATCGCGACCATAAGTAACTTAAAATCAATCAACGAGATAAACCAAAACACATACAATATTTTGATTTAATGTGCGCACAGTTACATTATAGTTCGGTGTAATACAAACTGAAGAACTTATTTGGGGCGGTCGTTGGATTTGTGCCAAAACACAAACTTTTAAGTTTTTCGAATCGCGGACTGAATAGTTTTTGCATGTGCGCGCACTCTCATATAATTCCATGGTATTCACTTTAGCAACCAAACTGTTACAAAACTGAAAGTTGCATATGTGCGCGCCTAGCCTTATAGCTCATAGAATTTCATACCAATAAGTATTTAGCGGCCCAGTGTCGAGCAGTTCCTCTATAGTGCAGTTCCACCCAATGCGGCTTGTCTTCTCAAATTGCTTTTTTGTAGATCTAAACAAAAAGATGATTTTTTTCACCAAACTCCGTTTATTTATAACTATCAATAAAAATTCAACACAAAACGAATATTGGTCTTAGTTAGTCAAAAATAAAAGTAAAACGGAATTTTCTTAACAGATATTTTTTTTTTTCAAAATGGAAATCGAAATGTGTTAAAATTGATTAATTGACATCAGAGGTATGCAAAATTGCAGACATAGGTGGAAGTTTAGACGTACTCCAGAAAATAATTGGACAAAGAATACAGTTTTTGATAGTAAAAGTCAGAAACTTTTCAGAAGAACAGCTTATAATTTATATAGAGTTATCTTAGATTTTAGAAATATAAACTGGCCAACTATAAAAAAAAGATCGATTTCTCTTACGAATGAAATTAAAAATTATAACACTCCATGAACACATCCATCAAGATTCAATCCACTTAGCAATCGTACCAACAAAACTAACTAAATCAAATTCGAGACTCGAATAAACTACAACCAGCCATCCACCGTAACTTTTACTTTAGCTTTTTATCGACCGTAGCGAATTGTGGTAGTGTTTTATTGGGAAATTTATCCAGCGTAAGTTTATCCGTTGTAGCATTTTACATACAATTCGCTACGGTCGATAAAAAGCTAAAGTAGAAGCTACGGTAGATGGCTGGTTGACGTTCAGTCGAGTCTCGATTCTGATTTTGTTAGTTTTGTTGGTACGATTGATAATTGAATTGAATCTCGATGGATGTGTTCATGGAGTGTTATAATTATTAATTTCATTCGTAAGACAAATCGATCTTTTAGATTCTTTTTTTTTAATAGTTGGCCAGTTTATATTTCTCAAATCTTAGATAACTCCATTTTTTAATAAATTATAAGCTGTTCTTCTGAAAAATTTCTGACTTTTACTATTAAAACTGTATTCTTTGCTCAATTATTTTCTGAAGTACGTCTAAAATTGCACCTATATTTGCAATTTTGCATACCCCTAATGTCAATTAATCAATTTTAACAAATTTTGATATCCATTTTGAAAAAGAAACCAATATTTATCGAATGAATTCCGTTTTTCTTTTATTTTTGACTAACTTAAGACCAATATTCGTTTTGTGTTTAATTTTTATTGATAGTTATAATTAAACGGAGTTTGGTGAAAATAAATTATCTTTTTATTTAGATCTACAAAAAAACAATTTGAGAAGACAAACCGCATTGGGTGGAATTGCACTATAGAGGAACTGCTCGACATTGCGCCGCAAAATATTTATTCGTAAGAAATTCTATGAGCTATAAGGCTAGGCGCGCACATATGCAACTTTCAGTTTTGCAACAGTTCTGTTGCTAAAGTGAATGTCATGGACTTATATGAGAGTGCGCGCATGCAGTCCGCGATTCGAGCAACTTAAAAGTTCTTCAGTTTTTATTACACCGAACTATAATGTAACTGCGCGCTCATTAAAGCAAAATATTGTATGTGTGTTGGTTTATCTCGTTGATTTATTTTAAGTTGATTATGTGCGAGATTATCGTTCAACTATTGATTAAACTATTTCGTTTCGGAAAAATTGCATGTGCGCGCCTAGCCTAAACGCACTAAGCGGCAACTGAACGTCACAAAATGTGCTTTTTCTTCACTGTTTAATGGACGTTGGCCATGGACGGTATTCGCAACACTACATGGACTGGGCGTACATTATGATCCCATTGTTTTTTTTTTCTGGACCTGTGCATGGAAATGACAAACCAAATGTTAACTATTTGTTAATTACTCCACGTAAGTTACGTGCAGTCTGATGACTGAATATTGAATTGAAAGCAAAACATACTCAGAAAATAAATTTGTAAATTGACTTGAAACTTAAAACTATAGCTATCGATCTACTCAGAAAATAAATAAAAGCATGAAATATAATCGGAAATGTAAGGGGAGTGAACAATTTAAACTACGTTGTAGTGTGCGTTCAAAACCAAGAAACATTAAAAGGAAAAAGCAAATCTCCGACAATTTTTTTTCCTCGTGTGAAAGGCATAGACGATTTTTAAAGCAATACAAAAGTAACCCCGTGTAAAAAGAGACTTGACCATAGTCTATGAACAAACCCATTCACTTATCATTTCCTTTCTATTGATGCAAAATGAATGTTCGAATTTAAAATTACAAATGGAAATAAAATGAAAACAAGAAATAGGTTTGAAACATAAATTAAATATTGGTACGTTTTTCTACTTTCTATTTTATATGAATAAAAGCTAATTATTGTTCTTAATTTGAATATTTACTTAATTTTACTTTGCAAAAGACTCTTTCATTACTTTTGACTGCTGTGCAGGGGTACCATTTTTACAAAAATAAAAAGTAGCTTTTTTATTTTTGTAAGATTGGTACCCCTGCACAGCAGTCACAAGTAATGAAATAGTCTTTTGCAAGGTAAAATTAAGAAAATATGAAAGTTATGAACAATAATTAGATTTTATTCATATAAAATAGAAAGTAGAAAAACGTACCAATATTTAATTTACGTTACAAACCTATTTCTTGTTTTCATTTTTTCTGCAATCGCAGTTTTAAATTCGAACATTCATTTTGCACCAACAGAACGGAAATGATAAGTTAATGGCTTTGTTCATAGACTATGTTCAAGTCCCTTTTTACACAGTCCAATTTTTGTATTGCTTTAAAAATGGTCTATGCATTTCACACGAGGGAACAAAAGTGCCCGTGATTTACTTGTTTCCTTTTAATGTTTCTTGGTTTGGAACTCACATTACAACGTAGTTTAAATTGTTCACTCCCCTTATATTTCATGCTTTTATTTATTTTCTGAGCTTATCGATAGCTAGAGTTTTATTTTTCAAGTCAATTTACAAATTTATTTTCTGAGTATGTTTTGCTTTCAAATCAATATTTACTCATCAGACTGCACTTAACATACGCGGAGTAAGTAACAAAAAGTTAACATTTGGTTTGCCATTTCACCATTTTGGATCACAAAAATGTATGCCAAGTCCATGTCGAATACCGCTCATGGCCAACGTCCATTAAACAGTGAAGAAAAAGCACACTTTGTGAGTTCAGTTTCCGCTTAGTGCTTTTAGGCTAGGCGCGCACATGCAAAACGAAGTAGTTTAATCACTAGTTGAACGATGATCGCGCACATAAGCAACTTAAAAATCAATCAACGAGATATACCAACACACAAACATCATTTTGATTTAATGTGCGCGCAGTTACATTATAGTTCGATTGGATACCAACTGAAGAACTTATTTGGAGCGATCGTTCGATTTGTGCCAAAACGCAAACTCTTAAGTTACTCGAATCGCGGAGTGAATAGTTTTTGTATGTGCGCGCACTCTCATATAAGTCCAGGGTATTCACTTTAGCAACCAAACTGTTGCAAAACTGAAAGTTGCATATTTGCGCGTCTCTGGCCTTATAGCTCATAGAATTTCATACGAATAAATATTTTGCGGCGCAGTGTCAAGCAATTCCTCTATAGTGCAGTTCCACCCAATGCGGTTTGTCTTCTCAAATTGCTTTTTTGTAGATCTAAATAAAAAAATGATTTTTTTCATCAAACTCCGTTTATTTACAACTATCAATAAAAATTGAACACGAAACGAAAATTGGGCTTGGTTATTCAAAAATAAAAGTAAAACGGAATTCATTCGATAAATATTGGTTTCTTTGTTAAAATTGAATAATTGACATTAGGGGTACGCAAAATTGCAGATATATGTGCAATTTTAGACGTACTTAAGAAAATAATTGAGCAAATCATACAGTCTTTAATAGTAAAAGTCAGAAACTTTTCAGAAAAACAGCTTATAATTTATTAAAAAATGGAGTTATCTAAGATTTGAGAAATATAAACTGGCCAACTATTAAAAAAAAGAATAGAAAAGATCGATTTGCCTTACGAATGAAATTAATAATTATAACACTCCATGAACACATCCATCGAGATTCAATTCAATTATCAATCGTACCAACAAAACTAACAAAATCAGAATCGAGACTCGACTGAACGTTAACCAGCCATCCACCGTAGCTTCAACTTTAGCTTTTTATCGACCGTAGCGAATTGTATGTAGAATACTACGACGGATAAACTAACGGCGGATAAATTTCAAAATAAAACACGGCTCTTGTATGTAAAATGCTACGACGGATAAACTTACAATGGATAAATTTCCAAAAAAACACGGCTATTAACTTTTTTAATAAATCTAACGAATAAAAGTATCCGTGTGTTGAAATACGTTATAATTTAAAGGCAAATTGATCAAATGTGTTGTACTAAAAAGGCCAAAATTGAAAATTAAAACGTTTTTCAATCATATTTAACAGTGTTTCCTCAACGTAATATTTTAAAGCTGTTCTATAGAGACCCCTAGCTCACTGTAAAAAAAAAATCAAAGTTCTACGCGTGCTCCCCTAATGGAAAGTCGCCCCCATTATTCTACTTTCCGGTATTCTTGCCGCTGCTCATATACCGCTATTAAAACTTTTCCTTCATTATACTTGCAATTTTTAATTCAAATCGCAGGCCCCAATTAAACGCAGCTTAAGTTTATACTACGTTTTCACCTACCACTTAATCCAGATTTAAGTGGATTAACCATAAATCCTCTTTGAAATCTTCTAAATTTTGAAGATTTCCCATACAAATTTTAATCTCCTTAAATGAAGATTAAAAATTAATCTCATTGAAATCTTCTTCGAAGTAGAAGATTCTCAAAAGAAACAAACCTTATTTCATAGAACGCGCCTATTCTAACGTCATATTTTCTCCATTGACATGCAACAAAAAAAAAACTGTCCAACATTATTTAATTTGTTTTTGTCTGGTATAATTTGTCGTTGCCTTCAAATTCTATTTTTGTTTATAAATAAGTATAAAAATAAAAAATGCAATAAAGCTACAAAGACCATAGCGGTCGGTGCCTCGAATTTGTAATTGCAAATATTTTAGATATCCTACATTAATACTTTGAAGTTGTTCTTTCCCAAATATATAAAAACGAAAACCGTGCAAAGGCGATTACAGTATTTATGTAAATATATCTATATGCTGCAAGATGTTGGGATAACAATATTTTAAAGTTATTACTCATTTTTATTTATTGAAATTAAATTTATTCACTGCACCGAAATTATTATTCTTCTTCCCAATTATTTTGTTTTTGTCTTGTTGTATTGACTTTTGAATGACAATTCATAGTGAATACGTCAAACTAATCTTTTTTTCACTGGTGAAAACACTTGAAGATTAATTTTTAATCTTCTCAATTTAAACCGGATTATCTTTAGGTGAAAACGTAGCATTATACTACGTTTTCACCTACCACTTAATCCAGATTTAAGTAGATTAACCATAAATCCTCTTTGAAATCTTCTAAATCTTGAAGTTTTCCCATACAAATTTTAATCTCCTTAAATGAAGATTAGAAATTAATCTCGTTGAAATCTTCTTCGAAGTAGAAGATTCGCAAAAGAAACAAACCTTATTTCATAGAACGCGCCTATTCTAACGTCATATTTTCTCCATTGACATTCAATAAAAAAAAAACTGTCCAACATTATTTAATTTGTTTTTGTCTGGTATAATTTTTCGTTGCCTTTAAATTCTGTTTTTGTTTATAAATAAGTATAAAAATAAAAATGCCATTAAGCTACAAAGACCAAAGCGGTCGGTGCCTCGAATTTTTAATGGAATTTATTTTAGCTACATATCCTACAGTAATACTTTGAAGTTGTTCTTTCCCAAATATATAAAAACGAAAGCCTCGCAAAGGCGATTACAGTATTTATGTAAATATATCTATATGCTGCAAGATGTTGGGATAACAATATTGTAATGTTATTACTCATTTTTATTTATTGAAATTAAATTTGTTCACTGCACCGAAATTATTATTCTTCTTCCCAATTATTTTGTTTTTGTCTTGTTGTATTGACTTTTGAATGACAATTCATAGTAAAAACGTCAAACTAATCTTTTTATCACTGGTGAAAACACTTGAAGATTAATTTTTAATCTTCTCAATTTAAACCGGATTATCTTTAGGTGAAAACGTAGCATTAGCTTTATTTCTTCGGTGGGCATTATCTATCGTCACCGAATAAAACTATGCGAATGCGAACTGACTGAAAGGTTGAACGGACCTATTATTTGAATTGGCACTGAACGTACAGTCACTGTTATGGATTTGACATTTTTGTACGAAGCAGGCAAAGCACATGCTGAGATTGTTTTTGTTTACATATAATTTTTCAAAAAATGCGTGAAATAAATGGCTATAAAGGTAATTTAACGTCGATAAACTTTAGAGTTTAGATCTTACTAATAATTTTACATTTTCAGTGATCCCTGTTCGCATAACTCCAGATGCAACCAATTGTCAGGTTGCCTATGTGAGGGAGCACTTTATTCGACAAGTAGACCCGAATAAACCTAAAGGCAGAACTTTATTTCTCCTAAATATCCCACCATACGTAAGCGAAGATAATTTAAAAACTTGTTTCAGCAGAATTGGAGTAGTCAGTTCAGTTAATTTTGCCGAACAACCTGGTCGAGAAGAAAGCAAGAAAGTCGAACAAATTTGTCCATTTAGCCCGAGTCGTAGCATTTCTGTGTACAAAGTTGCATTTGTTGTCTTCAAGAACACCGAAAGTGTATCGAAGGCTCTAAAATTAAATTCGATTGACTTATTTGATGAATCTGGCGAAACGCTAGTAGTGTCAGGCATTGAAAAATGGAAGCAAAACTACAATAATAGTTTTCTCACAGAATCGAAAATTCAGCCAATTATTGACGAGTACATGCAAGCTTACGACAAACGAGAAAAGAAAAGAATCGACGAAGAGCGTAATTCTGGTGCAGATAATGATGGCTGGATAACAGTTGGAAAGCACGGACGCAATGCAGGTTTCGAACAGAAAGAATCGGTAATAAATCGCCTAGAAGGCAAGATAGAACGCGGCCGCAAAAATAAGGAATTGAAAAACTTTTATACATTCCAAATTCGTGAGTCGAAAATGCAAAATGTTGTCAGTTTAAGAAAGAAATTCGAAGAGGACAAAAATAAGATTGAAATTCTAAAAAAGAGGAGGCGTTTCAAGCCATTTTAGTTAAGATATAGCAATTATTTTATTTAAATGTTTTGTCAATAAAACCTTAATCGTAATCTTATTTGCATTTTATATGGGTATGTTAATTTATGCAACTTTTCGAACCTAAAACTTTAACACCGATTGGAATTTGATTCGATTCGGACTGATACTAATTTACCTGAAACTAGATAATACACAGGGTCCTATCGGGAATCTCCCAAGCATATTCGTGTCCCACGTAATATTTTATTCCCTCGAAATTTTTCCAACGATCGTAAATCTCCCACGGAATAAATTTCCTTCGAACAAAAAATTGTATGAAATGACAGCAAAATTCCTTGGGAAAGCATATTCCCTGTACCAATAAATTCCGAGGGAAACTTGAGCAATACTCACGTTCCCAAGTTATTTTTGATATGTAACATCTTTATGTCTGGTAGTTCCAGCAATTCTGTATGACTCTCGTTAATTCAAACCTGTGATAATTCGAACTTCTCTCTGATTCAAAGTTATTAGGAGTTTTCAAGAAAAAAAAAAAAACCTAACAAAACGACGCGAAGTGTTAATTCGAACTCATAGGCGTTAAACAATCGACAATTCAAAGTTGTAAGATTGCATAGAGGAACATTTTGAGGCAAAAGCTCAAACTTGTATCTTCGTTGCAGGAGTATTTGCTTTAGAATCTTTAGTTTGACACACACTGTTTGCTTGGTTAAGTTTCAGTTACTCTTTGCAGACCTCGAAAACAGCTACAGATTTGATGATAAGAATTGTACGAATTTTACATAGTGCATACCAAAATCTTCGAATAATAACTAGATTTTTGAAGAAAACATCTTTTTGAAAATTTAATATTTTCAAAACGGTTGGCCTACTTTCTATAATTCTAGAAAATTCTTTTACCACATTTTATGTATTCTTATGATCTTGTGATTTAAAATACAAAAAAAAAATGGCGCAAAATCTTAAACAACCCATTGTTAAGGGTTTTCGGATCTGCACGTGGAACGTCATGTCCTTATACAGAACACGTGCAGCCGAACAATTAGTGGAGAACTTGGACAGGCTAAAGGCTGACGTAACAGCCATCCAGGAAGTGCGATGGGTTGGAGAGGGCATACGGAGACTGCGATTGTGTGACATCTACTACGAAGGGTGCTTCAAGGAGCAGGGTCAGCGGCTGTTTGGTTGCGGTTTTGTGATAAGGGGAAGGCTTATGCAAGAAGTCTTGGGCTTTCGAAGTGTAAGCGATCGCCTGGTCACAATCCGCATCAAGGGCAAATTTAAGAACATTACACTGATCTGTGTTCACGCCCCCCATGAAGAGAGAGATGAATCAACCAAAGAAGCATTCTACGATCTCCTGGAGACAACGTATGATATGTGCCCGAAGTACGACGTGAAGATCATTCTTGGCGACTTCAACGCAAGATTCGGAAAGGAGGGCATCTTTGTTTCGGTAGTCGGAGGACACAGCCTTCATGTCATCATCTCAAGCACCTGTTTCCAACACCTCAATATACACAAGGGGACTTGGCGGTCTCGTGATCAACGAACCGTCAACCAAATCGATCACGTTGCGATAGACACGAGACATGCTTCCAGTATCTTGGATGTCCGAACGTTCCGAGGGGCCAACATTGACTCGGATCACTACCTAGTGGTAGCTAGACTACGTATGCGGATATCTATGACGCCACAACGCAGAGTTGATACTGTAAAAAGGTTCGATGTCGAGAAGCTGAAGTCGCAAGAGACCGCCAGAACGTTTGCTGACCACGTAACTCTTAATCTCTCAGCAAGTTTACCACCAGCATCAAGTGCAGAGGACCAGTCAACAAGCCATCAGGAGTACCGCCTCTGATGTGCTGGGTTTCACTAGGCGACCACACCGAAACCCCTGGTTCGATGAGGAGTGCCGGTTGGCGCATGCAGCTAAGGACGAGGCCTACAAGGCAATGCTGCAGACTCGACCAAGAGCTGAAGAGAGAGAGGCCCGGGAGCTCTACCGGCTAAAAAGAAAAGAGGAACGCCGACTTCTCAGGAGGAAAAAGAGAGAGCATGAGAAGCGGGTAGTCGAGTCTATTGAGGGGTGTAGCGGCAGGGGTGATGTTCGAAAATGTTATCAGTGGGTGAAGCGACCCACCGAAGGATACAAGGAAGGCTAGGACGGAAGCCTGCCGAGATGAGAGTGGGAATATGGTAGTAGACAAACAGTCAGTGCTGAGGATCTGGAAAGAACACTTTTCTAGATTGTTTAACGGCGAAGACAGCCAAGATACCGCTAGTAGGCAGAACGTTCCATTCAACTTGGACGATGATGGCCAACAGTTCCGTCCACCCGACCTAACCGAAGTGCGGCTGGCGATATCCATACTTAAGTCATACAAGGCTGCTGCTGCAGTTGGTCTACCAGCCGAGTTATTCAAATCAGCGGGAGATGAATTGGTAAAGAGCATACACCAACTCATCGACAAAATTTGGTCGGATGAAAGTATGCCCGATGAAGGGAACCTCGGTAGAGTGTGCCCCATCCAGAAAAAAGGAGATGCTCTGAAATGCACCAACTACAGAGGAATTACTCTCCTAAACGTCGCTTATAAAATCTTGTCGGCTATCCTGTGTGACCGCTTAAAATTTTGTCAACGATCTGATTGGCTCCTATCAGTGTGGTTTTAGGCCAGGCAAGTTAACCGTCGACCAAATGTTCACACTTCGACAGATATTAGAAAAAACCCAGGAATTCCAGATCGATACACACCACATCTTTATCGATTTTAAATGATAGCGTATGATAGCGTGAAAAGGGACGAATTATACAGAGCCATGCCTCATCTCGGCATCCCTGCGATGTTCGGTCCGGTGTGTATCGAAAGAGTGTGGAGGAGAAGATTCAACGACGAGCTATACGGGCTATACAGCGACGTTCACCTGGTCAAAAAGCTTAAAATACAACGGCTCAGATGGCTGGGGCACGTGGAGCGTATGGACAGCAACGCACCTGCCCGACGAGTATTCGAATCCAACCCCGATGGTGTACGCAGCAGAGGAAGAACCCATAACAGGTGGCGCACACAAGCGGAGAACGACCTCAAACAACTTGGTGTGCGAAAGTGGAAGCGGCTAGCTAGGGACAGAGCCGACTGGAGGGGCTTGTTGTTTGAGGCCGTAGCCCATCCTGGGCTGTGAGCGCCATCAAAAGTAAGTATTGTTAATGGCTTAGCATTTTACTAGTTAGCAATTTCCTAAGTTACTAGTTAGCAATTTCCTAGTTAGCAATTTCCTATGTGCTTATTGATTGAATAACTATTTCAAAATTTGTAAACCTGTTCTAAACTAGTAAATTGCTAATTAAGCTGATAATTGGGCATTTGCAAGGTTTGAATTTTGATGAACACAATTATTGTTGTTATGCGTTGTAAATTAATTATATGTTGTTGACCCAAACTTGTGCTCTAAAAAGGTATTAGATATTTCTATTTTCATCATTTTAACTTCATTATTTACAAAAAAAAAATTGTTCACCAGCAGGACTCGAACCTGAGACCCACGGGTCCATCAGCGATATACTGCAGATGCCATAATGGATTTAGCAAATTGCTAAAAGTTAAAGTAGCCATTCCGTGATTTTAACTTTAACAAAATGGTAAAATCGTTTAAAATTAGCTAAATTATTTTAGCTTAGTAAATTGCTAAAATTGGCTTTAACATTTTACGAAATCATTTAAAATTTTGCTCTAATGTATTCAACCATTTTTGAAACAAACAAAAATTGGATTCAAATTATATAAATAGTTTTAATTTTTATAAAAAAAGGTGAGATGTCAGATGTTACACATCATACTTTTGATACTATTTTAGGAATAGTGGCTCATTTTCATAGTTTCGAGTTGAGGAATACATTCAAATCATAATCCCGTTTAAAATCAGATAATTCCCTTCTTTTTACTTTACCTTGATGAATTTATGTAAATATTAAATTTTTGTCTGAGTCCATATTGTTGAACGCTTTTGAATTTGAATGAACAGTAACAACTTGAGTGCGCTACCCATTTTTTTTCGCATTGGATTAGACCGTCATGTGTCCTCGTTGACGTGATATGCAGTGCTTTGTGTTCTGAGATTAAAATGAAAAAGTAGACGAGCACCAACAAATGGAATATAAATATGCATAGCCCGGTATAACTGATAGCGAATTTGCAGTACTTTGATGGCATTAATTTACGTATACATGTTTTTTTGTGTGCAAAATTGAGGTTTACTCACACATTGCTTCTTAAAATATGATTGAACCTTGAATGAAAGAGCGGGTTGTAGGTAGTTAGACAAATGGGCCTCTTAGTAAGGCGTCTTCAATATGATGTTAACCATTTGTGGACATTGGAAATTATTATTTTTACTTCTCATCCAATCATTTTTAAAGAGACACCAGGGCCCTGTTTCACAGATCATACAACACATACATTTCAAGAACAAGAATTTGCTGCTTCTTGGCTTCATTTAATAACAAGAAAATATTAAATTAATAAATAAAATAGTTAAAAAATTACTTACTTTGAAATATTTTTGCTTATTTTTAAACTTTTTCAAAGGACACAAATTATTCAACAGCAAACTATTAGACTGTATGAAATTTATGATAAATTTGACTTTAAACTTCTGTGATTTATTAAAATAAAATCTATGAAACAGGTTCATACAACATTCAAATACTACCAGTCAAGTTTTTGTTCATAAATTGTCGTATGACAACAAATCATACAACAATTCTGTGAACCAGAAATCGTGCAGCAGAATTTCGGAAATCATACAATTGTATGTGTTGTATGATCTATGAAACAGGGCCCAGATTAACTTTTAAAATAATACTAATTCACGTTCATGCTGAGTTTTTATTTGCTTTTATAACTATTTCCATAAGACTGTTTTGGGGCAGGGTTTCCAGATTACAAAGTAGTTGAGGGATACTACCGTATACACATTTGGCAGTTAAAGCAACTTGAATCGATTGAGCAAAACGCTCAAGACTTTTTTGAAGATTTTCATCTTCTTCTGGTTTGAGATTTTCACTAATCAACTTTTGCGCATAAGATTTGAGAGGACTAACTATGAGCAGAAGGTGTTGAGCGTTAAGAGCTGTCGGTGGTCCGGATGGAACGATTTGCAACAAAGTATGTAGCACGGCCAAGTGGAGGTCACTGTATGTGGGTTTGTTGTTTAATATTGGCGCCAATACACTCCATTTTATTAGTCCGGCAATTGGGGTAATAACTGGCATAGCAATTGCTCCGGACGGCAAAGCAAGTGGTTGTTGTGAAGCTAGGCATAGAGTAGGGGTGTCGGTAACCCACTCTGTAAATACGTCTAGAAGCATGTCCGGTGGGCTGACGAGACCTCCTCGTTGATCATTCATATATAGGTCAGCCACAGCGGTCATGATGTTGGCTGCAAATCGAGGAGCAACTAAAGGCAACTGTTTAAGCTGGTCCGATGTTTTCTTGGCGAATGTTACGAAATCCCTAACCAAACTTTGAGCTATTTCGAGACTGGGTGCAGATGTACATCCGAGCTGTTGCATCCAAGTACCAGCTGCACACAAGACGGTCGACACTGACCCCGAAACAGAAGTACTTACGAGTTTGCACAAGACACTCGATCGATTAGGCGTCAAATTGCCACCGAATAGCGATAGGAACACCGCATTTCGTGTGGCATCTGGTCCAGGCCGAGAAAAGAATTCTATAAGAACAAGAATGAGTTGAAATTCCTGGATGGAAGTCATTTGAGAAGTAAGAAACGGAACTGCATTTGCGTTCTTCCGAAAATCGGTGTCCTTGAATTTTTCCAAAAATATAAACTCCGAGATTAGACTCATCGCGAAGTTTTGTTTACTTCGGCTCATGTTGTCAACAATGTTTTCTGTGGATATTGAATTTAGAAAAAAAAATGTAGGTAAATATTCAATAATTCAAACCTATTCTTGGAAGTGCTTCAATGGCGCAGAGAGGAAACTCTAGCTTCCTTAGGTTGTTTTTAAAGTCTGCTTGGTTCATCCTGAGTGTGCTTTGTTGAAAAAATGTGTAAACGTTTATTTTAAATGCAATCGATATGGTATTTTAATATTTTAACAAATTAGAATAATAAAGTTTGGAAGCAATTGTTCCTAGTAGCATCCGTCAATCATCTGCCTAAATAATACTTTGACAGCTAGAATGAATCAATTCAGCTAAATTCACTAAACTATTTTTCGCCGAAATAAAACGGCAATTTTAATACTGCCGGATGCACAATATTTAATCCGTTGCACTGGCATTTCAATTTATCAATTTTGGTGGAATAACTGAAGTTAACAATACATGCTTGAATATTTGTACAACTGGCCTTGACTATAATATTCTAAATTGTTATTTGAATTTAACAAAATAATTTTATTAAGCTTATAATAGGTACATAGCTCAAAATACTAATCACACATCAAAGCCTCGCACACACCAAAGCGCTGTGGGGATATTTTTATATTATTTTGAAGTCGAGTTTATCCACTGTCATCCATGTTTTTGAGTGATCGCCCCGTAATAACAAAGGCTTGCCCCAACTTATGAGGCTTAAGGTCACAGTTCCGTATTTTCGGTAAAACTTAACGGTCTTTTTACATAAACTACTAAGCACTAGAACAATTGGGAGTATTTAAGCCACAAACAAGAATATTATGCCAACATCGTTAGAAATTAATATCGTTTTCTATTCATCCAAAATAATTGATCCCCCAGGAATTTTTAATCCCGGATCAGTTTTCGCGTTCTATTCTTCCAAGATTATCGATTTGTTTTTGATTCGAGATCAAAATCACAGATTTGAATTTTTAGATGGATTTACACGTACATGAATCAAGCACTTGCTCAAACACCAAATTAAATCTGCATTTGCTAAAAGTCAAACGTTTGTGTTCAGTCTTCAAAATAAGAAAATAAATACCCACACATAAAGTAAAAAAAGATCTTGAATACGTTTCGGCAAGTAAAATCCGCAATCCCTGAACCAAATCCATATTGGCAAATAGAGACCTAAAGGCATTGGCCGTCCGGAACGCGTTCCCCCAATAAAACACTCGGAATCAATTTGACTGATTCTGAATTGTATGCATCACTGTATTTGTGAAAATTAAGTTTAAAAAAAATCAAATCTGCTATAAAGAATTTCCAAAACACTTGATTTCAATTTAGATACACATTTTCTTGTAACAATAATAATTATATCTTGCTTATTTTTATGTTATTTTACCGGAAAAGTAGTTTAAATTCATCGAAATTACACAACAAATCAACCCGATGATTTTGACATTTTAATAACGTGAGTGTATTAGTGATTCAGTTTTCGATTCTGAAATGAAATTCAGAATCGTATTCTGTTCTGTTTATGCCGGATTTACTCGAGTGACAAATTGCCATTAATTCTTGCCATTAAACTGGCAAAATAAAGGAGGCCTTACATGCATCTTCATCTACATCTGCATTGGCATCTGCAAAATAAGAGGAAACAAAATAAAAAATTCATACTTGTGCGATAGAGAGCGAAAACCAAAATGGAGATCATCTTCATTTATGAAGATTATAGGAAGTACGAACCTGAAGATTGCAGATTATAGTGAAGTTGAACTTGTTCAAGGCGGCTTTAAGGCGGCTTTACATGGATCTGCATCTGCAGACTTGAAGAAAAGTAGAGCGGGCCAATAATATAAAACAAACATAAAAGTAAGACAGGGTACACACTAATAACTTACTCGAACTCTGCTATAACTTTCTTGACACATCTCACAATCACATGTTCTTAGCGTTCAGGTATGTAGTTTTGAGAAGAAAATTTTCGCTATTTTCGTTGTTTTTAAGCAAACTGAGGTGAAATGGTAAAAAAAAAACTTGAAAATTGGTTATCTGAACGGAACAAATTATGGTGCAGATGAAAATGCTATAATGAAGATGAACATGTTCATCTTCACTATAATCTGCAATCTTCAGGTTCGTACTTCCTATAATCTTCATACCTGAAGATGATCGCCATTTTGGTTTTCGCTCTCTATCGCACAAGTATAAATTTTTCATTTTGTTTCCTCTTTTTTTGCAGATGTCAATGCAGATGAAGATGAAGATGCATGTAAAGCCTCCTTTACATGGATCTGCATCTGCAGACTTGAAGAAAAGTAGAGCGGGCCAATAATATAAAACAAACATAAAAGTAAGACAGGGTACACACTAATAACTTACTCGAACTCTGCTATAACTTTCTTGACACATCTCACAATCACATCATCTTAGCGTTCAGGTATGTAGTTTTGAGAAGAAAATTTTCGCTATTTTCGTTGTTTTTAAGCAAACTGAGGTGAAATGGTAAAAAAAAACTTGAAAATTCGTTATCTGAACGGAACAAATTATGGTGCAGATGAAAATGCTATAATGAAGATGAACATGTTCATCTTCACTATAATCTGCAATCTTCAGGTTCGTACTTCCTATAATCTTCATACATGAAGATGATCTCCATTTTGGTTTTCGCTCTCTATCGCACAAGTATGAATTTTTTATTTTGTTTCCTCTTTTTTTGCAGATGTCAATGCAGATGAAGATGAAGATGCATGTAAAGCCTCCTTCATCTTCATAATAGCATTCTTATCTGCACCATAATTTGTTCCGTTCAGATAACGAATTTTCAAGTTTTTTTTTACCATTTCACCTCAGTTTGCTTAAAAACAACGAAAATAGCCACAAAATAAAAATTAATTCACACACAACAATTGAGAAACTTAAAAACAAATATTGTAGTGTGTGTAAGAATCTGTGCAAAAATCCGTTTTGAATCCGTCTCCAAAAAGAGATTCAATACGGATCTGTTTTTCCAGAAAAATATTGGTTTTAATTTGAAACGAATTTGATTTTCAGTACAAAATTGACGGGGGATCGACGGCATGTTTTTGTTGAAACGAAATCGACAAAAGAATGAGCAAGTTTAATTATCGATGTGTGCATTGAATGCATTCATTGACATTGCTCTGGCGAAAACATATACCTCTGAACACCTGAACGCCAAATGCCAAAAATGACAGCCAAGTGTTGTACTATTCGCTGAAAAAATGTTTTCTGGTTCATTGAAAAATAAAATGCTTTAAAGCCACTGTTTTAACAAAAAAGAACACAAAATAATATAAAACAAATTAAAGTATTTAATAATTAAGTCTTGTGTTATAAAAAATACTGTGTATCGACTTCATAATGAGCCGTAAGGTTTCGAGTTCTGAGCAGCCTCTTAAAGGAACACCAACCGACTTTAATGGCCTCTACGAAAAATTCAAGGTAAAAACCTAAAATATTATTATATTATTTATATAAATATTAATTGTAATACTAACGTTATCCAATTGATGCGCATAGGTATCCCTTATGGAAGCATTTCAATTGAAAGATGTGAAAATTCTTCGCCAAACATTTGACTCATATAAATTCAACAACGATGCTGACAAAAAATCTCCACTTGATCAAAATTTCCGTGAATTACTCCTGTTCGAATTGAGTGAAGATATCGAAAAAGTTGGTCAGCTAATTACACTCTCCGTGGAAGCGGCAAGAGAAGAAATTGTCTCGGTAACAATTCCCGTTGTGCTGCTGGGCGACATTTTCGATGCAGTAACTCTAGACAAATGCGAGAAAATATTTAATTTTGTCGAGGACAAGGTAAATGTCTGGAAGGAAGATATATTCTTTACTTCCTGCAAAAACAATATCCTCCGCATGTGTAATGATCTTTTGCGGCGGCTATCCCGCGCTCAAAACACAGTTTTTTGCGGACGGATTCTATTGTTTTTGGCCAAGTTCTTTCCATTTTCTGAGCGTTCCGGGTTGAATATTATATCAGAATTCAATTTGGACAATGTCACTGAATTCGGAGTCGATGGCAAAGATCTAGATGAGGCATTAGAGGACACTATTGAAGATGTTCCCGTGAAGATTGACTATAATTTATATTGCAAATTCTGGTCACTGCAGGACTTCTTCCGTAATCCCAACCAGTGCTACAGTAAAGTTCAATGGAAGATGTTTCAGACTGTGAGTATTTTTAATTCTTAAAAATCAACAATTTTCTGAATAATACCTTTTATTAGCATGCAACTAATGTGCTGGCAGCATTTTCTAGTTTTAAGCTCGAAGAACCACGTACGAGTCCTTCTTCAAAGGAAGAGAACAAAGACATGATTACACAAGACATTAAAATGGAAGTCGACGAAACAGTTAGAAAAGCAGACAATTTCTTTGCAAAATTTCTAACTAACCCCAAATTGTTGGCTCTGCAGCTGTCGGACTCAAATTTTAGAAGATCAGTTTTGGTGCAGTTTCTTATTCTTTTCCAGTATCTGCAATTAACCGTGAAATTTAAGACGTAAGTTTTGCTTGTTTTCTGTAGGCTGGTAGGTATGTGTGTACTAATTTAATTCCAAGGTGAAGATGCCTTGTTCATAATGGTGGCAAAAATGCCATCAATGTGAGTTAAGAAGAGAGAATTCTGCATTGAGATTTGCACTGAATCCAGTCTTGCGAATTCCATAATTTATTCTTGCAGCCACTAAATATAATCAATATCAGTTACATATATATACTCGTACATCGAATTATTTGAAAATACAGAATTGATACTGGATCCATCCAATAAGATAGCGCAGAATTTAATTCTGCATTGAAATCTTTTATCAGATCTTCAATGTCTTCACCGCTTTAGGCTACTGACTGTTCTTCTATAACGGGTGGCAAATCTTCTTGAAATACTTGCTCTTCTTCGATGTGAAACCATGTCAGAGAAGTATCTTTCGTTTCAAAATTGTGTATAGTTCTATATTCTTGGATATTTGTGAACCTGATTTTCAGGTTCATTTTTGATAATTCTAAAGGATCTTCATGTCCAAACTCTATTGGATTTTGGATCGAGTATATATAACCTTTTCAGTTGATATATCCTATTTCTTACTCTTTGTCATCCAATTTCTTCGTGTTCTGCTTTGAAACTAAGGTAAACAATTTCGATCCAAACAATCTAATGTGGTTCCTATCACGTTTATCTCTAGTGAATAACTCAATTATACTGTTCTCGATAATGTTAACTTATTCTGTAAATAGGCAGCTTTTAACACTGCTTCATCCCAAAGAAGATGCTTCAGTTAGGGTTCAGTTCTTGCGTTCGGGTACACCGTTTTGCTGTTGTGTGTATGGAACCGTGTATTGGTGATGGATGTTCTCTCTCCAGTAATTCTTCCAAGTCTTTAGACACATATTCCTTTCTATTGTCAGATCGTAGAATGACAGGTTTTCTACCAAACTTGTTAAACAAAGCTGCACCAGCTACTTAATCTTTTGATTTCAGCAAATGCTCAACTGTGTTACTAGAAAAATCGTCAATTAATGTTAAATAATATCGGTTACCTCTTGGAGTTGATATATGCATAGGACCACACATATCAGAATGGATCAATTGTAAAGGTTGATTTTTCTATTTTGTCTCACAGGGAACTTATCTTCTCGTATCACTTCTTCAGAGGAATACAAGTCTCGATAGCTACTGGACCTCTATGACATCAGTGGCAGTATTCACAATGAATTGTCAGGTTGACAGGACAGTTCAATACATTTTCCAGTTTCCAACTTGTAAAGACTGTAATTTCGTTTTGCTTGAACAATCACTCGGGATCTATTGTAGATTGTAGATTGTTCGAAAACAACTCTATGTCCTTGATTTGTCATTCGTTGCACCGAAAGCAATCATCCATCCAGCTCAGGAACATTTAAAACTTCTTTCAGAAGTATCTTCTGGTTATCGACATTAGATGCTAGGCAGTTGTGGTTGGCTGAACTGCCGATTTCTGAAGATATCACTGACGAACCATTGGTAAGATATATTTTTGCGTTGTCATTTAGGATTGAATCAAGGAAATTTTTATTGTTGGTCATATAGTCCAGTCATTTTAGGTTTTATCTGCGGAAAAATTCCTAGTGAGCTGAATTTTTGTATACACCTATATTTCAGTGTTGTAATGAAGATGTGAAAAGGTCACGAAAATCAGTTTTTCACAAATATCTCGCGACCTATTGCTCACAGTGTCAATAATGGCCAATATAAAATTGTTCCTCGTAAAATTATCTACAAAAAATGTCTTGCATTTTTCTGTACCATCAACCGTTTTCGGAGTAGAGCTCTGAGAAAGCGACTAGAATGCACTCACTGTATACGTAAGCTCTATTGCTGTTTATTAATATTTGTAAGTGTCTTAAACACTTTTATCTGATATTTGGACGTTTCGGGAAAAGTATACTTATCTTATAGAGGTTTAGGAACTTAGAAAATTCTAAAATAACTTATCCAAATGACCTCCACTGGCAGATGTTCCATATTTCATTGTTCCGAGACCCATCCATTTATACATGCTACTGCCTGTCGGACTTTGATTAGTTGAAAATTATTTCTTGAGTGTTAAGCACGTTATTTTAGTCGTTTTCTGCTTTTAAACAGCTCATAATGAGTGATATATGTAATGAATTATTACCGGATGGTGATGTTGTAGAAGTTAGCCGTGGTTCACAAAATAAACATACATTTTTCAAATCAAAAGCGCTGATACTTTTCTTAAAGTATAGTACGCAGCTCGCGCCAAAATTTCGCTCCCATACAAAATTTTCTCCAAAATTTAACCAAGCATTTTAGCGGAGAGGAACGCAGCTCCAGCTAAGAAATCAAATTTTTGGTTTCCACTGTACTTCCACTATCTGTCAGAATTTAGCGTAGAAAATAAATGTCCAGCACATAAATTCGAAAGTTAAATTTTGACAGATTGTTTTTGTTTCTGTTTCCCGAGATTCGTCCAAGTAGTTTGTGGACACGTGGGCATTCTCGATATTTGTATGCTGCAATGCGAAAAACAACAAAACTTATTCCACCATTACTACGGATGCTTGTCAGGCTACAGATGCAGGAAGCAGCAACACTAAATATGGCAAGAGTTTATCTGCAAAACAAACTACAGCAAAATGACGTTAAAAAAAAGAGTTTGTGCTGTAAGATAAATTATCATACTATTCGTCTTAAGATTTGAACTTTTGAAGTTTAAATAATATTTTTTTCAGAACAGCTGTTTTTGACATATTCTCCACAGAACTCTTGTATCAAATTTTAACTACCCACAACTCTAATGTCAAATTTTAGCTAGGATTTTAACTGATGCTTGGAGAGAAATGTACCAGCGAAATTTTAGCGTGATCTGCATACTAGGCTTTACGCGGAGATATTGATGTACTCGGTTCTTCTTGGCAATCGCTTAAAAGCTGCAATACTCAAATTGTTTGTCTTAACGACAATTACTGTGCACATTCACTAAATTCACAGTATTTAAATATTCAATATTACCATCACCTTTAGCGACACTAGCATTTTTAAATGTTTGTAGAACACGGCTAACTTCTACAATATCACCATCCGATAATAATGCATTACATATAAAACATGTATCACTCATTATGAACTGTTTAAGAGCAGAAAACAACTAAAATAACGTGTTTAACACCCAGTTGAAATAATTTTCTAATGAACTAAACAAAGTCCGACAGGCAGTAGCGGGTATAAAGGGACGGATCTCGGAACAATGAAATACGGAATATCTGCCAGTGGAGGTCATTTGGATAAGTTATTGTAGATTTTACTAAGTTCCTAAACCTCTATAAGATAAGTATATTTTTCCCGAAACGTCCAAATATCAGATAAAAGTGTTTAAGACACTTACAAATATTAATAAAAAGCAATAGAGTTTACGTCATGGTGTACGGTATATAATACCGTACGTGAGTGCATTCTAGTCGCTTTCTCAGCGCTCTACTCCGAAAACGGTTGATGTTGCAGAAAAATATAGATAATTTTCCTAGGAACAATTTTTATATTTATCACTATTGACCTCCGAGCAATAGGTCGCGAGATATTTGCGAAAAACTGATTTTCGTGACCTTCATAACTTGTCACGATATCGATGTCGATTTTTCACATCTTCACTACAACAACGTAATAAAGGTGTATACAAAAATTCAGTTCACTAGGAATTTTTCCGCAGATTGGATTTTAAGATGCCTAAAATTACTGGACTAATATGGATTGTAGCTCCAGAGTCGATGTACCAACAATCATAATCACCTCTGACTTCATCACAAATTTCAAACGAGAGAAATCTTTATTGCTGATGCTATCATACGATGTTGATGCTACAGATGATTTGGAATGCTTTCCGTTTTGTAAAGTCGACTTTTATTTGTAGTAGTCTGTCTTACGTGTCCCCGTTTATTGCAGTAAAAACATATTCTTGCTTCTTTTAGATCTGTTTTCATTGGTTTTCATCGTTGGTTAGATCACATAGCAACTTCATCTTCACCGCTTTCAAAACCTCTTTGGTATTCATCTAATATTTTAACAGTGACATATTCAATTGTTAAATCGCGTCATTTTGACTTTCGAGTGCAGTGCCGAACGCAGAGTGCGATTCTAGTAGACTCACTAATAAAACTGCTTTGGACAGAAATTCAACTTTAAACTAATTTGATGCTCTGTCCGACACTATTCAAAGAATTGTTTCCCATCATCATTCCACTGAAATGGTCATTACGAGCGATTACAATGTACAAAATTCTGGTTAGCTTCGGCTTTAGAACAAGACAACACCCGAAGGAAGGTATGTTAAGGTCTTCGCTGAGTTAAACCAACTGACTCAGTTAGTTGATGAGCAAACTCGCGTCTAGGTACATCGAACCATTTTTTCAAACCGGAATTGACGAAAACCAGAATAAGTTCAAACAAGCTAGAAAGACTTGCACCATTCATATTCAGAGAGCCAAATACTACAATGTCCCAAAGGTAGTAAGAATTTTTGGTCATTTGTAAAAAAAATTCGAAATTCAACTTCGTCGTCGGTTCGACGCTCTTCTTTTATAACACACCTTTCGTCAGTTCACTTGAAAAAGCCAATTTGATTGCAGCGTAGTTCAACGCTGACAGAAAGTGTTATGAATTTTGCAGTACTTGAGAGCGTAAAAGATTTCATGGGACGATTCTTTATTCACACTCTTTCAGTTGCTAGTTCTTAAATACCTTGATTGTACAAATTCACTGGCCCAGTTAGTAACCCTCCAATCGTTCTGAAGATGTGTGTTTTAAAGCTGGTATAAACCACTACGTAGGCTTTTCATATGTCCTACTCTACTGGTCTCTTTCCGAATGGATGGAAAACAGAATTTGTCCAGCCTGTTCCTAAAAAAGGGTTATCTTTTCGCACTCCAACAACAGTGCAATTGTCCCTTCTTTCCAAAGTCATGGAAATGCTGATTAATTACCGCAGCTTAAGAAATATCTTCAAGACTGAAAGCTCCCTAATGACCGGTAGTATGACTTTGTTAGCAATAAGTCCACTGTTGATCTGATGGCATATCACACCGAACAATGGAATCTTTACATCGTTTTGGAGAAAGTAAGATTATTGCGCTTGATATTTCAAACGCATTTGATAGTTTGGTATTAGGCTACTCTGTTATCGAAAATGCGTGCATTTGGTATCGATGAATCTCTTCTTCGTTCGATTAGAAATTATCCTTCTGACCGCTCAATACAATTCGTATTGAGCGGTTTCAAATCTGAAATTCACAAAATAAATGCTGGCTCCGTTCTGTCTCCGAGGCTCTTTTTCATTTTCATCAATGCAATTATCTCTTATCTGAAACTTCTAATCCAAAATATGGTTTTGCTGACGACAGTACCCACAGCTTTTCATATTCGTTTTTAGATTCACCTCCTTGTTTTTCGGATGTGGAACTGCAACGGCAGCGTATGATAAACTCATTAGATTTTGATTTAGGCAGCATTGTCCAATGAGGAATAAAAAAACCGCGTACAAATTAATTCTTCAAAGACTCAGTGCTGTCTTCTGTCGTTAAAGCAGAACCCAACCCCCATGTCGCTATCCATGGGCTGCACTTGCATTGAAGAAACCGATCAGCTGTCAGTCATTGGCATGTGCATCACACTACCTCTTGTGGAATGACCATATATTCGATGTCGCCAAAAATTCAAGAAAGTGCTAAAGTGCTGACCGAAGTGAAACATTTAAAAAAGATTTACGAAATGTATGGGTTTAGGTTATAGGCAAAGAACTTGGAATACAGTCGTTTGAAACCAGATAAAAATGCTTGGTCTTAAGCTTATTAAAGACTATGATATCACATCAAATGTCCATCGCTTCTTGGTTTAGTTCCAATGCACGATCAATGCAATCTAGATTTGTCTACTTAACGAATTCTTATTTCAAATTATTGTGAATGAAAGTAATGAAACGTTATGAAAATCTATTGTAAATTGGAGTGTCCTCAAATATTGATTTACTAATCCTAATCGAAATAAATTTGCAAACCATTTTAATTTTCTCTTTTATAGAGTGCTGATATCTGTTAGCTATAATATTGCGTGTAGATAAATAAATAAATAAAAAGTAAAATAATATCTTATTTAATTTTTTACTTTAGAGATTCGTATACCCTAACATCATCACAGTCGGATTTTATAAAGGAAACTGAGGCAAAGGTTTATAAACTAATTGGTGAAACTCCACCGAATGGCAAAAAATTTGCAAAAACCGTTGAACACATGCTGCAGCGTGAGGAAATGTGGAACAACTGGAAAAACGATGGATGCAAAGAATTTAAAAAGCCCGACGCAAATGAAGAAACATATAAACCACCATCAAAACGACAGCGAAAATCTCTTGGAGACAGCATAAAGGAAGCCAATCGTCAGGGAAAATTTTTCTTGGGGAAGTAAGTGTTTTTTTTTAATAATTCGACAAAAAAACATTGAAAACATTTTTTTTCGCCGTTAACAGTGACGTTCTGACCAGACTTTGGAATTTATCACCAGATAATTTGCAAGCCTGCAAAAGCGAAGATCGAAACTTCTTGCCACCGGTGGACACTTATATTGAGAATCCCCGAGAGAAGAATGACCCGTCCTTCGAGTGGAGAGCTCTCCGATTGCTAGCAAGACAATCGCCACATTTCTTCACATCTGTTAATGCGCCTTCCTACAAAATTGCCGATTACCTAGAAAGTGTACGTAAGAAGATTCAAAAGGAAAAGCACGAAGCCAATAAAGTTGGTTGTCAACCAGAAAATTCAGTTGAGAACAATGTAGATGTTCCGGAGCAAGAACAAGTTGCCTTTGAAACGCCCGAAGAATCCGAACTTCTAAAGACAGAACCGTTGATGGTACAAGATGATAAGAATACCCACAAGACAATAACAGCGAGTAAAGAAAATATTAATGAGCTTGCGCCAAAAATCGGCACCGACTGGAAAAAACTCGGCAAAAAATTAGGCTACACAAGCGACGAGATGCTTTACTTTGAAACGGAAAACCCCAATCCTAGTGATGCTTGCAAGGCGATGCTTACAATTTGGTTTGAAGATGACGATGATGCAAGTCTGGAAAATCTGGCTTATATTTTAGAAGGTCTAGAAATGCACGGAGCTGCTGACGCTGTAAAAACTATAATAGACCCACCAAACAAAATGGAAGACATATCTGATTAACCCTTTTATTGTTTTTTTTTTTTTTAAATAAAATAATACATATTGGTTAATAACAAAAATAATTTTGAACTGAATGATTCTCAGAAAACAGATATTTTTGTGATTGCACTCATCTTTGTAAAACAACTTTACCTTACTTACTAACTTACTTATGCGGCTCCCAATCCATGGAGGGTCGCTGCCTGACATATTGCGGTCTTTCATCGATTGCGGTGCCTCGCACGCTCCCTCCAGTCGTCGAGGCCAAGCGCTCTTGCGTCTGTAACCGCCTGGTCCCTGTAGCGTAAGTTCGGCCTTCCTGGTCGTATCGAACTTGCGGCCTGGGATTCGAAGATTTTTTTGGCTGGAGCGTTGTTGTCCATTCGCTCGATGTGGCCGAGCCAGTGTAGTCTTTGTAGCGCTTTGGCTCTTTGGACTACATCCACATCTTGGTACAGCTCGTACAATTCTCGATTGAATCTTCTCCTCCATTCGCCCTCTTCGCATATTGAACCAAATATCCTCCGAAGAATTTTTCTTTCGAAAGTGCCCAGTATTAATTCCGCTTTTTTACTTATCGTCCAGCACTCGGCGCCGTAGAGTAGAACTGGTAAAATTAGCGTTTTGTATAGCGTGAACTTTGTCTTTCGAGGTTTGAACCCATTTTTTTGGCCAAACTGAATTAGCAGCGATTCGCCAGGGTAATTCTTCATCGGATTTCTACTAAGGTGTCGTTCGTGGAATTGATGTTTGTTCCGAGGTAGGTGAACACCAAAGCATTTCGCCTGTTCATCAATAGCTGTGAATGCTTCAAGTACAGCTCGCTTGGAGTGGCCGATGATATTGATGTCGTCCGCATAACCAAGCAGTTGGGAAGACATGTTGAAGATAGTGCCTTCCAGGTTAACACCACTCTTGCGTACAATGTGCTCCAGGACTATGTTGAAGAAGTCACATGAAAACGCATCTCTTTGTCTGAACCCTGTACACGTCTGGAAAAGCTCAGATAAGCTGTTTCCCACGTTGCACCGCGTATTTTGTAACGTCATGCGGCATAGCTGGATCAGTTTTTTCGGGATACCGAGTTCTGACATCGCTTATGCTATCATATGCGGCTTTAAAGTCGATGAAAAGATGGTGCGTCTCGACTTGAAATTCGTTGGTCTTTTCCAGAATTTGCCTCAATGTGAAGATTTGGTCTATCAACTTTACCTTATGAACGCGAAATATGTAACTCATTTGTTATTATTTTGTTGAAAGGACGATTTTTTAACTAAAACTGAATTTCAATTTACTTTGCCCTAAAATGAGCATATTCATATGTAATGCTCAAAGTTAAACGAAACGTACGCACGATTTCTGGGGAATCAACAAAACTAGAGAACTTGGAGTGCAGATATTTCTTATTCAATTTGCTACAACTTTTTTCATCATTTTTTGTATACGGTGTCAGATCTATAAATTGTTTGTCCACAATTCGACATGTCAAGTACTCAGGCCTTGTGGTCATCTACGGTGTGGAGTGGAGGCAATGTTAAAATATTTTTTTTTAATTTTTGAACTAACCTCTGGATACAGCTGCACGTATCGTAACTTGAAATGAAGGGAGGTATTTTTTTTATAGTTTTCCAGCAAAAACTCGCTTAATTAGAACGACATCATTCAGCCCTATCGAAGTATCCATTTGCAAGATTTCCGAAACGAAATTCAACATATACTAATAACATAAAGACCCGAAACCTCTGCTGTCTTTTGAAACACGCAACCAAGTAATGTTTCCGTTCCTCTTCCAATTGATAAAAACGCACACAAGAATCTTTTCTGTCTATAGACGCGCAGACACCACAGCCCTAGTAATTTGTTTTTGTTTTGTTTTTCGATTTCACATCTATTCATGGATAGAGTTTCAAACGCACAAATGCAAAATATAAATAAATTGGTTTTGGGGGTTAAAACGTACGAAGGTTTCTGATCTTAGTATGGCTAATTTGTGGTCGACAACATTTTAACAAGTACCCCTTATTGATCCATTGACGTAAGGATGAGCTATATTAAGAAAAATATAGATGCAACATCGAATACTCATAATCGATGTTAATAATTATCGAATCGAAAGTATCGATGTTTTTAACGAATTTCCTTAGTTCCTTCCTTCAAGGTCGATATTGAAGCATCGATTTTTACTTGCGATGTACATATGTATTATAGGGCAAGTTTTATATTTGGAAACAAATCGAACTCAAGATTTTAAGCAAACATGACATTGTTATGGTATAGAACACCAACTAAATGGGTTCCGCTATTCCGTCTGTGTGTCTGTCTTTACAACGATTTACAGCCTAGGCGGCTGAAGCTATTTTCTTCAAACATGGATTTAAGCGTTTTAGGTGATTATCTGAAACAGATTTTTGAATCGTAACTAATGCTACGTTTTCACCTAAAGATAATCCGGTTTAAATTGAGAAGATTAAAAATTAATCTTCAAGTATTTTCACCTTGGAAAAAAAGATTAGTTTGACGTTTTCACTATGAATTTTCTTTCAAAACTCAATACAACAAGACAAAAACAAAACAATTGGGAAGAAGAATAATAATTTCGGTGCAGCGAACAAATTTAATTTCAATAAATAAAAATTGGTAATAACTTTAAAATATTATCTGCAACCATTGTTATCTGTAAATAGATATATTTACATAAATACTGTAATCGCCTTTGCACGGTTTTCGTTTTTATATATTTGGGAAAGAACAACTTCAAATTATTACTGTAGGATAGCTAAAACATTTTCCACTACAAATTCGAGGCACCGACCGCTTGGGTCTTTGTAGCTTTATTGCATTTTTTATTTTTATACTTATTTATAAAGAAAAACGGAATTTGAAGGCAACAACAAATTATACCAGACAAAAACAAATTAAATAATGTTGGACAGTTTTTTTTTTTTTTTTTTGGAATATCAATGGAGAAAATCATAAACTAATAACGTAAAGACGCAAAACCTCTGCTTTCATTTGACATTTGCCTACAAGCTGAAACACGCACACAAGTAACTTTTCTGTTCCTCTTCCAATAGACCCATTGATAAAAACGCACACCAGAATCTTTTATTTTCCTCTTCCTATAGACACATAGGCAACACATCCCTTGTAATTTGTTTTTGTTTTGGTTTTTCGATTTCCCATCTATTATGGATAGAGTTTCAAAGCTACAAATACAACAATGTAAACAAATGGGTTTTGGGTGGTGAAACGTACGTAGGTTTCCAATCTTATTATGGCTTATTTGTGGAGAAAATATGTCCCCTTTCACACAGGGAAACCAGTTGCTGGTGATTTTTTTGACGTTTTCCTTTAATTGCCTTGTAGCTTTCACATGAAGAAACTGGCACCGAGAAACTGAGGAGGAAACTGGGAAGATTTTGTTGGGCTAATTGGAATGCAAAGCAAAACGTCAAAAAAATCTCTTCAAATCGTTGACCGGGGAGATTTCTTTCATTCCCCTTACTTCTTGCCCTTCTCGCCAACACACTCTCAGTTGCCGGTAACTCAGTTTCCTTGTGTGAAAGGGGACTATGACATTAGAATAGGTGCGTTCTATGAAATAAGGTTTGTTTCTTTTGAGAATCTTCTACTTCGAAGAAGATTTCAATGAGATTAATTTCTAATCTTCATTTAAGGAGATTAAAATTTGTATGGGAAATCTTCAAGATTCAGAAGATTTCAAAGAGGATTTATGGTTAATCCACTTAAATCTGGATTAAGTGGTAGGTGAAAACGTAGTATAACTGATGTCCATACTACATATGTACCTGCCATACAAATTTTCTACCATCTTAATTATCTCGAAAACGGAGCTAAGGATTTTTATAAAAAAAAAATATACTTATAGTAGTAGTAGTAGCAGTAGTAGTAGTAGCAGTAGTAGCAGTAGTAGTAGTAGTAGTAGTAGTAGTAGTAGCAGCAGTATAACCTACAGTTTGATTTAATATTTTTTTTACATATGTAAGTTGCTTCCCATGCAACCACTTTTTTTTTATTTTGGTCTTTCTCATGAACGGCTCCAAGTATTTCAATCAACATTTTAGTTTTAGAGGTCCTTCGAATTATAAATAATACTGAATACCAACATTTTCGCAAAATATCTTTTTGTATTTTTGAACTATTGATTTTTTATTATTTTTTATTGAAAATCCAATACATATTTCGAAAACGGATGAAGATTTTTTTAAAATTATATTTTTACGCTTATATTACTTAATACATAAAATGTCCATACCGATTTTATTTTTAGAAAAAAATTTTGTATTTAGAAAATTAGCAAAAAAAAGACTTAAAAAATATATTTAGCCGTTTCTACTAAGCATCTTGTCCATACGTTGTGATCAAACATAAGAACAAGCACGTGCGATCCAGTCATGCATTTTATTTTGTTTTAACGATGTTTCGTTAACATCGATGAACATCGCTCATCCCTAATCTGATAGAAGCATTTGTTTTGTTGTATAGGGTTGGGCACAAATAAGCCATAATAAGATTGGAATTTTTGGTACGTTTCACCCCCCAAAACTAATTTTTTTACATTGTTGTATTTGTAGCTTTGAAACTCTATCCATGAATAGATGGGAAATCGAAAAGCAAAACAAAAACAAATTACTAGGGTTGTGTTGGCTATGGGTCTATAGGAAATGAACAGAAAAGATTCTTGTGTGCGTTTTTATCAATGGGTCTATTGGAAGAGGAACAGAAATATTACTTGGGTGCGTGTTTCAGCTTGTAGGCAAATATCAAATGAAAGCAGAGGTTTCTGTTCTTTAAGTTATTAGTTTATGGGGTTGGGTACGGTTGACCGCAAAACGGTTGCTATTATAAGGTTTTCCCACACACGTTGCTCGCAAAACGTTTTCTCGCAGCCCAGTTGCTTATGTAACGATATCTTTTCACACGTTTGCCTGCGAAAATGCTAAATTTATTAATACAATCGTACAATCGTATCAATTGTTTGGTGTTTATAACAATTTATATACAATTTTATTCAACTCAAATTTTTACAGAGTGGTACATTTTTACAAATAATTAGTTCTTAAATCTAATATTATAACGGGTAATTTTTTTGCTACTTGGTTTTTGACGTTTATATTTTTGACAGATCACACATGACAAATTCCACGAACATTTGACATTTCGATTCAGTATTGTTTGCCATTTCATCATGAATAGACTTACGCCTGAACAACGTTTGCAAATTATTGAAATTTATTATCAAAATTCGTGCTCTGTGAAAAATGTGTTTGCCACACTGCACGCGAAACCATGCATCAATTGAGAGGCGAATTTGGTGAGCAGTTGATCTCACGTTTTGGCGCAGTCAATTGGCCACCAAGATCATGTGATTTGACCCCGTTAGACTATTTTTTGTGGGGCTATGTTAAGTCTATTGTCTATGGGGACAAGCCAAACACGATTGCTGCCTTGGAAGCCAACATTGAACGCGTCATTGGTGAGATTCCGGCCGAAATGTGTGAAAAAGTTTGCCAAAATTGGACCTTCAGAATGGACCACCTGAAGCGTAGCCGCGGGCAACATTTAAGTGAAATTATTTTCAAAAAGGAAATGGCAGAAATTGATTTATCGATCCAAATAAAAATTTCATTCACTTTTTACAAGTTTCTGTGTTTTTTGAATTTTCAAAAACCAAGCTCTTAAAAAATTACCGTTTACATATATCTGGGAGCACAGAAGGGGCTCTGCTTCGTTAAATTGTTGGTTTTTTATACATTTTATAATAAAGGTGTCTTAGGTCTAACATAAGGTTTGCTTTTTTTAATAAAAATTGAGTTTTTTCGTCGGCTTGAGCAGATGGCTGGGATGGGGTGGGATTTTTTGCAACATCTCTACGCTGAGGTCGTACACGTATTTATCTATCGGGACAATTCCTGAGACTTCGTATAGCTTAGAGTTCCTGTAAAACTTAACAGAGTTTGGTTTGCGGAAAAGGGAAGTGCAATGGCGAAGAACCTTTCGCTCGAAAATTTACAATTTTTGGATGTATGATGGGCTTAGGATGCACCATATAGGGAAGCTATAAGTTAAAATGGGACGAATTATTTGCTTATAAAGCAAAAGTTTCGTCTTTGTTTGGAGACCGCCTCTTACTTTCATAAGAGGTCGTACTAGAGAGAAGGCATGTTGGAGTGTTGATTAAATTTGAACCTTTCGAAGAAGTGAACTCCAAGGTATTTAACCGTTTTCTTGGGCTTGATGACAGTGTTATCGGGAAGGGTTAGCGGGAGGTTTTTGCATCTTTTGGCTAGGCCATTGTGCGAAGGCGTCTTAAAACAGATCAACTCCGCTTTGGTAGGGTTGATTTTTATTCCACATTGGTGGTAATACGCATAGAGTTTAAGGATATGCTCCTTAACTCATCGGAAGGCTAAGTCTGGGCTGAAGGATGGGCTAAGATGATGGAATCATCAGGAAATAGGAAGGTATTTGTTCTAGGTATGTTAAGTGGCTGGTCGGAGGTGTATAAATTGAAATGGTCGGATCCAATGCGAGATCCCTGGGCTACACAAGCGAAAATGCTCATGAGACTTGAGTTGGAGTTCCCCACTCGCACGTAAAATTTACGGTTAGTGAGGAAACTATGGATGATTAGGATAAGATGTCTGGGCAAGTGAAGAGTCTTCAACTTGAAAACCAGGCCATCTATCCAAACCGTGTCGAATGCTTTTAGGATATCGAGTGGACAAGCTACGGTCGTGTGTCCTTTGTTAAGCGCCAGAGTCGTATCAGCATGTAGCTTCAACAACGGATCGAATGTCGAGTGGGCGGCTATTGTTTGGTATATATACAATTATTTTATTCAGCTCAAATTTTTACAGAGTTGTACATATTTACAAATATATATATATACTATTTTATTCAGCTCAAATTTTTACTGTGTTACATATTTACAAATAATTAATTCTTAAGTCTAACATTATATATCTGCGAGCACAGAAGGGGCTCTGCTTCGTTAAATCATTGGTTTATTTTACACATTTTATACTAAAAAGTGTCTGAAGTCTAACATAGGTTTTTTTTAAATAAAATTTGAATTTATCTCGTCGGCTTGAGCAGTGCTGACTGTCGGTGATTGGTGTGGTTGAGATGGGGTTGGAGGGCCTTAACTCCTGTTGCTTGTCAGGTGGTTTGGTCCTGTGGTGGCTTCAACCTCTGTTGTACTGTGTTCCTGCAGCTACGTAGAAGTTTCCGAAGCTGTCATCTGACCATATCCTAAATGCTGTATCCATCATGGATAGCACGTGAAGGTACCGGTCTTCTGTGTCTGGGTCACCTGAAATTAAATTAATAAGAGGGCTGGGATGGCATGGGATTTTTTGCAGCATCTTAACGCTGAGGTTGTACATGTATTTGTCTGGGGACAATTCCTGAGGCTTCGTATAGCCTTGAGTTGATATAAAACTTAACGGAGTTTGGTTTGCGGAAAGGGGAAGTGCAATGGCGAAGAACTTTTCGCTCATATTTACAAATAATTCCATATACTTGGTTACTCGATTGCATGAGAATCAACAAGGATGAAGTTTTGGCTGCTATAGAGAATCGGGTGAAGAACGAAAATAACTCACCGCTGGAAAAGGCATAAAAAGTTTTTTTTTGCGAATGATTTTCCTTCTACGAGTTGGTTGGTGGTTAGTAGTTTGCTGGAAACGGTTAGGTATATTGATTTTGAGCAATTTGAAAATGTTTTTTTAAGAACTAAAGAAAATTATGAAGAGATAAAATTAAGGAATGACCTTAGGTATATTTTTGTCATATAGCTCAAAGGGAATTTTCATCAATGTATATAGAGGTATATAAGGTTCACGGCGTATTAAAAAACTCGAATCATAAAGAGGGGGTGGGGGTGCTGCACTCCTGCAACCTCCTGCTTGGCCAAATATATGATTTGGGGCGAACGTTGCATTTAGGTTCACTAGTGTATTTATAATCGCTATAGCACTTTGTTTATGCAGACTAATTTGTAAAAATCAACAAGAAGAAATATCCGAAAAATTCGCCGTCGAATACACACACGATACACACTGATGTATGAATATCCACAAAACGAACAAAACTTTTCGAGGTACTATAAGTATCTAAAAACCTACGGGCAAACGTTACACGGGCAACTGACCTGCTATAAATAGTAACGATCCCCTTTGAAGTTGTGGATTTTGCATATGACCAAAGTAGTAAATGCAATAGGGAATTAAATTTAAACACATTATAAGTTAAATTTATAAAGAAAGATGACATATCTTGCTTTCCAACAACATAAACATTCATGGCCTTCGGGTGTTTTTTGAGAATTTAAAACCCAGATTTTTTTTTGAGAACTCTGGTGTTGGTGAGAGTGGATCACCGACATCTTGAAAAAATATTTGGCTTAACTATTCGTTCTTTAGTTCAAATACATTGAACGAAGATGTATGTAATTCGTTAAGTTGGCGGGCAGATGCAGTACGAGGAAGAAGTGAATGAGATCGCCAAGACGCAGTATATTACAAAGTCATTGAGTTCAAGATTATCTACACCATTTTATCTTTGTAATGCCTGATTTACACGACTGCCAAGTTCGCAGTATTTACTGCCAAAATACTGCTGTCATTAATTTAATTAACGACATTCGTTTACACGAAGCTAAATGACAGATAAAAATACTGCCAACACTGGCAGTAAAGAAGGAACAAGTTCATTCTTTATTGCAAATTGTCATTATTTGAAAATTGTTGTCAGTACTGAATTTACACGATGTCAGTATAATGCCTCAACTTAACGAAAACTCTGGCTAGCAGTTTTTTAATGACAAATATACTGCCACATTTTCAACCATTTACACGACAAACAGAATAATGACAAGATTTTGACAGTAATACTGCCAATTTGGCAGTCGTGTAATTCCGGCATAAAGCATTGTCTGAAAATTAGCAAGAAATACTAAAAGTAAATATTTATTAATTTATTTGAAACTATGTATAAATTCTCTGTACATATGTATATATTTGCAGGAAATTTGTAGTGTACTTCAGATGTATTTAATTGCACTTCTGGTGTATTTAATTGAACTTCTAATGTATTTAATGTACTTTAAGGCACTTTAATTGCATTTCCATTGTGCTTTGAATTACAGTTATAAAATAAAGGTTAAAAACGTCACTGACAAGGTTATTGTTAGTTTTTGGACTAAATTTTGTTGTTAAAACAACATCTGGGTTGTCAAACAACCTGGGTAAATGTCTAAATAAAATAAAAAAATGAATGAAATGAACGAATGAATGAATGAAAGAATAAATGAGCTGGGTAAAGTTCAACGAAAGAACCTATTCACATGCAAATTTATTTTGAGGATGAATACTCTTTTTGCACGGAAGACCTTACATACTGACGGAATTGGGCACCAGTGAGGACGAAATTAATTAAATGTGAAATATTGCGATTTTATTTGGCAATACGGAATCTCTCCGATCCGGGATCCCAACTGAACACTTTGTTTTTATTCTTAAGATTCTGAAGTTTGGCGTGATGGTATGTGTGGAAATAATCAAAATCAAAAATTAACTTTATTCCACAATTGGGATACAAATAAAATGCACGACGAATGCACAAGATTCTTAGTAGAAACGTGTAAATATACCTATATTATATGATTAAATTCGTTTTTTACTAAATTTTTTATATACAAAATTTCTTTAATTTTTTTTAAGGTACCGTTAATAATAAAATATTAAAAAAAAATCTGGACCAAAATGTAGACTATACTCAAGGTGCGCACATGTTTTGTTTTTTTATCAAAAGCATTAGAGCCGTTTTCGAGATAATTAAGATGGTAGACAAATTTGTATGGCAAGTACAGTTATTTTTGGGGCTAAAAAACGATTCAAATTTTTTTTTTTCAGACAATTACCTAAGATACTTAGGTGCAAAGTTGGAAGAAAATCGCTTCAGCCGTTTGGGCTGTAGATAGTTCTACAGTCAGATATGTAGACAGACAGACATACAGACACACAGACCGAAAGATGGAATTACGGGACCCACTTTTTTGGTGTTCTTTATCAGTTCTCAGTCATCGTAATGTCAAATTTGATAAAAATCTCGATTTCGATATTTTTTTGAAATGCAAAACTTTCCCTAGTACTTAACTACCTATATCGCAAGTCAAAATCACAATAACTGTTGAGATTGGCGTTACGCTTATGAATGTCTTTTCAGAATCAGAACTGTCATTTTGTCCCAAGAGACAACTATTTTGTCAATGGATGTAGATATTGGACAAATCAAATAAGTGTACGATAAACAGATAATAAGATATGCTCATTAGATACACCCATTTCGGCATCTTGCATATGATGTGACGTCATCGTGTTCTGCTAGTTTGACAAGCGAGGTCATTAATTGTAATTTATCAATTGGTTTATTTTATTTTATTTGTTTTCGCCTTTAAAAAGTGAATTTTAAAATTAGAAAATGGTTGTGTATGCTGTTTTGGGGTGTAATAATTCAACGGACAGAAAAAAACAATGAAATAAAATTGATATTTCACTATCTCCCGAAAGACGCTAAAATGTGCAAATTGTGGATTAGTGCTTGTGGTAATAAAAAATATTATTCTTTAAAAAGGAGTCGTGTTTGCTCAGAAAATTTTGTTGAAAGCGACTATGCACTTAAAGATATACTTTTAAATGTTCCTGAAAATAAGAGAACTTTAAGGAAAGAATCAGTACCATTAAAAAATTTGCCAAATGAACCTGAGCAATCTTCGAGAGACAAAAGACAAGAAATAAGAGAAAACAAAAGGATCGTTAATGAATGTCCAGCTGCTTTCGAAACTAATAATTTGAAATAAACTGTCCTATATTATATATTTAACCATGTCTAATACCTATAGTTGTCACAAACCTTCGACAAGTAAATTTGTCCCCGAAAGTCCACAAGAGGAAGAATTTTGTGGAGACCAAGATCAGGAGGATTGTTTGTATTACACAAATGGTAGCACACAAACAGAGTAAGATATACTTGGAAATCATTTTGAGTTACCTAAAATAATATTTTCTTTTATTCTATTTTCTTAAATAGAGTTGAATACAACTGCAGAAAGGAACTAAGAATCATGGAACTGGAAAGGCAAGTCAGTAGATTGAAGAGCAATCTGAAGCGGAAGAATCAGCAGACACAAAATGATGAGGCTATGATGAAGACATCTTTAAGAGGGATATTTACATCTACCCAAGCAGAACAATTGGAGCATCCCCATAAAAAGGCACGCTAGAAGGCTGAGGATATTGCTTCAGGAATGTCCCTATATTCTGCTGGTGCCAGATCCTATAGGCTACTTGGGTGGATGAAAAGTCGGAAGGTAGACTTAAGAAATCAAGCGATGCATTTCTTGAAAATGTTAGACTTTTGGAAAATATTTTTATTAAACACAATAAGAAACATTTATACACAGAAGACAAGTTCCTGGAATAACATTTAAAAAAATACTGAAGCTGTGTCGCTAGATATAATTGTAAAAAAAACTTTTTTAAAATGCAGGCTGTATTTTACAATTAAGCATTTAAACAAATAATTTTTAAGTGAAATTAACTGTAAGAATAGAAAAATAATAAAAACAATGCAATGAAATGGTATTCCTTTCTTTCATCTTATATCCGAACCAGAAGACGATGACGTCACACCACATCTGTCAAAACACAATGAGCATACCTTATTATCTGTTTATCGTGAAATAAGTGCTTCTTTCATTACCTGTGAAAGTTAAATACCGGCTACGTTCAAGTTCATAGATATGAATTTGACAGGCATTCTATGGACCCTAGTGGCTAGCCACTAATGGCTCATGTGGCCTCAGGATACACGCCATTTCGAACCAGATTCCGCAACAAATCTTCGTCGGAGAACTTCGGAAGAAATTTAATGAACAGCTGTGAAAAATTCTTTTCTGAACGCACTGATGATGCGTGACGTGCTTTACATTTCATGGGAAGATCTGTCCGATGTGTCAGCTCGGTAGAAAATTCTCCGATTTAAAACAGATCAGTGAATATTTTTCTGCAAAAAGATACCTCAATCGATAGGGCCGATTATTTTTGGTAGCTGGCCAATCAGACATCCCTTTTATGATTGTGGTTGATAAATACTGAAATTTAATATTAAATAACCTCATTGATAAGAGTTTTGTTAATTGAGAACAATGCAGACCATTGTGAATTACAATAAAATCGGTAATTACCATTAAATAGTTGTGCAGTTTTTAAATAAGGCGAGGTTTTTAATCCAAATTTGAGTGTATATCAATAATCAAATTGATAATTGACAATCAGAGACTGGAAACTTGCCGTAGTTCCTTAGATTACTTATATATTTATACATATATAAATTTTAAAAAAACAGTTCATTTATTATTTTGATTTTATTAAAAAAAAGACATGTTAACAATTTAAGGTTTAAAGTAAAAATTAAATACAATTGCTGTTTTTTTGTTTTTATCACATATGAAGGGTTACGAGAACATTTTCTTGTTACATAGGACACAATGAAGATTTATTCACTTAAAATTTAAATTTAGAATTAATATTATTAGCGATTATACCACCCCTGGTGTTCAATTAACTCGCCATTGTTAATACAAATATTATACTACTTAAACCTTTGCAGATAAATTCCCCATTTTATACAAAGACGCAACCAAGAATCACAAAGTCCAAATTGTATGTCATTCGTTTTTAAATAATGGCACAAAACACTACAAAACTTATGGGTTAGTCCTTGGAACGGAAAAAAAGAGAATTAGGAAACTGAAGAAAAAATATATTTGGAAGTTTCTTTATCTTCGCTTAGCGGCGGGCTTCGGTTTATTGTGTAGCATGTTGGCACATTTTGGTATGTGACGATTTGCTGCTGCTTCATTGAATCTCCGCGAGCAATGTGGACATGCTATGTAGTCAGGATTTTCTGAAGGCGGTGGTGGTGGCAAATCGGAAAGCTTACCACCTTTAGCCAAATGTGCTTGAACCTCTTTTGCTGCTCGTATAGCAGCTATAAATTCCTCATGTTTTTTACGCCAATTACTTTTTTTTGAAGAAGCATCCGTTGCATTCGTTGATATTGTTGAGGAATTCTTTGCAACTGTCCTGGCACCCCGAAGAGGTTTCTTTAAGTATTTCTCGGCCTCGGTGCCCTTTACGCGGTGCTTAGAGGCGTCAAAGATTTTACGCTTTTTCATTGCCATCTTTTCACAAACTTCCTCGTGCTTCGCTAAACGATCTTCGTTAAAAAATCTATTGCATAATTTACAAGGAACAGTTCCTGGTGGCTGGGTAGGTGGTGTTTTCGCTCTTGGTACTCTCAAAGAAATCTACAAAATCAATAAACTCTCTTAAAACCTTTAAAATACCTTCAAGAATTAAAAAGCTAACTTACAACTTTAGGACTTCCTAATGGTTTAGCCATTTTTGAAGAATTTTTGACAGTTGAATTCTAAATTTAAAAAGAAAATAAATAAAATATTACAGTACAATTTCAAACTCCGAGTATGTATACCTTCGATGTAGCTGAACCTAGTTTTTGAGTTGAGTTTAAAGTCGAATTACTCTTACTTGTCACATTTAAACTCGATCGACTTGGCTTTGAGAGGGTTTTCGTTACTGCAACTGGAGGAGATTTCTTAGTTAAGACAGGGTTCAATTTAATGCTGGCATTAAGCCGGGCTTTACTTTCTGGCATTTGATTGTTATTGCTGTCTTCCGCGGAGTTATCAAGCATCAGAGCTTCAAGCTTTGCTGGTAATAATGCCAAATCAAAATTATCAATTTGGTGCTCTGAAATATACAATGAGGAATTTTTAATAATTATTTTGTTTTTCGAAAATATCTAATAGGTATATACTCACCAGGAAAAGTTTCGTTTTCAAGATCATTTTCGTTAACACGAAATGTATCTGAGGCATTTTCGTAACCAATATAGTCTACAGAATCGTTACCGTTTGAGTGTTTTTGAACAGCAAGTCTGTTGGTCGTAGTGCGGTCCATTTTGCGGACATTTGTTTTAGATGAAACTGATGTTGTGGTGATTGTGCTGGATGATGATGATGATCTTGAAGTGATTGGTTTTAGTGGATTGCTTCGATCTATTCCGGCACCTCTTCGACGTTCGTTGAACATTTGACGTACCTTTCCGTTGCCAATACTAGAATTGAGATTCCTGGTGGTATTTGATTTAACATTGAGTGTCAATGCTGGATCGCTTTCCATTATTTCAGAAGCAATTGTTTTTGGAGCGGTCATTTCCATTTTTCGTTGTTCACGAACTTCTAACTGCTTCTGCTGAAATCGCATCTTCAAGGCAAAAGTTACAAATAATTAGCATTATGTAACATTTCTTATTTAATACGATACAAATCAAGAAAATCTTTAAGCTATTGCGCTAATAAACAAAAAAATGGTTATTTCATTTTTAATGATACTAATGAGATCTTCTATAAAAATGAATCGTGGTTTGTTCGGATGCTTAAAACTTGAAAACGACTGGACCAAATTGAATTATTTCTTTTGCGGGTTACTTCGTGATTGCTACGGGAAGGTTTAAGATAAAATGAAAGTCAGAAAATTCTCAACGGGTGGCAGTGTAGGCTCATTTTTCGTTTTTCTTTAATGAGCCCGGCGGAACTTTCCCGATATCATTAATATTAAAGAATCAATACGTGCTCATCGCGCGTTAGCTCTCGCATCTACCCTACCGGAATTGCTGCAACACTCTTGGAAAGTGTCGAAACAGCACATTCAGCACTGAAGCTTTCCCGAAACTTGTGATGAAGCTAATGAACAATGTGATAGTATAGTCGCAAAGATTTTAAGGTAGAATAATGCCCAATTTCGCAAATTCCCTTGACTTCAACCGATTTGACGTTCCAATTCAAAAGCATTCAGTTCCTAGTGAAACTTGCATTTGGCAGTCCCTGGAAGTATGCGGCATAAGTCTGGAAATGTCGTGCTTAACACACTGTATGTGTGCCATTGCTCCCGACTTAGGAAACCATGCTCACTCTTTATTTACACTCCGGAAAAGGACACAAAAAAATGTTGTGTATTATGCAGTCTGAATTAAGTACAATCAGTCTATTCTTTGTTTTTATGGCCTTTTCGATTGGGCCTCCAGAACTGTTCTGACCCCCACAAAATGACAGTTGTTACTCTAAAGAGAACGGAAAACGATTATGGATTTCATTTCAGAATCGAAAACAGAATCGCTAATACACTCATATAATTATTATTATTTATTTATTTCATCAAGCAGATTGATATAATATTATTTACAAATAAAATATAATCTTACAGACAACAGAACAAGTTTTATAACTTTAACAATAAAGTAAAAACTTAGATAAATACATTTAACTAAATAGAACCTAAGCCACCAGTGTAGGAGTTAAGTAATAAATAAAGGGATATCCATTTTGCGGTTTCAAAAGTATAGGGCTGGAATTCGACATCTGTCAAACTAAGTTGTTAAACCAATTTTTTTTTTCAGTTGAAAGTCTGACATTTACGAAAATGGATCGCTTAACTATCGCATAACGCATACAAATTGTTAAAACCTACTATACAAATGGTGATTCTGCCACAGCCACATATCGTGATTTAAGAGGAGATTATGGTTTACATAATCGTCCAACTACGCAAGCAATTGGCAAAATTGTGAAGAAATTAGGAGAGACTGGATTAGTTACAGATATTGTACGGCTTGTGAATAATGGTTTCGCTCGTACCACTGAAAATATCGCTGCTGTAAGTGAAAGTGTTGCCGAAGACCCGAATGTGTCGATTCCTCGTCGTCCTCAGGAATTAGGACTGTCTTACGGCACATTATGGCGTATTTTGCATTTGGGTCTACACCTACACCCATATAGAGTCCAGCTCACACAAAAACTGAAGCCAGCTGACCATTCACAACGTCGTAGATAAGCCGAATGGGTGCTTGAATAACAGGCGGTGGACGGCGATTTTTCCAACAAAACTTTCTTCAACGACGAAGCACATTTCTTACTCGGTGGGTATGTTAATAAACAAAATTGTCGTATTTGGGGTTCTGAGAATCCTCAAGTAATTGAAGAGAGGCCATTATATACACAAAAAGTCACTGTTTGGGGCGCTCTTTGGTCCGGAGGTGTGATTGGACCTTACTTCTTCGAAAACGACGATGAAAGATAGTCACCGTCAATTCGGAGCGTTATGGTCATATGATAACCGACTTTTCTTTGCCTGCTATTGAAGAATTCGACTTGAAGAATATGTGGTTTCAACAAGACGGTGCCACACGCCACACACCTCGATCGAATATGGCTTTATTGCAAGAGGCATTTCCTGGCCGCGTAATTTCTCCTCGTGGCGATATCAACTGGCCACCACGATCATGCAATTTGACAACGCTGGACTTTTTTTTGTGGGGCTATGCGAAAGACCGTGTTTATGCAGATAAACCTTTAACTCTTGAGCACTTGAAAACCACCATTCGTCAAGTTATGGCTTAGATACCGCCCAATATGTGTCAAAATGTGGTCGAAAATTACCTCAAAAGAATCGATGCTTGCAACAATTCGTGTGGTGGTCATTTAAATGATGTAGTATTTCACAAATAATGTCAACGTTCATACTTTATCATAAAATAGAAATATAATGAAAAAAAATATTTTATGTGTGTTTTATTTACGTTTACTTTTGAAACCGCAAAACGGATAACCCATTATAATAAATATTTTTAAAAGATTCACGACTTTGGTAGGAAAAGAAGTCAACATGATTACAAATGATATTTGCTTCTTTAATGTATCGAGTTAGAGGCTCATTGAAGCCATTACCCGATGATAAGATTCATGAAAAATAATACAGGATCGCGTTTGCCTATACGGAGCATATATATCAACTAAGGACAATTTATATGAGAAGTTATAATTTCACGTATAAAAACCACTGAAAAATTCCGACGGCGAATGACTAGTGATGTTAGTCCAATCAGCCTACATCTGGTTTCATAAGGATAGGTATTGGAATGTTCCAGTTTAGTCTGTGAACTACAATTCGCTAGAATTTTCTCTGAATCCTTTCAATCCTTAAACAGTGAGTTTTATAAAAAGGATTCCAAATTACTGAGCAGTATTCAAGGGAAGATCTCAAAAAAGCATAGAATAATGACCGAAGGTTAACTGGGTCTTTAAACTCTTTAGAATTCCGAACCACAAATCCTAGCATAACATTGGCTTTAGCAACAACAAAATCAATGTAGGAGTTGAAGCTTAGTTTGGAATCGAATAGTACACCAAGGTCTTTCTTTTCTCTAAGTTTAGTAAATTTTTGTTTTATCAATTTCGTAATCAAAATAAATTTGTGCACCATTCCGATAAGTCCTCAAGGTTACTTTGAAGTAAAAGACAATCATCCAACGATTTGATACAACGGAATATTTTGATATCATCCGCAAACATTAGGCAGAGAGCATTGTTAATAAACGTTGCTATGTCGTTGATTAGCAACAGGAACAAAAATGGGCCCAAGTGGCTACCTTGAGGAACACCAGATGTTACATGAATTACTTCAGAAAATAAATCATTAACACGGACAAAATTAGAATGGAAGCCGATAGATTTAATTTTTTTTTAATAATATAAAGTGGCTAACCCTATCGAAAGCCTTCAAAAAGTCCGTAAACATAACATCAGTTTGAAAACCATTTTCAAGGTTTCTAGTAATTTAGTTACAAAAAATTACTAGGTTTGTCGTAGTGGATCTTCCAGCCATAAATCCATGCTGAAATGGAGAAATTGTTTCTTTAAGAATAAAGGTTAGTTTTTCATAGATTATTTTCTCAAAAATCTTGGGAATCGTAGACGATTTACTTATAGGACGGTAATTAGAAACATTTTGTTTGGAGCCAGATTTATGGATAGGAATAATATAGGGGATTTTCCAATCGTCAAGAGAAAGACCCTTTCCGAGAGAAGCATTGAACAACAAAGTTAATGGCCCTGAAAGAGCAACAGCACAGTTTTTCAATACAATTGGTGGAATGCCATTAGACCCTGCTTGACTATCCTCATTGAGATCCCTTAAGGCTGATTCAACATTTTTACAGCATAAGTTTAAACTACCTACATATATATTGAATTATCACGTTTCACTGATAAATAATTATGGGGAGCACATTGAGGTGAGGATACCGATTAAAAGAAATTTGCAAAGAGGTTGCATATGGTATATATGTTAGCAGATGTAGTCCCTAAATACTGCATGCAATTAGGTATCCCATTTGAGCATTTTTTGGTATTTATGTAAGACCAAATATGTTTACTATTTTGTTTTAAGCACGATTCAGTACGACACAATAATCCTTGCACAAGAATTGGTGTAGGAAATCAAATTCTTTCTGGAGACGTAATTAGTTACTCCCGAGTGCAATATCCTTTACGGAATTTCGATATAATTTAATTTAATTTCATTAAAATGGCAAAATGAATTTAAACTACTTTTCTGGTAAAATAAAATTAAAAGAAGCAAGTTAATTATTATTTATACAAGAAAATGAGTATTTAAACTGAAATCAAGTATTTTGGAAATTCGATGTGATTTTTTTAAATTTAATTTTCACAAATACAGTGACACATACAATTCAGAATCTGTCAAATTGTTTCCGGGTGTTTTATTGGGGGAACGTGTTCCGGTCGGCCAATCGAAAATGCCATTAGATTTTTATAAAATTATTAGAATTCAATAAAATTAATACGTGATTTTATTCCATTTTTGACAAATATTGCACTGGACGAAGTCGTTCGGGTCGGGTCAGCTAGTATTATATAAAACTATAAAAATACATTTTCGAACTACCAGACCACAAATTAGTACTTCCCCGAAATGTATGTTTGGTTTATTTGCACCTGTACATGCCAATAGACATGGACGAAATGTCATATCTAAACAAATATACGGCAGGACTGGATCGCACGTACTTACTCTTATGTTCAATCACATCGTATGCACAAGATTCTTATATTATATTACATATATCTATTATATTAGTAGTAAGGTCGTTTTTTACTAAATATTGTTTATGTATGTACTCATACATACAAAATATCTTAAATTCTTTTATAAAAAAAATTAAAATTTTTACCTTAAAAATATACTTTTGAAAAAAATATTGTTCAAGAATTTGGTATGCAGTATTACTTATAATTACTTATAATTTATATATATAGAATTAAAATTTTGATCGAAATCCGTCCAGCCGCTTATTAGAGGGTCCAAAATGAAAAAAAAATGGTTGTATGGCAGGTACCGTTAAAATAGACTATAGGTATCTATAGTAGTGCACAGATTTTTTTTTTCAAAACCGTTTGAGAGTTTTTGAGATAATTAAAATGCAGAACAAATATATGGCAGGCACCTACCGTTATTGTTGGGGCTAAGGAAAGGATTCTAAAATCTAAATAAGATAATCGCATAAGACGCTTAAATACCAAGTTTGAAAAAAATCGCTTCAGCCGTTTAGGCTGTAGCTTTAGATCGTTGTACAGACAAATAGACGCACAAACGGAATTGCGGGACCGAATTTATTGGTGTTCTCTATCATCGTAATGTAAAGTTTGATTAAAATCTCGAATTTGATTTTTTTTTTCAAATTCAAAACGTGCCCTATAAAGCCTATATCGCAAGTAGAAAGAACTAGTGTCCTTTATTAAATATATATCATATTATTTAAATAGTTTCCTTTAATTAAACTATAATTTTCAAGAAGATAAATCCCAGTCTATGCTCAAGAGGCATTAAGCTGGCTTTTGCATTGGTCTATCGTGTGTCGATCACATTAACACTTTGCGAATCACAGTTGAACAATCATCGGAGTTTCAATCACTGGTCTACCTCATGTTAGTAGATTTTGAAAAAGCTTTTGTTTGGGTTAATGCATCGGGAAATCGATTATTGCGTTATCCGTACAAAGATTGTAGTTCTAAATGACATTTAAGAGTCCTGTAATAACGCAAGATGTCTCGTTTTAAACTATCTGGGCATTTGTATAGCACGTGGTGCGATGTAGTGGAACATGCATAAATGCCAGCAAAAGCCCGTTGTGAATTTGAAATTATAGGTCTGTTTTTTTATCTTAGGGTTCCCCTGAAAACCTGAAATAGATCTAGGTTTTTAGCTGGGGCAAGTTGATGTAAATGAATGAACGTCAAAGCTCCATGAGATCTGAAGTAATTATGGACGATATTGAGGCAAAAATCGAATACTCATCATCGATGATAATAATTATCGAATCTTATTATCTTCCTCCAACATCGATATTGGATCATCGATTTTTACTTGCGATTAAAGGTACTATAAGGCAAGTTATGCATTCCTCGAAAAAAAAAGTTTTGAGATAACAATCAAACATGACATTACGATGATAGCGAAGACGAAAAAAGATGGTCTAAAAATTCTGCCCGTCTGTATGTCTGACTGTCAGTCTGTCTGTATGTATGTATAGACACCTTCAGCCCAAACGGGTGGGCCGAATTGCTTCAAACTTGGTATATAGAGTTTTTTGGGTATTGTACAGAGGGAAAATTGAAACTTTTGGTTTTAGCTCAAAAAATAACGGTACCTGCCATATAACCAATACGTTAAAGCCTATTTTTTTCGGAAACGGCTCTAACGATTTTGATTTAAAAAATCAGTGCAGCTTTTTAGGTACGACCGATCATATGATTGAAAAAAAAAAAATTAAAATGTCTAAAAACGGTACTTTCCATAGGACCGTTTTTTTATTTCGACTATCTCATAAATGGCCGATACTTTCGAAATTTCACACGTATATAGGTTTAGGTTGCCCAATTTATACTGCGTACCAATATTTTTAATAAATATTTTTTTTGTATTTTTAAGAGAATTACAAAAAAAAATTAAATTTATATTTTGAAAACTGCTGAATAATTTTTTTTCAAAAATTATAGTTATATGTATTTGCTGAATACCTATGAATTGGCCTTTTTGAATTTTTTTTCAAAAGGTTTCTTAAAAAATCTTTTTTCAAAAACAGCTCCACAGATTTTAAAAATTTTTTTCCCATAAATTCAAATTAATCCAAGAAATAAAATGGCGTACTTTTTTTGAGCTGAAATTAGTTTAAATATTTATTTCAGAATTTTGAATTATTTTTTCTTTGATTAAGCCGATTTAATCTTTTGTTTTTAAGTTTATATTATTAAATATTTAAGATTGTCATACCAATCATTTTTAGAAAAAAATTTAAGAAATTTTGTATACATAAAAAATTAACTAAAAAACGACCATACAAAAATATTTAGATTTTTAATAGAAATCTTTTGCATACGTTATGATCGAACATAAGAGCAAGTTCGTGCGATCCAGTCGTGTATTTTATTTATTTTAATATCGACTTTTCATTAACATAGATGAAGCGATTTGTTATTTTTAAAATGGAAATAAACGAATACTCAAATTTATTTTCAGCCACAGACATTCAAAATGGAAACCTTTGGGCCGAAAAAAAATGTACTAAGAACTTAAATTTAATATATTTCAAGTCTTAATTATTAAATGATATAACTTGATTTTCTGTAACATAAAATTAATGGAAGGCTTCCGGATTGCCAAATAACAATGAAATAATCTATAAAGACCGATGACAGATATCATCTGTGCAAATAGCTCTGCTGGCTTGAATCATATGCTTGAATCAAATGTGCTGTAAGTTAATGGAGAAAGGGCTGGCTCAAAGTTCAACGATAATCAGACCAAAATAATGCAAAAAGGGCAAAACAAACAACAACAGATTATTCTAACGCAGGAAACCGCAGAGGAAATCACGCATTTTAACTGACTGGGCAGTTGTAAAGGAATTGATTGCGGAACATACCCAGATGTTAGCAATAGAATAAACAAAGCCCGTTTTACATTTGGAAGCCTATCACCTGCTTGGAATTCCAATAAAATATCACTACGCACGAAGTTGAAAATCTTTGAATCGAACGTAAAATCCAGATGCTTTTTTGAACCTGTAAAACATGGAAATACTCTGCCATCACCTCGAGTAGGTTAAAGTGTCTGATTAATATATGTTGGTGTCTGCGGTATATTCTACAGATCCGTTGACTGCAAAATCATATCCAAAGTTAAGCTGTGGAATAGGACCAGTCAGAAAAAACTGGAACTTGGGAACAATCTAAGAGTGCAAGTCATGTTGGTAGACCCAACCGAATATAGATGTCAAATGTATTGGTGGAATTTAGGTCTCACAATGTTCACACGTGGTCACAGCTAAGGCCTCTTGCGTCAAATCGGGACAAATGGAAGAATTTTGTTGCTGCCCTAGTTCCCTTAAGCTCCAGAAGGAGTTCAAGTGCTGATTAAGCGGCCGGAAACCATAATTGATTTTTAATTTCATCTAAAATTAAAAAAAAAAACATTCTATAGGGAGGAAATACTCCTAATTGGACATATTTAGTAAAATGGCTTCAAATAAATAATATATCATCATTAAGTTCTTAACTATTATATGTTTCTTTTTTTTTTATTCGAATAATTGTGGTATATTGGGCCCTTAAGTGAAACAATTTATTTTATTTCATTTCAATTTCCGCACATGAAAGCAATTTATAAAATAGAATAGCAATTTTCCAGGATCCAGGGTGTAGTTTAATTTATTTCATTTAAATTTATGAAATTTTCCGAAACCAATTTTCAAAATGAAAACTCTTTTGAATTGTATGGCTCTGAACAATAGGAATAAAACCATTTCCCATTAATGAAACTTACATACACATATACATATATCTCACACAACATTTATTGTTTACAATATTATTGTATCTACATTTCTTAGGTGTGTGGCGCACTTGCACAAAAAGCCGTGGGTGTAATAATATTCCATCACCTTTTCACACAATAACGTCGCGTCGTATGAACATAGATACATATGTATACCGAACAAAGTCACGTACTAATAAATGTTTTATTATAAATATTAACAACAATTAATTGCCTTCAGCGCACAGTCATGCGTTTCACATAAACATAAACAACAATAACAACAAAACACAAAACTTACATCTGTCGAAGAACCAAATTTGGTAGGTGGCAATTGATTAAGTGCTTCTATCAGTCTTCTTCCAGCCCATGACTCATTCAACTTGGCGGGAGCTATGTGATGGTAGTTATTGTTAAGTGCACCATCCGATGAGAATCGTGCTAAAGCGCTGAATTCGGGAATATTCATGACGTTTCGTTTCGTTTGAAGGAATACAGAAAAAAAAAATACTAATTGTGTATGTTCAACTATACAGCGAGGACAGGACTGATGAGGACAAAATAAGGACTTTTCTTGCTTTGTAGCTAACACCACTCCTCAATCTATACTAAACGATTGAAGACAATAAGATATACTGAACTGACTAAATGCCAGAGGTATGCGCCCAAAAATGTAGCAAACCGCATTTAAATATTTGTTTCGATTCTACCATATGCATAAATACACAACCTCCATGGTAATTAGGGAAAGTGTGCCCAACCTGATGTTTTTATTTTAAGATTTATTGTTTAAATGCAGAATCGTAGGGGTAAGCGTTATTAGTAAGCACAAGCACACTGATTAAATCTTTTAATAACAGGTGGTACTTAAAGCATTTTTTAATCAAACCATACTAACAATATACAGTTAGGGTAAGCTTGGGTAATACGACACCTATAGAATATCGTGTTTTATGTTTTAGTTTTATCGATTTAAATAGAATTGAGAAATTAATTCAATCGTGACAAAATTGTATAATTACTACAGTCGAAGTAATTACTACATTTTTTATAATTTTAAGCTTTAGAAAAACGCTGAACTCATGCAAAAAAATGGGAAATAGAAATCATACAACAGAGCTGATATCTTGTGAAAAAATATTATAAAAAAGAGGTCTTTTGAAGGTTCGGAAAGATAGGTTTAAATTACACAACTATATACATAATAATATTTGCGAAAAATATTAATGGTCCTATTTACCAAACAACAAGAGATCAACTTTTACAGAAGGAAAAAACAAATATAAATAAAATGCACGACTGGATCGTAAGAACTTGCTCTTGTAGCTAGCAACTTTAATGTAGCTAACCATTGAGGTTTAGTTAGTAAGGTGTAGTTATCCTATGCAGCTTTAAAGCCTATGTAGGTAAGATTACCTTGAAATTTCAAAAATCGTTGAAGCAGTTTTTTAATAAATTAATGTTGTATTTATAAAATTTTGAAAACATTTTTAGGACAAAAAAATTTAAACGCCATTTTGATGATATTATTAATATACATATAAAATTCAAATTTCAAAAAAATTCTGTGACTGTTTTTTGAAATATCGACTTTTCAAAAAAAATTGTTATTTATTTTTTTAAAAATCGAAAAACTTTTTTTTTGAAGATTTTAGTATACAGTTTTATTAACAATTTTAGGGAGCATTTGTATAAAAAAAAATTATTTTAATCGGTTCGTCCAATGTTGAGAATTTTTTTTCTTTTTTTTTAATTTTGCACGCGCTCAAAGGATTATGAATACCCTTTATTTGTTTTCAACACATCGCGGGCATCCGGTGAAAGAAGAGAAAGAATGCTAGGAAAGATGTGTGGCGCGATGTTCCGAGACGAGAGTTGGTTGTTGTCTCAGATTTATATCCAGGGATGGCGGCTGAACTAACGCGGAGAAAATTACCGTGTCTTATTTATTTATGTCTCTTATAATTCGCATTATTTTATTTATATCGTTGTCATATTTATGGGTATACTAGTTTACTCAATCACATGTTGTTAGTGTTATGCCTGAACAGCATGTAATGAGCAACTCATTTTATAACAATTTTTAGAATTGATTTTTAATATAATATAAGAAGACATAGGCAACGGCAGGAATCGAACCTGCGACCACGAGGTTGACAGGCGAGCATACAACTATCGCGCCATGGCCACCCCCACGGTTTTTTAACATTTGTATTGGAGGTAGCGTTGTTTTTTATTTAAGAAAAACCGTTTTCTTACCTATTCAAGATAATGTCAAAAAAACACCAAATACGGAGTTTTGAAAAAATCTATTTAGTCGTTTTCGAAATTTTGAGTTTTCAAAAAAAAATTAATTTCCAAAAAATTTTTTTTTGAAAAATGTGGTTTACAATAGTGTTTAAACTTTCTAGGAGCTTCTGCGTAAAAAATTTCAAAAGAAAAAAATTAACCGTTTCCCAGAAAATCGAAAACCAAAAAATGGTTCTACTAGAGGTACCCAAAATAACAATTTTTCTCAAAAAAAAAAATATCAAAAGGTACCCTTTCCCTTCATTAATGAACTGATTTTTCTTATAAAAATCTTTGGAGCCGTTTTTGAGAAAAATAAGATTTTTGTTTATGGCCAAACAAAAAAAAATTATGAGAGCTACTGTTATTTGTCGTCTTTAAAAAAAATGAAAAACGTGGGGGCATATTACCGAAAACACAATATGTACCAAGTTTGAAGCAAATCCACCGAACCGTTAAGGCTGCATACTCGAGGACAGACAGACAGATGGAATCGGGGACCTACTTTTTTGGTGTTCTCTATGATCGTAATGTCATATTGGATTGTTAGAAAAACATTTTGTTTACGAATGCATAACTTGCCTTAAAGTACCTATAATCGCAAGTAAAAAGTGGTTCATGTTGGCGGACAGGCTTTAGAAATTACATTTTCATGGTTTATTAAAAAATAAAAATTTGTTACGACGACGTTAAATTTTATAAAATGATTTACATAATTACCTGTCATATCTTAGTTTTGGCAAAATTAAAGAGATCAGTTTATTTCGTGAACCAGGTTCAACTTCGAGTGGATTGAACAATTGCGAGTCAAGAGAGATTTGACTGAACTCGAGTCCAAAGTAGTCTATCTACTTGAAGTTCGAGTGTATTTTTTTTTGTGATTTTATTGCTGTCAGTTGTCAACTCATTATGAATAATTTCAGAAGGTAAATTAATTTGTATTTCTTTAAATAAAGTTAAATAAATTTGAGTAATTATTTTTTTTAAGCTAAAACGTATTTGAAAACTATGATAATATTTTATTAGAACTTGACATCACGAAGAGTTAGAGTTCACGAAGTGGTAAAATGTGATAATGTGGAATAATAATCATGAGCTTTTCTCTCGTATCGCATGTCCGAAGAATATTTATCCAGACGTGGCAGCCTTTTTAGATTATACAAGGAATAAATTATTTATTTATTTTTTGCATACGGTTGGTTTGTTTACGTTTATATGTATATTTACTATTTATCTGAACTATCAAAAAATGTCGATTGAAGTGAGAAAAAATTTGTATGACAAAAAAACATTTCCCATCAAGAGTTAAATAATACCATATCAAATTTAGTAAGGTAGATTTTTCATTAAGGGTATTCATGCAACGAAATATTTTTTCACTTTGCAGATAGATATAATTTTTCGCCAGACGTTTGCATGAACATCCCCTTAAAATACTTGCGTAAATGTGGGAAATAATCAGATGTTCTTTAAAATAAATCTATGAGGTTTATTTATTCTGTTTCTATATCAAATTCGTGAGATAATTTAATCTGACATGCAGAATATTTTTCCCATACAAACTTTGACAGTTAATTTTTGCGGAGATAAAATTATCTCGCTTTTGAGGTTTATCTGGGTTTTCCGCCGTTACATGAATACCCTTATTATTTCATGAAGTCAAAATGATCTGAGAAAAATAGTGTACTAAAGAGAATCGAAAACGTATCCCTAGGGTAAAACCTAAAAATTCATAAGAATTTCTTATTTTGTAAAAATGAATTGCATTGCCAAAAATTGGCAAATTACTTCGGAATAGAAAGGCCAAAAGCGAAAGCTTGGAGACCATGATGTTGGAAATATAGTCCATTTTTCTAAGAGGGTTCTTTTCATGACTGTAATAAAAATTACGCAGGAGTGCAACCTTCAAATGGACACATTAAAAATAAGCAGACAAATTAAAGAAGCAAATTTATTTGCAAGGTTCCCTAGAAAAGTACACCAAGATACTTCAAAACCAGCCTTCTTTTGCGAGATAGCGGTTAGATTGGCCTATCACAAAATGGGGAAATATTTTCTTGTCAAAAGTTGTTGTTCTCGGTTCAACAGAAGGAAGAAATACATAAAAGGCCAAACAAAAATGCTGTATATTACCTAAGCTATGTAACAAGAACCTTTAAATATGAAGGAGCTATACAAATAATATTTGGGGTTGTTTCTCATGCTACGGCACATGTTATGGATTAAGGATATTATGGATGCCAAAATGGATAATGATATCATGCAGAACGTCATGCTTTCTTATGCGGAATAGAATCTGCCACTGGCTTGGACGTTTCATCAGGATAACGACCCCAAGCAAACCAGCAGTCTATCAAAAAATATTAGTTTGAAGCGAATGAAATTCACATTCTTGAGTGGTTTGCTTAATCGCTGGACCTTAATCACATCGAAAACTTATAAGTTGTTTCAAAAGATATACTGGGAACGTAGTGTAGAATTGTAGAGGGAAATCTTCCAGCAAGAAAGGTGAATGCGTCTGATTGGTTTTATGCTTCGTCTGTGTGTTACTGTCCTCTCAAAAAAAAATGCTCCACAACAATATACTAAGTTGTTTTTTTTTTAATAGATATTAAATAAATATATTAAAATACTTTTTTAAAGTTTTTATACAGTATTATCTGCAGAACTGCTAATGCACACCTATTTTTTTTAAGTTTTTATAGTTTTCAAGTTTTTAATAGTTTTTTTCAAACATTTATTCGTATAATGTTGTATTTTTAAGTTCTCTAGATTTGTATAATTTTAGAAATAATTTGAAATGTTATCCTGTATTCTTGATTAAGGGAAATATATTTGGAGAACTGCTATTATTTTGGACACGTATATGAGTTTGTAGTTTTAAACAAAATAGATACAGTCATTGTTGTCTCTCTGCTTAGATAGCTAAACTCCAGAAACCAATGTTTTGCTCATTAAAAATATCGTCAAGTTAAATAAAAAACATTGGACCAAAATTTTAGTTGATTTGGTAATATGTTAAATCATTTTTAGTATGATACTAGGCTAAAAAGAGAATTTTGCTAGCTTTAAACCAGTTTAGTATGGTATTAGTAAAGTGCTTTAGTATTAGCAAACTGTTAAATAGTATCATGCTAAGCAATTAACATATTGTTTCAAAAAGTTGCATTTGGTCACACCAATTGGTAAGGGTAGGTGTGGACTCACATTAGAATACAGCAAGAGGATGTCTACGTTGTGGAAATTGTATATTATGAATTGATAAACATTATATCCAGTAAACATTATCTCATACATGCTTGGTAGCATGACTTTGTAATTAAAGTACGAAGTATATATTTAAATTATTATAAAAGTTCTGTGTCTAGATGTAAAATTGTTGAAAAAAAAAACAATTTAAAATACATATAGAACTATTTTTGAAACAATTTTGTTAATATTTTTCAGTTTGCCGTCGCGGATGTAAAACACGAATAATAATTCATTGGTTTGGCCTTGTTGTCATAGGAAACGATTACAAATACCTACACTAGGATGGTTCAGGTGTATCTCTATTACAACTCTTAGTTTAATTATTTTCCAAAATAAGTGCAGGAATTAAATGTAATAAGGAACTACTCCTTAAAGGGCTCGGAATTTAAATTGATTTGGGAAAAAAACATCATCTAGTGTGTGTACGCTGTACGTAGTACATAATATACACAAATTCATTGAATAGAGCAGTTATTGACAATTACTGTTATTTATTTCTTTCTCAAGTTATTAATTTTATATTTAAGATAATGCAGGAAAAAAATTTCATTTAATGAATGGCTTCATTAATTCTTCTTATTTTAATACATTATTTTTGACATCTTATTCAGGATAAGTCCACTGGATTCAAAGCTTTAAATGTTGAGAATATTGCAGAACACTGGACATTTTTATTTGGAACATTGTCCACGCAAACATTTTTTTTAAGGTTGAGCTGGCAACTAACAGCTGATATTTCTGACATAAATCCATTTGACTTGAAATAAAGGGAAACACTTCTTGTCATTTGACAACAGGCCAATCAGAATCTAGAAACTTGTTTTATTTTCAAGTCTTAACGTCTTCGAGTGAAATGTAGAATACTGCAAACGAATCCCCTATGTATTATGAAAGGCATCTCAACAATGGTTTAGTAGGCATTTTAATGGCCTTTTCGATTGGCCGTCCAGAACTGTTCTGACCCCCACAAAATGACAGTTGTTACTCTAAACAGAACAGAAAACGATTCTGGATTTCATTTCAGAATCAAAAACAGAATCACTAATACACTTACACAATTAAAATGTCAAAATAATCGGCTTGATTTGTTGTGTAATTTCGTTGTGTTTATTGGACTTAAACTCATTTTCTGGTAAAATAACATAAAAAGAAGCAAGTTATAATTATTATTGATACAAGAAAATGTGTATCTAAATTGAAATCAAGTGTTTTGGAAATTCTTTTTAGTCGATGTGATTTTCTTTTAATTTAATTTTCACAAATACAGTGATTCATATAATTCAGAATCAGTCAAATTGCTTACGGCTGTTTTATTGGGGGAATGTGTTCCGGACGGCCAATCGAAAAGGCCATAAGAATTGGTATTGTGGATGACAACTAGTTGACTGTCAAAGCACAACCAGTTGTCATTTAGCAGACAACTAAAAAATGGCCGACTTTTCAGTTGCCTCTTTGTATTATAGATGTGAGTTGAGTTGGGTTTGGGCTTGGGCTTGGGTTGATAAATGCATCATGATCAAACAAAAATTAACAAATTTAAAAAAAAATATATTTTGGGAAAATTGTGGTACGAAGTATTACTTAGAATTCGAATAAAATTTTGATCGAAATCCATTGAGCCATTAATAAGGAAGTGGAATATAAAAAAAAACGCACGACTGAATCGTACAAACTTGCTCTTGTAGCTAACAATTGATGCTTTTAGTAGGTAGATAGTCTAGTTATCCTATGCATGAATTGTAGAATGGGTGATTCAAGGAATAGCTACATTTATGTATGAATATGTAGGTACTTACAAATGTATATTTAAATCTAGGTTATGGATTTTAATTATGTAAGTTAGGAGAGAAATATGTACCTACATACATGGATGGAAACTAGGTATGTTAATATGTCTGTACTTTGATAATGAAAATGAAGGATGTAGGTGTTAGCTATATGCATATAACTTTATAACAATTTAGGTCCAATATGCATACATAAGATTCAAGTGAATTTTGAAGACACATATAAAGAGGGTCTTTGTTTGTAGTATTCAGTGACGTACGCAAAAATTAGTAAAAAGAGAAAAAATAAATAAATGGATAATACATAATTATAATTAAATGTTTTTATATTTCTTAGTTGTTATAGTTTGAGGGAAAACAAATATGCCAATTGAATTCCTGGATAAATACTCGTAACAATAAATCAAAAAAATTCAAAAATCGTTGGAGTGGTTTTTTAAAAACCTAACTTTTTATGTATAAAATTTTAAAAATATTTTTCGAAAAAAAATTGAAAATTAAGATATAAAATTCAAATTTCAAAAAAAATCTCTAAAAAACTCGAAAAACTTTTATTTTGAAAATTTGAGTAAGCAGTTTTATTAAAACTTCTAGGGAGCATTTGCATAAAAAAATAATTTAAATCGGTTCATGCAATAGTGAGAAAGTCGAAAATATGAAAAGTGGTTCTATGGGAAGTACCGTTAATAAGTACGCAACATAAAATATTTTTATAGCTAAAAGTGGACTGTACTAATTTAACCCATTACCTGCCATTGTACTCAATTGAGTACAGTATTTTTGAAAATTTCAATTACATATTTTTTTTGAAAAAATAGGCTTTAATTTTAATTTCTTTCGATTTGAAAGCAAGCATGAATATGTCTTTTTGTTATTTGGAAGAATTTCGTTGAGGTTGAAAGCCATTTTCAGACAATTTGGCCAACTTGTCGTACATTTTTGATTTTAAGCAGTTTTATGACCTTGCGAAAGTAAAATTTTAATTAATCTAATTTGTGAATAACCAATTCTATTCAATAGAGTTTTTGCTAAAGAATTACATTGTTAATAATTCTCATTCAAAACTTTCTTTTTGTTCATGGCAAGTGGTCTACAAAAGTGGTGTACTCAATTGAGTACTCAATTGAGTACACTGGCCAAAAGCGTGTAATTTTTTTTTCTCACTAGTTTTGTAGAGAAATGGGGGTGGCCGTGGCGCGAAGTTGTGTGTTCGCCTGTCAACCTCATGGTCACAGGTTCGATCCCTGCCGTAGTCTATGTCCTCTTACTTTTCCATTAAAAACCAATTCTAAAATAAATGTAATACGAGTTGCTGGCTTACTCATTACATGCTGTTTAGGCATATCACTAACAGCATGTGATTGAGTAAAACTAGTATAATGAATAAAAAAAATAATGCGAATTATAAGGCACATAGATAAATAAGACACGGAAACTTCTCCGCATTAGTTCAGCCGCCGTCCCTGGAGATAAAATCTGAGACAACAAACACCTTCAGTCTCAGAACATCGCGCCACACATCTTTCCTATCCTTCTTTCTCTTCCTTAACATCACGCCCGCGCTGTGTTGTAACATTTAAAGGGTAGTATAAACCCTTGAGCGCTTGTAGATTATAAAAAAAAAATACCTGCAACAGCTTTTATGGTACGCGCTACGCAAACCTCTACATGGCTGTTAATGATATTCCGGATAATGGAAATGAAGGATATAGTGGTTATTCCACCGGATGTTGATATTCAAACGGACGGGGAAGATTTATGTGACGATGACGTGTTTGAGCATGCCAGGAGCAGTGAAAAACAAAGTCAACGATTAATATGAAAGCGAAGACGATATTTCACTTGCTTATCTAAGGAAAGAAAGTTCAGCCAGAGGTGAGTCACAGGATAATGCTCCAAAATGGTCAAAGCATATGGTTTATTGTACTGAAGTAGACGAAACTGTCAACTATTTGGAAATTTTATCCAAAGTAAAAGAAAAGACAGAATCGGAAAGCGAAGTTCAAATATTTGAACAGTTTTTCGATGATGAGGTAATGAAATTGATTGTTGATCAAAGCCGGATAAACCCAGTGGACCGAAACTGTTACACATTCGTGTTTACGAAAGATTTGAAATAGTTTTTTGGTATAATGCTTTCTTCAGGATATCACACTTTACCTTAAGAGTCATTGTATTGGCGCTTAGATGGTAGCTATGGTCAGATACTGTGGCTATGCAAAGCAGTATATCCGTGGAAAGCCTGTTTGGTTTGTCAATAAGAAGTGGATTCTGTGAGTTGTGATGGATATAGCTATAACTTCGACATATACTGCGATGCCAACAATGTAAGTCAAAGCAATAATTGCTTACTACTTGGATCTCGAGTGGTGATTGACTAACTGGAAATAGTAAAAAAGGCAAGTGATAGCACAGCGTATTTTTTGACAATTATTTCACCAGCCATGAATTGCTTCTATTTGTCAGGGCCATGTGCAAAGCACATTCAAGTCCGTCAACAAAAGCACCAAATAATACTTTCACATTGAAAAAAAAAAAATAAAAATCAACTAAGATGCCGAATATTGCACAGAAAAGTTCGAAAAATATGTGACATATGCCGCAAACTACTCTTTGCATTGAAAAGCTTATTGCAATATATTTTAAAACTAGATAATGAATGTACACATATCTGGCCAGTGTACTGGGTACTGAGTACAAACCTCTAAGTACCAAACTTAAAAAAATATTAAAACAAAAATTTTGTATTTTTAGTAATATGTATATATAACTCATTAAACAGGATTTTAAAAATTTTTCATTTATCTTCATCTTTAAGGTGCTTGGTATTTAATGGGTTAAGAACACACACCTTTTTTTATAAAAATTCTTGGAGCCGTTTTTGAGCAATAAATTTCTTTCTTATCGATTTTTTAACATTTGTATGGGAGGTACCGTTGTTTTTTATTTTAGGAAAATAGTTTTTTTAACTTTTCAAGATAATGTCAAAAAACTACCAAATACGAAGTTTCGAAAAAATCTATTGAGTCGTTTTCGAAATTTTGAGTTTTCAAAACAAAAAAAAATTATTTCTAAACAAACATTTTTTGGAAAAATTTTGGTTTACAATGGTTTTTTTACTTTCTTCTGCGTAAAAAAATTAAAAAAAAAATCAAATTAACCATTTCCCAGAAAATCTAAGACCAAAAAAATTGGCTTTACTAGAGGTACTAAAAATAACTAAAGTAGAATTCGGTTATAACGACCACTCATGGGAGAGAAATTTGCCGTCGTTATAAGTGAATGTCGCTATATGTGAAAGAATAAAACACATTGATTTGTTCCCGAAATTTACAGTTTACTTACTTTACAGAAACTTTGAAGTATGTACCAAATTTGTATCAACCAAAATAAACTATGTATCTAAATATGTAAGCCTAACTGTATTATGTCTAGACACACAGCACAGGAAAGATGAAAAAAATGGGAAAATTCTCTTTAATTTTGTTTTCGGTCGTTATATCCGAATTTCATGACAAACAGAGCCCGTCATAATAGTCGTTATAACCGAAATGGTCATTATAGGTGAAGTCGTTATAACCGAAAGACATTATTCACTATTTAGTGCGAAACCAAACTTTACCTTTAAGTTTCGTCTTTATAACCGAAATGTCGTTATAACCGAAGTCATTATAAACAAATTTAACTGTATTTTTTTCAAAAATAAAAACAAAATATCAAAAGGTACCCTTTCCCTTCGTTAATGAACTGATTTTTACTTGCGATTATATGTACTATAAGGCAAGGTATGGATTCGTGCACAAAAAAAATTCTAACAATCAAACATAACAATACGATCATAGAGAACACCAAAAAAATGGGCCCTAATTCCGCCTGTCTGTCTGTCCGCGAGTCTGCAGCCTAAGCGGTTGGATGGATTTGCTTCAAACTTTGTAGATATTGTTTTTTCGGTAATATGCCCACACGACTTTATCTTTTTTTTTAAGATGACAAATAACAGTAGCTCTCATACATTTTTTTGGACCAAAAACAAAAATCTTATTTTTCTCAAAAACGGTTCCAACGATTTTTATAAAAAAAAAATTAGTTCATTAATGAAGGGAAAAGGAACATTTCGGTAATTTTTCTTTTGGAAAAAAAATTGTTATTTTTGGTACATCTACCTATATCGATTTTCTGGGAAACGGTTAAACTGTTTTTTTTTTTTTAATTTCTTGCGCAGTAGGAGCTTCAGCACTAATTTAAACACTATTGTAAGCCAACATTTTGACGTGTCTTTAAAAATAACATGAATCTTATGTATGCATATTGCACCTTAATTATAAAGTTATATGCATATAGCTACCTACTCGCCAACATCCTTCATTTGCATTATTATATGTACAAGTTTACATAGTTAGGTTGCATCTATATGCATATGCATGTACATACATTTTACTCTTCCAAATTACATAATTAAAATCCATTAAAAGATTTAAATATACATTTGTAGGTAGGTACCTATTAACTCTTTCTTGAATCATCCATTCGACAATTCATTATAGTTACTAAGAATCAAGGTAATCTTACCTACAGGCCTTAAACCTGCATAGGACAACTACACCTTACTAACCTAGCCTCAATGGTTAACTACATTAAAATTTTTAGCTACAAGAGCAAGTTCGTACGATCCAGTCGTGAATTTTTCTATAAGAATCGGTTGAGCTGTTTTTGAGAAAAAGAAGATTTAACCTTTTGGCCAAAAAAAATGTATGGCAACTGTACTGTATGGTAGTAGAAATTGTGAACAATATGTTGACCATTTTTGTTTTAATTTGGGGCACCGGTTCCGAGGCTTAGTAAATGGAACATTTGGCACGAAACCTCGCTTTTCGAAAACCGAGATTAAGTCCAGGGTTCCGGTATTCTAAGTAAGAGGCTTCACGAAAGCGGCAAAATTATTACCTTTTCATTTCACCATTTTATTTCTTGGTTAAGGCATTTCATAATAAATTGACTATTTAAGTAGATAATCTGTGCATTAAGACCTTGAATATACAACTTTAAACGGTTAATATCTAATTGGTCGCCTACATAAGTACGCGAGACTATGCAAATTTTATGTCTATATATCTAATAGGTATACAATTTACACACAATGTGCATTCATAGGTCTTCCTAATCAATACTATTATAATAAATAATAATTTGATTTAAGAATAAAATGACAAATCTAAAAAAAAAAAAATAAAAAATTACCTGTATTTGAGCCAACCTTGAGGTGGAAGTAGTACCCTGTGACGCCATCGATAAATTTGAATTTTTCCTTTCGTCTGGGTTTAATATGTTTGTTGAATTTCCTTTACTTTTTTCTTAAACGTGGGTTGATGCACAAGTCAGTGATTTTTTTTGTATACTATTGTCGCCTTTTGTTCAACTTGCTTCGTTGCCTCGTTGAGGGTGACTCAGATCAAGATTTGAAATCTTGAATACCATACAAAGACTGCTTATTTATACATTCAGCCTCAGCTTAGCACAAGAGTGATGTGTTTATTTTTTGCAAGGTTGATAGGCCTAAGGCGAGTTCTCTATATAAGCTCCAGTAGGTAGGTATACCGATACCGAAATTATAAGAATGCGGGGTCCCGAGGCCAAGACTCTACAATGTTGATTCTGCAAAGAATAAGTTCATAATTATTTTGATTTTCTAATACTTTAACTGACAAATGATAGTTGTTTAATGATTAGTAAATTATGTTAATGCGGCTTTTATTAAATATATATACATAACGTCTGTATAAACGAGGTTGTGTGACAAATTTTACTTTAATTACTTTTTGTTTTATTTATTGTATAATTTATTTTTTATTTTGCAAACAAAGAATGAAGTACATACATACATACATACATATGTAGGTGTCCACTCGTAAGAAATTAATTCAATCGCTATCGATGCGAACTTGTATAACCCCTAGCTCCAACAAGTCTTTGGAATTTCTGTACGAAGATGTGTGAAATGATAAAGCTTAATGTGGTAAACGCAGAGAGACAATAAAAGAATTTAATTATAACAAAAATAGTAAGACTGATATATATGCGGTTCAGATAAAATGATACCCTATAAAAGGTGTTCTTATATCATCGCATCAAAATTCCGATAGCCTAATGGGGTTATGAAGCAGTCAGGGAAAGTTAAAAGTTAATCATTTAATAGCCGTTAGATATATACATCTATGTACTTAAAAAAAGATTAAGAAAAGTTTGGCTGCATTTTTAGATTGCTAGATTCATGCTAAAGTCTAAAACCCAGGTTCTTAAGATTCTTATGGGGTTTTGGCAATTATAGTTAAAAAAAAATAAAAATATTCAGCCTTATTACGATTGGCGTTTATCTTGAACGACAGCTCTCACTTTTTGTGTCGAGTCACTTTTTAGGCGTTTTAGTGTCGGTATTACGATACTAAAACGCCACTTGTTGTCGATCGAATTACATGTCAATTTTAAAACTTGGTGTTAAAGAATTCAATGTTGTGCTATGAATTTGTGATACCTTCTCCTCTCTTAAAAATTGTTCCAATAGCTCCACGAGATGCTTCATTTGTTCAGCATTTGTAATTTTTACCCTTTAGTAAACCCAAATTTAATAAAAAGTCTTAACAAAGAATATACAAAACAACAAAACTTATATTTTTAGGCAATTTCGGGGCGAGTCGCTTAAGCATTTTTGTTCGACAAAAAATTTTAGTTGGTGTATAAACAAGGTGTAACCCATATTGTAATAACGATGAGTGAAATTTCTCTCACAAAAATTTAAGTTCCACTCGAATTAAGGCTGTACACTGAGAAAAATGACTATACAACGCCAATCGTAATACAAATATTTGAAAATGACATTCGTTATTTAAACGAAACGCCTATCGTAATAAGGATGATTGTGTCTCATTTGTTAGTTGAGTAGCAAACAACAAGAAAACGGATGCTGGCGGAAAAGAAGTCAGTAATAAAAAGATGGCTGTATTGATTATAAAACTATAATGGTCTTTTCGACTGTCCGTCCAGAACTGTTCTGACCACCTCAAAATGACAGTTGTTACTCTAAGCAGAACAGAGAACGATTCTGGATTTCATTTCAGAATAGAAAACAGAATCACTAATACACTCACATAATTAAAATGTTAAAATCATCGGGTTGATTTGTTCTGTGTAATTTCGATAGGGGTATTCACGATCTGGTGTACCAAGTCTTGTAAAATTGTAAAATTTTATTTTTTTACAACGGACTGTGAACACACCTTTACTAATCTGTAGCAACACTGAAGCAAATGTCAAAATCTGTTTCACATTTGTCCTGAAGTCCTGAAGAAAAAATCTTACACTCTTGTATTTTTCTGTTACAATAGGGTTCGGGTATAGTAAAAGTGTAAGACTTTGACATTCAGTATATTTCGTTGGTGTAGTGCAAAAAAAATGCTACGCTTTTACACTTTTACAATGATACAAGACCAGATACATCGGATCGTGAATACCCCTGATGTCTTTATTGAATTTTAACCGCTTTTCTGGTAAAATAACATAAAAAGAAACAAGTTAATTATTATTGATATAAAAAAATGTGTATCTAAATTGAAATCAAGTGTTTTGGAAATTCGTTTTAGCAGATGTGATTTTTCTTTAATTTAATTTTTACAAATCCATACAATGATACATACAATTCGGAATCAGTCAAATTGTTACCGGGTGTTTTATTGGAGCAACGTGTTCCGGACGGCCAATCGAGGGCGTTCTAGGGCCTTAGAAATTACTTTGTTTCATGACAGTGATGACTTTTGCATTGTGACTCTTCTTCAAATTCATATTTAAAATTTCATCGTATGTGTCGTCAGCGACTATATGATGATTTTTAAGTCTTGGGTCAATTGAACATATTTGACATATTTATAAGGGACCAGTTATAGCGATCAGGAAAATGAATCAGGAAACAACTTATAATGGATAATTTATGATAGTCCGGTATTACAAATCGCATTTACACCTACATGAATGAAGTGCTAAAGAGAAAGAAATAACTAATTGATGAAACAGAAATAAATCTATCTTAACAAGCGCGGGTATGATTTTCCTTACGTGCTTTTGACGTTTCTCTTTCTACGCTTTCTTTCTTTTTCGGATTTGCTTCTTAAATTTTCGCTGTAGATGAATGAACACCAATCCAAATGGCTGATAAATTTAAGTGGATCAAAGAAAAAACTTCAATTCAACGTGCAGTACTGAAAATGAGTAAAAGGCTTCGTGTAATAATATAACACGTGCGTTACCGAATAGAAGTTCAACAGAAAATAACCAAGCCTTGCGCGTTACAGTCACGCTCTGTATAATATCTGTCATATTTTCACGCGTTTTAGAATACAAATGCTATACTAATCGATGACAAATAACTCAGAGAACATTTTCGGAAAAAAATATTTGCAAGAAAACAATTTAATTATTTTCATGATGAAAATTCATTTTTTGTGCCAGCTGATTGCCATTTGACACAAAGTGGATCATTCCATTATACCTTTCCAAACTGAAAGAAACAAGTTCAGTAAAGTCCAAATATATAGTAGTATCATTTCTTCGTTTCTCGCACCCGATTCTAACGATTTGGATGAAAAGCTTAGAGTTTATAGGAAATAAATTTAAACAAAAATTTTAAGTGAGATCCACCAACTGCCACGCCTACGTTTCTTATTACTTAGTTTTTGGAATACGACTCAAATGATTTTAATGAAATTTTCATAGTTTATTTGTATGAACGACAAAAATTAAGAAATTGGCTTAAGTAAATTCATGCCTACTGCCACGCCCACTTTTATAATTTTTTGATTTCTTGGACATATCTCCAACAACTTAGAAGAACTTTCTGGTCTTCAAGTGTTTATTTAAATAAAGAAAAAACTTTAGAAATCATATACATTTTATTGAGGATGGACAAATCCCACCATACCTAACGATAGGGTAAATGTGCTTTTAATTTTTATTTTATTTTCAGTTTTAAAAATGCAAAATTTGACACAAAATTTTAGAATTTCTAAAAATAATATTAGTGGTCTTATAAAAAATAGTATCATACTCATATTTTTTTTATACTTCCACTAATAGAATATGTTGTGGGTTTTTGTACTATTAGGAAAAACTTTAGGATAGAGCGTATGTAGATGGGTTTTTAAAATAACTACATACATTAAAAAATGTAAAATTAGATCTCAAAAATAATATGATTTCGATTTTAACCAATAATTAAATTCTTTAATTGTATTTCTAACCGACACGTCTTCTAATCTTATGTATAAAATATATTTTAAATTTAAGTTAATATTATAATAAGGGTATGAATGAAATGTCAAAGAAGGAAAGGAAGAATAAACTTGCGTTTATATTTTAAGACTAATAAAAAAACAGTGGATTATGTTTATAAGGTTTAAATTCCATTGAAGATTTTTTTTTTCAAAAACACTCTTCAGTCATGTAGTCATGTACGAGTATAACATACTATTTTAAGCGCCAATTTTTCAATAATCAGTTAAGCGGTCAGGTAGTACATATTCTCCAGATAGAGCAAAAATTAGTTTTTCAACAGTCAGATACAACTTAATCTAGGAATAAAGTTATCTGCTCAATTTAGAACGGAATAAGGAGTTATCTGAGGAATTCAATAAATAGCTATTTTCGATGTCAAAAATACTTTAAAAAATGATTGCTTTGAAACAAACGTTAAACAAAAATTAATTTCTATGAATATTTCGATACTCGAATTAAGAGTGACTTTCAAATTAAATTATTCTATAGATTGTTTTTTTCTTGATTGAAAAATTCGATGTCAAGTAAGTTTATTCCTCTGGAACTAACTGGATGTTTATCTGGAGATTGAAAAATCTGCTCTAAATAAAATTATTATGGTTCTGTATACATATTTTTATATTATGTTCGCAAACAAATACGTACATATATATATTTAAATGCATTTTTATATCAATTTTGTATTGTACTTTATAAATCATAGTCTCGATAACTCGAATTATTTTTGTGGCGAGTGATGGTTTTAGTTATCGAAGTTCGACTGTATATTGTTATTAATTTTTGTTGTGAACTTGTGCCAGTCTGTGCTAAAAAATAAAAAAAAAAAACATACCTAAATAAATAACGGACGAAGCAGTTAATAATTTAGATTTTATAAATTTAATGGATTTTTAGATAGCTTCATCTTCGTCTACCTCGTCATCTGATGATGAAGATATGTTTTTTCCAGAATGTCATTCACTAATATACTACAATAAAATCTGGAAACAAGTTTCATTGGCCTCATTCAATAACTGAACTATTAGCTATCCGGATAGGTTGGTGTTGTTGTATTCCCATGTAAGAATACAGCTGATGACAAAGCATCAGCTGTGTTCTTACATGGGAATACAACAACGCCAACCTATCTGGATAGCTAATAGTTCGGTTATTGAATGAGGCCATTGAAAAGATTAAATCTCAATTTTGAAATTTGAATGAAACTCGCTATTAGTGTTTGAACTTTCAACAAATTAAAAAAAAACTAAAATTACCCAAATTGAGTTCAAAAAATTTCGTTTTTTGTATAAATAAACTTAAGATACCCTATAAAGTTTACCATAATCATCACACGATTATTTTTGAATGATTCACATTTCAATCCGGATGGGTATTAATAAATTACCCGTCCTTGTGTGGTTTGAAGTATCAACGGAGTGATGGCTAGGAGGCGGCATGACTGGTACCTACATATAAAAAAAAAACACACACACAAACATTGTCTATGCACTATATATACAAACTGAATAATTTAAAAATATTAAGAGCTAAAGTCCACTTAAAGCGCTTGAAACAGACCAGACCATTGATGTCAGATGGCACTAATGCTACCAAACACGCACTTCAGCAGTTTTCTCCAAATTAGAATTTAAATTTAAAAAAAAAAAGTGGAATGAACTTCCCACTGGCGCTGACTGATTGGGTTACTCATTTGCGGGTTCACTTAAACCTACACATATATTATGTACGAGGTCGTGTAACGGAACAGTTATAAATATATCAATAGTCTAAAACTAAATTGACACAATAAGAGAAACTCCCTATAAGGATGCACCTAATTCCACTGCCACAAAACCACACTACCATACATTGTTAATTTAATCCGAACCTTACAGCTGTTTCGGTTCATGTGAAATTTTTCAGCCGGTTTATGGAATGTCAGTTATTAAAATTTACTTCAAGGACTGTTTACCTTTGAAAATTTCGTTACAACGAAAAACGCACAAAAAGGATGATGATTTGCTTGTATGATAAAATTTTTAAAGTTAAATTAAAAGGAATTTTTTTAAATAAAAATAATAAAATTAAATAAAGAAGTGTTCGAGTCTCCGGACAAACACACTCGTTAAGTTAAAAGCTACGACTGGTAGAAGTTGGGAGATTTTTGCAAGCTTGTAGATACCACAACTCGACAAGTGGTCGTGACGTCATGTAAGTATCTATACGATTGGCAAAAGTACGTAGTACAAAACAAAAAAAAAACTTTAAAACGATACAACTCAGACAGCTGAGAAACTAAGGAAAGAAACATGAGAGAAGAGAGTCTCATTGAAGTTCGATTGTCTTTTCTGCTGCTACTGCTGCTGGCAGAAGTATGAAATAACTTGAGTTTTCTCTTGGATTAATCCTATTAAATGGTATATCTTATAAGCTCGACTACATTACTCGTGATACGTTATTCGACTACAGTCTGTATCGGCCATTGCAATCAAGTCTGAGTGTAGGAGGCATAGCCATTTAACTTGACTCATCATAATCATAACCGCAATGAATATAATATTTGTATGAACAATGCACATAGGTACGAGTATCTTAGCATTTAGTGGTTTTGTGAGTGACAAATTAATTTAAAAAAAAATAAGTTAAGTAATTTAAGTCACACATTCTAATTAGGTTGATGAAAACAAATTTGTTTGATGAGTTTTGATTTGAAAACAACAATATAGTTGATAGGCTTTTTTTATGCTACAAAGTGGGGAAAAATGTGTGCCATATATATTAGGCCAGTCAGTATAGAAAAATGAGATATCTGAGACTTATTTAATTTTAATAAAACAAAACAACTAATCCGAGCATTTGATTCAAAGATTTTATGAAGCAGGAGATTGTAAAGTAACTAAAATTTTAGAAATGACAGCTGAGTGCAGGGAAAATGTGTCAATTTTTCGCCCCATAAATTTCGAATCCAATTAGTTTTAATGGATATAATGGTAATGACAATGTTTATACTTTTCATTTAAACGTGTGAACTGAGGCTACGACATTTTTATTTATTTTTTCTATAGACATTTCCTATTGTTTTAGAGAATTATTTTTACAAGACATAATCAAAACATGGGCGATGTCGTCTATTTTAGTATATTTAAAGTAAATTAAATATTTTTGTACATGTAATCATAAATTGAGTTAAACAAGGTACCACATCAAACAATGAATACATTTAAATAAACCCAGAATAGGGTTACCAGATTGAAAATGACGAAAAGGTGATTATGAAGGGTATCTAGGAGGGACAGGGGTTCAAAAAGTGGGCAAAGGGAAAGCATTCTTTTGAAAAATAAAGTTTTTACTTAAGTTTCGTTTGATTTTTTTATTATAAAAAAAACATACACAAGCAATGCAAAATAAAATAATAATTAATAATCTTCTTATATATAAAGAACAATCCAAATTATGTTTGTGCGCTATCTTCTTTTTTCCGACTCGATCGATTTTAACACAATTTTCAGAAGATCTTAAGACATGTGTGGAGAGTGCATATAAGAAAAATGTTTGCTGCCCGATGTCTAGAACCCAAGTTATGACCAAAAATGCACTCACATGTTTGTTATTGCTTTATTAGTATAAATAATAAGTTTTGTTTTGTATACACACACTTTTATTTTGGCTTCTCTTTGTTGCCGCGTGTATGAACACAACTACAGGATTTGATTCCCATTAAATGGATTTTGATATTTTATTTTGTCGGTTGTCTAGAATGTTCCATGGATTTTTTGGATTACTTAAAGGTAAAAAATTCGTTGTGAAGCTCGGAAAATGTCGGTTAATTGTGAAATTCATTGTGATAGAAGACATTTTGCGTTCATCTTGTGTGGAGAAGCTTATGAGATGTATATTAGATGACGCTTTTCTGCGATCAATGCCACAACGTGATAGATTGCGTTATACATTGACTTAGGCTGTGCGCCCTTTTTACATTATAATTTTCTATTCAGAAAATGTGCTCTTTTTCTTGTTGAAATTGATTCGAGTTTTGGGTATTATTACACTGATTCCGATCTAACCTTAGTCGACGTACACGTATTGGAATAATTAATCAGAATGTCCGTGATAATCAAACACAAGAGGTAGATACGTGCAGAAGAAATAAGCGGAGACGTGTCCATATTGCTACAGCTTCAAACTGCACAATTCGACAAAAAGTTATTAAAGGAAGAAAAGTGGTAAATCTAGACTTATATCGCGCTGCTTTGGAATACAATTCAGCAATCGGATTTACTTTCTCGGTGCACCCGGTGTGACATGCAAGACATTCGTCATTTAGTTGATTCTAGCAACAATTCGGTCAAGACATCTTTCGCTGCCTGTTGCATTATATGGCATATATGGCATTGCTGCCACACTGTTTGAAGGCGGTCGAACTGCACATTCCGCTTTGATGAATTTTCTCACGGTTGACAAGCCAATAACGTGCACAATGACAAAGAATTCGGCGACAGCGAAATTGATGCGAGAATGCAAAATCATAATTTGGGATGAATGCATGAGCGCATAAACGAGTTTTGGAGGCAGTTGACCAAACAATGAAAGATTTATAAGCTGATTCAAGATAATATGGTGGGGATATGATATTGCTCAGCGGAGATTGTCGTCCAACGATTCCCGTCATCCCGAATCTACTTCTGCTGATGAATTTAATCCATGCATGAAATCGTCGTCTTTGTGCCGTCATGTCAGGAAGTTGACATTGACCACAAATATGAGAGTGCCATTGCACTCTCAAGACAACTGCAGACGCCTGGCAATGGCCAAATTACTGTTAATGTCTCGACTGGATCCATATCATTCCCGGCTAATTTTTGCGTGTTAACGTCGAAGGAGAAACTCATCACCAATAAGTAAAGTGTTGTCCGGCAAAAAAATATAGGTAAAAATCTCTTTTGAATGGCCAATACTAGCAGCCAAGGAAAAGGACATCGTCGGTAGCTTGGTAAACAGTCTTTGTTGTTTGTTATTTGTTTTTGCGCCGGGAAAAAAATCGAAGAACATTGTTTATCATATCACTCTCAACTGATTTTAATATCTGTGTTTTATTATAGCTCTGCAGTTCATTTGAGGGAGAGACGAAGTTCGCCAGGTCCGCTAGTATATATATAAACGAAAGTCGTGTTAGTTACACCTTTAATAATTCAAGAACGGCTAAACCGATTTGGCTGAAAATTGGTCGGGAGGTAGCTTAGCACCAGGAGACGGACATAGGATACTTTTTATCCCGTTCGACCGCGTTTCCGTGTGACGTGACATAAAACGTCAAAAAGAATGCAGGTCACTATACAACGTGGTATAACTAAAACTCATCTGACAATGAATAGCAAAACGCAAATGACAGCTAAATGTAATTTTGTCTATGGTTAAGTATGGTTGAAATTTAGATAATTATAAAATTTTTTTCAGAAACCAATAACAAGTAATAATCAGTGAAAGCTTCTATTTGTGATTGATGCTCTTAAATGTGCGTGGGCCAATATCATTTGACACACTACATACTGTTAATGGTATATAATATTTCCAACATATCGTACTGCATGTGGATAACTCAATTTACTAGAAAACGATACCCATTGGGATACAATGGTTGAAGCCATTATCACTGCATCTCCAAGTCAGATACGCCCATTATTTGTTATCATCATTTCGACATGCTTTCCATCGAACCCATCTAACCTGTAGCACAAATACAAGGATAATATGTCAGAAGATATCTTACATCAAATTCGTGTCAGTTCCAGAGACATTCCTCATTTCAGTAGTTTTAGCCACCGTTCGTGCGAGATCCAACATTGCTGTTGCAGTTGCTCCTTCTGGAATAGCAGCCACATTTCTAGAAGGATTGCCCACAGCTCATCAGCATTAAAATTGCCGTTACATATTTAAACTATTGAAGAACCAACATGTTATATTGTAATAACATGTTAAATTATAAGTTTTATCAGTTTCGAAAATCATCATCTGTGACGGATGCACAATAGCGCCTAAGACTGCATTAGAAGCACTTAACCGAACATTTAAAGATCTACGCAATGACTCGAGATTTTTAAAGGAGCAATGATTTTACTGTCTGGCAATTTCCGCCAAACATTGCCAGTAATTCTAAGACCAGCGGCTGCCGACGAAATAAACGCTTGCCTCAAATCATCGAATCAATGGCGCAATGTGGAGAAATTTCAGCTGACAACAAATGTGAGAGTTGCATTGCTTAATAATAAATCTGCTAAAGATTTCTCTGAACAATTGCTGAGCACCTGTAAACAAATCGAGCGGATTGATTACATTTCCTCATAATTTCTGTTATTTTGGTGAATTATAAGTGGCATGTTCACGGGTCGGAAGACCATCTGCGTTATTTGTTCCCGCGTCTGATAAAAAAACAACTAATGTCCTAATACAAAATTGAACTTAATAAAATCCAAAATCTGCTTATTTATTGAATCTAATGCGGAATAGAGTTCGCCGGGTCAGCTAGTTAGGAATAAAAACAACAACATTAATTTCCTTTTTCATTAAAAAAATTAATAACAGAGAAAAAAAACAAAAGAACGGTTCCATCGCATTTTAAGTGTTTGTAAATTCATAATATTGCGTGTTTTCTTAGCTGCATGGTTATAGTTGTATCTATGTTTTGACAGTTGAAAAATGTCCAACTCTATTGACTATTCTGTTAGAAGTAGTAAGATTTGGAAATCCATTATGAATCGTTTAACACCGGAAGAACGCTCAACAATTGTGGAAATTTACTTTGAACAAAAAAAAAAACATAAATAAATAAATTTGTTCGCAAAGTTCATAGAGAGAGCAGTTCGTTGAAGTATTGGGTTTAGTGATGAAGCTCATTTCTGGTTAAATGGCTTCGTCAATAAGCAAAATTGTTATATGGGGCGAAGTTAATCCTAAAGCCATTAACAAATAACCATTACTTTTTGTGCGGCTTACACGTTGGTGTCATCATGGTCCTTATTTATTTCGAAAAGAGGAAGAAGCTCCCGTTACGGTGGAGAGGGCTATCGAGCCATGCTGACTGATTTTTTGTTTCCAAAAATGAATCAGCTAAGCATCCACGACATATGGTTCCAACAAGACGGACAACTTGCAATACATCCAGCTTAACCATAAATTTATTGAAATCAATTTGGTGACAGCTTTATTTCCAGAAGTGGTCTTGTTAACTGGCCCTCTCGTTTGGGCGAGTTATCGCCTATCAACTACTTCTTATATGGGTCTATGTTAAGTCATTGGTTTATGCCAATAAGCCAGCCAGTGTTATTATTTCAAGCTCTCAAGCTCTTAATAAAACACTCTATATAATGGGAACACGAATACTAACGGTAAAATTAATGTAAGCATACGATATACATATATAAGTATACTTTTGGCTTGACTTGACTTTTGCCAATAAGCTTTCATTTTATTTTAAATACAAACGCAAATAAGTTATTTAGTAAACAAAACCTGGCAAAGGACAGATATCAGCACAAATCATAAATTGACAGTTGAAGGATACGCATTGGTGGATGGCTTTTAAAACCTACAATATCAGCAAGAAATAAAAGATTTAGTAAAAGAGAAACGAAAAGCACGTAAGAAAGGGCAGCAAACTCGAGCTCCTCAACACAAGCTAAATTAAAATCGCTTGTGTAATTTACTAAATAAGACGATAGCAAAATTTAAAAATTTTAAAGTTGGAAATTATCTCGAAAGCTTGACAGCAGGAAAACAATCCAACATTCCAACTGTGGAAAGCTGTCAAAGTAACGAAGAAACCAAAGCTACCAGCGCCTGCGATTAAGAATGATCAAAACGAATGGGTAAAAAGCAACAAAGAGAAAGCAAACGTTTTCTCGCATTACCTGGAATACATCTAAACCTTTCGATGGACAGGGATACAACGAAAATTTAAACATACGTTCTAACTCAAGCGAAAATTACATAACAATAAATGTTACCCTTGCGAAATTAGGTAGAGTAATAAGAAAGCTTAAGTGTAAGAAAACTCCGGGATATGACCTAATTCCGGCCTAAGTTCTCAAAATGCTTCTTTGCAAAGGGTTAATTAATATTCTTTATAGTTATAATAAATGCCACTCTAAGGCTAGAGTACCATTATATGATAAGAAATTTTATAGACCCATTTCGCTTCTGCCCGTAATACCTAAAGTCTTTGAAAGAATATTACTTCTGCGCCTGCAGAGAAAAGCGCCTAATACCTGAACATCAGTTCGGATTTAGAAGCAAGCACTCGACAATTGACCAAGTGCATAGGATCACTGACGTCATTGTGAAAACTCTTGAAGAAAAGAGAATTTGTGCGGTAGTCTTCCTAGACGTGTCGCAAGCTTTTGATAAGGTGTGGTACGAAGGCCTAAAGTTTAAATTAAAACAAATTCTGACTGAATCACTTTATACGCCTTTAAAAGCATATCAACGATCACTCGCATCTCAAAGAAATAGTGGCTGGGGCACCACAAGGAAGTGTCCAATATTGTAGCTATTATTTACACGTGATATACCTAAAACAGAAGACACTATACTATATTTACATAATACTAACAGTGGACCAAACGATAAATGATTCCACGACAAAATTACAAAAAACTCTGATTAATGTCAAAGATTGGACAAAAACATGGCGGATATCGCTCAACGATTTAAAATCAGTCCATGTAGATTTTACGTATAAAAAAATTAATCAATTACCGGTATTTGTTAAAACGGTTCAAGTTCCGTTTGCTAATGAAGCAAAATATATCGGAATGACTCTAGACGCGAAATTAAAATGGAAACCGCATGTTAAATAGAAATGGGAAGAGTTAAATAATAAACTCAGAGATATATGTACAGGCTGCTCGGGAAACACTCAAAACAAGCTAATTTTGTACAGGCAGGTTCTGACGCCTGTCTGGGCTTACGGTATACAACTCTGGGGTTTTACGCGAGATGCTAATTTAAATACCTTACAAAACATTTGAAAATAAACTGCTAAGATAGTTTAAGAATATCTCACTCCCATGGTCACGCGTTTTTCGGTCCTCATAGAATCTTTTGAAGGTTTTACACCTACCCACGGGGAAACAAAATAGTTGATGCCTTCAGCTTCGAAAAGATTTTAAGCTTCAAATGGATGTGTTCACAGAGAATATTAAAAAAAAATATTTCATGAATATTTTATTTCAGTTTTCAATTGAAGGTTTTCTGTTTTTTTTTTTTAATTTTTTTTATCAAGAGGAACAAAGTTTTCTATCCGCGTTTTTCTTTTTTAGCTCCGAGTAAATACCAGAGACTTCTAATCGCTCAACTCGTGTTCTTTTTTAAACGAGATTAATTGAATTATTTTTGTTTTTAATTGAAGAAAACGCAAACAATATGTTTATATTATTTTTGTTTTTAAACGAGAGCTACATCGGAGAACGCTCCATTAGCTCAGAATAAAATAACCGATCAAACGGAGCAAAATACAGGGAGCGGCTAACTTTACACATTATTTTGACAATAATCACGAAAGTAAAACAAATTAAAACAAAAATGAATTTGTAAAACTTGGATCTGCTGGTAAACAAGTTTTAATAAAAAACAAATTATAATAATATATGACAGTTCTGCGCTTAAGTTTTTTTCAAAATTAAATCGCCGAGTCTTGATCATGCTCTACTCCGAGCTAAATCGGTTTACTCAGGCTCTGCTCATCGTGATCTGCTCGGAGATAAAAAAGAAAAACGCCTTATAGAGGGGACAAACGAAATTTTGGTATGAAAAAGGGGAACGTCTGGTAACACTGGTAGTAATCACATATCAGCGCTGTCCGCGCATTATTGTCGTTTAATGTAGAACCAAGTTTAAGCAATTGAATTTCTATATTACATCATGATTTAAATAGAAATAACGATGAATCATCTTATGTGGACCAAAAAAAAGAAAACAATAACAAGTTAAACATAGTAAACCTAAAACGTGTCAATTTCGAAATGCAATTTGTGGTATCTACCATTGCTTTTTGTTTATTCACATAAGAATAAAAGTCTTTTCTAGAACGGTCCATTGATTATTAGTTTTTATTTTTGCTTCTTCAAGGTGGATTTAGGCATTCTAATAATACATGTATGTATGTATGTATGTACGTAGCTAACAACATTTATTGAACGGAAATTTGACTAAGGCGCCAGTTAGAGTTTTCATTGAAATTCATCATTGGAAACAAATCAGTCAATTTTTTTGGCAAGTCGGTTATACCAAGATCTCTCATAGCCAAATGTAATTTTGAGGTTAGCTTGATTATTGAAAGAAAAACTGAAGCATGATAACAGGAAAAAAAGGAAACACAAATCATTGGAACGATTGTATTTCACTTTTGGAAAGAAAATGTCAGCTGTTAATTGAAAACGCTTTTCATCATTGAAACATCAAAAGCAATTTTACAAGAAATTGTAACGGAAATTTGACGAAGGCGCCAGTTATAGATTTCATTGAAATTTATCATTGAAAACAAATCAGTCAATTTTTTTGGCAAGTCGGTTACACCAAGATTTCTCATAGCCAAATGTAATTTTGAGGTTAGCTTGATTATTGAAAGAAAAACTGAAGCATGAAAACAGGAAAAAAAAGGAAACACAAATTAATGGAACGATTGTATTTCACTTTTGGAAAGAAAATGTCAGCTGTTAATTGAAAACGCTTTTCATCATTAAAACATCAAAAGCGATTTTACAAGAAATTGTAACGAAAATTTGACGAAGGCGCCAGTTATAGATTTCATTGAAATTTATCATTGAAAACAAATCAGTCAATTTTTTTGGCAAGTCGGTTATACCAAGATTTCTCATAGCCAAATGTAATTTTGAGGTTAGCTTGATTATTCAAAGAAAAACTGAAGCATGAAAACAGGAAAAAAAGGAAACACAAATCATTGGAACGATTGTATTTCACTTTTGGAAAGAAAATGTCAGCTGTTCATTAAAAAAGCTTTTCATCATTGAAAAATCAAAAGCGATTTTACAAGAAAGTGGTAGAACAAATAAAATATTTGTTTGATAAAAAAAATTATATGTCTTATTATATTCATTTTGGTATCAAAACTACATCAGTTTTATTTATTTAAGTGCCTCAAAATTGATAGACAAAGCTTTCAATGATGAGTTTCAATGAAAACTATAACTGGCGCCTAAGAAAACCAGTTAATTTTTCACATGTCGTTTATGTCAAAATTGGAACTTTACTGCAAAAAGTAACTCCTATATATATTTTTTTGTAATCTTTGGCGCATTCAATGGGTTATGATTGTTAAGAATACCCATAAAATGGTTAGACATAGTGCGGTTAGAAAACTGGGGTAGGATTAAATAGGAGATACCGATGTACATTGATTTTAAATGCTTGAATATGGAAAAATTCGGTCGGGTAAGTCATTCCACATACGTGTAACGCGGCTTAAGAAGAAATCTCTATACTTGTCAATACTTCCGAAGTTGGGCTCAATGGTAAACTGTTGAGCATTCATAGAAGGGCGAGTATTATGGTTGTGACTGAGTAAGCAGGCTTTTAGAACCTAGTCCGCTGCTGATGATGAATCTTGTATTTCTTCTTTTCTTTGCAAAGATCTTTATATCTTTCACTGTAATCATTATATTATATAAATGTATGTTAAAGCGTCTAAACTCATTAATGCAAGCGTATGAAAAGTTTATCGCTTGCAAAAAAGCTTTACTTCAAACCACTGTTCTCGAAAAACCCTTTTTCGTTTAGAAATATTAGTGTTACAAATCCAGGATATCAATTAATAATAAAAATAAGCTTTTAAAAAACAAATAACATAAAATGTTTTTTAAAAAAAGGTAATAAAATAAAATAATAATTACAAAAATTTAAACTTTTTAAGTTAACAATTTTAATTTTAAATTACTTATTAAACATACAACTTAAGCTTGAATTAGAAAAAATGTGTTTGTAATAAATAATCAGTTCTATCACGAATTCCATCGTAATCGAAAACTTGATACAAATACCGAAAAAGCTATTACAGAATCCATCGTTGTGGAAATGCTCATAACAATTGCCATTACGAACGAATTCTGTGATAACTTTTTTAAGGATTCGTAAAACTTTTTGACTACGATAGAACTCGTGATAGTGAATATATAATATATTCTTGCATATATATAACGGGTGTTTTTTTTAGACATGTGGTTTTCAAGGAGAAATGAAATGCGTATAATTAATTGTTATGGCCAAGAATTTAGGGTTTTTATAAAGATAAGGGCTTGTCATTATGTCTTAAAAATGATTTCGGACATGTAGGTGGCGCCGCGGCTGGTGGCTCGAATAATTTAAAGCCATGTGGCATAATTTTCGACCACTTTTTCCAGCAGTTGGGGAATTATGTCAGCAACAACACGCCGAATTTTCTCTTCCAATACGTCAATCGTCTATCTTCTTAGATAAGCGACTTGATATAACCCCACAAAAAATAGACCAGCGCAGCGGTGTTAAATCGCACAATCTAGGAGACAACTCCACAGGCCCACGACGCGAGATAATGCACTCACCAAAAGTTTCCTTTAATAAATTGATCCTTTCGTTGGCTGTAGCGCACTCTTGTTGGAACCAAATGTCGTCCACATCAACATCCTCCAATTCAGGCACAAAAAAGTCATTAATCATGGCTCTATACCGTTCCCCATTGACTGTAACATTATGGCCGGCTTCATTTTTAAGAAATATGGACCAATGATTTCCTCTGCCCATAGAGCACACCACACAGTGACTTTTTGAGAATGTAACGGAGGCGTCTCAACAATGATTTGTGGATGATTTTGCTTATTAACGTACCAATTTAACAAAAAGTGAGCTTCATCGTTGAACAAAATGCTCCTGATAAAAACACCAAAAAAAGGATTACTAAATTGAAAACCACACGTCTAAAAACAACACCCGTTACTAACAAGCAAGTCAAGGTCGTGATTTATGTTAGTTCGGGATGCAAAGCATTAATTGTATCAGAACCATATTTCCGTTATGGTTAGCAAATTTAAGCAAGTTAATCATCAAACTATCTAATAACATTTTTCAAAATCACCAAAGGACTATTTTATTTTTTAAGCATTCATACTAAATAAATATAACACTGACATTTACAAATGCCAAAAAGTTATGTTCGTGTAGTTTTTTATACTGTTTAGTAATCTGTTCCACGCTTAATCATATTCATAAGCATTTCCTATAATTTAAAGAAAAACATAATTATTTTTTCACCAAATTCTATATTTTGGGTCTTTATTTGAAAATTAAATGAAACAACAGAACACAACTTTAATTTGAGAAAAATTAATTTATTTTGGCTTGACGTTTTGTGTAATTGACAGCATGTAAAAAATTGACATTGTAATCGTTATCGAAAATATTTTTCGACATATCTACTAGATGTCCATACTAGGCAGTTCAGTCGAGTTCAACCTGGTGACCTTTGGTTTGAGTTGAATAGGCAAGTTAAAATGTATTTCAGATTAGGAATATTTTAGTAAAGTGCTAAACTATTAACAAATTCTTAAGTATAGGGTTATCCAATTTTCGGTTTCAAAAGTATAGGACTGGAATTCGACATCTGTCAAACTAAGTTGTTTAACCATTTTTTTTTCAGTTGAAAGTCTGACATTTAAGAAAATGGATCGCTTAACTATCGCACAACGCATAAAAATTGTTCAAACCTGCTACAAAAATGGTGATTCCAACTACGCAAGCAATTGGCAAAATTGTGAAGAAATTTGAAGAGACTGGATTGATTACAGATATTGTAAGGCCTGTGCATCATCGTTTTGCTCGTACCACTGAAAATATCGCTGCTGTAAGTGAAAGTGTTGCCGAAGACCCGAATGTGTCGATTCCTCGTCGTTCTCAGGAATTAGGTCTGTCTTACGGCACATTATGGCGTATTTTGCATTTGGATCTACACCTACATCCATATAAAGTCCAGCTCACACAACAACTGAAGCCAGCTGATCATTTACAACGTCGTAGATACGTCGAATGGGTGCTTGAATAACAGGCGGCAGACGTCGATTTTTCGAACAAAATTTTCTTCAGCGACGAAGCACATTTCTCACTCGGTGGGTATGTTAATAAACAAAATTGTCGTATCTGGGGTTCTGAGAATCCTCAACTAATTGAAGAGAGGCCATTACATCCACATCCACAAAAAGACAAGTTTCAATAGGTTGGAATGGAATGAGAAGCCAAAGTCTCATTGTTTGATAATTTACTGATTCGCCTATATGAAAATTATGTTCCCATAGTTACTAAGGTAGTTAAGACAAATAGATGTCCGTGGTTTAGCAGTACGTTAAAATATCTCATTCGGGAAAGGGAGCGGTTTTTTCGGCAATATAAGAAAAATCCTACTGAATTTAATAAAAGACAGTTTATTTCTGCCCGAATCAAAGTAAGCTCTAGTATTCGAAGCTCGAAGCGAACATTCTTTATAAAGAAGCTGGATCCCTCTCTCAGCAACAAAGAACTATGGTATAACCTGAAGAATCTTGGAGTTAAGGAAAATAGAAACAAGAGCAAATGTCCTTTTAATCCTTATGTGATGTCTAATGCCCTTATTCCAACTGCATCAAGTTCACATATCACCCATGATGTTTTCACTGTGCCTGAAATTGAAAACCCTATTTCTTTTTCATTTCACTGTATCAATGCATACGATATATTTGCCTCCGTCAGATCGGTTAAATCAAATGCGATTGGTCCTGATGATATTTCGCCTAAATTTATAAAGCTCATACTCCCTATATAGTAATGAACTACATACTCAAAAAATTTAACTTTTGCTTATATAGCGGGCAATTTCCTGATGCGTGGAAATGCGCTAGAATTATACCAGTTACTAAAAAAGCAAACCCTTCCTCCCCTTCTGAATATAGACCGATCAGCATTTTATCTTTCTTATGTAAGCTATTCGAAAAAATAATGCATGATAAAATCCAAATTTATTTAAGCAAACACAACTTGCTTTCGAAATGGCAATCTGGTTTCCACAATAATCATTGCTGGGAATCTGCGACCTTCAAAGTAACGTCGGATATCCGTTTTGCTCTTGACCGTGATAAGTTTGGTGTCATTGTGCTTCTAGATTTTTGCAAGGCCTTTGTAGTATTGATCACTCTATGCTAATCTCTAAGCTTAGGAGAAATTTTGAATTTTTTAGTACATCACTCAAGTTACTTTCCAACTACCTAAAAGATAGAGTTCAGCGTGTGTAAACAGATTATGGCATCTCAAATCCTCAGATCACCAATATAGGAATTCCTCAAGGATCAGTGTTGGGTCCTTTGTTGTTCTCGTTGTTCATTAACGACCTTCCCGATGTAATAAGTAATTGCCGAGTTCATCTATATGCCGAAGATGTTATACTTTATTTTTTTTTCGTACAATTGGATTGAGGGAAGACTGCATAACAAGGTTGAATGAAGATTTGAGTCATATACTAATATGGTCTAACACCAACTATATGGGACTAAATCCTGCTAAATCTGTTGCGATGTTATGTTCCAGAAATGAACTAAATCGTGGGTTTAAGAATAAATGGTAGTATGAGTTGCTGTAGAACAATTTCAGACTCTATCAGAAACATTTACCATGGATTACGATCTTTAAGATCTTCATCAGACTCATTGTCACCCGAAATGATGCAAAGCTGGTTAAATCATTAGTTTTGCCATATTTTAATTTTAATTATTCAGTGTTTCCAATTTTGGACTGTGAACGTAAGCGCAAAATGAATGTTGCTCTTAATGACTTTATTCGCTTTATTTGTGGTATTCCGAGGTACTTCAGTGTATCGCATTTACGCCATACTCTTTTTGGAATGAACCTTGATCAATACTTATACTTTTGAGACTCCATATTGTCATCCATAATAGGTGTCCTAGCTACCACAGTGAAATTATTGTTTTAACCCAATCACAAAGAGGCTTAAAATTAATTTGACCGCTTTTCTCACACAGCATAGAAGAACGTTCATTTTACATATCTGCAATTCGTTTCTGGAATTTACTTCCAAATGAACTGCAAATTACTACCGCACCAACAGCTTTTAAGAGGAAACTATTTTTGCAGTATTCAAACCAAATTTAAATTCACAATCGAAATCTTTCTTTTTTTTATATCTACAGAATTTGTTTTTTTTTTCTCTAAAAACTTATGTTTTGAGTTTATTATCTATGAGATCCTTATTACTTTTTTGTCTACTTATTTGTATTTAAAGAAATTTTGTTATTTAGATTATTGATAATATTAAAGATTTAAGTCTTAATGTGTCTTTGTAAATTCAATATTTTTTGAAATAAATAAAAATAAAATAAGTCACTGTTTGGGGCGCTCTTTGTTCCGAAAGTGTGATTGCACCTTAATTCTTCAAAAACGACGATGGAACGGTCACCGTCAATTCGGAGCGTTATGGTCATATGATAACCGACTTTTTTTTGCCTAATATTGAAAAATACGACTTGGAGAATATGTGGTTTCAACAAGACGGTACCACATGCCACACAACTCGAGCGAATATGGCTTTATTGCAAGAGACATTTCCTGGCCGCGTAATTTCTCGTCCTGGCGATATCAACTGGCCAACAAGATCATGCGATTTGACACCGCTGGACTTTTTTTTTGTGAGTCTACGCGAAAGACCGTGTTTATGCAGATAAACCTTTAACTCTTGGGCACTTGAAATCCAACATTCGTCAAGTTATGGCTGAGATACTGCCCAATATGTGCCAAAAAGTGGTCGAAAATTACCTCAAAAGAATCGATGCTTGCAACAATTCGCGTGATGGTCATTTAAATGATGTAGTGTTTCACACATAATAGCTGTGTTTTATTGGGATTCTATCCATTGTACCGTAACTAATTCCCAAAAAAACCCATCGACCGTAGCATGGACCGTAGCTTTTTATTTTTGTAAAATTGGTACCCCTGCACAGCAGTCACAAATAATGAGAGTCTTGTGCAAAGTAAAATTAAGAAAATATCAAAATTATGAACAATAATTAGCTTTTATTCCTATAAAATAGAAAGTAGAAAATCTTACCAATATTTAATTTATGTTTCAAACCTATTTCTTGTTTTCATTTTTTCTGTATTTGCAATTTTAATTTCGAACATTCATTTTGCACTAATAGAAATGAAATGATAATTGAATGGGTTTGTTCATAGACTATGGTCAAGTCCCTTTTTACACAGAGCATTTTTTGTATTGCTTTAAAAATCGTCTATGCCTTTCACACGACGAAACAAAATTGCCAGAGATTTGCTTGTTTCCTTTGAATGTTTCTTGGTTCTGAGCGCACACTACAACGTAGTTTAAATTGCTCACACCCTTACATTTCTTCTTTATATTCCATGCTTTTATTTATTTTCTGAGTAGATCGATAGCTAGGAGTTTTATTTTTCAAGTCAATTTACAAATTTATTTTCTGAGTATGTTTTGCTTTCAATGCAATATTCACTCATCAGACTTCACTAAACATACGTAGAGTAAGGAACAAATAGTTAACATTTGGTTTGCCATTTCCATGCAAATGTCCAATGCATGCACAATGTGATCACAAAAATGTACGCCCAGTCGAAGTCCATGTAGTGAAGCCAATACCGTTCATTGCCAAACGCCCATTAAACAGTGAAGAAAAAGAACATTTTGTAAAGTTCAGTTGCCGCTTAGTGTGTTTAGGCTAGGCGGGCACATGCAATTTTTCCGAAGCGAACAAACCACACAGACAATATTTTGATTGAATGTGCGAGCAGTTACATTAAAGTACGGTGTGATACAAACTGCATGAACTCATTTGGTGTGATCCTTTGATTTGTGGCAAATCATAAACTTTTAAGTTGCTCGAATCGCGGGCTGAATAGTTTTTGCATGTGCGCGCACTCTCATATAAACCCATAGTATTCACTTTAGCAAACAAACTGTTGCAAAACTAAAAGTTGCATATATGTGCGCGTTTATACTTATAGCTCATAGAATTTCATACGAATAAATATTTTGCGGCGCAGTGTAGAGCAGTTCCTCTATAGCGCAGTTCCACCCAATGCGGTTTGTCTTCTCAAGTTGCTTTTTTGTAGATCTAAATAAAAAGATGATTTTTTTCTCCAAACTCCGTTTATTTATAACTATCAATAAAAATTGAACACAAAACGAATATTGGTCTTAGATAGTCAAAAATAAAGGCAAAACGGAATTCATTCAAGGGATATTGATTTTTTTTTTCAAAATGGAAATCGAAATTTGTTAAAATTGATTAAATGACATTATGGGTATGCAAAACTGCAGATATAGGTGGAATTTTAGACCAAAGAATACATATCTTAATACTAAAAGTGAGAAACTTTTCAGAAGAACAGCTTATAATTTATTAAAAAATGGAGCTATCAAAGATTTTAGAAATATAAACTGGCCAACTATAAAAAAAAGAGTCAAAAAGATCGATTTGTCTTAGGAATTATATTAATAATTATAACACTCCATGAACACTTCCATCGAGATTCAATCCAATTATCAATCGTACCAATAATACTAACAAAATCAAATGCGAGACTCGAATAAACGTCAACCAGCCATCCACCGTATCTTCTACTTTAGCTTTTTATCGACCGTAGCGAATTGTATGTAAAATGCTACGACGGATAAACTTACGGTGGATAAATTTCCCAATAAAACACGGTTAATGTCAACGTTCAAGCTCTATGATAAAAAAGAAATATCATGAAAACAAAATATTTTATGTATTTTATTTACATTTACTTTTGAAACCGCAAAATGGATAACCCATTATTAGCGGGCTAATATCTTAACATCGTGCTCTTAAAATAATGTTGGCCATTGCTGGTGGTACTGGTTAAATCTGTTCCACGCTTAATTATGTTCATAAGCATTTCCTATAATTTAAAGAAAAACACCATAATTTTTATTAACCAAATTCTATATTTGGGGGTCTTTATTTGGCTTTGGAACACATTTTCTCTGATTTGAATTACAAACCAAGTTCTTGATTGCAGTTGGTAGTTGTCTTTTTGTTTTTGTTTTGTTTTACTTAAAGTATAGTTGATTGGCTACATTTCACATTTTCTCTAAAATCTGAAGTCCAACATGTAGTTGTCATGTAGGTACACATTTTTTAATTGTTTTTTTTTTTAAATAATAATTTTACCTATATGAAACAAACTACAGGGTACCTACATAGTTACGTTTATAATGTTAATCAATCTTCGAATATCGCTGAAGTTTAAAACTTTGTTTAACTTCGACATTGCAAATAAATTGTGTGTAATACATTATCTTTAAGGACACATTTAATATAAGTTACTATTGCGCATAGCATCTAATAACTATTATCATACACCACATTTTTTTTTTTTTGTATTGTTACATCTAACATTAAGTTTACGTACAATCTCGAGTAATTATTTTTTTAATATTATTGGTTTTTTTTTCGTGTTGTCTTGTCATTAAACATTAATTGACAATTAATTAAAGATGTTTGTTTTGGGAATTATTACATCGAATTACAAAATTCTCAGTTACCTATATAAAATCTCAAAAAGCCATTTATTTCGATTCTCGTTTCTCGAATTTTAAAATCTCAAATAACGCACGACTATTTTGAAGTCTGAAAAATCTCGAATTTATAAAATAAATAAACGCATTTATTTTCTTCGGATACGATATTATTGGTTAAGCCAAACAGATTCACTTTGTTTTAAATAGTTCTCATTTATTTTATTGTTAGTTTTAAAATTCGCGATTAACCGTTCTTATTTTGGAGCCAATTATGCCGCGCTTATGGAACTCACGGTAATAAGTTCTCTTTTCCTTTTGCCCCAAAGGCACAAATCATTAAAGTGCAAAAAGAGAGCTCAGTACCGGGAGTTCCAAAATCGAAACAAAAGTTTTGGTTTTCAAGATATTTTTAGTTTGGAATTATGTATGGGAAATCTTCAGTTCTTGAGATTTTGTTTCTAAAAAATTTTGTTTTCATTTTCACATTTGCATGATTTTGTTAAATGCTAAATTTGTTTTTATTTTTTTTTTAAATTGTATTAAATTTTTTTTTTTTGTTTTAACATTGTGTGGCAAGACATATTTAAAAATGATCGTGTTCACGTAAATTCTCTTTTAAATGAAGTCTTTTTTGTTCTGTTGTTCTTTATTTTATCATGCAGTTTATAAAATTAATTAGATAAGTATGCATGTATTAACATCTAGACATATCGGCACGCTGTTTAGTTTACATTTATATAGGTATGTTTAATTTATATTAATATATAGAATGTATATTACGTCTGTTGTTTTTTTTTTTGTTGTTATTCGAAAGGATCTATGCAGAAGTTCCGATTACCGATTTGCTAGACCATACTCGTAATATTGCATTTATTTTCTTGGTTTACATTTAAATATACATATATATTATTATATTATATCTTACTTTCATTTTATAAAATATTATTCTTATAGATTTGGAGGGGTGGTTCAATTTTCTAAGAATTTAAGAAAACTTGTTTGTTTATTTTTAATAAATAAATATATATTTATTTTATCATTTATATTAAGAATTCCCTTGATTGTTATATTGGTGAGTTGTGCATATGTGGTATTTTGGCACATTATTATGGCATACACTTAAGTATATAAGTATTATACATACATTAAAAGTTTCATTTAAAAAAAAATTAAATATTATAATTTATAATAAAATTGAAAGTATAATTGTTTTTAACAAAAAGTTAAAAAATATATTTTGTATAGTTTTTTTTGTTATAAGAACTTGTTTTGAATGTGATTTATATGTTATGTACAATAATCACGAAATATTCAACATTGCAAATTGGTGTTTTATTCTTACTTTGAATTATTTGACTTTTATTTTGTTGTTCTTGTGTATAAAAATGCTTTCTGTTTGTAAATGGGGTTTGAACAAATGAAAAAGAAATAATATCATTTTTTACATACAAATTTCCTAATCACAATCTAAGGTTCTGACGATGGAACTTTGACAAAGAAATATTAGGGCCACATATATACCAGCTTCGTGTTTTTTAGGCGGACATTTTGTTATCATTAGATGTACTTAGGAGTAGGTGTAAGCTTTAAACATATGGGGCTTTCCTGCATTCATGTCATCAGAAGGCCGAGTTTGTTTATTTTTATTTTTTGATTGTCGAATAAATGTAAATTGTGACAACCGTTCCGTTTTTTGAGGTTAAAAACCAAATCAAATCTTTGATCTTCGTTTCGGACAATTCGCTTAGATCTTCATGAAGGCTCATCCCAATGAGTTTGCTCTTGTTTCGGGCCAGAGCAGGATTTTTACACATAAAATGAAGTACCGTTAACTTTTCTTTCATGCCGCACCTGCGACTGTGGCTATTCTGAGAAATGCCCGCGTGGGTAGTTTATTCGGGATTTATTATAGTAGGGCCAGATCTTTCTGGAATTTTTTCAGTTAGTTAAACTGTGCCACTTACGATCTGATTCGTTAAGATAAATTGAGTATAATACTTATGTTGCCCTTCACAACTCCAAGTGGAAAATGTGACCATGAACCCAGGAAAGAGTGACTTTGAGGTCAATGATAAGGTTATGCATTACTAGACCAATTTTGAAAATAGTAAAGCTGATTTTATGGCTACTACAGACCTTTTGGTTTGGTAGTAGTATTTTGCATGCTTCCATGATTGCCTGTAATTTAGCTTGAAAAACAAGTCGGGAAGCCGATAAGACTTAGAAATATTTAGAGATTCGGAAAACAAAATTCCTGCGCCTACCACAGCATACTCCATTTTCGAGCCATCGGTAAAAATTTTACTGTTGAAGTTTCTCGTCACTACGTTAACTTCCAAGATCTTTCTAGATGGAAATTTAACTTTGCTTACTGAGGCTAAAAGTAAGGTTTCATAAATCAGTGGGAGCCGAAAACATCTCACTTCAGTAGAGGAAATCCCCACAGAAACAACAAAACGACTGCAAACTTGGCAGCACTTTTTATTTTTAGATCCAAAATGACCTGTCAATATGAGGGCAACGGTTATTTTTTCAACCTTATTGTTCACCTTGGAACATTATTCGTTTTTGTTTGTGAAATAAAATCCCAAAAAGTGAAATTCAAAGACGGAAATTCGTATAAAAACAGTGTAATTAAAAGTGGTTATTACATAAAGTTGGTTGAATTTTTTATTGAAAGTGGCAGGATATCGTTTTTTTTCAGAATCTCATCTTGCCGCGTGGAAGAATTTTAAGTGCGAAGGAAGGCCAAAGATCACCGCATACAAAGATTGTGACATGTCTGATCGTGAAATTGGTAAAAAAAAATGGGAGATCCAATACAATTATTCATTACTTTTTAAGGTTAGGTGAAAGTTATGGAAAAATTGCCAATTACGCGCAAAATAAAAAAACTTATAACACGCCAAGTTCGAATGATGTCGCGTGAAGCCATCAGAAACAACAACAGATTAAGGCCAAAGTTGACCTGTTTCAACCCGACGCGTTAGACAAATTTAAAAAGCATGGCATGACAAACGTCTTCAAACAGAAGTGAGAATGAGTCGCAACTACGTTGTCGGCAGCGTAATGGTTTTGGCAGCTTTTTCTGCAAATGGAAAGACTGAAATTGCATTTGTGTCGGGAAGAATGAACTCAGAAATTTATTCTGAGATGTTAGAAGAAATAAAGGTTGAAAAAACTAATGAGTTATGCGGAACTGACTTCATATTCCAGCAGGATAACACTCTTATCCACGCCTCTCGAAGCTTGAGAAACTGGTTTGAGGAGAAAAAAATAATATTTCTCGATGGGCCGCCTCGAAGTCCCGATCTAAATCCTATAGAAAATCTCTGGGAAATACTAGTCAGTCGGGTTAATGCCAATGGGCGCCACAATTTAACAACGTTCAAGAGCATCGAGGCGGAAAAATTGAACAATGGGCCGCAATTACAACTGCGGAACTGGAAAAGCTTGTTGAATCAATGCCTTGGTGAATGATAAGTGGTAGCGAAAGAACAAGTGGTAGCTATAAAAAATATTGCATTAATTAATTAAACTGTTCTGGTTACTAATTTACCATTATGTTTTAGTAAAAATGTAGGTGTTTTTATGGGAATTTCCTCCTTTTTTCTTGCTAATTTTTGTTTTTTTGTTAATAACTTTTATTTAATTTTGTTAAAAGTGACTAAATTATTATTTTTTTAACAAGTTTTATTTCATTTTTTTATCTCATAAAAAGTTATGAATAAGTTGCGTAGAAACCATGTGTTTTTCTGGGAATTTCCTCCACTGTATGTATGTATATATGTATATGCATATATAAAATGTAAATCCAGTTATAAGAGGAGAATGAACACCCTAATAACATCTTTGGGAATTGCTGGCATTTGCTTAAACCAAGCCACCACACAATTGCACCGAAAGGATTGGTCGAACCAAAGCTGTGTACGTCCATAAGATCATCTTCGATTGGATGCAACATTTTTTTTACCAAACGGTTTATTACAGGCATAGAAAACTATGCAAGTCCTCCCAATCGGATCTTTAATATTAAGCTTCCAGTTCAATTTTGGCAGAACGACACCCACATACTTTGCACTGTAGGAAAGCACTAGTTTACTAAGTCAGACCACAGTGAACGGGTTTATCTTAGTTTTGGTAGTAAATACCATTAGATCAGTTTTGGGTTGGTTAACTCCTAGACCACTACTCGAAGCCAATTCACTAACATGTCTCTATGCCTTTCCGTGATTACGCAGATTTAAATTTAATCAGACTCTTAAATCTTTTTAGTTTCACCAGTCCATAGAAAAGGAAATTCCAGGGAAATTTTTGTTAAAATTGCGTTCTTTGCACATCCCTGGAAAAAAAATTGTTTTTTTTTTTTTCTAATAACCGAAATGTATCAAAAAAACGAGAAAGCATCATGTATTGAAACAAATGCCAAGAAATCGACAAAAGTTGAAGTGTTGATCGTGACAGTTTTTTTTGGAAAGGAATTGAAAAGTTTATTTTGAAGAATTCATTTAATTTATTTGTTAAAGGAAATCAAAAACTTTAATAATTCTTTTCCTTAGAATGCACTTTTTATGGAAAAGCATTTGAATAACAAAATGAAAAAATTAAAATGAAGGATTCCTGTTAACGCGGAATTGGTATTCGGGAGGCACGGCGAATTACTAGGTGTCGCTCTTCATGGTGGTCGTTGGATGATCAATCAACAATGAGCAATCTATTTTTTTTTTTTTTATAATCTACACGCGCTCAAGGGATTATGAATACCCTTTAAATGTTTCAACACAGCGCGGGCGTGATGGTGAGGTTAAGGAAGAGGAAGAATGATGGGAAAGATGTGTGGCGCGATATTCTGAGACTGTAGGTGGTTGTTGTCTCAGATTTTATCTCCAGGGATGGCGGCTGAACTAATGCGGAGAAATTTTCGTGTCTTATTTATCGATGTCCCTTACAATTCGCATTAATTTTTATATTCTTTGTCATATTTTATCGGTATACTTGTTTTACTCAATCACATGTTGTTAGTTATATGCCTAAACAGCATGTAATGAGTAAACCAGCAACTCATTGTATGACATTTATTTTTAGAAATGGTTTTTAATGGAAAAATAAGAAGACATAGACTACGGCAGGTATCGAACCTGTGACCATTAGGTTGACAGGCGAACACACAACTATCGCGCCACGGCCACTCCCAGGTATGTGTACAGAGTGTGTCTGCTAAAAAACAAATCAGTAAAATATAAATAAATAAAATGCATACCTATTCATTTTCTATCTCCAAACATTGAAAATTAAAATGTTATAAAATAAAAATGTCAGCTGCTATATCCACATTTTAAATGCATCACATGACATTTGTAAAACTTAATGAGCCAAAAATGGGCTTTTCGTTTATGAGGGTGTATAAAAGCTTGTGCAATTTAAAAATCACATTTTAAGGTTTAGAAGCCTGATAAATGTTTAAAAGTTCTTCCTGATATCGGCCATTAGAATGAAAGAAATATTTCATCAAAATGGTGTCATTCGGCAATATATGATAAAATTTAGAAAATACTTCATTTCCTATTCCACGACATATATTTTTTTGCCAAATTTCATTGGAATCAAGTCAGAATCAAGTGATGACGGACAAACCTTCAATTAAAAATAATATATGTGTACCTTTACATTTTAAAAGTTTTTTTTAGTAGGTATAGTACAGGTAAGGTGTTTATAAATGAATGGTGTATATTTGTTGTTGTTTTTTTTACATTTTTTTTGTTAAATATTTAGGCAAACAGAATGATTTAACAAATCATTATTTACGTTTTACGCTTTAATAATAATGTGTGTATACATTTTGTTTTAATGATTTCGTTTCAATAAAAATAATACAAATTGTTTGTTTGCCAGAAAACATCTAAACATATACATAAATATATATAAATGCACTAATTTGCATGTTTTTCTTGTTTCTTTATTTTAAATTTTTTATTTTGACATATATAAATATATCTATATGTATATCTATATTTTTGTTTTTTCTTTGTTTTTAATTATTACATCTAACATCACATTTAAAAATCCTAAGGGCTAATACAATTTCATTTAATTATATTTTGTTGTGTTGGTTTTCTTTGAAATTCCATTAATAATATTAATCTAATGCATTTTTGTTTTGTTTTTGTTTTTGTTTTTTTTTATCATTAATTAATATATATATATAACTCCATTGATTGTGGGCGAAATTCTCAGTTCAGTTCAATAAAATATCGATGCTATCGAATGGATGAATATCCCGCTCTTGTTTTATGAATATTTATGGCAAAAAATAAAACCGTTTGGCAGAATGTTATAATATTAAATGCTGTGAACACTAAAATGTCTTACATTATCCATAAATATACATACATTTTTTGAAATTATTATGTTTGTTCAAAAAGGGAAGTTAATGAAAAGAATGATAAGAAATTATAAAAAAAAAGATTTGCAATTAAAATACAAAGGCTTGGTAGTTTGTGAATTTTAATATTAAATTAAATTGTAGTAGTCTGATAAAAGAAAGGTTGTAGAGTATCTAAATATCTGTTTAACTATTACAATATGGTCTTTCAAATACCATTTTGAAGATTGGGGAATAATTGTATAGGTAGTCCTTGATTAATTCTGATTTGCTAACCTAAACTGGAGCTTATATTATAATTAATTTTAAGCCCATATTTCGAGGAAAATGGGATGTGAGTTGTTTTTATTTCAGCCAAACGTCACTTTGCGAGTGTTAATTACCACGTTCAGAGGAAATAGTCGACTTAAAAGCTAGTCAAGTATCTGGTTTCTGATTGGCCAGCTCCCAACAAAATTCCTTCTAATTAAGGGAACTTTTACTGGAAAACTAATCAAGAAATATTTATGACAGTTCTAATTCGGAAAAGAAGAGAATTTTGCTATAGGGATTTCGGATTACCAAATAAAATCGCCATTAATGTTTTGGAAGCAAATCCGTACTGCATTACCGCGGTAACATCAACAATTTAAATATCTTGTCATAATTTGTGATGAAAAAATCAGCATTATGTCGTTTTCGATTGGTCGTCCGAAAGACTTGCGAATTTTTTCCGATTGTTTCTGAATGTGTTCGATTGGCATTAAATGAGAATTCTTCTCCTGAAAAGAAGATAAATTCTAAATGGTTCTAAAGTCAAAATTAATACCAGAAGCAGGAACATGCCCATATCCATTAAATGTCAAATTGGAATCTTATTTTGAGTTGGCTATTTTAAAAAAAAAATAAAATAATCACAAATATGCGTTTGTTTGTATTAACTTGTTCGAATGGTATCCCGGATCGGAGAGTTCTCTCGGATTATCAATCGAAAACGACATTAGAGTAAAGGTCTATAAGCACGTTTTCGATTGATAACTCTGCGAACTTCAAGGACAGGTAAAAAGTTGAAAAGAAGTAAAGTAAATGCTAACTAACACCTAAATGTATGTTTTGCATCAGTTCATAAAATCTAAACCAATTTTAAACCAATTTCCTTAAATTGTATTTAGGAATGCGGTTACAAGACAAGTTGCATGGTAATAAAAGGGGGTTTAATAATGGTTGATATTCGGGCGTACAAATTGAGGAAACCAATACAAAACTATGTAAATAATGCGTTTTTCTTTTTTTCTAGCTCTAAACATTCCGATTTGTTTTTTAAACATACTGGACCACACAAATCAGAATACATTTTCATTTTAATATTGTCATAAAAGCAATACAACGCAAACTAAACATTTATCTTGTGCACCGATACAAACCAGATACAGAAAATCTACAAACGAACAACTTCTTCCGCCATTTTAATCATATCTAATTATTTTTTCTTCGCTTTTTCCTTCTTGACATACATGATATTTCGTGTGTTCAGCAATTTACTCAGAATGTTCAGACGATTATATACGAGAGCGCTCTGAACATATTCAGCACGAAAAAAGAAACAAGCATTCGGAGCTCTGAACCCTCTGATTGAAAAAGAAATACAAACAATTTTGTTGACAACTCAGACTCTGTTCTAAACTAAACGAAAAACGCCTCATAGTCCTATACTACGTTTTATCGGCCACTAAGATGAGATTTGAGTAGATTTAGCTAAATCTTCTATAAATCTTCAAGATTTATCATACCTCCTCAGATGAAGATTTAAAATAAATCTCATTAAAACTTAAAAGGCCCAATAGATGCACGATTAGATCTAACCAATTTCCATATCGCCATATCGAAATGAACACATATTCATCGGAAAAGTGAATTTTTCGCTTCGACTGAAACAGATGAAGCTGCCTGTCTCACTTCTACATCATATGTTAAAATGAATCACCATTTGTATTTTACTTTTATCACGGATGTGTATAACGGACTAAAGCATTAAAATTCCAGCATATTGTGCTATTTGCCCTGTGAATTGAATTAGTTATATCCAGTTATATCTTTCATTGAAACTCATCATTGAAAACTTTTCTATCAATTCTGAAGCACTTAAACAAATAAAACTGATGTCGTTTTAATGAAAATGAATGTTATGTCAAACAAATATTTTATTTGCTCTACTACTTTCTTGTAAAATCACTTTTGATTTTTAAATGATGAAAAGCCTTTTGAATGAACAGCTGAAATTTTATTCCCAAAAGTGAAATACAATCCTTCCATGCTTCAGTTATTCTTTCTATGATAAAATCTAACCTCAAAATCACATTTAGCTATGAAAGATCTTTTCAATGACAACCAAAGATCAATGAAAGCTATAAACGACTTGCCAAACAAATTCACTGATTTGTTTTCAATGAAAGCTGGCGCCTTACTGGGGACGTTCACTCAGTTATTCTCACCAATCTGGAATAACTTTCTGTCGTTGTAATGCGTGCAAAACCACATTTGATGAATAAACAGCTACTCTCATGAAAGCTATCTTCAGTTATCCCAACAAATTTGGAATAACTAGCTATCCGAGAACAAATGTATAGAACCAGCTGACTGCAAAATTCATTGGTATGCGTTTTACTTTGATTTTTTGACAGCTTTCAGCTAACCTATCTGATTCGTCTACAGATATACTCCGATAGCTTGGTATCCGAGAATAAATGAGTGAACGCACGCAATCCTTATCCATGTAGCGACATGTCGAAAAAAATACTTTTGGAAAAAGCCATGTGAGCTGTTCAAAGCTTGGCCATATATTGAAGTTTCATGAACATATGTATATGTTTATTTTTAGTTGAATGGTGATGGAAAAAATAGAATAAGTGGTGAAAAGGAAATGAACGACAAGACATGAAACTGTCCAGGGAGTAAAAATGCACTGTTTGTGGATTAGATTGTGGTTGTGATGTTGGGCATCTGTATGGCCAGTGGAGTCGGATTAAGTGCAATGTGTCATTTTGGCATTTATAAATTTAGCATTCGATAAGCGAAGTATATGCTATTTGAAAATAATTCACAGAACCATAGAAGAAAAAAGACGAGTTCATACTTATTGTAGTAGAGTTTCTTCATGGATTTTCGGACTGACCATATATTTTTATTAATAGAAAATTTTAACTCTTGGATTAACTTCTTTTCAGTTATCAGCTTACTAAACTTAATTTAATCAAAAATAGAATAGAAAAGATAAGTAAACGAAAAGTAAAATTTTAAACAATAAAAGTTATATAAAATAAATAATTCATGTTTTTATTATATATGTATTATTTACCCGTATCATTAAGCGTTAAAAACTTTTCAGTAACTTTTCCCAAAAAACACATTTATAAAAATATACATTACGTTGATTTTAACAAATTGTAAAATAAAAATATTTGCGTCTATTTACGATAATATTTTTTTGTTTTGTTTTATTTTGCTATAAAATGAATCCGCATTATTTTGTGCATATTTTTTTTTATTTTCTATAATTTAAAATATAAAGTCTCCACAATCCATTGCGTAATCGAAATCTTCACCGCCGAGATCTTCAACGCCTGTGGAATGAAAGTCAAAACCACCTATATCGGTGTGGTAAATTGCTCCGTTGCATGCAACAGCATCGACAAGATTGGTGCAGTGGGTGGTTGGTAAGGCATGCAGGGTAAATGTGTCTTCGCATTGAGACCAAGTTAAACCTGTTAGAATTGATATTGATTATGAGGAAAGTGCTTAGCCACTTGCATGTGATAATTTTTTTAAAAGTTACAGTATGAATAATAAAATATATTTTTGATTTAATATTTACCGCCGCTCCAAACACCATTTGGCAATGTAGCCCAACCCCAGCCATGTCCCCATGGTAAGACACAAGCTAAAGATGCCTTTGAGTCTGGTTTTTTACTAAGAACGGCAACCGCTGCATCACTCTTCACAAGAGGATTCTGAACTGGAACTGGTGCTATTGCTTGTGCTTGAGAAGTTTGAGACTGATTTTTTCGGGCTTTAACTTCATTTGCAGTGGCCGCTGAAAATAATTAATAAAACGACAATGAATACTTTGTTTTCTAAACATATTTCGGCGTTTTTTTGGAAACAAAACTTTAATATTTTTTTAATACAACTTTAAGGTAAGGTTTAGGCAGTGGCGTAGCTGAGAACTCAGGGGCCCTCCCGCAAAAATCTCGATGGGGCCCCGTTTTTTTATTTATCAATATAATTTTTTTCAAATATTCACGAAACTCTGAGGCAGCATTGTTGACATACTTTAATCATGATATCATATTTTTACTGATTTTTTCAAGCGAAACATATAAGGTAAGACTAAAATGAAAATCTTTCTACAGGCGAAAACAAAATAATGTTTTTAAGAAATGAACAAAATGAAATTTATTTGAATAAAGTTGATTTTATTCGTAATTATTAAAGAGAAACAAGTAAATAATAGAATATTTGAATTAGGTTTACATAAAATTACGGAATCGTCTAGATCGTTTGCCATTTTTTTGAGCGAACTCTTCTATGACTAAATTGATATTAAGTTTTTTCGTTCTTTCGCATTCTAGAGAGAGCATAGTTAAAGCTGATAATCGCACTTGCGTCATTGTGCTGCGTAAATAATTTTTAATTATTTTCAATTTGGAAAAAGGTCGCTCTGCTGAAGCTACTGTAACAGGTAGTGTCATGAAGAATTTAATAGCGAGTATTACCTATTCAAAAAGACCATGTATAGACATGTTATCTGAGATATTTTTTTTAAATTAAATTTCGAAGCGATAAAAGCTGATGCATAAAATCTCTAGATAATTCTTCTGAATAGTAAGTGATGAGATCTTGTGATGCTGTAAGCAGTTCAACATCTTTCATATTTTTCAGACTTACTGGTTGGCTCTTACTCCTTCAAATCGAGAATTCAATTGACCAATAATTGTGTTTAGGTGAGCGTTGAAAACATGAACTCGAAATTTTTTTTCGGATCTGCAATTGCTTTATGTGTTGATAATTCATCAAAAAAGTTTTTATTTTTTTAGGTTTTTTTTCCAATTCAGCGTCTAGGCACCAGCTTTTAGCTAAAATATCAGCTTCTTGAACAACGCTCTCAAATTCATTTCTCAATTCCTTGACATTTTCAAGCGATGTTTTTAAAAACTCGGAAGCATACATAAAATCAACATTTTTTAACTGCAATTATTTTGATACTAAATTCGTCATTTCTAGTAACTCCATGACTAGGAAAATTAAAAAATCAAATTTATTTATATTTTTATACAAAATTTCTACATCATTTCTTGTTTCTTTATATTTCGATGTTAAACTTATTTTTAACAATGCTTTCATAATCTGTCTAAAGCCTAATTTACAAACGTAGATAGAGTCGTGTCTAGATGACCACTTTGTTCCACATAGTTTTTTCAGTACGTGATTTTTTATTGAATCGGCGGACATTATTACGAGCAGTATTGCCCAACGCTTTATGCTGACACTAAAAAATACATACAGTTTTTGAAGAGTGTCATAGTAAGTCTGCATTTGCACCAATGATTTGACAGAGTCTTCTAAAACTAAATTTAAATTATGGGATAAACAATGTACATACGTCGCCTTTGGTTGTAAACTTGAAATTCTTTTCTGTAGACCAGAATAAATTACGCTCATTACACTCGCTCCATCATAGCCCTGACCACGACAATTTTCGTTTGGTATATTATTATTTTCTAATATTTTTAAAATCTCAGGTTGCAAGCCGTGAGCACTTTGATCTGTAACATGAAAAAATCCTAGAAAACCTTCTCGAATTAGTCATCAAAAGCCTGATCACCCTGGGGCCCCCCGATCTTCGGAGCTCCCCGGCGCCACGGGCCCTGCGGACGCTCAGCAACGCCATTTGGGTTAGGTCTTAGTATGAAAAAAGCTGTTTTTTTTTTAATATTTTATTTTTTAATATTATATTATATACATATATCGGGTTCGCCCTACGAAACTTTGTGTGTAACATAAGTACAATTCAAGAAAGAATTACTGGTGCTACATTGTACGTAGGTTCAGTTAACCTGAAACCAGAGAAGTTTCAGAAATGCTTGGGATTCTCATGGCAGTTTTTGACCCTTCTGAATTTTAAGGCAACTTCCACAATGTACTGCAAAATCATGCCAAACGGACTGGCAATAGCGGCCAATTCCAACAGAATTAAACATAGCTGATAATGCCACAATTTAATTTGAATATCCGATGGTTGACTGGCCTGGAATTCTAACGACAACTTAAATTGCAATGTCCAAGCAGCAAGAGAAATTCGCCCGAAGATGTTACACATTGGTCACGCAAGAACTTCTTTAATTTGTAATAATATTTTCCCCACGTACCTATTTTAAGTTAAGACGAACAACAGCATAGGTTTTGCAAAGCCTATCTGTTCTCAGCTGTTCTAGAATAAAAACATGTGCCTCTCGGGACGCACGACAGACAGTGATAACTTAAACTAATCTAAGTTGAACTATTTAATATTGAAATTGTTTAATTTAAAAAAAGCTTTAAACGTTATTCGTTAATTCGATTAATTGTTCAGTTAGCCATACAAGTTTATCTGAAACGAGTGTTTTTGTGATCAAAGCTGTGATATTGGACTTTTTGAAGAGTCTTGGCAAGGAAGTTTCTATTTTGATTCCATTTCTGTGTCAGAGGTTAATAATCTGATAAACTCCCTTAACAAATCTCATGCGTGTAGGGATGGTTCCATTTTATAATTATGTTTTAAAAATGATTGCCTATAATGTTTCTGATATCTTAGAACATTTGTTCAACTTAAGTATCGGTTCTGGTGTTTTCCCTTCAGAATTAAAATGTGCTGTTGTGGTACCTGTTTATAAAAAGGGTTGCAAAAAGGAGGCTGACAACTATAGACCTATCTCTTTATTGTCGTCGATTTCAAAAATCTTTGAAAAAGCTGTTAAAAATAGAATGTTGCGTTACTTAAACAGAAGTAAATTCTTCAACTCATCACAATTCGACTTTAGAGAAGGACTTTCTACCGAAGATGGGCTCCTTGACTTTTGCTCTCTCATAAACAAGGGTCTTGATGATAAAATGTATTGTGCTGGTCTGTTTGGTGATATAATTAAACGTTTGATACTGTAGATCATGCCGTTCTCCTATAAAAACTACATTCTGTTGGTTTTCGAGCTATCATTTCCTATTGGTTCGAGTCCTATCTTAAGGACAGAATACAAAAAGTTAAAGTTGAGGACAAAATGAGGGAGATCAGGGTTTTGAACATTTCTTTCAAACATTTTTCACCCCACACGTTAATGTTCCAATAATAATTTTAAAAGTATATGTAAGAATGTCATTTGAGACTATTTTAATTTGCTAAATTCAGAATGTCACTAGATTAGATTAGATTAGATTTAGACTTTGTTGAGGCTTTAAATTTTAAATTACAATGTTTGAATACAAGTGGGTACGACCTTTTATAAAACCGTCGTTCAGATTGAAATAATAAAATAACAGTTAATATAAATTTTATACAGTTTTTTTTTGTATATATATTAAGAGAATATATAGATCAAAAGCTTTCTGTTACGATTCTCTTTCTATAGCTTAGTGCCAAACAAACAAATTTGTACAAATTTTCCCAACTTTCTGCCCCATTTAAAATTAGTATGACTTCGTCTGGAGTCAGCCGGTTTTTTCCAAAAATATTTCGTCTAATTCCTTGGAGAATCGGACATGATCCTATAAAGTGAGCCACATTTTCTCTAGCGCGCATGTTGTAGATTTCACATTCGATAGGCAAGTCCGGTCTATGTGGTATGAAGTTAAGAGGCAGAATTTGGCTCGTGGCTCGTAGTATAAGTGATATCATCTCTGTGGAATTCTTATCGTTAAAGTAGTTTTGAGGACCTAGGTCAAGCTGCAGGGTGCTGTAATACTCTCTATATTGTGATGCTTTGGCTTTGCTGATGAAGCTTTGATGGATTTGATCATCTAATTTGGCCAACAACTGATACAAAGTTTGTTTTAAAATCGATTGATCCTCCAAATTTTGTTCAAGCGTTTCATCCAAGGAACTAGAAATATCAAACCAAACGCCGACAAAGTTGAGTTTGTTTGATATCAGATGTTCTAACACTCTCTTAATCAGTCTTGTTGAGCTCATTTTTAGTATTTTGAGCACATAATCGAAATGGGCTTTAAGGGTGTCAATAAACAGCGGAGGTAACCCCGTTTCAATATGAAGCATGTAGTTCGGGGTCGTTGAAGGAAGAGAGAAAACTCGCTTCAAGAAGAACCGAAGAGATTTTTCAAACATCTTCGTATTCTTTATAGCCACCTGCGCCGAGTAAAGCATAATCGACTTGGCTACTGCTTGAAAGAGTTTGTACTTAGTAGAGTGATGGATAGCTTTGTTTGCGATGCAATTTCTCCATGAAATACAAAGAGCCGCTTTGGCTTCTTGAAGTTTAGCTCTGACGTGTTTTTTCATGCAAAGATTACTTGTTATAGTTCCTAAGTACTTAAATTCTTTGACTATTTTAATCTCCTGTCTTTGAAAGTTCTATTTCTCCTCCCAAGAGTATCTTCCATGTCCCCTTCTAAAACTCATTATATTTGATTTCTCGAGATTAACAGATAAGTTCCACATGACACAATATTCTTCCAGTTTCACTATTATTTCTTGGAGTCTTGTAGGCGAGTCTGCAAAAAGCACGATGTCATCTGCGTATAGTAGGCCAGTTATAGTTTCGTCAGAAATCTTCACCCCCCCTCCAACATGCTCCACCAAATCATCGATAAATAGATTGAACAGGAGAGTACTCAAAGCGCAGCCTTGTTTAAGCCCCATTGAGGAATTGAAGTTATCTGACAGACTGTCGCCGTCCCAGGCATATATGCAATCGTAGTAGAGAGCTCGTAGTATTTTGCTTACTTTGGTAGATATACCGATGTTTGAGAGTTTAAAAAAAACCGCCTCTCTATCTATACTATCAAATGCAGCCTTAAAATCGATAAAGAAAGCGTATAGTTTTTTCCCTTGCTGAAGATGCAAATCCGCAATATTTGTAAGTAGGAATACTTGGTCTGTTGTCGAGTAACCAGATCTAAACCCTGCTTGAAGCTCACTAAGTTTTTGCTTACCAGCAACCCATTCGGATAGTCTGGAAAAGAGCATACTTGTAAACAACTTCATTGCTGAGTTCAAAAACGATATTCCTCTATAGTTATTTGGGACAGATGGGTCTCTTTTTTAAACAACGGGAAGATAACAGATGACAAGAACGATGAGGGAACGACCATGGAATCGAAAATAACATTGTAGCATTTCAAAAGTGAAGATAAATAATTATTCGAGGCGTACTTAAAGAATTCCAAAGGTATTCTATCTGTTCTTGCTGCTTTGTTGTTTTTGGATCTATGTAATGCTAATTGTAATTCTTCTTCATTGAAATGAATGTCACCATAAAATCATTAAATAAAATTTCAAAAGCTATATGGAAAGCGTGCGTGAAAGAAAGGGAAGCCAGACAGACTGGCGCCGTAACGCTTTACGTATACGTCTATTTATCGATACACTTATGCTAGCACTTTTGTAGACGATGCGATGGCTGGGAAAATAATTTTGTGGAATACTGCTTTTAAAAATATTGAAATTTTTCATCAACTTTTGCATTTAGGCCCGTTTGCTGATACGAATCATAAATATTTATGTTCAACTTAAAACGCTTATGGGCTACTTTTTCCTCTGCGTAAACTGTCACATAAGTGCTTAAGTAGAACTTAAATGCTTAAGGTGTGTATCAGCAAACGTGCCTTAGAATATCAAAAAAACCCAATTAAGCTATACACAAAGCAAGACACATTCTTATTATTTTTATACCGGCATACAGCCTTAAGTTTTACCTCAATTCTAAAACCTTAATCTTAAAGATTGAACTATTAGAACAGACGATATAAGGTCAAAACAACCACATCTTTTCTTTTTGAATGATTTTCTTCTGTTTTGAAATAAGGATTCGATAGCTTGTATAGCTCATAGAGTCTGCTTATTAATTAAAGAAAAACCAAATACATTTATGGAACCAGTCAAATGTAAATGACTGATATGTGTAATCTTCTTAATATTAAAGTTTTCTTATGGTTAGTTACATTCTAGGAATCAAACATGCTTGCCCAACATTCAAGTCAATATATTGCGTCATTCCTGAAAATTTCAAATTTCTAGGTCCGCTCCTTAAAAAGATAAAATTATTTTCTTTTCGTAACGAAACGGCTTACCCGCCCATAAGAAGTTATCACTTCAAAAAAAAAATATATATTTTCAAATGGGTTCGAATCCCCCGCCTGCTCTCGAGAAACAGAGCTTAAATCTATCGCCTTAGACCGCTCGGCCAATCTGGCAAAAACAGGTTTTATAATTTTTGTATAGCAAAATTACATTCATATAAGTAGTTAATATAAAACCAGGCAGTACTTCAATAAGAACTATAGTTGTAATATTGCATTCAATTTTCTACATTAACTTTGTTGATATCAACAGGTAAATCAGATAAGTTTATGACACCAGCTTTAAGAATACGTTTACTGAAACCCAATAATGTTTTTTTTTTTGTTTTTGTAATTCATTTTTATTTATTATTACCTTATAACTATCTTAAAGCTTGACAAAAATTCATAAAACTAGCCTAATTATCAATAACTTACAGCTAATTTACAAGCACCTTACAGGCGCTCTAAACTAAACTATATCTCTTAATACTAATGTCTTTCGACCTAAAAACTATTTAATTAATTGTAATTATTTTATTTTTATGACCAAGAAAACTTTTTTAATAAAAAACTTAGTAACATGTGTTTTATTTTAATTTTTACTTATAGACCTAAAGCTAAACTAAAAATAATTAAATCTAGATACAACTAACTTATACTAACTAGAACAAACTGTTTCGCCCTATCCCTTCGGTCCCGATCGGACACAGTCCTACTGAACCGAAGGCGCTCTTCTTCACCTTGAGCGATGACGTCTCGACCATACAGGAGTCGCCTATCCACAGTTTTCCGGCTGACGTGGTAGATGAGCGGAACCGCCCCTCCATCCTGTATCAGCCCTCGACTGTCTAAATAGAGGAATGCTTCGGGAGGGATGTAGCCACTTAACCGCGCAATCTCAAAATATTCATTATTGGGGTAGTAAGTCCCAAAAATTAAGCTGCTGGTTGAGGACATCGCTCTTGCAGTGTGACCCCGAATCAGCTTAAACAAAAAATTATCTATTCTGTTTATGTTGGCTCCGTTGTATAGAACCTGGTTGGAATAATATCTTGTGTACTCCGACTCCGGTGTTCTGTGTTTTCCAAGGCAACGTCTAAGACACTGCCTCTCAAATACCCGAATCTTTTCAATTTGAGATGGGGCAACGTTGAACCACACCGGGCATCCGTAGGCAATCATCGGCCTGATGAGGGCCATGTAACAAATCACCTTCACCCTGCTGTCAAGACGGTTGCTATAAAACAGTCGTTTTTTCGAGGCAAAGGCTCCCCTAGCCCTGGCCAAGGCAGCACCTATATGTCTGTCGAAATACAGGTACTGATCCAACCAGATGCGAAGCTACTTTACTACACTTTTACTCGCCAGTGGATGTCCATGTGGCCCTACGATCACCAGCTTGCGCCAGTTCTTTCTCGTATCCCTTGATGCGCTAGACAACGGAGTCCTAAACAAAGTAATTTCTGATCTCTGGAAGTTGATTTTCAACTTCCAGTCTTCATCGCTGAATCTTGTCGAAGTCACTCTGCAGAATTTTGATGGCCTCAACTGTATTAGCTGTTCTGTACGCAATTAGATCGTCGGCGTACGCAATTGCCTGAGTTAGACCCAATAATGTTTCAATCGTACGATTCCTATCGAAATATATTTTCTCTCTGATGTAAATTTCAATGTCCATTGCATTATTATTGGCTTCCATTCTTAGAGATATGGTATAATTGCACATTAATAATTCCTTAGCAATATATATATAATGCAATATCAACAATTTCATATTACCCTACTGGAGTTTCAATTTCATGCTCTCCGATATGAAACAAATTGATTTGTTTATGAACATTGGACAATTAATTATATGTTTGAAAAATTAACTAATGTACAAGCGTATAACATTATGGTGGAAGGTAAATCTTTTTACTTTGACAATGAAAACAAACTGAAATGTGACGGCGGCGGCAAGAAGATTATCTTACGCGGGTAATGCGTTTAGGCGGTCCAATACGAGCTTTTCAAAAAACCTGTATGTGGAAAATAATCGGAAATATAAAACACTCTGTCGGAAAAAGAAAAAGGACTATTATGAAGACCAAGCAAAACAGCTTGCAATGTGTAAAAAGTCGTGCAATTTTTGGAACCTGGCTCGCAAACTAAATGGTATGAAATATGTCATCAGCGATGGACTTGATTCAAACAGACTGCAAATACATTTTCAACAATTGCTGAATCCAGAATCTACAAATGCGTTTATGACCCATTACACCCAACCGGGTTTCCAAAATAATATCCTGGACATACCAATAACGCTTGAAGAAGTATGGGTTTCAATACGAGATCAAAAAGATGGAAAGAGTTCTATAAATGTGGAACACAACAACTTACATCGAATCTAAAAGAAATATTCAACCGAATTTTAGAACAGGGAACCATTCCCAACTAGTTCAAAGAAGCTCTGATATTCCCAATTCATAAAAAGAGAAGCACCGAGGATCTGTCGAACTATAGAGGAATCTCGTTTCTGAATGCATCTTACAAGATTTTTACTTCGGTACTGCTAAAGAGGCTGAACAAATGGATAGATTCGAATAATCTTCTTAGTGAGTTTCAAGCTGGTTTCGGAATGGGATACTCAACACTAGATCACATTTTCGTGCGTCGTACGATCGCTGACTCGTTTCTATCGAGAAATAAAAAACTTTATACTTTTTTTGTGGATCTCAAGTCTGCTTTTGACACTGTCGACCGAAATGCATTATTCTTCAAGTTATTTCAAAAAGGAATGTCGCTCAAATTTGGACGAGTATTGCAAAATTTATACATGGACGCCAAAGCAGCTGTTTGGAATGGCAAAAGTGTATCCGACTGGTTTCAAACGAATTCCGGAGTCAGGCAGGGTTGCGCACTGAGCCCAAGTTTATTCGCACTCTTTATGGAGGATATAACTGAAGCATTTCCTGGAGGTATCGAATATGCAGACACTACAATAAAAGCACTCCTTTTTGCGGACGACATTGTCTTGCTCGCGTTCACACCACAGTATCTTCAGTTGATGATTAACAGACTCTCTGATTATTGTACGAGATGGAATTTGGTGGTAAATTTAAATAAGTCGAAAGTGGTGGTTTTTAAAAAGGGTGGAGGCAGAGTTGGGGCAAATCAGCACTGGCATTTCAACAATGAAACATTGGAAGTTGTTCAAGAGTACAAATACCTCGGAGTCTGCTTTACAAAAAACCTCAATATGGAAAGGCAACTAACCGAAAAGCTCTTGAAAGCAAAAACAGCTATAAATGTAGCATGGAAACAATGCTTCAACAATAAGGATATTGCACACAACAGCAAATTTAGAGTTTTTGAAACAGTTTCGGAATCGGTCCTGTTTTATGCAGCGTGGTGTGGGGAGGAAAGAAATATGAGCAAGTGGAAAAACTCCTCAGATTTTATATTAAACGGATTTTTCGCCTTTCATCAAACTCACCAAACTACATGATTATGTTGGAAACGGGCTTATCACCTTTGTTTATCAAAACGTTTAAGCGTTCAAGTCGATTACATCCTTAAAGTCTTAAATATGCCAGATGATCGTCTTCCAAAGAAAGTAGATCTTCAAGTCATTCAAACCCAAACCGGATGGTTCAAGGATTGGATAGAATTAGCCGAGCAGGTGGACTTTGAGTTGAAATTCAACGAAGATGTTTCGTGGAAACCAACTCTATATAGTTTGATCGCCCGTTTGGACGAAGCCGCAAGGGAATCGTATATGGAGCCAGCAGCAGGATCACTGCACGGAACGAAAAAAACTATTTTCGCGACGATTATATAATAGAACAGATTTCTATCATGTTCCGGCTTAGAGGGGAGCTCCTTAATTTGAATTATATACCACACCGCGAAGACTTACCGCTAATATGCAACCCTTGCAATATGGGTGAACGGGAGGATGTTTTCCACTTTCTTGGAAGGTGTGCAGTACTAAGAGAAACAAGAAGATACACGTTAGGCAGCGACTATCTATCAGAGGAAGCGATCTTGGACCTCCTTCACGAAATGGATGTATATAAGTTATTTATGTATTGCAAAACAGCACTCAGGTACAGAAACCAAATATTAAATGAAGCGTTTTAGTATAAACTGTAACTTACTCTACTTTTATAAAGGAATAATTAGTTGTCAATCAGGCAGACGGCAATGCCATGTAATTTAGATTGTAATTAACAAAATGTAAGAATATTTTGTAACAAAAATAAAATCTGATTAATCTAATCTACAAGCGTATAATCTTGCTCCAGATTCAAGGGTTTATATGTACCTCAGTTAAAATTTATTATTATTTATATCATTAACTGAATAGTTAACAAATTATTACCACACATTATTCAGCTGCAAATAGCCTAGTGGCTAGAGCGTACAACTAGCAGTCCAGATGTACCCAGTTCAAATCCAACAATTCGCCAAGTATTTTTATTTCAGAGAAAGAAATGCCCACTGTAACGCGTTACGTAACGCATCGGTTTACAATCCCATAAAAAGTTATCACTTCAAAAATTGCTGTTAAGCACAAAAACATCATAAGCTCTAGACCTAACCACTTCTTTGTGGAATGCTTTGATGAGTCTCTGTCTCTCGTATGCCATCGAAAACAGTGGAGGATATCAAAACAGCTAAGAATTCAGTTTAGCAAGAGGTGGATTTAAGAATATCTCCAAAATCGGCATAACTGTATCTCTTCAGAATCCCGCTAGATGAATAATTTCAAACATTAAAAAGAAAATAACATTATGAAAATAGGTCCGACTCAAAAACTTTAAACTGATTTTCTGAGGAATCAAGTTTTTTGAGGTATGCCGTTTTAATTTAATATTAAGCGCAATTTTAAACATATAACTGATACAGAGTAGTGTACAATGAAGAAAACTGAAAATCCAAAAACTGAAAAAGCCCTTTACAAGTGATTTTTTAAGCAGCGTAAAATGAATTTGATAATTAACAGAAACCTTATAAGATACAAGGAGGTTCCTTCAATGCACGTTGTAGGTACAAAATGGAAATGGAAAAGAAGATAAGTGGAGAAAAACTAGCAGCGGAAGCGGGACTAGTCGAGCCATTTAAAAAAGAGATTACAATCTAAAACTGCATTGCCTTATAAAAAAACGTGGGTAGCAATGGTGCAGTGGATAAAATGCTTGATTGCTAACTTAGACGTGTGGGTTCGATCCCCACACTTGGCGCATTCTTTTCTATACCTCCAATTTTAATTGGATGCCGCCATGGGTTAAAATGAGATAGTCAATACCTGACTTTCACAACCCCCGGTGCCAACAAAAAATTCTTTCCTATCATTCTCTTTCTTCTAACTAGTGCTGTGCAATTCAGGTTGCATTTAAAAGACCTTAGGTCTCACAGGGGGTGGCCGCGGCGAGATAGTTATGTGCTCACCTGTCAACCTCTTGTCATATTTTATGTGTATGCTAGTTTACCCAATCACATGTTGTTAGTGTTATGCCTAAACAGCATGTAATGAGCAAAGCAGCAACTTATTTTATGACAATTTTTAGAATTTTTAATATTTTACGTATTCTTCTCTGGATTTTCGCAAAGCGCCTATCTGACTATAACTATTTACAACTTGTGAATATTATAAAAATTAAAAATGAGTACTAAGACATAATTAAATAAACAAATATTTCTTCTAGCGAAAACCGAAACCAAACCACCGAGATCGCCGAGAACAGCGAAACACTCTGCGAATTTCCGTACCAAAAATACTGTCTCGTCTCGGGTATTTTTAAAGTAGTCACGTCTTGGTCGCAATGCTAGCCCTAGTCAATACAATGCCCTGGTGAGAAAATTCCAAAAAAAAGGGTCACATCTTTGTTGGGATGCAATATAACACATGTTATGTTCACATAAAATCGTCCCTAAGAACGTGTTTTTTTTTATAATACAATTCTATATACTACTGAAATTACTCAGCCAAGTAGAAGACTTAGCATTATATTTAATAACACCTTCTTATTAACTATATCTGGCCAAGGACAAAATATTCCAATTTTAATGATAACAATTTTAATTTTGTTGGATATAGTTCACATTGCTTTTTTGTCAAAAAATGCATGTAAGTTGAACTGAACTTAACAAAAATTGCGTATTTGTAAGGCGCTCACTAACCAACTGATGAGTCCAAGTGAGATTGCCGGGACGAAAAGCAAATTTTGTGGACTAAAAGCCGTTAAAAGCTATTTTGAATCAATAAAATCGTCCCGTTAATCATTGGAAAGTCAAACCATCCTAGTTGGCTTAAAAAAATTAAAATGCCAATAGAGTACAAAAGTTCTACGAATGCCTATTTCAAAGAGTAGTTCGTTAAGTTAGGGCACATTTCAAAGGACAAAAAAACAATATTCTTGCCACTAAACGTTACAGCTTTGAAATAACCGATACATTATAAATAAAGCTTACTCTTGTCATTCATTGCCATGGAAAATGACGACATTGGTTTTGCACTGAAAAGTTTCAATTTACGTCAGATTCTTGATAATTGTTCCAAATCTCAAATGATGACGTTTATGGAGTCTTAAATGAAGAAGATGTTACGCTGTTGTCCATTCAGAGAACGCTAGAGAAATAATCAAGAAAGAAAGAATCCCGAAAGCCCAAAATACCAAAAATCCAAAATCCCGAAAACCCAAAATCCCGAAAATCCAGAATCCCGAAAACCTAAAATCCTGAAATCCAGAACCACGAAAACCCGGAATTCCGAAAACCCAAAATCCCGAAAACCCAGAATTACGAAAACCCAAAATCCCGAAAACCCAAAATCCCGAAAACCCAAAATACCGAAATCGGAATCCCGAACAATTATATAAAATGAAAAATTTGCGCAAATTTTTCATTTTATATAATTTTTTGGGATTGATTCCGATTTCGTAAAAATAATCCTAAATCCTAATGGTGTATTTAACCACTTGACAGTTGTTGTTATTTTACTTCTTTTTTTTGAAGTTTTGTAAGTGTTTAATTCTATTTGCTATATGATTATTATTATTGTTAAATTCTGTTTGTTAAATGACTATTTTCTTTTTGTTCAATAAAAGTTTCACTGAACAGACAATTTTGAAGTTTTTTTTATTTTTCTATTTTATTTTCGTGATTTTGGCCTTTCCGGATTTTGGATTTAGGGTTTTCGGGATTCAGGGTTTTTGGAATTCTGGATTTTCGGGATTTTGGGTTTTCGGGATTCAGAATTTCGGGATTGTGTCCGTCTCCCCTTTCATTGTCATAGGAGTTCAAAAAAGGCATAGAAGAGATTGAAGCTGAAAGTGAATCGGATTCTGGTGACGTACAAATCGCACAAAATGTTGTGACTAACAAGGATGCAATTGAAATCTTCGATAAAGCCATCGATTGGGCCACTCAAAAACAAAAAAAAAAACTTTTAAGAAGTCAAAATTCTCCAGAATATGCCTTTCAAAATGTTCTGCTCAAATTTCAGCAGACTAAAATAACGATTTATTTTTTCAAGTTGCCTTAAAATCGTCTCATTTTAAATTATCATTAAAAAAAACTGTTTTCTATATTGATCCAGTAACTTGCACAACCCTATGACTTGAAATCTCCTGGTTTCATACGTGTTCAAGTTAACGAGCGTCCACTGTACATATAAATCACAAAAATATAAATTCAACTCTACTTACGTCTTATTCGAACCAATGGTCTACGTAGAACGTTCATCAAATGTGGCTTATCCACGACTAATTCAATTTGTGGTGGCGGTGGTAACTGCAAAAGCAAATAACAATAAAATCTAATTGATTTAAAAAAAATAGCTTCTTACCGTTTTTGTAATAGCCTTTATCCATTCACTAGAAAAAAAAACAACAAGCAAAGACAAAAAACATTAGTTATTTCAATCAAAAGTTAAAATATAAAAAAAAAACATTTTTTCGTTAAATTAAAATAGAATTCTATGTATATAGGTTTATGTATTTTGTTTTCTTATATATAAACGAAAACAATTGTCAAATGTATTTACACATTATCTATACTTTTAAAAGTATACAGATACGAGTATATACATATAAATGGATTCTCGGTAATTTAGTTCTTTTCCCTCTTAGCAGTTTGGGTTTCTATTAGATAAACGGATCATCGTACTTTGAAATAAGAGGACTTCCATTATAGATAAAAATAAAGTTTTCCCATTTTTTCATTTAATACACTTCTCTGCTGCTTCAAACCGGAGTCGTACGTTGATCTAATTCATTATATATGTATGTTCGCCCTTTATCCACTGCGGTTGCCACTTAAAACAAATTAAATCTCTTTCGTTTTAGATCAAAATTGTTAGAAACTTTTCGGTTTTATCAGTTTAATCTTCTTAGAACATTTAATTGATAAAATGTTGAAAATTTGTACTTGAATTTAGATTTTAGATTTTAAAACGAGGAATCATTAAAATCAAATGAAAGTAACCGAACCTATGGGTTTCAACCTACGTGATTTCAACCTATCATTACACATGAAATTTATCATAAACATTTCATTGTTCTGAGTATCGAAAAAAGAAGATCCTGTCTTTCTGATGAGCATATCCTTAGTGGATCAACGAAGTTGTGTGAGCGAGACAATCGGCTCAAAAAGCGAGTAATTTTTTTATAACCAGCGAATTTTGTCAGTCAGAAATCTTAATAAGAAAGAAGTGTTTACATTGGAGCACTTTTGTATCAAATACATATTTTTCAGAATGTTTGAAAGCCGAATTTTTACACTTACAGAACTATTACCCCATCCTAATTCTTCAAGATAACTGACTTTCGTAATATAGCATGTCTTTATAATCCATTTGAAGCTCTATAGGAATAAAGGGCTCCCTGAAATTACGCCAGAGGAAATTGCCCCACATTTTTTTTTTTGGAAAAAATGCCAGAATATTTTTCAAGCTTAAAACCCGCTGCTTGCACCAATACAGGATTTGGGGTGGGTACAAGTTTGTGTATATGCAAATTTTGTTTGGAGCTTTTTAAGAAGAAATCTTCAAATTAAAAAAAAAATTTGCATATACCCAAACTTGTATACACCCCAAATCCTATATTGGGCCAAGCAGGGGGTTTAGAGGGGACAGCATGCCTCCCCTTACACACCGAACTTTTTCGTACACCGTTAACCTAATTGCAAAAAACACTTCACACAAGCCCGAATTTTATTCTGGCTTTTTTAAATTTTTTTCTGGCGTTTTTTTCAATTTTAGGAAATGGAATTCAGAATTTTTTTTGGAAAAAAGCCCAGAAATTTAGAAAAAAATATTAGAAACTTAGGCTTTTTTGCTAGGAAAAAAGGCCAGAATTTTGTATGAAGAATTTTCAGGCGTTTTTTCCAAACAAAAATTCTGGCGTAATTCCCGGAAACCGAAACAAAGTTTATTTTTGGTGGTGACTTTAGTTCGAAACACAACTTCTGGGTATCGAAGTCCATTTCAAATAAAGGAAGATAATTATTCAAATCTTCTAACCAACTTACTGACCAATTTTTAATTGCAAAAGGATTAGATAAATTGAATACGAGTGTCGACGAACACTTTGACTCTACCACGTATAGTTACAAAGAAAGGGTCACATTTTAAGCTGACGAGGGAACTAACTGCGAAAGTTTTCGAGAAAATACAGCTATTAAAATGTCCCTGACATTTCCGTCCGAACTAAAAGATGAAGTCATACAAAATGCTGCATAGAACAACAATTCACAGAATAGTAGATAATCCATAAAAAGCACAAATAAAATTTCTTCGGAAATAAAAGACAGAGAGAAAAAAGGCGAGCGGTCAAAAAAAGGCAACTATCCTATGCTCCCCCCAGCACAAAACCATTTTACATCGACTCTCCGGTAAGCTCAAACAAGCAATCTGTGATTTTAAAAATAGTGAGCTTTATGACTGCAGAGAAATACAAACTAATCTCTCTGGAAAGCTTTAAAATATTTCGCAACAATTTCGAAAAAATTTGGTGATTGGCTTATACAGGATAAGAATACATTAAATTTATTTGTTGAAAACCTCGAGGAAACGTTCAAACCTTTTGATGAATATTGGTTCCAAAACCGGGAAGCTCCTGAATGGACAAAAAATCTCCGATTTCCCTCTTGCCTCTGATCTCCAAGGCATGTGAGAAAATCCTTACTCAAGAGAATGCTTCCCACAATCGAAAAAAAAAATGAGTTTGGGGTTCGGAAAATCTACTCATAACAATGTTTGGTCATCATGTCTATAGAATAAGTAATGAAATTAAGAAGTATTTGGATGAAAAAAATGTGTGTTCCAGCGCATTTCTAGACCTTTGCCGTTCCTTCGACAAGGTCTGACATGATGGCCTGAAGTATAAACTACGACAGGTATTTTCGGAAAAGTATTATTATATCCTCGAATCCTTGAATATAAAATATTTAAATAAGCCAAGGAATATTTGGGATTTAATGAAACAAATACAGGTGTTCCCTAAGGATGTATTCTTGGTCTGATATTGTTTGATCTATACACTCGCGACACCTACCATGATGCGCAGCGACATAAGTCCCCAGGATATAAGTCCCAATATAGGTTTTTGGTACTTATGTCCTACTTATTGCAAAAAACACTCCATACAAGAACCAAAAGAAAACGTAATAGTGGGACCTATGCCCCACCTAAGTCAGATATAGATCGCAAATTAGATTTATGCGAAATGTGGAGCATATCATAAGTCCTAAAAAGCTAAATTGGGACTTATGTCCCTGCGCCTTGCTTAACCTATGAGTTCTATGGATAATCATTATCAAGCAAGAGGCTTTAATGAAGCTCAACACTCATTTGCCCGAAAGATTCGAGGGCTCTTCTAAATCGTTGACGAAATAGTTGCCCAAGAATTTGTTCCTTGTATGGCAAAGTGCTGGACAATGACACATAGTTCTATGGATAATCATTATCAAGCAATTTACAGGCTTCTATGAAGCTCAGCACTTATTTGCCTGAAAGATTCGAGAGCTCTTCTAAATCGTTGACGAAATAGCTGCCGAAGAACTTGTTCCTTATATGGAAAAGTGCTGGACAATGACACATGAAATGAGAGGTATCCTTGTGTTAATCTTCGTAATTGCAAACCTCTGCATAAGCCATCACTATTTCCGTTTTATTGTAGCCCAGGAGATTGTGACCGGTGAGTACGCTTGCAAAAGTTCGAAGGGAATTCATGTTTAAGTGGATAATCATTTCTCTTCTTTTCTTATCGAAATTGGGCCATTGTTTCCTTTTTGCAGCACTGGCGTCGAGTGAGTTCGACCTTTCATTGGTTTTAAAAAGAATTTTTTTTCACTGTGACACAGAGTGGGATTCTAATCGATGGGTCTATCTGATTTGTAGGGTTAAGTGTTGTACCATTCCTCGTCAGCTCATTAGCTTACTCGTTGCACGGTACATCACTGTGAGCCGGCACCCAGCAGTGTCTAATGTTATACCGCGTTCCAAGAAACCTCAGCATTTCGCGACAGAAAGTAACTAGCGTCTAATTGATTACTGTGGCAAAATGGCAGATCTCGATTTTATTGCTGCTTGGCTATCAATAATAAAGCTGATATCGGCATGTAATGGATCCAGCATTGACATGTGTTTAGCAACATTTGTCAGTGCTAATACTTCAGCTTGGAAGGCATTTCTCTAATCAGGGAGGCTATCGAAACTGGGTAGTCTAAGGCAGGGTTACTGTTGGGACTCCTTTGTATCATTTTGGCTCCTTTTTAACAAAGTCTGGACTCCAGGACGCCACTTTTGAAAAATAGTCGAAAATAGACTAATTTTGAAATTCAGGACTCTTTTTAATAATTTAAATAATTTTGTTAATACTAAATCTTCGTTGAAAACTTTTCTTCTGCATTTACTCCCATTCTTCTCTGAATTCAGCCCTTTGTGAACTCATTCAAAGTTTTGTGTACATTTTCTTATATTTGACATTTAACCTTATGTGTTTTGTCTGAGTGAGAGTGAATTAATTCCTTTCTTCTTCCTGCCATAAACATTTTAAAAGATGAGCGGCTGGCTGGAAGATTGGATTCCTGACTTAGTTCAAAACTATAGGCAAAATATTTCAATTAATATTTTTAGTATTATGAAGAGAACTTGATTGTTTTAAGTTATAAGGTTTGTTTATTTTGACGTTTATAAAATATATAAGAATTATTTCTTGATAGATGTGATTTTCTTATAGTTTATTAGGGACTTCTTTTTTTATTTTTTTTTAATAAAATTATGCATACCCTTTATATGTTTTTAACACAGCGCGGGCATCCAGTGAAAGAAGAGAAAGAAGGATAGGAAAGATGTGTGGGAATGACTCTCTTTTTGGCTTCCTTTAAAATTTTTTCAGAGGTAACCCTGGTCTAAGGTTTTCTGAAAAGGAATACAAAAATATTGTAAATAGTTATTGTCGACTCATTAGTATAGGGTTCGTTCACCCATACTTGTCTATCAGGGAAACAAGTTTTAAAAGTTTTGTTAAAATCAAGCTTTGGTGACATGCTGTCAGTGCACAGTTGCTTTCTCTGCAGAATCTGAGCATGGCCAATGTGGCTAGTCTTCCAGATGTTAGTTTGGTTTAGCCGTAGAGAATTGTTTGCTGCTGATTCCAGTACGTATAGGTCAATGGTCTTTAGGTTGAGTATTGCTTCCAATTCCGCTGTCCTCATCGCTCTAAGCTATTATTTTTTGTATTTTGTTAGGGAGTTTAGATTCGTAGGTTTTCCCAGCATTAAATTATTTGTAAGTTGCTCACATAAGACTATTAAGTAGGCAAAGCAAAAACTTGTTAAAAAAACCAATGCTTCCATTTGTCAAATTAATAATTTTTAATTTTTCTTTATAAGTTTTAAGATTTTCCACAGTGGTAACCATATGCCCCTATTCCATTCAAGGCACAAAAAATTGTCATTAGAAATCGGAACGAGAACGACTAACAATCATTATCTATATATGTATGTATATATTCGAATTCGGTTCAATCTTTAACCCAGCAATAGACGGAATTAAATTCTTGTTTTGTTCTCCTAATCCCATTCAACCTTTGACTCAATACAAGAAAAAAAAAAACAAAAAAAGGAAATAAATAATTTCCAGAAAGACAAAATCACGAGACTTTATGGTCTATATGGAGAAGTATAAGATTCGGGTGGCGGCATTGTGGCTGTGCCCATTTTTCCGTGTGTAATCACATAACGGTCTTCAAACGTCGTCGTCGGTCGTCCCCGAGAAGGACCCTTATCTTTCATTTCAAGCTTTCATCGTTAATGTTATTCTCTTGAGTACGTTGGAAAAGCGTTTTTTACAGGAAAAAAAAATGCATTTTCGCTTAGCGGAGCATTTCATGAAGAGTACCATAACCAAGTATTATGGGTGCCTACCCAAGAAGGTGGGGCGAAAAAGGAACTCAAAATAAATAAGTTTTATGTATTCCTGTCATATAGGCCGTATACCACCGCATAAGTATATTCCACCGAATGCATCACCACACGGTGCATAATATTTTCTTGTCATTAAGAGAAAATTTATGTTCCGGATAAAAAAAAATCTGACGAATTATAAGGCAAAAGATACATTTGGATGGAATTTTCAAACGAGAAATAATCCAAGGGCAGCTCACCATTCCAATGTTTTCAGGACCGGATTAAGTATAGCTTATAAGTCCCTGTTAAAAAAGATTGGAAGAAATTTAGTGAAAAATGTGAGCGGCTTTTATGCAAGAAGAAGCTTGTTAGCAGAGGTACACCGCAAGGCGGCATTTTATCTCCGCTTCTCTAGAACTTGATAGTAAACGAGCTAATGACATGGCAGGAAGCGGAGAGGAAATACCAATGGAATCAAATCCTGTCGTCAACCCCATCAACCGCTCTACTCCCTCCACTGTACTTGACACTTTTCTTTCATCTCACAGCAGTGAGCAGAGTGGATCATTAATAAAATAGGCCACTCAGCTATTGTAAGCTCGTTCAGATAAATTCCAAGCATCATTGACTACACCTGACAGATCCATTTCGACAAAAATTTCCAAGTTGACATACCTTCCAGATCCACATGGGAAAACATAAATTTCTTGCAGGATGAATTTTACATGGATGGGTTGGTGGAGCCGTGTACTTAGTTAAGTCTCTCCGTTCGTCTTTCTGACCATTGTAGCGTTTTTCAAGAGGACATTTTGGTGATAAAGAAAGTTTTATATTGGCTTAAAGAACGTTTTCTTCTCGACTCATGATATCGATACCTTGCCAAATGGCCAAACTGCCATAAAATCTCTGGACTCTGTCTCCACAAACTCTATTATAGTCCGAAAGTGTAGAACATCTCTTATAAATATGACACAGCAGTTCAATGTCCACCTTTATTTTGTACAGGGCCATAGGGACATTCCAAGAAATTGTAAGGCTTGCGAACTCGCCAAAAGTAGAACCACATTACCTATTTTAGCAAACAGAGTAGATAGCGGTAAACCCCATCGGTGCTATTAAGAGAGAACAAACCTTTGGTGGAGCAGCATCACCACTTGCCTTGCAACCAATCAGATCTGGCCAACATTGGATCTGAAGCGTTCTATCCCTAAACAGAGTGCACATCAGCTCAATGTTTGGTGTCATAACTAGTCACGAAATGAGGCTTATTAAATTAAGCTAATGATATCAGCGCAGAAATCATATGAAGATTAACTTTTTTCCCAATCGCTGTATCCCTTTATAAAACACTAATCATCCCAGTCCTGATGTATGGTTCAGATGCATGGACTTTATTGAAGGTGGATAAAGATTAGTTCTAGCCTGCCTTGAGAGAAAAATTCTTCGGGTGATTTTTGGTTCCGTCTACATAAGCGGTGAGTGGAGGAAAAGATACAACAATGAGGATCTGTACAGTGATACCGGACTAGCCAGAAGAGTTAAAATACAAGGATGAGTTGGTCATGTAGAGGGGATGAACATCAGTGCTGCGACTCGGAAAATCTTCGAATCCAACCCGAAGGACCGCACAATGGAGGAATACAGAATTTCATGTGGTGCGCGCAACTGGAAATGGTCTTCAACCAAGTTCTTATACAGAAATTAATAATCTCGAGAGTTTCGGAAGAAGCTCCAATTGGTTTGAGTTGGGAGTTGAGTCGAATTGGAAGAAAATCTCCAGATTCACTTGGTATCATGACGGCCCAACTTATGGTCTAAGTGTGTCATTGTCAGCTTATTTCCCGTGACAACCACTTCAACCTAATGTCGCCTAACCTAATCTACAAATTGTAACTAACATATACAATTTGTCCTATTGCTGCGACATACATCAAATGAGATGTATTTGAAAATAATACCGTACAGACCGCTAGGATTGTTTCTGAATACTGCTTAACGTAATAATTCGTTAGTGATTCTCTTGGCAATACAGCCATTTAGTTTTGTAGCACAGCTCACCAAGTGACTGGATCATCACATGAACGAGCGTATTAGGTTGCGTACTATGTCGTTTTATCTATTTGCACTTGCTAAAAAGAACGGTAGATTTCAAACGCTTTAGACTTCAATTTTTGTGATTTTTTTTGAAATGAAGAATAAGTCACAGACTCTGGAAGATCTCAAACAAGAATACCGGGATACCAGGAGCGTATCGAAAATCCCGAAAAAAAAGTTTTAAAATCCCGTGTGTTAAAATCATGCTTATTCAAAATCCCGATCTATTATAATCCCGGTTTTTATAATCCAGTTTAATCCCGCTTAGTCCGTTTTGTATTTTGATAAATGGTACACAAAAAACTTTGCACACATACACCCAAACTTGAACCCACCGCAAATCCTATATTGGGTCAAGCAGGGGAGTTGCGGGGGGTAGGGGTCAGCATGCATGGCCTCTTACCGACCGTCCTTTCTGAAACGGTATTGTAAAAAACGGGATTATAAGAGACTGGATTTTAAAAAGGAGGATTTTAAAAAATCGGGATTATAAAAAGCGTGATATCGACCCAATCAAAGAATACCAAATCACAGTACACAATGCAGTCTTGAGAGGAATAAAAGGGATTCAGTGCACCCTGTCATCTTAACTTTAACATCTTGAATAAGCGGATGACTTAAGTCTACTGTTTTTAAGGTAAATGGATCTCCATCAAATAATGACAACGAGGGTGAAGAGAGAACCTTTCATCGTGGGGCTGAAAATCAATACCGTCAAACCAAAAATGATCAGCCTCGGGACCCAGTCATCCTCTCTTATAAATATTTCTCATCAGCTGGTAGAGAAAATACAGAGCTTCCAATACCTTTCAGGCAGTATCACCTTTATCGAAGGCGGAACTGAACAGACACCAGGAATCAAACAGCGAAAACAAAGACTGCTTTCGGTATGTTGAAAAATATATAGAGTCATAACTATTTCAGCTTAAGTACCAATCTAGTACTGTTCTGTTCCAATGCAGAATCCGTGCAGCTATATGGGAAATTTTCTAAGGACTTTCTGGTATAATCGAATATCCAACGAAGTCAGGAACCCATTGATTCTATTATACGACTGCGAAAGTAGCAGTGGATTGGACATATGCTTCAAGAACGCAACGACTATCATTGTAACTCAAGCTATGTGGTGGAATCCGCTCACACAATAAGAAGAATAGTTCATCCAAGAAGTACATGGCGTAGAAAAGAGGAAGAATCAGGACAACTACTGAAAAATTGGAGGGAATATAAACACATTTCCGCAAATTGTACACGGTGGTTAGTTGAAGCCCTGTGCCCCGCTATGTGCCCCTCACGGATTTAATAATTCTGTAAAACGGCCTATTTACATGACTCTCGTGTCAACACTGATGTGATGACCCAAAATATCCATTCGGACACACAAGCAACACCAATCCGCACACATTACTTGTTTATTAACCATCAACGAGACAATAAGGCAAGCAATATGCAGTTACTTATCGGCAATCGGCATCTTAACGTCTATACGCGAACACGATCGGAATGTAACTGAAATATTCCTAGAATGGTTATAAACATTCCCACACACAGAACACAGATTGAGACACAGATAGCGACACAGACACGAAAAATAAAAATATTTTGATTTTGTCGACACCGTGTTCGACACCGAGAAATCTGTGTACACACAAGCCCACACACACTACACATTGAATAACACTGACACAAGTGTCACACACCAGTGTTATGTGTAGTGTATGGACACCTTAAGTCTAAGTCTAAAGCGGCCCATACACACGGTGTCGACAAAATCAAAACATTTTGATTTTTCGTGTCTGTGACTCTGTCTGTGTTATATGTGTGGGAATGTGTATACCACATTCGAGGAATATTTCAGTTGCATTCTGATCGTGTTCGAGTATAGACGTTAATATGGTTATACGTAACTGTGAGTTTTGGATATCATTTATTGAACTCTATTGGAATTTGCCTTAGTCTTGTCTCGTTGATTGTAAAGAAACAATTAATGTGGGCGGATTGGTATGGCTGAATGGATATTTTGTGTCATGACACCGGTGTCGACACGAGAGCCATGTGAATGGGACGCCTAAGTAATCACAGTGTAAGAACAAATGTCTGGAAGATTTCACTGCCCAAGGTATTCGACAAATGGTGACACCTAAGAAAATGGATTAAATGTGAATATAACAACACAAAAGAGGGTGATGTTTTGATGATCATCCTTTATTATAGTTTGTTTTATCGTGTCCTTATGTCCACCAAGTTATAATATATCCTTAATTCCAAACATTTTTTTTCAAACGAACATCTCTCATTCTCAGTCACGCGTTCTTATTTATATATTATAGCACGTACATAAAATAAAGAGAATCTCCTCGGCCATGTTGAATAGGATGTGAGTTTAAGAAATGATTCTGAGTTTTGAAACGAAAAAAAAAATGGCTTTTGATGGTTGAGAGCTTTCACTTTGTATATTTTCTTATCCGGAAAAAAATATTCAAAGTCTGTTTTTGAGCTCTGATGTTTTTTCTACGATTTGGTTAAAACACAAAAATATTAAACGTCACATGGCCAGGATGAAAAGAAAAATTCAAAAACAATTAAAATGATGGACGAGTGTTGACAGTTAAATGCTAAATTTAGTGTCTTCAGTGAAGTGATACTCGAAAAAGTGAGGCCCTAGGCAGCTGCCTTTATATCTCATGTATGGTAAATCCGCTGCTCCTACCATCATGTACATATCCACACATCCACATAAATACATATCTTCCAGTTGAATGCCACAGGATGGATGGGAGTGTATGTATGTTCATAATCTACCTAGCATGTATTACACTTGACATACTTTGTGAGCAAATGCTTTTACATAAACCCCTTGAGAGGGTGGTTATCTTCATCTATACAAATATATATAGTTATCAAAACTACCATCAAGACCTAGACCAGGGCCATATGACCATAGGACCATAAAGACAAGAGGGAGGCTTTGACTAATTGTTTTATCTTTTGCTTCACAAACGATATTTAATCATGTTGTACCTTCCTTCGAATAGTTTGCACCATTAAATGACTAATTTTTGTGTTTGGCCAGGATTGGGTTTCAATGTTCCGCATACTTTAAATTCATTTTTTTTAACGAAAACGTGCTGTGCCCAACCCGAGCCAAGACCCAAGAGCAAGACTGACATTTTGCACTACTTGTCTGGTACTTGTTTGCTACGACACTACAAGTTGGTATATGGTATAGTCATATAGTGATAGTGAGACTGAATAACGCAATTTTTCAAATTGACTTTCGAGAGTGAAGGCAAAGACAAAAAACAATAATTACATTGCTACTATCAGCAGCAGCGAGCGTCGAGACAAAAATGCTTTTAAGTTGATTTTAAGACTAAAAGCAAGTGCGTGCTTTGAATATAGTTGTATGCACCATTCTAGCGCAGCCATGCACTCTATACATTTAGACGGTCGGTGTGGAGGTTTAGGTGGAGCAGGCATCATCAATGCCGCCCACGTCTTGAAAATGATAATGCGCTGCTCACACTACACCAACAGCGCCATATCAACCAATCAACCCATCCTCTGCTACCCTACTATACCCGCGCCAACTAAAATCGATAGAAAATTTATTAGGACTGAAAACTTTTGGCCTTTGTTTCGTTGGCGAAGAATAAATTAGCTTTTGTCGGAATATTGTTCCCTAAAATATTAGTTTGGCACGTAAGGAAATGATTGAAATAAGGGAAAAATTGTTGAGCTAATAGCTCTGGGAAACTAAAAGTCTAAGTTTTTGAAGTGTTTCCAAGGGCATCTCTATATATATACGTTGATGTATGTATCTAGATTCACAAAAGGAACTTTAAATTGGCGAAAGTATGTATGTTATCAGTTGGGGGCAATAAGAGGAATATCTGTTTGATGAAAAAGACAAAAGGAGAATCGATATTGCGGTTTTTAGCTCGGAACAACTTTTTTTTGATGGAGAAACTCAAAGTTAAAAAAAATCACTTTTTCATTAAAATTCTATTGCGTTAATCTTATTTAGGGTTCGGTCTGTTATATATATGAAAAAAAAACAAGAAATTTAATGGAGAAATAGGGTCTGTACAATTAATGTCAAATTTATTCACTCTAAATTAAATTTAAAATCCATATTTTCAATGGGAAATAAACATCATTTGCAATTGTAAATTAAGGGAGATAAATAAAATGCGCTTAAGTGTTTCTTAACTTAGAGACCATCCTTCACATACAAGAAGTTTCAATAACTTCTGCTGAGAAATGTGAAGCATTTGTCAGTAACTTCGGGGGTTATTTCAAAGACCGTCCTCCCATTCACTTGTATGACTGGAAATCCGCTTTGAAGAGATAACAGTAGTTATCACCAATACTGTGAACTCATTTAATGCTGAAACTGCTTCAACAAAGCGGCTACTGACTAATGTTTTTACTTGATCTGAAGATGTGGCTCACATCATCATCATTGGAAATACTAAGAAGTCAGCAGAAAGAGACAGGATTTCCAACCACGTGCTTAAAAGTTATACCAAATCTTGCTGTTTTCCTCCTGACCATAAAATTCAACAACTGCCTGAACAACAGCTATTTTCCTGCTTCATGGAAAAATGGCATCATTTGTACCTATACAGTGCCAAATTTGTAATCGGCCAATTTATCTGGTCTTGTTGTGGCAACAACATTGCACAACAACGATGACGATGCGACGCGACTACGCGACGAGACAAGCACTCATCAGCAATATCTCAAATTATACTTTTCTGTTCTATTCTATTTTTGTTGTTCTGTAATATTAGGGGTATTCACGATCAAATGTATTTGGTCTTGTATCATTGTAAAAGTGTCAAATTGTAGCATTTTTTTGCACTACAACAACAAAATATACTGAATGTCAAAGTCTTACACTTTTACACTTTTACAATACCAGAACCCTATTGTAACAGAAAAATACAAGAGTGTAAGATTTTTTTAACACAAACTAAGCCTTCTTCAGAACAAATGTGAAACAGATTTTGACATTTGCTTTAGTGTTGCTACAGATTAGTAAAGGTGTGTTCACAGTCCGTGTAAAAAAATAAATTTTTACAATTTTACAAGATTTGGTACACCAGATCATGAATACCCCTATTATACTTTTTGTACATTTAATTTATTGTATAGTAAACATTTATTTTATATAAAAGTAGGATGATTAAAACAATAAGAGTCATTTTCTTCACTATTTGTCAACTTGCCGCAAACGCTCAAGTTGGCCAACTCTAGAGTTGACACAAACTTGAGAGTTGAGTGACAAGTTGAAATTTGTTTTTCTTCACTATTTTAAATCTCAACTCGAGTGTTGAAATTTAAAAGCTAGCCAACTTGTGTTTTTTTAAATATCCCTGGGAAATTTTTGACAGGTACGTATTTTTCAACTTTAGATTTGAATTTATTCTGTGAGATTTAAATTTATTGTGTGCGATGATTTCGATAAACCAAATAATTTTGGGACTGATTCTTCTCTGCAGATCTTATGTGTAGCGAATTATATTAGGGGACGGGACGGTCGAGTACGTAACAAACATTAAAAAATTGAAGCATGACATGCAACCAACCTTACCTGGGAAATCTAATATGCATTCGGTAAACCGTATGGTTTTTTTCGAGATGTCGTTGTTAATGTGAGTTATAACAGTCAAGTTAACTCTAGTGAAAATTCTATTTTACTTTCTTTATTGAATTTTTTTTTAGTAAAGAATAAATCTCTTTATTTAATTTGATTCAATCGGTGAAAAGTGCTGCAATGTATAATTTATTGATATCAGGAAATTTGGCCACATCAAAAAATTCTCTTTTCGTGTTTTTTCGTGGCCATCGTATTTTTTCAAGCCCGAAACGTAGTCACATTATTTATATTGTCTTCTTTCAAAACCCAATAATTCTTCTTCATCTTCCCTTCCGGAAGCAGACGATGGATTATTTTCCCTATAATAATTTCCGCGGAAAATTTTATTTTAAAAATATTTTTATTCAAAACGAAACAGAGAATAATTTTTGAGAGATGATGCAAGAAAATGTATTAGAAATTTGAATTTGACATAAAACTCTCAAGTTTGCTCGCTCAACTTCTACTATTTTCGGAAGTTGAGAAAACCAGAAGTTGATCAACTCGAGATTTGAGAATCGAAAGTTGAAACTGTCAACATTGAGTGAAGAAAAACAAAATCACAAGTTGAGAATAAAAATCCTCAAGTTGAGTTCAACTTGTAGTGATGAAAATGGTCCTAAAGTCACTTCGGTTGATGAATTAGATAAGCAAAAATGGTTCTTGTTTGTGCTTCTGAGAGACGAAATCGTGGATTTGGCGGTGTGAACACCAATTTGAAATCTCGGAATGTTCCTGTTTTTTGAATTAGAACAAATCTTCATTTTCTCTTTTTTTTCTTTAGGAAATTTAAACTTGTAAAAGTAGATTGTAGAAAAATTATTGCCTTATGGGATAATTTAAGATAATGTCGACTGGATGAGGATGAGGGTTCGAGTGGAGATATAATAGCGGTTTTTTCTGTTTTAATTCAGAGAAGAGTTTGTGTTGTCAAGAAAATTGTTTGTGTTTCTTCTTAACTCAGAGCAGGTATAGCTTCAAATGTGTGTTTCTCTTTTTGTTCTTAACGTGTGTCGATCGCACTCGACGTGCTTGAACATAAATGACTGAGCATGTGAGTAAATTGCTGAAGGCACCAAATGTCATGTGTGTCAAGAAGGAAAATGTGAAGAAAAAAATTATTAGATACATATAAGTTGGCGAAAGAAGTTGATAGTTTATTGATTTGTGTGTATCTGTGTACAAAAAAGTCTAGGTATTGTGTTATATTGCTTTTTATGGTTAAAATGAAAATGTGTTCTCATTTGTATGGTTCAAGTGTGTTTATAAAATATATCAGTGTTCAGTGCTCACTCAGTTTGGAAAAAGTTCAGTGCATAATCTATGTGTTCGAGCTCTGTTCAGTGCTCTGCTCTGAACGAAAAAAGAAACACGCCAAATGAATAATGAAAAAGAACACAATGTGGGGGCATCGACCGGCACAACCCGAAGTTGGTTGTGGTACACAACACAAATAGTTTTTTGTCGACCTGTTCAAGTTGCTAACCAATTTGAGGGGTTGTGCTCATGCGTACAATGAACACTGAGAAGTAATAATTATTTAGTTCAAAAACTAAGGTAGAGTTTTTTTTTAATTTTAAGCAAACGAAAATGTTGATGCTGATCAATTTGCTACAGAATGCCAAAAACTAAGACTTTTGAACCGTTATTGTAACTATAATTCCTACTCTTATGACAGGTGTTTTTCGAGGGTTGTTGCCTATGGTTTGAACGCTGAGAATACCAACCTCTGTTGACATTTCTGTTCAGTAAGCCTTGGCACTTCATCGTGAATCGCTTAACGCCGCAACAATGCTTCCAAGTTTTGGAAATTTGCTATTAAAAAAAAATCTGTTCACGAAGTTCATAGAGCGTATTTAGTGATAAATGTCATTGCTGGTTGAATGGCTTCGTTAATAAACTAAATTGCCATATATAGAGCGAAGAGAATACTAAAGCCATTATATATTTTGGTTCGGTTTACACGCTGGCGGCATCATCTGTTTTTATTTCTTTGGAAATAAGGAAGGACCTGTCCAAATAATTTAATTTAATCTATTACTTTTACTTTAGAACGGATTGGTTGTCTTATTCGGACAAGATAATACTTCGTGGAATTAATATCGATGTTCAAAAACACAAAACTCAATTGGCTAATATCATTGGAAAAAATTGATTTGGTGAAATCCTGGTAAATATATCCTTTATTAAATTGGTCCATTACCTGTCTACTTCAATATACAGGCACACATATCTAATATTAAAGTGAATTCAACACATTTAAATAGACCGAAGAATAAGGTACATAAAATAAAAACGTATACGACTGACTATCTATATCTTACCGTTTTAAGATTATGATAAAAGAAATATTCACATTCACAGTGATCCGTGTAAATATTTGATTAAATAAATGCGATTTCAAATTCGTGTTGCAAGAACCCCATAATATACAAATCATCGATTCTGTAGCATTTATATCAAAACGAGTACGAACTACAATTTTTGGTGCTTCGGGTAAAGAAATTCAATTGAATGCTTTATGCCTTCAATGCCTTATTCAAAATGCAGCTTCTTTATTTTCATCCATTTATCTAAATCTATTTTCGATAAAATCATAGCATAGTTATATCTACCTAGGGACCTTGCTGCTGCAATCTCTTCATAGCATCTCAAACATATAGGCTGGGCTGGGGGTATCATATCACATCCAGAGATTGACTTCCGAGTCCGAATTTTAATTTTGCCTTCTTCTATACATAACCTCTTTCAGTTCCCAAATTCAATATAATATGTAGGTTGGTTGGCATACATACGAGTAGGTATATAGTATAAACCTCTCAATGTGCCCTAATTGAATTGTAAGCAGGCAAGTAGGAATTTCTCTGCGGAATAAATCGAACATAATAATAGAAGAACTGATGACGCCGATTAGGATGAAACGACGAAGACGACGACGCTCGTGGTAAACGATAATTTATTCAAGTGTTTTTTTTTTTTTGGTTCCTTCCAAATCAATATAATCCCGGTATGGAATTGTACTCCGTTCAGCCGTCATTTCAGCTCGACTTGCTGAGCCCCCGCCCGCCCGAGCCAAGGCACATGCAGTGAAATGAATTGAGTGATATCCGTATAAATTAAACTAAACTAGATAATGAATTCGGAAGAGTTTTTTGTTGTATTATTTCAATAGGTACTCAAAAAGGTACTTTGGTTCAGATATTTCTTAAGGAATTTTATGGAACTTCTAACAAATGTATTCCCGGGGGTTTATAACCTTAATCTACTAAATTTTGAATTATTTTGCTATGAGGTAAAATACCCCTAGAATAAAATGGAGTAAATCGACCGCTGAAACTATACGTTGAGGATCAATGATTAAATATGAGACAAGGAGATGACAAAACGAGGAATGAAAAGGTAATTTATAGAAACTATTTTAGACTTACCGCACACCATTTTATTTCAGCACATATAACTCTGTAAGTAATATATAATACTCTTATATCGGTTGTCCACTACGTGTGAAACAAGCTCAACCAACTGGGTACATCTTTTCATTTAACGCCATCTTTGAATGCAAAAATGAACAACCTCTTACACTAGTTTAGAAACTTACATACGTTCTTCCATTTAAACTACGAAATCAGACGTAAAATTGAATAACACGTGTTGGGAGCCCCGTACACATAATTGCCAAACGTAGGAAGGTTATGAATTACCTCGTTCCAAAGATTGTTCTAAGGAAAAATCTGAAGTAAAAAATTCATTATTAAAAAGTAATGAAACGGCAAATTAGGAAACGAAACCAGGTGAGACTTTCTTGGTCTCGACTCGTTCTCGTCAAAATCGAAACATTTCAGTCTCGTTTCGGGTACTTTTAATGTGTCTCGTCTCGGAGACTGAGACCCAGATGAGACCGATACTAGCCTCGTTCTCGTTAGCAGACCTAGAGTGACCTAAACAAGAATCCAATACCTACAGCTTTGTCATGAGCCCCTGGTTAATTTTTTTCATTTCGGGTCCAAAAACACACTCGTTCAGAAATTTCGTGTTTCAAAACGGTTGCCAGGACAACCAAAATAAACAGTTTTTTTTCGATTTTCGAGGGTTGTTAACTGGAATTTTAAAATTTTGTGTGAACTAGGTCTGGCAATGAGACGAGAACAGCCGAGAATTTTGGATTCCAATTTCCCAAGAGATTTATAAGCATTTATGCATCTTTCAACGTCTGCAGAATGAGGCGAGCAAGAAAGCAGACGTGCTAATATTGCTGTCAACTGCTTAAAATGACAGTATCATTCAGGTTCAGCGAACCCAACGTTTCGACGGTGGATGCCGTCTTCTTCTGTTCATTAGTTTCTGACAGTAAATATCATAAAACGTAGACTAATCTTCGAATGAGAAGTGTTCAAAATCTATTTTTAATCTGTTTTTTTATATGTTTCAAACAAATTATTGCTTTGTATATTAAAAATCTTAAAATTTAACGTTATGAAAGTCATATTTTGTTCGTTTACTTGTATCAATATGTACAACATTATATCTCTTTCTAATTTTGTAAATATAGACACCCTTAAAGAAGACGGCAACCACCGTCGAAACGTTGGGAAAATGAAATGAAAATTGCTTTCATTTAATCATAACTACGACCAATAAAGCCGACGAGAATCACTTTTAAAAACTCTCCAAAGTCCAAATAAAAACCAACTTGGTCAAAAACTTCTAAATTATTTTGTTTAGTATAAACACACTACATTTTGGTTTTTCTTTGTTGCGCGTGTATGCACACAATTACAGCATTTGATTCCCATTAGATGGATTTTGCTAGTTTATCTTGTCAGTTGTCTAGAATGTTCCATGGCTTTTTGCTTTAAAGGTGGAAAAATCGTTATGAACCTTGGAAAATTTCGGTTAATTGTGAAATTCATTATGATAGAAGACGTTTTGCGTGCATTTTGTGTGGAGAAGCTTATGAGATATATATTAGATGACGCTGTGCTACGATCAATGTAACAACGCGATAGATTGCGTTATACATTGACTTAGTCTGTGCGCTATTTGACAGGTGTCCTTTTCACAATTATAATTTTCTATTTAGCAAATGTGCTATTTTTCTTGGTGTAATTGATTCGAGTCTTGCGTATTATTACAATAATTCCGATTTAATCTTGGGTGACGTACACGTCTTGCAATAATTAATCAGAATGGTCTTGATAATCAAACGCAGGAGGTACGTGCGGAAGAAATAAATATAAATAGAGACGTGCCCATTGCACAGCTTCAAACTGCACAATCACCACCACAAATTCGACAAAAAGTTATTAGAAGAAGAACAGTGGTAAATGTAGACTTCAATCGCGCTGCTTTGGAATACGATTCATCGCATTTACTTTCTCGATGCTCCTGCTGTGGGACATGCAAGACATTCATCATTTAGTTGAATCTACCAACAATTCGGCCAAGATCTCTTTTGTTGTCTGTTGCATCCTTTGGCATCTATGGCATTGCTGCCACACTGTTTTAAGGCGTTCGAACTGCACATTCCGCTTTGAAGCTGGCAATGAATTTTCGCACGGTTGACAAGCCAACAACGTGCACAATGACCAATAATTCGGTGACAGCTTAATTGATGCGAGAATGCAAAATCATAATTTGGGATGAATGCACGAGTTGACCGAACAATGAGGGATTTACAAGGTGATTCGAGATGATTTGGCGGAGATTTTCGTCCAACGCTTCCGATGAATTTAATGCGTGCTTAAAATCGTCGTCTTTGTGCCGGCATGTCAAGAAGTTGTATTTGACCACAAATATGAGAGTCGCATTGCAGAACGAACCATCGGCTGCTGAATTTTGAAAACAACTGCTCGCGCATGACAATAGCCAAATTTATGTTGATGTCCCGACCGAATTGATCTCATTCCCAGCAAATTTTTGCGAGATAACAACCTCGAAGGAGAAACTCATCACCAAAGTAAAGTGTTCCGCGGCATTGCAAAAAATTATAAAAACCTCGATTGGATTCTTGAACGGGCAATACTATAGCAGCGAAGAAAAAGGACGTCGATGAAAGCTTGGTAAACGGTCTTTGTTGTTTGTTTCTGCGCCGGAAAACAAATCGAGAAACAATGTTTATCATATCACTCTATACTAATTTTTATTCCATTCAAATAAATCACATTGAAGTCTGAATTATCTGTGTTTTATTATAGCTCTGCAGCTCATTTGAAGGCGTTAAATTTGGGCGAGACGAAGTTCGCCTGGTCCGCTATTTGATCATATAGGATAACAAATGAAATTTAGAAGTCTTTGGATGAAAATAATTCGTGTTCCAGCGCATTTCTATACATTTCCCAAGCCTTCGACAAGGTCTGGCATGATGGTCTGAAAAATAAACTTCGACAGGTATTTCCGGAACAAGTTTATCACACTTTCGAATAATATCTCGAAGATAGGACTTCCGAATTAAACAAGGTATTAAGTATTTGGGATTTAAGGAAATAAATGGGGAACACCAGCCCCAAGGAAGCGACATATCACAAGGAGCAGATACCGTAACAGTTTAATTTTCAGATGATACATCTAAACCTTCAATAACCGATTCAATTGAAATGGAAAAAAACCGAACGAGACTAAAATAAAATTTCGGAATGGATGAAGAAATGGCGTACTTGTGGTTTCGATTCTGAAATCAAATTCAAAATCATTTTCTCTCCTTTTCAGAAGCAGAATTGTTTTTTTGAGGGGTTCAGAAAGCTTTTGAATAAAAAGGCAATAAATCAAATTATCTACATTTTCATCAAAAATAAATTAATTACGATATTATAGTCTCATTAGAACAAAGTTCTTAGAGCAATCATGAATGCTTCCTGGTATATGAGAACAAGACTAAGTGGCCAGCTATAGCGATCAGAAATTGTTGAAACAGTATGAAAGTGAATTTTAGTATAGCAAACAGGAAAATTAGGTGAGTTGGCAAGCCTCCTGATTGAAATACACACGAATAAGTATTTCGTCCACATTTATGTCAGTGGAACGAGAGAAATTGAAACCCATATATTATTGGTATGATTTGTTCCACTTTGTGTTAAAGGGCAATCAGCTGGCACGAAACATTAATTTTTATGAAAAAAAAAATTACATTTTTAAAAAGAATGGCAATGGCGCAGTGGATAATGTGTTTGATTGCTAACTTCGACGTGTGGGTTCGATCCCCACGCTAGGTGCATTCTTTTCTATACCTCCAATTTTAATTGGATGTCGCCCATGGGTTAAAAATGAGACAGTCAATACCTGGTTCCAAATCCACTGTGCCAAACTAGTGCCGTGAATTTTAGGTTGCATTTAAAAGAATTTAGATCTTACAGGCATACAGTTAAATTAAAAAAAAAATAATTGTTCTATTGTAAATATTTTTTGCAAACAAGATTCTTTCAGTTATTCGTCATCGATTAGTGTAGCATTTGTAGTTTAAAACGCTTCAATACATCATAACTTATCCATTAGAAAATTTTTCCGGATTCGTTTTTAAATCTCACACTAATCGTGCAAATTTAGCATCTTATTTTCAATTGACGCACAATCATTACATCAACAAGGTAAGAAGCAGTATCTGCCCACTTGATTAAGATGAAACAATTGTTTGTATGTGTAGTTTGATTAATTTAATGGGCGGAAATGCTTGTCACTTCTGAGATGACGCAATTAAATTACTTATATTTAGATATTATAGAATATTCGAGTGTGCAGTCAAGGAAATACGAAACATTCAAATTAAATACATGACATATAGCTTGAAAGCTTTAAGGACATGACTTTAAATAAATTAAATCAAAATCATATATGACACTATTCTTAGACCCGATTATTATTTCCTTTGAATATTGTGAATTCTATAATAGCCCGAGTTAGGTACTCTCTTAACCGCCTAGCAACCATGTGATCTGCAAGAAAGAGCTCCATTTTGTATACGGAATCAATAATTCCTATATCTATTCATAGAGTAAGTAAAATGAAGATAGAAAGTTTTAAAATTTATAGGCATTATATTTACTTAAGACATTTCTAATGAAAATGTCAAAAAAGAACATTTATTCATCAATAAAGTTGAATGCCTTTCAACGGCTTAAAAAAAAACAAATACAAAATCGATACCTTCTCAAGAAGTCACAAGATAATATCATATACACTTCATTTAACACACACTGGTGTGCAAAGGTTTTACACACTAATTGAACGTTTTGTTTAAAAAAAAAGTAATTTTCAAACAAATTTTATTGAAAAAATTAAGTCAAAGATCAGATAACGCAAGGAGATGCATAACCCAGATACCAGCGCGTGTATAAGATACGTGATTATCTAATTGAGAAGTTTGAGAAATATCTATTTTTTGCATTTGAAGATTATTAGACATAAATAAGCCACAAAAATTTAATATGCCAAAGATATTATGAATTCAAATTTTACTGATTGAAATGCACACGAAAAAACATCACTTTTATCAGTATTTGAAAAAATTGTTCCATTTTGTCAGCTGGTATGAAAAATTTATTTTCATCAGAATAATAAATGAATTATTGTTAAGACAGCATATTTTTCTAAATCACTTTAATTATTTAAGAAGTTTTTTTTTTATAATAATACAAATTCTATATACTACTGAAATACATCAGCCAAGTAGAAGACTTAGCACTATAATATTTGGACTTGTTGAATTATTGATTCAAAATAGCTTTTAACGGCCTTTAGTCCAACAAAAATTGGCGTTTCGTCCCGGTGATCTCACATGGACTCATCAGTTGACTAGTGAGGACCTTTGTCAATACGCAATTTTTGCCAAGTTCAGTTCATCTAACATAGATTTCGTGAAGAACATCTAGTGTGAACTATATCCAACAAGACTAGAATTCCTAATCATTAAATTGGAAATTTTTGTTTTTGCCCATGGCCTGGCATTATTTATATAAGAAGTTTTTTTTTTTAATAATACAAATTCTATATACTACTGAAATACATCAGCCAAGTAGAAGACTTAGCACTATAATATTTGGACTTGTTGAATTATTGATTCAAAATAGCTTTTAACGGCCTTTAGTCCAACAAAAATTGGCGTTTCGTCCCGGTGATCTCACATGGACTCATCAGTTGACTAGTGAGGACCTTTGTCAATACGCAATTTTTGCCAAGTTCAGTTCATCTAACATAGATTTCGTGAAGAACATCTAGTGTGAACTATATCCAACAAGACTAGAATTCCTAATCATTAAATTGGAAATTTTTGTTTTTGCCCATGGCCTGGCATTATTTATATAAGAAGTTTTTTTTTTTAATAATACAAATTCTATATACTACTGAAATACATCAGCCAAGTAGAAGACTTAGCACTATAATATTTGGACTTGTTGAATTATTGATTCAAAATAGCTTTTAACGGCCTTTAGTCCAACAAAAATTGGCGTTTCGTCCCGGTGATCTCACATGGACTCATCAGTTGACTAGTGACTAAAGGCCGTTAAAAGCTATTTTGAATCAATAATTCAACAAGTCCAAATATTATAGTGCTAAGTCTTCTACTTGGCTGATGTATTTCAGTAGTATATAGAATTTGTATTATTAAAAAAAAAACTTCTTATATAAATAATGCCAGGCCATGGGCAAAAACAAAAATTTCCAATTTAATGATTAGGAATTCTAGTCTTGTTGGATATAGTTCACACTAGATGTTCTTCACGAAATCTATGTTAGATGAACTGAACTTGGCAAAAATTGCGTATTGACAAAGGTCCTCACTAGTCAACTGATGAGTCCATGTGAGATCACCGGGACGAAACGCCAATTTTTGTTGGACTAAAGGCCGTTAAAAGCTATTTTGAATCAATAATTCAACAAGTCCAAATATTATAATGCTAAGTCTTCTACTTGGCTGATGTATTTCAGTAGTATATAGAATTTGTATTATTAAAAAAAAAAAACTTCTTATATAAATAATGCCAGGCCATGGGCAAAAACAAAAATTTCCAATTTAATGATTAGGAATTCTAGTCTTGTTGGATATAGTTCACACTAGATGTTCTTCACGAAATCTATGTTAGATGAACTGAACTTGGCAAAAATTGCGTATTGACAAAGGTCCTCACTAGTCAACTGATGAGTCCATGTGAGATCACCGGGACGAAACGCCAATTTTTGTTGGACTAAAGGCCGTTAAAAGCTATTTTGAATCACTTTAATTATTGTTTTGCACTGCTTAGGGTTAGAGCTCTAGGCTCAGAGCAAAACTAGCATAAATTTATATCTGAAACACACAGAAATTCGAGCACGAAATCGGCATTTAGTGTTAAAACAACATATCTGGTCTGCCATTTTGACAAATCAGTGCTAAAACACATTTAGTGCATGCAATTAATTTCTTTTTACACCCAACGCTGGCTGGCAAAACGTAGTTGGTCAACTGTTGTGTTTTTAGGTTCGAAAATTATAGTCAGTCAGTTGCTCGTGGTCTTTCGGGTGGTGTCTTAAAAAAAAAAACTAAAAATTATTAAAATATGAATAACAATAGTGAAAATTCTTGTTTAAAGATAATGTCACATAAAAGATCAAACAATCCAATGCAAGCAATGTTTGTAGAGACTGGGAGATTTTTAAAAATTGAGCAGATATTAAAATTAGAGGACATTCGTTTCTGCCATCTGACCCAACGATTTAGTGAATCAAAGGAAATTTAAAATAAAATTAACGACTGGATCGCACGTACTTGGTCTTAGGCCTGTTTGGTGATACACAACTTAAGCATTTAAGTTCTACTTAAGCGATTATGTGACAGTTTACGCAAAGGAAACAGTAGCCATAAGTGTTTTAAGTTGAATATACATTTTTATGATTAGTATCAGCAAACGGGCCTTAATGTTCTTTCTCATCGAAACCATAAGAGTTTTAGTAGAAACGGCAAATTGTATTTTAAGGTCGTTCTTAACCTAATTTTTCGTATAAAAAAATGTTACTGTGGGGATTTCAATTATTTAACAATATAAATTTAAGAACTGAATTTAAAAAAAAATCGTCCACCCGTTTTTGAAACAGATACTGAATTTTTAAATAAAGTATTTTGGTTTTCAAAATTTCGAAAACTTTGGTATGCAGTATTCTTAAAAATTCAAAGGACGTTCAACATAAAAAAATTTATCGAAATCTGTGAAGCCCTTTATGAGAAAGTCGAATCCAAAAAAATGGTAGTATCGCAGGCGCAATAATAAAATATGTAAACATTTTATGGCCCAAAATGTAGAATATACCTAAAGTAGTGTACAGTAATACCCGGATAAGTACCTTCCGCTTAACTACCTTTCCCGCTTAATCGCCTTTTATTTTGTATACTTTTGTTGAAATTTACCTGACAAAAATTCTTTTAAGTACGCATTTGAAATTAGCTGATAAAATACAACAGTTTGTTTACCTTTAGCGCTTACATTTGTCTTATGCTTCAGAATTCCTAAATAAAAAAGTAATAATCTTCATATATTATAATGATTCGTGGACCAAAGGCCGTTAAAATCTTATTTGAATCAACAATGCAACACTGATTAAATATAATACAAAACGCCTTCCCAATTAGCCCCGGAAAAATTCTTCCAATTTTAATGATTAAAATTTTTAATCTTGTTGGATATAGTTCACATTGGTTTCTTGTCAAAATCAATTGGTATGGCCCTCACTAGCAACTGATGAATCAAAGTTAGATCGCCGGGACGAACCCAAATTTTATGGACTAAAGGGTTAAAAGCTATTTTAAATTAAAAGTTTTTACTATCAAAAATGTTTGTTTTAATTGTTGTATATGTAAATATAGAGATAAGTACCTATGTGCACTTAAGCGGGTTTCTTATAACTGCCTAACCCGCATAAGTGCATATTAAAGTGGGGCAATTAACATCAGCTACTTGTTCGGGCTTTACTGTACATACTTTTTGCATCAAAAAAATAAAGTGCTGAACTCTTGACAATGTGTTATTTTATTCATTTTCAGTTATTTAACTAAGACTTAAGTGGCAAACTAAGTGTTAAGACAACATAGCTTAACGTATTTAAGTTCTTTTGGCTCTCAACAAAACGTTTGGTGTTAAAACACCAAAATAAAAAAAAATAAAGTTAGTTTCCTAAGAATCTCTGTCGCTAACAACATTTTTTTGAAACTGTTAACAACGCAAAGAACTACACATAATAAGATTTTAAAGTTAAAATTGTCAATGTGACCGCGTCGTCAAAAATAAAAGGCTTTTTGCCTCTCCTGTAAAAAAAAAAAAATGTCGCTTATGTTGTTTTAACCATAAACTAATAACTTAAAGACCCGAAACTTCTGCTTTCATTTGACATTTGCCAACAAACTGAAACACGCACACAAGTAACTTTTTGTTCCTCTTCCAATAGATCCATTGATAAACACGCACACAAGAATCTTTTCAGTTCATCTTCCTATAGACACATAGACAACACAGCCCTAGTAATTTGTTTTTGTTTTGTTTTTCGATTTCCCATTTATTCGTGGATAGATTTTCAAAGCTACAAATACAACAATGTAAACAAATAACTTTTGGAAGGTGAAACGTACGAAGGTTTCAAATCTTATTATGGCTTATTTGTGACTCTCTAGAATTTGAGGTCTGACATGCACAGACCAGTCAGTACATGTCGTTGGTTTACTTAAGCGTAGTGGTTTCAAAATGCTCGCTTGCTCTCTTGAGTGTTCTTTCTGGTTAAAAGTGTTCTGTTCTATTAAAAGTGTTGTTCTTTGTTTAGTTCAAGTGTTTGAAAAAATAAGGGTAATATTTTGATCAACTCTTTTTTAATTGATTTTTTCCCTGTCTCCCTCTTGTTAATTGAACTCCTATTAATTTGAACTCTCGTTATATTGAACTTTTTTTTGTGGTCCCTTGAGTTTCAAAATATCCAGACTGTATATGTATACATTTTTAACAAACAAATAATAATTCTTTGGGCTATATTGTCACTGATTAGTATAAGATTTTTATTTCAAAACAAATGAAAATATCACAAACTATCTATTAGAATATTTTTCCTAGCCCCTAAGCGAACTATACATTTTATTAAAATTGTTCGAATACATAAAGGTTAAAGTACCTACCTGCTTCCAATAAACAAACAAGCTTCTGCCAACCACTTTGAAGAAAATTTCAATATCGAGTTCAGCAATTTCAAAGTAGATAAGGAACTTGTTTCGCCAAACCAAAATAGGTTTGCAACCGCTGCTGCTATCTTGCATTATGGAGCGAGTGCTGGACAGAAAAGGGGAGCTGACACTGGGATGCTTCGGAAGAAAAATTCTTCGGCGGATATTTGATACTGTGTGCGAGGAGTGCGAATGGAGGAGTAGATACAACTATGAACTCTAAGGCTAGGCGCGAACATGCAACTTTCAATTTAGCAACCGTTTGGTTGCTAAAGTGAATACCACGGATTTATATGAGAGTGCGCGAGTTATGAATATTCATAAATTATCAATGTAATCATAATCTTTTAATTAATATTCATTTCAAATTGAATTATCAGCAATAAATGTTTTACTATTCTTTTCTTTTCTTTCAAACATTATTGCATTTCATTTAAATTTGGTTGCCAGCATATTGTTGCTTAATATTAAATTGTAAATTAAAACCATTTAGATTCAGGTATGAGAAGCCTTTTGCATTTCCGTTCTCACACCTAATAATAAATGTATCTATAATTTGTTCTTATTCTCCAGGTTATGAATTGAAATCTCTCTGCATTTGATTGTTGGATTTGAATCAATATCACACATGCAAAAACTATTCAGCCCGCGATTCGAGCAACTTAAAAGTTTGTGTGTTTGGCACAAATCGATCGATCGCCCAAAATAAGTTATTCAGTTTGTATCACACCGAGCTACATATATGTAACTGCGCGCACATTAAATCAAAATATTGCCTGTGTGTTGGTTTATCTCGTTGATTGATTTTTAAGTTTCTTATGTGCGCGATCATCGTTCAACTAATGATTAAACTATTTCGTTTCGGAAAAAATTCATGTACGCGCCTAGCCTAAGAGCTGTACAAAGATGTGGTTGCAATGAAAAAGTCAAAACACATGGCGCCGATGGCGATGATCCAGCACAGAGAATCTTCTAATTCCAGTTTTTCGCTAATATGCCCACAGGTGTTTTTAATTTTTGTTTAACGAAAAATAACGGTACCTGCCATACAATTTGTTTGGCCAAAAATAAAAATCTTATTTCCCAAAAAACAGCTCCAACGATTTTTATTAAAAAAAAAAAATAGTTCATTGATGAAGGGAAAAGGTACTTTTTGGTAATTTTTTTTTCGAGTAAAATGGTTATTTTTGGTACTTCTAGTAGAACCTTTTTATGGTTTTTGATTTTCTGAAAAACAAGTAATTTGATTTTTTCTTTATTTTTTTATGTAGAAGCTCCTAAAAAGTGTAAACACTAATTTTAAATTAAATTTTTTTTTTTCAAATCTCGAAATTTCGAAAACGACTCAATAGATTTTTTCGAAACTTCGCATTTAGTAGTTCATTGACATTATTTTGAAAACTATTATCCTTAAATAAAAAACAACGGTACCTCCCATACAACTGTTAAAAAAAACGTTAAGAAAATGTTGTTTTTCTCAAAAACTGCCCTTGAATTTTGATAAAATCTGTGTGTTCTTAAATAAGTCCAGTTTATTTTCAGTAAAAAAAATATAATATTTCGACTTTCTTATTATTTTTATGCAAATGCTCTCTAAAAGTATAAAAAACAATATTGCATTTTCAAATATATTTATATGTGTTCAAAAAAATGTTTTTTTTTTGATTTTGAAAAAAAATAAATAAATTTTTATAAAACAAATATTGGAATGCCAATTATAAGTATTTACCAATATAAATTTAAAAACATAATTTAAAAAAACATCGTCCACCTGTTTTCGAAATATGGAATTTTCAAAAAAAAAAATTATCAATTGAAAAAAATATTTTTTTTTCGAAAATGTTAGTATGAATTATTATTTACAATTCGAAGGACCTTATATATAAATTTTTAGTTGCGATATAGGTACTGTAGGAAGTTTTGCATGTGGAAAAAAATATCGAACTCTAGATTTGACTTGACATTACGATGATAGAGAACACCATACAAAATGGATCCACGATTTTCTTCAAACTTGGTTCTTAAGCGTTTTAGGTGATTATCTCAAACAGATTTTCGAATTTTTTTTTAGCCCCAAACATAACGGTACCTGCCATACAATTTTGTCTAAAAAAGTATATGCACTACCTTGGTTATAGTGTACATTATATGGTCGATTTTTCTTACATATTTTGTTACTAACGGTACCTGCCATACAACCATTTTATTGATTTTCTACTTTCTCATAAGCGGCTTCACGGGTTTCGATCAAAATTTTTATATAGGAGGGCCTTCAAATTCTAAACAATATTGCATAACAAAATTTTTGAAAAATATTTTTTTGAAATTTTTGAAAAAAAAAGATAATTTTTTGAAAATTCAATATTTCGAAAACAGTTAACGATTGTTTTCGAAATTATATTTGTTAGCTTTTACTATTAAGTACATCAAATTGCCATACCAATTTTTTTTAGAAAAAAAAATTAAAGAAATTTTGTAGATATACAAAAAAATTTGTAAAAACGACTTTGAAAATATATTAAGCCGTTTCTACTAAGAATCTTGTGCATACAATGTGGTGGATCATTAGAGCAAGTACATGCGATACAGTCATTTTATTTTTATCGAAATCCGTTTAACCATTTATGGGAAAGTCTGAAATCAAAAAATGGTTGTATGGCAGGTACCGTTAACAACAAAATATCTAAACAAATTTTTGGACCAAAATGTAGATTATTCCTAAAATAGTGCATACAATTTTTTGTATTAAAATCCTTAGAGCCATTTTCGATATAATTAAGATGGTGGAATAAATTGCATGACAAGTACTGGTATTTTTTGGGCTAAAAATGATTTAAAATCTATTATTGCGTTGTACAGGTTTACAGACAGACAGACGAAATTTCGAGAACCCCTTTATGTTGGTGTTCCCTATCATCGTAATATCAAGTTTGATTAAAATTTAAAATTTTAATTTAATCTTTAATTTAATAAAGCATGCATGATTTTCCTTAATATGATTCAGACACTCCTTTTCGTATTTAAGTGAACTCAATTGCATAACCTTTAATTCACCGAATGTAAAAAAATGAGTAGGTACTACTTGAATCCATATAATTGCTTTCAATAACACCCTAGAGAAAAGCTTTATGCTCTAACGTTGGTTCAATGCGTTTCTTTGACAAATATTTCAAAACCTCACACTTCAACTAGAATAGGAGGTATTTAACAATATTGTTTTTCAACACAACACTGTTAATATATGCATTCTTTTTTTTTTATGTCCCCACAGGACTCCACAGAGACAGACGAGAAAATAAAACAAAAAGTGTTGTGTTTGATGGATGAGTTGGTCTCTTCGAAAAGTTTGACATCTAAAAAAAACTTCAAACTTTTCCACTTCTAGTTGGGTTTATGAAAATCTATATGTGGTTAGATATACAAAAATATCAACTCACAACCGAGTTTTTTTTTTTTAAGTACGGTTAAAGGATTACCTACATTTTAAGTACCATGTTCAAGGACTTTCCTGAATATGCTTTAGGTTGACATGTTTTATTCATCTTCAGAATTTAAAACGAAAATATTTAGTAGGAGAAGAAAAAAGAACCAAGTGATTCATTCTATTGTGTCTCCAGTCTTTCTGACACTTTTGTCTTGATTCCAAGAAGTATTAAATTAATTCCGATTTGATTGGAAATTGATTTTCTTTCTATTTGTTTTGGTTTCCTGAAAATGTTTTCCATTTACAATGTACGAGTATCTATATAGGTATTTCAAATGAACAGAACGAATGTATGGTGGTGGTGGTGTGTTATTTGTTTGTTTATATGTATGTATACTGGTACTTCCTACCAAAATCATTATTTGAGAACAATTTTATTTGTATTTCTTTTGTTGGTGGTTATCTTAGGCCTTGAGCATTTAATGCATTAGTAAAAGGAAAGAACTCTCGTCCTAAAGAATTTATAATAAAAAAAAGCCTTTTATAAATTCTACAAAATTTTACCTTTCTCTTTTTTAGCAAGAGCAGAATTATATATGTAGCAGGGTTGTGTTTTGCTCAGCTATATACTGTTGGCAATTGGAATAATGTTCCCCACAATGTTCTGTGCACTTATTCTTGGTAGCTTTTGCATGTAAGAACTGACTTAATGGATACCATTTCTTAATGTGTACATTAAGCGGCTAAACAAAACCCATCTAATATTTTATTGATGTAGGTACACGATTTGTGAAATTTTGTAATAGAACTTGTACATCATTTTTTTGTTTTATAAATACCTACTTTTGTTATAAGACTCTTCATTTCATAAGTAATCGTAGAAATTAAATTCTTGTTTAAATTTTAATTCTTCAGGAATTCAAAAAATAATTTTCAAGAAATAAAACGTATTTGAATTTCAGTGAGTTTGATTTTCAATCTTCAAGAAATAATTGTAAAATAAAATGGTGAAGATAAAGAAAATTAAAAAATCAAATACATTTCATTATAAAAGGATGATCGATGATCAAATTTTAAAGTTGCATAATTTACTTCTTGGGGAAATGAGTGACATCAAGCATCAAAAGACGAACAGAATCAAGGATTCTTTTGGCCATTCTACAAAGATATGAGAAGGGCATTTCTAACATTAAATGGTGAGTGAATGCATGTATAAATCTATTTGCTATAATTTGTTTGTGTAGTTTGTAAAACAAATTTCTGCCCGAAATGTATTTTTCAAAATTTAATGTTTTTTTTCTTTTCTTTTAATTAAAATAATTCTAACATGAATGGAACCCTTGTTTCCGATATTTATTTTTTCTTATCTATTGTACATTATCGTGACCTTAGAACACCAATAGTCAATGTACAGAAAAGTGCGCTTTGAGAAAGGCGTTTCTGAATTTTTGAAATCTTTGTAATTCGGTTAAAAATTGAAATATGATAAAATAATAAGGTTCTACTTTGAAATAAAAAATATCTGGAACATTGTACGATTTTCGATTAATACATTTTTTACTTTCGATATAAGAGGAACTTGAACTCGAGATTGTAACCAAACTTGACATTACGATGATAGAGAAGACCCAAAAAGAATGGCTATGCCTTTCTGTCTATAGATCGAGCGGGAGCGTATCGGAATCCCGATTTTTATAATCTCGTTTTTCGTTTTTCAAAAATCCCGAAAAAAAGTTTTAAAATCCCGTCTACCAAAATACTGTTTTTTTTTTAAATCCTCTCTTCTAAAATCACGATCTATTATGGTCCCGGTTTTTAAAATCCCGCCAAATCCCGTTAGTACCGTTTTTTTAAACAACATGCTTACCAAACTATACATTTGTCCAGCCTTACCCTAAAAAAGATGCATCTTCTTCACCCTCTAATTACCGTCCAATTGCACTTACGTTCCTTCTTTCCAAGGTCATGGAAACGCTAATTAATTATCAGCTTAAAAAATATCTTGAAAAACGAAAGCTACTTAATGACCAGGGGTATGACTTTCGTAGCAATATGTCCACTGGTGATCTGATGGTATATCTCACCGAACAGTGGTACAAATCCTTACCTCGCTTTGGAAAAAGTATGTACGATTATTACGCTTGATATTTCAAAAGCATTTGATAGAGTTTGGAATCAAGCTCTCTTATCGAAAATGCGTGCATTTGGTATCGATGAATCTCTTCTTAGTTGTATATGACGGTTTCAAGTCTGATATTCACAAAATAAATGCTCGTGTGCCCCAGGGCTCCGTATAGTCTTCGACCCTTTTTCTCATTTTAATTAATGATCTCTTATCTGGAACTTCAAATCCACTTAATTGTTTTGCTGACAATAGAACTCTCAGCTTTTCATGCTCGTTTTCAGATGCACCTCCTTGTTTTTCGTATGAGCAACTGGAAAGGCAGCGTATGATAAGCTTATTAAATTCTGATCATGACAGCATTGTCCATTGGGAAATAAAAAACCGCGTAGAATTTAATGCTTCAAAAACTCAGTGCTGTCTTCTGTCGTTAAAGAAACCGATTAGCTTTCAGTCCTCGGCATGTGCATCACAGACCACCTCTTGTGGAACGAACACATATTTGATGTCGCCAAAAACGCTGCAAAGTGTTTGGGCTTTCTTCGAAGGTGCAAGGAATTCTTCTCGTCGTCTGATCTGACTGTAGTCTATAAGGCCTTCATTCGTTCAAATCTGGAGTATAACTCGCACATTTGGGCAGGAGCTCCCAAAACTCATTTGAATCTTTTGGATAGAATTCAAAATAGAGCTCTAAGAATGATTGGCGATAGAACTATAGTGGAAACATTTACATATCTAGAACACCGTCGAAATGTTATATGTGTCTCACTACGAGTATTTTATCGTTATTTTCATAAACAATGTTCGAGCGAAATAGCCAGTTGCATACCTCCCCTTAAAGTTTTCAACCGTAATACTCCCGCTTCTAGGAATGCTCATCAGTTTACCCTTGAGCCCAACTTCGGACGTACTTTTAAGTACAGAGAATATTTAGCCGTACAATGCGAAAGTGGAATACTTTACCCGGCTCTATTTTCCCCTCCCGTTTTGATATTCGGAAATTCATCCTTCCCTACTTTCCTAACGCTCGCACTGTTCTTGTTCATTTAAGGGTAGTCAAAACCCGCGCATCCGTTAAAAAAAAAACAATCTAAATTATTTTATTTACGCATTAAAATGTACGGTCTTACCGTTATCATTTACTGCAGTAACAATTGGACGTTGAGCCAAATTATACTGTGTAGTATTGGACTGAATACGCAGAATAATTCACCGCGATAAGTTGTATAAGTGAAGTTAAGTCAAACAAAAATTTATAATTGATTGCTGCGATTATCACCTTGAAAAACAAGTAGGTGCACTTTTCCGATGAAGTTGTTCGCAGAGTAAGAAAAAAATTTACGAGAGAAGAGTCAGCACAACCCTAAAAGATGTAGAACACATCATAAAAAATGCACCATCAGATCATTGCCACAACCCTGATTCCTGTGTTAAAGAAGTTTGCAAAACTTTATTTTGATATTTTTTTAAATGTTATAATAAAAATGCATTTAAAAATGTCACTTGTTGCTTATATTATTCCCGCGAGTTTTAAAATAAAACAACTAGTTTTGATTGCAAAAGCGGAATAATAAGAAACGGGATTTTAAAAAGCGGCAGTTTAAAAAAAGCGGGATTTAAAAAACAGGCTTGTAAAAAGCGGGATATTAAAAACGGGATTTAAAAAAAACGGAATTATAAAAACCGGGATATCGAACCTAACCCTTTTTCTAATATCTTAATTATCTCGAAAACGGCACTAATGATTTTGATTAAAAAAAGTGTGTGCACTACCTTAGGTAAAATCTACATTTTGGTCCATTATGAACTGTTTAAGAGCAGAAAACAACTAAATAACGTGTTTAACACACAGTTGAAATAATTTTCAACTGTACTAAAAATAGTCCGACAGGCAGTAGCAGGTATAAAGGGACGGGTCTCGGAACAATGAAAACCGGAGCATCTGCCAGTGGAGGGCATTTGGATAAGTTATTGTAGATTTTACTAAGTTTCTAAACCTCTATAAGTACCTTTTCCCCCAAAAACAAAAATGAAAATATGTGCCAAAGGGGGACGTTTTAGAACGAAATGTGATTTTTAATGTAATGCTTATATCTGAAAATGAGGAAAATGATGAAACGATCTGATTTAAAAAATTCAGTGTAGCGTTTTAGGAACGACCGATCATATGGTTGAAGAAAAAAAATTAAAAAATCTAAAAACAGTGCTTTCCATAGGACAGTTTTTTATTATTTATTTTTCATTTACTATCTCATATCTCCGATTCTTTCGAAATTTCACACATATGTGTAGGTAAATTTTATCAGAGAGTGATCCATCCAAGGATACAAGACTAGAACGGAAGCCTGCCGAGATGAGATTGGGAATATGGTAGTAGACATACAGTCAGTGCTGAGGATCTGGAAAGAACATTTTTCTAGATTGCTTAGAGGCGAAGACAGTCAAGATATTTCTAGTAGGCAGAACGTCCACCCGACCTAACCGAAGTGCGGTGGCTGGCGATATCGAAACTTAAGTCGTACAAGGCTGCTGGTGCGGATGGTCTAAAAGCTGAATTATTCAAATCAGCGGGCGATGAATTGGTAAGGAGCATACACCAACTCATGGGCAAAATTTGTTCGGATGAAAGTACGCCCGATTATCTTGTCGGCTAACCTGTGTGAACGCTTAAAATCTTTTGTCAACAATCTGATTGCTCCCTATCAGTGTGGTTTTAGACCAAGCAAATCAACCAAATATTCACACTCCGATAGATTTTAGAAAAATTCTAGGTATTCCAGAGCGATACACACCACCTCCTTATCGATTTTAAAGTCGTGTATGAAAGCGTGAAAAGGGGCGAATTATACAGAGCCATGTCTCATCTCGGCATCCCTGTAAAACTTGTCCGATTGTGCAGGATGACGATGGAGAAATCTCGCTGCTCCATCAAAATCAATAAGAACACCACCGAATCCTTTGATGTTGAGAAAAGATGGAGGCAAGGCGACGCGTAATCATGCAACGTTCGCAACGCACACGTCAACACCTGCGGTACAATCTATCAAAAGTTTGTTCAATTGCTTGCGTATGCAGACGACATAGACATTGCCGGCAGAACGAAGCGAGCTGTGGTAGGCGCATTTGCGAGCATTGAAGCATTGATTTTCAGTCCGGTGTGTATCGAAGGAGTGTTGATGAGAAGCTTCAACGACGACTTATAAGGGCTTTACAGCGACGTTGACCTGGTCAAAAAGCTGAAAATACAACGGCAGAGATGGCTGAGGCACGGTTGCTGGATAACAACTTGGTGTGTGAAACTGGAAGCGGCTAGCTAGGGACAGAGCTGACTAGAGGCTGAATGGTACTGTATACCAATATTTTTAATTAATATTTTTTTGTATTTTTAAAAGAATTTAAAAAAAAATTAAAAAATGTATGTTTTGAAAACTGCTCAATAAATTTTTTTCACAAAGTTATAGTTCTATGTATTTGCTGAATACGAATTGGCGTTTTTAAATTTTGTTGGTAAAATGTTTTCAAAAAGTTTAAAAAAAACTTTTTTCCTCAAAAACCGCTCTACAGATTTTAAACATTTTTTCTCATAAATTTAAATTTATTCTAGAAATAAAATAGCGTACTCTTTTTAACTCAAATTAGTTTAAGTATTTATTTCAGAATTTTAAATTATTTTTTCTTTGATTAATCCGATTTAATCTTTTGGTTTTAAGTTTGCTGATACTTATCATAAATATTTATGTTCAACTTAAAACGCTTATGGGCTACTTTTTTCTCTGCGTAAACTGTCACATAAGTACTTATGTAGAACTTAAATGCTTAAGTTGAGTATCAGCAAACGGGGCTAAATATGTAAGATTGGCATACCAATTTCTTTTAGAAAGAAAATTAAAGAAACTTTGTATATATAAAAAATTAAGTAAGAAACGACCTTAAAACTATATTTAGATTTTTAATGGAAATCTTTTGCATAGGGTGTGATCGAACATAAGAGCAAGTTCGTGCGATCTAGTCGTACATTTTATTTTTATTGTAAGGGATATTGAAGTTCGTTTTCTGTTTTTTGTGTGTTGATTTTTTTGACCTGATTTTGAGAAAAAAATTAAATATTCTTTAGCGTTTTAAGCATTGTGTATTACAGGCATGTTATTTTGGATTTTTACATATATGTAATTAAAAAAAAAAAAAACTTAAAAAAGTATAAAAAAAACAGTTTCAATATTTTACAAATCCATCATCTTAACTTTCCCTCTGTGAAAGTCGTCAAGTTTTCCGCTCTATAAAGCCAATCGCTAAAACCTGTTTTTTTTTATAAATCAATGATATCATTATAAGTTTAAATATAACGGTATCATCACCATCACTAACTGCTGAGTTGACAATGAAATATTTAAAAACAAAACTTTTCAAGTTGTGCAAAAACAAAACAAAAAAAAAACACTTGATTAAAGATACTGAACTGAATGTTTTCTGTTACACGTTGGCACAATATGGCCAGGCAGACATTTCATCTGTCAAAGTCAAACTTTTGCTTGAAGTCTTCCTGATTGCTGCAAAACAAAGTTGATAGTTTTGTGTGTTTTTTTTTTCAGAAAATTATTTGAAGTGATACTCGTATATAATGAAGGTTCTCCTAACGTGAAATTATTTTCCTTAATTAATAGGAGGTTTTTAAATGAAAAAAAAAACACATTCATACATATGTATGTGTGTATAACTGTTAATGTTTACGTAGGGATAGGTATACATACTCGTATTTTAATATTTGATATGGCAGATGAATTTAAAATAAGTGAAAACTGTAATTTTCAATTATATCAAGTTCTAATTGTGAAAAAGTTATTCTGTTCTACGTTTTATATATAAGAAAATGTAATATAAAGAGACTTTAGCATTAAGTAATTGGGGCACAAACAGCCTGATGTTAAGGTTTTAGCATAATGTTTTCTCGAGAATTCAGCAGCCGATAGGCCGTTCTGCAATGCGACTCTCATGTTCGTTTAAGAAAAATCTCCAGAGATCAATATCATGGCCCTACCAAATCGTCTTGAATCACCTCGTAAACCCACATCGTTTGGTCAACTGCCTTCAAAGCTCGCTTATGCGCCATCGTGCATTCATCCCAAATTATCAATTGGTATTCTCGCATCAACTTTGCTGTGGCTAAATTCTTTGGAATTCAAAAGAAAATTAAAATAAAAAAAAACTTACGCAATGAATGCCCGCAACCCAATTGGATAGCCTTACTTTTTACGCGCAAACTTATTTTCTTAAAAAAATGATGAAATTGGTAAATGCATTTCAATTATTCGTAATGCGTCTACCGTGTAATAATACGCAAAACTCGAATCTATTTCGTATACCGCCATCTATCGGGCAGTGACTTGATTGCAGTACACCGCCATCTATTATTTTTCTCGCTAACTTCTCCACCCAAAATGCCCGAATAACGTATCTTATCACAATGAGAATTGATTTGCTTCGTATCATGTCGGCAAGTTTTTGGGTGACATAAATACAAGTTGCATACAGCACCACCATTTTGTTAACTAAATTCTTAATTAACTCAAATCATTTACTAGAGGATTTTGGTCATGTTGAGTGCATTTAGTCTTTGTATTCTGTACACAAAGAAATAGCTAAGCGTAGGAATATTTTAACTTTGCTTATTTAATAATATCCGTAATATTATAAAGCTAATTTGTTCAATTCTGGTGGAATTTGCTAATTTATTGCGATAAATTCGTAACCTTAGCTATTCAAAGTTGGCAAAACGTTGCCACTGATTATCGACAAAAAATTTATAATTCCAGCCAAATGAATTTGGATTTTCTCATGATTGGTTGAAAAATTGAATTATTTTTTCAACAAAACTATTCAATCAAATTGACGAATTACATTTCTTATATTTGGCTGTATCCATTGACATACTGGCTATGGTATGGACTTCTAGTCGATTGTCATTTCCATACAAAAGCTCCATTAAAAAGGGAGTGAACAATTTTCACCCCACTCGGAGCAAAGTATCGCCATCTATTTGCACTCTTGGCATGCCCACCATATTTAGTCAACATGCAAAGAAACTAGGGCCATCTATTGGTATTTTTTATAACATAAGTCCTGACATCTATTGTTTATAGAAAGTTAACAATTGCTGTAGTGTTGGGGGACTATAAGAAAAATTCCGTTTTGTTTCATCTTATATGCCTGTAAGACCTAAGATCTTTTAAAAGCAACCTGAATTGCACGGCACTATACTCTGTTCAATTTATACTTTCAGTATAATCCTTAAGCCTAGTACGCTGCTGATGCGAAACGAAAAATCCCATACAAAAATGACACGACAAAATCATGAACGAAAAATTTCGCTCTACTTTTCGTTTTCCAGTACGCTACTGAACGATGAAATGTGTAATTTTAGTGGATAGCTGTACTAGATTTCTTAGTACAATTCTCCACTCTTTTCTTTCTCAATTTAATTGACCTGCACATTAATTGCTTGCGAAATTTTGACATTTCATTTTTTTATAAAAAAAAGTCAAGCTTTAGGTTTTCTCTAGTATCTGGTTTTCTGTGCATTTTCTGTATTCAGTTATTCAAAATAAATTCAATTCTAATTTTTATATCAAAACCAATTTCAAAATAGACTAAACTAAATCTGCAAAATGAAAATAGGAAGTTGGAAAGAAGCACACCCTTCACATATCTTATCGGCGAACAAGATATAGCGGATCTTTATTTGGAGTGCTTATTATAACCAACTATCGACTTTTTTCATACCTAGTGCTAGTGGTTAGATTAAAAATAACCTATTTTCTTTTAAAATTAATTTATTTTAAGTAACTACGAGTACTAAATAAAAATATTAGAAACAAGATTCAGTAGTTTGTTTTGCAATGAACTGTCAATTTAAAGATTTTTAAAATCCATTTGTTACTCCGACTTTTAAATTCTATGCGACCTTTGGCACCATATAAATATAAAAAAACCCTCACCATTTCTAACTACATACTTTCAACACAAAAATTAACTCAATTGCCACAAAGAAAAAATCAAATCGACCGACGGCCCGTTACTGTAAGTACAAATATGAATTTCCGACCTGGTCGGGACAAGACGTATCCAGGCCGGAAGCCAAAGGTAAGCGGCCTTCCGCTGCACCAACGACAATTAAGGAAATCATCGTTACCACAATAATGTTTGGTTGCAAAAAGGCCATCTTAAACGATACCCACCTCTATTTAGAAAACCTGTTTCCGATCTCATTGATTGGCGATTTTATACCATACCCCAGACCTTATTTCTCAAGTTCAGACAATCTGTTTAATGTTTACCTCGTTTACGACGGGTATCAATATTTTTTGCAAAGAAGTTGTATTAAAAAAAATAGCTCCAGGAATACGCATACATCATTCTAAATATGCGTATTTCAAGAGTGATTTTTTGCAATAAGGCTTCTACATAAAAACTTTTGATGCTGATTTTGAGAGTTTCAAGAGTAGATTACAAAAAGGTATCAACCAAGTTTTTAGGATAACCCGTTCCAAAGATGCACTCCAAAGTATTTTCAGATCATGTATTTCAAGGTGAACAGTGAATAGCTTTTGGACTATATCTTTGGAACGGGTTGTCCAATAAAGGCGAGCGATATCTTTTTAGAATCAAAACTTCATACTTTCAAAGGAAGCATTAACAAAACCAAAAGTAGTTTTGTCACCAAATTACTTTTAGATGTATTTTTTTTTGTCACCAAATTTCCTTTATATAACGGGTGATTTTTTTGCTACTTGGTTTTTGACGTTTATATTTTTGACAGATCGCACATGACAAATTCCACGAACATTTGACATTTCGAATCAGTATTGTTTGCCATTTCATCATGAATAGACTTACGCCTGAACAACGTTTGCAAATTATTGAAATTTATTATCAAAATTCGTGCTGTGAAAAATGTGTTTCGCAAGCTACGTCCGTTTCAGCGACGAGGCTCATTTTTGGCTAAATGGATACGTGAATAAGCAGAATTGCCGTATTTGGAGTGAAGAGCAGCCAGAGGCAATTCAGCAGCTACCAATGCATCCCGAAAAATGCACTGTTTGGTGCGGTTTATGGGCAGGCGGCATCATTGGGCCGTACTTCTTCAAGGACGATGAAGGCCGCAGGGTTAAGGTCAATGGAGAAAGGTACCGTTCGATGATAACAGATTTTTTTTGCCGAAAATGCAAGAATTGAACTCGGTCGACATGTGGTTCCAACAGGACGGTGCCACATGCCACACTGCACGCGAAACCATGCATCAATTGAGAGGCGAATTTGGTGAGCAGTTGATCTCACGTTTTGGCGCAGTCAATTGGCCACCAAGATCATGTGATTTGACCCCGTTAGACTATTTTTTGTGGGGCTATGTTAAGTCTATTGTCTATGGGTAAACGCCAAACACGATTGCTGCCTTGGAAGCCAACATTGAACGCGTCATTGGTGAGATTCCGGCCGAAATGTGTGAAAAAGTTTGCCAAAATTGGACCTTGAGAATGGACCACCTGAAGCGTAGCCGCGGACAACATTTAAGTGAAATTATTTTTAAAAAGTAAATGGCAGAAATTGATTTATCGATCCAAATAAAAATTTCATTCACTTTTTACAAGTTTCTGTGTTTTTTTGAATTTTCAAAAACCAAGCTCTTAAAAAACCACCGTTTATAATTTTTTTGAAATAATTCTTGGACTTGGAAATGGTATCCGGAATTAGTAAGAAACCATAAATTAGAACTCATAACCGTTTACACCATCCCAATGAAGCACGTAGTTTTCGAATTATAGAGTGGCTTACCTCCCTATTTCATTGATTTTCTTAAAATTGATAGAAATTTCATCAAATCGGCAGATAAGCCAGTTAATAAGTCCCAAAGTATTTGCCTAATTTCCATCATTTAAACGGTTCTGAGTTTTATTTTAAATCCTATATGTATGTGTAACAAGAACAATTCTTAAATCCAAGAATTATTTCAAAAAAATACATCTAAAAATAATTTGGTGACTAAATTACTTTTTTTTTACAACTTGTCAATTGTTTGTGACAGCTTACAGAACTCTCCGCAAATATTTTTCCGCTGTGGTTTTCGTTAGCATTTCGCTCTCCTAGTGGAGACCACCGAAAAATTTCGTTTCGCATCAGCAGCGTACTAGGCTTTATAGGAGAGCTTTTTCAAACACACTGGTGCCGGCTGGTGTATGCAAGGCACACAATTTAAGAAATTGCTACTGAAATATTCGATAGACCCACGTACATTCCAACATGACCTGTATACTCGATACTCCCCGCCTGAGAGGAGACTGGTCGCCAATTTTACTGTTGACTAACGCTTATAGTGTTTATTAAAAAAATAAACATGTACCATTGGTCCGTTGATGGATATTCTAATACCTTTTTCTTTGGTTTTCGCTACGTAGCTTCCAGAATTGAAGCTTTCTTCGAGCTTTTGAGAGTATATATTTTTAGTTTAAGGAGAAAGGTGTTGTCGAGGCGTGATTTTCTGCTTACATCTTTTTTTTTTTTTTTTTTTTTTGGAAAACGGTTAAAATGCGACTATATATTATTTGTTGGGGATTTTTTTAAAGGAAAAACTACTATTTAAGGAAGTTTTTGATGGAGTTCGGTTCATTAATTAATTGCAACTTTAAATTACCAAATAGTTTTTTTGTTCATAAAATTACAAAAAAAAATGAAGATGGTTTCGTTATTATATAATATATATAATATATAATATTTAAAATAGTGCGGTGCAATCTTAGGTGATATTATTATTTTTATGCTGTGTTTATTTACATTTAAAATGGCTTCAAGTTCTTCGAAGGACACAAGTTCCTTATTATACCTTATTTATATGTTTTTTTCTGTTATTTATTTTCACCTTAAAATAGATTAGGCCTTCTGGCGAACTCTTAAAAAAACGCGCCTACTATCTTATTTCTTGGTGGTGTGGAGAAAGATAGATTTATTTTTATTTGGATTTAGTTTAATTTTTTTTTTAATTAAAAAAAAAGAAATGTTTACGATGTGTATTTTTCTGTTCATGAAATCTAAATTTAAAATTGGTAACCCTACCGACATTTGTGAGAGAAATATGCCAATTTATAATGCTAATTATGGCAACCATGGAATATTGAAAAAGCTTTATAGAAATAGAGATAGCGTATTGAAATCCATAATAGTAAGGGTGAAAGGCTAATACCCTATCTTCCCTGTACTGAACATATAAATTGAACAGAGTATAGTTAGAAGCGGTAGAAAGATAGGAAAGATTTTTTTGTTGGCACAGTGGATTTGAGAATTCGGTATTTACTATCTCATTTTAAACCACGGGCGGCAATCAATTAAAATTAAAGGTGAAAAGAATGCTGCCTAGCGTGGGGATCTAACCCACACATGTTAGTTAGCATTCAAGCACTATATCCAACGAGCCATTATCACCCGAGTTCAGGGGCCCAATTCCGCAAGCGTGTATGCTTTTCCGTGCAAAAAAAATATTGACCCTCGAAATATGCGTGAATAAATTTACCTATCTGTGTACACATTATCTGTCAAAATTACCCGCATTTTTGCGGAATCGGAAATGCGTATGTGCAGTGTACTCAGCTTTCTGTGTTCACAGAGAACACTCACGCTTGTGGAATTTGGACCCTTAAATGTAATTTGAACTTAATTGCGTGCGTTAAATTTTTTTCGTCTCGTCGAAAAATAAAAAAAAAATGATATAAATCTAGCTTTAATCGTATTCCGCTCATCCGCAAAGAACTATAATATATAGTTGCCTATTTTTTTCTGTACAAAATAGAGAAAAGGAAATTTTTGGATTCGTGTATGGAATTCGATGAAATAAATCCATTAAGCACTAGTTTCACTTGATAAATGGTAATATACGTGATTTCCGATTGGAGCTGGGTGGCACTCGTTTAAACCTAGCTGAGAAGACATCCAACGTGAAGTTGGTTCCCAGCAGCCCATGTATAGTATGTCAATGGCTGTATCTTTAGAGATTAACAATTAAGTCTTATATGTGTAAATATGCCTGGACATAATTATATATGTATATACAAAGAATTTCTACGAATTTATAACATTTCAAATCATCTTAAAAAACAATTATTGCTCACCTAACTTCTTGTTCAGATTTGGCTAGCATCCAATAGACTTTGGACTTTTTTCGTCTTGATCCAAGGGCTATAAGTTGCGAGACGACACAGCCTTCTGGTAGGGGCGGCCTTCGAGGTATTTGACCGGTCCAATGCGCTATTGCCAACATCTCGGGAGCTTCCTTAACGAGAATTTTTCCTGCTGGTGATGATCGCCCTGGTTCCTGTTAACAATATATATACATAAGTCCATTTCGATTAGAAAAGTAAATACAGAAATAAAATGCAGAAAATGAAAAAAAAAAACCATCACTTACCGTAAACCAGGCCATTGTCGAGTCATCGTATAAAACAACCCACTCTTCTGACCAACGATTCCATAGGAGCTGTTCTGTAATATTAAACATAATGCTAAGCAAATAAATTGGTAAAATTGATAATTATATATTTATAATTATGTAAATAATTTCTTCATAGCGAAGATAAGTACACATATATACAAGGCGGCTAAGCGTTAGGTTTTTAATATTAAATTACTAAACATGGATTAGTTAAGGTTTAGAACGTTTTCAGTGGACTAAGTGCGAAATGCAATTAATAAAACAGAATTCTGCTATTTGATATGGGTAACTAAATTCCGCGTAACGAAATCCCGCGCCACAAAATCCCGCGCCACAAAATCCCGCGCAACGAAATCCTGCCGATTTACTACCTTTCTTGATACAAATCGACGGCGCTGTATTAAATCTTCATCCTCCATACGATTTTGTTATTTTGGCCAATCAAATCAAAACTCCTATCCTTTTGCATTTTTAGAAGACGGCTCTTTTTCAGAATTTTAATATTTTAGTATTAGTCACTCGAAGGAGTGAGAATCACGGAGATCGAAGGAAAAAAATGTATAAAATGAAGATTGATTCCGGAAATTCTTCAGTTCTTTTTAGAACTCGGTAGAGGCAAGACCTCAATAAGAGATAAAAAATAGATTTCAAATGTCCGGTGGGTGGTTGGTTGGCTGGTAGGTAAGTAGGTAGGTAGGTAGGTATGGTTTATGGGCGGTGGGTATGGTGGGTGGGCGGATTACGCCCACTTCTGCAAAGTTACTTTTGCTCAAAATTTTTTTATTGGACGGAGAATTTTATTGGTTCTGTAAAAAAAATTCGTCGTCTAATAAAAGTACTTAAGCAGGTCAATTAGCCGATTTTTTTGCCCTAGATGAAGGTCTAGGGCACCTTTTCATAAAAAGTACTTTTCAGAACTTAAAATTTTCTTCTAAGATATAATTATTTAAAAGAAATCGAAAATAAAAGGTGCTAAGAAAAGTTTTTTTCCAAAACTTTAAAAAAAATATTTTTCTAATACTTAAAATATATATTTATTTTTCAAAAGTACCAAATAGTATTTTCCAAAAAGTATGGGAAATCCCGTCTAATAGTAGTGAAAAATCTCAATATATATATGAACGTGTGTAATTCAAAAAAATTCAATTTAAATCGGCGGGATTTAATTTCGCGGGATTTCGTGGCGCGGGATTAAGTTACGTTCCCAACCGTCGGGATTAAATTACGCGGGATTTCGTGGCGCGGGCTTAAGTTACGTTCCCATTTGATATTTACAAATAGTCTATTATTTTTTATCTATTAATTGGGTTTTGTTGATCATTTGAGTTTAAATAAAATTAAAAACTTCTAATATGCGAGTCGGTCGAAGTAATTATTAAGTGTTTTTGCTGATATAATTTTAATTAAACTTACCGGTTTTTTTAAAACTCGATTTTTGTATTTCTTAAATCGAAAAAAATATTTTGTTTTGAAGATTTGAATATGCAATATTAATTACGCTTTTAGGGAGAATTTGTGTAAACAAAGTAATAGAAAATCGAAAATATGAAAAGTGGTTCCATGAGAAATATGTTAATAAGTACTCAAAATGAAATATTTTTTAACAACTTAAACATTTTTCTATCGAAATTCTTCGCCGAGTTAAATTCATAAAAATCCGTCCACTCCGTGATGAATATAAACGAAACCACCAACACCAACTATCCCACAAAATTTTATAATTCTTTAGATGTTCGATGTCAGCTCATAATTTTGTTGTACTACCCCAATGCACCGAAACTTTTGTAACAGAAAGCGTTTGATTTAAGCCCTTAGGTTTGGTGGTTGGGTTGAAGTGGCTGCCAGGAAAACGACTGAAACACTTAGACCTCAGATAAGTCCATTGTGATACCACAAGAAGAGATGTATGTTTTTTAATTAAACCAATTGCAGTCTCTAATGAAGAGGTATAGTCTACGTCCCTGGGAGAGAGCTGGACATGAGCAAAGAAGATAGTCTCCTCTTCCTCCTCATCCATACAACTTCTGTAAAAGTCAAAAGCGTGTCTGACAATTAAGGAGTGTCCAGTTATGACACCTGTTACTGAACCAAGATGTTTCCTTCTCAAAGGGGGAAGACTTTTTGAGCGTTTTTGATTTATTTCTGGCCAGATCTGTCTAATAGCCAGGCAAGTAGAGATGTTTGACCATCTTTTGTTTGTTTGTTTTATAGCGTTTTGTTGTAACGAAAGTCTACATGTAGTGATAGGTATACCTATTTCTACCATTTTGGATTGAATTGGTAATTGGGTTGGCTTTGCAGTTTCCCAATATATCCCTATGTCCTGGCACCCAAATGAGGTGAATGTTGAGCTGTTCTGCCATCTCCCTGATAATCGATAGTTGCGGGCAGTTACAGAGTTTTCAACTTCCAGAAATCAGAAACTATTTTGTTCAGGACTCCGTTGTCTAGCGCCTCAAGTGATACGAGAAAGAACTGGCGCAAGCTGGTGATCGTAGGGCCATATGGACATCCACTGGCGAGTAAAAGTGTAGTAAAGTACCTTGGCATGTGGTTGGATCAGTACTTGTATTGCGACAGATATATAGGTGCTGCCCTGGCCAGGGCTAGGGGAGCCTTTGCCTTGACAAAACGACTGTTTTATAGCAGCCGTCTTGACAGCAGGGTGAAGGTGATTTGTTACATGGCCCTCATCAGGCCTATGATTGCCTACGGAAGCCCGGTGTGGTTCAACGTTGCCCCATCTCAAATGGAAAATATTCGGGTGTTTGAGAGGCAATGTCTTAGACGTTGCCTTGGATTACACAGAACACCAGAGTCGGAGTACACAAGATATTATTCCAACCAGGTTCTATACAACGGAGCCAACATAAACAGGATAAATAATTTTTTGTTTAAGCTGATTCGGGGTCACGTTGCAAGAGCGATGGCCTCAACTAACAGCTTAATTTTTGGGGCTTATTACCCCAATAACGAATATTTTGAGAGTGCGCTGTTAAGTGGTTACATCCCTCCCGAGGCATTCCTCTATTTAGACAGTCGAAGGCTGATACAGGATAGAATTGCGGTTCCGCTTATCTACCACGTCAGCCGTAAAACTGTAGATAGGCGACTCCTTTATGGTCGAGACGTCATGGCTCAAAGTGGAGAGGAGCGCCTTCGGGTTAGTAGGACTGTGTCCGATCGGGACCGGAGGAATAGGGCGAAACAGGAGAACCAGTTCTGGTGGCTCTCTGAACAGCATCGTGATATTTAAAGTCGATTAGGATGATATGTCTTGGCCGACTTACATACATTTAGGGTAATTAGGTATAGGGAACAGTCGGGGTGGCACCATAAAAAATTTAAAATATGTATGCATGCGGAGGCATATGTCCATGTACCTGCGTAACTGTACATGTACGTGCGTACGTATATGTGTGTATGGGTTGCATGTTGTTGTGTGTCTGCATTCATATTAAAAAAAAATAAAAAAAAAAAATGCTGATGTGGCGGTTCTAGTTTTTAAGTAGTCTTAAGTGGTTTTGAGTATTATTAGGTATTTTAAGTAGTTTAAGTTATTTTTAGTTAGTATAATATTTATATCTAATTTTAATTATTTTTAGTTTATCTTTAGGTAGTTTTTAAGTAAACAAAAATACTGATACTGAGTTTTTTCTAAAAAAAAGTTTTCTTGGTTTAAAAAAAAAAATAAAATAATTAGATTTAATTAAAATAGTCTTTAGGTCGAAAGACATTAGTTCTAAGAGTTATTGTTTAGTTTAGAGCGCCCGTAAAGGGCCAGTAAATTAGTTGTAAGTTATTGATAATTAGGCTAGTTTTAAACATTTTTGTCTAGCTTTAAGATAGTTATAAGTTAATACTAAATAAAAATGAATATACAAAAAAAAAAAAAAGTTATAGAGTTTGTGGAAACAGCGCCAAGTGATTTGAGGGCTACTTGACTGACTGAAAAGATACGGATATCCGAAGTGGGTATCACGTTTTCCCTTAGCCAGGATAGGACCTCCTTAATGGCCAGAATTTCCGTTTGGAACACGCTACAGTAGTCAGGGAGACGGAAAAAGAAACTAATATTTAGTCTGTCTGAGAACACACCGCCACCCTCTCCCTCTTCGGTTTTTGAATCGTCTTCGTACAAAAGTGAGCTGGTTCATCTTTTAAGAAGCCCTCATCTTCCACGCCCACGCGGATTTTGGTCTTCAATTGTCTGTGTTTCGCTATGGCAATTAATAAGTTGCGAGGACAATCTTTGGATATTTGTCGTATCAGTCTTGAACTCATTTAGCGGGCAAACATTTCTTTCGCATGCATAAATAAAATGTACAGGCAGCAAGCTTTCTGATTTCATTATAGCTAAAATCCATGAAACTGTGTGTCTCGTCTCGGTCTCTGTCTCTGCCCCGGTTTCAGTCACGATCACGGTTTCGCCTAACCAAGTCTGGTCATGATCTAGGTCTCGCCTTTTTCTCGTGAAAATCTTAATGACAATCTCGTCTCGATCTCAAAAGTTTCGAATTTTCTGAGAAAAAATTTGAATTTTGTAGAAGTTTTTAATCCATTTGAATTGGAGCCATCATCAACCGATTTTGACAGTTCATGGCTCGACAGGTGGGCAATATACTCTATTTTGACGTTTGGATAATATTTTGTTTCCAAATGTCACCCAAAAGGTCTAAAATCAACTTTTTCCGGCGTAAACATTCAAATCGGAAAATTTCAAACATTCTGAGGTAAAATTTGAATTTTTTTAGAAGTTTTTTAATCCATTTAAATCAGTGCAATCCCTCAATAGATTTTGACAGTTCATCGTTTGATAGGTTGACGTTTCGATAATATTTTTTTCCAAGGGTCCCCTAAAAATGTGCGATTTCTATTCCAACGACATGCATACATAAATCGTACGTATTCTTCTCTGGGTTTTCGCAGTGCGACTATCGAGTATAACTATGTACATTTTATGTGGTTTGATATTTCAACGGGCATAGAATATTTCGCAAAAAAAACTTGTTAATATTATAAAAAATTATAATATAATATAATATACTAAAAAATAATAAATAATTATTTCTAGCGAAAACTGAAACTAAGCCACCTAGACCACCGATACCTAGTCTCGTCTCGGTTTCGTTGCCACCCATACATGGGAATCGGACCCACACGTCTTAATTAGCAGTCAAGCACTATATAGACTGCGCCATTGCTTCCCGCAAGTGGAAGAGTTTGCTCTTAACCTTTTTGTATTTCGTTTGCTCCTTCATCTAAATCTAAATTAGTCCTAGACACATAACTATGGCGCAAAATTTTAAACAGCCTGATGTTAAGGGCTTAGCATGATACTGCTTAACAGTATACTAATATTTTCCTAATTTTAAACACTTTTTAAATAGCACCATACCAAACCTATTTTCTTAATAAACTACAACTAAACACGCCTTAAATAGTGCAAAAAAGTAAGCGAACGTACCATTTTGACGTTTGTAAATGTCAAAGTGGCATATGGATTTAGTACGATACTAAAAAAATAAAGTAGCCATTTTGTGATTTTAACTTTAAAATGTAAAGTAAAATGTTAAGAAAATAGTACGATACTAAACTGGTTTAAAATTAGGAAAATCCTCTTTTTAGCCTAGTATCATACTAAAAATGATTTAACACGAACATTTTGCGCCTATGTCTTTATCCGATTCCTTAAAATCGCGAATTGATTAAATAAATTCATTAATGATTAAACCCAAAAGAAAATTTGAAGGAAATTTTCATTGCATTTACATTTTCAAAACCAAATTATATGGAACCATGAGGCTGTGTCTACTTACTTTTGTATCTGAGTAAATAACCGCCTTTTACTTGCTTCCCCACGGCACCTGTAAATAAAAAAACATATATAACCGATAAATAAAAAATAGATGCTCATTTATAAATACATATGTTCAATACTATTATAATATTTTCTCAAAAGTATCAATTGATTGATGCAAATAGACAAATCCTTCCTGCAAGTTATAAAACTCAATACAATTAAGATGATTTAAATTGAAATTTTCTAGCATTTAAAGATAAAAACACAGAAAAACGAATACCCAGATGTATCTAGCTATGCAATTAATTGAATCCTTAAAGCATGTGTGTGTAAGTAGGTACAACTACCCTATATAGTTCAACAATTTAAAAAGAACTCTTGCATTTGGCATACACATACATATGTATATAGACGAAAACGATTCAATTATTCATACCCATGATAAAAGTTAAAGTTAAGGGCTTTAATTTTGTATCCGTATTATCTGCTTTAAAGTTTGCTCAGATTGAAACAAGGGATAAGCAAGAAGCAGGAAGAAGGAAGAGCATTATGAAATTTAATTGAGAACACAAAAATGTTATTTCAAGTAAAATTGTTTTAGTTAATTGAAAAACTCGGATTTTGCAATTCTCGTTTCATATTCTCCCCAAGGAACACAGGAAGTTGTGTATAGTATCGCAAAAAAAAAAGAATATCTATTCCCTTTATCGACTAAGAATACATTATTACAAGGCGTTCGTATCCATAAGTGACGTTGCGTTTTGTGAGACGCAACAGGAGAATTGTGCGAAGTTATATACAGTCTCCCCTTTCCAAAACATGACTCATACAGCCATGTATAATTTTGACGGTTGGTAGCGAAGGGATTTGTCTTAAATAAGGCAGATAATAATAGAAAATGCGAGAGGTTAAAATATTATGGTTTGTGTGATATCAATTAGAGTAATGTTAGACAAACAGCAATGTTCTTGCTATCCCTTAGAGCCGAAATTCATTTCCTTGTATATTAGTTACATATACACTACATTATGTATATACCTGAATTAAAGAACCAAAGGCCGTCCTTACATTCGAATCATTATTAGATGAAACTAAATGTTCGGGATGTCTTAGGAATTGTGTAATATAAAAAAGGCTCACACAATTTGCTTGGCTTAATTGATTTATCATTTATTTTGAACCCTGCAAATTTGTTCTAATCGCTTTTTGAATATATGATACTAGCCGTGTTCTTTTGACAAAAGCTATCAGCAGCAAAGCAGAATTTACACACATTACAAATACAAAAACTTGCTTTCGATAAAAGTAAAAGCAAAAGTCTGCTTTGGATAGATTTGTGAAATTTATTCGAGCATCGAATATCGAAGTCTTTGTTCGTAGAGTTCTTCTTTCTGTCAATGGGCACGTCCACTAATTTATTAAATAAGTTATCTCCGCTACTAAGCCATACGAATATATTTGTGATCGATTCGGATAAGTTAGCTGAAGCAGTCAAAAATCAATAATTTTTTGTTATACTTAACAAAAAATTATTGACCCAAAATTTTAAACGATTTAGGGCCAGTTTCAGAGTACACACTTAAGTTCACCCTGAGTTTGAGTAAACGTCAAACGATAAGTTTCACTTATGTAGGTTACTTTTCTGTTCCACAGTCGCTTAAAATTACTTCACTCAAAAGCATGAATAACGATGGCAACGCTTGTTTTTTTTGACATTATATTTAGTTAGTTAGTTTTATTCAAACTCAAAAGACATTGAGCAAAAATATCAAATATTTAAGTAGCTCTTAAGTGCTCAACAATAGCCACTTAATTCCCACTTCAACTTGGCTGGTGTGACATTGAAATCTTAGCCTGAGTGAAGTTAAGGGGGCAATTGGCACTGAGGAATAAAGTGTAAAACTGGCCCTTAGTAATATGTTAAATCATTTTTAGTATGACACCAGGTTAAAAAGAGGATTTTGCTAATTTTAAACGAGTTTAGTACCGTATTATCTTTTCAACATTTTACTAAAGTTAAAATCACGAAATGGCTGCTTTGATTTTTTAGTATCGTACTAAATCCATAGTGTCATCTGATAGTATATCGGCCTTGCACGCGGGGTGCCCAGGTTCGAATCCTGCTCGTGTTCATTTTTTTTTTTGTAAATAATGAAGTCAAATGATTAAAATATAAACATCGAATACTTATTTAGAGTACATGTTGGGATTCGATCGACATATAATTAATTTACAAAGCATAAACACAATAATAGTGTTCATCAAAATTCAAACCCTACAAATGCTTTGCTATCTGGTTAATTAGCATTTTACTAGTTCGCAAAAGGTTTAAAATTTATGAAAATTTACTACTATGTATTTAGTAAATTGCTAACTAGTATCGTGTCAAGGTTGTTAAAAATTTTGAGCCATTGATTTTTAACTCTTCTGTCATTTTCTTAAAAAATTGTGTCACACCTATTCACGTACAGGAAATAAAATTACTCACGCAACGAACTAGGCTAAAAGAACAAATAAGCTATACTAAGATTGGAAACTTTCATACGTTTCATCCCCCCCCCCCCAAAAAAACCCATTTGCTTACATTGTTGTATTTGTACCTTTGACACTCTATCCATGAATAGATGTGAAATCGAAAATCAAAACAAAAACAAATTACTAGGGCTTGTTATCTATGTGTCTATAGGAAGAGAAACAGGAGCAAGTCAGTGCATATCTATTGTTTAGTAATAAATAAACACTCATTAGCAGTACGTGTGGGTGTGTTAACTATAGAACACTTCCAGACGTGTGCAAATTAAGTGGGACGAACGAAATTTTCAATATAATAACTTTATTTTCAAATAAAATTAAGAAAATATAACACAGGTCAGTGTTAATACTTAATATGGCCTCCATTGGCTTTTATAAGTGCGTTAACTCTTTTGGGAATTGATGAAACTAGCTCGTCGCAAATATTTTTGAGTTCGTCGTCATGAAACCATATATCAATTATAGGGAAAATAAGCTTAACTTTTGTGGCGCAATATTTTTTTCCTGAGCCTTACTTTAACAACTGCCCAGAGGTTCTCAATCCGATTGCGGTCAGGTGAGTTGCCAGGCCAATCCAAAACATCAATTTTGTCATTCGAAAAGAACAGATTCATTTTTTTCGATGCATGGCATGGAGCATGATTGTGTTGAAAAATTGAGGTGTGGACTAAAAGTCTCCTCCGAATGGTTGGAAGCAGCGTGTGCGTTAAAACTTCGGCATATTTTGTACTGTCCAACATGTCCTCTATTAGCTTCAGTCTTCCAGAGCATTCAAAATTAACCCCACCCCCCCCAAAAATTGACTTTAGGGGTATTTTAGTGGTATCCTTGCAGATCAAAGGGGCTCTAGTCTGAAAAAACAAATTTTTTCCAATTTTCCACTGTCCATTCTTTATGATTTTTAACCCGTTGGAGTCGCTTTTTCTTCATTTTGTGCATGAGAAGCTGCTGTTTCAAGACGCATCCACCTGGACGCCAGCTCTTCACTACTCCCTTTGAAGGTCAAAATTTGTCTTACCAGGGTTAATGACATTGTTTCGCACCAAAACCTTGTCATCATATGCTGATGTTTTGCATTTTCGCCCACAATGCCCCTTTCACTTTGTTTCAATTGATCCAGCCTTGTGTGAAGCAATAATCCTTGAAACACTGTATTTTGAAACTCCAACATCACTTAAAATATCCCGAATTGTTTTTTTCTGTATGCTCATGGAAGGCAATGATTTTGGCCCTCTTTTCCATTGAAGTATCCATGATGACGTAGCCTTAACAAATATTGTTTTGAATTGTATGATTTCAAAATGTTCCTTAATAAACGCAAATTAGCTTTTATAACAGCTAACTAAACTTAAATGAGTAACAAAAACATTCAAAATAGAAAATAAAATCTATAGCCTACCCAAACTACCGTGAATGTTTTAAAAATAGCGCAAAAATTATAGCCTACTATCAAAAACCTAAAAAAATTAGATTGTCCCAATTAATATGCACACGACTGTATAAGACGTACAAGATATTAGCTGTCGAATTCCATTGAAAGATTATTAAGATTTCTTCTACAAAATCTCAATTTGTTTATACCAATTGGTAATTTTCAGATTTAATTTCATCTGCGGAAAATTGTGATATTTTAGAAAGCTGGCAAGAAATAAATTTTAAATATTTCAAAATATAGCTTATTGCCTTGTCCGAAAATGTCAAATTTTATTGATAGATGTCGTTGATAATCAACTTGTCCCTAAAATTCGTGTCAAACCCGAATTTTATGATCTACGTTCTATTAAATTCAGAGTCAAGTTGGCCGTTGATCATAAAGTGGAGACTTTATTTGGTTCGAGGTTAATAATTTTTACCAAAACACGACTATTTACCTCAATTACTAGATTCTAAAATGTGATTTCTTCCATATAGTATATAACTCATTTTTGATTAACCTCTCTACTGTAACTCGATCTTTGAACCGCATATAAACCAAGTTTAAAAAATACTTAATAGTTAAATAATGGATGCGATCATTTTTGAAAGGAAGCACAATGCGAACATATGTACCTCTTCATTCGCACAACATCTGATTTATTGAAAAAAACGACAAACACATAAATAATTTAAAATCAACGTTTAGGAGCACACAGATGTGGAAAATTTAACTTGTCTGCTTCATAATGCATATATTCCATTTAATTTGGATCTTTTAATTCAAGTCTTAGTATTCTTATATGCCTTTAATCTGAAGAAATAAAAACAAATCAATTGTTGATTACTTGCATTTAGTTATTTGACACATGGTCGGTAATACAAACTTAAAAATAAAAAAAAATCAGACCGCTGGAGATCGTTCTCTTGGAAAATCCTGCTTTGCTGCCGATAGATTTACCAAAAGAACATGGCTACTGATAAAAAGGCCGCCGCTAGGGTAAGTTCCGAAACGTTCTAGTTTTGACGGTATTTTACTTCGCCATCCAAAGTTTGTCAGGCTGAATGTCGGCTATATTTCCTGTGTATACTTGCACGTTTATTGTGACAGTATGATGAAATTAATTGACCATTTTGGTAGAATAGTCAATTTTAATATTTCACAATAGAAGCTTGCAACTACTGTAACAAAGTAACAAATTTAACCTTACCAAGCAGTCGACATTCCAAATTCCACCACACACTGCATTCATCGAGCTACCTGCCATTTCAACTTTTCAAATTCAAAGCTATAACCGTCTAAGAGCGAATATGCAGAGCATCGTCAGTAAGCAGACACGTGATCATACAATTTATAGTGAAAGCAGAACATCATCATCAAGTCAAACATCACGCCATATGATTTACATGTGATGAGTTTTTCTGCACTCTTACAATTCACATTTGCTTGTTACTGCAAAGGAGGTACCATATGTATGGAAAACCCTGGACTTCTACCATGGGGGTTATATGTACCAATCTAGTGTACATGCGGGAAGTACCTACAAACATGCAGCTGAGTGCGTGGTGCTCTAGTGAAGAGCTTCGTAAGTGTTGTAAATGTTCTACCTTTGGTTTCGACCAAGGCCGGGGGCTGTATCCCAAATTATATGAAATTATTAGAGTTTAGTTTATTTTAAGGAAATCTATTGTAAATTATATGAAATACCTTGTTAAAGTATTTTTGAACGAAATTGTAATAAAAATTTATATTTAAACGAAATTCTAAGCTTTTCACGTACCGAGCCTTATTGCTTTCTTCAGTCAGACCTTGGACCCGCTTACGCTACCTCAGCTATAAACTAAAAAACATCACACTACCGAATCAAGATGCATTATAGCTGTCCATACTATCCAGTCAATATGGTCAATCCGGTTTTCATGAAGACGCCAGTAGACAGTTCAATTTGCGTGGAGAAGTATTTAACAATTGACTGGAAATTGGATGATACAACAAGAATTTATGGAAGCACTAATTTAGACGATATTTAGAAAGGGAACCACAATGAAAATCCTGCAAATTACAGATGAATCTCATTCTTAAACGCCTCATACAAAATATTTACAGCAACTCTTCAAAATCGACTCAGATCATGGATAGATGCAAAGAGATTAATAAGAGAATTTCAAGTGGGTCTTAGATCAGGTTGCTCAATTATAGACCATATCTTTCTACTCAAAAGTATAGCTGTTTATTTCTTGACAAAAAATTAAAAAAAAAACTATACGTGCATTTGACACGTTATAGACAGGAATCCTCTAATGTTCAAATTGTTTTGATTGGAAATTACATTAAATTTGAATCTGTGTCACAATCCACATTGTTGCATGTTGGCCAAGTATGTGGTGGAAAAAAATACGAAGTAGTTGAAAAAGTACTTAGATTTTATTTGAAGCGCATATTATTTCGACTGCCTCAAAATGCACCAAGCTGCATGATCTTGTTAGGACGGGGAGACGGAGAATCAAACTACATGTTGATTCAATTCATGAAAGTGTTGAATATACCTGATTTCCGCCTCTCCAAAATAGCAGATCTGCATGCAAATGCAATACGTAGCAGAGCTGGATGGCATAAGAATTGGCTCGATCTGGCTCAACAAGCTAATATAGCATTAAATCCTAATGACTTCAATTCATGGAAACCCTCGCTATACCAACTGATTTCTGATGTAGACGACCGTTTAATAAGTGGAGTATTCGGAAGATGCAGCAGATTCAATCAACAGAATGATATGCAGTAAACTGAACCACAAATTATTTTAGAGGTGACTACTCCATTGAAATAATAGCAATCAGGTTAAAGATGGGAAGTTAATTATTGAAGAGGATTTAATTATTTTTTGCGAACTGGCTATATTATACGGCTGAGAGGGAAGATATTTTTCCTTTTCTTGGGAGATGTCCAGTACTAGGGGAAACACGCAGTGTTTTGTGCAGATTTTTTATCCTAAGTTGTGATAAGATACGGAGTGGATTTAAGATACTTAAATAGGATGAATACAGTAAAACCTGCTAATCGGGACACTCTATAATCGGACCGCACCTTATGCATTAACTGCTATTTTTCATACAAATTATTCGTTGCAATCAGGACACCTGCTAATCGGACCATGGACCGCTAAGATAACATGCGTTGCTTAATGTATTCACCTGCCTAATTGGTCCAAGCGAAATACGTAACCATCGCATTTTTTTGTTTGTTAAATTGTTGGTACTGCCGCCGGGAGTTACTTTAAACTTATTTGGTGATTTTCCAATAAGTTTGTATGGTTAACTTTTGTTAGTTGGCAAATGAAACAATTAGAATTTTTTATATTGCGTATTGGCAGAGATTTTAGGTAAGTCAGTGCAATTAGCAATTGCTTTCTTAAAGGTGTTTGTTTTTGGTTTTCAATAAATCTACAAAGGTTATAAAAAAAGGTAAAAGAACAATGAGTAAACGAAATTTCTGTGATTTTGATCTAAAAAATAAGGTTGAAGATATTAAGTGTTTCGAAGATGCACATTTTATCTCAGAGAGATCTTGCAAGTAATTTGATTGTACCAAATCTCAAATGAAAAGAATTTTGAGCGCGAAGGAGGATATCAAACAGTGATTTAAAAAATTCGTTGGATTAAAAAAAAACGTATGAAAGCATTTGTATCTTTTGCCGAAATTGATGTCTTGACATTCAAATGGTTTTACTTAGCTAGGTAAAAGAATGTGCCAATTTTTGTACAATTCTCCAAGGAAAAGCACTGACAAATCTAATTGATTCCATATTTTTTTGGAAATTTTTGGGTGGTATATGCACTGGCAGCAATATTTTTAGGGACATGTATGCATGAGAGAAAACCTTTCTAAGTGGACCGGTCCGATTAAATCGGACCACCTCCTAATTGTACCACTTTTCTTCTGTCCCAAGGGTGGCCTAATTTGACAGGTTTTAATGTATGTCCAAAATATACTCATTTTGAAAAATTGAGTTCTCAATATGTAGATACAGAATTTTATGTGAAAATTTTAAATCTGAACCAGACATCATTTTGTTTATAAATTTGTAATTAAAAGTTATAATTTAATAAGATAAAACTACAAATTTATTTATCTATTCCAGTGCTTTTTGAGTCTACGACCCCTTTGATATAATTATAATATAATTTTGGCGACCCCCAAAATGGTCATTTTTTTCGAGTGAGAGTACCTATTGATCAAAAGATTAATGTCGTCTTTATTTGGCAATCCGGAATCCCGTTCCGACCCAGGATTCCAACTAAACCTTTTTTTGGTTCTGACAATTCTGAATTTTAATGTGATTGCATTTGTGAACATAATAGTGTACGTGAAATCATATCAAAATCAAAAATAATGTTTCTTCGATCACATTGTATGCAAAAGATACTTAATATATATACAATGATTTGCCATTTTGCCCTTTCACCCCCATATTTATATTGCATAATGTCAAAACGCAGTGGTAAAGTGGCAAATACAGCTGCATGCTCAATTACACCATCAAGTAGCAAGCTGTAACAATCACCATCACTTAAACCAAAACTTGATGACGGCACAGGGGATATGTGGAGCAGATTGGAGAATGCACTTCTTTAACAAAGTGAGTCAATTACATCTTCTCTTACCTTAAAAATTTCGCAGTCCGAAGACTGGTTATCCAAAAAAATTGATGACGACATAAACAGTCTTAAAAAATCGATTGAGAGCATGATTAAGAGAGTCCAAGTAATTGAATCTCAATTGAATGCAGTAGACTATCGAACACGAATATATCCAACTAAAACAACAAATTAACCAATACAACGAAACCATTAACAATATTTTAACACGCATGGAACAAACAGAAGATAAATACAAACAAAAAGAAATAAGTAGCGACGCACTGCTTGAAGGTGTACCTTATTTACCGAAAGAGAACTGGTTGCTGGTTTTCAACCACCTTCACTCAAAAGTATTTTCCGTTTAAGAAAACAAAACAATAACAATTCACACGCACCAATTGTAATAAAATTCTTGTCCCCGAGTGACAAAAGCACTGTTCTTCGATCAATTGCTAATTACCGAATGACATCACAACAACCACTGCGACTTCGAGATCTTGGGCTTGATGGAAATGATAACAACAAATGTGCGTTTTTTTTTATTTTTTTTTTTATTCATTTTTCTTTAATATTAACTTATAACTATCTTTAAGCTAGACAAAAATGTTTAAAACTAGCCTTATTATGAATAACTTAAAACTAATTTACTGGCCCTTTACGGGCGCTCTAAACTAAACTATATCTCTTAATGCTGATGTCTTTCGACCTAAAAACTATTTTAATTAATTCTAATTATTTTATTTTTATTTAACCAAGAAAACTTTTTTAACAAAAAACTTAGTAACATGTGCTTTTTTTTAATTTTTACTTATAGACTACCTAAAGCTAAACTAAAAATAATTAAATCTAGATACAACTAACTTATTCTAACTAGAAATACTTAAAAATACTTACATCTACTTGAAAACTAGAAGAAACTGTTTCGCCCTATCCCTTCGGTCCCGATCGGACACAGTCCTACTGAACCGAAGGCGCTCTTCTCCACCTTGAGCGATGACGTCTCGACCATACAGGATTCGCCTATCCACAGTTTTCCGGCTGACGTGGTAGATGAGCGGAACCGCCCCTCCATTCTGTATCAGGCCTCGACTGTCTAAATAGAGGAATGCTTCGGGAGGGATGTAGCCACTTAACCGCGCACTCTCAAAATATTCATTATTGGGGTAGTAAGCCCCAAAAATTAAGCTGTTGGTTGAGGACATCGCTCTTGCAGTATGACCCCGAATCAGCTTAAACAAAAAATTATCTATTCTGTTTATGTTGGCTCCGTTGTATAGAACCTGGTTGGAATAATATCTTGTGTACTCCGACTCTGGTGTTCTGTGTAATCCAAGGCAACGTCTAAGACACTGCCTCTCAAACACCCGAATCTTTTCCATTTGAGATGGGGCAACGTTGAATCTCACCGGGCATCCGTAGGTAATCATCGGCGTGATGAGGGCCATGTAACAAATCACCTTCACCCTACTGTCAAGACGGCTGCTATAAAACAGGCGTTTTGTCAAGACAAAGGCTCCTCTAGCCCTGGCCAAGGCAGCACCTATATGTCTGTCGAAATACAGGTACTGATCCAACCAGATGCCAAGCTACTTTACTATACTTTTACTCGCCAGTAGATGTCCATGTGGCCTTACGATCACCAGTTTGCGCCAGTTCTTTCTCGTATCCCTTGAGGCGCTAGACAACGGAGTCCTAAACAAAATAGTTTCTGATTTCTGGAAGTTGATTTTCAACTTCCAGTCATCACAATATCGCTGAATCTTCTCGAAGTCACTCTGCAAAAGAATTTTGATGACCTCAACTGTATTAGCTGTTCTGTACGCAATTAGATCGTCGGCGTACGCAATTGCCTGAGTTAGACTACCTATCAGATCGCTGGTGTAAATGCTGACTAGAATCGGCGAGTTAACCGCTCCCTGCTGAAGACCATTATTAATATTAAAAATTGCGGTAGAAGTTACATTGCCACTCTTGACAACAAACTTTCTACCATTTAGCATGTCATAAAGCATATACAATATAGGTTTACTTATACCTAGTCTGGTTAGCTTTAGATAGAGACCTTCTAACCATACGGTGTCGAAGGCCTTCTCCAAATCAACCAGTAGGGACACGTACACTGCTTTTTAGTTTTGTTCCATTGGATATCAGAAACTAGTTTAGACGCGGCATGAATTGTGTCATGTCCCGCCTTAAAACCGAACTGATTACCCGGGATAATATTTTTGTCCTCCGCCCACTTGAACAGGGCTCTATTAATAACCTTTTCAAATACTTTGCTGATACTCGGAAGAAGACTTATCGACCGGAGATTCGCCGGATTGGAGTTGTCCTTTCCCTTTTTTGGGAATTAAAGATTTTTAAGAGAACTTAGTCAAAAAGAAAATATTATTTGTTGAAAATTTGTTATCAACACACAATTATCGCCTTACTTCCTACTCAATTTTAAATGTCCCTTTAGCTAGCAAGAATGTGAATAAAGTTACTTTTCTTATTCTTGAGTGAGGTATGCGAACATTTTTCATACATTCCATTATGTATATATTTTCATAGTTTCAAGAGCCTTTTCTGCTGAAGCCTTCCTTCATAAAACACGATGAATTCGCACTTTTGGCTCACACTAGCCATAGCCAGCTCTTTTACTATTCTCTACTCAAACATCCCCATGTTAGGTTCTGTCGTCAATGTAGCCTCCTCATTCTCTAAATATCTGTGCTCCAGCAGCGAATGCCTTCTATGCTTTGTCATCATAATAAAGAATACTTATAGATGTAAGCCCGAAGCACCCTTATTAGAAAAATAGATTGACACAAGGATAAAGTATTGTATACCACACGACTATACGTATATATCCGCATACAAGCGCTCGCTTGCACAACTAAGAAAAAAAAACTACTCTGTTCTTTGTGTGAAGCTATAGTATATGAGTAGTAGCAAAAGCAGAAGCAGAACATCCTAGCACGACCACGAGAGTATATTCGTTCCTTAAATTGCATTCACATTTGAATGAAGCATCTTTTAAAAGCTTTTTTTCTAAGCAAACAGCTTTAATGCAACACACACGAGACGACATGCCATGTGGGAGGTTGAAAGCAAGTTGATGTTTAAAAAAAAAAAAAAAAAAAAACTATGAAAGTACAGGTTGACTTAAAGTTTTAAACAAAAGATGAGACTCTTATAGTTGTAAGCAATACCTCAGAGTTATAAAATTTAATCAACAATGATTTATTTGCTTAAGTTTTATTAATTTTCTTTTTAACAAAGAATTTTTTTATAAAAAAATCTTATAATGGAAGTTGGGTTTGAAAATTAGTATCCTCAATTAAATTTGTGAAGCTAAATTGCTAAAGATTCAATGGCAAGTTAAATATGGAGTATACATCATCTATCCTAAAAAATAGAATATCTTTGACTCATGAAGTAGTAAGAACAAGGATATGTAAGACTTATTAAGAAAATAATAATTAATATTGAATTGAAACAAAGAAAAATAAACAAAATTATGAAAATAAGTTAAGTTATTCTAGGACAAAATATATAGCACACTACATTAAAAAAGAAAAGCAAGTAAAATAACATAACATTTGATCGTGATACAAAGAAAATTATGTGTTAGTATTTAGTGAGATAACCTCTATTTTTAATCAAAACGACCCAAAAACGTTTCATACAGTGGAGGATTAACCTTCTCGGCGACCTGAGGCACTCTCAGTGCCTACCGCCCCCTTTTTACTTGCGATTATAGGTACTATAATAATTTTTTTTTTTGAAATTAATATCATAGAGACCGCCAAAAAAGTGGATCCCCCAATTCCACCTGTCTCTCTGTCTGTCACTCTGTCAGTCTGTCTGTCTGTCCTCGAGTTTACAGTCTAAACGGTTGGATAGATTTGCGTCAAACTTGATACATATTGTTTTTTCGGTATTATGCCCACACGTTTTCTTCATTTTTTTTAAGACGATAATTAACAGTAGCTCCCATACATTTTTTTGGCCAAAAAAAAATCTAATTTTTCTCAAAAACAGCTCCAACGATTTTTATAAAAAAAATCATGTCATTAATGAAGGGAAAGGGTACATTTTGATATTTTTTTTTGGAAAAAAAATGTTATTTTTGGTACCTCTAGTACAACCATTTCTTTTTTGGTTTTCGATTTCCTCGGAAACGGTTAATCTGATTTTTTTGAAATTTTTTTACGCAGAAGCTCCTAGAGAGTTTAAACACTATTGTATACCAAAATTTTTCCATACCATACAAAAGTTAAGAAAAAAATGTATTTCTCGAAAACGGGTACAAGAATTGTTATAAAAAAATGTGTGTTTTCCTAAATTAGTACCGTTCACTTTTAAGTATAAAAATATTTCTTTTTGCGTACTTATTAACAGTACTTCCCATAGAAGCACTTTTCATATTTTCGACTTTCTCAATATTGATTATTAATTAATATAATTTTGTTAATACAAATTCTCTCTAAAATGGTTAATAAAACTGCATACTCAAATTTTCAATTTTTAAAAAATAAATTAAATTTTTTTTTTTTGAAAAATCACATTTTTTTTTTTTAAATTTAAATTTTATATGAATATTAATAATATCTTCAAAATGGCGTTTCCATTTTGTTTCTAAAAACTGTTTTTAAAATTTTATAAATAAAAAAATTAATTTATTGAAAAAACCGCTCCAACGATTTTTGAAATGTTTTTTTTATATATTCTTATTAATCAACGAATTCAAACTGCATCTTTGCTTTCCCTCAAACTATAACGACTAAGCAATATAAAAACATTTAAGTAATTGCATTATCCATTTATTTCTAATTTATTATTATTTTCTTTTACGAATTGTTGCGTACGTCACTGAATACTAAATACAATGTAAGCCGTCATACATTTATGTATACATATGTGCTTTAAAAATCACATGAATCTTATGTGTGCATGTTGCACATAAATTTTGAAGTAGTATGTGTATTTTTTTTTTTTTTTTTTTATAATCTACACGCGCTCAAGGGATTATGAATACCCTTTAAATGCTTCAACACAGCGCGGGCGTGAGGGTGAGGTTAAGGAAGAGAAAGAATGATAGGAAAGATGTGTGGCGCGATATTCGGAGACTGTAGGTGGTTGCTGTCTCAGATTTTATCTCCAGGGATGGCGGCTGCACTAATGCGGAGAAATTTCCGTGTCTTATTTATCTATGCCCCTTATAATTCGCATTAATTTTTTTATTCTTTGTCATATTTTATCGGTATACTAGTTTTACTCAATCACATGTTGTTAGTTCTATGCCTAAACAGCATGTAATGAGTTAACCAGCAACTCATTGTATGACATTTATTTTTAGAATTGGTTTTTAATGGAAAAATAGGAAGACATAGACTACGGCAGGGATCGAACCTGTGACCATGAGGTTGACAGGCGAACACACAACTATCGCGCCACGGCCACCCCCAAGTAGTATGTGTATAGCTACCGACCCACCTACATCCTTCATTTCCATTATTATATGTACATGTTTACATACCTAGGTTCCATCAATGTGTCTATATATGTAGATATAATTTACTCTCCTAACTTACATAATTAAAATCCATAATTTAGATTTAAATATACATTTGTAGGTAGGCACCTATGTAACTATTCCTTGAATCATCCATTCCACAATTTATTATAATAAGAATCAAGTTAATCTTACCTACATAGGCTTTAAAAGATAACTTCACCTAACTAACTAAACCTCAATGAATAGCTACAGTTGTTAGCTACAAGAGCAAGTTCGTACGATCAAGTCGTGCATTTTATTTCTTAAATACTATGTAAGGATCGTATTTGAATGGGCTAACATCGAAGAGTTGTGTGACAGACACGGTTGTCTTTTTGGGGGTGAGGAATTTGAATGCGACGGTAGTATTTTCGAAATATGTCACATGTCATTGTTTTTAAAAAATTTGATAGAATTTTTGTAAGCAAAATTACATTACTAAGTGTTTACTATACTCGTATGGCGAAAATATATTTTCCCTTATATTTCAACGAAGAACTTAAGTTTTAAAACTGGGAACCCGTCCAATATTTTTTATAGTGCAAATGGGTATTGCGTGTAGAATATTGCGATTAATTTAATAATAAGATCTAGTAAGATATATATAAGAAGTTGATTGCTTTTGTCCTTAAATTAAATGGTGTATGTCTTAATGCGTTTTGTTGTTTTTTCCTAGCACCTTGGGGGCTCATGATCTCATGACCCTCCCACTGGAGCCGCGCTTGCGCTTTACATAGTGGTTTATATATTTGTTGTTGAAAAGACAAATAGTTACAGGTCTTTGGTAGTATTATATTAGAAATGGTATTGGTATATAACTTTTCTTATAAAAAAAAATCCAAGAACTTGTTGAGTGGAACATGAATTTGGTGTGAGAGTAGATAATTTATTTTAGTTAGTCCCAAAAGTAAGTGTAGGAAGAAATTTCAGTTCCGAACAATTTCTCTCCATTAAAAAAGACAAATAATTTTGTATATAAATTTTAAGAATTATTTATTTAAAATATTCAGCGTAATAAATATGGGGTTGGCTTTATAATAGCGTAAACTTACTTCTATAACCCTAATAACCTCTTTACAGCTCGAATCAAACTATGCATTTTCGTTCGGTTTGATAGATTTCACCCTATTCGGGATAAAATTTCTCATTCCGTGACAAATTAAATTTGTTATCATATCTGCGCCGGAGTCTACGTCACCACGGAGGAAACATAGTTACCAGTTAAAGTTCCTGAAGAAATTATTGAGACCGTCCCAGTTGGCATTCTCATATTGCCATACGGTTCTCTTAAGTGATTTTTCTTTAACTGAGTATTGTTGGCTATATTTTTCTCAAAATGCGAGGTTTTATTACTGGAACTTTTTATATTTTATTTTTTATTATTTTATTATACATATTAAGAGATTTCTAAAATGCCAAATATTGCAATGACAGATTTCGTCATAAATAATTTTAGTATTGATCAAATTTATTTTATGGACAAAAATAAAATACTATATAGCTTTTCTCTTAAAAAAAACTATTGAATCAATGAATCCATTAGTCAAATCCAGAATGTCCCAAACCTGAGTGCCAAAATACCAAAATAGTGAAAGTCAAACGATTTCGAATATGCTCCAAATTGAATTTCGAATTTAAGTTTTTTGTAAATTATGTGTAAATTTTGTTCCAATTCTACTCCTGACTTTTGAAGTGCAGCATCGCTCTGGACAGCAATTTAATAAAATTAAAAAAAAATATAATAAATATATAAATAAATATAAAAAGAAGAGTATTAGAGTTCTATTTCGTTCTTCCACCCCAAACTTGGCAGAAGATTTCATTTCGTTGCAAGCCGGACAATTTCTTAGGTTAGGTTATTGGGCTGAAAATTGATGACGTTATCGTCACACTAAGATCAATTTATATCCATTGTGTTACCCGGAGTGTAGTCACTCTTTTCCGATATAAGCCTGTGCCCTCTGAATCAGTCAAGCCATTTGGAGACATTGACGAAGTTCGATATGTTAATTCCTGAAATATTAGAGATCTCTTCCAAATTATTGAAGAAGTAGCTACCTAACAGATTCTTCCTCTGGTGACAGAGTGCAGTTCAGTGGCAGAGAAAGTGTGAGGTGTCCGCATGCACCTCTTCGTCACCGCATCCTATGCATATATCGTCTGTACTGAGTTTCGTTTTGAATTTATGATATCCCAGCAGGTTATGCCCAGTGATTAGGCTTATAAGAGAGCGAAGGGATCTCTTGTTGTGTTGCATAATTTTGTATGTCCTCTGCTTGTTCAAGAATGGCCATATTTTCCTGGTAGTGTTACAAGTGTCAAGTAGGCTACACCTTGTGTTGGATTTCTTTAGGATCCTGTCAGAAATTTTCTGTTTAAAGTAAAAGGGTGGGATATTTACTAGCTCTGCTTGACTGACGTCAAGCGCTGATCCCTGTCTTGCCAACTCATCGGCATTTGCGTTACCCGGAATATCGCTGTAACCCGGGACCCAGCAGAGTCTAACATTCTGTGGGGTACCAAGAACAATTAGCTCTTCACGGCAGCAAGAAAAAATTATGGATTTTATTACAGTGGACGAAATCGATTTTACTGCCGGTTGGCTATATATAGGTATATAAAAGGTGATATCAGCCCGTGGTAGCGCCATCATCGATACATGCCTAGCAGCTGTTTTCACTGCCAGTACCACGCGGAGAAGACAATAATATAATCTGGGAACCTAATTGAGTTGTTTAACTCAAGAGCTTCCGAGAAAAAGCCTGCACCAACACCATTGTCCATTTTGGAGCCATCAGTATAGATTGGTGTCGCTGATTCACTGGTGAAGGGTTGGTTGTTCATCCATTCTTCTCTGCTTGGAATGGCAGTTTGGAATGGTTTATGAAAGTCAAGTTTGAGTGTTTTATAGTCAGTACTAATACTCGCACCCAGATGTTTCTGAAGAATCCGTGCGTGTCCTATTGTGCTGTTTTTCCAGGTATTAGTCTGGCTTAGCCTTAAGGCTTATACAAAAAGATCTAGGGGTTTCAGTTTGAGTTTCGCCTCTAACCCTGCGATTGGCGTGGATCTCATGACCACCGTAATTCCAATGCACCCAAGTCTCTGTACTTTTGTCAGGGTTTTAAGATTTTTTACTTGCGATTATAGGTACTGAAGCAAGTTATGTATTCGTACAAAAATTTTTTTTTTCTAACAATCAAACAGGACATTACGATCGAAAGTGGGTCCACCAATTCCGTCTGTCTGTCTGTCAGTCTGTCTGTCAGTCCTCGAGTCTGCAGCCTAAACGTTTATTTGATTCCAACATGGTACATATTGTTTTTTCGGTAATATGCCCACACGTTTTTTTCATTTTTTTTTAAGACGACAAATAACAGTAGCTTCCATACATTTTTCTGGCCAAAAACAAAAATCTTATTTTTCTCAAAAACGGCTCCAACGATTTTTATAAAAAAAATCAGTTCATTAACGAAGGTAAAAGGTACTACTTTGATAATTTTTTTTTTTGGAAAGTGTAGTAGAACCATTTTTTGGTTTTCGATTTTCTCGGAAACAGTTAATTTGATTTTTTGAATTTTTTAACGCAGACGGTCCTAGAGAATTTAAACACAATTCTTCCGAAATTCAACCCGAAGTGAGTGGGCGTAGTGTAGTAGAGGATGACCACACTCAAGCGGTACACCTGATACTCGAGATTGCTAACCAGGGACATATCTAGCTGATAGAGACTTGTTGGTTGAGGCTCAGGTCCACATTGGGTAAGTTAAGGTTTAATCCGATCATATATATCAACATGTACAGGGTGTCCGCCGGGAAGATGTACTACTTTTGTTTATAATTTTTGATTAAATGAAAGAGAATGGATCTTATAATGAAAAATGTTTTATTTAATGTCGGCAATTATGTATGGAATACAATATCAGGTAAATGTCCGCCTCTATTAGTCTCACAAATGTGAGCCCTTTTGAGCACATTTTTCATTACATTTCACGCGGTATTTCATTAATTTCATCACGAATATTTAGTTTGATTTTCTCAAGCGTTTCTGATTTGTTTGCATAAACCTTGCTTATCAGACATCTCCACAAAAGAAGTCCAAAGCAGTCAAATCAGGCAATCGTGGGGGCCAATCAACATCACCATTTCTTGAAATATCTTGTTGTGGAAACAGGTCTCGCAGTAATTCCATTGTAATCCTGGATGTATGCGATGTAGCACCGTCTTGTTGATATCACATGTTAATCAAGCCCAAAACATGCCGTTGTGACGTTAAAAATTTCGGCGTAAATGTTCTTGTGGAAGAAGCTCTTGTGTCAACTGAATATTAAATGGAAACAAATACAAATCCTTGTGCAAAATTGTGGCCAAATTTGTTCTTTGAAGACCAAGCTCCTGAGCACGGCGGCGAATTGAGGTTGATGGATTGTTTTGAACACTTCCTTGAGCAGCAGTAATGTGTTCAGCCGATTTGCATTACGTTGTGCACCATGCTTGGGCCTATCACCTACACACCCTCTTCTTCGAAATCATTCACTACAAGATAAATAGTGCGTTTTGTTGGCACGTTGTTTCTCCCAAAAGTTTCACGTAACTTTCTCATCGTCACAGTAATCGATGATTTATTTTGATAAAATGTTTTCTAGATTAAAACACGTTGGTTTATCAAATATTATTCAATAATAAATTTACCGCGCGTTTACTTCACGACTGCCAAATAATACCTGTCAAGACTAATATTTACCAAAATGGCGGCAAAACAAAGTAGTATACCTTCCCGGCGGACACCCTGAGTTGTAGTACAACCAAACTTTAAAACGTGTAAGTAAAACTTATATTGTTGCACTCAATTTCGAAGTTTTTTTTTTTTAATTTTGCAAGCCACTCAAGGGGTTCTGACTACCCTTTAAATATATAAACACAGTGCTATTGAAAAATAGGACAGGATTAGATTGGAAATACCTGGCTTTAAATGTTTGAATATCGCAGTGGGATGGAAAAGTTTGGCAGGTTAAAGTATTGCACATTCGTGTAGTATGGCTTAAGAAGGAACACCTTTATGTGAAAGTACGTTCGATGTTGGGCTCAAGGGTAAATACATTGTGACGTGATGAGAGCTTAGCAAATGGAAAATGTCCCTATATTTTGTGGTTAATAACTAGCGCCTAAAATAGCCGATCCAGTTGTATTCAAATTTAAAACACTTTAAACATACAGGGTGACGTACGAATCGTGCTACAAAAATAAAACGTAATAACTTTTTTTCAGTGTGAGTAATCGGCTTATTTTTTTTTATTTTATAGGCTGCTATTTAAATTTGTCAAATGAATGCTTGGGATACTGCAAAAAGGATTTGGATAGTGCTGCGATACCATTCTTTGCAGTCCGTCATTTCCGTCCAAAGGGGATTTACTCCCCCGAGTAGATGGACCATTATGAGGCTGGTGAACATGTTTGCCGAATCTGGAAGAATCGAACGAAGACCGTATCATCAAGATCCCAATGTTCGGGTTCATGATACAATTGTGGCTGTTGCAACGGCAATACAGACAAATCCAAGTGTTTCGACTCGAAACTTATCGGGCCAAATTGGAGTTAGCAGACGGCCATTACAACGGATACTTCATGATGACTTAAACTTGTTTCCGTACAAAGTCCAAACTACAAGCAAGTTAAACCCTCAGGATTTGCCTGTTCGCCTGGAATTTTGCCGAAAAAATGATTGCAATGGCCGAAGAAGACAACACATGGATGAATTGTTTGTTCATGAGGCCCATTTCGACTTAAGCGGCAATGTTAACAACAAAATTGCCGTATATGGAGTGAATCTAATCCAGAAATGCTCCATGAGATGGAACTGCACGCAGGAAGAGTCACTGTGTGGTGCGCAGTTTCATCAAGGTGTATTGTCTGGCCATACGTCTTTGAAGAAAACGGTGTAACATAAACTGTCAATGGGGACCGTTATTTAAAAATGTGGAAGGATTTTTTTTACCCAGAACTTCGTGGAAAAAGTATCCTTTTTAGCAGGATTTGGTTTCAACAAGATGGCGCAAGTGCACACGTAGCCACACAAGTTATGGCGAAGCTCCAACGAAAATTCCCAAACAAATTGATATCCAGAAACTGCACTTTCCGCTGGCCCCTCAAGGTCACCTGACCTGACTGCACCAGACTTTTTTTTATAGGGTTTTGTCAAGCAGGAAGTGTACAAAACGAAACGCAGGAATTTGACTGGATTGAAGCAGTCCATTAAGACAATAATTGAGGCGATCCCAATTTCAATCCTTCAGGCCGCAATGAACAATTTTCTGATCAGGTGCCGCATATTCGTGGATGAGCGTGGAGGTCATTTGCGGTCTATCATCTTTAAAAACCATGAGTTATTTTAAATAAAATTAAATTTTTAATCCAATAAAAAAAATTAATTGATGATTACATCGCTTAAAATAAGTTATTTAAACTTCTTTTTGTAGCACAATTCGTGCGCGACCCTGTAGTTAAGCCATGATTCCAATTTAGGGTGCAATTTGCACTGCAAATGAAATTAGCAGGAACGCACTTCACGAATGTGGTGTGCTTTACCCAAATTTATGTTTTCTGCCCTTTAAAATGTCTGTAAATCCTCTCTAATAAATCCTATCCGATTTTCCTAATTTGCTCGAACTATGTTTATCATTTCAAAGGAATTTGTAACATTTTCCAAGTTTTCTACATTGTGTTGTTTGTGGTTAGAAGTGCTACCTTATTTTACCTCTATAGAGTGGGGAGATTAGTATAAAACAATACTTGGAATTGGAACATTCGACTGGTAATGTTAGTGGCATTATTAAATATAGTTTTATATTTGATATCTTCGCAATCCTTGAATAATCCCAAATTAACAAATTAGTCTCACACTGTTCCCAAATATTTCGGAATTAATAACTAATATTTCCTGATTGCGATCTTCCCATTATAGATTGTTTATTTCCTCACATTTCTGGAGTAACCCATAAAGTTGACAGGTATATATTGTCATTACTTATTTCCCTTCCATCCGAATAGGTTAATATGATACACGGGGCACATTACACCGATGATAAAAGGTATCTTAAAGTATAAAATTCAGACATAAAAGCCATTTATCACAAAAGATATATAAATTATTAAAAACAACACAAACAAAAAACTCATAAGGGAAACAAAGCTCAATCAATCAAGTCAAGTCTAACAGTTCTTATAGCAAGATAATAATTACAAAATACCTACTATACACATAAGTACACAAAGCAAATACACACACATCCATATACAAACACATAGACCCCTTTCTAAGATCTAAGGTTTCATAATGTTCAAAATGTGACACCAAGATGAGAATGAAAAATAGCTAGGTTCTCTATGCGATAATAATTTTCCATTAAATCAAAATCCCCAAAAAATGTGATTATATCCTTTGAGACATTATTAATAACGAACAGAAATAAGAGAAAGGCACAATGAATGCGACGTACTATGAAGAAAAAAGGCTTAACACTGAAGAAAGTGAAGAATACAAAAAAAAAAGAAAGCCATTTGTTGTATAATTAGTTTTCGACTCAACGAATTGAATAATACTCCTTGGTGGTCCTCATCGCAATGATAATCCCTCTTTTTTTCAATGAAGATAACAAAAGCTAAATTATAGTTGTGAGTTGTCAGCAGAATGCTTATCGCTTGTGTATCTAACTTCATTCAATTTGTCATGAGAAAGTATAATAGAAGAAAAGAAAAAAATAGATACAAAAACCAACCAACCAACCAACCATCCAACCCCCGGAAGTCCTTTATTTTAGATAGATATTAGATATTTGTATTTATTATCTCGGCATCATTCAATCAATAATCTTTTGTTTTTAAATTGGGCGTGTCCTTGGTGACATTATTTTTTTTTTTTTTTGAAAAAAAAAACGAACAAAAGTAAAAGAGTCAGCCAGCCACACAACCATCACACACGGAAATGTAGATATGAGATTTTAAACAAAAATGTCCTTCAAATTCGAGCAGAGAGATACAAAATAATGCACGCTTCGAACATACACATATCCCACTTCTGAGACTTTGTTAACAGAGTAGGTAGGTAATTGTGATTATTTGAATAAACAAAATGTAGAACGAAAAATAACTTTGAGGCACTTAAGAGGTTTCTTCTTCTTCATTTAACTATATACGCCTCTCACGAGTAGTTTTCTAGTTTTTTCTTTTTTTTTTTAATTTTTAAAGAAGTTGGATGAAAAAAAAGGTATAAACTTTTTTATTATTCTAATCAAAAAGACGAATAAATTGTAACATGTACAACACAAGACGACAACACTTGAGAAGAGCGTCTATATTACGTACACTTTTGTGTAGGGTTCTCTCTTACCAGTTGGGTGCTGATGCTGATGCTGCTGGATGCTGGGGGAAGTTCTCGGTTTCACTTTGGAGCACATGGAGAACATAGCGTTTGCCTATGTCTTTCTGCCTTTATGTGTTCTTTTCTTCTTTATTTCTTACAAAAAAAAAAAATTACGAAATGTCCTGTTGTTGATTGCACCTTAGGTATAGAAGACGTACGTAACGCGTTGGAATTCCTTAACAGCTGCTTGAGATAGAACTCGGTGATGATGGTTTTAACAATTCGGTAATTTGGTTCTTAAGGCTAAGTATACACGTATAAAAGGTCACATATAGGAAGGTATATGTACATCAGGATAAGTATTCGACAGATAGGTACACGTACAAAAAGAAAACAACAACAAAAATGATGTCAATAACACTAAGGCTGAGTGAGGAGATGGGCTTTTTCGCTTTTTCGCTTTTTCTATATACTTTATCGACACATTTCGTTCTATTTTTTTTGTATATTTCTTTTTTTTTTTTACAAAAACTGATAAGATAGATGATTATGTTCTTTTCAGAGCTCGAAAAAGAGAGATTTTTTAAAAATTCACTTCGCGCAATTTTTCATAATTCTGATGAGCCCACACACATAATTGGTAATTTTCACTTTCAGCAGCAAAGTTACATCTGCTTCTTCTCGATCGTCGATAAAATGTACCTATGTGTACTTTGTTGCTACAATAGTGTCACCACACCTTAATTGAACTGAATGCAAACTTATACTGCACGACGAGGACAACAACGACAACGAGAATGATGACGACGACGACAGCTATAACGACAACGACAATAGCAACGAGGATGAATGCAAGGAAAAGAAGAAATCAACTTTCTACCAGGAGCGGCAAAGCACACCATACACAAACAACAACACACTAAATTATAAAAATCCTTCCTTGCCGAATTCCAGAGTTCCAACCGACAGCGACAACGACAGCAGACGAACAATAATCAAACTAACAGTCACCACTTGGAAGGACTCTCTGTGAATTCTGAAACCGAAACAGATGATTTTCATATATGTGTATTGTTGTTTCTGATGAAATGAAAGGAACATCCTTAACGAATCGAACCCAACATTCGTTCGGTGTACCGAAAAAAAAGCTCTTCTCTGACTGCAAGTGTGTTAGTAGGTTAAACGCCCCCAACATTTGAAGTATGGACGAGACAAAAGCAATAATTCAAGTAGAAAAACTTTGGGCAGGACTTTCGTTAAGTTTTTGTTTTTTTTTTCTCTCTCTGTATACAGCCAGAACTATAATATCGATAGTTGTATTGCTTGCTTTTTTGCTTGAGAATATTACATACATTTCTACTAGTGAACAACTGCTAGATGACAGTTTGACGAAGTGTTGTCAAAATGACAACGAAAAGTCACACCATCAACGGATGTAATTTTTTGATGTATTGAGAGAAAGTCCTGTATTTAGTGAATGAAAGCACTGTGCTGCTCTTGTGCTCTCTGTTGTGTATATGTGAAAGGATATCCGTTTGAATGAAAAGTGTTTACAAAATGCTTTCGGTTGCGTTGGGGTCTTTTCATTCTTCTTTCAAACAAAAATTTGGTGTTTCGACAAAAAAAAAAGGAATTTATTTTTCCCTTTGTTTTCTATTTTCTGTTCATGAAACAAACGAATTGTATAAATGACGTTTTTTTTCAATACACTTATAAAAGAGAAAAACTTAATGATTGAATGCGAAAATCGTCATCATTGTGTAGATAAACGTAGATGCTAAATGGTGAGGCATACTCTTAGTGTCAGGAATTTGGTTGAGTCACAACATTCAATTAAGTTAAGAAAAAATGTTGGGTTCTGATGGATCCAAGTATAACCGATATAATATTCGAAACACTTTTTTTGTAAACGTGACTTTGGGCTTGAAAGAAATTCCGAAGATGAGCTCATTCTAGGGAAATAAAAAGAATATTTCTGTAGACATAAAAAAGATATTTCAGATATAACATAATAATCGCTGGTGTAATAGCTACTAAAGTACATCAACATAAATAAAAAAAGGGTTATTTTGAATTGAAGGTCAGTCAGTGTTCAGCCGAAGAGTTTTATAATTAGGGTGACTCAATTTCTTGTCGGAATAATTGACAAATTAGATATCAAAAATTGTATGGTCCATATTTAGGTAAGCAATCTTTAATATGTATATATAAAAATATATATATGAATGTTTATTTCGGATACCTTAAGACAAAAACTCAGCTGCTAATCAGTTTTTTTTTTTGCTCAAACTTTTTCGATACTGTCCACTAACTAATTAATTCAGATTCTTTCTAACTACCTGCAGTCAAGTTCTTCTGTAATACCACAAATTACTTTTTCACCATTTAAAGAAATTGAAAAATTCAGTCCTTGGAAAGTCCGAAAATTTTTGGGGTCTAAATTTTTTACAAATACCCAAATTTTTGATGGAGCTGAAATTGACATATCATACAGAAAGGTTTTCTGTCAAAAACCGATGATTTTGCTTTAGCTTTCTAAACAAAATTATTATGATAATAATTTTAACTATATGCCTGTAAGACATAAGGTCTTTTAAATGCAACCTGAATTGCACGACAATAGTTAGAAGGAATATAAAGATAGGAAAGAATTTTTTGTTGGCACAGTGGATTTGAGAATTATATATTTACTAACTCATTTTAACCTACCGGCGGCATCCAATTAAAATTGGAGGTATAGAAAAGAATGAACCCACACGTCTAAATTAGCAGTCACCCAGTAGGAAATTTCAAAAAATTCATGCATGAATCACCAACTATTTCATCAATGAGTGGAAGCTACACCCCATGAATTTGTTATGAAAACATGGATGAATTTAATATGGGGCTATCATAGCTGTTTAGCAAGTGATTTTTGTGGTGAATATTTAACAGTGAAATCACGAAGTAGGGGTAACTAGTTTATTCATAAGCAAATTATATGTGATGAAAAATGGCATTAATGTTAAGCTGTGAAATCACTAGATAGCTTAAAGTTGCTTATTCAGCAGGTGAAAAATGTCATGATGCTCATCCATTAATTCACTCTGTTAATGTAACTCGTTAATTCGCATATGAATTTTATATGATGAAAAATGCCATGAATGTTCAATTATGAAATCACTAGGTAAAGCATGTATGATGCCTACTTCTTTTTCCACATTTTGTATGCACTAATTAAAGGGTTATCCATTTTGCGGTTTCAAAAGTAAACGTAAATAAAATACATATAAAATATTTTTTTTTCATGATATTTCTTTCTTATTATAAAGTTTAAACGTTGTCATTATGTGTGAAATACTACATCATATAAATGACCACCACGCGAATTGTTGCAAACATCGATTTTCTTGAGGTAATTTTCGAACATTTTTTGACACATATTGGGCGGTATCTCAGCCATAACTTGACGAATGTGGGTTTTCAAGTGCTCAAGAGTTAAAGGTTTATCTGCATAAGCCGTAGCCCTACAATGATGAGAGACTCCAACACAAATATTTTATTTGATGGTTAAAAAATTGAGTAAAAAATAATATTATTGTTTTTATTAAACACCTTTATTGGTAAAATTGGTAAAGCCGAGAAATTCCATCTGTTATGCATTATCTATGTCAAGATTAGACTAATACTCGTTAGCTAAATTTTCACTAAATCTTGAGGATTTATCATTCAAATTAAAACTTTTAAGTAATGTTTTAAGATAAAACTCATTTAAATCCTCATAGGGTTTTTAGATGTACAAACCGAACTAGCCTATTACCATATCGAAATGAACACATTCATCGAAAAAGTGAATTTTTCATTTCGTTTAACGAACAGCCTATTTTTTTTGTACATTACTCCAGAAAATTAATCAGCATTTTGTATTTTGAATATGGTGATTTCAAAATTAAACAATTTTTTTTAAAGATTTAAGATTTATGTTATCTACATTCAATTAACGTTCGGTGAAAACGTATTAGAATTAAGTAATCACAATGACGCAACATTTTAAGCAGCCTGGTATAAGCTATTACCATAATACTACTTAACAATTTGTAAATATTAAAGCAATTTACTAAAATATTCGAATTCCTAATTTTGAAATTTTTTCAATTAGGGACCGTTCATAAAAAATTACAAACAAACTAAACCAATATAGCTTTTTGGCATTTGTAAAATGTTAAAGTGTCATATGGATTTAGTGTGGTGCTAAAATATAAAATAGCCCTTTGGTAATTTTAACTTTATTTTGAAGTTTATAATTAACAAAATCGTCGAAAATATTCAGCTTATATATTGAAGTACTTTAATCAAATGTATAAGAGTACAACTTTCAGTACAACTTTGCGTACCAACTACTACGTTTACATAGACATACAGAATAGAAAGTCAACCGAAGAGAAAAATTCATTTTCCCGATGAATGTGTTCATTTCGATCTGGAAATAGGGTAGTTCGATTCAAGATTTAAATGAGATTTATTTTAAACCTTCATCTGAGAAGAATAAAATTTGTATGGTAAATCCTCAAGATTTTTAGGAGATTTGGACTGCAAAATATTTTATAGGAAATGGCTTACACAAATTAGATAACATTATCTAAGGAATTTTCTGCGGAAACTTATACAAATTTATTTGGATAAACTTAACCAAACGCGAGTGTGACTTTAAGAATTAGGTGTGTTCGGAAATATGATTATATTTACTATCTCAGAGTTCAGAGACATTAAAACAAAAAACTATGCCCTGTTCTGTAACTATGATTGTGAACCGTGATTATTTGTCAATTATGAAAGCTAATTTTCTTAAATTCTTAGCGCCGACATTCTTTTCTTTTCTTTTTCGGACATAAACAAAGGAAGACGATTATTGTTGTATTTTTCATTTTTGATATGGCTTCGACTGCCTCGTTCCGATTTTGCATTGGTTTTGATATTTAAAAAAAATCCGAAAACTGAACGGGCCCATTTGACATACCTATATCTTTGCAATCTTTGACGTTTAATGAAAAGCTGATGGAATTTCACAACGTTTACCAGAAAAATTATAAAAAGGGTGTTCATTCAAAATTTTGCGTAAACTTATCTTTTACAGAATTGGTAAACTTATCTCGTTGTTTGAATACAATAATCAAGAGCTTTAAAATTCGTCTTCATTGATCTAGGTGGCCAGTTGATATCGCCATGACGAGAAATTATGTGGCCAGGAAATGTCTCTTGCAATAAAGCCATATTCGCTCGAGTTTTGTGGCATGTGGCACTGTCTTGTTGAAACCACATATTCTCCAAGTCGTATTCTTCAATAGCAGGCAAAAAAAGTCGGTTATCATATGACCATAGCGCTCCGAATTGACGGTGACAGTCGTTCCATCGTCGTTTTAGTAGAAGTAAGGTCCAATCACACCTCCGATCCAAAGAGCGCCCCCAATAGTGACTTTTTGTGGATGTAATGGGGACTGAGTTCTGCGTCAAAAGTTACATTTTTTTTCTTTCTGGAAGTAGACTTACGTACATATAAGGCTCCAAAAATATATATCAAAAGTTTTGATTTTATAAGTCTTATGAAAGTGAGTGACCAAAAAAGCCCGATTAAACATTTGCACTTACCACTATATTTTTTCTTTTTTTTTAACATATAAATGAAGCTATTACATACGTTGCTGCGGGCTGAGCGAATATTCCATCACCATCTTCACAGTCCATTGTCATGTGTTCTCTTATTTCTTCCTTATCATGACTGGCTTTATTTTGCAATTAAGGTATGTTTTGTAATATAATTCTGAAATGATTCATCAACCTAACTTGTGAAAAATCAAAAAGTTAAAAGAATTTTATTCACTTATCTTTCAACAAAAATATAACACAAACCGATATGGTGTCCGAAGACACCCAAGTTACCACGGTATCTTCAATCCCAAGAAAAAGAAAGGAAATGCACTAAATATAATTAAGATAACGGGTTTTCCATTTTGCGGTTTCAAATGTATAGGGCTGGAATTCGACATATGTCAAACCAAGTTGTTAAACCAATTTTTTTTTCAGTTGAAAGTCTGATATTTACGAAAATGGATGCGCACAACGCACAAAAATTGTTAAAACCTACTACAAAAATGGTGATTCTGCTACAGCCACATATCGTGCTTTAAGAGGAGATTATGGTTTACATAATCGTCCAACTACGCAAGCAATAGGCAAGATTGCGAAGAAATTTGAAGAGACTGGATTGGTTACAAATATTGTAAGGCCTGTGCATCATCGTTTCGCTCGTATCACTGAAAATATCGCTGCTGTAAGTGAAAGTGTTGCCGAAGACCCGAATGTATCGATTCCTCGTCGTTCTCAGGAATTAGGACTGTCTTACGGCACATTATGGCGTATTTTGCATTTGAATCTACACCCACATCCATATAAAGTCCAGCTAACACAACAACTGAAGCCAGCTGACCATTCAGAACGTCATAGATACGTCAAATGGGTGCTTGAAAAACAGGCGGTGAACGGCTATTTTTCCAACAACATTTTCTTCAGCAACGAAGTAAATTTCTCACTCGGTGGGTATGTTAATAAACAAAATTGTCGTACTTGGGGCTCTGAGAATCCTCAAGTAATTGAAGAGAGTCCATTACATCCACAAAAAGTCACTGTTTGTTGGGGCGCTCTTTGGTCCGGAGGTGTGATTGGACCTTACTAGTTCGAAAACGACGATGCAACGACTGTCACCGTCAATTCGGGGCTTTATGGTCACATGATAACCGACTTTTTTTTGCCTGCTATTGAAAAATACGACTTGGTGAATATGTAATTTCAACAAGACGGTGTCACATGCCACACAACTCGAGCGAATATGGCTTTATTGCAAGAGACATTTGCTGGCCGCGTCATTTCTCGTCGTGGCGATATCAACTGGCCACCAAGATTTGACACCGCTTTTTTTTTGTGGAGCCACGCGAAAGACTGTGCTTATGCAGATCGACCTTTAACTCTTGAGCACTTGAAAACCAACATTCGTCAAGTTATGGCTGAGATACCGCCCAATATGTGTCAAAAAGTGGTCGAAAATTATCTCAAAAGAATCGATGCTTGCAACAATTCGCGTGGTGGTCATTTAAATGATGTAGTGTTTCACACATAATGTCAAAGCTTAAACTTTATAATAAGAAAGAAATATCTATGAAAAATATAAAATATATATGAAAAAAAATATTTTATATGTGTTTTATTTACGTTCACTTTTGAAACCGCAAAATGGATAACCCTTTATAAAGTAATAATGAAAAAAATAAAGGCATGGCACTCTTCAAAAATAACGACTTTTATTTTTGAAAAAGTGACAGTTTAAATTTTGATCAGTTACATACATTTGTGAAGTTATTAGATTAGTGCCCGTTTGCTGATACACAACTTAAGTCTTTATGTTCTACTTAAGCACTTATGTGATAGTTTACTCAGAGGAAAAAGTAGCTCATAAGCATTTAAGGTTGAACATAAATATCTATGATTCGTATCAGCAAACCTGCCTAAGTAGTTGAAAATTAGTTAGCCATTTGGTTAGGGAATGTCTCGTTTTCTTATATCTCGTCCCGATTTCGGAGATTTTAAATCGGTGAAAGTGCTGAACCATCGATCAAAGTTTTTACAACGGTGACGTTCGATCAATTCGAATTTGGGCGTCTGATGTGTGGATGTACATTACCTATGCAAGTTCAAAAAAAGTCAATTCGTTGTTCTTTGACCGATTTCCATGAAATTGAAATTGAATTATGATAGAAATAATTGTTTCAAATTAGGGAAGTTTTATTTCTAGCGCGTGTACACTATATAAGTACACATACCCTTTTTTATTTTTCGGACTCTTAAGACAGACCACTATAAAATGTAACAGCTGGAAAATTTGGAACCCGGGCCCCGTTTTTTAAAAATTATTATTTTTTTGTAAATTCAGTTATATGAATATTAAAAATCTGTAGTTGTAACAGTACAGCGCTGTATGTTACATACATAGTGGGGCACCAAACTATTGTTTACCTCAAAGTAAAAAATAACACCCGCCAACCGCTCAAATTCGTGTTGAAAATTAATAGGGTTTATTTCGATTAAAATTAAAGGACGTGGTTTTTTTTTTTGGTTTTTGGGTGCATCTTTATTTTTACATTATTATTATATATAGTAATCCATATTTGATTACAGAATTTTGGATATATGACTTCCGGAAAGCAAATTTTGTAATATACCGAACTATAGCAGAAATTTAATCATACCGAATTTTGGAATATTATATCGACCCTAGTCCTAAAAGTCAGCTTTGTCTAAATTCCAAAATCAACAATCATGCCTCTATTGCCACCTAACTGCTCAAAAAATGCTATTGAAATAACAGAATTAATTAGGAGAAAACGGGCTTTAGAGGAAGTTTGAATAAGTGTTTCTCAAAAATAAGAGAATTAAACTGTCAAATTATAATAAAGCTCAAATTGTTTTCACCCCCAAACTATACCCTGTTGCATAAAGGTTTTTTTTGCTAAGAAATGATATTCTCTCTGTAATTACGACAATTGAAACTGGTCTAGTCAATTTAAGTTTAAATTTAATATATATTAAAAGAACTTTAAGTAATTGTGTTAAGGAAATTCCGAGTTACATATTCTGAACTCTAACCCCCAGTTTCTCAGTGGGAATTTAAACTTAAGATCAGCTGAACCTTAAACTGAGTTTAAATTTTTGGTTAATTCGTCAGGTTTCACAGTGAAATCTCATCTTCAGATCAGTTGAACTTCGTTTAACCAGATTTTATGAAAATAGTTGGAAGCATTTTTTGACTTGTCTTCCCTTTCTCTCTCTCGCACAAGAAACACGCGAAATAACAAAAAGTGCTTTGTGCTGTTGACAAGCGAGGGAAGATTTATTTTGTTTCAATGTAGCGTCATTATTTTAATTTTGGTCAACGATAGCGAAACGTAAACGATAACATTTATATACACAATTTTTTTTGTTAATAACATTTTCTAAAGAAAAAAGCAATACAAACGCTGAACGGCAGAATAATCTCGGGTAACTTAAACTTCAAATTAAACTCTTTTCAAGGTTTAAACGGAACTGTGAAACCGAATAAATTGTTGATCTGAAGTTTAAACCAAAAGTGGAATTTAAACTTTCACTGTGAAACTGGGAGTAAACGTTAATTTCAATAACTAGAAAAAAAATTAGTCGTCAAAATTTTAATATAAATGTTGTATCAAAAAATAGTAAGTATACGACACAGTGATCAAATTAGTTCTTGAGTAGAATAATAAATTGAGCAAAATACCTAGGATACATTGTTACGGTTTGGACTTAGCAGCGTTTGATGTAAGTACTCTGCTTATAACGGGTGATTTTTTTGCTACTTGGTTTTTGACGTTTATATTTTTGACAGATCACACATGACAAATTCCACGAACATTTACATTTCGATTCAATATTGTTTGCCATTTCATCATGAATAGACTTACGCCTGAACAACGTTTGCAAATTATTGAAATTTATTATCAAAATTCGTGCTCTGTGAAAAATGTGTTTCGCAAGCTACGTCCGTTTTTTTTCCGCTCATTTTTGGCTAAATGGATACGTGAATAAGCAGAATTGCCGTATTTGGAGTGAAGAGCAGCCAGAGGCAATTCAGCAGCTACCAATGCATCCCGAAAAATGCACTGTTTGGTGCGGTTTATGGGCAGGCGGCATCATTGGGCCGTACTTCTTCAAGGACGATGAAGGCCGCAGGGTTACGGTCAATGGAGAAAGGTACCGTTCGATGATAACAGATTTTTTTTGCCGAAAATGCAAGAATTGAACTAACTCGGTCGACATGTGGTTCCAACAGGACGGTGTCACATGCCACACTGCACGCGAAACCATGCATCAATTGAGAGGCGAATTTGGTGAGCAGTTGATCTCACGTTTTGGCGCAGTCAATTGGCCACCAAGATCATGTGATTTGACCCCGTTAGGCTATTTTTTGTGGGGCTATGTTAAGTCTATTGTCTATGGGGACAAGCCAAACACGATTGCTGCCTTGGAAGCCAACATTGAACGCGTCATTGGTGAGATTCCGGCCGAAATGTGTGAAAAAGTTTGCCAAAATTGGACCTTCAGAATGGACCACCTGAAGCGTAGCCGCGGGCAACATTTAAGTGAAATTATTTTTAAAAAGTAAATGGCAGAAATTGATTTATTGATCCAAATAAAAATTTCATTCACTTTTTACAAGTTTCTGTGTTTTTTTGAATTTTCAAAAACCAAGCTCTTAAAAAATTTAGAATAAGGTAGATTATCTTTATAGGATTAACTCAATAACAATTTAAGTAGCTTACTTTAAATAAAAGGTTTTCCATTAAGGGCGGGTAGAATTTAAAATTGAATAAAACAAGTTGTATATGAGATATCTATAAGGTTTTATCTTTATTTGAGAGCCCTATCAATGACATTTTGTGTGAAATATATAACATCGAAGCCGCGGATGGCGCACATTTGAACGGTTCAGTTCGATGACTTTGGCGCATAAATCAGGTTGAATTTGACCGATGGCAACGATTATTTTATCTTTGAGAGCCGCGGTGGCTTGCGGCTTATTCGCATAGACCTACGACTTAAGAAAGCCCTACAAGAAAAAGTCTGAAGGGGTCAAATCACACGAACTTCGTATCCAATTTTAGGTAACAACAATTTGTTATGAACTTGATTTATAATCTAAAGTCGAGTCATAACGTCCAAAAATAATTCCATATTGACATAATTAGAGCATAAAAATAACTTCGACAGTATGTCATCATTTGCCATTTTGGACACTGCTATATTGCAAATATATCTTGGGCGTTTGGATTTTTTAAACTACATATATGCCAGTTTTTGCGCTTTATGACATTTTTAAATTAAAGCGTTATGGTGTTGGGCGTTAAGGCCTAACACCCATATTATAAACTTCATACAAAAGATTAAGAAGTCAGTACTAAAAGATGGCCCAAAAATACCTAAGTCACACAATTTCATATTTTTATTTTTTTTTTTTTTAAATTTTTGTTGGGACCTTTAAGATATTTTCATTTCTAATAGTGTAGTTTATTTCGTATGTGACCTTTTTGTTTAACTGGATAGAAACTATTTCCTGCGGGCTTTAGGTCAATAAAAGTTGTTATTTTTTTGTATTACAACGCTTCGAACATGTGTATGTTCTTCATCAGGCTTTATTTCTACGGATCAAGCATAAAAACAGAAAATACATATATATAGTAGTACACCACATGATGTGGAATGTCAATTAACTTACAAAAGTTAAAAAAGAAATTATTTTAATATTTTACAGCATATGTATGTAGCTTACAATTAAAATTGTATGTAAAACTATTCAAACTAGAAAATGCAAAACTAAAATTCTAAAGTTCGAAAACACGGATTTCGACAAATATTATATTATGGAGGTTCTTTGAAATATAAATAATGCTGCATACCAAAAATTTTGAAAAATATTTCATTTTTTGAAAATTCAATATTTCAAAAACGGGTGGATGTTTTTTTTGAAATTTTGGTTTTAAGCTTATACATTTAAATACTTAAAATTTTCATTACAATTTTTTTGTCGAATTAACGAAATTTTGTGTATAAAAAACGACTTTAAAAACATATTTCGATTTTTAAAATAAATCTTTTGCATAAGATGTGATCGAATATAAGAGCAAGAACGTGCGACCCAGTCTTGCATTTTATTTTTTTTTTGTTCTAAAAGAGAGGTATATTTTGTAGATCCAGCTAGTTTCCTTTCTTGGGATAATGTAGTTTTTGATTATTGCCTAAATCTATGTTCGTGCATGAAATTAGCTGATAGCTTTTCCATTAAATTAATAATTTGTCTGCCTATTTCAGTGCTCCATTTCACGTTTTATTAGTTTTCCTGATCAACAAAATTGGATCCTAGTTATATGTAACTCTATACAATGACATCTTCATCATCAGCAGTCTTAAATATCTCCTTATAATTCTACACGGTGGCGCACGAATCGTGATACAATAAGACATTTAAATAACTTTTATTTTAATCGATGTATTTCATTAATTTTTTTTTATTGGATTAAAAGTTAAATTTTATTTTAAATAACTAATGGTTTTTAAAGATGATAGATCGTAAATGACCTCCACGCTCATCCACACATATGCGGCCCTTATCAGAAAATTGTTCATTGCGACCTGAAGGGTTGAAATTGCGATCGCCTCAATTATTGTCTTAATGGACTGCTTCAATTTAGTCAAATGGGTTTCGGTTTGTACACTTCCTGCTTGACATAACCCCATAAAAAAAGTCTGGTATAGTCAGGTCAGGTGGCTTTGGGGGCCAGCGAAAAGTGCAGTTTCTGGATATCAATTTGTTTCGTTGAAGCTCCGCCATAAATCGTGTGGCTACGTATGCACTTTCTCCATCTTGTTGAAACCAAATCCTGCTGAAAGGGATACGTCTTCGGCAAAGTTATGGGTAAAAAAAACTCCTTCAACATCTTTAAATAACGGTCCCCATTGATAGTTTGTGTTACGCCGTTTTCTTCAAAGAAGTGTGGCCCGACAATACACCTCACACAGTGACTCGTTCTGGGTGCAGTTCCGTCTCATGGAGCATTTCTGGATTAGATTCACTCCATATACGGCAATTTTGCTTGTTAATATTGCCGTTTAAGTTTAAAATGGGCCTCATCAGACATTAACAAACAATTTATCAATGTGTTGTCTTCTTCGGATTGCAATCATTTTTCGGCAAAATTCCGGGCGAACAGGCAAATCCTGAGAGTTTAACTTGCTTGTAATTTGGACTTAGTACGGAAATAAGTTTAAGTCATCATGAAGTATCCGTTGAAATGACCGTCTGCTAACTCCAATTTGGCCCGATTAGTTTCGAGTCGAAACACTTGGATTTGCCTGTATTGCGGATGCAACAGCCACGATTGTATCCTGAACCCGAACATTAGGATCTCATTGATACGGTCTTTGTTCGATGCTTCCAGATTTGGCAAACATGTTCCCCAGCCTCATAATGGTCCATCTACTCGGGAAAGTACCGCCAAACTCCAGCGGAAATCCAAATCCTTTTTTCAGTATCCCAAGCATTCATTTTGATAAATCTAAATAGTAGCCTATACAAAAAAAATAAGCCGATTACTCACACCAAATAAAAGTTATTACGTTTTATTTTTGTAGCACGATTCCTGTGCCACCCTATATATCAGCAATATAACACCGTCAATTGTTTGATATATAACTTGTCTTGGTTGCTTTATCAGCTTAGCTGGTAAGCTATCGGCCTCATAACATGGTTGAATTTCGAGTTCGTCTTCTAAGTATATACGCTATTATGGCTGAATCGTCGCGATGTGTAGCGCTGATGGAACTTCCAAGCCACGTCTCTAGCCTTGTACTTTACGCACAATTTCCCAACATAATAGTTGGTAAGAAGAAATAACTATGCAAACCATTCTTCTGAGTCTATCAAATTGCTGTTAACTTGGTTAGTCAGCAGATTTGTCATAAATAATTGTTGTGGCCTTCTGTGAATCATTTTTTTGTTCATATCTCAAATCATGTTTCCTGTTTTTTTTTTTTTTTCTTTTTTATATTTTTAAGTGTCCTCAATTTTACATACAAAGAGACATGTTTCACATTTCCTTTCGATTAAGTGAAGCATACTTTTTTATCTTTGGGCGTACTTGTATGGGTTCGGCTTAAAATTCATATGTTTAAGTGTCTCGAAGTAAAAAAAGTACTTTTGAGTAATTTTTTTTTGAAAAATAAAAACAAAAAAGTATGAATACAACATATTTGCAGGTAGGTAGGAATAAAAAGAGGTATAAGAATGAAAAGACGACTGATTGCACTTGACATGAGCAGGACAATTTTTGTATCTTTTCATGCACAAGACTTTTCTCTTATGAGGAAAATAAAAAAAAAAAGAAAAAAAAACAAGAACAATCAATACGTTTTCAAACTTTCTCCTGAATCGTTGAATGAAGGGCTTAGTGCAGGACGCTATCGAATCAATGTCAAGGATGGATTTGGTTGAAGTGTTTCATTTTTTTTTGTAAATTATTTTGATGACAAGTCTAAAGCCTCCCTTTAATCTGTAGATTTATTACGACTTTTCAATGTAGAAATAAATTAATTTCTTTATGCTCTAATAAATATTTGTATCTCTGGTTTTGGACATTCAATTCTATAGATTTCTTTAGATTTATTTATTTATTATTTTTGTTTTCTATAAGCTTCAATCACAAAGTTCTGATCATGCCTTTATATTGCATAGATTCAAAAATCTCTTTATAGATATTTTATTGCAAAGTCAGATTGTATAGCAATTATATAAGAAAGTATATGGTAACGATGGGAATTATAATGTTTCTTTGTAATACAAAAATGTTGGATATCTATCTTGTGGCATGTAAAATTACTATTGAAAATTTTAATGATTTTCATATTAAAATCTTAAGCAGATCCAAAATATAATATGCCTTACTGGATAATTGGAGAATTACAGTTAAAAGAAATTGAGTTGGAAGATGACGTAGTTAATAAAGCTGGTGTAATCAATAAAATCAAATTTTCATTAGCCACAATGAGACTTAATATATACGTATTAATCTGCTTTTTGTATTTGTACCTAAAGCTGGTAAATTCACCCTCAGAAACCCCAAAGATCTCAGACCTCAGGATAGCCTATCGTCATTCCTTCTAAAATCATCTGATTGATATCCATTTTCCATCAAACATAGATACGAAACTACTGCCTAATACCAATATGATAATGCCAACAGCATACACGTTATACGGTTACTTTTCTAGAAATAACATCGGTTCATTTTAATACTGACGCATCAGAAACAACACAGATGAGGGGCATGGATGGAGACACGGATTTCGATTCAACTAAGTCGAAGTGCACTTTTGGCTATTGTGTACCTTACGTACTCGTTCGTCAGTCCGTTCTTTTAGAAAATCTACATATAACCTTGTCACTAAGCAATGAAATATAAGACTTTCCCAATTACTTCTAATTTTCTATGACCGCAACATTTCAAAATAAAAAGTATATTAGATCAGATTTAAATTTTTTTTTAAATTTCATAAAAGATTCTAAACTCTAAATACAGGACATTTTCTAGAGCCCGAAGGAAATTTAAACATCTAACTTGCTATTTTGCTAGAACATTGTTAAGAAAATAGTGATAAAATTATAAAAATTTAAACAATGCTACGGTGTTTAAGTATTGCAAACTTTCTGTTATATGTAATTATAACTAATTTTTTTTTGAAACATTTACAAACATTGTATCACCTGAATAAATATTTTAGAACAATCGGTTGAGAAGTTTTCGAAAGAAAAAGGATTTCATTAAGATATTGCGAGCTGTATCGAAGATCAGTCGAAAGTTTGCATTCGGAATTTTAAATAGCAAACAAAATTTTGTCAAAAAACCAACAAAAGCAACAACTCAAAAACAACTATGAATTTTATAAATGGTCTCAAATTTTTGATCTTTTTTACCTGGTGTTAAATTTTAATTTTAAAAATGAAGTGTAATAAAAGCGGTCCTTACCTGAAATAGAAAATTTAAGCAATTTTAGAAAATGTTTTTAAAATAAATTTATGTTAATAAAAATTAAAAAAAAATCATTCGTTTTGAAAAAGAGAGAGTAAAGATATGTTTTTGTGATAATATGCTGATTGAGAATAAATAATATGCATCGGTATCTCATTATCATCCTTAAACCGAATTAAATAAAATGCACGACTGGATCGTACGAGCTTGCTCTTGTAGCTAACAACTACACCTATAAGTCCTGTTTCAGTATACACTGAACTCTCTTTAGTAATAGATTTTATTTTTAGCTTAGCTAGCCTTGACAGCAATATCCTTCTATAAGGGGGTTTTAATCTTCTCTTGAAGCTTCCACAAGTTCATCCCAACAGGAGCTTTAAATGTTGGATAATATTATCTCTACGGATTTATATTAAGTTAGCTCTATACACAATTTTAAAGATAGACAACTTGACCTTGTATTCTAATCTGCCTCTTGACATTTTTCTTGACTTGAGCAGTCGTTTACTAGGAAATAGTGATCCTCATGACTGTTCCCATACTTTTGACTCTCATTTCGTTTTTCTAATCCTTGAATCATGTTCCAAGTTGAAATTTAGGAGATCAAGCCTTAAAGACAACGTTATATCAACAACTGATAACGCATCTTCCAGTGTCGTGTCGTAATGCTTCAAGCAAGGCGTTCACTAACTTGTTCTTCAAATTTAGTGTATTCTTAGCTACGATTAAGGACTACTACGAGGACATTGTTTTCGTTATTTTTATTTTTTTTTCGAGTTTTTTTTTAAACTTTTTGTGTTTTTCAGCATCTCATTGTAAGGAAAGTATAATTTAGAATAGAATAACTCAATAAAAGTTCAATTCGTCGGGATTTATTTAAAAAAAAACTTGCAAAACTTCATCACAGAAACTGTTTTTTACTTTAATTTCTTTCAAAAATAATTTTTCTAGGGAGATAATTGCAATTTCCAATAATCTTTTCTCCTGCATTTTATTTCTAGCACACGATTTAACGTGTTTAAGAGCAGAAAAAGAACGTTCGATAGAGTCAGTCGATGAGGCTATTGTTAAAATAAGTCAATTTAATTTAAAAATTTTCGAAAAAGTTTCTTTTAATTCAAGAGCATCAAACGTTCTTCGAAAGTCTTTAACGGACATATTTTTAAACTGAGAAGTATTTTTAAAGTCATTTTTCACTTAATTTTTTATATACAAAAATTCTTGAATTTTTTCTTAGAAAAAATTGGTATGAACATTTTAAATATTTAATAATATAAACTTAAAAACAAAATTTCAGAAAAAATCGCCCACCCGTTTTAGAAATATTGAATTTTCAAAAACTTTGAAACGCAGTATTATTTAGAATTTGAAGGAGATCCTGTATACAAATTTTGATGGAAATCCGTTGAGCCGTTTATGAGAAAGTCGAAAATCAATAAAATGGTTATATGGTAGGTACCGTTCATAACAAAAGATTTTAAAAACTTTTTTGCCCAAAAAATGTTGACCATACCCAAGGTAGAACACAAACCAATTTTATAAAAAGAGCCGTTTTCGAGATAATTAAAATGTTAGAAAAATTTGTATGGCAAGTACCGTTATTTTTGGGGCTAAAACAACGATTCAAAAATGTATTTTGGACAACCACCTAAAACGCCTAAGCACCAAGTTTGCACCAAATCGGTTCAGCCGTTTAGGCTGTAGATCGTCCTACAGACAGACAGACAGACGGAATTGCAGGACCCACTTTTTTGATGCTCTCTATGATCGTAATGCCATGTTTGATTGTAGAAAACAAATTTTTTTTACGAATACATAACTTGCCTTATAGTAACTATAATTGCAACTAAAAACAATTTTAATTCATTTTTCAGCATAACAAAATCAAAAAATGCGCCATATGAACACTTTAGGCATTCAAAAGCTTCAGTACTTACGACATTTTTTTCCATACTCAACAGAGTTTTTTGTAGAAAGTAAAGCTAGTAATAAATAGTAATTTATGTGACCTTATGTAAGCTAACCTAGTAACTTAATTTGTTTTAACGACTCGAACAGCATTTTAATTTAAAGATTATATAAAAAAATAATTGCCGATATCGCAGTTCAAAACTTTCTAGGCCTCGTTTTGAAAAAGGATCAATAGCATTTTTGGATGCTTCAAAAATATGACGAAAACTCGTTCTCAAGTGCATTATCAATATTATCAAAATCAGAAATAACATTTAATACTGCATTAATCAAATCATTTTGTATTTTGTTCGACGTCGCTTTATATACACCTGTACAGAAAGTCGCTTATATGAATATGTTTGTATTTGTACCATACACGCAATGAATCCGCACCGCAAGCGCGCAATGAACAAAATAAGAGCAAAAATAAATTAAAGCTCTCTTTTCTCTGTATCCTGTTTTTCACGTGGCATGGCATGGTATTGATTGGCTGGCACTGGCATGCATTGCATATCTGGTTTCTGGTTTCTCTTATGGTAGTATCTATCGTATATTTACGTACATCGTACACGTAGACTCGTACAGGTACAGAGAATAAAATCCGCACCACTCAACAGCCATAGGAGAGCAGGCTCAATGAAAATGAATACCGATTCTCTTCGTACTGCGTAATGATCCTGCTTCTTTTGCACTACCGAAAACCTATGGTGAAATGAACGACGCTGACCGACACGGTGCATTGAATGTTGCTGGAACTCCTAACCATATTGCTTACGCCGACGATCTAATTGCGTACAGAACAGCTAATACAGTTGAGCTCATCAAAATTCTTTTGCAGAGTGACTTCGACAAGATTCAGCGATATTGTGATGACTGAGTTGAAAATCAACTTCCAGAAATCAGAAACTATTTTGTTTAGGACTCCGTTGTCTAGCGCCTCAAGGGATATGAGAAAGATCTGGCGTAAGCTGGTAATCGTAGGGCCACATGGACATACACTGGCGAGTAAAAGTGTAGTAAAGTACCTTGGCATCTGGTTGGATCAGTACCTGTATTTCGACAGACATATAGGTGCTGCCTTGGCCAGGGCTAGGGGAGCCTTTGCCTTGACAAAATGACTGTTTTATAGCAGCCGTCTTGACAGCAGGTTGAATGTTATTTGTTACATGGTCCTCATCAGGCCGATGATTGCCTACGGATGCCCGGTGTGGTTCAACGATTCGGGTGTTTGAGAGGCAATGTCTTAGACGTTACCTTGGATTACACAGAACACCAGAGTCGGAGTACCCAAGATATTATTCCAACCAGGTTCTATACAACGGAGCCAACATAAACAGAATAGATAATTTTTTGTTTAAGCTGATTCGTGGTCACACTGCAAGAGCGATGTCCTTAACTAACAGCTTAATTTTTGGAGCTTATTACCCCAATAACGAATATTTTGAGAGTGCGCCTTTAAGTGGGTACATCCCTCCCGAGGCATTCCTCTATTTAGACAGTGGAGGGCTGATACAGGATAGAATGGCGGTTCCGCTTATCTACCACGTCAGCCGTAAAACTGTAGATAGGCGACTCCTGTATGGTCGAGACCTCATCGCTCAAGGTGGAGAGGAGCGTCTCGGTTTAGTAGAACTGTGTCCGATCCGGACCGAAGGGATAGGGCGAAACAGGAGAACCAGTTAGGGTGGCTCTCTGAACAGCATCGTGATATTTAAATTCGATTAAGATGATATGTCTTGGCCGACTTACATACATTTAGGGTAATTAGGTATAGGGAACAGTCGGGGTGGCATAAAAAAAAAATTAAAAATATGTATGTATGCGGAGGCATATGTGCATATACCTGCGAAAATGTACATGTATGTGCGTACGTATATGTATGTACGTATGTACATGTATGTATAGGGTGAATGTAGCTGTTTGTGTGCATGCGTATGCAAAATATATAGAAAAAAAATAAAAAACGAAAAAAATGCTGCTGTTCTAGTTTTAAAGTAGTTTTAAGAGGTTTTGGCTATTTTTAGGTATCTTAAGCAGTTTAAGTTAGTTTTAGTTAGTATATAAGTTAATTGTATCTAGTTTTAATTCTTTTCAGTCTATATTAGGTAGTTTATAAGTAAAAAATGAAAAATGATACGAGACCGAGTTTTTAGCTAGTTATAAGTTAAGATTGAATAAAAATGAATACAAAAAAAACAAACACCTAACCATATAGGTTTGTACTTGCAATTATGTCTTCTCTTTCTGTTGTGGATTTGCTTCACTTGGGTGCGCTGATGTTGGGAGAACACCCTTATGTGTGCATTTGGTTTTTTTTTGATTGGAAGTGAATTCTCTTGCCGTCAGAAAAAGGAAAGGAGAACCGTTAAGAAGTGCGGTTTATGTAGGGTAACACTGAACACCAAGTGCTATAGAAATATTTGTAAGGGAAAGGGAGTATGAATTTCGTAATTTTTTTTTGAATTTTGTACGTTGAACCGGTGCGTCTAAGTTATGCGAAAATGAATTAGGCAGGTACATAGTTAGAAAACAAATTAAAATGAGAACATTTATTTACCTTGGTAACACATGCAAAATAAAGATGATTTTGTTAGGGTGTGCGGTGAACACCTTCGCACCTAGAAATACACGTCACTGCCATATTCTCAGATAACCAAGCTGTACTTAAATCTCTGGACTCTATCTATATAAACTCTATAACATCGCCACATGTAAGCTAATGTTAAAGCTATACTCCATAAAAGCCTAGAATCTTGTGTTAAAGAATTACCACCAGTCTGTCCAAAGGTGGATTTGATGAGCAGTAAGTGTTTGATTTCTTTAGACAGATTGTACATTTGGTTCGTAATAATTTCAATGGATACTGTCTAATTAGGCGACAATCAACATAGTTTGACTTCTTTGCTGTCTTTGCTGACTTCTGACTTCTGAATAGTCTGTAAGGATGAAGAAGAGAAGGAAAAAAATTCCTCACTTTGTATACAGATGTTCTGATCAACCTCAAAGACGTTGATTTCATCTGTGAGACTTCTACAAAATCTGATACACAATCAAAGTGATCTAACCTAAACTAAAATAGAAATTATTGCAGGCTTTATAAACGTTGTAAATACTTTAATGAAAAGCGTTTCTGAACCTGTGGTACAGTGAAATAAATCTTCTTAACTGAAACAATCTTAAGTGAAAAACCTGCATAACTCCAAAAAAAATTATGGTAAAGTTTTCTATCTTTCTAATGAAAACAACTCGCGTAAGTGAAAAATTCAAAATCGAACAAAAATAAAATGCACTACTGGATCGAACGTACTTACTCCTATGTTCGATCACATAGAATGTACAAGATTCTTATTAGAATGGCTAACTACAATTTTAAAGTCGTTTTTTACTTAATTTTTTTATAAAAAAAACAATTTGGTATGGCAATTTTATGTAAAAATCATCATACGTTTTCGAAATCTTGACTTTTCAAAAGAAAAAAAATATATATTTTTTTTTTTCGAAAATCCAAAAAGTATTTGTGGAATATTTGCAGAAATATTTATATTTTGAAGGACATCCTATTTAAAAATTTGGATCGAAATCCATCGAGCCATATATGAAAAAATCTAAAATAAAACAATTTCAAGTACCGTTAAGGAGGTTTTACATGTATCTTCAGCTTTCATCTGCATCGACATCTGCAAAAAAAGAGGACACAAAATAAAAAAATTATACTTGTGCGATATAGAACGGAGACAAAAATGCAGATCATCTTCATGTATGAAGATTATAGGAAGAATGAATCTGAAGATTGCAGATTATAGTTACACATCTTTCATATCATTCTTTCTCTTCCTTAACTTCACGCCCGCGCTGTGTTGAAAAATTTAAAGGGTATTATAATCCCTTGAGCGCGTGTAGATTATAAAAAAAAATTTCTTCACACAACTACATTCCGGAACGCTAAGAACATTTTATTGTGAGATGTGTCAAGAAAGTTAAAGCAGAGTTAGTCTTACTCTTATGTTTGTTTTATATTATGGTCCCGCTCTACTTTTCTTCAAATCTACAGATGAAGATCCATGTAAAGCCTCTTTAAACAACAAAATATGTTAAAAGGAATTTGAACCAAAATGTAGACTATACCTATAGAAGTGTACAGATGTTTTGTTTTATTTAAATCGTTATAACCATTTTGGAGATAATTACCCACTTTCTTGTGTTCTCTAAAATCTCGAATTCGAATTTTTTTTCAATTCCGAAACTTGCTCTATAGTATCTAGATCGGAAGAAAAAATTAAGCGGGTGCTGGATTGTTTCGTTTTTTTTTGTATGTGTTCACCTTCACAACTTCCATTTATATGACAGATAATATGTAAATGCCAAGTTTATAACCGTAAGGAAATTACAATAAACACGGGTTGTTTTTCAACTGCATTTAAGTTCGATAAATTTAATAAAAATTGTTTATTAACGCGAAGTCTACTTTACTGAAATATATCCGATACCCGTTTAAGTGAAATAACGGGTTATCCATTTTGCGGTTTCAAAAGTAAACGTAAATAAAACACATATAACATATTTTTTTCTCATGATATTTCTTTTTTTGTTATAAAGTTTGAACGTTGACATAATGTGTGAAACACTACATATTTAAACGACCACCACGCGAATTGTTGGAAGCATCGATTTTTTTTAGGTAATTTTCGACCACTTTTTGACACATAATGGGCGTTATCTCAGCCATAACTTGACGAATGTTGGTTTTCAAGTGCTCAAGAGTTAAAGGTTTATCTGCATAAACCGTAGCCCTACAAAAAAAAGTCCAGCGATGATCTTGGTGGCCAGTTGATATCGCCACGACGAGAAATTACGCGGCCAGGAAATGTCTCTAGCAATAAAGCCATATTCGCTCGAGTTGTATGCCATGTGGCACCACCTTGTTGAAACCACATATTCTCCAAGTCGTATTCTTCAGAAGCAGACAAAAAGTCGGTTATCATATGACCATAAGGGGGCTTTACATGGATCTGCATCTGCAGACTTGAAGAAAAGTAGAGCGGGCCAATAATATAAAACAAACATAAAAGTAAGACAGGGTACACACTAATAACTTACTCGAACTCTGCTATAACTTTCTTGACCCATCTCACAATCACATGTTCTTAGCGTTCAGGTATGTAGTTTTGAGAAGAAAATGTTCGCTATTTTCGTTGTTTTTAAGCAAACTGAGGTGAAATGGTAAAAAAAAACTTGAAAATTCGTTATCTGAACGGAACAAATTATGGTGCAGATGAAAATGCTATAATGAAGATGAACATGTTCATCTTCACTATAACCTGCATTCTTTAGATTCATACTTCCTATAATCTTCATACATGAAGATGATTTCCATTTTGGTCTTCGCTCTCTATCGCACAAGTATGATTTTTTTTATTTTGTTTCCTCTTTTTTTGCAGATGTCGATGCAGATGAAGATGAAGATACATGTAAAGCCTCCTTAACGCTCCGAATTGACGGTGACAGTAAGGTCCAATCACACCTCCGGAGCAAAGAGTGCCCCAAACAGTGACTTTTTTGTGGATGTAATAGCCTCTCTTCAATTACTTGAGAATTCTCAGAACCCCAAATACGACAATTTTTTTCCACCGAGTGAGAAATGTGCTTCGTCGCGGAAGAAAATTTTGTTCGAAAAATCGCCGTCCACCGGCTGTTGTTCAAGCACCCATTCGACGTATCTACGACGTTGTGAATGGTCAGCTGGCTTCAGTTGTTGTGTGATATGGACTTTATATGGATATAGGTGTAGATCCAAATGCAAAATACGCCATAATGTGCCGTAAGACAATCCTAATTTCTGAGAATGACGAAGAATCAACACATTCGGGTCTTCGGCAACACTTTCACTTACAACAGCCATATTTTCATCGGTACGAGCGAAACGATGATGCACAGGCCTTACAATATCTGTAACCAATCCAGTCTCTTTTTTCACAATTTTTTGCCAATTGCTTGCGTAGTTGGACGATTATGTAAACCATAATCTCCTCTTAAAGCCCGATATGTGGCTGTGGCAGAATCACCATTTTTGTAGTAGGTTTTAACAATTTGTATGCGTTGTGTGATAGTTAAGCGATCCATTTTCGTAAATGTCAGACTTTCAACTGAACAAAAAAATTGGTTTAACAACATAGTTTGTCGGATGTCGAATTCCAGCCCTATACTTTTGAAACCGCAAAATGGATAACCCTTTATAATTTTCATTTATCCGAAAACCGCTGAAATTATTTTTTTTCGGTTATCCGAGGTCCGCTTAAGTGAAAAACTCCCTTTAATGAAAAAAAATGTTTGTCATATACTTACACATTTGTCGTGACAATTTTCAAATGAATGTAAAATTTGTAAAATGTGTGTAAGATTTCTAAATTTTTGTCGTTTCGTTTAAGCCGGTGTTACTGTAACAACCGACCATTAAGTTCGTCAGCTTTCATTCCACAGCTGCAGTTTCTACCCCACCTAACACAAATTTATATTTAAATATAATAGGGTAATTTTTGCATTTTGAAAACAAAATCGAACGATTTTGAGATTTTGGTAAAAGAAAAAAATCTATTTTTTCATTTCAAATTTCGGAACCTGATGGGTGATATTTTTAAAACTAAATACTCAAAATCGCCATATTAAATAATTTTTTTGAAAAAAAAAAATAAAGAAATTTTGTATATAAACAATTAAGTAAAATAATATGTACATACTTCTAAAATATGTATATTTCCCCAAAGGTGCCTTCTATATACTATGAAACTAAAAGAAGATCGCGGAACTCGTTTCTGCAGAAGGGTCACTAATGGTCTACATGTCGAAGTGGAGTATGACGCCACTACTAATTAGTAAATACCCTGGAACAAGAGATTGTTCCCAGCAACATACTCTCCTAAAGACGGTAGCGGTAGTAGTTTTGTTAAAAATTACATTTTCAATCCGTTCACCACCTCATTCATAAATGGATTAGGGAGTTAAAATACTGCTTTTATAGTTTCGAAATGATAGCACAAAAAAGATTGCAATTAGCCATCAACAGTATCAGTCAACATAAGACACCATTAGTAATATTAATTTTGTATTTGCGATGAATGACTCATGAAAAGGACCGTGCGATTCATTGTTACTGAATTTAAATATATCATTTGATTTGATTTGACCTGAACATTTCTTCTGCAAAAGAATATGTATTGTTGCTTACAGATTAAACAATTTTCTTACTAATTTCCAATTTAAATCAACTTTAAGTTAGTATGGTTTCAAAACCACTGGTAGGTAAAATGAATCGCTTATTGTATCACTGAAATCTCAAGTTCATTTAACAAAATTCAAATGTACACTTTTTCTGTGAATATCGTGATTAATGTTTCACATTGACGCGGTTTTTTTTTCCAAAAACTTTTGGAATGCAGTTACGAATTTCGCGTGCTTTTATAAAGCTATCATTTCTGCCCTTGGTGCTTGCATTCAATTAAGCTTCAAATTTGCTTTTAAACTTTTATTCAATACAAGTTGTTGTCTCTGAAATAAAAGCTTTTCAGAACTTTTTTACTCGAACTTAAAGTTTATGATATAAATTTTAAGGATTTAATTTAACCATGCCAACAGGGTGTTAGAAGGCTTGTTTGGAAATTGTTTAACCATTTGAGTAAAATAAAAAAGTGACAGTCATTTCTACAATTAATTAATCAGAAAGTATTACATATTATGCCCTATCATAGTATCCGATCGGAACGGAAATTTCTCCGACTCATACAAAATGGTTTTTTATTTTTCATTTTAATGACACAAATTTCTCATAAATCGTTTACACCTCCGGAAAATTATTTCAACGTGCGGTTAAAAAGGGTAAAATTAAAGTGATATTTCTTATATTACTAATATTTCTCAAAATTCGGAGAAAATTCCGTTCCAATCGGATACTATGATAGGGCACATTGTCTACTTAAATGGGACAGTTATAAATTTAATAAGAATAGTTGATTATAAGCGATGAAGTTGATCAAAAGGTAACCAGGGGGTGAATTCCCGATCTGTGAAGATGTGAAGTGATACATTTTATCACGCTTTCACGTCTAATTCGATTCTCGATTCGTGAAAAAGTGAAATTAAATGCCAAACATTTTCCATATGATAATTTTTTTATCACAGTCAATTGTTTTGTGAAGAAAATGCTTCTAATCGAATATTAAGAAGAAAAACAGGATTTGGCACATGACAAGTAAGCAACAGTTATATTTATACACAAATTTATTTTGGTAGTAAGTTATATTTGTGTTAATTCGAGTAAATAACGAAATTGTTAAATCAACAGATTCACAACAGCCGACGACGCGACGGTGCTCATTCCCGCGATAGATCGTTGGAAACTACCCATTGCAAAAAAATGCAGAGCACTTTACCATATTTAAATGGCTTTGAAGCGCACTTATACATTGAGTGTTTTTCAAGAATGCTCTCAATTCACGTTTTAAATCCATGCATAAATGTTTTGGGAATCTATAAAGTTCAATAAAGTGCTCCTATTTGCAACTTCGAATAGATTCTGCCCATCTCGAAGGGAAAGCCTCAATATCCTCATGCAAAAATAATAAATCTTACCTAAAACAGAGATACTATTGAATATAATATAAAACCCACAATTGTTCAGTACGACGTCTTTTATTAATTTATTAAACGAATTATTATTCCGGACATTATTCTTAAGCAAATTTAGAAACTGAAATGAAATATATACCTTTCCCAACAAAAAATCTAATCAGAAATGACAGAATTTATCATTTAGTACTTTTTAGTACAAACTTTATCACAATGAGTTCTATACAATCGAATTAGGCGTGTGCGTGAAGTTTGAAAATGATAAACATCTGTGAAAACTGAAATGATATTTTTTTTTCACTTCAAAACTTCACAGATCGGGAATTGACGTCCAGGTCTAATGTGAATGTACAATAAATCATTACAATTTAAAGTGATATTCATTTGTTTAAAGTTGAGGAAAATTTGCGAGATAAAATAAAAATGTAAGCATTGATAAAATTAAATTTTTATTGGGACATATTAGATAAGTTTTACAGAGTAGGTAACGGTACGCATCTGACATGAAACTTCAATCTATGGCCAAGCTTTGAACAGCGCTTATGTGTTTTTCAAAAAGTAATTTTTTTCAACATGTCGCTGCATGGACATGGATTTTTCAAACTCCATTAGATTTTCGCGTGGCATATTCATCGTTGCCATCGTTAATGGGTTGTGGAGGTGGCATGTTAGGAAGAAAAAATGCAAAGTACCCTGGGCTCAAGGCTGCGATGTGGAAACATAAAAAAAAGGAATGGTATAATTCTGATTTTACACACCTGCGAGTCTTAAGCGTTGATTCTTTTTTGCTGCCCTTTTGGTTCCAAGAATACTTTTACACGAATGCGATTTTTAAGTATTGTTAACTTTGTCCAAGTGAGGGGAATAATATTTCCGCTTTCCTTATTCCACTTAAACATAGTGGAGTCTGAAAAATAGGAAAAAGGACAAAGAGGAAGAAACAATAACTGCCATTTTTTTAATCTCATCTTATCACGTTCTTAAAAATCACAGAATCAAAAGTTCTATTTTAATTTAATGGTTTGTGCATTTACTATGTACATTTTTAAAGATGGTTGGTGAATTTTGTAAGGGATGTGTTAAATTGTAAAAAGCATCTCCCAAATTCAAGAACCTTCATAAGAAATCCCATGTCGAATTGCCCAACAATTTTAAACAAAATGGCGTGCATTATTTACACAACGTACCCCTGGCGAGAGATAAGGTGGTTACACATGAATACGAGGTAAAATCTTGGTAACGTAAACAAACAATTTTGTGTCGGGTTTTCGTGATTTTGGTTATCAGGGTTCTGAATTTTTTTAACAGTTTGCTTATATACGTTTTCAACTTCAAACTAATATTATAATACTAAATTACATCATGGTGACCCAGCAATTGTTCTTCTCGATATTTATAATGAAATTATTTTACAATACTGTGTTAAATATAATCATTATTGATTTTGATTAATTTTTAAAAATTTAATAAATGTTGATCTTCGTCGTTTTTTCTCGAAAAATAGTTATAAAAACAAGGTTATGCTGGCTTACAAAATTAATGAGGACAATCAGCCCTTTCACAGATTCCATCGTAATAATTCCCGGACGGACAGTTATGCTCTGGTCTACGATAAACTAAACAATTTTCGAAATCAGCTGTGTTATGTCAAATTAAATGAAAAATAACAAAATCGCTGTTTTGAATTTCAATTAAGTTTACACACATAGTATTTCCAAATTTAAAACAATGTTGTAGTCCAAGAATATTAAGTTCGCCTTTTACAATTTCCCAGAAATTTTGAACTTCTTCTTTTCCCATCCCTTGGCAGATCGGCTCTCACGCTCATTAGCTAAAACGAGTTTTTCATATTAAACTTTGTTTGTTGTTTTTGTCCTTTAAAATCAAATATTATTTATAAGCCCCTAGAATTTGTAAAAATACTTTAATTTTTCTTTAAGATAACAGTTAACAACGCCTTACTTTCAGTCTACTGCCATTCCATTACATTCCTTTCGTATTCAGTGATACCAATAAATTTCGAAGCGATGGAATTTGTGATAGTCGATTATGATGAAATTTGTGATAAGGGTGAATAACTTAGTAGAGTCATCCGTGAGGTTAAAAAGTCTTACAATTTAAATATTGACTTAAGATTAGTGTACAAGATTGGTATATCTTACAATATTGCCAGACCTAGAAAATTCTGACAATTATCGACCAATGAGCTGACAATCTACCAATCTCTTACAATTTGTTGTCAGAAGTTGGCTGAGAATTTATTGTCAGATAGTTGGCTGAATACCTACCAATAAATTGTAAGATTGGTAGATTTTCTACCAACCGTGTACACACATAATTAATTGTCAGTCTTTCCAAACTATTCCCAGTTGATTTTTTTTCAAAAAGTAAAAGCTGAAATTGGATTATGATAATATAAATTAATACATAATATTAATAATATATATATATATATATTTATCAAAACTAAAAAACAAAACTTTAGAACGCTTTTTGTTTCATTTAACTGAAAAATAACTGTAAACATATATTTTTTATTAACAGAATCATTTTTCTATAAATTCGTTTTAACAAAAAAAAAACAACAATAATTCAAACACTTTGAGTGCGAGTATTTTTGATAAACATTTCTATCTGTTCGCAACACTGCGCGACGTCCAAAATTATTTTAAATGTTCTGACAATAAAAAAATTGTATGATGCAAAAAAAAACTACATCTTATAATATTTTCGTTGTCAGAAACGTCAGGCAACGATACAAATTGTGAGTCCTGGCTACAAATTGTGTATGTATACGATTATCAGATACCTTACAATTTTACGTTATACATTTAATTGTCAGATAGAACTTCTGACAATTAATTGTAAGATTACACGATTGTCAGCAAGCGTACACACGATTGTAGGATTTCTTACAATTATTTGTCAGACAATGATCTTAAAATAGTTATAAAAACAAGGTTATGCTGGCTTACAAAATTAATGAGGACAATCAGCCCTTTCACAGATTCCATCCTAATAATTCCCAGACGGACAGTTATGCTCTGGTCTACGATAAACTAAACAATTTTCGAAATGAGCTCTGTTATGTGAAATTAAATGATAAATAACAAAATCGCTGCTATTTTGAATTTCAATTAAGCTTACCACATGGTATTTGCAAATTTAAAACAATCTTGTGGTCCAAGAATATTTAGTTCGCCTTTTAAAATTTCACAGAAATTTTGAACTTCCTCTTTTCCCTTCCCTTGGCAGATCGGCTCTATCGCTCATTAGCTAAAATGAGTTTTTCATATTAAACTTTGTTTGTTGTTTTTGTCCTTTAAAATCAAATATTATTTATAAGCCCCTAAAATTTGTAAAAATACTTTCATTTTTCTTTAAAATAACAGTTAACAACGCCTTATTTTCAGTCTCCGCCTCAAATAGTTTGCCGTAGAAAAAGTTTGTGCCATTCCATTCGTATTCAGTGATACCAATAAATTTCGAAGCGATTGAATTTGTGATAGTCTTATCAGGAAACGAAACACATTTTCGATTATGATGGAATTTGTGATAAGGGTGAATAACTTATTAGAGTTGTCCGTGAGGTTAAAAAGTCTTACAATTTAAATGTTGACTTAAGATTAGTGTACACGATTGGTAGATCTTACAATATTGTCAGACCTAAAAAAGTCTGACAATTATCTACCAATGAGCTGACAATCTACCAATCTCTTCCAATTTATTGTCAGAAGTTGGCTCAGAATTTATTGTCAGATAGTTTGGCTGAATAAATAAATTGTAAGAGATTGGTAGATTTTCTACCAACCGTGTACACACATAATTAATTGTCAGTCTTTTTAAACTATTCCCAGTTGATTTTATCAGAAAGTAAAAACTGAAAGTGGATTAAAATAATAGAAATTAATACATAATATTAATAAAATATATATATATATATTTATCAAAACTAAAAAACAAAACTTTAGAACGCTTTTTGTTTCATTTAACTGAAAAATAACTGTAAACATATATTTTTTATTAAGAGAATCATTTTTCTATAAATTCATTTTAACAAAAAAAAAACAACAATAATTCAAACACTTTGAGTGCGAGTATTTTTGATAAACATTTCTATCTGTTCGCAACACTGCGCGACGTCCAAAATTATTTTAAATGTTCTGACAATAAAAAAATTGTATGATGCAAAAAAAACTACATCTTATAATATTTTCGTTGTCAGAAACGTCAGACAACGATACAAATTGTGTGTCAGATACCTTACAATTTTACGTTATATATTTAATTGTATAGAACTTCTGACAATTAATTGTAAGATTACACGATTGTCAGCTAGCGTACACATGATTGTAGGATTTCTTACAATTATTTGTCAGACAATGATCTTACAATTAATTGGAACAGAAATTTTCTGACAATTTATTGTAAGTTTACACAGTTGTTAGAAATTGTAAGCATTTTTTCACTGACAGATCTGACAATATTGTAAGATCTACCAATCGTGTAAACTAATCTTTAGCTTGAATTTAAGTTTTATTTTAGTTTAATTATATTCATTTGAAATTAAGTTTCTATAGTTAAGAGCATATTTTAAGAATTTGTATAGTTTTAAGAATCGTTTTCCATTCAGTAAATTGATAAATTCCGAGTGGTCGATGAGCTGCCAGAAATATTCTGCGGTAAGTTTTGAAAATGGGACAAATAAGTTGCAATATTCATAATGGAATTGAGATTGAAGACCATGACCGGGAAATGACTTCCAGAAATGTTCCTTAAGGTTACCCAAAAGCTTGCGCAGTGAGCATTTTTCAATTCAAAGTTGCTGGCATTGATGGTGAAATCTATTCCGTTTTCTTTAAAAAGGCCTTAAATTATTTTCACTATTATAAGATATGGTTTCGACAGACCAGTTTCAATATGTATTACATAGTTTGGTGTATTATCGGGTAGGTTGGGACATATTTTAACGGAAACGAAGAACTTTGCAGTATTTCAACTGTTCAGACCACCGAAATGTTGTAAATAAATATGACCGAGATTCTTGTATTGGTTTGTTATTTTACCATTTTCATTGGCTGCTCCTCCATTACTAAATATAACTATTTCGGAATTGTCCAAATTTACTTCGAGGGTCCATTTTTGACAGCAGGTACTGAACTTATTGATGACAGGTTGTACCTTGGCGGATTATCACTTGAAAGGACAATGTCATCTGCATGCAAAAGTACATTTATACCAAGTCCTTCCACAAATATTCCGATAGAAAGTTCAGAGTGTATGGCATTTAAAAAAAAGAACGAACAGTAGAACACTTAATACACATCCTTGTTTAACACTTTTGCTCGTGCTAAAAAAAAAATTACATGATGTGTTTGAATTGACTTCGGCTTCCGGTGGTTGCGAATAGACGCTAGTTGTTGCACTTTAAAATTGGGAAGATATTCTGGGAAACTGCTGATCTAATTATGTCAATTTTGCTCCTTCAAATTATTGATTGACATTAATTTCTTCGAGTGTATTCCGGTAAGGTCCGGTAAATAGGGCGAGCATCTTGCTTTCCAAGAAATTTATTTTAATTGATGAGAGTGTTTCGAAAACTACATAAAAGGCCCAAGGTCTAATGTTGCGAGACCTCTCTTCCGTTGGCCATGAACGTCGCTTCACTACATGGATTGGGCATATATTTTTGTGCTGCCATTGTTTTTCTTTCTAGACGTGCATAAAACGAATCATTGGAAAGATTGTGTTCCACTTTTGGGATGAAATGTCAGCTGTACATTGGAAACGCTTTCCATCATTAAAAAATCTAAATTGACTTTACAAGAAAGTGGTAGAGCAAAAAAAATATATTTTTTTGACAAAAAAAAATTCTCATCCCTATTATGATTGCCAATTGCAAATTGATGGTTGATAAAAAACAATGAAATTTAAAATTAAATAACCTCATTGATAATGATAACAGTTTTGGTAATTGAGAATGATGCAGACCATTATGGATTACAAGAAAATCGATAATTACCATTAAATAGTTGTGCAGTTTTTAAATCAGCCAAGGTTTTAAAACCCAATTTCAGTGTTTATCAATAATCAAATTGATAATTGACAATCGTAATAGTCCCCTATATCACTCATTTTAGTACCATTACGACATCAGCTTTATTTTTTTAAGTGCCTCAGAATTGATAGACAAAGTTTTCAATGATAAGTTTCAATGGAAGGTATCTGCAATCACATCTGCACTGTCAAGTCTAAAAGTAGATGGATCGCTTGGTGAACTGATCAAATGCTGACCAGCAGCGTTATCAATTCAAAACTGGGCGAATTATCTGCCAGAAGATTTGTTAGTAGAGGTACGCCGCAAGGCGGTGTTCTATATCCCCTTTTCTGGAATCTGGTAGCAAATGAGCTGCTGATGGATCTGGACACTAACGTTCTAAAAGAAGTCCTACAAAACGCTTTAAATAAGCTAATAAACGGGGCAGAAAGGTGCTGCCTAGGAGTCAACCCTAAGAAAACTGAACTTGTCCTATTTTCAAGGAAATACAAAATTCCTCATGTAGATCCTCATACTACGAGTATCAAGGGTAGATAGTATAGAAGAAAGAAGCAAAAAAGTCACAGTGGCACTCTTTTCATGCTAAAAAGCTATAGGGAATAAATGTGGCCTTCAACCCCGTATTACTTCGGTAATCAGACCGATTCTTACCTACGGCGTAACAGTATGGCAGAACGCTCTAAAAAAAAACTGCAAATCATGACAAGCTGAGCAAAGTCCAACAATCAGCTTGAATGTGTATAAGCGGAGCATTAAGAACAACACCCTCTGCTGCGCTAGACGTTCTACTCCATCTACTACCCCCCGATATTTTCAGACGGCAGCGAGCACAGCCGCCCGCCTTAAAGCTTCTTCACAATGGATCAATAATGATATTGGCCATTCTATTATTCTGAACTTGTTCAGATCACTTCCAACTTACATTGATTACACCATCCCAAAACTAGAATTCGGCAAAAACTTCTCAGTCAATATTCTCCCAAGATATGTCTGGGAGGACTTAAGGTTCTTGGAAGATGATGCTATCCATTTTTAAACTGATTGATCAAAAACTGACGACGGGATTGGTGTAGGTGTGTACCCAAACAGATAAAAATTAAGACTCTCTTTCCGTCTTCCTAATCATTGTAGCGTGTTCCAGGTGGAAATTATGGCAATTAGAGAAGTCCTCTCCTGGCTGAAAGAAAGTGTGGTATCAACAACTGATATCCGCATTTTCTCGTATAGTCAGGTGGCTATTAAATCTCTAGAATCGTCCTCTACAAATTCCATAACTGCTCTCAACTGCCGTTAATCTCTCATGGAGATGGCGCAGCCGTTCAATATTCACCTATGTTGGATGTCAGAGCACAGGGATATTTCAGGGAATTGTAAGGCCGATGGACTTGCCAAAAATGGAACGACACTACATTTATTTCATTACAAATTTAGGTATACCCACCGCTCCATGTAAGTTAAGGCTGAAACAAGATGCTTTAGAAAGGACAAACCAAAGATGGAAAAATACAACCAGCTGCCGACAACAAAACATCTTTGGTCAAAACTTGATCTGAAACGCTCCAAGTGTTTGATATCCTTAAGCAGATTGCACATCAGCTCCGTAATTGGTGTCTAAACCGGACACTGCCTCATAGACAAGCACACAACGAGGCTTGGCGTTTATTCAAGCGATTTTTGGAGAAGCTGCATGGACGAGGAGGAGGTGGAACCTGTTCCTCATCTTCTGTGCACATGTCCTGCTCTATCTCAAAGACGTAAGCCCCATCTTGGAGACTTTTTCTTCGATGATCTCAGCGATCTAAACAATATAGGCATCTATAGTCTCTTATGCTCCAAAGGAAGCTTATCTGATGATTCATGTGGTATCACACTGGACCAACTCTGGTCTAAGTGCATCAGCTACATCGCTCACAGCCACTTCAACCTAGCCTAACCTAACCTTCAATGAAAGCTAAACTGACGGCTAAGTAAAATCTACCGAGTGAGTATCGAATTGAAAGCAAAACATACTCACAACTCAAATTCGTAAATTGACTCGAAGAATAAACCTCTATCAATTTAGCTACTCAAAAAATAAGTAAACTCATGACATATAAAAGGGAACTCTAAAACAATTTAAACTACATGGAGTGTGCGTTCAAGCCAAGAAACATTTGTTTCCTCGTGTGAAAGCTACAGAAGATTTTATAGGAATTAAAAGATTCTCCTGTGCAAAAGGAACAAACCCATTCACTTATCAGTTCCTTCCTATTGATGCAAAATGAATGTTCGAATTTAAAATTGCAAATGCAGAAAAAAGGTAAACAAGAAATGGTTTTGAAACATAAATAAATATTATTACGTTTTTGTACTTTCTATTTTATTTGAATAAAACGTAATTATTGGTCATAACTTTGTTATTTTCAAAATTTTTCTACGCATAAAACTCTTTCATTGCTTGTGACAGTTGTGCAGGGGTACCATTTTTACAAAACGAAAATCCAGGCTACAGTTGGTGACTTTTTTTGGAATTACTTACAGTACAATGGATAGATTCCCAATAGAACATGGCTTATAAAAAATTGCCACGACAAATGTGTCAGTATATGCCAATGACAAAATTGTCGTGACAAATTTGTCATTGTACTTTTATTACAAATTTGTCAATCAATCCAATTAAGAGCCTTTATGGCGCTATGTTAAAAACAGCGTTTCCAGTGTCAAACCAATGAAAAATAATGCATTCATGGATGTCGATTCTCATATAATGGCGTGAAGACTTCATAAGCCTGATGCAACGACATTGTTTTGCAATTATTTCCATTTTTCAACAAGGGACATGCAACTAATTTAAGTATCAAACACGCAACCAATTTTAATGATACACATTCTACATTATATAATTCTGCTTCTTTTAATATTTAAGAAAGTGACGTCAGACTGCTTGTAAAAGTACTGTTTGTTGATTTCACTCAAGTTTTTTTTAGTTTCATAAAATATTTTACACTTTCAATGTCGAACAAGTATTATAAAGGGTTATCCATTTTGCGGTTTCGAAAGTAAAAAAATAATATTTCTTTTTTATTATAAAGTTGATTTTATGTGTGAAACACTACATCATTTAAATTACCACCACGCGAATTGTTGCAAGCATCAATTTTTTTGAGTTAATTTTCGACCACTTTTTGGCACATATTGGGCGGTATCTCAGCCATAACTTGACGATTGTTGGTTTTCAAGTGCTCAAGAGTTAAAGGTTTATCTGCATAAACACGGTCTATCGCGTAGCCCCACAAAAAAATGTCCAGCGGAGTCGAATCGTACGATCTTGGTGGCCAATTAATATCTCTTAATGTCTCTTGCAATAAAGCCATATTTGCTCGAGATGTGTGGCATGTGGCAACGTCTTGTTCAAACCACATATTCTCCAAGTCGTATTCTTCAATAGCAGGCAAAAAAGTCGCTTATCATATGACCATAACGCTCCGAATTGATAGTGACAGTCGTCCCATCGTCGTTTTCGAAGAAGTAAGGACCAATCACACCTCTGGACCAAAGAGCACCCCAAACAGTGGCTTTTTGTGGATGAATTGGCCTCTCTTCAATTACTTGAGGATTCTCAGAACTCCAAATAGGACAATTTTGTTTATTAACATACCCACCGAGTGGATTTTGTTCGAAAAATCGCTGTCAACCGGCTGTTGTTCAAGCAGCCATTCGACGTATTTACGACGTTGTGAATGGTCAGCTGGCTTCAGTTGTTGTGTGAGCTGGACTTTATATGGATGCAGGTGTAGATCCAAATGCAAAATACGCCACAATGTGCCGTAAGACAGTCCTAATTCCTGAGAACGATGAAGAATCGACACATTCGAGTCTTCGGCAACACTTTCACTTACAGCAGCGATATTTTCAGTGGTACGAGCCAATCGATGATACACATGCCTTACAATATTTGTAACCAATCCAGTCTCTTCAAATTTTCTCACAATCTTGACAATTGCTTGCGTAGTTGGACTATTATGTAAACTATAATCTCCTCTTAAAGCAAGATATGTGGCTGTGGCAGAATCATCATTTTTGTAGTAGGTTTTAACAATTTTTATGCATTGTGCGATAGTTAAGCGATCGTAAATGTCAGACTTTCAACTGAAAAAAAAATTGGTTTAACAAATTAGTTTGACAGATATCGAATTCCAGCCCTATACTTTTGAAGCCGCGAAATGGATAACCCTTTACAAATGTCATAATTATTAATTTCCTAATTATTATTTTGGAATTATTTAGGGTTTCAGTCATTAAATCAAAATTTGGCAACAAGATACTTTTCAGAGAATGACACAATCACTTTCAATTGCAACTTACTTAGCCGTTTCTTTGTCCAAATCATTGTCTTTTTCATTCTTTCTGAAGGAGGAATATTGTAAACTTTCTATTTTATTAACTATTGATCTATTTTATTTCACACCACTTTCTATCTACAATACTGATGGAGTGTTACCCCCCATCAAAATATCCCCAAAATTGCTAAACTCATAATAATTACTTTCCTTGTCCATATATCATTCACTAATAGTAGATGTAGTCATGGAGAATAAATATTGTACACAAAAATAATATATGCGAAGGTATCGTGTGATTACTGCGTTCCGATGCAAGTGATATGGCACAAATAAAATAAAAACAAATCTTTTATTTTGTAGGACGAAAATATTTAATAGAACACAACAACAACAAAAACTAAAACACAAAACTACTTTAGAAATAATTTTTTAGAAACTTCTTCCCCACCTTCTTCTACACAAAAAACACACACACACCAACTAATGCAAGGTGTAGCGCAGAAAAATATTAATCATAATTATGCTAGCTTCGCGTGCAATTAAACCTAGTTTTGCATATTTAAAAACGACAGCTTTGTGCACTTGAAAGCATGAAACGAAACCAAATCGAAACTTTTTCTTATCGCAACAGTGCACGCAAAACAAAGTTTTTGAACATTTTTATTACAGAAGTCGTTTACACTTCCCACTGGCGATATACGAGTATTCAAATAAATTTCTATCAAAACTAAAGGTTTTTAAGTTGCAAAGTTTTCGAGCAGAAATTAGGGATGACATCGACATGAAAGTTTTTAATTATCAGTTCAACGTCCACAGAACACAGACTTCATAGTATGACAGTTCTCAGAACAACTACTAATGTTTCGAGTGCAATGAGATTAAATACGGTTTGTTTTTCTTCATACGCTGCATCCTGCATGTGTCACTTAATAAGTTCGATTTGTGTACATGTGTCACATGTGTTGTAGGCAAAACTTTATTCCCTGATTGCAGTGTTTGGCAAGACAAGTCGGCGAGTCTGCGGAAGTTAAGGAACACAATGTTGACACGGTTTGTACATTTTGTAGGCTGAGTTGGTTCATTGCGCTCTGGATAAACATATGAATGGACTTTTTCAAGGGGAAAAGTTTTGCTTAGGTGTGACATGACTTTTATAGACTTTTCAAGAGGAGGACATAAACTCACGTCTTAATACGTTTATTTGTCCTTAAATAACCATTTTCTTGTTTCGAGAAGTTTTGTGATTAAAACAAAATAAGAACATTTTTCTGAAAAAAAACTTTCATTAAAATTAATAGTTAATCTTCTTGACCTTAGAAGGTCATCTGGTGGTCATCCTCAGATAGTTTGTGTACTCTTCAGGAATTGACCACAGATGAGTAATACCAAGATAGGAATCCTCGACTGTCAAACAGGTTTGCCAAAAGCTGCCAACGCACAGAACTATCCATTTCGTCTTTCCCGGAAATGCACACATAAATGCCATCATCCATCCGCCACCCATTGTTTAGTTTAAATCGGTGGGTATGTTCAAAAAGTATGGAAACGGAATGAAATCCCTTTTTAGTGGCAACCTCAACTCAAGTGTACATCAGATCAATTTGAAATTGCATTAATGATAAATAGAGACAAATTAAATCAATTTTTTTAAACTAAAATGTATATCGAATTTGTTTAGCAATCGCCTAAAATAAAACAATACAAATTATATATTTGTGACAAAATCTTGAAAAATAGTTATTTTATCTAACAATTCAAAATTTAGTTTAAGGGTTACATTTTTTACTTGTGATAGAGGTTCTATAGGGTAAGTTTTGCATATGGAAAAAAAATCGAACTCGAGATTTTAATCAAAGTTGACATTACGATGATAGGGAACACCAAAAATGTGCGTCCCGCAATTCCGTCTGTCTATCTGTGTGTGTGTCTGTCTGTCTGTCTGTAGAACGATCTACAACCTAAGCGGCTGAACCGATTTTGTTCAAACTTGGTGGTTAAGCGTTTTAGGAGATTGTACAAAATATATTTTCGAATCGTTGTTTTCGCCCCAAAAATAACGGTACTTGCCATACACATTTTTTTCTCCATCTTATTTATCTCGAAAGCTCCTCCAACGATTTTGATAAAAATTGGCGTGTTTAATACCTTAAGTATGGTCTACATTTTAGCCAAAAATTTTTTTTAAATATTTTGTTTTTAACGGTACCTGCCATACAACCATTTTATTGATTTTCGACTTTTTCATAAACGACTGAACGGATTTCAATACAAAAATTTATACAGGATCTCCCTCGAATTATAAATAATACTGCATTTCATTTTTTTCGAAAAATAGTTTCTTTGGATTTTTGAAAAAAAAAAAATTTTTTTTGAAAATTCAATATTTCAAAACGGGTGGGCCCGTTTGAAATTTTGTTTTTGAATATATATTATTCAATATTTAAAATGTTCATACTAATTTTTTTTCTAAATTTAAGAATTTTTATACATACATATTAATTAAGTGAAAAACGATTTTAAAAATACGTTTAGCCGTTTCTTTTAAGAACATTTTGCATATAATGTGGTCGAACATAGGAGCAAGTACGTGCGATCCAGTCGTGCATTTTTTTCAAACGCTTTTAAATGAATACAAATTCTGTGCAAATGAAGTATCATTTAAATGCACACAGTTTCAGAAAGGGATCGCACGTACTTGCTCTTATGTTCGATAACATATCTGGAGCACAAAATTTTTAGTAGAAACAGCTTAATATGTTTTTTTTCTTTTTTTGAATTTTTTGAAAACAAAATTTCGTATATTTTTTTCAAAAAATTTTTTTAGTATGACACTTTTATGTATAATATAAATTTAAAAACAAAATTTCAAAAAAAAATCATCCACATGTTTTTGAAATACAGTGAAAGCTCTAATAAGCGGATACTCGTGGTCGCCCAATTTTTGTCCGGTTATGAAAACTGTCCGGTTAAGGGAAATAATAGGAAAGGAAATGATTGACAAAACACTCTTCGCGTAAGGGTGCGCCTGCTGATCCTGTAACCCACTTCCTGGCCCAATATAGGATTTGGGATGGGTACAAATTTAGGTATGTGCAAATTTTGTTTGAATTTGAAGATTTCTTGTTAAAAATTTACCCAAAAAATTTGCATACACCTAAACATGTACAAACCCGAAAGCCTATATTGGACCAAGGGTAGTTGAAAGAACGAGGTGAGACATAAGTCCCACAAAAATTTGGGATTTATGGCCCTGGGCCAACCGGGAAGTCCCCAAATAAGTTTTCAAAATCGCTCTGTCCGGTTATTAGAACTTCGCGTCCGTTTATGGGAGATTTTCTATGGATTTTCTCATGTATTAAAAATAAAAGGTACACAGAGAGCGGTCATTTCGTTTTGTTGGTTGTTTGATTTGTTGATAAAAACTAATCCCTCAATAAAATTATGTGTCCGCGTATAAGATGAGCATGAAAAAGTGCCCGCGTCCGTTTATGGGAGTGTCCGCTTATAGGAAATTAATTTGTATGAGAAATTAAAAAAAAAAAGTTTGTTCCCGAAAATGTGTCCGTCTAATGGAATTGTCCTCTTATTGGAGCGGTGCCCAAGTAGAGATTTCACTGTATTGAACTTTCAAAAAATTTTTTTTTTCTAAATTCCAATATTTTTCGAAAATGTTGGTATCCAGTATTATTTATAATTTCAAGGAACTCCTATATATAAATGTTGATCGAAATCCGTCAAGCCGCTTATGACAGGTTCAAAATAAAAAAAATGTTTGTATGGCAGGTACCGTTAATAAGAAAATATTTAAAAAAATCTTTGACCAAAATGTATTAGGTAGGTATACCCAACAAAATGCACACACTTTTTTATCAAAGTTGTCAGAGCTGTTTTCGAGATAATTGAGATGGTAGAAAACATTGTATGGCAGGTATCTAGTTTTTGACCTAAAAAAAACGATTCAAAAATCTACAATCACATAAAACGATAAATACCAAATTTGATGAAAATCGCTTCAGCCGTTTAGGATGTAGAGCGTTGTACAGACAGGCAGACCGACGGACGGAATTGTTGGACCCACTTTTTTGGTGTTCTCTATCATCGTAATGTCAAGTTTGAATAATATCTCGAGTTCGATTTTTTTATCAAATGCAAAACTTGCCCCATAGTACGTACCTATGTCACAAGTAAAAACGACACCAAATTTCGCACGAAATTTCAAAGTCTTGCTGAAAAGCATAAAACGACCATAAAAGAGAACAGGAGAATCGAAAATTCAAAATCTAAACTTCGATTGTACAACACTTCATAGGAGTTAAACCGATGTCAAATATTGAACCAAGCCTGAACCGCATTGTACGATTGTTAATCCAGTTAATCGAACATAACTTACTGTCAATGTCAATAAAATTAGAAAATTACAGATTGAGATTTTTTTTCGAAATCAGCAAAATTACACTAGTAGTACAGTAATTGTTTTTAGATAATGTAATTTTAATTTTAACCAAAAAATCGATCCCTCAGTAATTTTTTTGATTGAGGGCCAGTTTTCGCGTTCTTTTCGACCAAATTATCAATTTTTTTTTGATCCGGGACTAAAATCATGTATCCAGATTTTTAAACGGATTTGCATGTAAAAAGAACGCATTTTCAAACATACACCAAAGTAAAACTAAATTCGCTAAACGTCAAACGGTTCTGTTTACTTTACATAGGTACATACACATTCAATTAAAAAGATATGGTTGCGTTGTTTTTGCAATGAAAAATCCAAAATTCCGGATGAAAATCCCTATTGCCAATTAGAAAACGACAATTATTACCTAAAGTTTTGAACACATCCCAAAAATAATAATTTATATTTATTCATCGACGCGAAATTAAATAACAAATACAGCAAATACAGAAGTTTGTTCTCAAACGGAATAGGAGTTTTCTTGGTGGCTCCATACGGTGGAAAAACAACTTATCGAATTTATCTTCTAAATGAAAAAGATCGCCTCAGTTTTGACTGACTATGATATGACCTCTCTTAGTTCGTTCTCTTTTTCCCATTCTAATGGTGTTTTTAAATCGGCTCGCAAAATGTACTTCTTGTTCTTCAATGAGAACTAAAATCATCCGCTTTTATCAAACCTCATCGAATGTTACTATAAAAAACATGTGAATGTAATTTAATTAATGAAATAGCTGTTCAAAATGATTTTTCGCAAAAATCAACAACCTTTGTTATGAAAAAAACAATTTTAAATCTTTTAAATCTTACAAATTTTCGCTGAAACTTTCGAGCACAGCAAAACTGCGCGAATAATCGAATTCGAAAGGCATTGCAAGCTGTCAAATTCTAGCTTTGCCAGTACCAGAAATGAAAGTTATCCGAAGTGGCTAATATAAATGAGTGTTCACTGTAAAAATGAGCAGTTCAAATTTGTACAAAACTTCCATATAGGAATAGGGGCGAATCGATTTGCTCGATTTTCCTTTGATGAACACAATTATTGTTGTTATGCGTTGTAAATTAATTATATGTTGATGAAAACCCAACATGTGCTCTAAAAAGGTATTAGTTATTTCTATTTTCATCATTTTAATTTCATTACTTATAACAAAAAAACACCAAAAAATTGTGCTCGAGCAGGACTCGAACCTGGGCACCCCGCGCATGATTTTAACTTTAGTAAAATGTTAAAAGCGTTAAAAATTAGCTCAAACATCTTTTTAGCTAAGTAAATTGCCAAAAGTGGCTTTTACATTTTATTAAATCGCTTAACATTTTGCGCCATTAAATCCAACTCATAACAGATGTACAGAGATCATCTAGCTAGCAGACACGTGACCATACGATGTACGATGAAAATAAAACAATGATCACCCAATCAAACGTAACGCCATGTAAATTACATGGGTTAAGTTTTTCTGCGTTTACGATTCACACTCTCTGTTTACAGAGTTTATATCAAAATAAGGTAACAGCGGAGTGAAAAAAACGGACTTCTGCCTTGAGTGTTATTGTACCAACAAGGGGAGTGCCTAGAAGCAAGGGAGTTTCGTAATTGCTGTGAACTTTGTGTCTTTGGTTTCGACCGGGGCCGGGGACTCTATCCCACCGAACTTTGTGCTTTGGTTTCGACCAGGGCCTCTATCCCACCCAAGTTTGTGCCTTTGGTTTCGACCAGGACCGGGGGCTCTTTCCCACGAACTTTGTGCCTTTACTTTCAGCCAGGGCCGGGGACTCTATCCCACAAACTTTGTGCCTTTGGTTTCAACCATGGCCGGGACTCTATTCCACGAACTTTGTGCCTTTGGTTTCGACCAGGGCCGGGGACCCTATCCCACCGAACTTTGTGCCTTCGGTTTCGACCAGGGTCTCTATCCCACCCAACTTTGTGCATTTGGTTTCAACCAGGACCGGGGGCTCTATCCCACGAACTTTGTGCCTTTGGTTTCAACCAGGGCCGGGACTCTATCCCACGAACTTTGTGCCTTTGGCTTCAACTTGGGCCGGGGACTCTATTCCAACTTAAACCACATTGCTAGTTTATCTTTAAGGAAAACTATTGTAAAGTATTGATATGAAATACCGTGTTATAGTATTTTTGATTGGATTTAATGATTTATTTAAATTTAAATTAATAAAGATTGTGAAGCGTAGGTATTCTGCTTGCTGCTGTGTTGTTGTTGTTGTGTGCGAGTAGAACTCCAATGAGTGGTTCAACAACAAAAAAACTTCCCAATTAGAGGGACAAAGCCAAGCGACCGTTTGTGACGTTCAACTTGTCTATTGCCACTGGATATGATTAAGGAACAGCGGAGGAGAAGAGCCAGGCGACCAGATAAATGTTCAGCCTGTCTACAACTATGACTGTCGAAGAGCGAAAAAACAAAGCAGAGCCAGGCGACCAAAAAAATGTTCAGCCTGTCTACAACAACTATACTGTCGAAGAGCAGTTAAAAGAAATAAAAAGACTTTGTTACTCCAACTAGAGGTTGTATGTTAACGTGATCAGTTTATTGTTTAGACTGCATTTTCTTTACAATTTCTTGGCTCTTTTATACTAAATTTCAGAAGCACATTACAATTTACAAAATATGTGTTGTTTTTAAGTTTAATTGACACTTTTCAAATTTATTTGACTATACAAATATGTGCTGATTATGATTTTAATTATGTGATTTTGTAATTTAATTAATATTTAAGATATGTAAATAATGTTTGTAAATAATTCAATGTATGTAATTCAGTTAATTAAGGTAGGTACATATATAATTGTGTGAATAATTCAGTGTGTTTGTAGTTTTGTAAAGGTTGGCTGCTACAATCTCCCCCTCTGCCTCATGGATCGTCTCGAGAATGTGGCAGGATCTGGTGAACTAGCAGAATCAGTAATCCTTCTCTTATTACACGGACTAGGGTTGTTCGTCTTCGTACTGGGATTAATGTTCTTGGCAGGTCTTCCTCTTTTCCTGAAAGATATAATAGGATTAGGAGTAGGTAGTTCACTTAAACCACCCGAAAAACGTGTGAGCATTGATGCGTGGTAAGTACCCAATGGTACTGATGGATCATCTTCTTTTGCAATGGTAAAAGTAGTGGAGCCCTTCCTTGCAGAAATTATATACGGCCCATCTTTTTTAGGAGCCAACTTGCACGTAAAACCTTTCGATGATTTACTTATAGGGTGTGTTTTGACGAGAACCTTGTCGCCAATTTCGAATTTATCATGAGGTCTTCGTTTTTTGTCAGCATTAACTTTGTTTTTGTCTTGAGACTTCTCAGATGATTCCTTTGCTTCTTTTAAGGTTTCAACCATTTTGAGTAAGTGTGGAGTTATCTGTGGTACAAAGTTTTCTGATTGGATGATGGCTTTTAAATCATGGTTAACTTCATCTGGAGTACGTAATTCTCGTCCAAATGTTAAAAATGCTGGTGAAAATCCAGTGCTTTCACACTTTGCGGTGTTCATTGCGAATCGTATGGCTGGAAGTTTAAGATTCCATGAAGTATGTTCGCTCCCAACTAAAATAGATAGCTGTGCCTTCAGGTCTCTATTCTTCCTTTCGACAGGGTTTGCTTCTGGGTGATAAACAGGAGTAAAAGATTGTTTTATCCCCAAACAAAAGGTGAGTTTCTGCATTAAAGCAGATATAAATTGTGTTCCATTATCGCTATGGAGTCGTCGTGGAACACCATAACGCAAAAAAACTTCATTTAGTAAAGTAAGTGCACAGTTTGCGGCAGTTCCTTCTTTCAACGGAAATAGTTCTACCCAACGACTGCATACATCTTCCACAATCAGGATCCATTGATGGCCACTGGTACTTGTAGGCAGTGGTCCAAAGAGATCTACTGCTACGATTTCGAATCTCTGACGGCTTGGTGTTGTTTGCAATAAACCTGCTGGTTTCAAATTTGAAGATTTGTAGCGTTGGCATTCAAGGCAAACTTTGACATGATTGGCTACGTTAGATCTCATTCCTGGCCAATAGTAACGGTTGGAGATACGAGCCAATGTCTTTTCAACACCATAATGTCCAGCTGTAGAGTCATCATGGTATTTCTTCAAAATCATTGCTTTCATTGTTTTGGGAACAACAAGTTGACCATTTTCAGAGTCTTCTTCTGAGCAATATCGATATAAGACACCGTCAACTAACATGTATCCACGATTTGTCCAACGAAGTACATTATCATCGTTATTTTCGAAGGAATCGATGATTGTTTTTAAATCTGGGTCAGCTAGTTGTTCGTCTCTTATTTCCTTTGATCCTCGTCTTGGTATATCTACCTCTATTTGACAGATGACACAGTCCTTCTCTATATGATTTTTGTCAGGACATGGTGGTCGGGAAAGAGTATCGGCAACGGCGTTATGTTTTCCTGGATTATAGCCAATTTCAATGTTATACGGCTGTAGTTGAAGTGCCCATCTGGCGAGTCGTCCGGTAGGAGACTTTAAGGACATCAGCCATTTTAAAGGCTGGTGGTCAGTTAATATTTTCACTTCAGAACCTTCGATGTACCCTCGGAATTTTTCAACAGCCCATATTACAGCGAGTGCTTCTCGTTCCGTCGTAGAGTAGTTGCGTTCTGCAGGTGAAAGTAAACGACTTGCATATTCAACTGGATGTTCCATTTCCTTCTCCCCCTGGAGTAAAACAGCACCGATAGCATAGCTGCTGGCATCGGTCTTTAGTATGAATGGAATATCTTCTTTGACCTGTTGTAGTATTGGAGAGGATGTTAAGAGTCTTTTGAGCTTATCAAAAGCATTCTGTTCTTCTAGTTCCCACTTCCAGGCAAAGTTCTTTTTGGTTAAGTTTGAAAGAGGCTTCGATACGTCTGCGAAATTTGGAATGAATCTTCTGTACCACGAACAGGTTTGTAAGAAAGATAGTACTTGTTTCTGATTCTTGGGTGCAGGACGTAATAGGATGGCATCTGTCTTGGCGCGATCGACTTTGAATCCATGTGGTGTCAGAACATGACCCAAATATTTAATTTCTGAGCAGCAAAATTTGCATTTCTCACGGTTAAGACGAAATCCGAATTGTTTTAAACGTTCGAAAACTTTTTGTAAGTCTTTCAAGTGTGATGTAAGGCTTTCTGAACAGATAATAATATCATCAAGGTAGGCAAGAATCAAGATTTGCGGCAAACCATTTCGAAATTTGTCAATTAATCGTTGAAATGTTGTTGGTGCGTTCCGCAATCCAAACGGCATTCGGTTGAAGACATAACTTCCAAAAGGCGTGATGAAAGCGGTTTTGGCCTGATCTTCTTTTGCAACCTGTATCTGCCAGTATCCAGAACGAAGATCCAATGTTGACATAAATGGTGTACTTTTAGCTGCATGAAGAAGATCATCGATTCGTGGGAGTGGATACTTATCTGGGATTGTTATAGCATTTAGCTTCCGGTAGTCTATGCAGACTCGTATTCTGCCATCACTCTTTGGAACCATAACAACTGGGAAAGCCCAAGGCGATTCCTTCTCTTCGATAATGCCTTTTCGCAACATATCTTCAATTTCGTTTTTAAGCTGGATTTTCCTAGCAGGTGAAATTCTGTACGGAGCATTTGAAATTGGTTCGTGAGTTCCAGTGTTGATTTTGTGTTCCACGAACGGTATAGGGGATGTGATCTCACCAAATAAATCGTTTTGCTCTTTCAGTATCGTTTTGAGTTTAAACTTTTCTGACGGATTTATGTTGTATCCTTCTTCCGGACGCAGTGTAATATCAATTGAATTTAGTATGAACCAGTCGTCAACATTTGTGTTAACCTTTTTCGGTTCGCTAAAGAGGTCATTGTTGCCTTTTTCGGGTGTTCTCATCTCTTGAGGAACAGCATCTGAGAAGATAGCTTGAATTCCGTGAGGCGAATAATCATTATCTCTTTTTCGTTTTGGAGTGTTGCCAATAGGACTCAGCGCCTCATGGCTTTCAAACCAAGCTAGATATGCTGAAACCTTTTTCAGCTTATCATCATTGTCCAAAGTCTTGTGATAACTTGGCTTTTGCTTAGAATGTGAAGGCTTAGAGTGGCTTTCAAGAGCTTTATTAATAATTGGACGTTTTGGTGAATAGTATTTTGCAAGCTTAAAATCAAAAACTTTATCTGGTTGATCAATGAAATGGAAAGCTCTCTGCGCGATGTTCAGAACTATTCCACATTGTTCCAGGAAGTCTATTCCCAGTAAAGTACGGTTTCCTTTTGCTTGTGGTAACGCAATGAAACGGATTTTTCGTAATCTTTTTCCGATTATGATATCTACCACCGTAGAGTGAACAATCTGTTTTCTGGGAACTCCGTCAGCCAAGGTTACTTCTGCGTTTACTTTTTGGAAAGGACAACCTTTTTTAACCAGCTGTTCATATAAATGTGCTCCTGCGACACTTGTTCTGGCTGCCGTGTCGATATAAGCTTCGCCTTTTAGACCATTTATGTTGATGTTAACAGTTGGAACATTTCTTCCAATCACTGTTGATTCCATCAGGTTAAAATCCAGCATAGCTGGGCTGTTAGCATTTTTATTGCTGCATGTAGGACAATTTGATCTGCAATATCCTGCTGCTCCGCAACCATAGCAATTCAGGTTTGGCTTCTTTGTTTCATTTTGACTGTTGGCTTTTTTGAAACACTGTTCTACTGAATGACCTTGCTTTCTGCAGAATGTGCGTATTTATAAATTTTGTTTCCTTTCGAGCTAACTCAACTTCTCGAGCTTCCTTAAGGAGCTCCTGGAAAGTCTTAAAAGAACTTCTGGGCACTTTTTCTCTTATAAACAAGAGCAATTGACCATACACCATGTTAAGCATTATCTCTTCCGTAAGTTTATCGGTTAATTGAGAAAATAATGTTCGTTTTTTACATATAAATTCGTCAATCGGTTCGTTAGCTAACTGGTTTGCTGAATTCAATTCTGTATATATTCTCCATGCTGGCTTCGGTGGAGCAAAGGATGATCGTAATAGCTTTATTGCATCATCGAATGTTTTGGCTTCATTCTTAACACCTTGCCACCAGTTTGATGCAAAACCTTCGAGTAAAAGCGGGAATCCAGTCACTGCATTAGCTTCGGAAACATTTTCTGCACTCTTATACACCGTAATCGTTGCTATAAAGTCGTCCATCTTCGACGTGTTTCTTTCACCATCATAACGAGCGGTGCATCTGCTAAACGTTCCTTTACTTTCTTTGACGCCAATGGCAGCTACTAAACGGGTTAGCTGATCTTCTGAGAGAGAAATTGAAGGCGGTTCAGACATTTTTTTGTTTTTAGATGAAACTTCTTCTATAATTGTTGATTCAAACTTAGTATTCGACGATTCAAATTCAAATTCGGAAGATTCTGATGAGGAGCTTTTCTCTGTATATTTTGGCTTAGGCTTCATAAACAGCCGATTGCTCTTTCTCATAGATTAAAATTTTCTATGTATATGTCCACTTATATGGTCGGTGCGGGGTTGTTGTTTTTTTTTCAAAAAAAAAAATTATTTTTGCTATAGAAGCAATCAAAAAAAAATTATCCACTTAAACGTGTTCTACTGTGTTGCGGTCGGTGCGGGGTTGTTGTTTTTTTTTTTCCAAAAAAAAAAAATATTTTTGCTATAGAAGCAATCAAAAAAAAATTTATCCACTTAAACGGGTTCTACTGTGTTGCACTTAGTCGGGTTCTACTGTGCTGCACTTAGTCGGGTTCTACTGTGCTGTCCACCAGAAACGTTAGATGTGTCAGTATAAGTAACCACAAGGTTGGGCGCCAATTGGAGCGTAGGTATTCTGCTTGCTGCTGTGTTGTTGTTGTTGTGTGCGAGTAGAACTCCAATGAGTGGTTCAACAACAAAAAAACTTCCCAATTAGAGGGACAAAGCCAAGCGACCGTTTGTGACGTTCAACTTGTCTATTGCCACTGGATATGATTAAGGAACAGCGGAGGAGAAGAGCCAGGCGACCAGATAAATGTTCAGCCTGTCTACAACTATGACTGTCGAAGAGCGAAAAAACAAAGCAGAGCCAGGCGACCAAAAAAATGTTCAGCCTGTCTACAACAACTATACTGTCGAAGAGCAGTTAAAAGAAATAAAAAGACTTTGTTACTCCAACTAGAGGTTGTATGTTAACGTGATCAGTTTATTGTTTAGACTGCATTTTCTTTACAATTTCTTGGCTCTTTTATACTAAATTTCAGAAGCACATTACAATTTACAAAATATGTGTTGTTTTTAAGTTTAATTGACACTTTTCAAATTTATTTGACTATACAAATATGTGCTGATTATGATTTTAATTATTTGATTTTGTAATTTAATTAATATTTAAGATATGTAAATAATGTTTGTAAATAATTCAATGTATGTAATTCAGTTAATTAAGGTAGGTACATATATAATTGTGTGAATAATTCAGTGTGTTTGTAGTTTTGTAAAGGTTGGCTGCTACAATTGATATTTAACGGAGTTTTGAACCTTTCATGCACCGAGTTTTCATTGCTTTCTTTGGTCAAATCTTCTGTCAAAATTCATAAAAAAGGAATAATAATAATGTGGAAATAAATGGATAATACACATACTGAAATGTTTTAATATTGCTTAGTCGTTATAGTTTGAGGGAAAACAAAGATGCCATTTGAATTCATGGATAAATAAGAATATAGCAAAAAAAAACTCAAAAATCGTTGTAGCGGTTTTTTAATAAATTAATTTTTTATGTATAAAATTTTGAAAACATTTTTAGAAAGAAAATGTAAAAAAAATTCGGTGATTGGTTTTTAAAAAATCGATTTTTCAAAAAAAATTTGTATTAATTTTTTAAAAATCGAAAAACTTTTTTTGAAAATTTGAGTACGCAGTGTTATTAACAATTTTAGGGAGCATTTGCACAAAGAAAATTACTTTAATCGGTTCATCCAATATTGAGAAAGTCGAAAATATGAAAAGTGGTTCTATGAGAAGTACCGTTAATAAGTATTCAAACAAAAATACTTTTAAACTTTAAATTTAACTATACTAATTTAAGAACACGCACATTTTTTTATAAAAAGTCGTTTTCGAGAAAAAATTTGTTTTTCTTAACGGTTTTTTAACATTTGTATGGAAGGTAGCGATGGTTTTATTTTAGAAAAATTGTTTTTTTAACTATTGAACATAATGTCAAAAAAACGAAGTTTTGAAAAAATCTATTGAGTCGTTTTCGAAATTTTGAGTTTTCAAAAAAAATTAATTTCCAAGAAAAAAATTTTTTTTTTAATTTTGGTATACAATAGTTTTAAAATTCTCTCAGACCTTCTGTGAAAAAATTTCAAAAAACTCAAATTAACCGCTTGCGAGAAAATCGAAAAACAAAAAAAAATCAATTTTTTTCCAAAAAAAATTATCAAAAGGTACCCTTCCCTTCGTTAATAAACTGATTTTTTTTTTCAGAAAAATCGTTGGAGCCGTTTTTGAGAAAAATAAGATTTTTGATTTTGGCCCAAAAAAATGTCTGGGAGCTACTGTTATTTGTCGTTTAAAAAAAAATTTAAAAAAAGTGCCTGCATATAACCGAAAAAAACTGTAACTGGCTGTAGACTCGCGGACAGACAGATAGACAGACAGACGGAATTGGGGGACCCACTTTTTTGCTGTTCTCTATGATCGTAATGTCATGTTTGATTGTTAGAAATTTCTTTTTTTTTACGAATATAGTAGAGGAGGAGGTATTTTATTTGCTATTCGCACCATTTATTCAAGTAAAGAAATTATTTTATGTAATATTTTTATTGAGCAAATTTGTGTATGTGTAGACTTACCAATTTTTCCAGAATTTAGAACTATTCATGTTTATTTCTTTGTTTCTTATATTCCGCCTTCATCTGAATATTCTCTCTATGATGCTCATATAAAAAACATAGAAAATATTGCGAAAAATATTGATGAAAATTCGTACTTTGTTATTCTTGGAGATTTTAATTTACCTGATGTTAAATGGTTATTTTCAAACGATGAGAATCAAATATTTTCTTATAATATATCTAAAGATTTCGAACATAATCTTATTGATAGTTTAAATGCTTTAAATATGTACCAAATAAACAGCGTTTACAATTCCATTGGCCGTATTTTAGATTTGGTTTTTATTGATAAGAATCTTGAAGCTTACTTAGATGAAGCTAGTTATAATTTGCTACAAAATAGTGTTCATCACAAAGCACTTGAAATTACTTTTAATTTTTCCGTTTTAATAGAATCACAATTTTGTAATGTAGAGCAGAAATATAATTTTAAAAATGCTAATTTTATATCTATGAATAATTATTTAGAATCAGTTGACTGGCAACTTCTTTTTAACTGTAATGATCTCGAGTTAGCTTTTACTATGTTTCGGAACATATTAGATTCAGCTATTTTAAATTTCGTTCCTATTAGGAATTCAAAAAATTCGAAAAGACCAGTTTGGTTTAACAAAAGTCTATCGAGGTTGAAAAATGTTATGAATAAACTTCATAAGAAAAGTAAGATTTCGGATGTTTTTCGTGAAAAATTTTATCAAACTCGAAAAGAATATGAATTTTTGAAAAAGTTTACCTATAAGCAATATATTTGGTCTCTTAAGTCGAAGATTAAAAATAATTCTAAATGTTTTTGGTCATTTCTAAATACAAAACGTAAATCGCCAGGGATTCCAGCTAACATGTCGTATAATGGCGTCTCTTCTGATAATCTAAATGTTATCTGTAACTACTTTGCGTCTTTTTTTCAATCGAATTTTATTGAGTTAAACCTTAATTATGTTCAAATGGTTACTAGCGATAATTCTAGTATTGAGGCTGGTTGTCTGTATTTATCTATTGATGATGTATTGGAAGCACTGTCATCTCTTGATAACAGCTTTTCTGTTGCACCGGATAATATACCACCGCTTCTTTTAAAGAACTGTAAATTACATCTAGCTGCCCCACTCTGTTATATATTCAATTTGTATTTAAGACAAGGTGTGTTTTTGGATACTTGGAAACATTCCTTGATAACTCCTCTGCACAAGTCGGGATCGAAATCTGCTGTTGAAAATTATAGACCAATTGCTAAACTCCAGCTGATACCTAAAGTATTTGAAGCAATAGTAAAAACCAAAATTTATAATTTGACTAAAAATCATATTTCTGAAAACCAACATGGGTTTATGAGCGGACGATCGACAACAACTAATTTATCTCTATTCACTAACTACTGTCTTCGTAGTTTAGAAAACCGTTATCAAGTTGACGTTATTTACACTGATTTTTCGAAAGCTTTCGACCGGGTACAACACAATGTTCTAGTAAAAAAAACTTGAATTATTTGGCTTTCACTCCTCACTTCTAAAATGGATCCATAGTTATTTAATTGGACGAAAACAATACGTCAAAATTGGTAATATGCAGTCAAATGAAATTGAAAATTTTTCCGGTGTACCTCAGGGCAGCCATCTTGGACCGCTCCTTTTCATTCTTTTCATAAACGATTTGCCTAGTTACATTTCGTATTCAAAGTGTTTATTGTATGCCGATGACCTTAAGATTTTTAGTTGCATTAAATCTCCACTACATGCATGTAGAGTTCAAAATGATCTTGATAATATAGTTCAGTGGTGTAATCTAAATGGATTATATTTCAATAATAATAAATGTAGTGTTGTAACTTATGCAAGAATACTCAATACTATTTGTTTTGATTACAAAATTGATAGTCAATACCTAAAAAGATTAATGAGTCAAAAAGACCTTGGAGTTATCTTTGATTCTAAAATGAATTTTTCGCTTCATATTGACCAAGTTATCTCCAGAGCAAATTCGATGTTGGGTTTCATAATGAGAAATTCAAAGTGTTTTGAAGATCCTTACACCCTAAAGACTCTGTATTTATCCATTGTTAGACCTCTGCTAGAGTATTGTTGTGTTATTTGGAATCCATATACTCAGACAAGCATCTTTCGTATTGAAAAAATTCAGAAAAGGTTTACTAAGTTTGCTTTGCGAAAAACATTTAGAAATGCAAATCTTCCGTCTTATGAGATCAGATGTGCCTTTATTGATTTAAAACCCTTAGCACTCAGAAGGAAACTATATTCAGCTCTTTTCGCTTTTGATATTCTCAATTCAAATATAAACTGTTCGATGCTACTTTCAATGTATTATATTTATGCACCTTCTCGTTTTTTGCGACCTAGAGATGGAAATTTCGTATATGTTCCTTATCATAGTACAAGTTATGCAAAACATAATCCAATTACCAGTTCTTGTATTGCCTTAAATGATTTTGATCTTGTCATTGACTTTAATAAAAGTAGGATAAATATTAAAAGAGATATATTGAATTCATTATAAATATTTTTATTTTAATATTTTTGTAAATAGGTTATTTATTCCTTAGTTTAAATCATGTATATAGTCTTTATAAAGTTATGTAACTTGAATGACGAAATAAATAAATAAATAAATAAATAAATGAATATATAACTTGTCTTATAGTACCTATAATCGCAAGTAAGAAGCATCACAATACTCCTGCTGATGTACCAAAGCTTCAGCCTGCTGTGTTTATCAATCCTAGATTTACTAATCATAGTCATAGCAAAAATCAACATTCTTATTAAAATTATCTTGGGCTTTTAACAGGCTGAAATCTGTACCTATGCAGATGTTTTAAATACCCTATGAATATAAAAAATATATCAAAAAAATTTTTTTCACAATACTCGTACATTAGTTGCTATGCACTCCCATGTTACAAATCCGGGTATTATTCCTAAACATAAAATATACCATATTAATTTGTATCTATAATTTTGATGATTTTTCCTTGCAATATATGTACATATAGGTAATATTTATGGCTAGTTATAGATTCTTAAAAAAAATCAAACATGAGATTATGATCAAACTTGACATTACGATGATAGCGAAAACGAAAAAAGTGGGTCCACAATTCCGTCTGTCTGCCTGTCTGCCTGTTTGTCTGTCTGCCTGTACAACTCTCTACATCCTAAACAGCTGAAGCGATTTTCTTTAGACTTGGTACTTAAACGTTTTAGGTGATTGTCCAAAATAGGTTTTTGAATCGTTATTTTAGCCCCAAAAATGAAGGTACTTCCCAAACAAATTTTTCTACCATCTTAATTATCTCGTAAACGGCTCTAACGATTTTGATAAAAATTGGTGAGTGTACTTTTGAATATGGCTTACATTTTGGCCAACATTTTTTAAAAAATATTTTGTTATTAATGGTACCTGTCATACGACCTTATTACTGATTTTCTTTCTCATAAACGGCTTAACGGATTTCTATCAAAATTTTTATGCAGGAGCTCCTTCAGATTCTAAATAATACTGCATTTCAAAATTTTCAAAAATTATTTTTTTGGATTTAAAAAAAATGTTTTTTTTTTGAAAATTTAATATTTCGAAAACGGGTAGGCATTTTTTTCTGAAATTTTATTTTTGAATTTAAGAATTTTTATAAACGGTTATTTTTTAAGAGCTTTAAAATTCAAAAAAACACAGAAACTTGTAAAAAGTGAATGAAATTTTTATTTGGATCGATAAATCAATTTCTGCCATTTACTTTTTAAAAATAATTTCACTTAAATGTTGCCCGCGGCTACGCTTCAGGTGGTCCATTCTGAAGGTCCAATTTTGGCAAACTTTTTCACACATTTTAGCCGGAATATCACCAATGACGCGTTCAATGTTGGCTTCCAAGGCAGCAATCGTATTTGGCTTGTCCCCATAGATAATAGACTTAACATAGCCCCACAAAAAATAGTCTAACGGGGTCAAATCACATGATCTTGGTGGCCAATTGACTGCGCCAAAACGTGAGATCAACTGCTTTTCGGCAAAAAAAAAAATTGCAAACGTTGTTCAAGCGTAAGACTATTCATGATGAAATGGCAAACAATACTGAATCGAAATGTCAAATGTTCGTGTAATTTGTCGTGTGTGATCTGTCAAAAATATAAACGTCAAAAACCAAGTAGCAAAAAAATCACCCTATAACTATCTCGCGATCTAACGATTTTGATAAAAAAAAAGTTTGTGCACTACTTTAGGTATAGTCTACATTTTGGTCAAAATATTTTTTAGATAATTTGTTATTAAGGGTACCTGCCTTACAACAATTTTTCTTGATGTTCGACTTTCTCATTAGCGGCTCTGCTGATTTCGATCGCAATTTTTATATACGAGGTCCTTGGGCTTCTTAATACTGCATGCCAACATTTTCGAAAAATATTTTTTTTTTGGATTTTTGAAAAAAAATATTTTTTTTCTTCTGAAAATTCAATATTTCAAAAACGTGATGATTTCTTTTGGAAATTTGCTTATGAGTTTATATTATTAAATATTTAAAATTGTCACACCAATTTATTTTTAGAAAAAAATTAAAGAAATTCTGTATACACAAAATTAAGCAAACAACGACTTTATTTAGATTCTCAATAGGAATCGTTTGTATACGATGCGATCGAATGTAACAGCAAGTACGTGCGATCCATTCGTGCAATTTATTTCTTATAATCTGTACCCTCGTCAGCATAGGCATTAAAAATAAAAATGAAACACCTTTCGTCTTGAATTTAAGCAAATCTGAAACTCTTATTGGAAAAAAAACCTTTCATCTTCCTATCTAACCCCTTACCACGTGTCTTTATTATTTTATTTCATCATACCTACTAACCATTTAAATCTCACATTCTTCAAATGAAGTAAGAGACTTTTTTCTCTTTAGTCATAGATAAGGACATACATGAGTGAATATATTATTGGCACATCAGTAATCTCTAAATAATTGAGATCAATATTATATTCAGCAGCAATTCCTAGGTAACGGCACGAAAAAGAACTGTTTATTTGTGCTTTGACGAAAAAGCCCATTCGTTGCAGATATTTCCTTATCTGAAAATAGTCCCTAGAATTCCAGCCAGACTTAGCAACAATAACAATACAACATCATAATCCGCATAGAATGTTTTAGCTCAATGGTTATCACTTTTTCTGGAGGACACTTGATGTTCATAAATAAGGAATTATAGTGGTATGTCTTGTTTCTTTTCCTTACCATCGAGATTCACCTCTAGGACGATCCGATGTCTGTCACTTATTTTATATATGTATGTAAAGATATACACACAAGAAGATACGTGTCCCACAAAATTCCAACTTAAATTAATTCCCTGAACTAATAGTGACCTTTCCTAAAGCTTGAATTATTTGGCTTCTTCTGCTGTTACTGCTGCAGCCTCAAGGTTTGCGTATCTTAATTTCACCATAAATAATATATATATGTTTGAGTTTGTGTACATATTCATATTTATCTTTCCAGAACGATAGAAACCAAACCAGGGGGCATTTCACCCAAAAATCCAGTTCATCGGACGTTATCCTTAACTTGACAGGAATATCATCATTCCAGTGTGTGGGCCGGTCACTATAGGTAAGGTATGCTTTAAAATTTATGTAATGGAAGAGAATAATTTAGTTTAAGTTGCTCAATTGGAAACGATGATGATAATATCTCACAGGAGTACTATGCCAACTGATGACGGTGATGGTGAAGAAAACGGAAACGCCATCACCTCCACTCCACATACAATACTGCGACTAAAAATCGTCGTCCTCGCACGATATCCTTCATCTGTAAAAGAAGGTTCAAACTCTTAAAGTAAATAGATAGATAGATAGATACAGGCAATTTCCTTAGCGAAATGAATGCCATTACACCTTTAATCTGATAAGCTTAAGTAAAAAAAAATGCCAATTGGATCCTTGAATTTTGTTCATTCTATTATTATTTTTATACGTTAACATTTCCCTACATTCACTTTCCGGTATCAACAACAACAACAAAAACAAAAAGGAGCCAAATCCCCTTAAACAAAAGGAATTTACATAAACTTCAGTATCCAGTTAAGGAACTAATTGGCTGTGTAGCAATGCGAAGGTTAAATTCGCAACTAATGAATGCATCGACCGCTCCAGCTCCACTCTAAAGAAAAAAATACACATACATCATGTGTGTACCTATGTATATACGAGTATATACATTCTGATGGTTGAAGAGGGATCACACACAAGAGTTCCCAGGGTAGGAAATCGGCTTTATAGTATAGAGTATAGGTTAGGTAGCCTACAGGCTACATACTCGTACATATGTGTGCACTGGCACGAATTTCCATCTTTTTTCACCCTCAATTTACCAACCCACAGCATGCAAATCTGACAGCTTTTTGTCAATAAGAATTACAGGCTATTTATTTGTCAGAACACAAAAGCTTTTACTATACTCTTTGTCAATCAATAAATCGCATGCATGCTCCGGCGGTGTTAGCTTTTTTCATGACATCCTTACACACATTTTGCATACAGGGTGTCCTTCGGCTAATCGTTTCTTATCCATTCACATCCATTGACAATAGAGGATGAGTTCTCCTCACACTCAGGAGCTTTGTTATTTTGAAGGCATGCGCTGCCAAAAAGTCAGTGATGTCGGAATTTAAAATTGTGGAGAGATTTATCATAATAATCACTTCATGGATTAATTAAATATTACAAAATTAGCAGTTTAGATTTTTTTGAGGGCAGTGCAATTGTTAATGGCTTAATTCATAGTTAGCGTAAGTGCAACATCATATGTTGATTATCTGTCCAAACGGTTTTTGTACCTATAATATTGGACACCTTACGTAACGAAAAAGAAGCTTCAAAGAAAGAACCGATATGTAACTTTCTAATGGGTGTTTCTTCAATCAGAAACTATGATTTGAAATATCATTAACATTAGTTTTAATTATTGAACATTTAAATTCAACTGCAACACCATAGCGCATTTCAATAAAATTTGGTGAATATAATTGCAAACTACACTGCATATAAATACCAAGCATAAAACAACAACAACAAAGCTGTTGAGTACCCCTGGTCTCAAGGCTGTGATGTGTAAACACCTTGTTGTATAAAGTAAGAAATTTAAAAAGTTTATATATATTACAAAAGTTATGTACTTTTCTTTTTTCGTATATACAATATTTAATAATGAACTCAATAAATTTTATTTACATCCATTTTTCTAACAACGAGAAGCATGCAGGCGCCAAATTAGAAACGTCAAAGTTCAACAAGAAAAAGTCTTGAAATTTCCATTTGTACTTTCGTTACTTCATTTCTGCACCCCTCACTCAATCAGTGAAAAAGACGAAAGTCAAAAAACCAAAAACAGTAAAAGCCTGCTTTTACACGACTGCGATTTTTAAGTGTTGATTGTTCCCCTTTCTTTTTTTTTTATTTAACCATATACAAATTTTGAACGTGCTATTAATTTTCAAAAAAAAATGCATTAAAAAAACATCGAAGTTTTAAAACATCGATGTCTCTGGTTCGATATTTTGTTGGAATCGATGTTGATACTTCGATGTTGGCATCGATGTCAAATCGTTGTTTTGCCAAATTTGATCATACTTAGGAAGGAGATCCTAAAACTTTGAAATTTATCTACTTCTTTATTGTAAATTTGAATTTGAAAATGCATACAAAATCGTTGCATGCAAAATGTTTTATGAAAGCCCTGAAAAGAATCCGGGGCGAATGATGTTCTTTCTGAGATCTGGGGTCGCCATATAGATCTGTCAAAACAGACATTCAAGGTTACATTAATTGGCATAAAGCTGAAAATTGGCATGAATGCTGGCAACAATATTACAACCAATTTGTAAAAAAATGTATTCAAGATCAAATGGGTCAAAAATCAGTTTTTTACAATTTTCAGCTAAATGACAAGTTTTACCATGAAAATAGCTGAAACAAAAATATTCATTATGCAATTATCTATAAAAATTGATCACCATTTCGGAGATATACCGATGCAAAAAGTTGAAAATGTTGTGTTTTTTATAATACTAGCCTACCCAAGTCTCGAAATTCGAGTGCCAATTTATTTATTTAATTCATTATCATTCAATAAAAGACAGAGAATTCATGTTTTTAAATTGTTGAATGCAATGAGAAGTACCTACTAAGCACTCAATTCTGGAGTCCAAAGGAAAATAGTTAGTGATATAAACAAACTTTCAAACGTTTGCATATTTTTAACACATTAACAAATTTTTGTACAAAAACAAATGTTCCTGGTTCTTACTCTTGCACTTTTCATTATTTGCACGCTAAACCAAAATACGTACATACAAACAAACAACAATACTGACGTCTTAAAAAATTCAAGAAATATCAAAATAACCCAAAACAATAGATTTAGAGATGGGCACGCTTCACACACCTCGTATTTTCACCACATATGAATTAAATAATCATTGTTTTAATTTGTATAAATTCAATTATATTAACTTTGAAAATGAAACTTAATTATTTTCTAAATTTATTTTGACTTCTTCAAGTTGTACATAAAGGAGGCTTTACGTGTATCTTCATCTTCATCTGCATTGACATCTGCAAAAAAAGAGGAAACAATATAAAAAATCATACTTGTGCGATAGAGAGCAAAGAGCAAAATAGAGATCACCTTCATGTATGAAGATTATAGGAAGTACGAATCTAAAGATTGCAGATTATAGTGAAGATGAACATGTTCATCTTCATTATAGCATTTTCATCTGCACCATAATTTATTCCGTTCAGATAACGAATTTTCAAGTTTTTTTTACCATTTCACATCAGTTTGCTTAAAAACAACGAAAATAGCGAAAATTTTCTTCTCAAAACTACATACCTGAACGCTAAGAACATGTGATTGTGAGATGTGTCAAGAAAGTTATAGCAGAGTTCGAGTAAGTTATTAGTGTGTACCCTGTCTTACTTTTATGTTTGTTTTATATTATGGTCCCGCTCTACTTTTCTTCAAGTCTGCAGATGCAGATCCATGTAAAGCGTCCTTAAGTTTTCATTAGAAATTAAATATTTTTTTACAATTTTCCACCACTTTCCTGTACTCATCTATTCACTAACACAATTCAATAAATAAGTATGCAATGAACACTCAAGATAGTGCAATTTTTAATTCCTTTTATATATTTCATTAAATTATCCAATGCACAAACCATTTTTTTTTCAGCAACAGATTTCGCTAGTGTATGTGTGTTTTTTTGCATTTTTATTTATTGTTTTAAACAATTTCTGTGTAGTATATTTAAATAATTTTGGCATTCTGCACATCTATGCAAAAAATTCATTCGTTTAATATGTAATTTATCTATATATATTTCGGGTGGCCGTGGCACGATAGTTGTGTATTCGCCTGTCAACCTTATGGTCACAGGTTCGATTCCTGTCGTAGTCTATGTCACCTTATTTTTACATTAAAAACCAAATCTAAAATAAATGTCATACAATGAGTTGCTGGTTTACTCATCACATGCTGTGTAGACATAGCACTAACAACATGTGATTGAGTAAGACTAGTATACCAATAAATATGGCACCGAATAAAAGAAATAATGCGAATTATAAGGGACATAGATAAATAAGACACGGAAACTTCGCCGCATTAGTTCAGCCGCCATCCCTGGAGATAAAATCTGAGACAACAACCACCTTCAGTCTCAGAACATGTGGAGTTCTAGGTTATCCAATTGAAAATATAAAATATTAGCATGATTTGAAAAACGCTAATTGGTTAAGATATAAGAACTTTATAAGAAATTGCTTTATGAATCTTGACAAAAATATAGAAAACATAACTGACATTAATCAAATTGATGATCTTGTCAAAAACTTTGATAGTACAGTGGCCGAAAATACAGATATTTCGGTTCCAAAAAGAACTTGTAGTATAAATAAAGCTAAGCTTCCACAAGTAATTTTAAATACTATCCAGATTAGAAATCGCCTCAGAAGACAATGGCAGCGTACACGCGATTATAGCTCACTATCTGAAGTTAAGCGGCTTAACAACATCATAAAAAGTGATATTGCCAAGTTCAAAAATATTGAATGGAATTCAAAATTACTCGTACAACCCTTTGATAAAAACAGTAAGCCCCTGTGGAATATATCAAAGGCATTACAAAAGCAATACAATTTTATTCCTGTATTTCGAACCACGCAGATTCCGTGTATTACTAGCAAGGATAAGGCAAATACTCTAGCGAACTCTTTTAGTGAAAACCACAGACTTTTTCTAGGACCAGGAACTCTTCGTTTTGAAAACATTGTCGCTGACACTATCAATAGTTTTAATGCGACACCAGCGGTACCTAATGAACATGCTTTCTTAAATATGGATGAATTAGTATCAGTTGTCTCAAGATTAAATTCTCGAAAGTCAGTAGGTTTCGATGGTATAAAAATCTTATTTCTCAAACAACTACCGAAGCTTGGTATTGAGTACCTCCTTTTTTTTACAATAGCTGCATAAAGTTTCAATAATTTCCTGATCCCTGGAAACTAGCAAAGATTATACCAGTGTTAAAACCTGGAAAACATGCAACTGACCCAAAAAGCTACAGGCCTATAAGTCTGTTGAGTTCTACAAGTAAAGTTTTTGAGCGTCTCATAAAAATTAAATTAGATATGTTCATTTTGCATAATGTCATATACCCGTCTCAACAGTTTGGTTTTCGAACGCGCCATAGCACAATGCAGCAAGTTAATAGAATAACAAAACATGTTCGGAACAGTTTCTATACACAGCAGTCTACGGAACTAGTCCTATTCGATATTGAGAAGGCATTTGATAGTGTCTGGCATAATGGTCGCCTTTATAAAATGATAGAATTTAATATTCCACCATATCTTATTAAAATAATTCAAAGTTTTTTATTTACCAAATAGTTTCTATTAATGGAGGCACATCTGAAAAGTTTAATGTTCCAGCAGGAGTCCATCAGGGATCTGTCTTAGGACCTCTACTATATAATATATGTTTATATATGTCTGATTTTCCTATACTACCATATTGTGAATCAGCCATTTAGGCAGATGATATAGCTGTTTTTTGATCGGATGTACTTTGTTTCAATATAGAAACTAATCTACAGTCAGCTCTGAATACCTTAAGTAGATATTACAACAAATGGAAAATTAAAATTAATGCGTCAAAGAGCATCAGCACCCAGCACCAAATTAGGCCTAAACAACCACGATATCGAATGGGGAACTTCAGTTAAGTATCTATAGGCATACATCTGGATACAAAACTAACTTTTAACGAGCATGTGCAAAAAACTAATATTAAAGTTAATAAAACAATTAAAATCATGTATCCGTTAATAAACCGAAAATCTTTACTTAGCAATGAAAACAAACTAATAATTTTTAAGGTAATTTTTCAATGCATAATGCTGTAAGGCTCACCAATCTGGGGCAAGTGTGCAAAAACTACATTAGAAAGATATAAATATCACAAAACCAAATACTGAAAATGATCTTAAAGCTTCCATGGCACTTCTCAACAAATGAATTACATAGCCTTGCTAATGTTGAATTTATTGCTGCAAGGATTTTAAAACTAAAAGAAAAATATAATTTTCGTTTTCAAATGTCTGACAATGCTCTTATAAATGGTTTAGTCAATTAATAATGTTTGTTTATTGTTATTTATATTTTTTATTTATAATAAATTATTATTTTCTGTAAATTAGTTTTTATTTGCACATTAATTCCTTAATCAATTTTCATACAATTACTTATTAATTTATTTTATTTATTTATTTACTGATCTATATTCTTGTATTTATATATTTTTTTATTCAGTTATATATTTATTTATTTATGTATTTATTTACTGTTTTCTGTTCCTTTTTCTTTTTGTTTTTTTGCTTAATTATGTATGAAGATAACTATTTTTTTATATTCTTTATTGTAATTGTTGATAAATAAATATTAAGTATTTATTTATTTGTTTATTTCTTAAGCTCGTTTTTTTGTTTTGTTTTGTCTATATACTTATTTATGAAATAATATTTGCATATTTATTTTTAATTAGATATAGAAATTAATTTTAATTAATTAATAACTGTGATAATATATATTAAGCATATTCTTTTTTAATAAAAAACATAACACATATCATAAAAATATCAAAATTAAATAGGAGGTTTTCGCAACCTTTCCTCCTCCAAAAAAAAAATATAATTCACAAAAAAATTATAAGTTGTAAGACCAAATCATAAACATTTTTTAGAAGTAAGGTAACTATTGATACCATAACTCTGTGTAAACTATGTGATAGCAAACTATCAATGTATATTTTGTTTTAAAAGAAAAAAAAATACAAACAAATACTCGTATCATGTATTTGGTAATCTGTGGCGTATACTTGCTGGAAAGTATTTATTTTTTTAAGGAAAATGATTAAATGCTTTTTATTTAAATTTTGACTTGAGGTTAAATGCCAGCACTTTATAAAATACCATTAATATATTTTCAACTCACCAGAGATACTGGCTTACATTATCAAAGTGATATAAATGTTTATATAAGAATAATGTCTACCAGACTTATTTTAATCAAATCGTATCATGATTAGCTTTTTTTTGTTATTTACACTCCTTTGGGAGCCGTAAAATGCAAACGAAATCAGAATTAAAAGAAAATCTTTCTCTTATGTCTCGAAGAACCTTAAGCAGTAGGGCTCTAAATTTTAAATTGGAATTAATGTATACATGTTTAAAGTATTTTTGTTAAGCAAAATAAATTCCAATTGGGATCCCAATCCTTACGGTGATATATGTGACATTCCTTAAGGATATTCCTCAAAGTAAGATTCAGCAAAAAAAAAAGAATTTTTGAGAACCAAGAATCTATTCAAGGATAGGGACAATGAAGCTCGTTTTTTATAAAGGTAAATAGAACTTTTAGTGTCTTCTTGGTTCGATTTCTTATATGGCCAAGTTTTAGATGATTACATACTACTCATTTTGGCCATTATACCAATAAACTGTGATATTGGTTTGCCATTGTTTGTGGTTGACGTCTCTTTGCTATTAAATTTTGTATGATGATGTGTTGTATTTACACAAATGTTTTTGTTCTTAATTTGTATTAATTTTTGATAATTAAATTTGGTGTCGTATAAGGTAGTGTTTCTTCTTACACATCAAATCATATTCAATATTCTGTACGTTGCAATTTTTTTTGAATTTTATGAAATAGGATTGCATCAAAAAGATAAAAGTTGGTAACGGTTTTTTTATACAAAAATGTGTAGCAAAAATAAAAGCTTATATCTATTAAAGTCTACTTTTGTGTAGGCACATCAGACCATTGTGTCATATCTGCAAATTTCTCATGCCAACAACATCCAGTTAAAGAAAAGTCACCTAAGGGAATCGTTTGGCAATATGAGAAAACCAACTGGGCCGGTCTAAATAACTTCTTCAGGAACTTTAACTGGTCACTATGCTTCCTCGATAGTGACGCAGACTCCAGGGCAGATATGATAACAAATTTAATTCTTCACGGAATGAGAAATTTTATCCCGAATAGGGTGAAATCTATCAAACCGAAAGAAAATGCATGGTTTGATTCGAGCTGTAAAGAGGTTATTAGGATGATAGAAGTAAATTTATGGTATTATAAAGCCAACCCCACTTAGGAAAACCGGAAAAAGTTTCAACAAGCTAGAAAGATCTGTAACGTTCACATTCGTAGAACCAAATTTTTGCATGACCAAAAATTAAGGCAAAAAATACTACAATGTCCCAAAGGTAGTAAGAACTTTTGGTCATTTTTAAAAAACATTCGAAATTCAACTTGGTCTTCGGTTCCCAATGCTCGTCTTTATTGACACCATTTTTGTCAGCTCTCTCGAAAAAGCCAATTTACTTGCAGCGCAGTTCGCTGTTGAATCGACGCTGCCAGAAAGTGACTCCTCATGTACATGAAAGCATAACGATTTTATGGGACGAATCTTCTTTCGCGCTCGTGCAGTTGCTAGAGTCCTCAAAGACCTTGTTATACACAAATCCGCTGGCCCTGATAGTATCCCTCCCATCGTTCTGAAGACGTGTTCTTCAATGCTGGCAAAACCACTGCGAGAGCTTTTCCATCTGTCTTACTCTACAGGTCTCTTTCCGAGTGGATAGAAAACAGCATTTGTCCAGCATGTCCCTAAAAAAGGCGCATCTTCTTCACCCTCTAATTACCGTCCAATTGCACTTACGTCCCTTCTTTCCAAGGTCATGGAAACGCTGCTTAATTATCAGCTTAAGAAATATCTTGAAGAACGAAAGCTCCTTAATGACCGGCAGTATGGCTTTCATAGCAATAGGTCCACTGGTGATCTGATGGTATATCTCACCGAACTGTGGCACAAATCTTTACATCGATTTGGAGAAAGTAAGATTATTGCGCTTGATATTTCAAAAGCATTTGACAGAGTTTGGCATCAAGCTCTCTTATCGAAAATGCGTGCATTTGTATCGATGAATCTCTTCTTTGTTGGATTAGAAATTACCTTTCGGACCGTTCAATACAAGTTGTATTGGACGGTTTCAAGTCTGATATCCACAATATAGATGCTGGTGTGCCCCAAGGCTCCGTATTGTCTCCGACCCTTTTTCTCATTTTAATTAATGATCTCTTATCTGGAACTTCTAATCCACTTAATTGTTTTGCAGACGATAGTACTCTCAGCTTTTCATTCGTTTTCAGATGCACCTCCTTGTTCTTCGGATGTGCAACTTCAACGGCAGCGTATGATAAGCTCATTAAATTCTGATCTCGACAGCATTGTCCAGTGGGGAATAATAAACCGCGTAGAATTTAATGCTTCAAAAACCCACCCTACATGCCGCTATCCATGAGCGGCACTTGCATTGAAGAAACCGATCAGCTTTCAGTCCTTGGCATGTGGATCACAGACCACTTCTTGTGGAATGAACACATAGTTGATGTCGCCAAAAACGCTGCAAAATGTTTGGGCTTTCTTCGAAGATGCAAGAAATTCTTTTCGCCGTCTGATCTGGCTGTAATCTATTAGGCCTTCGTTCGTCCAAAGCTGGAGTATAACTCGCACATTTGGGGAGGAGCTCCTAAAACTCATCTGAGTCTCTTAGATAGAATTCAAAACAGAGCTTTAAGTATGATTGGCGATAGAACTATAGTGGAGACATTTACATCTCTCGAACATCGTCGTAATGTTTCATGTGTTTCGCTATTTTATCGCTATTTTTATAAACAGTGTTCTAGCGAAGTAGCTAGTTGCATTCCTCCCCCTAAATAATTCAACCGTAATACTCACGCTTCTAGGAATGCTAATCAGTTTACCCTTGAGCGCAATTTCGGACGTACTGTGAAGTACAGAGATTCTTTCTTTAGTCGTACAATACGTATGTGGAATGCTTTGCCAGGCTCTATTTTTCCCCCTCATTTTAATATTCTGAACTTCTAAACTAATGTACATCGGTATCTCCTTTTAAATCCTTCCCTATTTTCCTAAAGCTTGCACTGTGAATAAAGTTGGAGCTGAGCACAAGAACAGTAAAGAACCTTGTGGGATGAACAAAGTCAGAGATGCACTCGTTAATACAACAGGATATTTTATTTATGAAAACTGCTCGTTACGTAAAACCACCGATATTTGCAACGCTTTTGCGAAAAATTTTCGTAACTCTTTAGTTGAGGCACCTGTCGTTGCTGATGAAGAATATTTTAAAAACTTTCATATATATGCCCAAACAAATTGTAACAGTATTTCTTTGGATGAAAATACTATTTTAGAATATCTTTCTTCGTTGAATGATGATTACTCTTCTGGCCCTGATAGCATTCCCCCAATAGTAATAAAAAAGTGTAGACATATGCTAGTTCAACCCCTTACATTTTTGTTCGAGCTCTCTATTACTTACTTACTAACTTACTTAGCTAGCTCGGTCTTTGGCTAGGTGCCTCCAGTTAAGCTATCCAGTTGGTTGAGGTCATCTTCCACTTGAGCGCGCCACCTTAGGCGAGGGACTGTGACTCTACTACGAAGTTTCCATTCCTATTTCTACAGGCTTCTTTGCGGGTTTTTTTGCCTTGACACGTTCTTTTTACCTGTTGGTAAAACTTCCGTACGTTGTTCCTGGAGTAGTATCTCTTAATATCTTCGATCGCGCGCTTCTCATGCTCTCTCGTGTTCTTCCCGTCTTTTAAGCTCGTAGAGCTCGCGAGCAGCTCTCGTCATTCCTTGCAGCACCGCTTTATATGCTATTTGTTTAGCTGCATGTGGCTGCCTGCATTCTTCATCAAACCAGCGGTTTCGTGGTGGAGGTCTGGTGAAACCTAGCACATCAGTTGCGGCACGTCGGATGGCTTGTTGGCAGCGTTGCCACTGGTCTTCGGCACTTGATGCTCGATTTGGCAATGGATTTCTTGAGAGGTTACGGGATATTCGATCGACATAGGTTCTGGCGGTCTCTTGCGATTGTAGTTTTCCGACGTCATACTTCCTCACAGTATTACTCCGTTTTTGGGACGTTCGGGTTATTCGCATTCTTACCTTGGCTGCAACAAGGTAGTGATCCGAAACGATGTTAGCTGCTCAGAAGGTGCGAACATCCAGAATACTGGAGGCGTGCCTGGAATCGATCGCAACGTGATCAATCTGATTGACGGTTATTTGATCTGGATGTCGCCAAGTCCCTTTGTGTATGTCGAGATGAGGAAACCGTGTGCTTGCAATGGTGACGTTACGTGCGGCCGCAAAGTCAATTAGACTAAGTCCGTTTTCAGACGTTGTGTCGTGTAGGCTATGTTTTCCGAGCTCTCTATTAAATCAGGCAAATTTCCTTGCTCTTGGAAACATTTTAACTCCCGTTTTTAAAAAAGGCGAGAAGATTGATATAAAAAATTATAGGCCTATATCGCAATTATGTTGTATTCATAAGCTCTTTGAGAAAGTTGTTTGTGAAAGCCTGTCTTTTCATGGCAGGAATTTAATAAGTGAAAAACAGCAAGGATTTGTACAAAAAAGATCAATAGTGGCAAATCTTCTTTCTTTCGTGCATAAATGCTCGAAAGCTTTGGGAATTGAAAATGAAATTGACTGTATATATATATCGATTTTTCTAAAGCATTCGATCAATTGAGCCACAACATTATTTTATTCAAACTAAAAGCCTTCGGTTTCCCACCCTTTTTTATAGCATGGATCAAATCATATCATGAAAATAGATCCTACCAGGTAAATTTCCGTAATATTCTTACAAGTCCATTCACTGCCCATTCTGATGTACCTCAGGTAAGCCATCTGGGCCCTTTTCTATTTATTCTCGCTATAAATGATGTCGTACGAGTATCATGTGTACATTCAAGTGAGATTCTCATATTTGCAGATGATATGAAAATTTTCAGGACAATAAAAACAAACCATGACCACCATCTTCTTCAGGCTGATATTGATAGTTTTACTGTTTGGCGTAATAAAAATGGCCTTACTTTAAAACCTGCCAAATGCCAAACAATTACTTTCTCAAGAAAACATTTTCCAAATTCTTTTGATTATTCTATTTCGCAGCACAAACTAGGTCGTATCTCTAGCTTTAAGGACTTGGTTGTTCATTTTAGCTCTAATTTTGAGTTCATGGAACATATAAATTTCATTGTTAAGAAAGCCAGCTCTCTGCTTGGATTTATTAAATGCTGGGCAAAGGAATTTAACGATCCGTATGTTACTCTCTCTTTATACAATTGTTATATCCGTCCTCATCTTGAATACACCTCACAGGTATGGTCCCCTTTCTAGGAAACACATAAAATCGTATTGAATCAATACAACATAAATTCATTCGCTTTGCTCTCAAGGGCCTTCCTTGGACTGACCCGTTCAATCTACCACCATATGAACAGATAATCCAACTTCTGCAAATCCAACCTTTATATTACAGATGGGTCAATAATGATCTCATATTCCTTCATCAACTCATTAATGGTCAAATCGATGCTCTTGATTTGTAAGCTTGCATCGGCATTAACTATACCGTGGAGGATCTCACCTCCTACGAAGAGTTGAACTCTTACACATTGATTTCCATAGAACTAACTCTGGCTTGCATGAACCTATCGATTTTAACATGAGAAAACTAATACTAAAAACTTCGTTTCGAACCAGTGCTCCTCGGTCGTGATATTGTTTTATTTTTAACAATAGATGTCCTGAATGTCTAGTACCTTGTATTATTTTGTATAATTTGTTTAATTTTATTTTGTATACTTTTTAATTTTGTATTTAATTTTATTTGTTGCATGTGTTAGCTTGCATTATTTTACTAACCACTAATACATGCACTTATGATGAGCCTTTGACTGTAGTTGAAGTTTGCTCTAAGCTCCCTACAGCAAAGAATCTGAAGTGTAAAAAAAAAATAAATATTCTTCCCGAACAATGATATCTGAACCTCAGAACGGCATATTAATAAACGGTGATTTTTTAAGAGCTTGGTTCTTGAAAATTCAAAAAAACACAGAAACTTGTAAAAACTGAATGAAATTTTTATTTGGATCGATAAATCAATTTCTGCCATTTACTTTTTAAAAATAATTTTACTTAAATGTTGCCCGCGGCTACGCTTCAGGTGGTCCATTCTGAAGGTCCAATTTTGGCAAACTTTTTCACACATTTCGGCCGGAATCTCACCAATGACGCGTTCAATGTTGGCTACCAAGGCAGCAATCGTGTTCGGCTTGTCCCCATAGACAATAGACTTAACATAGCCCCACAAAAAATAGTCTAACGGGGTCAAATCACATGATCTTGGTGGCCAATTGACTGCGCCAAAACGTGAGATCAACTGCTCACCAAATTCGCCTCTCAATTGATGCATGGTTTCGCGTGCAGTGTGGCATGTGGCACCGTCCTGTTGGAACCACATGTCGACCGAGTTGAATTCTTGCATTTTCGGCAAAAAAAAATCTGTTATCATCGAACGGTACCTTTCTCCATTGACCGTAACCCTGCGGCCTTCATCGTCCTTGAAGAAGTACGGCCCAATGATGCCGCCTGCCCATAAACCGCACCAAACAGTGCATTTTTCGGGATGCATTGGTAGCTGCTGAATTGCCTCTGGCTGCTCTTCACTCCAAATACGGCAATTCTGCTTATTCACGTATCCATTTAGCCAAAAATGAGCGGAAAAAAAAACTGACGTAGCTTGCGAAACACATTTTTCACAGAGCACGAATTTTGATAATAAATTTCAATAATTTGCAAACGTTGTTCAGGCGTAAGTCTATTCATGATGAAATGACAAACAATACTGAATCGAAATGTCAAATGTTCGTGCAATTTGTCATGTGTGATCTGTCAAAAATATAAACGTCAAAAACCAAGTAGCAAAAAAATCACCCTTTATTATTATTATAGGTGTTCGAGATTTAAAATATATCTCTTTCGGCTGTTTTGTTCGTAATGTTTTTTTAATGAAACAATTTCATTTCCTTTCCCGACGTTTCGACGGTGGTTGGCGCCTTCTTAAGGGGATCTTTTACTTACAAAAATAAATTAAACATATTATACACATAAGAACATTTGGTGTAAAATTTTGACAAACTTACATGTAGTTGGTATTACAGATAAACATAAATAATACAATGAAAGACAAATATAATGCAATGTTTAAAAAAAAATGTTTTATGATATAAAAAACACTTCGATTGAAGTTTAGTCGGCTTTAAATTGTCACGGATTCTGCCTAGAGCACCAAAGAGCAGTAAACCGATGAAAAGTTCTGGCTGTCTTGTTTACGATTCATATTGTTTTTGTTATTAATAATATGAAGCGTTTCTAGAGTATACCGCTTGGAAACATGTTTCTCCCTTTCCAGGATTTCCACTCTGTCAAAATCTGGTTTGTGTCCACGCTCAATATAGTGTAAAGCCAATGCTGTCTTCCCAGTGTTTTTTAAATTACTGTCGGATTTGTGGTTGGAAAGTCGTTGACGAATAAGTTGTTTCATTGCCACGACAGTTAATTTTATAGACTACGTCTGTGCACTTATCCTTTTCCTACAAATAGTTTAATTTTCTCTGTTTGCATAGTAATTATATATCATTGAAGATAACAATGGCTGGATCAATGTTGAGCATTGATAAATTTGATGCAAGCAAATACGGAAGTTGGAAAATTCAAATGAGAAGCATTTTGATTTTTCAAGATTTATGGCCGTACGTATTTGGAGAAAAATTGAAGCCCGAGGATGAAAATGAATTGGCAGTATGGCGTATTGCAGATGAGAAGGCGCTTGCGATGATTTTTTTGAGCATGAAATCGACGGAACTGATTCATGTAAAGAATTGTAAAACTTCAAAGGAGGCCTTGAATCTTCTCAATGAAATTTTACAGCCAACAGGTCCTGCGAGCAAGATTAGTCTTTTCAAAAAATTGATGACATGTAAAATGGCAGGGACAATTACGATGGCATGTTACTTAAATGAATTTTATAGCATTTCTGAAAAACTAAGGGAAATTCAAGTGGAAGTTCCAGAGGAACTCTTATCAATTATATTGCTTTGTAGTTTACCAGACCGTTTCGATAATTTTGTAGTAGCTATGGAAAGTCGAGATGTGATGCCATCGCTTTCTGTCCTAAAGGCAAAATTACTTCAAGAAGACGCAAGGAAACTTGAAAAGTATATTGAAAATGGTGAGAATCATATTTTGGCAGCAAGCAGCAAACGTTCTTTCAAGCCATCGAAAAATAAGAAAATGTTGAAATGTTTTTCATGCGGAAAAGTTGGTCATTTCGCTTCAAAGTGTCCTGAAAAACAATATGGACATCAACAAACGGCTTCTTATGGTTTATTTCATGTACAAGGATCAAGAGTTGTTAATTTTGGGGAATGGTGCTTGGACAGTGGGGCTACATCCCATATGTGTTCCGAGAGAGAATTTTTCATTAATTTTAAAAAAGATTTTCAGCAACGTAGACATTTTGCGGACGATAATTTTCTGTTGGCCAGTGGCATAGGAAAAGTTATACTAGAATTGGAGTCTGGAAGTGTGGAGTTAAAAAATGTGTTCTATATTCCAGAACTCAAAAGCAACTTCTTATCAGTGAGTAAGATAACTGAAAAAAATCACACGGTTGAGTTCGCTGGAAGAAACGCTTTTATTAAGGATACAAAAGGGAATATAGTCATGAAAGCTGTTCAAAACCGTGAGGTTTATGTAGTCAAACCAAGGTCGATGGTATTAGCGTTGACTGCAAATCAAATTTCATCAGTTAAGTGGCACGAACGGTTTGGGCATATTAACTATTAAAGTCTTAAACAAATGTCTTCCTCAAAAATGGTCTTGGGACTTGATAACATTAACATCAGTAAGGACCTAGATTGTATTGTCTGTGCTAAGGGAAAAATAACAACAAAACCGTTTCCTAAGCAATCGACAACAAGATGCAAGGATATTTTAAATATTATCCACAGCGATATTTTTGGCCCAATGCAGGTAACTTCTTCTGGAGGAGCAAGGTACTTTGTTACGTTTATCGATGACAAAAGCCGAAGGATATTTGTTTACTTCATGAGGACCCGTGATGAAGTTTTTGATGTATTTAAAAAATTTAAATTGATGGTAGAATGTCAAACGTCAAAGAAGATAAGCAATATTTAATATTAAGCAATAAATTTTCATCATTTTTAGAAGCCAGTGGTATCCTGAGACAACTGACAGTACAATATTCACCACAGCAAAATGGGGTTGCTCAGAGGGCTAACAGTACCTTAGTTGAAATGGCGAGGTGCTTGCTGCTGAACGCAAATCTTCCTGAATATCTTTGGGCAGAAGCAATTAATACAGCTGCGTATCTGAGGAATAGACCATCTAGCAAAAGTCTTCAAGAAAAAACACCTTACGAAAGTTGGTATGGAAGAAAACCCGACGTATCACACTTAAGAATTTTCGGAACAAAAGCTGTGATCCTAAACAAAAAACCAGGTAAATCTAAATTTCATGCAAAAGGGGAAGAATTTGTTATGGTTGGTTATTATGAAGAGTCAAAGGCGTACAGACTTTTTGAACCAAAAACAAGGAAAGTCGTTAAGGATAGAAATGTGATATTTTTTGAAAATTCTTTTACTGCTATAAACAATGACAATATTGAGACGCTACCCATTTTTCCTTTTGAAAAAGTTTCATCAATATGTGAACCCTTGCAAAATCCAAACAAAATAAATGAAGTAATTCAAGATTTGGATGAAAATAGCATGTCAAGCCAAACAACTAATGTGGAACCAACTAAGAAAAATAAACGCGGTCGTCCTAAATTAATTAAAACTGGAAAACGTGGAAGGCCAAGAAAAGATTACAGCGTCGTTGAAACTATAAATTTCGTACAAGTTCCAAATACTTTTACTGAAGCACACGCAAGTAAAGATGTGGACGAATTGATGTCTGCAAGGAAGAATGAAATACATTCGTTGGTATCAAATGGTACCTGGGAATTGGTGAATCTTCCAGATAAGTGCAAGGTAATAGGAAATAGATGGATTTTTAACGTCAAAACGAATCCAGATGGCAGTATCTAAAGGTATAAATGTAGACTAGTCGCTAAGGGATGTTCACAGAAATATCAAGTATATTATTTTGAAACGTTTGCACCAGTAATAAGGCATTCAACAATTCGTTTGATTATTGCCCTCGCTGTCGAATATAAGCTTTTGCTACACCATATCGACGTTACCACGGCATACCTTCATGGTGTTTTGGAGGAGGAGGTTTATATGAAACAGGCTGTAGGTTTCGAAGACTTAAACAATCCGACCAAAGTTTGCAGGCTAAAGAAATCCATTTATGGACTTAACAGTCTGGTAGGGAGTGGAATAAACGATTAAACGAAACTTTAATCAAAATAGGTTTCAAAAGGTGTGTTGCTGATAGTTGTGTCTACGTTAAAAACGAAGAAGGTGACATTAATATTATTGGTGTCTACGTAGATGACATAATTTTAGCATGCAGTTCGAAGATATCGATGGATATAATAAAAGGACAGATTGACTCCGAATTTGACACCGTTGACAATGGACCTTTGAAATACTATCTTGGCATCGAGATTGAAAGGGAGGGTGATAGGGGCTCGATAAAAATTTGTCAAGAAAACTATATTCGTGAGCTCTTAAAAGATTTGAATTTAGAAACAACTCGAAAATGTTACACCCCATTGGATCCTGGAATGAAACTCAACAAGACGACAGACATCAACACAAATAAGGTTGACCAAAAGCTTTATCAATCACTTATCGGAACCTTGATGTATTTGTCCATTTCAACTCGACCAGACATAACACATTCTGTAAGTAAATTAGCACAATTTAATTAAAATCCAAATATGGATCATATGAGCGCGCTTAAGCATTTAGTGCGTTATCTTTCTAACACTATTTATTCAAAATTACACTTCAAGAAAACTTCAAAAGATCTACTTGCATATGTTGATGCTGATTGGGCTAGTAATGTAGATGACAGAAAATCATACACCGGATTTACTTTTATTCTTGCTGGAGCATCAGTATAGTGGCAATCGAAGAAACAAACGTTTATAACGCTAAGTAGCACCGAAGCAGAATATATAGCAATTTCTCAATGCAGTAAAGACGCTCTTTATTTAAAAACTTCTGAGCTAAATTTTGTAGACCTGGTACAAAAACCAACATTAATTTTCAATGACAACTTGGGAGCACAACAACTTGTTAAGAAACATATAGATATCAGTTACCATTTTGTTCGAGGTTTATTTGAAGATGGTATAATAACACTGCAATATACCAATACAGAAGAAATGACGGCGGATAATATAACAAAGAATTTGGGAAGAACTAAACATATGAAGTTTCTTAATATGCTAGGATTTTACGTTGTTTAAAATAAGTATTAATTTGAGGGGAAGTATTAAGTTTGCATACAATACACTTTGTAAAAGAAACACTTTGCTACATGAATAACAATCAAACACCTATTGAACAAATTATCAAATTGAGACTAATTTATTCTCCTTATTATTTTTCTTCACTTCATTTTTATACTTAATTTTTATACTTAATTGAATAATCGTTTTTGATTATAAGATATAATTTCGGATTTTTATACTTAAAGAAGATTTTTTCTCTAAACAAAATCAAAATGAATCTTATTTATAAGCTTCAAATAATCTTTCGCAAATACTTTGAACACAATGAATATTTTGACAAAATTAATAAAATTCGTTTGGACTGATGAAACGAAAAAGACAACTGTGATATTGTGCAATCAACTACGCATCCTGGTAGTTTTATCAAATGTCAAAGCCCATTCACAGTGCCATTAGTTTTCGTACAAATGTACTAAAAACGTATATTCCAGGAAGCTGTGATTTTCCTCCTTGGACAATACGAATTCGTCAAGTTATGATTTAATAATTGTAAATAAATCGTATTACTTTAAGCGAGCTAAGCTTGTATACATATGTATTATAATAATTGGTTTCTCGGAAATAACTCCAAAGATTTGGATGAAATTTTCAGTTTATTCTTTTGTGCAAAAGAAAAATTAAAGAAAATTCATATTCAAAATAGTCCAAAACATATTCATTTCGTCCAGAAATTTTACCTTATCATTAAAATTGGAAAATTTTGTCCTGGGCCAGACATGCATAGTTCGTATAAAAGGTTTGTATTATACAAAAAAAAAACACCTTAATAAAATCCACCCACCACCACGCATTCTTGTATCATTTCTTGGTTGCTTGGAAACGACTATAACTATTTGGATGAAATTTTCGGAATTTATTTTTATGACAAAAAAAAATAAAAAAACATATTCTAAGTGAGATCTGCCCACTGACACGCCCACCTTTCTTATTGTCTAGTTTTTCGAATACTACTGAAATGATTTGAATGAATTTTTTATAGTTTATTTGTATGCACGACTTTTTGATTTAATTTTTAGGGTACAGCTCTAACGGTTTGGAAAAATGTTTGTTTTTATGGGCAAGACAAACATTTCAAAAATGTTTTAAGTAAGATCACTTATCTAATTTTTATTTTCTCGAAAAGGACTCAAAGGATTTGAAAGAAATGAACAGAGTTTTTTTTTAATAATAAAGAAAAAAGTAAAAACTTCCTTGGAAGAAAGTTCTCCGCCATACTTCTCAAAATGAAAATGATATCCACTGTCGAGTACCCTGATCTAAAGCCAGCTTGAAACTCCTTTAACAAGTTATGAGACTCAATCCATGTTGTAAGGCGCTTTTGTAACACTGCTGTAAATATTTTATACGTGGCATTCTGAAAGGAGATTCCTCTATAGTTTGATGGATTCGATAAGCAGCCTTTTTTATGGGAATATGATCGAGTCCTTAAACTCCTTGGGCTTAATATCACCTTCAAAGACTTTATTAAAAAGTCTAGCCAAGCAATCTTTCAGATTGTTAGTTCCATATTTATAAAATTCGACTGGAATTCCATTTGTCCCCGAAGCTTTTCCATTTTTAAGATACCCCAATACTAACTCTATTTCATGCGAAGTGATTACATGATCTAATATTTCACCATTGAACCCAGGGACTGCATATTGCCAATTCAAGGTACTTGATACTGGATTGAGCAAATTATTGAAATGTTCTTTCAGTTTGTTCTTACAAAGCTTCGTGTTGATGGTAAACAGTTTGCCATTTAGGTTCCTTTCTAGCTTCCAGAATTCCGATGCATTTTTACAACTCGCCAACCTATTCGCTTCCAATTCGCCATAGCTCCTGTTTTTGATACTGCACAGTTCCTTGTATTTTTTCTTCGCCTCTATGTAATTTTGTCTAAATAGACCTTCGTTAGAATTCCGGAAAATTTTGAGCCATTTAAATGAGCCATTTTCTTACTTACTTACTTTGGATGGCGCTCACAGCCCAGTATGGGATACGGCCTCAAACAACAAGACCCTCCAGTCAGCTCTGTCCCTATCTAGCCGCTTCCAGTTTCGCACACGTTGTTTGAGGTCGTTCTCCACTTGTGTGCGCCACCTGTTATGGATTCTTCCTCTGCTGCGTACACCATCGGGGTTGGATTCGAAGACTCGTCGGGCAGGTGCGTTGCTGTCCATACGCTCCACGTGCCCCAGCCATCTCAGCCGTTGTATTTTAAGCTTTTTGACCAGGTGAATGTCGCTGTATAGACCGTATAGCTCGTCGTCTAATCTTCTCCTCCACATTCCTTCGATACACACCGGACCGAAAATCACACGAAGAATCTTCCTCTCAATGCACCCTAGCAGACTTTCCTCCGATTTTTTCAATGTCCATGCTTCTGCCCCATAGAGCAATACTGGGATGATAAGGGTCTTGTATAAAGTCTCCTTAGTTCTCTGACAGAGGGCCTTACTACTTAGATGCCTTCTTAGCCCGAAGAAACAGCGGTTGTCAAGAGTAATTCTTCGTTTGATCTCTGCACTGATGTCATTTTGCGAGGTTATAGTGGAGCCAAGGTAGGCAAAGTCCTTGACAATTTCGAAGTTGTATCTGTCCATCGTGATATTTTTCCCGAGTCGACGATGTTGAGATTCATTTGTCGATGACAGCATATACTTCGCCTTTTCCTCATTAACCGACAATTCCATTTTAGCCGCCTCCGATTCAATGCTCGCAAATGCGCTGCTCGCTTCGTTCTGCCGACAATGTCTATGTCGTTTGCATAAGCAATTGAACGGACTTTTGATAAATTGTACCGCTGGTGTTGACATGTGCGTTGCGTACAATTGCTTCAAGAACGATGTTAAATAGGTTGCATGATAACGCGTCGCCTTGCGTCAATCCTTTCACAACATCAAAGCATTCGGTGGTGTTCTTACTCCTGCACAATCGAACGAGTTTGGCAGGGATGCCGAGATGAGACATGGCTATGTATAATTCGTCCCTTTTCATGCTATCATTCGCGACTTTAAAATCGATAAAGAGGTGGTGTGTATCGATCTGGAATTCCTGGGTTTTTTCTAAAATCTGTCGGAGTGTGAATATTTGGTCGACGGTTGACTTGCCTGGCCTAAAACCACACTGATAGGGGCTAATCGTTGACAAAAGGTTTTAAGAGGTCACACAGGATAGCCGACAAGATTTTATTGGCGACGTTTAGGAGACTAATTCCTCTGTAGTTGGTGCATTTCAGAGCATCTCCTTTTTTGTGGATAGGGCACACTCTACCGAGGTTCCATTCATCGAGCATACTTTCATCCGACCAAATTTTGCCGATGCGATGGTGTATGCTCCTTACCAATTCATCTCCCGCTGATTTGAATAACTCGGCTGGTAGACCATCCGCACCAGCAGCCTTGTATGAATTAAGTTGGGATATCGCCAGCCGCACTTCGGTTAGGTCAGTTTGACGGAACTGTTCCATCATCGTTCAAGTTGAATGGAACGTACTGCCTATTAGCGTTATCTTGGCTGTCTTCGCCGTTAAGCAATCTAGAAAAGTGTTCTTTCCAGATCCTCAGCACTGACTGTGTGTCTACTACCATATTCCCACCCTCATCTCGGCAGGGTTCCGTCCTAGGCTTGTATCATTGGGTGGATCGCATCACCCTCTGATAAAATTTTCGAACATCACCCCGCCGCTACACCCCTCAATAGATTCGACTACCCGCTTCTCATTCTCTCCCTTTTTCCTCCTGAGAAGTCGGCGTTCCTCTTTTCTTTTTAGCCGGTAGAGCTCCCGGGCCACTCTCTCTTCAGCTCTTGTTCGAGTCTGCAGCATTGCCTGGTAGGCCTCGTCCTTAGCTGCATGCGCCAACCGGCACTCTTCATCGAACCAGTCTCCAGGTGAAACCCAGCACATCAGAGGCGGCACTCCTGATAGCTTGTTGACAGTGTTGCCACTGGTCCTCTGCACTTGATGCTGGTGGTAAACTTCCTGATAGATTCAAGAGTTACGTGGTCAGCAAACGTTCTGGCGGTCCCTTGCGACTTCAGCTTCTCGACATCGAACTTTTTTACAGTATCAACTCTGTATTGTGGCGTCATAGATATCCGCATACGTAGTCTAGCTACCACCAGGTAGTGATCCGAGTCAATGTTGGCCCTCGGAACGTTCGGACATCCAAGATAAAGGAAGCATGTATCGCGTCTATCGCAACGTGATCGATTTGGTTGACGGTTCGCTGATCACCCGACCGCCAAGTCCCCTTGTGTATATTGAGGTGTGGGAAACAGGTGCTTGAGATGATGACAGTCTGCCAGCCTGTATCCGTCCGCAAGTTTCGTCGTGAAGGCTGTGTCCTCCGACTACCGAACCAAAGATGCCCTCCTTTCCGAATCTTGCGTTGAAGTCGCCAAGGATGATTTTCACGCCGTACTTCGGGCACATATCATACTTTGACTCCAGGAGATCCTAGAATGCTTCTTTGGTTGATTCATATCTCTCTTCATGGGGGGCGTGAACACTTCTTAAATTTCTTAAATTTTCCCTTGATGCGGATTGTGACCAGGCGCTCGCTCCCAATTTTCGACCCCCTTAATTTTCAGTACAAATAATGTCAAGAACTTTAAATTGGAAATATTTACTAAGTCAATCAAGCACAGGCGCCTCAGCAAGATTTGGTCGGTTGACTGATCAATTTTTCAAACCCTTTTGAATTAAAAGTAATTAAAAGAAAATAATGCGAAATATCCCACTAAACTTTGATCAGAAATTATTAAATAATAACACTGTTCATAATTTAGAATTATTACTCTTACTTTTTTTTAAATATTCTATATATTAAACCTTTACTAAAACTTAGAGTACCTACTTTTAAACGTACCGCTGACTGTAAGAATGATTTCAAAAATTAAAGCCTTTTTTAAAAGAACTTGCAGACGAATTCTTAAATGGTTCTATTAGAATCCAGGTTGCTCTTTGACTTAGAAAAAACAAATGTCTAGTCTACACAAAGAGATAGAGATAGTATGTAAATGCCTACCTTGACAAAATAGAAGCCAATTTTCCATGTCATTTCTTTGGCAATTTAGTATTAGCTGGCGGTGTGACCTTTTGTGTATTAACAAAACAAATACTCTAGGGAGCATTCCCTTTATGCGAAAAGGATGTATTCACTTAATATTCAAAGTCTACTATCTACATCACTGGTCGTAAATGCTTTATCGTCGATTTGAGCGAGTGGGCGCAAATGACTTCCAACCAACTATATTATAACCATGTGCATCACATAAATAACATCAGAGCTTCTACGACGAAACGAAAAGAGGGTTGAATGAAAATTCCTTCACACTGGAGTTCCGTTTTTGCCAAAACTTCGAATGTTTGCTAACTTCTTTCACAGTGCACATGTGCGCTGTAAAAATACTCAAACGCCAAACGAGAAACAAGAAGCGGAAAACCAACCACCACTATCAGCAAACAGCAGAAGCAATAGGTACCATCATACGCGCTATATGGAGGCTTAGTTCAAGGTACTTGATGTCAAAGACTTTGCAAGCTTTTAAAGCTTTCCCTCCATATATATTCTTAAAAGATACGATACAATTTGTTCGTATCCCCGCATTAAGCTGGCAACGAGAGCGAAAAGTTGATTTCCAAAATTTAGTTTCGTGTCGGATGCAGTGTGGTTCGTTCATGAAATTGTGTCGACCTCGCAATCGGTGGGTAAAAAATTGAAAAATACACAAAAAAAATGGTGTCCTTAGAGGTTTTTTCTTCTACTTCTTGATAAAATCCTTAAAATACGAGTATACCACATTTTACGATTGTAATTGCTTTTCAAAAATTCAAAGTGAAAAATTCTCCATTAATTCTAATCATGAGATTAAATCGCTTGTGATTTAAAAAAAAAGAAAATGACCTCGAAAAAAATAATAAAAGAATATCGTTTAACAATTTAATTTTGGAAAAGAATCCTTTTGGGAAATGTGACGAAAAATAATTTTTGTGTGTGAAAAAATGTTAGCGAAAATCACTGGAAAAAAATCATATACATGCAATTGATTTCTGTGAAAAAAGCTCATCCTGTGTGGGGGACACAGTAGTAGGAGCTATTGAATATCGTTTGGCAAAACTACTTATCAACAAAAAGGATATTGGAAAATATTTCAAAAAAAAAAAAATAAATATCAACATGATAGTGCGAATTTAAATTAGCAACTTTTTAGGATACAAATAATGAAACATGCATTCTTTCGGAAAATTACAGCAAAAAGAAAAATTTTAAAAGCTTTTTAAAGCTTTCTCTATCATCTTCATCTCCTTCTTCCGTACAACCCTTGTTGTTGGTAAATTAAAAATTATAATACTCCTTCGAAATTTTCTCAAAAAAATCTATGAAAAGCTCTCGAAATTGTTCTCTTTTCAAAAAACCGAAAAAAAACAGCTAATTTAAGTAAAAAACAAAAAAAATACATAATTTAAAATTCAACTTCAAAAACGCACAAAAACAACAACAACACCAACAAAAAAGACTATTATACGCACGAAAGTTAAGAGCTTTCGCTTGATTAATAGGTTTTTGAGATTTTTTTTTTGTTTTGTTTGTTTTGAGTGAGTGAGTGAAACGGGGTGACAAATTTTTGGTGAGAGTGTAGCACATATACAACCAAATCCAGTGACCGCGAATGGTGTGAATAGCGAGCGCTATCGAAAAGTTCGAAATCGAAAACTAAAATGGCGGCTATATGTGCGCCGAGGAAAAACTTCCACCATCCTGCTGCCGACACAAAGCCATCATCAGTGTCGTCCGTGTCCACAAACACAATTGTTGTTGGTAGAAAATATCGTAGTAATTGTAGTAGCGAGCGTTTTCCATCTAAACTTCAATTAAACTTGAGTCCTCGTAGTACAAATGGTGTCCTTGTCAGTGGTGACGGTAATGGCGGCGTCATCAGCAGTGGCAAACCACCGAAGGATAATGATGAAAAACATAAAAATTACAACAACATAAATATAAACAACAACAACTTAAAGCATAGGTCAGTGCGATATCGTGCGGCTGATAGTAGAAATAATCGTGAAAAAATCGTTAACTTTGTAAGTACGGCTGCATCTACGAGTGGAATGGGTATTTTTGAGTTTCCGCGTTTGACTATGTTGCAATTGATTACGTTCGGGTTGATACTGCAGCTGGGACTATACTCGGTGTGTGGAGCATTCCAGTTGGACGGTTCGCAAAGTTCGTTTGCTCAGTTTCGAAAATGGTATACGGGTCTGAACGGTTCCCTTGAACTAGAATTCAAAACCGAACAACCGAATGGTTTGGTATTGTACACCGATGATGGGGGCACCTATGACTTTTTCGAGTTGAAACTAGTGGAGGGTGCTTTACGTTTGCGATATAATTTGGGAGGTGGTGCTCAAATTATAACCGTGGGACGGGAGTTGCATGATGGACATTGGCATAAAGTTCAGGTAAGTTGTGTTTCCGTTTTCTTATTTGGAAATACAAAATTAATTACCTAATTGCAGCAGAAAAAGCTTTTCAACAAAAAATATAAAAATAATAAGACATAGGGGTAGATACTTAAAGTGCACCATCAAGGTCACAATTTTAAATTCAATTCGTATATTGTGGGGAAAGTATACTTATTGTGGTTACTGGGATGCGAAAGCCTTCGAGAAAAAATTATTAATGATAATTTATGTAAGGACTTATTGAGGTCGGTCGACGTTTAATTGTTTTATAATTTCCAATTAGAAAAGTGAAAATTGTCTACATTATTTCTTACAATATTTACCATGAATAGATAGATAGATACATTCGATTTACTATTTGATTTATGTTTTAGGTGCACAAAATATTTTTTTACAAAAATCGTTTAAGATTGGATTTGCTGTCTGCCCGATTGACATCTTTCTAAATCAATACTTTCATTATTTGTTTGTTTAAAAGCATAAAAATCTACTTTTTTTTTAAAGAAAATTTACAATAACATTTTTTTTATAATTAAAAGGCTTCACTTATAATTTGATTTCGATAACACATCGCGATTTGATAATAAAAGGTTATTCATTTTGCGGTTTCAAAAGTAAACGTAAATAAAACACATACAATATTTTTGTTTCATGATATTTCTTTTTTATTATAAAGTTGGAACGTTGACATTATGTGTGAAGCACTACATCATTTAAAGACCACAACGCAAATTGTTGCAAGCATCGATTCTTTTGAGGTAATTTTCGACCAATTTTGAAACATCTTTGGCGGTATCTCAGCAATAACTTGACGAATGTTGCTTTTTAAGTGCTCAAGAGTTAAAGGTTTATCTTCATAAACACGGTCTTTCGCGTAGCCCCACAAAAAAAAGTCCAGCGGTGTCAAAACGCATGATCTTGGTGGCCAGTTGATATCGCCACGACGAGAAATTACGCGGCCAGGAAATGTCTCTTGCAATAAAGCCATATTCGCTCGAGTTGTATTGCATGTGGCACCGTCTTGTTCAAACCACTTATTTTACAAGTCGTGTTCTTCAATAGCAGACAAAAAAGTCAGTTATCATATGACCATAACGCTCCGAATTGACGGTGACAGTCGTTCCATCGTCGTTTTCGAAGAAGTAAGGTCCAATTCCAATCACACCTCCGGACCAAAGAGCACCCCAAACAGTGGCTTTTTGTGGATGTAATGGCCTCTCTTCAATTACTTGAGGATTATCAGAACCCCAAATACGACAATTTTGTTTATTAACATACCCACCGAGTGGATTTTGTTCGAAAAATCGCCATCCACCGCCTGTTGTTCAAGCACCCATTTGACCTATCTACGTCGTTGTGAATGGTCAGCTAGCTTCAGTTGTTGTGTGAGCTGGACTTTATATGGATGTAGGTGTAGATCCAAATGCAAAATACGCCATAATGTGCCGTAAGACAGTCCTAATTCCTGAGAACGACGAGGAATCGACACATTCGGGTCTTCGGCAACACTATCACTTACAACTGCGATATTTTCAGTGGTACGAGCGAAACGTTGATGCACAGGCCTTACAATATCTGTAACCAATCCAGTCTCTTCAAATTTCTTCACAATTTGGCCAATTGCTTGCGTAGTTGGACGATTATGTAAACCATAATCTCTTAAAGCACGAAATGTGGCTGTGGCAGAATCACCATTTTGTAGTAGGTTTTAACAATTTTTATGCGTTGTGCGATAGTTGAGCGATCCATTTTCGTAAATGTCAGACTTTCAACTGAAAAAAAAAATTGGTTTAACAACTTAGTTTGACAGATGTCCAATTCCAGCCCTATACTTTTGAAACCGCAAAATAGATAACCCTTAGTTGTATTTATGTTGGATTCGCAATTTAGTTAGGGTTTTACTTCTTCTTTTGATTTATAATTACTTTTTAAATACTTCCTTCTTATTTCACGTAAAACAGGACATTTGTGAATAAAATGAATGACGTCCTCCTACAAAATATTAGAAGATCATCCCGATGCGGAATGTAGTGAAGCCTTATCAACTCTCCTCTCATTCTGAATATAGCTGAAATTAATTCTTGTTTGTTATCGGTACGAAAGTAATTTTGTTCACACAAATTATGATTAAGGTGGCTGTAGATAGATTTACATATGTACCAAAGACGAAGCCTCATTCATACAGTCCATTCGATATTTTTCGTCTACATTAGCAATGAGATCAAGCAGGGCACATTTTGTTGCATTTTCCCGATCGATCCAGCAAACAAAAGTTGATTCTGCAGTAACTCCCAAGTTCTTCCAACTTTTTAAACCATCCATTTTGTTTCCGGGTGGTTTCTAATGCCAAAATTTTGGGAATCCTTTCATCTGGCATTTCAAGCACTTTGGAAACGTAATCTACTTGATACTTTAAAGCTTTAATGAAGAGTGGTAAAATATCAGTTTTTTTTTATATATTAAGCATGCACTCAAGGGATTGTGAATACCCTAACACAGCGCAAGCGATTAGGAAAATGGGAGAGGATTTAATAGGAGAAACCGATAGATAAAATTGGGTTGGTTAAAGTGTTCCACATTCGTGTGGTGTGGCTAAAGGAAGAATCTCTTTACTTGACAGTACGTCCAAAGTTGGACTGGTAAACTGATGGGTGTTCCTAGAAGCGTGAGTATTTCATCTGAATATTTTAAGGGAAGGATTATAACTGGCTATTTCATCAGAACATTGTCTATAAAAATAACGATATGACAATGAGAGACATGAAACATTGCGACGGTGTTCAAGAGATGCGATTGTTTCGGTTATTTGTTCTATCATCTATCATTTTTAAAGATCTTTGTATTCTATCCAAAAGACTTAAGTAAGTTAAGGGAGCACCTGCTCATATATTACAGTTGTACTCAAGCCTTGGACAATTGTAAGCTTTATAAATTACAGCCAGATCAGAAGGAGAGAAATATTTCTTACATCTTCGAAGAAAGCCCAATCACCTTGAAGCGTTTTTGGCGACGTCGAATATGTGGTCATTCCACAATAGGTGGTCGGTGATGCACATACCGAGAACTGAAAGTTGTTCGGTTTCCCCGATGCAAGCGCCGCTTATGGATAACAGCATTGGGGGAGGGTCCCGCTTTACCGATAATAGACAGCATTGGGTTTTTGAATCATTAAGGCCCGTTTGCTGATACACAACTTGTGCATTTAAGTTGTACTTAAGAACTTATGTGACAGTTTACGCAAAGGAAAAAGTAGCACTTAAGCTATTTAAGTAGAACATAAATGTTTATGATTAGTATCAGCAAACGGGCCTAAGTTCTATACCGTTTTTTATTCCCCATTAGACAATGCTGTCGAGATCAGAATTTAAAGAAATGTGATCATATAGTTGGGGGTGGTATGGGGTAAGCGGAAGCATTTTAAAATGTAGTATCACAGAAGTATTTCAACAGTTTCATATTTTTGGCATTCCCATATTTGAGCTGCTTATAACAGCCACTGCCGTAAAATGTATTTTACATTGTGATTTATTAATTTGTTTGAAAAGCAAATCTTGGATGTGCATTTTTTGATATAACTAAATTATTTTTGAGGTGGTTTACCATGTTGAGTTTGCTTGCCATAGTTATTCCCAAATACTTATATGACTTCACGACTTCAATAGCCTATCTGTTGTAGCAACATTTCTCGTTCATCGCCGCTCTACTAGATCCTTTTCAAAAAATCATCACTTTCGATTTACTCAGATTCACCCTAAAATACTATAATCGGAAATACTCTTCCAGTCGATTAATCATAAGTTGTAAAGCTTGGGGAGAATTTGTAAATAGTCCCAAATCATCGGCAAATAACATAGCTTTTGGGGGTGGCCGTGGCGCGATAGTTGTGTGCTCACCTGTCAACTTCGTGGTTGCGGGTTCGATTCCTGCAGTTGTCTCTGTCTTCTTATATTCCATTAAAAACCAATTCTAAAAATTGTCATAAAATAAGTTGCTGCTTTGCTCATTACATGCTATTTAGGCATAACACTATCAACATGTGATTGAGTAAACTAGCATACCCATAAAATATGACAACGAAGTAAATAAAATAATGCGAATTATAAGGGACATAAATAAATAAGGCACGGTAATTCTCTCCGCATTAGTTCAGCCGCCATACCTGGATATAAATGTGAGACAACAACCAGCTCTAGTCTCAGAACATCTCGCCACATATCTTTCCTATCCTTGTTTCTCTTCTTCCATCGGATGCCCGCGCTGTGTTAAGAAAAACATATAAAGGGTATTCATAATCCCTTGAGAGCGTGCAAAGGTATATAACAAAAAAAAGCTTTAATCATAACGAAATTTCAATTCGACCAGCCAAATAATATATAAGGCCGTTTATAAATTACGCGAATAAGCTTGGACTCAGACTACATCCTTGCTTGACTTACATGTTTGACTCAAAGAAATCCGAGATTTCTGAACCATCCCAAATAGCAGACAGAGTTCCACAACTTTCCCAAGTTTAGCTGTCCTTCCAGCGTTGTAGAGTTTGAAGAACAACGCTTTGCGGTCAACTGTATCAAACGCAGCTTGGAAGTCAACAAAAAAAAACGTGAAGCTTCTTCTTTAGATCAATGAAGTTAGTTGCTATGCTTTACAAAACAATGTTATCGATAGTCGAATAAACACTTCTGAATCCTGCTTGAAATTCCCCGAGAACATTCCTACTGTGTATCCAGTTTGTCAAACGATCGTTCAAAAGTGTTGTGATGATCTTGTAAAAGGAGTTTAGAATGGAAATTTCGCGATAATTGGCTGGATCTGATGCATCACCTTTTAGATTTCTTGAACTGCTGAGGTATTTCACCAGTGTCCAAAATGTTATTCAATACATAAGTTAATTTATCAATCAGCGTTCCCGTTCCATATTTAATAAATTCTGTTGGAATCCTATCCGCTCCTGCTGCTTTTCCGCCCTTAAGCTTTTTCAATACAGTTCGCAATTCCTCCAGACCTCATATTTCATTTGAGTGTACCGGCTTAGAGTAGTGAACGGGAGGTGTTAACACCCGGAGCTCAGAATCGATTTAAAATTATCATGTAATGCTTCAATTTTTATTTGTATGCTTATTTTAGGCTTTTTGTCATTGAATTGGTTCACTGACTTCCAAATTTCCTTAGTATCTCTGCAATGAGTAAAATTGAGGGCTTTTTTTTCAAAGTATATAGGTTTTTTCTTCTGACATATTTTTTTTAAGCATGCAATTCGCTTCAATATACATCCTTTTGAAGTAATTTCAGCTATTCTTTCTAAAAACTTTAAGCAAACTAAAAAGATCTTTGACGAGCGTTTTAGGCATTCTGCATCAAACCACTTCTCATTTTGTTTCCGGAATTTTACCCGATTAATTGGACTAGGATTAGCTGTCTTAATAGCATTTTCACTGTCCCCCATAGTAACTAGATTATTTATTGACACATTTGGTTCGAGGTTAATTCTGTAATCTTCAGCTTTATTCTCAACCCGTTTAAGTTTAGGAGGAAAAGTTAAATCGACCGTTTGTTGTTTCCAACGCCTGGTCGGAATATGGGACACTCAGCACTTCAAAAACAGAAATTATTGAATTCCAACAAATCCTTGCTGGCCAACGAACGTAAGCTCACCATGTTTATACGACTCAGAAACGCCATTCATTAACCGATATCCAAACGACTTACAAAGATGCTGTAGTTTAACTCCTCTTGCATTTGTGGTGGTGTCCTTGAAATTTCTAACCTTCCCCGCGAATCTATTTTCTCGTTCTTCTTCTGTTCCTATTCTCGCTCTGAGATCACCAATTATCATAACATCCTGGATATCGTAGTATTCAATAAAACTGTAGAGTACATTAAAATTTTTAGCATAGCTAGCCTGCACAGCAATATCGTTCTATTAGGGGATTTTAATCTTCCTTACATTGATGACGAATCCTATTTTGAAGCTTCCACAAGTTCATCCCAACAGGAGCTCCAAATGTTGGATAATATTATCTCTACAAATCTGCATCAAGTTAGCTCTATACCAAATTTTAAAAATATACAACTTGACCTCGTTTTCTCGTCTGACGCCTTTAGTACAGTAGTGGTAGGATCTACCTCTGCTTTATCTAACATAAGTCGTTATCACCCGCCTCTTGACATTTTTCTTGACTTGAGTGGTCACTTACTAGAAAATAGTAATCCTCATGACTGCTCCCATACTTTTGACTTTCGCAAAGGTGATTTTCAACAGCTATTAGTTTAATAAATTCCGGTAGAGAACATTTCTAATGATCTTGACTCAACTATCTCAAGCTTCTATTCTATTTTGATGAGATGCATTAATGAAACAGTTCCTAAAAAAAGGTCTATTCACTCTAATTCTTCTGGTCATCTTTGGTTCACAAAAGAACTGAAATGTCTCCGAAATAAAAGAAATAAGGCTTTGAAAAAATTAGAGTCATGACGGTAGAAAATCTCATTTTGAAGAATTAAAAAAACTCTCTTTCGAACTCTATAACAAATATCTGGTAACCATGGGGTGTTCTTTGAAGTTAGACCCGAAAAACTTATTTAAATTTATAAATTCTAAAAAGAAATGTGACGGGTATCCAATCAATCTAATTTATAATGACGTAATCTTGAGTTCAACTTCTGAAATCTGTAAGGGATTTGCGAGTAATTTCAACCAATCCTTCGTTGATTCTCCTGTTGTTGTTGACGAAAACTATTTTCGTATTTTAAGAAATTGTCCTCAAGTAGCATTCAATAATATTACAATAGAGCATGACAAAATGTTAGGCTTTTTGTCACATTTAAAGGAGGATTATTCTATTGGGCCTGATGGAATACCACCTGCTTTATTAAAAAAATGTAGGGCTATTTTAGCTCTTCCTCTGGGTAATATTTTTTAACTATCTTTGAAATTAGGTAAATTTCCTACAGTTCGGAAGAATGCATTTATAACCCCAGTACTTAAAAAGGGAAATAAAACTAATATTATCATTTATAGACCATTTCTAAGCTTTCTTGTTTTCCGAAGTTCGAACAAGTTTTATGTGATAGTTTGACATTTTTATGTGTAAAAATATTATCTGCAAGTAACAACATGGTTTTATGCAGAAACATTATGCTGTTACTAATTTAATTGTCTTTTTTGAATAAATGTTTAAACTCCCTAGAAAGTGGTTAAGAAGTTGATTGTGTATACACAGACTTCTCGAAAGCTTTTGATCAATTATCTCATGAAATTATCATATTTAAACTTAATTCATACGGGTTTCCTAGATCTTTCATTAAGCGGATATCCTCATACTTTGAAGATAGGCTATACCAAGTCAAATTCAGAAATTCTTACTCAAGACCCTTTATTGCCAAATCAGGTGTTCCGCAGGGTAGCCATCTGGGACCATTACTCTTTACATTGGCTATAATGATGCTCCTCTTTGTGTACGTAATAGCGAAATTCTTATCTTTGCAGACGATATGAAGATTTATAAAAATATATCATCTTCAAATGATCGAACTCTATTGCAAGAGGATATTAGTCACTTTGCCTTGTGGTGTGAAAGATACAGTATAAATCTTAACCTGACAAAATGTCAAACAATGACATTTTCAAAAAAACATACTCCTTCTCATGACTATGTTATCTCACGGCACATTTTTACTCGTGTTATGACTGTAAGGGACCTTGGAGTTCTCTTTACGCCAAATTTAGACTTTTCTGTTCATATTAATATTATCGTTAATAAAGCCAATTCTATGATAGGGATTATCAAGCGTTGGCACAAGGAATTTGTTGATCCCAATGTTACCCATGCTTTATACAACTGTTTGATTCGTCCCCATCTTGAATATGCATCGCAGGTTTGGACTCCTCTTTACGATATTCATATTGAGAGACTAGAATCTGTTCAAAGGAACTTTACTCCTTTCGCATTGAGAGGGCTTCAGTGGATTGATCCTTATTATGCCATCCCTTATGACCAACGTTTATCTATTCTTCAAATGCAAACACTTGCACAGAGAAGAACTAACAAAGATTTGACATTCTTCCACCAAATAATAACTGGCGTCACAGATGCACCAGACTATGTTCAGTTTTTTTTTTTAATTATCGGGGAGGAGGTTATAATCTCCGTGACCTCGACTTGATTAAAGTCCCAACACATAGGACAAACTATGGGATGCATGAGCCCTTGACACGTATGGGTTAACTTTTAAATTGTAATTCAAACATTTTTGATTTCAATATCAGTAAAATTAAATTAAAAAATCTACTCAAAACCTGTGTTCCACGCTCTTAAATGTTGTTTGTTTGATATTGTGTTCTTGTTTTGTATTGACGAAGTATTATTTGTTCAAATTTTCATTTTGTGCTTGTGTAAGTGTTATTTGTTATAGAGTTTGCCTACTAACAACTAACACTGCACGTAATGATGAGCCGGTGGTATAACACAGTTTTCTGTGTTGGCAAACCATTGGTCGCAAGACGGGCTATAAGCTCTCTTCGACCAATTCTAATAGTGTGAAAAAAAAATCTTGATCCCAGTTTTTACAATTTATGTAGTTTGGTATTAGAGCAAAATGCTTATTTTTTTATTTCGATATTAGTCAGGTTAACTCCCTCCTCTACTTTGAACACACACGCAATATTTTTAATATCTTTTTTTGTAGCCAACCTCTCGCCCTTCCTTTAGTTTGTTGTCTTCTTGCAGGAATCCAAATAAATTCGAAAACTAGTATTATATAAATTAAATTTAAGAAGTTTATAAATAAATATTTATTTTTTAAGCCTGCTAAATTATAACTTAATTCTTATTTTTTTTTAATTCAATTTGTTATTATTATTTTTCGCCACGAATATATGACAACAAACATTTTTTGAAAGAAGGAATAATAACTATGTGAACCCAGTCCTTAATGAATATTAAGAAGACAAATTTATAACAAATGCATATATATAAAAAAATAAAACTTTGAGATTAATACTTTTAGACAAAAGAACAAGCTCGAAAACTCCGAAGGTATCCCTTCATTGGTTGAGGTTAGATCTTCGGTACAGTATCAACGATTCTCCTAAAATTTGTTACGAAACTTGAGTTTAGAGGAGTAAGAACTTTAATTACTTTATAACAACTTAATTCAACAAATACCACAAGGTTATATTACCTAAAAAATTGCTTTATTACAATTAACCAATTGGACAACATATTTCGCTTAAAAATATTTAATGGATACAAATAATTAACATGACACTTTATAAATGCGTCTCCAACACGCAACAAGGGGATTAAAATGGTTGGAAACTTCAAATAGGAGGACTTTTTCCAAATAAGTCCTTGGAACGAATTGAGAGTAACAAATTCCTTTTTTAGAAAGCCTTTCTAGAAATACTTTAATACATACTCGTTTAATAAAACTAATGTTAATTAGTTTTTACTTAGAGTAGTTAAGTAAGTACAAAAAAGTTAAACTAGTTTCTCTGTCAAGCATTATCTTCTATTAGTTCACCGAAATTCAAAATAAGAGAAAATGAGTTCAATTTCATTTGTCTTTAATAATGACGGGCGGACTAACGGGGTTTTGACTACCCTTAGAGAATCTTTATACTTGACAGTAATTCGAAGTTGGGTTCAAGGGTAAACTAATGAGTGTTGTTAGAGGCGCGAGTTTTACAAATATTAGAGAGAGTTTATAGAAATAGCGATAAAATAATGACAGTCATAAAACAGCTCGACGGTGTTCTAGAAATGTAAATGACTCCATTATATTTCTGTCGGTTATGATTCACTGAATTCTATCTAAAACACTCAAGTAAGCTCCTGTCGAAATGCAAGATTAATACTCAAGCTTTGGATGACTGAAGGCCTTATAGATTTCATCCAGATCGAAGGGAGACGATTTTCTTGCATCTTCGAAGAAAGCCCAAGAACTCTACAGCGTTTTTGGCGACATCGATTATGTGGTCATTCCGCAGGAAGTGGTCTTTGATGAACATACCAAGGACTAATAGCTAATCGGTTTCGTCAATGCAAGTGCCACTTATGGAAAGTGACATGGGAGGTGGGTTCTGATTCAACGACAGAAGAGAGCATTCAGTTTTCGAAGCCATAAATTCTACGCGGTTTTTTATTCCCCATTGGATATACATAGCTGTCGAGATAAGAATTAAATGGGCTTATCACACGATGCCATTGTAGTCCGAACAAGGTGAATCTAAAAAAGAATATGAAAAGTTGGTAGTACAACCATTAGCAAAAGAATTTAGTGGATAAGTTCTAGATAAGAGATCATTAATGAAAATGAGAAAAAGAGTTGGAGATAAAATGGAGCCCTGGGACACACCAACATATATTTTTTGATATCAGACTTGAGACCGTCTAATAAAACTTGTTTGTATTGAGCAGCCCGAAAGGTATTTTCTAAACTAATGAAATAGAGATTCACCAACACCAAATGCACTCTTTTTCGATAAGAGAGCTTGATGCCAAACTTTATCAAATGCGTTTGAAATATCAAGCACAAAAATCATACTATCCCCAAGATTCGGCGAGATATACTGTCAGATCACAAAAGACCTGATAATCATTTTGGGGTGTAATCTGCACGTTTTTTCATTATTGATTGGGAAATTGTGAACTGTACTGTATAAGTGCTCGTAAGAACGAGCATAACTGCGTCTAAATAAGAAGTTTCATGGGCTTATTCCGAAACAGATATAGGGTGTATATTTAAAAGCTTAAATAATAAGACAGAAATATTGTTGGAATTAATTTTTTATTATTATAACCTGGTAGATAATTGCATGACAGTTATTACTTGCGATTATATAGGTACTATAAGGCAAGTTATGTATTCGTAAAAAATATTTTTTTTCTAACAATAACACATGACATAACTATCATAGAGAATACCAAAAAAGTGGGTCCCACAGTTCCGTCTGTCTGTCTGCCTGTCTGTTGGAAGATCTACAGCCTAAACAGCTGAACCGATTTGGTTCAAACTTTTAAAAAAAAAAAAAAAAAAAACATTTTTGAATCGTTGTTTTAGGCCCAAAACTAACGGTACTTGCCATACAAATTTTTCTACCATCTTAATTACCTCAAAAACGGCTCCAACGATTTTGATTAAAATTGGTGTGTGTACTACTTTAGGTAGGGTCAACATTTCGACAAAAAAAGTTTTTAAAATATTTTGTTATTAATGGTACCTGCCATACAACCAGTTTATTGATTTTCGACTTTCTCATAAACGGCTCAACGGATTGCGATAACAAAATTTATACCGGAGCTCCTTCAAATTCTAAATAGTATTGCATTTCAAAATTTTCAAAAAATATTTTTTTAAATTTTTGAAAAAAAATATTTTTTTTTTTGTTTTTAAAATGCAATACTTCGAAAACGGGTGGACAATTTTTTCTGAAATTTTGTTTTTGTATTTATATTATTAAATATTTAAAATGTTCATACCAATTTTTTTTAAAGAAAACTGCACGAAACAGTAAATTTTTATTAATGTATTTATATTATACAGACTGACAGACTAACAGACTGACAGACATACAGACGGACAGAATTTTTAGACCATCTTTTTTCGTCTTCGCTATCATGGTAATGTCATGTTTAATTGTTATCTCAAAACTTTTTTTTCGACGAATGCATAACTTGCCTTATAGGCATAATGAAATACATCGATTAAAATAAAAGTTATTTAAATTTCTTATTGTAGCACGATTCGTGGCCAACCCTGTACATTTTTTGCTGCTTCAAGAAATTTAGATGTTCGAAACTAAATTCGATCCTACTTATTTCACTTAAAAAGCTGAATCACTTTTTGGCGGAAAGTGAGTTGAGTCGGCGAGTAAGACAAGTCATCTCAGTTCAGTCGCCGAAATAGCTGAATCTCGGTGCATGTTTTGAGAACAACCAACCTGGCGATTGTTTTATAGGTGTGTCCTTCACTTCGAAACATTTGATAATTTCTTTTACCTGATGAGAACAATGTGATTTACGAGCCATTTTAACTCTTTCTGCCAGTTTATAAATAGTTAAATTAATTAATACAAATATTATTACAGTCATAAAAAAAAAACTAATAACTTACTTCCCTTATTTTAAACCACGAATGAGAATTATACAACTATTTTTTTGCATAGCAAAATTTAACAAAGGTAATCATTAAAGGGACAATAAATCAAAAGGAACTGCTGGATACACGTAAACCAGTAACAAGAAAATACAAGAGTGGTGCGACATATTTTATAAGTCATTTTGGTAGCACTTACTTCACTCTTTCTTAAGAAAATTAAAGCTTTCAAATATTTTTTGCACATAAGCCAGCCTTCGACAACGTCAAGAATGAAGACAAGGCGAAAAATAGAGGAACGAGGTATACATTGGAGAGCCTAAGAATTTAACAAAAGAAAACAACTTCTATGAACCTAAAAGTAGACATTGATGGAACAAACTCAATACACAACATTGCCATACTGTGATATTTATGTTTCTTGTTAGTTTAATTTCCCGTTAGTGTAAATTTAAAATTGTATTTATTTATTTATTTAATTATTAAAGTGTGATGTAGTATAATATGCTAACAAATTAAAATAAGTTTTTAAATAATTGTATGGACAAAATATGTATTGGAAAAAATTGTACTCTTTTTTTTTATATATAAATATATATACATACTCGTATGTAGACACAATAAACGACCCCTGAAGATGCTGAGAAACTCCAAGGAAACGTCGGGATAGAATTTATGTACGTGTTTTCATTTACATATTCAGACAGAATTGACCAAAAAAGGCCAATCAAAGAAATTTGTTACAAAAATTATGTCTTAATTTCTGTTGACCAGCTTACATGTGGAGAGATGTTTAGACGCCTCATTTATTACGAGCAGCTCTGCCTGAAATACTGAGCAATAATCTGGAAGTCTGTATGATTTGGTTAAAGGAATATTTTCTTAACAGATTCCTGACCCTACCCCATTTCTGACATAGATCCGTCCGTAAAGATCAAAACATGATTTTGTTAATGCCCGGATTTCTTCAAGCTTTCCTTTGTTGGGATCACTGTTAGTGCGACAGGGTTAAAATCTATGCACGGTGAAATGTAGTCCGTATGAATTGTAGTATTTGTAAAACTTATTATAGTACTGTGACCGTAAAGGCCCATTTTCCAATTCTTACACTCTTATAGTCGTTGCAATGGCGCAGTGGATAAAGTGCTTGATTGCTAACTTAGACGTAGGGGTTCGATACACACGCTAGGCGCATTCTTTTCTATACCTCCAATTTTAATTGGATGCCGCCCAAGGGTTAAGCTAAGACAGTCAGTTCTTGGTTCTCAAATTCACTGTGCCAAACTAGTGCCTTGCAATTCAGGTTGCATTTAAAAGACCTTAGGTCTTACAGGCATATAATTAAATTAATTAACGCCCTTGGCCGCCAACTCTTTCGTAAATAGGTCAAGGAGGGCTAAAGAAAGGAAAGTTAGTAGTGCTTCGGCTGGTGTAGTTCTAATAGAACTAGTTGTACCGATACACTCCAGTCTTTGTATTTTTGTCATTGTCTTAAGATTGGTTGTCTTTTCTAAAGCAGACCACTAAAACCAACATGCGTACGTCGAAATAGGGATTATTATGGCTTATGGCTGTGTACATCCAATGGATGGTGTTGGTTCTTGAAGCCCATCTTTTACCAAATAGCCTACTACATGTGTAAAAAGCTATTGTAACATTTTTCTCTCTTTTTTTAATATTCTTCAGCTTACGATCTATAACCAGACCAGTGGCGTCCCATTTGTGCTGGGAGGTTAATATTTGGAATGTTACGTTTCCTCGTGATGGAATATAAAAGCAAATACTTGTTATCCAGAATTTGTATAATAATGACAGCCATTCCATTGAATCTGTACCACTACGTACTCTTACTTGCATTGATTACAAGGACTTCAACAAACTCGTTCCATCGGACATTGTGTTTAAGGACAAAGAATCACCAAGAACAAAGAATGCTTTTCAAAATATTAATTATTTATCAAAATAAGTCTGTTTTTTCTAATTTCGTTCAATGAACAATTAAATCGAATTCTCTATTTAGAGAAATATATTTGAAAATCTTTTAATTGATTTACTGATATCATCTTACCCAGCCGGAAATGCATTAACTAGTTATACCAATTCAATTAATCTTGTGATTATAAATTTGCCTTACATAAATGACTCGAATCAATTTATGACTTATTACACTCAATGCACATATATTATTAAAATTCACATTGGCTGATCAGAATCACACAACATTTAAGTTTCTGAGAATTCTGTCTACGAAATATGTCGTATGTTATAATGCATATAGAAAGGTATGACAAGGTTTTAATTCCCATTGATGAATTTAAAGATTTCATATAACTATGAGCCTTTCCTCTTTCCCTGTATTGATTGATTGCTCATCCAACGAGGGAATAAAAAATTCAAAATACCTTCATAGTCTGTACACTCTCCCACACACATAATGCATAAGATATTCAGTTCTATCCTTATAGAGCTTTATATGCATCGAAACTGATTGGTGTTACAATCTTCAAAGTTTTCCGGTTCCGTTCAATTAAAAACGTACGAGTACCAACCTGTTGTCTGGTTCATACTCCTTCAGACGAATTAGACTTTGAAATAGACATTGCAATATTGCAACTGTTGCAATGTCAGACTATAGATTTGTTTTAAGGCATTATTCAAGCTAGACACAGTGAATAAGTGTATGAACGAAGACAAAGCGCATAGCTTAAAAGTGTATTAAGTAACTGATATGGCGCTAATTGACTACTAAGACTTAACTGAGGGAATACTTAAATAAAAGTCACTACTGCCCGTTTATTTTTAGGCTCTAAGTAGTTAAGTATATTGAAGCTAGTAGGCAGTGATTACCGACTCAGTTTTAAGTTCACATGAATTACTTGCTTTACTTATGGTGGCTCTCCAGTTCGATGTGGACCAGTAAGCTCAGTCCGTTATAAAGTTCTTAGGTCCTCCTTCCCTTACGTGCACCAACTTAGCAAGGGACGTCCTCCCGATCGCTGTACCCAAAGGGTTTAATAATAGAATATTTTTCCATCCGAAGAGTGTGTACCATAAATCATGATGCTACTTCCTAAGTCGTTGTACTTTAAAATTGCTACCTAGATCAGTGTCATTATACGGACCTCACAATTCATAGACGTATCTTCCGCATCAATCACCGTCTAAAGCGTGTTCATCTTCCATTGTCAGGGTTCATACCAGCGCCGCCGTTTTAAAAATTTAAGTGGGAGTATTTCAGAAGATTAGAGGGGAGTATTTCGTGTTCGTGAGGGGTACGCAAAAAAAAAGCATAGACCATGGATATTACCAATGTAGCTTTATTAAAATATTTGAAAAATTGGTACTTCATTTCATTTTATTTATCACTTAAGCCTAGTTTGTAATAAAAGCGAAGTGAAGTTCTCATACAAAAAGTTTGTTTTCTCCCAATCGAGAAAACTTATTCCACAAAAAATCCATTTAGCTTGAGCTATAAACCAAAGTGACATGCGAGAAAATTTTTTTGTGGAACGAAATTTTTCGCTTATCAGTTATTTTTTCCTGTCTGTATTTTTGAACGGAAATCATTTTGACAAGCGAAGAAAAATAAAATAGTTTAATTTATGTGTTTGTCAAAATGATATCCGATATTTTGCAAGAGATGACAAACACCGGGGTTGTTGAGTTCTTTGCTCCTTTGGAAACTGCGTCAAAAAAAAAGTTGCCTTTGAATAAAGTCAAGAAGCAAACAAAATTTAGAAATGCCGACCAAAAAAAAATGCTCGCTGAGATAATGGAACGAGAGGAACTTATTTGGAATAAGCTACATCCACTTCATTCCAATTCCAATGCATTAAACGCAGCATGGAATAGGGTAACATATGGAACGTCGTTGGCTTCGAGTATTTAATAAGCTTGAATATTTTTGAAAAATGATTTAACTTTTGAAATTAATTTAGTTCAAGAAACGAAAACAATGTGGAAAAGCTTTCAGGATGCCTTCCGACACAGAAAGAAGAACTTAATTAAGGCTAAGTCTGGCGATAGTGGTGATGGAGATCATGTCCAAGAAGAAGAAGATGATGAACTTTCAAGAACATTATCACCTTTAACACCTATACGCTTCTTCAATACCTAAGAGAACAATTTTTCTCGGCAATAAATACAATGATGCCGAACATGTCAAAGTTTTGCACTGCAAAATCCAATTGGTTTCCACAGTATCAACTGCTCATCAACAAGCTATTATTCCTCAAACAACATTAAACTACGAATGCATTTGGAAGCTTATCGAAGGGTTATACTCTCAAATGAATGAGAAAAGTTAATGAAATAAATCAAAAAATTATTACCCTTAATTGTTTATGGAAATATGGCAAAGTCCTAAAAATAAAAACAATATAGAATGATGCAATGATTGTTTTTGTTTTATTTATTTACATTTTTATAAAAATCCAGCCCTTCTTTGCCATTCTAGAGAACCTTCTGTGGAGTTGACATCATTTTTTTAATGGTTCCTGATAGATGCTACTTTCCCAGTAGTGCGATAAGAAGAATCAGGTCGAATATATGTACACAATGAAAAATCCTGAAACTGATCAAAATCAAATCAGTAAGCATAAGAACCTATAACCTTTTATGAAAATAAAAGTTTTTACTGCACTAACAAAACGTCCTTTTTCAGAATGATCCATTAAGTATGGGTTAAGTCTCATACCTGAGAGATTCCCGATAGGGCCCTATTTAAATTTAAACATCAAAAAACTTCGTTCAGCAGAAAAAAGGAAACCGAGAAACTCATTAAAAAGATAATTAGGTTCCACAATTATTTTAAGTTTTCTATTTTCGCTGTGAAGTTTTTGGCATGTCACTCAGATTTTAATTTCTCGTCGCATTGATATATACACTAAGCTTTAAAGGTGAAATAAAAGAACCCGATGAAAACAAAAATATAAATAAAAAAACAAACTACATTCAATGTGAAAAAATACAAAAAATATACTTTATTGTTAGGCAATCTGCAATATCAAACTTTTTTGTAGATTATTTTTTGTAATAATTATACACAGAGTTTCTTTGCTCGCTACTTATTGTGCATTTTGAAGAAGAGATTTTGGCAATGAATTGCATTTACCGTGACAATGGGGGCTTTCACTTCACATTTATTAAATATGTTATCTCGGATACCAAACAGGGTTGGACGCATCCAATGAAATCGGAAATGTCATATTTAATGAATGTTTGCGAAAGTTTGGGATATTTTCGGGGAAGTAAAAAGTAGTGATTATATGAGTACGGGAGTACATTGAATGGCAGGGTAGTACGAATAGCACCTCAGTACTCACTTCGGCAGCGCTGGTTAATACTCTTGCACTGTATAGAATTATTTATTCTTTGTATTTCAATCAATGTTATACTCATATTTGTTAACATATTTATTTCCAATGTCAATTAAACGAAATTTTAAAATATCTACAAAAAAAACTACAGAAGAAGTTACAGAATTTATTTGCAACAAATTTAATAGGCACAAAACTCCAATAATATGTTAATACATACATACATATTACAAAATAATTCGTCGAATAAAATAAACACATATATACTTTAGTTCTTCGGGGGAGAGTTTTTCTGATCACTTGACTTCTTGCCCCGAAGAAGAAGCGATTGACAAGATCTTTGTGTTGTTTGATTGAATATCAATGTTTTATCAAAGGCGACATCATACACAATTCTTTCTAGAACAATGTTAAAGAAATCGCTTGATAGTGAACTAAACTGTGATGTGATGTGGTATTATTTTTGTTGACCATTATCCTTCAATTTCATTATTATAATATGTACATATTTACATACATACGTGTCATCTATGTACATATGTATATACCTACATATTACTCTCCTAATTATAATCCATAATCTAGATTTAGATACAGTATTTTACGGATAAAAGAGACACTCGTATAAGAATAACTTGCATATAAGAAACACAAACTAGTGCCGTGCAATTCAGGTTGCATTTAAAAGACCTTAGGTCTTACAGGCATATGGTTAAAATTAGAAAAAAAAACATGAGAACCACAGTGCCCTTTTCTTAATATTTTTTTCGAAATTAATCTTTTATAAGAAAATCGCATATAAGAAAAACATTGATATAATAAAGCCCTTCTTTCACAGCAAAATCAATTCTTAGACCAATAAAGTACGCTTATAAGAAATTTACTTTGGCAGACAAACCTGTGCCAAAACCTTTTGAATGTGCATCTTTGTGTTAAGACCTTCATTGCATGTTCCCACTTTCCAAAGGAATGACAGATGAGAATTGGAAAGGCGGCTAATATTTTGACCACAGATGAGCAATACAAAGATGGGAAATTTCGGCAGCTATTTGTGTTTGCCTACAAGATATACTATCGTGAATTTGGGTGTAGTTGTTGAATTCTCATCGAGGGAAAGTCAAATTTACAAATACAACAATGAAAACAAATGTGGGTCTGATATTTGCGCTTGACTTCTTTTTGCTGGTTGCGTTTCACCGATAAATGTTTAAAGATTACTACCTGTAATACAAAATAGTGCCTATATATTTATATATATATATCAACCTTAATTTTCTATAGGCTTAATTTTCTAATAGACTCACAATATTTTGCTTAATTTTATTTATTTGAGGAGAAGACTTATTTATTTTATTTATTTTTTTACTTTTTGAAGGAGAGTATAATATTTAAATAAAATACACGACTGGATCGTACGAACTTGCTCTTGTAGTTAACAACCTTAGTGTAGCTAACCAGTGACGCTGTTAGTAGGTGTAGGTTGTCTAGTTATCCTTTGCAGGATTAAAGCCGATGTAGGTAAGATTACCTTGATTTTTAATACATATAATGAATTTTGGAATATATATATACAAATGTATATTTAAATGAATTTGAATTATAAGAATTTCCTTAATCCGTGTTGTACTGTATGCATTTGTAGGTAAGTACCTATGTACATATGTAACATCCATCCAGCAATTTATTACACTAGAATGAAGGTAAATTATCTATATCGGTGCATAGGATAACTAGAATACCTACCTACTAACAGCGTTAATTTTTAGCTACATTAAAGTTGTTAGCTACAAGAGCAAGTTCGTACGATCTAGTCGTGCATTTTATTTATTTTGATTTATTGGTTTTATTCTAGTACTTATCAATATTTATAATATTCTCAACACTAATTCTGAACAGTAACTATCGGGTCCAATAAAAGGCCTATTCACATCAGATCGACCAACGACCGACGAATAAACAAATAAATTCCATTCAAAACAATTTCCCAACCTAAATTCTTCACAAATTCTAAATAAAATTGTGGAAATATAATTTATAATAATGCTTAGACACAAAAATTTACTTTTTAATCGTCAAAATAAGATAAATTTTAGAAAACAATATTGGTAGTCGCGAATTGCATCTGATTGTTACGAACAGTCAAACTCTATTCGCGTTCCACATACCATCCACCCTTCAACGAGTTATTTGTTCGCACGCGTCTAACCTCAAAATCAGATTTTCAACTTACTCGTATATTCGTGACGAATAAAAATAAGGCCATGTGAACGAAATGTCAAAATGCACGAATATTCTTTAATTCGCTGGTCGGTCTCATGTGCATAATACTTAAAATCGCAATTAAATCCATTATTCTTAAAGTCTTCATCGTCGAATTCAGTATTTTTATTGATATTTAAAAAGTCGTTTCTAACTTCTATAATAACATTATATTCCCAGCAAATTTTCCTCTTTTGTATGTACATTCTTGCCCTTTTTTAAAAGAGTTTAAAATGTCCTTAAATTTTTACATACATACAACTGTTTCCCTATAAAATCATCACCCAGTAATATAGAAAAGTATTACTGGAGCATCAATTTTCACAACACAAGTTTCTATAAAATAAATATCTATACTCGTAACACGAGTACCTATACATATATAATCATCGAAGAAATAAAAGGACACATAAACCTTCGTCTCAATTTCGAATTTCCCGCTTTTTTCTTGATTTGCCCATTTAATGGGAAAACTTTTTAATTTTAAGACTATGTCCCATTAAAGATGGGATCTCAAAACTGCCAAACGCGCGCCCTACAAACTGAATCCGAAAACTTGACCTGGAGAAATAGAACAAACGTGCCTAACAGGGAACTAAAATCCACGAGGGTTTTTTTTTTCTTTTATAAATTATTATAGTTTCAAGTTGTGCTCTTGCTGGCATTATTTTTTTTTTTTTGTGTGCCTTGCTATTTTACTATAGTCCCTGTGTTTTAATTCCATGTTGTCACAACTTTTTATCGCTCTCTAATATGAATTGTTCAAGAGTGCAATATAGAAATATGTCAGACGAAAGTTTAAAAAAATAAAAATAAAATTAAAAAAAACCTTCTCATCATCGTCATCATCTCATAGGTATACTATCGACCGACCGACGCGACGTATGGGATGTATAATGTGGCGCATAACGAAACCCGCAACTTAAGTAAGTGTTCTCTGGGAAAATATTTGAGAGGTGCGGATATACAGTCATGTGCAAAGTGATTTTGAGATGTTTTCTTAATTTCAAAAATTTTGCGTTTGTTCTTGTCTTGTTTGCATTTAAAGAACTTAGGATTTTAAGTTTTAGATATTATTATTCTCGATGCCAAGCACGCTCCTTCTACCACTTACCCTAACTGCTTTTTAATCCGCAAGGACTTCAAATAAATTGAAATATTCATTCACACTGCACATTTACGGGTTTCTCTTTGATAATACGATTGTTTTGACTTCTGACTGATTCATTCTAAAGAATTACTTACATACTTACTAACTAAGGTCCTCGGACCTGTAATGTCCGTGAGGTTCCCCTTGCGGCGCATAGGTCCCCCACTACTCCTACGCGCCATCGTGTACGGTTTCTGGAGATGTACTTCAGCTCTTCTGGAGATGTACATCAGCTCTTCTGGAGATGTACTTCAGCTCTCTCCAACTCTTCCCCAGTTGTACTGATTCATCTTCGACCGTCCTTCGCCAAGTACTTCTAGCTCGACCCACACGTCTACCTCGCTGCGTGAGAGGGTTCCATTGCATCGCCTGACTCGCAATGCACTCTTGACCTTTCGAAGCGTATGTCCAATCCACTGTCACTTTCGTTTTCGTATTATAGAGCCGATGGGTTCCTCACCTGTCAGCGCATGAAGTTCATCATTGGAGATATGGTTTGGCCAGAAAATCTTCAAGATATTTCGCAGACAGCTATTCACGAACGTTTGCAGCTTTCTTGTGACAGCGGGTGTTACTATCCAAGTGCTGCACCCATACAGAAGCACGGACTCAACATCGGAGTGGAACAGTCGTAGCTTGGTCTTAAGGTTTATAGGTTCTTTCTCCATATTTTGGACAGCTTTCCGAATGCAGCCTTTGCTTTCCCGATTCGACTTGTTATATCTTGTTCGGTCCCGCCATCAGTAGAGACAATATTCCCAAGATATTGAAAACTCTACCATCTCTGTTGTCCAGAAATATCTAATTGGGTAGATGATGAAGTTCCAAGGCTGATCCTTTTTGTTTTTGCGGTATTGATCTTAAGCCCGACGTTTTCAGCTTCTCTCTCCAACCTTATTGTCATTTGATGGAGATCCATGATCCTATGAGAGAGTAAGTATACGTCGTCCACGTAGTCCAGATGTTTGAGGAATGATTGCAGATTCCCCGGAATTCCTCCATTTGAAGTCAACAGAGCTGCATGCAGCACATCAACAAGAACATTATTGGTCACAGTATACAACCCTGTCTAACACCACTTTGGATATCACACTCCTCTGACAATCTTCCTATATGCAGCACGTGACATCTGGATCCATCATATGTAGCCCTAATAATAGCAATCAATTTATTCGGGATTCCCCTCTTGCGCAAGCAATCCCGATAAATTCTCTATTAACACTGTCGGACGCCTTTTCGAAGTCGAAGTATAGCAGGTGAAGTGGTGTTCGATATTCAACAGACTGTTCGATGATGATTCGCAAGGAGATGTGGTCCACACATGAAGATCCAGAGCGGAATCCTGCTTGGTGGGCGTCAAGTGTTACTACGAGGTGGTCTTTTATTCGCTCCACGATTTTTGCTATTACTTTGGCTACTGCAGGCAGCACGCAAATTCCTCTCCAGTTTTCGAACTGCGTAAGGTCACCTTTCTTTGGGAGCTTCACAATCATTCCCTTTTTATATTCCTCAGGAAAACTCTCTGTTTCCCAAGATCTCTCAATGAGTGGGTGCAGGAGCTCACTCGATGTTGTTGGCGCTGCTTGTAAGAACTCTGCGGGAATACCGTCAAGTCCAACCGCTTTGTTGTTCTTCAGTGCTCTGATAACGGTTAGGATTTCTTGCCTACTGGGGGATACGGTGCGTATTCGGGAATTCGTTACTACGGACAGGTCATTGCATGTTGGGATACCTTCACTGTTGAAAATGCGGCTTTAGACCACATAAAAGTGCTTCTTCCAGCTTTTAATCTGGTCCTCATCTGAAACTAGCAGTGACCTGTCTATGTGTTTTACGAGGTGTTGTTTAGAGCTTCGGACACCTGTAAGCTCTTTATTAATTCTGTAGTCCTACTGTCACACCTGATTGCGGCATCTTCTGCTTCTGTTGCCAATGCGTTAATATATTTACGCTTATCACGTCGCACGCTACAGTGAACTTATCCCATCTTCATGCGATACGCAGACTCTAGCTCGTTTCTCCCTGCTGCTGGAGTACCTGCAATGCTAGCTTTGAGCTGTTTTCTTTCTTCGATCCACGCCCAAGTTTCTCCGGTAAGCCAGGCACTGCTTCCTCTTTACGACCGACGGACTATACTTTCAGCACCGGATATAAAAACATTTTTCACAGCACACCAATGGTTTTCGATATAGGTGGGTTCCGTTCTACTGATTGCTCTCAATCCTTGTAAAAGGAGGTTCCCTAGTTGTTCGCGGACGGTGGGATCCTTAATTCTATCAGTATAGTACTTGGGCATTCGTGTGTTTCCTTGGTATCTTCGAACTGCAGTTGTGCTTAATTTTACGGTAGCAACCATCTAATGGTGGTCCCATTCCCATATATGCACCTCTTCTGTTTCGAACGTCCTGCAAGCTGCTTCTAAATCTCTGACTGTTCGCGAAGTGGTCAATTTGATTGGAAGTTTCTTGTCTGCCCGGCGACACCCAACTGATCTTGTGACACGTCTTGTGCTCAAACATGGTTCCATCTATTGCAAGGCGACTGACGTTAAAGAAGTCGACAAAACGTCCCCCATTGTCGTTTCAGTCACCAACACCATGCTTTCCCATAACATGCCTGAGCCCATCATTGTCATTGCCAACATTGGCATTTAAGTCTCCCATTACCATGAAGATGTCTCCACGAGGTGTACTATCATAAGAAGCACTCAGCCGGTTATAAAAGGCTTACTTCTCCTCGGCAGAAGAGAGCTGCGTGGGTCGTAACACTGTATGATGGTGACGCGACGTACTCTAGTCCGGAACCTAGCTTTCAGGATCCTGTCATATAAAGGCTAACAGGAAATTAAGCGCTTGAGAGCTGTTTTGGAAAGCAGCAATTCACGAGAACTTCCAGGTGCCTTTCCGGAGTAGAGTATTATAGTGTTAAGAGTTGGAGACTTAAAATTCCCCGAGCCCCACCATCTAACTTCACTGATCCTTAAGATGCCCGTCTTATACCGCATGAATTCTTTCTCTAATTGTAGGAATCTAGCATTTTGAGGACCTTCAATTTCGTTGTCAAGAAGCGTCTTCACATTCCAGAAACCAATCTTTGTCCGGGTACAATAGCATAAAGTCGTCAACCTGTTATCATTCCTTATCCGAAGCGTAGTGTCGGTTTCATTAGCGGAATTGATTTCAGTTACGAAGAATGCTAACCTCTGAACCTATCCTAGACAGCTAGGCCTTTCGCACTTGTATTTTTAGCCTATTTACGTACATTGTGTACAGGGAACACCACAAGGAGGTAAAACAAGCACTTCACTGTGACTGATTGTTGCGCTACTGGCCCAGACCAGGTTCTGTGCAATCAAAAGTTTCCCCATCAGGCACGATGCAGGCCCCAATTCTTAATGCTAAGGAATTAAGAACTGAAATTTGCCAACAATTTCCAGAACCTTAGAATACAAGAAAGATAGAGCTCATACTTATTTATTTCACCAATTTTCCGACGTACCCTATTTTTTTTTTTTTTTATTGAACATTGACTTTTATCGACATTTTTTTCTAATGGGTATTTAGTATTTTGATATTTTGTGTAAACCATAAACTTGTGAATGAATCTTTTTGAATTGAAATCCATATTGTGAGTGTCAATCGTTATCAACCATTTATAAATTTCTGAATAAATTTTATCAATTAGATAATTTTTACATAATTTTAATGATGGTGGAAAAAAAATTTTAATTTTTAATAATTTTATAATTACGAAACATTCAAGTTGTTATACTTTCCACTAAAATTGTTGGCAACAAATCTCAGAAATCCAAACTTGTGTCTCTAACGGAAGAAGATTTAAACATAACACAGTTATAACGCAAAGAAACTGAAAGCAGTTCGCTGCAATTTTAAATGGCCTCCAAATACCAATGAGAAATATCAAGAAGTTGGTTTTTATAATATTTTTCTTTGGAATGCCAATGAAGGATCTCCGTGCACAACACAAAAAACATAGTTCATCAAATAAAGACAAAAACTGCAAGAAAACGAAATGCTTTGTTAGAATTGAAAGATAATTTCGAAAACTCTTAAAATATTTCTTATAAAAATATGACAAACTTTATATTATAAACCAAAATGTTAGAAACACAAGCTTCACACTAAGAAGAATGTAAGAAATAGAGAAGAAATTCTCAAACTAAAGAAAGGAAAGAACTCTGCAGCAGCGAAAAATTTTAAATATTCGAGTTGGAAAAACAAAAGCAACAAAAGCTAAAGTAGAAGCTACGGTGGATGGCTGATTGACGTTTATTCGAGTCTCGAATTTTATTTTGTTAGTTTTATTGGTACGATTGATAATTGGATTGTATCTCGATGGATGTGTTCATGGAGTGTTATAATTATTAATTTCATTCGTAAACAAATCGATCCTTTTGATTCTTTTTCTTTATAGCTGGTCAATTTGTATTTCTAAAATCTTAGATAACTCCATTTTTTAATAAATTATAAGCTGTTGTTGTGAAAACTTTTTGACTTTTACTATTAAAAACTGTATTCTTTGACACCTATATCTGCAATTTTGAATACCCCTAATGTCAATTAATCAACTTTAACAAATTTTGACTTCCATTTTCATTTTGAAAAAAAAACAATATCTATTGAATGAATTTCGTTTTACTTTTGTTTTTGACTAACTAAGACCAATATTCGTTTTGTGCCCAATTTTTTATTGATAGTTATAAATAAACGGAGTTTGGTGAAAAAAATCATCTTTTTATTTAGATCTACAAAAAAGCAATTTGAGAAGACAAACCACATTTGGTGGAACTGCACTATAGAGGAACTGCTCGACACTGTGACGCAAAATATTTATTCGTATGAAATTCTATGAGCTATAAGGCCAAGCGCACACATATGCAAATTTCAGTTTTGCAACAACCAAACTGCTATAGTGAATACCATGGACTTATAGAGAGTGCACGCACATGCAAGAACTATTCACTCCACAATTCGATCAACTTAAAAGTTTGTGTTTTGGCACAAATCGACGAATAGCCCCAAATAAGTTCTTCAGCTTGTATCAAACCGAACAATAATGTAACTGCGCGCACATTAAATCAAAATGTTGTCTGTGTGTTGGTTTATCTCATTGTTTGATTTTTAAATTGCTTATGTGCGCGCGGGATAATCCTTCAACTAGTGATTGAGGGGAGTGAACAATTTAAACTACGTTGTAGAGTGCGTTCAAAACCAAGAAACATTAAAAGGCAACAAGCCAATCTCCGGCAATTTTGTTTTCTCGTGTGAAAGCCATAGACGATTAGTAAAGCAATACAAAAATTGCCCTGTGTAAAAAGGGACTTGACCATAGTCTATGAACAAACCCATTCAATTATCATTCCTTTTGTATTGGTGCAAAATGAATGTTCTTAGAAATAGGTTTGTAACATAAATTAAATATTGGTACGTTTTTCTACTTTTTATTTCATATGAATAAAAGCTAATTATTGTTCATAATTTGGATATTTTCTTAATTTTACTTTGCAACACACTCTTTCATTACTTTTGACTGCTATGCAGGGGTAACATTTTTACAAAAATAATAAAGCTACGATCCATGCTACGGTCGATGCGTTTTTTTGGGCATTACTTACGATAAAATGGATAGATTCCCAATAAAACACAGCTATTTAATGGGCTTTTAAAATATCTTCGTAATATTTTTACTTGCATTTGGAAAATAATTTGAACTAGAGATTGTAATCAAACTTGACATTATAGAGAACACGATAAAAGTGAGTCTCGCTACTCCGTCTGTCTGTCTGTTTGTAGGTCGATCTACATCCTAAGCCACTTAAGCGATTTTCAAACTTGGTTCTTCAGTCCTTTAGGTGGTTGGCTCGATTATTGTTTACATCTTTTTTTAGCTCCAGAAATAACGGTATCTGTCATAAAGTTTTTTGTATGCCATATTTTTTGTACCTACCATACAACAGTTTTTTTCGATTTTCAACTACCCTATTAACGACTCAACGGATTATTGCGATCGAAATGTTTATACTATAAAATTTTAAATAATACTGCTTACCAAACTTTAGGAAAATGTAAAGAAAAAAAATGTTTTGATTTTTTGGAAAATGATTTTTTTTTTCAAAATTTAATATTTCGTTTTGAAGTATATTATAATATACATACTTAAAAAAATAATGTACGTCTTGAGTTGAACTACTTAATATTGAAATTGTTTAACTTGAGAAAAGCTCCAAACTTTCTTCGTTAATTTGATTAATTTCAAAAGTTCTCCTAACGCTTGAAAGAAAGGGAAGCCAGGCAGAAATATAAAAAAATTATTTAAAAATCGATTTTAAAAATTTATTTAGCTTTCTACTAAAAATCTTGTGTATAGGATGGGATCGAACAAAGGAGCAAATGCGTGCGAACCAGTAATGCATTTTATTTTTAAATTATTGATTCCATAATTTTAAAATAAATATATTTTGTTTTCAATATGAATCTTTTTTTTTTGTAATAACTTCTAACTAAAAATTGTCAAGTATTGATTCAATTCACAGTAATCAATTTCATGAATACAAAATGCTTTCATGTTTCATCACTTGAGTTACGCATTAACGAATTTCAAATTGATTGATAATTTTTTTAATGTTCAATGAGGAGAAGAATTGCAATAATGCTGATATTGAACATTTCTGTTTTCGTATGGTTTGAGAAGGATATACTTTAAGTTCTGTTTAATTTTAGTAACTGTTGTATATTATAAGCTGTGAGAACAAATTTATAAAAGTATTATAGGGTGAAGTGCCTTTGTGCGTTAAATATCATTATTATTAGTACGATGCTAAACAATGAAGCATAATGGCCCATATTCAAAGTCATATTTTAAACTTGAGTCTAGATGAACCGATGTCTAAACTTATCACACAGGTTAGACACAGCTACTATTCATAGAGAATTTTGTAGCTCTATTTAGTAAAACCCGGCTCTAACATGAATTCTATTACAATTCTGCTACAATTTTCTTTCAATCTATCATGAATACATCAATATGTTAAAACGAGGGGACATACAAAAATCAAATTTTTGAAATGTAGTACAGTTATCCGGACTTTATTTAGGATGGAATGCTTATACATAGATAGACCAGGGAAGTTGCCGAGATGCATTTGTGTGATGATTTTGCCGATCATCCACAAGATACTAATACTGTAATTCAATGCAGGATGAAGAAAAGCCAGCTGCAATAGAAACTCCTATTCAAAAGCTGAAACGGCTAAAAAGGTATTTTACCTTAAATTAATTTTGACGTGTTTTATGAAGTTTCAATTAAATTTTTTTTATTTTTCGTTCTATAAAATATCTTTTTAATTTAAATGTCTGTTTTTAAAATTCTGCCGAAATATTCTTGCTGTGATCGGTATTATATAAGATTTTTCGTCTTGTTGTATTGGAAATACAAATACTTCATTATTGCGATTGTGATCAAAAACTGCAAACAAAAACTTTACTTATTTGATAATATTTGATAATAATGCTAAGAATAACAAGTTTATTCTTACATGAGATTTTTCATTCTTTTGCTAAAATTATAACTCTCAGCCCCTCAAAAATAGATCGGAATTTCGATTTAATCTGCCTATTAAGGCCTATTTTCTTGTGGCGATGTGTTAAGTATTGAATTTTTCCTCCTGTCGACTTTGTGAGTTCCTTACAGGAGTGAACAGTAGTAGCCAAAAAAAAAAACTTAATGATGTTAACACTTGAAGGCGTCCGATATTGGCGAACCACTTTTAGTTGGTTGGTCTTCAATTTTTATCAAATCAATTATAAATGTTGCCGTGTCTTTGTCGATACCTTTCATAAAATTCGTCGTTACTCAGCGCTTTCGTCTTCTTGTAGTACCATTTCCAAATCAACCAAGATATCAAAATCTTCTTAAAATCTTCTTCAATGTTTTCATCAATTGACATTTTTCTTTCTTTCATTTCAAATCACTATTGTGTCACAATTTTATTTTACTTTTTTTCAAGAACTTATGATGTTTGTTAGAGTTAAAAACAACTTAAAGAAAACAGCCGTCGTGACAAACGTTAGACTCGAGTTTTTATTTAAGAATTGGATTTAAATTATTTATGAATTACATGAACTCGAGTTTAGTTTAGCAACAACCTAGTAACAACTTATCAAACATCTATGAATATGCGCCAATATGTTTAAATATTTGTAACCTGATTTAAAAATTAGAAATAAATCTGCAAACAACAAAAATTAATAGTGTGGGTTTGGGTTCTCTCCGCATTTTTCCATTTTCAACTTTATTCATAAACCATCCTAGCTATTAAAAGCAATAAGTAAATTCTGTTACTCGGTGTGAGATAAAAATGTATTTACTAAAATTTCTCACTCAGCACTGTGTAAAGTATGCCACGTCAACAATGACTAACAACGACGCCAACGTAACCAAAAACTTTGTAATTTCTAAAAAGCTAAGACACATAAAGGTTGACTTTTTGACATCCCACAATATCACCTGAATGTAGGTAAGTGTTGTAGCAAAGCTTAAAATTTTAATATTTTTGAAATGAAAAAGCAACAACATATACATACATACTCGTATATAGCTATATCCTGTAAGATTGGAGTTTTGCCACACCAAAGTGCTTACTTCCTGTTTTTCATGTTGTCTAGGATTTGAATGATTTACTAAACCATCACACACCTTTTCTTACACTTAATATCCATGTAAGGGTGGATAAAGTTTAGCATCATTTGTTTTCTTCTCTTTTTTTTTCTTTTCGTTTGTTGGATCGGCCGCGACGTAGAGAAGAAATTCAGCAACTTTCTGACTTCATCATATCAAACCGCAAACTTTTGCGTTGTCGCTTTCTTCACGAAAAGTGTGAGGTTTTTAATTGAATGCGTAATTTCCTGTCAATGTCGAGTTTTTTTGTGAATACAAAATATGACAGCATAATCTTAAGATGGCGTTTTAAAAGGAAATGACATTAAGTGCTTGTATCAAAAATTATATGTAGGTATATGTTGTTATCGAACAGTCAAAACTCGTATCTGGTTTCTAATAGATATATTGTACCTTACACTTTTAAGGTAGATACATAGGTAGACAGATAGCTTTAAGACAGTCACTTTATTTTATTATTATTAGCATAACTATGCTTGTACATATAATTATATTTCTTTGTAGTTGTTAACCATTCCGAAGAAGAAATGAATTTGAATTAAATCCATTTTTCTTTAAGAAGAAATGTAAAAACAATACAAACACATGTGCATAGGTAGGTATTGCTTTTGTTCTTTTTTTTGTGGAATCTACTTTGAATTTAATTTTTTTTTTTGTGACCTTTCGTCCAAAGTATCCGTTTCGCCCAGGTACTACAGATGGACTTAACAGTTAGATGTTGTAGTACCCTTCTAAGACGAAAAATATTAGTTGATGGCTACCGACACAAATAAAATATACAGCTTTCAAGCACTGTGAATTATATTTTTCTAGGGGAATTCGGTCACAAAATGAAAAAAAGAAAAATCAAATCCATTCTTCCAATTTCGAAAAGTTAATTATGGCAATACGTTAAGATTCGATTGGTCAAGTCAAAATTCAACCCAACGTTAACTGCAACCCAACCCCAACCAATGTCAACACTGCTCAAGCCTACAAGAAAAATTCAATTTTTATTAGAAATCAAATGCACGACTCGATCACACGTACTTGCTCTTATGTTCGATCACATCGTATGCAAAATATTTCTATTACGAATATAAATAAATTTTTAAAGTCGATGTGACAATATTTAATAATATAAACTTAAACACTAAATTTCAAAAAAAAAAATCACCGACACTTTTTCGAAAAAGAAAAAAATGTTTTTTTTTTCAAAAATCAAAATAATAATATTTTTCGAAAATTTTGGTATGCAGTATTATTATAATTAGAAGGATCTCCTATATAAGAATTTTGATCAAAATCCATCGGGTAGTGGGTAGTGGTTAGTGGGTTACGAGCAAACCACTTCTCTTCTTCGGCTTTTAGTGCTGGCCTAGTCTTTTCTTAGTCAGTTGATGTAGAGCTTTTGGGCGCAATCGGTTTCGGATAGTATTTCGGTTCCGGGGACTGTGTCGACCTTATGATGACGACCGTACGGCCTTCTGTTTGAATTGAAGATCACTACTGGGATTTGTGGTGATTGAATCGGGATCTTTGATACTCTTTTTTAAGTGGACTATAACATGGTGGATTTCCTTGACGCAGATGCTGAAGTCCGAGTGTAATATCGTTGTTTAAATGCTTTATAAGTTATAAGGCGGATACGGTGCGACAGCTCATTTGATATTCCATTTACTTCGTCAAACTTAGGTAGTGCGGTTTTTAGGAAGTCGTCTAAGCTTTGATGTTCTTTGTTGCCGAGATGCACGGCTGTGCATAGAGTATTGACGATATCACGCTGACGAGGGTTTCTACCCGACACATTATAGGTAATCCCATGAAAATTGGAAGTCCAGCTTAACAGGTCAATTCCAAGTAGAACATCGCTATCTAACACAGGTAGGTAAGTAACTTCGCTGGTAAGGGGTACTTCCCCGATTGTAAGCTTAACTTTATAATGTACATCACGGGATTGCCATTCGGGAGAGAGAGGTATGGACCGATTTTGTTTTTGCACATGCAACTCCAATTCTTTGAAATTTTGCCTTAGTGCTTGGCCCAACAAAGTTTTAGTCGACCCTGTATCTTCAATAATCTGGTTATCTAGCTTAATTGGCACAAAATAACATTCATAACTTCAGCCTTATAGCTGAATGTTAGTCGGTCGGTTAGAACGATGGCTGCTCTGCTCTGCGAGAAGCTATCAGTGGATTTATTTGTGGAACGGGCGGTTGATATTGTGGTTGTGGGCATTTGGTTTCTCTCCCTGGAAATGTCCTTCAGATGCTCGCACAAGCTTTGAGTCGAACCGTTCTGTCAATTTTTTTTTAAGTTGTAGGCTTCAGTTGAAAATTCTTAAGGTCTCTACTCGGGCGACAATTTATGATTGAGCAAATGTCAGTTTTTTAGGTTTTCCCGGCAGCCAAAAAAAAAGTGTATTACTATTTAATTAGTTTTTATAAATATTTTAAAAAAGTAACAGAAAGAAAATTTATTATTTTTAAAGATTTCTTATTTAATATTTTGCAAGATTATTAAAATGCGTCATTTAAAATTTGATTGCGATATCTTAAGGCAACTTTCACATAACTGTATAACAACAGTCCACTTCTGTCCATTGAGGACTTCAACTGCAGGGCTGTTCTCATTATTTTGAGAGAAAACGATAGCTATTTTCCTGGGATTTGAGGTTGCGAACACTCTATATTTCTTTCTGGGCCATACGGTTGGTAATTTGGAAGAATCGAGTTCACTCTAGGTTTGATGAATGTACAGATTGCTTAGTTGTTATCGGTCATTGCTGCAGGATTTATACATATTTCTTGTCTCACTTTGCAGAGCCATCTCTTTAAAGTGTTTAAAGCCTGACTCATTAATCTTAAACGTTTATTGAAGTTGAAGACCATTCCGCTAAAAATTGTAATATTGTAAGATACCTTTAATAATGTTTGGTAGTCGATGATTTGGCATGTATAGTATATTCCTTACGTAGTTGAAATGCGTCATGAGATAAATTATATAAACCACAGAAACAACCTTCTCCAGATGTAATAGTATTTTCTAGCAGCCGAAAGATTGTTCACTTGCGTATCGTAATTATACATATGTTTGATAGAAATCTCGAAACCGATTTTTCTTAAACATGCATAACTTCCCAATATCAATTTAATGGTCAAATATAAAGGAATATCCATTCTGCGGTTTCAAAAGAATAGGGCTGGAATCCGATATCTGTCAAACTAAGTTGTTAAACCAATTTTTTTTCAGTTGAAAGTCTGAGAATTACGAAAATGCATGCACACAACGCATAAAAATTGTTAAAATCTACTTCAAAAATGGTGATTCTGCAATAGCCACATATCGTGCTTTAAGAGGAGATTAGGGTTTACATAATCGTCCAACTACTCAAGCAATTGGCCAAATTGTGAAGAAATTTGAAGAGACTAGATTGGTTACAGATATTGTAAGGCCTGTGCATCATCGTTTCGCTCGTACCACTGAAAATATCGCTGGTGTAAGTGAAGGTGTTGCCGAAGACACGAAATGTGTCGATTCCTCGTCGTTCTTAGGAATTAGGGCTGTCTTACGGCAAATTATGGCGTATTTTACATTTGGATCTACACCCACATCCATATAAAGTCAAGCTCACACAACAACTGAAGCCTGCTGACCATTCACAACGTCGTAGATACGTCGAATAGGCGCTTGAACAACAGGCGGTGGACGGCGATTTTTCGAAAAAAATTTTCTTCAGCGACGAAGCACATTTCTCACTCGGTGGGTATGTTATCTACAAAAAGTCACTGTTTGGGCGCTCTTTGGTCCGGAGGTATGATTGGTCCTTACTTCTTCGAAAAAGACGATGGAACGACTGTCACTGTCAATGCGGAGCATTATGGTCATATGATAACCGACTTTTTTTGCCTGCTATTCAAAAATACGACTTGGAGCATATGTGGTTTCAACAAGACGGTGCCACATGCCAAACATCTCGAGCGAATATATTTAGCTTTATTGCAAGAGACATTTCCTGGCCGCTTAATTTCTAGTCGTGGCGATATCAACTGGCCACCAAGATCGTACGATTCGACACTACTGGACTTTTTTGTGGGGCTACGCGATAGACCGTGTTTATGCAGATAAACCTTTAACTCTTGAGCACTTGAAAACCAACATTCGTCAAGTTATGGCTGAGATACCGCCCAATATGTATCAAAAAGTGGTCGAAAATTACCTCAAAAGAATCAATGCTTGCAACAATTCGCGTGGTGGTCATTTAAATGATGTAGTGTTTCACACATAATGTCAACGTTCAAACTTTATAATAAAAAAGAAATATCATGAACAAAAATATTTTATATGTGTTTTATGTACATTTACTTTTGAAACCGCAAAATGGATAACCCGTTATAAAATAAAAATACTATCTGCCGAAATTTAAATAAACTGGTATTCAAAATATACGTTGGTTTCGCTTAACTCACAGAGACCAATAAAATTTCCTCTGATGCCAATTGCATCGAAACGATATCAAATGCAGTTAGTTAACCTAACTTTTCACAAAGAAATGCGATAAGGAAATTCCAGAAAAATCGAGCACAAATACTAAGAATACAATGAAAGTTGTAAAACAATTAAAACATTTTATTTTATCCAAATCAATTGGAATGACGAAACGAAATGGACAACTTTCAAATTGCAAAATGGCACGTGGGTCAACTACGCCATCTAGCAGGTTTTCGAATCATCAACAAATGTTAAAACAGATGTACAGCGCCACCCCTTTTCGAATGAATGTAATTAAAAAAAAACAGATCTTCCTGGAATTCCTCCATACTATCCTCCCTTGGCCAATAGATACTAATTTTCAAGCCCAACTCCTGAAAATCCAACGCTCCGCTTACGAGTTATGATACACGCACGACAATAGTTTCTTTTAAATAAATAGAAGCTGTTTTCTTGCATTCAAGGATATTTACCATTTTTCTGATAAAATATTTCTGCAAAAATTGTAATTTTGGTGTGGGCAACGGGAAGGATTTTAAGGTTTTGTATATAGAAGATAAGAAGTAATTAACTCGTTTAATATGTAAAATGTAAAACAAAAAAGTGTAATTTATAAAAATTTGTAGAAATCATTTGTCTTGTCAAAAATAGTTCCTTCCCCCCAATAAAATATTGCTAAAAAAAATTAATATACTGTGTCATTTCACATCTAACAATTTTCCTAAATCCCGGATTCTGTAGGGTGGCTATTTCACATTATATTTCGAAGGTCCTTTCTCTGGTTATAAATTCCTTAATCCTCATATATCAGGAACGTGTTCATCATAAGCGTCTACATCATTATACCGTCTTGACCTAAAAAAAAAAAAAAAAAAAAAAAAAAAAAACAGAATATAATGCCTTTGGGTCTACACCAATTACCATGCAAGTCGCGAACCTAAACGAGTAAAGTGTGTCCATTATTATGTATAATATGTATTAACGAAACATTTTTTGTTGTTGTTTTCTTACTTGGAATTACCATTTTTATTAATAAATTACAAACATAATACAAAAGGTAATACGAAAAGTTTTTAAATCTGTTAGATGTGGTTGAAAATATGGAATCATTCATCGTTGCTGGCTGCGGTTTGTTAGGCTTGAAACATTGAATAAAGTTTATTTCAAATTAATTCTGACAGTGCAGTAGAAGGAAAATAAAGGTTTCAGCCAATTAGAAACAAACTTTTCCATTAACAAATGGGTTTCCTTTTTAATTGGGAAATTTTGTCATTAATTGGAATATTCGAAACAGAACTAAAAGTCAAGTCAAAAATTCTGATATGAAAACAGAAATTGAAATAAGTCAGGCACGTGAGTTGCAAAAAAGGACATCAAAATGAAATATTAAACTTTGAGTGGATATGGAAATTTTTTTTTTATTTTTTTTAATTAACTGCAAAATTCTTTATGTACTTGTGATACCTGATGCACTGGGTGTGGGTAAAGAAGGCAGTGTACAAAATGTGATATCCCAAACTTTTCGTTGATTAATCCATCAACCGGTGCTAGATGGCTGAAATAAAAATAACATATACAAGTTACGACAACAAATTGTACTCTGTTTTCATAAAGAGTTTCTTTAAGGTGCTAAATTGTTCTTCATCAATTAGGGGGTGGCCGTGGCGCGATAGTTGTGTGTTCGCCTGTCAACCTCATGGTCACAGGTTCGATCCCTGCCGCAGTCTATGTCTTCTTAATTTTTCCATTGAAAACCAATTCTTAAAATAATTGTCATACAATGAGTTCCTGGTTTACTCATTACATGCTGTTTAGGCATAGAACTAACAACATGTGATTAAGTCAAACTAGTATACCGATAAAAATATGACAAAGAACAAAAAAATTAATCCGAATTATAAGGGACATAGATAAATAAGACACGGAAATTTCTCCACATTAGTTCAGCCGCCATCCCTGGAGATAAAATCTGAGACAAGAACCACCTACAGTCTCCAAATATCGCACCACACATATTTCCTATCATTGTTTCTCTTCCTTAACCTCACCCTCACGCCCGCGCTGTGTTGAAACATTTAAAGGGTATTCATAATCCCTTGAGCGCGTGTAGATTATAAAACAAAAAAAAAAGTCAAATGAATTATTATTTCTTGAGTTAATGCACGTTTGCTTTTTAGAGTATTTTGAATAGTTGCTAGCTAAGAATTAGTGATTTACTCTTCAATGCTGGCTTTTGAGGTTGGTTTGAAACGTCTTTGATCAATGGGGAATTTCAAAAAGCCTAAAAGGAAAATGTTTGTCACTGTTGTGTGAGGCCACCCATTTAACTCCTTGAAACCCAATTAAGGTACGCCTTACGAAACGCTTAATACTTCACTCATATTCTGCATGACGATGAGGAAAACAAAGATAGAATTCACACAGTTGTGACCAGCTTCCGACTTGCTGAAGATTTCCTGGTGCAGAAGGCTAGTTTAGGTGTGAACTCCTCCCCTGTATGTATACCATCGCGAACTCTGATAAGTTTTGGAATGTTCCGTAGCGAAGCGACAGCTTTAGTTAGAACATTCACTAAAGAGGTGAGATATACAGCTCCTTCTAATTGTTCATCAATATACAAACTGTATTCGTCACATTTTGTCCCTGGAATTGACTAGATTCCTTAAATCACAGGCATTGTCAATTATCTGTCAAAAGCGTTTTTTTTATTTTGCTCAAAAGGATAACCAAAGGCTGAGTTTTAATTGCTCCAGTTCCATTGACAAAATTGTGAGCGAAATAATGGTTCGTGAGCATTTCAATTAGGAAAATCAGGTTTTGAAGTTGTATTTGACTTGTAAGCTGACATAATTTTTATGTTCACCATAAACGACCCTCAGGAAAACATATCCACTTTAATACTATTTAATATTTTACTGATGCAATTTTCTGATCTGGTCCTAATCCATATGTGTACATTCCTCTATCCTTGATACTTAGAGAGGCGGCATTATTTCTTAAATGCTTTTCCAGCCCGAAGAAACAGCGATTGGCAAAAGTAGTTCTTCGTTTCATCTATGCAGTGATGGCGTTTTGCGAGGTAATAGTCGATCATGGACTATTTCGAAGTTATATCTATCCATCGTGACATTTTCCCTAGTCGACGATATTGAAATTCCTTTCTGGGTGACTGCATGTATTTCGCTTTGTCCTTATTAACTCCATTCTAGCATCTTACTACTCAATATTGGGTCAGCCACTATTCGATGAATTCAGCTAATATCTATATCATCTGCATAAGCCAGGAGTTGAACGGACTTTTGATAAATTTGAATGTGGGTATTGATGTGTACGCCACGTACAATTGATTCAAGAACGCTGTTAAATAGCATGTATGATAGCGCGTTGCTTGCGTTAGACATTTCTCAGCATCAGTTCGGTAGTGCTCCTTACAGTTTTGACGGAACAGCGAATTATGACATGGGTGTGTACATGGGATGCACTATTCCAAGGTTCCATTTATCGGCATACTTCATCCAACCAAATTTCACAGATAAGTTGGTTTATGATCCTTATGCTAATTCATCTTCCCCTACTTTAAATAGTTCGGCTGGTAGGCCAATCGCACCATCAGCCTTGTACGACTTAAGTTTGAATAAGCAGTCTACAGAAATGTTCTTTCCAGATCCGCAGTACTGACTGTGTATCCTTTACCATGTTCCAACTCTCATCTCAACAGGCTTCTTTTCGTTCTTTGTATTCTTGGCTGGATAGTTTCGCCCTCTGATAAAACTATCAAACCTAATGCTACAACCTACAACCCGCATTAGACTCAACCTCCCGTTTCTCATATTCTCTCTCTGTTTCTTTCTGAGAAGTCGGCGTTTCTTTTTTATAAATTATATCAATGCATCGGTTTTTTTCCAAAGCAAAACAGTTTTCTCTTACACATATGCAAAAATATCAGTTTCACAATGCTACTAGCTTGTATGCAAGCCAAAATAGCTGCCGTAATTTCACATCTCTGTATTGCTCATCTTTGGTACATATATGGGTCGCTTAAAGAGACACTGATTTTACAAGGCAAGACCAGAACAACACAACCTCACGTGCTATCGGAAATCTTCGGGGATGTTCGATAAAGATCGGCAGAGCTTTTTGCTCTCCTGCGGCGCACGAGAATCAGTGTTGCCCCACAACAGGTTGAAAGTGTAGTACTTATAAAAAAAAAAGTGTAGTAAAAACGTGCTAACAAAAACAAATTAATTTTACAAATTTATTAATGCATTAATTCACATTCAAATATACATACAGACATAGGAATAATAAACTTTATGTATACAAAACTCATAAACATTCTTAGATAATAATAAATATGTATACTATTTACATCTTTACAAACCATAAATATACAAGTATTAATTTTTTAGTTGCGATTATAGGTACTAACTATAAGGCAAGTTTTGTATTCGTAAAAAAAAATTTCTAACAATGAAACATGGCATGACGATCATAGAGAACACCAAAAAAGTGGGTCACCAATTCCGTCTGTCTGTCTGTCTGTCTGTCCTCGAGTCTACAGCCTAAGCGCGGTACATATTGTTTTTTCGGTAATATACATACACGTTTTTTTTTCATTTTTTTTAAGACGACAAATAACAGTAGCTCCGATACATTTTTTTTTTGTCAAAAACAAAAATCTTTTTTTTTTCAAAAACGGCTCCAACGATTTTTATAAAAAAAATCAGTTCATTAATGGAGAGAAAGGGTACCTTTTGATAATTTTTTTTTTGGAAAAAAATGTTATTTTTGGTACTACTAGAGGAACCATTTTCTTGGTTTTCGATTTTCTCGTAAACGGTTACTTTGATTTTTTTAAATTTTTTTACGCAGAAACTCCTAGAAAGTTTAAACACTATTGTATACTAAAATTTTTGAAAAAAAAATTTTTTTGGAAATAATTTTTTTTTTTGAAAATTCAAAATTTCGAAAACGACTCAATAGATTTTTTCGAAACTTCGTATTTAGTGGTTTTTTGACATTATCATGAATAGTTAAAAATACTATTTTTCTAAAATAAAAAACAACGGTTACAATAGAAATGTTAAGAAACCGTTAAGCAGAAAATGTATTTCTCGAAAACGGCTCCAAGAATTTTTATAAAAAAATGTGTGTGTTCTTATATTAGTACAGTTCACTTTCAAGTATACAAATATTTCTTTTTGCGTACTTATTAACAGTACTTCCCATAGGACCAATTTTCATATTTTCGACATTCTCAATATCGGATGAACCGATTAAAATAATTTTTTTTATACAAATGTTCCCTAAAGTTTTAATTAAACTGCATACTTAAATTTTCAAAAAAAAAGTTTTTCGATTTTTAAAATATATATTAAATTTTTTTTTGAAAAATCGATTTTTTCAAAACCAGTCACAGAATTTTTTTTTAAGTTTAAATTTTATATGTATATTAACAATATCTTCAAAATGGCGTTTCAATTTTTTTTTTTCTAAAAATGTTTTCAAAATTTTATACATAAAAAACTTATTAAAAAACCGCTAAAACGATTTTTGAATTTTTTTGCATCTTTGTTTTCCCTCAAACTATATCGACTAAGCAATATAAGAACATTTAATTATGTGTATTATCCATTTATTTCTAATTTATTAGTATTCCCCTTATACGAATTTTTGAATACTAAATATAATTTAGGCACTCATACTTTTATGTATATACATATACTCGTATGTGTCTAAGAATCACATGAATCTTATGTATTCATAGTGCACCTAAATTATAAAGTTTTAGTTTTTTAGTTTTTAGTTTTTAGTTTATTTCATCAAATAGAGTACAACTCTTACAGACTACTTTAAATAGTTAATAAGATAATTAATATGTATATATATTTATGTACAGAAATAAAATAAGTAATAATATCAGTATAACAATAGGTAAATCTTAATTACAAAACAGATTGCGATAACAAAGCAGACATTAAATTTTTTTTGAAGACATCTCTTGAATTAGAAAAAATATCTATAACCTCTACAACAGAATTCGTTTCTCTTATGCAACGTGCAAACGGTTCTTTTCTACTATAATTTCTTCTATGAAAAGTCTCTCGCAGATGAAAATTGGAGCGGAGAGTCCTTGACGGAAAGTAAAAAAGTATCCGTTCTAACAAAAAAGAGCATTTGATACGATTGCTTATTAAATCTTTAACAAACATTATTGAAAAAAAATTCCTCCTTATTTCAATCGTTTGAATGTCTATAAGCAGGCATCTAGATGGATAAGATGGTACTTCCATATTCCAATTTAATTTGTAGAAAGCATACCTAGTGAAACTTTTTTGTATTCTTTCTATTCTAGAAGAATGAGTGATATAATAGGGGTTCCAAACTATGCTGCAATATTCCAATACCGATCTAACAAGTGCAATATATAATGATTTCAGGGTGTAGGGGTCAGAAAAATCCTTAGAGTTTCTTCTGATAAATCCTAGCATCCCATTAGCTTTGCTCACTATATAATCGATGTGCTTAGTAAACGAAAGCTTTTCATCCAATATAACTCCCAAATCTTTTTTTGCGGTAACCCTATCTAAACTCGTATTATTGATAGTATAATCAAATATGATAGGTGTTTTTTTTCTATGTCATGTAAAGCTCTGACATTTGGCAACATTCAGGAACAATTTGTTTGATTCACACCATTCTGCCAGTTTATGAATATCCTGTTGGAGATAAAGGCAATCCGTAGGAGATTTTATGAGCCGGAAAATCTTGACATCATCGGCATACATAAGGTACTTCGAATACTTAAAATTTACGGGGATGTCATTTATAAAAAGGATAAATAACAAGGGTCCAATATGACTTCCTTGGGGAACACCTGAAGTTACATTAATACCTTTAGATTTAATCTTTCCCAATTTTACAAACTGAACCCGATTTTTTAAATAGGAAGAAATCCATTTTATTAAACTAGAATGAAATCCGAGTTGTGAAAGTTTTAAAATTAATATGCTATGATTAACTCTATCAAAAGCTTTTGCGAAATCCATAAAGATAATGTCAGTCTGAAAACCTTTTTCAAATCCGCAAAGTACAGAATCGCATAGCAGTGAAAGGTTTGTAGCAGTGGATCTTCCAGATACAAAACCATGTTGGTGTTCAGATATTATGTCCTTAACAAAAAAATTTAATTTTTGACAAACAAGCATTTCGAAAATTTTTGGGATCACTGATAATTTGCAGATAGGCCTATAATTTATCACAATTTGCTTAGAACCAGACTTAAAAATTGGAGTTATATAAGAGATCTTCCAACAGTCCAAAAGCTGACCGCTTTTTAACGACTGATTGAAAATCAAGCTAAGTGGTAATGCCAAAGAGCCAGCGCATTTTTTAGTACAACAGGGGCTATGTTATTTGGCCCAGCACTTTTATTCACATCAAGAGTAGCCAGTGCATCAAAGACATCTGAAACCGATAAGTCTACACTTCCAACATCAACGACATAAGATGGCGAAAAATCATAAAGTTCACAAGAAGCAGAGGGCAAATAAACAGATTTAAAATAATCGGCAAAGAAATCGCATATGACGTTCATATCACTAGATACGCAATCGGAATACTTCATACAGATTGGAATCCCTATAGACTTTCTTTTGATATTAATAAAGTTATATGCATATAGCTACCTACCCACCCACATCCTTCGTTTTCATTATTATGTACATGTTTACATACTTCGGTTCCATCAATTTGTCTATATATGTAGATAAATTTTACTTTCCTAACTTATCCATAACTTAGATTTAAATATACATTTGTATATTTAAATTCATTTAATTATTAATTCGTCAATTCGCTATATGAATAATCGAGGTAATCTTACCTACATAGGATAACTACACCTAACTAACTAAACCTCAATGGTTACATATGGCGTTTTTCTTTTTTAGCTCCGAGTAAAGAACACAGCTGTCAAGAAAAGATCTGTTTCTTTTTTAGCTCAGACACATTTAATCTCTCAACTCGTGTTTCTTTTTTAAATCAAAGCTAAATCGGGGCATGAACCATGAGCTCAGAATAAAATGACCGATCAAATGGAGCAAAGTGCTGGGCGAGGCTAACCTTACTCATAATTTTAACAATAATCACTAAAGTAAAACCGATTATAAACAAAAATGAATTCGGAAAACGAAAGCTTTGGATTTGCTGGTAAATAAGTTTTAATAAAAACAATTATAATAATATATGACAGTTCTGCGCTTAAGCTTATTTCAAAATTAAATCGTAGATATTTGACCATGCTCTACTCAGATCTAACTCGGTTTACTCAGGCTCTGCTCAGAGATCTGCTCGGGGATAAAAAAGAAAAACGCCAATAAAAGCATAAATAGCTACATATAAGTTGTTAGATACAAGAGCAAGTTTGTACGATCCAGTGGTGCATTTTATTTTTATAATAGTATGAGAGTTTAACACTTGGTGGAAATTAAGTTTTGACATTTTTGTATAAAGAAGTAATTAAGCACTTGTTTTTCCACAATTTAAAATTTGGTTTTTATTCATATCTAATTAAAAAACTTTTCTTTTTTTTTTATTTTTATAATACCTTGTGGTAACTGAATTTGCTTGCAAAATTTATTAATTTGCGGGGGGCTCAAAAATTCCCTCTACGTCTTTCAAGAGTTATTTTGATTGCATAATTGCATCAACAGTTGAAATATTCAAATAATTTCTTAAATCATCCTTTATGATATTTAAACTTGAGAAGCTACACAATTAAGCATTTAACTGCATACATTTTCTAAAGCTGGCTTTTCAAGAAAATTTTTGGGGCTCAATAAATTAACCCAAAATTTAACAATGTCTTCATTAAAATATTCTTTTAACGTTTCTTGTGATCTTATAATGGAACGAAATTCGTCATTTATCATTGACGATGTTGTGTTCTGAGCTTACACAAAAAGTATTGGTTAAGATTTAAAACTACAAACACTATTCATTTTAAGAATAAAAAATGTCTGATGTAAGAAAATTGTAGTGCTTGGAGGAGCGTAGTGCGTGCTTGTGACAATAAAGTGTAGTAAAATGACAACAATTGTAGTAGAGGGGCCGCGCTGACTAGTTTGTATTGAATATTTTTTGTCTCACGCACTAGGCATGTTCGCTCGTTCATCATAGAAGTTATTCAAGCACAGCGCTGCCGAAGTGAGTACTAAGGGAGTATTCGTACTCCCCAGCCATTCACTGTACTCCCGTACTCCCGTCACTGGAATTGTACTCCCCTCAAAAATATCCAAAACTTTCACAAGCATTCATTAAAGATGGCACTCCGATTTCATCGGATGCGTTTAACCCTGAAATAGTCTGAATGTATTCATTCATATTTTTATAAAAGAAATAAGTAAACATGGCTGCTAAGTGCCAGTCTGTCATTTATGTTGGCATACAAAATCGAAAAACTATTAATATTTATTATTTTTCAAAAATATTTCGGGAAATCTAGTCACCGAAATGAATGACAAGAGTTCATTTCAGTCAGTTTAAATCGTGTGTGACTCGTTCTCTAGTTGCTCTTATATAAATATGTCCAAATCTTTTAACGGGTTAAATATGTTGAGGAACTAGATGAAGAATAGAGGTTCTTGAACAACATCGAACTCTTTAATTGAGTTTGGAGGAGTTCTTGCAAAATCTATTCGCGACTAAAAATGCTCTTAATGACCCAATGCTTAGCGCATTGAGCCAATATGTTATTGGTCCTTTAATTTACATATCGCACAGTAGTGACAATGCTAAACATATTTTTCACAGTTACATATAAAGCAAAACATAGAAACTGCTTAAGCATTGCCACAGAAAATGTAATTTTTTTGGCAACATCTCTTCTTAAAAATGCACATGCATCTCAATAAGTATCCAGCAAATGAGTTGTTGTCTATAATTATTACAAATAATCCAGAAAAACGTCTGATATTGCGGATTGCTTAACAATAAAATCTGATTTTTTTGGATTTTTTCACATTGAATGTATTTAATAAAAATTATTTTCCCTTGCTTATAGAGTAAGATCCCACGGCCGGCAGCCATTTTAGCATAGCTGAATTTTTTACTGTGAATAGATACCAAATTAGATAAGAACGAATCGACATTCCGAATTTTCAAAGCTGGCGCTTTTCGGAGTTATACAGTGTGCAGTGTTAAGATGTCATCATAAAGGTGTCTGCAAGACGAAACGCCCCACTGTAGGTGTTTGACAAGTGTCAAACAAAGTTTGAGACAATATCCCCTTAAACATATCAGAAAATCAGCTTTGATAAAATTACGTAGTTAGGCATGCACTGTTAAAACTGCATATCTCCGAAAAACCCCAGTTTTGAAAATTCGGAATATCCATTATCTTATCTACTTTGGTATCTATTCACAGAAAACAATTCAGCTGTGATAAAATGACGTATGTCTGCCGGCCACGGGATCTTGGTCTATTAAGTTTGTTTTACGCATTAATGCTTTTGATTTCAGCGGGTTCTTTTATTTCACCTTTAAGTGATAAAATAAGTGAATAAAATGAGTTTTAGTACCAATTTTGCAAATATTTTAATAAAGTTATATTGCAAATATCAATGTTCTATGCTATTTGTGCGTACTCCCCTCTAATCCTCTAAAATACTCCTATTCAAATTTTCGCAATGGCAGAGCTGCTCAAGCACCGCTGCGCTCGCCGTGCCCTTCGACCTAGCAAATGTATTTTTCTTAGTACAAGTATAAATATCAATAATTTATTGATACGCCATGGCCATTTTAAAGATTAATTTTTGTCTCTATTGACGAAAAATAAGTTGTTATCTTCAAATTAATGTTTTTATTAAAAAATGAGCACACATAATTTTGGTGGTTCAGCGCACAAATGCACTTCCAAGAGTATCGTTGTGGTCCACTAGTAACACCCAGCACATCAGTAGCGGCACTTCTGTTAGGGTTGGGGTACTTGCTTGCATATTTTGTTATTAACATTACCACAAAACAATTTTATTTGATTTTCGACTTCCTCAACGAATTCTGATCAAAATTTGTATGCAGGAGGTTCGTCAATTCCTAAATAATACTGCATTTCAAAATTTTAGAAAAATAGTTTTTTTTTGAATTTTTGAAAAAAAAATTTGAAAATTCAATATTTCGAAAACTGGTGGACGATTTTGTCTGAAATTGTATTTTTAAGTTTATCTTTAATATTTAAAATTGTAATCCCAATTTTTGTTAATTTTCTAAAGTAAAAAATGTTTTATATAAACAAATTAAGTGAAAACAATTTAAAAATATATTTAGCCGTTTCTATTATGAATCTTTTGCAGACAATCGATCGAACATAAGAGCAAGTACGCCCGTACTCCAGTCGTGCATTTTATTTTATTTACAATTGAAACAAAAATATATTATTATTTTCAAAGTAAATATGCATTAAAAGTGTTTTACAGGCTCAGGTGTTGGGTAAAATTACATATTCCTAACGATGGCTGTCATTTTTTTTGAAAAATGTTCATATTTTTACTTGGTCCCACATTTCCCGTAATTATTGCAATTATTACGTCTATTTCTTGTAAGACGATACATTCCAATTAAGTACTTTATATCTATATTTAAGTTGCCGTTGACCTTTAGCGTCCCCATAGTCAGAACTTACCTTGAACTACTTTTAAGTGTCTCAATTAAATTTATTTCCAATTTTGAAATTCACTATGGTATTGACTACGTTCGACATCTTATTGTCAATGAATTGACAGTTTTAACAAAAGTCATTAAATATTCATTAAGTTAAGCCTCAGTTCGTAAAGTCTACAATATTTATTCGCTTCCATTTGAATCCTTAATTATTAAAATCGGTTGTGTATGACCCTGTTTATATTAAACTACTCTAAACTAACAATATTTCCAGACACAATTATGTGTGTATATTTAAATAGTTGTTCTATTCTTATAGGAAACTATATTTCCAACTAAATAAATTGGCTCCGACAATAAAATCTTTTTTACGAATCTATAAATCGATGCCTTATTGAAAGGTTTTATCAGGTAGTCAAAAATAAAATCATTTTTGATTGAATATTTGAAGCGTTTTAATTATAAATCAAAAATGGCCAGTCGTTTTTATATTTTTATACACAGATACTTTTGAATATTTTGAATATTAATTTTTTAACGACGAATCTTATATTTCCGGTTACTTTTTTATTACTGCGCAGAATGCAGTTGTATTAAATAAAACTCAACCCTGACGATAATAATTTTTGACTGCATACGTGCCTTTCAGCCATTGGGATTATGATGATTTCTTGAAGTTGGACAATTCGTATATATCTTTCGGCTGAAGTCCTAATGATGACGATGACGACGACGTAAGGACGACGACTGGAACGTAGAACGTAAATATAAAACTCATGTCTCGGCATTATTGTCAAAGGGGCTGGCATGCACTTACTGTGTTGTACAAAGTCCTTAAAAATTAATGTTCATGCGAGTTGGTCATTAGAGTCACATGACTTACAAGTGACTTTATTTTTTTCTTGTTGACCTTCGAGCTACTTTATACAACTACATACACCGAAGGTACCTATTTTTACTCCTTTTGATTGACAGGACCTGAACATACATAGAATTATGGTGCTTTAACCGAATAATTTGCTTGGTGGATGTTGGAAACCAACACACATACATACCTTCAGCACAATGCGTCATCGCAGGAAAAAGGTTTTCTGATTCGTGTGGATGCGTCATTTTGTGGCACAACGCACAATTTATATTAACCAATCCATCATTCACAAATTTCGTTTAGTTTTATTTATTTGCATAAAAGCATATCTGCGTGATTTTATTGACGCAGGCACTTCATTTGTAGCCGCCGCGCCGTTGGCCGCTCACCGATAATGGACGAACAATTCAATGATATAGCAATCTTTTTTAACTTCTGATAAAATAGGTACTCTTGAAATATTAAAAAGGTATTTTACTAGGTAGGTAACTAAATACCCGAAAAATCGCCTGCCTATTTATTTGCTTTTGTTTGTTTGTGTTTGTTGGAAGTTGGAGTAAACGAAAATAGACGACGACCGAGCAACGCGGACGACGCGGACGACGCCAACGGCGCGGCGTTTGTGAAGGGCCTTTCCTTCAGCAGATGATGATGGTGGTGTGGTTTCAGCTTTTCCGGTGTTTTGCCTGAAGTGGTTAAGCGCAAAGTATAGAAAACTAGGACGAGGGTTGAGATTTTTTGTGTGCGGGCTATGTTGTAACTTTTAGAAAGTAAAACGAACAAAAAAATATATATATACTAAAAGATTTATCTGAAAAAGGTGCGGTGCTTGCTAACCACTTAACACGAATTTAATTTGCAAAACGTCAAGCTCACTGTTGAGATTTCTATGAACATCTTAATATAGTTTGAAAAGAATTCATTGTTAAAAGGCTGATGGGCGGGTATTTTTTTTTATTTCGCACAATTACTGACTGTTTTCAAAGGCATATATTTGGGATTTTCCACAACCGCCTAGAAATACATATAAATGTTTTTTTTTTTTTTACTATAAATAAGAAATTATTAGGCACCCTACGTCGAATTTCAATCTAGACTTCCAAGGTCTACAAAATTAATATAACCCTCATTTATTCAAAAAATTGTGTTTACGTAGATGAAAGTCACTAATATTCTATATTCTTAGATACCAACCATATTTTTATTACGATTGTAATAATAACTATTCTTGAAACATGAGGAATCCTATGGTTTTTTTTTTTTGACACTAAAAGTTGACACCAAAGGGTAAGTGTGGGTTTCGGAATGTATATATCCTTTAATTGCAAGCAGTTGGAAACACACAGACGCCTTTTGGAAAATCGATATATATATTTATTTATGTATGTGTATGGTTAAGCCGGAGATTTGTTAAAAAACGTTTGTTTTCGAGGTTATGTCATTTTAATTTTTATTTTATTACTTTATCGCATTTTCGGCGTTCCGCCAAAGACTACAAGATTTTCAACTTTGAATTAAATTTTGAATAAGCTTTTGTACACCTTTCAGTTCAATATAAATATTATCAATGCTCCCAGAACGTTTAGCTTTCGTTGATTTCGTTCATTGAATTATACAGACGTAAAAAATTATGTTGGGGATAATTACTGCAGTGACATTTTGTATACGTCTTATTCGCGAGAGAGAACGCATTTTCAGGAAGTATAAAAAGATACCTACCCAATATAATAGACGTCAGTATGCTTTTGCAAGAAATAATGTTAATGCTCTTGTACGATAATGTAAGAAAGCTTATTTTATAAAAAATAAAACTGGATGTTTCACTTGGGTTCTGTGGAAAAATCTAAATGATATTGTGTTACTGGAAACAAAAATAAATCGAAATGCCCTTTTAGCGCACAAGTAATGAAATCAACAACAAAATTATCTACAAAAAGAACGAATTGACATATAGAAGTCGTTAACATATAACTTTGTAGATCAGTTTTTTATCTTACATCCGCTCTTAGAGTTTTTTCAGAAAATATAAAAATTTTGGGAGTTATTAAGCAGAATAAAAAAAATGGAAATTTTAAGATGACAGCATTACCCTTCCGGTTCCACACTTAAAATTTGTTTTTTTTTTTTCATAGAATATGTTTTTTCAAACATAAATAAAAACAAAAAAAATCCCCACTCAAAAACATAAATTTATTAATTTTTTTTTCAATTAATGTACTACACCCCAATGTTTTCGACCATTTTTCTCCAAATCTATCAATTGTACGATAAAAAGTGTCTTAATCCTTTTTGTGTAGAATAACATTACCTACAATGCGTACCTACAACTTTTTTCAAAGAACCTATAGTTTTCGCGTAATTTGGAACAAACTGAATTTTCCCCGAGGTTTCGGGTCTTTATCTTATTAGTTTATGAGTATAGTACTAATACAACAAGTAAAACTCAATAATTCATTTCTCCAGGTTCGTTCTTATTGATTCTCATGGTTTCAAGTGAGGTATACTGTTAAAAATCAAAAATAGCCCAACGACCGTCTGCACTGTTCAAGCCTGCGAGAAAAATTCAATTTGTATGAAAAGAAACCTATGTTAGACCTAAGACACCTTTTATTAAAAAATGTTTAAAACCAACAATTTAACGAAGCAGATCCCTTTCTGTGCTCGCAGATATATATTGTTAGACTTAAGAATTAATATTTGTAAGTACCACTATGTAACAACGTTGAGCTGAATAAAATTTTATATATATCAAAAATAGTAGCAAATTTCCTTGTCGTTGATGCGCAAAAGAAGGGAATTGGCAATTGTGATATTCTAATTAGTTTTTCGGGCAATCCTTTCTCCGAAATTTTTTTTCCGGGCAATTGTTATCTGGGAAATCGTTATCCTGAGAATGGTTTTCCAGGAAATTATAGTCAAACCTCACAGAACGATATAATAAATTCATTTGAATAAAAAAAGAAATGTTTTCTATTTTATCATCATTTTTCTGAACTAGCCTATTATCTATCTACGGCGTGGTCTTCAACTATTTATTCTTTTTTTGGATAAGGCAGAGAAAATAGACGAAATTTACAATATTAAAACAATCCTCAATATTGTTGTTAAGATCGAACCTTTAAAAAAGAATTCAAGACTGATTCCGCAGTGTAAACGCTGTCAAGAATTCCATCACACGCAAGCGTATTGCAAAAAAGAACCTAGGTGTGTAAAGTGCGCCGAAAATCATCTTACTAAGAACTGCACCTCAGATAGCAAAAGTGCAGCAACGTGCATCAATTGTAATAAAAGTCATCCGGTCAACTATAGGCTGCGAAGAAGCAAAAGAATTACAAAAACGGCGATCAAAACTTACGCAGTTTCTTGGGGATCTAGACTTATTTCTCAAAAGGGTCGAATGCTCTACGAAGCGGGAATGGAAAATAATTGCGATTTTCATTCGACTGGCATCCGGACTTACCGGCCAACTGATCTATCGAAAATACCTGACCTTATTGATTTTTTTGTGGTCAAAGGAATACACTCAAATAAAATTAGCATAACAGAAAGCTTTGATCTTTTCTCATATCATTCTGCTGTTATTCTCACTATGAGCGAAAATCTTGTTCAAAATGAAAAACCACCCACGATAAACAATGGGAAACCCAACTGGGAAGGTTTTAAGAAAGATATAGATGATTACGTTGAATTAAGGGTATCACTACAAACGCCTCTTGAACTTGAAGACGCAGTAGATAACTTCGTCAAATTCGTACAACAAGCCGCATGGAACAACACCCCGTACCAAAGAGAAATGTCGCGCTCTAAAAACCTAAAATATCCGCAGGAAATAAAAGATTTAGTAAAAGAGTAACGAAAAGCACGTAAGAAATGGCAACCAACTCGAGCTCCTCAACGCAAGGTAAATTTAAATCGCTTGTGTGATTTGCTCAAAAAGACGTTGAAGTTGGAAATTATCTTGAAAGCTTGACAGCTGGAAAAGAATCCAACTACTCACTCTGGAAAGCTGTTTTAAAGTAACAAACAAACCAAAGCTCCCTGCGCCTCCGATTAAGAATGATCAAAACGAATGGGCCCGACAAAGAGAAATCAAAAGTTTTCGCGGATTACCTGGAGAACACATTTAAACCTTTTGATGAGCAAGGACTCAACGAAAGCTTAAATATGCGTTCTAACTCAAGCGAAAATTACATCACAAGAAATGTTACCCTTGCCGAATTAAGTAGAGAAATAAGAAAGCTTAAGTAAAAGTTATAAGAAAGCTCCGGGATATGACGTAATTAAACAGAAGACACTACCGTAGCCACATTTGCTGATGACACTGCAATACTAGCAGTGGGCCAAACAATAAATGATGCTACGACTAAATTACAAAAAGCTCTGAATAATGTCCGTGAATGGACAAAAACATGGCGGATATCGCTTAACGAAGTAATATCAGTCCATGTAGATCTTACATATAAAAAAATTAATAGATTACCGGTATTTGTTAATACGGTTCAAGTTCCGTTTGCTAATGAAGCAAACTATCTCTGAATGACTCTAGACGCAAAATTAAAATGGAAACGGCATGTTAAAAAGAAATGCGTAGAGTTAAATAATAAGCTCAGAGATATGTACTGGTTGCTTGGGAAACAATCTAAGCTCAGTATCGAAAACAAGCTAATTTTGTACAGGCAGGTGCTTAAGCCTGTCTGGACTTACGGTATACAACTCTGGGGTTGTACGCGAGATTCTAATTTAAATACCTTACAATCATTTGAAACTAAGCTCCTAAGATCGTTTGTAAGCGCACCTTGGTATACATTAGAAATGAAGATCTCCACAGAGATCTCGGGATTCCCACGGTTTGCGATGAAATAAAAAAATTTGCCCGAAATCATAGAAAACGGCTATTAAAGACTGTAATAGTACTATAATCGAAATTATCGATGAGACGAATTTAGTACGCTGCCTGCGAAGGACTAAGCCTTCCGATCTGGTGCGCTAAACGAGAATCCGCTTTAAAATCGCGGTATAAGCAGGAACTATCACCGGATAGTTACCTGGAGGGAGGAGGAGGTGTTTTTAGTGCAGTAAGAATCTCACACTCCTATGAGCACGCGTTTTTCGGTCCCGATAGAGCCCTTTGAAGGTTTTACACCTACCCACGGGAAAAAAATCTATCTACGGCATACTTCAAAGAAATTTAATATTTATTGGCTGCACGCACAAGCAATAAACTAAATTTTGATGTATTTAAAATATTGCTTTCGAAATATCATACTGAGCAAACGAATTTAATTATTAATAAAATGCACGACTGGATCGTACGAACTTGCTAACAACTTTTATGTAGCTATTTATGCTTTTATTTAACCATTGAGGTTTGGTTAGTTAGGTATAGTTATCCTATGCAGGCGTAAAGCCTATGTAGGTAAGATTACCTCGATTCTTAGTATATTGAATTGTGGAATGGATGATTAAATGAATAGTTATATAGGTACCTACCTACAAATGTATATTTAAATCTAAGTATGGATTTTAATTATGTAAGTTAGGACAGTAAAAGGATGTAGGTGGGTAGGTAGCTATATGCATATAACTTTATAATTATGCACACAAAAGATTCATGTGATTCTTTTGACAGTAGTATATATACATACATGTATAAGGGACTACCTTGTATATAGTATTCAGTGATGTAGGCAAAAATTAGTAAAAAGGGAATAATAATAAAGTAGAGATACATGGATAATACACATACTTAAATGTTTTTATATTTGCTTAGTCTTATAGTTTGAGGGAAACAAAGATGCAGTTTGAATTCGTTGATAAATTAGAATATATAAAAAAAAATTCAAAAATCGTTGGAGCGGTTTTTTAAAAAAATAATTTTTTATGTACAAGATTTTAAAAACATTTTTCGAAAAAAAATTTGAAACGCCATTTTGAATATACTATAAATATACATATAAAATTCAAATTTAAACAAAATTCAGTTACTCGTTTTTGAAAAATCGATTTTTCAAAAAAAAAAAATTATTTATTTTTTAAAAATCGAAAAACTTTTTTTTTGAAAATTTAAGTATGCATTATTTTTATTAACACTTTTAGGGAGCATTTGCATAAAATTAAATAAATAAATTTTTGTTAATCGGTCCATCCAATAGTGAGAAAGTCGAAAATATGTGAAGTGATTCTATAGGAGGTACCGTTAATAAGTACACAAAATAAAATATTTTTATACTTAAAAGTGGACTATAGAAATATAAGAACACACACATTTTTTTATAAGAATTCTTGGAGCCGTTTTCGAGAAATACATTTTTTTCTTAACGGTTTTTTTAACATTTGTATGGGAGGTACCGTTGGTTTTTGTTTTAGGAATACAGTTCTTTTAACTGTTCAAGATAATGTCAAAAAATCGATTAAGTGGTTTCGAAATTTTGAGTTTTCAAAAAAAAAAAGTTTTTTTTTTATTTCAAAAAAATTTTTTGTTTACATAAATGTTTAAACTTTATAAGAGTGTCTGTATAAAAAATTTTAAAAAAATCAAATTAACCGTTTTTCAGAAAAACGAAAACCGCGTGGCGCGATAGTTGTGTGCTCGCCTGTCAACGCCGTGGTTGCGGGTTCGATTCCTGCCGTTGTCTATGTCTTCTTCTATTCCATTAAAAACCAAATCTAAAAATTGTCATAAAATAAGTTGCTGCTTTGCTCATTACATGCTGTTTAGGCATAACACTAACAACATGTGATTGAGTAAACTAGCATACGCATAATATATGACAACGAAATAAATAAAAAATAATGCGAATTATAAGGGACATATGTAAATACATAAGACACGGTAATTCTCTCCGCATTAGTTCAGCCGCCATCCCTGGAGATAAATCTGAGACAACAACCAGCTCTAGTCTCAGAACATCGCGCCACACATCTTTCCTACCCTTCTTTCTCTTCTTCCACCGGATGACCGCGCTGTGTTAAGAAAAATGTATAAAAGTGTATTCATAATCCCTTGAGAATGTGCAAAGTTATTAAAAAAAAAAAAAAAAAAAAAATGGTACTACTAGAAGTAACAAAACTAAAAATTTGTTTCCAAAAAAAAAAAATGACTAAAATGTACCCCTTAATGAACAGATTTTTTTTTTTATAAAAATCGTTGGAGCCGTTTTTGAGGAAAATAAGATTTTTGTTTTTGGCCAAAAAAAAATGTATGGGAGCTACCGTTATTTGTCATCTTAAAAAAATTTGAAAAAAACGTGTGGGCATATTACCAAAAAGAAAACAATATCTACAAAGTTTGAAGTAAATCTATCTAACCGTTTAGGCTATAGACTCGAGGACAGACGGAATTGGGGGACCCACTTTTTTGGTATTCCCTATGATCGTAATGTCATGTTTGATTGTTAGAATTTTTTTTGCACGAATCCATAACTTGCCTTATACTCATAGTACATATAATCGCAAGTGAAAATCTGATTGTCTCTCGAGATAAAGCCTATATGTGTGTGTAGATTTCTTCTTCAGATGAAATAGAATTTTGGTAGAAATTTATTTCTTAATACAATTTCGAAATAATTATACGCAATATGGAGGTAGGTGCACGTGTATACGTTCATAGACACATTTTCAAAACGTGAAAGTTTTGGCAGTTTCAGTTAGAATAGCATAGATTTTTATCACACTTCGTCTGATATCGTGTAGGTACAAACATTAAAACAAACCAATAAATGTGTATATAATTATGTATGTACATATATCAAAACCTCCTCAAAAATGTACCATGCTGAAAAATAATAAGATATGAACTAGCGTGCTAATTTCATGAAAGGAGGAATTGGAAAATACCAGATAATTTTATATTAAACTTTATTTTACGGCTACATATGTATGTAGATAAAGGTATACGTATATTAATTTAACTTTAATTGGCATTTATACATTTCAGAAATTCTTTTTATTAATTTAACATCAAGCCACCTCCATACATTTAATTAAATTTGTAACATTAAGCTTAAAACTGAAGCAAAGGTGAGCGTACAAACATATAAAGATATATACATACAAAGCTATTGAATAAATGATTGCAACGCATCAGTAATTCTTCCCTTATTTCCCATCTGACAATCAAAACTATTACTACTTGACGTCTGACAGTCATCATCGAGCATTCGATCAATACGTCATTCATCTGTACATTCATCAGCCAAACATCATACACATCATAATATACCCACCCAACGAATTGAAACGACAAGAAAGTTGCTTTTTGTAGGCCAACTTTCGAAACCTCATAAAGTTTTCAATTTCAAACTTATACCTACATATACTACGAACTACGAGTATACATAAGTATAGAGTTTATACTCTGGCACATTCGTCACGAGTGTATTTATTTTTGGTTTGGTTTGGTTTGGTTCTTAAAGTCAATAGTCTCTGAGCGGCTACAGGGCAAAGGGCCCTGGCAAGGGGTTAGTTTAAAGATTAATGAAAACCGAATACGAATACGAATTCTATTGGGATTCTGATTCGGTATACTAAAGAATGCCAAGTAGGCCGCGAAAATGTAGCGTTGACACACTTATCCAGCTAACGACAGCAGTAGGTACCAAAACCATACCCGCTTGTACCAAGTCGAGAATCTGAATATGGATTTCTCGAGAAGTATAGCGGTTAGGGTGTTGCAACTGCAACTGAAGATCGACGACGACCGTAAAAAAAAAAAAAAAAAATGAAATGAAATGATATTCTGCGAAATCCTTTGAATCACAATTTAAGAATAAAATCCTTACAAAAGGATCTACACATGATTTGAATAAAACAACATCCAGGCTTTAAGGCTCATCATTTTATTGCTTTGTGATTGTTTGCCATTATGCACATAGAACCGTTAGGCAATGAATTTATTGCACAACATCAAAATGCATTTAAGTGGGTGGCACTTGGCTCACCCTTTTTGTGTTATTGTTTTTTTTTCTTTATTCTTGTTGAGTGCCGTTGAGGAGGGGGAATAGTCGAGTCTTTTGAAATATGAAATTTTTGCAAAACAAATTTGATGCACAAACATTTTAATATGCAAAGGTATACAAAACTATGATGCACACACGTCTATACGTACGAGTAGTGTACCTACTATATATTTTTTTTTCTTATTTCACAGGTACTACGAAATGATGAACAAACTACCCTGGTTGTTGATGGGGTCTCCCAAAGCCGTTCGTCCAGGGGCAAGGAATTTCAATTTGGCAAGTTTGCAACAAATTCGGATGTGTACGTTGGGGGAATGCCAAACTGGTAAGTTTACACTTCAACAAATTATTAGATCTGTTAACAATTTCTTTTATGCTATAAAACGGAAAATAATACCCCTTTTCAATGTAGGATTAAATGAATTACCTAGAGTATTAAATATATGGGTTTGCGTGTACCTATTATAACATATAATATAATAGATTGAGAACCAATACCATGGATAGGATAAGGGCTTAAAGTTGGTTTGTGGATTCTACATTCCATTTGGATGCGTCAGTTTAATAACAAACAAAAAACATCATTGTAGATTTTTGTGGAATACGAACCTGATTCTGCATTGCTGCATTGTACTTTCGTTTGATTGTGATGACATTTTGCCAAATGCTTACTGAGATGTAGGAGGATTCTTTCCATAGTTAAATTTGATATATGGGTTTTCTTATCAAATTTCATAACTCCTAGGGCATTTTGATAAGCCAGCATAGCGCCTGAAAAAAATGTAACTTCCACAAACCTGACCTACACTCGTACGATTATATAAATTTGCTTTACAGTTTATTGTAAGAGTATGTATGCAAACATTTTTTTCACAATTTTATATTCACATCCGTAATATGCTTGTATTTTGAATCATTAACAAGAAATCGAAATTCTATCCACCAAATAATACACAGTTAACTAATTTGTTAACGTCTATATTAGAGATGCAGCGAATATTCGACCACTATTCGGCATTCGGCCTATAATTTTGACAATCGGTATTCGCCGAATAGCTTACAACATTCGGCCGAATACCGAATAACAAATGTAGAATAAAACAAGGCTTATTATCTTCTAATAAATGTTTTCTTTTATTCAAAAATTTGTATTTTTTTTTAATAATAATTTAACTATATGCCTGTAAGACCTAAGGTCACTAGTTAGAAGAAAGAAAATGATAAGAAAGAATTTTTTTGTTGGCACAGTGGATTTGAGAACCAGGTATTGACTATCGCATTTTAGTATTTAAAATCTAATAATGGTAAGTTGTGGTGAATAAAAACTACTTTTTCGGCATTCGTTGGTAGCTAAAGATTACGACACGATCTACTCACAAATGGAAACAAATACTTCCAAACTTTCGGCCCACATGCAATGAAATACAATGAGACAGGCCACAACACGTCAAAAGTCACGAAGGAGATAGACACACATCGTTGGCAGAATGTTGGGCTGCCGAATATTCGGTATTCGGCCGACGAGTTTGACTCGGTATTCGGCCGAGTCACTATTCGCGGCATCTCTAGTCTATATGCTTCCGCAGCTTCGACTTTCGAAACATTCCTTTGAAGACATGTTGTAGACGTGCGTCGTGTCATTTAACAATCATGTGAAATGATGTCCTTGATTGGCAATTGGGATCAAAAATGTATGTTCTTTGTTGTAGCCAAAATAATGCGCATTAGTGATTGAGGAGCTTTCGATCTTCAAGATATTTCTTAAGCTGATAATTTATCATTGTTTTCATAATCTTGGCAAAATGGAACATCGGTGCTATCAGTCGATAGTTAGAGCAGGAAGGAGAATCACCTTTTTTAGTGATAGGTTGGACAAGTTCGGTTTTCCATCTACTCCGAAAGAGACTAGAAGATTTGGATAGATGAAAAAGCTTACATAGCTGCGACAAAAATGAAATTCTCCATTCAGAGCTCTTCCTCCAAATTTATTCCCTCAAGGAATTTTTGTATTTGGAATATTTTTAGAGAAGGTTATTCACTGTTTTCTATGTGGTGGCGGCTAAAATATCTGTGTCTTAGATGCATAATAAGTGTTACACAACTACCTAAAATGTGGTCCGGTTTTTCCCTTCAGTGTTGGAGAATTTACAAGTGGGGCTACTCACCAAGCCAAGAAATCTGAGGTGTTTTCTTAGCTTGCAGTGGCCTGTGAGGTGCCTGTTATTGTTCTTATACTGAAGCTGATATAGTTCTGAAGTTTTGGGAGTTATCTCCTCTGCACTTTGTTTTTAATCACATTTTCTCCTTATCCGCAATAGTAATCTGGACCTACTATAGTTGTTGTTGTTTGAATTTTCCCTAAGGAAGCGTGACTTGGGACCAGGTTCTGTAACTTTCGAATCGATAAGAATTGTTTGTTTTGTTGTTAAATGCCAAAATGACTTTTTCAATTTATCGCCTTCCAATGGAAATTCCCAGTCAAACAAATTAAAAATGTAGGGTGTCGCCTCAACTTACAGAAACCCATTTTTTTAGAGGCGTGAGGAAAAGTTATCACCTGAGTTACAGAACATGGGCCCTAGTACCAAATGAAGTATTTTACTATTAAATACGGGAGGAGTCATGAGAATATCTTGTAACGTATTGTTAGCAGTAAATTGCCTTAGGCTTTCTCTTGAGAGCTAACAAAAAGAGTATCATTGAAAACTAGCCTTGGAACCAATCACGGAATCGAATTTCATGTGTTTTTAACAAATAGCCAAAAATCTACTATATTTTTGGTAATACAAAAATTTGGTTCGTCAAATATGAGCGCTTCAGGCCGTTCTAGTGTGCTTGAACTTTTTCTGATCTTCCTTAGAATTGTTGGAATTATACCATCCGAAGCTTACTTTTCTGACACTGATAATCTCTACCTCGAATCATAACATGAGTACTTTTGCGTGTGTGTTTCAATCAGGAAAACTTGATGGCAGACTGGTAGTGAGGCTCGCCAACTAACATAAATTCCCTGTTTGCTATAAACGACTATCAGGGAAAAATATTCATTTTCATACTGTTTCAACTTTTCCTGATGCGTTTTCCTGATCGATATAACTGGCCCCTAACCTAACCTAACACTATGCCCCATTTCGTACTTACAAAGAGTGTGTTTCTTAATTTATTCCGGATAAGGAATAGAATGGATGGAAAAGACGAAATGTTTATCCAGAATATCACGAATAGAATGAATAAAGAAACGAAAATTCTATCCGGAATAGAAAAGAAAAAGATGACATCAATCAGCTTGACGATAACAGACAAAAAACAGGTATCTGTGGGAAATAGTAAAAATAAAATATTATTGATTTATTAATTAATGAAAGCTCACATTTAATTATTTATTTAATTATTTATTTCAATAACAACAATATAAAAAATGTTAGGTCATCCATTTTGTTTACTTACTTGGTTTCCTTCTTTGGCTGGTGTCATTTTTATTGCTTGTTTGACATCCACATGAGGGGGATATTCCGAGAATATTCTTTTCGTTCCGTGTTTAACGTGTATGAACGTATTCCAAACGTTCCGGAATGAATAAAAAAAAACAAAATAATTTATCCGGAATATTCAGTGGAATAAAGAAATGCAAAACTGGCATTCCGAATATTCTGGACATCCCAGACAGAATTAATAAATAAACACACTCAAAATCTGCTCGAAATTGTTTCCACTATTATTGAGAAAATAAAAACCTCAAAACATATTCTGTCGAAGGTAGCGCTACCGATCTTAATTTTTCGAGAAATAGAGCTCTTTTTCAAGAAAAAATATTACGTTTATTAATATAGACCGTTAGTTTCAGTCTTATACCCCACTATTTACTTTTTTTAATTTAATACATCTTTTATTTTTATCTTTTTCAGGTACAACTCAAAACTGGCTCTTCTTGCACTGCCAAGTGTTATCTTCGAGCCAAGATTTCGGGGTTCTATTCGCAATTTGGTTTACGCTGATCAACCAGGAGTCGTGACCAGGCGACAAGAAATGAAACAACCTCGTGATATAAAGGTAACTTTTATTTTATAATTGAATTTATCTCAATATGTTGTATGTCAACTTGTTTCACAGAAAAATATTTATTCCTATTTTCGAAATCTTTAAAAATCCAAAAAGTCCCAGTCCAACTTACCAAAGTTCCATATTTTTTTTAAATTATCCATAAATAACAAGGGTTGCTGCACTGAGATACTTAAAAAAAATAGGGATAGCTAAGCAGAAGCTACATGAATATAGCATACTCGTACAGCAAACTGTAGCAAATAACAATGACCCAAAACTAGAGCAAAGTCTTGCAAGCTTGCTAACCAAGAGAGTGAGGGTATTTAACCCTTTTTGGGTCAGTTTCAGATTAACAAGGAAATGGAACATGATGCGAAAATCAATAGATGCGTTCACCCGCAATCTTATTAACCCCTTTGGCTATCTGCTGTTACACTTGCACAAATTGCTCTCAGCTACCCCTAAGTCTTTACACTACGGTTCACTTGATTCGATACACTTGAAAAAAAAAATTGCTTAAAATAGATATGTTTCAGTTTGATTTGACTGATTGATGAGACAATAAAATATAAATGAATAGTAAATTTACATAAAGATTGAAGGAAAAAAATAAAGACAGATAGATTTAGGCGAGCAATGTTCAAAAGTTAAAAATAAAAATATTGGCTCAAAATCGAATCCACAATATTTTTAAGTTGAATGAACTGCATGATGTAAAAGTTATTAAAATTATAGAAGTATAGACTATATATAATTTGTCTCTCCACTTAAAGTCTTTCCAAATCAACCGTACTGTTTACCCACCCACGATAAGGCTTAAACACCACCGCAGATAAGTATACCATTGCCGGCGTCGTGTAATTAACAGCACAAGAGGAGTTTTGTCAATTAAGTAGATAAAATTATGCAAAGCCATCAGATACACTATATACCTACCCCGAGGGAAGGTAGATATAGGTATAGTACAGATGGATACCTTCTTCGTTCATAAACTGGGTTGCGTCTAGAGGTGCAATTTTGTCTGTTTAATTGCCAATTAGCGAAAATTATTGAATTGAAAAAAAAACCTAAATCGATTTTCTATTATTTGTACACAAGAATATATGCGCTGCATGTTTATTGGTGAATAAGTAATGTGCGGGGAAATAAAACTCCACTTGAAGCTAAGCAGTTGCAAGTAAAAGATGGGGCTAGGATTTTTTTTTCCTTTTCACTGTGGTTTCTTTCAATCCAATCGGCATCATGTCATGTGCATCGCTTTTTTTCATTTTAATCAATCGATATAGTTCAAGGAAATTCCTTTATTTCTTAGGAAGGCTGATTTTTTTTTTTTCATTTACTAATGCAGGATCATGACGTGTTGTAGTAAAACGTGAGTTAGTGAGTTGATGTGTGCGGCGAGTGAAATTCAAATGATTTTTGTATAGCATGCCGCGAGTCAATGCTTTGTTCTTACAATTTAAAACAACTTATATGGATTCCATTATGGAAGTTAAGAACAGATATCCAGATGAAGTATCATCACAAGGACTTTGAAAAGATGTGTTAGAGCAATTATTATTAGAGTTGAATGTTGCCGGCTTATGACACAAATGCATATAAAGGGTATTGTGAGACGTAGCAAAATTACCAATCTTGTACTTGAAGAAAAACCAATATTTTTATATGGGTGTAAAATGTTTATTTCAATAGCAGCATCTTCAAATACTTTTGAAATATGAACTCAAAGAAATAAAGGAGAATGAGTTTGGTGGTGCGATAAAATGTTTGTGAATAAAATGTTTTCAATAAACAAAGCGATTTTAGCGATGTAATTACCATTTATTTGCTTGTACGAGTACAAAGAAGTACTAAGCAATAGAGTTTTTAAAAGTATCATAGAAGGAATTTCATAAGGTCAAGAACTAGTTTTATTTAAAAATGTTTTTATAAAGTAAAAAAAAAATTACAAATTCGACATTCTGTTCCGAGACAAATTTTACATGCACTTTATTTCTTTCCTCACTGCATTCAAAATTAATTAAAAAACCAATTCTCACAATTATAATTTCCTAATGATTCATTATGTTGATAATCAAAGGGCGCTATAGTGCCCAGACAAGTTCCGGTACTACACCCTTTTTACAGGATCAAACTCAGGCGATTTTCGACCCCACTCTAACTTCAACTCACCAGGTTTAGGCAACTCACCAAATTTCAATTCTTTAGCAGGAAATAAAATGCACGACAGGATCGTACGAACTTGCTCTTGTAGCTAACAACTTTAATGAAGTTAAACATTGACGCTGTTTAATAGGTAGATATTCAAGTTATCCTATGCAGGTTTAAAGCCGATGTAATTAAGATAACCTTGATGCTTAGTATAATGAATTGTCGAATGGATGATTCACGGAATAGTTACATGTATATTTAAATCTTGGTTATGGATTTTAATTATGTAAGTTAAGAGAGAAATGTGTACCTACATACATGGATGGAACCTAGGTATGTAAATATGTAATTATGATAATGAAAATGAAGGATATAGGTGGTAGGTATATGCATATAAACTTCATAATTTAAGTGCAATATACATACATAAGATTCATGTGATTTTTAAAACACATATGTATATATAAATGTATGAGGGCCTACATTTTTTTTTTATAATCTACACGCGCTCAAGGGATTATACTACCCTTTAAATGTTTCAACACAGCGCGGGCGTGAGGTTAAGGATGTTCTGAGACTGTAGGTGGTTGTTGTCTCAGATTTTATCTCCAGGGATGGCGGCTGAATTACTGCGGAGAAATTTCCGTGTCTTATTTATCAATGCTACCTATAATTCCCATTAATTTTGTTATTCGTTGTCATATTTTAGCGGTATACTAGTTTTACTCAATCACATATTGTTAGTTCTATGCAGAAACAGCATGTAATGAGTAAACCAGCAACTCATTGTATGAAATATTTTTAGAATTGGTTTTTAATGGAAAAATAAGAAGACATATACTACGGCAGGGATCGAACCTGTGACTATGAGGTTGCCAGGCGAACACACAACTATCGCGCCACGGCATACATTATATTCAGTATTCAGTGACGTTCGCAAAAATTCGTAAAAAGAGAATAATAATAAGGTAGAAATAAATGGATAATACACATACTTAAATATTTTTATATTGCTTAGTCGTTATAGTTTGAGGGTAAACAAAGATGCCATTTGAATTCATGGACAAAGAAAAATATATCAAAAAAAAATTCAAAAATCGTTGTAGCCGTTTTTTTTTTAATTTTGAAGATCACTATTATAAATCTTATATATAAAGAACAATCCAAATTATGTTTGTACGCTATCTTCTTTTTTTCTGGTTGATCGATTTGAACGAAATTTTCAGGAGATCTTAGGAGATGTTTGGAGAGTGCATATAAGAAATCTGTTTGGCGTCCGATGTCCAGAACCGAAGTTATGACCAAAAATGTAACTACATTTTGGTTATTGCTTTATTAGTATAAACCCAGCAAACATTTTAATTCAGAAATTAACGATAATTAATTCATAAAAGTGAAGAAACCGGCCGAAAAAGAATTCACTTTTTATGAAAGTTGAATCCTTTTACCTGGGCTCGAAGGCGTCAGTTATAGCTTTCATTGAAACTCATCATTGAAAACTTTGACTATCAATTCTGAGGCACTTAAACAAATAAAACTGATGTCATTTTGGTACAAAAATGAAGGTACTAAGATATATAATATTTTTTGTCAAAAAAATATTTCATTAGCTCAACCACTTTCTTGTAAATTCACTTTTGAATTTTCAATGATCATTGACTGATCATTGAAAACGCTTTACATCATTGAAAAATCAAAAGTGAATTTACAAGAAAGTGGTTGCGCATATAATTTTTTTTTTGACAAAAAATATTATATATCTTATAACCTTCATTTTGGTACCAAAGCGACATCAGTTTTATTTGTTTAAGTGCCACAGACTTGATAGTAAAAATGTTCAATGATGAGTTTCAATGAAAGCTATAACCGACGCCTTAGACACCAATTTGAATCATTGTAATGATTCATTTATGATCTGAAAATTCGTCATTTAAATGAACGTATATAAGAGCTCCATATATTCATTTAAATGATTAATGCCTGAATCTTTTATAAATCATAAAAATAATTCCAATAAAATTCAATTAAGTGAAGGATTTCTAAGTATATACCTTTACTTTAATTGATCGTACAGGAATCATTTTTGCGATTCAGAAAAGGTTCAGGGATTAATCATTTAAAGGAATATATGGAACGGTGATATACGTTCATTTAATTGCAGAATGATTCAAATCGGTGTCTAAGAGCCCAGGTAAAATGAATCAAATTGCATAATAAATGAATTCATTATTTCTGATTCATTTATGATTGAATATTTCATCGGTGAGCCTCTGGAACATTTTTTGATATGCCTCTTGTTTGGCTTTTATAGCTTCCAGGACTGCTTAATTGTTACACGATGTTATAATTAAAGAAATGATTTTTATATTTCTAAGAAAATTTAACACGATTTTTTACATGCCTTTATGTTTTATCATTTGAATTGAATTTTGAACAATTGAATTTTTAATTAATTAATTTTGTTTAATATACAAAATTGAAACATAAAATTAAAAAAGTTCTTCTAAGATCCGTTTTCTGTAGTTAAGTGCTAGCTTGGTGTAGTTGTAAAGGGATTCCCAGTCTAAAACTCCGTTTAAAACATCTATGAGTTCCTCTTCACTAAGGTAGTTTTTTCCAAGTGTACTCCTTCTGGTGTCCACCAAAACAGGACATCTTCCCACGAAGTGGAACACGTTTTCGCGTTCTCTAGTGTTACATAATCCACACATTTCTTCCAAATCACTCCTATGAGGAACATAGTTCAGGGGAAGTATCTCCCCTCTTGCTTTTAAAACCAGTGACATGAGATCGGTTGGATACTCCGCCCTGAAGTAGTTATTTCGTAACATGTTATAGTTTAGCTTTGCATATATGTTCCTGTGTAATGAACTTCTGGCTTTCATAGTATAATCATATCTCTTTCTTTCGTCCACTAACGATATGAGGCTATAGAGTTCGCTTTTCCACGTTTCCATCCTATCGCTTTGGAGTAATAGTGGATGTCCACAGTACTCTGCTAGATCTCTCCATGACTCGAACCATGATATTTGTTTTTGAATCACAAGCATCGTAATTTTCTTTGGTAGTCTCCTATCATCCATTGCTATAGTCTTTAAAATATAGTCTATCTGTATTTTCAGAGTTGAAATAAATAAAGGTGGTAGACCTGTCTCTAGCATTAGTATGTGATTCGCAGTACTATTAGGTAGTTTCAAGCTTCTTTTTAAGAAATAGCGCAGAAGCTGCTCAACTTCATCGAACTCCTTATGGCCCCAAACTTGAGCTGCATAACACATGATCGCTTTCGCTGTGGTTTCAAAAATACGATATTCGGATTCGTAGTGAACATCTTTACAGTGAACCACAGTCCTCCATGTTGCGTTTAATGCATGCTTCGATTTGGCCAACTTATCAATCATATGATTTTGCCAGTTCAGGTTTCTAGATATCCGCATACCAAGATAGTTGTATTCATTTACGACTTCGATGTTTTGAGCTCCAAATTTCCAGGCTTCACTGCGGCCGTTTCGGCCGCCTCCTCTATGAAAAATCATGACTTTAGACTTCTCTAGGTTCACCTGGAGCCTCCATTTGTTGCAGTACTCGAACAATCTATTGATCATCAATTGGAGACTACCAGGCGACTCCGCTAGCATCACAATATCATCGGCGAACATTAATACCTTGATTAAAAGATCCGCTGAAACACGTGCTCCACCCTGCAATACCTCTTCTAAGTCATCTATAAATAAAGCAAATAATAAAGGACTCAGATTACATCCTTGCCTCATTCCTATTTCAACTTCGAATTGTTCGGATTGTTTGGATCCAAAAGCGACTGCAGAAGTTGTTGAGTTAGAGGTTTTCCAAAATGTTCAAAAACTTTGACGATACTCCTTTGTTACACAGATTTAGCATAAGTGCTTTCCTGTCTATGGTATCGAATGCTGCCTTGAAGTCGATGAAAAAGCCGTACAGTTTTCTTTTAGATTTTATAAAGATTTCAGCTATATTGGTAAGCGAATATATTTGATCTATGGTCGAGTAATTCTTTCGAAACCCACCCTGCGACTCGCTTAGTAAGTTGTTGTTATGAACCCAATCATAAAGCCGTTTGCAGAGAAGTTTCGTAAAAATTTTCATTGATGAATTCAGCAATGATATTCCTCTGTAGTTGGCAGCATCTTCCTTGTCACCTTTTTTAAAAATTGGGCAAATGATGGCTTCTTTGAAATAGAGCGGTAAATAAGCTGAATCGTATGCGTGGTTTAAAGCTTTTGTTAGAGTCACTATAAAAATAGAAGTGTCTATTTTATAGAACTCTTGAGGTATGCCATTCGATCCTGGAGACTTGTTCTTTTGGAGCTCTTTCAACACAAGTCGAACTTCTGCACAGGAAAAAGGTGAGTCCAACTCTTCGTTCTCATAAATAAGTTTGGCAAATTGGAATGTGGAAGAGAAATTGTCTTTTGTTAACGTTTTGAAGTGTTTTGCAAGGTCTTCGATTTCAATGGGTGAAATAACTTGATTGTTACGCTTTTTACTAATTTTTCTAACTACTGTCCAAACTCAGCAGCATTTCTGCAGTCTGCAAGGTCTTGAGCAAGTTTTCTTGAGTAGGTTTGACGTTTATAGCTTAGTACCTCTTTGTATTGCTTGTTAACTGCAAGATATTGCGCTTTAAAAAAGATATTCTCTGGAAAACTTCTTAGTAATCGTAGCCAAGCAAAAGATTTTCCACGAGCTACCATACAATCATTATCAAACCATTTTTTGTGGTAGTGGATAAAATTGTTGTTTACCTGACATTGCACCGGAATAGACTTAAGGACAATATTGTCCAGCTCCGATAAGCTAAGACAAAATGTTGATGATGATGTCGCTTGAAGGAGAAGACTATTATTCAAACAATGTGAGTACCTTTCGGCAAAAACATTTTTCCACCTGAATTTTCCCGGAGTTACTGAGTCTTCTGGTTGCCTCTGGTTTCTGTTTAGGTTGATTGTTAGTTGGATTGGTAGGTGATCGGAATGTATTTGTGTTATGACTTCAAAATCGTCCATCAGAGCACTCCAGTCTCCTGACACCATTGCGTAGTCGATTACTAAGTTTCCTTGTGGTCCTATAAAAGTGAAGTCACCTAATTTGTCTCCTTCCGCAGTACCATTGCAAACACTCAATCCAAAGGAATTACATAGATCGATAACTTTTTTACCTTCTCTTTTAATTGTTGTATCTTTTGAACTACGATTCCTATTTTCTATAAGCTTACTTTCACTTTCTAGCGCTCCGGTTCGGGCATTGAAATCTCCAATAAGCATTAAATTGTTAATGTCCATATCAAATAAAATGTCTCCAAGCTTAGTGAAGTCACTTTCCCAGCAGTTGCAATTTAAGTACATAGGGATGAGATTAAGTAAGGATCGATCAGTTTTAATTTCAATGAAATGTGTGTCTCCTATTTGCTTGTATTTGCAACTGACGCCTTTAAGATTATGTTTAAAACCCATGAGAATTCCTCCACTAGCCTTTCCTTTTCGGTGATTTTTAAGTGTTGGTATCCATTTTAGTTTGTATTCGACGAAACTTGATTCAAAATTTTGTGTATACTGTTCAGTTACATGTGTTTCAATTAATATAATAATATCATACTCATTTATAAATTGAATAAAATCTAAAACTGCAATCTTATTTTTTAAACCTCCAATATTATAATTTATAATTCTAATTTTACTTAATTTAAAAATTTGACAGACATCGAAGGAGAAACTCATCACCAAAGTAAAGTGTTCCCCGTCATTCGAAAACATTATAAAAATTTCGATTGGATTTGTGAACGGGCAATACTTGCAGCGAAGAAAAAGGACGTGGTCGATAGCTTGGTAAACGGTCTTTGTTGTTTTTTTTTTTGCGCCGGAAAGCAAAAGTAGGTCCCGCAATTTCGTCTTTCTGTCTGTCTGTCCTCGAGTATACAGCCTAAACGGTTGGATAGATTTGCTTCAAACTTGGTACATATTGTTTTTTCGGTAATATGCCCACATTTTATGATTACAAATAACAGTAGCTCCAATACATTTTTTTTTGCCAAAAACAAAAATCTTATTTTTCTCAAAAACGGGTCCAACGATTTTTATTTAAAAAAAATAAGTTCATTAATGAAGGGAAAAGGTAAATTTTGGTAAATTTTTTTTTGGAAACAAATTGTCAGTTTTGGTCTAGTAGTATAAAGTCTAAACACTAATGTAAACAAAAAAGTTTTTTTTGAAATTAAAAAAAAACTTTTTTTTTGAAAACTCAAAATTTCGAAAATCAGTTGATGGATTGAATTGTTAAAAAACTGTATTCTGTAAAACTGTATATGAAAAAAATGTATTTCTCGAAAACGGTTCCAAGAATTTTTATAAAAAAAATGTGTGTGTTCTTAGATTTGTACAGTCCACTTTTAAGTGTAAAAATATTTTATTTTGCGTACTTATTAACGGTACTTCCCATAGAACCAATTTGCAATCGACTTTCTCACTACTGGATAGATCGATTAAAATTATTTTTTTTATTCTAATGCTCACTAAACTAGATGGTTATCGGATCTTTCGTTTGATTAGAATGTATCGCGTTGGGGGAGGTGTAGCGATATATCTTAAATCAATTTTAAAATGCAGACTTAGGTATTTTTCCGAAGGTGGAAGCAGTATTGAATATTTGTTTGTCGATATTGTGGGCAATGAGGGTAATTTAGTTTTAGGAGCAGTCTATAGCCCAATAGGAACATTGATTTTTTACCACTGTTGAATCTTTTAGAAGAAATTTCACTGACTTCCCAAAATATCATCATATGTTGTGATTTTAACTGCAATCTTTTAAATACAAATACTTTCACCTACAACATGCGAATTTTCTATTTAAAACCTGTAAACACTAGCACTCCAACTCATTTCGTTAGTGATGAAGCAACACTGCTGGACCTGTTTTTTGTTAGTGACATCGATGACGTAGCATTGTATGATCAGCTTTCTGCACCCGCTTTTTCAAAGCATGATTTAATTTTCTTAACCTTGAATTTTAACGTTGAACATTCAAGCATGAAAATCACATTTCGTGATTTTCATAACATCAATCTCCAGCGTTTAGAAGAACACGTAAGACGTTTGAATTGGGACCAAATATTTTACATGCTTACTTCAAATGAACAGTTGCAGTTCTTAACCCAAAACATACTAATTCTTTTTGACACTTACGTCCCATTAAAAACTAAATTTTTTCCACCACATTACAAATCATGGTTTACGCGTAGTTTACGGATACTAATACAAGAAAGGGATGCGGCCTACAATAACTGGAAGTGTTATCGACTAAATGCGTTGCGACGGACGTATTGTCACTTCGAAATAGAGTTATAGCTGAAGTACGGTTAGTAAAATCTCGAAGAATTTCCCAATGGCTTGATACCCGTTTAAATGGGCGACAATTGTGGAAAAACCTCCGCAATATTGGTATTGGCAAGTCAAGAAGTGCGCCTGCAAAGAATATAGATGGTGATGCTCTCAATAAAACATTTCTTTCTCTGCCTTTGACGCTGCCCTCATCATCTAGTATATAAACCCCATTATCTATTACGAAATCCCCAGTTCACACAGGGGATTTGGGTTTAGTGCTATTAATGATGCCAATGTTGTTGAAAGTTGAATGTTGCTGTCTGTAAAGTCGAATGCCATAGGTCTAGACAATATTCATCCTAAATTTTTATTTATGATTCTTCATGTTGTAATGCCTTATATAAAATATATTTTCAATACAATTTTAATGTCAGGAGTGTATCCTGATCCATGGAAGGCTGCTAAGATCATACCACTTCCGAAAAATGCTAAAGGTGTAGAATTTAGGCCAATATCAATATTACTTTACTTGTCCAAAGTCTCCGAGAGAATCCTGCAAAGACAAATTAATGCTTATCTTTACAGAAACTCGTTGCTTTCTCCGAAACAATCTGTCTTTCGTAAAAAACACAGCTGTATTACAGCTCTTTCAAACGTCACTGAAGACATTAGCCAAGCGTTTGATAAAGTAGAGGTGACGTTTTTGGTTTTGCTTGATTTTTCGAAGGCTTTCGACACAGTTAATCACGATATTTTATGTAAAAAGCTTATTCAGATATTTGGTGCTAGTTGAGGACAATTTGTCTTGTTTTCTTCCAAATGTTACCGGTGTTCCACAAGGTTCAATACGTTGTCCACTACTGTTTTCAATTTACGTTAATGAACTTCCATCTATATTTAGTAACTGCTCTTCTCATATATATGACTCAACTGTACTTTAGCTGCCCCCTTGGGCTCATTGAGAATGGAGTCTTCTGTGTCAACGAAGATCTCAAGAAAATTGCATATTGGTCCAATTCAAATGGCCTCATTTTAAATCCAAAAAAATCCAAATGTATTGATATATCCAGAAAACGACTTGACAATGCTCCTATCGAATATGTTGAAGCCGCAAAAAATCTCGGAGTGACTTCTAACCGCTTCCTAACGTGGGACAATCATATAAACGGTGTGGTCGGCAAAGTATACGGCGTACTTCGTACATTATGGTCAACTCAGTTTCTTACACCTGCAAAAACACGTTTACTTCTTTGATTATTCCGATTTTAGTATATGGTTGTGAAATTTACTACAATTGTAATCATGTAAGCAAGCGTAAGCTTAATGTGGCTTTTAACGGTGCTATACGTTATGTCTTTGGCCTACGTAAGTACAACAGATTATCTGGTTTTGCTACACTCCTGCTAGGTATGCCTTTGGAGAAATATATTGAGCTTCGCAGTGTTACGTAGCTGTTACGTATTGATATCACGGAAACCACAATATTGTTTTGAAAAGTTAAATATTGCAACCTCGCACAGGTCTCGTCAATTGATTCATTCTCGCTGTTCTTTCCTAACATCCGAACGTCAATTCTTTTTAAGCTCTATTCGCCTTTGGAACTCTTTACCGCGTTACATTAAAGAAATTGAAAATTTTCAAAGTATAAAGAAGGTTTTAAGAAAGCATTTTTCTGAAAATAGGTAAACTATATAGAGAATTTTTTATATTCCATAAATCATCTTTTGGTAATTAGATATTTAATGAAATTTTGATATACATTTTTTATTTTTTTTTCTTAAAAATATTATATCTTACTGTTATCAGGCAATATCGAAATAAAAATAAAATGAAAAACAAAAGTGTTAATAAAACTGCATACTCAAATTTTCAAAATCAAAGTTTTTCGATTTCTAAAAAATAAATAAATATTTAAAAATCGATTTTTCAAAAACCAGTCACTGAATTTTTTTTTGAAATTTTAATTTTATATGAATATTAATAATATCTTCAAAATGGCGTTTCAATTTTTTTTTTAAAGTTTTCAAAATTTTATTACATAAAAAAATATGTTTTTTTTTTTAAAACGCTCCAACGAATTTTTTTTTGGCATCTTTGTTTTCCCTCAAACTATATCCACTAAGCAATATAAAAACATTTAATTATGTGTATTATCCAATATATATTTATTTTTTAAATAATTTTTGATTACGTCACTGAATACTACATACAATGTAACCCCTCATACATTTATTTATACATATATATGTGTCTTTAAAAATAACATGAATATATGCTTATACATACCTACACACCAACCTACATCCTTCATATTCATTATAATAAGTACATATTTACATGCCTATGTTCCATCCATGTTTGTATGTACATATGTATAAATCTCCTAACTTACATAATTAAAATCCATAACATATATTTAAATATAGATACATTTGAAGGTAGGTTCCTATGTAACTATTCTTTGAATCATCCATTCAACAATTCATTATAATAAGAATCACGGTAATATTACCTACATGGGCTTTAAGCCTGCGCCAACAGCGTCAGTGGTTAGCTACATTAAAGTTAGTTACAAGAGCAAGTTCGTACGATCCAGTCGTGCATTTTATTTATTTTAAGAATACATTTTTTTAAATGTTCAAGATAATGCCAGAAAACTCCCAAGTACGAATTTTCGAAAACATTCCTTAAGCCTGATTTCCCATTCTCCTAGGTGTCTACATACAAAATAATCTATTGGTTAAAAAGTTTTTTACAATATTCACCAAGTGTCCAGGGAATCAAAATCCTCTAAGCTTTTAAAGGAGTACATTTATCCAGAATATATCGAAGTCCTTCTCGATGCAGATTGGCAATTTTATACAACTTTTTGAGCACAAAATTATAAATTCCGTCAGATCCTGCTGATTTCTTGCAGTTTCCCGATCTGATGGATTCACTTACCTCCTCAGGATTTGTGAAAAGATCAATCGCGACCTTAGAACAATAGGGTTCTAACTGCACTCAAGTCATTTTTGAGAAAATTGAGAGTGAATTTTTGTTTGTCTTTAACTTTTATATTTTTGCTTGGATCAACACGATTTTTAAGTTAAGTTATGTTGATCTGAATTTAAAAATCTACAACTTAATTCTTAGTCTTGCAGTAATAAGTAGTTAAAAAAATAGATAGAACCTTGTTACTCAACGCTAAGTCGTTTGAGCATAGAACAATAAGGTTCTAGTTACCTGATAGAACTTAGTGTCATGATTAGAAATTCATTTTTGTTCAGATAGAACCCTGTTAACTAAAAGAAATAATAATTTTTTTTAAACGAAGTTTTTATTCTTTTTTATTATTTTTTTTAAAAAAGAAAACAAATAATCGTTTTGTTTGTTTTTTCGAAAAGTTTCAATTTTAGTTGTCAATTTTAAAATAAAGTTAGTTTTACCATCACGATCTAACAAATAAAAGGATTGAAAAAGTTGTTTACGTTCTGGTGTTGTCAATTTCTCGGCACAGTGGAACTTGCACTTTCGATCCCTGCCGTAGTCTATGTCTTCTTATTTTCCATTAAAACCAATTCTAAAAATAATTGTCATACAATGAGTTGCTGGTTTACTCATTACATGCTGTTTAGGCATAACACTAACAACACGTGATTGAGTCAAACTAGTATACCGATAAAATATGACAAAAGAATGAAAAAATTAATGCGAATTATAAGGGACATCGATAAATAAGACACGGAAATTTCTCCGCATTAGTTCAGCCGCCATCCCTGGAGATAAAATCTGACACAACAACCACCTACAGTCTCCGAATATCACGCCACACATCTTTTCTATCATTCTCTCTCTTCCTTAACCTCACCCTCACGCCCGCGCTGTGTTGAATCATTTAAAGGGTATTCATAATCCCTTGAGCGCGTGTAGATTATAAAAAAAAAAAAAAAAATAAACAATTTGTTTCGTTTTAATTTCTTTTTTTGGTACTGTTTTTCCCCGCGAACTTGTGTATGCTTCACCAGCCTAATATTTCCTTTTTAAAATGTTGTTTTTCCAATTTTTTTCATTGCCTATACGCTTACGAGTCTTATTATTCACAAGCGCACTTACCATTTCATTAGCTTCAAATTCAATGTTTACATTTAAATCTTCGGCTTGCGGTGAAGAATTATTGTCTTCGTGCACATTCGGAGCGGATGAATAGCTTTTCTGCCTGACCAAGTCTTCTTCTACTCCTGCAGGAACAATTCAAAAATCCTCAATGACAACTGGAATATTTTCTAAATTTATTATTTCTCCTTCCAAAAGAAACTGCGAGTGCGAAGTCATCTCAATAAAGTTATTGAAGAGGACATTTTAAATGAGTATATACTCGTATTTTATACAAAACACCTGTTGATTAAAATAGAAATACTTACTTTTACTCAATAAAATGTATGGATACAAATTTGGAAAAATTTTTAAAGTCACACAGTTTGTGCTTTTATGACGGAATTGTAAAAAGATTTAATTTAAAATGCATTCAGATAAAATTGTAAGTTAACACAAAATGCATAGGCTACATAGTTTTAACAACGAGAAACCTTTGAATATTTTGAAGCCACAAAGCTCAATCTACATCCTGTTGTGTAACAAAGTTCCATGTGCATTTTTTTATTTTTCTAAGTACACTAGGTTCTATTTACCACTTAGAACTTTGTGAACTTAGTTTTTTTAATAAATTGATGTACGTAGAGCTTTGTTTCCTGCATTTTTATTGACTATACTGGAAACTAAAAGAGATAGACAAATATGGATAAAACGAATCGAAAGAGTATACTCGATTTAGTACTACCACATATAAACGGTGATTTTTTAAGAGCTTGGTTTTTGAAAATTCAAAAAAACACAGAAACTTGTAAAAAGTGAATGAAATTTTTATTTGGATCGATAAATCAATTTCTGCCATTTATTTTTTTAAAATAATTTCACTTAAATGTTGCCCGCGGCTACGCTTCATGTGGCACCGTCCTGTTGGAACCACATGTCGACCGAGTTCAATTCTTGCATTTTCGGCAAAAAAAATCTGTTACCATCGAACGGTACCTTTCTCCATTGACCGTAACCCTGCGGCCTTCATCGTCCTTGAAGAAGTACGGCCCAATGATGCCGCCTGCCCATAAACCGCACCAAACAGTGCATTTTTCGGGATGCATTGGTAGCTGCTGAATTGCCTCTGGCTGCTCTTCACTCCAAATACGGCAATTCTGCTTATTCACGTATCTATTTAGCCAAAAATGAGCGGAAAAAAAACGGACGTAGCTTGCGAAACACATTTTTCACAGAGCACGAATTTTGATAATAAATTTCAATAATTTGCAAACCTTGTTCAGGCGTAAGTCTATTCATGATGAAATGGCAAACAATACTGAATCGAAATGTCAAATGTTCGTGGAATTTGTCATGTGTGATCTGTCAAAAATATAAACGTCAAAAACCAAGTAGTAAAAAAATCAGCCGTTATATATAACTCAATTTTGGAAAAAATGTCAGTTAGGACCATATTGTTCTAAGGTCGCGAAATAATGATTGCGCCATCGGAGCGATCGAAATGGTTAGCGGATACCTCCGCTTTTTCCCCTGCAGTAGACGCCGTAAATTGTTCTTTTATCTTATCGGGTAAAGTTTGCCTTCTTCCAGTGATGGAGTTAATTTTTCTAAAACAATTCGTTCCATGTTTGATTTCCTTGAGTCTCTTTTATAGCTGAACATCTTGAAATATTTAACCGCTTGATCCGATGTAGTATCTATATTGGAGTTTCTTTCTTAGGCTTTGCTTGTTAATGGCTAGGATATGAATGAAGAGGTTGGAAAATTTATCGTTGTTCTCCCTTGATTGTCCAGTGCGTTGTTGACTGCCTTCACAAACTGATATATAGCTCCATCTATTCCGATATTGTTGAGTTTAGCTTGGCTCACTATCATTTTCAGAGTTACAACGGAATTGGACCCAATTCATAGTTTCGGATTTTCTGGTGTTCCTAATTTTTTTTTTCCAAATTACCCCAATTTCAAAAGAAGAAAACAAAATATAGAATCTTAATATTCACTAGCAGGTACCAGTGAGTTTATTTGCGGCTTTTCTATCCAATAGGTACGGTAATTTAATGCCATCATTAATCTACCTCCAAAATTTCATTAAAATGCATTCAGGCGTTGAGGGTGATTGTATAACAATCTTTTGAACAAACGAACATTCAAATTTAAAATATGTTGGATATTACAAAAAAAGAAAACCATGTGGCGGTTTCGTGCTCACAATAAAATAACTGGTATTTGACATTTATAAACTTATTCATTCAATTTTGACATAAACTTACAACACCACACAAGTTCATACTTATTGTAGTAGATTCTTGGACACACCCTTTATTTATTATTACGATTATTCTGGTAAGACTATTGTTTGCTTACGACGTGCCGCGCGAAGAACTTTTATTATTGTTTTAAAGTGAAATTTTACACACTTAAATATAATTTGTTTTACTCTTTTTATTACATAATCATTTTAAATAAATTAGAATTCTAATTCTAATTCTCCAAAATCTAAAACAATTCTTTTTAGTCAAGTTTTAAAATTGGTTCTGGAAGATTCCTTTCAATCCAATCCAGCTGAATCAATCCAACATTGCCAATTTCCCACAGCTCTGGATTTTCTTGTTTAAACATTTCATACCATTTTTCAACTAGAGGATAGGGTGATAAGTCAAACTTGACCGATTCAAGGCATAATGTTGATCCAACTAGAGCAAAATCAGCAACAGTCAATCTATCACAGGCAGCATATTTCGTGTTCGAGCGTTCTAGATACATTTCGAAAACATTCAATGAGTTCTCAACTTTTTTCAGAAGTTCAGCAGTTCTTTTTCCATCGTATAACTTTGTTCCCATTGTATACATTCCGATTGGGTTGAAATAGTATCCCATGTTGAAGCATAATCGTTGATTGACTATGGCACAAGCAATAGGATCTTTTGGATATAGAGGACTATCAGGAGCATACTTGTTACACAGATACTGAAATGGAAAACGTATGACAAAAGATCTATAAAATGCTTAAGGTGTACAAACAATTATAATTGCAATTGTTTCTTGAAGATAGAATCCATTGTCGTCTAGGGCAGGTATTTCCTTTTGAGGATTTATCTGAAACATAAAATTAAACTGATGAAAATTCTGTTTTTAGTAAATCAATTTTGATTGTCGATTACCAACCAAAGCGAATGATTCAGTCTTCTGTTCTCCCAGGCGGCAACTAGTACTCACAAGTTCATATGGAATGTCTAGAGCCTCCAAAGTCATAATAACGGAAATAGTGCGGGGTTCGTCGGACAATCCATAAACCTTGACTGGCGTCATCTAAAATGGAAAAAAAATTGCTGAAAATTTTTAGATCAGTTTGAACTGGAAATAGATTGAACACATTCTTTAAAATTGACAGGGCTCCTATATGAAGTATGCATTGGCATAAAGAGGATGAAGAAAGTCAAAAGCACAGATCGCTTACCAGCAGAGTTGTACAGATGTGGAGAAGATATTTCGGCGAGGGACACACACCAAATTATCAACCAAATGTGAGAGGAGGAAAGTATGTCCGATGACTGAAAAATAAGGGCTTTCAGTCCAGTCTTTAAGAAAGGCGATCCAATATTCTTAAATTTCGCCTACAGGATCATATCAACTGAACTGTGTGAGCCTCTAAATGCTTTTCGCCAATCACTCATTGTCAACTACCATTATGGCTTAAGGACAGCAATTTGACTACAGACTAAATTTGTGTACAAAGCCAAATCCTGAAAAAAAAACCAGAGAACTTCAAATCGAAACTCATCATCTTTCCGTAATTTTACATCCGCCGATAAAGCATATCGCGACAAAAGCTTTTAAATGGGAGGAAGAAATTCCGAATCCCGGGAAAACTGATTTAGATTTTCCGCATAACTTTGAACAACAAGCAGTTGGAATTAAGAAGTACGACCTCGGGAGTTTACTTAATCTAGTTTTTATTTATTTCTCGATCATAAGAGAAAACTAAAATTCATTCAGATATAGCTAGAGCCGTTCCCCAAAAAAAATGCACGACTGCGTTCTTGTTCCTATGTTCGATCACATCATATGCAAAAGATTCTTAATAGAAACGGCTAAATGTATTTTTAAAAATTCTTAAATTTTTTCCAAAAAAAAAATTCATATGGAAATTTTAAGTATTTAATAATATAAATTCAAAAACAAAATTTAAAAAAAAAAACCGTCCACCCGTTTTCGAAATTTTGAATTTTTAAAAAAAGGAAAAAAATTTTTTTTCCAAAAATCGTAATAAACAATTTTTCGAAAATTTTGAAATTCAGTATTATTTAGAATTTGAAGTAACTCCTGTATAAATTTTTTTATCGAAATCCGTTCAGCCATTTATGAGAAATTCGAAAATCAATAAAATGGTTGTGTGGCAGGTACCGTTAATAACAAAAATTTTTATCAAAATCGTTAGAGCCGTTTTATAATTAAAAGATAATTAAGATGGTAGACAAATCTGTATGGCAAGTACCGTTATTTTTGGGGCTAAAACAACAATTCAAAAACTTATTTTAGACAATGACCTAGAACGCCTAAGCACCAAGTTTGAACAAAATCGGTTCAGCCGCTTAGGTTGTAGATCGTTCTACAGACAGACAGACAGACAGACGGACGGAACTGCCGGACCCACCCTTTTGGTGTTCTCTATCATCGTAATGTCAACTTTGATTAAAACCTCGAGTTCGATTTTTTTCCAAATGCAAAACTTGCCCAATAGTACCTATATCGGAAGTAAAAACAAGAAATGATAACAGTGGGCGTGGCGGTAGGGGGAATTTAGTAAAACCAAATTCTTAATTTTTGTTGCTCATACAAATAAACTATGAACATTTCATTAATATCGTCATTAATTGCTTTGCAATTTTTCCACCATCCGGCTCTTTAAAGCACGAATTTGGCTTAAAATTGTTGTTTTATATCGAATTATCTAATATTTGGAATATTATTCATTGCGAAACAGTTTAAAACATTAATTAAATTTCTCAAATCAGTAAGAATCTCAGAAAAAAATCTAAGCGTACCACCGCAGAAGAAATTTCTGAATAGAAGTCATCAAAGAAGGTATCTGGGATGTTCACTTCGTCCCAGTGGCGTAGCGTAGGGGGGCAATTGTTAGGGGGCGGCAATTTTCGTTCTATGCCTATTCTGTTTGTTTTTTTTACGGGACGACTGCTCGACTTTCCCTTTAAAATTGTCACTTTCAACAACTATCAAACCAGCAACTTGAATCTAATAAATCATTAATACAATACACCTGCACACGTTGGCAACATTATTTTCATTTATTCATTTTTTGCCACGCCCACACACCGTTGTGCAGTTTTACTGGCAAATTGGCAACTACAGGTAAATCAGTAAAAAGAATTCAAGATACAAGATGGAGCTGATGCATTAGACAACATACTTGGGAAAATTATGAGGGCATCATTAACACTTTCGAAAAAAACTGACCGAGGCAGACGAAAGCCTTAACACAAGACAAGATGCATGAGGTTTGCTAATTGGAATGCGATCGTTTTCTTTTCGTTGTTTCTTGGCCTTTAGAAACATGTGCTCCATGAAGAGTAATGATGTCTAAATTTACTTACAAACAGAAGAACTCGAACTTCATCAATGCTCGCAAAAATTTAATGCATTGCACTTTGCAGAGCTTTCTCACAGAACATCGAGAAGAATTGGTTGACGGTTTATTTAAATATTCTAAGAATGCGTGTAAAAACCTTGTCATTTCAATGGAAACTCCCTGGAAAATAAAAAAAACCACACGTTTTCACGAATAGAGATTCAGCTCTTTCCCACGACAACGAGTTAAGCCTTCACTATACATTCAACACACTTTTGTATAAAAGTAAAAAAAAATGTTTTATCTTATTCAAACATACTGCTCAATCCTATCTCATATTTCAAGTTTTACAAAAGTAAAAGTATTCTACTTTTTGCAAAAGTGGAATACTTATGTGCGTTTATTAAAAAAAATGGATTGAAACCAAACCTTACACAACTATTTTGTCCTTAACATATAAACCAGGGACTATTTTAATTGGTAATTGTTTTGTCTTCTGTTAATTACTATTTTGCACTGCACCCTATAATTAGCTCTTCTTTATTTTCTTTTTTACTGGCCCGCGCTCTGAAATAATATCAACTTTCGAAAAAACAGAACTAAATTGAGATATACAAATTTTGTCTAGATTAACAGCTCAAGCTAACACACCAACTATCCGGATTGACTTGTGTTGTACCTGGATCGTTCGAAAACAAAGCCGCTACTAAGGTAGCTTGGATAACCTACCTGATTCGTACTCGAACGCGGGCACTAACAATCACGCACTATTGATTTCAGTGTATTATATTTTTCTGCTCGGATTCGTTGACAGTTATTATTATTTGTGTTCAAATGATCAAATTTTTCTGAATACGGGCCTCTCTGTGTAATGGAAAATCTTTTCGTATATGAGGTTATTCTGAAAAAGATCTCTTCAATTTGCACTGACAGGACTAATGTTAGCAGCGGTGAATGTGGTGGCACGTGGGCAAATTTGGAAAGACGATTTTCTGAACATGTTTCTGAAATACCATTAATGAAGATTTGGTGTGCTGAACATAGCTCAGATTAGCTTTCAACTACATAGCTCACAATTTTTTTTTTTTTTTCAAAGTAGATAAACTTTCAATTTTGAATCGAATTTCATTTTATTTTCACGTCTCAACCATTCTGTCAACGTAGCTTCAGAAAATAGAATCCGAAATCAAGTTAAAACTACTGTCGATGACTAAAATACTGTGCGTTGGACGCAATAGTTCGAACTATTTCAAATTATTGGCGAGTCGTTGCATTGTATTTTGAAAGGAATAATGATACGCAGTCAAGGGAATTTGGTTTTAAGGATATTTTATTCATTTTTTCAAAGATTAAAAAACAAAAAAAAACTTCAGGCAGATTCATTACCTCTTATCTAGATGTCCGTCGACCAATTGGTTTCGTTAGTAAGTTAAAAACAAAATTGTGATTACTGACGATATTAAGTTTCTGCATAATATTGAGTTTTTTTTTTTTTTTTTTTATAACTTTGCACGCACTCAAGGGGTTATGAATACCCTTTATATGTTTTTCTTTAACACAGCGCGAGCATCTGGTGAAGAAGAGAAAGAAGGATAGGAAAGATGTGTGGCGCGATGTTCTGAGACTAAAGGTGGTTGTTGTCTCAGATTTATCTCCAGGGATGGCGGCTGAACTAATGCGGAGAGAATTACCGTGTCTTATTTATTTATGTCCCTTATAATTCGCATTATTTTATTTATTTCGTTGTCATACTTTATGGGTATGCTAGTTTACTCAATCACATGTTGTTAGTGTTATGCCTAAACAGCACGTAATGAGCAAAGCAGCAACTTATTTTATGACAATTTTGAGAATTGGTTTTAATGGAATATAAGAAGACATAGACAACGGCAGGAATCGAACCTGCAACCACGAGGTTAATAGGCGAGCACACAACTATCGTGCCACGGCCACCACCAATAAAGAAATACGCGTCAAGGGCAACTGGCGTTAAACCAGCCCTAGTCATGTACTTATAACAATGCTTTCAATGTCAAAGTGAAGATATTTTGCTTGCTTTTGCGGCTTTCTTAAAATTTGACGTTAAAAAATTACATAAATTAATTTCAGCAGATGTAGATTTGGAAACGCTTTACCTCCACATTTTAAGTGGGTTGACAACAATATTAGCACGTCTGCTTGCTTGCTCGCCTCATGCTGCAGATGTTGAAAGATGCATAAGTGCTAATAAATCTCTTTGAAAATTGGAATCCGAGATCATCCATCAAGATGACAGTAAGTGTTGCTTCGAAATCGTTCAATCGATGCAGTTACAAGTTGGTACCACCAGGAAACAACATAATTTCAAGGGAATATTCACTAAATGTGAGAACGATGAAGATAAATATAATTGCTGCGACATCGAAATAAATTCGATCTACTCCAATATATTAAAAAAAAAAAATTAAATTTTGTATGCATTCTTCGAATAGAAAGGAAGATTTTAAATAAGCACGAACATTGCCTTAGGGCTGGCAACGAAACCCAGTGGACCTACTAGACTAAACTCGATCTCGGTCTCCGAGACGTGAATACTTTAAAAGCACCCGAAACCGAGACTGAAATTTTTCGATTTTGACGAGACCGAAACGAGACTAACAAAAGGTAATTCAGATTTTTCCTTAAAACAGTCTCTGGTATAAACTTCATATTTTTGTACAGAAACTTTTATTTCTTATAAAAAGACTATAGCTTTGTCTTGGTGACTCCTTTACTCAAATGGTTATTTCAAGATAATTGCAACGTTCGATCTCAGATAAGCTGTGGTATGTACACTTGCGGGTTAATATTTGGAAAAGAGGTGTAATTTTGCATTAATCAGTCCTGTTAGTCAATGAATGTATGAATAAAGCATCAATCTCTGAGTTACAAATATTTCATAAAAGATTAATTTCGTGGCTGCTGTACATTTTAATTTGTCGCTGGTTAAAAATTTAAATGCACCAAAAAAAATAATCAAGGTAGCAAAAATTTCTTATGCCCCGGGCGGCAAAAATCCACGCTACGCCACTGCTTCGTCCTGAAAAGACTTATGCCGGATTTACACGAGTGACAAATTACCATTAATTCATGCCATTAAACTGGCAAAATAATGGTAAAATCAAATCAATATTGATAAGCATTTACACGGGGTAAAATAATGACTATTTGATTGATAATGGCAATCTACCATTAAAGAATGAGCAAGTTCATTCTTCCTCGCGGTGTGCCATAATTTTCAAAATGGCATCATTTTGGTTTTACATGACTAGATTATAATGGCAATATTTAATGTCAGTCTTCCCTGCCATTTTTTTAATGACGAAAACAATGACAAATTTTCAAACGATTTTGTCAGTAATGTCAATAAAATGGAAGAAATAATGGCAATTTGTCACTCGTGTAAATCCGGCATTATACAGTCCGTGAAGATTTTTTCGTAATTATCCCCAAACAACTGCGTAAACAACCACCACTGTCGATAAATCTTTATAATTTTAATTAAGATTTTGGTCAAACTATTAAACACAATTATTTTTAAATTTAAAACTTTTTTACTTTAGGAAAAAATTCACTTACGTTTCTTATTTTATTTTTAAATTTTGCTTTGAAAGTATTATTTGCAAGAAAAACGTCCGTTTTTGACAAAATCTTTAATAAGACTGGAGACACGATTTGAAACATTTCAGGACAAAAACTTGTATGCTCACATAATTGGTAAAAATAATTTAATTGACAAACTTGCATACATATCAGTGTTTTTCAGACTAATAAATTAAGAAAGATTAAATAATAATCTTTCCTTTCTCATTGGTTTAGGAATTTATATTCAATTATTTTAAGAAAGAATAGAGCTGCACAAAGTCTTTTAAGCCATAACTGTGCAAATTATAATTTATTGACATTTGACACTAAGCTAATGATTACATTTTGGTTGTTTTATTTGCGCTTTTTGGTTTATCAATGCAAATCTATTTATAGGTTTAGGTAATGAAAGACAAGAATACCAAAATGTTTGATAGAATGTTTTTAAATTTGAATTTATGAATTTTAAATTTAAATTGCAAGCATTTTTCACACAGTTGTGCCAGTGGTTGATTCGTCAGAGTATAACCGAAGAAGATCTAAAACTAGCAACTTGCGGCAAAAAAAAAATTATGCATCATCTATCCTTAGCGGGTAGTTCGTTGTCTAGTTGATTTTTCTGAGATTTCGCCTTGTTTGCGGTATTCTCGGTGGGATTTGCTACTTATAGTCATTTACAGCAAGACAATCATGTCCTTAGAAGAGCTGCCAAGTCATTTAATCGATCAATCAGTCGAAGGCTGTGATAAGCTTTTTTCTTTCCAGCCCACGTTGTGCTCGCCGATTAGCCAGGGTCGCATTGGAGAAAACACGAAACTCCAATTGAAAGGTCTTTAGAAAGGGAGCGGCTCAAAATGCTGTATTTTAAAATGCTATATAGTCAAAATTCTGCATCAAACACACGATAGGCCCGAAAATAGAGGCCGAATCAATGCAATTAATCGGTGTACAGGTTAGATCTCAGAATTTCGTACTGAATGTATCTTCCATATACTGTCCTCCACGATGTAAAATTGAAAAGAATGAATTTATTAACGTGCTAAAGTTACTTAAACAAAATTTTATCCTTGGTGGTGACTTTAATGCGAAGCACAACTTTTGGGGATGTAGAGGTATTTCTCAAAAGGGTCGAATGCTCTACGAAGCGGGAATGGAAAATAATTGCGATTTTCATTCGACTGGCAACCGGACTTACTGGCCGACTGATCCATCGAAAATACCTCGCCTTATTGATTCTTTTGTGGTCAAAGGAATACCCTCAAATAAAAAAGAAAGCTTTGATCTTTTCTCAGATCATTCTGCTGTTATTCTCACTATGAGCGAAAATCTTGTTAAAAGACCAATGGGAAAACCAACTGGGATATAGAGGAAAACTTTGAATTAAGGGTATCACTACAAACGACTCTTGAACTTGAAGACGCAGTAGATAACTTCGTCAAATTCGTACAACAAGCCACATGGAACAACACCCCGTACCAAAGAGAAATGTCGCGCTCTAAAAACATAATATATCCGCAGGAAATAAAAGATTTAGTAAAAGAGAAACGAGAAGCACGTAAGAAATGGCAACCAACTCGAGCTCCTCAACACAAGGTAAATTTAAATCGCTTGTATAAAAAAAAAGACGAAAGAAGAATTCAAAAATTCTGAAGTTGGAAATTATCTTAAAAGCTTGACAGCTGGAACAGAATCCAACTACTAACTCTGAAAAGCTGTTAAAGTAACGAAGAAACCAAAGCTCCCAGCGCCTCCGATTAAGAATGATCAAAACGAATGGGCGCGACAAAGAGAAATCAAAAGTTTTCGCGGATTACCTGGAGAACACATTTAAACCTTTTGATGGGCAAGGACTCAACGAAAATTTAAATATACGTTCTAACTCAAGCGAAAATTACATAACAAGAAATGTTACCCTTGCCGAATTAAGTAGAACAATTAGAAAACTTAAGTATAAGAAAGCTCCGGAATATGACTTAATTACGGCCGAATTTCTCATAATGCTTCCTCGCAAAGGGTTAGTTAATCTTCTTTATATAACAAATGCCACTCTAAGGCTAAAGTACGTTCCGAGCCAATGGAAGGTTGCAGAATTTATAATGGTTCTTAAGCCAGCAAGACCATCACATGATAAGAAATTTTATAGACCCATTTCGCTTCTGCGCGTAATATCTAAGGTCTTTGAAAGAATATTACTTCTGCGCCTGCACCAAATAATAGAAGAAAAATGCCTAATACCTGAACATCAGTTCGGACTTAGAAGCAGGCATTCGACAATTGACCAAGTGCATAGGATCACTGACGTCATTGAGAAAACTCTTGAATAAAAGACAATTTGTTCGGCGGTCTTCCTAGACGTGTTGCAAGCTTTTGATAAGGTGTGGCACGAAGGCCTAAATTTTAAATTAAGACAAATTCTACCTGAAGCACTTTATACGCTTCTGAAAGCATATCTAGAGAATAGACTTTTTAGAGTAAGACATAGAAACGATTACTCAGATCTCAAAGATAGTGGCTGGGGTATCACAAGAAAGTGTCTTAGGTCCAATATTGAACCTATTATTTACACGTACCTCAAACAGAAGACGCTATCGTAGCCACTTTTGCTGACGACACTGCAATGCTAGGAGTGGGCCAAACGATAAATGATGCTACGGCTAAATTACAAAAACTCTGAATAATGCATTCACTGACAAAATCATGGCGTGTACCGCTTAACGAACTAAAATCAGTCCATGTACGAATTTAGTATGTCGGCCGCCTTTGAAGGACTAAGCCTTCCGATCTGGTGCCCTAAACGAGAATCCGCTTTAAAATCGCGGTATAAGCAGAAACTATCACCGGATAGTTACCTGCACAACGGTAATTAAATTCGTTAAAAATAAATTGCTAGATAAGTTTCAACTTAGTTGCAATCAGGAGGATGAGGTTGTCGTAGTGCAGTGAAAATCTCACACTCCTATGAGCACGCGTTTTTCGGCCCTAATAGAGATTTTTGAAGGTTTTACACCTACCCACAAAAAAAAAATTCTGTGTGATACTGTATGGTCAGTGTATCGAATGAAAAATTTCAAGGCCTGTTAAAATAGTGGTTTTAGCTGGATATTTTGACTACAAAAACTGCTAACAAAAATGCAAATTTTTGTTTAGAGAAAAAAATCTGCCAAAAATCCTGCCGACTCTGGAAATCCTGTAATTAGAACGCAAAACAACGTACATATATGCCTGGACCAGTCGAACTTTTCTTTAGGTGACGTTTTAAATATAAAAAGAAACAACCTTGAAAATAGTCATTAATCCATTTCACAAAGAAACAAAAAAATTAGTTATGAGAGTATGTTAATGTATAATTAATTGAAATGTATTTATATAAATTTTTTTCTGCAAAAGTTTTCTGCTTCATTTAAAGCATCTTCAAAAATATCAGAAGTTTCTTGTTCTTCCACTACGGTAAAATTAAATGTTGAAAAAATTTGTTTGATTATACTAGGAGGAATAACGAAGGCATCACAACATTTCTCAGATTTATTACCACTTATAAGAAATATACTATTAAACATATCAATTATCATTCGATTCCTTCGTTGATCCTTTACAAGATTCATAAAACTGAACACTGTTTCAACTCCAGCATTTGAGATAGGCAAAACTAAAAACGAATTGACAAAGTTTGATAACTCTTTGTAGGGATTTTCATTACTCTGTAATGAGCGATACGCATTTATGATTGATTCAGTTTTAATTTGTTTAAATTAATCACCCCTATCACAGAGTCCCTCGTAGCAAAGTTCCGAATGTCTTGTTACGCTACGAATTCAAATAAATTCACATTATAAGGCCCAACCATTTTTTCGGAGTTTCAAAGTTATCTGATTTACGTCAATATATGAGAAGAACAATCGATTTCAATTTTTGTTGTTAATCTTTTGACAATTTAATTGTTTTTTTTAATCAAAATGGATTCAATAGGAATTTTGGAATATCCTTGGCCGATTTCAGGATCTTCTTAAAGCATTTCAAAAAGCCTTTTATATTGAATGCGATTTGTAATTGTTTTGTTTGCCCTTTGAAATTTAAAATTATAATATATACATAAATATGTAATACCTCCACATTTAATTTCGCAATAAAACTTACATTTCCCTTTTAGTTAAATATTTTTGTGCGATGTGCCTATTGTCTGCAAGTAATTATTTATTTTTAATTCCGCTTCCACAAGCTACTATGAAAATTATTTTTCGTAGAATAAACAGACAAACTATTTATTCGGGGCTAGTTATTTTCCCGAACTCCGAATTTTGTAGGGAATATTTTTAGTACGACGCGATTTATAATACATTTTTTCGGGATTCTTGTACGAATTTATTACGACACGGCCTGTGATAAAGCTGAATATATTATTCAAGGTTTGAGAAATGTGAAAATCTGCTAGTTTTCCTGCTAAAACCAAGTTTCCTACTAAAAAAAACTGCCGGCAGGATTTGAAAAAAAAAGTGCTAAAAGCAAATTTTTCCTGTTAAATTTAGCAGGGAAAATGGTAAATTGGTCACACTATGTATGGTCATAATCATAATACTGTACGGTTAATATTCTGCATTTCAAAATACTGTAAAACGGAAATACTGTATCTCAAAATGCTGTATCACCAAAATACTGTATCCCATAATATTGAATCTCAAAATTCTTCATCTGAAAATGCTGTATAAGCAAAACTGTGCAAAACATGTAACTAACTATTCCTTGAATAACCCATTCGAAAATTTATTATATACTAAGAACCAAGGTTATCTACATCGGCTTTAAGCCTACCTAATTATAACTAGACTACTTACCTACTAGCAGCTATAGGAGCAAGTTCGTTGAACGGCTCAACTGATGTCGATCAAAATGTTTATAAAGGTAAGCCTTGAAATTCTATAAATGATACTGCATACCAACAATTTGGATTTTTTGAACAAATAAAATAATTTCTTTTTTTGAAAATTCAATATTTCGAAAACGGATTGAAATTTTTTTTTTGAGAATTATGATCTTAAGTTTATAAAATTAAATACTTAAAATTGCCACTCCAATATGTGCGATCCAGTCGTGCATTTTATTTTATCAAGAATCATGTTTCAAGAGAACGCACTCAAACGTTGAGGCAAATCTATCAAATAGTTTTGCTGTGGCGGCCATTTTATATAGACCCCTACGAGCATTTTAGATAAAATGTAAAAAAGTGAATTTCGAGTGCTCATTAAATAGATTAAGATCCCAGGGCCGGCAGGCATACGTCATTTTATAATAGCTGATTTTTTTCTGTGAATAGATACCAAAGTAGGTAAGAAGGAATGAACATTACGAATCTTCAAACCTGGGGCTTTTCGGAGATAATCAGTGTTAAAAGTGCATAAAAATCATACCGAATTACGTTATTTTATCAAAACTGATTTTTGTATATGTTTAAGGAGATAGTGCCTTTGTTTGGCACTTGGCAGACACCTACAGTGGGCGTTTGGTCTGGCAGACACCTTAAAGTTGCTAAAGAATGGACCAATACATTATTTTATCAAAGCTAGCTTGTATGTATGTTCTTCAGACAACTATTTAACAATGTTTCCCAATCCGTCCCATTCATGTTATAATAACAAAACTAATTTTAGATAAGTTACTCAAATAAATATTTAACAATATTTTCAAAGCCGACAAACACCTACAGTGGGGCCTAACATATCAGCCAGGCCCCTGTAACCTGTACAAATTCGTGTGCCATTTTCGGTTTGCGCATGTACTGTTTTATTCTGGAGAGGACCAAAATCCCGTTCCACAAAATCCCGCATCAAAAAATCCTGCAAGAAAAAATCCCGCGAGATTTATTTTCTCTACTATTTTGGAAAATAGGAGCCAACTCGCGGGATTTTTAAATCAAATAAGAAATTAATTTCTGCTAATATTACAATACATTTTTAATACTTTTTGGGAATATTTATTTTAAATTATTTTTCCGAGTTCATTTATGTTTTTTTCTTTACTTTTTCGAAAGGGAAACATTTTTTTCACAAAAAGAATCCATTTTTGTGATTGTATAGCGAAAAATATACCAATTTTTAAAAATTGGTTTTTCATATCGTGCGATACATCGATTGAAAGGTGGGACTCAGTAGATTGCGAATATGCTATTTTTGACTTTCTAGGATGCTTGGTTTGGCCGCAAAGTGAAAAATATGTCGATTTAAAAAAATTATTGGTGAGTCCATATGCAAAGTTCTTAAGTCCAAAAAAACTTTGCTTACACCATAACTGGACCCCACCCCAAATCATATAATTGGCCCAAGCAGGGCGGTTGCAGGGGGGCAAAATTCCCCCGCTTAAGCTTTGTACTTTTTGCACAAAAAGTTTTATTTCGAACTTAAAAAGAAAAAAAGTGTCAATTTTCAAGCCTCAAGGACGTTTAGTTTGGCTGCACATGGAGTTTAAAGATTGGTCGATTCAAAGGTGACATTCCATAGGTCGCTAGGACCAGCCATTTAGCTGTAAACAGAGTTCAGAGTATGTAAACTTTCATGCCTTTAGGACGCTTAGTTTGCCCCCAAATTGAGTATAAAGATAATCATATTTCTTCGAAATAAATTTAAAGTTTTGAAAAGAACTTTTAAGTACTTTTATTATACGACGAATTTTTGTACAGAACGAATAAAATTCACCGTCCAATAAAAAAAAATTTAAACAACGATAACTGGCCAGCAGTGGACGTAATCCACCATACCCAGCCCCATTCCCACCAACCAGCCGTCGTCCATCCATTTGAAATCTATTTTTTTTTTATCTCTTAATGAGGCTTCACCTCTACCGAGTTCTAACAAGAACGGAGGAATTTTTCGAAATAAATCCTCCTTTTATACTTTTTATTCAACGGTGAATCTTTTTTCCTTCGTTTTGCATGCTTCTCATCATTTCGAGTGACCAAGAATTTATTAGGTCGGATCGGAGTAGTTCATTTCGTATTAAAAAAAACAGTACAATGTTCGTTCTTGTTGATTCTCATGCATTTGAGTAACCAGTTCTTTCAAAGAATTACGCTACAACTACAACAACGACAGTCAGCACTGCTCAAGCCGACGAGATAAATTCAAATTTTATTTAAAAAAAAAAAACCTATGTTAGACTTAAGACACTTATTAGTATAAAATGTATAAAATAAACCAACAATTTAACGAAGCAGAGCCCCTTCTGTGCTCGCAGATATATAATGTTAGACTTAAGAATTAATTATTTGTAAATATGTAACACTGTAAAAATTTGAGCTGAATAAATTGTATATAAATTACGCTACAAACTAGTCAATTTAGTACTAAAAAATACGGGATTATGTGATACGGGATTTTGGGCTGCGGAATTTTGTGATGCGGGATTTTGGGATGCGGGATTTCGGGGCCAACCTGTTTTATTCGTATAGATGATTTTATCGCCAAAGCGATCAGGTCCAGAAATATTGAAGTTTGTGTTGATTCTAGTCGGAGGGAACGTTCATAGTATTTTATTGACGGTAGGAAGTATTGATCAAATATTATGTCAATTTTCGGCGCCTGTAATGGAGTAATCATCTGCAACATTTTCTTTGGAATATTTCTAATTTAGTTGGCACATCCTCCATAGTGTGTAATAAAAAAAATATTAATTATCAAGACATCTATGTATATGTGACGGTGACCGGTTCTCAGCGTCTTCTAATTTTAACATCGAAATGGTACATTGACATATGCACTGAATTGATTGAATGAGATAAACATAAAAGTTTTGTAATATCAATTTAATCATCGATAATCGATTGGTATACCTTATGATAAACTGAATTTAAAATTCAACGTTAACGGCAATAGGTAAAATAAATAAAAACATTTTTATAGTGATTTCTAAAACTATCGTTTGGTAACGAATTAGGCTTGTGAAACATTGTTAAATATTTACTTAAATAACTTATCTAAAATTAGTTTTGATATTACAACGTGAATGTGATGGTTTTCCGGTAGCTTTTATGTGTCTTCCAGATGAAACACTCCACTGTAAGTGTCTGCTCACTTGGGAAACATCGTTAAATAGTTGCCTGAAGAACATACAGCTTAGATAAGATAACGTGAATGGGGCCGCGTTTTTGACAACTTTAAGTTGTCTGCCAGACCAAATGCCCACTGGAGGTGTCTGCCAAGTGCCAAACAAAATTTAAGGCACTATCTCCTTAAACATATATAAAAATCAGCTTTGATAAAATAACGATTTATATGCACTTTTAACACTGATTATCTCCGAAAAGCCGCAGGTTGGAGGTTCGTAATGTCCATTCGTTCTTACCTACTTTGGTATTTATTCACAGAAAAAAAATCAGCTATGATAAAATGAAAATGCAAAACATTAAAAGCTTGGCAAATATTATGAGGACTCTTCACCATCGATTGGAACCATTCACCACTGGTTTACTCAATTTCGGTTTGGTTCAACCATCGTACACAAGTGACGCCGAACGTTCTGGTCGTCCAATTGAGGCAGCAACAGGAGAAATGGCCGACAAAATCCATGGTTTGATAATGCACGATCGGCGATTGAAAGTGTGCGAGCTTGAAAAGGACACCGGCCTCCATTTTATATAAATATTTGGACATGAAAAATCTCTCCGGAACATTGGTGAAGGGTTTGTTCTTAGTCGACATCACAACTGGGTTTTTGAGTCATTTCGTAATGTGGAAGAAATCTGGATTCACCACAACACATCACATCAGAAACCAAGGAACAGCCAAAATAATAAACTCCTTTCTGCTGGTGAATCGAAGCCGAACAAGGTTTTTGGGATGCGGTTGGTCATCGGTTTTTGGGATCGGTTGTCTAGAAAAAGGTAAGGCGATCATTGACCCATATTACCCAGAACTGCTGGATCGATCCAAGTCAATTTGCAGCAAAAACGGCCACATTTGGTGAAGAACAAAGATCTTTTTCAGCAAGACAACGTATCGGCCTGCGCACAAGACCGCAGTCGCAATGTCAACATTGCATGAGTTGTGATTCGAACTCCGCACTCATCCAGCATATTCCCCAGACTTAGTCCTCTATTACTATTTTTTGTTACCAAAAAAGAAATGGCTCGTTGGTAAGAGATTTGGTTCGAATGAAGAGGTCATCGCTCAAGCAAACGCTTATATTTTGAGGGACTCCAGAATTCCCATTATTTGGAGGGCATCAAAAATTGAAGAAACGTCGGATGAATGTGTATTCAGCTTTTATGCCGAAAAGAGTGTTATTTTATTTTTCAAGAACTTATTGAACCACCCTTAGGCTCCTACTACTCAGTGGCGGACTAAGGTTGGGGCGGCGGGGGCGGTCCGACGCGGGCCACCGGTTCGGGGGCCTCCAAAAGCCTACATGATCCTTTGATCAAAAAGATTGTACAATGCCTTCGTTTGTTAAAAGGCTTTGTGTGGGCCCAAACAAAATTTTGTTTTTTGGGGGGTTAATAAAAAACAAACTAAGTGAGCAAATAATTCATAATTTAAGATGTTTATTGTATGTACATGTATATTTGAGACCATCACACAAAATATAAAGTCAAAATATTAATGTTTAAACGAAATAGGTATAAATAATTTCGCGAGGGCTTCGAAAAAAAAGTTGTCAATTTGCTGACATTTTCTGAATTTTTTGTGAGCTTGAAGAAAATAATCGAAATGCTTTCGTTAATCTAGAGATGTTTTTTTAAAAAGCAACGTAGGATCTAAGAAAACTATTGAAAACTAAAAAAAGGAGGTTTTTGAAAAAAAAATCAGTATTTTGAAAAAAAAACATAGATCTTTATTTTTTTGCAAAATTGGCCAATTTCTGATGACAGCAAATGCGAAAAATTCAGTTTCAAGAAAACTCGTTTAAATTTTTTTGTGGCTTTTGAGTTGAGTGCGCATTCGTAGTATAAAAGTAAAATCGTTCGATTAAGTTTAAAAAGGTGGACCCAAAAATTTCAATGGAATCTTTGCACACCTAACGTAAGGCTTAAGAAACTGAGCGGGCGCTAGGCGGCACAAGTTCGTAAACCGATGGAGTTTCACTCTTCACTCCTGTTTTCTTCTTTTGGAAGATCTTTCGATGCAAGGTTATTGGTGAAAGCAAGATCACCTTCTGTTAAATTTATAAGAATGTCAAGTTTTTTTTGTTTTTCCGAAATTCTAATCCTATTGCATTTGATTATGTTATTAATCATACAAATTTAGAGAATGTAACAATGAAGAAAGATCTAGGACTAATCCTGGATACAAACCTTTCCTTCTTATCGCATTATGATTTCATTGTTAACAAACCTATTTATTGTAAGTCAAAAGAGTTTTACAAGATATGCATTTTACAAGATAATTTTAAACTATTGTGTATAGTTTTAAACTATTGGTATCATGAAGCTGTTCTGATGAAGGAGACAGAAGGTGACCATACGAACTTCTAAATAATACAATATCAAAGTGTCGTGTTTTGACTCATTAGAACCCACTCAATGAGCAATAACCCAATAACACCGGTGTTAATGTTAACCCGACGGCGACTTGAACAAAATGGCCATTATACATACAAATATGAACTGAATAGAAAGTTTGAAAAATTACATCAACTTCTTACACTCCTTCTTACACTTCTTTAACACATAGGACCAACTATCGGCTGCATGACCCCTTAGGTTAGGTTAGGTTGAAGTGGCCGTCAGGAAAACGACTGACACACTTAGGCCTTAGATATGTCCATTGTGCTACCACGTGAAACAATTGGATCCTATAATGAAGCGGTTTAGCTGATCCCCGGGGTCATCGAAGAAATATTCTCCCGGGTGTAATCTACGTCCTTGGGGGAGAGCAGGAGATGCGCAAAGAAGATGGAAGATAGTCTCCTCTTCCTCCTCGTCCTAACAACTTCTGCAAAAGTAAGTAATTAGAAAATACGCTAATTCATTTGGCGTATCTGTCAATTAAGCAGTGCCCAGTTACGAAACCTATTACGGCGCCAAGATGTTTCCTGCTCAGAGAGAGCATGACGTTTTGAGCGTCTTGGTTCTATTACTGGCCCGATTTGTCTGGTAGCCAGGCAACCCCTTGACACGTATAGGATTGGTTAGTTAATTGGGCTGACAATTGATGACGTTATCGTCACACATAGATCAGTGTAGATCCATTGTGTTACCCGCAGTGTAGCCACTCTTTTCCGATATAAACCTGTGTCCTCTGAATCAGTCAAGCTAACATTTGGAGGCATTGACGAAGTTCGATATGTTAGGTCCTGAAATATTAGAGAGCTCTTCCAAGTTATTGAAGAAATAGCTGCCTAACAGATTCTTCCTCTGATGGTGACAAAGTGCAGGGCAGTGGCAGAGAAAGTGTGAGGTGTCCTCATGCACATAGTCGTCACCACATTCCCCGCATATATCGTTTGTACTGAGTTTCATTTTGAAGTTATGATATCCCAGCAGGTTATGTCCAGTGATTATGCTTATAAGAGAGCGAAGGGATCTCTTGTTGAGTTGTATTATTTTGTCTGTACTCTGCTTGTGGAAACCGAGCCGACTGGAAGAAGCTTGTTGGTTGAGGCCCTGGTCCACCCCGGACTGTAGCGCCACCTTAAGTAAGTAAGTAAGCTTGTTGAAGCATGGCCATATTTTCCTGGTAGTGTCACAAGTGTCAAGTAGGCTCCACCTTGATTTGGATTTCTTTCGGATTCCGTCAGAAATTTTTTGTTTAATGTAACAGGGTGAAATATTTACCAGCTCTGCTTGACTCACGTCAAGCGCTGATCCCTGTCTTGCCAACTCATCGGCATTTTCGTTACCCGATATACCGCTGTGTCCTGGGACCCAGCAGAGTCTAACATTGTGTTGCGTATCAAGAACCTTTAGCTCTTCACGGCAGCAAGAAAAAGTTTCGATTTTATCACAGTGGCCGAAATCGCTTTTATTGTCGCTTGGCTATCTATATAAAAGGTGATATCAGCCCGTGGTAGCGCCATCATCGTTACCTGTCTAGCAGCTGTTTTCCCTGTCAGGACCTCCGCTTGGAAGACACTACTATAATCTGAAACCTAATTGAGTTGTTTAACTCAAGGGATGTCGAGAAAAAGCCTTCACCAACACCAGTGTCCATTTTGGAGCCATCAGTATAGATTGCTGTCGCTGATTCTTGACACGTTTAGGAAGACTTTTAAATAGGAATTGAAACATTTTTGATTTCAATATTAGTAAAATTAAATTAAAAAATATTCTCAAAAGCTTTTTGTTTCATTTCTTCTTTTATATTGACGTAATATTATTCGTGTATATTTTCCTTTTGTATACTTGTGTAAGTGATATTTGTAATAGAATTTGCATACTAACATCTAACACTGAATTAAATGATGAGCCGGTGGTATAACACAGTTTTCGGTGTTAGCAATCTGTTGTTCGCATGGCGGTGCTTGCTATAAGCTCTCTTTGACCAACTCTGATAGTGTGAAAAAAAACTGGGGGCTTTATTCAGCTTTGCCGCCCCAGGCCTCTGACGGGCTTAGTCTGCCACTGCTACTACTACCTTCAACTTCGTCGATGTTAATTAGATGATCGATGAAAAAGAAAGAGCTTAAGAATAGTGATTGCGATAGCTATAGAATTTTCAACACATTTAAAAATTAGTAGAGCTATGCCATCTGCTCCGAAATCAAAAATGATCTGAATTTATCTAGAGACCAAAATAAGCCAGCTTCATTTATTTGAAAAATATACTCCATCATTGTGACTTGTTAGTTATTTCGTTTCGGGTTGTAATGAATTGGGGTATTCAGTTTTAAGTAATTGCAATGGACGTTTATATAAAATATTTACAAAGAACATGCTCCATATGTCAAGGATGCGTAAAGTCGAGTCAATAGACCTTTTTAAACAAAAGGAATGTTTTTTTGTTGTTAAAAGTGAAAGTGTATACATACACACAGTCCACTATTCACGATTAACCCTTTTGAATTTGAACTTATAAATACACCTAACTAAACAAAGCTAAAAAAAAATAAAAAAAAACACAAGCAACTAAGGGAAATGACCACGGATCCTCTCAGTCCTCATTCATTCATGAAAATTTCTTTGTATCTAATGATGTTTTTTAAGAAAGTGCCTTTTGCTTAAAAATGTATGTAAAATGTGCACTGTGTCATGATGATGGTAGATAATGATCATTAGATATGTTTTCTTTTAGCCACAACCGACACGACAACATATATACTATATTATATATCAAAACATTCAAGGCTAAAATGAATTTGACATAGATTTTCTTCAAGCATATTTATTATAAAAAAAAAATAGAACCCTGTGGCTAGGTTTTGTTTTATATATCTTTTCGTCTTTTATATAATTTTTTTTTTTTTGTTATTTTTATTCGAAGGATATAATAATAGAAAGGAAGTATAAATGGAACGTTGATTGGACCCAAAAGCACACACACGGAGCACTCTTCATGCACCACCTAAATATTTTGCCATCAAATCTGTGATGTGAAAGGATGTACTTAAGAAAGATGCTCTTGACACTTATCTCTTTCAGGCACAACAAAACAGCAACAACATGCATTTACACTTGTGTTCTCTGACTGTGCTGATGTGAATGTGGTGCTGCTGCTGCTATAAGTTGAGGGTTTTTCATATCTAGAGTCTGGACTTATGGTGAAAGCAAATTGTTTTTTTTTTTTTTGTCAAAGTATCTTATTCTATTTATGGAATTCGACAAAGCTTTATATTATTCCATGTTGTCTGGTATGAGGAAACGATATTTTTGTATATAAGTCTAAGTCGTTTGTTATGGCAGAGTCATAGAGTATCGCAAATTAGGTGACAGAGATGGCACATTTTGTTATCCTAATGCAATCATCAATTTGTTGAAAAGCAAAAAGTACAACGCAAAACTAAGATCAAAAGGGATATAACAAATTACAAATTATTTTGGCCTCATTTAACAGGAAAGCGAGTAGTTCGCTCTATGGACGATGTGACAGGACAATTATTTATACTAACTCAAACTGGAAGCCACTGATTAATGTCTAATAATTATGGGTGGTTGAGTTATAACTTTTTTATACCTACATACCTACAGATATGGAATTTTATATACGAGTAAGTATATGGAGAGGACTTTACTAATGCGTGGGAAGTTTTAATGATATAATAGTCATTAGTGTCGATGGCATTGAAATGCTATAGGTATAGCTAACATATACATACATATATTTGGTGAGTCTTCAAAATGTGCGGGAGATTAAATACGTAGAATATTTGAAGATTGCTTTTTTTGACAACACAACAACGAGTTTATGATTGGAATTTGTAAGTGGGATGTCCTTGAGTATAAAATTGTCCTGCTTTCAGGACGAGTGTAGTCAGTGATGGGTGTGCTTAATCGAGCAATTTAAAAATTTCATTTAAACGAATGGCTCAATTTTCCACATGAAAATTACACTCAGAAAAATGTATGACAAATGTACTCAATCAAAGCAAAAATGGAAGCATTTAAGCTTCAAGGACATTGTATTATGGGCGTGAAATAAAGCAAGGGTCCTCAGCCGAAGAATACAATTTTAAATTGTTTTTTGTTTAAGAATAAAATTGTTATTAAAATTAGGTGATATTCTTGAAATCTTTTGTTCAAGGTAAAATTGTATATTCTCAAAGGAAATAAAATGCACGACTAGATCGCACGTACGCTATCATCGTAATGTCAAGTTTGATTAAAATCTCGAGTTCGATTTTTATTCCAAATGCAAAACTTGCCCTTTAGTACCAATATCGCAAGTAAAATGTAAGGTGTATTTGATGAGCTTCACTTTCTCGATTCCATATTCAATTCTTTCTTGTGGCATTTAGTTGTAACAGTGTTTTGTTTTTTGAGGGCAAAACTATCCCCAACACAACAGGATTTCCCAAAAAACGGGTCCACAACAGCCTAATTTTTTAATTGCGATATACATAGGTGCTATTGGGCTAACTCGAGATTTTAATCAAAGTTTTTTTTGATTTTTTTCTCAAATTTTGTTTTTAAATTTATATTATTAAAGAATTAAAACGTTCATTCCAATTTTTTTTTAGAAAAAATTTAAGAATTTTTATATATAAAAAATTAAGTGAAAAACGATTTTAAAAATATATTTAACCGTTTCTATTAAGTATTTTTGCACATAATGTGATCGAACATATGAGCAAATGCGAGCGATCCAGTCCTCCATTTTATTATATTTTGAGTTGCCATTACTGACCATCTGTTAAATAATTTAATGCAAAAAAACAACAATTGATTTGTTTTTATTTCTTCAAATAAAAAAATACAACTTGAATTAAAAAATCCAAATAAAATGGAATATACATATACATATAAAGCAGTAAGAAATATCAAAAAGTTCAATTTTCCACATCCTTGAGGTCCTAAATGTTGATTTTAAATGTTGAGGTCCTAAATGTTGATCTTATGTGGTTGACGTTTTTTTACTTGCGATTATAGCTACGATAAGGCAGGTTATGCATTCGTCGAAAAAAAAAGTTTTGAGATATCAATCAAACATGACATTACGATGATAGCGAAGACGAAAAAAGATGGTCTAAAAATCTTATCCGTCTGTCTATCTGTCAGTCTGTCTGTATGTACATATGTATAGAAACCTACAGCCCAAACGGGTGGGCCAAATTGCTTCAAACTTGGTCTGTGGAGTTTTTTAGGTATTAAGTGCAGAGGAGAAATTTAAATTTTTTTTAGAGCAAAAAATAACGGTACCTGCCATATAACCGTTACGTTAAAGCCTATTTTTCTCGGGAACTGCTCCAAAGATTTTGATTTAAAAAAATCAGTGCAGCTTTTTAGATACCGATCATATTTTTTTTAATGTCTATAAGCGGTACTTTCCATAGGACAGTTTTTTTTGCTTTCGACTATCTCATAAACGCCTTACCCGATTCCTTCACACATATATAGCCTTAGGTTGCCCAATTTATACTGCGTACAAATATTTTTAATTAATATTTTTTTGTATTTTTAAAAGCCCATTAATTTTTTTCAAAAATTATATATATAATGTATTTGCTGAATACCTATGAATTGGCGTTTTTGAATTTTTTTTTCAATTTTTTTCAAAAAATTTAAAAATAAAACTTTTTTTCTCAAAAACCGCTCCACAGATTTTTAAATTTTTTTTCTCATAAATTCAAATCCACCCAAGCAATAAAATGGCGTACTTTTTTTGAGCTCAAATTAGTTTAAGTATTTTTTTTCAGAATTTTGAATTATTTTTTCTTTGATTAATCCGATTTAATTTTTTGTTTTTAAGTTTATATTATTAAATATTTAAGATTATCATACCAATTTTTTTTTAGAAAAAATTAAAGAAACTTTGTGTAAAATATATAAAATAAAGTAAAAAATGACTAAAAATATATTTAGATTTTAAATAGAAATCTTTTGCATACGATTAGATCGAACATAAGTGCAAGTACGTGCGATCCAGTCGTGCATTTTATTTTTAATAAACCAGATAAGGTGCAAATAGAGGGGTTATATTGCTTGCTTGCAAAAATGTTAGCGTTCATTATTTAAGTATCAAGTATTTTATGAACTTCGCTTGTACACTCTTTAAAGGTCGAGTTGGAGTAGAAAAGTCAATTAAGAAGGAGTTATATGAAATATGAAGGGAAATCCTTTTTATCAACTTCTTTTATAAAAAAGATTTAGTTAGTTTAAATACCGCCATAATAAAATTTTATAGTTTCGAAAAGTTACTCCCAAAAAAATGTGACATTATACCAAAAGATCAACATACGACAGCATACATTTTTGATACGGGTCTCGCAATTGGGTGAATAGCCGTGTTTTGATAAAAATTTTAAAAGTCACTGCAAATAAAAACTGAAAATAATTGTCGATCAATGGTCAACTCGACTTTGAATTCTAAATGACTTGAAATTCTGGTTTGACACGAATTTTAAGGTTAAGTGATTATCAATAAAATTTGACATTTTTTGACTAGGCAATAAGTCAACTAATGCGTCCAAGTGAGATCGCCGGAACGAAACGCAAATTTTGTGGGCTTAAGGAGTTAAAAGTTATTTTGAATAGAATTGTATTAAAAAACAAAAACCTTCTTATATTTTAAAGTCGCTTTTTACTTCAATTGAATCACAACATTTCAAAAAAAATCGCAAGCCCGTTTTCGAAATATTTAATTTTCAAAATAATTTTTTTTTCTAAAATCAAAAAAAATATATTTTTCTACAATTTTGGTATGCAGTATTATTTATAATTTGAAGGCCCTCCTACAAATATAAAAATTTTGATCAAAATCTGTAGAGCCGCTTATGAGAAAGTCGAAAATCAAACAAATGCTTGTATGGCTGGTATCGTTAATAACAAAATACATAACAAAAAATATTCGACCAAAATGTAGATTCTACTAAAAGGAGTGCATACACTAATTTTTGTCGAAATCGTTAGAGCCGTTTTCGAGATATTAAGATGGTAGAAAAAAATTGTATGGTAAGTACCGTTATTTTCGAGGCTAAGAAAACGATTCAAAAATCTCTTTCAGACAATCACCTAAAACGCTTAAGTACCAAATTTAAAGAAAATCGCTTCAGCCGTTTAAGCTGTAGATCGTTTTACAGACAGAAAGACAGACAGATGGAATTGCGGGACCCACTTTTCGGTCTCCTCTATCATCGTAATGTCACGTTTGATTAAAATCTCGAGTTCGATTTTTTCCAAATGCAAAACTTGCCCTATATCTCCTACATAATCGCAAGTAAAAATCGGAATGCATGTAAAATTTATGCGCATTTGAACTGCAAATATTTGCGTTCTACATTTATGAAACTCTCATTCGTCGGACTTTCACTTTCGCAAGCATGCATTTATGGAAGCACACTATGCTTTGAAATATATTTAAATTTTTTTTTTCCAAATTTCGCAGAAAAGGTCTAAAATATCACCCTTTTACGGAGATGAAATTACATCTGAAATTTTCCAATTTTTAGTATAAACTTTGAGATTTTTTTAAAGAGTTTTTAATCCAACGAAATCTTAACCATCTTTCAATGGAATTCTTTTGATTTGTATGTCTTATAAGTGATCTATGGATATAACACACACTGATAAGCTTTTATGTATTACTAAATAATATGCACTTACATAGGTACATACTTGTTACTTAAAGCGTTTTTCTTTTTTAGTTCAGAGCAGAGTCTGAGTTGTCAAAAAATATGTTTGTGTTTCTTTTTAACTCAGAGCATGCAGAGCTCCAAATGTATGTTTCTTTTTTCGTTCTGAACATGTGTAGATGGCACTGGACGTGCTCGATCATAATTGACTGAGCATGTGAGTAAATTGCTGAACGCACCAAATGCCATGTGTGTCAAGAAAGAAAATGTGAAGAAAAAAATTATGAGATACATAAGTTGGCGAAAGAAATTTATAGTTTATTGATTTTCCGTACTTGGGTGTGTATAAGTCTACAAAAAAGGGAAGGTATTGTGTTATATTGTTTTTTATGGTTAAAATGTGTTCTCATTTGTGTGGTTCAAGTGTGCTTATAAAATATATCAGTGTTCGGTGCTCGCTCTGTTTGGAACAATTTCAGTGCATAATCTATGTTTTCGAACTCTGTTCAGTGCTTTGCTCTGCACGAAAAAAAGAAAACGCCTTTAAAATGTGTGTTGATATTCCAATTGTAGAGCTTTGGTAGGGGGCGTTACTCAAGTTTTAGTTAATTAATTTTTTAACTAATTTGACAGCAGCTTACACAAAGCCACTTAAACATCTCTTTTATTAAAGTATCTTTGATCTGGGAGCTTCGCCACGAACGAGAGAACTTTAACTTTTACTGAAAGTGGAAGAGCGCCACCTACATACGCTTCAGGCACCACAATTCATTAAGTATAGAAACAAGCACCCTATTATCGAGATTTAGCTATTTCAGCGAGTGAATTGAGATGACGAGCCTTACTCACCGACTCATCTCATTTTACTCATAAAATTGATTTCGGTCCAATTGCACAAACGTCTGGTTCAATATTTTTCATCCGTGGTTCCGCAATCTAAATTCACCGATTTTAACAGATTAACTGAGATAGGTCAAATATGTATTGGGGATCTATAACATTACTTGAACCTTAATACGATTTTCTAAGGAAAGACCAGTTTTATAAATGTAGTTCAAATATTTGGTCGATGGTTCAGATATGTTAATCCGATTTCCATGGATTAATAGATAGGTTTACCGATGGTTCAACCATGAAGTAGGTCATAAGAGCTCAATACATGCTTGAATCATCTTTGCACCTGAGTTCATCCGTAAAAATCAAATATCATCCGATACTAAGAATAAATGTCACAAATCTATCCAAATCAGGATTTTATTTTTACTTTTACTGCAAATTAGCTGACCCTGCGAACTCTGTTCCGCCATAGATTCAATAAATAAGCAGATTTTGGATTTTATTATGGTCAATTTTTTATTAAGAAATACAAATAAAAAAAAATTAAGTATATTGGTGATTCTTTATTGCTCATGTATTTTGGTGCATAGCTTGCAGTCTTCAATTAAGTACCTTGTGATATACGACATTTATTGTTTAATTATCAGGCGCTAGAACAAACAACGCAGATGGTCTTCCGACCCGTGAACGTGCCACATATAATTGGCAATGTAAAAAACATGGATATTCCAGATTCAAACTACAAACTTTCAAGGATTGGCCTTGTGATTTGTTCATGATCATGGCGACTGCAAGACAGATCGGAAATTGAAGTCTTTTAAACTCAAACCGCATATTGGTTGGGATCATTGGGATCCTTGGAATGAGAACTTAATCACCTTCGAATTTTCTTTAAGTATCGTCGTGTAAATCACATTGTTCATCAATTTAATTAACAAAACGCGTATACCGTTGCACAGTTTTGATTGGTTTTTGTTTCGAAGCATGATTACTACGGAGCCAACCTTTAGGCTTAACTATTGTGCGGTTGTAAGCCAAGCCAAGGAGTTTAAAAATTCAATTATATAGTTGGTGCCTTCATCTTCATTATTTTGTTACATAGTCAATATATTTGAATGAATGCATTGTTGCAATGATCTCATTCTGAATTATGTAGTTTAGGTCACTTACATCTTTATTCTTCGCCGCTAAAATTGCTCGCTCACTTAACCATTCATTATTTTTGCAGTAAGTACATAATGATGTTTGGGAATACTTTGTTGATAAGTTCGTCTTTCGATGGGACAAAGTTACAGAAATTATGAGGAAAAGCAATCAATCCGCTCGATTCGTCGACAGGAACTTGACCATTACCGATAGTCAGAAATTGTTCAGAGAAATCTTCAGCAAATGTATCATTAAGGCCCATTTGCTGATACAGAACTTAAGCATTTAAATTCTACTTAAGCACTTATGTTACAGTTTACGCAAAGGAAAAAGTATCCCCTAAGCCTTTGAAATTGAATATAAATATTTATGATTCGTATCAGCAAACAGGCCTAAGAAACGCAACTATCATGTTTGTTGTCAGCTGAAGTTTCTTCACATAGCGCCATAGATTCGATGTTTTCAGGCTATTTCGTCGGCAGCCGTTGGTCTTGGAATAACTGACAGTAAAATCATTGCTCTTCCAAAACATCTCGAGTCATTGCGTAGATCTTCTGTTCTGTTCTGTTAAATGCACGTTTTTACGCCATTGTGCATTCTTCCCAGATGATGATTTTTGATGCTGATAAGACTTTGGCTATTGCTGAGTTGTTTGCAATAGTACATGTTGGTTCTTCAATAGTTTAAAGATTTAACGGCAATTTTAATGCTGATTGGGCAGTACGGGATCTTTCTGATAAATTGCTGCTATTCCAGAAGAAGCAACTGCAACTGTAATGTTGGATCTCGCCCTAAAACTACTGACATGAAGAATGTCTTACCAGTTTCACCAGGGGCATCCAGAAAATATAAACCACCATTCCCATCATCAATAGCCTTCATTAATGTAGGTATCACAAACTTCCCTTTTTTGGGGTCAACAAGGGTACATTCATTTGAACTACTAAATCTTATTCCTGGTGATCATATTCACGTTCCCGTTACAATTCTCGATTAAATGCGTCATTCATTTCACGATTTGGCGATGGCATTCCTAAACTGACTAATAAACTACCGCACATGAGGTAACACATGTCTTCGATCAAAAAAGCCCGAGTATATATCTCCTAATTCATATCATGATCGTGATTTTTGAAACTGACACGAATTTGATGTAAAATATCTTCTGACATATTATCCTTGTATTTGTGCCCCAGGTTAAATCGCTTCGATGGAAAGCACGTCGAAATGATGATAGCAAATAATGTGCGTATCTGACTTGGAGATGCAGAGATAATGGCTTCAACGATTGTCGTATCCCAATGGGTATCGTTTTCTAGTAAATTGAGTTATTTACATGCATGTATGATATGTTGGAAATATTATACCATTAATAGTCCGTAGTGTCTCAAATGACGTTGGCCCACTCACATTTATTAGCATCAATCGCAAATAGAAGCATTCCCTGATTATTACTGATTATTGATTTCTGAAAAAAAAATATTATCAAATTTTCAGCCATACTTAACCATAGACAAAATTACGTTAAGCTGTCATTTGCGTTTTGTTACTACATGTCAGATGCGTTTTTGTTATACCACGTTTTATAGTGACTTGCATTCTCTTTGACGTTTTATGTCACGTCACATGGGAACGCGGTCGAATGGAATAAAAATGTCCGTCCCCTGGTTCTAAGCTACCTCCTCACCAATTTTCACCCAAATCGGTTCAGCCGTTCTTGAGTTATTAAAAGTGTAACTAACACGACTTTCTTTTATACATACTGGGTGATTCGTATAAGATGCGACGAATAGCTAGGGCATGTAGGTTGAACTTAGACAAGAAAAAATCGTATGGGAGGGGGGTCTATTTCCCCGCGCTTTGCTGGGAGGGCCAATTTTCTAAAAAATTGACTTAAAACAGAAAAAAATTATTTAAAAACAACGGTATAACCTACAATGACATGCTATACCTTTTGGGAAAGCCAGAAATCTCTTCTTTAATTTTTATTTTAAATTAAGTTGTGCTAGGCAATAGTTTTTGAAAAATTATTTTCAAACTAGAAACTTTGAAATTTTTTTTTTATTTTCAAACTAATTTTTTTCAAAATTTTATTTTATTAAGTATAATTTTTGTTTTCAAAATTCCATGCTCTTATTAATTTTTAATTAAAAACAAAACTGGATGTTAAAATGTATCTTAGTTTTTGAGAAATTAAAAAAAAAATAAAAGTACCTTTTTTCCAAAAAAAAACATTTTTTTGTTTGTTCTATCTTTGCATAAATACCATTAGTTTAGATAGCAAGCAATAAAAAAAGCCTTTATTAACTATTAATATTTTTAATATCTGTTACATTTTAGACTATTGTAATAATAATTTTGTATTGCCTACCATCCGATTTTTAGCGAATAATAAAAAACATTGGGTTAACTAGATTTCCCTTTTTTAATTGGGGCATGTGTTCAATTTAAAAAAAATTACCTGCATTCCTACCTGTTACCCTAATAAAAAGGATTACTTATACCAAAAAAAAATAAATAAATATGTTTTACCTAACCACAAATAAATATGGAAGGGCATTATGTTTAAAACTCATTTCTAATTTGAGTATCAAATAGTCAATATAAAATGATGGCAAGTTTCTCTCGGGAATAATTGACAGATATGCACTATTGCTACGGTTTAGCGGATGGTTCCAGTCGGGAAGCAAAGAGATTATACGCTGAAAGGTTCCCCAATAGGAGATGTCCTCACCAATCACGTTTTGCAAGACTTCACATTCGTCTTCGGGAACATGGAGTGCTGAAGACTCGAAGGAGAGAAAGTTCATCTGGTGGATCAACATACATAGAGGAACGGATTTTGGATTTCGTACGACGCACGTAATCCCACCCTTAGCACCAGAAAGATAGCAATTATGCTTGGATTGTCCCAGAGTAGAGTTTCGAGAGTGATTCATAGCTATAGCCTTCACCCATATCACTTTACCCCAGTGCAAGAGTTAACATCGAATGATAAGGTAATAATTATGTACTTTACTTTTTATGAAATAAAAATTCCTTTGAAATTGCAATTGAAATTGATAAGGTATTGTGGTAGAGCGCTATTGGTGAGGGAAGAGATAGAACACAACTACTTTAAAAGGATAGTCTGGACAGATGAAGCGCAGCTTACCAGAGATGGAGTTACTAATTTCCATAACAATCCACATGTTAAAATCTAAATAAATCGCAGCACCGCTTTAGCTCCAATGTCTGGCTTGGCATTGTTAGACGAACGGTAATTGCACCACGTTTTTTGAATACGGTTCTAAATGGAGAAACATATCTGCAATTCCTAAGAACCCGTTTGCCAGATTTATTAGATAATGTCCCTTTGGCTATAATAGACAGTTTAGAATACCAACAAGATGGAGCTCCAGCACACTACAGCCGCACTGTAAGGAACTGGTTTGTTGACCATTTTAGTGACCGCTGGATAGGAAGGAAAGGTCCCACATAATGGCCACCTGATCACCAGATTTAACTCCTTTGGATTTTTACGCTTGGGGATTCATGAAGAACTCTGTATATGAAGTTGAAATTTCTTCTTTAGAGCAACTTAAACAACGTATTGTATTGAAGCCGCTGGAGTCAAATTCCAGGCGAATTTGGTGGAATTAAATTTATATGCAGCAATAAGGAGAAGATACAAACTTTGCCTCCTGAAGAGTGGGGATCTAATCGAAAATTTCTTATAACATCATTCATTTTTATAGATATTAAAAATATTAATAGTTAAGGAATTTGTATTACTTGTTAACTAAACTAATGGTATTTATACAAAGGTAGAACAAACAAAAAAGTGTTTTTCTTGGAAAAAAACAGTTTTAATTTCTCAAAAACTAAGATACATTTTAGCATCCGGTTTTCTGTTTTTAATTAAAAATTAATAAGAGCATTGAATTTTGAAAACAAAAAATTTACTTAATTACATAAAATTTCGAAAAAAAATTAGTTGGAAAATTTTTATTATTTTTTTTTTCAAAGTTTCTAGTTTGAAAATTAATTTTTCAAAAACTATTTCCTTGCACAACTTAATTTAAAATGAAAATTAAAGAAGAGATTTCTGGCTTTCCAGAAAGGTATAGTATTTCATTTTAGGTCTTACTGTTGTTTTTAAATATTTTCTTTCTTTTTTAAGTCAATTTTTTAGAAAATTGCCCCTCCCAGCTAAACGCGGGGAAATAGACCCTTTCCATACGATTTTTTTCTTCTCTAAGTCCAACCAGCACGCCCTAGGTTTTTGTCGCATCTTATACGAATCACCCTGTTATAGATGTTCTTGTATTCAGTCAAGTTACTTTTTGGGGTTATGTTTCGTCAAGTGGTCAGGAAACTTAGTCCCAGTTAATGAAACAATGAACCAGCATAAATATTTGACTGTCCTAAATGATTATGCATTTCCACCTTGCGACAAACTCATCGGGCAGTCGTTCATTTTTCAGCAAGCCAATGCCCTGTACCACAACGCAGAAAGATGACTTAATTTTTGGGGGACATCGGAGTAGAAACAATTGACTGAACTTTGGGGCAAAGTTCCTGAAGAAATACTATAGGAACTTATGGAATCTGTGACAAAACGTCTTCAAAAAGTCTTACACTATAATGGAGTTTATATGCATATTTCATTAAGAAGTGATAAATCAATTGTTATTTTGTTAAGATATTATTTTTAGTAAGCATAAAATGTTTTGTAACATTAAATAAAATTAATTATGCAATTTAAATTTTTTAAAGATTTCTTAATCATCGGCTTAATAACAATTAACCAATTTCAATTTTCTCGAATTATATCTGAAACTCGAAATATACATACGTAATACATTTTTCACTTGCCAAAATAATTACACCGACCACTGTAGAATCAACTTTTTTCTAGATGAGGCCTTATAACGGGTGATTTTTTTGCTACTTGGTTTTTGACGTTTATATTTTTGACAGATCACACATGACAAATTCCACGAACATTTGACATTTCGATTCGGTATTGTTTGCCATTTCATCATGAATAGACTTGCGCCTGAACAACGTTTGCAAATTATTGAAATTTATTATCAAAATTCGTGCTCTGTGAAAAATGTGTTTGCCACACTGCACGCGAAACCATGCATCAATTGAGAGGCGAATTTGGTGAGCAGTTGATCTCACGTTTTGGCGCAGTCAATTGGCCACCAAGATCATGTGATTTGACCCCGTTAGACTATTTTTTGTGGGGCTATGTTAAGTCTATTGTCTATGGGGACAAGCCAAACACGATTGCTGCCTTGGAAGCCAACATTGAACGCGTCATTGGTGAGATTCCGGCCGAAATGTGTGAAAAAGTTTGCCAAAATTGGACCTTCAGAATGGACCACCTGAAGCGTAGCCGCGGGCAACATTTAAGTGAAATTATTTTTAAAAAGTAAATGGCAGAAATTGATTTATCGATCCAAATAAAAATTTCATTCACTTTTTACAAGTTTCTGTGTTTTTTTGAATTTCCAAAAACCAAGCTCTTAAAAAATCAACGTTTATTTGAGATTCTTCCTGACACACGTTCCACTTGTATTCCATCAGGACCCTGCGTCACGGCTGGCGGCCTTGTTCTAAGTTTTTTTTCTTAAAACAACATAATTCACGATTGGCCTGATTTATTAGAAAGTGGCCGTGGCGCGATAGTTGTGTGTTCGCCTGTCAACTTCATGGTCACAGGTTCGATTCCTGCCGTAGTCTATGTCTTCTTATTTTTCCGTTAAAAACCAATTCTAAAAATAAATGCCATACCATGAGTTGCTGGTTTACTCATTACATGCTGTTAAGGCATAGAACTAACAACATGTGATTGAGTAAAACTAGTATACCGATAAAATATGATAAAGAATAAAAAAAATTAATGCGAATTATAAGGGACATAGATAAATAAGACACGGAAATTTCTCCGCATTAGTTCAGCCGCCATCCCTGGAGATAAAATCTGAGACAACAACCACCTACAGTCTCCGAATATCGCGCCACACATCTTTCCTATCATTCTTTCTCTTCCTTAACCTCACCCTCACGCCCGCGCTGTGTTGAAACATTTAAAGGGTATTCATAATCCCTTGAGACGCGCTCATTATAAACAAAAAAATATTTATTTAGAAGCAAATGTTAATTTGAATCATGGAAAAGATAACAGTTCTTAAATCAAGGCTCATAAAAATTTCAAATGCGGCTTCTGAAATAAGAAATAAGATTTCGCTTTCAACCTTGTTTTCCAATTTGAATTACCAAAGATTATGTATTATAGCGAGTTTCATTCAAGAAAAGATCTGATCTTTCTGACAAAAGAGTTCATCTTTTTGAATTTTATGAGTTTCATTCCAACAAAAAGAGCAAATCTAGATCAAATCTTAACACGAAAGATATGATCTCTGATGGGTTAGCAGATTTGATCTAAATGCACACATACATGTTAAAATTCTTTTCTGTGAAGGGTCAAATGGAAAATATTTTGTTATTAATTTGTTGTGAACTTGTGAACTAGTGACAATCCGTGCTAAAAAATAAAGAAATACATTTATAATTTATATTAATAAATTCAGTGGACTTTCTGTTTGCTTCGTCTTCGTCTTCCTCGTCATCTAATGATGAAGACGTGTTTTTTTTTCAAAAATATGTGTCAGTCATTTACCAATACTACAATTAAATCTGGAAAAAAGTTTTATTGAAGAGATCAAATCTCGATTTTGAGAGGAGAAATTTGAAATTTGAATGAAACTCGCTATTAATTATGAGAAATGGTAACTCTGTTTTGATGTGCAGTTTGTCTAAGCTCTATGAAAATTCTGTGACCTCCATATCAATTTTTGCCAAACTCCTATTTAACTTCCGTCCAGACCATATTTGTTTAATAATAATAAATACTACGACCTAAATTTTACGATCTCAGACTTTGTTTTTGCGATAAGGAATTGAAATTTCGATTTCAAAACATTAAGGTATTTGTAATTTCTATTTTTGTGTATAAAGTCCGCTCACCTTCTTATCGCAACCAATTTCTGCGAATTCGAAAAGCTACGAAACGTAGATTATTTTGTTTTGAATTTTTGTTCCTACCATATGGTCTGCCTGGAATGGCACTCGTGTGTGTTGATATAATATTATAATAATCATAAAATATAAAAATAAAATTTAATATTTTAACACATTATTATTTTTTTTGTTTTTTTCAGTGTGGCGATGGACCTTGTGATCACTCTGAATTGCCCAGAGAGAAGGTCACGCGGGTACGTAATTATGTATGTATTAAACATGTTATTAAATATTCTTTTGCACCACACAACAGCACAGATATTGCTCCTAAAACTCACTTTTTGCTCCTAGTACACATTTCCGCTTTAATGCCTAATATTTATGTGTATGGTTTGTATATGAAGACAACTTAAAACGAATTAATTAATTTTTTGAATAAAAGGCATTATGCTTTTATAGATAGATTTAAGATCACCTACAATTCTTATATTATAATAGCACCACAAAATTTCATTTTATTTCATTAAAATAAAATAAAAATTCATTATCGTATTTCGTAGAATTCAATTCTTTAAAACTTAAGGCTTTCTCCTATCGTTGAAGAGAGACCCACCCATGTGCGGTATTTACATCGAGGAAACCGAACAACTTTCAATCCTCTGTATGTGCACCACGGGCCACCTTTTGTCGAATTACCACATATTCGGAGATGTCAAAAATACTGCTAAGTATTTGGATTTTCTGATGTCGAGGTTTTCACCGATTAGTGAACACATTCACTAAGTAGCCTGGCTGGAACTATAGACGTCACCATGGATTCAAGTTAGAGAATTCTTCTGCTGTCGCCTGATGTTAAGATGACTATCTTAGTGGGTAGTGGGTAGTGAGTAGTGGGTAGTGGGTAGTAGTCCTCCCCTTCTATCATTTGCTGTTCGCAATAACTTTCCAAAGGGCTTAGGCGAGTTTGGACCCAATATACAGTTGAAATACTAGCTACCCGAAGTACACCGCGGGAAGGTGAGAGTAAGAGTTGATAGACAGAGCTTATTGAGCTCATATATAATATGTCAATGCATTTTTCAACCGTACTACATGAATTTGGAATGATTTACCTAGTATTTTTGGTAGTTTACCAGGGTTCACTCTCGCATGGGAAAAAATACCACACCTTTAAATAATCTCCGATTTTTATAAAAACCTCACAAAAAATATAGCGAATAGAGTTTTCTACTACCACGTAGAATGGAGTCAAATTGATATTGCCTTCCACTGCAGCTGTGATGTAGGTTCTCATTTCTCTGGCAATGCATATGCATGCCAGACTTTGTGTTTTAATTTCCTATACTCTGTCCCAGAAAAATAGGCAGTGTAGGCAAGATAGGACATTTGCCTCTCATTCTCGCTACAGTGGATTGCATAAATCTGTCACTCAGTAAAGTTCTCACAGGGTTTTCGTAGTTTGTATTTTAAATGGACCCAAATATGAAAGCTCTCAAGTCAAAAGCACATCAACAGAAACCCAAGGAAAAAAACTCCGAACAAGTTGAAAAATGGACACGGTTAACTCTGAAGGCACACCAATATTAATGGGGTTGAATAGCAGCATCAGTGACAGGACACAGCAAAAGCAATTCAGTACACATTCATATGTGCGCTGAGAAGGACGTTGGGTCTGCGCCAGATGCAATGCAATTTTCTTTTATTATTTTATAGATTAGGGGCGGGCAAACACTTTTAAGGAGAAGTTCTTTCAATTTAGTATGGTGCCAAAATTTGACACGCTACTGATTTTGAAAAAGCTTTCCCATAAGACTTGTACTGCCAATTTTTCTGGGACAGATTATAGTCGTTATTAGTTCGGTTCCCTTGTGTCAATCGCCCCATAGGTAATGATGGGTCTTATTATCATAGTAGGTATACCTACATCTCAGGATGTTTGGCTTTCATCCCCAATGTTTTTCTTGCAAGTTTCTTGCATATCATGAGTGCTTTAGTGGCTTTCCCGACAGAAACCTCGTCATGTTTCTTCAATAGAAGTTTAGTATCTAGTTTGATTCCTAAATATTTTACCTCTTATTGGATGTCCATTGTTCCTCCACTATTTTCTGGTTATACGCAATCCTCTTTGAATTATATCACTAAGAATTTCTTCGAACTTCTCTTGAGCTGTTATAGCAAAGCCGATGTACTTTATAGCTTTAAAAGTAAGAAATTCATCCACTATTAGCCCATAGTATGGTTGATAATACCCCTCCTTTGCTTTTTGGACCTTTTGTAGTTCATGTGCCTCCGCCGGCCCTTCCGGTGCCTAACGTTGCGTTTATCCATCCTATAATTGTGCTGGGTACGCGCTTCCCTAAAAGAGCTCTACTCATGGATTCATGGTTGGTGTTGTCAAAAGCTCCATTTATGTCCAGAAATGCACATAGGGCGCTTTCCTTACAGTAGGTACATTGCTGATTGTAATGAGTTAGTGAGTTCGTACAGATATGTTTCTTTTTTCCCCCCATATAAGCATGCTGGCAGTCGCTTAGAGGTAATAATTGTAATAGTGTTTTTTGATCTTTTGAAGTTATCTTGGTTGGTTGGTTGGTCTTCAATAGGAATGATGTTGGACTTATTGGTTGGATAGGTTGTATCTTTTTTCGCTATTTTGGGAATGAATATGACCTTAGCTCTTTTCCTTAGAATTATTATGTCCACAAGTGCGATTCTACTTCGAATACTTCGAAGTATGCTAATAAGATGTGCATAACCTCATCTTGCATACGTTGCTGTAAAAAAAACTCCTGTTGATTTGAACATGTTGAAAGGTATCTATTGCCGATTCTATTATGTTATTATTAATTAGAGCAGATTTGTGCTTCATATTCTGATACTCAATTTAGCATTTTAAAAATGATTCTAGGGCTAAAAACCCACTTGTTATTTTGATCTCTAAAACCGAACACGTGAACACCAATCAACTCGAAAATTGTACCATGAAATAATTTTAAGGCAATAGCTTTATAAAATATTGTATTTTGCGACAGTTACATCTATCCGATTCTAGGCTTCCAGCATCCATTCGTTTATACACAAATCTTGGCTTTTCTTAAATGAACTGTTGATGTACATTTATAGGTATGTCGGCTACTCTAGGATCTTGCTCTACCAGAAGTAAGTTTACCAGATGTAATTATAGGACTTTCAAATGTCCTTAATCTAATCCTTTTTTTTTTAAATTGAAGTACTTCCGCTTATCGACAGTATATCAATATTTGTATCTATAAGTTTCTTACAAAATATACACCAAAAATCTTCTTAATGTATTACTATTAAATAAATATTTTCTGAAGGATATGGGTATATGGATGATGATGAATCACTTCGTAATAGCTTGATATATACATAACTTATGATATGAACAAACATCACCATTGCTAATTACTCTTTTCTTATTTACGTTGTAACAATCATCTGCAATTTATTGAACAGTTTGTTATCGTATTAAACCTTTTTACTATTAATTACATATTTTCCTGATAAATAAAGGAAATATCAAGGACGTATACGTAGATAAGAAATACAGAACTTTATCTTACATTTTAAAGAATTCGTCAATGTTGGTACAATAAATATTACAAGCACACGGAGGCAAAAGAAGAAATATAAACTTTTAGTATTGGAATTGGGCGTAGAGTTTGTAAACAAAGGCAGCATTTCTCAGGGCCGACCCACTTATAGAAATATGTGGAAGACGATTCCATTACATTAACCACACAATATATGCAACTAGCGGGCCCAGTGAACTTCGTCTCGCCCCAATTTTACGCTTTCAGATAAACTCCAGAGTTATAATAAAACACAGATAGTTCAAATGTCAATGTGATTTATTTGGAATGGAATCGATATCAGTAGAAAGCGATATGAAAAACAATGATTTTCGATTTCTTTTCCGGCGAAAAACAAAGAAAACAAAGGTCACGGTAGTGCCCAGACAAGTTCTGGCACTATACCCTATTTACATGAACAAACTCAAGCGATTTTCGATCCCCCTCTAACTTCAGTACCAGTAAAGTCAGAAACTTCAAACCCTTAGCGTTTGCAAAGCTCTACAGGTTTAGGCAACTCGCCCAATTTCAATTCTTTAGCTTTAGTTGTTCCCGAGATATAAAATTGCAAAAATCGCAAAAACCGTAACTGACTCACTTACTCACTCACTGACAGATCATCAAAATTATGGAACACTTCCCGACACCGTAAAATCTTGTAATTTCGCACAACGGTAGGCCTGGTGGTGTATACAAAGGAAAAAATCGAAAATTTAAGATTTTCCATTCAGGGGGCGTGGTACCAGCCTATTTTCATAGAATTGATATGAATTATGAGAACTTCTGATTGTCGTGGAATAATGAATCAGGTACAGCGGTAGGGCTCAAAGTTCAGGCAAAGGCAACATTTTAAAATTTGAGATTTTAAATTCAGGGGCGTGGCTACCGCCCATTTGCATAGAATTGATATCAATTATGTAGAAAACTACTGATTATTCTAGAGTGATGAAATTTGGTAGAGCGATAGGATAGCGATAAACACCCATTTTCACAGAATTAATATTAAATATATTGAGAGCACTTCCGATTGGGGCAGGATTATGTTTGTTAGAGCAGTCAGCTTTTAGGTGTATACAAAGAAAAGTTTGAAACTAGGAAATTTTTCATGCATTTCATCCACCCACTTCTTATCAATAATTTCCGTTTCAATAGATCAGTTCTAACTAATGAAAATTAGTTGAGGGTTAGGACGTGTAGTACATACAAACGGCTTTAATTAAAAACTTACCTTATCTTATGAGGCATTCATTGGTCGTTTATTCCACCCACCTTTCCTGATAAAAGAATCTTTGCAAAAAGTAGTGAAATCACACCAAAAACATAAATATTAAAAAAGTAGCCAATTTTTAATTTAATTTTAATTTAATTTTTTTTTATTTAATTTTGGTTGTGGCAAAACCCCCATTTATTCGTCTTAATACAAGCTAATTCTTAATCTAACTTAAAAACTAAGAACTTATGCTAAGGTTAGTGAGGGGGAGGACGTTTCAGAAGCCGGAGTTTTAAGGAAGGAGTACTCAGGTTAAAGTCGAAGAAACATATGTTTGAATTAACAGCCCGTAGCATGCGAGAGACAGGTTCATTGGAGCCGTAAGATGTTCGGTGGGTGGGTATATAAAAGAGACGAGTATTACGGGGATTAGTATTAAAAGAGATGGAGTTGTAGAGCGACATGCAGTGAACGGAACCGGAGAGTAATCGATGAATAAAGAGAATGTCTGCTATATCTCTTCGTTCTTGCAACGAATTCAGGTTGATTAGTTTAAGTCGATCTTGATAGTGAGGCAGAATCAGAGGATTGTTAATTGATAGACCTCGAAGAGCAAAGCGTAAGAATCGACGCTGAATGCTTTCGATTCTGGAAATATGAGTAAGTTGGTAAGGGGACCAAACTTGAGAGGAGTATTCTAGCAGTGGACGAACAAATGATATATATAAAGACCGGGTTACATAGGGGTTGGAGAATTCTTTGGACAATCTTTTGACGAAACCGAGCATTGAGTTTGCTTTGAGAATGATTTCGTCTATGTGAGTGAGAAAATTAAGCTCTGGGTCACATAAAATGCCAAGGTCACGAATATTATCAACGGTGGGTATAGGTTGATTATGGAGCAGGTAGAGACGGGGAGGAGATTAGTTACGTTTGCGTGAAAAAGTAATTGATTGGCATTTGACGACGTTAAGCTCCAGGCAATTTTTAGACACCAAACTGAAAAACTGTCTAGATCCTTTTGAATAAGGGAAGAGTCATGTGTTGAGGAAATGGTCTTGAAAAACTTGGTATCATCAACGTACAGAGAGACAGAAGAATGTTTGATGACTCTATCAATATCATTAATAGCAAGAATAAACAAAAGTGGGTCGAGGTGGCTGCCTTGGGGGACACCGGAGGTAGCTTAGAAAGGGCAAGAAGTGCCAGATCTAAATCGAACGCTGTAACAACGGTTTTTAAGGTAAGAAGAAATCCACTGTAACAAAGAGGGTTCGAAGCCGAGAGTGGACAATTCGAAAAGAATAAGCTTATGGGAAATTTTGTAGAAGGCCTTGCTTCTATATACAAAAACTTTTGCGTAACAAGTCAGCCGTGAAAAGTAGTGAGATCTAAAAGTACGCCAAGTTCTAAGTTTATTAATGTTAAATATCAAATATTTTAAGTAGAGTAATATAAAAGAATCTCAAAATTATCAGATAAATCTGTTATTAATGATTACTGACTTAAATTGTGTTTGTTTACTTGGCAAATTTTCTTTTATTATAACAAATTGCTCAATTTTAATATGAAACTTGGAACTGAATCTGCTTGAATTGTAATGGAAGATCAGTTAGAATAATGGCAATTCGAGGGGTAATGACACCCTCTTCTTTGAATTTGCCTTTGATGATCGTTACTTGAATCACATTGTTCATCAGTTTTTTGACGGGCCTTCAGCTATAAATGATGCGTCGGATTTCCTGGTACATCAAGTGAATTCAAGAATTTCATCGGATAGTTGGTCGCTTCATCATCGTTGGTCACGCTGCTAACGAATTTGTACGAATGCATGCCTGGAAACACATTGGTGATGAGTTTTTCCTTCGACGATGAGAACTCGCAAAAATTTGAGGGGAATGATATCAATGCAATCGAAACATCAAAATTAATTCAATTTCAACTCGTAACATGCCACCACAAAGACGACGATTTAAGGCGTGCATTAAGTTTATCGGTAACAGTAGATTTCAGAATGATGGGAAGCTTTTGACGAAAATTTCTGGTGAACAATTTCATAGTCCCACCAAATGGTCTCGAATCACCTCGTAAATATTTCATTGTTAGGTTATCTGTCTCCAAAGCTCGTTTATGCGTCATCGGGCAATGATTTTAGATTCTCAAGTCAATTTCGCTGTTGCCGAATTCTTAGTGAGAAGATTCATCGGTAACTTCAAAGCGAAGTGTGCAGTTAATTTATTAATTTATTTATTGCCTAAGTATAAACTTTCTTAGACTTGGGGGTGGCCGTGACGCGATAGTTGTGTGTTCGCCTGCCAACCTCATGGTCACAGGTTCGATCTCTGCCGTAGTCTATGTCCTCTTATTTTTCCATTAAAAACCAATTCTAAAATAAATGTCATACGATTTGCTGGCTTACTCATTACATGCTGCTTAGGCATAGAACTTACATGTTATTGAGTAAAACTAGTAAACCAATAAATATGGCAACGAATAAAAAAATAATGTGAATTACAAGGGACATAGATAAATAAAACACGGAAACTTCTCCGCATTAGTTCAGTTGCCATCCCAACCACCTCCAGTTTCAGAACATCGCGCCACACATCTTTCCTTCTTTCTCTTCCTAACCTAACGACCGCGCTGTGTTGAAACATTTAAAGGGTAGTATAATCCCTTGAGCGCGTGTAGATTATAAAAAAAAAAAAACTTAACAATTTAAATTATAGCTACAAAACTATTACTATTGCAATTTATTATACAAAAAACTGAATAAAATTATAACTACTATAAATAAATAATTTACATAAGATTACTATTGCAATAAAGTTCATTATTTCTTCTAAAAACATCTCTAGAACAATTAAGATCGATTACATCAGCATATTTGTTAAAAGATTTACAAGCTTTTGTAACTGATTCGTTAAAACCGTAGTTTTTTCAATGTTGCGGGATTAAGAAAAAATTGTTTACCCTAGGTCTTAAAAATCGAGCTGGACTGTATGGTCTAAGCAACAATACTAAAAGTGGACAATTTATATGTCCCGTCACAATATCTCTCGCAAAAGATTCGAGGAAGTAAGCCCTTCTTGCCTCAAGACTTTTTAGATCAATTAAGATACACCACGTTTTATATGGAGGCAGCGGCAAATTCCAGTTTAGATGCCGAAGCGAAAATTTCGTGAATCTTTCCTGGATTCTTTCAATTCGATTTGTAATAGGGACAAGGGACACCAAACCACACTACAATATTCCAAAACAGGACGGACGAAGCTAACATAAAGAGACTTCAACGTGTATGGACATTTAAAATCTTTAGAATTCCTAGTTAGAAACCCAAGTAAAGAGTTGCCTTTAGAAACAATCTAATCAATATGCATCTTAAACTCTAACTCGCTTCTAAATCTTTATGATTAAAAACTCGCTGAAGCTCGTAGCTTAAAATATTATAACAAGAAACGAACGGAGAAGAAGATCTTGAAAAAGAAATTATACTACATTTTCTGATATTTAATGAAAGGTCATTCAGAAAACACTATTCAGATAAGTTATCTAGGTGATTCTGAAGTTACTCGAAATCTGTTGAAGATTTAATCAATTTGTATACTCGTATCTTTACATCATCTGCAAAAACTAAACATGAAGAATATGAAATGATATGAGGCAAGTCGTTAATAAATCTCTTTTCAAACTTCGGATGTAATCATCTGTGGAGACTTCAATAGCAATCTTTTATAAGAGTCGAACTTTATTGATGGTATGAGAACATTCAACATGTTTCCGGTAATCACAACCATTCCAACACACTTTAATAATCTTTCTAGAACATTATTAGATGTTTTTTTTTTGTAAGTGATGCAAATAAAGTCCTATTTCAAGATCAACTTTGCGCAGCTGATTTTTCGAAACATGATCTTATATATATGACACAATTTCCATTGTGAGGTTAAAGATTTTATTTTTAACAACTTAAAACACAAATTATTTAATTTTGCTTAAATCTACATTTCGGAAGCTATGCTTCCATCGTCAGTAAGTTCTATTTAAATATAAGTAATATAAGTTAAATAGAGCTTACTGACGATGGAAGCATAGCTTCCGAAATGTAGATTTAAGCAAAATTAAATAATATGAGATTTTAGGTTATTATTTTCGCGGATGATATTCATATTACATAAAGAAAAAATTTAAACTTTATGTAATAAAAATTAAATAATTTGTGTTGTAAGTTGTTAAAAATAAAATCTTTAATTTATAATAAAAAACACGTTAAAAAATCTCCACTATCAAATTAATTGTGAGGTTACTGAAAATTGCTATACATACAGAGATTTTAAAAATATTGATTACGCCATGCTTGATGAACAAATAAGAAATATTGATTGGAGCTGCGTTTTTTTATTTACCTGACCCAAGTGATCAAGTTAATTTTGTTAACACTCAAGTATTTAGTATCTTTAATAACTTTGTACCCTCTCGTACAAGGATACGCAATACAGAAGAAAGATCTTGGTTCACAGCTGAGATCCGATTGCTCATAAATCAAAGAGATAGGGTTTTTAAAAACTGGAACGTAGAATAGCTGAATTTGAGCAAAACTATCGAGCGTTACGATATCTTATTGTTATTAAAGTGAGGTCTGCAAAAAAAAAACATTCTAAAATAGATGTAGAAATTTATCATTGGGTGGAAAAAAGTTGTGGACTAATTTGCGTGACACAGGAATAGTGAGAAGAAAGAAACTTGATGTTGTTGATGACATTGATGTTAACGCATTAAATAAATCATTCGTTGATCTTCCCTTTCCTTCACTTCCTGCCCCTCCTTCTGAGGAAGATTACTCTTTTCTACCAACTAATTCCTCGCAAAACTTGTTTGAGTTTCACATAACTGAGGACACTTCTGTTGTTGAATGTTTATTATCAATAAAATCGAACGCTACAGGTGTTGATGGTATGTCACCTAATTTCTCATAAATAATTCTGCCTTTTCTACTGCCACATATAACTCATATATTAAACACAATTTTTACAACAGGGGTGTACCCCGATCAGTGGTGAAAAGCCAAAATTCTACCCATTCCCAAAAACGGAAAAGAATATAGACCAATATCTATACTTCCTTTTTTATCAAAAGTTTTCGAAAAAATTGTTCAAAACCAGATTAACACTTATTTGCGGGACAAAAAACTATTATGTACAAGGGAATCTGGTTTTGGAAAACATCACAGTTGAACTACAGTACTTATTAATGTCATCGAAGATATAAGAGGAGCTCTAGATGCTGGTAATGTAACTTTTTTAGTACTATTGGATTTTTCCAAGGCCTTTGATACGGTTGATCATTCTAATCTTCATAAAAAGTTATCTAGGTGTTATAACTTTTCCAGTACAGCGGTTCATCTCATAGAGTCGTATCTTAGCGGAAGGCAGCAGGCGGTGATGGTGAATGATGCAGCATCTAAATGTCTTTCCATTACAAGAGGAATTCCTCAGGGATCGATTCTTGGTCCTCTTTTGTTTTCTTTATATATAAATGAACTTCCTCAAATTATGCGTACACTACCATACAAATGTATGCTGATGACGTTGAGTTATACAAAAGCTGTACTATTGGAATGATTGAAGACACTGCATCAAAAATAAACGATGATCTTAAGTTAATTTCATCATATAGCATAAGTAATGGTTTACTTTTGAATCCAAGCAAATCTAAATGTATTGTTATATCCAAAAAGCATTTAGACCTGTCTTATTTCCCGCAAATACTCCTTAACGACCTTGACTAAGAGTATGTTGACACCGTAAAAAATCTAGGAATTGTTTTTAGTCGGAAGCTAACGTGGGGGACACATATCAATATGGCAGTAGGTAAAGTTTATGGAGTGCTTCGTACGTTGTGGCCCACACAGCATTATACTCCACATAAAACTAGAGTTATGCTCTCTAAAATTTTACTTGATCCCATACTTCTTTATGGCTGTGAAATTTATGGTAACTGTGACTCAATTAGTCGAAGGAAATTACAAGATGCTTTTAATAACATTGCCAGATATATTTACAACCTAAAAAGATATGATAGAGTTTCTTCATTCCCTAAACAGATCTACAATTTAACGTTTGAAAACGTCATTGGCTATAGAACCGTCCTACTTCTCTTCACTATTATATATTCTCATCAACCTTGCTATCTCTACAACAGATTACAAATGTGCTCGTCTATCAGGTCGGAACAACTTCTGCAATTTCGATTCACGTGTCTTACCTCAGAGCGACAGTTTTACATTTTTGCTATCCGATTATGGAATGAATTACCACGAAATTTAGAACAATAAGAAGCATTAACCAGTTTAAGAGTGAGTTAAAAGGACATTTATGCCAATCTTAAACAATATTGTATTGTTTGAGTAATATAATTAAGTAATTTCATCTAAATTGATTCTAAATTCTAAATTGATTTGATGCCTTACACAAATTTAAATAGATAATTTAATGTAAAATTTTTTTAAAATATAAATTAATTTTTTTTTTCATGTTACTTAAGCGAACCCATTTTGTATTGCATTTAATATTCTAATATTTTGTAATACCATATGAAACTTGCATCAATTTACAAGATTATTATTATCTTAAGATGCAAGCATGCAATGAAATTAATAAAATAAATAGTAAACATAAAAGCGGTCCTAAATGACTGCCTTGAGGAACTCCTGAAATTGTTTCTGATTTTTCTGAAATAGTTGGGAATGAAAACCTAATAACTTAAGTTTTTTTAACAATATGTTTTGGTTCACTCTATCAAATGCTTTCGAATAGTCAGTGTACACAACATCTACTTGACTGCAACTTTCCACTAAATTCACGCAAAAATTTGTGAACAATGTAAGATTGGTTGCAGTAGATTTTCCACTGACAAATCCATGTTGAAAAGGGGAAATAAAATCATACATTCTTTTCTTAACTAGGGATTCAAAAATTTTCAGAATCAACTGAAGCTTAGCAATGGGTCTATAGTTTTCTACTGATTGCTTAGAGCCATATTTAAAAATTGGAGTTATATAACAGCTTTTCCACCGGTCAAGGAAAACACCATTACTAAGAGAAGAGTTGAAAATGAACAGAAGAGGTTTCGACAAATTCGATCTACAATTCTTCAAAAGCATTGCAGGAATATTGTCAGGAGGCAAACTCAAACCGCTATCTAAACTACCCAGTTCCAACAGAATTTCATCCTCAGTTAGAGCTAGGTGTCCCATATCAGTAACAGTTCCATATCAGTACAGCTCAACGGCATTCCACTAATGTGGCAGCAATGGCAGGTGATGCAACTGTCAACACAATTTGAGATATTGCCAGTCTCACCTGGAGCATCGATAAAGTAAATGCCTTCCGTTCCAATTCGAGTTTGAATGCATTGTGCAGCGAATGATCTGACGCTGGCATTCCCAATGTGGACATAGACATCCGATCAGAACTATCGCTTCATTGCGCATTGATAGCAGAACAGCGCCATCTATTATTTATCTCGTCACCCAAAATGTACGCAGGAAGCCTTTTATCACAATGAATTGCACATTTTTTTGTATTGTTAAGTTATTGACCAATTGCTTGAATTATTATAGGTGTTTGAGATTTAAAATATATCTCTTTCGGCTGTTCTGGCCTTAATGTTTTTTTAGTGAAACAATTTCATTTCCTTTCCCGACGTTTCGACGGTGATTGCCGCCTACTTCGGGGGATCTTTTATTTACAAAAATAAATTGAACATATTATACACATAAGAACACTTAGTGTAAAATTTTGGCAAACTTACAATGAAAGACAAACATAAGGCAATGTTTTAAAAAAAAATTTTATGATATAAAAAACACTTGGATTGAAGTTTAGTCGGCTTTAAATTGTCACGAATTCTGCCTAGAGCACCAAAGAGCAGTAAACCGATGAAATGTTCTGGCTGTCTTGTTTACGATTCATATTGTTTTTGTTATTAATAATATGAAGCGTTTCTAGAGTACACCGCTTGGAGACATGTTTCTCCCTTTCCAGGATTTCAACTCTGTCAAAATCTGGTTTGTGACCACGCTCAATGGAGTGTAAGGCCAATGCTGCCTTCCCAGTGCTTTTTAAATTAATGTCGGATTTGTGGTTGGAAATTCGTAGACCAAGAAGTTGTTTCGTTGTACCTATATAGGAAAGATTGCAATTTTCTTCCGCATTGCCACGACAGTTAATTTTATGGACCGCGTCTGTGCACTTATCCATTTCCGTTTTTGTTTTCATGTTGGTGAAAAGAGGTGCCAGCTTCCTATTGGATTTGTGCGCTAAGCTGACGTCATTGGTACTATTTTTTACCGTCTCTTTAAAGTTTTCCGACAGTTTGGGAACATAAACTATAATCTTATAAATACATCTCTCTTTTTGCCGATTATCAACAGGAGCTTTGTGTTTTTGGCGAAGTATTAAGCTCCGTATGATTTCCATTGGATAGCCATTCTCTAGGAGTATTTGTGTGACTATTTTCTCATTTGCGGCGTGAAATTCCCGGTCACTCAACGCAAAGACTTTTTGAACTAGATTAGAGGATGTATTAATAAGAATATTCTTTGTTTAATTGGATCTAAAGTTGACAAGTCTTCCAGATGCTGTGTCTTTCTGATACCAATTGAAATAGAGTCTATCATTATCGCGATGAATCTTGGCGTCTAAGAACGTTATCGCTTTGTTTTGTTCCCTCTCAACGGTAAATTGTATTTTTTCATGATATGAATTAAGGCATCGTTAAACATTGTCGACCTCCCCCTCATTAACAGCTGCAAATATATCATCTACATATTTGACGATTATCTTTGGTTTGTTACTATCGGCAAATTTATTGTCCAAAAGGTTGTCCAAAACTAAATCCGCAATGGTAGGAGAAAGTGGATTTCCCATTGGTATTCCATGAATTTGTCTGTATAAGTTATCTTTATACTCAAGGTAATTGTTTTCTTTAAGACAAAAATCCAACAACTCTATGAATTTGGTTTCGCTCAACTGTGTATGTTTACTTATTGTCTCCCATTTTTTCTTAATGATAGCTACTGCCAGTTGTACAGGAACATTAGTAAATAATGATACAACATCATAAGATACTAAAACATCAGTTTGTTCTAGAACCAGATTATTTACCTTATCTTTAAATTCATAAGAACTTTTAATTGAGTAGACCGAATCTCTTGTCACGCACTGTAAAATTCTCCCCAAGTATTTTGTAAGTTCATATTTGCATAATTATAATAATTGCATAATTGCAAAATTATCCGAAATTTTCCAGGCTTCACAACTAATTTTTCACCTTTACATTGTCCAAAATCATCAATCATACGATAAAATACAAATTTCGGAAATTTTCTATTTTCCCAATCGAAAAACCATTCCGGAACGACATCACAGAAAAGTCCATATAAAACAACAATTTTCGATTTTTCAAATTTTCTTTCATTAAAACCTTCTCCGGGCAATTACGCATAACTAAAAAAAATTGAGATAAATCGGTCCAGCCATTCTCAATTCATGAATTACTGTACATTTTGCACACCATATTTATATATACCAGATTGCCTGAAAAGTTAAAAAAAAAGTATATTTCTATCATATCATCTATCAGTCTTCTTCATTTTCTTACCATATTTTCTTCGTAATATACATACATATCTACAAACAAACATACACCCACATAATGCACATATTTGTACTATTTTTATTATAAACGTTTTACTTTCAACTTTTTAAAACCTTAACTCTTTTTTTATCTCATAATGCAAGTGCAATTTAGTTTAAAATAAATGTAGCTTTTTCCAATGCACAATATTTCTATAATAATTTCAACTAACCTTTAATAAAAATAACATCAAAGAAAATAATTATTATATTTTATTTATAAATTAAGGGCCTGCGTGGCGGTAATATGACTGACGCCTGTGAAAGAAACGATCCTTGCCAACATGGTGGCATATGCATATCAACAGATTCCGGTCCCATATGTGAGTGCAGAAACTTAGAATTCGAAGGCCAATACTGTGAGAAAGGTAATTAAAAACAAAAATATATTTTAGGATGAAAATAGTAAAATTTACTTACCAGCACTCATTTAGGCGCCAGTTATAGCTTTCATTGAAACTCATCATTGAAAACTTTGACTATCAATTCTGAGGCCCTTATAAAAATAAAACTAATGTCGTTTTGGTACCAAAATGAAGGTAATAAGATGTACAATATTCTTTATCAAGAAAATATTTTATTTGCTCTACAACTTTCTTGCAAATTCAATTTTGATTTTTCAATGATCATTGAAAACGCTTTTCATCATTGAAAAATCAAAAGTGAATTTAGAAGAAAGTGGTAGAGAAAATAAAATATTTTTTTTAACAAAAATATTATATATCTTGTTGCCTTTATTTTGGTACCAAAACGACATCAGTTTTATTTGTTTAAGTACCTCAGAATTAATAGTCAAGGTTTTCAATGATGAGTTTCAATGAAATCTATAACTGGCGCCTTAAGGAAATATTATTATTAATGATTAATTTAAAAACTTTAATCTAATTAGGACTGGCAACGAGACGAGACTAGGGGCCCTAGCACCTAATTTGATACAATCGAGTCTTGTCGATACAATCGAGACTTGTTTTGGTTCAATAGAGTGTCCTCGATTGTATCGTAAGAGATCACTCGATTGAACCAAAATAGATGCTTCCAATTCTTGATTGTATCGACAAAACTCGATTGAATCAAGTTAAATGCTGGCGCCCCAGGCGAGACTTTCCTTAGTATTGTCTCGGTCTCGTCGAAATCGAATTTTAGTCTCACCTCGTGTCGTCTCTTTTTTGGTGTGTGTGATTACATAAAATATAGTGTTCAAAGTAACGCTTTTAGACACCTTTAAAGAGCCGACTTTATTCAAGATAAAATTTGAATTTTATAGAGGTTTTTTAATCCATTTAAATCGGAGCCATCCCTTAATCCAATGGTGTCTAACCCGTAGTTCGCTGGCGCATGCTAGCCCGTGGTCTGTTTTTTAAGCTCAAGTAAACTCTTCTTGCAGGGTACAATCGGAATTTGAAAGGCGTTTTGAGAAAATGTTCTGTATGGAACCTCTGGTTGTTTTTATCTTTTTAATCCTTTTATTAATACTGATATTTCAGAATAAGTCCCCATTGATGGAGACTCATTGTTGCATCAATAAAACAAAAACTGAATTAAAAATTATTACAATTCGTAGTGATATCATGCTTAAAAGCACAGACAGTAAAAACAACGAGGTTTTCAAGCTCATGGACCTAGTTAACTACAAAAACGTACGTAACTGTGCAGTCATCCTTAAAGCATCCTTCGATGTAAACGGTAAACGCGCTGCTTGAAATCAAACCTAAATAAAACGAACTACCGCAACTACTGTCCCAATTACTGAGCTTATCAAGCCCGTTCTAAAGAATTTCGCACAGTGTGTGAACAAATTTCCTTGATGCCCGTAACACGATGCAATTAGCATATGCCACGACTTTGACACTCAGTGGACTTAGCATTAGTAAGATACTGACCAGAAGCCAAAGAAAGGTAGTAGTACCTCTGCATGTCCTAACCTTAAGTTTGCATTCGGCCAATTCTTCATCCAATCCAATTTGACAGTAGCGGTCCAATGGCACTTGAGTCCAGGGCTTATTAAATTGCTTTATTTTCAACATTGTTAAAGGTTCCTTCTATATAATTGCGGGTGGCAATGGCGCAGGGGATATAGTGCTTGATTGCTAACTTAGATCTGTGGGTTCGATCCCCATGCTAGGGAGCATTCTTTTTGTTTTCTAAACCTCCAATTTTATTTGGATGCCGCCCGTGGGTTAAAATGAGATAGTAAATACCTAATTCTCAAATCAACTGTGCCAAAAAAAAAATCTTTCCTATCTTTCTATTCCTTCTAACTAGTGCCGTGCAATTCAGGTTGGATTTAAAAGACCTTAGGTCTTACTGGAATATAGTAAAAATTAATTAAATTAAAAAAACAAATTGGATAGATTTTTCAGTTGTGCCTACCACTTCATGAAGTGCTGGCTTAACAGATTTGCAGAACACCATCATATGGCTTCAGGCGAATTTGTATATCTATGAGTATTTCCAGAGTCTTCAATAGGAAGGACTATTGGATTATAGGTCTAAAATGTGTTAGTTAAATGTTCGGAATAAAAAATATAAACATATATATCGTAATCTCATAATAAATAAAAAGTGGTATAAGGGAATTATGTAGTTTCCCTTAATCTGACTCAATATTTTTTCACTCGGTAGTACCCGCGTAGCTCTTTTAGATTTTCAAAAAAGCCCTTGGAGGAATATCAGTTGAACACCACTACCTTAATCGATTTTGACAGTTCATGGCTTGATAGGTAGGCAACAAACTATATTTTGACGTTTCAATAAAATAATATTTTTTTCCAAGTGTCACCTGAAAGTCTTAAAGTCCCTTCTCCCGAAGGTGAAAACAAAGTTTGGAAAATGAGCGATTTCTATTCCAACGGCATACATAAATCGTACGTATTCTTCTATGGATGTTGTAAAGAAATGCCCTGTTATCGCTTTACAAAACTGTCAAACGCTTTGGGGAACACAGGGCGCAATGAGGTATTCGCAGACAATTCTCACAAATAACTCACCACAGCAAGGTGAATTTTTAATTTTCCGTTCTGACTCCTCAAAATTTTCAGCTTTTTTGAAAATCAGAATTACTATATAATAGCTGTCACAAATAGATAGATTTCTGAAGTCAATTACATAATTTTTATTGAACTCACACTTGATTACCACAAAAAAAACACATTTTTCTAACTTCTGGCGAAATGAAAACCATGTTTAGGCTAGCCGGGGTAATTATATAGCAAACCGCATTACTTCAATCGGATCTTAATGATTCAATGTGTTGCCCGCAAGGTAAAGCGAGGGAGAGTAAGTGGAAAGCATGTGTAGAGGTCTTCCTGGCCCAATCTGAATTCAGAGTTAATTTAAAAAGAATTCACCGATGGCAGCTTTCCTAGTTTTTGCTAGACTGAGGCATTCGGAAAGAAAATGAGAGGAGCCCTCCTCAACCTCTGTATCATGTAGATCAGCTGATACCAGTTTTGCTCATGTCGGTTCCCATTGAGTTATGACCGGTTAGGATTCCAATTAAAAGGGATTATTGAGGCCTGCTTAGCTGCATTAAATATACTGGCGCAAAATTTTAAACAACCCATTGTTAAGGGCTTAACATTTTACTAGTTAGCAATTTCCTAACTGCTAAATGATTGAATAAATATTTCAAGATTTTTAAACCTTTTCTAAACTAGTAAATTGCTAATTAAGCAGAAAGCTGAGCATTTGTAGGGTTTCAATTTTGATGAACACAATTATTGTTGTTATGGGTTGTAAATTAATTGTATGTTGATGAAAACCCAACATGTGCTCTAAAGAGCTCTAAAGAGCACATGTTGGGTTTCTATTTTCATCATTTTAACTTTATTATTTACAAAAAAAAATTGTGCACCAGCAGGACTCGAACCTGGGCACTCCGCGTGCAAGGCTGATATACTATCAGATTCTATAATGGACTTAGCAAATTGCTAAAAGTTAAAGTAGCCATTCCGTGATTTTAACTTTAGTAAAATGTTAAAATCGTTTAAAATTAGCTCAATCATCTTTTTAGCTTAGTAAATTGCTAAAAGTTGCTTTAACATTTTACTAAATCGTTTAAAATTTTGCGCCATCTTAGAAAGTTGTGGCCAGAAATATCTCAAAACTCTATATATTGTACCGTATTGTATTATTTATATATATCTGTAATACCTACTAAATGTAAGTTTGTCAAAATTTTACACCAAATGTTCTCTTGTGTATAATATGTTCAATTTATTTTTGTAAATAAAAGATCCCATGAAGAAGACGGCAACCACCGTCGAAACGTCGGGAAAGGAAATGAAATTGTTTCATTAAAAAAACATTACGACAAAAACAGCCGAAAGAGATATATTTTAAATCTCGAACACCTATAATATATTTTGTACCTACCATTCGTTGCTTCGAAAAATCCCTAGGCAATTCTTTTGCTTTTTACTTGCGATTATGCGTACTGTAAGGCAAGTTTTGTATTCGTATTTTTTCTAACAATCAAACATGACATTACGATCATAGAGAACACCAAAAAAGTGGGTCCCCCAATTCCGTCTGTCTGTCTGTCTGTCTGTCTGTCTGTCCTCGAGTCTACAGCCTAAACGCTTTGATAGATTTGCTTCAAACTTAGTACATATTGTTTTTTCGGTAATATGCCCACACGTTTTTTCAATTTTCTTAAGACTACAAATAACAGTAACAAAAAGTCTTATTTTTCTCAAAAACGGCTCCAACGAATTTTATAAAAAAAAAAAACAGTTCAGTAATGAAGGGAATAATTTTTAATAATTTTTTTTTTATTGGAAAAAATTGTTATTTTTTGTACCTCTAGTAGAACCATTTTTTTGGTTTTCGATTTTCTCGGAAACTTTTAATTTGATTTTCTTGGAAATTAATTTTTTGGAAATTCAAAATTTCGAAAACGACTCAATAGATTTTTTCGAAACTTCGTATTTAGTAGTTTTTTGACATTATCTTGAACAGTTAATAAACTATTTTTCTAAAATAAAAAACAACGCTACCTCCCATACAAATGTTGAAAAACCGTTGAGAAAAAAATTTATTTCTCGAAAACGGCTCCAAGAATTTTTATAAAAAAAATGTGTGTTCTTAAATTAGTACAGTTCACTTTTATGTATACAAATATTTCTTTTTGCGTACTTATTAACGGTACTTACCATACAACCACTTTTCATATATCGGCTTTCTCAATATTTGATGAACCGATTAAAATATTTTTTCGTAATTTTTTGTCCTAAAATTGTTAATAAAACTGCATACTCAAATTTAAAAAAAAAAAAGTTTTTCGATTTTTAAAAAATAAATAATTTTTTTTTTTTGAAAAATCGATTTTTGTCAGATTTTTTTTTTTTTAATTTGAATTTTATATCTGTATTAATAATATCTTCAAAATGGCGTTTCAAATTTTTGTTTTAAGAATGTTTTCAAAACTTTATACATACAAAATTAATTTATTAAAAAACCGCTCCAACAATTTTTGAAATTTATTTTCGATGTATTCTTATTAATCCCTGAATTCAAATTGCATCTTTGTTTTCCATCAAACTATAACGACTAAGCAATACAAGAACATTTAATTATGTGTATTATCCATTTATTTCTACCTTATTATGATTCCATTTTTACGAATTTTTGCGTACGTCACTGAATACTAAATACAATGTAGGCCCTCATAAATTTATATATACATATGTGTATTTAAAAATCACATGAATCTTATGTATGCATATTGCACATGAAGCTGTACCTACCCTCCTACATACTTCATTTTCATTATTATGTATCAATATGTATATATATACAGATACATTTTACCCACCTAACTTACATAATTAAAATCCGTATCTCATTTAAATATACATTTGTAGGTAGGTACCTATGTAACTATTCCTTGAATCAGCCATTCGACAATTCATTATACTAAGAATCAAGGTGATCTTACCTACATATGCTTTAAACCTGCAAAGGATAACTACACCTATCTAACTAAACCTCAATGGTTAGCTACATTAAAGTTGTTAGCTACAAGAGCAAGTTCGTACGATCCAGTCGTGCATTTTATTTGTTATTGCTCCATTGAGAATTGAAGGTCTTTTCGGCTCAGATCGGATTATCATTTTTCCGTTTTGGCCAATTCCAATTGTTATTTCCATATATATCACTGTACCCTGGGACCCAATGACAGCGGTCTACTATAGTTTTGCTAAATGAGCTTTGTGATGAATTATAGTAAATTGTTTTAATTGCTTTAATTCTACTTAAGACTTTGGACTATCTGTTAAGGTTTGTGATTTATAGCATTTTTCAATTTGGGATTTATAGTTTTAGGCGTCATTTCGAAATGATACTTGGAAGCAATTTTGTGATCCAGATTCATTCTACACTTAAAACTAATCTGTAATGTAAATAAAATGCACGACTGGATCGCACGTACTTGCTCCTATGTTCGATCACATTATATGCAAAAGATTCTTAATAGAAACGGCTAAATATATTTTTAAAGTCGGTTTTCACTTAATTTTGTATATATACAAATAATTAATATTTTTCTAAAAAAAATTGGTATGAACATTTAAACTTGCAAGCTACAAGAGCTATTTAATATATTTAATAATATAAATTCATAACCAAAATTTCAGAAAAAATCGTCGACCGGTTTTCGAAATATTTAATTTTCAAAAACCCAAAAAAACTATTTTTCGAAAATTTTGAAATGCAGTATTCTTTAAAATTTGAAGGAGCTCCTGTATAAAAATTTGGATCGAAATCCTTGAAGCCGTTGATGAGAAAGTCGAAAATCAATAAAATGGTTGTATGACAGGTTAATAACAATATACTTTTAAAATAAATTGGCCAAAATGCAACCATAACCAAAGTAGTACACACACCAATTTTTATGAAAATCGGTAGAGCTGTTTTCGAGATAATTGAGATGGTAGAAAAATTTTTATGCCAAGTACCGTTATTTTTGGGGCTAAGACAACGATTCAAAAATCTATTTTGGACATTCACCTAAAACGCCTAAGCCCAAGTTTGAACAAAATCGATTGAGCGGTTTAAGCTGTAGATCGTTCTACATACAGACAGACAGACGGAATTGCCGCAACCACTATTTTGGTGTTCTCTATCATCGAAATGTCAACTTTGCTGACAACAGTAGGTACTACCAACTTTTCATGTTCGTTTTGAGATGCACTTCCTTCTTGTTTGTATAGTGGGAGTACAACGGCAACTCATTCCATTTTGATATATACAGCTTTGTCCATTGTGCAGTAAAAAAAAAACGCGTAGAATTGAATGCTCAGTGCTATGTTCTTTAGTTGAAGAAGAACGCATCCCCGATATCATTTTCCATGAGTGGACCTTCCATTAAAGAAACCGAATAGCTTTCAGTTCTCGAAATGTAAATCAAAAACTACCAATTGTGGGAATTATCACATTTTCGATATTGCCAAAAATGCTGCTGGAAATTCTTCTCCCCTTCTATAAAGCCTTCATGCGTCGAAAGCTTAAGTACGAGTATAGTTCTAACATTTGATCTGGTGTTCCCAAAACTCATTTAAATTTCTTGGACAGAAACTAAGTATAGATCTTTAAAGATGATAGGTGATAGAACTTAACAGAAACATTTAGCACCCTTAAACACTGCCACAATTGTCCATGTCTTTCATTATTTCGCCTTCTATAAAGACTCTTCTAGCGCAATGACTCCTTTTATTATACTATTCAACCATAATAATAGGAATGCTGAACAGTTTACCATTAATTTACCAATCTTCGGATCTACTCTCATGTGTACAGATCGTTTCTTTAGCCGTTCAAACAGAATAGAGAAATCTTTAACTGGCTCTATTTTTTCCTTCCATTTTGAAATTCAGAACTTATATCGGTATCTCCTTTTATGTAAATGCGTCCCCACTTTCAGGGTAGTTTAAACCCCTTTAGTACCTACGCGCCTAATTATTTAAAAAAAAATAATTTGTGAAATACAAAAATTCTGTGATTAGCCAATAATTCTAGCCTGCGCCAAAATTTGGAGAAACAGATTTTAGACAATAATATTTTAAAAAACGAGCACTTTTTTCAATCTAGACAAGTGCTTAAGAATGGCTTCTTCAAATTGAAAGGTGTAATTGTAATAGCAGTTTATCGGATTCAGTTTTACGTTAATGGTTCCTGCATTTGCTTCGTATATTTTATAAATGGTTGGTGAATTTGCTAGGAGATGTTATAAAAGGTAAAAATATCCCTCCCAAAGTCACGAACCTTTTTTTGAAAGCACCCTTATCAAACTCCCCAACCATTCTAAGAAAATGGAATCTCTTATCGAATTCCCCAACCATTCGACAAAAAAATGGAATCTCTTATCAAATTCCCCAACCATTTTAAAAAAATTAAATCTTTTATCAATTGCAGCAACCATTTTAAAGAAAATATTGTGCAGTACTTGCGTAACGTAATTTCCAATTTTCAATTCACATCAAAAAATCATTATATGACAGGACACAGGAACCATTACTAACAAAATGTAGAGCAATGATTTTTTTTTATCAAAATCGGCAGAGTGGTTTTCGAGATTATTAAGATTTAACATAAGAAGGTTTTTTTAATAATACAAACTCTATATACTAATACTACTGATTTACATCAGCCAAGTAGAAGACTTAGCACTATTATATTTGGACTTGTGAATTATTGATTCCAAATAGCTCTTATCGGCCCTTAGTCCTACACAAATTGACGTTTCGTCCCGGCGATTTAGCATTTTTGGTACAGGTACTGTACCTTTTACTGTTTTTGTTGTTGTACTGTTTTTTCGGGACTAAAAAGAGAATTTAAAAACAACGAACTAGTCAATCACATAAGGCTCTTAGGTACCAAGTTTGAAGAAAAGCTTAGGCTGTAGATTGACCTACATAAATATAGACGGAATTGCGGGACCTACTTTTTCCGTGTTCCCTTGTGAAATAGCTCCCACAGTTTTCAGGAAATCGAGCGGAAAGATGGAACACATCAAAAAAACATTTATTTGACTCCTAAAAAAGTCGTAAGCAGGCAATATTTCAATCAATTCTCTTTGACAAAACAAATATTCCTGTATATCAAGCCAAATGCTAAGACTAATAATTGTCAAAGTGGTTTATAAGAACTGCATCTTATAGTGATTTTTGCATTTAAGCTGAAGCCGTTTGAAAACAACTTCACGAATATCTCGAGACATCTAAGATACTTTCACTTTTGAATGCTTTCAGGCTTAAGCATTGTGTTCTTAGCCATGCTTGTTTGTATTTATGTATACATATCTAACTATATAAAACAGCCAGCGCCAGCGTGGGTATTATTATTGCGTTTAGTGTGCTTTGCATTTGTCCATCATTCAACTGCATTTGTGTCGTTGCATTCATTTCCGGTTGTGTGTTTATACTTCATTATATTTGTTTAGGGTTGCTTTTGCTTTACGATGTCAGTAGTACTATTTACAACTCTTACGTTGTTGAGGGTTCAAAATCCGATGATGACGGCATAAATGGGATTAAAACACATGCAAAAGCAAAGTCAGTCAGTGTGTGCTTAATAGTCACACACTAAAGCTAAAAGGAAACGGAAACAAAACCATACATTATTATACCTATGGCTCGCTGTCAAGTCCTTTGTATTTGTATGTGTGTGTTCTTCTGTATATTTAGTGTTCCTTGAAGCTTTTTTTTGCGAACGAATTGAAACTGTTTTACGACTATACAAATATACACACAGGTACATATACTGAATGTTTTTCCCTATAAAACATAATAATCTAATATGTACATGTGTTTGATGTGGCAAACAAAAATATTGCTCTATACAACTATGTATATATATTTTACATCTCATGAATAAGTCAATTTAGAACATTTTTAAGGATAATCAATAAAATGATAACCCTTTTTATTTTTCTCATTCTATTTATATATCTCTCATGGTTTTTATCTCTTTTTTCTTATTTTTTTTTTTTGCTACCCACAGAAAAAGCTCCTTCAGAAGCCACATTTCGAGGGACCCAATTTCTTTCGTATGATTTGGGCCAAACCGGAGCCGAACCGATAGTGAGCGCACAAGATGCTATAACCCTATACTTTCGAACACGCCAGCCAAATGGACTACTCTTTTATACAGGTAAGTTGAAGCTCTAACATTAAACAAAAGAATTTATTTTTAGACGAATAAAAGAATTTCACGACAACGAGGATATACGATATAATAATAAAAAGTAAAAACAAAAAAAAAACGTATAGAAATACACTGCCTGCCTATAATACCTTACCTAGCTAGCAGAGGAGCTCTTCTTGGCTTATCTCTTGAAAAAAAGTAAACCTGATAGTGTATAGAGGTATGAACGTTGTGCAAAAACATCCAGTTACAATATAGGTAGGATCATATTAAAATGCTTGGAATGCAAATTTCAAATTTCAAAAGACTCGCTCGCAATATCAGATAGAAGTACACGTTTTATGGTTTTCTTAACCGAGATATGATGTCAGACAAAATTCTTTTTTTTTTTTTTATTGAGCATGGGATTTAAATAAAAACCCTGGATGTCAGTATTAAGTCTCAAGTTGAACTCAAACAAAAAATCATTCTATTTCAATAATCTAAGTTTGCTTTTTCGTTACTATAGAAATTCAAATTTCATCTTTTAACAGAGTCCTTCAAATGAAGTTATGATTCAATTTTTGCAATTTTAAGGTTGCCAATTCCAAATTTTAAGACCTATGTACAATACATGTAATATGCTTAAGGGCACAAAGGACAAGATTAGAAAAATTCCAATTCTCAAATTCTTGTGATTTCCTAACAGAAAAAATCGAACGAATTGAACACGAACTGACATTAGGATGGCAGAAGTAATGTAGCCCGAGTGAAGATAAAAACACTTATAAAATGGTTCAACTAATCGATATTAGTCTTAGAGATAGAATGTGTGCTCTTTTTAACGGTATTTTAACGACTGGAACTTTTCCAACCGACTGGAAAGGAGAAAAACTCAAGCCGATTCCTATTCGCAAGAAACATCCAAGACTTTAATGAATATCGCCCGATTTCTCTTCTTCCTGTTCTGTTCAAAATTTTATAAAAATTATTGCCAGATGATAAAGTGGGCTTTTGAAAAAAAGGGCTAGTGCTTAGCAGCACTATTTCAGACCCAGTGCAGGAGATCTAACACTCCTGCACCTGGTGGAAAACTCATTAGCAAAGCATTGGTTAAGAACTAAGCACAGTATAGTAATGTGAATAGAGTAACTATGGTTCCAGTTATTGAGCAGCTATGCAAATGAGCTTCACAATCTTATATAACGCATATATAAACTCCCTGATTGTTGAACTTTACCAGCCGGCTCATATATTGGTCTATCGGAGTATACGCCGATAACATCTATATTGTCTCTTCTGGTCACCTTATTTAAGTTGAAGATACTCTAGAACAAATGGACTTGACTATGTCTATTGCGTGCAATTATCCCTTCTCAAAAATTGAGACTCTCTATCTCAGCAGGAAAAGGAAATGTCTCAGCAACCCAGTCGTTCTACGTTCTACACTACCATTGCATTGAGCTGTAAAGAGGTTATTAGGGTTAGAGAAGTAACTTTCCCGCAATATAAAGCCAACCCCATTGAGGAATCCCGGAATAAGTTCAAACAAGCTACAAAGACTTGTAACGTTCATATTCAGAGAACCAAATTTTGTCCCAAAGGTAGTAAATATTTTTGGTCATTTGTAAAAAAACATTCGAAATACAACTTTGCCTCCGGTTCCAACGCTCGTGTTTAATGGCACCCATTTTGTCAGCTCATTGAGAAAGCTTATTTGCTTGCAGCGCAGTTCGTTGTTAATTCCAGCCAGGAAGTGTTATGATTCATCCAGTATTTGAGAACGTAAACGATTTTATGGGACGAATCTACTTTCGAATGTCGAAAAGATGGTTAGTGATAGTCTTAAAAATGATTTGCTTAAAACGGAAAGGAACACATCTCGAATAAAAGGCCCTTGTGGAAGGTATACTCTACGATAGCTTAACCATCTGTATGTGAACAACGAAAAAAAAATGTATCAAATATTGACACAGATATAAACGAATACTTTAGAACTGCAACAGATCAAATGGGGATCTACGTCATATAAGCATATAGCTCAAAAAAGGACAAGCAATCTCATCAGTAAGGCAATAGTAAATCCAACACATTACTTGTTCGAAGTTACTTGTATCTTTTGATAGATTGATTTTTAACTTCCAGTCATCACAATATCGCTGAATCTTGTCGAAGTCAGCCTGCATTCTTATGACCTCAACTGTTGGAGCTGTCTTAAGTTTTTAAGTGTTTTTTCATTAAATCCAGCCACTGAGTTTTCAGTACACCATATTTCCTGGATTATAATACGATTCCGAATAATATAGAAAGAAATCAGACCAATTGGATCAAAAATCGTCATAACCAACTTGAGAATTTTTCGCTTCGAAACATTTGCGTCAAGATAGAGCATATCATTTATGGAACTATTACTTTACAAGTTGTATGTAAATTGGTCAAAAGAGGGAGTCGAGAACATACCTTAAATCTTGGTTATAATATTGTCGCTATTACTTAAATCCAAGGACATAAGCTTTGACTTGATGTTGCTTTCTGGTAGTTTCTAGGCGAAAATCTTACTGTTGGACTGCACACCCACCAGGTCAAAGTTCATTGATTTGCATATAAGAATCGCGTCTTTAGTTACAAATATAGTCTTTTCTATCGGCTGTTAAAGTAGTCGTCTACATAAGTACGCTGGGTCAATCCTTCTACTACTTCTAGACATTTCAACCGAAATTTTTCAGCATGATAATTTTTTATGAATTGAGCACAGGATGGAGAACAAGTAGGACCGAACATCATGACTTCCATAATAAAAACTGTTGGTTCTTGTGATGTATCTCCATCCCTGCATAAAATCCTTTGGCATTACTGATCTTCTTCCTTGATACGGATTATGTGAAACATTTCTTTAACATCTGCATTGACAGCGACCGCACGTTCTCTAAACTTAAAAAGACACTGGATTGGAGTGGTACTAAGTTATCTGTGCCTTTTAATAGAAAACTGTTGAATGATACACCCTTTACTTTAGTTGCAACATCAGCTACATCTCTTGGCTAAGGTGGCAACTTCTTAGGATTTGCAACTATAAAAGTAGGTGCGTAACATACCCGATACCAATGCTTCTGCAAATATTCAGCAGACCCTATTCTTGCATAACCTTTTAACAGAAGGTCATCCAAATGTTTGTTTTTCCACTCAAGTAGATGAAGTTTCTTTTTTAGAGACTTCTCCAACAATTTCATTCGATTAAGAGCCATTGGGTAGCGGTCCGGAAGTTTCACATTGTCCTTATTCCATAGTAAACCTATTTCATATTGGTTACCAACTTGGCTTAGAGCACGTTGCATATAACATCAGAACTTCGAGCTACATCTTGGCTTACCAAATCTCCTTTAGGGGCCTTAACCTTAACACCAAATTCTTCTGTTGAAAAATGCTGCTTTACTAGTTCATAGCAAATCATCCTCAGTTTTTATAGAATCATGGAAGAGGAAATGAATCGTTGGTTTAGCTGATTTAGTAAGACGTGAAATGTTGTAATTGGGTGCAGATTTGCCATAAGCAACACATTTCGAAAGTGTTGTGATTGCGCATAGTTCATCATCTCTACCATTTCGGTGTCCATGACCTTACAAAAACTTGGCTTAATCTTAACCAACAAGAATCTGGTTTTATATTTACCTCATTTATAATTGGCAAACCTTTCAAATGTGGATAACAACGTTTTAACTCCGCAACATCGATTGACTGTCCAGGCACTTCTAGATTATTTACCGTGTATACATTGTTCAATTGATGACGCTTGCGATTATGTATTGTAGTAACATACAACGAACTACGAATCGAGTCTTCGTTTTGTCCTTACCATATTCAGCAACAACAACTTGAAAGTGCTGTAATTTTTGTAAAAAAAAAAAACTATGTCGTGTTGTTTATTTTCAGGACATGGCACCGATTATCTGAATTTAGCCCTTAGAGACGGAGGTGTTTCTTTAACAATGGGATTGGCAAATGGAAAACAAGAAATGCATATCAAGCCTTCGAAAGTAAGATTTGATGATCACCAATGGCATAAAGTAACTGTTCATAGAAGAATACAAGAGGTACATAATGTCCGAAAAATTTTAACGAAACTAAATATTCTTTCAAATAAACATTTGGCACATATATTTTTTTTTTACAGATATCGTCCATAACAAGTTTTTGCAGGGTTAGTATTTATTTTTCGTATTTACAGACTTTTTTGACTAAAACTTTAGACTTTTTGGTGCTGCTCAATTCCGACTTTTAGCTTTAGTAACCAAATACAAGCTGTTAATTTTTTTTTATCATTTTTAAATTAAATAAATAATAATGTTAGCCAGAAAAGGCGTTGCCCTTTTTTAAAAAATGATTATAAGTGTGTTCTTATTAGATAATCCTTCGTTAACCCACACAGTGGAAATTTAAACTCCATTTTCAGTTTAAAATTCAGTTTAACAACTAATTCGGTTTCACAGTTTCATTTAAACTTTAAACTGAGGTTATTTTGCAAATGTATGGCCTTTTCGGTTATTCAGAAGCGTTCGTAGTGAGCCTATACTTTTCTGAAAGTGTTCTATTGACATCTAGAGTGACAGTTCTTCTCCTGAAAAGAAAAGACAACGATTCTGGATTTCATTTCAGAATAGAAATCAGAATTACTCTAAATTCACACAACTAATTTTCAAAGGTGTGGAACCTCATTTAATGCAAACAACCAATTTAACTTCAATTTTGAAATGAAAATATTTTGACAAAGTTAAGTAATAAGAATTAAAAATTTGAATCAAATAGTAATAAAAATACAATAAGCAAAGTTATAAAAATAAAAATGAATTTTAGTGTTTCTAGCAACCAGTTTCTATAGTCTTCTTGTTTCCGCCATGCTTACAAATTACAAATGTAAAAAATCAATTTTCGACTTCTTTGTATATACATTTAGCACTAAACACATACAGCGATACAAAAACTTCAGAATCAAATTTGATGTGTTTGTTTGTTTTGGTATTCTGGATTGGAGAGTTCTTCCACATCGGGGGCCAGTTATAATGATCAGGAAAACGTACCCGGAAATGTTGAAACAGTTTGAAATTGAATATTTTTTTCCAGATGGTCGTTTATAGCACACAGGAAAATCAATTCAGTTGGCAAGCCTCATTACCATCAAGTTTTCCTGATTAAAACACACAAATAAAAAGTTTTTCGTCCACAATTCTGTCAGTGGAACGAGAGAAATTGGAACCCAAATCATTTGAATGATTTCTTCCACTTTGTGTCAAATGGCAATCAGCTGGCAGGAAAAATGAATTTTTATGAGGAAAATAATGAAATACATTTCTAACAAAAAATAATTGCTCTGTTGCAAATACTTTTTGCAACAAAAAAATTCTCCGAAAAGCATCATAAATTATCCATTAGAACTTTTTTCCTGATTCGTTTTCCTGATCGCTACAACGTTCGGACTCCTTAAGAATCTCTTGGAGTGTTGTGCAATGAACTCCCACGCAATTTTCTTTCTACTGCACTTTGTTTTCCATTGTTTTGTTGTTTTCTGTTGTTACTTTTCAACACAAAATCCATCAACAAACCAACGTCTGCTTTTGAAGGGTAATAATTACTTAAGCTTAATTTTATCTTTGCCGAAATTGGTTAGTGGGTTATATTTTTATTTTTCTCTTCGTGTGGCAGGCTGACAGGTCACAATGGTAAGTAGAAAAAAAAGATTGGTCAGTGACGATAAAGTTAGAGCAGAACAGATTTGTGAGAAACTTCAGAACAAAATAGAACAACTTCGAACAGTCAGATATCTGACAGAGATTATAAAAAAAAATCATTGTTGTTTACCTACAATTCGAGTTCGTTTATTCCTGCAGAAAAAAGCTTTAAAATAATCTGAAATGTAGTTGAATTTGATTTTTAAAAATTATTTTTCGTGAAATTGAGATGATTCCCACATGGAAAGTGATTTATCAATTAAATCTAAATCTAACTCACAAATCTGCTCTAGCTTGTGATATCTAAAAAGTAAGTGAAGAAAATTCTGCTCTAAAGTCTTCCAAACTGTTCCAAGCCGACTTTTTTAACACCAATACAGAACAGTTTAGAACAGAAAATATATCATTCTTTTATTAGCAAAATCCTGTACTTTTCTGTTCTAAGGTGTTTTAATCTGTTCCGGACAGCGTCATTGAACACGCATAAAATCTGTTTTCTTGTTTCTTGTTTCGCATGTTCTTTACTTCCATCGATTTCTCTACACTACCTAGATATACGACATCACATCAAAAACTAAAGCCGAGTTGCCATCTTTTAGAAGGCGAAAAAGCAGTTTCCAGTCCTGTCAGTTTCTTTAATTTTTTATCAATTTTAATTTTATTGAATAATTTTCAAGTCGATTATTGCTTTCCATGCTACATGTATACAAAAATGATGGCTGTGTATTTTTGCTTGACACATATATCTATGAGTTGGGTAGGTATAAATAAAGTCTATGGGAAAGATTTGAGTAAAGTACTGTTTTTATTACGTCAGAAAACGTTTGTTAAGCTACGTTAAATAAATTGAACGAAAGTTTAAATTACACAGTAAAACCGGACAAGTTGAACTTGATATTCACTTCAAACTCAAATCTATATGTTTTGTTTCTGATTATAATTTTAGAACACAAAGAAACTCTTGTGTGAAAATTACAAAAATATACCCAGTGTTCAGAATTATTTGAGAACTTATGAAGACTTAGGACCACCCAATAAAGATTTATCCAAGCTTAGTATATTAAAGCATCATTTTCAAGTTTCTGATTCTGAAAGGCAACTAGTTTTGAGCAACCGCAATAGTTTAAATTTAGTAAAATTTGCAATTCTTTTTAATTAATTTATTAAATAAACATCTTTTTTAGCTGGTAACGGTAGTTGATGATGTTTACACAGATCACTCACATATCGCGGGTAAATTTACCATGCTTTCATCGTCGCGAGTTTACGTTGGTGGAGCAGTAAATCCAAGAGCACTGTTAGGTGCACGAGTCCACAACAATTTTGTTGGATGCTTACGAAAGGTTTAGAAAAATCTCCATTTTTTGAAATCTACTTTAAAATCGGTTTATTATTTTTTTTCGAAAGGTCGAATTTTCAGCGGATACTTTATGTCTGAATCTTATTGATTTGGCTAAAAGTGGTTCAAAACTTATTCAAATAGCTGGAAATCTAGAATACCAATGTCCGCTTGGTGATCCTCAGGATCCGGTTACATTTACAACCAGGGAGTCCCATTTGGTTAGAGTAGATATATTTAGCCATTTCAAAGTGAATCGAAATTTGATCTTGAATAGGTTCTTCCACCATGGGAAACTGGAAAACAAAGTTCGATATCGTTCAAGTTTCGAACGAAAGAACCAAATGGTCTTCTTATTCTTACAACAGGTTCACGCCCTCCCAGAGCTAAAAATGTAAGTATGGAATTGGTATTTCATTTCGAAACGAATATCTGAAGAAGCTTTTTCCTTTATTGTCAGGCTGTTCTTTTTGCGGTTGAACTCCTCAATGGTCATATCTACATTCACTTGGACCTGGGGTCAGGAGCCGCTAAAGTAAGAGCATCACGCAGGCGAGTGGATGATGGTGACTGGCATGATTTGATTCTTCGTCGGAACGGTAGGGATGCAAAGGTTAGTGTTGATGGGGCTTGGAACGAATTCAGGACACCTGGGGACGCAACTATTCTTGAGCTGGATGGACCTATGTATGTGGGGGGAACTGGACCTATTTACAGCACAACTATTTGGCCGTCGGCAATTTGGACAGCGACCTTAAGACAAGGTTTCGTTGGCTGCCTTCGGGATCTGGTGCTCACCGGCAAAGCTATAGATATAGCTGCCTTTGCTCGACAACAGGATTCAGGTTTGTAAAACGTGTTCTTTGAAAATTTCAGCATGTGTTTATATCCGCATTTAGCTTCGGTTAAACCATCATGTCATGTGCAAGCAAATGTTTGCACAGGAAATCCCTGTCAAAACGGAGGAACTTGTACTGAGGGATGGAACCGACCAATCTGTGACTGTTCAGCCACTCTTTATACTGGACCAACTTGTGGAAGAGAATCAGCAACGTTAGCTTTCAATGGAAGCCAACACATGACTATCTGGTTAGGGAATGGTCAAGGTACAAAAACTCAAACCGAAGAACTTATTCTTCGGTTCAAAACAGCGCGCCCAGTAGGTCTACTCTTACTCACAAGCGCTGAATCTAATTCACCAGATCGATTAGAAATAGCTCTTGTTGCGGGACGAATCCGTGCCAGTGTGCGACTGAGTGATCGTGAAAAGGTAAATAGTTTTAAAAAAAATAACCCTTTCCTTGAAGGAATCCACTATTTTGTTTTGCAGAATCTACTTGCAGGTCAGTCAGTCTTAAATGATAACAATTGGCATACGATTCGTTTCTCGCGAAGAGCCTCTAATTTAAGGCTACAAGTTGACGGGGCTCCCCCCGTCAGGGGTATGTTATGTATGTATCAACAGCACTTATATTTGCCCTAATACGTGTCGTGACGTGTCGTTTTTTTAAGGAAAAAGAAATCAATAATAATCCGAAATTTAACTCAAATCATGTATCATTAAAAATGAAAATCATTTCGGAAAATTATTTTGTCCAAATTTTTTTTAAAAAAGAATTATCGCGATAATCATAATTTTTTTATGATACAAATTTATTTTTACAAACAAAAAATGTGTTTTGTTCACTGAAATTCCCAAAATCAATTAAAAAAAATAATAATTTATCTCATTTACATTTATATATAAAAATTTTTAACATCTATATGTGTGTTAATCAATATTATATAAATATATATATATAAATATATAAACTTTTGTAAAAATTTGTTTCCAAAAAATACAATATTGTTTATTTGGTTTTAATTTTATATAATTTATTTTTTTTTTTAATTTCTTAGAAAATTATAAAAAATTTATACCTATTAAAAAATTATTCCATTCGATATGAGAATTTGGAATTTTTGTAAATGTTAAATTCTTGTTTAAGTTTATATTTTTTTGTTTGATAATTTTCAAAAATATTATGGAGTTTTGTAACATATTTAAATTTTTTTGTCCTATATACCAAAATTGTTTAATATTTTTTTAACATAATTGAAATGTAGGAAATTGAGTAATATATTATATTTTTTTTTCAAAAGAAACATTTTTCCCAAAAAAATATCTAAATGTCGTGTGTTTTCTGTGCGATAATATCCCTTTAATTTATTTATTTATTTTTACTTATTTAAATGAATTTCATAATTCGTCTTAGTTTGGCTATTTTCTTTTATTTGTTTATGACAATTTTAAGCAGACGAAATAATTGTTATTGAATATTTTGTTTCCAATTATTTCAACAAGTGTTTTAAAGAAATAGAGTGAGTGTGTAGGTATGTTTTGATTTATCAACATGAAGTACTTAGCTGTCAAAGGTGTGTCAGAAGTGACGCTGCATAAGACAAACAAAATGGCTAAACTTATCTTCACAAGTGACGTAAGGATTATCATTAGAATATTCATCTCTAAATCATAATGATCAGAGATATTTCCAAAAAGAGAGGTGTCTGATGCGATGCACACAAATTACTCAAATGCTCTTATTTCATTTCATATTTTCCCAACTTGAATCTTAAGGTGTTTGTTTTTAGGGGGGGGGGGGGGGTGAAAACTTGTAGAAAATTTGAAGAAAAACAAAATATCGGTACTAAACGACATTTACACATAATAAAATAAAATTAGATACCATTTGAGTGAACTCGCATTCAAAACATAAATTGGTATCGGGAATAAACTTTCCCGGGGAATGTTGCTACCATTTCATACGATTCGCTGTTCTAAGGTAATTTTTTATTCCGTGTGAGATTCATTATAGGAGGAAAAATTTCGAGGTAATAAAATATTCCATGGTAGATTCCCGATAGGACCCACATATAAATTTAATTAATTGTCATATAATTAACTTTATTTAGAAGAAAATTCTTTGCCATTTTTATTTAAATATGATTTGTGGGATATGGCCGGCCAGTGCTGGATCGGATGTAGTGCAATCTTCAGGTCCTACTTATTGATCAATATTTGCAGCATTTGTGGTTGTATATTGGGAATAACGCGGTGAATGTTATTTCATCCAAGTCGTCAATCGTCTCAAGTTTAGCTGTGTAGACCACCACCTTCATATACCCCCACAGAAAATAAACATACGGTGTTAAATCGCACGATCACGCTGGTCCAAAATGGGAAATTGTGCGCTCACCAAGGCAATTTTTGTATTCGCTATGTGAAATGTTGCGTCATGCGACGTGTTGAATCCACAGCTCCCCCATATCAGGGCGATTCCATTCAGGAACAAAAAAGTCATTGATCACGGCTCTATATCGGTCTTCTATGACTATAGCCCATTGAAGATCATTGTTTTTAAAGAAGTAAGGATTAATGATTTCACCAGTCCATAATGTACACCAAACTGTAAGTTTTTTTCTGGATGTAACGGCGCGCGTCTCAATAATGGCTTGCGCTTATTTGCATTTCAAATGCAAATGCCTGTTGAGTTAGCGATTAGACCAAAAATGAGCTTCATCGCTGAACAAAATTTTCTTAAGAAAATCGGAATCAATAGCAATCTCGTTTCGAGCCCATTCAGCGAATCGAATGTACGCCGCGCCCGGTATTCTTGTGTGATGAAACGCGAGCGTTCACTCACATATTAGGTATATTATCTCGGATACCAAGCTATCGGAGTATATCTGTGGACGATTCAGATAGGTTAGCTGAAAGCTGTCAAAAAATCAGAACAAAAAGCATACCAAATGAATTTTGCAATCAGCTGTTCTATACATTTGTTCTCGGATAGCTAGTTATTCCAAATTTTTTTGGATAACTATAGATATCTTTCATGAGAGCAGCTTTTTTATCAGATGTGCTTTTGCACGCATTACAACAACGGAACGTTATTCTAGATTGCTGAGAATAACTGAGTGAACGTCCCCAATCCCAATGGCAATCCAAACAAAAGATAAATCACATGTACATATGTATATTGATTTTACACCACTGCGATTTTTAATAAATGTTTACGTTTTGGACTCAAAGATACTATTTAAACACTGATATATGGAATAGATGTTAACTTTCTACAAACAGTATATCCGCACTCTTTACTCCACTTAATTCAGAAAAGTTCAATCGTACCATAACGAAAATTTACAAAAAATAAATGGCGATAACTCTGAAATTTTTCAACCAGATCAATTTTGTCTACATCGGCCACCACATACGTTCCTCACACGGCGTGCTTAAAAATCGCAAAATGGCTGACAATGAAAACAGTGCTGCTAATCTGAAGTTCTATACCTCTAATAAAAAAAAGTAATAAGTTCACTAAAAATAGTCAATGTTTTAATTAAAAATAATTAAGACCTTTAATTATTATCTGTTTGAATCTTCTTTAATGCATTTCTAACGTACTAAGAACTTTCAACCCAATCAGGCAAATACAGAATTTACAGTGACAAATCGCCATCATTTCTTCTTTTTTATAGCCATTAATACCCTAATCGTATAAATGATCCAAGATCAGCCATTCTTTTTGTTATAAAACATAAGTGTCGAGTGCACTGTCTAATTTTACAATTATATTGACATTATTATGTTTTTTTTTTCATTTTGGAAATAATGCTCCCCCAATGTATTCAAATTGAATACAGCTTAGTCCATGCTTCATTACACTTATTGTTTGAGAAATCCCAATTCTCCTAAACGAAAATTGACACCGGCAGTAACACTATCTTTCTCCATCTGTATGGCGATGTATAGCCCGAGTTTATGTTACGCAAATAATTCATTAAAAATAATTTATTTGTCAAAATGTATGATTAAAGCTTCGTTATTTATTTCACCTGATAATCTTTTCAATTTTTATTAAATATTCTTACACCGAATAGTCCAGGAAAATTAGATAAAATAGTAATGAAGCTTCGAATAAAATCCGACAAAGCTGAATTTTGGTGGAGAGCTTCATTTTTATGTCCTAAGAATTTCCTAAAAAGTACCCTAAATTTGGAGCGGAGCAATAATTATTAGGGGGAAATATTCAGTTTTTTCCAAATTACTCGAAAACTATAGGTTCTTGTAAAAAAAGTTGTAGCTCATGTTATTATTCACAAAAAAGATTAAGTCACTTTTTATTGGGGCGTAATACATGTTTTCAAAAAATGTAGTAAATTTATGTTTTTGAGTGGGGAATTTTTTTGTTTCTAGTTATGTTTGGACAAACATGTTCTATTAAAAACACCAAGTTCTAAGTTTGGAACCGGAAGGGAAATGCTGCCAACTTAAAAATATTAATTTATTTTATTTTGTTCAATAACTCCCAAAACCTTTATTTTTCTCAAAATTTTATAAGAGAAACTTATAGACAGTACAATTATCTACAAAATAACATATTAACGACTTCTGTATGTCAATTCGTTCTTAAGTTATAGCGTGCCAAAGTTTAATTGTACGTCAAAATGGATAAATATATTAAATTCATTCGTGTCACCAGACTTAATATGGTTCCTATTTTGACGAATTTCAGAAGTCGATTTAAATTCTCCCAGGTTCAGCGTTGAGCTAAGTACTAAACTTCGAGTGTACAACACTTCATAGGAGTTACACCGATTTCAAGGCTAAACCACTATTGGTCCTAAATAAGAATAGACCCGTCATGTTAAATAATGAAGAACTCCACATATTTTCTTGATTAATAGATTTCTTTAAACAATCAAATAGAACTTGTTTTTAGTTAAAAAAAAAAAAAAGTATTTAGCTAAAGAAAACAAATTCCAGACGTTCAATTTCCAATACGTCAAATTATATTTGAACATAATGTTGAATAAATTTGAACTCACGAAGATATTTTGTTGAAATAATATTAATCTTAATTTCTACTTTTTTGTTTGTTTTATGTTCTAATATTCTCAAAAAAAATTGAATATTTTCTAAAATAGTTTATGCTTTGTATGTAAAAAGCCCTTTTGAGTTAAATTAATTCCTTAAACAAAAATTCTGTATTTGTTAAGATTAAAGACAAAGTCATAATTTAACATGCCTAGTATTCCATTAAAATCATAGAAAATCATAATCATGTAAATTAAACCCTAAATTATTGTCAATCCCTTTAAGAATATTTATTTTTTTGTCATTTTTGTTTTGATTTTAATTAATATTCATTTTTATAATATTTAAATTGAAAACAACGAGTTTCAAATAAGAAATATACATTGAAAAGTTATTGGAAAATTCTTTGGCAAAAACATCAAAATTATTAAGATTGAAAGAAAATAAAAACGGAACAGGGTGTTATTTGAAAATCGTGCATTCAAACAGAAAAAAAAATAATCATGATTTTTATAACAAATACAAAAACAGAAAAAAAATACAAAAATCGACACGCAAAAGTTGCAACATTTTTTTTTACGAATTATGATACTTCGAAAGAAAAAAAAAATGTTACGAGCGTTAGGGCGCTGTTTTATTGCACCAACAATGAACGTTTTTTATTTATTTATTCTTTTACTTTTATTTGATTAAGTAGATTTTTTCGAATATTTTTCGTTTGCATTTTTGAATTGTTTAGTTTATTAATTTTCTTTTCTGTTTTTAATGTGTGGTTTTTAAAGTAGGCATGCAATCAGAATATTTGCCGACAACTTAGCTAAAAAATAAGTGAATGGAAAATAAAATTTTTTGATTGAATTGCTTGGAGATTAAATTAGATGATAAGGAATGGATTTTTAAAGAACGTGTGGTTTGATATAAATATAAAAATTTATATATTTTTGTGTCTGTTTGAAACAAAAAAAAATATATTTTAGCAAAATGTTTGATATATTTGAATGAAATGTTTCTTTATAAACTTCAAATCGTTTGCTAGAAAACTGCCTAACAACTAATTATCGTGACTGACTTTCGAAGTGATATTTAAAACATGCATGGCTTTTGGTGATCTTGATGCACAACTTCCCATTTATTGTTAAGTTTATGTTTTTTTTATAAGACTTTAACATTTTTTTCATTAGTAATTTTTTATTTTTTAAAACAGTCTAATGGAAACCACGGTATTTGAAGATCTTAAAAGTAAGAGACAACCATCGCAAATTAACAAATAGGAAGTTACAGTCGTTCAAAAAAGTACTCTTACTACCGAAAACTCAATTTTTCTCTACCTCATAACTGACATTGCTTTTTTCTAACCGACATTGCTTTTTTCTAAGCGAGAAGTGGAAATAATTCTTTCTTTAAGGCTTTTTGAGATCTAGGATATCCTCACACCCAGCCACTACTTTTTTTGGTTGAAGATGCAATAAAATGAGCACAAATATTGCATAAGATCCGATGTCTTTTTATTAACCTATAGTGAAAAATCTTGCACCTCACTTTCCGTAAAACAAAAAGCCCAATATTATTTTCATTCACGTTCACGGTTGACTTTAATTTTGCCCCACCTTGTAAGTTGCTCCTTAAATAATGCGAATCATTTCCAATGAAAAATAAAATTAGCCAGATAACATTATTTTGACAATTTAATAGCGATATTTATGTTGTTAATATTTATTAAGTGCGCCTTAATTAAGCGGAATACTTTGGTCTTGATGACCATATAACCTGAAGTGTGATAAGATGGACAATTTTTGGGGTTATCTATACTGTCAAATGTTTAATTATTCTAATATGGTTTAGTTGTCAATACAATAGTAAAATGAAATAAAAAAAAATAATGTACAAAAGACGCTGTACAATTGTGTATTCAAAATTTAATAATTACTCTTCTAATTCCTTGTTCACAACTTTACTCGTAAGTCGGTTGTTCAGTAATAATTGTGGAACAGTGGAATAAACTTACTTGACTGTTAAAGAACCGGATAACAACATCGAATTTTTCAATCAGGAAAAAAACAATATATAGAATAATTTAATTTGAACATCACTTTTATTTCGAGTATCGAAATTTTCATATAGAAATTAATTTTTCTTTAACGTTTATTTCAAAGCAATAATATTTCAAAGTGTTTTTGACATCGAAAATAGCTATGAATTTTATTCCTCAGATAACTCCTTATTCCGTTCTAAAATGAGCAGATAACCTTATCCCTAGATTAAGTTGTATCTGACTGTTGAAAAACTGATTTTTGCTCTATCTCGAGAATATGTACTAACTGACTGCTTAACTGACTATTGAAAAATTGGACCTTAATATTCTAAGTTAATATCCGAATAAATCAAACGCATAATATGTTAAGTCTATACTCTATGTTTACTCAAAATATATAATGTAAAAATGTTGCAGTAAAATATCATAAATATGTAAAATTTTCCACATTTTTTATATTTTTGTATTTATTTAATAATTATGCAACAATGTCAGTTTACAATTTGGTTAATGAATTGTGTGGGGAATGTCACACAAAATGGATTAAATGGACACGTTCAGAAGACGTAGTCGACTTGAAAGTTATGCAAATTTCTAATCTCTGATTGGGCAGCTGTCAAAAATGTCCTTTCAATTCAAGGAATTTTTACTGGAAAGCAAGTCAAATATGTTCCTTCATTTCAAGTCAAGTCTTCTGTCAGTTCAAGTTTATATGAATTGTTTGTGCAGTCATTTTATAAAAAAAAATAATATTCTCAACAAAGGATTTTTTTAATCTTTAATTGTGTATCAAATGGTAAGAAATGTGTGCAATTAAACAAGGAAAGTCATTTTATATCACAAACAAATATTGGAAATACTTTTTTGCGAGATCAACTAAAGATACATTTTTGAAGTATTGTGAAAACTGACTAGATTTCGTAGTCAAATTTGGGTTCAATGAAAAATGATGACAAATGACAAATTCCCAAACGAATTTGAAGGGGAAAGTGTTTTGGTAAAATTAATTAAGGCCGTGTGTGAATTGCGTTAAAATGTTGGTTAAATTTTCTACCTTGGTTAAATTTTGAAGTTTGGTTTGTGGTGGGATCAAATTTAGCTTTTAGCTGTGTGAACTGCGTTAAAAGGGATTTATTAAAACACTATTTTGGCTAAAATTCCTTCAAGATTGAAGAAATTTCCCTAAAAACATTTTTTTTTGTTGTTCAAATTAATTAATTTCTTTCCCATAATCCGACTTAGAAGATATAAAGTTAATAATTTGGCACGAAAAAAGTAACGAATTCTCAGTTTTACTAATATGTTTCAGTTTTACATCGTAAATTTAATATTTTAAAAAAACAATTCCAAATCTTTTCAATACAATTCCCATTATGGTTAGTTTGTTGATTTAGTATGTAAACACTAGTTTTCACAGCTGAAGAATTTGACAAAGCTGACAAATCAATCTATTTGTATTCAATTTGCAAAATGAAATACAATGAGTATTTTAATTAATTATTTTATATTTGTTAAAATATCAACGGATTATATTATTTGTTTTTTTCCTTTTGAGACCCTACACAAACAAAAATATTAATGTAATTGTATTTTTCAATTGAATAAATTAAAACTTACATTTACTATATGGTTTCCCAATAGATCTGGACTTTTTGGAATTCATATTTCTTTTCGGTTATCGTTTACAGTTTCAAATTACTCTATCTTGAGAAACGTTAAATTTTAACGCAAATTTAGCCTGCTCCACAGCTGCCTACATTTTAACCCATTTCATTCATTCAAAATTTAACCAACATTTTAACGCAATTCACACACGGCCTAAATGTCAATGTGACGTGTAGATCAAGTTTAAATAGCAGCTGATTAAATTACACAGTATTTACACAAATGATTGCATTTTAATTTCACACAATTGGTGAACTTACGACTTTGAATAGTTTAATTTTATCGAAGCTACTCGGCTTCTTAACGGCAGAATAAGTTCCTATTCAGTGAGCGATTGCCACCATCATGAAATAGTAACAACTTTGGAGCTATGACAGTGTGTAAGGTATCTAAAATTGTAGTAGTTATATTCTACTACTTGTAAAATTATTTGCACACAATAAAATATAACTTACACTTTCGCTCACACTTTTCATTTTTCCATCTCCCTTTCATCTATTGAATGAAAAAAGGCCACGTTCACAGACCAGAAAATTCAAAATTGAACTCGATACCAAATGCCACATGGAATACCTTAAGCAGTAATGTTAAATGCAAGATATTCAGTAGTGTTCACTTACTAATGTGGTAATTCGTCCACATTAGTATACGGCAGACATGGATTTATTGTAACCTTATTCCTCTCTATCAGGACTATTCTTCTACTCATCATGGGGAATTTACTATGAATTTTTACTAAGCACTTTTCTGCTGTTCATTTGAAGTGAATTTGGTATAGGCATTGATAAAGTCGGTAACACTGTGCGGTATTTTGTTGTTCACGTATTTGTTGTCTGTCTGACTGAGTGTTAAAAGGTTAAAAGGTTGCACTGTAATAAAAATGTTAGAAAACTTTGATAGTGTTGTTTATAAATAAATCCAATTGAATCCTTGCGGCAGGGAAAAAACCACATACATACATTAGTGAGTAAAAAGAATGCAAAGGAAATAGTATTATTTTGTCTTGAGTTTGAAATAATCCATTTTATATAGTAATGTTTTTAAATTTTGAATAAACTCTTAAAATTGATTTTTTTTTTCTTTAAACACGTGTATTTTTACTGAATTTAGATTCAAGTCATATATTTTAAGGTTGTTATTTATATACGTGACCTTTAATTCAATGATTTTGTTAATAGTTTATGCGGGCTACAGGTCAATGAAAGATAGCAACGTTTCGAACGTGTTTACACTTTCTTCATTAGGCCTTTTATTATCGACATAAAGAAACAAATGAAACAACAAACAAATTAACTTACAAAACTTATGTAGGTATATACAAACATCAGGTATCACAACAGCAAATAATTTATAAAATTTCTTCTCGTTGAAAAAACCTGATGATTACCTGATGAATTGATCCCATTAATTTCCTATGGGATTTTGCTGGCCAATCCAAAATGTCAACATTTTTTTCTTCTAAGAAGTTTCTTACTAACCTGTTGGTGTGTTTGGGTTCATTATCGTGTTAGAATAGGTTGTTTTTAGGCAATATCGACCGCAAACATTTGAGCATTCATCCGCCGAGTAACCTGACAAAACTGACCCACTCCTTGACTAGAAAATAACCTTTAAAAAATCTTTAGTAAAAAATTGTATTTCAAGAAAATCTAAAATGGCTTAACACACATTATAACTGATACCTTGCCATTTTTGATCATCGGAGCCTTATATATGGGGATGTAACTTTGCCCAGGGAGGCAGAAACAACATTTTTCCGTTAGACCCTTTTCACACAAGGAAACTGAGTTGCCGGCAACTGGGAGTGTGTTGGCGAGAAGGGCAAGAAGTAAGGGGAATGAAAAAAATCCCCCCGGTCAACGATTTGAAGAGATTTTTTTGACGTTTTGCTTTGAATTGCAATTAGCCCAACAAAATCTTCCCAGTTTCCTCCTCAGTTTCTGGGTGCCAGTTTCTTCATGTGAAAGCTACAAGGCAATTAAAGGAAAACGTCAAAAAAATCTCCAGCAACTGGTTACCCTGTGTGAAAGGGGACTTACGAAAGAACGGACTGTTTGTGAGACTGACGATTTTTGGTTGCTACTGTACTTTTGTAGGAAACAAATTATTACAAAGTTTTGTATATCTGTTAACATAAATGTCAAATGGAACATGGGATAGTGCAGTTCGTCCAGCTGATAAGAGAATGGAATTGGAATCGAATAAGTGAATTGAACTCACTCTTCACGTGAATTGCAGAATATGTTGGGCAGTATATAGAAACCAAAAGAATATACTTTTTAAAAAAATTTTACTACAAACTTAAAGTTGCTTTTTGATAACTTGTTTCCTAGTAAATCTTTTAAAAAATGCACTTTCGCGCGTAAAATTAGACGACGAAGAATCTCTTGGAATATGATTTTTATGTATTTTCATATCCCAAAATATAGGAACCCTATAGCCTTGCGTAAGGCCCCCCAGTCACCAAAGTTTTTAGGGTCGTTACGAGAAAAAAGTAACTTCCTCTTTCTCTCCTCTGTACATACTCGTAGATACATACATACATATATACATAACTTATGTACGTACGTTTTATATACAAAGCTAACACTGAAGTACCTACTGTCACCATTTGTAAAATCTAATTTTTGGATCTTTGTAATAACCCCGCTAAAAAGGAAGGAATACGTGGCTTAAAAAATTACTGATCTAGATAGATAGATCGTTAATTTTATTTACTCTTTAACAATATTTCAGTTTATATGAAATTCTCAGGATATGCCTCTATCATAAAGAATTAAATTTTAAAAATTCTATATCCACCAACATTTCTCAGTATACTTCCCATTCAAAAAACAAAAATCAACTCATTGAATTTTTCATTACATATAATTTTGTTCTATGAATTTGTATTTTTGCTTTTCTGCTTGCATGGACTTTTTATTTTGCCTAAAATTAATCTCTTCCATTGGATTTAAAACTTAACCACAATGGCGTTATACTAACTTCAAGTTCAATGCCAATTTTTTATTTATTTTTCTTAATTAATTTTATTTCTTAATATAGCAAAACTATTCACACACATCGTAATTATCCCCTAAGATTGAATTGTTTTATTGAAATCGCTTTTAAAAAAATATTTATAAATAATATAAATAAAAAAGCATTTCAAAAAATATATATGTATATATATTTCAATAAGACAATCACTTATTCCCCCATTTCCATTTAATATAATTGCAGAGCACATTTTTTAAAACTTTCGTTTATATAATATAAAACAAAAATATTTTTTTTCTAATTTCATTTGTTTTCTTTACATTTTTTTACAAATCAATAAATTTAGAAGAAAAAAAAATCCTTAAAATTACAAAAATCTCACTTGTTGTTTACTTATATTTAAAAAAAAAAAAAAGTATATAATCTGGTACTGCTTGCCTGAGTCTATATATATAAATATTCGTATAAATATGTAATTCACAACTAAGTGAAGATCTAGTGCATTCACGTGTGATGTGTTTGTGGTGGAAGTGGTTTATCATTAGTATTTATTCTCAGCCGAAACAATTCTGGGACGACACAGTACAATGGAAATAAGGTCGATTCATCTGGGTGGACTATTCCATGCCGAAGAAGAAATTCAAATGACATCGACAATGCCAAACTTTGTGGGTCAAATGCAAGGATTTGTTTACAATGGTCATAGGTAAGGATGCACATTGTACATTGTTTTTTTTTAATTCGTTCATATTAATTGTACCTATTGTTGTTGAAAAGCTTAAAATCAATAATTTTTCGATTAGTTATTTGTATATGGTAGAATTTTTTTTTATTATTAAAGAATTTTAAGGGCTTGAAATTCATTATTGCTGCTTCAATTATTCTATTTTTTCCTTGAAAACTATAAGTAAAAACTTACAGGTTTATTATTAGAGAAGCTTTCACTTAAGGATTCTGCATATTTCGAAGTAAATTTGAATGGTTGCATATACCTGGTCAATATTCCTCTTTTATGGAGAGTTACCACTGTAAATCGAATACATAGTTTATTATCATTCCTTCTACATATTTATTTACAACAAGCATTGAAATGAGACTCTTATTTCTAAAGCTAACATACTTATTGAAAAGAAAAGTCGATGGAAAGAGTTCTCCACACACAGTATCACAAACCCTCCGCACTTAATGCCTTTTCTAGATATTGAAACTTAGCAATATTGACGCATCCCTTCCGCATTGTTATCTCTGAAAGTAAATGAGTAGCTTGGAGAACTGATTAATCAACTGACGAGCAGTATATAATTAATTGAAAACTGGGCGATTTTTCTGCAAAAAGAACTCCCAATAGGCTGCTCATCAAGCCGGTATTCTATCTTCCCTTCTTTGGAATTTAAAACCATTCTTGTTATTAATTTACCTGTAAGCGGAGATCTTCAGAGAGTGATTTCTTATGCGGACGACGACGCAACGTTACTATACGTCAGATAAGAGAAGACACATTCCAGAATACAATTCATTTTGTTCATTTCGCAAATTTTCATTTAGAAGTTTATTTGTCTCGCAAAGTTAAATTTCGCCAATCTATCGGATCACCAATCGAAAACGAAATAACAGTTATCATATTAGTTCTGGTTCTGTACGTTCTAAAGCTTGGGAAAAAGTTCAGCATTTAGCTATTTTATATTGTTGTCGAATTTTTTAAGCAGATATAAAAAGTAAAAGAAAGGAAGTCACAATTAACAACAGAAATAATCAGTAGTAGCCTCGACATGCCTATCTGAAAATATCTTTAAGACTCTACCAAAAGAACCAGGAAATGCTATATTTAATTTGCCTCCATTGTTTGGTTTTCTATTTATTAATTTTCAATACAACACGTACTAAGGCATATTAAATTTCAAACTATTAGATTAGCTGAATTCCTGTTCGACAAGCTAAAAAGTGCAGTAGCTTAATGTTGTTAATGGGGTTTTCGTTTGGTAACAAAAATCAATTTATTTTTGATTTAGATTTGTCAAAAAACTGACTTTGACAATTTTTGCCTTCGATTGGCCAAAAAAATTGATGTATTTTTGATTTTAAATCAATTTTGCAGATCTGGATTTTTCGGCAGATCTACACCTCTTTTACTAACGCACTACTATTCATCACAATTGAAAGCCATCAGTTTGACAAGTTCTTGTTTGATAATAATTTGTTTCGATTGCAAGAAAGAATTAAAATTGGTTTGAGTTCAAATGGAAGCAGTTTTAAGTGAATTGATTTATTCGTCCCGCTCGTTTTCAGACTTACAAATTTGAAATTAAAAACAACGTTCGAGTCAATATTTGGCCGCTGATACTGCTAGCTGGTTCATTGACACAAATATGCACCAATACCAAATAAAAATCAACGAAAATGTATTCTATTACTCAAGAAAAAAATCAATTTATTAATTAAAATATAAATACAAATTTACCCCATTAGTAATCCGGAAGAACTTTTCTATTCGGGATACCAATACCAAACGAATACTGTCGGAACCATTCGGAAACCTTAGGATTATCATTCGAAAACGGCATAAATGTTCAGGTTGCTGCAGGAGAAATGAACAATATTAAACAAAAAAAAGGAAAAAAAATCTTCTACTATTTTCAGAAATGAATCTTGATCGAAAGTGTTTTATATACCTTATTTGTCTCTCTGTGTGCCCTGAAGTTTTGTTCGAGTTGGCGTTGTAATCTCACACTTATCTGATTTTCCATTGGTACAAGACTTCAATTATTTTTTGACATAAATATAATAATAAATCTTTCCATTGGGCAAAAAAACTTAATTTTTGTTTTTTTGATTCGGAATCAAATTCGCAGATCCATATGTTTCGGTGAATCTACCTTTTACTAACACAAGTACAATAGAAAGCAATTGAAAGTTTGACAACTACCAGTTTCACAGACACGAATATACACTAATACCTTACAATAAAAAATAATTCAAATCACTGTCCATTAGGCACGAAAAACATCAAATTCTGGATTAAACAATAGAATTCCCATTAGTAAGTGGACAATTGTCAGCAGGGTTGTCTGGTTTAAAAAAGCGAAATCGCCAAACTTAAAACAAAAATCGCCAAAAAATCAAAAATCGTAAATTAAAATAAATAAAAGCAACTTGCAATTTTGGAGTTAAAAAACAAAACACAACCAATACATATCATACTTAGCTATGTACGTACAATCATATGAAAAAGGAACTTCACAGAACAGTTAGAATTTGAGTATGATCGTGGTTACACGAGCGTAAAAAAAATGAAAATATATGCCAAACGGGAACGTTTTAGAATTAAATATGATTCTTAACGCAATACTCATATCAGAAAATGATGAAACTTAGCCTTTTTTCATCCCTTTCTTTCATTCGAAAAATCATCCGCTCTCTTTCTTAAATTAGTTTTTACGCTCGTGTAACCAGGCACTATCTACATACTACATAGGGCTTTTTAGCTTGTATCTCTCTCTAGTGTCCCATCACTTTCTCTAAACATCTAGTGACACTTTGAGGGAAAACAAAACAATTTTATATAGAGAATCCAAGAATGTTTTCCCTCAAAGTGATTTATCTGCCATTTCTTTTTTGCCATTGACGTATTCCGCCAGTACCATATTGCCCAGGTATTTGGTTTGACGTTTGACGTACGTCATTTATTTTAGGGAGGAGAAAGAAATCGATCCTTAGTGGCTGCGTTCAGAATTACTTTTCATTCAGCATGTAGTAATGAAAAAGATATACAATTTAAGTGCAAATTAGAAAAATTAAAAAAGTATTAGGATTTCGATTCAAAAAATAAAAATCACCAAAAACGAGAAATATGGCTTTTTCTAGGGTACATCACCAAACAAGTTTTTGAGTCGCAAAAATAAATTTCAAATCGCCACATCTGACAATCCTGATTGTCAGCTGGTTACTTTATTTAACATGAGATCGACTCACATCTGCACTTCTCATAAAATACTTGCTTCCTTCTGTACTAGTTGAAAATATAGACAACTTCTAGGCAACTTAATCAAAAAACTGCATTATCTGATTTTAATAAATATATTTTATTCGTTTGCGCCTTACAAATGTACTTACTTATATCATAATATTACAATTATTAATTTATTAACTTGAAATTCTCAATAAATATAATTCTCTTATTAATTTCACAGATACATTGACATTGTAAACAATCTCGGTCCAGAACTGTCCGCACTACCAACAACAACATTCAAACTGACAGCACGCTTCGTGAATTCACCACCCGGCAATCCATATCATGCAGCAACGTTTCGATCTAAGCATTCATACGTAGGCCTCCCAATGTTAAAAGCCTACGCCACGATTTCAATAGATTTCAGATTCAAAACGGTCGAACCGAACGGCCTGCTTCTATACAACGGTGGAAGGCGTAATGATTTCGTGTCCATTGAACTGGTAAATGGTCACATTCACTACACCTTCGATTTGGGTGATGGTCCGGTAACGATTCGTGACAAGTCCAGAATTCACATGAACGACAACCGATGGCATTCGGTTAGCATAAGACGGCCCGGTCCCAAGACCCATACCCTATCCGTTGATGACACATTTGAGATTGTCACACTTCCCGGCAGCAATATGCATCTTGAATTGTCTGGCATTCTCTACATTGGAGGAGTGTTCAAGGACATGTACTCGAAATTGCCATCGGCAATATCCTCGAGGTCTGGCTTTGAGGGTTGTTTATCCTCGCTAGACTTGGGCGACACTTCACCCTCTCTGACAAGCGATGCTGTTGTGCCAAGTTCCTTGGTTGTTTCCGGATGTGAAGGACCGACAAAGTGCAGTCAGAATGCTTGCGCAAATCGTGGCATATGTGTACAACAATGGAATGCCTATGCATGTGAATGCGATATGACTTCTTACACTGGACCGACATGCTATGATGGTGAATCCTAGAATTTGTCTTCTTATACTCTAATGTCAGTTGTTGTAAACTTTTCTTCTCTTTTTTTCACAAAAAACAGAATCGATTGCTTATGAATTTGGTGCCAACAAAGGAATTATTCAGTACACCTTCCCAGCTGGACTTCAACCTGACACCGAAGAGGATAACATTGCTCTGGGTTTCATCACAACAAAATCGGATGCAGTACTGCTGAGAATGGAGAGTGCCACTACACAGGATTACATGGAGCTTGAGATTGTGGAAGGAAACATTTTTATGGTCTACAATATTGGAACGCGCGACTTGCCCCTCGGGGAGATAACGACTAAAGTCAATGACAATAACTACCATGTGGTGCGATTTATCCGCAACGGGGGTAATGCGTCTCTTCAACTGGATGATTACAATGTTCAGACAGTACATCCCCAAGGTGAGTTTAGATTTATGAGCATGAGGTTTGTCGCCTCAGGTGGTGGTACAAAATTGATTTCCATTTTTCTTTTTTTATAAATTGGCAAGTATAGAGACATTGAGTTGAGTGGGTGGCTTTATTGGAACACTTATTAAAGTGTTAGACACCCGACATATTTTCTAAAATATCAATCTTGTTGTCATAAGATGCTTGACGAATATTGACAGCTATAGTGTTGAGAGTTCATGATTGAAGTTTAAAATTAAATCAATTATACCTTAAAGCTATCAAATGTCACATTTTTTTTTAATTATTATAAAAATGAGGTAAGAATTTTTTTCTGATTGATACAGAAATGCTCCCTCGAGATCTGGTTATATATTTGGATACGATACTCGCATGGGCCACATATAGACTTGGGTTGTGATATAATGAAACTTATATATGGTCTATTCGTGTTGTTGTTGTTATTCAGTATTTGCAATGTTTCTAACGTATATCTTTTAAATATCAAATTTAAGTAGAGTAATATGCCAGAACCTTAAAATTATCAGAGAAATCTGTTGCAGTATTTAATGGATAAAAGAAACACTCATATAAGAAAAACTCGCGTATAAGAAACGCAATGAGGAACACCGTGCTTTTTGCTTTATATTTCTTTCGAAATTAATCGTTTATAAGAAACTCGCATATAAGAAAAGCACTGTTATAAGAAAGCCTTTCTTAGACACCAAAATCAATTCTTAGAACAATAAAGTACGCTTATAAGAAATTTACTTTGTCAGACGAACCTGTGCCAAGACATTTTAAATATGCATCTTTCTTTTAAGACCTTCATTACCAAGTTACCACTTTCCAAAGCAATGACAGCTGAAAATTGGAAAGGCCCCGAATGTTCTAACTACAGATGAGCAATACAAAAATGGGAAATTTCTGCAGCTATTTGTGTTTGCCTACAAGTTATTACCGTTATGAAGCTCATATGTTTGCACCTATGTAGGATAAAACTGATATTTTTGCATTTGTGTGTAGTTTCACTTCACCACATATTGTTCTTAGATTTCACATCTATTCATGGAGAGAAAGTCTAATTTACAAATACGTGTGATTCTGACATTTGCGCTTGACTTCTTTTTGCTGGTTGTGTTTCGACGATAAAGTTTAAAGATTACTACCTGTAATACAAAATAGTTCCTGTACATTTATCAACCTTAATTGAATAAGACCAGTACTCCGATAGGGAAAAATATTATTTCTCATACAATTTTTTTCCCAGGACAAATTTTATCTCCAATTTTTCCCGACCAGTGCTCACCTCAACGCAAATTAAAAAAATTTTGTTTCGAACTGTACACACAAAAATCTCTACTTAATACCAAGCCAAATAATGTCCGAATCATTATTTTGCTAAACAAATTATAATGTTTTAGGCTGGGCGCGCACATGCAACTTTCAGCTTTGCAACAGCTTGGTTGCTAAAGTGAATACCATGGACTTATATGAGAGTGCGCGCAAATGCAGAAACTATTCAGTCCGCGATTCGAGCAACTTAAGAGTTTGTATTTGGCACAAATCGAACGATCGCCCCAATAAGTTCTTCAGTTTGTAGCACACCGAGCTATATGTAACTGCGCGCATATTAAATCAAAACATTGTCTGTATGTTGGTTTATTTCGTTGATTGATTTTTAAGATGCTTATGTGCGCGATCATCATTCAATTAGTGATTAAACTATTTAGTTTCGGAAGAATTGCATGTGCGCGCCTAGCCTTATGTACATTAGGTACGTCTTTTTGCAATCCCCGGGGGAATTGGTTGAAAAAAACGACCAATGCGCTTAGTGAAATACTTGGTAGCACTATTAATTTGCAAGATGACATTTGAAGAACAGCTGTAATGCAAGAAAAAAATAAACATCACTGTTTGCCTCATTCTCATTCTTCTAAAAATCATCGGGTTGATTTGTTTTGTGTAATTTCGATATATTTATTGAAAACTACTTTTCTATTAAAATAACATAAAAAGAATCAAGTTAATTACTATTTATACAAGAAAATGTGAATCAAGTAATATGAAAATTGAAATCAAGTATTTTCGAAAATGTTTTTAGCCGATGTGATTTTCTTTTAATTTTAATTTTCACAAATACAGTGGTACATAGAATTCAACTACTTGAAAACTACCCCATTCGTCGGTCACTGGTGACATGATATTAGTGGTCGAGTTGCTTATTCGGGACGGTTCCTATGGCATAGGAATATACGAGTAGGTCTGAGCAAGAGGGAACGACGATCAAGAAGATTGAAGTATGCTTAGGATGTAGCAGAGAATCTGTATTGGGTTGCTCCCGTGTACAACAAAACGCAGCCGAAAACAATTTCCTCAGAGAAACCATTGTTTTGTAGTTCATTCAATTTTTGTTAATTGAACGAATATCAACTTCAGGAAATACTTTTTTATTTAAAAATAATTTCACAGTCAAGTTTTAATATAAGTACATATAATAAAAATAAACACAAAAATGAAAATCGATGTAGAAGGTTGTACTCATGGCGAGGTGGAAAAAATCTAGGACACCATAGATGCAATACAAAAGCGCAAAATGTTAAAATTGATTTGGTGTTGTGTTGCGGAATGTATATAAAGGTAGGTTAGGTTAGGTTGACATGGTCGTCAGGACACTTAGACCAAAAGCTCAACCAAACCAAACAAAATTAATAATTATTTGAAATGTCAAAATGTCAGTTTTGAAGTTTCTATACATTTTATCGATAACTTAGTGAAAAAGTTTTTGGTAGCACAGTTTTTATCCTTTCCAATAGCTAAGGCCCGAGAATTCTCTGGGTTTTAGCTAAGCACCCCCGGGGATTAGTTTTTGTTGGATTTAGTATGCAAATTGTTAATCCTACTCATCGTTTTTTTCGTCCAATTTCCCCGGGGCTTAGAAAAAAACACGCCTATTGTGCCTTTTGTCACCTCATAACGTATCCCCTGTTTAGATTTTACAATATTAAAAAAAAAAATTACTGAAAAAATTGGGTAGGTAAATTAGTTGCAAAAATTAAATCAATTCGATATTTCATTTCAGTTAGACAGTAGCGTAGCCATAATGTGAATGAGTGGGTACAATGAGGACGTACTTTGAATAAAAGTACCTACCTATAAAATATTTCAGAGATTTACTTGGAGGTTTGTTATCCAAGTATATGTATTTGCATACATAGAAGAGAATAATAAATTAGGGAAAATCAATTAGATTTAAAATCAATTAGATTGAAGCTGAAAAGACCGAGGAATGTAATTTTATATCCGATGTTTGGATATAAGAAAAACTCATTCACTACTTTTTGCTAAGATTCTTTTTATCAGGAAAAGTGGCTGGAATAAACGCCCAAAAAGAACCTCATAAAGAAATGTAAGTTTGTAATATATGCCTTTTGTATATACTACAAGTCCTACCCCTGTAATAATTTTCATACTTTAGAAGTGCTCCATTGAAATGATTATAATTGATAAGGAGTGGGTGGATGAAACGCCCCTGTATGAAAAATTTCATATTACACCTCAAAGCTGAATGCTCTACTAAATTTTATAATCTTGCACCAATCGGAACTGCACTTTTAATATTTAATATGAATTCTGTGTAAACGAGTGGTTGCAACGCTTACTGAATGTAATATATCTATTTTTTAATTGCCCCTTTTCCCCATGTCAAGTCATATCGCTGTACCAACAAGGCCTACCGTTGTGGGAAATTACAGTCAGTTACGGTTTTTGCGATATTTGGAGTATATCTCAGGAGCCTCTAATGCTAAAGAATTGAAATTTGGCGAGTTACCTAAGCCTGGTGAGCTTAGCAATTGCTGAGAGTTTGAAGTTCCTGACTTTATTGGTACTGAAGTTAGAGGGGGGTCGAAACTCGTCAGAGATTTATCCTGTAAAAAGGGTGTAGTGTCAGAACTTGGCTGATTTTGATTTTTAGAATAACGTAGAAATGTTGTATTTCATTACTTAATACTCGCGCTTCTAGGAATGCTCATCAGTTTACCCTTAAGCCCAACTTTGGACGTACTGTCAAGCACAGAGATTCTTTTTTTAGCCGTACAACACGACATTTTCCTCTCCCATTTTGATATTCAAAAGTTCAAAACAAATGTCCATCGGTATCTCCTATTACATATAAAAAAGAAATTGGTATGACAGTTTTAAATATTTAATAATATCAACGTTTAAACAAAATTTGAAAAAAAAATCACCCACCCATTTTCCAAATATTTAATTTTCAAAAAAGAAAATCTTTTTTTTTCTTAAAACCAAAAAAATAGCTTTCTAACATTTTGGTAGGCAGTATTGAGTAGAATTCGAAAAACCTCCTATATAAAAATTATGATCGAAATCTTTCAAATTGTTTATGTAAAATTCGAAAACAAAAATAATGGCTGCATGGCAGGCACCGTTAATATCAAGATATGTATGTACTTAATCAAATTCTTTTACCAAAATGTAGACTATATCCAATGTACATAGTGCACAAATTTTTTTTATCAAAATCGTTAGAGCCGCTTTCGAGATATTTAAGATGGTAGAAAAAATTGTATGGCCGGTACCGTTAGTTTTGGTGCTAAACAAACGATTCAAAAATCTGCTTGAGACAATCGCCTAAAACGCTATAATAACAAGTTTAAAGAAAATCGCTTCCGCCGTTTAGGCTGTAGATCTTTGTATAGGCAGGCGTACAGACAGAAATGCGCAGCCCACTTTTTTGGTGTTCTCTATTATCGTAAAGTTTTATTTATTAAAATCTCGAGTTCGATTTTTTTTCAAATGCAAAACTTGCCAAATAGTACCTATTACCGCAAGAACGAAGAATGAGTTCTTGACTTTCAACTTTCTTACCTCTTGGCATTTTTATTCAGCGGTTTTGGGTGAGTGATCTGATAAAACCCTGTGTCATGACTCTTGAGTATGACGCCTAAGCCTATTGATTGATTTTGAGGCTTGGCAACAAAATCTTTTATCCTTCTATAAAACTTCACGCTCAGGCACTTCATGGTCAATTCGTTAAAATAGTAAAGTGAAATATTAAAATCTGTAAAAGTTTTTTGATGATAAACTTAAAAAAAGGCTTTAACACTAAGACGTTACATAAGCACCCTAATTTTATCCGAATGATCTTATGATCTTCCAGCTCATTCTTTTAAAAAACAAAAAAAATATTTTATCATTTCAAAATACTAAATTTATTTATAACTTTATATATTTCCACAGGTCATCAATCAACCGTATTCAATACCATGGCAAATATACAAGTCGGAGGCAAATATAGCCGTTCGGGTCGATTTCGAATAGAACGACCATTTGCCGGAGTTATAGCTGGATTGTCAATCAACAAGCTTCGCATATTGGATCTAGCCGTTGAACGCGACCCGCACATAACAATTCGAGGAGATGTACAATTGGTAACTGGAGTATTAGATAGAAATGATCTGCAAAGAATGCAGCAGGTTAGGGAGTTTATTCAAATCAAATCAATTCAATTCCAATCAAAGAGCGCGAATCCAAAACTATGGTCGCCTCTCGTTATTCGTTCGTTCGTTCGTTCTTCTCTTTTTTATTATTTTTCGAATCAAGTCGATATCAAACTCTCAAAATATCAACAACAAAAAAATCAATCAGCATTTTTCTCTAATCTTCTTTTATTATTCTCATTATTGTATATGCAAAAATATAATTAATAACATTTTATTTGCTAATTTAATTTTTATTATTTTGGTTTATACATGTGTTTTTTCTTACAAAAAAAAAGTAAACTTTTTTTTATAAATTATTTAATAAATTATTAAATATATGTATATGATAACTTCAAGATCTGTGTATTTCAATCCTTGCATTTTTATGTACTTTTGCCTTTATAGCTTTCTCTCTTATTTGTGTAGGATTGATGCAAAAAAAATTATTATAAACAAAAAAGTATTAGAATGCTTAAGCTATAGTCCTTGCATTTTTTGAACACAAAAAATACCTTCTTAATTTTCTTTTTTTTTTATTTTGTTTCTTTCAACTATTGTACATTATTATTTAATGAATGTTTAAATAAACCAATTTTTATTTTAGTTTATAATTTTTTTTAGTTAAAATATCAATTTTTTTATTAAATATTTTTCAACCACATATTTATGAGTATGTTTAAGAAAAATCGTTAAGTCAGATCAAAAACTGTTTTATACAGAAAATTATAATTACTTCATTTCGGCTACGGGTTAAAGTTGCAAAATAATTTCAAAACAAAAAAACATTAACTTAAACAAAACCAGCTGCAATCAGTCAGGTTCATTCACATTTAAAAAAAATGTCCCTATAGCATTTATGTTTATACGTTTTTTTTGTTGTTATTGCCCAAAAACACACAAAACACAGACTCTGAACACAACAAAAACACAATGAGTTTTACATTTAAAATATTAAATTGATGTAAAAGAACTATTTATTTAAATCAGCGGTAACTAGCTTAAGTTTTAGAAACTTTCTTTCTTATATGATGTTTTCAAAAATATCTATATAGTTATTAGATTAAAAAAAAAACAAATGAAAGTCTGAATAATTCCTTGTATCATTCGACGGCGAATGGCCTTCCAGAACTTTTCTGACCCCTACAAAATGACATTTGTGTTCTAAACAGAACAGAAAACGATTCTGGATTTCAATTCAGAATCGAAAACAGAATCACAATAATTAAAATGTCAAAATCATCGAGTTGATTTGTTTTGCATAATTACGATGTGTTTATTGAATTTAAACTACTTTTCTGGTAAAATAACATACAAAGAAGTTAATTATAATTGATACAAGAAAATGTGTATATAAATTAAAATCAAGTGATTTGGAAATACTTTTTGGGCGACATGATATTTTTTAATTTAATTTTCACAGATACAGTGATAAATACAACTCAGAATCAGTCAAATTGTTTCCGGCTGTTTTATTGGGAGAACGTGTTCCGGATGGCCATTTGACTTTTCTTTTTCTGACATCTTTGACATTCCATATTCATTTTTTCTACATCTCAGCACTTATGACATATAGCTCTATTTGAATTCTTTTCTTTAATAAGAAGGGTAACAACTGTCAAATTTCAAGAGTGGGGGAAATTTTGTTATGTCGAATTCCAAGCAACCATTTCAAATTGATGTCAGATCGGGTTTTTTGTGTGGAAAAATAGTGTCCCTGTAAATTCTATGAAATCGTTCTAAGAACGCAAGATTTGTTTTGACAGCATAAAATCCATTTTATTTAGAAATAATTCGATTGTGTTCAGAAAAAAATCGAATGTTTTGGAATTCAACATAAGTCTTACAACAAAGTAACCAACAGAAAATTGACCACGTTTGTGTATTAAACGTCAATGGTTACCTCCTGGACACAAGTACAGAAAGTAGTGATGGACATAATTGAATGATCACTCGGGAAATATCGAAATTAAACTAAAAAAATAAAAAAAAGGAGAAAAACAACACTGAACTCAAAGAACAGTGCACAAAACAAAAATATTCTTTAAAAATATTCTATAAAATGAGAACACTCGAGAATTCCAGTGAACAAATTATTAAAATTTTCCACTTCTTGATTATTTGTGTTTTCCTTACAGCGTTTCTCTCTTTATTCCTGTTTGTCTTTAATTTCATTTTAGTACAAAAATAATACATTTCTGGCTCTTGTTATCATTTCTGTGAATGTGCCCATCACTAAACCAAGTAAATAGCATACACAAATTGACAGCTTGTGTTTTGACAGTTTTTACAACAGTGACCCACGGAAATTGTTGAATAAGAATTCACAACTTTATCTCCCCCACTGTCTAACAACTTTGTAGTAATTTTTTCTAGTTCACAAACACGATATTTTTAAAAATTTGTACACGTTGTTACGAATTCGTATTAACGTAATTAACAAGATATCAAACAGGCCTGATAGAATGTCAATGCCTTGTTAAAGTTTATTATACATCTGTCAAAACAAAACTGATAACCGCCATTTGCAAGGATTACAATAGGTTGGTTCGTTGAGCCCTGATGTCGCCCGAGGGTCGCCCTAAAGCGTTTTTGAAAAACCTGCAGTCACCCTGATAAATAAATTCCGTGTTTTTTGAAACCCTCAACTCGCCTTGAAGTAGATCTAGGTGTTAAGCTGGGGTGAGTTGAGGTGAATGAATAAAGGTCAAAGTCACATGAGATTGAAGTAGGGGTGGGCGATATTGAAATATCGATATTGAAATATCGAATACTCATCATCGCTGTTAATAATTATCGAATGGGAAACATCAATGTTTTGAAGGATTTTCATTTATTCTTCACTCAAAATCGATATTGAATCATCGATTTTTTATTTATCGATGTTTCAATAACATAGATGAACATCGGTCATCCCTAATCGGAAGTATTTCTTGTTTTGTTGTGAATTCTCACTTTGTATGCAATTTGTTATTTTTAATATGGAAATAAACGAATACACACATTTTTTTCAGTCACAGAGATGCTCAATGGAAACCTTTGAAGTAGTTGATTGTGCATAGGGCCAAACAAAATGTACTAAGAACATAAATTTAAATGACATAACTTGCTTTTCTGCAACATAAAAGTAATGGGCTTCGGGTGTTTTTTGAGAACCGAAAAACCCAGGTTGTTTTGACAACTCCAGAGCGACTATATCTCAAATTTTTACATTTTCGTTTAAAAATATTCAGATAATGCTTTCGAAAAAATATATTTACATATGCACATCAAATAATAAAATAATCAACACATTTTCCCGCGGTTTGGATTTAAAGACCATGAAATATTTAGTGTAGCAAAACATTTTGGTGACAACTTAGTGAACTAAAAGAAAAAGTCAAAATGTTGCAAACCTAATTATACATCCTACTCGTAATTTAAAAATTAATTTAAATTAACCTCTTTTAAAAATTATTTGTCTAGAACTTTACTTGAAGTAAAGTAAGTGTACCATTAATTTGTAGTTGTTCCAATATAATTCTTCCTTAAATATTTGGTATTAAAATTTAATAAAGTAAAAACTTGGCGTACTTTTAGATCTCACTACTTTTCACGTCTGACTTTTGTTACAGAGATTTTTGTATAGAAGATCTCGGTTCTTTTTTACCATTTATGTTTTTGGTTCGATCTCACTCCTTTTAGCAAACATTTTAATAGTTTAATAGATACTGAAAGAGGAAGTGTTCCATGTATATTAAAGATTTTTTAGAAAGTGGGTGGATACCACGCCTCCTAAATGAAAGCCTCAAATTTTATATTTTTCTTTTTTTACGTACTTTAGGGCTTATCACTCTACCAAATTTCATTTTTCTACAGCAATAGGAAGCTCTCCATATATGGGGTAGATCTACCCAGTTACTTCCATTGTCAGATCAATATGGGACTCTTTCTTTTTGTTAACCAGTCAGCGAATGATCCTACTGATCATGAAAGAAGTTTGATATGATCTTTGTATTCGATATAAGGACTTTCGAAATAAAATTGAATTCTTTGTTCTGTACTGAGTATTTCCATCATAAATTTTCCAAGTCTTTCAAAAAATTATTCAATAATTTAATCATAACGTTACGTATTCATCACTCTATATAAGGTTAATTTCTTTAAAAAAAGAAAAAAAAGTAAAATAAACTGAATGATCTTGTTATGATCTCAAATGAATTATCCCCCTAATTCCTTGGAATAAGTTATCCGAGAGTATCCTTGTTGAGGAATATACAATTAATAAAAACACAAAATCAAAAATTCAATAACACAAGAAAGAAACATTAGAAAAAAAATAACATAAAAACATAAAACTCCAGTCTTATTTAAATATTTATTTAACATTTTGTTTCTTTCTTATCTTTGTTTATTTTTCTGTTAAATAATAATTTTTTTAATACATATTTCATTATGGCCATTAACTCTCATTGAACATATTTTTTGGAAATATTATTATTTTATTAATTTATTATTCTTAAATAAAGTCACTTTTTTTAACTTTATTTCTTAAAGAATTTTTGGCACCTTTTTCTATCTTTCCACCCACTTTTTTTATTTTTTATTTCTTTTTTCAATTTCATGCCAACACCATCATTTAATTGCACCATAATTGCATGTTAAAGTTAATCCTGAGGAATTGGTAGGTTAATGCTTGTTTATAATTTACAGACCCCAGCCAGTGGGTATCCGGGTGCAATGGACGATCTAATATTTTCTGGAGCCGGATCTGGTTGTAGGGGAGATGATGAGGATGAGTGCACCCCTCCATTTGAATCAGGCAGTGGCGATGATTTAATTACTCCGGTATATGTTCCACCAACCAAACAACCATCGAGTCCTCAAAAAGGAGTCCTGGATAAAGGTGATACAAGTGTTACGGAAAGAACCTGTGATGATGAGGACTGCCTTCATGGATCTGGGGATTATGGTGAAACGACAGAACAGTTTACATCAACAACATCAACAAAAGGAACAGGTTAGTTGATTTTTTGTGCTTCGGTTATGAATAAGTTCAATTAAATTAATTGACCACTTTTTATAGACAATAGCGACATGATCAGAATTAACTCACTTTGTCGTTAATAGATTGCTCTTCTCGAAAAAAAAATATATTGAATGATAATCGTTGCATGAATTTTTATCGGCTTAATATTGAAGCCTCTGATGATTGTTAGACCACTTTAAAGAATAATGATAAAAGATAATGATAAGGTATATAGCTTTGGGAGCTGCATATATAGAACTGAGAATAGTAAGGTAGTTTAATTGTTTTGTACGCATTCGTAATTGCAAGTAATCCTTAAAACCTTATTACTCGGGTAACCGAAAATCCTAGACTCATTCTATCATTGAATCACCAATAAACATTAAATTTTCGGTGTTTCTCATTCCAATCTTTTAGAAGATAATATACTCATTCCAAAACAGCACTAAATTTATTGTAATATGTATTTAAATTGGTACCAAATGACAGGTTTCCATTCATGGAATCGAATTCGATTCCGAAGCTCAGCCATAAAATTTCAAACTCGAATTCATTGTCGTGTCGGCCATGTTTACAAATGTCACAAATGTGTTTTCAAAATTTAAACTTTAGAATCGAGAATCTTGTCTTAACTTGTTCGATGGGGATCCCGGTGCGGAGAGTTATTCCGGATTACAAATGGAAAACTATATAATGCACTACCTGTCAAATTCATACACGTTACCGGTGAATGTACTGTGACATATATGGCATTCCATTGACGGGGAAGTTGCTACATAGCTTGTTTGGATGTTATAACATAACATTACATTTTACATTATTCTGTGAAGAAGAGATACTAAAGCACTGCGGGAAACTGAGACCATCAGCTCGAACATTACAAGAACAAGCCATTAATAAAAAAAAAGAAGCACACAGAGAAAGAACAAAAAAAGAAAAAAATACATGTCAACACAAACCGGCTCGCTATGAACGGTATTCCAAATACTAACCGAGTGCAATGATGCTTGATTTCGCTAATCGATGGGAACAATGCTTTCATCAGAATCAAGGCCGTTGACTGTTGAATATTACTTTTTGTCGCTTCTGTCACTTTTAAATATGTAACAGAATGTTTACAGGCGCTAAAACTCTCTCTCTCTCTTTTATTTACCTAATTGAGCAACGAATCTAAGCAATTTTCATTTGGTATACTTAAGCATTCCGATCAGGGTAGTCAGGTTTAAAAAAGCGAAATCGCCAAACTTAAAATAAAAATCGCCAAATTAAAAAATGTCCACAATTACAAAAATCGTAAATTGAAATAAATAAAAGCAACTTGCAATCTTGGAGTCAAAACAATTTATTTAAAACACAACAATTAGAATTTGAGTATGTGCGTGGTTACACGAGGGTAAAAAAATGAAAATATATGCCAAACGTGAACGTTTTAGAATTAAATATGATTTTTAACGCAATACTCATATCTGAAAATGATAAAACTTGTCCTTTTTTTCATCCCTTTCTTTCATTCGAAATATCATCCGCTCTTTTCTTAAGTTCGTTTTTATGCTCGTGTAACCAGGCACTATCTACATTGCACAGATATTTGGTTTGAGGTTTGACGTACGTCATTTATTTTAGAGAGGAGAAAGAAATCGATCTTTAGTGGCTGCGTTCAGAATTACTATATTTCGATGACTTCATTTAGCATGTAGGAATGGAAAAGATATAAAATTTAAGTGCAAATTAGAAAAATGAAAAAAGTATTAGGATTTCGATTCAAAAAATTAAAATCGAGATATATCGCTTTTTCTAGGGTACATCGCCAAACAAGTTTTTGAGTCGCAAAAATAAATTTCAAATCGCCACATCTGACAAGCCTGATTCCGATGCGCACGGAAGTCTTTTTAAACCATTCCATTAGCATTAAAATTCTCTACTGATCTGACTATTAAGGAGAAAAATTGTATTCTTGGCTTAAAATAAGAATCCACTCAAGAAGCACTAATACATTCATACTCAAATGTCAAACGTAAACGGCAGCGTCTAATATTCTGTTTGCTTGCTTCAAAAATAATTCAAATCACAACTTTATGTTGTGCAACAAATAAATTATTAAATTCAATTCAATTCAAGTTCATTTTATTTGCATGATTTGTTAACAAATTTTAAAATTTACAATATGAAATTAGACAATGACCGAAGGCCGTCTGCCAGTTTGACATTTTTGTTTGTTTCTCATTTAGTTTTGAGATTTTTCAGATGATAATTTTAATAATTTTTTATATTAGAATAAAAATATTTAAAAACATTTCTTGCATGATAAAAAAAAAATAAATTTGGTGGAGCAACAGTTCATGAAGAACTAGGGCCTAGGCTTACAACTCTCTAGCTGACTGTAATAGTTCCTGGAGATAGATGCTCTCGCAGATTCAGAAAATTTCATTTCATTTCATTTTAAATGTTATCATTAACAAAGGCGGTAGACCGGTTTCAAGATTGAGCATATAATTTGGTGTGAACTCTCTGGAGAGTTATTTCTGTAATTATTCTACACTTTCAGATTCCAAGAATCTCCAAATGTGCTCCATAACAAAGGATCGACTTTACATTAGCAACGAAAACTTTTTACTTGCTTAGTTTATTTGCCACGCAATTGTTCCACGTACTGTTCAACGCATTTGTGGTACTGGCAAGTTTGTAGGTGAGATGTTTGTCGAAATTACCATTACTCAAAATTTTATTATCAAGATGTTTATATTTTCGCATGAGCTCTATCTCTTCTCCACAGTAGAAAAATTGCTCTTTCCTGGCGTATATCCCGTTTACTCTTCAAAAAATCATTGACTTAGATTTAATCAGTTGAGTATGCTTAACGAAATCCAGCCTGGAACTCGCACATCACTTGCTTGTCTCTGATCCATTTTTATAGACGCATTTGCAGTATTCATGTGAAGATTCTTGTTGAAGAGTTTAAAAACGAAATTACCCTATAATTACTTATATCATTCATAGTTCCTTTTTTATATAAAGCATACATTATGGAATCATTGAAGGTTCTTGGGACATCATCTTTTTTAAAAATTAAGTTACATTCCTTTGTAAAAGTCTCCAAAAACTCATCAGTAGAAAGTAGAATATTTGAAGTATTATATTCCCGCAGCTTTATTGTTTTGGCATTTTGATAATACCAGACTCATTTATTCTTTATTTATTTTTGTATCTAAAATGTCATCTTCCAAACGTGCTGGATAATATAAAAATTGTCGGGAGACGAGTGGTTGGTTGATTATAATTTTAAAATGATAGATCAAACTCTGAAATCTTCAATAGAAGCCACATTTCCGTGGCTAAATCATAATCAATTATTGAGTTTCTTTGCTTCAGAAATATAAACTCTCCACTTTTTAAATAAAAAGTTGATGTTAGATGATTTAATGTCATCATATCTTCATCTTCATTAGTTGATCAACGTTGATGAATCTATAACTAAAAACCACACACACACAAAGAAAACACAAATTTAAGAATTGAATAGAACCAATAGCACTGTTTCATTGGATGTCAGGAGGATTGAAACCGTGGAAAACGACATTAATTTCTGAATACGCTATCATTGATCAAAATACTTGATCTGAAACCCTCCAAAAGGGTTTAATATCCTTAAGCAGATTGCATATCAGCTCCGTAATTGGTGTCATAACCAGACACTGCCTCATAGGCAAGCATGCAAGACGCAACCAGACTTGCCGTTTATTCAAACGATTTTTTCATAAACGAATAAGAGTTTGAATCTATTCCTCATCCTCTGTTTACATGCCCTGTTCTATCTCAGAAACGTGAGCTCCATCGAGGATCTCAACGATCTAACGAAAATAGACATCTACAGCGAAATTAATAAACATGGACTAGGGAAGGTTTAGGACTTATTCCGTGGACTAAGTGCGACATACTATTAATAAGATACAATTTCTGTTGTTTAACGTTTACCAACTTAGTCCTTCGCTAGACCATCGAAGACGGTGATATAGCGATGGACTAAGGGTTGACATTCAAGAATAAAATATACAGGGACATAGAATAAAAAGAGTAGAGTTGATACTTATTGTAGTAGATTTTGTTCGATTTCTTATTAATATGAAATTTAAGCCCATGGTCTAACTCTTACTCCATGGTTTTGTAAGTCCATGGACTTAAGGTTTTTTTATTAATAGGGCTGCTACAGTTTCTTACGCTTCATTAGGAGCTCAAAATGGTTCAACGAATAAGGAGATTATTTCAGGATTCATATGGTATCACAAACAACCAAGGTCTTAGTGTGTCAGCTGCAACGCTGACAGCCACTTCAACCTAACCTAACATATTATCGATCAATGCAAACTTTTTCTCCAAATAACAGCAATGTATGTATGTTCTAATCGAAAAATACTTAAAAGCTATATTTCCTGGTCTTAAGATGTCACTAAACATTTAGTGGGCTAATTTTATTTCCTAACTTTTTATAATATTAAAAGGTGTTCCAGTGAGTAAGTGAAGAAAATGTTAACTTCCCTTCATTTGACAAAAATCTGCCAACATTATTATTGAAATTAAAATTTTTAAACTCAAAACATTTAATTTTATTTTAGAATCCATCGTTGACACTTCAAGTTCGACCACCACAACTGGAACTTCTAAGAAGCCAGATGCAGTGCTAACCACAGAAACTCAACACACGACAGTTACTAGCAAAGCGGATCCAGAAACTACCAGCACTATTCACGACACAACTATTGCTGTTACCACAACTGGAGTTAAAACTACCCAATACCAAACTACAGCTATTGCCACGACGCCCCAGGGTACAACAACAACAACCACAACACATCACCAAGTGCACACTTCACCACCAGAACGTGAAACAACACCGTATGACATTAGCCACACAGTGCCCGAGACTCCTGACAGAACTTCAACTACAGAAATTGAAGAAGCACCACTTCCACCACCACCGCCGCCACCAGAGCCAGAACCTGAAATGCCACCTTACAACTATCAGCCCATACCACCACCAGCGCCACCGTACAACAACAACATTTACAGACCCAAAGGCAAAAGTGGACGAATAAACTCAATCGAAGAGGAACGCACTGCCATGATAATCGGAATAGTAGCAGGCATCCTAATAGCAGTTGTCCTAGTTATCCTGCTCGTCCTGTGGCTAAAATCCAACGGCGACCGTAACTACAAAACCGAATCAGAAAAGGCTGCTGCCTACGGAAGTCACAACCCAAATACAGCACTTCTAGGCAACACCAGCACAAACGGATCATATCACCAGCAGCGCCAACAACATCTTACAAATGGCCACAACAATATGCCGAGCCAAAGTGACCGTGGAGGTGGCTCATACGGTGGAATGGGTAGTAGTGGTGTAAACGGCGGAGGAGGCAGCAGTGGCGTCATAAACGGCGCCGACCGTCAACAATCGACAGCGGGCCTTGTCCAACCCAAACAGAAAAAGCGCGATTCCAAAGATGTCAAAGAGTGGTACGTGTAAAAATAGTCATATAGGAACACCTAGAAATAATAAATTAAATTGAAAAAAAAAAATAAACTAAAACACTTATATAAAATTTTAATTTAAATTAAACGTTACACCAAGCAAACAAAAATAATGATGCATAACTCCTACCGTTTAGCTATTAAAAGTTGAACTATTGACAAAAGAAATCCAAAAAAAAAAAAAAAAAAAATATTTCCAAATAAGTTTTAAACTAAAATTCAAATTAAAAAAAAAAAACTTATTAAAAAAAATCAAAAAAATTAACAACAAATAAAATCATTATCTTATTCAAAGGACTTAAGCAATTTGATTGAAAATTTTCTACACAAAAAGCTTTAAACAAAATTTAAAAAAAAATACCAACAAAACGTCTAAATATAAAAAAAAATTGACGATAATTTATTTAAAAATTTGGCTTCAGCTTATATTATTATATAAATTATTGCAGTAAAGTAAACTATATTTTATACAAAATAAAAAATAAACAAATATTATTTAAAAGAATGATTAAGTTAAAATTATAATCATAAGTAAAATGAGATTATAAAAAGAAAGTGTATAGCTAAAAATACAAAAAAAAATAGAACAATTTTTTAAGATAAAATGTTATTAGTTAATTTTTAGAATAAAGAATATACAAATACGTGGTGCTGTAATTTAGTCCCAAAGATGTATTTAGTTTAATGATATTTGTTTATATCTTTGTATGAAAAACAAAAACACGATTACTTAAATTGAAAAATTAGCTTTGCACAAAAATATTGTTTTTATTTTTCGGAAGTGACTAATTTATAACAGTTTTTTTTTTGTATAGAAAACATGCCTCTGTATACATATTTCCGCCAACAGTAATTTTTTTTTTCAAACCGCGAGATGAGATTTGAATATTTCGTTTCACTGGCGTAAAACTGTTATAATTGTTATAAATTGTCATTTCTCTAGTCCCGTCCTTTATTATTTACAAGCTGTTCAGTGTTATACTCGTACATAATCTACATTGTATTCTTTTATTAATTCTGTCCTTTATTTCAAAAATGATTAAACTCAGATTAAAATTTATATACGCTAAATCCTCTCAAAACCTTAGAAATTTTAGTAACAAATTTATTTCGTCAATATAATAGATTAGATTCGTTCGTTGAACTTTACCTAGGTTTTCTTAACATTGAATTTATGAAATTCGTTCGAAAACATGGATTTCTCGATTCGATAATAATAATTAGATGTTAATAAGATCAATGATAATATTCGATGTTACATCGAGGTTTTCTCAATATAGCTCATCTCTACTTCAGATCTTATGAGACTTTGACAGTTCCAAAAAATGCTTTAGGGCAACCCTAGGGTGGCTCAACGAACAAACCTATTAATAGAAGTGTTCCCGTACTTTGTGCAACACAAAAAATGCACAGACTGTCTTTTTTTTTTGTCAAATTCTACCAGTGACCGAAAGACTTTCACAAAAGTTCGGGAACGCATTCAACAATATTTTTAGAACATCAACGCAAAAGTTTATTTTGGGAAAATGTTTAACAATTATTTTAATAATTTTTAAATAAACAATTTGCTATCACAAAGTTTAATTTGTTGCGCAAATAAGCCAGACCACACAATAATTTTCAACTTTTGCAATGATACACCTGGTAACTGACAGTGATAGCTAATGTATGATTTTTTTTTTCATTCGTTTGAAGTCTTCATAATTTTTCCAAAGAAATTTCGCAGCGTGGGGAAATTTCTTACACTCTTACTAACTACGAATATTTGATCCAAGGAAACAGGATTTGACAGTTTTGTTTGTAGAAATTCGTAGTTTTTCAGGGAGTACGGGAACACACCTAATCTTTGGTTTATTTCATTGTACATGAAGATAGTTTTATGGAACGCTTCCATTAATTTCCAATCGTTAACATTTTCGAAACCATTTTTTCTGATTGATAAAACGTCAAACCAATAAAAAAAAACTGTACTACGGGAATTATTTTTACTGATAGTGTCGCCATTTGGCGAAGTTACAATCCATAACTAGGCCTGTAAGCTAATTTGGAAGTTGACTGTAGAAAAAATTACAAAATGGAGCCCAAATAAACGTTCTCCTAGTTTAATCTTGGCCTCTTAATTATGTTTTCTGGCTGACTGCTACACTGAGCTGTCATTGAAAGCAATCAGTGAAACAAAAATCAATGCACTTGATTGACAAATCAAATAGGAGCAATCTATGCAAAATTATGAAATAAAACAGAGCTATATAAATGTAATAGAAGTAAGAGTTGATCATTGGCCTCGTTCGGTGCGCGACCGATAGGCTATCCAAGATACCTTTGTAGCGGATTTATTTTCGAATGATTCAGGTAGCTTTGTTGTTATGTCAGTTGTATTGCATACACATCTGAAGTTTTGAATCAGCTGTTCCTCACATTTCCAAACGAATCTCAACGAATCCAATAATTTTTGGGTAGCTTGAGATTTGTTTTTGACAGCATATGTTTAGTTCAACAGCAGTTTTTTCCTTAGGCGTTACAACAACACCAAACAATCCGGATCGGTTAGGTTGTGCCACCGAACGAGGCCATTGACAGACGGGAACAGAAAGACAAACGAACACAAATCATTGGAATGATAGTGTTCAACGGTGTGAAACGAACAACCAGCTGTTCATTGAAAACGGCGTTGATCATTGAAATAGTAAATATGATTTTATCAGAAAGTATTAATGCAAATGATATATTAAAATAAAAATAATGTAACTAATAAGGTTCATTTTTTTTACCCCCATGTATATATTTTCAATTAGGCTTTTCATTGAAAGCTATAACTGGCGTCTTAAACTTCAAGAAACAATACAATGAAATCTCCAGCCTGTAATTGTTTCTAACTTCAAAAGTTAGTTATGTTTGTTTTTTATTCAAAGAAAATTTCATATTTTTTTATTGTCAATCTCAAAAAAATTAAACATTTTGTTTTGTTTATTTCATTACTATTTTTTTTAATAATTAGCGTTCACACGTTTGGCTATTCTTTAAATAATTTAACATTCTGCGAGTAGAATATTTGTCACTATTGTGACAAATATTCTTAAAGTTACACCTTTAGAAGACGCATCAAACAATTAGTTTTATATTCACGTCAACATCTTTATCGGCTAGCTGAAAGCTTTTTAAATGTCCACCTGTATTTCAATGTAAACTTGAAATGTAATATAGACCGACAATTTTTCAAATTTAGCACTGAACAGCATCCTTTCTGAATTTTATTTTACTATTTTTTTATTTACAAGTTTAATATATTTAAAAAACAGAACATATTTAGTTTAAGCTTTGCAAGCGACATCATTTTAAAATGCATAAATATATCACAGAAACGAATCATTTACAATATAGCTACACTAAGTAGACATAATGCAAAAAAACGTAAACATATCATAGGAAGGATACAACTCGTACCAAAATAAAAATCAAACTCTAAAGAACAATTTGCACTTCTTACAATAACACTTCTTTGTGTTTATCAAGGACTAAATATATTTTAAATCTTTATAATATTGTTTTTTTTTTTAAGTACGCTTATTGTACTTGCTAAATAAAAAAGAGACTAATTTTTTCTTTAATCTATTTCTGAAGACTATATAAATGTATATTGAACAATTTTACGAAGACTATCACGTTTCTATGCGAATTTTATTTAAAATTTTCCTTTTAATTTAAGTTTTTTTTATAAAAGAATATTTAAAAGATGTCGCTTTGGCTTTTTTGTGTATTATTTATATATATTTTTAAATCGTATAAAAATGATTGTAAATTTATTTTAATTAATTTGCACTGTACATACAAAATATTTCAATTTTCAAAAAAAAAATTAAAAAAAATACATTTTTCATTCATATCAAATTAAATGATAAATTTAAATGTAAATATTAGGTAAAATTAAAATAATAATTAAATAAGAACAAATAGCAAATGAAAAATTAAAAAAAAAACTTAGATTCTCACAAAAATATATTATGAAATCAAAAATGATTTATTTAAAAAAATTAAATAGTTTATTTAAAATTTGTTTATTTAACATTTTAAAATATTAATTGAAAGTTATACATAAACACAGCTGATATTTTATTTTTAAATCATAGAGGTAAAGTAGTAAATATTGTTTTGATTTTTGCTTTTGCATACATATATGTAACTCACATTTAACAACTCAATAAAGTTTGACAATAAAATAGTAAACAAAAAATAAACATAAATTAAATACAGAATAATAAAAGGCATATTAATTACACACCTAAAACGCGTTTTAAAACATAAACAAAACGCAATGTAGAACAATATTATCATTAAAAGCAGTTATATAACTTATTTTAGCCCAAACACAATTGTTAAAAATGCATGTTTAACAACAAAAAAAAAAAGAAATTTAATAGACAAATTCAGTATTAGCCAAATATTCGGTGTAAAATGTAACAATGAATGGGAATGTGTATCGTAAACACAATGTTTAGGGACATGGAAATAATGTAAATACTTAAATGAATCTAAAGTTTTGTTTATAGAGTATTTATTACTTTTATGAAATTGTTTTTATTTTTTTCTAACTAATTGACTGTTTTTTTTTTTTGTTTGCTGAATCACTGAGAATGAACCAATCCTAAATATATGTTAATAGTATTTTATTTCCTTAAGAAAATGTTTGATTTTTATAAAGAGTTAACTTATTTAAGTCGTTTTAGAAATAACTGTGCTTAAACTCTATACTTCAAATTCTTAATAGTTTTGATATTGAGAGTTTTTATGTTGACTTCTATCATGTCATAAATGTATTTTGTTTTCAACTTGGTATATATTTATTTGATCACTAGGGGACATGCATACAAGCGGTGGGTATGACTGCGAATGAAACTCCATTCGTGGTTCGTCTATATCAAAAGCAATACAATTGAAAAATTGAAAATCGCTGATGATTCAATTACTCCCTCTACACCCTTCGTTCATCGATTATTACATAATTAGCGAAATAAGTTTCCTGATTCAAAAAATCGCAAATCAAAAGCGAACATGGGCGAAACTATCGTGCCAATTTTTCATTTAAATGTCAGCTATTTCTTAGTTGTTTCAATTCCAATTTTCCCAAGGGAATTGCAGACATTTCAAAAATTATAACAGTAATTTCCAGAAGAAATGTTTTGTTTCTGTGAAAAATGTGTTCATAAAATGTTTTGTGTATTTTTTAAATAAAAAATATAAAAAAAAACATGGATTTCATTAGAGCTTTTATGCATAACAGGGAGGGAAAAATAAATTTGGAACGAACTGAAGATCCAACGGAAAATGATTTACAAGTGGGTCTTCTCCGTTTGATGTTCCTCGCAAAGAGAGAAATCGATTACATATTTTCATTAGTGTACCATTTCAAATTAATTTATTAAAATACATACATTATGTATTTATGAATGTTAAATTTATTTAAATTTTCGAAAGATGCATTTGTATTATATACGAGAAGAAATAAACGAGTTTACTTACTTACTTAAGTGGCGCTACAGTCCGGAATGAACCTGGGCCTCAACCAACATGCCTCTCCAATTAGCCCGGTCCTTAGCTAACTGCCTCCAGTTGCGCACTCCAAGTTGGTTGAGGTCGGTTTCTACTTGTGCGCGCCACTTAAGGCGAGGTCTTCCTCTACTGCGTCCGACGTCTGGCCGGTGATCGAAGACTCTGCGAGCCGGAGTATTGGTGTCCATTCGTTCTACATGTCCTAGCCATCTTAAACGTCCAATGCGGAGTTTTTTGACCAGGGGCATGTCGCTGTACAGCTCGTATAGTTCTTGGTTGAATCTTCGTCTCCATAGCCCGTCAACGCAAACGGGACCGAAGATTTTTCGAAGAATTTTCCTCTCGAATCTACCAAGGATTTCTTCATCCGCTTTTGATACGGTCCAGGTTTCAGCGCCGTAGAGCAGGACTGGGATGATCAGGGTCTTATATAGGATCTCCTTAGTAGTTCGAGTGAGGGCTTTACTACTAAATTGCCTTCTTAGCCCGAAGAAACAGCGGTTGGCAAGAGTAATTCTTCGTTTAATTTCTGACGAGATGTTGTTGTCAGAGTTAATAGCGGAGCCGAGGTAGACAAAGTCCCGCACTACCTCAAAGTTATATCTGTCAATGGTGACGTTCTGTCCAATTCGTCGATGTTGTGAGTCCTTTCGTGATGACAGCATATACTTAGTCTTACCCTCATTTACTGCTAAACCCATTTTCGCCGCTTCCTTCTCTATTCTAGCAAACGTGGCTATGACATCACGTTGAGTCCTACCAATGATGTCAATATCGTCAGCGTATGCTAGTAGTTGCACCGACTTTTGGAAAATTGTGCCTCTGGTGTTGGCTTTGGAGTTTTGCACAATCCTCTCAAGAATCAGATTAAAGAAGTCACATGACAGCGCATCGCCTTGCCTAAATCCTTTTTTGGTATCGAATGTGTCGGTGAGGTCGTTTCCGACCCTGATGGAGCAGCGAGAATTTTCTATCGTCATCCTACACAAACGGACGAGTTTGGGCGGTATACCAAAACTAGACATGGCTCTGTACAGTTCGTCTCTATAAATGCTGTCATATGCGGCTTTGAAATCGATGAATAGGTGGTGGGTATCGATTTGGACTTCTTGAGTTTTTTCCAGGATCTGCCGGAGTGTGAAAATTTGATCGGTTGTGGACTTTCCTGGCCTAAAACCACACTGATAAGGGCCAATCAGGTTGTTGGTAAACGGTTTCAGGCGTTCACATATTACGGCAGATAGGATCTTGTAGGCGATGTTGAGGAGACTTATGCCTCTGTAGTTGGCGCAGTTCAGAGGGTCTCCTTTTTTGTGGATCGGGCAAACGATGCTGAGGTTCCATTCTTCAGGCATATTTTCATCTGACCAGATTTGGTTTATGAGTTGGTGGATGTTACTTACCAAGTCATCTCCGCCGGCCTTATAAAGCTCAGCGGGAAGGCCGTCATTTCCGGCAGCCTTATTAAGCTTGAGTTTAGATATTGCTATCCTCACTTCACTCAGGTCGCAGTTTTCGCTGTGGTTGGCAGTTTTCGCTGTCGTTGCCAATATTGAATGGTTCGTTCTGCCTGACAGCGGAATGTTGTTCGTCATCGCCGTTTAACAGTCTGCTCTATATCCTCGATCGCGCGCTTTTCTTGCTCTTTTTTCTTCTTGTTGAAAAGCCGATGTTCTTCCCTTCTTCTTTGCCTATAGAACTCAATGGCAGCTCTCGTCTTCACCTGCAGCTTAGCCTTGTAGGCCTCGTTCTTGGCTGCGAGCATCTGTCGGCATTCCTCATCAAACCAGGGGTTTCTTGCTGGTGGGCGCGAGAAACCTAGCACATCAGTTGCGGCTGATCTAATGGCCTGTTGGCATCGTTGCCATTGCTCTTCGACATTCGATGCTGGTGGTATGGTGTTAATCGAGAGGTTAAGGGATACGCGTTGTGCGAAGGTCTTGGCGGTCTCTTGCGATTTCAGTCTTCCGACATTAAATTTTTTCACAGTATTTCTGGATTGTTGTGGTGTGGTGGATATCCGCATTCTTACCTTGGCTGCTACAAGGTAGTGATCCGAGTCGATGTTAGCTCCTCGGAATGTTCGGACATCCAAAATACTGGATGCGTGCCTCTTATCTATCGCAATGTGATCAATTTGGTTGACCGTTCGTTGATCTGGAGACGGCCATGTCCCCTTATGGATATCGAGGTGAGGAAACCGTGTGCTGGCTATAGTGGCATTTCGTTCCGTAGCGAAATCAATTAGCCTAAGTCCGTTACCAGACGTGTTGTCGTGTAGGCTATGTTTTCCGACAATACTTCTAAAGATGTCTTCTCTTCCTACCTTTGCGTTAAAATCTCCCAGCACGATTTTAACATCGTACTTCGGTAGTCGCTCATAGGTTTTGTCAAGGAGCTCGTAGAAGCAATCCTTAGCTATGTCATCTTTTTCTTCCGTCGGAGCGTGAGCGCATATAAGGCTTATGTTGGCGAATTTGGCCTTGATGCGGATTGTTACTATGCGTTCGCTAATGTCTTGGAAACATAAGACTTCTTGCCTAAGTCTGGCACTTATAACAAATCCGCATCCGAATAGTCGCTGTTTCTGCTCACTATAACACGGTCCGTAGTAGATGTCACAGTTTTTCATCCTCTTTTTGCCCGGCCCATCCCATCGTATTTCCTGGATGGCAGTTATGTCTGCTTTGTAGCAGTTTAGGGCTTCCGCTAGTTGTTCGCCTGCACCTCTCCTGTTTAATGTTCTCACATTCCAGGTGCAGATACGAACGTCGTTGTCCTTTTTTCGTTTAGCAGGGTCGTCAACAATAAAATCAGTCCTTTCCGAGGCTATTGGTTGCTTCGTAACAATATTTTTTTTCTGTGGGTGGGTAGTTAACCCAAAGCACAACCCCCAACCTGGAGGGCCAGTTCCAATTTATTAGATACCCCTAGGACACGGGGCCATCAGTATCCACTACGGGATTGAGCGCTGCCGTTGGCCTTTCGGTTCATCCGCCACCATCTCTGTTCAAGGGGCCTGACTAACCCTTGAAATTCCTAGACAACCTGTTGTCCGAATATGTCAGAGCAGCTCATCTAGGTTCGCCTGGGACAGCAGGCCGGGTATTCACCCGTGCCGTTCTCACCAGGGTGTTTATAGTGTTGCTGTTTTTCGTCGTGTTATCAACACTCGCACTTATCGTTTAGCAAGTCAAATCCGGTTGGATGAGACCAGTACCCGATGGTTACCACTTGGAGGTAAAAATAAGCACATTTGATGTGTAGTCAGAGTTGCAACACTGTGCATTGCCAAGTTAACGCCAATCAGAGTCTACCCTCGTTCTACAACACCCAACCATCAATAAACGAGTTTAAGCAAGAAAATAATATCTGTGCTGCCATTCTTCAACTTTTGTTGCGTTGGACAAGACTTCCACATTGCAATGGATTATCCCACAGTTTATAATGTTATGAGTGAAGTGTGGAGTTTTATTCCATATTTATCTACATTTTATTATAAATCACCTACCGCAATTTGCCACTCACCACCGATTTCAGACCATTTAGAAATTCCTTTCGCATTCCATAAAATGGCAGAAGAAAATCGAAATATTAGCGAACACTCGGGTGAAGTAATTTAGTGCTGGGACAAGCAAAAGCAAACACAAATTAAGCTACTCATTTTGTATTTTCAGTTTTTTTTTTTAAGTCATTCAATATCATATTGCGATTTATTGCGTTGACCTCAACTTTCAGGCGAGGTTTTTAAAATGAAGCATACGTTCGTTCGTTATATCGGTTAGTTTTTCAGTTTCACAAATGTGAATATTTCGGAGCATATTCTGCACAATTCTTCGTCGGGTTACTTCGGAAGAAATTCAACCACAGATATCAAAAAAATGTTCACTAGACGCATGACGCCGATACTCGATTATGTTAGCTTTGTTCAGTGACGTGTTCTGAAGTCTGAACTGTTCTGATATAAGGTAGAAGTTGGATATTTTAAGGGGTAGAGAAACTGGAGGGACGTAAATGGGGAGCTTATGTGTAGGGGTGCGTCCTTAAACCATCCTGACCTCTGAGTAAATGTCAGGATATACTTAAGCCACTTAATCATCGAAAACGTACTATCCGAGGACTGCTTTTCTGGTGCGGGATACGCTGGGGCATTGACGAAGGAAGTTATATGAGGCCTCTTCGGGATCTCCGTCTATACAACCTCTACATAAGTCCGATGTGCTGATGGCCATTCTGGCCATGTGGGTTCCATTGAGTTGTAAACCGTTAGTACGCATATCAATAGGCAAAGTTGTTTTGTCTTAGAGATATCTGATCAAAGATTCCTCGAAACCTGACAACTATCGATTCCTGACGATTTGTCGTCGTTTGCGGGCTTAATGAAAGTTTCAGAAGGTCTAATATTTTCTTCCTCCAGTGGCACACATATTCCAGAAACGATTCAACTCGATATTCAAGTGATGATCCGGTTTTGGTCAGTTCGTTTTCATTCACTTCTATGTCATTATGTCCTGGGATCTACTAGCTTTAACTATGTGTAGTTTGAGGAAATGGCTTTGATTGTCACCTAGCTATCTACGAAGATAACTATGCTTACTTTGTTTTTATCCGTTCGAAGATATCAAAATTCAATCTTATAACTATTTCTTCTGAGTGTGCGGCCCTTTTGTTTTGTAGTAGCGTTATGTGGCTTGTAGTAGCTGAAAGATTCGTAGCAACTGCTAACGATAAATGTGACTTGTGCTTGTAGTAGCTGCAGATAAAGTGGCTGTGACTTCTGCTAGGGATAGAGATCCGGCTCGAAAGACCAATGTTTGTGTGATAAATTTATTATACGGAAGTATTGTGTGTTTTCTTGCTTGATGAGTTGTGGTTTTCAATTTGTTTGTTTTTGATCTTGATATCATTACGTACTTGAACAGTATTCATCATAACACGATGATCGTCTATGTGAGGACTAAAGGTCCAAGAAAACGGAGTTTTCAATTGACCTCTCTTTGATAATAGAGGTCCGTTTGTCAGACGTACATTTGCAATCCTTACAACAATCATTTTTTTCACATGATACAAATATTGGCAATTAATTTTTGGTTGTAAAATAATATGGCAAATATCTGCAATGAATATCAAATTAGATCCATTTCTACATATCGCAATGTAATTGACAGTACTCAATTAAATATTTATTTTTGACAAAGAGTACGCTTAAAATTGCTGTATGAACTTAAACCATCAATTAAATAAATTTTAACAAGTCACTGTAAAATAAATTATAGCTTCTAATTCATTCCTTATCAATAAACAATTATAATACAGATTCCGATTTTTTTTTTCATTCAACAAAATTATGTATCAATGTCTTCTTAATCCGAACACTGCACATTATACCCTTACAATATCTCAATCTCACATCTCTATAGAAAAAATCTAAGCAAACATAAAACTTAAGGATTTGTTCAAAAATACTCACCGTATAATCGGAAATTCCGTCCGCTAAAATAATAAATTTGCTGTAGCAGGATTTTTTTGCAAGCTAAAAGTTATTATTACAATTTCCAAATGTGTTCGTTTAAAATTATTATTAAATACATATTAACAAAAAAAAAATAAAAAATCAAATATTTACGCCTCGTTTTTTGACTCTTGCGTCATGGTGATAATGATAAATTTATAAACAAAAGAAAATATTCTCGCATACCGTTGTTCACTAGAATTTCATTTTCTTTTTATTTCATTGATTAATATATTTTGGTTTATTAATTCTACAAAACTTTAAACATTTAATAACACTCGTTCAGCACCAATCGATTTGACAACACTCTTTATACTCGAACTATAATCTGCATATTATTCAATTGTTATACTCCGCATTACTTAATAAGCTTATTTATCTATGTAAAATTGTATATCAATTCTAAAATTATAAAAAAAAGAAATTTTTTAAAATGTGTAATAACAATATTTTCGGTTTGTTTAATTTTTTTATTTTTTTCCTTGCACAAAAACTAGCCAAAGTTTTTTATGTGTCATTTAGACCGCAAAAAATACAAAATGCTGCACTGTTTTCCATTTATCCAATAAAATATATAAATGATACCCATTTGTTTATCACGCTTAGTGAAAATGCTATTTTTCAAAAGCAAATTATTATTATTAAAAACTACACTCAAAAATGAACCACACACAAAAAAAACTTATATTTATTGATTATTTTGTATTATACAATAATTATTATACAAATATCTTTATATATACAATTATAAAATTTTGGGAGAAATTATGTTTCTATATAAGAAAAAGAATGTGTAAAGGATGAGAAAAATATCTTCAAGTTTATGTGTATTTTTCATAATAATAAATTATTATTATTTTAAAATGCAATGTATTAATAAAACCAACACAAACAATTGTTGTAGTATGCTTTTAATTATTATATTGCATCCGACTAACATATAATTAAAAAAAAATAAAGTGCAACAGAATGCGATATAAGAGTCATAAGCAAAATTAAAGAAAAGAAACACTTAAAAATAAAATAAGCAAATATAATATATATATATACTTATAAATTTAATGTATTTAGATTTATTTATTTTAAATACATACATATATAAAAGAAAGTGTGCGACTGACTGTTTCAAAAAATAAAAAATATTAAAACGATTAAAACATACGAAAATGTATATATATGCATGTGAATAGGTATACCTATATAATATTTAAAAAAAAAACACTTGCATATATATATGTATTCTTAGGCAAGTGTAATAGAAATGATTAGAAAAAATTTATCTATGTAAAGCAGATAAGCAAACCTATAGACTTATAAGTTGTAAATTTTAAAAATAAAGAATAAAATTAAATAATAATAAATGAAACAAAAAAATGTATAGGAAATAAAAATTGTTGTTAAGTATTATTTAAGTATAACAAAATATGAAAATATAAAACAAAATATTTTAAGAATTACACAAAAGCAAAAAAAATACAGACTATAGGTTTTTATTATAATAAATTATATTGCAGCAAAACCCATGAAATGTAATTTATAATAATTTATAGTTTTTGTGTAATAATTTATTGTGTTCATTTTCTGTCAATCACAATTTGCCCAAAATTTATATTAGTGATGGACTGCAGTTTTTGTGAATTTTGTGTTGTAAAAAAAAAGACGAAACATGGGCAACATTTTAAGCAGAAATGTTTAATTGATTGTTAATTTTTTTTTATTTTTAATATAAATATACTTTGCTAAATAATTTTATTTATTATACATTTTGTATGTATTATTTCAAAATATACATGCATACGCATTTTGTATGAAAATACGTAAAGTTGATGAATAGAAATGAAGGTATTATTATATTGTTATGATGATTTATTTTTTAATTCGATTATGTAACAAAATATCGACAAGGAAAATACAAAAAAAAATAAAATAAATACGACATTTTTGTTTTACTTGTTGTTTTTTTTTTTAATTTCGTGGACAAATCTTGAGAGATATAGCCATTGACTTATTATATATATGTATACTCATATGGAAGAAGGATGCATGTTAAGTACCCTACTTTTCATTTTATATTTTTTTAGACATGTGGTTTTCAATCTGGCAGTACTTTTTCCGGAGTTGGTCTTTTTGACAGCTGTAACTTGATTTATGCTCAGTTTGGTTTGCCATTTCATTATGTATACACTCCTTAACGTCGTTTGCAAATCGTGCATGATTGGGCCCAAAACGAAATGGTCACCGATCCTGATTTTCAGAAGAAAATTTTGTTCAGCGATGAAGCTCACTTTTGGTTAAATGGTACGTTAATAAGCAAAATTGTCGTATTTAGAGTGATCATAATCCAAAAGCCATGGTTGAGACACCGTTACTTCCTCAAAATGTCACTTTTTGGTGTGCTCTATGGGCAGAGGGAATCATTGGTCCATATTTCTTCTAAAATGATGCCGGCCATAATGTTACAGTCAATGTGGAACGCTATAGAGCCATAATTAATGACTTTTTCGTGCCTGAATTGGAGGATATTGTTGTGGACGAACTTCGACGGCTGAATTGCTGCAAATAGTGGCCGAAAACTGGGCATCTGGAATTTATTCGAGACAGCCGCGGCGGCCATTTGCCCGAAATCATTTGTTAAAAATAATGTAAAACCTTTATCATCATATAATTAAACGGCGAACATGTTTTTTGTGGTACATTTTTCGCTACCCACAAAAACCGAAGGGGCATAAATTACATATCAAACGAAAGCATTTTTGCATAGATGTGCAGAATGCCAAAATTATTTAAATATACTACAAAGAAATTGTTTAAAACAATAAATAAAAATGCAAAAAAATACCAGGGACACCTGTTGCTGTAAAAAGAAAATGGTTTGTGCATTGGATAATTTAAGAAATATATAAAAGGAATTCGAAATTGCATACTCTTGAGTGTTCGTTCAATAATTATTTATTGAATTGTGTTAGTGCTGGGCAATACTAGGATGGTAAATAGCTGAGTACAGGAAAGTGGTGGAAAAGTGTAAATAAATATTTAATTTCTTGTGAAAACTTATGTAACGGGTGATTTTTTTGCTACTTGGTTTTTGACGTTTATATTTTTGACAGATCACACATGACAAATTCCACGAACATTTGACATTTCGATTCAGTATAGTTTGCCATTTCATCATGAATAGACTTACGCCTGAACAACGTTTGCAAATTATTGAAATTTATTATCAAAATTCGTGCTCTGTGAAAAATGTCGAAGTTATGAAATTATCGCAAAATTGTCTTCAGCGACGAGGCTCATTTTTGGCTAAATGGATACGTGAATAAGCAGAATTGCCGTATTTGGAGCGAAGAGCAGCCAGAGGCAATTCAGCAGCTACCACGTTTTGGCGCAGTCAATTGGCCACCAAGATCATGTGATTTGACCCCGTTAGACTATTTTTTGTGGAGCTATGTTTAGTCTATTGTCTATGGGGACAAGCCAAACACGATTGCTGCCTTGGAAGCCAACATTGAACGCGTCATTGGTGAGATTCCGGCCGAAATGTGTGAAAAAGTTTGCCAAAGTTGGACCTTCAGAATGGACCACCTGAAGCGTAGCCGCGGGCAACATTTAAGTGAAATTATTTTCAAAAAGTAAATGGCAGAAATTGATTTATCGATCCAAATAAAAATTTCATTTACTTTTTACAAGTTTCTGTGTTTTTTTGAATTTTCAAAAACCAAGCTCTTAAAAAAATCACCGTTTACAACTTGAACAATGACCGTCACAATAACTTTAGAAAATAATTAAGTTTCATTTTTGAAGTTAATCACCCTTATTACGATTGGCGTTTATCTTGAACAGCTCTCACTTTTTGTGTCGCGTCACTTTTTAGGCGTTTTAGTGTAGGTATTACGAAACTAAAAGCCACAGCTGATTTTGCAAAAAATAATTTTCAATGCAACTGTCATTAATTTTTAAATTCATATTCAATTTTTGCCGATTAAATTAATAAAAAATGTAAAATGACTAATATCGCAACATTAATTTTGTTAAGAAATGTGAATGTGGAAAACGACGAAGAGCAGAGAAGAGAAGAAACCAACAAAATTGATCTAAATCTAAATACATACAAAATTATATCTCATATTGTGCAATTTTCAAAGATACAAAGAAATAATAAAATTAGGCGTGGAAGCGGGCGGATTATAATTAATCAAACTTTTTTAATTTTTTTTTTTTGTTTTAAAATATTTGTCTTGCACATAAAAACCAAGAAATAGAACCATTTTCGAGAAGTCATTAAGTAAAAAAGTGGGCCTTGCAGTAGGTAGATTTAACTAAACCTTTTTTTTCTCACTCATATGAGCAAAGTGTGAAAATTTCATCAAAATCGTTAGAACTGTTTCCGAGAACCAAACAAGTGATCCAGATCAGATTATCAAAAGATTGTCAAAGTTTTGTTGTTGTAACGCAAATAAGTAGATGATCTGATCTGGATCACGCGGAAAATAAAACACGGCTATAATATACAAGTTCAATCGGTTAAAGTAATAAGATACTATATGATTAAATCCAAATTCTTGTTCGTATTCCAACGCTGGCTGATGTGAGCTCTTGCTCTTTTTGTATTGCTCGATCAAATCCAATGCCCCTCACGCCTCAACTTAAACAAGTTTTTTTCGTTGATCCATTCGGATCGAATTTTTACTCTTTTAGTATTATCTCAGCATTTGTCTTGTGCAGACATTGCCTTCTTTCATATTAATTGAAACAGATTTTTGGTAGGAAATTGTAAGAATGTTATTAACAAAAATTTGTGTTACTTGTTTATTGTGAGGGATTCCACTTCAGTTTACAGCTTCATGTACTGAATAATTACCTATATATGTTTATTGATGTAATAAGTAAAAGTTGTGCAAACTAGCTACCTGTAGATTTATCTTTCGGTATCTATATGTTATGCATTTGATTCAAGACAAAAAGTCGGTATTTGAAGCCAAACTGTTGTATGGTGAATAAATTAAGTGAAACCAGTTATGATTGCGAAAACAGCCATTATAATTTATTATAGACAACAAATCAAATTACGTCCTTGATAAAATTATGCATACAGAATATGTAGGTACACAATTACCTTGGGTGTTTTATATTCTAGATCATGTCAATGAAGTTGTATGGTGTTTCTGATGGACCCCCATCGCTGGGAGTTCGTATGACTTTGAAAGCATTGAAAATTCCTTATGAGTACGTCAATGTTAACTTTAATAAGGGTGAACATTTGACCGAGGATTACGGAAAGGTTTCTTTAACTCTAAACTGATTCAGCGATTTTTAATTAAACCATCTTTAACATTACAGATGAATCCCCAAAAAGAGATTCCAGTTTTGAATGACAATGGATTCTATCTGCAAGAAAGTAATGCTATCATTCAGGTGAGCACAATCAAACACTTTTCTATACCTTTTGTATATTGACTAATCAATTATTTTATTTTAGTATCTTTGTGATAAATACGCGCCGGATAGCCCTTTGTATCCGAAAGATGCCACTGCCAGAGCAATAGTCAATCAGCGTTTGTTTTTTAATATGGGCTTCTATTACAGCAGCATTGGAGCTTATGCATTGGCCCCTATTTTCTTTGACTACCAAAGATCACCAATGGGTTTGAAGAAGGTCGAAAATGCCTTGAAAGTTTTCCAGACCTACTTCGAACGTTCGAATACCAAGTATGCTGCCGGTGATAATTTGACTGTTGCAGATTTTGTTCTCATTAATTCAACAATGTGTCTTGAAGCTATTGGTTTTGACATTTCTGGCTATCCACTGGTAAAAAAATGGTATGATATGTTTAAGAAAGAACATCCAGAACTTTGGGAGATCGCAAAGAATGGAATGGTTGAACTTTCTGAATACAACAAAAATCCACCTGATCTATCTGCTATGAATCATCCATTCCATCCAACAAGAAAGGCAACTAAATAAATACATTTTTGTATACCGTTTCTCTTTTGCTTTTATTTTCTTAAGCTTTAACTTATAGAAACATAAATAGAACTCTCGGAAATACAGAAACATAAGTTTCACTCTATATACGATTAATTCTTTCTTGACGTCGACATAATTACAAAAAGAAATTTTGTTGATGAAAATTTCAGTTCACTTTTATGTTTAACTGCCCTATTCTGTTATTCATGTAAATTGTGAATTCGATTCAACCATTTGATCCCCTTCCGCTTCACCTCTCAATTTTGATATCCGTCGGATATTGACTAATAGATGCTCAGGCGAAAATCGTATGAAGTTTGGATAAAAATGTTTGGTTATTTTTTTTTTATTATAAAGTATGTATGAATGTATCGGAATTTTGTCCCTGCCACAAAAATAAGTAAGGAAATTACCAAATTAAAAATTACTAAGGAACATAAAGAAAATCTTGTAATACGACGATTTTTAAACAAAGAATGTGTTATTTGAACCTTATAGATTTAGTAGCTGGCCCGGCAAACTTCGTGCCGCCTAAACTCATTTATGTGAAGAAAATAATAATTCCCAGAATGCACAATGCTGTTTCAGTCAAATTGAAATACTTTATGACTTTTAGTCCAAAATGCGTTTCGCCCGGACACGATAGTTGGGCTCATCAGTTAGATGCTATCGTGTCGCTCTAAGACGCACTATTTTTCGGTCGATGACTACCAACTCTTAATAAAATTTTCAGCACAAACATACTGAAAATTATATTTTTCTAGGGGAATTTGGTCAAATTCATGCACCCAGAAATATATGTATGTTACGCCCGTGGTCTGGCTAGTGATAAATGAATTTGCGTTTTCTTCTATTCATTTACCACTAGCCAGACCTTGGGCGTAACATACATATATTTCTGGGTGCATGAATTTGACCAAATTCCCCTAGAAAAATATAATTTTCAGTATGTATGTGCTGAAAATTTTATTAAGAGTTGGTATTCATCGACCGAAAAATAGTGCGTCTTAGAGCGACACGATAGCATCTAACTGATGAGCCCAACTATCGTGTCCGGTCGAAACGCATTTTGGACTAAAAGTCATAAAGTATTTCAATTTGACTTAAACCCACACAGTCCACTAAACCAAAAACAAAAATAATATGTAGGTATTATTTGCGTTTTCTTCTATTCATTTAATGCTGTTTCATGTAAAGCGGTCAATTAAAATTCTTTATTCTAAAGTTTTATTAAATACAATAAAAATAACTAAATTAACAATGTCTATGTTTTTTCAATCAAATCAAAATTAGTTATTAGGGTGTCGGCCATACATACCCTTTTTTTACTGAAGTGCTTTATGGTACACAACATTTTTGGTTTTATTTTCGGGTGCGTACACGTACAAAGCGGTAGGTTTGCCGATACGTGATCACGCCACATATAATTGACCATGTGAGAAACATGGGAATTCGATATTGATGCCACAAACATCCAGCTATTGTCCCTATGACTTATTGATTTTCATAGCAAAAGCGAGACGCATCGGAAATTTAAGACGCTTAAACACGAATGGCAAATCGTTCGGAATAAGCGGAATCCCCGAAGCGAGACATTTTCACCTTTGAATTTTCCCCGAAAAATCGTGGCTTGAATTAGATTTGATTTGATGTTCTTCAAATCAAACGCGTTCCATTACAAAGTTTTAGTGCAAACAAATTTAATATTCATCGAAAAAATGGATCGAGCTTCATAATTACCTACTTATGAAATCACAAATTAGACTTGGAACTGCTGAAATCAATCACTAAATGGCCAAATGAAAATGTTCTGCAATCACATACCAAAATACATTAAAATGAAAACATTCGAAATATCTTTGGTTTCGCTTAACTCACAAAAATCATTAAAATTGCAATGATTCGCGAATTACCCAAATCCAATTACACCGTAACGAAATCAAAAGCTGTTTTTTATCTCACTTTTTACAATATCGAAATTATATAAATAAAAATGATTGAAATCACAATGAATCGCATTTGATAAACATACAAATATTTTGAGCACAATGAAAATTTAAAAAAAATTAAATAAATTGAATTAATTTTCTCGCAATAGCAAATACAATTAAATTTGAATGACGAAACGAAAAGGACACCTCGTATTCCTTCCTTATGCCAACACGAATTTATCAATCTCAAAATATTGAAAATTCAACGATATTCCAGGATTACCAATATTCCTGAAAATTTCCCGGAATTTTCATACAGTGTCCTATGCCCTTTTGACAGCGCGTTTGAAGGAGGCTTTACATGCATCTTCATCTTCATCTGCATTGACATCTACAAAAAAAGAGGAAACAAAATAAAAAATTCATACTTGTGCAATAGAGAGCGAAAACCAAAATGGAGATCATCTTCATGTATGAAGATTATAGGAAGTACGAACCTCAAGATTGCAGATTATAGTGAAGATGAACATGTTCATCTTCATTATAGCATTTTCATCTGCACCATAATTTGTTCCGTTCAGTTAACGAATTTTAAAGTTTTTTTTTACCATTTCACCTCAGTTTGCTTAAAAACAACGAAAATAGCGAAAATTTTCTTCTCAAAACTACATACCTGAACGCTAAGAACATGTGATTGTGAGATGTGTCAAGAAAGTTATAGCAGAGTTCGAGTAAGTTATTAGTGTGTACCCTGTCTTACTTTTATGTTTGTTTTATATTATTGGCCCGCTCTACTTTTCTTCAAGTCTGCAGATGCAGATCCATGTAAAGCCGACATGAAGGCGAGAATGGCAAGAAGTAGAGGGCAATTACCGGTAACTCAGTATCCTTGTGTAAAAGCAGTCTAAGAATTTCCCTTACTTCTTGCCCTTCCCGCAGTCAAAACACTTAGTTGACGGCAACTTAATTTCCTTTTGTAAAATCAGTCTAATGCCCTATAATGTCCTAATGCCCTGGACCACTTTCAATTCTCAAACTGATAGTACTATTGACCGCGTTCACTCAATTATTCTCAGTAATCTCGAATAACTTTGTGTTTTTTTAAGCGTGCAAAAACGCAGCTGATGAAAAAACAGCTGTCCTCATGAAAGTTATCTTGAGTTAGGGGCCAGTTATAGCGATCAGGAAAACGAAACAGGAAAAAAGTTCTAATAGATAATTTATAATGTTTTCACGTGTTTTAAAATACAAATGCTACACAAATGCTCAAAATGTATTTAATTATTTTCATGATGAAAATTCATTTTTCGTGCCAGCTGATTGCTATTTGACACAAATTGGAACAAATCATTCCAGTGATTTGGGTTCCAATTTCTCTCATTCCACTGACAGAAACGTGGACGAAAAACTTTTTCGTGTGTGTTTCAATCAGGGAAACTTGATGGCAGACTAGAAGTGATGCTTGCCAACTGACATAATTTTCCTGTTTGCTATAAACGACCATCAGGAAAAAATATTCACTTTCATACAGTTTCAACTTTACCTGATGCATTTTCCTGATCGCCATAACTGGCCCCTTACCTAAAAATGTTGGAATAACTAGCTATCCGAGAACAAATGTATAGAACATCTACCTTCAAACTTCATTTGATATGCTTTTTGTTCTGATTTTTTGATAGCTTTCAGCTAATCTATCTGATTCGTTCACAAATATACTCGGATAAAAAAAATCTAAGGTAGCTTTGTCTGTTTTTTTTATTTATATATATTTTTTATTAGGTTTTGTTCATATTAATTAAAAAACAATATGTTAAGAAATATAATATATCATATGTTTCTTAGATAATACAAATTGCTTAAGACGGAAACCCTGGCAAACAGTGAGACAATTTGACCTTCTTCAAAAATTCAGCTAATTATAAAGTTACTTTCTATTTATAAATATATCACTAAGAAAGCATGAATATGCGTAATGTAAAAACTTGGTGGTACCAGCGCACTTTATATCATCTTCAAATTGCCTAAGAAACTATTTTACTTATAGAGAATACATTTTCCAGTGTATTATAGAGATCAGTGGCATTCCATTTCCCACGTCAACGAATTCTGAACTTACCAATGAAATCCCTTTAAATTAAATTCCAGATAAAACAAGCTTTTGGCATTACTGTTTTCTTCCTTCTTATTTCCGGCCACGAATTATTCTTAAAAATTTTCTGACATTCCACTTTAAAACGACATTCCTTATGACATGTCATCTCAAGTGTCAAAATTTCGCAAGCAAGAAAAATAAATTTAATTTGGTTTTGGTTTCCATAAGCAATTCAGCATATTGAAACATTTTATATATTTTAGTTTTAGTATTTTTCATACTTAACACGAAAATAAATTAATTTAGTCTTATTAGAATAATTCCAGAATAGAACTTTAATGAAAATAAAAATGTTTTCACTACAAAATAAAGTTTTTATTCTGATTTTAGTTTGTTTTCTAACAAAATTATCCCATTGCGTTGAATTCACATTCGAGTTGCCAGATAATTCCGAAGATTGTTTCTATGAAGAAATCAAGAGGAACACATCAGCGTACTTGGAGTTTCAAGTGAGTGACTGATAGTACGTTTCTCTAACTTGTTATCAATGCATATTTTATTGCAGGTGTCTGCTGGAGGTCAGTTGGATGTAGATGTCATGCTCAAAGATCCACAAAATCGAATAATTTATGAACAGAAGAGGGCGACCTTCGACAGTCATCAGTTCACAGCTGAGGTAAATCACCTTTAGCGCAAAGTACACGTCACTTAGTTTACTTAACCCTAAACCTTTATTTTTTCATTCACAGACAACAGGAATTTACACTGCCTGCTTCAGCAACAAATTCTCATCATTCTCGCATAAGTTTGTCTACGTGGACTTTCAAGTTGGTGATGAACCTGCCCTGCCCGGCATTGATGAGCATGCGACGGTCCTTACTCAAATGGAAACCTCTTCTCAGTCCATACACAAGTCTCTAAACGAGATTCTCGACGCTCAGACCCATCATCGGCTGCGAGAAGCCCAAGGTAAGTCTCATAGCCAAATATTCTGTTTAAATATTATTAAAAGCACGTTAACCCAATTCTAGGCCGGAAAAGAGCTGAGGAACTAAACCAACGTGTTTGGTGGTACTCCAGCATAGAAACGGCAGCGGTTCTGCTCATTGGAATTATCCAGATCTTCGTGCTGCGAAACTTTTTCACAGACCGCAAACCCAGTCAGACGCATTACGGAAGATTGTAAATTCTTATAAATCGAAACAAAGTCATATAAGTCCCAACTTATCCCAATAAATTAAAAAAACAAAACGAAAACAAAGATTAGTTACTACGCAGTTTCAGATAAAAGAAAAGTAATGAGAGATTGATTCATTGCAAATTGGAACGATGTAGATGTGAAGATAATGGACCTTTACACATTACTGAATCAACATTATCTCTTTAGTCATTCATCGCTGCTTATCGAATGCAATATAAAATATTGCATATTTGTTCATAAATTTTAAAATTATAATTTGCTTTAAATCGTTTTTCTTTTTGCATTGTTTACAGCCTTTAGATTTAATGAAATGATTAATAAAACCCAGCCATGTATATAAATAAAAACCACATTCCTAATATATGCAAGGCTTCCTCAAATGTATATATGTACTTATTTTAGTTTTTGATCTTTTTGTACCCGAGTTATGAATGTTTGTTTTTTGTTTTTTTTTTTTTAAATTTAAATTACAGATTTTTAGGTAATCCCTGTGTGCTTGCATGTATTATTTTTTTTCTTAATCGCAAATAGTGAATCTATCAAAATCAGAATCATTTTGATATATTTAATAAAAAAAAATCTATCAAAACTGCCGGTTCGTTTTTAATTTATAGCATCAGTGTGGTATTTCCAAAAATTGTTCATAAATGTTTTTTTTTAGTAGTAGCTTTATCTAACCGTTTGTGGTCTTTTTATTTATTTTAAATTATTTGTGGAAAGTAAACTTATTTTAGCTAAATTTTAATTTTCGTCATTAGTTTTTTCTTGTGATTTTTATCTATTTATAAATAAACCGATCAACCGATTTCGGTATTTTACAAGGTTTGGTTTGAAAAGGTATAGTCGCGGAGGTGTGCAGAATATACCTGAGCCTGAGGCACGCATTGGGTTCTATCGGGAATCTCCCAGGGGATTTCGTTTCCTATGGAATATTTTATTCCTCCGAAATGTTTCCTGTGGATCGGAATAAATTTCCCTCGAAAAAAAATCGTATGAAATGACAACAAAACTCATTCATGTTCCCCACGTTCCAACGAGAGAAAATTTTCCAGGGAAGTTTTTATTCACGATAAGCCCCCGGATGAGAGTTTAGTTATACATTGCGCATTACTGACCATATTTAAAAAATAAACCAAAAGAAATCTGAGATCTCACAAATCTCGCTCCGTGAAAAATTGAGGAGGCAAATCCAAATATATTCATAGTTTGTATTTGACAACAAAACTAAGAGTATTACCCGAGGAATTCATATAAATGAGACAGGAAATCATCTCATTTTTCTAAACTGGCCTATTGTCCTTTTTTTAACAATTTATGTTATAGAAAGTACGGGGGAAGACCCGGATTTTGTTTTTATTATTTTTACTTTACTAAAAGTATTTTTGAACGATTAGGCATTTCAAGTTTATAAAGTGAACATTGGGATTTTTTTAAATTTTGTTTAATGCTTATATCCAAAAATTGCATTGTGCAAAGTGCGTTTAACCAACTGCGTTTGATTTCGTTCCGGTGCAATCGGATTGGGGTTATTTTTGAATCAGTGGAAATTTTACTGATTTTTGTGAATTAAATGAAACCAACTGGTATTTCGAATACCAGTTGATTAAGTTCGTCAACCAAAATCAAATCGCCGATAGCACATTCATAAAAATCCGTCGACCCCGCGAATTTTTGAATTCCTTGGATGTACCGAACTTACTGTCACACAATTTTAAATTGAAAGTTGTATTAGTTTGTTACAAAACCTCAATGCACCGAAATTTTCAGTGGCAATTTCAGCAACAGGCACCATAGTGTATTTCAATAAGCTATCCCATAAGGCCGGTACTGACTATTTTTGTTAGAGAGAGTATAGAGGTATAAGGCTAAGAAATTAGAACTCGTGGAAATTGGATTCGCTTGGATATTACAATTTCACATGAGGTTAGTAGCTTGGAAATTAAATAATAAATTCTAATTTTGAAGCTTAAGAAATTTTCATTTTTCTTGTATGATGATTGCTCAAAACGACGTAAGGGCCTTACCAATACGCGCTTTTTGTTAAGTTCAGTTCAACTTATGTCCTTTTCGATTGGTAATGCAGAAGAACTCTCCGATCCAGGATTCCAATCGAACAAGTAAAGACTAGATTCTAGATTCTGAAATTTTATGTGTAAGACGGGAAATGGCAAACGCACATTTGTGATTATTTTATTTTATAAATAACAGTTATTGAAGGGAAAATTTGTTTTTTTTTCAAATTCAATTTTGAAAATTGGAATTGAAACTACAAAATTTCACACAAACCAAAACATAACAATGACATGAATAAATTAATTTGAATTTGACATTTAGTGGGTGCGAGTGTGTGTGTGCCTCTGGTTTCGATTCTGACTTCAAACCCAGAAGGAAATTCCTCTTCTATCCAGGAGAAGAACTGTCATTTCAAACCAATCGAACACTTTCAGAAGCATTCGGAAGGCTTCGGAAGCCTTCCGAACGACCAATCGAAAAGGCCATTACATGGATTTTCTGACAAAAAAAACAATGTGAACTGTATTCAACAATATTTATGTTTTAATCATCAAAATTAGGAGATTTTGTCCTTGGTCAGACATAGTTAATAAGAAGTTGATTTTTTTAATAATACAATTCTATATACTACTAAAATTATTCGATTTCTTTAAATATGCAGATATGATTTATTTTTTTTTAATAAATTAATTTAGAATAACTCAGTTTTGTTCATAAAATTTGGTAACCCTCCTGACACAAAGGTAGAAAGTAGTGTAAAGTGGTGGGAATGATTGAATGATCACTAGGTCCATACTAAGCCCAATAAAGCCAAACAAATATAAAAAATAAAAAGAAAAACAACACGCAACAACAAAGAACAGTAAATACAAAAAATATCGTTTATATTGAACGACAGCACTCACTTTTTGTGTCGAGTCACTTTTTAGGCGTGTTCGTGTCGGTATTACGATACTAAAACCCCACTCGTTGTCATCGAAATACGTTCCACATAAGCAGCTGATTTTGAAAAAAAATAATTTTCAATGCAACTGTCATTAATTTTTCAATTCATATTCAATTTTTGCCGATTAAATTAATAAAAGTCGCTAAGTAAATAGTGTTGCTGCATTTATTTTCTCAAGAAATGCGAACAAGAAACCAACAAAATTGATATACATAACTAAAGATCCAAATTCCAGATCAAATCCGTGAGATACGAAGTAAGTAGATGGAAAAATCAAATTCCTAATATTTTCAATTAAGATTATTCTCTTCTTTCCAGATTTGTAATGCGTATAGATACTTCAGGCTGAAAAAGGTAGCCTTTCTTTACAACAAAATGCCACAAGGAATAAGGATATTGTGTGTCAATTTTAAAATTTGATGTTAAGGTATTCAATGTTGTGCTATGATTCCAATTCGATTTTATTTTGTGATACCTCCTCCTCTCTCAAAATTCGTTCCAATAACTCCACGTGATGCTTCATTTGTTCAGCATTTGTAATTTTTACCCTTTTATAAATCCAAATTTAATAAAAAGTGATAAAAAAGAATATACAAACCAATAAAATTTATATTTTTAAGTAATTTCGCGACGAGTCGCTTAAACATATTTGTTCGACAAAAAATAGCGTTTTAGTTGGCGTATAAACAAGGCGTAATGCATATTGTAATAACGATGAGTGACGTTTCTCTCACAAAAATTTAAGTTCCACTCGAATTAACGCGTTACGCTGAGAAAAATGACTATTCAACGCCAGTCGTAATACAAACATTTGAAAATGACATTCGTTATTTAAACGAAACGCCTATCGTAATAAGGGTGATTATTAAATTTCAATAATTTTTATCCTAGACTAATTATTTTAGCCTTAAAATGGCAAATAACTCATATTTATTTTTTTTTTCAACAGAACTCGTTTCTTGTTTTCTTAGTGCGATTTGATTTTTTTATTTAGAATTATTTCTTAAAATGTTCCAAATGCTGAATCATAGTTTTAAATATTCAAAACAAAATCTGTTTATTGATGTTACACCCAAATTAATAAACATGGACTAGAAAGTGCTAAGAGCGAAATGATATTAATAAAACAGAATTTCTACTATTTAACATTAACAAACTTTAGTGTTGTGCTACACCATCGAAGACGTTGGAAACACAATTTGCGCCAAATTTGCAATTGCAAAATGTTCTTCTAAACTAACAGCAAGGTTTGTATTCCGAAACAAAGAAACCGAAAAATTTAAATGCATTAAGTATTCTTTTTAATAATGCAGTAGATGACAAAAGGTAAGTCCATCGTATTATTATATTAATTATAACGCCACTGAAAGGGGTACTACTAGATTAACATCTAAATAATCTATTAAATAAAAACGACTTGTTGCTTACCCTAAGATATTTGCACACACGTATCTTTATATATGAACCGAAATTTTAAATTCATTTTGCAAAGCAAAAATTCTTGTCTTTTTTTTAATTCAAATACCTACAGTCTGATAATAAATAAATCGACTTTTGGCATTACTGAAAGATATATTCCTTGTCCTTCATACATAATACATATACGCTTATCTCTTTCCAACTCACATTTGTTAAACAGCGGCTTGCCATATTCGATTTTCCATTAGATTTTATTATTTTATACCAATCGCAATCGACTAAAAAAACCAGTCGACCTGTGACTGTGTGACACTTAACAAACATGGAAGTTTTCTGAGAAACTATTTTTACAGAACCTTAACAAATGATTTATATCATTCATTAATGTTTAATCCGTGGCTATATCAGCACATTCGTTGTCGGCGCGGCAGTTACAAAACAAATTAATACTATACCAAAAAACATAAGAAATAAATTATTTTCTCCCAATTTCCGCCTCAAACCGCAAGAACTTAATAAGAAAATTGCACAGCTCAATGCCAGCCAATGCCATTCCTTTTCCTTTGCAGTGCAAATGTCAGAATTTTGAAGTGAAAAAGTAAACAAAAAATAAAGAGCTCAAAAGCAAAAAACAAGAAAAGAACACTAAAGGGCTGAAATTTAAGAATAAAAAGAAAATTAAATAATTTGTGTTAGATTTTTTTAAATAATTCACATTAAAAGAACGAACAATTATTGTAAACATGGATGATGAGTTTGCTCTTTGCTGGAATAACTTTCAAGATAACATTGCAAGTGGATTTCAAAATCTCTATGATCGTGGTGACCTAGTGGACGTGACACTGGCCTGTGATGGAAGACTACTTCATGCTCATAAAATTGTCTTGGCTATTTGCAGTCCATACTTTCAAGAAATCTTCATTTCAAATCCCTGCAAGCATCCCATAAGTAAGTACCTATCTACATTCCTGTTGTTTGGTTAAAGTTTTTTTTTTTTTTTTGCAATCAATCTAACAATAATTTACCCTTGTGCTCCTGAAATGCTTTTTTATTAATAAATAATGAATCCAAAGACCTTGATGTGTATTTTAATTGTAACTTAGGACTTAATTTTTTTTATTCAAATCAAATGTAGGCAAGTGGACTTTGAAAGTTCTTCAATAGTTTCACTGTTCGGCACTATCGAAACGCATATATCTATCTATTGGAATGTTAATTTCATTTCCCTGTGTTTAAAAGCAGCTTTGATATAAATTGTCTGCATATTTTGTTTTTGAATGTAAGCGCTAGCTGACTACTTTGATAAGCTGGCAAATCTTGCAAATCAAATTGTTTATGCTTATTGGTATGATTTTGACTTGAATCCCTTTACCTTAAACTTGATCATTTAACGCCCGGTGTGGCGCTGGTCTGCGTACTTGATTTCTGAGAAGCACGATTGTAGACTTTTATAATTAACTTGATTTTTACATTTAAACAATTTATATACAGTGGCTCACATGCTATTTGATACAGTGCTTGTTTTTTATGTTAAATTGCAAAAATTCAAAAAACGACGTGGATTTTTCATAAAATTTGAATGCAGTTATGAAAATAATAACTTAGTTAGCAAAAGAACTTCATTTATTTACCAATCTTTTTTTTTTTAAATCACATGCAAATTCAAAATTCTTAAATTATTCCAAAATTGTATACCACAGCTTATTTGATACAATCAATAAATGCTATGAACAATTGGTAATAATGTGTTTTTTAATATTTGGTGCGATAGTCTTTTGCCATTTAAACAGCCTTGGGCCAGTTTGGCATGAATCAACAAGCTTTTGTTTTATCCCAGGGGTAATTTTTTGCCATTCTTCCAGTAACACCCTCTTCAACTGCTCTTTGCTGTATATGTTATGCTGACGAATTTTATTGTCCAATAAAGACCGCAGATTTTCGATTACATTCATATCAGGTGACTGTGCCGTCGGTGTCATTAAATGGGGCAGGAGCCAGGTCTGCCTACTTCCTGACTTCTGCTTCGGGTCGTTGTGTTAATACAAACGGAATTGTTGACGTATACCCAGTTTTACGGCACTTGGAGCAATTTTTTTTTTAAATATTGAGGTAACCATTTTTATCAATGGCCCCTTCAATGAATTCTAAAATGCCCACGCCAGATGAAACATACAGGCCCATACCATCACATTTCCTCCGCCATGCTTTAAAGTAGCTTTCAAAGTCTCTCTCTTAAGCTCCGTATTCGGTTTCCTTCAGACGTATGTAGGTCATACCATCGGAACCAAATATGTTAAACTTCGACTCATCTGCAAAAATGACCGTGCTCCAAAAGTCAAAACCTGCAGAAATATGCTCCCTAGCAAAGGCAGTCGATTTCGTTGAATTTTTTGGCTGATTAACGGTTTGTTACGAGCCACTCGCCCATTAAAGGCATACTCGAGAAGTTCACTGCGGATAGTTTCAGCAATAGTTTCAATAGCCAGTTTTGGAGCCGATAACTACGAATTAACTTTTATTTTTCACACAATATATCGTTCATCAGGGGCGTTGAAAGTTTTGTTTGGTGCATTTCTTCCTTTATTATGAACCCGATTTTCATGCACAAACAACTCAATGATGTGCTGAACTGTAAACGGACTTAGCTTCACAAATTCAGCAATTTTCCGAACTGATTTCCCGTTCTTATAATGGCTTATGACCAGTTAACGCTGTTCGATACTAGTATGAGGACCCATTTCATTTTAAATTGGCTAATCTCTCTTCCAATAAACTTAAAATTAGTCAAACGAGACTGCAAATACAATTGAAATAAAAGAAACAATAAACAAACAACAACAAATAAGGTGTTAATATGCACTGAAGTTACTGTATCAAGGTGAGGTGTTTTTTGTTTAAAAAATTGCTCTTTTTCTCTTTCGGGACGATGTGGTATATTATTAATAACTCTGTTCAATGGTTTATGTTCATTAAACAAGGATCTTAAAACCTGCATTCAAATTTGTTTGATATCCTTTCTAAATGTGAACTTACAACGCATTTTATTTGAAAAGGGAAACTGCATCAAATAAGCTGTGATCCACTGTATGTAAATTATATGAAATTCGATATTTTTTGGAGATTTTTCATGAAGTTGAAAAAAAATATTTCTTTAGTTTTTAATAAATCGTTAGTGGGCAGGCACAACTCAATCAAAAGTGTGTGCTCTTAGAAAATGTTTTTGACCAAATAAAAAGTTTTTTTTTAGTCCTCTCTTCGTGCTTAATTAAACCATGCTTTTCCATGATACAAATTGGCATTCCAAGGATTTTTTTTAGTTTTTATTTCTAATCATTAAAGATCACATCAAAGAATACATAAAATAATTTATAATCAGCCCTATCTCGAGTTCCACTGTAATCGGAAAGTCTTACGAATTATTAAGTCTTACAATTTGTATAAGCATTTCCACTAAGATGGATTTTGTAATAGATTTTTTCGGGATTCGTAAGACTCCGATTACGATGGAATACGTGATAAGACTGAATACCTAATTAGCATTTAACATATTTTTTCCTTAATTCTGAGAAAGCTTGACTTTCGAAAATGTTTGTTTAATCTTCCATAATTTTTTTTTATATAGTAGGCACCTGGAATTTTTTGAAAATCTGAGAAGTAATTATGAAGTTTCGCCTCCAGAAATAGAACCATGTCGTTTAGTGTGACTATTTGTATTTGTATTCCAAACTTATATATTTAATCAAGCACCAATTCATCAACGAATACGAAAATATGCCCTAAGTAAATGTATAGTCTTATATTTTCCGTTGAAAATATATGTAGAACTTTTAAGTTTCTTTTTACTTACCATGTGCTAAAGGGCAAGTTTTGTATTTGTAAAAAAATCGAGCTGTAAAGAAGACCAAATAAGTGGGTCCTATAATTCGGTCTGTCTGTCTATGTGTACGTTGACTTACAGCCTAAACGGCTGAAGTAATTTTCTTCAAACTTGATACATAAGCGTTTTAAGCGGTTGTCTCAAACACATTTTTAAATCTTTTTGTATGTATTTCCAAAAATAACGGTACCTGCCATATAATTTTGTTTTAGCATCTTAATCATTTCCAAACGACTTGAACGATATTGATTGAGAAAAGCATGTGCACTACCTTAAGAATAGTCTACCTTTTGGTCTAAAAAATTTCTTACATATGTATTTTGTTATTAACGGTACCTGCCAAAAACCTTTTTTTTTATTTTCGACTGTCTCAAAAACGGCTCCACGGATTTCGATCAAATTTGTATATCTGAGGTCCTTCTAATTCTTAATTTTTTTGGATGTTTGAAAATGCAATATTTCCAAAACTGGTGGACAATTTTTGTTTTTGAAGTTCTGTCTTAAAATTTAATTTCTTAAATACATAAAATTACAATACCAAATAATTTTCTTATGAAAAAAAATAAAGAAATTGTGTATATAAAAAATTAAGTAAAAAAACAATACTTCTAAAATGTATTTAGTTTTTTTCTAATAGCTAGTTTCCTTTAAATTTCAAAGTTCTCCTCACAAAATCCAGGTTCGATATTTTCAATGAAACTTTTTTCCAGATTTAATTGTAGCATTGGTGAATGACTGACACACACATTCCTAAAAAAAAAATTTCTTCGTCATCAGATGACGAGGAAGACGAAGACAAAGCCATCAAAACTCCACTAAATTTATAAAATCTATATTATTAACTTCTTCGTTCATTATTTGTTTATTTTTTTTTTCTTTTTTCCCAAGTTCACAGAAAATTAATAACAAAATATTTTCCATTTGACGTTCGACATAAGAGACTTTATATGTATGCGTGCAATCAGAACAAATCTGCCAACCCATCAGAGATCAGATCTTTCGTGCTAACATTTGATCTAGATCTGCTCTTTTTGTTGGAATTAAACTCTGAAAATTCGAAAAGATCCAATCTTCTAACAGAAAGAACCAATCTTTTTATTGTTCAGAAATCACATATAATTATAAACCCCAGAAATCATGGGAAAGTCTTCATAGTCAGCTCATTTTTCAAAACCCTTTTTACACTCTACTACTTCAGTAATATTTTTATATCTATAAGCCTTCCCAATTATCTCTAGACCAAAATTCATATTTCCATCCTATAACCCTAACTTGAGCTTAGCTTGTCAAACTGGGAAAGGGAAAATTTTATTTGATTCCACATTTATTCTGAACAAATTGGCATATATCCTATTGTTGTTTGTAAACCGTGCAAATGCACACCTGATAAAAAAACAGCTGTTCTTATGTTGACTGATTTCAGCATAGCTATTCAAATTCACACAATAATTTATCTAATAAATGAGTAAACGCGCTCTATGACATCTATAGTAACCAACCAATCACTGCCTTTTAAACTAATAATAATAGTAATAACAATTTTAATTATATGCCTGTAAGACCTAATGTCTTTTAAATGCAAACTGAATTTCACGTCACTTATAAGGAATAGAAAGATAGGAAAGAATTTTTTGTTGGCACTAAAGTCAGTTAGCAAATCTTTAGTACAGTCAATCAAAAATTAATGGTCAATGGAATGGAAAGACCACACAAACGCTTTTATAGGTTTATTGAAATACTGCTTAAGTCATCAATAATAATTTCTTGTGTTTAAAAATTATTATTATAAAATAACTTGCCATATTTTTTCTTTGTGGCGTATTATTATGATTCTGAGCTTTATTCACCAACGTTTTTTTTACATTAATCAATTATACACTTAACAAACATTTTATTAATATGAGTTTTTTTTAATTTAATATACATTTATTCATAACTTTTATATTTATAAATTTTTTCGTCCAGCTTCTTGGTCTCTTTTTATCGATTAGAGTCCACTTTGTCACAATTTTTATACCCCTTTAGTCTTAAATTCTAGATATGTGATCTGCCCAGCTCCAGTTTAGTTGTTTTATTCGTTGCACCACATCGACTATATTTTTGTCTTCTTATTGTTAATTCCTTGTATTAATTGTATATTTAAAATTTTTGGTTTCTTAATTGTAGAATTTATGTTAGTCATAGGGATTTGCAACTCGGCAAAACTAGTAGAATTTATGAGTTATATATGTATTTTCTTGTGTCATTGCTTAAGGTAGAGTCAAGTATTTCTTTCAAGCTCCAGAACTGTTTCCATTTTTAAGATACTCGTCTTTTGATTTCCTTTTTATCTTGATTTATAAAAGATTCAATTTGTACAAGATATACATAGTCCTCAACACAGTCAATTTTGTATTTTCCCATGGTTGTCCATCTTTCGTTTCATATGACCCTACTATGAAGGTTCTAAGAAAAGTTCGACAAACAATAACCTAAAACAAATCGGTTTTACTAAACAAAAATCTAATAACTACATGTCCTCTACCACCAAAACTTTATGGGTTACCAAAAGTATGTACATAAAGAGAAGGTACCCTTAAGACCAATCGTCAGTCAAATAGATTCACCAACTTACCTTATAGTCGAAGAGTTAGCCCTAAAACTTGAGCCACTAGTGAAAATCTCAACACCATCGGTCAGAAATTCAGTAAATATGGTATAAATTTACCAAACGTTTTTAAACCACCCACTCAGGTGCATCAGCATTTAAGAGAACCAAAAGACACGATTCCGGTCACACATCATGGGTGTACTCTGTCCCATGAAGTTGTGGGTCATCCTATATTGGTGAAACTTAAAGAAGTATAAAACGAATACTTAAAAGCGATATAACATAATGCCGTCACAATATCAGCTATTTGTGAGAATTTAGAATGAAACGAAGATAATTTTGATCACTTGCTACAGAAAAATTTTATATTTCTAGGATAGTAAGAGAAGCTTGGATTCGAAAAACATAAGAACTTTAAAGACAATCTAGCTTCAAACTATATGCGACATGGGATCCACATTTTAGGAAGCTCAAACCATATAAAATTAAAGATCACACATTTGAAGTTTTAAGCTTTTGCATACACACACGAATATGCCAATGCAGTTCAAAGAGAGCCAAATTACCGTCCAGACACTCTCATTGACAATTCACCAACAACAACGCATCGGTACTACAAAGAGTAACAAACAACCATCAAACCACGAAGAGTGTAATTTCTTCGAAACTCCGGGAAGAAGGAACTTATAATATTTCTATTTTTTTAATGCTGTAAGTTCCAAAAATCTTTAAACTTAAAAGGATTAATATCCGCGAAAAGACTAGTTTCAAGTCTTAGTATATCTTCTTTTAAATGGTTCGTCTTTTTTTTTTTGTTTTTCAATTTTCGAAAATCCATTTAACATCGACTCTATATTTATTGCTGATTCCGAAAGCAGAACCACATCATCTGCAACCCCATATTTACTGTTCCTCTTCAAGTTGCTAAAGATATCTTCAACGACCGCAGAAAACACTGGCGGTGAAATGGATTAAGCTTGTCTTACTCCTCTTGTCAAATAAAATTCTCTACCTAGTTTGTCAATTTTTGCTTTAAGTGTTATTTATATAAATGTTTTTAAATGTCTTTAAGGTAGGATGAATTCCTTGATTGCTTACTGCCGTCTTTATACTGTTGTATTCCACAAATTCAAAAACTTCAAAACTCGAAATCGATGGAACATAGGTAAAATGGTTTATTGAATTCATTGTGTTTTTCAATGAGCTGATTTATTGTCTGAAGATAGTCAGTGGTTGAGAACGCTTTACTAAATCCAACTTGTTACTTGTTCTCTCGGTTGCTTATCGTTAAGTGCTTCTTTAATCATCTTATACGTTACCTTTCCTTTAGAGAAATACCAAAAAGTTGTAAATGTAATTTCTCAAAAATGAAATTTAGTGGCAGAACAGAAGGGAAAAAACAGTATTTTTCTGGAAGCGATCTTACAATTCTGTGCGATCACTACTGGTTCAGTAAGCCATTAATAAAAATCCATTTGGAATAAGTACACTCAGCCAGAAATATAGGGTTGGATAATTTTGCTAATTTTTAAAATGCCGGTTTAAATAAGTCGATCGTCATAATGTCGACTTACGAAAAGTCGATTGTTAAAAATACCGAAAAGTCGGTTGTTAATAATACCGAACGAAGGCCAAAATCCCGGGAACCCACACGGCATGTAAGGGGGCCATGTTGCCCCACTGCAACCCCCTGCTTTCACAAATATAGGATTTGGAGTGGGGTTGAGTTTGGGTGTGCAAAATCATATATTAAGGCCAAGCAGACGGGTTGCACACATATGTACATGTAAAGTCTTTTCTGTGAACGGTCAAATGGGAAATATTTGTTATTAATTTGTTGTGAACTAGTGCTAAAAAATAAAAAAAATAACAAATAATGGACCAAGATGTTATTAATTTAGATTTTATAAATTTAGTGGAGTTTTTGATTGTTTCGTCTTTGTCTTCCTCGTCATCTGATGATGAAGATATGTTTTTTTTTTTAGTGTCTGTCATTCACCAACTCTACAATTAAATCTGGAAAAAAGTTTCAAATCTCGATTTTAACCGTAGACCTACGTTTAAAAAAAAACGACTGATCTTCCGTTAACGGGTCGTTTTCGACCCTCATATATTTTATAAGATAATGAAAACAAAAATGAATACGTTTTACAAAAACGCATTGTTTTTATTAATATTATTTGATAATATCAAAAACAAATATGTACATCTGAATGTTTTCAATACATTTTACACAAATATTATGGTTATGTTGATTCTTACACACGTTTTTGTCGCAGAAGAATCAATTTTCGTATAGATAATAAAAGCATTCAATGCCGAAATATCTAAATATTATATTGGCAAAGACGCACATTGGCCAACGGTTTATTTTGCGTTTTGCGCTAAACCCAGAGAGCATTTTGTCGGCATTATCAACACCACCTTTTATTATAAAATTGAATTATCATCGGCTTCTTCTTGGGCTCAGGGCCAACATCAGGGCTGGGATGCATTGTGCTTTGTACGATGGTGCACTTATTCTATTTACTCATGTACGACACTAAAGTTGTTGTTTCAGTAAATACAAATTTCGACTGAAACAGCGGCTGTTTTTTGTCAAGTAAAAGTTTTGGTGGTTTACTTCTTTTATTTTTCCTAAATGTGCCAACCATAGTGGTTTTTGGCCCAAGTCGTGAGATGTAAAAAAATTGTCCATAATGATGTTGTGTCCCTTCAATCCTTCTACCAAATTCAGGACAACGCGCTCACCTTGGTTGCGTTCAGCAACACCTCCAACTGCTTTTCCCAAATATGGCTGAATTTTCCAAATGTAGGCCGTTTCGGCACTAGTACACATCCAAAACTTCAACCCGTACTTTTCTCGTTTATTTGGCATATATTGCCTAAATAAGCATCGACCATGAAAACCAAGTAGTTGCTCATCGACAGTAACATAGGACGATGGGTTGTAGAACAATGGCAGCAATTCAACCCATTTGGTTTTGCCTTCGATTAGTGGGATCGTCGAATCGCAGAAGTTTTGTGATATCTTGGAATGTTTCTTTAGACATAATAGCTCTGAATATTGGCCGACCAAAATCTGCGTCAAACAAATTTTCAACTCGTTCTGTTTTAGATCTAAGAAAATTCACATATTTTCGAAGAGCGAAAAAACCTTGAAAAGAAACTTACTGGTAAACACCCGCGAGAATCAAGACACCGAAATATTCATGTAGCATGATCTTGTTTATTTCCTTATGCTTGTCTCCAAATTTTGAGCGGCCATAACTATTTGTGTTTTCTATTACAATTTTCTCGATTTGTATCGGAAAAAATAACAAAAATGAATCCATTAGAGCATCGAACCGTCCAATTGCGTAACGGGTAACACCTGGTTTCAATGAAATTATATTTTCTGACCGAGCTCGCGCGACTGAAAGCGACGAACTTCAGCAAAAGTGAACCGTGCAAGTGAAAAAATTGTAAACCTGATGGGTTTAGAGGAGTTGGGCTCCAAATTATATCAGTCTTAGATACAAACTGGGAATCGGGACCCGCCAAATCTAAATTTACTTCTTCGCCTTCATTCCATGATTCAGATGAATCGGTCTTTTCATTGCTATCTGTTTCAACGTCAGACACAAGATCTTGATCACTACCCGCGGAAAAATCACAGTCACTTGATGAAAAACTCGACATATTATCGAAATGTATATTTTTTATTTGTTGCAATAACAAAAACAACGATTTTATTTACCGGCACAATGAAACCACAACGAAAATCCAAAACGAAATGAGTTTTCATATAACGGGTCGAAAACGACCCAAGCTCACAGAAAACACTCAAATTTAAAAAAAAGCATAGCCAACTATTACACCGTTTATATGAGTGAATTGAGGAATCGAATCGAATCGAATTGAGATTTCGATTCAGGTATATGGCCTCGTGGGATCGGAAGATAGATACTACGTTTATATGGAGAATTGGATCGGTATTGAATCAGGATTTAGGTCTTTGTATACTTGAATCTGATTAAAATAGGATTACTCGATCCGATCCCACTAGAAGAGCTGAATCGAATTGAAAATGTATTTATATACCTGAATCGAGGAATTGAAGAATCGAATTCACATCTGATTCTTGGTGTGAGTGTGCAACAATATTGTTTTTTTTGTGTTCACTGGGTTTCCGTTTTCTTTGTATTTTTTTCTGTTGCATGTGTTTGTTGTTTATTCTGTAAACTCAAATTGTCACTTCGATTCGTTCGACTCGAACTCTGCTATAACTTTCTTGACACATCTCATAATCACATGTTCTTAGTGTTCAGGTGTGTAGTTTTGAGAAGATAATTTTCGCTATTATCGTTGTTTTTAAGCAAACTGAGGTGAAATGGTAAAAAAAACTTGAAAATTTGTTATCTGAACGGAACAAATTATGGTGCAGATGAAAAAGCTATAATGCAGATGAACATGTTCATCTTCACTATAATCTACAATCTTCAGATTCATACTTCCTATAATCTTCATACATGAAGATGATCTCCATTTTGGTATTCGCTCTCTATCGCACAAGTATGATTTTTTTATTTTATTTCCTCTTTTTGTGCAGATGTCAATGCAGATGAAGATGAAGATACATGTAATGCCTCCTTTAAGGTACATTGAACAAAGTAAAGAAAAAACAGCCAAATATATAAAGTAGTTATTTTAATATTTTCGATAAAACAAAAGAAATGGGTCGAAAACGACCCAAACGTAGATCTACGGTTAAGTGGAGATCTTTGAAATTTGAATGAAACTCGCTAATAATTTGATGGTCGTCTCCTAATACAGACTAGTATATTAATAACAAACAAAGTTAGCAAAATAAATACAAAATGCAAAATGTTGATCAACAAACTATGTACATATGTAATGATTTTCGCACGCTCTGGTACTTTTTTTTTAAATCATTCCAAATGACAGCAATATTGAATTTTTAAATGATTAATCATCATTCGACCTATGTATGTCCTAACTAGATTATTATTTAAAAATACTTTTTAATTTAATAGAAGATCTCAATTGTTTTATTGAAATCCGTCAAGCAATCAGTTATATTAGTTGTCATACCGGACTTATACTGTCATAAACTGTCACCTAAATAAATATCTGTACATATATGTTGGGTGCCCTTTATCAATCAGCTTTTTAACTTTAAAAAAATAAAAAAATAAAAAACAAATGACATCTACTAATAGTGCAGGTAGTCATATGTCAACATTAGCTTTTATATTTTTTATCATAACATGACAACTTTGATATTTTTGCTGGTTATTGTTATAGTAGGGGCTATAAACCCAACGGAAAGTAGTTATCGGATAAAAAAAATGTCTGATACGAATCGCCCAGTCTGACGACGCATAATAAATGTCAATAAATCAATAAAATACAGTTCTATTCTAACATGATAATACGCTTCAATTGACAGTACCTACTATACTATACTTCTTCAGTAGCATTTTAGATTTATTTGTTTTATCTAATTCTAAACTATGTACTGTACTATCAAATTTAGACAGGCAGATGTCACATGTATCCTTGTTTAGTTGACCTACTCACTTAAACCTCAAGATTAGCCTTTATAATTACCTAACATGGGTGTATATGGATGAATAAGATTCAATATCTGATTTTTTTTTTTATCTTCGAATTTATTTATCTGTTAAGTAGCCGGGCTCCAGGCATGTCAATAATCATAACTAATAATTTCTTTATTTCAGTAGAGTTTAACATAAACTGGGGTTTGAAGTTGTTTTGTTGTTTTATTTTAATATATTCTTTATCTGTTTATCGTAAACCGTAATCTGTTGTCACTGTATGCATTTCCAGGTATTGGATTTATTTAATTTTAGGGAATACTACTTTGCTATATGTAAGGTTTTAGATATATACAATATACATACTATCATTTTTCAACAACTCTCAATTTATATTAATTTTTTTTTTTAAATAAATACCTAAATTATAATCGTAGTTTAAGATTTTAAGTACAAAAGTTATATATTTTCAAGATAAGTTTCTGATGTTTGTTTTTTTTTTTTTTTTTTAATTCTACCGAACTATATTAGCTGGTTTGGTCTCCAAAATGCTTGTACTTTGCTTCTATGATTGGTTATCGACTTATTATTATTTATCTCAATTTAAAGTGGTGATAAAATATGGTTAAAAGATATTTAAGCAACAATTTTGATTATTAATACTTTCGTAACATCAAGATACATTTTTTCCTTCGATAAGAAAAAAATAATTTTCAATTAAGGCAAATATAATATCTTATGATTAAAATAATGATTATAAATAATTTGGGATATACATATAAGTACCAAATAGCTTACGGAGGCCTCGAGGAGAATATCCTTGCTGATTATTGCGAAACAAGCGTATGACTTTAGCGCCTATAGCGATACATCTCTCGACACTTTAGAAGGCAATGAGCTAAATGATCTATTTTCATTGCTTTAACTTTCTAGTTGACTTGAACAAATTTTATATATTAAATACAGAAAATTTGTTGGATGGTAACGGCATAACTTGAATACTGCTGTACCGATTTCGCAATTTTTTTTCATGTTCGTAGTATTTTGAGTTAGGTTTTTAAGAGTTTCTATTTAATTTTCTTAACGGACTTACCGCGTTTGATTTATTAATTCAGATAAATTAAACCTATTCACCCGACGTTTCAACAAAATTACATTTGGCGTGGTCACGGGTCAATTGATGGCTTATTTGGTAGAATGGTAGTTGTTCATTTTTACTTGCGATTATATGTACTATACAAGGCAAGTTATGCATCAAACATGACATTACGACGATAGCAAAGACGAAAAAAGATGGTCTAAAAATTCTGTCCGTCTGTATGTCTGTCAGTATGTCAGTATGTAAGTTTGTCAGTCTGTCTGTATGTTGTATAGACACCTACAGCCCAAAAGGGTGGGCCGAATTACTTTAGGTATTGTACAGAGGGGAAATTGAAATTTATTTTTTAGTTAAAAAAATAACGGCACCTGCCATATAACCGTTACGTTCAAACCTATTTTCTCGGAAACGGCTCTAACGATTTTGATAAAAAAAAATCAGTGCTGCTTTTTAGCTACGACCGATCATATGGTACTTTCCATAGGACCGTTTTTTTTTTGCTTTCGACTATCTCATAAACCGCTCAACCGATTCTTTCGAAATTTCGCACATATATAGGTTTAGGTTGCCCAAATTATACCCCGTACCAATATTTTTAATTAGTATTTTTTTTGTATTTTTAAAATCATTTAAAAAAAAACTTAATTTATATTTCGAAAACTGCTCATTAAATTTTTTTCAAAAATTATATTTATATGTATTTATTGAATACATATGAATAGGCGTTTTTGAATTTTTTTTGAAAAATGTTTTCAAAAAGTTAAAAAAAAAACTTTTTCTCAAAAACCGCTTCACAGATTTTTAAAATTTTTTTCTCATAAATTCAAATTTATCTAACAAATAAAATGGCGTACTTTTTTTTGAGCTTAAATTAGTTTAAGTATTTATTTCAGAATTTTGAATTATTTTTTTTTTGATTAAGCCGATTTAATATTATGTTTTTAAGTTTATATTATAATATTTAAGACTGTCATACCAATTTTTTTTAGAAAAAAATTTAAGATATTTTGTATATATAAAAAATGAAGTAAAAAACTGCTTTAAATATATATTTAGATTTTTAACAGAAATCTTTTACATTCGATGTGATTGAACATGTATTTTATTTATTTTTCCTTCAGAAAATTGTACCGCTGTGTTGACTGTATATGTGTCTGAGATGGCAAATGTTGTTCTGATTGCAACGTTTCTTGTTGCGATAATTGTTGTTGTGCATTTATCTAAGCTTGTGAAAATGCAAAGCTTACTGTATCAACTAGATCTTTGATTTGAGTTTTGTTTTGTTTTAATTTGTGTATCAACCACAATGCACCAGATAAGTTTAAAGCTTTGATCCCAATTGAAATTTGAATGCATTTTTATTTCAATAGCTTCTCGTACAAACCTTGGTACATCGAATCTCTCTGTTGCAATAAAATTGGCCCAAAACGCAAACAGTTTTGTTTCTAGACCTGTTATTGTTACGTTCATAAAATGATCAATAAATTTATTAAAAAATCGGAAGTTGTCTAAATATAAAAGCAAAATGTAATCCTCGGATCGGGGACATAAGTCCGCAATCCGATTACTATTTAATTTTCTCAAAAGCAAATACTTTTGCTAATAATCATATATCACCTATAAATCTTAACTTCGACCAAGATCTGACAAACCACGTAGACACATACATCAATGAATTTAAATTTTACTAAAATTAATAAAAATACACAAATTAAACAAATAATTTTAATTAGCCAATATTTATAAAAAAAAAAAAACATTAAATACAAAATGAAAAAAAATATATTTATATGTATTTTAGTTTATTTTCTTTGTTGTCTGCATTATTCTGCATGCAGATCTTTTGAGCTTTGATCTATTCGGGAACTTATGGAGGTATGAGTCGATATGTCAGTATTCTTTTTGTTTGGCTTCCTTAAGAAAAACGTTTATGAGGATCTCTGTGTTATATATGCATTTTGTTTAATTAAATGGTTAGAGCACATTCTCTTGGAGACGTAATTAGGTAAAAAATTTTAATTCTATTTTTTTGTTTAAAGACTTAAAATTAATACTCTGTTAACAGTACAACGACTTCTATCTTCTTAAACATGGTTCACAGGTTCCAGGCTTAACAAAACTGGGATGGCATTGGGGACATTTGGGATTTTCGCCATCGGTCAGTAGATGGTGTTACAGCATCCGCCCTTCGCTGGGGGATTTTCAATTGAAACGAATTAAATGTGTCGGAATGCTCGTAACCTGTCCGGCCGATATTCTCTAAGGAAAAGGAATAGTCTGGCACCGAGAAGTCCATTCTCAGTTGATTGATGTCCTGTTCGGTTGGAAGAGTTGCAGAAATTTTGTTCTACTCCGTACCTGGTGATGAGAAGTTTTTGATTGATCGCGATGTTGGAGTTCTAGAAGTCAAAGAATCGATGGAACGTTGTGTTTTATTGGAAAGGAATGGATTGCCTGCGTACTGGTTGTTTGTTGTAGATTTTGCGTTTGTCGAAATGGGTGACTTCGATTGGTCGGAAGTGGAAGTATATGAGAGTGGAGCGTCTTGTTCTTCGCGACCATCAACTCCGATTGGAGCATCGAATTTGGGTGGTTCTAGGCCGTTCGAAGGGATCTTCCATTCGAAATATATAGGCGGACCTTGAGTTGTGGCAGTATCATGAAGTACAACATCGGATAGAGGTGGAAGGAGCTGTCGAGATGGTGAAGCTAAATTGTTCGTCTTCGGTTGTAGGCCGTGTTGCAGGCCTCGAGGTTGTTGTACTGGTGGTCGTTGATAGCTTTACAGTGAATGGAGCTGCTGTGGAGCTTTGGAGTGGGATTTCGGTCGACAGGGTTGTATCGTTCTCATTGTAAATTGGATATAAAAACGGAGGATCATAGATGCGGGAAGGTGTCTTTACTGGTGGTGGCTTTGTCGTTGACTGCTTCGTGTGTTTATCTTCAGCTGAATTGTCCCCAGAAGTGTTGTATCGTGTGCTATAAGCAGTGCCTAGAAGTTCATCAGATGTGTCCGACGCTTGATTAACAAATGGTGCCGGAGTTGTGGTAGTTATCAGATTGAAGTTGGTTGTTGCAGTTTGCGGTCTAGGTGCGGGACTGGCAGCCAATTGGGGTTTTCTTGTAGTCAACGACGGCGATGGAGGAGCTGGTGGCAGGATCTCTCGACTTGGTTGAGGGATCTTCCAGCGGGTTGGAGTAGGCGAAGGTTGATTCAAATTGAGTGTCTTATCGATGTTTTTTCGTTCATTAAAATCAGATATGTTATTTTGTACTGCAGGAAATTGTTTGAATTGGTTCCTAAACGATTCTCCAGAATAATCTGGGGCATAGGGGCGATCAAGTAAGTCTGGACGTGGCGTTCGTAAATGATTCTCTTCATCAGGCACAAATGGTTTATCTCGTTGACCGATCAATAAATTTGCTGCATAATCCATTTCCGCTTTGGAACAATTCACCATATACCAATGATCGAAAATCAACATTCGCTGCTGAAATAATGTTGTATTCGGGCATGAATAACTAAAGTGACGACCAAGGCCATCGCACATGTGATAAACTGTCTCGATGTCGGCATAATAACCAGCTGGTCGACCAGTGCAGGAAGACGATGTTTTTGAGAAGTTACGATGGCGACCAATCGCATTTTGACTCTGGCTTATACCATATCCAATGCTACAAATCCAGATAAGGATCGGCAAAATTATCCAATAAGGTTGGCGGTCGCACATTATGTGGATCATTATGGAGCAAATATCATAGACAACTTGTTCTCCGCCTTGATCACCGCCACCGAATCACTGACGTCCAGCAGACACCGAATTCTATAGAATTTAGAAGGATATCATTTTATTATTAAACACACGCATGCTTGCGAAGTCTCAGAGAGCTGCAATAAGCTCTTCGGCTAACGAGCTAATTTCTATAGAAGATATAGAGTATTTAATATGTGATCTACTGAATTAAACATCTCCGGAAATTGATGGCATAAAAAAATCAATTTCTGAAGGAACTACCCATGAATGGATTTGTATATCTAAGCACAACATTAGACTCAGCTGGGTCCCGGGTCACAGTAATGTACCGGGCAACAAGAGATCTGATGAGCTGGCGAGGAAGGGTTCAACACTTGACAGTACCAAAATAGACCTGTCGATTAAAACTCTACTCTGTGTCATAAAACAGAACATTGCAAAGAAGATTTTTTTAAAAACCAATGAAAGATGGAACGGATTCGACACCTGTGCTACAACCAGGAAACTCTGGCCTAACTTTGAAAAGAAAAGAACAGAAAGTATTAGAGGACACCACTCACTTCCTATGTCATTGTCCAGCACTTTGTCATATAAGGAACAAATTCTTGGCCAGCTATTTCTTCAAGAATTTAGAAGAGCTCTCGAATGTTTCAGGCAAAAGCCTGTTGAACTTCATAAAAGCCTCTAAATGGCTCGATAAGGACTATCCATAGTAATCGTAGGTTATACAATTCGAAGTTACAACACTTCGGGGTATCACAACGGATCTACCTTGATCTAAGTGTGCCGGTAACAAGATCAACTGGCAGCTCATTTACCTAACCTAACCATATCAAACTGGTTTAATAAATGCATGTTTCAGAAGTCAATATTTCCCACTAAAATGGAAGATGGTAAAAGTTGTCCAAATTTCAAAGCCAGGAAAACCCCGAAGTGATCCTGTAAGTTATAGACCGATAAGCCTACTGATACTGAGTAGTATGAGTAAGTTTTTGAAAAAGTTATTCGAAGCAAATTCGAATTTTTTTTAAATGATAAGAATGTAATAGCAATGCTGCAATTTGTCGCATCAGGTTCTTAGAATCTGCAGACATGTGAATGAAAAATTCAACCAAACAAAATCTACTGCACTAGTTCTACTAGATGTGGAAAAAGCGTTTGATACAGTTTGGCACAATGCACTCATACACAAGCTTATAATTAATAGCAAGTTTCATTAACATTTCAAAGATCTCCTCTCAAAATCGAGATTTGATCTTTTCAAGTAAACTTTTTTCCAGATTTAATTGTACAGGGTGGCGCACGAATCGTGCTACAATAAGAAATTTAAATAACTTTTATTTTAATCGATGTATTCATTAATTTTTTTTTTTATTGGATTAAAAATTAAATTTTATTTCGAATAACTAATGGTTTTTAAAGATGATAGACAGCAAATGACCTCTACGCTCATCCCCGCATATGTGACACCTGATCAGAAAATTGTTCATTGAGGCCTGAAGGGTTGAAATTTGGATCGCCTCAATTATTGTCTTAATGGACTGCTTCAATTCAGTCAAATTCCGGGGTTTCATTTTGTACACTTCCTGCTTGACATAACCCCATAAAAAAGTCTGGTGAAGTCAGGTCAGGTGACCTTGGGGGCCAGCGGAAAGTGCAGTTTCTGGATACCAATTTTTTTTGGGAATTTTCGTTGGAGCTCCGCCATAACTTGTGTGGCTACGTGTGCACTTGCTCCATCTTGTTGAAACCAAATCCTGCTGAAAGGGATACGTCTTCGGCGAAGTTCTGGGTAAAAAAACTCCTTCAATATCTTTAAATATAGGTGTCCATTGACAGTTTGTGTTACACCGTGTTCTTCAAAGAAGTATGGCCCGATAATACACCTTGATGAAACTGCGCACTACTCGTGACTCGTTCTAGGTGTAGTTCCGTCTCATGGAGCATTTCATCGATTAGATTCAATCTATATAACGCAATTTTGCTTGTTAACATTGCCGTTTAAGTCAAAATGGGCCTTAACAGACATGAACAAACAATTTATCAATGTGTTCTCTTCTTCGGCCATTGCAATCATTTTTCGGCAAAATTCTAGGCGAACGGGCAAATCCTGTAATTTGGACTTTTTACGGAAACAAGTTTAAGTCATCATGAAGTATCCGTTGTAATGACCGTCTGCTAACTCCAATTTGGCCCGATAAATTTCGAGTCGAAACACTTGAATTTGCCTGTATTGACGATGCAACAGCCACGATTGTATCCTGAACCCGAACATTAGGATCTTCGTTCGATGCTTCCAGATTGAGCAAACATGTTCACCAGACTCATAATGGTCCATCTACTCGGGGGAGTACCGCCAAACTCCAGCCTAAATTCCCTTTGGACTAAAATGACGGACTGCAAAGAATGGTATCGCTGCACTATCCAAATTCTTTTTTCAGTATCCCAAGCATTCATTTTGATTAATCTAAATAGTAGCCTATTAAAAAAAATAAGCCGATTACTCACACTGAAAAAAAATTATTACGTTTTATTTTTGTAGCACGATTCGTGCGCCACCCTGTAGTATTGGTGGATGACTGACACACACATTTCTAAAAAATAACATATCTTCAGCAAGAGATGAAGAGGAAGACGAAAAAACTCAAAACACTCCAATTAAATTATAAAATCTAAATTATTATCATGGTCAATTATTTGTTCACTTTTTTAATTTTTTTTAGCTCATAACAAATTAATAACAAAAATTTTTAACATTTGACCGTTGACAGAAAAGACATGTATGTGTGCATTTAGAGTAAATCTGCCAACCCATCAGAGATCAGATTTTTGGTACTAAGATTTGATCTAGATCTGCTCTTTTTGTTGGAATGAAACTCTGAAAATTCAAAAAGATCAAATCTTTTTACAGAAAGAGCTAATCTTTTTTTGAATGAAACTCGCTATAAGTGTTGTGAATAATGTGGCTTCTTTTGGGACTTTTTATCTTCAAAACCGAAAAAAATGCATTTTAGTTTTATTTTCTAAAGAGAAGAAACTTTAAAATTTTATAATAGTTTTTGTAAATTTGAGAATATAAAACTAAAAAAAAACGCGACTTTTAGTTGCAAAACTTATTTAAAACATTATGTTAAGTGGAACAAAAACCGTAAATATTTCTTGTGGGACTTATATAGTCTTTTCAAATCAAATTAAACGTTTTGCAAATCAAATTAACTTGGTGCAAATCAAATCAAGTAGTTACATTGTATTGATATTTTTTTTTTTATAATGATGCTCGCACTAAAGGGGTTTTGATTACCCTAAATATGTCCAAGCACAGTGCGAGCGTTAGGAAAGTAGGAAAGTATGAAAAAGGCGATACGGATGCACATTGGTTTTACATTTCTGAATATCAAAATGAGAGGGGAAAATAGAGTCGGGTAATTTATTCCACATTCGTGTTGTACGGCTAAAGAAAGAATCCCTGTACTTGCTCAAGGGTAAACTGATGAGCATTCCTAGAAGCACGCGTATTACGGTGGAACAGTTTAAGGGGAGGAATGCAACTGGCTACTTTGTTAGAACACTGTTTATAAAAATAGCAATAAAATAACGAAATACATGCAACATTTCGACGATGTTGGAGAGATGTAAATGTTTCCACTATAGTACTATCGCCAACCATCCTTAAATCTCTATTTTAAATTCTATCTAAAAGATTCAAATGGGTTTTGGGAGCTCCTGCCCAAATATGAGAGTTATACTCCAACTTTCGGCGAATGAAGGATTTATAGATTACAGCCAGATCAGACTGCTAAAAAAATTTCTTGCATCTTCGAAGAAAGCCGAAACACCTTGCAGCATTTTTGGCGACATCAAATACATATGTGTTCATTCCACAAGAGGTGGGCTGTGATGCACATGCCAATGACTGAAAGCTGATGGGTTTCTTCAATGCAAGTGCCTCTCATGGATAGCGGCATGGAGAGTGGGTTCTGCTTTAACGATAGGAGACAGCACTGCGTTTTTCTACGCGATTTTTTATTCCCCATTGGACAATGCTGTCAAGATCAGAATTTAATGAGCTTATCATACGCTGCCGTTGCAGTTGCACATCCGAAGAACAAGGAGGTGCATCTGAAAACGAATATGAAAAGCTGAGAGTACTATCGTCAGCAAAACAATTAAGTGGATTAAAAGTTCCAGATAAGAGATCATTAATAAAAATGAGAGAAAGGGTCGGAGACAATACGGAGCCCTGAGGCACACCAGCATTTATTTTGTGGATATCAGACTTGAAACCGTCCAATACAACTTGTATTGAACGGTCCGAAAGGTAATTTCTAATCCAACGAAGAAGAGATTCAACGATAGCAAATGCACGCATTTTCGATAAGAGAGCTTGATGCCAAACTCTGTCAAATGCTTTTGAAATATCAGGCGCAATAATCTTACTTTCTCCAAACCGATGTAAAGATTTGTGCCACTGTTCGGTGAGATATACCATCAGATCACTAGTGGACCTATTGCTACGAAAGCCATACTGCCGGTCATTAAGGAGCTTTCGTTCTTCAAAATATTTCTTAAGCTGATAATTAATCAGCGTTCCCATGACCTAGGAAAAAAGGGACGTAAGTGCAATTGGACGGTAATTAGAGGGCGAAGAAGATTCGCCTTTTTTAGGGACAGGCTGGACAAATGCTGTTTTCCATCCACTCGGAAAGAGACCTGTAGAATAGGACAGATGGAAAAGCTTACGCAGTGGTTTTGCCAGCGTTGAAGAACACCTCTTCAGAACGATGGGAGGTATCCTATCCAGCCGGCGGATTTGTATATATCAAGGTCTTTGAGGACTCTAGCAACTGCACAAGTGCGAAAGAAGATTCGTCCCATACAATAGTTTACGTTCTCAAGTACTGGAGGAGTCATAACACTTTCTGGCAGCGTCGAATTATCAGCTAACTGCGCTGCAAGCAAATGGGCTTTTTCACGAGAACTGACAAAAGGGGTGTCATTAAAGACGAGCGTTGGAACCGAAGACGCAGTTGAATTTAGAATGTTTTTTACAAATGACCAAAAATTCTTACTACCTTTGGGACATTGTAGTATTTTTTGCCTTAATTTTTGGTCATGCAAAAATTTGGTTCTACGAATGTGAACGTTACAAGTCTTTCTAGCTTGTTAAAACTTTTTCCGGTTTTCCTCAGTGGGGTTGGCTTTATAATTCCGGAAATTTACTTCTCTAGCCCTAATAGCCTCTTTACAGCTCGAATCAAACCATGCATTTTCTTTCGGTTTGATAGATTTCACCCTATTCGGGATAAAAATTTTCATTCCGTGAAGAATTAAATTTGTTATCATATCTGCGCTGGAGTCTACGTCTACGTGTATTTATTAGGGTCAGAGTTGAGAAACAAGTCTAGAGTGTTAGCGGTTTGACCTGGAACGTCAGGGATTCGTGTCGGCTCGTTAACTGGCTGAGTGGCTGAGTGGTTTAACTCAGAAAAGACCTCAACATACCTTCCTTCGGGTGTTGTCTGACTCGAAAAGCGGAGCCAGCTAGAATTGTGTACATTGAAATCGCCCGTAATGACGATTTCAGTGCGAGGATAATGGGAAACAATTCTTTGAATGGAGTCGGACAGAGCATCAAATTCGTTAAAAGTTGATTCTCTGTCCAAATTTGAGCTCCGATAAATAAAACAAGTTTGTATGATGTGCTTATTTACCGTCAGTTTTAACCACATGAAGTTAAAATTTGTGTTTGAGCACAGAACATATTGTGGTTGGAGTTGGTACGCAATATCATTTCTTATGTATACGGCCAGACCATGGTGGGAAAAGAATGATGGCACTTAAGGTATACCCAAACAGATGAAATTCCGAGGAATCAGAATTTTCAACTATTTGGGTCTCACTGAGTGCCAAAACAGCTGTCCTGTTTTTAACAGTGTGGACATACACGGCACAAACATTTTTTCTAATCCCACGAATATTGGTAAAGCCGACCCTAAACACACCAACCATTTAAAAATACAAAAACAAATAAAGCACAAGTCAGACGATTAACTATATGTATTGATATAAGAACGTTTTTTAATAAGTATAGGAAGTTTTATCATTGTTTCTATTGTTTTCAATATAAGCAATTTTGCTTGGCATAAATTCAGTTGGAGATTTCAAATAGTGTTAAAAACTGCAATTTGGTTAGTTTTGAACAACGCAATATACTTGCGTCAGACAAGGCACACTCTAATCTTTCTGAACCCCATCAGAAGAAGATCAATACCATATTTGTTTGGGAATGCAATGAAAAAATAAAATACACGACTGGTTCGTACAAGCTTGCTCTTGTAGCTAACAACTTTTATGTAGCTAACCACTGACGCTGTTGTAGGTGGTTATCCTATGCGACTGGTAAATTCCCAGCCACTATAAGTGAACAACTTAATAGCGATTTAACCAAAGTCCCTAATTGGACAAAAAAATGTGGTTTAACGGTTAATCCCTTAAAGACTGAGCTGGTCCTGTTTACAAATAAAAGGAAAAAAAAAACAGATTTTTCAGTACCCACAATAGATGGGATCCCAGTTAATATCTCAGATCAAGCTAAATATCTCGGAGTGATCCTAGATAAGAAATTAAACTGGGGTCCAAACATCAAAGAAAAAGCTAAAAAAGCTATGATCGCTTTTTATTCATGCAACAGGATTTTTGGTAAAAACTGGGGCCCTAATCCCAAAATTATCATGTGGATGTATACAGCAATCGTTAGACCTATACTTACATACGGTAATCTTGTGTGTGTGGTGGAACGCGCTGGAAAAAGACACGAACCTAAAAACCCTAACAAAAGTACAAAGAATGGCTTATAAAGGTATAACTGGAGCAATGAGGAGTACCCCCACAGCGGGATTGGAAGCAATCGACCATTCAAAGCCTATTTCCATGATAGACAAAAATGGCTAAACAACGAACTCCATGATGAGCCGTTAATAACTATCTACACCGACGGCTCAAAATTGGAGACTGGGGTTGGTGCAGGTTTCTTCTCAGAAAACCTGAAAGCAGCTAGCTCCGCTAGACTTCCTAACCACAGTAGTGTCTTCCAGGTTGAGGTATTGGCAGTGAAAAATGCTGCTAAATACGTGTCGAGACTGGAGATACCAAATACCGATATCACCTCTTTTATTGACAGCCAAGCGACAATTAAGGCGATTTCTGCCGCAGTTACCAAGTCGAAGCTTGTAGTTAGCTGTCGCGAAGAGCTAAGAATTGTTGGCACGCAGCATAACAGTAATATACCGGGCAACGAAAGAGCTGAAGGGTTCAACACTTGATTCTACCCAAATAGACCCGTCGATTAGAATCCCACTCTATGTCACGAAACAGAACATTGGAAAGAAGGTTCTCGACACCTGTGCCTCTCAAATCTAATTCATTGAAGAATTAGCTGCCCAGGAATTTGTTCCAGTACTGGACAATGACAGAAAAAGTAAGAGAGGTGTCATCATGTTCGTCTTCGTCATTGCAGCCTCTGCATAGGTCATCGTTGCTTAGCCCCATTTTCTTCTTATGGTAGCCGGGAAGATTGTATCCGGTGAGTACGCTTACAAGAGTTCGAAGGGAATTTTTGTTAATGTGGATGGTACTTTCTGTTCTTTTCTTGTCGAAGAATACCTGGATTCTTAATATAATGAATTGTGGAATACATGATTCAAGGAATGGTTACATAGACCCCTCCCTCAAATGTATATTTAAATGGATTTGAATTATATAAATTACGAGGGTAATATGTACATACATATGTATATAATGAAAGTGAATGGTTTATAGGTGGGTAAAAATTGTTTTTTCAACTTATAAAAACTGCCAAAACAATCACTTTAATCAGTTTCTCGAAAAAACTAAGAACGCCAATAGATGCCACGGATCATTAAAGAAATTTTATAAAAAAGTATCTCGAAAATTGTAGACGGATTTTGATTAAATCCTCTTTTTTATTTTTAGTTTTTTGAAAACAATTGTATTTTGAAATTTTGGTATACAGTTTTTTAGAGTTTATTAATATTCTCGTACATGTGATTATAAAATTTAAAATTATTTTTTTTGATTAGTTTTAAAAATTAATTTTTATTAGAAAAAAAAAACAGTTATTCACAATTTTGATAAGCAGAATTAGTTTGCCTACGTAGATCTTCACAGATATAAAATTTGAAATAAATCCAATGTACCGTTACCGAGAAAGCCAAAAATAAAAAAAAAAAACATTATATTTTATTAAACTTTTCCCGTTAACTCGGTTCAGATTAAATGATAGCTATTCCCAACAATAAAATTCTCAAAATTTTGTATCAAAATCGTTGGAGCCCATTTCCAGAAAAATAAGATTTTCCTAAACGGTTATATGGCAGGTAACGTTATTTTTATATTTATTTTGTTCTTATTCAATTTTATTGAAAATAGGAACAAAAGTGTTAAAAAAAAACTTTAAAAAAACAAACATTAATAGCAATATTCTTAGGCAAAGTAATTTTTGGCATTCTTTTAAATGTAATGTAATTTTAAAAGTATAAGATGGATATATGCAAGCTACCTACAAATGCACGGGCTTTAACTTTCTATTTATTTATTTATTTATTTATTTCATGAAAAACCTATACACATTAAGACATATTGTCTTATAACTTAGGCACAGGCTACAGTTAAACATTTTATGAAAGCTAGGATTCGAAAGTTTTTGTTACTAAGATACATTTAAATAAAAAGAAAATTTATATAAACCAAAAAAGAAAAATTTAAAACAAAAATTAAAACAAGAAAGAAAACAAAAAAAAAAAAAACGAAAAAGAAGGAAAAGAGGGAAAACAATAAAGTTGTTATTATCAAAAAGTAATCATCGTTGTGAAAAGTGAAGCTTAATTCTGGCTTGTAGCTTCAAAACATCGTCTATTTCTCTTACGTTTCGTGGGAGAGAATTCCATAATCGAATTGTATATATAAAAAACTGACGCTCGGATGTGAGAGATGCATAGCGCGGGTGGATAAGCATTCGCGTCCTTTGCGAGAATGACCTAGTTATCATATCACTGAGATATTGGGGTTCACGATTGAGGAGTATCTTTGAGAGTAGGTTTAATGCTCGGTACTTTAGAAAATTTTCAAAAGTCATATTTAAAAGATTTTTAGAAAAATTGGATACACTGTCATATCTTCTTAAGCCGTAAATATAACGTACCAGGCTGTTAAAGGCTACGTTTAGTTTTCTTTTGCTGACGGAATCGCAATGTGAATAAATCTCGCAACCATAAATGAGTGTAGGTAAGACCAACGTTCTTACTAATAACATCCGCACTCTTAAAGGCGTAAAGGATTGTGTGGCCCACATGGTTCGAAGGATACCATATGTTTTACCCACAGCAATATTTATGTGATTGTTCCAGGTTAAAGTTCGGTTAAAAACTATACCTAGATTTTTAGCAGTTTCAACATATTCAATTGAAGAGTTCTGTAAAAGCACTGGAGGAAAGTAAGAAAGGTCAACAACTTTCTTTGAAATCACAAGACTTACAGATTTCTTAGGATTTAATAAAAGACCATTTTTCTGTGACCAACATGCGATTTTGTCAAGATCTTCATTAAGACAGCTTAGCCGTCTTCTATAAGATCTAACGGGCAACTCAAATGCATTTGTACATCATCAGCATACATGTGGATTGAACTATATTTTACCACTGATGGTAATTCATTTACATAGAGTGAGAATAACAGAGGACCTAGAATCGAACCTTGTGGAACACCGAGAGAGTTTGGGAGTAGGTCGGACAGACTATTGTTCAATTGAACTGCTTGCATTCGATCTGTTAAGTACGAACGCAAAAGCTTCACAGCACAGAATGAAAAATTAAACTGACGAAAAAGTTTATCGCATAAAACTGAATGGTCGACCATATCGAATGCCTTCGAAAAATCTAACAGTACTAAAAAATTAATTTTACCTTCATCTAGATCTTGTCGCAAATCTTCCGTTACTTTGAGTAAAGCTGTGATACAACTGTGACCTTTTCGAAAACCGGATTGCTTAGGTGTCAAAAAGTTTGTTGAACTGAGATATGTGGTCATTTGATTTTGCAAGATTCTTTCAAAAACTTTGGACAAGAAAGGTAAAATTGCAATTGGTCTGAAAACATCACTTTGAGAGTTTTTAGGAATTGGTATGATCTTTGCTTTTTTCCATTGATGCGGATATTTACCTGAAGTTAAAATAGTGTTGAAGATATATGTTACGAAGGGTAAGACCAATGGCAATATCAGCTTAAGAAATTTTGGATACATCTCATCAAGTCCAAAGGCATTAGATTTAATTGACAAGATACTAGCAACTACTTCAGCGCAATCGACCGATCTAAATGTGAAATTAAAGTTATTTAACGCGTTGTTAATAGGAGCCTCTGGAAGACAAGCCGTAGCTAAAGGAGGTGCTGGAAGCGAAATAAATTTCCTGTTGAGTTCATTGCAATCATAATCATCGACACAAGAATTTTTGCTTCTAGCAACACCTATTTGTCGGAGATTGGTCCATAATTGTCGTCCGGTCAACGAAGCATTTAATCGGGAGGAGTATATTTGGCATTTTTTCGATCGTATTGCTTGAACGACCTGGTTCCGAAGTGAGCGGTAGGTGCAGAGGTGATCATTTAAGCGAAAACGTTTCCAGCGTCTGTATGCATTGTCTCGATCTAGCATTAGAGAGCGAATGTGGTGTGAAAACCATGGTTTTATGTCAGGTGTATAACTTTTTGTTAGCAGTGGAACATGTCTGTTAAAGAGCGTAAGGGTGCATTCATTGAAAAATTGAATTTGTTCATCCGACGATGGAAGATAATAGATTGTGTCCCAGTTAATACTTCTCATATGTTCTTGCAAAGCAATATTGTCAATCCTGCTAAAAGCCCTGTATTGTATGGTGTGAACTACAAAGGTTACATTGTAATCGAAAGTCATAAATATTAAATCATGTTTTGAGAAAGCAGATGCTGAAAGCTGATCATACAGTTTCACTTTTTCCAAGCTGCTCACCCAAAAAATATCAAGTAATGTTGGAAGATGGTTAGAAAAGTGCGTTGGGTTGATGGTATTAACAGCACTTAAATGTAATGAGCTCATTGCGTTGAGAAGTGATTGATCGACCAATATATTAGAGTTGAAATCTCAGCATACAATTATGTTGGGACAATATAAGGATACTTCTTCCATCAATGTAATAAAAGGAAAAAAATTTATATTTTTATTTGGCCTATACACATTTCCCAATAAAAGTTTATCTCCCTCACCTAAAATTTCAATGAAAATATATTCTATCGCACTATCCGCTTTGGAGGTGCACTTTAACTTGCATTTGATCTCATTCCTTACATAAATAGCAACACCACCTCCAACACGACCTTTCCTATCCAACCGAAAGATTTTATAACCCTTTAAGCAACACAATTTATCACTTAATCCCTCAACAAGCCAGGTTTCTGTAACGCATATGACATCAAGGTTGGAACCCTCAGACAGATCACGAAACTCAGCAATTTTAGGCATTAAGCTTTGAGCATTTATGTGGCAAACTTTAAGACCATCCTTTTGAGAACTCAAAACCCTCACCATTGCACGCAAAGCCTCACTTCTACCCATGTTCGAGTTGAAAAAGTAACAAAAGAAAAATAAAAGAAACAACTAAGAGAAAGGAACGATGCAATACACAAAAAAAAAAAAAAAAAAAAACAGAAACAACAATCACTATAGAGGAATCAAAAATGTTTCCTGTTTTTGGTTGTTAATTCGCTAAAGGAAATTATCCGATTTCTGTATTTCATGTGATTTCGGTTTTAGGTCGATATTTTTGTCGATTTTGTGTTCAGATACATTTTTTAACAATAAAGTTAAAACGATTTGAATATTAAGATCAAATACTTATACTTATTATAATCAAATACTCAAATACAAAACTAATGGTGAAATTTCCATGAAATAAAAATTAATTTACAACAATAACAAATCACAAAAATGAACGCCATTTAGCTTGTATAACATTGATATATACAAGCTATAGCTTGTATTAGATGGCTATATACAATATATTGATGTTAGCGCTCTAACTAACAACTTTGGAAGGACTGTAGAGGGCGTTATAAAAGTAGTTTTGAAGTTATATCAACGAAATATTTAATTTGCATGAGGAATCCATATGCAAGCTATATACAAGCCACAACCTGCGACGTTTCAAAATCGGACCTACTGCAAGCTAAATTGTTAGTAGGGAAGGACCCATCCGATTTAGCCTATCATGAATCTCCAAACATGGTACTAGAGGTTTCACTTATGTTTGATATTTTCGTGTCGTTGTGTCTGAAATAAGTTTTAGTTTTCTAATTTAAGGCAAGAAACGATAAAATATTCAAACTGTTCGTGCAAAGGAAACCTACAATACATTATGGTTCGAATAGGAAACTCGTACAAATTTGGTTTCCTATGTTCGAACAGCAAAAATATAAAACCATTATTAACTTTTTAGATAAGACTTTTATTTGATTGAATAATAATTGATTTAAACTAAAGAAAAACATTTAAAAGATTTGTATTTACCTCAATTTTCACACAATACACACAGTTTCCCACAACACTGGCACCAGCTTTTTTTTCTACAAAACCCGTAAAATACCAGACTCACTGAAGTCCCAACATAAACAACCATATTTATAAATGTTGACATTTAATTGCACTAGTTAAATATGTCGCAATGTTAAGGGTAGTATCACATTTACAGAAATTGCAAATATGTGAAATTACACAGTTTAAACGGATATTTCCAAAAAGTGTTCGACTACTGGGAGTGTTCGAATTTAGGCGACTCTACCCTATATGTTGCAAGTAGGTTTTGTCTAGAAAGGATATTCGAGCTACATGCTTCTTTCCAATGTCGCATAATAAGATAACATGCTTGTATATAAAGTACAGTGTGAGGGTTTTAACTCGTTCTGCAACATGTAACATTGTGTAGTCCTTGCTCCGGTGGAGTCTTAAAAAAAATGCGCTTATCATTTTCTCAGTCATAATCTCTCTGAAACAAGCAACATGAGGCCAACCATTCTTGGCGTCATCTCTAGTGGCCAGTTCGTAGGAGATTCTCAGCAAGGAGGCTGTCCAAAATATTTTTAAAAATATCTTCATTCATATATAATTTCCGAAAAAAAGGATAATAAATTCTTAAAATATCGTAGCCAACAAAGACACATACATACATTAATCAAATCTAAGTCTGAGATAACTTTTACACGTTTTCCAACTATTTATTTCGGAGGTCTTTTTTCAAATTAAAAGCTAATCAGAATAGCCCTAATATCAAATATTATTTCATAAGCTTCTTGTCAACCTACTTTGTTTTTTTTATTCTAATCCTACATATACTTATATGTTTGTATGTATGTATTTAAGTAATTATTTTTACTGAACAAATAAGATTCATGACAACATTCATCTCATTTTGATATTAAAATATGGCTTCCCTGTTTGACCCAAGAGCTTAAACAGAAAACCTTAATATAAGTTATTATCGTTTGTTATCATCTTCAAAACAAGTGATCAATAAGTCTATCGTGTTTCCTTTAGCCACTGTATAAAAATGTATAGCACATGCCTGAATATTGATAAGATAGATCAACGATGGCGCGGAATAAGATGCTACTTAAAAAAAAAAAAAAAAAAAAAAACATATTTATCTCGAGCGACGACGTTGTTAATTCTTCCACCAAACGAAAAACAACATCGACTCATGATTTTCTGTTCTGTTTCGAGAGATGATATTCATCCAATAATAAATAGGAGACCCCTAAAGTTTATCAATATTGTTTAACCTAAATTGTATAAATATGCATTCAATATCAATACATATAATTTTTTTTTTTCAAAAAAACACCCCTACTGTATTTTATTAAAACACTCTTATCATCCACCACACAAATTTCAATGATAATTTCTGTTACGAATGTTGTTTTACTCGTTGCTGTTTCTTCTGCTCTCTAGATTCTAGATTAATGAAGTTTTAACTATTTTTTTTTTGTACAAAAGAATTATCTTTAAAGTTCAGGAGGTTAAGAAGAGAGAGAGAGAGTAGCAAAGCAGTGATAAGTCCGAAATTTATTTCTAAATGTTTTTGATCGAAAGAAACTAAAAGTTCCTTATCGTGATTGGTAAATTTTTAGTTGGAATCACAATTTTTGATAAGACGCAAATGCTCTTACAAGTTATGAACTTTACTGATTTGTTTGTCGAATAAATTGTTTAAATTATAGATAGTAGAGACATTTTAGCAGCGCCCGATACTAGGTAACAATTTATGGAACACTGCCATTGGGTATTTCGATAAAACAATTGGATATCTTAATTTTCCATATCACACAATTTATTGATTGGTTTTTGCAGAACAATGGGCTGGCGCAGTGGTTAAAGTGGGTGGGTTAGTTAATTTGTTGGTTTCTTCAGTTTAGTTTCAATTTTAAAATGGGATAGATTTTATTTGTCAGTTAGACTGTAATCAGCTTTGAAGTTGGGAAAATAAGGGCTTGGATAACTCTTACCTAGCGAGTATAATTTCGTTCTTAAGCTAAGTATACAAGATTGGTAGATTTTCCAATATTGGCTGAACTGTCAAAAGTCTTCCAATAGCAACCAATGAATTGTCAATTTTCTATAAGTGAAAATTGTCCGATTATACGGTTGGTTGATTTTATCCAAAAATTATACAATTTATTGGTAGAAAATCGGCTGACAATTGCCGACAAATTTTTGTCTTCTAGTTAAAAATGGTCTGTTTACACGGTTGTAAGACTTTAGAAAACAAAAAAAATGGTAGACTCATTGGAAGACAATTTTGTTGACAAATGATAGAGAATACTACTTTATTTTAGAAATTAAGTACTTGTGAAAGTAGCATGTGTGAAAAAAAAAAAAACATTTATTAAATATTAAAAAATATAAAAAAGCGAAAAAAATGTAAAGAGCTCAATAGCGATTATCCATTATATTTCGTCCTTTTGTTATAAGACTATATTGACGGACGGTGACATTATCAGCTTCTCATTTATTTCCGTATTCATTTTCGTTCTCTAAAAAAACAATTTGAATTTTGATGATGTTGTTGGCAGGAACATCATCCACTATATCCAGTTAGTCGATAATCGTCAATTTATTTGAAAATAAGAAAAATTGTGTGTTTAGACGAACTCACATGATTGCAAGAAGTCGGCCAATTTTTTGACGATTGGTTGCCAATTTTTGTTTCTGTCACTTGTCAGATAAAAATGGATCTTCACATGGTTTCTGTTAAACCCAGTAAATAATGGTACCTGTTATGCAACCGTTATGAAAAAGCTTAAAGATTTCCAAATTTACTCTTGAAAAAAATGTGTATGCTACATTAGGTAGAACATTTTTGTCAAACAAACAAAAACTAACATAAAACGGCATTAACGGTGTGTCTGCCGTAGAAATGTTTTTTTTCTGACTTTCGACTTTCTGATTAACGGATAAAATGTGTGTGCTTAAATTTTAAAATATCTATTAAAGTTTCCGAAAAATTATTCCACGACCTGATTTTTCCAGATTTAATTGTAGTGTTGGTGAATGACTGACGAACACATTCCTGAAAAAACATATCTTCATCATCAGATGACGAGGAAGATGAAGACGTAGCAAACAAAAACTCCACAAAATTTATGAACTCTAAATTATTAACATCTAGGGGTATTATTTGTTAAGTTCACAACAAATTAATAAAATATTTACCATTTGACTGTTGACAGAAAAGACTTTACATGTATGTGTGCATTCAGAACAAATCTGCCAATCCATCAGAGATCACATCTTTCGTGCTAAGATTTGATCTATCTGTTGGAATGAAACTGAGAACTCAAAAAGATCCAATCTTTTTACAGAAAGGACCAATCTTTTTCTTGAATGAAACTCGCTATTTTTTTTTTTTTTTTTTTTTTTTTAATCTACACGGGCTCAAGGGATTATGAATACCCTTTAAATGTGTCAACACAGAGCGGGCGTGAGGGTGAGGTTAAGGAAGAGAAAGAATGATAGGAAAGATGTGTGGCGCGATATTCGGAGACTGTAGGTGGTTGCTGTCTCAGATTTTATATTAGGGATGGCGGCTGAACTAATGCGGAGAAATTTCCGTGTCTTATTTATCGATGTCCCTTATAATTCGCATTAATTTTTTTATTCTTTGTCATATTTTATCGGTATACTAGTTTTACTAATGCCTAAACAGCATGTAATGAGTAAACCAGCAACTCATTGTATGACATTTATTTTTAGAATTGGTTTCTAATGGAAAAATAAGAAGACATAGACTACGGCAGGGATCAAACCTGTGACCATGAGGTTGACAGGCGAACACACAACTATCGCGCCACGGCCATCCCCACTCATTAAACGCTCATAAAACGTAATCGCGACGTAACAATAATCGTAATTCATAATAGGGGCCCTTTGGTCATGATTTATTTACGTTTACAAATATATTCCAATAGTTTAATATCCAAGATACTTATGTGAACGTGGAAGTTGATGATATATTTTATTAATTTTCAAAATTATGTTCAAAGGCTTAAAATTGATTTTTCTTTATTAATTTTAATTTCTCGTTTTATTTTTCAGTAATTCTCAAAGATGTAACGCACGGTGTAATGTGTGAGCTTTTACAATTTATGTATCAAGGAGTGGTAAATGTAAAACACACTGAATTGCAAGCTCTTATGAAAATTGCACAATTGCTCCAAATAAAAGGCTTAGCTAGTAGTGTTGCAGCTCCCCATAAGTCTCCTAGTCAGCTACCAACCATTTCCAGTGCAACCGCTACCCAAAACACCTCAACTTCATCGGTAGGAGGCAGCAGTGGTAACAATCAAAGTCACAAAAACACATCTGGAATAAATACGGCTGAAAGTAATAATATGAACGATACAAAAAATAACGTTCCCGCACCTTCATCTTCGTCATCAACATCGTCACCTTCACCCATGCCCTTTTCGCATATCAAAAGCTCACCAGAAAATTTAAATCCCTTCCAAACGGGACCTGGACTCAAACGCCTTCCTGAATACAGTACAGAATCACTTTCTATTTATTCGAGGAAACAATATCGAAGAAATACTGACAGCAGCGAGCATGATATGTGCCCTGATTCAATGGATCATGTAAACTCTGAGGACAATTTTTTGCCGACAATTCCGCATATATCAATGGCAGAGCGTTTTGATCCAAATAGCGTCAAACGGGAGAACAATGAACATACGTCTAGTCCGCTAGGATTAAGAAATTCTCTTCCTCCACATTTTGGGTTTGATTACAATATTTACAAAAATAATCCAGACTATCCTAGTGATTTGCACCTACCCAATGATTACTCGAAAAGTTTTGGTAACCACATGGACATTCCTCCAAGTAAGTGACAATACATATATTTTTCGTATGTATGTGATTTCATTTTTAACATTGTGCACGTCATTTAAGTTTTATTGTATGAAACGAAGCTTTTTTTTACACGAACTGCTTTTTAGTGCATGTTAATGGTGTTTGGGAAATGTACAGTCATCTTCATTTATTATTTATTTTTTTAATGATTTATTTTAGTTTTAATACATTTTTTTTTAAATATTTCATTGTAGCTTTGTATGCTTTTTTTGTAATTATATACAACGAAAAAAACATTTAATTTATTTCGGCTCAAGTGAGAATCGTTGTTGCAGCACACTCTAAAACTGTTTCAAAGCTATCCTATTTTTAACGGCACTAATGACCAAAATTACATTTTTTGGTATTTATTTTTTTAGGTACCTACCTAAAACTTTTCTAAATCCTTTTGTTTTTCTATAAGAAAAAAATAACAATATTAAGATATTTATTCATAAAAAATTATCAGCCGTATAGATTTTTTTAAAACGCCTCTTAGAGGTTATTTAATTAAGATTGCTTAAATATTTAAATTGGCTTTAAACAGCGTTACTTAAATTCGTATCTATAATCGATTTCTCATTCGTACTCAACTAAACGATCATAATGTAACATAACGCAGACAAATTCGAAATCAATCAACTCAGCAATTTTGTGACAACTTTAATTTGTAAATAAACAAAAATTTCTGATATTGTTTTCGATTTGAAAACAAAACATTGGAAATGAATTTTGTAAATACAGGCCAATTTGAAAAATGGTGAATGCCAAGCTTGAGGTGACTGAAAATATATTCGAAAGACATACAAACCATTTTCGTAAGACTTTTTGTTAATCCATAAGGGGTAGGTATAAAATCCGCTTTTTTTTATTGTAATCTTTGGGTTAGAAGCAACATAAATATTATGTATCTTTACATTATGTTTTTTTTTTTTGTATTTTTTTGTACTATTAAAAATTTTAAAAAATAAACTATTTAAAGTTCTGTTCGATAAATACTCTTCGTGACAAATTGCGGTCATTATTTAGCCGAAGAATTTCTTAATTTTCTGTGTCGTCTTCCAGATCAAAATCATCGTTTTCGAGCTCATCTAAAATATACATACATTTACATAAATTAAAGTGTTTTATTATTTCGTTTTCATCTGAGGTAATATCCTGAAAATCTATGGCTAAGATGTGCAGAACAGCTAAAGCGATAATTGCTGTTTTTGTATTTTCAAGAGAGCCTGTAAGTAGGATTCTAAAGCGGCTCTTCTATACTCCAAAATACCTTTCTACAGCGTTGCGCGTAGCAATATGTGCGGTGTTGTATTGTTTTTCAGCACGCGTTCGAGGATTTAGTAAAGGTGTAAGTAAAATGTTGGACCATGCATAGCCCCTATCACCAAGTAAAATTCCTTTGAATTCCCCATCATCGAACCTTTTCTTTATTCTGTTCCCTCTAAAAATTTTGGAACCGTATGTACTACCTATCTCCAGTGGCATACGATATCACGAATTTTTAATGAAGAGTCACAAACCACTTGGATGTTGAGTGAACAGAAACCTGTACGGTTAATGTAATACTCCTCAATAGCCTTCCAACTTTGGGTATTTTGATGAGGGTGCAATCGATTGAACCCACAACACGTGGGAAACCACGTATTTTCCTAAAGTTGTCCATTTCTTTTATTTTGCTCTGAGACCAATGTTGGCATTTTTACAAATTCGGATTTCTTTGAGGCGAATGCTTTTGCAACCGTTTGACATATCACACAAAGCGTGGATTGGCTAAATCCATGTATATCCGGCCTATCACCTTGCATCTACATAAAGGAACAATTTTAATTATTTCTTTTTTAGTGGGATAAAGAATAATAAAAATATTTATATCTGCAACTCATTTCGACCCCAATATCTTATGGCAGTCATTACTTGTAGATCAGCAGAAATGTGACCACTTCTTAGGATAACTTTCGATATCGGATCGGACAAGTTTTATGATTTTAACCATATTGGCTTTTGAAAACCTATATTTTCCGTTAAAAGAAATTTCATCCACTTCCATGGGTTTGTAATCGTAGCTTATACATTTTGGGTGTTCTTATTCTATGAGAATTTGAACCTAATGTACTGACTACATTTAAATCATTTATAAATGAATTAAAATTATTATCCATTATTTTAATTGAATATGTTAGAAAAAAATCACAAAACTAAATAAAATCACAATTCTTAACTTCAATAGATTAGAATTGATATGTGAAAATACATTTAACAGGGTTTTAAATAAACTCTATACACGCCCTGAACGTTGTTTAATTTAAGACACCTTTAAGTAACGTTGTTTAAATGAGAAAACTGTTTATAGATACGGATATTGAACTTAAGTGTTGTTTAAAGGTATTTTAAAGTTAAGTAAGATTTAAAATTTTATTACAGCTGTATATGTTTAATATTTATGTACCTAACCCATTTAATCGAAAAAAAAATCATGATTTTGTTATTACATATTTACTAGCATTGTAGAAGCAATTTAATTTTTAATGAAAGAATGGAAATTCACAAGTCCACAATATTAACTTCTTTAAGAAGATCCTGTATCTTACTGTGTAAGGTCAAAGCAAATAAATAAATAAAATAACTCACTATGCTTTCAAATCCAAATGTACAATGGCAAATTGCGTGTAGGGCTGGTAACGAGACCGAGGCAAGTCTCGGTGACAAGACACCGCGGTCAGTGGTAACTTATGTCTTCCCCGATTTTCGTGCACTAATCTGGCTTGAAGAGCATTTACAGAATTTTGAGACATTCCAAGGGTTTCTGCTATAAATTTGTATGTTTTACCTTTATTTTTTAATCGTAAATCTAGTCTTCTTTCGTTCTACGAACAGTGGACGTTTCTACACATAATAAGAGTCTAATAAACAAAAAACTATTGTTTTAAAACAACTCACCTTGAAAGTTAGTGCCATTTTTAAAATATTACAGATATGCACTGTCCATTTATTTAGATGCCACCTAAATTACTTACCAACTTTTTTTAAACACACAAAATCTTAATGCAACAAAATTAATAGAAAAGCTCATCGTACAAACAAAATGTAATAAGATCAGCGTTAATGTCAAGAGAATAAAGGCTTTAAGACAATAGTGGTAGCAAACATTTAATATCACCTATTTTTTGGACCAGGGGGTTAATTCCCGATCTGTGAAGTTTTGAAGTGAAAAAAAAAAAATATCATTTCAGTTTTCACAGAGATTTATCATTTTCCAACTTCGCGCACACGCCTAATGCGATTTCAGAACTCATTTAGCCCTGTTCTTTTGGTAAATCTATCCGCAGCAAAGCAGGATTTCCCAAAAGAACGATCCGCAGCAGCCTGATTTTTTGTATCTTTAAGTTGGTATTGCCGAACTTGTGTCTAATAACTAAATGCAAAAAATCTACAATTGATTTGTTTTTATTTCTTAAGATTAAATTCATTTAAGAATACTAAAACTTGAATTTAAAGATGCAAATAAAATGGAATATATATATAAAGCAGTAAGAAAAAACAAAAAGTTGAATTTTCTACATCTGTGTGTTCCAAAATGTTCATTTTAAAATTTATTTTATGTGTTTGACGTTTCTTTTCAATAAATCAGATCTTGTGGCAATGAAAGTGTATGTTTGCATTGTGTTTCCTTGCAAAAATGATCGCATTCATTATTTAACTATTAAGTGTTCTTAAACTTCGTTTATATGCGGCTCAAAAGTAGAGAGATTAATTAAAAATGTGTTATATGAAATATGGACAGAAATCCCCTTTTTGAATCTCATAACTGGGGTAAATAGTGGTGTTTTGGTAAAAATTATTACCGTCGCAACAAATAAACACTGAAAAAAAGACGAGTGTGTCCACTTTTATATTCACTAGTTGGTCAACGTGTCAACTCGACTCCGAATTCAAAATGACGTAAGATTGTCAAAATCTGTTTTGACACGAATTTTAGGTTCAAGTTCAAGTAGGCAATAAGCTATATTTTAAAATATATAGAGAATGTATTTCTTGCCAAATTTCGCCAAAAAGGTCTAAATCAACACTCTTTTCCGCAGGTGATATTAAATCTGATAATTTCCAATTGTTGGCATAACCAAATTAAGATTTTTTTAGAAGAAATCTTTATAATCTTCACAATCGAATTCGAAAGTTTATGTCTTGCACGTGTTATTAGAGCCATATCAATAACATACACTTTCGCGCTGCTTATGAGTGCTTATTTATTACTTAATAAAAGATATGCACAGACTTGCTCCTTAAATGCTTGGTGCTATTGCAATTTTAGAGCTTTGGTAGGGGCGCTGTTCAAGTTTTAGATAGTTAATTTCTTAGACAATTTGACAGCAGCTAACACAAAACCTCAAACATCTTTTATTTAAGTATCTTTGATCTGTCAGTTTCGTACGAATAATCTAATTTTAACTTTTACTTAAAATGGAAGAACGCGCCCCCTACCTATGCTTTTTAATATGATTTATAAAGCAACAAAAATTAATACAACGTATTTTTGGTCCAGTTTGTTGCGTTAGACATTTTTTATTTTCTCTACGTAAATAGGTGTGAAACATTTTTTTAAGAAAAGAACACATAATTAACCAACAATTATTGATTTTTGACTGCTTTCAGCTAACCTATTCGAATCGTTCACAAATATATTCGAATCGTTTGGTTTACGAGATAACTTATCTAATAAATATGTGAACGTGCCCATTGACAAAGAGAAGCACACTACGAACAACTACTTCGAGATTCATTAAAGTCATCGGAACTACCAACTAAACAACATAATAACATTCGATACTCGAATAAATGTCAGAAATCTATCCAAAGCAGACTTCTGCTTTTAGTTTTATCGAAAGCAGGTTGTTGAATTTGTAATGTGTGTAAATTCTGCCTTGCTGCCGATGTCATTTTGCCAAAAGAACAGCCCTATTGTGATAAAGTTTATATTTTTTGTTGGGAAAGGTAAATATTTCATTTCAGTTTCTAAATTTGCTTAAGAATAATGTCCGGAATAATAATTCGCTTAATAAATTAACAATAGACGTCGTACTGAACAAATGTGGGTTTTATATTATATTCAATAGTATATCTCTGTTTTGAGTAGGATTTATTATTTTTTCCTAGGAATAATGTGAGGATAATGAGGCGTTCCCTTCGAGATGGGCACAATCCATTCAAAGTTGCAACTAGGAGCATTTTATTGAACTTTACAGATTTCCAAAACATTTATGCATGGATTTAATACATGAATTGAGAGCATTCTTTAAAAACACTCAACCCATAAGTGCGCTTCAAAGCCATTTAAATATGTTAAAGTGCTCTGCATTTTTTTGCAATGGGTAGTTTCCAACGATCTGTCGCGGCAATGAGCACCGTCGCGTCGGCTGTTGTAAATCTGTTGATTTAACAATTACTACAAAAATAAATTTGTGTATAAATATAATTGTTACTTACTTGTCATGTGCCAAATCCTGTTTTTCTTCTAAATATTCGATTAGAAATATTTTCTTCACAGAACAATTGACTGTGATAAAAAAATTATCATATGAAAAATGTTTGGAATTTAACTTCACTTTTTCATCCATCGAGATTCGAATTTTTCTATTTCATATATAAAATCAAACAATGTGATTAGAATTTGTTAATTAATTTTTTTACAAAGTAATCATATTTAATAAATACTTTCAAGGGCCAATTCTCGATCTGTGAAGCTGTGAAGTGATAAATTTTATCACGCTTTCACGTCCAATTCGATTCTGGATACATGAAAAAATTAACTTATAGGCTTTGCAGAGACTGCTTTCTTCACGTCAGCCCACAGATTTTCAATCGGATTTAGGTCAGGCGAATGCGCTGGCCACTCCGTCACATTATTTGAATGATCTCCAAACCACTTTTTAGCCTTCTTATTGGTGTGCTTGGAGTCATTGTCCTGTTGGAAGACCCACAAAAGGGGCATCTCTTCCTCTGCATAAGGGAGCATAGCGTTTTCAAATATACTAACGTAAACGTTCCGCTTAATGATGGGTTTATTCCAATATATGGGCCCAACTCCATAGTAGGAAAAACAAGCCCACACCATTAAGCTTGAACCTCCGTTCCTAAATACTTTATTTGTTTATTTGGGATTATATTCTGCTTTCGGAGGTCTTCTCACGTATGAACGAAATCCCTTACCGCCAAACAATACGATCTTACTATCATCTGTCCATAGAACGTGGCGCCATTTCACTACTGGCATATTCGAATGCTGTCTTGCAAATATTAAACACTGTAGTATGTTTTGCAGTTAAAAGAGGGCCTTTTCTTGGACTACAAGGAGTTGAATTATGTTCCCTCAATCGGTGACGAACAGTTTCCACGCAAACTGTAATATTCAGCTCTTTTTTTTTATTTTCTGAGATCATTTTTTTTAATAATTTTCCGTTTTTCGTTGGTACAATGCTTTCCAAGACCCATTTTCCTTGAAAAACTGTAAATTTTGTTTTTGAAATGAAGATACCAATTAAATATAAACAAAATCTAACAATTGACCGCCTTACCTTGAAATATGCACAAGGAAAAATATTTGTTTGTAACGAAAACTGCGACCAGTGCTATTATTTTTACAATAGAGAGAGGTTATAGTTCAAGCAATAACATAATAATAGTAGAGGCTGTACATATTTTTCTATGCACTCATTTAGGCCCGTTTGAGGAAACGAATCATAATTATTTATGATCAACTTAAAAGCGTATGGGCTACTTTTTCCTCTGTCACATACGTGCTTAAGTAGAACTTAAATGCTTAAGTTGTGTATCAGCAAACGGGCCTTAAAGATGTTAAAATGAAACTGTATATGTTGATTTATATGTTTTATAGGAATGGTTTGAATTCATCTATTAAATCCATGCATGAATGTTTCGGGAATTTGTAAAGTTCAATAAAGTGATGCTCTGTTACAACTTCGAATGGATTCTGCCCATCTCGACGGGGACGCGGCAATATCCCCACATTATTCCTAGGAAGAAATAATAAATCTTACTCAGAATGGAGACACGATTGAATATATTGTCTTTTGTTAATAACTAAACGAATTATTATTCTGGACATTATTCTTAAGCAAATTTAGCAATTGAAATGAAATATTTACCTTTCCCAATAAGAAAAACTAATCAGAAATGACAGAATTTATCATTTAGAACTTTTTAGTACAAACTTTATCACTCATTGTAAGAGAATCGCATTAGGCGTGTGCGTGAAGTTGGAATATGATAAATCTCTGTGAAAATTGAAATGATATTTTTTTTCACTTCAAAACTTCAAAGATCGGGAATTGACCTCCAGCGGCCCAATTCCGCAAGCGTGAATGCTTTTCCTTGAAAAAAATTGATTCACCCTCGAATATGCGGGAATAAATTTGCCTATCTGTGTACACGTTATCTGTCAACAAAAAAAAATGAATCGCACTCTTCCAGAATCGGAAATATGTATGTGTACACAACTGAGAAAACTCACGCTTGTGAAAGTATAATGTATTTGATTTCTCAAAAAAACGGCTCTAATGAGATTTGGATAAACATTTCAAAGGTTGTCTTTATGAACAAGAAAAACATTTTTAAATTGTTTTAAGTATAAGATCCGTCCGCTACCACTGCTACTTATCCACTTCCTTAGTTTCTCAAAAACGACTTAAACGATTTTAAAGTATTTTCAGAGTGCTAAGGTGCTACATTTGAAACAAAATTTAATTAGTAAGATCCGCCCACTTCCAAACCCATTTTTTATCATTTTGTGGTTTCTTGGAAATGGCTCTTACGATTTGGATGAAATTTACATTTCATTTTCTTAGTAGTAGTTATTGGGTGCGTTTTTTTCCAGTCCCCGGGGGAATTGGTTGAAAAAAAAAAACCAAGAGGCTTAGTGAAAAAACTTGGCAGCATTGTCAATTTGCAAGACGACATTTTACAAAACAGCTGTAATGCAAGAAAAAACAAACATCACCATTTGCCGTCACCCTTCTAAAAATCATCGGCTTGATTTGCTTTGTGTAATTTCGATGTTTTATTGAATTTAAACTACTTTTTTGGTAAAATAACATAAAAAGAAGCAAGTTAATTATTATTTATACAAGGAAATGTGTATCTAAATTAAAATTTGGAAATTCTTTTTAGCCGATGTGATTTTCTTTTAATTTAATTTTCACAAATACAGTGATACATACAATTCCGAATCAGTGGATTCTTCCACGAGAAGCTTTCGCACTACTCAATATTCTGAAAACTACCCCATTCGTGCTCCGGAACTTAATGAAAAATAGTTTGGTAGCACAGTTTTTATCCTCTTCAAAAGCTAATACTACGTTACCGAACATTAATCTCTTGCAGATTTACTAATCTCAAAAAGTGTTTCCACCGCTCCAAAAGTAGATTAATTTTGAATGCACTATTGAAAACGCATATATCGTTTCATTTTCTCTTATGGTGTACAAGTGAGACAGGCAGCTTCATCTGTGTCAACCGATGAGAAAAATTCACTTTACCGATGAATGCGTTCATTTCGATATGAAAGTAGGGTAGTTCGATTGAAGATTTAAATGAGATTTATTTTAAATCTTAATCTGAGGAGATTAAAATTTGTATGGTAAATCTTCAAGATTTGTATGAGATTTAGCTAAATCTACTTAAATCTCGGTTTAGTGGTCGGTGGAAACGTAGTATAAGCCCCAAAAATTAAGTTAAGCACCCCGGGGATTAGTTGTTGTTGAATTTAGCATGCAAATTGTTAATCCCACTCATCGTTTTTTTTTGTCCAACATCCCCGGGGCTTAGAAAAAAACACGCCTATTATTCAGGGCCGTAGCCAGGGCTTGCTAGGGAATGTTGATTGTTCGCTTCTGATCTTCGATGTTTTCTATATAGAAGAAATTTCAGGTTATATATACAAATTATTAAGGATGGGCAAAGCCTATCATACTTAACGAGAGGGTAAATGTGTTATTAATTTGATTTTTCTTTAAGAATGCAAAAGTTGGTGCAACATTTTAGAATTCCACACACCATATTAGTGGTTTTGTAAGGAATTACTCTCATACTCATTTGTATACATCCACTGCCATATTATGTTGTTGGCTTTTGTACTAAAAGGGGATACCTTGGGATAGATCGTCGATATGTTTTTGAAATAGCCCTACATCGAAAGACTGCTCAATTACATTCTTCAGTTTCATTTCTAACCGACTTCTATTCTTATGTATAAAATATATTTTAAATTTTTGTATGACCACATACTCTGTCAAGTACAGAGATTCTTTCTTTAGCCGTACAACGCGAATGTGGAATACTTTACCCGGCTCTATTTTCCCCTCCCATTTTGATATTCAGAAATTCAAAACCAATGTGCATCGGTATCTCCTCTTGCATCCTTCCCTACTTTCCTAACGCTCGCACTGTGCTTGTTCATTTTAAGGGTAGTCAAAACCCCTTTAGTGCGCGCATCCGTTTAAAAAAAAAAAAAAAAAAAAAAAAAAACTTGCTTTTTAAAGCACTTTTTGTATCATTTAATGATTTTGAATGACCAACAACAACTTTAGTGTGCTACCACCAAGTTTTTCCCATATTTTTTTTTGGCTGGAATTAAAGCTTGTCATGAACTTGTCAAGGTCGATCATTAGATTCCTTTGCTCTAGTGGTGCTGGTCTAACTGCTGGAAAAACTTCTTGTGGCTCTATCGTGTATTGTATCATGACCAAGCTGCTTAAAAACCAACGCACTACGCATCATACTACGCACTACGAGCCACATGATCAGATTCAACCCAATGCAGATTTATCTGTTTATCAATTGCATTGAAAATTAAATTTAAATTTACAATAAAAGAGTATCTTTAACTGTCTAATATTGCAATCTGGGAACTAATAACATACAATTTTTATTTTAATTCGAAAGATTCCGAGCAAAGCTCGGTCTCCAAGGTACGTTACTTTAATTAAGCATCGTGACGTTTATTGACGTGACATTAAGACGTGTCTCGAGACAAGCCGCAACAGTGTGAAAAGTAGGGTTTATGCGTCCTCGTTGAGTTAAAAAGGCATTCGATTTGCGGAAATTAGTTTTTTAAATAACTGTTTTAAATTGGCAATTCTCTAGATTCGTCGACTCGTGTTTACTTAAAATTACCGCAGGCCTTCCAGGCCAATATTTAGCTGTAATAAAACCTGTGATCTTCTCTTTAAGCCACTCCTGAATGGTTTTGGCTCTGTGTAACAGAAGCATCAGAGTACATTTCAAAGATCCAACGCATCTTTCTGGTACACTTCTCAACCTCTTACTCACTTTTTTTTCAAAAATTAAGGGACGCCACACCTTTTCTCTTTACAATACCATCACTGGAGTAGGATTGACCCCTTGAAAAAGTTAATGATATCGGATGAATTTGATGGTGTCTTGTTAATAACTTGAAATTTCCTTAACGGTAAAAATATGTAAAAATCTTTTTACTACAAAATTATTGTTAAACAAATAAAAAAACTTAAAAGTTCCTAATTACAAAACAGTTGTGCAAAATTTCAAACATTTAAAACCTACTCTAAATGAGTTTTAAAATTTGCGTCGACTCTAAAAATGAGTTTTAAAATGGGGGTCGGCTATTTGAACTATACTTTAACGTTAAAGAGGTCGTCTAACTTTAAACAGAGCAAAACGCTTCTTTATCCTTCTTAAACTATACTTTGACGTTTGACATTTCATAACGTAACGTAACGTAATAAGAAAAATGTTTTAGAAATTTTTAAGTGTATGAATATATTTTTTGTGCTCATGTTTAATTTTCGTTCTGTTTCATTATTCTATCTGTAAAAATAAGGTGTGTTTAACATAAGTTTAACTAACGTAGCCCTAAAGGTCCACTTTAGTTGGTTAGTGTGTTTAAAATTAAAATAAAGTTAGACAAGAGCTGGCAACTAAACGACTGCTATAGAGCAGGGTTTATTCTCTTTGCGCCATTTAGTTTAATGAAAAAAAAAAAAAATTTAAATAAACACAAATTTATAAAAATAAAAAATGGTTTTGACGTTAAAAAATTGGCAGAAAAATGTTGCAAACTTTTTTGCACATTATTTCTTGAGAGATTTTACTCAAAGAAAAAACTGGAACCAGCATATTATAAAATAAGAGTCGTGAGTGTTGTAGAATGTATAGTATTTAAATAGTTCACTCTAAAATAGGTATACTATATATTTTAAAAAAAAAAACAATTTAAGATGTTATTTTTTTAGTTGAAGCAAAGGATTACATGTGTATATATTATTTTTTTCTTTTTCAGAATAAAACAGTTTTCCATGCACTTTCTATGCTTGATTTACTTTTAATAATTTAATTTATATTAAAAAAAATTACTTTTTTCCTTACATATCCTTTATTTCGTTATTTTTTTTTTGTTTGACAAAAATTCCTTTGTAAATTGAATTTCACTGCACATTTCGTTAACTATTAAAAAAATGTTATATAATCTGTGCATTTTGCTAACACGTTCTTAAGCCTTTTGTAAATAACTGCTTCCTTATATTTAAAACAAATTTATAAAAAATACATTAAATCCACTCATTTATTTTTTTAATTGCACAAAATGTCTTTCAACAATACAAAATAAAAACAAATATAAAACGACAATCATGATATTTATTAATATATAAACTAAAATTAGGCGGCGGTAATGTAACAATGCTATCGTCTACCTCATTGCTGCATGCAAACTGCGTCTTCAATCGAAACAACACTGTGGCCACTCAACAAGGAATGAAAACATACTGGTTATGTAAATCATATCGCATAAGTATGTGCCGAGCCAGATGCATAACCCATCAGGGACGTGTGATATCAGCAACAGGCGTTCACAATCATCCGCCACATATGCGTAATGTTGCTGGCGGCTTAGAAATGATGCCGCCTCAGCAGAACAATTCAAGTCTAATGGTTCCAAATAGTTCTGCAAATCTAATGCAGATACCCACTTCGTCGAGTGCAAATTTAAACAGCACTCTATCCCAGATCCGCCTGCCTCAAAGCGCTACTAATCTTTCGCAACATAATCTATCAGTTATGAATCACCAGCAACAACATCAGCAGCAACAACAACAACAACAACCGCCGCAGCCGACACCGCCACATCATCATCACATGTCCCAGGGAATTTCTTCAAACCCTCCACACCATCAAATGCATCAAAATGCACCTAGTCACCATCACCATCAAACTCAGCATATATCGCCACACAGTCAGAGTTCCGTCATTCAGAACATGATGCACAATGTGAATCTCATGCATTTGTCAAACATGGCACCAATGTTAAATACGCTACCATCGCAGCACTCGCCTCAAATGAATTCGATGCAACAGCAAACGCACCATCACCAATCATCTCATCACCAATTACCACAACCTCCTTCGAGTCTAGAAATTACACCGATTCTAACAGAAAGTCCATGCGTCAATAGCCCGTCGAATCGAAGCAGCAATCCGTCCCAGATAGAGAACATAGATTCACCTATGCACTCCTCGGCTGGTCCCAGTGGGTCCGGTGGAGTTGCCTTGGAATCACCCTCACAGGGCAGTGACGGCAACGCATCATCACATGTTCCCGATGCAACAGCTTCGCTTGTTCCTAATTCGGCAGTGTCGCCGGACGACATCAGCAACAACTGTCAAGACTCTCACAATTCATCTCAACACTCGCACATAATAAGTTCAATAACAATATCGCCAGGCAGTGCGCATAATTTCAAAATTGAAAACATGTAACCAGAGTTCAATGATGTCTGCTGCAATCTGACGCAGGAGCTTGGCTCAATCTCAGCCAATAGCTTGAAACTCATTTGATATAAACAAACAAGTGCAATACTATATTCTTTATTTTTATTTTGCGTTTATTAATACAAACTACAAACCAATTATTATTAGAGACAATTTTTGTTCAATCTTGATGATTTCTCTCATAAGGTACATAGTATATCTCCAATCTATGTATGTCTCTGTCATTTATGAATCACATGGTTTCATGCAATTATACAAGCCAAAAGCATTATAAAATTGCCTTCTGTCTATTGACCAATTAAATTCATTGAATGTTTTTTTTTTATAGCAGATAATAATTAAAGGCAGTGCGATAAAGCCAGCTTAATAAATTGGCTTAAATATATAATTCCGATATTTTATCAAACATGTTCTCATATATCGCCTGCACTCGAAAAATTATTTATTACCTTCCTGCATACATCCGATTAGCTAGCTACCCGCTAAGTTTTGCGATAAAAAAAAAATAACCAACCAACCAACGTTATAATCTTGTTTATTGCACTTCTCATAAAATCTTTCTTATTTAATAAATGCATAGATAAAATGTATCAATAAATGGCTTTGATTTCTTATAAACGTTTTTTTTTAACTAAAAAAAATTATAATACTACATAAAGCATAAAATTGTAAATATATATAAATATTAAAATATTTTTTCTATAAGAAAGAGTTTTTTTTTAGGTCCGTACTTAAAAATTAATTAAATAATAACAATATTGTGTTTAACATTTTATTAATTTATAAATAACAATATTTTTTTGTTGGTGATGTTATATTTCAAATATTTATCGATAAGTTGTGTATTTATATAAAGTTTTAAATTAAAAAAAAAAAAAAAAGAAATTATGTTTTCTTCTTCGATTTAACAACGTGTTTCTTAATATACGATACCTACATATATACAGATAAAGATTTAATAAACAAAAAATATTATTTACTTAAAATTCTAATGTATGTATATCATGAAATAGAATCAATAAAAATGAGAAGAGTATAAACTTTTAACATTCAACTTTTTTGTATGTATATTTATCAAACTTGTGGGAAAATATTTAAATTTGGAAGGACATGTACGTGTGTTAAATAAAGAATATTATAGCATGTAATATATCCAGGGCGTTAAGAATTTAATCTGCATGTATTTAAGGGAAATATCTAATGATAATTATATTAAGAGTAATTTTTCAGGTATAAAACGAATCCAAGTAAGTTTTATTATAAATACGTTTTCAAAGTTTTTAAGGCTTTTATTAAACAGTGATAAGCCAGTGAAATATTACATACCTACATTTTTTTAAAGGAAAGCATATACATTAAAAAAAAAACTAAATATTACCAGTAAATTTTAAACACTGGGGGCCAGATCGTTCGAACAATGCTACTAATCTAGTTTTGTTTCTATTTTTTAATGTGTAAACATATAAGCTCTCGGCGGCTCTCGGTAAAATTGAAATGTACGTTAAGGTATGCCATGTTTAAAATGGTTTCGAAATTTGATAAGGGATTTTTTAAAAGGGTTCGTGAATTTAGGAGGGACTTTTTACCTTTTAAAACATCCCCTACCATTATTTAATAATTTTACGAAGTAAATGCACGAACCATTTTGTGAAAACGAGCCCGGTTTACGTGAATGCAATGCTATACTGCTATTACACGTTACTCTTTGAGACTGCAATTTTTAAGCACATGCTGAGATTGAAAAAATTGCCGTTATCGTTTCTTATTCTTTATGCTTTTTCTTATTGTTCAGCGATCTTACCTACGTTTTAGTGGAGTAAAGGAATCTGAGATATTATATCTCTCACTTCCACAAAGTTAACTTTTGTTAAAAATTGTATTCGTGTAAAGCATTCTTGGAACTAAAAATAAAACAAAAGAGTATCAACGCTTACAAATGGCAGGGGTGGAAAAATAGGCTTACACGATTCCTTTTTTGGTTGTTTTGTCTTTTTACATAACTTTTGTAATATGTATACATATATATTTACACTTTTCTATATAACGTACATACTTTATACAACAATGTGTTTACACATCACAGTTTTGTTTTGAATACCGAAAATGTTTGCAATGTCGTCCATTGCTGTACCCACTTTTCACACAAATTCCAATTCTTCAAAATTTGTTTTCGAAAACACTAATATATATATACTCGTATGTACATACAGCTGCGAGCAGTGAAATAGTAGTGAGTGTTGAAATGTAGTATAATTTTGAGTTGGTTAAAACACAAACTTTTTTTTTTAACTTGAACTGCAATGTTAAAGAGGAGTACAATTCCCTACTATGTTCTTATGTCGATTTCGTTTCAACAAAAACATCGACTTGCCGTCGATCCGCCGTCAATTTTTTTCTGAAAATCAAATTCGTTTCAAATTAAAACCAATATTTTTCTGGAAAAACAGATCCGTATTGAATCTCTTTTTGGAGACGGATTCAAAACGGATTTGTGCACAGATTCGTACACACACTACAATATTTGTTTTGACGTTTCTCAATTGTTGTGTTGTGAATTATTTTTTTATTTTGTGGCAGTGTACAGAAAAAGTAAATTAATATATTAAAAAATAAAAAAAATTGTTAAAAACTTCTTGGAAACAAATATTAAAAAAGTGCAAGTGGGTTTAGGAACTCCCCCGCGTCGGAATCGGGAAATTAAAACGAAATAATGATGTTTTAACGAATTGAAGATTTGTTTTTTTTTAGAGCTGCCAAGCAACACACCCAGTCCCAAAAAGAGATTCGGTCCGTAATCGTTCTTTTCAAAGCCAAAAAGTATTGGTTTTAGTAGCGAATCCTAATTATTGAAACGAAATCGACATTAAATAAAAAAAAAACTGATTTATAAATCCAGAAATATTTTTTTTTAATAACATGATACATCACAATTTTAAGGAGCAATGAAATAGTAGTATGGTAACATTATTCTTAAAATAACAGTATTTTTATAAATAAACTTAGTACTTAGTAGCATGACCATGAATTTTTATAACGGCTTCACAACTCTTTTTCATGGAATCTACGAGGCCTTCACATCTCTTCAGAGGTATAGTCTGCCATGCGTGGTGATCTACAGTCCAAAGTTCGTTGTTGTTTTTTGGCTTAGCATCCCATACTGCTTTCGTAATAACTGCCCACAATTTTTCAATGGGATTGAGGTCCGGCGATTGAGCTGGCCAATCCATAACCTCAATTCCATTGGCTCGAAACCAATCCTTTGTCAACTTACTCGTATACTTCGGGTCGTTATCTTGCTAGAATGTCCATTTCAGCGGCATATCCTCCGCAACAAAGGGCAGCATAATGTTCTGCAATATTTGAATGTATGCATGCTTATCCATATTATGTCACTAATTTTATGGATAGGACCCACACCTCTGTAGGAAAACCAATTCCAAACCATAATACTAGATCCGCCATGTTTTACAGTTTTTACAGTGTATTTGGGATCATATTCTGTATTAGGGAGGCGCCTTACATACTGACGGGACCCTTTCCCACCATACAGAACAATTTTGGACTCATCTGTCCACAATATATTACTCCACTTTTCAATGGGCCAGGTCAGATGTTCTTTAGCGAACTGAAGACGACGGGTCACATGATTTTTACTTGCGATTATAGGTACTATAAGGCAAGTGATGCATTCGTAAAAAAAAAAAAATTCGAACGATCAATAGAGAAGCCTAAAAAAGTGATCGACAAAAAATGTCTGTCAGTCTGTCCGTTTGTATGTATAACGAGCTCTAGCCTAAACGGTGTTAGCGATTACCTTCAAATTTGGTATGTGTGATTATTTTGGCATTTCTCAGAGGGGAAATTGAAATTTTATTTTTCGGCCTAAAAATAACGGTACCTGCCATGGGTATGGTTTGTTTCGCATTTCGTTTATTCAGTATTTTAATCAAAATGTTTTTCAATTACTTTGTTTACATTTGTTTTGAAAAAAAAATCGTTAGGTATTTTACTTAGTTCGTTTTAAGTTCATTCCGCCTTTTATTATTTAGTTTTTCGATTATTTCATTTTTTGTTCATTTCGATTACTTCGCCAACGTGTGTTTCGTCTTTCTTTATTTATTTTTTTTTTTTTTGATGTAAGGATTAAAGTTCACGCGAACAGTGCGTAAGGGGAGGCATGCTGCCCCCCTGAAAACCCCCCTGCTTGGACCAATTATAGGATTTGGGGTAGGGTCGAATTTGGGTGTATACAAAGTTTTTTTGTGTAACATTTATCAAAATACAAAATCGAGCTAAGCTGGATTAACCGGCATTTTAAAAAGTGAGATTATAATAAACCGAGATTTTGAATATTTTATTTAAATAAAATAATTCCTTCATTATACAAAAATACTTAACAAAACATAAACAAAAAATAGATTTACATAAATTCTATAATAAAGTTTTATATTAGACGGCCAAGCCCATGACAATAGACTCTAATAACAATCAAAATTCGAAATAAACCTTTTGCGAAATAACATTGACCTAAATAACTCATTGCACTTTTAACGGAAATGTAAAATGAGTAAAAAGGAAAAGAAAGAAATACGAAGTTATCGTAGGTCGAAATGATACAAAAGCGAAGTTATTATAAACAGAAATCGATGTAAGAAAGGGGGAAACAACGAAATACGAAGTGAAAAAAAAAACGAAACAACAAGCACCCACCTGCCATATGACCTTTAAGGAAAATCTTATTCTCGAAAACGGCTCCAACGGTTTTTGCCCCGATTTTCTTCCTTTTTTTTGAAAACGATTGCATTACGGATCATCGGAGATGACCATCCGTCTAGTTTTTCCACTTCCTTGTAAGTCTTGCTTGTTTTATAAGATTTTGCATCAAAATTCTTTTTTCTTCGCTGCGTCCCACTAAATTACACAGTCATATATTTTTGTTGCTTGATATAAAAAAAATATATATAAAAATTAATTAAAACTTACTTTTTGTACAGTAAATCAAATATTTAGCTTTAAATTAGTTCTTTTGTAATATTTTTACTTTTATTGCTCGCTTAAAAAAATCCAACAAAGAAATAAAATAAGAGCAAAAAATAACGGTTAAAGTTAGACAGCTGAAAATGAATGGCCAGCGTTGTCACATATGATTGGTCATTAATTAAAACGTAATGGAGACATATAAATTCATTTAACCAACAGACACTACTATTTCATTGCTCGCAGCTGTCCATTAGATATATATTTCTAAGATGATTTACTTCGATAATTTTTATTAAATAATCTTTCTCAGGAACTAAAATAAGGTTACTGTTTTGCGGTATAAAATTTATAAATACTGTTACGTTTGTTTTGTTGATATTTTTAATAACGTTTCACCGATCTAAATTTTGATACTCTATTAGCCTTTTCGATTAGCAATTCGAATCTTCCCTCTTTTTACTAACACTAATAAGCACTAGTAAAATTCAAAGCATTTAGTTTGACAACAACTACCAGTTTTGCGGACACCAATATTCGCCAATACCATAAAACAAAATAATCCTTGCATAATGCGTTCCATTTGCCACGAAAAAAAATCAAATTCCGCATCAAATTCTAAATTTACCAATGGAATATGGGGTTTTCCATTAACAAATTTAGAAAGTTTCATTAATTATTCGTTTAGCCTTAAAACATAAGAATTTTGTGCGATCTAATGAAAGTTTTGAACAACTCGCAGTAAGTACTAACCAACGAACAAGAAATTAAAATATATAATGGTAATTTTAGTTTAAATTTTATGGCATCATTTATGTGCTTCATTCTGGGATACTACTAATCATCTAGCTCATTATCATTTTGATCCACATTTTTAAAATACAAAAATTAAAAAAAAAACAAATCTTTTACAAAATTATAGTAGCACCAGGTGAGCGATGGTTCCATGGTAAGCTTGAGTTTATGCTCAGCCAACGAGGTAAGCCTTTACTAGTCCATGACGGTCACACTTTTGGCATACAATACGTTCGTAAGGATAAAAAATACTGGCAATGTAATTTGTCGCGCAAATTCAATTGCAAAGCTCGTGTTACAACCACCGATACAGGAGAAATAATCGTAACTAACAACGAGCACTGTCATACCGAAATTCGTCAACATTTACGCAAAGACTATCAACGTAATAAGGTGATGATGAATGCCTTCATAAACCTCAGCAAGAGCCATCTAAACGAGCTGCATCGCCAACAACAAAGTTGCAACAATAACATTAACAATTTTGGAAATATTAACAATCTCAGTACGTCTAGCAGCCATAGGGTGGAAAAAGAATACCGTCCATATCTAGAAATGGCCCATGAGGCAATCAATGCTACAATGCCGGAAGCTAAGAACATCACTACATCGACTTCACTTAATACCGATAAAGCTGAAAGCGCCATCAATGCCAAAGATATTAGCGACAGTCCCATTGATGTCAGTTGGAAGGGTAAACACAATGACTCAACCTAAGCCAAAAACGATTAGCTCTTAAGCATAACTTAAAACTTTCAAGTCTATATATGGGCAAATTCCTAAACGCAAATATTGCACATAATATGTTAAGCAAACTGTCCCTAAACGCAAACAGAAAAATCTCTCCTAAGCACACTGTCCCAAAACGCAGTTCAATCTTTTTTCTTGCGCAAGCTTCAATGCAATTCTGCAAGTTTTAAACTTGTGTTGCCCAATTCAATTGCTTTTCAATTTTTATCGGGTTCGTGCATTTGCTTAGCATGAAACTTGCTTTACAAATCTTGCGTTTAGGAATTTGGCCTATGTTTCGATTCAGTTGATTCGTTTCAAATATACTATGTAAATTTGAAAGCAAATCGAACTATAACACAATTAGTATAAGTTATGTTGTACATTCAGGTGAATCGAATATTTCAATCACCAAAGATAGCAAATTAAGGATTTATTTGTAATACAAATTTAGCATGACTTCTATAATTCGATTTAAAAGAACAAAAAAAAAAGTACAAATTAAAATGTAAAGTCAAACTAAAATACTCGTCATGTTGCCTTCAAAAGAATAAAAAAATATTAATATTATATTTACACACATTTATGTATAAAATGTGTGTATAATATTTTATAATATAGAAAAAAGGGTTTTATAAGTAAAATGAGAAAAAGAGTCATTTTTTTTCAATTTTTTAACGTTACTCTTAAGTTTAAATTAAGATTAAATAAAAAAATCCTTTTTTGTTTTGTTATTAGTTTTATATTCTATTTTTATTTTATTTAAGCATTCTGGTTTTTATGCTTATAATTATTATTGTTAATTTTTGTATGTTCTTGTTGATGATGTTTTTTTTAATCAAATAATTTAATTTTTTACAGTGGATATTTTATAGGAGCAGCCATGTTATCAAAAGCAAATATATATATATGTATAAATTTTGGGTAAAAAAAAAGTTTATTATTTTAAGAAGGGATCTTACCAATGCCTATTGTGGTAAGTACGACTGTATTTTAAGTGACGAAATTCGAATTACAAACAATTTCCTTGCAGAATTATTTTAATTTTCGTATCTTGACAGAAATTTTTGCATTTGAGAAAAAAATAGAACTCGAGATTTTGATCAAACTTGATATGACGATGATAGAGAACTCCAAAAAAGTGGATCCCGCAATTTCGTTTTTCTGTTTGTCTGAACGCCGATCTACTGCCTAAATCGCTGAATCGATTTTCAATTCTTTTTCCAAATTTTTTTTAGACCCGCATAAAGGGTACCTGCCATACAATTGTTTATACCAAAAATGGTATATCTTAATTTTCTCGAAAAAGGCTCTAACGATTTTAGATTTAGATTAATAATGACTTTTATTTACATAATTTCTTAATGCTATATTGTAACAATCATAAATAATAGCGAGTTTCATTTAAGAAAAGATCTGATCTTTCTGACAAAAGATTTCATCTTTTTGAATTTTGAGAGTTTCATTTCAACAAAAAGATCAAATCAAGATCAGATCTCAACACCAAAGATCTCATCTGTGGTGGGTAGGCAGATTTGATCTGAATGCACGCATACATGTGATGTAAAACGTTTTTTCTGTCAAACATCAAATGGAAACTATTTTGTTATTAATTTATTGTGAAATTGTGCCAATCCCTGCTAAAAAATTAAATTAAAAAATAAACAAATAATAGACGAAAAAGTTAATAATTTAAATTTTATAAATTTAGTGGAGTTTTTTATTGCTTTGTCTTCATCTTCCTCATCATCTGATGATGAAGATGTTTTTTTTCAGAAATGTGTGTGTCAGTCATTCAGCATTGGCCGCGTTCGGGGCAGTGCCGATAGGCTAGCCAAGATACCTTAGTAGCGGGTTTGTTTTCGTACGATCCAAGTAGCTTTCTCTGTTAAGTCAGTTGTATTGCTTACAAATTAGAAGTTTTGAATCAGCTGTTCCTCAAATTAATAATAATTTTTGGGTAGCTTGAGATTTGTGTTTGGTAACATATGTTTAGTTCATCAGCTGTTTTTTCCTTAGGCGTTACAACAACACAAAGCAATCTGATTGCTTTAGGAATGCCACAGAACGCGGCCAATACTATAATTAAATTTGGACATAGATACTACGTTTATATGGAGAATTGAATCGGTATTGAATCAGGATTTAGGTCTTTGTATACTTGAATCGGATTAAAATAGGATTACTAGATCCGATCCCACTAGAAGAACTGAATCGAATTGAAAATGTATTTATATACCTGAATCGAGGAATCGAATTCACATCTGATTCTTGGTGTGTGTGTGCACCAAGAGTGTTTTTTTTGTGTTCAGTGGGTTTCCGTTTTCTTTGTATTTTTTTCTGTTGCATGTTTTTGTTGTTTATTCTGGAAACTCAAATTGTCACTTCGATTCCATTTTAATTCAATCTTCCGAACCCATGGGGCCATATACCTGAATCGAAATCTCAATTCGATTCGATTCATTTTGAGAGGAGTTCTTTAAAATTTAAATGAAACTCGCTATAAGCATGGCATGCGCCGTCTGCCAGTGACGTTTTTTATGTTTTCATAAGTAATTTATAGTTTAATAAACATTCAAATTTAATACAATAATTATAAATTTATACAATATTTTCCTTGGATATCATTAGAACAGATCATTAATTATATTTATTCGGTATCTTAACCCACATTCTATGTACTTTGACAATTTTTTCCAATTCTCACCGTTAATAGTATTGTATTCTTCTCTCGACATTGCTGAGGACATTTTTTCCAAACACTGATACTCGAATTTCCGCCAGAATAGGACATCTTCCCAGAAAGTGGTATACATCTTCTCTCGCCCTCATATTACAGAGGCCACATATATCCTCAAGGTCACTTCTGTAACAAATGAAATTCATTTGGATAACCTCTGCTCTTGTTTTGGTAATTAACGATATTTCCTCTGTTGTGTATTCGCAATTGAAGTAGTTCCTTTAAGTTAGGCATAGATAACTAGTTGTAGAGATGACCTTGCCTTCATTTCGAAATCCTGTCTTTTTTCAGATCTACTGCCTTAATTAACTCGTACACCTCTGGTTTCCAAGCCTCTATGTTATTTCTGTGTAGATTTAGTGAACAGCTACAATATTCTGCCAATAACTTGCACTGAGCAAAACATGAAATTTCCTTTCGTATTACCAGCATACTTATCTTTTTCGGCAATATCCTGTCGCCCATGTTAAGCGTTTTAATAGCATAGTCAACTTGCATTTTTAACGTCGATATGTACAATGGAGATAACCCAGTTTCAAGGTTAAGAATATGATTTGGTGTTGACTGAGGCAATTTGAAAATTCTTTTTAAAAAGTATTGCAAAAGTTGCTCTACTTCTTGAAATTGTAAATGGCCCCAACTTTGTGCAGCATAACACATTATTGCTTTAGCTGTTACCTCAAAAACTCTATATTTTGCTGCTGAATTCACACCATTACTCGACATAACACTTCTCAAGGTTGCATTTATGGCACTTTTTGATTTTGCAAGTTTTCCTGTCATATGTCTTTTAAAATTTAGATTCTTTGTAATGAGAACACCTAAATAATTGTACTCATATATTACCTCTACGCCTTGGTTAGCAAATTTCCATTTCTCATTTCGACAGTTCCTACCTCCAGCATTGCGAAAGATGATGATTATTGATTTGTCGAGATTTACTTTCAGTCTCCATGGGTCGCAATATTCAGCCAGCCTGTTCAACATAAGCTGAAGACCATGCGGTGTTTCTGACAGTGCAACAATATCATCAGCAAACATTAAATGGTTTATCACAAGTGTCTCAGACAGCTTTACTCCTCCGGTCCAAATCTCATTTATATCGTCTATAAAAGTGACTTAAATTGCATCCTTGCCTAAGGCCTATTTCAACTTCGAATTCGTCCGATATTTCGACTCCATTTACTATTATTATTCTTCCAAATTTTAAGGACATTCCTTTATTGTATAACTTCATCATTAGAGCTTTTCGGTCAATTGTATCGAAAGCTGCTTTAAAATCGATGTAGAATGCATACATCTTTTTCTTCTTATTCATAAACATTTCCGCAATATTCGTTAGTACGTACATTTAGTCTACAGTGGAGTAATCCCTGGTTTTCACTGATTAGATTATTCTCCTGGATCCACGAGTACATCCTTTTGCTCAGAATTTTAGTGAGGATCTTCATTGATGCGTTCAGTAATGAAATGTCCCTGTAGTTTGCTGGGTTACTGGAATCGCCTTTTTTAAGGATAGGGTTGATCAGAGATTTATTAAAATAGTCAGCTCTAACGATCTTGATAAAGGAAAATCAGTGTACTATTATAGGAGTACCTAGTCTACATTTTGGTTTATTTTTTTTTTTTAAATAAAAAACCTGCTACATAACGACTCAACAGATTTCGATCAAAATTTTTGTACAGGATGTTTTTCGGATACCAACATTTTCGAGAAATAACTTTTTGGATTAAAAAAAATCAATTTTTTTGAAAATTCAATATTTCGACTTATATAAAAATATTTTTTTCTTTGTTTAATTTATATTATTAAATAGTTAAAATTGACATATTTTAAAAATATATTTAGCCTTTTCAACCAATTGCGTTAATATTTGGTATCCGGGATCCCAAATGAACACTTTTTGGATTCTAACGACTCTGAATTTAGTGTGATTATAGTAGTGCATTTTATTTTTTTGGGAATATTTGATTCCATCAAACGTTAACTTCCCCCGAAATAAAATTTCTCTTAAACCAAAAAGCGTACGAAACAGCAAAACTCGCATGAAATGTTTACTCTCGATACCAATAAAAACCTACGGAAACTCGGTTCATTCATAGTATCAGTTCCAACGGGTAGCAATGGTGGTTGACTGCTAATTTGCTAATTTTGATGTGCGCGTATGGAGGACCAATTCTAGGAAACATTCATTTCTGCATACCTACAGCTTCAATTGGATGCCAGCCTTGGAAAGTAAGAAAAACGAATTATTCTCAACCCTTGCCATGCAATTCAGGTTACACACCTTAATTATTATTTAAGATTATTAAATCTTTTCACTATTTATTGATTGTTTTTAACGACTGCCATTAGTAGTAGAACTACTTCGGTTTTTTTTATTAAAAAAATCTACTTCACCACTTCGCTTTTTTAATGGGGGTTTCCTGGTAAATATAACGCATTTTGAATATATTATATAGATATAGTTGTTTTTGCGAATATTGGGGTCTGTAAAACTTGTAATTGTCAAACTAAATGCTTCCTATTGTATTTACTAGTGCTTAGTTGCGCTAGTGAAAAGAGAAAATATACTGATCTGCGATTTTGATTCAGAATAAAAAAAATGATTGTTTGCCCAATGGAAAGATTTAATTAGCGAAATCCGTATTTGTGCAGATTTGTATCAAAGAAAGAATTCAATTTTTGTACCAATGGAAAACCAAATTAAATCTACTTCTCTTTTTTTATTCTGAAATGGCTAGTTGAGGTAACGAATAAACTGTCAAAGTCATCTCTTGTGAAGCATTTGATGATTTGCTATTTGTATGCAATTTTTTATTTTGTTATTGTTATTTTTAAATTAAAAGAATATACTTAAATTTAATTTAATACACAAAAATAGAAAACATATAGAAACCTTTGAAGTTGTGGATTGTGCATCGGGCCAAATCATATGCACTAATAAATTAAATCTAAACAGATTTTTTTTAATTATTAAAGGACATAACTTGGTTTTCAACAACATACACATTTTATGTCTTGGGCATTTTTTTAGCATCGAAATACATAAGGGGTATTCAAGATCCGATGCAACAAAAGGTGTAAAATTTCGAAATTTAATTTTTTTCTGTAAATCGTAAACGCACATTTTCTGACAGAAAATCACAGCTGCCAAACTGCCAACGACACCAGGCAAATTTTGCACCATTGTATTTTCCTGTTGTTGTTGTGGTGCAAAAAAAAAGTTGCACTTTTGCATTAGTGCAATGATACTAGACCAGTTGCACCGGATCGTGAATACGCCTATAGTCTTTGAAATTGAATTAAATCTACTTCCAAACGTATTGATATACATGCTTCAATTTTTTTATTGGCATTACGATAATAAAGACGAAAAAAGTCGGCCTCACAATTCTGTCTGTCCACGAGCATACATACATGATTTAAAACGTTTATTTAATAAAAAAAAACTATCGAAAATATATCGCATTTTCGATATATCAGTTAAGTTGCTCATCTCTGCCTGAAGTTTATATCCATCGCAATGCGTCGTGGTATTTCTTTAAAATTTCTTCCGATGACAGCTACTTCAAACTCAAATTGAATTTCCAACGAAGATGCGTTGCAGAGAAAACTCCGCTCCGACGGTTACCTCGTTAGGGCAGAGTACATTTTACATAGTAATGCTTTCAATTGTTTATAAACTCTTGAAGTTGATTCTTTTTCTTTAACTCTCTAACTTCAAGCCAATTATCATATAATTATACGGTGAACACGTTTCTTGTGGTACACTTTTCGCGGCCCACAAAAACCGAAGGGGCATAAATTACATATCAAACGAAAGCATTTTTTGCATAGATGTGCAGAATTATTTAAATATACTACACAGAAATTGTTTAAAACAATAAATAAAAATGGAAAAAATACACACCTACACTAGCGACATCTGTTACGATAAAAGAAAATGGTTTGTGTATTGGATAATTTAATGAAAATGTAAAAACTACACACATACACTAGCGATATCTGTTGCTAAAAAAAGAAAATAGTTTGTGTATTGGATAATTTAATGAAATATATAAAAGGAATTAGAAATTACAAACTCTTGTGTTCGTTGCATACTTATTTATTGAATTGTGTTAGTGCTGGGCAATACTAGGATGGTGAATAGTTGAGTACAGGAAAGTGGTGGAAAAGGGTAAATAAATATTTAATTTCTAATAAAAACTTATGTACAACTTGAACAAAGACCGTCACAATAAATTTAGAAAATAATTAAGTTTCATTTTCGAAGTTAATATAATTGAATTTATACAAATTAAAACAATCATTATTTAATTCATATGTGGTGGCATTTCATAAGAGGTAAAGTGTGGTGAAAATACGAGGTGTGTGAAGCGTGCCCATCTCTAAATTCATTGTTTTGGATTATTTTAGCTGCGTTTTATTATATACGGGTCTGGGTCTAGGTCATTTCTCAACACGTATTACAAAAACAACACGAGATCCGGGTTTCTATCTGGGTTTGCAAATATTAGTATTAAATTCGGCGAACAGAGGGTACATTTCATTACATAACCCAGATCGTTTTATTTTCACGGGGTGAACGATATGAGTCACCCCGTGAAAAGGCGTCAGTATTGTTGTATGTACGTATTTTGGTTTAGCATGGAAATAATTAAAGGTGCAAAGGTAAGAACCAGGAACATTTATTGTTGTACAAAAATTGTCAATGTGTCAAAAATGTGTATAGGTTTGAAAGTTTGCGTACTATTAACTGTTTTCCTTTGGACTCCATGATTGAGTGCTTATTAGGTTATTTTCATTGCATTCAACAATTTTAAAAAATCATGAATTCTCTGTCTTTTATTTAATGATAATGAATTAAATAAATAAATTGGCACTCGAATTTCGCGGGCTGGGTCGGCTAGTTTTATTAAAAATGCTACTAAATGTTTGATTTGAGACGAGCAAAAAAATGTAAATACGTGAAAAAACTTCAAAAATAAGGGATTTATTCAATGTTTTACCTTGAAAAATCTATAGTTCAAATTACATTTCAAGAATATATAAAATGGCTTACCGCCAACTGATACCCCGACATGTTTGATGGTCGGAACTTGATATCTGTGGTTGAATCTTTACCTAGGGGGTACATTCATATTATTTGACATTCTCAAACATTCCTGTATGCGTTTTCGTTGGCGGCATAAATGGAAAGCTCCTACAATTTTCTTCCAAGTCGGAACGGATACCCTTTACATGACTAGATACCCTTAATAATTACTTGAAACCTGCATTGAAATCGGCTAAGGTGATGGTTGATTCTCAATTTTTTGATAGTCGTATTAACTATAGCTGACTCAATTTCTATAAGGAACGATAGAGAGTAGAATGATCAAAACGACAGTCAATTAATCGAGCGTTCGCTTTTATCTTTCTTAAATGGTGCGGGCCCTGACTTAAATAAATTTGTTTTATTCCAAATTTCAAGTTAATATTTTATTGTTCAATATGTTAATACAAAATATTTAATTAAAAGCAAAAGGGGAAACATTAAAATAGTTAATCTAAATATTAATAACTCTGCTCAATTTTTGTATACGATTAAGCAATAAATCCCCTTGCTTGATGGTAGCCTGGTATTGCCAGTTTTTGTTATCGGGACGGTTTGTTTCAACGATTCCACCAACTCGATCAACTTTGCAGTGTAAGCGACCAGCCGCAATAAAACGTGACAATTCTTGATCGATGTAATCCACATTCACACCAAATGCTTCGGCCATATATTGTAGGGTTAGAGAACGGTATGATTCCAAGAGCTGAGTATAAGCTAGGATGCGCATTTCGCGGACATAGAAACGATAATGAGGATTAGCCAAATAATCATTTCGGAAAATAGTCTCAACTTCGGCCAAGTTTTGGAAAAACTCGGCATAGTGACAATTGTACAATGAGAAAAGATATTTTTTGACATCAGGTAAACCGTGCAGAACTTCTTGGATTTCGGCACCCTTAATAACTTTGTCTCTTAATTCGTTGCGCGGCAAACTAATCATCGAGACATAAACGGTATAACGAACAAATGTGGGATAGTCCATCAGTTCGTAGGATGTAAATGTGCTGACAGTGTCCAAGAAAAATTCAGCGGCAGCTTTGAAATCACGAATCGCCACTGAGTAAATGCCTTGATAAACCTGTAAACAAAAAACAAATGGATGTAAATTTCATTTCAGAATTTAATTTAAGATTATAAAGCAATGCTGCAACTGGCAAGTCTCAAAACCCACTAAACATGGATACAAAACGATGAATAAAAACAAAACCTATATAAATACGAATTTAAATATCCTAACACCAACTGATAGAACTGAAAACACATCAGTTTACATTTCAGTAGCATATAATAATATAATAGATACGCACGAGGCAACGCAACTGTCGAAGCAAAGTGTTGCAGCAACGTGTTTTATTTGTTTACTACACACGTGACAACTGTTGCCGCAACCTCAATACTGTGTGTACCTGAGGTACAGAAAAGACAAGCGGAAGAAAAATGAAATTAAATTTTTGAAATGAGTGAGATCACTGCAATTATTTTAATTGATAAACTTTTGTATGAAAATGAAAAAGAGGAGATGAAACTAAAAATGAACAAAAAATTTGATCAAAAAATAGTTTTTTAAAAAATACGAATTTTTGAACGAAAGGCTGCTGGAAGAATTGAAAGTAAATGAGCCAGTATACTACAAAAACTACATGAGTATGAATGAAGACTTTTATTTATTTAAATCACATGTAACAATACAAATATATTTGTATCGTCCGGAATACACTACGCCGGGGAACTTAGCCCATATGGCTGGCTGTTTTATTTGGAAAGTTGTTGGACTTGGTAAAAGCCAAAATAACGAAAAAAGATACTATAATAGAGATGTCATACATATGTATATTAGCGGCTTATCGCCTTCAAAGAATTTATTTAATAAAATGCTCAGTTCGGCAAGGGTAACAGTGGAAAATGCATTTGGAATTTTGGCAGCAAGGCTCTGGCTTTTGAATACTACCATCGCTCTTTCGCTCGAAAAAAAGCAGGTAGTAGGTATTAAGTTGTTGCTACTTGTACAAATTCATAAAGAATTAAATCGGTTCCGATGGCGCAGAACTTATTTCTGAAAATCCAGAGCTAAATTTGCAGCAAACTTTGGGTAGAAATTGACCATCTGAGGTGGGAAACAGTACGAAACAATTTGTGCGAAGCCGTTTATGCCTTAGAATGTTTATAAAGAAATTTTTTTTTCATATTTTTATTCATATACATTATTCTCAGTGCAGGAAAGATAAGATATTTGCCTTTCGCCCTTACTATTATTGATTTCAAAAAGCTATCGTAGTGAGTTTTATAAATTGGCATATTTTTCTCACGAATGTCGGTAGCGTTACCAATTGTTAATGTAAATTTTATGAACAGAAACATGTACCTACATCGTAAACTACTTCTAAAAAAATTAAACTAAATCGAAATAAAAATAAATCTATATTTCTCTACACCAAAAAGAAGTAAGATATTAGGCATTTTTTAAGAGTTCCCCAGACGGCCTAATCTAATTTAACGTGAAAATAAATGACAGAAACAAACGTAAAAATAAGGTATAATAAGGAACTTGTGTCCTTCGGAGAACTGGAAGCCATTTTAAATGTAAATACGAGTAAACACAGCACAAAAATAATAATATCACCTAAAATTGCACCGAACTATTTTAAATATTTTATTTATATACACGAAACCCTCTTCATTTTATTTCTATTTTCATGAACAAAAAACATTATTTGGTAATTTAAAGTTGCAATTAATAAATGAACCGAACTCCATCAAAAACTTGCTCAAATAGTAATTTTTTTCTTAAAAACTAATAATATATAGCTGCATTTCAACAGTTTTTCAATAAAAAAAAAAGATGTAAGCAGAAAAGCACGCACCGACAACACCTTTATCCTTAAACTGAAAATATATGATCTCAAAAGCTATAAGACCCGTTTGCTGATTCGAAACACAAATCCTGTTACTAGCTAAGTTTCACATAAGTTTTCAGATATACATAAATTTATTTATGTTGCACGTAAAAATCTATGTGGAACTTAGGTCCGTTTGCTGATACGAAACTTAAGAGTTTATGTTCTACATAAACGCTTAAGTAATACATAGAGAGCTTTGCACATAAGATATTTAAGTATGACATAAGAGATTGAAGCTCTCTTAAAAACAATTTTTGGATAAGTATTTGGTTTAGTTAGCAGCACATTTCACATAAAAAATAAATAAATATGGATTTTGAAATTCTGGATATGCTTGACGATGACGTAGAAATAGACGTAGAAGTAGACGATGACGTGAAATTTCAGATATGAAAATTTGGGAAACTGAAACTGAACGAAAACTGAATAATAAATGATTGAAACTTCGATTATATAAACCGCGCTCCACTAACAGCGTGTCCTAATCCAGAGATAACTTTAAAATCCAAGAAGATGTAACAAAAACGATTGGAGCAATTAAAGTAGAATCATACTTTGCGACGTTTCTCGCTTGTTCTCCTGTGCTGTGTATGCGTACCTTGAGGTGGTGCTTGCTAGGCGTTAGCCATTAAACTTAACCCAACGTCGCTAAATAATCTCCAAAACGAAAACTAAAGTTTCCATCCTATTCAAATGGAAGTGGACTCCACGATTTTAGGTAAAAGTGTCGAGGACGATGATAGCGTTCCGGGTGGTGGTGATGAGACAACTGCTTATGAAGGTGGGGACTTTCATGGATGCTGCCAAGCTACACTCAATACATATTATGAAAATGGTGGCCCTGAATGTGGTGGCAGCAGCAGCAACAAGCGCAAATTATATTGCGACTTACTGCAGCTGCCAGATACCGACGCGACGTAGGATGATTAACAAATTCCCGAAATACTCGATGAAACTGACTCCACTGCTTGTTCCCCGAAGAAGAGTAGAAAGTCAATGGAAGAAGAAATTGTCCCTTAAGTCGAAGAATTTGCACGCGCGTCGACATCACCTACACCATCTACATAGACTGCAACGAAAGTTGTCACTCTAGAAGCTGTACAAGAGCAGGTACAAGCTGCGGATTTCCAACTGTTCGGTGGTACCGGCTGATCTGTCACCAACACCGGTGGCTGTCACCAATAAGTAGCGATTGCCAACAGACTCTTCTAAGAGAAACCATTTGAAAGCGTGAGTTAGTACCGCCCAAATCCCGACATTTTTTAATTTTATAAACAAAAATACACAATTATAACACAATTTCCCCGTTTTAATTTTAAATTTTTATGCAATATTTGATGTATTTGATGTATTTTAAATCTGTTACTTTGCGAAGTTCCACATAGATTTTTACGTGCAACATAAATAAATGTATGTATAACTTAAAACTTATGTGAAACTTAGCCAGGAACAGGATTTATGTTTCGAATCAGCAAACGGGCCTTATCAAAGTAGCAGATTTAAAATACATCTAAGTTCAGTTCGCACTATACGATACGTTAAAATTTGAAAATATTGCATACAAATTTAAAATTGAAACGGGGAAATGGTGTTGTGTATTTTTGTTTATAAAATTAAAAAAAGTCGGGACTTGCAAGGTACACAAATTCACGCTTTCAAATGGTTTTTGTAGAAGTCGTCTGTTGGCAATACCGGCTTATTGGTGACGGCCACCGGTGTTGGTAAAGGAGCAGCTGGTACCAACGGAACAGTTGGAAAACCGCAACTTGGACAGCTTCTAGAGTGATAACTGTGGTTGCAGTCGAGATAGATGGCGTAGCGCACGCGTCGCGCACGCAATTTCTTCGACTTAAGGGATAATTTCTTCTTCTATTGACTTTAGACTCTTCTTCTGTGTGGACCTGTTAGTTTCTTGGGGTACTTCGGGAATTTGTAAATCATCCTACGTCGGCTGCAGCAAGTCGCAATATAATTTGCGCTTGGTGCTGCTGCTGCCACCAGCTTCCGAGCCACCATTTTCATAATATGTATTATGCTTGGCAGCATCCGACGTGCGACGGGTTAAGTTTAAAGGCAAATGCCTAGCGAGCACCACCACAAGGTACACATAAGCACAGCACAAGAGAACAAGCGAGAAAAGGCGCAATGTATAGATCCACTTTAATTGCTCCATTCGTTTTTCTTACATCCTCTTGGATTTTAAGGTTATCTCTGGATTCTAATTCGGACACGCTGTTCGGTTTTATATAATCGAAGTTTCAATCATTCATCATTCACTATTCTTTTGTTAGCCGGAATTTTTTGTAAAAATAGATCTCAAATGAAGAAAAATATCATTTTTCTGGTATATTTGACGAGGAATTCAAACTTCTGAAATTTCAAGGATTTCTACGTCATTCACCAGAATTTCAAAATCCATTTTTATTTATTTTTATGTGAAATGCGCTGATAACTAAACCAAATACCTATCCAACATCGTTGGAGAGTGCTCCAATCTCTTATGTCGTACTTAAATATCTAATGTACTACTTTTTCTAAAACATAAACTATGTTTCACTTAACGAGTCTTATGTTTAGGTTTGTGTTTGGTGCAATGCTCTATGTATTACTGTAGAACATAAACTTAAGTTTCGTATCAGCAAACGGACATAAGAAAGCTTCGATTCTGAAAGCTCCATAGCGAAAACCAAAGAAAAAGGTATTAGCATTTCAATCAACGGATCAATGGCAACTCTTAATCAATCTGTTTATATGTTTAATAAACACTATGAGCGAGAACGAGAGTCAAATTGGTGATCAGTCTCCTCTCACTCAGCCGGGGAGCAGACATGTTATGGTGGGATGTACGTGGGTTTATAGAATATTTTAGTGGCAATTTCTTAAGTTGTGTGCCATGCAAACACCAGCCGGCACCAGTGTGTTTGAAAAAGCTCTCCCATAAGGCCTGCACTGAAAATATAAATTGAACAGAGTATAACAACTGTTGGGCCAACCGACCAAAAATATCAAATGTTTTGATATTTCTGGCAACGGTTGCGGCAACACGAAAATCGATGAGCAGCATAGGTTACACGAAGCAACGGTTGCTCCAACGGTTGCCTCGAAAGTATCTAGCATAATAGGTTGGAAAGATCGATAATACGACAATACTCTATATTTTACTAATCTCAAGTAAACGCGAATTTTATATATGTATGTCCAATGTTTTTTTAACAACTACAAAGGGCAATACGACACAAAATTAAGAATAAGCAAATCAAGAAACTTTCATAGAATAAACAGATTCAAAGAAGTTTTAAAAAGTATCAAACCTTCAAACGATTCCGACGATCCCAGTCACCACCTTCCTCGATAAGATGCTTGGCTTTGTCGATATTTCGAGTAATGAGATCGTGATCCAAGTAGAACAAACCCAAACGAATCAAATGGAACACAATGTCTAAGCGATGACCAAGTGATACGGTTTTTTCGTAAGTCTTTCGGAATGCTGTCTCCGCTGCCGCTTTGTCACCGATACGACAAAGAAATTCTGACTTCTTAAGATTTGCCTCACGCACCTCCATCTCGCCAAGACTTTTCTCTGCATCTTCAATTGCTGCGTCCAACTTCTCCAGCTCAGTCTTATTGTTTTCCTTCATGCGAACGAGCAGATCTTTGTCCACGGGCCAATTAAGTTCAGTGCAGACAAGTTCATACCATGGTGCCATATTATCGGCTTTGATGGCATCGAGAAGTTTTGCCTTGATGGCGACATCGTTTTTATGTTCGCCAAGAGTCAACAAAAACTTGGATTGGGCCAAGTCTAGGTTGGGATTTTTTTCAAGACCTTGTTCTTCGAGGTTTTCAATAGGCATTGTTTATATATTTTAGGTAAATTTATCTTTTTTTAAATTTAAACAAAGCAGCAAAAATTTTTTGTGAAGATGAAGAATTCTTTTTATTTTATTTTATTTTTGACAGGCGGTAGGTGACGGCAAAATCCGCAAATCATCAACGAAGTGAAGTAAGATGCATTTGCTGTTTTTTTACTGAGTTCAGCGCTTTAATTTATTTTCTTGTACAGTACGACTCCACATTCCATAGGCTGGTAATACACGATTATTTATGATTTGCGACTTTTTTCGAAAATAATGAGTGCGAAAGAGAAAAAAATCGAGATGGAATAAAATTGACCTGTGAGCCAAGATTTCGGCGACGCACTTTTGACGTTTCTCTTCACACTTATTTGTTATTGAAGCATACGCTTCATTTCATATCCTTGCGTGTGCGGGTAATATCCACAGATGAGCCATACGGAGATGGGAAACTTTCATTCGATTCTATAAATATTTTTGATAATTATTCTAAATGCTAATTTCAAACAAAAAAAAAACGAAATTCGAAGTAAAAGAAAACTGTGAAATTTGGATCTTGACTCTAAAGGCATGTGTGTAATAGCGCGCGCATCAGCGTACGAAATTTCAAAGAAGAATTCGAAGAAGAGTAACGACTCTTAAGTCGTAGTGTAATACCAGTCATACAGATGTCGAATATCACAACCACAATTCAACCACAAACAGTACATTTTTACTCACTAGGTAGTCTTGTCGAAACGGAGGAAATCCTATTAATTTAGCTTGTACGGTGAATGAGAACGAACCCCCGAAGTAGTGCCTCTATGTAGTACACTTTCTCTATGTTGAGTAGTTCCATATATTATATTGTTAATTTTCTCTTCAGCACTACTTATATTTTTCCATGCACATCCACATTCAACAAAAAAACAGAAAAAAAATTAAAAGCTCAATAAATTACATAAAAATTAAATAAAAATATGAAAGCCACTACACATGAAACGTGCATCTATGGCCAAGCTTGGGCCATCCTCAGGTCTTATTCAAAAAGGCCTTGACATGGTCGCTCCATTTACATGGATTTTTTGGAGTACCTTGAATTTTTCATGGCATGTTCGATTTTAGACAATTCTGTGTATGTTAAAATCATGAGATTTTAACTTCAGTTCATTTGGAAAGCTGAAATCATTAAAAATTTATAAAAAATTATTAAAATCGTGGTTAAAAAATGTAGCTTTTTCCACATTGGTGCTTCGAATTAGTTTCATTTAAATCCTAAGCTTTTTCATGATTGTCTCGTACACTACAAGATATGAATTTCCTCGAACAATGTTTGCACTTGAAGAAATAACTTCTTTTCCTCATTTACGTGGCAAGTTTTCTTGTGGAAATCTAACGAAAACGAATCGATTGTCGATCTTCACTAAAAGTCGGCAAATATAGGCCGATAGATAAAAATTGTATCTTGAATGACAAACTGATCGTTCATATTCCTTCTTAGAATTTTTCTGCGCTACAATCAAAGAGTGATTTATTAAAAAATCAATTCAGTTTTATTAATTCTCACTTCTTACTCTTCATAGATGAAACTATATTCTTCGAAAAGATGTATCAAAATCAAATTCAATTCCATGTTTGTTACGTTTTTTTTTATTAATAGTTTTGTTTCACAGATATGTCAAGTACTTAAGTTGTGATGTTCCAAAAAGCAGATTAGTATTTTCAAGTTTTTATGATGCTCACAAGTTGTGAGGTTTTTGCCAGAATACCAAAAAAGTCACAAAAATGAGTTCAACTCAAGTTATGAGGTTATTGTGATTTGTGAGGGCTTAGTCAGGTTGCCATAATAAGTCTATGAAATTATTTAGACGCCAATAAAAACTAAAAAAAAAAAACAAATAAAAATATATTCAAAAATATTTAATTAAATTTAATAAAAGTCGATCTTTTGCAAATGTTGAACGTTTTCTGGCCATTGATGTCTATTTATAGTAACTATTTTAGACACAAAATCAATATTCACGGATATGTGAAAACAAAAGTCTAAAAAATGTCTTCGAATCGTTGACCGGGATATTTTGTTCAATCCCGTTACTTCTTTCCCTTCTCTCCATTAAACTAAACAAGCAAAAATATGAAAAAAAAACAAATGTTTTGTTCACGATTAAAAATTGGCAGAAAATTGTGCTAAAGACGCTCCATACTTTTTTGCACTTTATTTCTTTATGAGAATATTTCATCTCCACTCTTCAAAATTTGCCCAAAAAAAGTTTGAATGAGACCAAATGTGTACACGAATTTCTGTATACGCAGAGAAAATCGCGCTTGTGGATTTGGGTTCTAGAAATAGCCTAGAGGTTACGTACTTGAACGTTAGCATTAATTTATTTTAATCGTTCTATTTGTATCGACACAACTGTTTCTATCGTCTGTCAACAACTGTCACATAACAACCACAAAAAAAGGGTGTCGGATCGATAAGCTAATTGGAGAAAAGAAAAATTCAACTTCTCGGAAAATCTTTGGAAAATATCAATCAGAAACCCTAAAAATGATCGGTGGCTTATTTGTCTACAATCACAAAGGTGAAGTTCTTATTTCCCGAGTATATCGTGATGATATTGGTCGAAATGCAGTCGATGCCTTCAGAGTCAACGTCATCCATGCAAGACAACAAGTGCGCTCCCCAGTCACAAATATCGCCCGTACTAGCTTTTTCCACATAAAGGTAGGCGTATTCTCTATATTAAATAGAAAACCTTAATCTATTTTCTTCAAATCAACAATTTTTATGAAATAGCGTGCCAATATTTGGCTAGCTGCGGTAACGAAACAAAATGTAAACGCTGCAATGGTCTTTGAGTTTCTGTTGAAGATTATCGAAGTAATGCAGTCATACTTTGGAAAAATATCCGAAGAGAACATCAAAAACAACTTCGTATTGATATATGAGCTGTTGGATGAAATTCTCGATTTCGGTTATCCCCAGAACACTGACACTGGTGTTCTGAAGACTTTCATTACACAGCAAGGAATTAAATCTGCTACAAAAGAAGAACAAATGCAAATTACTTCGCAGGTAAGTTCAATGATCTTTTTTATGTGATAAAAGGCAAAAATAAATTTATTTTTCAGGTCACTGGTCAAATCGGATGGCGTCGTGAAGGCATCAAATATCGTCGCAATGAACTGTTCCTTGACGTTCTGGAGTATGTGAATCTCCTCATGAGCCCCCAGGGCCAAGTTTTATCTGCCCACGTAGCTGGAAAAGTCGTTATGAAATCTTATCTTTCTGGTAAGTTGTATGAAAATCAAATAATATATAAATGGTTTGGTCTTTTAGTTCGATTTAATCGCAATTCAAACCTTCTTTAGGCAGTACATATTAAACCAAAGAAAAAAACGCAAAAGAAGTTTCGAATATTTCTTCGATATTTTTCATAATATCCATACTTTTTAAATCAGTGCTGGGACATTATCTACCCTTTTTTCCTTATAATCCATTTGGAATTTTTCCAAGAGTTTTATAACTCCCACACCCACAGATTTTGTTCAACAAGAACTGATGATAAGTGGTATATTCTTTTCCTTGCGACAAATATGCGGCCGTAGAGAATTTTCACCCTCTCGATTTTAAATACAATTTTTGGATCATTCTGGCAGTAAAACTGGTATTTCAAACAAAGTTTTGACAGCCTGCTTTTTACTTGCGATTATAGGTTATAATTGCCTTTTCAATTGGCCGTCCAGAACTGTTCTGACTTCCACAAAATGACAGTTGTTACTCTAAACAGAACAGAAAACGTTTCTGGATTTCACTCACATAATTAAAATGTCAAAATCATTGGGTTGTTTTGTTGTGCTTATTGAATTTAAACTACTTTTCTGGTAAAATAAGGTAAAAAGAAGCAAGTTATAATTATTATTGATTCAAGAAAATGTGTATCTAAATTGAAATCAAGTGTTTTGGAAATTCTTTTTAGTCGATGTGATTTTTTTAAATTTAATTTTCACAAACACGGTGATACATACAATTCAGAAAAAGTCAAATTGTTTCCGGGTGTTTTATTGGGGGAACGTTTTCCGGACGGCCAATCGAAAAGGCCATAAAAAAGTGATCGCCAAAAAATGTCTGTCTGTCGATTGCCTTCAAATTTGGTATGTGTGATTATTTTGACATTCCTCAGAGGGGAAATTGAAATTTTATTTTAGGCCTAAAAATAACGGTACCTGCCATATGACCTTGAAGGAAAATCTTATTTTTCTCTAAAACGGTTCCAACGATTTTGATAAAAATTTTTGAGAATTTTTTTGTTGGTAATACCTATCTTTTGATATGAAACAATTTTACAGGAAAAGTGTATTAACGGTAACTTTCATATAACAGTTTTTTATAATGTTTGGCTTTCCCGTTAACGGTACATTGGATTTCTGTCAAATTTTATATCTGAGAAGATCTAAATAGCTAAATTAATTTTGCATATCACAATTTTGAATAACTTTTTTTTTAAATTAAAATAATTTATTAAATTTTTTTTTTTTGAAAAATCAATATTTTTAAAACTAATCAAAAAAAAATAATTTTAAATTTTATATTCATATGAATATTAATAGTCTAAAAAATTGCATACCAAAATTTCAAAAGAATTTTGTTTTCAAAAAACGAACAATAAAAAACAGGATTTCATCAAAACCCGTCCTAAAATTTTCGAGATACTTTTTTATAAAATTTTCATTGATCCGTGGCATCTAATGGCGTTCTTCGTTTTTTCGAAAATCTTATTAAAGTGATGGTTTTGGCAGTTTAAATAAGTTTAAAAAACAATTTTTTACCGCCTACGAGTATACACCATTCTCTTTGTATGTATGTACTTGTACATATTTACATTATTGCCCTCCTAATTTACATAATTAAAATCCATTTAAATATACATTTGTAGGTACCTATTTAACTATTCCTTGAATCATGCATTCGACAATTCATTATACTAAGAATCAAGGTAATATTACCTACATGGGCTTTAAATCTGCATAAGATAACTATAATAGACTAGCTACCTACCGACAGCGTCAGTGAGTAACACTAAAGTTGTTAGCTACAAGAGCAAGTTTGTACGATCCAGTCGTGCATTTTATTTTCTCAGATAATCGTTCTGGGATTGATTTCTGCATACAGTGCTAATATATATATTAAAATATCATATCCTAAGGTCATCTAGGAGAAATATATTCAATATTGAACTTGTTAATTTTAGTCTTGATGTAGTTTCGGGTATCCATATGTATCGATGTGCCTAAAAATTGTTTTTTTTTAACATTTTTTTTATATAAATATTTATTTAACAAAAATGCAAAAGCGTTTCGTCTTCTTAGGGCATCTTTAAGGCACTGACAATAATATACAAAATAAGGTACTAGTGGTGAATTATTACTATAGCTTTTTTTCTAATTTAAAAAAAATATAAAAACGTTAGAACAAAAATAAAAAACAAACGACTGTTATTAGTCAAATCTATTTGACAATTGAGAACATTAAACAGTTTATATTTGTTGATTTCAAAAACCTTATATTTGTCTAATACCCTGCCAGTAGTGTAGCAGTGTGACATCGTCGATAGAGCATCCATGACCAGTGTTTTTTAGGTGCTGTGAAAGACTAGAAGAAGGAACATGATGTGTTGAGGCTTTGAGATGTTCCATTATTCTTTTTTCCAGCGATCTTGAAACTCCATTACATTCTGTACAAATAACTTTGTAAACTCCACTTTTCTTATTTTTATGAACTGGTTTTTTGAATTTGTTGTTGCATAGACCATTTTTTAAATTAAAATTGTTAAAGAACGCTGGCTTAATTTGCTTCTAAGAGTGGCTTGGAGAGGTTGTCCGAAACACCAGGAACATAAGGAATCTAGCGCCACATTCCATCATTTTTTTCTATATCCAAAGGAAAAATAGATTGCAGTGTATGTTGATTTGATTTCTTTTGTAACAAGCGGTGGATAGTTTTGGGGTTATATCCATTAGCAGTTGTGATATTTTTTATTAAGACGAGTTCTTTTTTAAAATTGGTTCGGATGAGGGGTACTTTTAGAATGAGATTTGACATTGAGTGGAATGCGGACATTTTTATATTGAGTGGGTGGGCTGAAGACAAAGGGATAATGGTATCGGTAGCTGTACTTTTTCTAAAGATGTCGAAGACTAGTTTCCTTGAAGACATTGAAACTGTTAGAAAGAAAGTTTAACGATCCCGGTCCATACTCGAAGGTAAACAGTTACTTGGAGTGTAATTTTTTTAGTACATTTTCAACAAAAGTCAAGAGGTTGCGCTGTGTTCCTGTCCAGATACAAAAAATGTCATCCACATATCTGCTCCAGAAAAAGATATTTTGTAGAAATTGGCTTTTGGAGCCAAACAAACGGCTCAAAATCATCCATATAGAATTTAGCAGCAAAAGGTGAAAACGAAAAACCCATAGCAAGACCTGAGATTTGACTATAATACCTCCCATCAAACTCAAAATAATATTGGTCGATGCATAAGGAGACAAGTTTAACCAATTGTAGGCTCTTTTGTTCGTCTTTTAGATTTTCGAGGATTCGGCATTTTAATAATTGTTTGAGGTATGAAATTGAAACTGATGGAAACAAATTTTTAACATCAAAGGAAACTAATTTTGCGTTTGGTGGTAGAAGTAGGTCTTTAACATTATCAATAAACTGAAAGGAATTTTTCAAAGCGTATTTGGGATGGAAATTTAAGACATCTGGCAATATCCATGCTAGTTTTTTACTAAGCTTCTGTGATGGAGCATTAAAGGAAGAGGAGACAGGTCTAAGTGGAACACCGTCTGTCTTTATGGATCTTTGGCAATCCATATAAAATAGGGGCAGATGGATTACTATTTCAAACTAGAAACTTATGTGTTGCATCAATTATAAGTGTGCACGAGTTGGTAATATCTATCGTAAATATTTTTGTTATATTTTGTAGTAGGATCATCTGGCAACTCTACTAAGTCCATTTCATTCAAAATCGCATTTATTTTTCCGTGTACTCTAGTCTCTCTAAAATTGTTATCACATTCCCTTTTAAATTGTTCTCTTTGATTTTATTCTGTATCGAGCGTATGTTTAAACTCACCTGAGCAAAGTAATTATTCAACTTATATTCATTTTTTGGTCAAAACAAGTATGCTAGATTTAATGCTTAACATTGTTGGCTTTAATCGATTTTATAGGTAAGAAAAAATAAAATGCACGACTGGATCGCACGAACTTGATCTTATGTTCGATCAAATCGTATGTAATAAATTTCTATGACCTGTAGTGCAAAATGCGTTTCGCCCAGGCACGATAGTTGGGCTCATCAGTTAGATGCTATCGTACCCTTCTAAGACGCAATGTTTTTCGGTCGATGATTACCGACTATTATAACACCCACACAGTCCACAAAAACAAAAAAAAATTAAATTGTTATTTGCGTTTTCTTCAAAATTGTAATAGATTTCTATTAAAAATCTAAATATATTTTAAAAGTCGTTTTTTACTTAATTTTTTATGTATGTATACACACCTGCAAAATTTCTTTAATTTTTTTCTAGAATAAAATTGGTATGACAATCTTAAATATTTAATAATATAAACTTAAAAACTGTTAAGAAAACTTTTAGTGGACTATAGGTCAAAATAAGATGTAGAAAAGTCACGCAAATAACCAATTAAAAATAAAAGATTAAATTGGCTTAATCAAAGAAAAAAAATCAAAATTCTGAAATAAATACTTAAACTAATTCGAGCTCTAACAAAGTACGCCAGTTTATTTCTTTTATAAATTTGAATTTATGAGAAAAGAACTTTAAAAATCTGTGGAGCGGTTTTTGAGAATTGTTTTTTTAATTAAAAAACGCTAATTCATAGGTATCCATAGCAAATACATATAACTAAAATTTTTGAAAAAAATTTAATGAGCGGTTTTCAAATAAATTTAAAAAAAATGTTAATGCTTTTAAAAATACAAAAAAATAATAATTAAAAATATTGGTATGCAGTATAAATTGGGCTGCCTACACCTCTATATGTATGTGTGAAATTTTGAAAGAATCGGTTCAGCGTATGAGCTGTAGGAGTCTATACAGACAGACGGACAGAATTTTTAGACCATCTTTTCGTCTTCGCTATCATCGTAATGTCATGTTTGATTGTTATCTCAAAACTTTTATTTTTCTACGAATGCATAACTTGCCTTATTCAGTGCGCCCTCGGTAAAAGCAACCATCTCAGTAATTGCAACTTTTCAAAATACTGTGACTCAGTACTCGCAACTTTCCAACTATGATCTCTTTTTTCATTCATTCTGCCCTTCTATTTTCTGGAATTTGATAAAACTGTAACTGGCATTTATTTTCAGTTTCTCTTCTTTGAATTTTGTACTTTTTGATCGTATGTGTTAGAGAGAGCGAAACGAAACTAGCATATCCTTCTCCTTTCATGCAGCATTTCATAATTCAATTCAATATTAAACGCCGAAGAAGACGGGCATCCGAAAAATACAATTATAAAACGTGCCTAACTTACCCGTGCCTAACTCACACGCGCCTAACTTACCGTGCCTAACTTAAACGTGCCTAACTTACCTTAAAACCGAGCATTTTGCCAGCTCCATCATACATTTATTGATATTATAAACATTCTTTCATTTAGTTAATAAATAACAATAATTTTAAAGTGAATCATTTCTTTGATATTTAATAAGAAAATCTTAGAGTTTCAGCCGCCGCCACGCCGCCTTAACAGTATGCGCATTGCATTTGGGATGTGGTTTTTAAGTTTTATGCTGCATTTTTTTCGTTTACGGGTCGGTAACTAATTGTAAATTTTATTTAAAAAGCCATTGTTTAAAAAATTCCCAAACTATCAATTGAGCAGAAGGCCGAGATTTTAACTAAATTGTGTTATGGTGAATATGTTCAATCGCTTTGTGAAACCTATAAATGCACAAATCAACCGTTTGTAGAATGGTGGCCTGATATTAACTTTGGAAAAACTCAGGGAGCTTGCCATTAACGCGGTTTATTTATTTCTCAATATTTCAAAAAAAAAAATAACGAAACCATGCATTGTTTTTTTCAAGATTTTTTTTTTTGTTGAGATAACCATAAATTATTTTACGTTATTTTTTTAAAATCATTCTAACAGAAATAGGTAAATAAAATAAATTTTCTTTACTTTTATACCAAACAATTTTCTTTCAATTAACTCAACTAACGCAACCGCTCGAATTTCTATTAGTTGCTTTTGCCGATGGCGCACTGTATGTAGTACCTATAATTGCAAGTCAAAATGTATCCTAAATCCACTTTTTCATATTGGTCGATTTTGTAGCTTGATCTACATCCTACATCAGTTTGTTTCATTGATGACCCCGAATGAAATCGCTAGATACCAATTCTACCTAAAATGGAAAGACGTTGGTATTCCTATCTCTACATGCAAACGTTTGTGTTGTCTCTTAATAGAAAACAGCATAGCTCCATAATTGGTGCCATAACTGGACCCTGTCTAATCGGCAAACACGCCAAAAGACTTGCCTTATTCTCTAACGACTGTGCTTAGGATGAGACCATCCCCTATCTTCTTTGCTCATGCCCTGCTGTCGTAGATTACACCTGGGAAAGAACTCCTTCGACGACCCCAGATATCTAGGATACAAAAAGATTCACCAACCATATCGGTTCATTAGAGACTCCCAAGGTTTAATTAAAGAGGTAATATCTCTTCACAATGGACCATCTGTTGGTCATTTTCCTGACATCCAATTCAACCTAACCTAACCCCGAAATTCCCTGGCGTCACCATTTGTATACGTGGTTATAAGAATTTAATGAAATCAGTGACTTTGGTTCATGAATTCCATTTTCGTAAATTTTCACATGCTTTTTCAATTTTATTTTACCTAGCTTATACATCCTACTGAAATGAATATTTATACAAAAAAGATACTTTTTTCGTATGCGTGAGAAATAAAATTAAATGCGATTATTTTGGCGACAAGGATTCACTGGATTTTATCTAAGCCAAATTTTTGAATAAATTTTGATTTTGATTTCACTTCTTATTGATGTAAACCTATTTTAATAAATATGGGATAAGTTGGCTTTTCGTGAGTCAAATTTTGCCTCTAATGCAAATAAAATCAATAAGAAAAATACATCTATAGTTGCCAAAACCTATACTACTTCACACTAATGTAACTTTCTCTAATTTTATCTAAAAATAATTTTATTCAAAATAAATCCATATCTTATTACTCAAGGTATGCCAGAATGCAAATTCGGTATAAACGATAAAATTGTCATGGAGTCCAAAGGTCGAGGACTATCAGGAAACAACGAAGCCGAAGCATCTCGTTCGGGAAAACCAGTTGTCGTAATTGATGATTGCCAATTTCACCAATGTGTTAAACTAAGCAAATTTGAAACGGAACACTCAATCAGTTTTATCCCACCAGACGGTGAATTCGAACTTATGCGTTATCGTACAACAAAAGACATTTCATTGCCATTCCGGGTAATTCCCTTAGTACGTGAAGTAGGACGCACCAAAATGGAGGTGAAAGTAGTTCTAAAATCCAACTTTAAACCATCTTTACTCGGCCAGAAGATAGAAGTGAAAATTCCAACGCCGCTCAATACATCCGGAGTGCAGTTGATCTGTCTTAAGGGAAAAGCAAAGTATAAAGCATCAGAAAATGCAATTGTTTGGAAGATAAAACGCATGGCCGGCATGAAAGAGACCCAATTGTCTGCAGAAATCGAACTACTTGAAACAGATACCAAGAAGAAATGGACTCGACCTCCTATTTCGATGAATTTTGAAGTTCCATTTGCGCCGTCAGGCTTCAAAGTTCGCTACCTAAAGGTCTTCGAACCAAAACTCAACTACTCAGACCATGATGTCGTCAAATGGGTACGATACATAGGTCGCAGTGGACTCTACGAAACTCGCTGCTAAACAGAATTTATCAATGAATAGCGTTTCAATCGTATTATGAAAATACAAGATGCAAAAAAACATTATTACATAATTTCCTAAGCAAAATGTTCAATCTTTGTCGTTATATTCCAATATTATAGATATTCATTTTTTTTATTATTTTCTTATCTCTAAAAAAAAAACATTTATATATATTAAAAGAAAATATATATATATATATATATATATACATATAAATTACATGAATGAAAAAGACCTATGCGAAGCGAAACTCCCCCCAACATAGATTAGTTCTGGTAAACACTCAAAATTCCGATATTACTCTAAGTGTTATATAGAATTTTCATTGTTATTAAGTATAATAATTAAATAAATTAACTATTTTATGTTTTTACTATGGATACACTTTAAAGACAGTTATGTAATAATTTTAAAATGTATCTAAATCTTAAACAAACAAAAAAAACTATGTTGGGAAGAATTGAAACTCTGATTTATAATAAAAAAAAAAGCTCACTCTAAAACACTTTCTTTCGATAGTGATATTGATAAATATATTATGAATCTAGCATGAGTGGCAAAAAGAAAATCAATAAATATATAAACATTATATTATATATACTCGAATGTAAAATAAACATAAAAAATAATAATATTTATGTATTATTATTAAAAACGTTGAGTTTGTTAAAAATAAAAAAAAAATAAATGAAATTTTAGAATGACTCATTAGTATTCACTAGAAATAGTTTTATTTCAAAAATTTCATAACTTTGGGTGGTTTGTATCATGCTTTGAATTAGCAAAAGTTCGACTAAAATGAACCCCTATATCATGGTTGTCAACTAGTTGACGATAAGCAAGATTTGTCAATCAATTGAATAATAATAAGAATAAACAACAATTTAAACATTTTTGACCCACTGTGAACAACAATCAAAATACTATTGTGAATACAACACATTTATTTTGTAATTTCAAAACAATCTGTCATTTGTGGTAAGAATTAAGTGTTAAGGATCTTTTCCAAGATTTGTGTTAAAATTGAAGTAAGAAGTGGACAGAGATTGCGGTGGAACTAAATCATTTTTCTTCTATATCGACGAGTATATTAAGACTTCTTTCGAAAACCTAAAGTTTTGTACAAATCTAAAACATAACCAAATTAGCTTATTATTTAAAAAAAACAAAAAGATAGATAGAATATCACAGAATCAATCGTAATTAAAAATCTGCTACGAATCTCGAAAACTTTATCATAGAATCCATTCGTAGTAGATTCGTAGGGAAAAATTAGGTACGAATTTCGAAATACATAGATTTTCCTAACTCTGAATCCGAATGAAACGGAAATATTTTAGCTTTCTCTACGCAAATTATTCTTCTCGTAGTCAAGTGGAAAACGGTTGTCTTAGTAAAAATGTGGGTATTTTTAATAAATTTTTATTCAAATTCAAGTCTCCTCTCCAGTGCGTTGAGCAGTGTTACCACATTTTTAATGAGTCCCAGCGGCTGAAAAAATGAGTAATTTTGAAAGAAAGGACCCATTTACTTTCAAAATGACTCATTTTTTCAGCCTCTGGGACTCATTAAAAATTAAATCTGTGGTAACTCTGCTCAACGCAATGGAGAGGAGACTTAAATTTGAATAAAAATTTATTAAAAATACCCACATTTTTACAAGACAACCGTTTTCCACTTGAATATGAAAAGAATAACTTGTCGGAGGGAAAGCTAAAATAAATACTTTGAAGACATACAAAAAATATCAAATTCATAATAGTCCACGAAAATTAGATAAAAAAAATGATGTAATTTCGAAAAAAATTCCGATAATGAAAGAGGGTAAAATTCAGTTTTTTTCCAAATTACTCGAAAACCAGTTTTTTTTGAAAAAAGTTATTGGTACACATTCTACACAAATGCGAGCTACATTAAGTCAAGTCTGGTTGCTTTAACGAATGAATTTAATCTATATATATCCGTTTTGACGAACAATTTAACTTTGGTACGTTATAACCTAAGAACGAATTGACACACAGAAGTCGTTAATATGTCATTTTGTAGATAACTGTACCGTTGTTGAGAAAAATAAAGGTTTTGGGAGTTATTGAACAAAATAAAATAAATTATTATTTCTAAGATGGCAGCATTTACCTTCCGGTTCCACACACGGTTTTACCAAACATAGCTAAAAACAAAACTTTAACCACTCAAAAACATACATTTATTACATCTTTTTGAAAAAAATGTACCACACCAAAATGTTTTCGACCATTTTTCTCCAAATCTTTCAATTGTACGATAAAAAGTGTCTGAATCTGTTTTGTGTAGAGAGACATGATGTACAATGAGTACCAACAACTTTTTTCAAAAAAACCTACGGTTTTCGAGTAAATTGGAAAAAAGATTGAATTTAAACCCTTTCCCCCACTCTAAATTGTTTTGTTCTGCTCCAAATTTAGGGTACTTTTTTAGAAAATGCTTAGAACGCAAAAATGAAGCTCTCCACCAAAATTCAGCTCTGTCGGAATTTTTTCGAAGTGAATATCTTATTTTCCTAGACTAATACTATTAAATTAACTGAATTTAAATAAATCACATATGTACATGTATTACATATATCACAAGAAACTATGTATTTTCGATAATATACAAGAATATTATGATTAAAAACGTAAATAGTCTTGAGAACACATTTTTAAAAAGCAAACAAAAAGGACAAATTCAATAACAAGACAAAAGTAAGAAAACAAATAAACAAAAGCATAGTTTTTAATCTGGAGTCTAAACTTTATCGTTTGAGGCAAATAACTCCTTTGCAAACATAATTGCTTCAACAGTTTCTAATTTAAATCTATTAAACTTTGATCTGAAAAAAATTCTTTTTGCGGCTGCAGAACTTTGAGGAAAAGTCATCAATTTCATAGTAAATTTAGAAATGGTCTCAAAAAAATAGGCTCTTCGCATGCATATCGGAATTTTAAAACATATATAAAACTCTTATGTTTTATCCGAAGGAAGGAAAGGAAATAGAGGCGTAGTTCAGACTATTCAATCTTTTTAAAATATTTTCTTCAAAATAAAATAAAAGTGATTTAAACTATAAATTGACTCGTGCTTAAAAAATGAGTCAAATCTAAAAAAAACTAGACCATTTTGACTCAAATGAGTCCCAGTGGTAACAGTGACATTAAGCACTTTTTTAAATTGAAAGAAAATGTAGACTGCTCCATGTGAACTTCGGAATCCTCACCAGCACCAAGCCCAAAAATTTTAACGCAGCAGCAAGCCGACAAAAGAAGTTTATTGATGAGGAAAATCTATCTTCTTGGAACTCCTGTTGCAAGTCCTCTAAATCGTACTTAAAATTTTACGCTATAATCTCGAAAACTATGCACACAACACTCTTGAGTGCTAAAAGCAATTTATTCTATAAGTCATAAGGGAGGTTTATAAAGCGGTCCGACCCCCTGCTGATAGATGGCGCTAGCTTTTTATCATCTAGTGGAATTTTACGTTTATATAAGAAACAGGAATTTTTCTATTTTTGTATAAACATAAGAGGAGTAAATGAAATAATAAGAAGAAAAATCGAAAGGAAAGAAGATCTAAAAATAAGCAACATTGTCATTGATATATTAATTCAGTTTTTTCAATCTCGAAATAAAATGCTTCATTCATTCTTTTGTGGGCGTAACAACGTACGTAAAGGCTAGTTTCTTATAAAACTGAAAAAGTTTCGATTTAATTATTTTTAAATTTGATGATTCATATCTATACGAACATCCATGTCAAATGGATTGCATGCATCTCTCAGTTGTTTTCTTTGGATTTTAAGCTTTTGACTTCGCCTTACAGCCTCGTTATTTGCAGCACAATAGCTTTGGAATCTATTTTATGTGTAAACAACAAAATTAAACACTTAACTTATTAACAATTTATATGAACCGAAATTTGTTTCTTTGTGAACAATTGATTTAGAAATTGAGGGTGAGAGCGTTCAATGAGCAAGGCGTTTTTCGATTCCATTCGGATTTTGTGAACACAATTTTTCCGTATTCGTAGAGTAACAATCCGTTCGGAGATTTGCTACGATGGAACCTGTGATAGGGCTGAGTATTTTTTTAAAAGAAATCAATAGATGTTTATTTCTTTGTAAAGAGGAAGGTATGTCTGGATATCAGCCAAAAGGCCGCTACTACTATTGTTGCAGCACTTCATCCTTTTTATGAAATTTTTCACGACCAATTCGCACATTAGCGGTTGTATGTCCTCGATAGTTTCACGATTTAAACCTTGAATCGATTGTGGAGCATTGGCATGGACCTTATCTTTTAACAACAACAACCATTTCAAATCTATTTCATATCGCTTTTTTGTTTGTTGTAAGAAACCTTCAAAAAGTAGTGTGCGTGTAAAGTCTATTTATGTACGTAAGAGTTATATTAATAAAAACTACAAAAATTGAAAACTCCATATCAAAAATTAGCAACAAAATTAATAAACATTTTTAGTGGATCCACGTAAGAAGCAGTTCTTATATTATTTGTATCTTGAATATTTCAAATGTTTATATTTATTGAATAAGATATGTTTTTAGTTCTTTAAAAAACACGAATTTTATTAATTAATTCCCGGAACGACAAATGATGAAATGATTCATCAATTTTTTGCTAACGAAACAAACTAAGGCATGCATATAGCATTTAAATTAAAACAAATATTATGAACAAAGTTTTTGCACAACGCTCATATCCCACATATTAGCTGCGTTTTATTATCTACGGATCTGGGTCTGGGTTATTTTTTAACACGTATTACAAAAACAACACGAGATCCAGGTTTCTACCTGGGTTTGCATATATTAGTATTGCGAGCAGGGGTAAATAACCCAGATCGTTTTATTTTTACGGGGTAAACCATATGGGTTCTTGGCGATAGTAAAACACGGCTATTGAGATCTTATTAATAAAATGTGCAAAGATACAAATTCATTAAAACCCCTATGTTATTTTAGTATATTAAACCCCCTTCCCATACTACGCACTTGATATCATTTTAACTGACGTCATGAGTTAATTTTTTAAAAAACGGCAACAATAAAGTAGGCTTGTTTGCATTTTTTATTTGCAAAATAAGGCAAATTAAAAATAATAAACTCACATGTATTCTTATTTTATTTTTTATTAATAATATGGGTACCCGTTCTTATAAAATGAATAAGTAAAGTTAATGTTTTTCAAACCATTTTTTCGTTGTCTCTTATGGGAAATATTGAACGTCATATCGAAAAAAATTGCATGTTCAAATCAAATCAAAAAATTAGCAAGAAAATCTGAAATCAATAAATGTTTATTAAAAAATTTGATTTTTGACAACGATAATACCAATTTAATAATTTTCTGGATAAATGTCAACTAATATAGTGATAATTGACAACAGTAATAAGGCATAAGGGGGTGCAAATGGGGACGTTAACTCAATTATTCTCAGCAATCTGGAATAACTTTCTGTTGTTGTAATGCGTGCAAAACCACATCTGATGAAAAAACAGCTGCTCTCATGAAAGCTATCTTGAGTTATCCTAAAAAAATTGGAATAACTAGCTATCCGAGAACAAATGTATAGAACCAGCTGACTGCAAAATTTGTTGGTATGCGTTTTGCTTTGATTTTTTGACAGCTTTCAGCTAACCTATCTGATTCGTCCACAGATATACCCCGATAGCTTGGTATCCGAGATAACATATCTAATAAGTGAGTGATCGCCCGCAATGTCTCTCAGAATGTTTCCCACTCTCCAACAGGGATCGTGAACGGTGGTGTATATTTTACGTCAGAATTTATTGGTACCGGCAATGAAATATAGCTCGAAAATATTCCACCAGGAGCTATGATTAGCAATATGCATAGTACGTTCGTTTGAACTCGAATTATTTATCAGATTCCAATCAAATTTTGGCATAGTATTCTAGGGGCACCATATGAACATAAAATGGGACATCTGACTTATGGGCATGAAGCACGTTAAAGAACCAAAAGTTATTGCAGAAATCAAACAGTTGAATCTAAAATAAATATATGTTAAAATGGACAAGACTAGATATCAATTTATAAAGTTATAATATTTTATGTGAAAGGGGCCTTTTGTAAGATAACATACTTGCAGCAAGAGACCAATGCTTTTTAGGTCCAATATTTCTGAATGAAACAACAACTTGGACATATTCTTAAACGCAAATCTTGCGCAAGATTATACTAAGCAAACTGTGCCTAAATTTAACATTTATACAAGTATATTTTGCGCACTTCACTTACTTTTCAATTTTAAACGAGTGCGTGCATTTGGTAAGCATGAGACTTGCTTTTGCAAATCTAGCGTTTAATAATTTGGCCTTTGGGTGTGCTATAAGCAATATATTTTTTGGCTAGAGTTATGTTCTAACCAAGGTGAAGGCAAGAAATCTTAACGAAGAAATAGCTATAACGCCAACAAAAGAAGTTCGGTAAGTAGCCCAATCAAATTGTTGTTTTATTCAAATCATTCAACATAATAAATGTTTCTGAACATTAAGAGTATGAAATGTATTGTATTGTATTTATAAATGTTTGTTTAGTCATTTTCCAACTATTTGTATTTTGTTAGAAAATTGTTTATTGTTTTCTTGTTTAGGGACTATTATACTGATATAGTAAATAAAGTATTTAATAACAAACAACTACATAATTGTGTAAATAATTGAGATTAAAACAGTAATCAATGGAATTGAAGTTTTACAAAATTAAAAATGTTAGGCACTCTTAAAAAATGAATAATTTGTTTCGATTGTTACTTATGGGGAAAAGATTGAATATTTTAACATTGCATATAATTGATTACCCTTGAAAGGTCACCAAAATACGCTTTCACGTTAGGCACATTTATATTTATATTGAGTTCCAAAAATGATAAGATTATACATTTCATACTCACATAATGTATATATGTATTGAGATGTAGACCCATAACAAGTATGTTATCTATTTAAAATAAACCATGTTATCGGTTTCACAAAACTATTTTTATTTAATTTAAATCAAAATGTATGTTGTTAGGCAGCTAGATACATTATTTTGTTAAATTAAAAAAAAAAATCTCATTTTTTCCTTGTTACCTATATATGCGATGATAACCAAAACATACAGCTTACTTGTTAGCTTAGTATTTTTGTAATAAAAAGTTTACAACTACTTTATTAAATTCATCTGCATATTTCAGGTGAATATTGTGCTTTCCTTCTGGGAATGAATAATATCTGACAAAACATTAATGTGTAAGGTAATGCCCTAGCAGCTATTAAAGCGAACTCTCACCTGCATCCTAGAATCCTCTTACGAATGTAAGGAATATGTTCAGCGGCTATCATAGGATCATTCGCTCCATGCAAAATAAGAGTAGGTACTCTGATTTTTTCCAGTTCTTCTTTACAGAAGTCGCCATTTCTCTCTTTGAATAGAGCTACCATACCATCGACCCACTCGGACCACAATTCCGAGAACTGATTAGCGCCATACAATTTCTCCATAGGATCTCTCATTCGTTGGGACCATGTCGAAACGTCACGCATACCTGTACAAAAGAGATAACCTTTTAATATGCTAGAAATTCCAGATTTCTCTACTGCGCAACCTTCTATGACTTTAATTTCTTTTTCATTAATATAAGCACCAGCACCCCAAATTACCAAATTATCTACAATATGAACATGTTTTCCAGCGAGGATTAGAGCAGTAATGCCACCATCACTCCAGCCAAGAATGGAGAAACTGGAATAGCCCAGAGCATTCATTAAATCCTTTGCACATTCAGCATCATTACGAAAGAAATCCAAACCAAATTTTCTTTTGGGAGGTATGGATTTGCCGTAACCTGGCGGATCCCATGCTATGATTGTGTAATCGGGCAGCAACTGTGGGAGTTTTTCAATCTGTGGTTTAAAGTCGGTCCATGCAGATCCAATTGCGCCTGGCATTAGCAAAATACCATTGGAGCCATTACCCGATTTGACGTAGTTAATATCAATACCACCGACATTCACCTTTTGTTCCGATATGCTACTACTACTTGAAATTGAATCCCGTCTAAAAATTCCAATTGCCGATTTTACACTTTGTAATAGTCTTTGCCTAGGTAAGAGGCTGATCATTTTCAGTTGGTTTTTGTTTTTGTTCTGTGTTTGTTGTTGACTTTCAGTCCAGTTGTCATTGGAGATCGTTGATTAACTTCCAGCTTCCACCATACTATAATCTCTGGCTTCCACATTCCACCCAAATCTGACACTCATATAAAAGAGCAGTCTTATCTCCAGGGTTAATACTTTAGTACTATGTAGATATTTAATTTAAATATATATTAAATTTGCTAGGCGCGCAAATGCAATTTTGAAATTAAATAGTTCAATCACTAGTTGAACCATGATCGCGCACATAAGCAACTTTAAAATCAATACAATATTTATTCAGTTTTTTTGTTTAGTATAGATTTATTTAGCATTCAATTTGCTATTTGTTAGCTCTTTTACATTATTCATTAATAGTTTTCTTTTACAAAATAAATAATTGAGTGCTTAAATCTAGGTATATTTGTTTCTAATTTAATATTTATTAGGAAGGCAATTGAAAATGTGTATTCCTTTAAAAATTAACATGTTTGTTGTTCTACTATATTTCTAAAAAATGGTAAGTGCAAGTTGTTATTCAATTCAATTCAATTCAATTCTTTCTTTATTTTTCAAATCATAAAATACAATTTTAGATATAAGAAATAATTACAAAGCATGGCAAATATGCCGTCTGCCGTAAAAAAAAATTACTTATACAATAAAAAATTTTAAAATATAATAAGAGAGTTTGATATAACAAAGTTGTGCTCATTTAAAGTTAATTATAAGTTATTTTTATACACATATATTTAATTTGGGATTAATAAATAAACAAACTGTGACCTTTAGTTTAGTAAAAACAAAGATAAATTAATTTTGGTTAAATATTTTAGATATATTTAAGGCTTAGAACCGTTTTGTATATAAAAAGTTAGAAAGAAAGAAAAAATAATTAATCTGGACTTTTAGTTTAGTCAAAACAAAAACATATACAGAAGTGAAAAAGGGCTTTTAGTTTAGCTAAAACGAAAATAATCTGCGACATGCGGTTTTTAAAATACCTATTCAAATAGTAGTGGTGACTTTATTCTTCAAAACATGTTCAAATACTAATCTCGATATTTTTTTGCGTGCGAAACATATCCTACAAGAGACTTCCAACCACGGCCACCATTCAAAATATTTATACATTCTTCTAAAGAAAGGAAACTTGCGGAAAAATGAAGTCTACGGATCTCTTGTAAAATTGGACAAAACGCTATAAAATGTAAGATATTTTCATTCGTACCAAGGTTGCAAAGAGAACAGATAGGATTTAAGTCAGATCTATATGGTCTACAATTCAGATCCAGCATTTCAGTTCTGGCTTTGAAAATTAGGCTCATTTCTGAAACTGAAAACTCGTTTCTAAAATAGTTATCCTCGCCTAGAGTAAAACTTAATTGCCTATAAACACTCCTTGAAGCTGAATAATGAGAACCACGTTCTATACATTTCTGGAAAAGTGTCTCATCTATACAAGCTATGCAGTCGTATAAAGACAATTTTAATTCTTCATTATTGTCAGTTCGTAATAAGATCGGAAAGTCGTGTGTAACAGCTAGATCGTACCAATTTTTTACTGGACTGTAAACTTTAGTAAAACAAATATTAAGGATCCGTTTTTGGAGGTTTTGGTCTGATCTATTCATTACCTTTACAATGTAATCCGCATTTGCATTTAAGTTTTTTAGAAATATTTGAGGTAAGCCAAACTCCACTTGGATGGCATAATTTGGGGTGTTCTTAGGTAACCGGAAGATTGGTTTAAAAAAATATCTTTGAACATTTTCTAGTTCTTCTAGCTGTTCATACCCATATACTTCGCTTCCATAGCAGAGGCAGCTATTCACTGTAGCATTGAATACTTTGAATTTTGAAACTGAGTCTACAAAAATATTGCTACAAAAATTAGACCACATGCTGTTTAAAGAAACTTTAGCAGCTTTTTATTTTTTCTTTAGCATGAGCGTGCGTATTTAAGTTATATGTTAGTACATATCCCAGATATTTAAATTTATCCACGACTTCTATAATATCGTTCCCTAGAGTCCGGTTTCGGCCATAACCTATAGATCTGTTGTGTGATCTGAAGATCATAATTTTCGACTTTGAGCTGTTGATTTTGAGATCCCAACTATCACAGTATTGTTTTAGCTTATTTATTTGAAGTTGTAAAGTAAGCGGGCTATCTGACAGGATAACAAGATCGTCTGCATAAAGAAGAACCTTAATAGTTACATCACCTATTACAATCTCCTGGGATGTGATTTTCAATATCATTTATAAATAGAGAGAATAACAAAGGACTTAAAACACAGCCTTGGGAAACACCAGTTTTACATTTGAAGTCTCTCGATTTCCTAGGGCCGTTCTGAACGAAAGCATTAGAGTTCTCAAGCATCTTCTCATAGAATTTTATGAACTTTGTTGATAAACCTATTACTGAAAGCTTGTAGATCAATGACTTTCTATTGACTGTGTCGAATGTAGCCTTTAAATCGACAAAAAAAGCATACAAACATTTCTTTTTATCAATAAATCGCCTAGCCACTGTGTTTAACACAAAAATTTGATCTATAGTCGAAAGGTTTACGCGAAAGCCAGCTTGGCAGCAACTGATTATATCGTTTTGCTCAACCCAATTTGTAAGCCTTAAGTAAAGTAATGAGTTTAACACAGCAATACCCCTATAGTTTTCCGGCTGATCCCGATCGCCTTTCTTAAAGATAGCTGATATTTTGGAACACCTAAAGTTTTCAGGAACTATCTCCTCATTGTATAACCTATTGAAGAAACTTAAGATGTATTCCAAAAACTCTGGAGTAGCATATTTATAGAATTCAGCTGGAATACCATCAGGGCCAGATGCTTTGTTATTTTTCATTTTCATTAGAGATGATTTTAATTCCGTCATTGTAAATGAGGAATCTAATTCTGGTATGATAACATTTGGGATGGCAAAACTAATCATGCTAAAATTTGGATTGGGCAACAGAAGTTTTTCAAAATAAGCCACGAGAACATTAACATTAATCGAAAGTGTATTATTATTATTCTGACCATTTAAAAAGCGAACAGAATTCCAAAAAGATTTTCAATCTTTACAGACACTCAGTTTCGAAGCTACGTTTTGTAGGTATCTATTCTTTTTTTGAGTATAGATTCGTTTGTATTTTTGGTTTGCTTGTAAATATAAATATTTGGTGCCAGGGTTATTTGTTTTTCGGAAAAGTTTCAAAAATGCAAAAGATTTTTTCCTAGCCTTTTTGCAGTCATTATCGTACCATTTAGAATAAAAAGTGTTCCTAACACTATTTTGATTGTTGAAATTTGAGGATTGTCTAATCGTTGTAAGTATCGAAGTAGATATTTGTTCTAAATTGGTCGCTTCTATGAATGGTAAGCTTGCTATATGTTGATTAAGCTTTCTAATATAATTGTTTAAGTTTTTATCACTCCATTTCAATCTGAGAGTGTTTTCTGTCGACTGTAGGCTTATAAAGTTATTATCTAAACCGCAAGTTACGAGAATAGGGAGGTGTTGCGAGAAATTTTCTGGAAGAATTTCAAAGTTTCGTGTTGTGCTTAACCAATCGCCTTTGATAAGACATAAATCTTTCACAGAGCAACCTTGGGCAGAAATAAATGTAAAGTTACCGTTTGAGTCGTTAGAACTTATTCCATTTAATAGAAGAAATCCAAAGTATTCAATCATTTCCACTAGATATTTACCATTCTGATTGAGACAAGTATCTAAAGATTTTCTTTCAATTGAAAAATTGCCGTTATTTAAATTAATTGGGTTCTGGTAGTCACTTATACGACCATTTAAATCGCCAATTATCATCGAATTTTCATAATTGTTACTATTAAGAAAATTGTATAGCTCATTATATTTCGTATTCCAATCATTATAATTCAAGTACACCGGAAGTATTTGAAAATGTTTTTTTTGATGAATAATCTCTATAAGAGTTATATAATTTTCAAAGTTTTTAAAATTTATACTAATATTTTTATAAGTGTTTTTAATACCAAACATAAGACCACCACTAGCTCTACCAAGTGTATGGTTTCTGATTGCTGGTATACATTTTATATTAAAATATTTAGTATAATGCAGGTTATTTTCGTTTTCTAAAAAAGTTTCCAAAAGAATAAAAATGTCATATTTAATTATAAGATTAAAAAATTCGGGCATAATTAATTTGTTTTTAAAACCTGTAATGTTATAACAAAAAATATTAAATTTAAAATTATTTGTGTAAGAATTAATATCTTGGCAGACGGCGATGTAATCCTATCTTAGGCTAGGGCCTGCACCTTCATTATATACGTGACCACCCACAGATGGCGCTGGTGTCAAATAATTCCTGGTTTTGTTAGAGTTGACGTCTATTACCCCGTTTATATGAGTGAATTGAGGAATCGAATTGAATCGAATTGAGATTTCGATTCAGGTATATAGCCTCGTGGGATCGGAAGATTGAATTAAAATGGAATCGAAGTGACAATTTGAGCTTACAGAATAAACAACAAAAACATGCAACAGAAAAAAATACAAAGAAACCGGAAACCCACTGAACACAAAAAAACACTATTGGTGCACACACACACTAAGAATCAGATGTGAATTCGATTCTTCAATTCCTCGATTCAGGTATATAAGTACATTTTCAATTCGATTAAGCTCTTCTAGTGGGATTGGATCGAGTAATCCTATTTTAATCCGATTCAAGTATATAAGGAGCTAAATCCTGATTCAATACCGATTCAATTCTCCATATAAACGTAGTATATGTTGCTTACATCAAAGAAACATGCTGAATCATCACCAAAGTTTGTTTTGATGTAATCAAGCTCTTGTTTTGAGGATATTTGCATACCTCGAAAGCTGTCATACGCAAAAGTGAAATTTCCAATTTGTAGTTTAGCACCTTTAACAAAAATTTTGGTGTCCGGATTTTTTGTGCTTAATTTATTTTTTATGTCAAATAGTTGCTTTCTCTTGGTGCGGTAAATTAGTGATTGCTCACGATGTATGTACACCCCGGTATTATTGAGCTTAGGAGCAGCGTCCATAATTTTTGTGACGGTGTCGGCGCTTTCGAATTTAAGAACCATTCCGTCATTGTAAATGAGGAATCTAATTCTGGTATGATAACATTTGGGATGGCAAAACTAATCATGCTAAAATTTGGATTGGGCAACAGAAGTTTTTCAAAATAAGCCACGAGAACATTAACATTAATCGAAAGTGTATTATTATTATTCTGACCATTTAAAAAGCGAACAGAATTCCAAAAAGATTTTCAATCTTTACAGACACTCAGTTTCGAAGCTACGTTTTGTAGGTATCTATTCTTTTTTTGAGTATAGATTCGTTTGTATTTTTGGTTTGCTTGTAAATATAAATATTTGGTGCCAGGGTTATTTGTTTTTCGGAAAAGTTTCAAAAATGCAAAAGATTTTTTCCTAGCCTTTTTGCAGTCATTATCGTACCATTTAGAATAAAAAGTGTTCCTAACACTATTTTGATTGTTGAAATTTGAGGATTGTCTAATCGTTGTAAGTATCGAAGTAGATATTTGTTCTAAATTGGTCGCTTCTATGAATGGTAAGCTTGCTATATGTTGATTAAGCTTTCTAATATAATTGTTTAAGTTTTTATCACTCCATTTCAATCTGAGAGTGTTTTCTGTCGACTGTAGGCTTATAAAGTTATTATCTAAACCGCAAGTTACGAGAATAGGGAGGTGTTGCGAGAAATTTTCTGGAAGAATTTCAAAGTTTCGTGTTGTGCTTAACCAATCGCCTTTGATAAGACATAAATCTATCACAGAGCAACCTTGGGCAGAAATAAATGTAAAGTTACCGTTTGAGTCGTTAGAACTTATTCCATTTAATAGAAGAAATCCAAAGTATTCAATCATTTCCACTAGATATTTACCATTCTGATTGAGACAAGTATCTAAAGATTTTCTTTCAATTGAAAAATTGCCGTTATTTAAATTAATTGGGTTCTGGTAGTCACTTATACGACCATTTAAATCGCCAATTATCATCGAATTTTCATAATTGTTACTATTAAGAAAATTGTATAGCTCATTATATTTCGTATTCCAATCATTATAATTCAAGTACACCGGAAGTATTTGAAAATGTTTTTTTTGATGAATAATCTCTATAAGAGTTATATAATTTTCAAAGTTTTTAAAATTTATACTAATATTTTTATAAGTGTTTTTAATACCAAACATAAGACCACCACTAGCTCTACCAAGTGTATGGTTTCTGATTGCTGGTATACATTTTATATTAAAATATTTAGTATAATGCAGGTTATTTTCGTTTTCTAAAAAAGTTTCCAAAAGAATAAAAATGTCATATTTAATTATAAGATTAAAAAATTCGGGCATAATTAATTTGTTTTTAAAACCTGTAATGTTATAACAAAAAATATTAAATTTAAAATTATTTGTGTAAGAATTAATATCTTGGCAGACGGCGATGTAATCCTATCTTAGGCTAGGGCCTGCACCTTCATTATATACGTGACCACCCACAGATGGCGCTGGTGTCAAATAATTCCTGGTTTTGTTAGAGTTGACGTCTATGTTGCTTACATCAAAGAAACATGCTGAATCATCACCAAAGTTTGTTTTGATGTAATCAAGCTCTTGTTTTGAGGATATTTGCATACCTCGAAAGCTGTCATACGCAAAAGTGAAATTTCCAATTTGTAGTTTAGCACCTTTAACAAAAATTTTGGTGTCCGGATTTTTTGTGCTTAATTTATTTTTTATGTCAAATAGTTGCTTTCTCTTGGTGCGGTAAATTAGTGATTGCTCACGATGTATGTACACCCCGGTATTATTGAGCTTAGGAGCAGCGTCCATAATTTTTGTGACGGTGTCGGCGCTTTCGAATTTAAGAACCATTGTCGTTTTTTTTGTTTGCCGGTTTGTGTATTCCTGTGTTTTTTGTAGTGATAACTCTGTATTTTCGTTGAGATTAATAAGGCTTAGACAAGTTTGTGTTGCAAAGCTAAGCTTGTTTTCCATCTTATCTGAAGGGAAATGCATGACGACAGAATTTTCATTTGATTTCTTAGATATAGCCTCGAGTTGTTTCTCTAAAGTGACACAATAACTTTCAAGTGTAGAGATTCGCTCTGCAAGCTGAGTGTTTTGCAAACGGAGTAGCTGCATGTCTTTTGAAATTAACGAGATATCTTCTTTCGTTGCAATGTTTTTGAGATGATGATTTAAAAATATATTATTTCTCGTACATTTTTTCCCCAGAACAAATTGTATCTCTAATTTTTCCCGACCAGTACTCACTTCAACGCAAAATAAAAATCTTTATTTCGAAGTGTACATAAAAAAATCTCCACTTAATTTTTCCAAGACAAACAATGTCCGAATCACTATTTTGCTAGACAAATTGCGATGTTTGATGTAAATCGTGCTCTTCATCACCTTATATCGTATTCCATAGCCTTTGCAATATAAAAACATATTAGGTAGTAGGTATATGACCAGAAAAAATTATGGGAAAAAGTGTGTACGTAAATTAGTTGCAAGAATTAAATCAATTCAACAGCTGATTTCAGTTAGGCAGCAGCGTAGCTATAATGAGAATTAGTAGGTACAACGAGGACGTACTTTGAATGAAATTATGAAAATATTTCTGAGATTTATTTGGTGTTTTCTTATCCAAGTATGTTTTTGTATAAATTTTAACAGGATTGATAAATAAATTAAGAAAACTAAATGAGCTTTAAAACTTAGAGATTGAAGCTGAAAAAATCGAGAAATCAGAAGAAAAAATTAGTATCGAAACGGGCCAAGTAATATTTTTGCATATATGTATTTCATTGACTTTACATAATGTATGTATAATGTATACTAAAATGCTTGCATCTCACTCAAAAACTCTTCTGAACACTTTTCAAGCGAGTTTGTGCGAGAATTGTTTGTTTTGACTTAAGCGCGTCAAGAAAAAATATCAACCTATTTAATTTCAGTGCTTATATTATTTTATATTTCATTCTTTCTAATTTGAAGTTGCTTCTCGCATTGCATCCCTTTGTCGCACCACTGAACGCACAGTCTTAGAAACACTCAAACGAACTTGTTATTTTTGTTAAATGATGTTTAATCTTTAGCGTTATTTTTCTCATTCATTGTAAATGCTTTAAAATGGATATATACTATTTCATATTATTACATCATATTATATATCATATTATCTATATTATAAACCTGTTTTTTTTTTAAACACATAACTCAACATGAAATTTAGAGCAAAGCAAGTTAAACAATGTACATTATTTCTTTAAAAGCAATCACCAACATTAATATCATCAGTGACTGTGTTATTCTATTTTCCACTGCTAAACATTTCTGAGATACGCTTCTGTTCTCATTTGAATTTATTGTTTATCTCTACACCTTCAAAATTTTGCTTGAGATAAAATAATGTAGAGATAAAATTTGCATTTGCTCGAACTGAGTACTAGGCTAAACACAATTACCGCTTTCACACGCCAAATCGATTTATCATGTCGACGAAGTATCTCGTTGTTGCATGAGCATTCACACGCACTTACGTCTATGTATGATTATATGTTAAAACCAGCTGGCAAATAGAAAAGTTATCAAATTTACACCAATTTGAAATCTCGAAAGCTTCATGCTGATATCTCGGATTTCGCTTTGGTGGGAACATATTAGATCCAATTTAACAATGCGTGTGACATTTAAGATGTCAACAAATGACGGCAGCTATAATATAGTTCGGAAAATGGTAAGGTAGTTCGAGAATCGATAGTATAGTTCATTCGACGAGTTCACTAATTGAAATAAACGCGAAAGCGAATCTATTGCCAATCTCTTCAGCTTAGAGGGAGTAGAAAATTGCACTAATCAGCATGATTATATTATAATACTACGTATCCACCGAACTTTAATCTCTTGTAGATTAACAAATCTCAAAAAATGTTTCAACAACTCCAAAAGTAGATTAATATTGACAGCACGATTCAAAATGCATATAACTTTTCATTTTCTCTTATGATGTAGAAGTGAGACAGGCAGCTTCATCTTTATCAACCGAAGAGAAAGATTCACTTTCCCGATGAATGTGTTCATTTCGATATGGAAAGAGGGTAGTTCGGTTGAAGATTTAAATGAGATTTATTTTAAATCTTCATCTGAGAAGATTAAAATTTGTATTTTAAATCCTGAAGATCTGTAGGAGATTTAGCTAAATCTACTTAAATCTCGGCTTAGTGGTCGGTGGAAACGTAGTATAACCATTATATAGATATTAATAGTACTATCATGACGACGAAATTCATCCAGCCTGGAATAAGTTCTACTACTCATCATGAGTTCCACTACCAAATCGGAGGTTAGGTGGTGTTGGTGTGTCAAGAAAATGCGTATGAAGGGAAAAAGTGTGATAATAAATTGATGAGAGAAATATATAAAAAAATTTGTTATAAGTTAGAGGAGGAAAGGAAAACAATTTATTTCTTAGGTTTTTTTGGTTTTTTATTAGGATTTTTTTGTTCAGTGGGAGCTAGTTGTGTGTGTGTGTTTTTTTTCTACGGGCAGATAGAATGAAAATTGTTTGATGGCTGTAGGAAATATTTAAATATTCAGGTATACAGTTGTGTGCAACGGTAATTACATTATAAAATAATTTTTTTTACCAAATGATCAAACATGATAATAATTTAACAGTTACAATTTGAGATTTCTGTTAATCGTTGTGCAAAAAAAAATTTTCTTGTGACAAAATTTTTTTTTATTTTATATTAATAATTTTTTGGATTTTGAAAAAAAAATTGTTCTGAAAATTCAGATTTGATACGTAATTTCGTAAAAAAAATCAATTTGACGAATTTTCGAATAAGAATTGTTTATTAATAGGTATTATATATTTTTTTAAGTCGTTTTTTACTTATTTTTTTTAAATGAGTATTCAATAATATATATATACATTTGAAAATATTATTTAAAAAATCTTCAACATATTTAATTTTCCAAAATATTGTTTTTTTCAAAATCCAAAAAATAGCAACAATTTTTTTTTTGAAAATTCTTGGAGCCGTTTTTGAGAAATACATTTTTTTCTTAACGGTTTTTAACATTTGTACTGGAGCTACCGTTGTTTTTTTATTTTAGAAAAATAGTTTTTTTTAACTATTCAAGATAATGTCAAAAAACTACTAAATACGAAGTTTCGAAAAAATCTATTAGTCGTTTTCGAAATTTTGAATTTTCAAAAAAAAAATTATTTCCAAAATAATTTGTTTTGAAAAATGTTGGTATACAATAGAGTTTAAACTTTCTAGGAGCTTCTGCGTAAAAAATTAAAAAAAATCAGATTAACTGTTTCCGAGAAAATCGAAAACCAAAAACATGGTTCTACTAGAGGTACCAAAAAAACAATTTTTTCCAAAAAAAAAATTATTAAAAGGTACCCTTTCCCTTCATTAATGAACTAATTTTTTTTTATAAAAATCGTTGGAGCCGTTTCTGAGAAAAATAAGATTTCTATTTTTGGCCAAAAAAAATGTATGGGAGCTACTGTTATTTGTCGTCTTAGAAAAAAATTAAAAAAACGTGTGGGCATATTACCGAAAAAAACAATATGTACCAAGTTTGAAAACAATCTATCAAAGCGTTTAGGCTGTAGACTCGAGGACAGACAGACAGACGGAATTAGGGGACCCACTTTTTTGGTGTTCCCTCTGATCGTAATGTCATGTTTAATTTTTAGAAAAAAAAAATTTTGAGGAAAATAATATTTACCTTTTTGGTCAAAAAGAAAGTTTGGCAGGTACCTAGGTAGGTACTGTCATCTTTCGTCTTAAAAAAGCTGAAAAAAGCTTGTAACATGTTTATGAAAAAACACGTTTAGGTTGTAAACTCGAAGACAGACAGACAGAGAGACGGAATTGCGAACCCATTTTTTCGTCTTCGCTTTCATCGTAATGTCAAGTTTGATCAAAATCTCGAGTTCGATTTTTTTCGAATCCATAACTTGTAATATATTTAGTGCCTACATTTATAATATCGCTAGTCAAAAAAAAAAATTTAAAAAATACTACCTAGGTATACCTACTTTATTTCCTAATAAAACTGCCTGGAGAAAAAATTAAATTATTCTCAATACATATTATATTTGAAAAATAACAAAAAGTACCTACATATGTACATATTGTATGTAGGTGGGTATCTGGGTACACATGTACCTACCTAAACAAAACATATTGAAATATTTCAACATTGCTTTGCTATTTTTGCATAGAAAAAGTGAAAAGTAGCAACGTTGCTACAATTCAAAATCCTAAAATCCACCAAATATCTAAAATTTGAAAGAAAAATTTAAAATAAATTCTATAATATCTTATACATGCATGTATATCCATATACATTCTTACTTCAAATTCATGTATACGCCAATAGCCTTGATATAATTTATTTATACCTACCATATTTTGAAGGTTGCCATGGCAAAAACAGCTTAATCGGTTTTCTCCCTTACCCTCTATATTGTTGTCAGAACTAATAAGTTTTGACCGTCGCCCTTGCTTTTTTTCGTATTTGCCTCTACATTTACTTCTTCCATATAAACAATTCAATATCAAGAATAGAGAAACTAGCGCCCTCATCGTCGGAACTACTAGCTAAAAAATTCAGTCTCGTAGTAGTACTATAGGTTTCATATACAAAGGTATAACTTGACTTTAGATACAAATGTAATCATGCCCTAACCATTTCCTACATAATTCTGGTGTGAACCTAAACTAAAGCAACAACCAATCAAAATACTCGTTGTAAATTTTCACTAACGGAAGTGAAAACACTTTTAAATTCGTTCCCAAGCTTGAGCATTTGGTCGAAATTTTGTGCCCATTCAAGTAAAATTCTCTGAAGGAAAAGGTTGTGTCGTTTTGAAGACGGAGTCTTCATCAATTTGTGGCTATTTTATTAAATCAAAGAGAATTAAATAATTCAGCATATATTTTACTAATAAAGGTAAGAAATTTATTTTAAAATAAATAATTATGTTTTTCTTAGTGTTTAATTAAGAATGAAAGCTAAGAATTGTGCAGTGTTGAAAAAGATATTTTAAAATTAAAGATGGCTGTTCTGCATACAGTAGATGGCCATTTCGAAAAAATTTCCCAATTTTGTTTGGCTTTAAAAAAAATGGGATTTCTTTTTTAAGTTTTTTTTTTCCTTATTTACAATTCTGAATGCAAAGTTGTCGATTTTTGTTGATTTTTTTTTTTTATAATAATGGTCTAATTTTCATAAAATATAATTTATTAACTTTTTATATCTAAACGCAAGCGCGTACATAGCTCTGTTGCCATTGATTTTATGTATAATATTTTCTTCTTTTTTCTTAGAACAAACGGAAAGGCGTTCGTTAGTTTTTTTTTTATTTCAAGTAAATGAGTCTCCGACATGGCGGACGACGAGCAATTTTCACTGTGTTGGAATAATTTTAACAGCAATTTATCTGCTGGTTTTCACGAATCGCTATGCCGAGGCGATCTAGTGGATGTCACTTTGGCGGCAGAAGGCCAATTTGTGAAGGCGCATCGGCTAGTCTTATCCGTATGTTCGCCATATTTCCGCAAAATGTTCACCCAAATGCCAGCGAACCAGCATGCATTCGGTAAGAGTAAATTTATATTAATTTCCATTCAATTTGTATTAAATAGTTTTTTTTTATTTTGTCTGTTTAGTATTTTTAAAAGATGTAAGCCACTCAGCTTTAAAAGATCTAATACAATTTATGTATTGTGGAGAGGTGAATGTGAAGCAAGAGGCGTTGCCTGCATTTATCAGTACAGCTGAGGCCCTGCAGATTAAAGGACTCACAGACGTAAGTATTCACATTTGTTTTTTTTTTGTTATGTATATTTCTCTGAACTATTGGTTGTCTACGTTACCATCCTATAACTTCACAGATTTTCGAAAAAGTAATTTTTTTCGACGCAAAATCCTCATGTAGCTTTTTTTATATTTTCTAAGGTGTTTTTTTTTGTTTGCAAAGCATTTGCTTGGTTGTCGGTTGTATGTAACCAAAAAAGAAAAATAAATTATGTTGTGCTGGCTTGGGTAATGCCGCTTGTCCCACTACCGGTTGTTTGCGTCTGTTAGATTTCAAATGAATCATCCTCCATTTTGTTTCATGCATGGCGCGTGGATTTCTAACGAAAGCACACTCAAAGAAAAAGTGTTCTTGTTGATCTTAATTGTTGTAATACATTTTTTGGAAAGAAATTTTTTTTTATTGTAGAATTGAAATATGTCTTGCGGTGATTTCGTGTCAATTAATAGGATTCTCTACTAAAGCCAAAGCCAATACTTTTTTACTTCGTAAGGAACGAATACGTTTCAAATTTCCGTTAATGTGTGTGTTGCTCTTGGCAGTTCTAAAAAAAAAAAAAATAAAATCTGCAATTCGTTAATGCATCATTTCGTTTTTGTTTTCTGATACATCCGCTGGGGGGGGGGTTCCCCAAAACTTATTGTACTTTTTTAATATTGGTTTCAAAGAAGTTTTGAACAATATTTTTTTCTGTACGCTGCCAATAAAAACTTCATTGACAACACAACATTTGAAAAATATTGTGAATAAAAATTTCCCGCAAGTTTTTCTCCAATTCGAATTTTGGGAACGTGCATAATTACTACGTTTATATGGAGAATAGAATCAGTTATTGAATCAGGATTTAGGTACTTTTATACATGAATCGGATGAGTACTCGATATTCAATACGGATTTGTTTTTCAGATAAAAATTGGTTTTAATTTTAAACGAATCTGATTTTCAGAAAAAAAATTGAGGGCAAATCGACTGCAGATCGTTTTTTTTTTTTAAGTTGGCAGTTGAAAACAGCTACCACCATTTTTCTCGTTGTTAGATTATTTTCGTTACGCATGAATTGTAACACACGAACCATTTTTTTTGTTTGTTGCGGTCAACGTAATAGATTGTTCAGTGACGATAAAGTTAGAACAGGACAGCAGATTCAGAAAAAATCACATTGTTCACGCTAATTTCAGAATAACTATTAAGAACTATTAGGTACATTACAATATTTCAGTATTATGCATTTTCTTTTGGATTTCTGTTTCATTGAAGTAAAATAATTCACAAAATTTCTTTCTACATGATACAAGACGTGTTTTATTTTACAAATTTATTTTCGGTTATATTAATGCCTGATTTAATAAAAACAAAGCGTAAAGGCCCGTTTACTGATACGAATCATAAGTATTTATGTTCAACTTAAAAAGCTTAAGGGCTACTTTTTCCTCTGCGTAAACTGTCACATAAGTTCTTAAGTAGAACTTAAATGCTTAAGTTGTGTATCAGCAAACGGGCTAAGTCTTGTTAAATTTTGTTAGAACTTTTGTTCAACCAAACTATAAAAAAATAATATGAAATAAACGTCGTCAAATCCCATTGGAGCACTCAATTCAAGCTTGATGATTTTCCGTGTACATATTTTCTGTGTACTGTGAGAAAAAACGCACGCTTGCTGTAGAATTGGGGCCTCCTGGATACAAAAATAGCTTACATTAGGAAAATAATTGAAATGAAGTCTTTCCAGGAAAAATAAAAATTATAGAGTTGTCCAAAGATTTTCTATTTAAAGCACTTATTGAAACCAATGTGTGTAAAATGAACTTTTAAGTACTTAAGCGAGTCTTCTATGAAATCGGTTATGAGCGTTTAAAATGGCTTTACGACAAGTTGTAAATTATTGTATAACTCAATTTACTATGACATATTATTTTTTTTTTTAATTTGAGCATACATATTTGTTTATTCTTATGGGGGTATATTTTGGCAAAAAAGAATGTTCGACGCGTAATATTTTTTTTTATCGAGTGTGAGCTATCCCGAAGAAAAAACAGGTACAATAAATATTTTTTTCGTGCAAACCACGTTCAAAAAACTTCAACGAGTGTATCTACAATCGTCCCAAAGAATAGTCTCGGGAGCTTATGATTCCTCACAAGAGGGAACCTCGGGCAGACGTGTAAGAACCCGCAGCAGCACCGTCATATTGTATTAAAAATGTAGGATTTGGCGGTGAAATGTACGTGGGAGAAAAAGATACAAACGTATGTAGATACATATGTACTGCTGCGAGCAAAAAAATAGCAGTGCATGGAAAATTATTTTAAATAAAACATAAAACATAAAAAGAGCTTTGATGTTGGAAATGTTTTTAAGTAAAACCCCTTAAGATTCATTAAAATTTAATTTTTAGTAAGAATGGAATTTAATTTATTGCTAATTAGCTAAGCAGTAATCCAAAAACAAAATAAAGCGAGCAAAATAATAGCAGTGATTTTCTTTTTCTATTAAATTAAAGTAAAACAAGGGTACAAAAAGTTCTTTTCAACGGTATTTTATTTAATAAAAGTTAGTATTTGGTAGCATGACCATTATTTTTTATAACTGCGTCACAGCGACGTTTCATTGACTCCACAAGTCCCTGACATCTTGATGGTGTTATTGATTGCCAAGCCTGCTCAGCAACGCTCCATAACTCTGTTATTTTTTGGTTTTCCCTTAGATACTTCTTTTTTAATATCTGCCCAAAGATTCTCGATGGGATTGAGGTCAGGAGACTGTGCAGGCCACTCCATGACCTCAATCCTATTATCATGGAACCATTGCCTGGCTGCTCTGCTTTTATGCTTTGGGTCGTTATCCTGCTGGAAGACCCATTTGAGCGGCATTTCGTATTCGGCATATGGCAGCATGGTGTTTTGCAGGATATCCACTTAAGAGTGCTGGTTCATAATGCTTTTGATCCAGGTTATTTGGCCAACTCCATAATAGGAGAAGCATCCCCAAACCATTATACTGGATCCCCCATGCTTAATAGTTTTTGTGGTGTATCTGGGGTTATATTCCATGTTTGGGGGTCTTCTCACAAACTGCCGAGATCCTTTACCACCATAGAGAACCACCTTGCTCTCATCGGTCCAGAGAATGTTTCGCCACTTTTCAGGAGCCCATCCTAAATGCTCGCGCGCAAACTTCATCCTTTTAACAACATGGTTCTTCTTTAAAAGAGGAACCTTTCTTGGACTGCGAGCATTTAGGTTATGGCCCCTTAGTATTCTCCTCACCGTATGCAAACCGCACGGAACCTCAAGCTCGTCCGCAATCTCTGTAGCTCCTGCTGTAGGATTATTCCTTGAAAAGCGAACCACACGTTTTATATGAGATGGTGTAAGAGATTGTTTCCGTCCCCTCGTTTCTGCTTTTCCTTCAAAGGTTATGGCGTTCCTTATCATCTTCGCCGAACAGCCAAGAAGTTCCTGAATCTTTTTATACGTTTTGCCTTCCAAAACAAGCTTTTTTATAATTTCCCGCCTCTCCAGTGTGCAGTGTTTGCCTCGACCCACTTTAAATCCATAAATTCAATAATTTTATTAAAATTTTAATGGAAATATGAAATAGAATAACAGGACTTACTTTATCACTTTTGAAATCAAAATTTAAATTAAAACAGAATTATTTAAATTAAATTTGTCAATCACTGCTATTATTTTGCTCGCCTAAAATAATGAATCACACTACACAAAGCGCCATTTAAACAAAGCAATGCGAATTTACCGTTAAATTACCACTTGCACCTGTAAACATAATTACTCTGAGTACCAAAATACAGTAGAGTTGCGAAAAAGTGGCTGTGATATTGATTTATGAAAAATTATAGCTTGTTGCCTATTACACTGCTATTATTTTGCTCGCCACTGTAATGTACATACATGATAAAATATTCAATCAAAAACCGCATTTGAAAATTTAAAAATATAAATTTCGTTTATTAGAAGAATTCCGTTTTTACTCGTAAATCGTATACCATCGAATTGGGAACTTACTCATCGCCTCCCTTCAATGCAGACGTCAGCCCTCACAAAAATAAATGTATGAGACTTAATACTACCAGTTTCTATTAGGTGTGAAATATATTTTAATCCATAATATCTATTTATAATTGGTAAATAAATTATTGAAATTCGATATTTAACTACGTTTTATAGAATTTTGATTACTGATTATGTTGAATCAGTGTTAATAACAATAATAGCTGCGTTTTATTATATACGGGTCTGGGTCTAGGTTATTTTTTAACACGTATTACAAAAACAAAACGAGATCCAGGTTTCTATCGGGGTTTCTATCTGGGTTTGTAAATATTAGTATTAAATTGCCGAACAGAGGGTACATTTCAGTACATAACCCAGATCGTTTTATTTTCACGGGGTGAACCATACGGATTCACGAATTCCATCGTAATCGGAAATTTGTTCCGAATGTCGAAAAATTGTATCACGGAATCCATCCTAGTGGAAAATTAAATACAAATTGCCATTACGAACGGGTTCTATAATAACTTGCGATTCGTAAAACTTTCCGAATAAGATGGAATTAGTGATAGAACCGAATGTTAATAATAATCATTCATTTAATGGTATAAACAATTAGATTGGTTTTGGTTTCATTGTCTCCAGTGTTAATGATTGTCAATTTCTTGATCTTGATATTCGTTTTAACGATAGTCTCGTATCATCTATAAGAAACAATATAGAGAATAACCATCAAAACGACAGTCACTTAAACGTACGATCGCCTTTTGTCTGTACATACATATCGTCGGTATACAAGCAGAACACACTAAGTTTATTTATTTAAGTTTAGCTTAGTCACGAAAATTCAATGCTGATTGTTTTTTTTTTTTTGTCTTTGATCCCACAAAAAACACTTGGCATATTGACATTAGTTTCCAATAGAAATTTTAATCTTTTGACAGTCAGATAAACATTGCAGTTTAACTAAAAAATATGCTGGCTAAGTGCTTTTTAGCAGAACTGATATTGCGATTTTGTATGAAAAATATTAAAAAAGGAAAAACATGCCATATTTTTTAATATATTGAATAGATTATTTAGAGGGATAATAGAATAAAAATAATATAAAGTTAGTAGATTTAGTTCATACATACAACAAATAAATAGACACTATTCAATGTCGCTTTATTTGCCAGGGCTATGATTCAAACCAAGGATTGAAAATTTCGGTAACCACTCTTTTTACACATTTCCATTATATTTTGTTTGGGTTTCGCCTATTTTGAGAGGTTCTTTATATAACTTAGGCCAGTCTTTTAATGCATAATATTTTGGAACAGCGCTCCTACTTCTACGAAGAGTCTTAATAATGTTAATAGTATTAAAATCGTTAATAGTGTTTTTAAGTATAATTTTAATTGAGTTTTTTTGCGACCTTTAGTCCAAATTAATATGTGTTTCGCCCAGCTACTACAGATGGGCTCATCAGTTAGATGCTGTAGTACCTTTCTAAGACGCAATATATTAGTCGATAGCTACCGACACAAATAAAATTTACAGCTTTAAAACACTGAATTATATTCTTCTAGGGGAATTCGGTCGAATTCAGACACCTAAAAATAATACCCGTGGTCTGACTCAATTAAAAACATAATCACAGTCCACAAAATAAGGAACAAAAACAATACCTACGTATGTAAATGCGTTTGTATAGTTTTTGTTTTTGCATTTATTATTGAGTTTTGAATTATTTAAATTTAAGAACTGTTTGTTCTGGCCAGCGCAAGTAATTGCTGTAAGCATCAAAAGTTTTGCATCCGAACATGCATTTTTGTACTTATTACACAGTAAACATTGATCTTTCTTCGGTACAAAAAAGGATAAACTATATTCGATACCAATTCAATGTAAGTCGTTATTTAAATTTACAAATGTAGCTTTGCTGACAGTTACAAAGTATAAATACCATATATTTATTTATTATATAGTATTTATACAATATATTAAGTATTTTTGAATGACATCCAAAATGCACTAAGTCAACTTACTGCGTTTTTAACAGTTAAATATTACCTTACTGACTTAGTGCATGTTATAACTTAAAATAACTTATGTTTAGATGTCAAAATGGATTCCAGTGTATATTCAGTTCATAGATATCAGCGTATTGGATCACTTTTCATTAAAATGTAAAAAACCTAAAAAAAAATGACTTAGTGCCTTCTGCTTGTATACCGACGATATATTTAAGTACATGCGTCATTTTTTGATGGATGTTACTCCAAAAACGTTGGATTGGGTCTTCCGAGTCATAAGGGATAAAACAATGGGCCCTATCGAGAATCTCCCAGGGAATTTTTTATTGCCTCATTTTTCCTGCTATCGTGCATCTCCCATGGAATAAATTTCCCTCGAATAAAAATCTAATGAAATGGCAGCAAAATTCCAAGAAAGCTAATTTCCGATACCAATAAATTCCGAGGGAAACTGAGCATCATTCAGTTCACATTCCCAAGATTCGAATTGGAAAACAATTTCCAGGAACATTTTTAATCACGATAACCCACAATGAACATACAGTGAAAGCTATACTTGCGGACAGCTCCAATAAGCTGACAATTCCCTTATATTGACACACTAGTTTTATGAATTTCTCATACAAATTACTTTCCTATAAACGGACGTGGAAGCCCATGGTCATTATATATAGAAAACTTCCCATTTGCGGAGTCATCATAATTTTATTGATTTATTGTTTTTTAATCAACAAATCAAACAACAACAAAAAAACGAAAGGCCGCTCCCAGTATATTTCATCTTTTATTTTTAATGCATAAGAAAATCCATAGAAAATTCAGATAACCGGACATAGCGATGTTTTGTTGAAAACTTATTAGGGAACTTCCCGGGTAACGTAAGTTGGTGTAAAGTTGGATTGCTTTTCTGGTGGCGTTCCATTATTGCACATGTCATTTCCTTTCCTTCTGGTATTAAGTTTTACAGTAATTTGCTTTCTTATTCTTTCCCTTAGCCGGACAGTTCTCTCACTGAACATAATGTACCTTGGTCTATGTATGTACATTTAAAGTTTTCCGTCTGATTATTTTTCAAACGTAATAAATGTTTGAACGAAGACGACATTTATGCAATGTATACGTAAATTTGTCAATACGCCATTTTCAGAGTGTGTTCTCGTACTCTCTAAAACTGCGAAAATTACGAATTTCGAAAAAAAAACTGTCAAATCTTGTTCCCGTGCATTAAATTTTTCCGCTCATAAGAGTAAAATATTCCATTCAGTTTTTGTATGATTACATACTTGCTTTTTAAAGCCATTTTTCGTATCATTTTATGACTTTTTGAATGCCCAACAACAACTTGAGTGTGCTACCACCAAGTTTTTTCTCAATTATTTTTGGCTGAATATAATACAAATAAAAATGACCAGTGTCAAAATCTTTCGCATAAAAAAATCTCGCTCCTTATATGAACAACAAAAATGTTGGCTTATAAACGAGTAAGGAAAAAATAAGAAAGAACCCGAATAAACAACAGCAAACTTGTGTGGCTAATAAAAGCACTAGTCGTTTCAATTCAATTGATAAACAGAAAAAAACTGCATTAGGTTGGATCTGATCGTGTGGGCTCGGTGGCGTGATGCGAATTGCGTAGGCTACTAAGCGGCTGGTCATGGTTCAATACACGATGAAGGCACAAGAAGTTTTTCAATTAAAATGAAAAAGTAGACCAGCACCACTAGAGCAAAGGAATCTGATGATCGACCTTGGCAAGTCGTGAAATAGCTATAATTCCAGCCAAAAATAATTGAGAAAAAACTTGGTGGTAGCACACTCAAGTTGTTGTTGGGCATTCAAAAAGTCATCAGTAAAATATTTCGCCAGTCTACGAATTTAATCTAAGTAATTTCTTTGGATACAATTATGAAAACGTTCAAATGAAGGAAAAAAAAAAAAAAAAAACCTGTCGGTGACCCAGGTGTTGCCGAATTGCGATTACAAAGTTGAAAATAATCAAATTTTTAATGTTGTCATGTCATGTATTCGCTATTAATTATAATTTGTTTAGCAAATAGTAAAACTTTGCTACACATTTTCAAAAATACACTTTTTTGCGTTGGAAGTTTTAAAAATTAGTTAACATTTTTGTTCGATGCGTTCCATACTTTTTTTTTTAATTTGTTACTCTGTGAGAGATTCTTACCCCTACTCATGCAAAAATGAACATTTTTGGGCAGAAACTATTGGAACACACTGGTGTTACCTGTCACTTTGAACGAGCAAGAGAAAATTCAATGTAACAAAATTATAGTTTTTACCTTAGTCGAAGTCTTTCTACTAGGTATTAAGTTAGAATATAATCGAAGTTGGAAAGATTTATATGTTAATGTCTATTCGCCACAACTAGAAGTATTTTTTTGTTTTAATTTTCATGGCCGACATGTTGGTAGTGAAAAATAGGGGTTCGTAATTAGAATCAATAGAACGAAAGAAAACATTTTGTAAGTATTATGTATTTTCCGATTTCTTGTCCGAATTATTGCTTTTCCTAAAAAATGTGTGTTTTTGGGTTGAGAATGTGTTAGGTAGTAGGTCTTGTCTTGTTTTGTCATACATTCTGGACGCGAGCAGTTTGAAATTTCGCAGAATAAAAACCAATAAGTTCAAGGGAATGATGTTCTTTCATACTAAAATAAAATATCGGCAAAAAAAACATGGACTTATGAAAATATTTCTTTTTATTTACAGAGTGATCCCGCGCCTGCACAATCTCCGGCCAAGCCATCCACACCAGCGCCCCAACCAGCGCCGCCCGCCCAAACAATAACTCAAGCTATTACACCTCCGCGTGTAAGACAGCGAAACAGTACAAGTCGGTCATATAGAATTGAAACTGATGATTCTGATGACAAGAATACCCAAATTGTTTTGCAAACAACTCCTGTGCAACAACAACAAACTCAACAGCAGCAAACACAACCTACCATAGTACAACAAACTACAACCACCACAGCGATAGTTAGTCAGAAAAGAACGGCACCCCGCAGTATAAGCACCCCGCATACAAAACGAGTGAAGAATACCATCGATCCGCTTGAGGCATCTGAACCAACACAGATTACAGTTCAGACAGTTACCGAAAGCAAATCGACCAGCGATGCAGAATTTATTGACTTGCCTATTGAGATGCCAACCAAATCTGAGCCTGATTATTCTGAAGAAGCTGGAGAAGTAGAGACTGCTGAACAGGACACAACATATGTTGAAGATGATTCATATGGTGATATGAAATACGATGAGAGCTATTTTACAGAACAAGAGGAAGCGGGTGCAGCGACGGGTGGTGCTGGTGGAGCAACAACATCAACAGCCGTCGTCAAACAGTCATTCGTTGATAATTCATATGTGGAACAGGCGGATCAATCAGCAAACGAAGCACAGGGTTAGTTGAAAATTTCACTTTTCCTAAAAATAATAAATCAAAAGAAAAGATTTGGTTTTGATGTTTATTGCTATCTACACAAATGTACCATTATCTGTGTGCATTTTGCAATTGCTTTGTTTGAATATCGTAGATATTAATGCATCAAAACTGTGTCTTTGACAATTCAAATGGGAATTTTAAAAGACTGAAAATTTTGTTTAATGAAATACGTCGAATTTAGACTTCCCATTTGGGTTTGTGCTTTTGAAATTTGATATTTGAAACTATATTGATTGAAATATGTATTAAATTTAAAAATATTTTCACGTATAAAGAAAAGTATTCCCGGAAAAAATCTGCTTATTATCGGGAAAAGCAGTTTCGATCGGTTTCGAGTTTTTTTTTTTTTTTCAATTTGTACGTAAGTATGATGTGTTGAATTTTGTGTATGATATATTTCAGTATTTTTGTATAAAGTGGTTCAAGTTTATGTTTGTGAATATTTAATTTGAAAAAGTGTGTCGTATTTCAAAATTCAAGATGAGATGGCATTTGAAGACTTGACGACGCACGCCCACCCAAGACCAAAAACAAAGAAAAAAGAATCTAATGGACTGAAGGAAGTTTGCAGTTTTGCCGTTTTTTAATACATTACTTTAATAGGTGGGTTTCTTTTCTTTTACATTTTACCAATACATACTTGATTATACTTTTAAACGAATGGTATCAATTAATTCTATGGATATGTGCTCGATTAAAAGTTTAATCATTTTATTTATTATTATATTGTGACATTGATTTTTTTAAATACCAAATTTTACTACCATCTCTGATAAAAATCTGCCTATCTTTCGTATTCCTTTTTCGATCGGTCACGTAATCTTTAATGCAATAAGTCCTCATTGCATCAGTATAAATCCGAATAGTTAATTTCGGGATAGACATTTTGTTTAAAATTTAAAATCGGATATTCACTTTTGTGTTGTGTACTATACATGCATACAATTTTGTCTATTTTTTTTTGTTTGTTTTTTTTTTTTTCGTTTTTTTTTTTTCTTCAAAAATTAAGATCTGTCGACATTTTATGTAAAGCTTAAACAAATCATTGATTATTATAATTGATTGAAGGAGTGACTCAAGTGTTAGTGTGAAAAGTGTTGCGTAAGTGTTAAAAAATCAATATTACAGTAAAAATTTATGTACTTTAATACTGAAATTAAATGTGTGTATTTGTTTTGAGTGACTTTACTTGTTTTTCTCAATTACAATGAGAGTTGGTAAAAAAATATAACTTGGTGTCTAAAAGTAAGTACATTTTCAAATATTAATATGAAGTAAATTAGCATAACATTACATACAGCCAGCCAAACAATTAACCTACATTTACATTTAACGAATGTTCCAGAAATTAGGTAAAATACATTTTTATAATGAAGTCGGCTTCAATTTTCATTTAAATTTAATCATGAACGCCAAAAACTAAAAAAGCGAATGTAAATAACACTATCTTGAATATAGCGTTTTCGCCACCGAATAAAAGATTGGCATTGTTCAATGTAAATGCAGAATTATCAGCTAATTTATTTTTAATATGCAACGTCAAATAAATGAACCTAATTTCATTTTTAACTCTTAATTGAAATAAATTTAATTGCCCATTATTATCAGCCCTATTCTGTTAAACGTTCACGTGAATATTTGTATTCTGCTATTCGACGGAAAAAACGAATTGTTCCAAAAAGTAAATAAATTTCGATCAAAAATAAATTAAACAATTAGATTACAAACAAAAAATTAGTAAGCTTTGGACTCGGAAGATAGAAGACATTTGAAAATAAATATTGAAAGACTGGGAGAAATACTACTGTGAATCGAAAGATTACATCGGATCGGATAGCAGAATAGGGCAGTATTTGTTTTATCAAATTACATAAATATTAATATTTACTATTTTTAATAAGTATTTAGAGTGCTTCGATCAGGGGCCCTACGAATGTAATTCGATTCTACAATAAAGTTGGTCGAATTAGCAAAATTTCAATTTGCCAATTCTTTATTAAAGAACTTGGTAAATGGAAAGAACATATCTATTTGGAGATTAAGTGGCGAATAGTCTAATTACGCGAACAGTGGATGGTACTTTTCAATAAAGGTGCCCCAGCACGTAAATTGATACAATCGAGTTTTCTCGATACAATCTAGAATTGGAAGCACCTATTTTAGTTCAATCGAGTCTTCTCTAACGATACAATCGAATACCCTTAATTGAACCAAAACAATTCTCGATTGCATCAACAAAACTATTGTACTAAAAGTTACGTGCTGGAGCATCACTTAAAAATAGAATTGAAAGCTACGCTACTTTCGAATAGATCCGAAAGTAGAACCAAGTTACATACCAGGGCCCCAAAATTTAAATAATTCTTGTATTAATACAAATTATAATTGGTAATTTAAACAAAAACTGTAAAGGTAAGAACCGAGAACTTAGCAGATAACCGAATGTCGGACTTCATTCAAGTAAGTTTTGTAATAAATTATAATATAAGATAATTTTTTTAAAAATGAAATAATTGAACAGCGAATTTACATCATTTTTACGGTGCTGATCGGTTAATTGTTTTCACGTTCAAAACACTTGTTTGTAATGATAAACAATTAAACCAACTAACATTATTAATTTTTATACAACATGATGGGTAAAGAAGCAAGACACTTACACAAAATATAAACCATGATAAATAGCCTTTGAAGTGTCGACAAATGCAAATTATGAGAGTGAGTTCCATAAATTGAAAACTGTGCGTTCTTTCACATTAATATAATTGCAAATTATCACATCTAAACAAAGTTAAGTTACCATTCATTTTCCTTCGCCATATTTATATTCATATCAGTCAATTGTCTACCTAGGCAATTAATCAAGATTTCTTTCTCTTTGTAAGGAGTAATTAAATTTATTAATTCAAAAAAAATTTTCAGTACATACATGTATACATATATTCAGCCCTATCACAAATTCCATCGTAATAAATCCCCGCACGGACAGTTACGCCCCGATCTAAAACGAACAGCTTTCACAAAATTCGAGTGGAATATTCTTATTTTCGAAATCGGTGGTGTATGCCAAAATGAAATGATAAATAGCAATACCGTGCTATTTTCAATTTTAATTAAGCTTACATGATTATGTGAACATTTAAAACAATATTGTAGTCCAAGGTTTTTTTTTTTTTATAATCTACACGCGCTCAAGGGATTATGAATACCCTTCAAATGTTTCAACACAGCGCGGGCGTGAGGGTGAGGTTAAGGAAGAGAAAGAATGATGGGAAAGATGTGTGGTGCGATATTCGGAGACTGTAGGTGGTTGTTGTCTCGGATCTTATCTCCAGGGATGGCGGCTGAACTAATGAGGAGAAATTTCCGTGTCTTATTTATCGATGTCCCTTATAATTCGCATTAATTTTTTTATTCTTTTGTCATATTTTATCGGTATACTAGTTTTACTCAATCACATGTTGTTAGTTCTATGCCTAAACAGCATGTAATGAGTAAACCAGCAACTCATTGTATGCCATTTATTTTTAGAATTGGTTTTTAATGGAAAAATAAGAAGACATAGACTACGGCAGGGATCGAACCTGTGACCATGAGGTTGACAGGCGAATACACAACTATCTCGCCACGGCCACCCCCTTTTACAATTTCTTGTTTTGCCAGTTTCTTACAGCTTTCTTACTCATATTGAAATTTAAAATGAAATATTTATAAAACCAGAGAATTTGTAAAAATACTTACATTTTTCTTTAAAATAACTGTTAACGACGCATTACTTTGTTTGTCGTAGAAAAAGTGTTTCATTCCATTCGAATTCAGTGTTACCAATTTCTACAAATTTTTCACTCCGAATCCTCTACGATGGAATTTGTGATAGATTTATCGGGAAACGTAGCATATTTTTGGTTACGATGGAATTTGTGGTAGGGCTGATTGTCTTCCTCCAGTTTATTCCGTTAAATATATGTAAGAACACTACCTAAATGCACTTGAATAAAAAACTTCACCTTTTTACCTTGCGATTATAGGTACTATAAGGCAAGTTATGCATTCGTAAACAAAATTCCAACAATCAAACATGACATTACGATCATAGAGAAGTCTAAAAAAGTGATCGCCAAAAAATGTCTGCCTGTCCGTCCGTCTTGTATAACAAGCAGCCTAAACGGCTTAAGCGATTGCCTTCAAATTTGGTATGTGTGATTATTTTGGCATTCCTCAGAGGGGAAATTTAAAAAAATAACGGTACCTGCCATATGACCTTGAAGGAAAATCTTTTTTTTTTTTTGTAAAGCTGCTCCAACGATTCTGATGAAAAATTTTGAGAATTGAAATGAACAAAGTTTACAGGAAAAGTCTATTAACGGTTTTTTTTTTATTTTTTTGGCTTTATCGCTAACGGTACATTCGATTTCTGTCTCTAAGTAGCTAAATATTTTTGCATATCAAAATTTTGAATAACTTTTTTTTTTAAATTAAAATAATTTATTAATTTTTTTTTTGAAAAATCAATTTTAAAACTAATAAAAAAAAATATGTTTAAATTTTATATTCACATAAGCATTAATAGTCTCTAAAAACAATTGCATACCAAAATTTCAAAAAAAAAATGTTTTAAAAAACGAAAAATAAAAAACAGGATTTCATCAAAACCCGTCCTACAATTTTCGAGATACATTTTCTATAAAATTTTCATTGATCCGTGGCATCAATGGCGTTCTTCGTTTTTTTTTTTCGAAAAAAACTGATTAAAGTGATGGTTTTGGCAATTTAAAAAATGATTTTTTCCCACCTATACACCATTCACTTTCATTATATAAGTACATGTATGTACTTGTACATATTTACATTATTACCCTCCTAATTTACATAATTAAAATCCATTTAAATATACATTTGTAGGCACCTATTTACTTATTCCTTGAATCATGCATTCGACAATTCATTATACTAAGAATCAAGTTTTCGTGCTGGAGAATTGAGAAATTTTTTGTTTTGTAACAAATTTGTATTTTTGAAGTCAAAAATAACGACAAGTCCCAGCTGCGAAAAGGAAAGTTGTGTTTAGTGTTAAATGCCAACTGAACTTTTCATTTGTAACCATTGTGGACATACCTAGCTGCTTCTCAATTGGATCCATAGGAGTACTTACTGGATTACAGTCCTTCCATATGAAATCGTTTCAACATTTCTCGAATATGCTTCTCTTGATCAACAGACATTTTTCCTTCTTAATGAATAAGTCTTATGCCAAGAAAATATTTTGCTTTCCCAACGTCTTTTATTTGAAATTGCTTCATCAAACCTTTCTTGACATTGTCTTTCATTTTTATATCGTTTACAAAATATTAACAGGTAGGTCATCCACGTAAACAGCTACATATAGCATTTTATTTTCCTCAAAACAGTAGTACAGGCAGTGATCAACTGTTGATCTAGTCAGTCCGATCCCTTTTAAACCTGCATCCAGCTTCTGATTCCATATTTGACTTGCTTGCTACAGACCATAAATTGATTTACAAACTTTTAAACCTTTGTGGAATTCTTAAGGCTGTTGCATATATATTTCTTCCTGTAGGTCTCCTTAAAGAAATGCCGTGACTACACCCATCTGATCGATATCTAAATTATATTTAACAGCTAAAGCTATTAGATAACGAATAGTGCTGTATCTAACAATAGGTGAGAATGTCTCCTCGTAGTCGATTCCCATCTTTTGTGTACATCCTTTTATACCAAGTCGGGCTTTGTAACGTTCAATTACACCATCTGAATTTCTCGTGATTGTTTTGAATACCTATTTGTTATTTATTGCTTTCTTTTCTTTTAGTAAATCGCAGAGGGTCCAAGTTTTGTTTTTATAAAGTGAATCAAGCTCGTTCTTCATTGCTTCTTTCCACTTATCTACATCGGGTCTTTGTAGAACTTCTTGCAAAGAACAAGGATCTTCTAATCCTTCTGTAGAGGTAAATCCAACAAAATCTGGTTTATTATTTTTGTTTAAACGCTCTGATCGTCGAAGCTCTCTATGGCAATCAGCCACCTGCTTTGACGATCCGGGAACATCTCTTGTTTTCTTTGAGTTAGGTGTTTCAGCTTCACATTCATCGGAAAAACCAAAGAATTCTTCCTCTGATGATGAAGATTCGGTTTCGGAGCTGTCATCAAATCGATTTGAAACTAGTTCGTCTTCTTCAGGTTCTTTACCTGTGGGTAGATTTTCTGTGTAGATTTCTTGTCCATTTCCAAAATCTGGGAAAATTAAGTCATAAAGTTTAGTACTAGTCTTACTCGCGTAATATTTTTGGAGTTGCTCAATAAAAGACATCTCTGCTCTTGACTATTTGTTTCGTATTAGGTCGATAGAGTCTGTAACCCTTGGTGTCTTCGCAATATCCAACCGTGATGAGTTCTTCACTTCCTTCTTTTCTCTTTTGGAATATTAGTCGTAGCTTTCGAACCAAAAACCTTTAAGTGACCAATATTTGGTTTCTTCCCGCAAAGGTGTTTTGCTGGTGAAACTTCGAATTGGTATACGATTTATGAGATAGACGGCTGTAGACACTTCCTCGGCCCAAAAATTTGTTGCTAGTGATGCATCGAACAACAAACATCTAGCCCGCTCAACTATTGGTCGATTCATTCGCTCGGCAACTCCGTTTTGTTTTGGGGTGTAAGGATTGTCTGGTGTCTGATACCTTTTTTCGTTAAAAAGTGTAATTCCATATTGGAATACTCTGTGCCGTTGTCTGTTAGCAAAATCGTCATATGCTGACCCGTTTGCTTTTCTACAAAACTTGCAAAGCTTTCAAACCTCTTGAAAACTTCAGACTTAGACTTCAGAACATAAACGAAAGTGAATCTTGAAAAATCATCCACAAATGTCAGAAAGTATTTTGCTCCGCCAATGGATTCAACGTGTATAAGTCCACATAAATCTGAATGAATCAGCTCTAAAACCTTGGTAGTACGGGATGATGAATTTTTGAAACGTAAACGTGGCTGTTTGCCCTTTAGACATAATATACAAGTTTCTTTAGACTGCGGTAAATTCAGCACCAACTGCCATTCCACCTCGAAGCTTCTTCATATTTTCGCCATTTATATAACCTAATCGTCTGTGCCATAAATCAAAATCATTGCACACAACACAGTTGAACTCTGCTCTTTTCTATCAAGTCGATACATATTTCCAACTAAGGTCGCCGTTGCAATAAGTTGTCCCATTTTGTTTTGAAATTTACAACCATTCGAATCGAACTTGAAAACGTTTCCTTTCAAATAGAACTTGACGGAAAGCAAATTTGTACACAAACCAGGTACAAGCAAAACATCTCTGATCATGTCTTCATTTGACGCCTTGTCATTAACGGAAATTATCAAATGAACATCGCCAACAGCTTTTACTTCAAGACATGTGTTGTCAGCTATTAACACTTCTTTTCTTGATGTAGGTCTAATGTTTTTCAAACAATCTTCATCCGATGTCATATGTGTAGAAGCACCAGAATCTACGTGTTTAAATTGTTTGCCAAAAATGTTGTGTAAAGTACTGAGTTGACTTGATCCTTGCTTTTATTTGTCGAGAAGTCTTGAAAAATGTCCAAATTTGTTGCATGAAAACATTGAACAAATTTCATATTTTTCTTAGATTTTTCATTTTCATGAAACTTATGTTATTCTCATACAATGCTGATTATGTCAATCCATCGGAAGCTTTTGAAAATTTATTTTCGTAACGAACATCTTGCAAGAATTTTGTTTTCACAAAATCACCAGATATGACCGCACAAGAGAGCTTTCGATTCCCAAAATAATCAGCATGAATCGTTCCGGTAGTCCGGCCAAGAGGAAAGTTCCAATCCACTCTTCTGATATCTGCATGCCAATCCCACGAAGTTGTATGTGAAGTTGAAATGATAATATTTACATACTCGTCAACGGATTCACATTTCTCCAACGATGTTGAAATCAGTGTTCTTAATAAGCCAACCTTTCTGCTCAATCCATTGTCCATAAATGAATTCTGTAGTAAATCCCATACTTCTTTTTCTGTTTCCGCTTGGGAAACGTGCACGTAGTTTATAGGATCCTCCAAAAGAATTATTTTCGCCTTTGCCTTTTTAATTTTCTTCACATCTTTTTCGGTGCCAAGAACACAATCCCAAAGCTCTTCAAGTTCCAAATAATTTTGAACTGCAAATCGCCATGTTTCAAAATTTTCACGGCCTTTGAGCTTCTCAATTAAGGGCAACGGAGTTCCACTGGACATCCCGAAAATTAAAATTTGATTCCTTAGAAATATTTTCTTTAAATTATTTTCTTCAATCAGAACGTTCTGGACCTATAACCTAATGGATTTTCGTAGATCGTCTTATTGAAGATAAATAATAAGGTCCGACTTGATTCAATGAATAGAACAGAATAATAATATTTATTTTAGAGAAAATAATTTGACAACAGAAAAATAATAAAACCTAATTAAATATTTAACAAACAAAGTTCTATATTGAACAGTATATAAGATATTGAATTTATATTTCAACACATACCTAGCTGCTTCTTAAAAAGACTTTCGAGAGCACTTCGCTTTAAAAAGGTTGTTGTAAACTAACATTTGTATCCTATATCAATCTCCGTTTGTTATCGCCCTTCAACAAAGAAATGGAATCACGCACTTAATGTTGTAATTGGTGGGAAATTGCAAAACGCTTTCCAACTGGCTGGCAGAACCATTCGAGTACTTTTATTTAGTGTTTAAACTAAACTTTGTTAACTCTTAATGTTTTTGAAACAAAAACCAAATGAGCATTACAAAACAAAAAATTTACAAATAATTCCGTTGTTTATGTATGTACTTGCATACAATCATTGTGGTACCTACAGTTAGTTCGATGTATCCGTTAGTGATCTTGTAGCCCTTGGCTGTTGACATCGGTTTACTTCAAACTGTGACCTGATTAGGGAATACGAAGCAAATCCTTTTAGGTGGCGAAAATAAGATTTAATATTACTGTTTTTGATTTCGTCTGTTTCGTTTCACATTCGTCCTATTTTCGAAAATTGGACGTTTCAATTTTTAACGCGTGCATTTCCGATAGGATTTCTTTGGCGAATTGGTTTAACACGGTCGAAAGTAATATTTTCCTGTAATTTTTTTCATTTAAATGAATAAAAATGTGAGTTTAAATAGTATTTTTTTTATAAAAATAAACGATAACTTTTTTTTTTAATAAAGGTGTAGTTGCCCAAGACAGCAAGACATCAGCAACAATTTTCTCGGCTCATCGAATTTATGAGGGAAAACGAAGGGATAGCCAAAGGATACTACAACTTTGTCTGCAATAGGTATGTCTAGCGTGTCGGACATTGAATTGCATATTGTGGTAGGATGCGCCATTCCAATGGTTGTATCGTGCCCAACTCCTTTCTGGTATGATTCTTCCGAATCTCAATGTTGCGGCAAATTTTATAATTGGTTGTATCCCATTGTTTGTCTGTAGTCTATATTTGTCTTTTATTTCGCGCAAGACAATTTTAAATGTTTCTTTTGAAAGGCGAAACAACTTATTGAACCAAATTTTTATTACATAAAGCTAATTTAGCATATAATAAACACTACACAAAAACACTGACTCGAAGCAAGGAAGATCAAAAGGTGAAGAAGCACTTCTTAATAATTTGCTTCTCAAGTTTGAATTTGAGGATTCTTCCTCACGTTCAGCATTTATATAAATAACATTAGAGTCAATTTTTTATTTAAATAAATATTTCCAAAGTTAATGCACCTCGGACAAAACACAAATGATTTTGATTGAAATAAACGTTCACTGGCAATAAGCTGTTCAATTATCTGGAAATCTTGGAAGTAGAATTTTCGATTCGCTTCGAATTCGTTATTTGATAAAAACGAAGCGAGTCGAAAATGAGATCATAAATTAAAAACGATTCGCTTCGTATTCTCTAATCAGCCCACTGGTCTTTATTCAAGTTCGAATGTAGGCATTTTGGTAGATGTTTTATGTACATATTTCATTTCATTTTTCACTTCACTATTCACGTTCACATCGGATACATTTTTTTTTTCTCTTAAGCAAAGTTGCGCAAAATATGCTAATCAAACTACTTGAACGCTAACATAAAAATCCCTGCATTGCAAACTGTTGCCAAACGGGGCAAATTCCTAAACATAAGTATTTCGCATAATATGCTAAGCAAACTCGCTAAACGCGAACAAAAAATGTGCTGATTATACTGTCGCACAGCGCTGTTTATTCTTTTTCTTGCGCAAACTTCATTGCAATTGTGCAAGTCGTAAATTTATTTTGCGCACTTCACTTGCTTTTTAATTTTTGTCGGGTTCGTGCATTTGCTTAGCATGTGACTTGGCATAAAAATAATTTTTGTAAACTTGGTTAATAGAACTAGGGTAGATTCCAGCATGACGCTGCACATTAAAGCGCACACTGCAGCTTGTGTGCCTCACAATGGACTCAACCACAGTACACATATTAAAGGTAATAATATATTCCAGTTTTCGATGATGAAGACGCATATAAGAATCTTCTGTTCCTATCCTATAGATATAGATAACGGCCCTAGTAATTTATTTTCACCCCTATTATGATTGTCAATTGCAAATTGTTGGTTGAAAAATACTGAAATTTAATATTAAATAACCTGATTGATAGTTTTAGTAATTAAAAATGGTCAGACCATTGTGAACTACAAGAAAATCTATAATTGGGTACAATTAAATTGCTGCGTAGTTTTTAAAAATAAGCTGATGTTTTAAAATCAAATTTCAGTGTTTATCAATAATCCGATTGATAATTGTCAATCGTAATAGGTCCCTTTGTTTTTCGATGTCACATCTATTCATGGATAGTGCGAAATGTACAAATACAGCAATGTAAAAAATGGGTTTTCGGTGGTGAAACGTACGAAGGTTTCCAATCTTGTTATGACGACCTTTCGATTAGCCGTCCGGGAGACGGTCGTCCAATAAAACCCCGAAACTATTTGATTCTGAATTGTATGTATGACTGTCGCACATTTTCTGGGGGCCTTTTGCTGAATACGAGTCTAGTAGGGTGTCACTCGAGAGCTCACAGTCGAGTTGAGCGGCATTATATATTGCACAACTCTAGTGAGAGTCAAAAACATTCATGACTTAAAATGCCTGAACGCATTCTTTCAATTGGAGCTAACGTCGCTAAACGTTAACTTTTCACACAAAAATCTTTATATTTTGAAAAATAAGGTCTATATCGTAACAGATCGGAGTAATTAATTGCTTCATATTAACTGAATCGGAAAAGAAATATTGAAATCTATCGACGCATGTAGTTGACATTAAAAGATCGGGCTTGGCCTTCATCATTTCAACTAGCCGGTAACTTATTCGCATATGTGTGTATCTCACTTCTTGTGAATTTGAGGAACGAAAGTGAATTTAGATGTTCTGTATTCCACATAAAATAAAGTTTGTAATGCCTCATTCCGAATTTGGAATTTTAGGGTTCTGAATATGAAAATTTGTGTTCTACATTCCGAATATGAACCGCTTTTATACAAATTGTGTGTAACGGAATATTTTGAAAATCTGCCCTATCGAGGTAACCATCGGGGCTGTTTTCTCCGCAACGTATCTTCGTCGGAAATTCAATTTCAATTCCAAGTAGCTGTCTTCGGAAGAAATTTTAATGAAATACGACGACGCATTGCGATGAATATAAACTTCAGACAGAGATGAGCAACTTATCTGATATATCGAAAACGCGATCTATTTTCGATAGTTTTTTTTTTTTATTAAATATACACTATAAACGTTTTAAAAAATGAAAAATTGGCGAGAGAGTGTAATTTATTGTTTATAGAAAGTATTTTTTCAATTATAATGCGCTAGACTTTTTAAGAAATGTAAATAGGTGCACCAATTTTAAAATCAAAACTATAGAATAAAGTCCCCTCTCTATTTCCAAACGTATGTTTTATTTCCGTTTGCACTGTCAACAAAAGAATAATTTGAAAAAAAAACTTGAAATTCAATATTATTTATTTAGAAAATAAAAACGCAGCTCTAATTCCCTTCAAGATTGAAGAAAAACTTTCGCATAAATTAAAAATGCGTTTGCTTTTGTTGTGGAGCAGATTCAACACAAATACAATATAAATTATCGGTCAGATGGTGTCACTCCAAACCTTTAAAAAATATATGATGTATTCAAAACTAAAACACAGCCACAACTTCTGGTGTCCTTGTGTAATTTTAGATATGCAATATCGGGATATTCGCTGGGCAGAATTATCATCCGCTCATATTGCTGTGAACTTGTTTATTCGTTCTGCCTAAAACAAAAAGCCCACAAGTTAGCGTACATAGGGTTTATATTACTTACTTTATTACTTGCATTTTAATCAACAATTTCTTTAAAAAGAAAACACTCCGCAACGAAAACTTGGAGGACTTCAGAGAATTAGTATCTGTCATAAATAAAACCATTAAAAGTACTTCATCGCATACAAATGGCATGCATTAAATTTCGTCGGACAGAATTTCAGATCAGCCGATCGGAGAATTACCTCGAAGCAAAATGTCTCTGATTCGTAGTAAACGAAAGAATTCCCCTCCGACGGTTACCACAATAGGGCAGAATTCGAAGTGAATTGGAAGGAGTTGAATCCACTCGAAATACAGAACACGTTATTTCATTTTAAGTGAAATTGAAATTCGTTTTGAATTCATTTTCACTCGGAATGCAGAACATTGGATTTGATTTTTGTTATCTACAATCAAACAATATACTCACGTATGTACATACATATGCAAATGATACAATACAAAAATTGAATTACAGTTCAGTCGACATCTCCACCATTTATAATTTTATGTGTATTTTATTTACTTTTGTTGCCGCCGACGTCGGACGAAGCTCCGCATGTGATTTGTTGTCGGAGACAATCGGAAGAAAAACAAATCTCGGAGACGCCATGCATCGCATGATTTTGACATTTAATCGCCAAGCTTCAGATGAATTCGCAACGCGTTGCTATTATTTTAAGTTTTTAACGCATACTTCAATTTTTTTCGGAATGAGGTCTGATTGTTGAATCGGAACGTTACAATCATAAATTAATAACGTAAAGGCCGGAAACCTCGCTATCATTTGACATTTGCCTACACGCACACAAGTGACTTTTTTGTTCCTCTTCCAATAGACGCATTGATAAAAACGCACGCAAGAATCTTCTATTCCTCTTCCTATAGACAACACAGTCCAAGTAATTTGTTTTTCGATTTCCCATCTATTCATGGATAGAGTTTCAAAGCTACAAATATAACAATGTAAACAAATGGGTTTTGGGGGTCGAAACGTACGAAGGTTTCCAATCTTATCACACATGTTCTGTATTTCACTTTTTGTGAATTTAGATGTTCTGTATTCCACATACAAATGTTCTGTATACCACATGAAATAAAGCTTGTAAATAGCTCATTCCGAAAGTGGAATTTAGTGGTACTCAATATGAAAATTCGTGTTCTACATTCCGAATATGAACCGTTTTTATACAAATTGTCTGTATCAGGTGATTTTGACAATTCGAAAATAAATTCGAAGTGAGTTTGAAGGAGTTTAAACCACTCGAAATGCAGAACACGTCATTTCATTTTATGTGAAATTGAAATTCGTTTTGAATTCATTTTCACTCGGAATACAGAACATGTGTGTATGGCTTATTTGTGCTGTAAAGTAGCATCCATTGTTCGTGTATTCGACTCCGCCACTTAACTATGTTCTTTTAATTTAATAAGAGCTTTAATAAAGAATTGGCAAGTTGAAATTTTGCGAATTCGAACAATTTTGTTGTAGGCCCTCATTATGAGTAGCGAATGAAACTTAAACGCACATGTTCTGTATTTGAATTTTTTAGTGTGTTTATTCATTCTGGTATGTCCAGAATATTCGGAATACCAGTTTTGCGTTTCTTTATTCCATGGAATATTCAGGATAAACTATTTTGTTGTTTCTTTATTCATTCCGGAACGTTTGGAATGCATTCTTTTCATTCCATGTTATATTCTCGGAATAACCCTTTCATATGAAAGAAAAACAAATGACAGCATCCAAAGACGAAAACCAAGTAAGTAAACAAAATGGATGACCAAACATTGTTTATATTTTTATTATTGAAATAAATATATAAATAACAATTAAATGTGACTTTTCATGAATTAATAAATTAATAATAATTTATTTTTACTATTTTCCATAGAGATATCTATTTTCTTGTCATCATCACAACACTAAAAGAGCTGATTGATGTTATCTTTTTTCTTTTCTATTCCGGAGAGAATTTTTGTTTCTTTATTCATTCCATTCTGGATATTCTAGATAAACATTCGTCTTTTCCATCCATTCTATTCCTTATCCGGAATAAATAAAGAAACACACTCTTTGTGACCTTGAGGAACGAAAATGAATTTAGATGGTCTGTATTCCACATACAAATGTTCTGTATACCACATAAAATAAAGCTTGTAAATAGCTCATTCCGAAAGTGGAATTTAGTGGTACTCAATATGAAAATTCGTGTTCTACATTCCGAATATGAACCGTTTTTATAGAAATTGTCTGTAACAGGTGATTTTGGCAATTCGAAAATGTATTGGAAGGAGTTGAAACCACTCGAAATGCAGAACACGTCATTTCATTTTATGTGAAATTGAAATTCGTTTGAATTCATTTTCACTCGGAATGCAGAACACGCAATTTCATTTTAAGTGAAATTGAAATTCGTTTTCAATCTACTTTCACTCGGAATGCAGAACATGTGTAAAAATCTTGCAAATTCGCTAGTTTCGTATTACGAATAGCGATTCGCTCCAACTTAGTTCGCTTCAAACGTCAAAACCTTAGCGAATTCGATTATCGAGTGATTACAAATAGCGAATCTTCGCTAATTTAACCCATGTAAGTGGGATATACTATCGAATCAAAATATTTAGTGATAACGTTAGCAAATTGTTGTGCCGGGAAACATTTTCTATTTATTGTTGATAAAAGTTTCAAATTTACTTGTATTAACCTGTAGGTAGTTATTTTTCGTAATGGCCGACAAAAGAAAAATTTATTTATGTGCAAATTGTGAATATTGTTAAATAAATAAAAATAACCTATTATGAGGACAAATGCAAAGCTATTGCAAAACTAGTTAGTATGATGGTATCGAATCCGGACGTATGTTAAGGTATAGGTGTGTTTGGTTCTTCGAAGAAAAGCCAAAAAGATTTTTGGGAACAATTTCCTGTCGAATTAAACTCTCTTGAGCCTCCCATTCGTGATGGAAAAGAGTTGCATACGGTAGTAAGAAAATGTTTTATTGTTTGCACCTAAGCTTGTTTTTGTACATAGGTTTGGTTGGACTATAAGTTAAAGCTGAAACAAAAATTGCAGATAAGTTAAAAATTTGTCTGCTACTGCGGAACTGCTTAGACATAAATTGTCTTTTTTTAATTAAATCGTGGGAAATACAAAACCAAGCAGACAAAACAAAAATTCACAAAAAATTTAACGCAACACAAACAGCAATTGACGTTTAACATATGTTTCCTTATTGGAATTTATTTTTGGCACCATTTATTTTTAAGCGAACGATGAATAATACTGTGATAATCGTAGTTCGCTAAATTGTTCGTAACTTATCGAATGTTCGATTCGCTATTCATAATGAGGGCCGTAGAATCGAATTACATAGTTGGACCCCTGTACATAGATTTGGTCGGACTATAAGGTAAAGCTACCAGAAAGTGGTGGCCGGACATACTGCCAAATTTTCTTGTCGCCTGACAGTTGACTGAAACTCGCAAACAAAATCATTGGCCTCATTAGGATGTCGGTACCTATCTACGATAAGTTAGTATCCACTGAAGTTCCTGAACAACCAACATCGGATAGGTTAAGGCCTAGTTCACATAGAAATGGCATATGGTTTTTTGCCACTTTGTGTAGTTTACATGTTCTCTTATGAGACAATACACACACATATGAGAGGCGATGGTATTGTGTGTCCTGTCATTGCCACGCCATATTGAAAACTAGTGGCCTACGTAAACGCCATGCCACAATGAAATCACTCATTCAAATGTCAAATCGAGATAAAATGAAAATCCAATGCAAATGGTATATTTTTTTAATTCATTTATTTTTATTACTTATGAAAGCCATTTTAGCAAAAAGTGTCTGTGAATAAAAGTAAGCTAGTTGTTTTTTGTTTTTTCTCTGTTTGTGTTTCTTTTGCTTTGTGTTTTGAAGTTGAAATTCTGTCATTTCTGTGTGAATTGAGTTCATCACACCCACTCCACGCCCGTAATAGACCTTAACCACACCAGCACAATAAGCCAGTTGCCTAAGGGTGCTTTCATAAAAGCATGGTTGCTTTGTTTACATGCGAACATATTAGCGTCAGAAAAAGTATTTGCGCATGCATTTTAATTGCATTTATGAGTACTTTCTCTGATTTGCTTCATTTCAGAAAAAAATTTGATGTATATTTTTAATTTTGTGTGCAACACAAAGCGGAAACTTGGACAGATGTGAACTGTAAGGAAGGTGTACCACCGTTTACATCATACTGTCTCTTTCTTTAAGAAAAAAATCGGAATGCATGTGAAATTTCATATTTGCGCTGCAAATATTTGCGTTTGACATTTATGAAACTCTGACATTCATCATTTGCATTTATGAATGCTAAGCATTCTTGGACTTTCGCAACCATGCATTTATGAAAGCAGCCTAAATTTGTATGGGTTTATGTCTTTGACATTTCTCATGGGATACAAAAGTATACCAAAGTTTTTCGGATAGCTTGGGATTTTTTTTGGCAGCAGCTGTTTCGTCATCAGCTGTGTTCTTACATGGGAATACAACAACACCAACCTATCCGGATAGCTATAGTTCTGTTTCTGAATGGGGCCATTACCGACACAGTTTTGCTATCAACTACTTCAGCCTCGCTCTTAGATTCGACAAATAAATTTTAATTGCAGTTGAAATCAGTGAACAGTTGGCTGCTTAGGGAATACGAAGCGAATCGTTTTTAATCTGCCCTAACGAGGTAACCGTCGGAGCGGAATTCTCTCTGATTTACTACGAATCGGAGACATTTTGCTTCAAGGTAATTCTCAGATCGGCTGATCGGAAATTCTGTCCGACGAAATTCAACGCATGCCATTTATATGCGATGAAGTACTTTTAATGGTTTTATTTATGACAGATACAAACAAATTATTCTCCGAAGTCCTCCGACAACTTCTCGTTGCGGATACTGTTTTATTTTTAAAGAAATTGTTAATTAATATGTGAGTAATAAAGAAATAAACGTTGTTTATGTTAACTTTTGGACTTTATGTTTTTAGGCAGAACGAAAAAAACAAGTTTACGGCAATATTAGTATGAGCGGATGATCAAACTGCCCAGCGAATATCCCAATATTGCATAAAATTACACAAGAAAACCAGAAGTTGTGCCTGTGTTTTAGTTTTGCATACATCATATATTTGTTAAAGGTTTGAAGTGACATAATCAGACCGATAATTTGTTTATTCTAACCGATATTTGTGTTGAATCAAAAATCGAAAACAAAAGCAAACGCATTTTTATTGAGGCGAAAGTTTTTCTTGAATCTTGAAGAGAATTATAGAATTATAAGATAAGTGGATTAGAAGATACGTTTACTTACGCTTCGTCAGGTAGTTTGCGTATACTGCTTTCGTTTAGCAATTCTTTTATTTTCTAACTAATTAATATCGTCACACATGCTCTGCATTCTGAGTGGAAATGAATTAAAAACGAATTTCAATTTCACTTAAAATGAAATAATACTACGTTTCCACCGACCCTTATACTACGTTTCCACCGAACTTTATTCTCTTGTAGATTTACTAATCTCCGAGATTTAAGTAGATTTATACTACGTTTCCACTGACCACTAAACCGAGATTTATACTACGTGTCCACCAACCACTAAACCGAGATTTAAGTAGATTTATACTACGTTTCCACCGACCACTTAACCGAGATTTAGGTAGATTTAGCTAAATCTCCTACAAATCTTGATGATTTACCATACAAATTTTAATCTTCTCAGATGAAGATTTAAAATAAATCTCATTTAAATCTTCAATCTAACTACCCTACTTCCATATCGAAATTAACACATTCATCGGGAAAGTGAATTTTTCTCTTAGGTTGCCACAGATGAAGCTGCCTGTCTCACTTCTACATCATAAGAGAAAATGAAAAGATGTATGCATTTTGAACAGTGCTGTCAAAATTAATCTACTTTTGGAACGGTGGAAACACTTTTTGAGATTAGTAAATCTGCAAGAGATTAAAGTTCGGTGGAAACGTAGTATTAGTAAATCTACAAGAGATTAAAGTTCGGTGGAAACGTTGTATAACTTGGTCTGCATTTCGAGTGGATTCAACTCCTTCCAATTCACTTCGAATTCATTTTCGAATTGTCAAAATCACCTGTTACATACAATTTGTATTAAAACGGTTCATATTCGGAATGTAGAACACGAATTTTCATATTCAGAATCCTAAAATTCCACATTCGGAATGAGCTATTTACAAACTTTATTTTATGTGGAATACAGAACATTTTTATATGGATAGAGAACATCTCAATTCACTTTCGTTCCTCAAATTCACAAAAAAGTGAAATACAGAACATGTGCGCGTATTTCAAAAGTTTTTTTTTTCAAATTATTCTTTAGTTGACAGTTCAAATGGGAGCAAGACACATGTAAAGGGTTTTCCAATAAGAGGTGTTATTTTGATATTCAAAAAAAAGAAATGCGTTGTTGAAGCGTGTATCGTTCCATTTTTATTAATAGCGTAGTTTCTACTTGTCAAATGTCAAAAAATGACAGCTTCAAAAGTGACAGCTACCGAATTAGCGGGCTATTCAAAATAACACCTCTCATTGGAAAACCCCTTATGTATGTCCCCTTTCACACAAGGAAACTGAGTTGCCGGCAACTGGGAGTTTGAAGGCGAGAAGGGCAAGAAGTAAGGGGAATGAAAAAAATCTCCCCGGTCAACGATTTAAAGAGATTTTTTTGACGTTTTGCTTTGCATTCCAATTAGCCCAACAAAATCTTTCCAGTTTGCTCCTCAGTTTCTTGGTGCCAGTTTCGTCATGTGAAAGCTACAAGGCGATTAAAGGAAAACGTCAAAAAAATCTCCAGCAACTGGTTTCCCTGTGTGAAAGGGGTCTATGTTTCCAAATAGGGATGGGACTTTATTCGATAGTTTTGATTTTAAAATCGGTGCATCTAATTACATTTTTTGAAAAGGCTGGCGCATTATAATTGAAAAGACTACTTTCTATAAACAATAAATTACAATCTCGCTATTTTTTCATGGTTTAAAACGTATATCGAAAATTGCACATCTCTACCTAAAGTTTATATCCATCGCAATGCTCGTCGTATTTCTTTAAAATTTCTTCCGATGAAAGATACTTCGAACTGAAATTGAATTTCCGACGAAGATGCGTTGTGGAGAAAACTCCTCTCCGACGGTTACCTCGATAGGGCAGATTATTATTCTCTTTTTAAAACCTGCCACAGGTGGAGGAGGTTTTAAAAAAATGTTTAAATTATGTTGAGGTAGTAGTATCAACATCAATTTAAGCTTAAATTTGGCGTCAAGCTGAACCTAACAACAACTACTAGTATTTATTTTCAAGCGTTTAACCACAAATAAGCCATAATAAAGATTGGAAACCTTCGTACGTTTCACCCCCCAAAACCCATTTGCTTACATTGTTGTATTTGTAGCTTTCAAACTCTATCCATGAATAGATGGGAAATCGAAAAGCAAAACAAAAATAAATTACTAGGGCTGTGTTGTCTATGTGTCTATAGGAAGAGGAACAGAAAAGATTCTTGTGTGCGTTTTTATCAATGTGTCTATTGGAAGAGGAACAGAAATGTTACTTGTGTGCGTGTTTCAGCTTGTAGGCAAATGTCAAATGAAAGCAGAGGTTTCTGGTCCTTAAGTTATTAGTTTATGCGTTTAACAATAATCACCTACTTTCTGCTTCTTTTTAATTTCGTGTTGGTGGTGCAATACAATATTTTTAATCCCTTAGCCAAGGACGCCCACACCAACTTTGTCGACAATCCTCTAAAATTTTGTCTAGGTTTTTATTTGCTTCCATGACCTCAACATGATTTTCATTTGTTATTTTTACCCTAAGAAACTTTTTGTTACCTATAATTAATGAAACAAACAAAATAAAATGCACGACTGGATCGCACGAACTTGCTCTTATGTTCGATCACATCGAATGCAAAAGATTTCTGTTAAGAATTTAAATATATACGTAAAGCAGTTTTTTACTTCATTTTTTATACATACAAACTATTTTTATTTTTTTTCTAAAAAAAAATTGTATGACAGTCTTACATATTATTATATAAACTTAAAAAGAAATTTTTAATTCGGCTTAATCAAAGAAAAAATAATTAAAAATTCTGAAATAATGTTTGTTAGATAAATTTGAACTTATGAGAAAAAAATTTAAAAAATCTGTGGAGCGGTCTTTGAGAAAAAAAAGTTTTTTTTAAAAACTTTTTGAAAACATTTTTCAAAAAAAATTCAAAAACGTCAATTCATAGATATTCAATAAATATATACATATAAATATAATTTTTGAAAAAAATTTAATGAGCAGTTCTTAATGATTTTAAAAATACAAAAAAATACTAATTAAAAATATTGGTATGCGGTATAATTTGGGCAACCTAAACCTATATATGTGTGAAAATTCGAAAGAATCGATTGAGTCGTTTATGAGATAGTCGAAAGCAAAAAAAACGGTCCTATGGAAAGCACCGTTTTTAGACATTTTTCTAATTTTTTTTTCAACCACATGATCGGTCGTAGCTAAAAAGCCGCACTGATTTTTTTTTTATCAAAATCGTTAGAGCCGTTTCCGAGAAAAATAGGTTTGAACATAACGGTTATATGGCAGGTACCGTTATTTTTGAGCTAAAAAAAAATTCAATTTGCCCTCTGTACAATACCTAAAAAAACTCTATAAACCAAGTTTGAAGCAATTCCGCCAACCCGTTTGGGCTGCAGGTGTCTATACAAACATACAGGCAGGCTGACAGACAGACATACAGACGGACAGAATTTTTAGACCATCTTTCTTCGTCTTCGCTAGCATCGTAATGCCATGTTTGATTGTTATCTCAAAACTTTTTTTCGACGAATGCATAACTTGCCTTATAGTACCTATAATCGCAAGTAAAAAATTAGAAATGTGTCAATTTGGCGTTTTTACAGGCGTTTTGCTTTAAAAACGACTAACGCAATACGAAATGCCGACAAACGTCACTAAATGAAGGGTTCATTCATAAATGCATGGTTGCTTTGTTTACATGCGATCAGTTGCGATCATATTGACGTCAGAAAAACTATTTGCTCATGCATTTTAATTGCATTTATGAATATTTTCTCTGATTTGCTTCAATTTCCTGTGTACCAGAAACAACTAATTTTGAGTTCAACTTTGAATTTTCTAGCGGAAATTTGGACAGATGTGAACATAGTAAGGGAATGTGTTCCACCGTTTACATCATACTGTCTCTTTCTTTAAGATACAAATCGGAATGCATATGAAATTTTATATTTGCGTTTTACATTTATGAATCTCTGACATTCATCATTATGAATGCTTTCGCAACCATGCATTTATGAAAACACCCGAATTCATTCCACATGAACATAAACGCCAGTTGGCGTTCAACTATCGGGAATCTCCCAAGGAATTTCGTTTCCCACGGAATATTTTATTCCCTGGAAATTTTTCCGGCGGTCTTGAATCTCCCATGGAATAAATTTCCCTCGAACAAAAAATCGTATGAAATGACAGCAAAATTCCCTGGAAATTTCGAGGGAAACTTTTGAGCATCATTCACGTTCCCAAGATTCGAATTGGAGGAAAAATTTCCAGGGAAAATTTTATTCACGATAACCCCCCTTGTGTCGTGTTTTGGTATGGTGTTGAACGACTATGGCAATAAGGGTGAACGTCTTCTTAATTTCTATCGGATTCAGTTCCTTCCAATTCACTTATTCATTTTCGAATTGTCAAAATCACCTGTTACATACAATTTGTATAAAAACGGTTGATATTCGGAATGTAGAACCGAATTTTCATATTCAGAACCCTAAAGTTTGGAATGAGCTGTTTACAAACTTTATTTTATGTGGAACACAGAACGATTGAAATTCACTTTCGTTCCTTCAAAAAGTGAAATACGGAACATGTGCGATTGTTCGGGAGTTCTAAGGGATTAGAACTATAATTAATGTTTTTCTCAACCTAATTTTTTCTTGACTTTTTGTTTCAAACTGTCACCTCAAAAAATACAATGTGTATTGTTTTTTTTTAAAAATTAAATTGTCGAAAAATACAAAATTTAAGCACACAAAAGGAAAATTCACAAAAAAAAATTAACGCAACACAAACAGCACTTGACGTTTAACATAAGGGGTATTCACGAACTGGTGTACCAAGTCTTGTAAAATTGTAAAATTTTATTTTTTTACAACAGACTGTGTACACAACTTTCCTAATCTGTATCAACACTGAAGCAAATGTCAAAATCTGTTTCACATTTATTCTGAAGAAGGCTTTAGTTTGTGTTAAAAAAATCTTACACCCTTGTATTTTTCTGTTACAATAGGGTTCGGGTATTGTAAAAGTGTAAGATTTTGACATTCAGTATATTTTGTTGTTGTAGTGCAAAAAAATGCTACACTTTTACAATGATACACGACCAGATACACCGGATCGTGAATACCCCTATAGTTTTCTTATTGGAATTTATTTTTGGCACCATTTATTTTTAAGCGAACGTTGAGGAGCACATCTCCCGAATAGTAATTTTCTCGGCGAATATTTAGAATTGGCCTCATAACAAATATACCAGATCCGCAACAATTGATACTGGTTTTAATTTGTATGGGGTGAGTGAGTTTCGTAAATAGCGGAATGCCGAATGCTATTACCAACTACCATTGTATACCAGGTTCAATTCGAATGAGCAGCAGATAGTTGAAAATTCCCCCGAATAAAAGCAGAATAGGGTGTTTTCATAAACGCAGAAATTCTTCGCTAGTACAATCGCATTTCTTTTCTCATGCATTATTGAACGCATACCCACTGCAAATTATGTGCAGTCAACACGAACTGTTTTAATAAAAATAGCCAAAACATAATTGTTGGAATAATAATTTATTTGTAAAATTTACTATTGGCAATATCGGCTCTCACTGGAAACTATGTACCTTATAATAATGAATTCTTACATAATACTCGTACATACATATGCTAATAAAGTTAGTCTTTCTCTTATCATCATACACGGCGGTTGTCTTTCTTTCAATCATATAAGTTAACAATAATGGTTGCCCATCTGCTCGATTCCGATAGTCAGCTTTAACACAGGCCCCGTCGTATAATATTCGTACTATAAGAATCCCGAACAAAGGAATTATAGGCCCCGTGCGTCGTACTAAAAATATTCCCTACGAAATTCGTAGTTGCCAGTTGGGATTCGGAGCAATTTCAAATCACATTCGCACATGTTCTGTATTTCACTTTTTGTGAATTTGAGAAACGAAAGTGAATTTAGATGGTCTGCATTCCACAATTTAGATGTTCTGTATTCCACATGAAATAAAGTTTGTAAATAGCTCATTATGAATGTGGAGTTTCAGGGTTCTGAATATGAAAATTCATGTTCTACATTCCGAATATGATCCGTTTTTTATACAAATTATCTATAACAGGTGATTTTGACAGTTCGAAAATGAGTTCGAAGTGAATTGGAAGGAGTTGAATCCACTCGAAATGCAGAACACGTTATTTCATTTTAAGTGAAATTGAAATTCGTTTTGAATTCACTTTCACTAGGAATAGAGAACATGTGTGATTAAAAGGCTTTTTTAAATGCTCTAAGAAAATCCCGAAATCGCCCAAATTCCAAAATTCCTATTAAGCCCATTTTTAATTAACAAAATAATTAAATTGTCAAAAGATCAAGAAAAAAAATCGAAATCCATTTTTCTTCCCATATATTGACGTAAATCAGAAATGGGTTGCTGTAAGGCAATGATATTTTGATTTCGTTCGAGGCTTGTGATGTGAATCACAAAACATTAGGAACTTTGCTATGTGGGACTCTGCGATAGTGGTGGGCATAAACTAATAATAAATATAAAGACCCGAAACCTATGCTGACTTTTGACATTTGACCACAAGCTGAAACACGCACTCAAGTAACTTTTCCGTTCCTCTTCCAATAGACACATTGATAAAAACGCACACAAGAATCTTTTCTGTTTCTTTTCCTAGGCACATAAATAACACAGCCATAGTAATTTGTTTTGGTTTTCGCTTTCACATCTATTCATGGATAGAGTGCCAAATGTACAAATACAACAATGTAAGCAAATGGGTTTTGGGGGGTGAAACGTACGAAGGTTTCTGATCTTAGTATGGCTTATTTGTGGTGGTGGATATTTTGACGTTTATGAACAGTAGGACTGCAATTCAACTAGGTTAGTCCGACCGAAAATCTGACTTTATGACGTCTAACGCAGGTCTTGGTTAGGCAGAAAAAAACCGTTAATTTAATTGGAGAAAAAACGTTCGTGATATTTCTAATCCCTCAGGACTCCCGAAAAATTTGGAAATATTCAAAATTTAATCAATTTTCCAAAAAAAAAATCAATATTTTGTCTCATTTGATTTATTTTGTACTTCCGATCAAACAAGGCGTTTTTGTACGTCATCAAAGAAATAAAGCATGTATTGAGATTTCTTAGAAGTGGCTGCTACCAAAACTGTGTCGGTAGTAATTTTGGTTTGGGATTTTCACAATCAGCTATGATAAGGAAATTTGGCAGTTTTGTCCGCAACCAGTAGCAGTCACAATTTTTACTTGCGATATAATATGTAGGTACAGGGCAAGTTTTACATTTGGAAATAAAAATCGACCTCGAGATTTTAATCAAAGTTGATATTACGATGATAGAGAACACCAAAAAAGTGGGTCCCTCAATTCCGCCTGTCTTTCTGTCTGTAGAGCTATCTACAGCCTAAACGGCTGAAGCGATTTTGTTCAAACTTGGTGCTTAGGCGTTTTAGGTGATTGTGCAAAATAGATTTTTGAATCGTTGTTTTGGCCCCAAAAAAAAAACAGTAAGTACTTACCATACAAATTTTTCTACCATCTGAATTATTCCAAAAAATGGCTCTAATGATTTTGATAAGAAAAAGTGTGTGCGCCAAATTTTTTTATTATATATTTTGTTATTAGCGGTACCTGACACGACCATTTTATTGATTTTTGAATTTGAATTTTTATTTATTTTAATAATAAGTATCTTAAAACAAAGTGTCTTCTGGGGCCCAATTCCGCAAGCGTGAGTTTTCTCTTCATTTTTCCGATTCCGCAAAGGTGCGTTGTATATTTTTTTGACAGATAACGTGTACACAGATAGGCAAATTTTTTCACGCATATTTTGAGGGTGAATAATTTTTTTTGCACAGAAAAGCATTCACGTTTGCGGAATTGGGCTCCTGAACAATACTTTAAACATAGTGCTTGAGATTGCAAATTTAAATAATTTAGAAATTAAATTTTCTCATAAACGGCTCAACGAACTTCGACGATCAAAATTTTTATCCAGGATCTCCTTCAAATTGTAAAAAATACTGCATTTTAAAATTTTCGAATAATTATTTTTTTTTGGATTTTTGAAAAAAAAAAATAGTTTTTTTGAAAATTCACTATTTCGAATACGAGTAGACGATTTTTTCTGAAATTTTGTTTTTAAAATTATATTCAATATTTAAAATGTTCATACCAATTTTTTTTTTAAATTTGAAAATTTTTTTATATAATAAATTGTGAAAAACGACTTTAAAAATATATTTAGCCGTTTCTATTAAAAATATTTTGCATATAATGTGCTCGAACATAAGACCAAGTACTTGCGATCCAGTCGTGCATATTATTTTGTTTCAGGTTTAACTTATAGTCCAATCTCCAAGCAAACCTATGTTCAAAAACAATCGATGTAAACAATAAAAATTTTTTTTAGTAACCATACAATGCAACTCTTCCCTCACGAATAGAAGGGTCAATAGAGTTTAATTCCACAGGAAATTGTTCCCAATAATCTTTTTGATTTTTCGAAGAACACACATATACCCTTACATATATACGACGGTCTTGCAAAGTGATTTGCATTAGTCCTTATGATGATAAGTTATTGTGCCCTATACTATGGTATCCAATCGGAACGGAATTTTCTCCGAATTTAAAATAATGGGTTATCCATTTCGCGGTTTCAAAAGTAAACGTAAATAAAACATATAAAATATTTTTGTTCAAGATATTTCTTTTTTATTATAAAGATTGAACGTTGACATTATGTGTGAAACACTACATCATTTAAATGACCACTACGCAAATTTTTAAAACATATTGGGTGGTATCTTAGTCATAACTTGACGAATGTTTATTTTCAAGTGATCAAGAGTTAAAGGATTATCTGCATAAACACGGTCTTTCGCGTAGCCCCACAAACAAAAAGTCTAGCGGTGTCAAATTGCATGATCTTGGTGGCGAGTTGATATCGCCACGACGAGAAATTACGCGGCCAGGAACTGTCTCTGCAATAAAGCCATATTCGCTCGAGTTGTGTGGCATGTGGCACCGTCTTGTTGAAACCACATATTCTCCAAGTCGTATTCTTCAATAGCAGGCAGAAAAAAGTCGGTTATCATATGACCATAACACTCCGAATTGACGGTGGCAGTCGTTCCAATATTGTTTTCGAAGAAGTAAGGTCCAATCACACCTCTCCGGACTAAAGAGCGCCCCAAACAGTGACTTTTTGTGGATTTAATGGCCTCTCTTCAATTACTTGAGGATTGTCAGAACCCCATATACGACTATTTTGTTTATTAACATACCCACCGCGTGAGAAATGTTCTTCGTCGCTGAAGAAAATTTTGTTCGAAAAATCGACGTCCACCGCCTGGTGTTAAAGCATTCATTCGACGTATCTACGACGTTGTGAATGGTCAGCTGGCTTCAGTGGTTGTGTGAGCTGGACTTTGTATGGATGTAGGTGTAGATCCACATGCAAAAATACGCAATAATGTGCCGTAAGACAGTCCTAATTCCTGAGAACGACAAGGAATCGACACATTCGGGTCTTCGGCAACACTTTCACTTACAGCAGCGACATTTTCAGTGGTACGAGCGAAACGATGATGCACAGGCCTTACAATATCTGTAACCAATCCAGTCTCTTCAAATTTCTTCACAAATTTTCCAATTGCTTGCTTAGTTGGACGATTATGTAACTCATAATCTCCTCTTAAAGCCCGATATGTGGCTGTGGAAGAATCACCATTTTTGTAGTAGGTTTTATCAATTTTTATGCATTGTGCGATAGTTAAGCGATCCATTTTCGTAAATGATTTTCAACTACAAGAAAAAATTGGTTTAACAACTTAGTTTGACAGATGTCGAACTCCAGCCCTATACTTTTGAAACCGCAAAATGGATAACCCTTTCTAAGAAATATCACTTTAATTTTATTTTTTCAACCGCATATTGAAATAATTTTCCGGAGGTGTAAACCATTTATGAGAAATTTGTAGCATTAAAATGAAAAATAAAAGAACATTTTGTATGAGTCGGAGAAATTTCTGTTCCGATTGGATGCTATGTTAGGGCACACTATTTTTCTTTATTTAACAATATTCACAATTTGCACATAAATACCTTTTTCTTTTGTCGGCCATTACGAAAAATAACTAGCTACATGTTAATGCAAGTAAATTCGAAACTTTTATCAAGAGTAAATAGAAAATGTTTCCCGGTACAATAATTCGCTAACGATATCACTAGTTATTTTAATTTGAATTCGATAGTATATCACACATCCATGGGTTAGATTAGCGGAGATTCGCTATTTTTAATCTCTTGATAATCGAACTCGCTAACGTTTTGACATTTGAAGTGAGTTAAGTTTGAGCGAATCGTAATACGAAATTAGCGAATTCACAAGATTTTAAGTTCGATTCTAAGTCTTTTTTCTCCAAAATAAGTTGGATATAATATGTTGAGTGGACGCTCGTTAACTTGAACACGTTCGAAACCAAGAATGGCTAAGCTATAATGTATGCAAGCTACTGGATTAGTAAACAAAATTTTTGTTTTTTTTTAATAATAATTAATTTAACGATTTAAAGGCTGCGTTTCCGGTGCAGGCGAATGTAAACGAAATTCACTCGCGCGAATACGCAAAGTTCGCTAAATTCATTCAAATTCAAACGAGGCAAATGTCCGTTCGTTTCATTTCTATTTTACTCGCTCGAACTAATGGAATTCAAGATATGATTTTAAATACAGCCCAATCCTAAATATTCCCCGGAAAAATTACTCTCGGGGTAGATTGCTCCAAAAAAAAATTGAAATATGGGATAGGTTTTAACAGTATTTAACAAGGCCTTCACTCACTTATTAGATATGGGGTGTTATCGTGAATAAAAAATTCCCTGGAAATTTTCCTCCAATTTGATTCTTGGGAACGTGAATGATGCTAAAAAAAAGTGTACCTCGGAATTTATTTACATGGGATATGGCGAGGTTATATTAGATACCAAATTATCCGAGTATATTTGTGAACGAATTAAGTAGGTTAGCTAAAAATTGTCAAAAAACCAGAGCAAAACTCGTACCAAATGAGGTTTGCAATCAGCTGTTTTATAACATTTGTGTCCGGATAGCTAGTTATTTATTTTTTTTCCAATAACTCAAGATATCTTTCATGAGAACAGATGTTTTATTCATCAGATGTACTTTTGGACGCGTTACAACACAAAAAAGTATTCCAGATTGTTCAGAATAAATGAGTAATCGTTCGGAATTTGAGGTTATATTTCCAGGCAAGCAGCGAAAATAAACGAGCAATTGAACGCCATCTGTTTTCAATATTAATTTTTTTACTATTTTTCAATTAAATAAACTATGGGCATCTATTGGTACTTTGTATAAAAAGCCATGGCCAGAAATAAGCCATACCAACACCGAGATTCAGCTAATTCGAAACCGCAGTGAGTGAGTGAGATGAGTCACTTGATGGAAAAGCGATTCAGCTAGTAAAAGTGAGGGAGTGAGTGAGTGAAATGAAATGTCAGATTACTCGCCTGAGATTTCAGCAGTGACTTTGATGCATTTGTTGGTGCATTTACGTTTTTGGTTAAGCATTTGCTCTTTTCTCAAAGAAATTGTTTCATACCTATTTACGTACACGAAATAAAAATTACAAACACAACAACCTAGCCCAAAAGAATCCAACAAACTATAAAAAAACATGAAAAAATGATCTTGTAAATCACATTAATAACAATTAGCACTTGTGCATTTGTACTTACTGTACAAAATATGTAAATGTAATTGTATAAATATGTGTATTTAATATAAATACTTCTTATGGATTTAATTTATTAAATTTTTCTTGTTTTGATTGGTTTGTTTACATTTTTGTCGCTTATGTATGTATATAGCATTGTAGCTACCTACATTTTGTTGTTGCTTCAAGACATTTTGGTGTTCGAAACTTAGCCCCGCTAACTATCGGGGATGCCCGACGTTTCAGCTTATAAAAAACAATAAAGCAGCAAAGCAAACAGTGGTAGAAAAGCGTCCAACAGTGCGCCCTCCTACAACAACGCACGTCAATCCCCAAATTTCTTACGCCCAAATGGTGTCAGGAAGGGGAAGCACGGTACAGCCTACACCAAAGGTCGCCCAACAGGCCCCCGTGTCTAAGGCGCCGGCGGCACAGACGGATATTATGGGCATTCTGCTGGCCATCCAGGGCCAGTTGACTGGCCTCCAAAACCAGATCAGGGAGCAGGCGACTAGGGTGGATTATCTCTACTCTGTTTTGTCGAGCTTAACGCAACTTATAGGTTAAGGGCGCGCTGCCGGAGAGGCCCTTTAAGATCCTAGCTGTGAATGTAAATTCACTGATTAGGCCCGAACGTAGAGCGAATTTATTCCAATTGCTGAAAGACATAAGTCCAGATGTGTTAATGGCTAGCGAAACTAAGCTTCACCAGAAACATAAATTGACTAACAACAATTACAATATCGTAAGAAGAGACCGACCAAACTCCACTCAAGGAGGATGCGTCGGAATCATTATACGTAAAGGCATTAGTTTTAAGGTAATATATAAAAGTAATGTGCGAAAATTTCGAAGATAGAGGCATGCATCATATGCATTCATCTCCAACAGGGGAAACGAATGTATGTGATCGCTGCTTATGCACCGGAAACACCTCAGCCTACCCAGTTTATAACAGAACTTGAAAAGCTTTTGGAATGTTTAAGAAGACTTTTACATATTAACCGGTGATTTAAACGCCAAACACATAGATTGGGGAAATCAAATACAAAATCCTCGAGGTAACCATTTGTATAATTGGATGGGTTGATACAGCCTTGAGTATCGCCTCGATCTTCTAGCCACAGAGAGGCCATCGTTTCCACGAAGCGGTGCCTATCTGGATCTATTGCTGAAAGACGCAAGACTAACAATTACTGACACTGTGGGCCAACGACCAAGAAATTGTTTACGAACGATCGAGTACGACAGTGACCACTGCGGATTCGCCGCCGTTATACAACTACCGAACGAGTTTATGGAGTTGGAGGAGTATGTGCCTGTGCATACTTACAATTACAGTAAGGTGCGTTGGCCACACTTCTCCAACGCCTTATTGAGCGATTTACGGTCAAATGGTATATCCCCACCAAATGACAGGAACCTAACAAATACTGAAATCGACTGATACTTAGAACAAATTGACGAAACGATTCTACGAACAATGAACAGAACAATACCGACATACAAAGAACGTAACGCAACTGACATGTACCGTAACGCGATAATTGACGCACTTCACAGACAAAAAAGTGGACTACTGACAAGACTAAAACGCTTGTGCAGACGGTTTACTGATACACGAGATCTGGAGATTAGGACACTGAATTCGTCCATCAAAAACATCAACCAATTGATCAAAGAAAATTATAGGTTGTCTATTAATTTGTTCTGGGACAATAAAATTGGTGCCGTTAACTCTAGCGACCCAAGTATGTGTTCCCAAAAATTAATAAGATTTTTAGAAGAAAGCATCAAAACGATCTTCTGTGTCTTAAGCTCCAGAGGACGACAGAGAACAGAGACGTACTTCTGACAGCAGGCATAGACCCAGAGGATGGCGTATTGGACGATGACCTCTATATAATCGAAGATCCGCAAGAGAGAGTGGATTCTGTGGGGGCTGCTTTCCAGCAAGTGTACAAGGTGAATGCTAGCATTCACCCGAATCATGACCTGGAGAACAGAGCTCTGCTTCATCACTTATGGCTCCGTAACGAGAACCTTGGTTTTACCGGGTTTAATGATGAAGATTTGGCAAACGCCATAATCGCCGACCGAAATGGGCCCAGTCCCCTGTTAATTTCGAAGAGTGAGCTCCAGCTCATCTTTGATTCATTAAAGAAAAAGAAGTCAGCAGGAGTCGATGGTATATCCAACGTTGTACTACGACATTTGCCTCAAGAAGCAGTTGACATATATACCACACTGTTTAACAACGCACTGAATAATGCATATTATCCAGTGCGGTGGAAGACAGCTGTGGTGCAACCTCTCCCAAAAAAGGGAAAGGACAGCTCCGATCCGGCGAATCTCCGGTCGATAAGTCTTCTTCCAAGTATCAGCAAAGTATTTGAAAAGGTTATTAATAGAGCCCTGTTCAAGTGGGCGGAGGACAAAAATATCATCCCGGATAATCAGTTCGGTTTTAAGGCCGGACATGACATAATTCATGCCGCGTCTAAACTAGTTTCTGATATCCAATGGAACAAAACTAAAAAGCAGTGTACGGGTGTCTGTCTGGTTGATTTTGAGAAGGCCTTCGACATCGTATGGTTATAAGGTCTCTATCTAAAGCTAACCAGACTAGGTATAAGTAAACCTCTATTGTATATGCTTTATGACATGCTAAATGGTAGAAAGTTTGTTGTCAGGAGTGGCAATGTCACTTATACCGCAATTTTTAATATTAATAATGGTATTCAGCAGGGAGCGGTTAACTCGCCGATTCTATTCAGCATTTACACCAGCGATCTGATAGGTAGTCTAACTCAGGCAATTGCGTACGCCGACGATCTAATTGCATACAGAACAGCTCATACAGTTGAGGTCATCAAAAATCTCTTGCAGAGTGACTTGACAAGAAACAGCGATATTGTGATGACTGGAAGTTGAAAATCAACTTCCAGAAATCAGAAACTATTTTCGAAATTAATGCTAATAGATTATTTAATTAAGTTTTCTTAAAAGTTTACAACGCTGGTTAAATTCTTATTTATACTCAATTTTTCATGGATATTTTAAATTAACGTTATGCAATAAAGTAGAAATTACAGAATAACGTAAACAAAATCTTATTAAAGAGAAACAGACAAAACTGGGTTCAACTGGGTGTACCATTGAAAATGAGTTCCTCCAAATTCTTTTGGAGTAATTTTTTTTTAAATAAAAATGTAATACAAGAACTAATTTTTAGCCTCTTGATGAGAACTAATTATAAAAGTGTTCTGTTGACTAAAAACTGAAAGAAGAGGAGCAACATAAAAAGGAAAGTATGTGTACATAAATGGAAAAATAGTTAATTATGGGCCCTATTAAGAATCACCCAGGGAATTTCTTTTTCCATGGAATATTTTATTCTCTCGTTTTTTTTTCCCGAACGTGAATCTCCCACGAAATAAATTTCCCTCGAACAATAAATTGTATGAAATGACAGCAAAATCTCCTGGTAAAGCTTATTCTCGATACCAATAAATTTTGAGAGAATCTTTTGAGCATCATTGACGTTCACAAGATTCGAATTGGAGAAAAATTTCCAGGACAACCACCATTATTTTGATAAAATATGTTCTCCCACCATTTCCTGCGATGCGGTAATAAAAAACTACTGCAAACTCGATTGCATTTTGACTGTAATTTCCATTTATGAACTCAGGTGCCAACTGCAGTCAGGTGTATTTCCATTATGGACGCAAAACATACATACGAGTAAATGTTAAGGTTCAATTGTTGTATCTAGCACTAGACAAACTGGAAGCTGGAATTTGGAACAAATGTTTGTGTTGTTCCATTCGGGGATACTCTTTTTTAATCTGAAAAGTGCCCATATTGATATTCTATAGGAATAGAAAACGAAAGCAAATTTAAAATAAATTGCATGACTGGATCGTACGAACTAGCTCTTGTAGCTAACAACTTTAATGTGGCTAACCATTGAGGTTTAGTTAGTTAGGTGTAGTTATCCTATGCAGGTGTAAAGCCCATGTAGGTAAGATTACATTGATTCATAGTATAATGAATTGTCGAATGGATGATTCAAGGAATAGTTACATAGGTACCTGCCTACAAATGTATATTTAAATCTACTTTATGGATTTTAACTATGTCAGTTAGGAGAGTAAAATGTATGTACATACATATAGATGAAAACTAAATATGTAAACATGGTGGGTAGGCAGCTATATACATATAACCTTATAATTTAGGTGCACTGTGCTGCATATATAAGATTCATGTGAATGTTAGACATATATATGTATATAAATGTATGAGGACTTACATTGGATTTAGTAATTAGTGATGTAGGCAAAAATTCGTAAAAAGGGAATTATAATAAGGTAGAAATAAATGGATAATACACATACTTAAATGTTTTTATATTGCTTAGTCGTTATATTTTGAGGAAAGACAAAAGCAGCAGTATGGGATGGTTCGACTTACTCAGATTGGTTTGAAACCGATAATGAAGTAAAACAAGGTTGTCTTCTGAGTGCACTCTTGTTTGCGCTTTTTATAAACGATGTGGTAGCCTACCTTCCCGGTGGAATTCGAGTAGCTGATTTAAATATCAATGTTCTTTTGTATGCCGATGATCTCGTGTTACTATCTGAATCTCCAGAAAACCTCCAACTTTTAATCAATCGCCTGGCAAAATACTGTGATGAATGGGGCCTTGAAATAAACTCAAACAAATCAAAAGTGATGGTCTTCAGCAGATCAGCAAGAAGCCAAAATACATATAATTGGGTGTTCAATGGTGCTAGTTTGGAGATTGTAGAAGAGTATAAGTATCTGGGTGTGAAACTGAACCGAACTCTTGATTTCAGCTTGCACATTACAGAGAAATCAAATACTTCACAAAGTCTACTGAATGTGACATGGCGAAACATATTTTCAAATAATCGAATCAACCTTTCAGCGAAATATAAAATATTCGAAGCCGTGGTGAGATCGACATTGTGTTACGCTGGTCAAGTTTGGGGAAGTGATGAATACGAGTCCCTCGAAAAATTCCAAAGGAATTTCTTAAAAAAGCTTTTCAACTTGCCTTGTCAACCTTGCCTTTGAAAACGCCAACTTACGCACTTCATCTTGAAACAGGACTTCCTAAATTGTATACATACACACTAAAGCTGCAGGGCGATTTCATCGTGAAAACGCTCTCTTATCAGGAAAACCGTCTTCCCAAGAAAATGGTGTTATATGAATTGAGGAATGAGGATTGGTGGTTGTCCAATTGGAAGCGTTTGGGAATCGCTTGTGATGTAATTGTCTTGATTGATACAAGTAATCCAATTTTGGTTAAAGATCAACTATATCGTGTTATCCAGAAGCATGAAAATCTTGTTCGAGAGGAGTTTATAGTGAGAGCTCGGGAATCGGAGAGTAGAATTATTTACTCACAGCTTAATACCAACTTAATGGAGAAAAACTACTTTCATGACCAATATAGTTACAAAGAAATATCTCTTCTTTTTAAAGCCAGATGCGAACTGCTTGGTCTAAATGGAAGCCCATACAATGGAAGTTCCCACCAGTTTTGCTCCTTGTGTAACCTTAGGGCAAAAGAGGCCCGTTTCACTTTCTAAGTATATGTCCAATTTTCACTGCACAGCGCCTTGTATACTTCGGAAAGAGAACTTTGTCGATGACGGAATCGATTGCGATTTTGAACGATTTCAAATGGAAAGACCTTTACAACTACTTAAAAGAAATTTCAACATATAGAATGTTACTGATAACAGAATTCACATAGTGAATATAAATTTGTACTTACTATTTAATTGATATTTTTTTTTAATTTAAAAAATGTATATAATAATTTTAGCTAACCGAGCTGACGGCAAAGCCATAGCTTTAAATTCGTTGTATTGTATCAAATGAAATAAGAAAATTTGAAATAAATGAATTCATTACTTACTTACTACTTTTGAGAAAAAACAAAGATGTCAGTTGAATTCATGGATAAATAAAAATAAAGATTTTAAAAATCGTTGGAGCGGGTTTTTAATAAATTAATTTTTTATGTATAAAATTTTGAAAACATTTTTAGAAAAAAACTTGAAAAGCAATTTTGAAGATATTATTGATATACATGTAAAATTAAAATTTCAAAAAAATTCTGTGACTGGTTTTCGAAAATTCGATTCTTCAAAAAAAAATTTAATTTATTTTTTAAAAATCGAAAAACTTTTTTTTGAAATTTTTCGTTAACAACTTTAGGCACCATTTGTATAAAAAAAATTATTTTAATCCGTTCATCCAAGGTTGAAAAAGTCGAAAATATGAAAAGTGGTTCTATGGGAAGTACCGTTTATAAGTACGCGAAAAAAAATATTTTTATACTTAAAAGTGGACTGTACTAATTTAGGAACACACACATTTAAGAAAAAAAATCTTGGAGCCGTTTTCTAGAAAACATTTTTTTCTTAACGTTTTTTTTTTTTAACATTTGTATGGGAGGTACCGTTGTTTTTTATCTTAGGAATATATTTTTTTTACCTGTTCAAGATAATGTCAAAAAAGTACCAAAAATAGAAAAAAAATGTTTCTTAACGGTTTTTTTAAAACATTTGTATTGGAGGTACCGTTGTTTTTTTTAACTGTTCAAGAGAATGGGCCCTATCATCGTAACCGATCGGAGAAAAATTTCAAATTTTGTACAAATCTTGTACCATTGTAAACGTTCCGTTTCATCGATCGGACCTTCTTCAGAAAAAAATTGAAGTATGCGTTAAAAATTTAAAATCATAGCAACGCGTTGCGAATTCATCCGAAGCTTGACGATTAAATGTCAAAATCAGGCGATGCATGGCGTCTCTGAGATTTGTTTTTCTTCCGATTGTCTCCGACAACAAATCACATGCGGAGCTTTGTTCGACGGCGGCGGCAACAAAAGTAAATAAAATACACATACAATTATAAATGGTGGAGATGTCGACCTGTCGAACTGTAATTAAATTTTTGTATTGACTTCCATCATTTACATATGTATATACTTGTACATACGTGAGTATATTGTATGTTTTATTGTAGATAACAAAAATCAAATAAAATAAGACCGGCTAGTTGAAATGATGAAAGAAAAGCCAGATTTTTTTAATGTCAACTACATGCGTCGATACATTTCAATATTTCTTTTCCGATTCAGTTAACATGAAGCAAATAATTTCTCCGATCTGTTACGATGATAGACCTTAATGTCAAAAAACTACCAAATACGAAGTTTCGCAAAAATCCAGTCAGTCGATTTCGAAATTTTGAGTTTTTAACAAAAAAACAGTTTTTTTTTTAATTTCCAAAAAAAACTATTTTTGAAAAATGTTGGCGTACAATAGTGTTTAAACTTTTCATGAGCTTCTGCGCAAAAAATTTCAAAAAAATCAAATTAACCGTTTTCCAGAAAATCGAAAACCAAAAAAAGGTACTACTAGAGGTACCAAAAGTAACAATTTTTTTTCAAAACAAAAATTACTAAAATGTTCCCTTTTGCTTCATTAATGAACTGATTTTTACTTGAGATTATAGGTACTATAAGGCAAGTTATGCATTCGTCGAAAATAAAAGTTTTAAGATAACGAAGACGAAAAAAGATGGTCTAAAAATTTTGTCCGTCTGTATGTCTGTCAGTCTGTCAGTCTGTCAGTCTGTCAGTCTGTCAGTCTGTCAGTCTGTCAGTCTGTCAGTCTGTCAGTCTGTCAGTCTGTCAGTCTGTCAGTCTGTCAGTCTGTCAGTCTTTCAGTCTGTCAGTCTGTCAGTCTGTCAGTCTGTCAGTCTGTCAGTCTGTCAATCTGTCAGTCTGTCAGTCTGTCAGTCTGTCAGTCTGTCAGTCTGTCAGTCTGTCAGTCTGTCAGTCTGTCAGTCTGTCAGTCTGTCAGTCTGTCAGTCTGTCAGTCTGTCAGTCTGTCAGTCTGTCAGTCTGTCAGTCTGTCAGTCTGTCAGTCTGTCAGTCTGTCAGTCTGTCAGTCTGTCAGTCTGTCAGTCTGTCAGTCTGTCAGTCTGTCAGTCTGTCAGTCTGTCAGTCTGTCAGTCTGTCAGTCTGTCAGTCTGTCTGTATGTATGTATAGACACCTACATCTCAATCGGGTGGGTCGATTGCTTCAAACTTGGTGTAAAGGGTTTTTTAGGTATTGTACAGAGGGGAAATTGAAATTTTTCCTAGCTAACGGTACCTGCCATATAACCGTTACGTTCAAACCTATTTTTCTCGGAAACGGATAAAAAAAATCAGTGCGGCTTTTTGGCTGCGACCTATCATATGGTTGAAAAAAAAATAGAAAAATGTCCAAAAACGGTACTTTCCATAAGGCTCTTTTTTTTTGCTTTCAACTGTCTCATAAACGGCTCAACCGATTCTTTCGAAATTTCGTACCAATATTTTTAATTAAATTTTTTTTGTATTTTTAAAATCATTTTTAAGAAAAAAATTTATATTTCGAAAACTGCCCATTAATTTTTTTTCAAAAACTATATTTATATGTATTTTCTGAATACCTATGAATTGGCGTTTTTGATTTTTTTAAAAAATATTTTCAAAAAGTTTTAAAAAAAAAACTTTTTTTCTCAAAAACCGATGCACAGATTTTTAAAAATTTGTTTTCGTAAATTCAACTTTATTCAGGAAATAAAATGACGTACTTTTTTTTGAGCTCAAATTAGTTTAAGTATTTATTTCAGAATTTTGAATTATTTTTTCTTTAATTAAACCGATTTAATCTTTTGTTTTGAAGATTATATTATTAAATATTTAATATTGTCATACCAATTTATTTTAGAACAAAATTAAAAAATTGAAAATTACAAATATGTATATACAAAATTGAGCTAAAAATTACTTTAAAAATATATTTAGATTTTTAATAGAAATCTTTTGCATACGATGTGATCGAACATAAGAGCAAGTTCGTGCGATCCAGTCGTGCATTTTATTGTTTATAAAAATCGTTGGAGCCGTTTTCGAGAAAAATAAGTTTTTTATTTTTGGCCAGAAAAAAATATATGGGAGCTACTTTTATTTGTCGTCTTAAAAAAAACTATATATACCAAGTTTGGAGCAAATGAATCCAACCGTGGATGCAGGCTCTCTGACAGACAGAAAGACGGAATTGGGGGACCCACTTTTTTTTGTGTTCTCTATGATCGTAATCTCAAGTTTGATTGTTAGATTTTTTTTGCACGAATCCATAACTTGCCTTATAGTGTGGCGGACAGTTTTTTTTTTTTTTTTTTTTTTGTTAATTCATTTTTATTTCATATTAACTTATAACTATCTTAAAGCTAGACAAAAATGTTTAAAACTAGCCTTATTATCAATAACTTACAACTAATTTACTGGCCCTTTACGGGCGCTCTAAACTAATAATAACTCTTAGAACTAATGTCTTTCGACCTAAAAACTATTTTATTTAAATCTAATTATTTTATTTTCTTTCACAAAAAAACTTGGTATCTTATCTTATTTTTTTTTTTTTTTTTTTTTTTTTTTTAACTTATAAAATAAACCTAAATATAGATTAAAAATAATTAAAACTAAAAACTAACTTATACTAACTAAATAACTTAAACTACTTAAAATACCTAATAATACTTAAAACTACTTAACAACTAGAACAGCCACAGCAGCATTTTTTTTTTTTTTTTTTTTAATTTTTTTTTGTTTATTTTTTATATGCATGCAGACACACACCAACATGCAACCCACCCATACATGGACATACGCAAATACATATACGTACGCACATACATGTACAGACACGCAGATACATGCACGTATGCCCCCGCATACATACATATTTTTAATTTTTTTTTGGTGCCACCCCGACTGTTCCCTATACCTAAAACCCTAAATCTATGTAAGTCGGCCAATCGACTTTAAATATTATGATGCTGTTCAGAGATCCACCAGAACTGGTTCTCCTGTTTCGCCCTATCCCTCCGGTCCCGATCGGACACAGTCCTACTGAACCGAAGGCGCTCTTCTCCACCTTGAGCGATGACGTCTCGACTATACAGGAGTCGCCTATCCACAGTTTTCCGGCTGACGTGGTAGATGAGCGGAACCGCCCCTCCATCCTGTATCAGCCCTCGACTGTCTAAATAAAAGGAATGCCTCAGGAGGGATGTAACCACTTAACCGCGCACTCTCAAAATATTCGTTATTGGGGTAATAAGCCCCAAAAATTAAGCTGTTAGTTGAGGACATCGCTCTTGCAACGTGACCCCGAATCAGCTTGAACAAAAAATTACCTATTCTGTTTATGTTGGCTGGAGCTCATTCTTCGAAATTAACAGGGGACTGGGCCCATTTCGGTCGGCGATTATGGCGTTTGCCAAATCTTCATCATTAAACCCGGTAAAAACAAGGTTTTCAGATCGCCATTCGCTTATATCGTTCCGGAGCCATAAGTGATGAAGCAGAGCTCTGTTCTCCAGGTAATGATTCGGGCGAATGCTAGCATTCACCTTGTACACTTGCTGGAAAGCAGCCCCCACAGCCTCCACCTTCTCCTGCGGATCTTCCATTATGAAGAGGTCATCGCCCAAGACGGCGTCATCTGGGTCTATGCCTGCTGTCAGAAGTACATCTCTGTTTTTTGTCGTCCTCTGGAGCTTAAGACACGGAAGGTCGTTTTGATCTTTTCTTCTGAATATCTTATTAATTTGTGGGAACATACTCGGGTCGGTAGCGTTCACGGACCGAATTTTGTTGTCTCAAAACAAATTAATGGACAACCTATAATTTTCTTTGATCAATTGGTTAATGTTTTTGATGGACGACTTCAGTGTCCTAATCTCCAGGTCTCGTGTATCAGTAAACCGCCTGTACAAGCGTTTTAGTCTTGTCAGTAGTCCACTTTTTTGTCTGTGAAGTGCGTCAATTGTCGCGTTACGGTACATGTCAGTTGCGTTACGTTCTTTGTATTTCGGTATTGTACTGTTCATTGTTCGTAGAATCGTTTCGTCAATTTGTTCTAAGTATCAGTCGATTTCAGTATTTGTTAGGTTCCTGTCATTTGGTGGGGATATACCATTTGACCGTAAATCGCTCAATAAGGCATTGGAGAAGCGTGGCCAACGCACCTTACTGTAATTGTAAGTATGCACAGGCACATACTCCTCCAACTCCATAAGCTGGTTCGGAAGTTGTATTACGGCGGCGAGTCCGCAGTGGTCACTGTCGTACTCGATCGTTCGTAAACAATTTCTTGGCCGTTGACCCACAGCGTCAGTAATTGTTAGTCTTGCGTCTTTAAGCAATAGATCCAGATAGGCACCGCTTCTTGGGAACGATGGCCTGTCTGTGGCTAGAAGATCGATGCGATACTCAAGGTTGTATCGACCCATCCAATTAAATAGATGGTTACCTCGAGGATTTTGTATTTGATTTCCCCAATCTGTGTGCTTGGCGTTTAAATCACCGGCCAATATATAGTAATTCTCTTCCGAGCTCAATCTTAAGCATTCAAAAAGCTTTTCAAGCTCTGTTATAAACTGGGTGGGCTGAGGTGTTTCCGGTGCATAGGCAGCGATCACATACATTCGCTTCCCCTGTTGGAGATGAATGCATATGATGCATGCCTCTAACGTCCGAAATTTACGCACATCACTATTATATATTACCTTATGACTAATGCCTTTACGTATAAAGATTGCGACGCCCCCTCCTTGAGTGGAGTTGGGTCGGTCTCTCCTTACGATATTGTAATTGTTGTTAGTCAATTTATGTTTCTGGTTAAGCTTAGGCCCTGGATGGCCAGTAGAACGCCCATAATATCCGCCTGTGCCGCCGGCGCCTTAAGCACGGGGGCCTGTTGGGCGACCTTTGGTGTAGGCTGTACCGTGCTTCCCCTTCCTGACGCCATTTGGCGTAAGAAGTTTGGGGGTTGACGGGCGTTGTTGTAGGAGGGCGCACTGTTGGACGCTTTTCTACCACTGTTTGCTTTGCTGCTTTATTGTTTTTTATAAGCTGAAACGTCGGGCATCCCTGATAATTAGCGGGGTGTCCGCCGCCTCGGCAGAGTACACATTTAAGCTGGGTCCTATCTTCGACCCGTTCCTTTCCTAACTTGCATTCATCTGCATTGTGGTTCTCTCCACACTTAACGCAGCGTGACTGCATTTCGCAGTTTGCTGCGGCGTGGCCGAACCTTTGGCAGCGCATGCATTGAAGCATGTCGCCGCGCCTTTTTAATTTGTCCCAAGTTACAACCTGGTAGTTGAGGACGGATATACTCCTCAAACTATCCAGTTTGCTGCTGGGTGAGAGTTGAACAAGGAAGAAGGGAAGACTCCGCTTCTCCCGCCTAGCTCTAACTGTAGCGAACGGCTTGACCCCAATAAAGTCGAGATCGTCATTCGCTTTTTGGCGGAGTTCATTTAAGAGCACCTGTGGTTCCGTGTAGGAATCTATGCCCTTCAAAAGGACCGTTTGAAATTTTTCGGTTTTAGGGGTGAAACTAAAGAATTCGGTAGTAGTTTCTTTTAGCAACTCTTTAATTTTTTTGTGCTGTTCCAGTGTGAAGCACTGGATAGCATGCCTATCGTTATTTAATCTTTTAATAGTAAAATTTTGACCTATGGTCAACTTACATAGATTTATGGTATCCTGTAACTCCATTTTATGAGTATTAATGGGTGGCACCCTTTCTTTTTTCATAATCGGCGCCTGTGGCTGCTGCTGCTGAGACTGACTTTTCTGCTGCTGTTGATTCTGCTGCTTTTGAATCTGCTGCTGCTGTTTTTCTTGCGGTTGTTTCTGGACTTGTGTCTGCTGCTGTTGCTGTTGTTGTTGTTTTTGCCGTTGTTGTTTTAGCTGCTGCTGTGGCTGTTGTTTTTGTAATTGTTCTTTTTTCTGTTGTTGTTCTTTTTCATCGAGTTCTTTTAGTTGCCTCGCTCGGCGCGCTTCTTGGCTGGCCTTAACTTTGCTTTTTATCTTTTCGATTTCTGCCTCCAAAGCTTCAATTTGGGCGACCATTCTTTGTTCCTCGTTCTCCTCAGCTGACGCCTCTGATGTGGAGAGGTTCACGAAGGCAGTACTATCGCCCGTCGTGAAGTGCCCTTCTCCTTCTTCAGACATATATGCTATACCCTCTTCGGGTGATAGACACTTCATCGTCGGTTTATCTTGCTGCCTCTGACGTCTCGTCTATATCGGACGTATGCACCCCAGTTGGCAGCTTTGCTGAGGTGGCCGTGGATCTCCTTTTTACCAAATTTGGTGCGCACTTGATCCTCTATCTGCGCTTTTGATTAGCATCGGATGATGTTGCCGTTGTTGTTATTGCTGTTGATGTTGTTGCTGCAGAATCACTGCTTGTAGTTGGAACATCTTTCGATGTTCCCTCAGCTGATGCCATCGCTGGCCTCATTGGCCCTAGGACACCTTTCGATGCCCCGGTGCTTAAAATCCTCCTCCTTTGTTCGTTTTCCCAACCAATAAAGTTAACCACTTCATGGTTGTGAAAAAAAGCTGATAAAGTTCTGATGCCCGGCTGGGAATCGAACTGGCGACCCTCGGATTCTCGGTCGGCCACTCTACTACTGTGCTACTGCACCACTTATGAAATCTTGATTTAATTTAGAACTTAAGCTCACTCACGAAATTTAATTTGGAAAAACTGGGAAGCCGAGAACGTGTTAACACTTCCACAGTACGAGATCGACGTGATCGCGTTGTGCACAAGGAGCAGTGGACCCGTCGGCACCATCTCAGCTACACAAAACCTCCTGAGAGCTCGGTCGGTGGCATTAATACAGCGACAGATTTCGCTGCTGCGTCGCCACAGCCGGAAGTTCCGTGCCGCAAACAGCACAACCACAACGGCATTTTCCATTTCGTACAACGGCATTCTTTCACCGCCACGGGTCAAGAAGTCCCGTTTCACAAACCGTACTACAGTTTCGTCAAATTACGGTGCGACATCATCAAGCAGCTGTATCGGCAGACAATACAACGGCACGACCCAATTGCCTGTATTACATCATCAAGCAACATTGGCCGCATTCATCAATATATTATTTTTTTTCATGTGCATATTTTGTAATAAATTTCCTGGCAGCGCTTCTAGCTATTAACCTTTTTAAAATATACTTGATTTTTCTTTACAGTTTAGTTTTGTTACTAACCATTCATAAACTCGCTAATTTATTCAATTTTTAACTAAGATAAGTCGAGTAATTCATTTTTGGTATTTTCTTTTTTACAGATAAAAGTTTTTCTGTGGCAAACCGAGCAAAATGCCCGACCGTTCTGGACCAGGCACAAATCAACAGTGGGTTATGGAGAATCAAAGCACGTCAGACCCCGCCAGTCCTGCAGGGAGTCAGACCGAGTCTTCGGGAAACCAAGTAAGTGCTTTAGCATTTAAAAATTTGACTTTTTGGCCAGGCAATCCGGACGTGTGGTTCCGCATTTTAGAAGGGCAGTTCGCGGTAGCCCAAATTAGGTCAGATAGTACCAATTATTTTACGGCACTCGGTTTTCTTGAGTCGCGTACGATAATTTTGTGCAGGGACGTTATAATGAATCCGGCCGGAAGCGGTTTATACGAGCATCTAAAGTCAACCGTTCTTTCGCGCCTCATCGAGCCCGAGGATATTCGTTTTCAAAGGCTATTACATGAAACGGTTCTAGGCGATAAAAAACCGAGTGAGCTTTTGAGACAAATGCGAACTTTGGCCGGGAACCAATTTCAAGAATCGGTGCTTAAGAGTTTGTGGCTTCAGCGTTTACCGCAAACCGCTCAAGCAATTTTAACGTGCTCTAATGATGACTTAGATAGTTTAGCCAAAACGGCCGATCGGATTTTAAATTTGGTACCCAATTCGAACGAAGTTCTCGCGATAACTAACAACAGTATTCGCGAAGTCGGTCAATTCTTCCAGCAAGAAGGTAATAATACTTCTACGCTGAAGAATTTGCAGACAGAGGTGGCGGCCTTACGCCAACAGCTCAGTCAACGCTCTAGCCGAGATGGATCTGCGTCTCTACGACCGTCGTCAAGTTCTCGTGAGCAATTCAGTCGGCGTATGTGCTGGTATCATCGTCGTTATGGAAACGAAGCTCGTAGGTGCGATCCGCCTTGCTGTTTCAGAAGTAGTAATCGGAATTTTTCGGGAAACGAAAGGCCCAGTCGTTAGCGGCTTGCGACTCGGGCACTCTCTTTGCAAACCGCCGCCTTTTCGTTAAGGATTCAACGAACAAGTTAACGTTATTGATCGACTCAGGGGCAGACGTTTCAGTTGTACCCGCGATCGCGGCAATTAAAAAACGTCACCCGAGATCAAATCAACTTTTTGCAGCAAACCGCTCTTCAGTTTCGACTTACGGTCGCACACGTCTTTCACTAGATTTAGGTCTGCGTCGAAAATTTTCGTGGGTTTTTATTTATGCAAACGTAAGCAAACCCATTCTAGGCGCAGATTTCCTTCGAAATTTCGGACTTCTAGTTGATTTGAAGAACAGTCGTCTTGTGGATCCGCAATCCAATTCACTATCGTTAGGCGAACTTAAACAATATTCAACGCAAAGACTTTCGGTTTTAAATCAATGCTCGATCGATGACAATGTTCGCCGATTAATATAAAAGTTTAATATAGTTTCAACAGAGAATGTTTTTATACGTCCTATTCAGCATGATATCAAACACGCCATCTTGACCGGGTTTACACTACCTATCATCAGCAAACCGCGTCGTCTGCCTCCAGACAAGCTGAAAGCAGCAAAGAAAGAGTTCGAATTTCTGTTGCAACAAGGTGTTTGTAGACCAAGTAGCAGTCCTTGGGCCATACCTTTGCAACTAGTTCAAAAGAAAAACGGAGAATGGAGACCTTGCGGCTACTACCGTTTGCTAAACGCGGTTACTCAACCCGACAACTACCCGGTATCGCACATTCAGGATTTCGGTCATCAATTATATGGCCAGACGGTTTTTTCTACCATAGATTTGGTACGCGCTTATCACCAGATACCCATCGAGGAAGTCGATATTCCGAAAACGGCAATTACCACTCCGTTCGGACTTTTTGAGTTCACCAGAATGACGTTTGGTTTAAGGAATGCTTCCCAAACGTTTCAACGTTTTATGCATTCGATTTTTCGGGATCTTCCTTTCTGTTTTGTTTATATCGACGACATTCTGGTGGGCTCAAAACATTTAGCAGAACATTTACTTCATCTCAAAGTCTTATTTCAACGTTTGGAGAAATTCGGATTGGTAATTAACACGGAAAAATGTAACTTCGCTAAAGCTAACGTCACCTTACTCGGTCATCTTATATCGGCAGCAAAGTCGAAGCGATCGCAAATGTCAAACCTCCTAAGAACATCTCCGAACTGAGGCGATTTTTGGGAATGTTAAATTTTTACCGGCGCTTTATACCTAAAGCTGCCGAGATACAGTTTCCGTTGACGGAACTTCTCAAAGGCAAGAAAAAGAAAAGCGACAAAACGATTATCGAGTTATCGGCGGACGCGCTCTCCTCCTTCGAGCGATACAAGGCTGAACTATGCCGAGCCACACTCTTGTCTTTTCCAATGCCCGACGCGAAATATTCTTTATGTGTCGATGCGTCAGACTTTGCAATCGGAGGCGTGCTACAGCAATATCATCGTGATAGTTGGCAACCTATTTCATTCTTTTCTGTCAAACTTAACCAGGCTCAACGTAAATATAGTACTTACGACAGAGAGCTTTTAGCCGTATACCTTGCAATTAAACATTTTCGATATTTGCTCGAGGCTCAACCGTTCATTATCTTCACGGACCACAAGCCTCTCACCTTCGCCTTCCGGCAAAAGGCATCCAAGGCTTCACCTCGACAACTTCGGCATCTGGATTTTAGCGGTCAATTTTCTACCGTCATCCAATACATTCTCGGCAAAGAAAACGTGGTAGCAGATGCTCTGTCATAAAATCGCCGATGCACAACTAAGCGATCAGGATTTACGCGATTTGCACTCCTCCGAAACGTCTTTGCGATTTGAAAAATTCAACATTCCGAACTCGAACAAATCAATTCTATGCGACACTTCAACCGGTACACCTCGTCCGTACATATCAAAGGATTTTCGAAAACTAATTTTCGACTCGGTTCACGGGTTAGCTCATCAAGGAGTGCGATCCTTCGTCAAATCAGTAACCAAAAAGTACATTTGGCCAGGCATAAACAAAGAGTGTCGAAATTGGGCAAAAGCCTGTATGGCTTGCCAGAAATCCAAAATTTCGAAATACGTCAAAAGTCCACTCGGACAATTTCCTCCGGTTTCCTGACGCTTCGATGAAATCCACATCGATTTAGTAGGGCCTCTTCCACCATCGGAAGGATTTCGATACCTGCTCACTGTTATAGACAGGTATACGCGTTGGCCAGAGGCAGTCCCAATCTCTGATATTTCAGCCGAAACAGTCTCAAACGCATTGTTCACAAATTGGTTTTCGCGATACGGTATGCCGTCTGTCATAGTAACCGATCAAGGTTCGCAGTTCGAATCCGGTTTATATAATGAACTTTGTAAACGTCTCGGTATAGAACACCATCGCACCACCGCCTACAATCCAACAGCGAACGGATTTATCGAACGGTGGCATCGAACGCTCAAGGCATCGCTCAAATGTCATAACGACGTGCAGTGGACTAGAAAATTGCCACACGTTCTAATGGGGCTCAGAGCCATTTATCGCGAAGATCTCGAAGCCAGCGCGTCTGAGCTAATTTTTGGACAAAATATTCGATTACCTTCGGATTTCTTTTTAAATAACAACTCGGTCGTTCCTCAAGCGGAGTTCGTCAAAGAACTACACAAGCATTTCGATTCCGTTCGACCAGCCGCGCCTTCGCGTCACTGCCACAATAAGCCTTTCGTCTTCAAGGAACTAAAAAATTGCGCTCCCGTTTTCGTCAGGGTCGACGCAGTACGTAAACCCCTTCAGCAACCCTATGAAGGACCTTTCACAGTTCTCGAACGTGCCGAAAAAAACTTATAAAGTCCTCGTCAACGGTAAAGAGAGTATTCAAAGACAAGAGTAATTATTCACTTGTCAGAAAATAGCGATCCTGGGCTGACAGGTGTTCTATAAATGGTGACGCTCACTCAGTTATTCTCAGCAATCTATAATACCGTTCTGTTGTTGTAATGCGTGCAAAAGCACATCTGTTGAAAAAAACAGCTGTTGTCATGAAAGCTATCTTTAGGATTTATTTCATTTTATCACAGTTAAAGAAGACCAAACATTGAAATTCGGTGTTATTTCGCTCGGCGTAATTTCACGGCACCATTTATAACCTTATCATTCCAAATTAAGTTACTGTTTCTATTTACAGTTTCAATGTATTAAAAAAAAACTCTAAAATATGTCTTATTGAAAATTTCAGATTCACAGTTTTCTGAGGCCTTGCAGTCAATCCCAAAAGTGCAGGCGGACCTTAAGGAAAGCTTGCATTTAATAGAAATTGCGATAGTGGAGCTAAACGGTGCATCGGCCGACGATAGAAAACTCCTCGAAGAGTTCATCGCCAAGACCGAAGTTACGCTCAACATCATAATGGAAAAGTCACTAATACCTCATTTGAACACACCAATAAATTGACAACTTTCAATAAAAGAAAATATTGAATATTTCCAATTTGTTCTTATTTAGTTACAACAATAGTAAATAATGTAAATGTATTGGTTGTTTATACATTATTTTTATTTTATACATTATTTTGTTTATATATTATTTTGATTTTTGAACTAGTTTGGAATTAAAGGTTTTATTTTATCAACTTAAAAACATATATTTTTTATTTACATTATTATTATTATATACATTTCGGAAGCTATGCTCCCATCGTAGGTAAGCTCTATTTAAATAGAAAATTAGGAAAATTTAAAAAAACACGTTAAAAATCTCCACTATCAAATTAACTAGTTTTGAAGTTATACAAGTTTCAAATAGGGCCGTTAAATTTGTATCCAACTTTTTTTTTCATAATTTAACAAATTTGTTTTTAACTTTTTATTTTCAGGGACGATTCAGCGATCGACTCATCGACAACATTCATTAAATTTATTTTAAGTATGTAGGTACATACTATGTATATTTTAAATTAAGCTTTTTTGTACAGTTTTAAGATATACGTATCTGTTTTAATAATTATGTTTTTCGTTGCAATAAATACGAAAAAAAAAGTAATTTTTTAACCTGTTTTCTAATTTAAAAGGATCTTTATTTTCAGCTGGAAAAGTTTAGAAATAACCAGTTTTTTTTTTAGCAAAATACCGGGTACAAACGGAGGTCAGACATGGGTTTTTTAGAAACTCGTTTAAAACGCGGTATCAAAAAAGCGTTCAAAATAGGTTTCGTGAAAGCCGGTATACGAACGAAATAGCCTTATAAAACAGGATCCCTGAGAACCAATGAAAACCGGTTATTAAAATACGTCACAATAACGCTTCGAAAAAACATTGACGAAGCGTTAAATAGAATCCATTTTTAAATAGTAAATTTTTAACTCAAATAAGCAGTTACAAATTGACTCTTTAAAGTCAGTTTTTTGTTACCACAATAAAACCCAAGTTACAAAGTTACTGATTATTTCGGGTAGTGGTGATGATTCTGGAAGGTCTTTAGATCGTATATCGAACCAATTTCTAACCTTTTTGGTAAAAATAACGAGGTTATAATTCGGTTTATCAACGGCTTTTAAACCAAAAATTGTTTATTGGGTACCTTATAAAATAGTGTAAGCTGCGGTATATAATACTGATAAATAATATAAAACACAACTATTACTTGAAACCGAACAGAAAAGTCTTGATAAGAACAAATAAAATTTATAAAACAAGAAACCACACGACGCGAATTTTGCGAAGGTCAAATCAAAATTTAATAATTTTGCCAGTTTGGTCTTTTTCTTATAAGAACTTTTAACAGATGTCCTTGGTTTCTTTGACTAAATATAGTGGTCATGCCAAGAGTGGCAATAGATGTAATTTGAAAGTAATATTTCTGTTTGTACTTTGCGCCGAATGGCGTAAAAATCGTTCACTCCAATTTGAACGGAGCTTTTGTATGGAAATGATAGTCGACTATCAGTCAATGTCTAGTACCTATATCAATGGTCTCATAGCTTGCTACAGTGACTATCACACATGTCCGTCATTGTTGTCCCAAAGTACAATGAACTTCAAAGTATATCACGGTGATATTTGTGACTCGGTATCACCACAATGACATACAAAACAATGACGATCACACGATGTGACAATTTTGGGACACACAAAACACAACTAAAAAGGCTAAGTTGACGCATGGTTAACTTTTGACAATCAAATAGTCCCCTTTCACACAAGGAAACTGAGTTGCCGGCAACTGGGAGTTTGTGGGCGAGAAGGGCAAGAAGTAAGGGGAATGAAAAAAATATCCCCGGTCAACGATTTGAAGAGATTTTTTTTGACGGTTTGCTTTGCGTTCCAACTAGCCCAACAAAATCTTCCCAGTTTCCTCCTCAGTTTCTTGGTGCCAGTTTTTTCGTGTGAAAGCTACAAGGCAATTAAAGGAAAACATCAAAAAAATCTCCAGCAGCTGGTTTTCCTGTGTAAAAGGGGACCTAGTTGTGATAGTTAATACCGTTTGATTTAGTTAATCAGTCGGTATCGTTGGGTTCAAATTTTAAACCAAATCAGCTAATCTGTTTTTGAAAAAAAAAATTAGGCTCCATGTTGAATTGGCCTCATTCAATAATCGCACTATAGCTATCCGGATAGGTTGGTGTTGTTGCATTCCTATGTAAGAATCCAGTTGATGACCAAACAACTGCTGCCGAAAAGAAAATCTTAAGCTATACGAAAGACTTTGGTATACTTTTGTATCCCATGGGAAATATCAAAAACGTGCACAAACCCATACAAATTTAACCTATTCGATGTTGGTTGTTCAGGAACTTCAGTGAATAAAAACATATCTTAGGAAGGCTATCGTACCGACATCTGAATGTACCCATTGAATAAACAACAATTATCATAATGGAAGCGGCAAAAACCATTGAACTTAGCCTAGGCGAACTGGCTTATGACGCGGTTTTCCCAAAATTATAGGTTTTGGCTGAAAACCTAAAGCGAAACACACAAGCTTTCCCATACATTATTGATAAACCACTCGTTTTGATATACTACAAGTTTTAAATAAAACCTGTCGAAAACATATTGGATTTGCAAGATGAACTAAGTAAACACACCTTTTTAAACATTCAGTGCTCAATTAATCGTCACATAAATAATTGACGGGTTGCTACCAGGAAAAACGAAAAAAAAACAGCTGAGTAATTACAATTTCAATTCACAACGTATTTGTTGTTGTCTGTTGTGTCAAAATAATTGAAATGACAAACGAAAACTTGTGAATGTTCAGTGTGAACGGTTTTCGAGTTTTCGTAAACTTTTAGCTGAAAACCCGGTTTTGGGTTTGGTGTGAAAAGCCTTTAACGTCAGCTTGGTGTCCGGCTTTTCTTGTAGCTAGCGTGCGTTTTGTTGTACCAATGTAGACAAGATCGCACACTTCGGTTATTCATTAAAATGTCGACAAAACAAAAAAAAGAAAACGCCTGCCTGTTGTGTACTTCATAACTTTTGATAACGATAAATAAGGAGAAAAACGCACCGATTAATTCGTTCAAGGGAGTTCAACGTTGGGGGATTGGCGTGGAAGCCATAATTTTGTGAGGAATAAATAAATAGCTATTTTCGATGTCAAAAACATTTTGAAAACTTATTGCTTTGAATTAAACGTTAAACAAAAATTAATTTCTTTGAAAAGTTCGATACTTGGAATAGAAGTGGCGTTCAATTAACTTATGCTATAGATTGTTTTTTCTTGATTGAAAAATTCAATGTTGTTATCCGGTTGCTTAACAGTCAAGTAAGTTTATTCCTCTGGCAACTATACTGCCTCTTTATCTGTCACTTCTACATGGGAATATGTTAACCACATGCACTCGTCCCAAAAACGCCGTATACAGAACATGCGTCAATTGGGACGAATATCTAACGTCAAAATGAAGTCATGGTGCATGCGATAACGGCATTATGTCGTGAGTTTTTAGCATAATAGCCTATTCACACCAAACTCGTTTGCCCTTTTCGTTTACCAAATGGAGTGGAGCGTTCACACCTAAATTTTACTTGTTTTTGTTTGACATTTCAGCTATTTTTGAAAAAGTTGTCAAAACGTTGATACAACCTGAATGCTAAGCAATCAAATATTATAATGCTACAAAGCAGAGCTAAATATGAGGATTTTATCCAACTTTATTTTTGAGCCAGATTATCTACAAGTAGGTAGATTCGTCTTCTTCATTGGAAAATAATAATTGAACTTATAAAGAAAAGAAAAATAATAAAGGGTTATTCATTTCGCGGTTTCAAAAGTATAGGACTGGAATTCGACAACTGTCAAACTAAGTTGTCAAACCAATTTTTTTTCAGTTGAAAGTCTGACATTTACGAAAATGAATCGTTTAACTATCGCACAACGCATAAAAATTGTTAAAACCTACTACAAAAATGGTGATCCTGCCACAGCCACATATCTTGCTTTAAGGGAAGATTATGGTTTACATAATCGTCCAACTACGCAAGCAATTGGCAAAATTGTGAAGAAATTTGAAGAGACTGGATTCGTTACAGATATTTTGTAAGGCCTGTGCATCATCGTTTCGCTCGTACCACTGAAAATATAGCTGCTGTAAGTGAAAGTGTTGGCGAAGACTCGAATGTGTCGATTCCTCGTCGTTCTCAGGAATTAGGACTGTCTTACGGCACATAATGGCGTATTTTGCATATCAATCTACACCTAAATCCATATAAAGTCCAGCTCACACAACAACTGAGGCCAGCTAACAACGACGTAGATACGTCGAATGGAATACCAGGCGGTGGACGTCGATTTTTCGAACAAAATTTTCTTCAGCGACGAAGAACATTTCTCACGCGGTGGGTATGTTAATAAACAAAATAGTCGTATTTGGGGTTCTGACAATCCTCAAGTAATTGAAGAGAGGCCATTACATCCACAAAAATTCTCTGTTTGGGCCGCTCTTTGGTCCGGAGGTGTGATTGGACTTTACTTCTTCAAAAACGACGATGGAACGTCTGTCACCGTCAATTCGGAGCGTTATGGTCATATGATAACCGACTTTTTTTGCCTGCTATTGAAGAATACGTCTTGGAGAATATGTGGTTTCAACAAGACGGTGTCACATGCCACACAACTCGAGCGAATTTGGCTTTATTGCAAGAGGCAGTTCCTGGCCGCGTAATTTCTCGTCGTGGCGATATAATCTGGCTACCAAGATCATGCGATTTGACACCGCTGGACTTTTTTTTGTGGGGCTACGTGAAAGACCGCCAAAATGGAAACCTAAGAAAATTTCAAAGCATAAACGTCAAATAAATCTCTTCAAATCGTTGCCGGCAACTCAGTTTCCTTGTGTGAATGAAGTCTAAGTCCCCTTTCACACAGGGAAACCAGTTGCTGGAGATTTTTTTGACGTTTTCCTTTAATTGCCTTGTAGCTTTCACACGAAGATATTGATTAGTCCCCTTTCACACCAGGAAACTGAGTTGCCGGCAACTGGGAGTTTGTTGGCGAGAAGGGCAAGAAGTAAGGGGGATGAAAAAAATCTCCCCGGTCAACGATTTGAAGAGATTTTTTTGACGTTTTGCTTTGCATTCCAATTAGCCCAACAAAATCTTCCCAGGTTCCACCTCAGTTTCTTGTTGCCAGTATCTTCGTGTGAAAGCTACAAGGCAATTAAAGGAAAACGTCAAAAAAATCTCCAGCAACTGGTTTCCCTGTGTGAAAGGCGACTTAGGAAACTGAGTTGCTCGTTTTTTGAATTGCTTTTGATTTGACATTCGCTTTTTGTAAACAAACAATTTGTTTCGCGGCTGGAAAATTCTACACAATTTTGAGTTATAAATTAACCGCAGCTTATTTTTAGAAAAATTAATTCAAAATAAAGAAACCTGGTGCGATTATGTAGGTAAATGTTGTTTTTTTTATTGTGGTTGTTAATAATGGTTTGCTAAATTAATATATTAAAAGTTCACGGAAAAACAATGAACCAGGAAAAAATTGATTTTTTGTGCGTTTCTCTTTGTATCCAAATCTTGGGCCCAACAGATGATAGTGATGATGGGAAGATTATATTGGACTTATTGGAATGCACCGAAGCTTTATTGGTACAGTTGGACACATAAGCCACTGACAGGATGATATGACTGATACTTGTGGTGCTGCCTGCTGCTGCTCGCTAATACAGGAACATCATTATAAACCAACTGTGATGATGAAGCCACAAGCTGAGAGCTTAGTTGGTCCGTGCGTTTTTGTTGTCGTGATGGATTGAATTAAATGCCTTGCCTACAAGAATTAAAACTTGAAATTTTCTTTCACAATGAATTTATTTAAGTAGCTCACTTGGTTTGGTTAATGTAATAATATAATTGTAGGAAACAATTTCTCTTTAAAAAAAAATATGTTTGACATATATCAGAGACAGAAGTCAAAATGGAAACCTAAGAAAATTTCAAAGCATAACGTCAAAAAAATCTCTTCAAATCGTTGACCGGGGAGATTTTTTTCATTCCCCTTACTTCTTGCCCTTCTCACCCACAAGCTCCCAGTTGCCGGCAACTCAGTTTCCTTGTGTGAAAGGGGTATAATATATAAAAAATGTATCAGGAAGTAAGACCACAAATGTTTCAAAAGAAGAAGATGATGTATTAGGCACGTAATTAAAGTTCAAAAACAACAACTGAAAAGACAGCTGATTTCGAAGTCTGCTGTGCACTACGATACCTAAGTATACCAGAAATTTAGCGCTAGCTTGGCTTCGATTTGGAAATCATATGTTTTGTTTGTTGTCATGGTCGTCAGCTGTTATTACAACAACAACGAATGTATTACAAAACAAAGCTGTGTGCCACCGAACGCCCCCAATGTATTTCCCATAAGAAAAAAACCAAAAAAGGACCATTCATTTTACTACTTAATTTTATATGAACGGGTACCCATATTATGAATTTAATATAATAAGAATACATGTGAGTATGTAAGAAGAAGAAGAATATATATCAAAACTTAATTTGTATTTGCTTTATTTTGCAGATAAAAATGCAAACAAGCTCGAATTGTAATTGTTGTTTTTTTTTAAATGAGCTGATGTCGTCAGTCAAATTGTTGTCATGTACGTAGTATGGGAAGGGGGTTTAAGAAACTAAAGCAACATAGGGGTTAATGAATTTCTATGTTCCAATATCTTACAAAGCAAAAGCTCAATATATCAAAATGAGGGAGGTGGGCCTTGCGAAAATATGTTTATAATATGGATATAGATGATTTCTATTAAAGGTTGTATGCATTTCTTAAATTTTTCTTATTATTTTTATATTTAGTTATTATTATTATTATTATATTATTTGTGAAATTAATTAATATAATTCGTTTTTGTAAAGAGAACTAAAAAATATATCTTATTCAATAAACATAAGCATTTGATATATTCAAAATATAAATAATGTTGCTGATAGAAAGTAACATACAATATAATTGTATTTTATTTAAGTCTTAGCTTTAAAGTTCAATTATGTTTTATTTAATTTTAATTTGAAATTATTTTATTTATAATATGGAGACGAAGCTAAATAGTCGAGAAGGAAAAGACTTTTTAATTTTTTAGGTATTTTCCTGTTTATTTTAAATTCATTGTTTAATCCTAATTATAATTTTTCTTTAATAAAGTTTATTATATTCAATGCAAGAGAATATATCACTAGAAAAATTGTCTCCTCGATATTCGTCTGTAACAAATAATATAAGAACCCGTTTTAACGTGGATTCAATAATAATGTTCATTAATTTTATTGCTAAATTTTGATATGGTATTTTAAATTTTTGTAGCTTTTATTGATATTAAAGTTACATGCATAAATAATATATTAAACAAAAATAAAATGCCTCAGCTTATCAAAAAATAAATTATTATACCTACAATCAAAAAACAATGTTTTTTTTAGTTTTAAAAATTCTTAGATTTTTTGTCCATAATTGGTATGAACAAATTATAATTCTCTAAACAAACGTTCAATTATTCAAAAAGATTAATTTTAAAAACAAAAATACTTTTCGTAAAATAAATCGTAGTTTTAATAATCCTGGCTACGAACCTGTCTTGGTTTTTCGTAACCGATGATGTTGTTATTGTTTCCCGTTGAAAGTTTGTTTTTTTATCATTTTCCATTTACTTTTAGTAAAGCATTATATTTATAAATTTCGATTTATTTAACCATTGACATACTATAGATATGGACTGCTAGGACCAACTTCGCGTTGGATCTCTCCTCAGCTAGAAGCACACGAGCGCCACCCAGCTCCCTGCGGAAATCACGAATATTATCAAGTACCAGTGCTTACGGGATTTTTTTTTCAAAGAAATCCATACACAAATCCAAAAATTTCCTTTTATCTATTTTTTACAGAAAAAAAAATAGGCAACTATATTATAGTTCTTTGCGGATGAGCGTAATGCAATTATTAAGGCTAGATCAAATATCAATTTATTTTTTCTTTACTTTTCGACGCGACTAATAAAATTTAGCACACTCTTTTAACTTTTCGACGAAATATATAAAATCTATAAGATTTAACATAACTGCGAGATATAAGTTAAAGTGGTAAAATGGTAAATTAGCTGTCAAAATTAAAAAGTTTACCAAGAAATGGTGAACTTTTCCTTAAAATTTTGTGTGGGAAACTTACCATCTGAATTTGTTAAATGTGGAAAACTTTTGACATTTAATTTTGACGTTTTTTGTGTCATAGTCTTGGTATAACTATCTCTCTTCCTCGTATTATTTTTGGCCGACATTTTAAATGAGAGTAATAAACAACCCGTTATTAGTCAAGTTAAAATAGAGGAATACAAAAAAATCATTAACCACGTTTAAAAGTTGATTTTTATGTGCGTTTATGAAACGTGTGTGATAAACTTTTCCATTTTCCGTTGTGGGAAGGCTTACATGGTTTCATGAATACTCTTAATGTATAAAGCAGATACTGAACTCGCATATATCTACAATTTTCATCAACCATCAGAAGTGAATTCGAGCCGGAAACCTCAGTCGACTAGTATGTCTATGGCAGAACAATCTTGCCGACTTGTTGCTTTGCCAGTTCTTGCATCAATTACCCACAAAAATTCAGTAAGAATTCTCAACTTTTTCAACGTAGGGGAAGTTTTTCTCCTCTACTTTGACAGTCTTTTCAGTATTATTTTAGAGTTAACAAACATGATTTTGTGAAAATTTGTACAAATTGTTACGAATTCGTACAAATTCACAAGATAACATGATCTCATATAAATCTCACTTGACGGAAGATCTGTTCGTTTAATTCATCTTTGAATTGCAACTCGTTTTTAAGTCGTTTTATCAAAAACCAGTCGTTTTGCAAGACAAGTCGTCTATGAAAAATGTATTGGAAAACGGGTAGTTTTAAATATTAGGGGTATTCACGATCCGATGTATCTGGTCTTGTATCATTGTAAAAGTGTAAAACTGTAGCATTTTTTTGCACTTCAATACTACACTTTTACAATACCCGAACCCTATTAGGGGTATTCACGATCTGGTGTATCAAGTCTTGTAAAATTGTAAAATTTTATTTTTATACAACAGACTGTGAACGCAACTTTACTAATCTGTAGCAAAACTGAAGCAAATGTCAAAATCTGTTTCACATTTGTTCTGAAATATCTTAAATTTGTGTTAAAAAAATTTTACACTCTTGTATTTTTCTGTTACAATAGGGTTCGGGTATTGTAAAAGTGTAAGATTTTCACATTCAGTATATTTTGTTGTTGTAGTGCAAAAAAATGCTCCACTTATACACTTTTACAATGATACAAGACCAGATGCATCGGATCGTGAATATCCCTTATATTTTGTACATCATCTTCTTCTTTTAATTTTTTTTCCTTCTTGACAAACATGGCATTTGGTGCGTTCAGCAATTTATACTCACATGCTCAGTCAGTTATCTTCGAGCACGTAGAGTGCGATCTACACATGCTCAGAACGAAAAAAGAAACACACATTTGGATCTCTGCATGCTCTGAGTTAAAAAGAAACACAAACAAATTTTTGACAACTCAGAGTATGCTCTGGGGCCCAATTCCGCAAGCTTGAGTTTTCTCTGTGTACACAGGAAGTTGTGTACACATACATTTTTCTGATTCCGTAAGGGTGCAATGCATACTTTTTGATAGATAACGTGTACACAGACATGCAATATTCACGCATATTTTGAGGGTGAATAATTTGTTTGCACGGAAAAGCATTCACACTTGCGAATTGGGCCCTAAAAAAGAAAACCACCTAAAGCCTAGTACGCTGCTGATGCGAAACGAAAAATCCCATACAAAAATGACACAACGAAATCATGAACGAAAAATTTCGTTCTACTTTTCGTTTTCCAGTACGCTGCTGAACGACGAAATGTGTAATTTTAGTGGATAGCTGTAGTAGATTTCTTAGTACAATTCTCCACTCTTTTCGTTCTCAATTTAATTGACCTGCACATTAATTGCTTGCGAAATTTTGACATTTCATTTTTTTTATAAAAAAAAAGTCAAGCTCTTGTAATGCTTATTTGATTTTTCTTTGGCTTTGTGTTTTCTCTAGTGTCTGGTTTTTCTGTGCATTTCCTGTATTAAATTATTCAAAATACATTCAATTCTAATTTTGTATCAAAACCAATTTTAAAATCGACTAAACTTAATCTGCAAAATGAAAATGGGAAGTTGGAAAGAAGCACACCCTTCACATATCTTATCGGCGAACAAGATATAGCTGATCTTTATTTGGAGTGCTGATTATAACCAACTATCGACTTTTCTCATACCTAGTGCTAGTGCTTAGATTAAAAATACATAATGTCCTTTTAAAATTAATTTATTTTAAGTAAAAATATTATAATCAAGATTCAGTAGTTTGTTCTGCAATTAACTGTCCATGTCATGATTTTTAAAATACATTTGTTACTCCAACTTTTAAATTCTATGCGACCTTTGACACCATATAAATATAAAAAAAACACTCACCATTTCTAACTACATACTTTCAACACATAAATTAACTCAATTGCCACAAAGAAAAAATCAAATCGACCGCCCGGTACTGTCAGTACGAATATGAATTTCCGACCTGGTCGGGACAAGATGTATCCAGGCCGGAAGCCAAAGGTAAGCGGCCTTCCGCTGCACCGACGACAATTAAGGAAATCATCGTTACGACAATAATGTTTGGTTGCAAAAAGGCCATCTTAAACGATACCCACCTCTATTTAGAAAGCCTGTTTCCGATCTCCTTGTTTGGCGACTTTATACCATACCCCAGAACTTATTTCTCAAGTTAAGATAATCTGTTTAATGTCTACTTCTTGAAAATCGGCACGGGATGGACATTGTTATTTAGTCTACAATTTCAGGTGATGACCTCGCTAGTCCTTTGTTGTGTTGGTAGAAAGAAGATGATGACAAATCACTTACCTCGCATTGCCATCGCTACCTTCTTTTTCTTTTCTGGACGAAGTTTTTTAATGTAATTGAACCATCGTATGGCAGATGCCCTGCTCGTGGATTTGATAGCAAATCAAGCTGCTTGCAAGCTGGTCACTTGTCAATTGGATTTGACATATAAGGCCATGCATTTTTACTATTCATTCGTTTTTGGTATTAATTGAGGAAGCAAGACCTATAGTTAAAATGGGAATCGATCAAAGAGCATTCGCAGCGTAGCAGAGCGGTCAAGTACAAACCCACTAAGAAAACTCACTGATGAACAAGTGAAAATGCAACCCGTTCCAAAAATATATTCTAAAAGCTATTCACTGTTCTCTTGGAATATATGTAATCTGAAAATACTTTGAAGTGTATCTTTGGAACGGGTTATCCTAAAAACTTGGTTCATACCTTTTTGTAATCTACTCTTGATGCTCTCAAAATCAGCATCAAAAGTTTTTATGTAGAAGCCTTATTGCAAAAAATCACTCTTGAAATACGCATATTTAGAATGATGTATGCGTATTCCTGGAGCTATTTTTTTTAATACAACTTCTTTGCAAAAAATGTTGATGCTTCCTTTGAAAGTATGAAGTGCTGATTCTAAAATGATATCGCTCGCCTTTATTGGACAACCCGTTCCAAAGATATAGTTCCAAGGCTATTCACTGTTCACCTTGAAATACATAATTTGAAAATACTTTGCAGTGTATCTTTGGAACGGGTTGTGCAATAAAGGCGAGCGATATCATTTTAGAATCAGCACTTCATACTTTCAAAGGAAGCATTAACAAAATCAAAAGTAGTTTTGTTACCAAATTACTTTTAGATGTATTATTTTGTCACCAAATTTCCTTTACATATAATTTTTTTGAAATAATTCTTGGACTTGAAAATAGTATCCGTAATTAGTAAGAAACCATAAATTAGAACTCATAACCGTTTACACCATCCCAATGAAGGACGTAGTTTTCGAATTATAGAGTGGTTTACCTCCCTATTTCATTGATTTTCTTAAAATTGATAGAAATTTCATCAAATCGGCAGATATACCAGTTAATAAGTCCCAAAGTATTTGCTTAATTTCCATCATTTAAACGGTTCTGAGTTTTATTTTAAATCCTCTATGTGTAACAAGAACAATTTTTAAATCCAAGAATTATTTCAAGAAAATTACATCTAAAAGTAATTTGGCGACAAAAAATTTTCCATCTAAAAATAATTTGGTGACAAAATTACTTTTTTTTTACAACTTGTCAATTGTTTTTGACAGCTTACAGAACTCTCCGCAAATATTTTTCCGCTGTGGTTTTCGTTAGCATTTCGCTCTCCTAGTGGAGACCACCGAAAAATTTCGTTTCGCATCAGCAGCGTACTAGGCTTAATATATCAGAAGGCTGTGCGATACCGAACGCCCTCTATAAGTCTAAATCCACATTAATACATGTTGGCCCCCTGTATGTGAATCGTTACAAGTTGTACTAGATTTTTTCAAGTTTTCGTTGTCGGCCGTCTTCGTTCATTTCTCTCTTGACAGCTCTTCTTCGTTTGCTTGTCTTGTTACAAAAAAATAAAAATGTGAAATGATGAAAGATGCTATATCTCTGGAAAGTGTTTTTAATAAACCATAAATATTTAAACTAAAGATTCTAGTGCTTAGTGCTTATTAAAAAATATGTGATATCTTTTTATGTTTTTTTTTTGTGTTGCAATATAAGGTGGTGATTGCAAAATATAAAGGATAAATCTAGTGCAAGTGTTTTTGGATTTCGAAGAATTCGTCATTCGTTGAGCTATTCACAATTCCTGATTTTTTTTTTTTAAATATAAAACGTATGGCTGGCTGTATTTTCGAGGTAAAATGAAATTAGAAGAAAATATTTCTCTTGAATTGGGCTTTCACAGGTAAGTCTATTAATGTTTATTTATTGTTTAACTAACTCCGCTTAAGTTATTGTATATACATACATATGTACCTACATACATTTAAAATTAATTAAGTTATGTTGTACAAATTAATTTGTGGACCAATAAAAAAAATTAAGAAAAAACAAACCATTGACTTTTCACTTGCATTTCTTCTCTACGTGCGATTTAAAAAGTACGCGGTGAGAATTCTTAACAAAAATAATTACAAAGTAATATATTATGTTAATGAATCTACCAACAAAAACAAAAATATCTTCAAAAATTAGATAACAATATAAAATGTGTGTGTTTTTGTGTGCTTGTGTCATTTTAGATGTAGTACGATTCATACGAAGTCAGAAAAAGAACGCCCAATTGGTGTTCAAGGGATTCATCTATAACAAGAAATTGACCCAAGCAAATGGACACACAACGTGGCGATGTATCGATGTTTTAAAATGCCGATGTAAAGCCGTCGTTATTACAAAAAGAAGTGAGCTTGTGGCAGCTCGCCGAAGCCACAATCATACTGACCATATTAGTCGCATTGGGCACAGACCTCTATACCGTGAAGAAGAGGATCTCGGCGAGTATATTGAGATCAAGGCTGATGATCCCAAACTGAATGAGATTATAACGGTATCGCATCTCGAATTCGAAAAGGACAATTATAAAATATTTGTGCCCTCAGTGAAAAAATCCTGAAGTAAAATTTTGTGTTTTTTTTAGTTAAACATATTCGTAGAGGGACTATTTTATTTGTTGAAATTTAATTTTTCAAAGATTAAATAAAATAAATTAAAAATTACTTCCTCGAAAAAAAAAAAATGTATACTTTTATCCCGAGACATAAATTCAAACAATTTATAATTGCTTATATCCCTTTTTTATCTTTATAAATAAGCAAATGAAACACCTATTATGATTGTCAATTAATATTTTATAAATATAATTTTTATTCAACAACCCAAATTGATAAAAGTTCATTGATCATTGTGAATATTGCAGACCGTTGTTAACTATAAGAAAGTTTTGCATTTTCGATTAAAAAAATTGATCCGTTTCTTTTTCTTTAGCAATTATACCAATTAATTGACAATCTTGATAGAGAATAATCTAAATAATGCTGCAATGAATACTGAATATTTAAGTTAAGTTACTTAGTTAATTCATCGATAATTTTTTTCCTTTGACCTTTGTATTCATCAATTTGAAATAGATTAGTGGGTTATAGGTCAATAATTCATATTGTTAAGTTAAGTTAATTAATACAATATATTGAACTTTTAACGCAAATTTTTTATCTTTATAGTTTTTTTCTATTTTACTTAAAATAGCATGGACATATATAATTTAGCTTTAAAAATGGTAAACTTACAATTACACATTCAAGTAAAGTCAAGTAGAAAAAAAAGAGTTTTTATTATTTAGAATTGTTGATCACAGTGTAAGTAATGCGTTTTGAATTAATGGCATATTATATTAAATGGGTAGTCTATTTTTTTAAGAAAATGCACAACTTATAGTTTCAAATTGTTCTCCAGACAAAGATCAATCAATTATGGTTACCATGTTTCGATGTTAACGAGGATTTTTATTGAAACAATTACAACATAGGTATGTATGTATTTACCTTGCAGATTTCCTCTAAATTTATGATTTTTTTTTTAGGATAAACCTCTTCGAAAGAATTGTGATGACTCTTTTAAAAAGGAACGTACATACAAAATCGTACTGTGTGAAATTCCTTCAACAAATGAAGATGTTTGGTATTGGAGAATTTATATAAGATCATATTTTTTTTTGTCGAAAAATGCTTGCTGTTTTTGTGCAAGTGTGTACATACATACATTATATCGCTACGATAATATGGTTGAGGTACTAAAATATTTGTCTTTTATTTAACTCATCTTCCAAGTTACTAAAAATTGCACTATACTTTTATTATTATAGAAAAAATAATTTTGAGTGTGCTACCACCAAGTTTTTCTCATATTATTTTTGGCTGAAATTATAGCTATTTCATGACTTGCTAAGGTCGATCATCAGATTCCTTTGCTCTAGTGGTGCTGGTCCCTGTTATATCATCCATCATATGTATGGCATTAAGGCCCGTTTGCTGATACATAACTGAAGCATTTAAGTTCTACTTAAGCACGTATGTGACACGCAGAGGAAAAGGTAGCCCATAAGAGTATTAAGTTGAACATAAATGTTTATGATTCGTATCAACAAACGGGCCTAAATACATATTTCTTAAAACAATACCACAAAATAGTATTTGAAGCCTATTCCATAAAAATAATAACAATTTCAATTAAAACTACAAAGGAAATGTGTATCCCCCTTTTCTAATAGGGACATAAAGAATTATTTAACCAATTTTTCAAATTATTCTGTGATGCTTAAATTTTCTATTATAAATATGTATGAACGATTACAGTTGAGCAGCACACAAAACTATAGTTTGTATGGTGGTGGTGTTATCATAAAGTGAAACAAGGGTTGGGTTATTTCAAGAAATAAATTAGCTTTAATTCAAGATAATTATATCTTAGTAAAGCTATACAAAACTTTAATGCAATTTATGTGATTTTAATAATTGTCTATTTAAAAGTTGTTTGTTTACTTAATAATACATATTTTTTTACCTCAATCTAGGGCTAGAGATCTATAGAGTCAAAATTTGATTGTAAGATGGGTACTCTTGGCTTTAGCAAGGATGGTACGAATAAACTCTAATAAGTAAAAAAAAATCTTGATCTACCGATTATACTAACTATAAAACGGTATCTACCGCTTACGAATTTTATATAATTATTATTATTTTACTAATATTTCAATTTATGTTCATAAAAAAATTAGTTATATAAAGAAATATAAAAAAAGTTATTTTAGATATATAAAAAGTTTACTGTTTTATATTTGGAAAAGACTTGATAAATAACAATTTATAACAGTTTTAACAATACTTCATTAAAAGTATGAAAAACTCACCACGTTTTGCAAGGGTGTGAGGGCTGAAAAAATAAATACATATATTCAAGAAACCTACAGCCCTTTTGACCCTTCGGCCGCATAAATCGATCTGTTATAAATTGGTATTACTTGAGGTATTCCCTTTTTATAAATAATATTTTAGCAATTTATATCATTTCAAAGTTAATTAATCTCAACTTAGAGAAGATGAACTATATACTTTTATAGTTGACAATGAAAAGTTATATGCTTTAGAAAAGTTGTAACACAAAAAATAATCAAATTAATGAATGTGTATTTATTCCAATTAAATCTGTGAAGTATTTATAAATTTATTTGGCACATTTTTAATTTTAATTATAATTAATATTTTTGTTAAAAGTTTGAACATATTTGCGAGATAAAGTTGTTTGCTGTTATCTAAATTCACCGTTTTACAAATCAAATTCAACTTTTTGCAAATCAAATTAAACGCTCTGTAAATAGAATTCAACTTTTTTGCAAATCAAATTCACCTGTTGCAAAACAAATCAAGTAGTTACGTGGAATTGATATAGAAATGTTTTTCAATAAGTATAAGAAGTTGTCTCATTGTTTCTATTTCTATTGTTTTCAACATAAGCATTTCTGCTTCACTTTATAATAATTTCAGTTGAAAATTTAAAATAGTGTTACCAACTGTGAGGCACGAGTACATAAAAATGTGCAAAGTGGTGTGCAAAATAGGTGCGAAGAAGAATCTATGACGAAGCTTTAATTTTCTTAAGACATACAGCGTTTTTATTTGGCAATCCGGAATTCTTCTCCGATCCGGATCCCAAGTGAACACTTTTGTGTGATATGACGATTCTGAATTTTAATGAGATTGTATGTGTGAAAATAATTGTGTACGTGAGAATATTTAAATTCAAAAAAAATGTTAGTTGCACAATTATGATACAAAAAATGGCAACAGTCGATTTTGACGTTCAAATATATGAATGTGTGAGTGCTTCTGGTTCTGATTCTGATTTCAAATCCAGAAGCAAAATTCTCTTCTTTTCAGAATTAGTCATTTTTCCCCAAGTGAACGCTTTCAGAAGAGTATGGAAGGCTTCTGGATTGCCAAATAAAAACGACAATAGTAAAATGAGAGCTATCAAAATGATTTGCAGAATTCATATGAGTGGTGTACTTTTGTATTCTCTTGTTGCTGGTTTACGAGCATCCAGCCGTTGTTTTTGTTCACATTTTCAATTTTTATAAGCGTTTTCTATGATTTTTTAGCGCACACCTATTATTCTGCACACGAATCATCATCTGAGTCAAAGCCCGCAAGATGCCATTCATACAGGTGAATTCATATCTGCTCACGAGAATCTTCATCCACATAAGCTCAAGGAGAGCAAGTCGCCCTGATGTTGGCCCACAAAATAGTCAACGGAAATATAACCATTGCGGATAAGAAAAAAGTCCTTATAAAGTGCTTCAATGAATGTAAAACAATCAATGAATCAGCTGATATCGCTGGTATCGATAAAAATACGGCGAGGTCCATTGTCAGCGGATATCAACAAAATTGTGGACTTGTAGCATATGGTGAAAAACAGGATTTTAAATTAACTCTATCCATACTAACTAAAAATGAACAGATAGTCGAACTACATCCATCAATAACTTTAAATAACATACGTAATAAGATTCGAGAGTCAGTCCATTAAGAATTGGAAATTGATCTACGCAATGCAGATAAAACAATTGAAGAACGCAAAGTATATTTGAGAAAATACGAAATGCCCCAGAAGAACATTCAAAGATAATATTTATTGATGAGCAGGGTTTAACTATCATTTTCGACGCAACAAAGCACGATCGAGAAACACTCCTGCATGTGTGATAGTTCCAAACCGAATAGAGGAAGAAATGTTTCGACAATTGTAGCAATTGATACAAGAAGAATAGTATGGCATGAAGTTATTCAGCACTCTACAATCAGCTCTAATATTTATATAAGAGGATTACTTCGGAAATTGGAAAATTTTAATCTGAAGTCAGCTTGGTTAGTTTTTGACAACGCTAAGTATCCATAGGATCCAGGCGATCTTGTCGGTCAGACAAGGCACACTGACACTACTCTCTCTGCCACCGTATTCTTCAATACTGAACCCCATCGAAGAAGTTTTCTCTAAGGTCAAGTACCATGCAAAAATATGTCATTCACAAGGCTTGATGTTTTTTCCATGTAATTATATTTAAAACTATTTGATTTCCAGAAACGTGAATTTGATTGGCAAAAAGTTGAATTTAATTTGAAAAGAATTTCTTACAACCGAGCATTCCATTTTTTTTTTACAATAAATCGATTTTTGCTTGAATTTTTAGCAAGATTTCATAGAATTTATTTAAACGATTTTTTATTTCAAATTCCTACAACAAAAAAATTAATGATTGTAAGGAATTGAACAATAGATACATTTGTTTGTTGTAATAACGATTATTAAGAGCCCACGCGACTACAGATCTATTTTACTGAATTCAAATGGCTACACGGAGAAACTATGGGAATGAAATGTAAAAATAAATATGTACGTCTTGCTTTGGGTTTTGGAAGGAGTATTTTATGCGGTTACGTGTTTGTATTTTTATGAATAAAAAACCGTAAACATTTTTTAATGAGTTATTTTTTCGCGTTGGCGCTCAAAGACAATCAATTGAATAATTTACCATTAAATGATATCATTGAGGAACAAGTTAGTTAGCACACGTATAACATGTTTCGAAAAAAATCAACGTTTTTTTAGCGTTTTCCCGAAAATTAATACAATTTTCATCTCAAAAAAACAAAAATATGATGTCTAAACAAATTGTACAGTAATAATATTAAGTTTTAAATAAATTTTTATTTTAACATTATTTGTTTCAATACATTAATTTTGTCTTTTTTTGCAGACAACACGCTTTTATTTATTGAAAGTCCTTGGTCAACACCATGTTTAATACTTGATAACAGTTACATGTATAATTGTCACAGCAAGAAAAACGGCAAAGAATACTGGCGATGTCATAATTATTCCAAAAAGAAACAATCTGAACGTTGCCGTTCAAGATGTGTACTTGAAAATGGTAAACTTAAATCGTGCACTGGCGGGCCACACAATCATCCACCTCATATGGATAAAATTTCAAAGATGTTACACAGGAATCGTACAAAATTGAACTTATCAAGGACATCCCCGCACTTAATTATAAAACAAGAACATGCTCTCGCTGAAGATGTTTTAAGTGATGCGAGTAGTTTTATGTATTTAAACAAATTGTAAATTTATTATTCGTTTAATTACACTGTACAAATAAATAGTAACTATACATAATACTAGTATACACAAATTAAATGAAGCTCCTTGAATTGTAAATATGATTAATGGTGAAACCAAAATTGTTTATTTGGAAAAAAAATTGAATTCAGCTTAATTGAAAATCATCGAAGTGGAATTTGTTTACTCAAAGGTATTTATGTTTTTTTGTTTTTAATTCATTGCTTTTATTAGCATTCTTTATTCTTAAAACAAAAATTTTCAAACTAAATTGATATTTTGACAAAGTAATAAAACAGAAATATTGAGGCTGATATCTTATAGATTTAAATATCCGATTAGTTTTTTTATTCGTTAGATAAGTCTTAAAATACACAACTCTTTATTTTCTGTGGCTACTGGTCGTTTAACATTAAAAAGCTTTAAAATTAGGAAAGCTCTATTCTATTTTAATCTGTGGCTCCACAGTTAAATGTTAACTGTATTTGATCTTTCATGGTGGCGACCCTATTTATGACGGTTTGAAGGTGTGTTATGCACAAGTACTGCAGAGCTTTTGTTAAGAAATGGTTTCCGCATTTTTATGCTTAAGTGGCAATATTTTTATCTTGAGTTCTGCAACAATTCGATAAATTTGTGATGACCAAGAGTCTTGATTTAGTTTGTAGGTTGTTCTGTTTATCAGTTTGCCAGTGCTTTTCTCGCACATATTCTGATAAGTAACTGTAGAACGTCAAGAGAAAAGTCGATTTATTAATTAAATCATCTTATTATTGGTTTAAATTTATATAATAGACTCTTGTCTGTCTTTTTTTATTTAATTAAAAGTGCCATTGTGCAAAATTCGAACAAAATCAATATAAATAATGTGTTAAGAAAGTTTAAAAGAGGGCTTATATCCATATTTTTAAGAAAATAGTCTAGATCTGTATCTGTATAAAAGAATTTTATAAAATATCAGTTGTTGTTTAATTTTTTAAATGAATAATTTTTTAATAGTAACCTTATTCTGGAATTGTAAACATAATATTACAACACACAGTAAACAAAACAAAATTTGCTCTGTATTTTATTTTTCAGGCTACCCTTACACACATTTTCCAAATGAGATGGATGTCTTCTTTGTGCGCAGCCGTTGGGGCCGAAAGCTATTGGTCTTTAACAATTACACTTTTACATCAAATAAGCGAATTCATGCTACCAATACAACCTATTGGCGTTGCACATTTTCAAGTTCAAGAAAAGAAGTACCTTGTGTGGCTCGTTGTACAACACGAAAAGGAATGATTATAAACTTTTTAGGAGTCCACAATCATCCGCCCATACCTCCAAAAGTAGCAACTGATAGACCAACAGTGGTAACCTGTGATTATAACATTGATGATCCTTAATTTTTAAAATACATACATAAATGTTATAAATCATTTTATCATTTTTTATTTATAAAATCAAAAATAGAAACAAATCGAAGCAATAATAAAATTAAAATAGAAAACAAAAATATATTACAACTATTATTCTTTTTTTAATATACATACATACATTACATAAATAAATACAAAAAATATATAAATAGAAAAGTGAGTTTTTAAAAAATACACATTGTTGGCACAACGAATTTTCCACTTATACTTTTTATTTTTCTTTTAGATGACGACTCAAAGTTGGTTGATGAAAATCGAGTTAATTACATAACTAGCCTAAAAGGTACTTACCAGTTGTGCCTTGATGGATTTCCATATACAAGGCATCGTGTTAGAAGTGGTACAATATATTGGAGATGTGTTCAATTTAGGCCTTTGAAGTAAGTTATCTCGGATGAATATGCTTAATTTTGTAAGTTAGTGATTTAAAAATTTAAATTTTTTTCAGATGCAAGGCACGAGTTCGTACAAATGAAAAGGGAGACCGAGTAAGCATTGTTCAAGAATCACACAATCATGATGTACTTAAAGAGCGACGAAAAAAAGGTTCCCTTAAGATCGTCTATGAGTTACGAAAGTTGGAAAACAAAATAAAAAATGATGGGCGTATATAATACAAAAAAAGCGAAAATAATAAATTGTTATAAAATGCATACATGTTTACATCACATACAACATATACATATATAGTTCTTGAGTGTAAGGAAAATACATTTTTTTTGTTACTGATTTTTTTTACTACGTTACTATGTAACTTTTATATTACTAAGGTCCATTTGCTGATATACAACTTAGGGCCAGTTTCAGAGTTCACACTTAAGTTCGCCTTAAGTTTGAGTAACCGTCAAACGATAAGTGGCAATTAGGTGACTTTTCTGTTTCACAGTCGCTTAAAATTACTTCACTCAAAAGCATGAATAACGGTCGCAACACTGACATTATATTTTTTAAACTTTTATTCAAAATGGGAAGCGAGCGGCTTATCCAAAATTTTCTTGAAAAGCAAATACATTTACTAATTGAATTGGTATATGAAAATAAAAATATAATTCAGTGGCAAAAACGAGCGCAGTTACCAACGAAGAAAAACTAAGGGCATGGAAAGAAATAGAGGCCAAATTCAATACATGTAATGAATTCTTGAGCCACCGGAATGAAGAAAACTTGAGGAAAAAATATGGAAACCTCAAAAGGGACCTTAAAAAGTAGTCGGCTGACAATAAAAGGTCACTTTATGGCACAGAGGTGGAGGACCTTCGGCAAAAATTGACAAGACGATGATGACAGGGATCTCAAATATTTAAGTAGCTCTTAAGTGCCCAACAATGGCCACTTAAGGCCCACTACAACTTGGATTACGTGAAATTAAAAACTTACTCTGAGTGAAGTTAAGGGGGCAGTAGCTCTGGGGGATATACTGTGAAACTGGCCCTTAATCCTTTAAGTTCTACTTAAGCACTTATGTGACAGTTTGCGCAGATGAAAAAGTAGCCCATAAGCGTTTTAAGTGGTACATACATATAACGGGCTTAAATATTATTTGGTATTTACTTTAGCATATTTTACGATCATGACTTTTAAAGTATAGTTGTTTGCTCACTTGTTTTGAAGTGCAGCTGTATGAGCTATTTGGACCACCCTTATTAACTTAACTAACAATAAAAAAAAACAACATTTAATTTTCTTGCACCTTTCAGGCAACTATCAATTAATTCAGTCATAGCAGATTTTTACTGCAAAATAGTGACTAATTATTCGGAGATAAAGGGTTAATTTCCAAGTATTGATGTTCCTAAATACCTGAAACCTGTACGAGCCGATTATCTTATGTAAGCTGAATTTACAAATTTACTTTTTCAAATTTTATCTAAATATTTTTGAACAAATTAATAACTTAGGTTAACTAACCGAAATCGCTATTCATTGCTTTCAGGCTAACAGGATCGACATTTTTTTTAAATGAGACTACCTATATTTTTCGGGCGTATCACAAGCACAGCCATCAGTCAACCAGTGGCCACGGCTAGTGTAATCCAACCTTTCTATAAACCGTAGTAAGTCCGAAAAATATAGTCTCATTTAAAAAAAGTCTAAAATATGGAATCCAATAAGATCGATTCGTAATATCTTAAACTATCTTGACATAGATAATTTTTTTTTTAAGTACTAAACATAATATTTAGTTAAAAAAAAAAGACTTTTCTCCCACAAGCCTACTGGCCGATCGGCTGATGTCTGTTATATTTTGCTTTGTTTATTGGAGGAGACATGACATTTAATTGTATTTTTGTTTGCCATTGAAATTATGAAGTGTTAACAGCGCTTCACGGGGCTGTGGGGTGTTCGTAAAAAGGAAAAGAGTTCTGGAATTATTTTAGTGTAACCGAAATTTTACTTTTATGAACTCGAATAAGATACTCGTACATCAATATAAATGAATTTATAGAAGGGGGTTATTATGAAAAGCCTTAGTCGTTTTTAATACGGAGTATTTTTTTAAATTGCGATACTCTAACGATACTCGTATTTTTTATTTACGAGTGCCTTTCAGCGGTCCGTTCCAACATTCAAATTATGATATTAGTTCTAAAAAGATGTGAAGCAATTACGTTTTAAAAAAACACCATTTTAAAATTTTGTATACACCATTCTCTTGATTCCATTTTCGTTTCTTATAATCGCTCTACGCAATTACCATCGTTTCTCTGGATTTGGTTTTTTCTGCCGTGCGTTTGTTTTTCATAATAAGGTCCCTGCATTAGGTTGGACCTGATCAGGTGGTTTGGGTAGCACTGGCTTCTAAAAAAGATTCTACAGCTGCTATGCTTATTACAACGAAAATAAAAACTTGAAATTTGCAATAAGCTTGCAATACTTATTAACACCATTGTATTTGATTGTTTAGAAAGAAACAACATTTTAAGAAGTGATGTTATTTCAAAACATTTATTTAAAGTTATTTTCATTAAAGTTGTATCATGCCAACCAAACAAAATAATTTATAAATAAAATTTTTTGCCTTGGCACTTAATTTTCAATAATTGTACGTAAAATTAAATAAGACAAAATTGTGTTACCATTAATTTGAGTTACGAAGATGAAATGTCAATTGGCTCTTCTGACGTTTTACTGCCAACTTATAGCAATACTTCATTCAGATCAAATCTGAAAACCCAACAGAGATCAAATCTTTCGTGTTAAGATGTAATCTAGATTTGCTCTTTTAATTGAAATTAAGTTCTCAAAATTCAAAAGGCTCAAATCTTTTGACAGAAAGAGCAAATTCTTTTCTTGAATGAAACTCGCTATTATAAATAGAGTAAAGGACTATCCACATCAGAGCGACCACCAACGAACGACGAATAAATGAATAAATTCCATTTAAAACAATTTATCAACCTAAATTCTTAACAAATTCTAAACAAATTGTAGAAATATAATTTATATTAATGTTTACGACACACAAAATTACTTTTTAATGACCAAAATAAGATAAATTTGAGAAAACAATATTGGTCGTCGCGAATTGCATGTGAATGCTACAATCAGTCAAAATCTATTCGCGTTCCACATATCATCCACCCTTCATCCAGTAATTTATTCGCGGGCGTCTAACCTCAAAATCAGATTTTCAACCTATATTCGTGACGAATAAAATTAAAGCTCTCATGTACATAATAATTAAATGGTGATGGCATACAAAAACACGACTATTATAAATCAAATACAAAATTGAAAACTAAAAATAAATTTGTGTGTGAACAATATGTGATCTCTATTGTATTTTGAAGTTATCCCGAATAAAAACTTTACTTTGAATAATTTCTTCCTTAGAACATAGGGAACATGGATGATGTTCGAAATCTTATCTTGGAATTTATTAGCGTAGATATTTCGCAAATAAACAAAATGGAATGCCGTTTTCGATTGGCTGCTCGAAGTTACTTCTTTTGTACTCGTTATGTTCTATTCCTATAGAATATGGAAAATTCCGAGTAAAAAGTGTAACTATAAACAGTCAATCGAAAACAACAACAAGTGTATTGGAAAAAGAAATTTCTTAAGTATGACATGAAATAAACCAACCGCATTTGAATTTTCCAGCGACGACGACGTTTGCTTTGAAATTCCAGATTTTTGAAAGAGCTCAGTAAAGACCTAACTACAAATATTATTTGTGTAAGTATTGTCAATGAACCTTGAATTTTGAATAACAATTAATATTAATATTTGTATCTATTTTATAGATTCATGAGCTACACAAAATTCAAGGTAAATCTCTACACACCATGTATTCATATCCCTCGGAAAACTGAAAAAGGAAAGAATATTATAGAATATTTAACAATTTACAAGGTAGATAAATTTACAAATATTTTATATAAGTTCTAAAGAACATGTGCATATCTACATATGTTTTGCTTTACAGATGAAGCATATTTAACACATATCTTAAACCATTGCAATTTGAAATTTGAAAAAGATCGTAATTGAAATGAGCATTAATTTAACAAAATTGATTTAAATACACATATTATGCATGTATGTACACATTATATTTAATAATAAATGATTGCACAAATAAAACAAATAATACAAAAAATAGGTATGTGCCATTGATAATTATTGGTAGGCTTAAAAGAGCAAGAAATGATGCGATTTCCAATTCCATGTCAAATTAAATTTTAATATTATTCACTGTTCCAACTACGACTTGTCAGATGATTACAACTACACCTTGTGAGATTTTCTTAAAATATGAATTTTTAAATAATTTATTTATTTATTTTTATAACATTACTCAGTAAGATACAATATCTTATAAACTAGAGCAACCATCCGTATATCTGTAACGCAGTACTATTGGTATATACTTTTATATGTTGCGAAAGAGACATTTTTATTTAAATTTATAAGAAAACGCTTCTTCCAACTTTTTTAAACTAAAATAATAATTATACAATTTCAGCATAGCAGTTAACAAGAAGCTATAAGAAAAAAATATATTATTTTATTTAAAATTTATTTAACTAAAATAAATAAATTTTTAAAACTAAATTTACTTAATTAAATTGAGCAGAAGAGGATCCAAATTAAAAGAAACTGAAAGGCATACTCCATATCTTTTTATGAAAGCAAACAAAATAAGAAAGGAAATTCAAAAGAGTAGTTACAATTATTGACAGGAAATTTGAGAAAATGCGTTAGGAATTCTTATTCCTTTTGTTAACATTTTCATTACCAGGTAGAACTCAAAATAATAAGTGCATACAAATTAAACTGATTAGGGAATGCGAAGCGCATCGCTTTCGCTGACAGTTGATTGCCAGTGAATATTTATTATTTCAATCAAAATCATTTGTGTTTTGTCCGAAGTAGTGCATTAACTTTGTATATATATATTTATATATATATATATTTATATTTATTTAAATAAAAAATGGACTCAAATGTTATTTATATAAATGCTTAACGTGAGGAAGAAAAAGAGTATTAAAATTCAAACTGAGAAGAAAATTGTTAAGAAGTGCTTCTTCACCTTTCGATCTTCCTTGCTTCGAGTCAGTGTTTTTGCTTAACGTGTTTATTATTTGTAAAATTAGCTTTATTTTATAAAACTTAATTCGATAAATTGTTTCGCCTTTCAAAAGAAACATTTAAAATTGTCTTGCACGAAATAAAAGACAAATATAGACTACAGAACAACAATGGGACACCACCAATTATAAAATTAGCTGCAACATTGAGATTCCTTGCAGACGGATCATACCAGAAAGTGGTTGGGCAGGATACAAACATTGGAATGGCGAAAACAGTAATATCAAATCTCATTTTCGCTACCTAAAACGATTCGCTTCGTATTCCCTAATCAGGCCACAGGCCATTGTATTTCGTGAAAAAATTTTCATACATGTTGAGTGCACCACATCTAATTTCTTTTGTTAAATGTGGCAAGTACCCAGAAACAACCCAAATGTGTTGCTTTACTTTTCGTTTCTGGTTAAAAATTGCAACAACAACATAAAAAGCTTGATTCCAAACATTTTTCAAAGCTTTTTCCCAAATTTTACCCAAACAGTATATGAATGTGTGAGTGCTTCTGGTTCCGATTCTGATTTTAAATCCATAAGCAAATTTCTCCTCTTTTCAGAATCAGAACTATCATTTTTTTCCCAATCGAAAACTTTCAGAAAAGTCCAATGTTTTCTTATGTGAAATTTCACTATAATACATAATAGCAAAATTCCCAGGAATGGATTACCGATATCAATTAATTCTTATTCCATTTTTTTTTTAAATTTAAATATGTATGCATATATGTATTTATGAGGAAAATCGTATTTGCATGTAAAATATATAATAATGTAATTGTGAATGCATTTTTTTTAACAACTCGAACTTCTAAACAAATTTACATTGAACTAAGGGCAATTTTAGGCAACAAATTACTTAATTTTTTTTTTCAGAAATCGAACAAATCAATTTTCTCAATATCTTAATAAAGGAAGAAAATGAATTTAATCCAGTGGATTTGAATCTGCCAGCAACTTCGGCTATGAAATTTGTTAATTTGGAAAGGGATATCAATGAAGACCCAATCAAAAAGTGTGTTTTTGTATGTAATGCTATTCAATGGTAAATTTGTAATGGGAATTAAAAAAAAACTGAATTTATTTCAAAGGTGAATGAGATAAAGAAAATTAGTGGAACAACACTTGAAAATTATGTCTGCAAATGTCTCCAAACAATAATAACAGATAGAGCCTCGGGTAAATTAGCATTTTTTGATTGGCATAAGTGTGGAAGAAGCATTGCTGTTGAGAAATATACAGTTTTACAAATTTTGCTAGGTATAAGATCATGTATATTTTAAAGGAATAAAATACAATGTATGCTTATTTTGTTTACAGATGAAGCACTTAATAAATTCCCGAAAGCAATTAAATATGATGTAATACCAATCTTTGTAAAATGGTTCGAGTTTGCATCAGATCGCTCTGAAGAAAAAGTCATCACAATTGAATGAATAAACCTTCGATGTCGAATAATAATATTTTGGACCTTACAACAGAATCAAATACTGTTTTTTGATAAATAAACGAAAATCCATATGTATAACATGTATTAACAATTGGGAGATTACTACCGGCATGTTTAGTCTGAAGAATTGGTAAAATTAACCAATGTCATTGACAGTCACAATCACAAGTTGAAAGATAATTTCGAATTCCATTCAACCAAACCAACCTCCATTTGATTATATGTTGTCAAAACAAATATTGTATTGGGCACGTTCGGAATACTTAGTCGACTGTCGACGTGAAAGCTAATGATTTTTCTTGAGCTCTTTTTCGTCACTTAATAATTTTTTAAATAGATTTTTTGGTACTGTTCTTTGGGCTAAAAAAAACCTAATTATTATAGATTATGGATAGTCTCATGTAAAGTATTCCTAGCATTGTTTATAACTATGTACCTATAATAATATAATTTCAGCTGTTTCGCTTTATTTTGCTATTTTGTGTATGTACGACTCACAATTAAAACAATATTGTAGGACTGTAGGCAAATCAATATAACCCATGATTCTTATAGTGAGTTTCATTCAAATTTCAAAGATCCCTCTCAAAATCGAGATTTGATCTTTTCAATGAAACTTGTGCCCAGATTTAATTGTAGTCTTGGTGAATGACTTACGCACACATTTCTGAAAAAAAAACATCGTCATCAGATGACGACGAAGACGAAGGGATCAAAAAGTCCACTAAATTTATAAAATTTACATTATTAACTTTTTCGTCCATAATTTGTTTATTTTTTTTTTATTTTTTGGCACTGGCACATGTTCACCACAAATTAATAACAAAATATTTTCCATTTGTCGTACGACAGAAAAGACTATATGTATGCGTGCATTCAGAACAAATCTGCCAATTCATCAGAGATCAAATCTTTCGTGTTGAGATTTGCTCTTTTTATTGCAATGAAACTCTCAAAATTCAAAAAAGATCAAATTTTTGACAGGAAGAGCAATTTTTTTTTGAATGAAACTCGTTATTAATGTATGTATTGTGAATGGTTTTTGTCAGTAAAGTTTGTATATCCCCGTAAAAGTTTACTTTATATTTGCTCTATACTCTATTAATAAAAAAAATGCTTATTGCGTTTAGGGACAGTTAGCTAGCATATTCAGGGTTTAGAAATTTGCCCGAAGTTAATCCACATGTTTTTTTTTACACTTTCCATACTATCCGAATTACAAACAATCGTTGTTTAAGGAACACAACGCTTTGGAAATTAATACGAGACGGTTTATTATTTTGGCCGCGGTTGATCCATTCTTGATTGAGTGATTGCTAAAGTAACAAGGAAAAATGCAAATGACTCTTAATTTGCTTTTTTGTGAATTTTACTTATTTTGGTATTACTAAAAAAAATAACTGTCTGTATAGATTCTATCTCAAAACAATGAAAACATTTCTTGAATACATGCAGCAAAGTTATTAAGGTTCCTAAGCTACAGTTGAACTCTTATTTGCAGACCTCAAACCAATCACATCACGCAAGGTCAGACTCTTAAGGAGAGAAGAAAATGAATTAAGTTACCATCAATCGACTTCTTCAGGACAAGGCCATTTAATGATGTCATGTCCGCATTTGAATTTGCCAGCATTGACTCCTAGAGAATTTCAAAACTTGGAGAGGGACATCAATGAGGACTTTACCAAAGAGAGTATTTTTGTATGTTCTATCATAAATTAAAAATTGCATTTCCAATCAAAAGTATTCAAATTTAATAAAAGTCACTTTCCAGGTAAATGAGCTGCGAGAAACAGATGCTACGACACTAGGAAAGTATGTACGCAAATGCCTCCGCAAAATGATAACCGATGAGGCAGCACGAAGATTTTCGTGGCGTGGAAACAGATCAAATCTTCCAGTTAATACCTATACAGTTCTAAGAATTCTAAAAGGTATTTGACAAAAATTAATGCCGTTTTTCTTTGGCAATCCGGAATACCTCTCCGATCCGGGATCCCAACTGAACATTTTTTTTTTATTCTGGCGATTCTAAATTTTATTGTGATTATGTGAATATAATTATGTATGTACGTGAAAATAACCAAAATCCTAAATAAATGTTTGTTGCGCAATTATGATACAAAAATGACAACAGTCGAGTTTGACGTTCAAGTCTATGAATGTGTGAATGCTTCTGGTTTCTATTCTGATTTCAAATCCAGAAGCAAAATTCTCTCGTTTCAGAATTAGAACTATCATTTTTTCCCAAGTGAACAGTTTTAGAAGAGTCCAGAAGGCTTCTGGATTGCCAAATAAAAACGTCAGAAGTCACATAGTGTTAAATTAATTCTTAGAACAACAAATAATATATTTTATTTTGCTTACAGTTGAGGCAATGAATAAATATGGCAGTTCAGTGGATGACGTACAAGCAATCATCAGAAAGTGGTTCCAATATGCAAAAGATCGATTTAACAAAAAAAATAAAAAATGTTATTACTACTAAAATTATGTAAATATTATTTAAATCATAGGCAAATGCAAAATATTAAATAATCATCACATGGAAGTTAAAAAAAAGATAGAAATGTTGGTTTTAAAAATTTGTTTTAATACGAAATTTTAAATCGGCCTTGGCTGCCATGAATACAATAGTTTTTGGTTAGTGCATGAAAAAAGTTAAATCACCAACAATGGTTTAGACACAGAACAAGCACAGACATAATTAAAGAAAAACATTTAGGCAATTATATTTAAACAAATGTATTATTTTTTACTCGAATATCTTATTGTTTATGTATGTAGGACATATTGTTAACAATTTATAATGTATTGTGTAATAAAAAGGAACTTTAAATTAACAAAAAGATTTTAGTCAAATTGAAATCAAATTGAAATATTTTATGACCTTTAGTCCAAAATCCGTTTCGCCCGGACACGATAGTTGGGCTCATCAGTTAGATGCTATCGTGTCCTTCTAAGACGCACTACTTTTTTGGTCGATAACTACCGACTCTAATAAAATTTGCAGCACATACATACTGCTAATTATATTTTTAAAAAGAGTTTTGCAAGAAGTATCTTAAACATGCTTATATGCATTAATAATAAGGAAACTCTTTCAACAAAATTGTTTCTATAAACTAAAACTGATTTCCATACATTAGTGTTTAGTAAGTAAAAAATCATTTTCATCAAACCAAATTTAATCTCATGATAATATGATCTTATGTATATATTTTCATATATAATTTTTTATTTCCATAAACGGTGTAATCAGTTTAATTTGTTTTCTAATAAAAAAATTAAAAAAAACTTACAGTTAATTTGTCGCTCATTATGATTTTCTCCAGAAAAATGTTTAACGTTTGAAAGATTCCCCTTGTTATGGGTAATCATTTCTGGTGAAATTTAAATTTGGGTTCAAATCTTCAGCAATATTAATTGAATGACACACTTCTTTATTTATTAATAACAAAATGCATCAAAAGATTACATTTTATTTGACGTTCCTTTATGGAATCTATTAATGAATTGAAAATAACTGTTCTGTTTTTTTTTTTCAAATTCCAACAAAAATTGGAGACAATCGATTTGTAATGTTTTCTAGGAATTTGACATAAAATTCGGGCACATAATGAGTTCCTTTTCACCTTATTGCTTTACTAAAAATATATTTATACTTAATTTGACCTGATAACAGTTATCGTTTCTTATTCAACAATTTTGGCACTATGGTGCTCATGCAGAAAATTTATTAGGGTTCGTAAGCTACAATTGACCTCTTATTTTCAGAACTCCAACCCATGACATCCTGCAGGACCAGATCCCTAAGGAGAAAAGAAAATGAATTAATGGGACATCAGTCGACATCTTCAGGACTCGGCCATTCAATGATTTTATGTCCGCAATTGAATTTGCCAGCATTGACTCCTAGAGAATTCCAAAACTTGGAAAAGAACATCAATGAGCAATTTATCAATGAGACTATTTTTGTATGTTCTATCATAATTTAAAAATTGCATTACCAATTAAAAGTACACACTTATATTCAAATTTAATAGAAGTCTATTTCCAGGTGAATGAGTTGCGAGAAATAGATGCTACAACACTAGAAAAGTATGTACGCAAATGCCTCCGCAAAATTGTAACCGATAAGGCAGCACGAAGTTTTTCGTGGCGTGGAAACAGATCAAATTTTCCAGTTAATTCCTATACAGTTCTAAGACTTCTAAAGGGTATCTGACATTCACATAATGTTAAATTATTTCGTAGAAGAACAAATAATATATTTTACTTTGGTTTGCAGTTGAAGCAATGAATAAATTTGGCAGTTCAGTGGATGCCGTAGAAGCAATCATCAGAAAGTGGTTCCAACATGCAAAAGATCGATTTAGAAAAAAAAAATTGAAAATATAATTACGACTAAATTATGTAAATCATATGCAAATGCAAAATATTAAATGATCATCACATAGAAATTAAAAAAAAGACAGAATTGTTGGTTTTAAAAATTTGTTGTAATACGAAAATTTAGAGCGGCCTTGCCTGTCATGAATACAATCACTTCTTCAATAAAAAAGTAGAAACATCTACTTGATTTAGACACACAACAAGCAGGATTATAATAAAAAAAAAAACATTTATGCAATTACATATGTTTAAACAATGTATTATTTTTTTACTCGAATATCTTATTTTGTATGTATGTAGTACATATTGTTAACAACTTATAATGTTCTGTGTAATAGAGAGGAACTTTAAATTAAAAAAAAAAAGATTTTTGCAAGAAGTATCTTAAACACGCTTATATGCATTTTTGTTCTTATGTATTCAACATAATATCGTCGATGAAAAAAAAAAACTAACTCAATTTAAGATATGTAATAATAAGGACAAAATGTTTATATAGTCGAAATGCGAAGTCCCATAATCAATAAAAGCTGATATATTTACATAATCGCTGACTGGACAAACTAAAAATGCTATACATCACTCACTGTTTAGTAAATAAACAATTATTTTAAATATATTTAATATAAATTATTATTAATGGCATCATTCTGCACTTGCACCTAGAAGTCCCGTATGTCCAAATTTACTCTCATGATAACATGATCTAGGGGGTCAATTGTTCAGTAGTCAGTTAATCAGACAGTTAGTACATATTCTCGAGATAGCGCAAAAATCAGTTTTTCAACGGTCAGATACAACTTAATCTAGGAATAGAGTTATCTGCTCATTTTAGAACGTAATAAGGAATTATCTTGGGAATAAAATAAATAGCTATTTTCGGTGTCAAAAACACTGAAAAATTATTGCTTTGAAACGTTTAACAAAAATTAATTTCTATGAAAAGTTCGATACTCGAAATAAAAGTGAAGTTCAAATTATTCTATGCCTATATTGTTTTTTCTTGATTGAAAAATTCGATGTTGTTTATTCCTCTGGCAAGTAACTAGATGTTTAACTGCAGTTTAAAAAATCGGCTTCTAATGTATATAATTATTTTTTAAACCGTTTAAAATAGTTCCATGTTTTCTAATTAAAAAAAAAAAAATTCCCTTATTATGAGTTTCACCAGAAAAATGTTTAACATTGAGAGAATTCCTCTTGGAGGAACCATTTCTGGTGAAATTTAAATTTGCGTACAAATCATCAGCAATATTAATTAAATAATATTTATTTAATAATAACCAAATGCATCAAAAGCTTGACTTAATAATTTTCTTTGACGTTCCTTTATGCATTCTATTGATAATCGAAAATAACTGTTTTTCAAATTCCAAAAGAAATTGTAAAATCGATTTGTAATGTTTTCAAGGAATTTGACATAAAATTCGAGCACTTAAAAATGCGACGACTTTTATTTTATTTTGTACTTTTTAAAAGTATTTAACATAAGGAGTTCCTTTTCACCTTATTGCTTTACTAAAAATATATTTTTACTTAATTTGACCTATTTACAATTATCGTTTTATATTCAACTATTTTGTCACTATTGTGTTTGTGGTAAAGAGAAAATAGAAAACGAAGCAAAATCTCGTCCACAATTTTCAACAGAATTTTATTTAATCAAAATCGTTGGAGCCGTTTTCGATAAATCAAACTTTTTTTATAATGGTTCTATGAAAGGTATCGTTGTTATTGGGGTAAAAAAAAACTAAATCAACCAGGAAAAAAATGCTTATGCTGACACTTTTAATTTGCTTTTTCGTGAATTTTACTATACTTTGAAATAACTGAAAAAATTAACTGTGTTAAGATTCTTTCTCAGAACAATAAAAAACTGTTTTTGAATAGATTTGTATGATTTCTTTCTTTGTAATAATATAATAACTAACAAACTCATGTAGCAAAGTTATTAGGGTTCTTAAGCTACCGGTGACCTCCTATTTTCAGACCTCCAACCCATGACATCCTGCAAGGTCAGACTCTTAAGGAGAGGAGAAAATGAATTAAGGCACCGTCAATCGACATCATCAGGATTAGGCCCTTTAATGATTTCATGTTCGCATTTGAATTTGCCAGCATTGACTCCTAACGAATTTCAAAACTTGGAGAGGGACATTAATGGAGACCTTAGAAAAGAGAGTATTTTTGTATGTTCTATCATAAATTAAAAATTACTTTCCCAATTAAATGTATTCAAATCTAATAAAAGTCATTTTCCAGGTAAATGAGCTGCGAGAAACGGATGCTCCGACACTAAGAGAGTATCTACGCAAATGCCTCCACAAAATGATAACCGATGAGGCAGCACGAAGTTTTTCATGGAGCGGAAACAAATCAAATTTTCCAGTTCATTCCTATACAGTTATAAAACTTCTAAAGGGTATCGCATAATGTTAAATTATTTCTTAGAAAAACAAATAATATATTTAACTTTGGTTTGCAGTTGAAGCAATGAATAAATTTGGCAGTTCAGTGGATGACGTGAAAGCACTCATCAGAAACTGGTTCCAACGTGCAAAAGATCGATTTAACAAAAAAAGTAAAAAATATATCTACTAAGAGCCGATTTTTCAACCAGATAAGAATGCAGTTAATTGCCAGAGGAATAACCTAACTTGACTGTTAAACAACCGGATAACAACATCCAATTTTTCAATCAAGAAAAAACTATGTAGAATAAGTTGAACGTAACTTTTATTTCGAGTATAGAAATTAATTGTTGTTTAACCTATATTTTAAAGCAATCAATTTTCAAAATGTTTTTGAGATCGAAAATAGCTATTTATTTTATTCCTCAGAAAAACTTCTTATTCCGTTCAAAAATGAACAGATAACTTTATTTCATAGTTAAAATAGATTTATTCCTAGGATTAATCTGTATCTGACTGTTGAAAAAACTGATTTTTGGACTATCTGGAGAATATGTACTAACTGATTGCTTACTTGACTATTGAAAAATTGGCCCTAAATGTATGCAAATACAGCAATTCCTGCTAATCGGGACACTCTATAATCGGATCACCTCGTATTCGGACAGCACTTTATTCATTCCCTGCTATTTTTCCTACAAATTTCCCCTTATAATCAATGCACCTGCTAATCGGACCATGGTCCACTAAAATAAGATGCGTTGCGTAATCACTGTCTAATTGGTTCAAGCGTAGGAAATACGAAATATGTATGCATCGCATTTTTTTGTTAGCGGTTGGTAGCGCCGCCGACGGTTACTTTATTTGGTGATTTCCCAATAAGTTTGTAATTTTAGCCTTCGTTAGTTGGCAAATTAAACAATTTGAATTTTTTATGTTGCTTATAGGCAGAGGTTTCAGGTCAGTCAGTGCAATTAGCAATTGATTTGTTAAAGGTGTTTGTTTTTGGTTTTCAACAAAGCTACTGAGTTTAAAAAAAAAATAAAAGAACAATGAGTAAACGAAATACAGTGATCTTGGTTTGGAAAATAAGGTTAAAGTGTTTCGATGATGCACATTTATCTCAGAGACATCTTGCAAAGAAATCTGATTGCAGTAAATCTCAAATCTAAAGAATTTTGAGCGCGAAGGAGGCCATCAAACTGTGTTTTGAAAAATTCGTTGGATTGAAAACAAAACTTATTAAATCATTTCGATCTTTTGCGTTTTGCTGAAATAGATGTCTTGTCTTTTAAATGGTTTTGCTTAGCTAAACAAAAGAATGTGCCAATTTCTGGTACAATTTCTCTATTTATAGGTGGTATATGCGTTGGCAGTCGTATTTTTATGGATTTGAATGCATGAGAGAAAACCTTTCTAAGTGGACCGTTCCGAATAAAAAGAAACCTCTACAATCGGACCACCTCTTAATTGGACCAATTTCCTTCGGTCTCAAGGGTGGTCCAATTTGACAGGTTTTACTGTAATATGTAAATCATATGCAAATGCAAAATATTAAATGATCATCACATGGAAACTGAAAAAGACAGAAATGTTGGTTTTAAAAATTTGTTTTAATACAAAAATTTAAATCGACCTTGGCTGCCATGAATACAATAGTTTTTGGTTAGTGTAATGAAAAAGTTGAAGCATCTACATACAATGATTTAGACATAGAACAAGCAGACATAACTACAAAAATTAACATTTATGCAATTATATTTAAACAAATGTATAATGTTTGTACTCGAATATCTTATTTTGTATGTATTTAGTAATATGTCCTTAATTTTTAAAGGAACTTTAAATTAACAAAAAATATTTTTGCAAGAAGTATATAATATAATATCTACGGTGAAAAAAAAAAACGATCTCAATTTAAGATGTGTCATAATAAGGAAATACTTTCAACAAAATTGTTTCTATAGTCGAAATGCGAAGTTCCATATTCAATCGTAGCTGATATATTTACAAAACCGCTGACGAGACAAACTAAAAATGCTTTCCATGCATCACTGTTTAGTAAGTACAAAATTATTTTTATTATGATAATATGATCTAATATACATCATTTTTTTTTCTAAAAACGGTTAAATCAGTTACATTTTTTTCTTAATTATGAAAACAAAATTCCTGTTAATTTTTCGCCCAATATGAGTTTCACCAAAAAAATATTTAACGTTGGGAAAATTCCCCTTGTTATGAGTAATCATTTCTGGTGAAATTTAAATTTGGCACAAATCTTCAGCAATATTAATTGAATGCCACTCTTCTTTATTTAATAATAACCAAATGCATCAAAAGCTTACCTCAATTATTTTCTTTGACGTTCCTTTGTGGATTCTATTGATGAATCGAAAATATTAGTTCTGTCAGTGTGTCTGCGGAACCACCTCCAGACGGCGGAAATTAAACATTTTGTTTTTGTATTATGCTTTGGGACTATTTTTTTATTTTAGTAATACACTATCACAGAACTGAAATTTCCTTCGGGCGAAATTCATAATAGATTTGAAAACTTCCAGCGAACACAAATATCTCGGGTGAAATTCATAATGCTAAAGCAATAGATATTAAACGTTTTCTGATAATGGGTCGATTAATTTTGATAATTTTCTGTATACTAAACTTTTATTATAAATTAATAATACTTACATTTTAAATATTATGCATACATATGAAATTGTAGCTTAATTACAATTTTCATTTTTAAAATTTGACATTTTGAACTTTTATATAATTTGGAAATTTCATTCGTAAATTTAAATTGTAAATCATTTTTAAAAGTTTGCCCAGTTTTTTTTCAGGTGGAACATATTTTGGAGAAATGTTGAAGATGGCGAAAAAATTTCATTTGTTAATGAATTTACGGAGCGCAAATTAATCGTTTTTAGGTTAAAACAATTTTAGAAGTTGTTTAATTAATTTAAAGAACGAATTTATCTCTTTCGCACATTTTTAATGAATTAAGATCTGGTTTTTCAATTTCTAATAATAAATATTATTTTGGTACGATAGACCAAACATGGTTGGATTGTATGTGTAATCCGAAGAAGCTAGAAAAGTACGTATGTTGAAGGTACATAACTCAATAGAAACATTAAGATGACTTCAAATGCAAACAAAAGTATATTATTCCCCTTACATTCCGCACATATTTTCACCTGGTATGGTTTTCGTTGAGGATGATAATCAAAGTTGGTGTTAACTAAATTTGCTTCTTCAGGGGATCGTAGTGTGGATGTAGTATTTAACTGCTAAGGTGACCCCCAAATGTTATAGTTTCAACTGGACGTTGACTCGGAAAACAATCATTTGTCCCTCTCTTTCTATTCTTTTAATTAAGTGCCTTACAATTGAGTAATAAATAAAGTCTTGAAAACAATTCCTTACGTTACATGTAACAAGTAATACTTAGGTTAAGTTAGGTAGATAGGCTGCCCGTTGATCTCGTTACCGGCACACTTAGATCAAAATAGATCCATTGTGATACCAAGAAGTATTGTAACTTCTAGTTCTATGGATAATCATGAACGAGGCTTTTATGAAGCCCAACAGGCTATCTTCCTGAAAGATTCGAGAGTTCTTCTAAATCGTTGAATAAATAGCTGCCCAATATGTTCCTTGTATGATAGAGTGCTGGACAATGACACAGGCAGTGCATCGTCGTTTTCGTTTTCGTCTTCGTCATTGCAACTTCTGCATAGATCATTACTAACCCCCATATCCTTTTTATGGTAGCCTAACAGATTGTGTCTGGTTATTACGTTTTCAAGAGTTCGAAGTGAATTCTTGTTTAAATCAATAATCCCTTCTTTTCTTATCGAAATTGTGCCATATAGTTTCCTGGTTGTACTTGAGTTCCTGTTTTTTTTTTTTTTTGTTTTTCAAAGAATCTTCTTTCCAATGTTCTGTTTAGTGGCACAGAGTGGATTCGACGGGTAGGGTAGGGTAGGGGCAAGCGTTGATAAGATAAAGGTGTAGTATCTGTTCTTATCAGCTTAACAAGGAGTAATGCTCCTCTTTAAATATTAAAAAGACCTTTGAGTCTCTAGATTCTCATATTCTAAAACTCGGAAATCTGTATACAAGTTTCATAAAATTTAAATATTGATTAAAAACATCTATCAAAATCTCAGTGTATTTGTTTTTGATCGCAACAAGCCTTTATTATTGTGTGCACAGACAGACTAGAAAAATTCATCAGTAATAATACATTTCGATAAACAAGAAATATTTACGCAGGTAGTATGTCCTTCACCAATTTTCTTCGAAAACGATCCTTAGCGTAATGGAACCATTTTCTCATTATTTTCCTTATATCATTCGTTCTTGCCTCAGGGAATTTTTTTCGTGCAGAATCTGAAGAAATATAAACATAAAATATCAAATTATTTTATTTGAAATATTTACATACCTTGAATTACATTCATTAACGTAAAATCTCCAACTCCTAAATTGTCGTTTTTTCCCTCCCATGAGCACTTAATCGCTACTGCATCATTTAAACAATACTTGAGGCAGCCACTTAGAAATTTTTGCAAAGTTATATACGGCATTTTATCCATTAAGTGTTCCTAAATATTAATTTATGTTAAAAAAATATTTTTAATTGCCAAAACTAATCCAAAGAAATTTCTTACTAATGCATTTAAAGTTGGCAAATCATCTTGAAGTTTCGCCTCAAAAGCCAATAAATCATCTAGTGTGGCGCAAGGTATTTCTAAAATCTGAACACAGGGCACAACTTCTATTAAATTCTTAGTGTCAGTACCGTATTTGACCTTTAGTTTCTCAATGTCCTGACGAAGTAGTAATGTTTCATTCATACTAGCAATTACTAGCGAGCGTAGAGCCTCAATTGCACTTAAAATTTTTGCTACAATTTTTAAATTTAAACAATTGTTTATTAAAATAGTACATAAAAAGGAAAATGAAACTTTTACTACATTGTTTATTTTCAAATATTTATATAAATAAAAAAAGCGACTATAAAAAAAGTTTCACATTAAAATTCAAATAAAAAATTTATATAAAAAATTATACATATTTACCTACGGCTATTCTCTGCCCCAAAGTAAGATATTCTGAAATGAAAAAAAAATATACGTTTAAATAACTTCGCAACAAAAATACATGTTTAAAAAAAATATGATTTTACAAATAAAACAAATTATAAATGAACATAAATTTAATCTTTAAAACGTTTGTATCGTCCCGTATTTTTTTTTTGACGATTTTCTGGAAAATTTTCATTGAATCTTATATTTTTTTTAACAAAAAATCAAACAAAGAGAAATAGAAAATAATTCGATTTGATATTTTTGTTTATTAAGAAACTTTTAAGGTCATACTCCTTTACAATTTGAAGTATATAGACTTAGCCGGAGGAAACTTAATACATATTTCGTACTATTTTGCTGTTTTATGACTTTACTAGCTGCGCCCTGCTGTCATTGTAAGGATATGCATGCCTGAACTAAAACAAAACAGCTTGGTTGCCTGTACTCTGCACTACTGATTTGGTGTAGAGCTTTCGTGTAGCTTTGGCTTTGTAAAACACTGGATGGGATACTGGAACGGCATCTGCATTTTGTGTGCGTGTGTGCTTTTTGTCTTCTTGTGAATAAAAGCTATTAAAAGTTATATGCACTATATTCAAAATTCAAACAAATGTATCGCACGGGAACCATATATTTTACCGGGATAAAGATGTGCTATTCCAAACTATAATCTATCTCTGAGCCAAATTTCAGGCATATCCGTTCAGACGTTCTGGCGTGATTGAGTAATAAAACATCCATCCATCCATCCAAACTTTTTCACAGTATCAAAATAAACGCCAGCTCAAAGCCACCTGATCTAGCAAAAAGAAAAAAACCCAATGCACATCATACTTTATTCACATATCAAAAACAAATGTATGCTAGATATTTGAAAATAACATAAAATTAATTTATTAAATTTAAAAAAAAAAAAACTTTTTTAAAATGTTTCTTAATTTTGTAAAATTTAAATTTTTATTTTAAATTTAAGCTAGCTATTGCTTCAATTGAATTATTTTGTAATTAATTGCATTATAAAAACTAAATAATAAATAAAATAACGTCTTTTGCTGCACTTTTAAAATGTATCTAAGATTATTAAAATTTCGAAATCCCGAGTTTCAATTGCTTTCCTTTCCCTTTATATTTATTTTCATTATTCAAATTACTAATGTGTTTTGTTTTATATTTATTTTTAGATCAAGAAACTCCAATGTTTCAAGAAATCGAATTAACTACGTCGCCATTTGCATATAACCGCCGCGGACAACTAATTTACAATGGCTATACATTTTCTGCACACACAAGAAATCCAGTTGAATGCGTAGTCTTAAGACGCTGCTCATTTTACAATCGAACTAGATGTCCGGCAACAATACAGACAAAAGGTCGTTACTTTTTTCATATAAAAGGAGTTCACAATCATAAGCCAACGACTGTGAAAGCCTATAAACCGAAAGAGTGGAATGAATCAAAAGAAAGCGCTCTCCTTTAAATCAATCTCATATTCTTATAAATTCACAAGCTCACTCAAAATAAATAACTAGCCCTATCACAAATTCCATCGTAATCGGAAACTTTATTACGAATCCCGATAAAACGATCACCGAATCCGTTCGTAGTGGCAATTTATATGAAATTTTCCACTACGATGGATTCTGTGATACGTTTTTTTAGTGATCCTTAACAAGCTTCCAATTACGATGGAATTCGTGATAAGGCTGAATATTATAATTGAAATGTATGCTATTTTATGAAGTAATTTACTTAGTTGTGATGAAATCTGTTAAAAAATTGGTTGTATCTTCTATCTTAATTTGGATAAAACAAAAATGTCAAAACGCAACAAATAGATATGTTTATTAAGTTAATCTCATATTTAAAATAAATGCCCGAAAAAATCCCTCATGAACTAAAACTAGATTTTAATTTTATTATTTGTTAAATATTACTTCAAAGTATATAAATAAATAAAAAGAATATAAACAAACAATCAAATTATTTATTATTCATTTGTCCTTCTACTTTGAAGATGTAATATATGTATATACATAATAAAATAATTAAATATTAATAAACTATTTTAAAATGTTAAAATTTGTGATTATTTTCAGAAAACCCATTCAAAGTTCCTATGCCTTTAGGAAACCTGAAAAAAGCAACTATAGTTAAACAACCTGTTGTTCCCATAGTTATCAGCAAAGCAGACCCGCCGAAAACCAATCTCAACAATGATCATCTAGAAAAACCAATGCAATTGTCAGCGTGTGCACATTTTACCGCACCAGAAAATATTATCAAAACTTCTGAAAATGATCATACTTTAATTGTGATCAGGAGGGCCCGCCTCAGAGGATTTTGTGTCCAGTGCATGAAGAACGCAAATAAAAGCAACGAGAAGAAAGTTTTAAAGAAAATAACCACATATTGTCCAGTATGTCCAGGAGGAGAATGGATATGTGAGCCATGTTTTGATATTATCCATCAACCAATCATCTAAATCCAAGAACATTCGATCAAATCAAAAAAAAAATTGTTTAACTACTTTTTTTCTGAAATATGTAATTAATAATGAAATATATATATTATACACATAATATTATGTTAGCTACAGCTAAATAAAATTATAAATAATAAAAATTGCTACAATGTTTTAATTTATTATTATTATTTTTCTAATTCTAGTCTGCACTGTGTGAGCCAATTATATAGTTTTTTCTATGGTGAATTTGTTTTGGACGTTCGTGGTTGTGGTGTTTGTGTAAAATATAAAGTCTTGAATCATAACCCACTTGTAATTTTGCATAGCATTTTGTTTTAATTCGATTAATGCATATCCATTGGACTCCTTGATTGGTTTGTAAAAGCTTAACATATTTATAGCCATTGTATGAAAGTTGAACTCCGATCACACGATCAGTTGTATAGAAATATTGAGGAGTTCTCCATTGAACTGAAAAGCAAAATAAAATAAAGAAAAAATAATATTAGAAATATAAATTCTTTTATTTTTTTTTATTTTGATGAAGATATTTCTTAGAGAAAATTGTATTCACGATTTACCAAATATCTACATACTCAAATTCGAATACTTACCGCTGGTGTATCAGTACATCTTAAAACTCTATTTACGTTTTAACCATAATTTAACCATAATACATGTTTTTTATTCTCATCTTTTGTGGGTAGAAAATTTACAATTGTCAGCTTGACGTTTGTTATAAATAAAGAAAACACTTCTCGTGGTTGTTGTGCGAAAAGATTAGTTGAACAAATAAATTAATTTAGAACCACTAAAATCCAAAATTATTATTTTGAAGGGGACAAAATGGGAATGTTATGGCCTTTTCGATTGGTCGTCAGGAAGGCTTCCGAAGTCTTCCGAAACTGTTCGATTGGTATCAAATGACAGTTCTTCTCCTGAATAGAAGAGAAATTTCCTTCTGGATTTGAAGTCAGAATCAAAACCAGAAGAACGCACACACTTACATCCACTAAATGTCAAATTAAAATTAATTTATTCATGTCATTGTTTTGTTTTGGTTTGTCTGAAATTCTGTAGTTTCAATTTCAATCTTTAGAGAATTGAAATTATTATTGTAATTATAAATGTACATATATGTATATTATATTATAATTATTATTACAAAATTTCCCTTCAATAACTGAAATTTCGCATTTTCATCAGGAATAACTCCGAAATCTTCTACATTTGTTGCAGCCATGTTTACAAAATAAAATAATCACAAATGTGCGTTCGACATTTCCCGTCTTACACATACACTCACATAAATTTTCAGAATCTAGAATATAGTGTTTACTCGTTCGATTGGAATCTCGGATCGGAGAGTTCTTCCGGAATACCAATCGAAAAGGACATTAAACAAACAAAAATATAAAAAAAAAAAACAAATGTGTTGACGTTTAAAAATTGGCAGAAAATTGTGCTCAAGCTGTTCCAGACTTTTTCGGATTATATTTTTTATTGAGAGAATTTCAACCCCACTCTTCAAAATTTTATAAGCTGCCAATTTCTACCCAAAAAAAAGTCTGGATCAGACCTAATAATACTGTGATAATCGAAGTTCGTTAAATTATTCGCAACTTATCGAATGTTTGATTCGCTATTCATAATAAGGGCCTTAGGCGTCATCATCTAAGATAAAATGTACGACTCGATCGTACGCACTTGCTCTTATAGGTAACGACTTTAATGTAGTATGAAGGTATTTCCTAAATACATAGATGGAACTTAGTCATGTATGTATGTATGTATACATGTACAATTGTACATATATACTGAAAACGTAGGTAGGTTTAAGGTACATATATGATATTCAAATGAGTGGAAATGGCGCAGTGGATATAGTGATTGAATGCTAACTGAGCCATGTGGGTTAGAGCCCCATGCTAGGCATCATTCTTATCTATACTTCCAATCATTTTTTCCCAAAAAAAATCGAAAATACAATATTATTTATAATTTTAAGGAGTATAATAAAATTATTTAAAATTTGAAAAGTGGTTGCATTGAAATATTTTGTAAAGAGGATACTAATTTAAGAACATAAACATTTTGTTATCAAAATTCTTTGAGCTGATTTTGAGGAAAACTTTTTTTTTTGGTTTTTAACATTTGTATGGAAAAAAAAGAAATTGTTTTTTTCCCTTATTGAAGAAAGTGTCAAAAAACTAATAAGCACAAAATTTCGAAGAAATCCGTAAGGTCGTTTTCGAAATATGTGTTAGTTTAAAAACAAAAAAGGTTCTACTAGAGGTAACCAAAAATAGCCATTAATAATCTGACTGATTTATTTTATAAAAATCGTTGGAACCGCTTTTGAGAAAAATAAGATTTAGCTTTTTGACTAAAAAAATGTATGGCAGGTATTGTTATTTTTAGTCTTAAAAAAAATTTAAACCAGTGGGCATATCACCGAAAAAAAAAATATTTACCAGACAGAATTTTGAGACACGCATTTTTCGCAAGTTTCATGAAAATCTACAGTTCCATTTTACGAATCCAAAACTTATACATACATTATGTATGTATACATAATATCGCAAGTAAAAATTACTCAAGCATTTATTGCTTATGATAAATAATCCGACGAAAATATTTAAATGTACATATCTATGTAGGTGGATATTGGATTGAATGAATTCATTACAAGCTTTCTTTTTATTTTTTTTTAATATATTTTTTTTGCTAAGCTTATGAACACACATCTATTTGAAAAAAAAAACATTTAAAACTTCATGTATCAATAAAAATTCCAACTTTAACTTTGGCCTTCGGATTATGTTTCCCGCAGTAGCCTGTCCCGTCAGATGATAAGTTTCCCGCGGAATATTTTATTCCCTCGAAATTTTTCTTGCGATCGTGAATTTCTCACGGAATAAATTTCCCTCGAACAAAAAATCGTATGAAATAACAGCGAAATTCCCCGATAGCAAGGAATAAACCCTAAACCGTCATTTACGTTCCCAAGATAAGAATTGGAGAAAAATTTCCAGGGAAATTTGTATTCACGATAACCCCCATTATGAATAGAATTAATAATGATAATTGTAATTTGAATACATATTACAAAAAAAAAATAAATGTGTAACATTTTTTTTTGAATTCGTTATCGAACACTAATTTGAAACCAGATGTGGCGCATCACAGAAATATTCGTAGAAAAAAAGTACGTATACGCCCCATATAACTATTTGAATTTACGAATACAAACTTCAATCAATTGGGATTTTTAAAGTTTTTTTTTTAATTATGCGTGATTGTTTATATTAATCGCAAAGTTCTGTGAAACGTTAAAAGGTAACTTTAATAAATTAATATGTAGAGTAGGTACATAATTCTTCCTTATACTTTTTGTAAGCAGTTAAGATTTATTTTTAAAGATTTTGTACAACATTTTGAATTTTTTAATTCTATAGTTAATTTTGAAACACTTTGCTGATCAATTCAAAAACTGAAAATTTGGTGATTATTACGCGTTATTTAAGCCATCGAAAAAGTACTAAGTAGGCTAACAACTTTGATAATTCATGACTAGACAGATGGTAGGTAACTATATTTTGGTCTATATCAGTACAGCACATTTATATAAAGTATATGTTGTAGAACTATTTTAATTCATTTTTATTACTTACTAGCTGACCCGACAGACGTTATCCCGTCTTAATTTTAAATATTGAATTCGAATGGGTATAATTAACTAATAAAAAAATATTAAAAAAAGTGTTTATTCTATTCTAATGCTTTAAATATACAACATTCTTAGTTTTTATTTGCTTTTGTTGATATTCCAACACGTGAGCAGGCAATATATAACTGGCCATGTGAAAAACATGGATTTTCAAGATTGATGCCACAAACACTTAGCGACTGGTATTGAGATTTATTTATCGACATTGCAAATGCTAGCCGCACTGGAAATTGCAACTGTTTAAAGTCAAATGGCATGTCGTTCGGAATAGAAGGAATCAAAAAGTCTTCGGCTTTGTACTTCCCTTTCATAATTGTGACTTCGATGACGTTGTTCATTAATATCTTCACCACAATTCGGGTGCCATTACAAAGACGTGGCTGGTACTCCGCCGCAACGATTGATTAACGATCCAATTTTTAATTGCAGATTATAAGGTGGTAATCCAGGCAATTCCAGCGAATTTAGAAACTCCATCAGTCTGTATGAATAATAATTCATTGAACTAACTTTTTTGTTAGTTTCGGAACCTGTAACTGGATTTATCATCTTCATTGAACAATAAAATCCATCTTCACCTTGCTAAAATAAGATAGGATGTTGTAACGCTCATATATGATTGATGTGTTTCAGACACACGCTGCAGTTGATTGCTACGCCGCGCCAATGTAAAACAATACCTCGGGTTTTTAAATTTTCACCCACGGCGACAATAGCGATTTCGTCAATTGTTGGCGGATTAAAACGTCTCGCTTGTTGTCCTGCAGGTGTCTTATCAGCTTTGATGACAATTTTGCTTTTCGGTACAAAGCGGTCATGAATAATGCAACCAATTCGTTATGATGATGAACAAACCTTTAGAGTTGTTCCACAATTATTGGTCTTTTCACCGAATTGTTTTATGCACAACGCCGAATCACCCATACAAAAATTTGTAGTCACTATTCGGCGTTGGCAATAAGGAACCTGTTAAATGATATATTTGACCCTGAATCTTGAAACTTGTCATAAATTTTTCTTGAATAGCTTTTGTTACACCAAATGACGTCATTTGAAAACAATTTTTGTATTCCTGGGTGTCTATGAGTCAAAAAATGTTTAGAATCGGAAACCAATGAATGTAGTGGTGGTAGGGTGGCGGTACTAATGGAGTAAATTTGACTTGACCGCTCGCGAAACACAATCGAGGAGCTTCATTTTTAAACATAAATGCCTTGTAATATTGACACACAACGTTTATTGGTCCAATAGCAACTATTTGCTAAAAGATTTCCACGTTATTATTGAATGCAGCTCGATAGGGGTTAAACGCAACATTTCGAATTGACTTGCTCTTATATATCCCTGACTCGCAGCATTGCGAGATCTGCGACTGACTTAAGTTTGTACGGCTTAGTGCTGGCATTTTCAAAAACGAAAATTCAAATGTAAATTAAAGAAAACTTAGATTAGAAATAATTTTATATGGTGGTTAAATATTCATAAATTTTCCAATTTTCCGCGCAATTTTCTTATTTTTTTCGTTCAAGAGAACCTTCTGACAAGAACAAACACAACAAAGAAAGAATTATCGAAATCGGTCCAGCCGTTCACGCGTGATGGCGTGATCAAGGGAAATAGGGATTCATTTTTATATATTTAAGATTATTACAGATCACATTTCTGCTTAAGAGGTATTACATTATAATATAATATATGACTAATTTTGTCATATATAATATGGCACAATAGGTCTGATCCACACTCTGCCAAAACCTGTTCCATACATACAAATTTGGTAATTTTTGGCAGAAGAGAGCGCTCTTGAGAGAGTAAAATAGTTCCCCTTCCTGACAATTTCTTGCCAATTCATGCCCAATAAATTTTTGTAGGCAGCAATTTGTGGGCATAAAATTTATAATTGTCAGACTGGCGTTTGTCACAAAGGAAAAAAAACGGTTCGTAATTGGTGTGGAAAAATATTTGTTGAATAAATAAATTAATTTAGAAACACTAAAATACAAAATAATTAGTTTGAAGAGAAAAAAATGTGAATTTACAGCAAATAAAGAAATAAAAATAAAGCAAATGTGTTGACGTTTAAAAATTGGCAAAAAATTGTGCTCAAGCTGTTCCAGACTTTTTCGGACTTTATTTCTCAATGAGAGAATTTTATCCCCACTCTTTAAGTTTTGACAATCTACCAATTTCTGCCCAAAAAGAGTCTGGGCTGGAATCGGCTAAGGTGATTTGTGATTGTCACATTTCCGACAATCATATGTGATCATATTATATTTTTCGTCTGTGTAAGGTGATCACAAAAAATTACACAAAAATTGGCACCACTTTAAGAGAAGTACTGAGAGTTGGCATAAATCCACAAGTATATGTTTGATTTTGTTTGTATATAAATTGTTTCATTTGTTTTTTTTTCATGCAATGTTGGGTGCCCAAACGCCTATTAACCTTTTATTATTAAAAAAATGTTATAATTATCTCGCAATCCAAAAAAGTTAAAATAAGAAGTAGAATCTAGTCATTGAGTTCGCGAGATTAAATTAGGATATTTCCAATTTTGTTCTACAAAGTGCGAAAATAAAAATGTTTCCCTCGTTTACCAAAAGTTTTTTTTAATTTGTACCTATTATTAATTTATTCTAAATGCCAATTAATAACAAAATAAATTAAAAGTTAATATAAATATGTGTGAAAAAAACAATGCCTTTACCTTATTACATGTACATAATTCTGTTTTGTTAGATCGAATATACCTTGTTGAATGTAGTGTATATGGGTGTGCACATGTACATATATGATTTCTATTTTCGAAATTTGTGAAATCACAAAAGCAATTTCAAAAATTTACAAAATTAGAAAACAAATGTATTTATATGAAAATGACACCAAAATAGCTGTCACAAGAAAAAGTCACAAAAATGTGATTATCACATGTGACAGTCACCTTACGCAGCCCAAATTTATTTTTTGTGACTGTCAACTATCACAAATCACTTTAGCCGATTCCACCCCTGGATCAGACCTAATATTTTATATATGACAAGTAATATTAAATTCATATAAATGTTGTCATATAAATATGTCGATCACACTGGTATGACTTTAACCATACTTATATGGAGTGTTGCCATATTTAAAAGATAGCAATCACGTTTTCAGTGTCCATGGGTTATTTATTCACTGGTTGTGATTACGAATCATAGGTCATAATTTTGTTTGCCTTATCTAATACCTAAATCTGTAGTTATAGTCTTAATGTGTATGTAGGTAACTAATAATAAATATATATTTAAGTAATAACAATATTTTGTTAGATACTTTTTTTGTATTTAGAACAAAATGCATACATATATAACAAAAAATATAAGACATACACACATTTATAGATTACATTCCTTAAGTAAAATTACTTTATTCGTCTTGTTGTTTGAAGGTTCTTCGCTTCCTGCCCTGACTCAGTTTATCACGGCTATGATTATGAGTAGGGTGTAATATTTCCAATTTTTGATTTCGATTGACACGCACTCGTGCATGACATTTTGTTGTTGATCGAGTGGAACATATCCATTTGGTTCCGTTTCTGTTCTCCAAAACCTTAACAAAACAATATCCATCATAAACGAGTTTTACAGATGATCTCTGGCCCTTTGTAAAGTAGTATATATTATTTTGATATGAATGAACTGAAATAAAAAAAAGAACTAATCAGTGAATGAATTTATTTTTATTTCGTAGGCGTCTTAAAATATAAGCAATTAAATATTAACATTTACAAGCCCCTCATCGAATTTTTACTTATGCTAATTGGGGTTTTCTTTTGGTAACACAAAATAATCTTTTTCCCCTTCCGATCTGTCAAAACACAGATTTTTACAATTAAAGCCTTCCAATGGGCAAACAAATCAATTTATTTTTTGATGGGAAATCAATTTTGCAGATCTGGATTTTTCGGCAGATTTACCCCTCTTTTACTAATACCATAACACCATCAGAACAATTGACAGCCGTCGTTTTGATAAGATTTTGTTTTCAGTAATTATGTGAATAGAGAAATAAGGCTGTGAAAACATACATACATTTTAAAAACTTAATAGCAATTATGTATTAACAATTGTGTAATCCTCCAAATTAATTTCGGCATTCATTTTTTAAACATTGAGATCGCTTCGTGTTACAAAAGCAAAAAAAAAACTTGAATGAACAAAAAAATTTCAAATCATTTGCCATCAGATACCTTCTGGATCCACAGGCACGAATATAAACCAATACCGTGATAAAAAAAATCAAAATCTGAAATTACCAAAAGAAAACACCATAAGTGTACACGATTGGGGGATCTTCCAATATTGACCGAACTGTCAAAAGTCTTCCAATGATCAGACAACTGCTAATTTTCTATCAAGTGAAAATTGTTCTTTTATACGGTTGGTTGATTTTATTCAATTATTAGACAATATATTGTTAGAAAAAATGCTGTCAATTGCCAACAATGTTTTGTCTTCCAATTTAAAATTGTCGGTGTACACGGTTGGAAGACCTTGAAAAAAAAAAATGGTAGATTCATTGGAAGATGGAAGAAAATTTTCTTGACAGATGATAGAGAATATGAAACTTTATTTTAGAAGAGAAGTATTTGTGAAAGACTGAAAGCAGCTTATGGCCTTTTCGATTGGTCGTCCGGAACACGTTCCCCCAATAAAACACCCGGAAACAATTTGACTGATTCTGAATTGTATGTATCACTGTATTTGTGAAAATTAAATTTAAAAACAATCACATGGGCTAAAAAGAATTTTCAAAACACTTGATTTCAATTTAGATAGACATTTTCAATAATAATTAACTTGCTTCTTTTTATGTTGGTTTACCAGAAAAGTAGTTTTAAATTCAATAAACACATCGAAATGACACAAAACAAATCAACCCAATGATTTTGACATTTTAATAATGTGAGTGTATTAGTGATTCTGCTTCGATGAAATCCAGAATCGTTTTCGGTTCTGTTTATGTCGATTTCGTTTCAATAAATAGGATTCGCTACTAAAACCAATACTTTTTTGCTTTGAAACGAACAATTACGGACCGAATCTCTTTTTGGGACTGTGTGTGTTGCTTGGCAGCTCTAAAAAAACAAATCTTGAATTCGTTAATACATAATAATTTCCCGATTCCGACGTGGGGGAGTTCCTAAGCCCACTTGCACTTTTTTAATATTTGGTTCCAAGAAGTTTTTAACCATTTTTTTTTATTTTTTAATATATTAATTTACTTTTTCTGTACACTGCCACAAAATAAAAATTAATTCACAACACAACAATTGAGAAACTTCAAAACAAATATTGTAGTGTGTGTAAGAATCTGTGTACAAATCCTTTTTGAATCCGTCTCCAAAAAGAGATTCAATACGGATCTGTTTTTTTCAGAAAAAAGTTGGTTTTAATTTGAAACGAATTTGATTTTCAGAAAAAAATTGACGGCGGATCGACGGCAGATCGATGTTTCTATTGAAACGAAAACGACATTAGAGTAACAACTGTCATTTTGTGGGGGTCAGAACAGCTAGTTGTGAGAAAAAACATTTCTACAATATTTGGTTTGTTCGTTGAGCCCTCACGTCGCCCTAGCGTCGACCTAAAGCGTTTTTTTGAAAAACCTAAAGTCACCCTGATAAACAAATTCTGTGTTTTTTGAAACCTAGGGTCGCCGTGAACTCGCCCTGAAGTAGAACTAGGTTTTTAGCAGGGGCAACTTGAGGTAAATGAATAAACGTCAAATTCACATGAGATCTGAGGTAGGAATGGCGATATTGAGGAGAATATCGAGTACTTATCATCGATGTTAATAGCTATCGAATCGAAAACATCGATGTGTGGAAGGGTTTTCCCATATTCTTCCTTAAACATCGATATTGAATCATCGATTTTTTGTTTTAATATCGATGTTTCAAACATAGATGGACTTATACATCATCCCTAATCTGAAGCATTTGTTTTGTTGTGAATTCTCGTTTTGTATGCAAATTGTTATTTTTAAAATGGAAATAAAACAATACTAAATTAATTTTCAGACACAGACATGAAAATTGGAAAGCTTTGAAGTTGAGGATTGTGCATAGGGTCACAAAAAGTGTACTAAGAACTTAAATTTAACATATTTTAAGTTTTAATTATTAAATGGCATAACTTGCTTTTCTGCAACATAAATTTAATGGCTCTCGGGTGTTTTTTGAGAACCGAAAATATGAGGTTTTTTGACAACTCTTGGGGTTGTCAAAAAAACCTGGGTCGACCCTTAAAGTTCAACGAATGAACCTATTGTAGCTTGTCCCCTGGCCCGATTTTTTTTCGCATCTTCTCTAGGTTATAGTTAAAGCTAGCAGAGTTTCGACCATTTGGCTTTGCATTCGTTGACGGCCATCTCTATTTTGTCCCCAACGCCTTGCTAAATTGTGTCCTTAGGTAGCTTGTCCAATCCTTTTCGACCTTCTTTTTATAAGATTGTTTCTTCGCTATTTTGACGGATGGTGACATCTTATTTATTTCCGAATCCATTTTTGAGCTTTTAAAATACACTGATGTGATAACAAACCGGCAAAATATTCACGAACAAGAACTGATCCCTTTTCCCTAAATCTCATTTCTATATACCCCTTTCTTTTTTTCATTTAATTTCCTTATTTGCTTTTATTTGTCATTATATTTCTCTAATTGCTTCTCTAATGACTTTATAGATCTATTTTTTTTGCGGTTTGTTTCTATTTTAATTACTTTTTGATTGCTTTTTTTTTTAGATGAGTTCAACAAAATCCCTAACAACACTTTTTCAATTTTCTTTGAAAACGAATAAATTAATTTTGTTGTTTCCTCCTCCAATTAAAAAAAAAATATCTATCATCCAACTTTTAATTGGCAGATAATCGTCCAATTATTTGAAAATAAGAAAAATTGGGTGTGTAGTCGAGTTCAAACGATTGGAAGAAGTCTGTCAATTTTTTGATAGAAAATTGGCTGCAAATTTTTTGTCTGCAAATTTTACAGATAAAATTTGGTGTTTACATTGTTGATAGAAAATTGGTCAATTTTTTTTGCGAAAAATCTGTAAAATTTTACAAATCGCCAACGCATGAGATTATGAGAAATTATTTGCAATAAGAGGCGTTTTTTTGTAATTTTGTTAGCCTAAAAATAAATTGCGTGTAAAATACATCAATAATTCGTTAGTTCCGCGGCGATAAACATTTCCACTTAAAACTAAGAATTATTATTATATTGTTAAGTTATTGACCAATTGGTTGAATTATTATAGGTGTTCGAGATTTAAATATATCTCTTTCGGCTGTTTTGGCCGTAATTTTTTTTTTAATGAAACAATTTCATTTCCTTTCCCGACGTTTCGACGGTGGTTGTCGCCTTCTTCAGGGGATCCTTTATTGACAAAAATAAAATGAATATATTATACACATAAGAACATTTAGTGTAAAATTTTGGCAAACTTACATTTAGTAAGATAAACGTAAATAATACAATGAGAGACAAATATAAAGCAATGTTTAAAAAACAAACATTTTATGATATAAAAAAAAACACTTGGATTGAAGCTTAGTCGGCTTTAAATTGTCACGGATTCTGCTTAGTCACCAAAGAGCAGTAAACTGATGAAATGTTCTGGCTGTCTTGTTTACGATTCATATTGTTTTTGTTGTTAATAATATGAAGCGTTTCAAGAGTATACCGCTTGGAGACATGTTTCTCCCTTTCTAGGATTTCCACTCTGTCAAAATCTGGTTTGTGTCCACGCTCAATGGAGTGTAAGGCCAATGCTGTCTTCCCAGTGCTTTTTAAATTAATGTCGGATTTGTGGTTGGAAATTCGTTGACGAAGAAGTTGTTTCGTTGTACCGATATAGGAAATATTGCAATTTTCTTCCGCATTGCCACGACAGTTAATTTTATAAACTACGTCTGTGCACTTATCCTTTTCCGTTTATGTTTTCATGTTGGTAAAAAGAGGTACCAGAGCCCTATTGGATTTATACGCTAAACTGACGTCATTAGTGCTATTTTTTACGGTCTCTTTAAAGTTTTCTGACAGTTTGGGAACATAAACTATACTCTTATAAATACCTCTCTCTTTTTGCCGATTATCAACAGGAGCTTTGTGTTTTTGGCAAAGTATCAAGCTCCGTATGATTTCTAGGATTACTAAGAAGTTTTCCAGAGAATATCTTTTTTAAAGCGCAATATCTTGCAGTTAACAAACAATACAAAGAGCTACTAAGCTATAAACGTCAAACCTACTCAAGAAAACTTGCTCAAGACCTTGCAGACTGCAGAAATGCTGCTGAGTTTTGGACAGTAGTTAGAAAAATTAGTAAAAAGCGTAACAATCAAGTTATTTCACCCATTGAAATTGAAGACCTTGCAAAACACTTCAAAACTTTAACAAAAGACAATTTCTCTTCTACATTCCAATTTGCCAAACCTTTTTATGAGAACGAAGAGTTGGACGCACCTTTTTCCTGTGCAGAGGTTCGACTTGTATTGAAAGAGCTCCAAAACAACAAGTCTCCAGGATCGAATGGCATACCTCAAGAGTTCTATAAAATAGACACTTCTATTTTTATAGTGACTCTAACAAAAGCTTTAAACCACGCATACGATTCAGCATATTTACCGCTCTATTACAAAGAAGCCATCATTTGCCCAATTTTAAAAAAGGTGACAAGGAAGATGCTGCCAACTACAGAGGAATATCATTGCTGAATTCATCAATGAAAATTTTTACGAAACTTCTCTGCAAACGGCTTTATGATTGGGTTCATAACAACAACTTACTAAGCGAGTCGCAGGGTGGGTTTCGAAAGAATTACTCGACCATAGATCAAATATATTCGCTTACCAATATAGCTGAAATCTTTATAAAATCTAAAAGAAAACTGTACGGCTTTTTCATCGACCTCAAGGCGGCATTCGATACCATAGACAGGAAAGCACTTATGCTAAATCTGTGTAACAAAGGAGTATCGTCAAAGTTTTTGAACGTTTTGGAAAACCTCAAATGGCCAAATCGAAGCATGCATTAAACGCAACATGGAGGACTGTGGTTCACTGTAAAGATGTTCACTACGAATCCGAATATCGTATTTTTGAAACCACAGCGAAAGCGATCATGTGTTATGCAGCTCAAGTTTGGGGCCATAAGGAGTTCGATGAAGTTGAGCAGCTTCTGCGCTATTTCTTAAAAAGAAGCTTGAAACTACCTAATAGTACTGCGAATCACATACTAATGCTAGAGACAGGTCTACCACCTTTATTTATTTCAACTCTGAAAATACAGATAGACTATATTTTAAAGACTATAGCAATGGATGATAGGAGACTCCCAAAGAATTACGATGCTTGTGATTCAAAAACAAATATCATGGTTCGAGTCATGGAGAGATCTAGCAGAGTACTGTGGACATCCACTATTACTCCAAAGCGATAGGATGGAAACGTGGAAAAGCGAACTCTATAGCCTCATATCGTTAGTGGACGAAAGAAAGAGATAGGATTATACTATGAAAGCCAGAAGTTCATTACACAGGGACATATATGCAAGGCTAAACTATAACATCTTACGAAATAACTACTTCAGGGCGGAGTATCCAACCGATCTCATGTCACTGGTTTTAAAAGCAAGAGGGGAGATACTTCCCCTGAACTATGTTCCTCATAGGAGTGATTTGGAAGAAATGTGTGGATTATGTAACACTAGAGAACGCGAAAACGTGTTCCACTTCGTGGGAAGATGTCCTGTTTTGGTGGAAACCAGAAGGAGTACACTTGGAAAAAACTACCTCAGTGAAGAGGAAGTCATAGATGTTTTAAATGGAGTTTTAGGCTGGGAATCCCTTTACAACTACACCAAGCTAGCACTTAACTACAGAAAACGGATCTTAGAAGAACTTTTTTAATTTTATGTTTCAATTTTGTATATTAAACAAATTAAATAATTAAGTATTAATAATTGTCAACTGACAGACGGCGTAAGCCATGTTTGAAAAATGAATGATACACTAAACTTTTGTAATTTGTATGAAATAAAATCATTTGGAACCTAACCCAACCGTATGATTTCCATTGGATAGCCATTATCTAGGAGAATTTGTGTGACTATTTTCTCATTTGCGGCGTGAAATTCCCGGTCACTCAACGCAAAGACTTTTTGAACTAGATTAGAGGCTGTATTAATAAGAATATGTTTTGCTTGATTGGATCTAAAGTTGACAAGTCTTCCAGATGCTGTGTCTTTCTGATACCAATTGAAAGAGAGTCTATCATTAACGCGATGAATCTTGACGTCTAAGAACGTTATCGCTCTGTTTTGTTCCCTCTCAACGGTAAATTGTATTTTTTCATGATATGAATTAAGACATCGTAAAACATTGTCGACCTCCCCCTCATTAACAACTGCAAATATTTCATCTACATATTTGACGATTATCTTTGGTTTGCTACTATCGGCAAATGTATTGTCCAAAAGGTTGTCCAAAACTAAATCGGCAATGGTAGGAGAAAGTGGATTTCCCATTGGCATTCCATGAATTTGTCTGTATAAGTTATCTTTATACTGAAGGTAATTGTTTTCTTTAAGACAAAAATCCAACAACTCTATGAATTTGGTTCGGTTCAACTGTGTATGTTCACTAATTGTCTCCCATTTTTTCCTAATGATGGCTACTGCCAGTTGCACAGGAACATTAGTAAATAATGATACAACATCATAAGATACTAAAACATCAGTTTGTTCTAGAACCAGATTATTTACCTTATCTTTAAATTCATAAGAACTTTTAATTGAGTAGACCGAATCTCTTGTCACGCACTGTAAGATTCTTCCCAAGTATTTTGCAATTTCATAACAAGGAACTCTCATTGATGACGTTATAGGTCTTAGAGGCACATTTGGTTTGTGAATTTTCGGTAATCCATAAATTGCAGGTATTTGTGCTGTATATGTCGTCATCACTGTCTTTTGCCTATCATCAATCAACTTGTTTCCATGTAGCCATTTCACCAGTTCATTGTTTTTATTTTGCAGAGAAGAAATAGGGGTTCCCGAGTAGGGCGGTATACAGAACGATCAGACAATAGGTCTTTCATTTTGTTATCGTAATCTACGCGATTCAGTGCAACTGTGGTATTGCCTTTATCCGCTGATACAATAATAATTGTTTTTTGTTTTTTAAGAAAGTAGGTAGTGTCTTTATGAACTTTCAATATGTATTTGGCAAATCGGTCGTTGGTTTGATGACGTTGGAAAGAGTGAAGCATGTTGCTGTATTTCGCTCTTGTAACTTCTTGCTACATGTCATCTTTTACACATCTAATTATTTCTTCTCCATCTGCAATTAATTGAAAAAGTGGAAATGTGTTCCTATCAAAGGCAGAGAAAATTTCCTGCCAAGAGAGGGGAGCCATTTAATTTCGAGGGGGAATTCTATATCACTTTTATTTACGAACCACTTATCGTGTATTGTGATATTTAGCATTTTCCACAGTGATCTTTTTAGTTGGCCAATTTTGTGCGATACAAATCTTTGTGAAAGCTTGATTCTGTTTTGTAATAAATTACTTACATTCATCAACAGTGACGTTTTCTTGTATTCTTTTGTGAAGCAATCTAAGCGTATTTTTGGTGTTTTTTATTTTGTGAAAAATTTCCGAGATCTCTAAGTTGAAGATTTTTAAATGGAATTTATGTTCAACTTTGGCATATTGACTGAGGGTTTCTTTGGGTGAAAAGAGTTTCTTGGTGCTGTTTGTGGATTTGTTTATGTGCTGGGGTGCAAGGCCATATTGTCTACAAGCAAGCAGGAACTTTTAGGTTTGTTTTTATTGAGCCAGTCTTCTTTTACAGTTACTATATTCCTTGAGATTTGTACATACATCTTCACCATATTTGTATAACATGTGTTGATAATAGTTCTTCATTTTTGCGTATAAAAGTGTGTTCGGCTAGCCGTCCGAATGAATGCTAATTGTTAAGTTATTGACCAATTGGTTGAATTATTACGGAAAAGGATAAGTGCACAGGCGTAGTCTATCCGTGACAATTTAAAGCCGACTAAGCTTCAATCGAAGTGTTTTTTTTTATATCATAAGATGTTTGTTTTTTAAACATTGCTTTATATTTGTCTCTCATTGTATTATTTACGTTTATCTGTAATACGTACTAAATGTAAGTTTGCCAAAATTTTACACTAAATGTTCTTATGTGTATAATATGTTCATTTTATTTTTGTCAATAAAAGATCCCCTGAAGAAGGCGGCAACCACCGTCGAAACGTCGGGAAACGAAATGAAATTGTTTCATTAAAAAAACATTACGACCAAAACAGCCGAAAGAGATATATTTAAATCTCGAACACCTATAATTATTATTATATTATAAAATATAATTGCTTATTTTTTCCGCATTAGCGTAAGCAACTTTGCAATTAAAAACAGATGACTTTCAAAGTGAGCTTTTTCGTTAAAATAGAAAAGAGTGAATTTCGACTGCTTATCACCAACTTATTTCCGGAACCCTACGGACCGCATAAACTCTACTTTTCTGTCACATTGTCTGCATTCACGTCATTTGTTGTATAATATAATCAATAGAGAATCACTTGTGGAAAATAAATTTTTTACATTTTTAAAGCAATATTATTTTTTGCGTGAAAAAAACTATCATGCAAACTAAACAAAAACTTGACAAATATTTTGGGGATTCTTATCCATCGCCACTGATTTACTCAATTTCAGTGGGGTCGTTCAATCATAAGTGATGCCGAACGTTCTATTGGCACAGCTAAGAACTGGTGGACAAAATCGATGGTTTAAAATTGAGCTATCGGCGAGTGATGGGTGCGCACTCATGTGGCAACTTCAAACGTGTATTTGGCGATGTTGCAGAAAAATTCGATTGAGCTTTTGAACCGTTTTGTAACTGCGGATGAATCCTAGATTCACCACAACATACCAGTAACAAAGGAACATTCAAAATAAAGGACTTCTTTCTCTTGGTGTATTGAAGTCGAAACGACAGATTTTATTGGAATGCCCTCCGTGTTAATAATATATCGATTACCTTGTAAAGAGTAAAACGGTATATTACGCAGAGCTTTTGGATCGATTCCAAGCCGATTTGAACCAAAAATGGCCCCATCTGCCATCTGCCGAAGAAAAGAATTCGAATTTCGAAAATAAAAAAAAACACGTTCTTGTGGCACGTACCGTTAATAACGATTTATGTAAATTTTTTTGGACCAAGATGTAGACTATATACCTACAATTGTGCACAGAACTTTGTTTATCAAATTTATGATTTATGATTTAGCTTTTTTGCTAAAAAAAATACTGTTTTATTAGTACTAATATAATTATTATTATTATTTTAAGGGCTAACAAAAAATATTTTGAAAAAAAATCGCTTTAGACTGCGCAGTTTCAATGATATTCTAAAATCAGTGCAGCAGTAGAATAATTGGGTGCCAATGGCGCAGTGGATAAAGTGCTTGATTGCTAACTTAGACGTCAATTTTAATTGGATGCCGCCCATGGGTTAAAATGAGACAGTCAATACCTGGTTCTCAAATACACTGTGCCAAACTAATGCCGTGCAATTCAGGTTGCATTTAAAAGACCTTAGGTCTTACAGGCATATATGTAAATTAAAAAAAAAAGCAAGAAAAAAGAATGCCATTATCCATTTTCTGGTTTGATATTTTTTTGAGATCCAAAATTGCTTAAATTAAAATGTTAGCGTCGTGACTATTCACAGATAATTTCTAAAAAAGATCTTGACCCGTATCGCTTAAGTCAGAACTCAGAACAAATCGCTCCATTAGTCGACGGTAGTTTAATAAGAGCTAGGGAGCATTTTAATAAAAAAAAATAATTTTAAGTATTTACTATATAAGTACGCAAACAAAATATTTTTTTACATAAAAGTGGACTGTGCTAATATAAGAACACACGCATATTTTTTATAAAAATTCTTGGAGCCGTTTTCGAGAAATAAATTTTTTTGAACGGATTTTTTAACATTTGTAACATTGTACCGTTGTTTTTTAATTTAGGAACATTTTTTTTAACTGTTAAAGATAAAATCAAAAAACTACCAAATACGAAGTTTCGCAAAAAATCTATTGAGTCGTTTTTGAAATTTTAAGTTTAAAAAATTTTTGTTTTTTTAATTTCCAATTTTTTTTTTAATTTTGGCTTACAATAGTTTTTAAACTTTCTAGAAGCTTCTGCGTAAAAAATGTCAAAAAAATCAAATTAACTGTTTCTACGAATTTCGAAAACCAAAAATATGGTAGAGGTAGAAAAATAACCATTTTTTCGAAAAAAAAAATTACCAAAAGGTACCTTTTCCCTTTATTAATTACTGATTTCTTTTTTATAAAAATCGTTGGATACGGTTTTGAGAAAAGAAGATTTATTGTTATATATACAGTGTATATTGATATTATAATATATATTGTTATGAAAGAAATGTTTAGGTTGAACTTTTCATTAGGATAGATTAGCAGGCCAGTACTTGTTCTAGCTAGACTAAGTACTAGCAGTCTTAGTACGTATGTGATTGGCCTGAAATATAAATAAGTTTTAACTATGGATAGTCTCCGAATACTGACTGGTTACTAACGAAAAGATCTGGGCCTGTGAAGCCACATAAACTGTGACGTATAGCCTCCTGAGTTGTAACAATGAAATACGAACAAATTAAAAATGGAAATGGAAAAACAAAATTGTCTTAAAACGTTCAGTAAAATATACTAAATTTAATAGTATTCGAATGTTAAGAGGGGAATGGAAATACGGTGTTTTTTTTACGTCATTTGATAGGCATAAGTTATTATTAATACGAGTACATATCAGGTTTATAGATTCATAGTTAATGGGTCAAAAACATACATCAATAAGTACTAACTTACTAGTAATAAAACACATATAAAAGAATATTAAGGTACATACTTGTTTAACCTCCATTCATCTTTATTGAAGATTGTTTCATTCTCTTAATTTAAACCAATTATGCACGTGATTATGATACGGATCAATTATCTCTAGTTCGGAATTTGGTTTAGTACGTAATTTTGCACAACACTTAGTTGCGTATCGTGTGGCACACGTCCATCTGATGCCTTTCTTTGACGTTGCATGCTTAACAAATTCATAGTTGTTGTGCAATAATCTGACAGTATTATTTTTCGCATTTCTAGTGTAGCAGTAAACTGTCGGAATGTCGGGTATTACTGAAAATTAAAAAAAAAATTATACAAAGTTAATTAAAAAATTCTGTAAGAAATTACATTAATAAAGATATGTACATATGTAAATCTCTTCCCCGATCTGTTTGAAAAAAAAGGAAAATAACTCATTCGATTTTATTAATATAAATTGGATTTTTGAATGAGGGATTTGTGAATCATTATTTGGGCTCTGCATTCGATAACAATACATATGTTGAGTGATTTGCATCTGCCCTCTCAGGAGATTTTTATTCCCAGACGAAAAACACACCTTCTTCAGAATATGTAAACAGAAAATAAAAATTAGCTTTAAATATATAAACATATATTTTATGAATTCAACAAATGTATTTTGTAATATCACTATATCTTTTTTTTTGTATTTCACGGTCATAAGATTTGCTTATATTTCATTGTTTTATTTTTTAAAAATCAAATTCTTTAAGAAAATTAAGTGAATTTAACTATACATATAATTTTCCCTTTTTTTTAAAGAATGATCCCAGGAATCATCCCCATATTTTGCACGAATTACGTGATTCCCTTTATATTTGTACTAGAGGACATTTATGGTAAAATCTAAAAATTCAAGGACTGATTTTTGTTCTTTATTTCAACACTAATTAGGTGGTAACCAATGCTAAAAAAAAATACATACGTACTTTAACTGGTTTAATGTGATTATGATAAAGATTCAATACCCTTTAGTTAAGAACTCTGATTTAATTCGTTATTTTGCACTACATTTAGTTAAACTTAAGCGCACATAGTATTTTTATTATTATTATATATTTACTAAACAGGTAATAAATCACAGGTTAAATTATATATGAAGAGAACTGCAAATGCCTTATCTTTATAATTTATCGAATTGTTAAAAAATGTTTTTATGGTAAGAATGCATAAATTTTGTAGATTTTTCATCTTCTGATCTAGGAGTAAATTTGAGCAAATAATTTTTTTGGTGAAAGTTAAAAGTTCATAAGATATTTAAGGAAGAATATTTTGTAATTACTTTAATAGAGATTTTATTTGTGTTTAATCAGGACCTTCAAACTCATACTCATATTTAGAATTTAGAACCAAGCACGCCACTGGCTTTTCACACCGATGTTTTGTTAGGATTCTTAAATTAGCGTAGAAATATATAGGAGTACGAACGCTCAAAAGATTACATGCGATATGGTTTCCCTCAAATTAAGTGGTTTGTAAACTTAAAGTAAAAAATCTAGTAAAAAAATTTAGTCAGTTATTTACAAATAATAAAGTTGATGATGCGAAACAACCAATTCCTAAAATAAAATTCATTAAAAGGAAAACAAATGTGATTCTGCTGGTTATGTGTTGTATGAATGTTAAAATTCATCACTTCATTCATGAATACTCAAAATAATTTTAATTTTGATGAAAGACAAAGTGCGCAGACCCAGAACATTGACCAACAAACCAACCTGCTTCGAGCGCGTAACAAAATTGAACCAATGCTTTGTCAATAAAGTACACTGGAACCTCATTAAATTTGCTATAATACTGTTTATGTAAAAACCTTTAAAATTTAACTAGATGAATAAATGTAATTATTTGGCAATTTAGCAGACGACAATGCCATGCTATACTTGATATTGTAATATGTACTAATAGTGAGCTAATGAAATGTTAAATAAAATCTAATCTAATCTAAAGATCTAATCTACATTGGAGCTCCATTATGAATGTAATGTATTTTAGGTGAATTAGATATAACAAAAAAATATTTTTTTAATACATTTCACTTAAAACAGTTCGTTGCAATGTTTTGTTATTTCTATAATATATATATACTTTAAACGAAGTGGGGTTTTCCAACACAACACAACTAAGGCTCCGCAATCGTAGTCCAAATTCCTAAACGCAAGATTTGCAAAGCAAGTCTAATGCTAAGCAAATGCATGATCCCGTTTAAAAAAAAAAAAAAAAAAACAAGTGAATTGCGCAACTTTAGAACTTGTACAAACGTACTGCCTTTGGAGCAAGAAAAAATAAAATGCACGACTGGATCGTACGAACTTGCTCTTGTAGCTAACAACTTTTGTGTAGCTAACCACTCACGCTGTTAGTAAATATAGGTAGTCTAGTTACCCTGTGCAGGTTTAAAGCCGATGTTGGTTAGAATACCTTGATTCTTAATATAATGAAATGTGGAATACATGATTCAAGGAATGGTTACATAGACACCTAACTACAAATATATATTTAAATGGATTTGAATTACGTAAATTAGGAGAATGTAGTGAACCTAGGTATGTAAATATGTACATACATATGTACATAATGAAAGTGAATGGTGTATAGGTGGGTAAAAATCGTTTCTCAACTTATAAAAACTGCAAAAACCATCACTTTAATCAGTTTCTCGAAAAAAAGAACGCCATTAGATGCCACGGATTAATGAACATTTTATAAAAAAGTTTCTCGAAAAATGTAGGACGAATTTTGATGAAATCCTGTTTTTTATTTTTAGTTTTTTGAAAACAATTGGTTTTTGAAATTTCGGTATGCAGTTTTTTAGAGTTTATTAATACACGTGTGAATAATATTTTCAAAAATCAAATATTGATTTTTGAAAAAAAAAGTTTTAAAAATTAATTTTTATTAGAAAAAAGTTATTCAAAATTTTGATATTAAGTTTGAAGGAAGTCCAATGTACCGGTGCCGAGATATCAAAAAATTAAAAAAAACGTTATATGAAATATACCGCTATTAGACGTTTCCCGTAAACTTGGTTCATTATAAATGATAGCTATTGCCAACAAAAAAATTCTCAAATTTTTGTATCAAAATCGTTGCAGCCGTTTTCAAGAAAAATAAGATTTTCCTTCAAGGTCATATGGCAGGAACCGTTATTTTTAGACATAAAAATAAAATTTCAATTTCCCCTCTGAGAAATGGCAAAAGAATCACACATACCAAATTTGAAGGTAATCGCTCGAGCCGTTTAGGCTGTAGCTCGTTATACGTACAGACGGACAGACTGACTGACAGATAGACATTTTTTGTCGATCACCTTTTTAGGCTTCTCTATGATCGTAATTTCATGTTTGATTGTCAGATTGTTTTTATTACGAATGCAGAACTTGCCTTAAAGTCCCTATAATCGCAAGTAATAATGAACTGCATTTTGTGACAGTTTGCTTAGCCCGTATTTGAAAACAGAAACTCTGGAATCACTTTGTAAAAGCCCCTTTTATAGTGTAATTTATTTTTTTAGCTTTTTGTTTAGTAAGTTATTTCACCGCTTCTGATTTTGATTAATAAATCAAACAAGTTTAATTTCAAATTTACTATCTGCAAAAAAATATTAATTTAATAAGTGATAGAACATCGTTTATTTTTCAAATAAAAATGTGGTTGTTTTTAAATTACGAATAAAGATAAAATAATTTCAGATAACTACTCGTAATATTTAAGTACTAAATTTGGCTTTTATTCTACTAATTTTATTTACTTTTTCATCTAATCATGTTCATTTCAAATTTAAACTAGGTTAAATTTTTTTTTGTTAATAGAATAAATAATATAAATAAAAAATGTCGATTCAAGTTTTGTTTTTAATAAATAATAAATAATACTTAATTTGTTTTAATATGCATTTGCAAGTATAATTCATATATTTTTAATTGTAATACTTTTTTTTTGTATGTTTAGCTTAAAATTCTATTTAATAAATTAATATTTCTTACCATTAATTATTATTTTGGTATCAAATTAAATCTGGACATGTATATATGTAAAATAAATAAAATGTACCAATATTTAATGGTTGTGAGCCGGACCTGTAAGTACAGTTCGCCCGTTTTTAGTTATTGCACGCATTTTGCATTGAGTTTTTCTAAACAAACGACACCGCCAATAAGATGTGCCCTTGTATAATTGCGAACGATGAAATATCTCATTGTTGATCATTATAGACCTTCCACTTTGATCCAAATTGCTAGTTGTTGGCAATGAAGAGCCATGTGAATTTTGCCAATGCTTTCTGGGCGTGTACAATTTTTTGCGTTTTTCACTCTGATTTCGGGCAGGTATGAAATTTTTACTTGGACCCGTTGGTGATCCTAATTTTGTTTTCACAAAGTCCAAAGGATTGCATATGTAGTCACTGTAATCGTCTTCAATAAGCTCAGTTTTAACAAGACTCAAGTCGATCATACGGTCTGGAATGATATGAAAGAAAATAAAACAAAATTTATGAAAATGGAGAAGAAAATAGAAAATAATAAATTCTTATAGAATTTATTTAACTAGACAAATTGAAGATGTTCATAATATGTCGGTATATTAAGATTATACTTTACCTATTCTTATAAACATTATAATCTCAATTATCTTATATTATGAATTAAAAACATATTTACATTAAATAAAATGCGATTGCATCATTTCAATTTTATATATATAAAAAAAAAATATTTAAACACATTGACATTTTGTTGTTTTAAATGTAAGTTTAGGGTTAAGAACATCATGCAATCGATTTTAAGAAAGCATCTATTTTACATCTCGTTCTCGTTTGACGTCTGTTATGACAATTTCAGTGACATCTGCCACAATTTCTTCATATTTCATTGCTACATTATCACTTGATATATTCGAAGTGGACCTGCAGATTATATTCGGTTTACGAGCTCGTTTTTTTCTTTTGACGATCTCTTCATGGGTATGGTATCGATTTAATGGTACTACTGTGTCATTAATAGTGAACACTCGAGACCGACACTTTTGAGCCCACCATTGATTACAACGCCAATATTTCTTATCATCGCCTGTGGGAAGTTTTAAGTTTTTCTCAAAAATAAACGGTTGACCACCATAAATTAGTTGCAGTCGACCTCTTGACGTTGATGAGTATACAGCAATGTTGGATTCTAAAAAAAAAAGAAAGAATACGTTAGTTTAAAGTACTACACACTTAAACAAATTAAATAGAAAAAAAAAACTACGAAACGCATTTTAAAACATAGAAATTATTGTATGTATAATTTATTCAATTTAATTTATTTTCATAAAAAATTTGGTTTGAGTAGCTTCTGGTTAAACACTCTTCTTGCTGATATTCGACCGTCTAAAATATTTAAAAGTACATATAAATTAAGTTTGTGTATACACATATAGATCCAGCTACCTCATTCCATTTATGAGCTAAATAAAATGTTCAAAAACACTGAAGAACGGCAGCTCCCTAGGCTGCATACCTACGAAAAAAGCAAGTGAATACAACTGTCTTTTTTCTATAACCAAAATATTAGTATATTATATCTTGGGCGATTTTTTTTAATTTTTGGGTTAGTGTTTTAACAACTTATATTCATATGTATGTAAATATGTATATTACACAAGGTTGACATTAGGTTGAAGTGCATGTTGCAGCTGACAAACTTCACACAGCTGACACATGAATACTGAGATAATATTCCTATTCGTTGAACAATTTGGAGCTCCTAATGAAGTATAAGATACAGTAGATGTCTATTTTGTTTAGATCGCTGAGATCATCGAAGAAACAGTCTCCAAGATGGAGTGTACGTCTTTGAGGTAGAGCAGGGCATGTACACAGAATATAGAGAAATAGATTCCGCTTCTTTCGTCCATGCAACTTCTGTAAAAATCTTGTTGCTTAGATTCCACCTCTTCTTCGTTCATGCAACTTTTGCACAAATCGTTTGAATAAGCGCTAATCCAACGAGGCTTGACTATGAGGCAGTGTCCCGTTATGAAACCAATTACGGAGTGATGTGCAATCTGCTCAAGGATATCAAACATTTGGAGCGTTTCAGATCAAGTTTTGTCGTCAGACAGATGGTTGTATTTTTCCTTAGGTTTGTCCTTTCTAAAATATGTTGTTTCAGCATTAACTTACATGTAGCGATGGGTATACCTATATTTGCCTTATCAGGTAATAAAGGTAGTTTCGTTCCACTTTTGACAAGTTCATCAGCCTTACAATATACCCTGGAAAATTCTTGTGCCCTGGCATCCAACATAGGTAGGTATTGAACTGCTACGCCATCTCCATAAGATTTTCTTCAATATTATTGAAAGCAGTTATGGAGTTTGTTTGAAAATATGGATTCAGTAGTTGATATCGCTTTTTCTTTGACTCAAGAAAGAACCTCTGTAATTGCTATAATTTTCGCCTAGAACAACCTACAATGATTATGAAGACGGAAAGAAAGACTTAATTTTAGTCTGTTTGAGTACACATCCCCACCAATTCCATCATCAGTTTTTGATCCATCAATATATAAATGGATATCATCATCTTCCAAGAAGCTCCTCCCAGACAGATTTTGGAGGAATTGTCACTTGAAGGTTTTTGACGAATTCTAGTTTAGTGATGCTGTAATCTATGTGACCTGGAAGTGATCCGAACGAGTTCAGAATAATAGAATTGCCAATATCTTTACTGATCCTTTGTGAAGAAGATTTTAGGCGGCCGTTTGTTTGCTGAAAATATCGAGAGGTAGTAGATGAAGTAGAACGTCTAGCGCAATTATCAATTTGAGTATAATTTCCTTAAATCATCATTATGTTGTGGGGAAGTTGTGTTTTTTTACCTAAAAGAAAAAACGTTAATATAACAATCAAATACTATTATAAAAATGGTTTTACCTTTCTGAAAATACATAATTTTCTAAAGAATTCTATACCCATGCGGATGTACAAGATGAGCTTGTGCAAATACTATAATTATTGTAAATATAATTTACAAAAAAAGTCCTACATTTATTTTTATTTCGACTTATTTATTAGTTATAATACATATAGTATAAGTTCTTCGCTTAGTTTTGTTTTATTCGGTTTTAATACATTTTTGGATTTTCTTCAACATTCGCACAGATGGACTGTGATTGTGATGTGGTGTTGTAACAACAACTTTATAAGTTCCATTTTCTTGTTTGCTTGTCGTTATTCTCGCTCGGCACGCAGGCTTTCCAACTTTACGACTGCGACAACACCAATAAACCGCTCCACCGCTTTCATTATTCTTTGCAAAAGTAAAACCGTTAAAATACAAAAGTGATTTGCCTCGCTGACCAGGTATAAAATCCAAAGTCATTTCGCATTGTTGTGGCTGTGATTTAAAATCTGTCTCAGTTGTAGTCACACTTGGTAGACAATTCTTGTCAAGACAATATATTTCCAATGGTTGGCCATCAGTTCTTTCGGCAAGAATTCGAGTATAGTGCTTAGCTTGATCATAATAGTTGCCCACCATGTATGTATCTGAAAAACAAAATAAAAAATGTGCATTAGATAAAATAAAAATAACGTAAAATATTGATTATTATTTGAATATATGTAAATATTTTGTTAACAACACTGTTAACAAAATAATTGGCAAATAAGAAAGAGCTTACCATGTTATAATTTACTAATATGTTTATATATAAAGTACCCCAAATTCTTATACGGCTCATGCAAGTCTCTTAGCAAGTCTCATGCTAAGCAAATGCACGAACCCGACTAAGATTCAAAATCAAGTGAAGTGCGGAACATATTTAAACTTGCACAATGTATTGGATTTTGTCATTTTGTGCTAGTTACAAGAATGGACTGCGTTTTAGGACGTTTGCTTAGCATATTTTGTCCAATATTTGCTTGTAGGAATTTGACCACATTTACGTTGGAAATCAGTAGTTGGGTTCCGAAATCCAAGGTTGAAATTGAAATACATAAGTGGGTTGACACTATCCGATTCCAAATGCGTGCTGGGAGCTGAAAATTATTTTATTATGTTTAAGGAGAAAAATTGCGATATTTTTAATCTACAAAAGCTTACACATACATATTATGTATAGTATTTTACATTAAATTTATTTTATTTTTCAATTTATGCTTCAATGTGTGCTAAGCAGTACTATAATTTATCGCCGTTTAATGGAAACTACCACAAGGTCCGTTTCTATTGCGATATTTGTATTTGTTCCCACATTTTGCTTAACAAATTTTTTTTAGTAAGAAATCTTAAATATATTGAAAGTGTTAGTATTTGAATAAGTAAGGCGTATTAAGGTTTTACACAGAGAGGAGCGGAGGGCAAAGCTGCGAAATTCATAAGAGGAAAGAGCTCGATAGGGGAGCAAGGATGAAGCTTAGCCAGAGTGAGGAGCAAGGAGCAAGAGCAAAGCAGAAGTAAACAAGCAAGAGTTCATCCTTTTATATTTAAATATTTTACTTTTGCGAATAAAAATTGATCTTAAAGTGCACGTCTAAAAATCGCAGCAATGAGAGCGGAGAAATGAAACATGTTTGAAGTCGCCGCTTTGCTCCCTTGTTCACTTGCTTGCTATTGCTACATCTTAAAACTACGCTGTATTCTGTGTGCTTTCCTTTCACTACAAGTGTTTGATTTCTCCGCTTTGCTCTTGCTCACTCTCAGCTAGAATATATTCAAGCTTTAATATGACTTAATATGACTCAATGAAGTATCCTCACTTTTTTTTAAGTTTTTTAATTGCAGACTATTTTTTTTTAAATATTTTTAGAAAAACTTATTTGATTAATAAAATGAATCATTGAATAAAAATTTAAAATATATAAAACTAAAGAAAAACAATAATGATAAATAAAAGAATACATTTTTTGTGGATTAAGGTACTCCAGTTTTTTTTCTTTTAATTTAATGATAATATTTTGACATTGTTTTTATATCAAACATCGGTGGATGAGTATGCAGTTGGCGTGTTGCACAAACAAATGGTTTACTTTCGTTGTCTAAACATTTTGTTACAAGCCTGGCTCGACATTTTGCTTTATGGTACATTGAACACTTCCAATCACGAGACTTCTGTCCTGGATATGGTTTTTGATTTGGCGTATATGTGTTGGAATCGTAAAGAACTAAAAGTGTTCCACGACGTGATCGTATATATTGTACGGGACATTTGATATCTGAAAATATAAAATCTTAAATCAATGTAGTCTGTGATTGAAAAAATTATTTATGTATATAATTTTAATGGAGCAAGTCATTAGACTCGTTCAGAAAAAGAACAAATGTCGTAACACGGTGTTCTGTCGGTTACAAAAATCATCGTCTGAATTAAACGAAATTATACACGTCCAGCAACGTGATACCATGAGGTTTCTCATTTTTATTGGCAGAGGGTATTGAATGGATATGTTGTGTTTACAATGCGGTGGTTCATGATTAAACTCGCATAGCTTTTAATCGGGGACAGATCGATTGGAAACCACCCACGGAGGTTTATAGAGGGAAGAAGAAAACAGAATGCGGCATTCCAATTGAAAAAGTTCTTACTTTTCAACCTAAGACACCTTTGGGAATATGTTTTTGGCAGACATGCTTGTGTTTATCTAAATTTTTAACGAAATTTAAAAACACTCGCTTAAGAATTTTATAACGGTTGCTTAAAAGGTGGTTAAAGTTGATAAATTTTAGACATAAATATCGGGGTTTGCTAACTTTTTGAAGGACTTTTGTATAACAGAATCCAACAAATGTATTGATAAGATAATAGCGCGTTTCATTCAAGAAAAGGCATGCTCTTTCTGTCAAAAGATCTGATCATTGCAACAAAAAGACCAAAGCTAGATCAAATCTTAACACGAAAGATTTCATATCTGATGTAAATTTTACCATGTAATAGGTTTTTTCTGTCGAACGTCAAATAGAAAATATTTTGTTATTAATTTGCTGTGAACTTGTGCCAGTCTGTGCTAAAAAAATAAAAAAAATAATGAAGTTAATAATTCAGATTTTATAAATTTAGTGGAGTTTTTGATTGCTTTGTGTTCGTATTCCTCGTCATCTGATGATGAAGATACGTTTTTTTCCAGATATGTATTCAAATAACGATTTTGAGATTTTTTGATCTTTGAAATTTAAATGAAACTCACTATAATATAGAATTAATTATAAATAAAATTAATGAGCAAATTCCTAAACGCAAATCTTGCCCAAATTATGCTAAAAGCAAACTGTCCTTAAACACAAACATAAAAATCCCTGCCAAGCAGACTGTGCCAAAACACAGTTCATTCTGGTTTCTTGTGCAAAAGCCAGTGCATTTGGGCAAGTTTTAAAGTAATGATACGCACTTCACTTGATTTTCAATTTTAAATGGGTTTGTGCATTTGCTTAGCATGAGACTTGCTTTGGAAATTTTGCGTTTAGGGATTTGACCACGAACAACGACACGATTCCGATTGACAATTATAAATGATAAAAATTATTTTAATAAAAAGTAAATACATAATAATTTTAAGGAATCTCAATTAATTCCGCAAATCTTGTGAGGTGTGGTAATAGAAGATTCAGTTGAACATGTTTCTTCCTTTTCTTGTAGCTTATCATGTCGAAAGCATTTCATTTGATTTAATAGCAATCTAGCACAATTTCTTGCTAGGATCTTCCGTAATCATATTCTTAGATTTCATCAATTTCATTTTAAATCGACTTCTTCTTTACAAAACTACTTTGATTTTACATTCATATTTGTTTAGATATTAAAAACTTTCTTTGACTCTCCAAGGTTATATGATTTGATTACTTTTTGTTAAACATAAATATTATTTTTATTCAAATTTGTACATATTTGGTAATTTCAAAACAAATTTAATGCAACCTAAACATTTTCAAATTTTAATCTATTTATCTAGCTCACTTTTTATTTGTATTAAATCATCATAATCCGTTTTGTGAGTTTTCTTCTTGGAAATGACAACATTTTTTGAGAATCCTGGAGTATTATAATAATATCGATGATGATTGTGTTCGGGATGTGTAAGTCGTATTGTTTCTGTATCTTTACGAAATGTTGCTCTGGCTCTACATCTACTTCGAAAAGAAGCACATTTTAGATAAAATGTTGATTTTGATTGTGAACCAATAACAAAACGGTAATTGTTGATCATCACACCGACACCAAATCTACCTAAAATTATACAAATTTATTAATTTTATCAAATAAAAATAAATAAAATGTATGTAGTACATAATTTTATGATGGTTAAAATAGAAAAAAGTATCCCCACAGAAAGAGGAATTTTTATTAAAAAATATATATATATAGGTATATTTAGTTTATTTCTTTTTGTCAGTTAGCATTGTTATTTCTTAATTATTGCTTTTACATCTCGCTTGTGAGTGTGTTCGAATTTCTTTCCGAATTTGATATTATTTTCTGGATTTGTTACACAACGAGCTGTACATTTAGCTTTGGTACAAACCCAATTGGTAGACGTTGTAAATGCAGCTTCTATACGGTAAGTGTAGCCATTCCAAATAAGGTTCCTCGAACCCCGTGGGTTTTTAATTATGTAATATTCAATGTCGTTATACCAGATTCCAGGTGTTACAGACTGATGGTCTACAATAAATAATTAAGATTGTAATAAAGAGAATATAAACAAAAATTAATTTAAAGATAGATATGTACATACACTACTCTGCTCAGAGCCTAGATAAATGGTTAAAAAAAGGCCATTGAGCTATACAGCGTTTAACTTGAAACGACAAAAAAGAAATAAAGACACAATTTTTAACAGTGATTTTAATTATTAATATTTTATTATTAAATATATATATATATATGCATACACTACTATTTTCTTAAATTTAGGCACTTTGTTATGTTTGCTTTTTGAATTGATGCGGATTATAATTATCAGAATCATAATTACTTATAACTGGATCGTGATTATGTTGTTTGCGACTTAGCTTAATTGTATTGTTGCCTGATGTTACACACCTGGCCGGACATTTAAGCTGGGAATTGCTATTTTTGTTGCATACCCAGTTGACTGTGCTATTGTATTTGCGTTCGGCCGTATATAAAAAGCCATTATAAATTAAATTTAAGCCACCTCGTCGGTTCGGTAGATATTGGTAATTAGTATCCAGCCAAATTCCACCTGAAAATAATTGAAATTATTTCTTTTTTGTGTTAGCAGAATGTACAAATGTTATAAAACTAATTTATAATAACTATAATAATAATAAATAAAAGTGATTTTTTTTTCTAGTTAAGATAAAATAATATTATTTTTTTTTAAATTTATTACAGAAATTAATACTATTTTTGGATAAACAATTAACAATAATTGATTTAATCATGATTGTGGGTGCCACGCATCGATACGACTTGCCCGTCTTTGGATATAACTCTGGCAATACATTTGGTTTTTTTACATCGCAGTTTAACACACTCCCAATAGCTGGCATCTTTCATCTTTCGATTAAGCGTAAATCGCATGCCATCAATTGTTAATAGATTATTTCCTCTTGAGCTGCGAGTGAACCGTACGTCTAACATTCCGTATTCGCCACTTCGTCTCGAATGGTGGTCATTGTACAATTTGCTCTGGGCCAATAATAAATTGATTTCTGAAATTAACAAAAAAAAATATGACTAAGGAGATGTTTAAGAATTTTTAAAAACAAAAAAATAAAAAATAAATTTATTTTAAATTAAAAAAAAACTAGTTAAATAAATTAAGCCGTTTTTTTTAAGTTTATTTATATTACATTTATATTTACATTTTATTCGAAATTCTTAACCTTGTATTTTGTACTTAATTTTTATTTATAAAAGTTATTTTTTTTGATGAAATGATGATAAATTATGTTGGTGCTGATCTGCTACGGATTTTCGCAAATTTTACATATATTTGAATTTTCTGGAAAAGAAAACTTGTTGTTAGTTTTTTTTTTCTAAAATAATTTATTAATTAAGAAAAATTAAATAATTAATGTATGTGTACAAAAGTTATGTTCATTTAATTGACGCCAGAATTGTTGCAAGTGAAACTTTAATGTTTAAAGTTTACACCATGCAACTTTTTTACTTACTTTACTGAATTGTGTTAAATATTTCGAATCTTTGTTGATCATGATCACATAAACTACTAAGAAATTATAAAATTTAAGTAAAAGTAATTCCTGCTTTATTTAATCAACTACAGATGGCGCTTTTTTTTCCGGGCGAGTTATTTGTATTTTTGTATTTATTAATATATTAGCTTGATCTTAAGATTCACATCTTGTTTATAATAAAGCTTATAAAATTGACTTTTAAAAAAATTAAAGCTAACTTTTAAACAAAAATTAATTTAGTAGATAAATGAAAATTTAAACAAAGAAAATATTTATTTTTGGAATTGTGATTGGAATTAATAGCATGGTTATTTAGCATTACGTAGAAAATAAAAAATACCAAAACATTTGGAAATTTGTGACCACAGTTCACAGTACCTAAAAATGTGGCCTAGGGTATTGATTTTCATTATTTTTCTAAATACGTATTGTAATTATTAATTAACCAAGCACGATGGATTTTTTAATACTTTTTTTTTCAATACGGGTATAAACTACCCCTATCACCCTGTACCCACTTGAAGCTGACTTACGGGACGCCCTGTATACCTATTAGTACTTAAAAAAATAAAATGTAAAATATTTGTGCTATTGCATAATGTGTTAAACAAAAGTTAATAAAAAGAAAAAAAAATAATATGCACGACTGGATCGCACATACTTCTCTTTACAGGGTCAAACTCAGGCAATTTTCGACCCCCTCTAACTTCAGTACCAATAAAGTCAGAAACTTGAAACTCCCAGCATTTGCACCAGGTTTAGGCAACTCACCAAATTTCAATTCCTTAGCATTAGTGGTTCCTACAAAAATCTCAAAAACCGTAACTGACTTACTCAGTCATTGACAGATCATCAACATTATGGAGCAATTCCCGACATCGTAGATCTAGTAAGTTTGCATAAGGGTAGTCCTTGTGATGTATACAAAGGAAAAAAATCGAAAATTTAAGATTTCCCATTCAGGGGGCGTGTGACCCGCCCATTTTCATAGAATTGAGATTAATTATTTGGAGCACTTTTGATTATCGTAGAATGATGAAATTTCGTAGAATGGGAGGGATAGAAGTTCAAGCAAGTGAAAAATTTTAAAATTCGAGATTTTAAATTCAGAGGGCATGATAGTCGCCCATTTTAGCAGAATTGATATCATATGATATGATTGATATGATATGTTGTAGGGTTATTCATTTTACGGTTTCAAAAATATAGGGCTGGAATTTGACATCCGTTAAACTAAGTTGTTAAATCATTTTTTTTGTCAGTTGAAATTCTGACATTTACGAAAATGGATCGCTTAACTATCACACAACGCATAAAAATTGTTAAAACCTACTACAAAAATGGTGATTCTGCCACAGCCACATTTCGTGCTTTAAGAGGAGATTATGGTTTACATAATCGTCCAACTACGCAAGCAATTGGCAAAATTGTGAAGATATTTGAAGAGGCTGGATTGGTTACATATATTGTAAGGCCTGTGCATCATCGTTTTGCTCGTACCACTGAAAATATCGCTGGTATAAGTGAAAGTGGTGCCGAAGACCCGAATGTGTCGATTCATCGTCCCTCTCAGGTATTAAGGCTGTCTTACGGCACCTACATCCATATAAACCTACACACAACAACTGAAGCCAGCTGGACACAACACAACAACGTCGTAGATACGTCGAATGGGTGTTTCAACAACAGGTGGTGGGCGTCGATTTTTCGAACAAAATTTTCTTCAGCGACGAAGCACATTTTTCACTCGGTGGGTATGTTAATAAACAAAATTCTCGTATTTGGAGTTCTGAGAATCCTCAAGTAATTGAAGAGAGGCCATTACATCCACAAAAAGTCACTGTTTGGGGCGCTCTTTGGTCCGGGGTGTAATTGGACCTTATTTCTTCGAAAACGACGATGGAACGACTATCACCGTCAATTCGGAGCGTTATGGTCATATAATAACCGACTTTTTTTTGCCTGCTATTGAAGAATACGAGACTTGGAGAATATGTGGTTTCAACAAGACGGTGCCACATGACACACAACTCGAGCGAATATGGCTTTATTGCAATTTATAATATAATATTTATAATATAATTTCTCGTCGTGGCGATATCAACTGGCCATCAAGATCATGCGATTTGACACCGTTGGATTTTTTTTGTGGGCTACGCGAAAGACCGTGTTTATGCAGATAAACCTTTAACTCTTGAGCACTTGAAAACCAACATTCGTATGTGTCAAAAAGTGGTCGAAAATTACCTCAAAAGAATCGATGCTTGCAACAATTCGCGTGGTGGTCATTTAAATGATGTAGTGTTTCACACATAAAGTCAACGTTCAAACTTTTTAGTCACGAAAAAAAATATTAAGAAGGTGTTTTTTTTTATAATACAATTCTATATACTACTGAAATTACTCAGCCAAGTAGAAGACTTAGCATTATATTTAATTGGACTTTTTGAATTATTGATTCAAAATAGCTTTTAACGGCCTTAAGTTCACAAAATTTGCGTTTCATCCCGGCAATCTTACTTGGACTCATCTAAGTCTTCTAGTTGGCTGAGTAATTTCGGTAGTATATAGAATTTATTATAAAAAAAAACACCTTCTTATTAACTATGCCTGGCCAAGGACAAAATCTTCCAATTTTAATGATTAAAATTTTAATCTTGTTGGATATAGTTCACATTGCTGTTTTGTCAAAAAATGCAAGTAACTTGAACTGAACTTAACAAAAATTGCATATTTGTAAGGCGCTTACTAACAACTGATGAGTCCAAGTGAGATTGGCTGGATGAAACGCAAATTTTGTGGACTTAAGGCCGTTAAAAGCTATTTTGAACGAAAAAAAATATTTTATATGTGTTTTATTTACGTTTACTTTTGAAACCGCAAAATGATAACCCATTAGAATGATGAAATTTGGTAGAGCGGTGGGACTTGAACTGCAAGCAAAGGCTAAGTTTGAAGTTTGATATTCAACATTCAGGGGGCGTGGCATCTGCATATTTTCTAAGAATTGTTTTTTTTTTTTTTTTTTTTTTTTTTAACGGATGCGCGCACTAAAGGGGTTTTGACTACCCTTAAAATGAACAAGCACAGTGCGAACGTTAGGAAAGTAGGGAAGGATGTAAGAGGAGATACCGATACACATTGGTTTTGAATTTCTGAATATCAAAATGGGAGGGGAAAATAGAGCCGGGTAAAGTATTCCACATTCGCGTTGTACGGCTAAAGAAAGAATCTCTGTACTTGACAGTACGTCCGAAGTTGGGCTCAAGGGTAAACTGATGAGCATTCCTAGAAGCGCGAGTATTACGGTTGAAAAATTTAAGGGGAGGAATGCAACTGGCTATTTCGCTGGAACAGTGTTTATAAAAATAGCGATAAAATAGTGACAGACATATAACATTTCGACGATGTTCTAGAGATGTAAATGTTTCCACTATAGTTCTATCGCCAATCATTAGAGCTCTATTTTGAATTCTATCCAAAAGATTCAAATGAGTTTTGGGAGCTCCTGCCCAAATGTGCGAGTTATACTCCAGCTTTGGACGAATGAAGGCCTTATAGATTACAGCCAGATCAGACGGGGAGAAGAATTTCTTGCACCTTCGAAGAAAGCCCAAACACTTTGCAGCGTTTTTGGCGACATCAAATATGTGTTCATTCCACAAAAGGTGGTCTGTGATGCACATGCCGAGGACTGAAAGCTGATCGGTTTCTTCAATGCTAGTGCCGCTCATGGATAGGATATTTATTATATATCACTTCGAATTGTTGTCGAATAATAAGATTTGGTAGACTGGGTGATCATGTGGTCAATACAAAGGAGATATTGAAAAATGTTAAATTATCTATTCAGGGGCGTGGCATCCGCCCATTTTTTCAGAATTGATATCAACTATGCACAGAACTTTTAATTTTAGTAGAATGATGAAATTTGGTAGAGCGATATGACTTGACATGCAAACAAAGGGAACATTAAAAATCTGAGATTTCAGGAGAGGATTATGAAATTTGGTAGAGCGGTCAGCTTTCAGGTATATGCATAGAAAAAGTTGAAATTATGAAATTTTTCATACAGAGGCGTTTCATCCACCCAGTTCTTGTCAATTATTATCATTTCAATGGAGCACTTCTAGCTTATGAAAGTTTTTTTTTTTTTGCAAACTTTTAAATTGCAAATTTATTCTGAATGTGTATTTTTGCGTCAGAGGTCCCGACGAAGATCAACAATTGTGTGGATGCAACAACCAACAAGATGTTTTTTTTTGTTTTGTTATCTGTCAAACGACGCGCGGAAAAAGTTAAACAATGTCTAGCGTCGTGACACGCGGCTGCATTGTATTCACTCAACCGAATTTCTTTGCATTTTAACAGATCGGTTTTTGAAGTGCCGCGAGATTGGCCGCGTGTCCATTCTGTTCAGCCAGTTACGGGGTGTTTGAATTGTATTGCACCGCGTAATAGTATCTTTACTAGTCGTCAAAGAGAGGTTGCTCCACAGAAAAATACGGATCTGCAAAATTAATTCAGAATAAGAAACAAATTTTTGTTTGCCCAATGAAAGGATTAAACTTGGCAAAATTGATATCTTTTACCAATGGGAAACCACATACAAATTGCACTAGTGTAGAAGCAGACTTAATAAATTATAAGTAGTTGTTTGGTTATTTGGCAACACCGTGGTTGACAATTCAAAATTGAAGTACCAACTTGTAAAAGTTCAAAGCTAACCCTGGTGGTGAGATATGTAATTAAATTCTGGGTCAGAAATATTGAACTACAAGATCTTGTAGTGTTGTTGTAATGCATGCAAAGCTCTGACATATATAGGTCTTCGTGCGTAAAAAAACGCGGCTAATATAAACTTAAAAGGCATTATTTCCAAAAAAAAAATATTCTCTCCGTTTTCGAAATATTGAATTTTTAAAACACCAAAAAAATATTTTGCGAAAATTTTGGTAGCATTTAGAATATGGCAGTTACCGTTAATAATATTAATTAAATTTTTTTATTGACCAATAAAGGTATAGTCTACAACCTATAATGCTGCACCGATTTTTTGTTATCAAAATCATTAGAGCAGTTTTCGAGATAATTGAGGTTTACCATTTTTGCCCCAACAAATTGTATGGCAGTTTAATAAAGTCATTTCAGCGGTTTAGTCATCGAGAGATGTACGAAGACATTTTTCTTAAAAGAAATTATATTATCTGAGTTTCGAATATGGCGTGATAGCGAGTTCCGTAATCGAGATGCGTTGGCAGTAGGACATAAAAATCGAGGAACTATGATTTAGTTAGATTTTCTAGATTTATTTTTCATACAAGGGTTAAAAATACCCTTAAAATGTTTAGCTACGGTGCGAGCAGTTAGGAATCTGGGATAAGATTAGATAGGAGATACCGATGAACATTGGTTTTATATTTGTGTAGTGCGGCTAAAGAAGAAATCTCTATACTTGACAGTACGTCCGAAGTTGGGTTCAAGGGTAAACAGACGAGCATTATTGAAAGCGCGAGTATTACGTTTAAGTTGTTTTAGGAGGGAATACAACTGGCTATTTCTTTAGAGCATTGTCTGTAAAAATGACAAGACAATGAAAGGCATACAACATTGTGACGCGAAGGTGTTCGAGAGGTTGAATTGTTTCAGTTATTGCTCTATCACCTATCATTTTTAAAGCTCTTTTGGATTCTGCCCAAGAGACTTAAGTGAGTTATGGAAGCACCTGCCCAAATATGGCTGTTGCATTACATTACATATATGCCGCAAAACTTCTTGTACAAATTTCTCTTTTCGATGTAAATAAGTTAAGTATTTTAGGCATTATTTTTAGTGATAAATATAACTTTAAAAGTCATTGTATTGAACTAAAAAAAACTGGCTACTAGAGCCAACATTGTTAACTTCTTAGCATGTAAAAAATCGAATGCCCACTTAAATACTTTATGTAATTTCACTAGATCTCTTGTATTAAGTAAGATTGATTATGGTCTCTTAATCTATGGAAACTCTCCTAAAACAACAATCAACATTATCAAGGCACCATATCACCAAGCAGTACGCAGGAGCCTCGCTTTTCCCAGCCCAATACGTAATATAATGGCTGAAGCTGGACTTCCTTTAGTGGATGAACGTATTTTTGAAAGCAGAGCAAAGCTGTACGCAAAACTTTCGTTTATACAAGGATCCATTATAAATGACGACATTAAAACAATTCAATCGCAATAAAAACTGCTAATTTAATGGAGTTTCCTGTGGCAAAAAATAGGAAATACTTCCCGATATTCCCACCTTGGAGTATACAAAAATCATCCTTTATAATGGATATGACTGACTATATAAAGCATAACACCACCCGCATCATGTATCGATCTCTATTTCATGATATGACAACTGATCTAAGGTCCGACGATTGGAGTTGCGTATTTACCGACGGTTCTAAAAACCAGGATAGCACCTCATTTGCATCAACTCACGAAGACGGCTCATTAGTATCAATAGGCTTATTGGATAGTATAGCTTCAATTTTCACCGCCGAGGCTACAGCGATCCTAGTAACTGCAACATTAATCGCAAAGCTACCTGGTAAATTTATAAAATGTTCCGACAGTCAGGCAGTTTTTAAGGCAATACAGAATCCTAATAACACAACGGTCCTTATAAACAAAATTAGAGATCTCATTTTAAAATATCCGAATAAACTAAAACTTATGTGGATACCTTGACACGTCGGGATTATCGGTAACGAACATGCAGACAGTGCGGCCAATAATGCTCATCTTTCCCCCGTCAAATCGTTTGGAAATCTTACCAAACTTGATCTATTACGGGAAGTTAAAAACAAAATTAGACATCAACAACTAAATGAGTGGCAGAACAATTACCAACACACATACAAATCCATAAACATCAATAAAACTAAAGCTCGCTATCCAATCACTTCCAAGCAGATGAATACTGTTATGGTCAGACTACGCCTGGGACACACAGCACTCACCCACCAACATCTTCTAAAAAACACAAACCCACCAACATGCACTCATTGCCAAACGTCAATAGACATAAAGCACATCCTTGGGATAGGAACATGCAAATCAATAACCTCCAACACCAGCATCTACAACCCACCCTCATCCATAGAAGAGATCCTAAGTAACTTAGACCCAGCAAATATTAAAAAAATATTCAATTTTACAAAACTACACCATACACAAATCTAAAATTTATTACATAAATAACTTTATCTTTATATAAATTTATTCCGTATAATTTAAACCAAATAATTTTTTTTTAACTTAAGAGTCAGACGATCTAAGCAGCTAGTGCTCACATTATGTTAACATGTAAATTTGTAATTTAATGTTAATAAATTGTAATAATAATAATAATGGCTGTTGCATACTGTCGGTCATTAAGGAGCTTTCGTTCTACAATATATTTCTGAAGCTGATAATAGCAGTGTTCTTTTGGCAAAAATTATCCGGATCAAAGCAGAATTTACACACATTACAAATACAAGAACCTGCTTTCGTTAAAAGTAAAACAAAAAGTCTGATTTGGATAAATTTGTGTAGATTTATGTATTCGAGTATCAAATGATATTATGTGTTTTAGTTGGTAGTTCCGATGTTTGATGAATTTCGAAGTAATTTTTGGTCGTAAAGTTCTTCTTTCTGTCAATGGGCACGTTCACGCATTTATTAGATAAGTTATCTCAGATAATAAGCTATACGAATATATTTTATGAACGATTCGGATAGGTTAGCTGAAAGCTGTCAAAAATCAATAATTTTTGGTTAAGTTCACTGATCTCTATAATACACTGGATAGTGTATTCCCTATAAAGTATAACAGTTTTTTTGACTCCATTTGAATTTGACAGTAGCACCAGTGCAATTGCCTATTTCGTTTTTTTATAAAAAGAAAGAAAGAGATAGATTGTACTCCTTTTCAAAAAAAATTGAAAAACAATTTGTTTTTATTGTCAGTTTCAATCAATATAATAAGAATTACAAACAATTCAGAATAAAGTAAGTTTCAAGAATTAATAAAAATTGAATTATTTTTGCTTAATATTTTTTAATTTTCAAGGTGATAGAGGACTTATTCATCAAAAAAATGGACCTGGTTAGATGGAATAGGTGCTATAAGTGCATCCATCGGGCAGGAAGGACGGCTCGTCATAAGGCCCGTGGTGCTTCCTTATGAGGTAGATGGCATGGTTGCCGAACTAAAAACTGCCAAAATAGAAATCGATCAGATTCATATTGACCCGCGAAAACTTTTCTGTCACAAAGAAAAGATGGAGGGATTCCTGGCTCGAAACAAAGAACTTAAAGAAACTGCCCAGCGTGCGTTTGTGTCGTACATCATGAAGAACAAGAAAATCTTTAATGTTAGCCATCTTAATACGGAAGAATATGCGAGATCGCTTGGACTCGTCGTTGTTCCCAGGGTTCGGTTTCTGGGGCGATTTAAAAAAACGACAAGCAGCTGCCCGTAAGATAAACAAAGATGAAGATGTGGAATGTGGTAAACAGTGATTCAAATTATGATGAAGAAAATGGTGATAATGGTATTGGAGAAGTAAGTGAAAGTGAAAGCTTGGTTCACCAACCACCGACCAGAATTGCTTCAGTAACTGGTAGCTATTCAAATGAACACGACAAAGAAGATGAACCACGTCACAAGAACGTGAGAGATATTGCAGAAAAATTATCATTAAATATGGAAGCTGAAATTATTGCAATGTAATTGTTGGGAAAATAAAACAAATTCAAGTTCTTTTACAAATGGAAGTCAATATTGTGCGTTTCTCTGTCTTTATTCGTCTTAAAATTCTAAGTTATTTACAATACATATTAAAAATCTGGTAACAGAACGTTTCAAGGAAATGTGTTTTCTTGTTGGTGGATGATTATGCTGTTTTTTTTTCGATTTTCTGGTCGATTTTTATCCAATCTCAATGGTTTATGAGAACTTCAACGAGTTGACCCTCACCGCCAGCCTGAGATAAATTTGCCGTTATCAGTGAGACAAGGTGCGGCTTAAGAAGCCGCTTTTGGCAATATTAAGCTAGCACCGAAACCACTTTCAATTCAATATTTAATTGGTATGGTTGATTAAACAAATTTAATTTCAAGCATACGCAACCATCTTGAAATGTAACTTTGGCAACAAAAATGTTATACTGTTATACTGACATGGACCCTCTACACGTATTACAGTTTTCTATTGGGGTCGATTTTTGTATGTGAATACACTATCCAGTGTATTATAGAGATCAGTGGTTAAGTTGTGTTCTTTTCTTAAAAAAATTGTTTCACACCTATTCACGTACATCAAATAAAAATTACTAACGCAACGACCTATGCTAAAAGTACCTTTTATTTATTTTTGTTGCTTTATATATTATATTAATAAGCATAGTTAGGGGCGCTCTTCCACTTTCAGTAAAAGTTAAAGTTAACTTATTCGTGCGAAATTGCCCTATCAAAGATACTTTAATAAAAGATGTTTGAGTGGCTTTGTGTCAGCTGCTGTCAAATTGTCTAAAAATGAACTAACTAAAACTTGAGAAGCGCTCCTGCCAAAGCTCGTAAATTGAAATAGCAACAAGCATTTAAGGAGCAAGTCAGTGCATATCTATTATTTAGTAATAAATAAGCACTCATTAGCAGTACGTGGGTGTGTGTTATCGATAGAGCACTTATTAGACGTGCAAAACATAAATTGTCTAATTCCTTTGAAAGTTTAATAAGATTTCTTCTAAAAAATCTAAATGTTTTTATACCAAAAATTGGAAATTTTCAGATTTAATATCATCTGTGGAAAAGGTTGATATTTTAGAGCTTTTCGCCGAAAACAGCAAGAAATACATTTTAAATAAAATAAAAATAAACTTGACCTTAAAATTCGTGCCAAGCCAGATTTTCACGATGCTTACGACGATTTGAATTCAGAGTAGAGTTGACCGTTGACGAACCAGTAAATATAAAAGTGGACATAATCGTTTTTTTTCAGTGTTTATTTGTTGCGACGTTAATAATTTTTTACCAAAACACGACTATGTACCCTAATTACGAGATTCCAAAAAGGGCTTTCTGTCCATATTTTATATAACTCATTTTTAATTAACCTCTCTACTCTTTGAACCGCATATAAGCAAAGTTCAAAAAAGTTTCACAGTGCGAGTTTAAACTCCACTTTTGGTTTAAACTTCAGATCAACAATTTATTCGGTTTCACAGTGTCGTTTAAACCTTGAACTGAGTTCAATTTGTAGTTTAAGTTAACCGAGATTATTTTGCCGTTTAAACTTCAGTTGAGCGTTTGTATTGTTTTTTCTTTTCAGAAAAATATTATGAACAAAACAAAATTGTGTATTCAAATGCTATTGAGTTGTTATAGTGATTTTGAATATTATTTTATTTATTATTCTCGTTGTTTAGCGTGTTTTGTTGTGTCAGAGAAAGGGAAGACGAGGCAAGAAAAATGCTAGCAACTATTCTTCATAAAATATAGTTAAACGAAGTTCAACTGATCTGAAGATCAGATTTCACTGTGAAACCGGTCGAGTTAAACCAAAAATTTAAACTAAGTTTAAGGTTCAGTTGATCTTAAGTTTAAACTCGCACTGTGAAACTGTGGGTTAATAGTTAAATAATGAATGCGATCATTTCTTATTCGTTCTTTTGGAAAATCCTTTGCTGCCGATAGATTTCCCATTTGTGTTCTTTTCTTATGTAGTTAGTCAGATGATCTTTTTTTCTTTGTTATTTATGATAAATGAGCACAAACATTTATTTTGATTTTAATTTATTTAATTTTTTTGTAAGGTTTTATTGGCATTATAAGGGCATCGATACGTATTTTGAATAGGGCTGGTAACGAGACCAAGACTAGTGACGGTCTCGTCTCGGTCTCATCGACGAGACCGTCTAGAAATCACTTGCATTTCAAGAAAGCAACATAATATTTCAAGGTTGCAACGATTTTTCTTCTGAAATAATGGGACTTGAAACTCCGTTTCAATTTTTCTCCTATTATTTTACTTCAGATTTTTTAAACAAAATAGCTGAAGAAACAAACAGATATTCTGTTCAAAAGCAACCTGATCGTCCTGATTGTGTCACTGAATGTGATTTGCGTAAATATATGGGAATACTGATATTTATGTCAGTATAGAACTACCCAAATGTTCGTTCCTATTGGAATAACAAGCATGGCTTTCAAGCCATAAAAGAAACCATGCCTGTAAACAGATTTGAAAAGATAAGGCGCATCCTCCATTTCAATGACAACAATTTGCATAAGCCGGTAAACGATCCTATTCACGACAAGCTTCATAAGCTTCGTCCGGCAATAGAACATCTGAACGAAAGATTTTCAAGCGTATCCATGGAACAACGTCTGTCTATAGTTGAGCAAATGTGCGCTACGAAAATAGGACACTTCATGAAACAGTATTTGCCCTTGAAACCGCATAAGTGGGGATTCAAACTGTTCATTCTTGCTCTCTGATGGGATATGCCTATAAATTCATTATATACACAGGAAAGGATACTGATCCTATGTTAGAAAATGAAACGAACGTCGGAGCAATGGGTAATGTTGTTGTTAAACTTTCTCGGGGAATCCAAAGAAGAGTAAATCATATAGTCTACTTTGACAACTTTTATACCTCTTTGCCTCTTATGTACTATATGGCAAAAGAAGGAATTTTATGCCTGGGCACAGTGCAAAGAAACCGTCTAGGTAAAAACTGCAAATTGCCGACAAAGCAAGAAGTAATGTGCAGGTCTGTAGAAAGAGGATCTTTCGAGGAATACGTGACCAGTTATGATGACATTGAAATGTCATCAGTAAGTTGAAAGGACAACAAACAGGTGACTTTGCTGTTAACTTATGTGGGTGCAGAACCTGTTTCTTCAATTGAAAGATACGACAAGGCTGAAAAGAGGAAGAAGCATATACCGTGTCCCAAAGTTGTGAGAGAATACAACGCCCATATGGGCGGGGTGGATCTTATGGACTCGTATTTGGGCAGGTACAGGATCCACATGAAAAGTAGGAAGTGGTATATGAGACTATTCCATCACCTTCTGGACCTGACGGTGATAAATTCATGGGTTTTATATAAGCAAGTTAGCACTAAAAAGGGGATAGCATCAAAAGATATAATGAATTTAGCCAATTTCAGAAGTGAGCTTACTGACACTCTTTGCAAATATAGAACCCACATTCAACCTGCAAGAGGTCGACCAAGCAGCAGTCACAACAGCAGTTTTGCAGAGGAACCATCTCCCAAGCGAAGGAATGTTCTACAGACTATGCCTTCAAACGACATAATTCAGGATGGTACAGATCATAACCAAACGAGACAGGACCATCGTATGCGGTGTATGATGCCGGGCTGTAAGCTTCTCAGTAGCATAATGTGCGAAAAATGTTAATTTTACTTATGTTCGAAAAAAAACTCTGATTGTTTCAATAAATTCCATATGTAATTCCTTTCAATAAATAATTTTTCAAAAACTTCTTTATTTTTCTTCTTAACAAATACATCAGGTCAAATGCATATTGTATCAAAATTGATAGTTAGTTTCTTTCCTAAAACACCGTTATTATTTGCACAAAATTTTTTAAATATTTTTTCCCTTAATTATGATTGTTTCCTCATCCCATAATAATTTTTTTTTGTTAAAGAAAAAATCATGCATTTAAGGATTAAACTTGTTTGTATTGTATTGTTTTAATTTTCTTTTGACAAGTCTGTTCATTTATTTTGTTAGTACCGAGTGTAATTCGCTGATGATCGACTGTATGACAGCTTGAAATGCATCCAAATAAAGTGGGGAAAAATTTAGAAACAAATTAGTTCGTGTTTTTCTTTTTTGTTTTAATTTTTTTTCTGTTTTCATGTTTTTGTAGTCAATAAAGGAATTTCGACCTAAATTTGATCACATAATGTATATTGTTATACTCAGATAGGCGCACTGCGAAAATCTAGGAAAGGATTTACGTATGCATTTCGTTGGCATAGAAATTGCTCATTTTTTAGACTTTGTTTCTCCCTTCGTTAAAAGGTGACTTTAAGACTTAAGGGACACTAGGGAAAAAATATTATAGAAACGTCAAAATAAAGATTGTTGCCTACCTGTCAAGCCATATGAACTGTCAGAATCGATTAAGGGGTGGCTCCGAATTAAATGGATTAAAAAACCTCTATGAAATTCAAATTTTATCTGGCAAATACGGCTCTTCAAAGGTGTCTGATAACGTTACTTTGCAGCCTATTTTTTAGGTTATCGCACAATTTTGAAAATTAAATTCGCACAAAATGTAAGCCATTCGGAGTGCTTTCATACGCAACTAATAAAATTAAAATTTAAAGTTATAGTCTAAATTTGAAATCATAACAAAAAGTTGTTTTAATTTCATTACTAATTTCGCTAAACTGCGATACTGCCTGCTTATTAGTGATTTCAGAGTATTCGTATAAACTCGAAATCTTAATAAAATGTTGTTTCACTTTTGATTTCGCTTAGTTGAGAAACCAAATAGCCATCTACCCGCAACAAACGGGATCCGAATGGAGAGCAGGATTTCGTGTTGTTGTTGTAGTGCATGTCTTTCGATGATCCATATAGATCAATTCTAAAAATAAAAACGGCTTTTATTGCATGAATTAGTCCCTGTTTAGAGATTGGGAAGCATGAGCACTGACTGGCATGTTTCATCGTGTTTATATTAAAAACTTTGATTTGCCTCAAAATATATTGAAAGAAAAAACAACAATTTTACAATTTAACTGTTTGAAACAACAACAAAAGACAAAACAGACTTACGAGTATATTTTACACATTTTCTTCATACTTCATACAGGACCCCACACCCCGCATTTTTCTTAGCAACAAACTGCTGAGATACCGTACTCTATCTTTTTAATCAGAACAAGCGTCTTATCTTACATCTTTTTACTATCAACACAAAAAAAAAACGAAAGAAACCAAGACTAAGGATAATACCAAGACCGAGACGACACTACACATTAAGATTTTCTCGGCAAAAATGCGGGACAAAGACCGAAACGAGACCGAGACGAGATTGGAATTTTTCGATTTTGACGAGACCGAGACGAGACTAACAAAAGCCTTGCCTGGTCTCGTCTTGTTGCCAGCCCTACTTTTGGATATAACCAGGCATTTAGTTTTTTGAGGGTCACATCTCATAGACCATTATTTTACTGAGTGTGAATCTTCATTTATTCGTGACATAGTCCTCTATCATACCAACTTGAGAGCTTTTCATTAATTGAATGTCATCAGCGAATAAGAGTTCCTCGCAGTGGATAATTGTTAAGTCACTAATATACATAGAGAAAAACGTTGGACCCAGTATTGAACCTTGTGGTACACCACCAGAAAGTGGTAAAAAGTCAGAAATTTGGTCTAGAGCAGCTTTACACCTTCCGGATAGATATGAAGAAATGAGCTTTACTGTGACAGAGAAATAGTTATACATCTTTAAAAGCTTGTGATATGATACATTATATTGTTATCAATAGTGTAAACGCCTTCGAAAAGTCTAGGAGTACTAGGAAGATAATTTTGATTCCTTCAATTGCATTTCTTGCCCGCTCGATAATTTCGAGTAGCGCTGTTCTACTACTTACACGGAAGCCATATTGTTTTCTCGCTAGTATATTATTTTGATTGAGGAAGGCTGTTAGTTCGAAGTGGTGGGGGGTTACGTTTGACCCTCCAGCAATTCAGCTTCAGTGTCAACGAACTAAGAAAAAACAAACAACAGAGATGTGAATCTAAAATAATGATGATGGAAACAAGTTACAGAAGACAATAAAAATCGAGTGGGGATAAGCACTCAAGTGTCGGCAGAAGTCACGGCTGCCGGCAAGGGCTTGGCTTTGAAACAGGCCAATGATAACAAAAACAACAACAAAAAACTTTTATAAAGACTAATAAAACGCTCAACCTTGCAGCGAAGAGGAACAGACGTCTCTCTGTAGGTAGTCAAACCGAGGACGAGCTGCTAGAAGACTCGAGTCCCGAAAAGACTTAGCTGAAGCATACTGCACCCCTCAAAAAATCAAGGGAACGCAGTAACTACAGATCCTCCAAAAAGTTCGGAGTAGCATAATACTCAATACTAATGTCCCAGGAGTCCGTGGAAGTGACCTTAATCCAGAACCATGGATTCACAAAACTCTGGCCCAGGGGTTGAGGTCAAAAAACTATAATCTGTTCCACGTCAGAAGGTAAGATTAGAAGCTGTATTCTAGTGATAATGCAGCAATCAACATTGAATCCAAAGAAGGAAACTTCGATTTGGCATACGTTGATGCCATATGATGAGGTTAACTGTCCAGCAGAGACAGTCCGCTACCTTGTAGATTATATCTCACCGAGAAGGACACATCTGGTGATGGGTTGTGCCGCCAACGCTCCCCACACTCTATCGGGTAGCAAGGATATCAATAAAAGGGATGAGTCAATCTTTGAATACATTTTATATTCAAATCTAGTGTTGTGTAACAAGGTTGATGAAAAAAATGAGACATTTAGAAACAGGAAAGAAACTCTAGATCTCAGCCTAATGAGTAATAACGTGAAAATCATTGATCTATATGTTAGAGACCTTCTAGGTCCAAACAACATGAAGCAACTACCAACACACACATGAATGAATGAATGAATATTTTGGGGTTTTAGTTGCACTGCGACCTTAAGATGTATTGTGTCCCCATTAAGAGACAAAATGGCATTGCTCATTTATAGCTCTTCCTCCAATTTTATTGCCTTGATGAATTTTAGTATTTGGAGTTTTTTCAGAGAGGATACTTCGCCCTCTACTATCTGGTGATGTCCCAGATGTCTGGTGATGGTGCATTAGTGTTATGCAACTACCTAAAATGTGGTCCGGTGTTTGCCCTTCTATATTGTAGTATCTACAATTAGGGCTGCTCACTAAGCCAAGAGTACTAAGATGTTTTCTTAGTTTGCAGTGGCCTGTGAGGATACCCGTTATTTTCCTTAGGTTATTCCTACTTAGGCTAATGCAGGCTAAAAACCGTTAGGGGTTGTAGTTATTGAGTAGTAGTTTTGCCTGTCTCAGCTTTGGGAGTTCTTTCGATGTTTTTTTGTCTTTTGGCCTCCTCTGCTGTTTTGATTTTAATTTTAATCACATTCTCTCCCAGTCCGCAATAGGGTTCTGGTCCTACTAGGGGTGTTGTTGTCCCAATTTAAGCTAAGGAGTCTGCCTCTAAATTGCCTTGGACACCAAAATGACCTGCTACCCAATAGTGTTACATTGTTGTTCTTGCGCAGTTCATTCACACTCTCCACACACTCCCATACCAATTTCGAGCTAATGGTGTAAGAGCTTAGTGCTTTCAGTGCGGCTTGGCTGTCTGACATAATGGCAATGTTTTGCTTGCGGTATTTTCCTTCTGCACATTTTCCAAATGCATTAACTTCTGCCTGGAAAATGCTAGTAGACTGTCCCATCGGTAAGGAATGTTTGGCTCGTGGCCCAAAAATTTCTGCCCCAAGCCCTTCGATTGTCCTCGATTCACTTGATAGCATTTGGTTTAATGGCTTCACCTACCCAATCTTTCTTGTTACTTAACTCCGTTTGGAAGTTTTTCTCGAAGTTATACTTTTTAATCATGACATCTATTGAGATGCCAAGTAAGTCTGTTACCGTGGACTTGCAGACCAAATTTCTTTCCCTAAAACCTATGCACTTTCCCGTCCCAATACCTTCCTTCCCAAATCTCATGATGGCTTCCAGAGCTGCACTTTCTATGGGTACATGCAATGGTGACAAGTGAAGAATTACCTCCATTGCTGCTATAGGACATGTTTTCATTGCTCCGGTAATGCATAAGCATGTGAGCCTTTGTATTCCAAGGGATTTCCTAGTTGTGATAAGTTCGGTTTTTGTATGCCATGCAACCGCCCCATAAGTGATTATGGGTCTTACCATCATAGTGCACATCCATCTCAGGATGCTTGGTTTACAACCCCATGTTTTACCTGCAAGTCTTTTCCATATCATGAGGGCCTTTGTGGCTTTCCCGACTGTTATCTGAAGGTGTTTATTCCAGAGGAGTTTACTATCTAGTGTAATTCCTAGATATTTAACCTCGTTCTGGTACCCGATTACTTCCCCTGTCAATCTGATAGGTTTCACACGTGGCAGAAGCCTCTTCTTGGTGAATGGTACTATGGTTAGTGAGGTTAATATTTAGTCCCACTGAGAAACACCGTTTCCTCGTTATTGATAGTCCTCTTTGGATTATATCACAAAGAGTGTCCTCAAACTTCCCAAAGCTGTTATTACAATATCATCGGCAAAGCCGATACATCATATGTCCTGGCAAGTAAGGTGTTCTAGTAATTCATCCACTACAAGACTCCACAGCAAGGGTGAGAGCACTCGCCCTGCGGACTGCCTCTTGTTGTGATGACCGTCCGGACACTGTGTCCTGCGTATGCTTCCACCATTCTTGTTATTAGCATTTCCCTTATCCATCTCATTATTGTGATGGGAACGCACTTTCTTACGAGAGCTTTGTCTACGACTTCATGGGAAGTATTGTCGAAGGCTCCCTCGATGTCTAAGAATGCACATAAGGCCGTTTTTTTCGATTCTAAGGCAATGCGTAAGGTGTTTGTGAGTTCATACAGCGCGGTTTCTGTAGATTTTCCCGCTCTGTAAGCATACTATTGTTAACGCACACATACCTTAAAGGTAAATCAGTGGAGACAGCTTTGCATCATTGAAAACTCACTAGCAGCATTTCTGGACATCGAAGGTGTGTTTAACTACTAAAAACGGATTCCATTACATCTGATGTGTAGAAAGTTGGAGCTGAACCAGCCATTGTGGACCGTATATATTCCATGCTCAATGGTAGAATCGTAAACTCACAACTTTGGGACACTATTATCAAGGAAACAGTAAGGAGGCGTAAACTCACATGTTCTATGGGTCCTAGTAGTAAACAACATTCTTACAACATTTAAAAACAAAGGAATTAAAACAGTGACTTATGAAGACGACATAGAAATTTTGATATCGGGTAAGTATCTTACAAGTATATAATGGAACCTGCCCTTAAGGAATTATGCTCGTAGGCAGAACAAAACGGTCGGCCTCGGGGTAACCCCGCTAAACCTGAACTAGTTCTGTTTACGAGCAAAAGAAATCTGGAGGACTTTACTACTCCTAAGCTTAATGAGATCCCTCTGAAACTTTCCACAGAAGCCAATTATCTGGGTGTAATCCTAGATTCCAAGCTAATTCGGAATTCATAGGAAAGAATGAAAGGAAAACTTTGAGCTTCTACAAATGACCGTGTAACTCCGTACATAGTTCCGTTTACTTTCACCGGAGTTGACTTATTTGGACCTATGAAAGTGGCGATTGGTCGTAGACGACAGAAAAGACGGGGAGTCATCTTTACATGCCTGACAGTCCGTGCAGCACCCATTGAACTAGCCGAAAATTTGTCCACAGGTGCCTTTATTGTGTGTCTACAAAAATTTTATCAACCGAAGAGGCACAACCGTCAGAATCAGAAGTGGCAATGGTACAAACTTCATCGGAGCTAAGCGCGAATTTGAAAATGAAAAACATTTATTCGATGTCGACCGTATTAGTGAAGAAGCCACAAGCCGAAACATCGAGTGGATCTTTAACTGTCCGTCTAATCCAAGCTCTGGTGGCTATTGGGAACGCCTCATCTGAATTATAATGCGCCTAATGATGAACTTTCAGAAGAAGCTCTAAGAAACTCTTAGAAGCGTCCTAATAGAAGCCGAGAACATCATTAATTCACGCCCACTTACGAACTTACCAAATAGCAACGAGGAAGATGATTCATTAACGCCGAATCAATTCCTAATAGTTTGTGTAAATTTAACACAAACACCTTAGCCAGAAGATGGAGCATCTGTCTCCGAAAGCAGTGGAAGATTGCTTTGAATCTCAAGGACCGGCTTTGGAAGAGATGGACCGTAGAGTATTTACCTCAACTCCTGAAGCGACCCATATGGCATGGTTCACGGGGGGAGGAATGTTAGAGAGAGAGAGAAATAAAATTAGCACATCCTTCTTCTTTCATGCAGCATTTCAAAATTCAGTTCAATATCAAACGCCGAAGAAGACGGATATCCAAAAAAATACAATTATAAAACGAGCCTAACCTTGCCTTATAAATGAGCATTTTGACAGCTCCATCATACATTTATTGATATTATAAACATTTTCTCATTTATTAAATATATCACAATGGCGCAAAATTTTAAACAACCTATTATTAAGGCCTTAACACGATACTAGTTAGCAATTTACTATATACATAGTAGTCTACTAACTTTTCATAAATTTTAAACCTTTTGTTAACTACTAGAATGCTAATTAAACAGATAGCAATCTGTAGGGTTTGAATTTTGATGAACACAATTATTGTGTTTATGCGTTGCAAATTGATTATATGTTGATAAAAACCCAACATGTGCTCTAAATAAGCATTCGATGTTTATATTTTCATCATTTTAACTTCATTATTAACAAAAATAAAAAAAAAATTGACACCAGCAGGACTCGAACCTAGGACTCTCGCGTGCAAAAATTTAGTACGATACTAAAAATTTAAAGTAGCCATGCAGTGATTTTAACTTTAGTAAAATCTTAATAAGATTAAAATTAGCAAAATTCTCATGTTAACCTAGTATCTAATTTTAAAGTGAATCGGTGTTTAATATTTCATAAGATAATTTAGAGTTTCAGCCGCCGCCGCGCGCGCCACCTTGACAGTATTATTCATTGTAATTTTAACTACACTTGACTTAAGTATTAAAACTAAAATAATACTCTGTAAGTAAGTTCAAAATTAAATGAAAAAGAAAAAAAGTTTTTCCACACATAATATGTACGAAGGTGTTTTTTATTTAATAATAAAGGGTTATCCATTTTGCGGTTTCAAAATTATAGGGCTGGAATTCGACATCTATCAAACTAAGTTGTTAAACCAATTTTTTTTTCAGTTGAAAGTCTGACATTAACGAAAAAGGATCTTTTAACATTCGCACAACGCATAAAAATTGTTAAAACCTACTACAAAAATGGTGATTATGCCACAGCCACATATCGTGCTTTAAGAGGAGGTTATTGTTTACATAATCGTCCAACTACGCAAGCAATTGGCAAAATTGTGAAGAAATTTGAAGAGACTGGATTGGTTACAGATATTGTAAGGCCTGTGCATCATCGTTTCGCTCGTACCACTGCAAATATCGCTGGTATAAGTGAAAGTGTTGCCGAAGACCCGAATGTGTCGATTCCTCGTCGTTCTCAGGAATTAGGATTGTCTTACGGCACATTATGGCACCTACATCCATATAAAGTCCAGCTCACACAACAACTGAAGCCAGCTGACCATTCACAACGTCGTAGATACGTCGAATGGGTGCTTGAACAACAGGCGGTGGACGGCGATTTTTCGAACAAAATTTTCTTCAGCGACGAAGCATATTTCTCACTCGGCGGTGGGTATGTTAATAAACAAAATTGTCGTACTTGGAGTTCTGAGAATCCTCAAGTAATTGAAGAGGAGCCATTATGTTCACAAAAAGTCACTGCTTGGGACGCTCTTTGGTCCGGAGGTGTGATTAGAACTTACTTCTTCGAAAACGACGATGGAACGACTGTCACCGTCAATTCGGAGCGTTATGGTCATATGATAACCGACTTTTTTTTGCCTGCTATTGAAGAATACGACTTGGAGAATATGTGGTTTCAACAAGACGGTGCCACATGACACACAACTCGAGCGAATATGGCTTTATTGCAATTTATAATATAATATTTATAATATAATTTCTCGTCGTGGCGATATCAACTGGCCACCAAGATCATGCGATTTGACACCGCTGAGCTTTTTTTGTGGGGCTACGCGAAAGACCGTGTTTATGCAGATAAACCTTAAGCACTTGAAAACCAACATTCATCAAGTTATGGCTGAGATACCGCCCAATATGTGTCAAAAAGTGGTCGAAAATTACCTCAAAAGAATCGATGCTTGCAACAATTTGCGTAGTGGTCATTGAAACGATGTAGTGTTTCACACATAATGTCAAAGTTCAAGCTTTATAATAAAAAAGAAATATCATGAAAAAAAATATTTTATGTGTTTTATTTACGGTTACTTTTGAAACCGCAAAATGGATAACCCATTACATTCTTTTAAAGTTTAAACAAAAAAATAATTTGATTCAAAATAGCTTTTAACGGCCTTTAGTCCAAAAAATTGGCGTTTCGTCCCGGCGATCTCACTTGGACTCATAAGTTGGCTAGTGAGTGCCTTACCAATACGCACTTTTTGTTAAGTTCAATTCAACTGACATGGAAAAACACCTTCTTATAAAAAATAATTTGCTGGCGCAACAGCTCATGAAGAACCAGAAGTGACAGTCAAACGTACTAACCATTACGCCACGGACTCCAGTTTAAGTTTAATTTAAGAATTAGGTTCAACTTGTGACTTTATAAATTTACAGCGGGTTTTAAAACTATTTCACTAAATTTGATAACAAAATTTTTAAAAATAAACCATTTATCCACACATGTTCTGCATTCCAAGTGAAAATGAATTCAAAACGAATTTTAATTTCATTTAAAATGAAATAACGTGTTCTGCATTTCGAGTTGATTCTACTCCTTCAAATTCACTTCGAATTCATTTTCAAATAGTCAAAATAACCTGTTACAGACAATTTGTATACAAACGGTTCATATTCGGAATGTAGAACACGGATTTTCATATTCAGAACCCTAAGATTTCACATTCGGAATGAGCTATTTACAAGCTTTATTTTATGTGGAATACAGAACATCTAAAATGTGGAATACAGAACATCCAAATTCACTTTCGTTCCTCAAATTCACAAAAAAGTGAAATGCAGACCATGTGCGATTATTTAGGTGGAGTTTTAGCGAAAAAATTCAACATATACAAATTTACTTACCTCATTTATCTTTTAGAATTAATAAAATGTTTGTCATGCAAAATACATTTCAAAGCCAATATCACTGTAAAAGAAAGAAAAAGTTGTTAGTTTTGTATCAAGCTAGTAATAAGAATAAGAACATATAATCTTGACATGACTAAGGCCTGTTTGCTGATACGGAACATAAATAGTTATGTAACGCTTATTCCTTTGCACCAAACGTAAACTCAAACATAAAAATCCTTAAGTCGAACATAACTTAGGTAAAGGAAAAAGTGACACATAAGATATTTCATTTTTGTTCACTTTTGTTTTTGAATTATTTGCAAATAATTGTGAAGATATTGCTAAGAAAAATTATTAAATAATTAATTAAAAATGGACATAAAATAAAATTTCAGTGTGTTTTGTCAATAAAAAAATTAAAAACAAAAAATGGATGTGATTGAAGATGATGTGGAAATTCTCGAAATTTTGGAAGTAGCAGTTCCTCGACAAGTTTATGAAAAAAACGAATATTTTTGCTTTTTTGATGAACTGTACTTTTACAAAAGGTTTCGCTTCAGAAAGGAAATACCGCTACTCGTTTTGGAGAACATATAATGTTATTTGGAAAGTCGATCTGACAGGTTTTGTTATTGAGCAGCACCTATCTAAAATTCATATAAAAAAGTTAATCATTAACCCTTATTACGATAGGCGTTTCGCTTAAATGACGAATGTTATTTTCAAATATTTGTATTACGATTGGCGTTTGACAGTCATTTTTCTCAGCGTAACGCCTTAATTCGAGTGGAACTTACATTTTTTTTGGAAAAAACTTCACTCATCGTTATTACAATATGCGTTACGCCTTGCTTATACGCCAACTAAAACGCTCTTTTTTGTCGAACAAAAATATTTAAACGGCTCGTCGCGAAATTGCCTAAAAATATAAGTTTTGTTGTTTTGTATATTCTTTTTTTAATACTTTTTATTAAGTTTGGGTTTATAAAATGCTGAAACGAAATCCATCTCTTGAAACTAATTTTAAGGGAAGAGGAGGTATCACAAAATGCACAAAACAAAACGAAATTGGAATCAAAAGCACAACATTGAACTAAGACCGAATTTAAAACACACAATATCCTTCTTCTAAAGCAAGGCTAACTTCTTCAGCCTAAAGTATGCATTACAAATCTGGAAAGAAGAGAATAGTCGTAATTGAAAATATAAGGAACTTGATTTGTCCATTTATTTACTTCGTTTCGTTTCGTTTTTTTTTTTTTTTTTTTTTTAATAATCTACACGCGCTCAAGGGATTATGAATACTCTTTAAATGTTTCAACACAGCGCGGGCGTGAGGGTGAGGTTAAGGAAGAGAAAGAATGATAGGAAAGATGTGTTGCGCGATATTCGGAGACTGTAGGTGGTTGTTGTCTCAGATTTTATCTCCAGGGATGGCGGCTGAACTAATGCGGAGAAATTTCCGTGTCTTATTTATCGATGTCCCTTATAATTCGCATTAATTTTTTTATTCTTTCTCATATTTTATCGGTATACTAGTTTTACTCAATCACATGTTGTTAGTTCTATGCCTAAACAGCATGTAATGAGTAAACCAGCAACTCATTGTATGACATTTATTTTTAGAATTGGTTTTTAATGGAAAAATAAGAAGACATAGACTACGGCAGGGATCGAAACTATGACCATGAGGTTGACAGGCGAACACACAACTATCGCGCAACGGCCACCCCCAATCTGGTAAATCTCACGGTTTTAATATGGATCTAATTAATCTTCTTTCTCTAATTATATGAATTCTGTTGGTTTCTTCTCCTCTCTATTCTTTATTATTTTCGATGTTCGCATTTCTTGAAAATAAATGCAGCCGCAATATTTATTTTGCTATTTTTATTAACCAAATCGACAAAAAATGAATATGAATTTAAAAATTATTACAGCTGCTTTGAAAATTATTTTTTTCAAACTCAGCTGCTTATGTGGAACGTATGTGGAACCGACAATAAAACGCTTAAAAAGTGACTCGACATAAAAAGTGAGAGTTGTCGTTCAAGATAAACGCCAATCGTAATAAGGGTGATTACCTTTTTCAGGAATAATTCCGTGACTCCTATTAACCAGCTCTTGGTTGCTTTGCAATTTTTACAACAGGAAACCATTTCATTAGTATAGCCGATTTTGGTGGAACGCATGTCCCAACAGCTTCGAGACTAGTGTAGTGTTGAAAGTTTCGAGAGCAATAGCGAGTCTTGCAATTGGTTATGTAAAATTTCCTAAAAATAAATATTCATATTCAATTTAAAAATCTTTCAAAATAGGAGACTCAACTTATCTTCAAAAGTCTTATTTAATGACCAAGAAACTCTGCAGAGCAGTTTTATATTGAATCTCAAATTCAATCCTGGGGGTAATGTAAAAAGCTTTTGGGATTTTAAAAAGAAGATACCCTGTTTTGGCTAGAGTGAAACTAAGCACTGTTCTCACAATTGTGATTGCCACCTGTACTTTATACAATATAATAAGAAATAATGGTATAGTCGATGACCCTCCTGAAATTCTTGATATTAATAATATTAAAATCAATTGCAAAATCATATTCATTAAAATCCATACAAGCTCTTGTGATAGGATTATGCTTGGCATAACTAGTACTGTGGTAAGGAACATTTAAAAAATCACAGTTACGCGGGCGCAAGTTTCGAGAAGGCGCATAAATAAAAAACATAAATAACAAAACCGGACAGTCAATATTACAATTCAAAACATCAAAAGCAAAAAGTATTGAGTTTAATTTTCTTCTCTGAGCAAGAGGTTTTAGATTAATTAAAATACACCTCGTCTCATAAGATGGAACATTAGAATAACCAAAAATTTTCAAATCATCAGCAAATAGAAGATATTTAGAAAAAAGTAAGATGTAATGGTAAGTCGTTAATAAAAATGATAAAAAGAAGTGGTCCCAGGTGACTACCTTGAGGAACACCCGAAAAATTTATAATTTCCTTAGACAAGGCATTATCAATTTTCACCACCTGTTTTCTACCTACTAAATAACTCTTTATCCACATTAGGAGCTGAGAGTGGAATCCATACATCTCTAGTTTTCTTAAGAGAACACTATGTTGAACGCGGTCGAAAGCCTTTGAAAAATCAGTGCAAATAGTGTCGACTTGAGATGGCATTTCCATCTGAGATAGACAAAATATTGATAAATTTGTAGTGGTGGATCTACCTTTTAAGAAACCATGTTGGTAAACTGAAATATTATTATGAATAAGATTATACAATTTGTTTTTTACAACAGCTTCGAAAACCTTAGGAATTAACTGCAGTTTTGCACTTGGTCTGTAATTTTCAGCCGAACTTTTTGTACCTGATTTATGAAGGGGAGTTATTATAGAGTATTTCCATTCATCTAAGAACTCACCATTACTTAAAGAAAGGTTAAATATTATACAAAGTGGAGTAGCAAGTATATTAGCACAAGTTTTTAAAAGAACTGGTGGAATATTGTCTGGTGAATTAGAAAAAATATTTTCAAGACATAAAAGTACTTGTAAAACATTGTTTACAGATAACTGCAAATTACCAATTTAACCACAGGATCTGAATTTATTGTGTTGGCATAATCTAATTTGAGATCAATAAAATTAGATTGAAAAAACGACGCAGTTATTGCAAATTATATTAATATCATCGGACAGCACATTATTATAAGTGATGATAGATGGAATCCCAATTGAGTTTCTTTTCGTGTTCATAACTATATGACCAAAAACTCTTAGGGTTATTCTTAATATTCGATTCAAGAGACGAGATGTATTGCTTATATAATTTTTTTTTTCAGAAACTCATACTCCCTTCTAATTTGTTTGAACTGTTTATTTAAATGAATTGAAGATTTTTTAATTTTATTTAGTTTATTCATGACATTTTTCAGTCTTGATATACTTTTGTTGAACCAAATAATAATTGAAATAAAAGGTAACTTTTGTTTCATTCAAAATAAGAACTAGGTTTATTTAATTTAAATCCAGGATGTGTTTTATGATGACGTTGAAATTCTTGAAATTGGAGGTCATTGTCAAATACATATGCATATGTATATATGTACGAGAAAAATGAATATTATTCTTTTCTTTGTTGCTCATTGACATCGTCGTTCAGTGTTTCAGCTTAAAAATTTGCACAAAATCTTTTCTGAGAATCTGAACTCCTTTGGCATGAAGCTCCGGATTGAGTACGCTCAGTACGGCGCCATGCAATTTCTTTGTCCTTCCATGTAGCAACATCCTTTTTTTATTTTTAAGCACGTCTTTTTCTTATAATGAATACATTGCAGGAGCAATGATTTTTCGTTTATTGAAAAGTTAGGATTTAATCTCCCCTAACATCAATGCATTTGTTACATCTTGAGATAACCTTTTTTAAACCCTCAAAAAAAAATAAATTTTCCTCTTTTTCTGCAAAATACCCATTTATTGCCGACTTGAGTTCTTCATCATCCGAAAATCTTTTTCCACGAAGACATTTTTTCAAATCCGGAAACAGGAAATAATAACTAGGGGCAAGCTCTGGACTATAGGGTGGGTGTTGGATTTCTTCGAAATCACAATCTTGCGCAGCAGCCTTGGCAACTCGCGCCGCCGTGTGAACAGGAGCGTTGTCATGAAGAAACAACACACCCGCTGCGAGTTTACCCCGTCTTTTCTTTTTAATTTCCTCCCGCAAATTATGCAAAGTGGAAGCGTAGGATGTGGCGTTGATGGTTTCACCTTTTTTTTGTACTCAATGAGCAAGATTCCCTTTGAGTCCCAAAAAACTGTGGCCATGAGCTTCCCGGCAGACGGAGTGACTTTGAACTTCTTCGGGGGTTCTGTTCCTTTTTTATGCCACTGCATGGACTCTTGTTTGCTTTCAGGGTCATAGTGGTGAACCCATGTTTCGTCCCCAGTAACAATTCGATCCATAACACCGTCCGCGTTCTCACTACACATCTCCAAAAGCTCTCTACAGCATGCGATTCTCAATTTTTTCTGAGGCGCTGTGAACATTCGTGGCACCCACCTTGCACTGACTTTTGAAAGGTTAAGATGGTCATGAAGAATGGTGTGAATGGTACCAGTTGAAAGCTTGGTAATCTCTGCCATCATTTTCACCTTTATTCGGGCATCCTCGAGAATAAGTTTTTCGACTTCTTTGATGCTTTCTCCCGTACAAGCAGTAGCCGGGGCGCCGGAGCGAGGGTCGTCTTCAATTCTCTCTCTGCCTCTCTTGAACTCACTTGACCACTTTTGCACAGTTGATAATGAAGGTGCGTATTGAACGCCCCTCGTATGTGCAACATAGCTAATAACAAGATATATGTTTCGTATCCGCAAAAGGGCCTAAGTTGAATATGTATTTCTGTAACCAATAAAAACATGATTAGCAAATGATCGCTAACGGGCGCTCATTAAACACTTATAAACACGTAATAACAGAAAAAGGAATTTTTATATTTAATTTTATTATAAGCTTAATACAAGCTAGACATAAGACTAACATAAAATTTCTTAAATCTATGCCTAAATAAAAATTGATTGAATGGTTGATATATTCGAAGAGCGAGAGTTATATAAGATGGGTGAGTTTCAAATAGTTAGTTTTAAAGAAGGCTTAGGGCCATTTTCTTCACTACAAGTTGAACTCAACTTGAGGATTTTGTTTTTCTTCACTCAAAGTTGACAGTTTCAACTTTCGATTCTCAACTCTCGAGTTGATCAACTTCTGGTTTTCTCAACTTCCGAAAATAGTAGAAGTTGAGAGAGCAAACTTGAATTAGTCTTTTTCTATATACAAAATTTCGTAATTTTTTTCCAAAAATTTATTTACAATTTTATGTTTATAATAATATAAATTTAAAAACGGAATTGCAAAAAAATCGTACACCAATTTTCGAAATATTGAATTTTCAAAAAAAAAAAAAAAAAAAAATATTATTTGGTATGGAGTATTATTTAGAATTCAAAGGACTTCTTATATAAACATTTTAATCGAAATCCGTTGAGTTTTTTTTATGAGAAATTCCAAAATCAAAAAAATGGTTTTAGGGCGGTTGAGCCAGTGGTCGGCCACCTAACTTTTTTTTTTTACGTTTGACTGTCCCTTAAAATTTAGTTCTTTGAATTTTTGATATAAAATTTAGTTTATCTGATTCTTTGGAATGTCTACATTTCGAAATTCTTGTTTTTTCAGTCAATTTGCCATACAAAACGAAATATTTCAAAAAAATTAAATGAAAGTGTGATTCTTATGAAGTCGGCCCCTAAAATCCAGAGTTTGGCCACATGAGTTTCCAGTAGTCGGCCTCAATATAAAAATTTATATTTTCATATTAAATATATGTCTATTTCCAATTTTATAGAATTTAGGTATCCAGAAATCATCTTAATATTTAATTAAATAAAAAAAATGTGATGGTAAGATTTTATTTGGTCTAAGAATTCCATTTCATATTAGGTACAAAGCCAGACTTTTTTTTACAAACGTTAATTAATACGAGTAGCAAAAAAATACATTTAATTTATATGAATATGAAAACTAACATTAATAATAATATTAACTAAATGCCTTTAAGACCTAAGGTCTTTTTTAATGCAACGTGAATTGCACGGCACGAATTAGTAGGAATAGAAAGATATGAATATATGAAGCTACTAAGTTTTTTTTACGTGTAATAAATATTTACATATTTCAGGCAAATGTTATTGAACATTGATTTAGATAAAACAACAAAAAAGCAACTTATATTTGTATTTATACTTATGAAAAAGTTTGGTTTTCTTAATATGTTTTCTTGTTTCTGAAATGTTTTGCCATTTCTATGGTATATCATATATAGTAATGTAGTGTGGGCGGTCAGTGGTTGGACAAGATAATGAAATTATTACTGCTAAAATCACTTAGGTCCATGGAAAATGCATTTGTTGAGTACACCGACCAGAAACATTATTGGCCGTTTGATATTAATTTAATAATAAAAGCCATTTTCGATCGCATCTGGCCACTTTCTGACCTACCAAAAACCTACTTGTCGGGCATAGTTTTAACATAGTGACGAGGCCGCCAGAGGAAGGAACACTAGTTGTACCAAATGCTTTTATATGCACTGAATACAGAGTAGTTAGCCTCCTTATGGTTTCCTAATGAATCATTATGCAATTTGTTGTATCATTTGGGAACCAAGCCAATACCTGATTTCGAAAACAGGCAGAAGGATGTTTCGTTGACGTTATCAAAATACATGAAGCATCTATTCTATTGTTGCCTAAAAAGTATTTTAATTCCTCGCCTTCTTGGTATAACAAAGAACTTCGTTCACTAAGAAATAGGAGGAACAAACTTTGTAAACAATTTCTTATTTCGAAATCAAATCATGACCTCTTAAATTATATCTCATGTTATAACAACTTCTCCATTTTGAGTGAATATTTATACGCCAGTCACCTTTTCCAAATTCAATCAGACTTAATTTCAAACCCTATGCACTTTTTAAAATTTATTAATTCAAAAAGAAAATCTGGTGGTTACCCTTCAACACTGAAATACAACGCTTCCTCATCAACTGATCCTCAAGTTATCTCGAATCTTTTTGCAGATTTCTTTGATGAAGCATTTTCTCCTGGCAACAAGGACTACTTCAACTATATGAATGGTTGCACCCAAACCACTTTATCTTCAATAAATATATGTGTTCCTTCAGCAAATAAAAAAATCCATCTGCTGAAGGATGATTACTCTTCGGGCCCTGATGGTGTTCCCCCCGTTGTTCTTAAAAAATGCGTCTCTAGTTTAGCGCAACCACTCACTGCCCTCTTCCAACTCTCGATTTCGCATTGCTTATTTCCGAAAATATGGAAAGACTCTTTCATTATACCAGTGCATAAAAAAGGATGCGAGGGAGATATTTTAAATTACAGGCCCATTGCCAAACTTTCCTGCATACCTAAAATATTTGAGAGCATAATCTATGATTCCTTGCTATTTCATTGTAAGCCATTGTTCTCTGTTAATCAACATGGATTTCTTAGTGGTCGATCTACGACCACAAATCTAACTGAGTTTGTATCCAATACCATCTGTTCCTTGGAAGAAGGCAATGAAGTCGACGCGATTGCAACCGACTTCAGTAAAGCATTTGACAAAGTATCACATAGTATTATTATCATTTTCAAGCTTAAGGAGTATGGTTTTCCATTATTTTTTATAACCTGGCTCCAGACGTATTTAAACAATCGCCGGTACACAGTCCTGTTTAGATCATGCAGCTCAAACCCAATTTGTGCAACATCTGGGGTTCCTCAAGGTAGCCATTTAGGTCCAGATGTTTGAAGAACTCATAGTAGCAAGTCTTCCAGCTTAGAATGGGTTATTGATATTCTCTTTTAAAATGTTTGGACCGTTTTTAATAAACCTGATGATGTTTGTGAGAGTTCACATTTGTCAAAGGTCTATGGACCACTTTAAAAAAATTGCATGCCTTGGTCGCACTAAGGTCTGTATTAGAATAAATTTTTATTATAATTTATTATTATTATTTCGGTCTTGTAGATTACTTCTAGGAAACCCGAACTCCCGAATTGCCTATTTCAATTTAAAATGTTTATCTAATTTTGTTCAGTACTGAAGAAAGTGCATCTTTCGTGTAGTTATAAAATATTCTTTTTCTCTTCGTTGTTTCCATTTTTAAAGTTCTTTATAACAACATACTAAACAAATTTTCGAAATTTGTATATTCATGATCATTTTTTTAGACATTGTAAATGTATACGTTTTAATATTTATATATGTCAAACCAGACTGTTACATCTCTATTCCCCAACCTGAAGACGAAAACCGACGAAGATCGCCGTTCAGACGTAGTTTACAAAATAAATTGCCAATGAAAAACGGATGAATCTTGCAATTTTTGCTACATCGGCACCACCAAACAACTCCTTCTGCAAAGAATGGCGAACCACAAGTCAGATATTCGCCTGAAAAGTTCTGAGAAGACGGCACTGGCTTCTCACAGCGTTGATACCGTTCACACACCAAACTTGGAGATCCTTGCAACAGAAACACATACATCTAAACGTTACACACTAGAGACACTGCATATAATTAACAACAAAAATAATATGAACCGCAAACAAGACACACAAAATATATCAGCCGTTTACTGTTTCATACTAACAGTAAATATCATTAAACCTAGACTAATCTTCAAATAAGAAGTGTTCAAAATCTGTTTTTTAATCTGTTTTTTTAAATATTTTAAGCAAATTATTGTTTAGCTTAGTGTAATCTTAAAATTTAACGTTATGTAGGTCATATTTTGTTCGTTTACTTGTATATACTCGTATATGTTCAAACATTATATCTCTTTTTAATTTTGTATTTTGTAAATAAAGGCACCCCTAAAGAAGACGGCAACCACCGTCGAAACGTTGGGAAAATAAAATGAAAATTGCTTTTAACGACCAATAAAGCCGATGAGAATCACTTTTTAAAAATTCTCCAAAGTCCACATGTATACGTTTTATTTATAAATGCGAAATTCTTTAATAAGTGTCTTACAAGACCAATTAGGTATAATAATGGCGAGTGCAGTAAGTTTTTCTTACGAAAAGCAAAAAACGTCTCAATACTAGTGGAGTATGTTGCAAGTTCTCCGTGAGTAAAAACAAGGTACGGAAGTTAGTAAATTGTTTTACTGTAACTCACTTACAGATCTATTTACAGTAATATTTCTTAAAAAAATTAATTATATTTGTAACTTATCTAAGTAAAACTTACATAATGTAATCTCAGCCTCTATACTAATAGGTCAAGATCCCATATCCGGCAGACATACGTCATTTTATCATAGCTGTTTTTTTATCTCCGAAAAGCTCCATTCGTTCTTATCTACTTTGGTATCTATTCACAGAAAAAAAATCAGCTTTGATTAAATGACGTATGTCTGCCGGCCCTGGAATCTTACTCTACAGGGTGGCGCACGAATCGTGCTACAAAAATAAAACGTAATAACTTTTTTTCAGTGAGAGTAATCGGCTTATTTTTTTTTTATTTTATAGGCTACTATTTAGATTTATCAAAATGAATGCTTGGGATACTGAAAAAAGGATTTGGATAGTGCAGCGATACCATTCTTTGCAGTCCGTTATTTCCATCCAAACGGAATTTAGTTTGTCGGCACACTCCCGAGTAGATGAACCATTATGATGTTTGCCGAATCTCGAAGTATCGAACGAAGACAGTATCATCGAGATCCCAATGTTCGGGTTCAGGATACAATCGTGGCTGTTGGCAACACAGGCAAATCCAAGTGTTTCGACTCGAAACTTATCGGGCCAAATTGGAGTTAGCAGTCATTACAGTTTAAGTCATCATGAAGTATCCCATGATGACTTAAACTTGTTTCCGTACAAAGTCCAAATTACAAACAAGTTAAGCCCTCAAGATTTGCCTGTTTGCCTGGAATGTTGCCGAAAAATGATTGCAATGACCGAATAAGACAACACATTGATAAATTGTTTGTTCATGTCTGATGATGCTCATTTTGACTTAAACGGCAATGTTAACAGCAAAATTGCCGTATATGGAGTGAATCTAATCCAGAAATGCTCCATGAGACGGAACTGCACCCAGAACGAGTCACTGTGTGGTGCGCAGTTTCATCAAGGTGTATTGTCGAGCCATACTTCTTTGAAGAAAACGGTGTAACACAAACTGTCAATGGGGAAAGTTATTTAAAGTTGTTGAAGGAGTTTTTTTTACCCAGAACTTCGCCGAAGACGTATCCCTTTCAGCAGGATTTGGTTTCAACAAGATGGAGCAAGTGCACACGTAACCACACAAGTTATGGCGGAGGTCCAACGAAAATTCCCAAACAAATAGATATCCAGCAACTGCCTTTTCCGCTGGCACCCAAGGTCACCTGACCTGACTGCACCAGACTTTTTTTGTATTGGGTTATGTCAAGCAGGAAGTGTTCAAAAAGAAACCCAGGAATTTGACTGAATTGAAGCAGTCCATTAAGACAATAATTGAGGCGATCCCAATTTCAACCCTTAAGGCCGCAATGAACAATTTTCTGATCAAACACCGCATATGCGTGGATGAGCGTGGAGGTCATTTGCGGTCTATCATCTTTAAAAACCATTAGTTATTTAAAATAAAATTTAATTTTTAATCCAATAAAAAAAATTAATGAAATACATCGATTAAAATAAAAGTTATTTAAATTTCTTATTGTAGCACGATTCGTGCGCCACCCTGTATAAACCCAATAGGCCGACATAAAAACACGTGTCTTCTATAGTCGGCCCCCTAATATCTCTTAACGGTAACAGGCGGGGGCGAGCTCGGGAGAATTGAAAAAAATTGCGTCTTAAAGCCGGCGCCCCTAGTAAATTTTTAACAAACAATATTTTTTAAGTTTTATAGCCAAAAACAACAAATATAAATTATTCATCTACATTCGATAGTTTGGCAATTTTAGCTTTTTTTAAAAATAACATCCACTATTTTTTTTCTATCGAAAAGGCACATTTCAAACGAAAGCAAAAACTTGAGCCAAACATGCATTTTTAACAAGAAAACCAGTAGGTACAATGGAATGAAATTTTGCACCGTGCAAGAAAAATTGTTAGCCTTTTGGAAAATATTTTTTGCCGGGACGTTAAACGAAAACTTTTGCTATTAACTTGCACTTTACAACGAAGTGACCCACTACTAGAGGTGGCCGACCTCACATACCATCACCCTATACCGTTAATAACAAAATAGGTATGTAAAAAAAAAAAAAAAACAAACAGACAGACGCAATTGCGGGATCCACTTTTTTGGTGTTCTCTGTCATCGTAATGGTAAGTTTTATTATCTCGAATTCGATTTTTTTCCAAATGCAAAACTTGATATAGTATTACCTACATAACGGAAAAACGATTTGCACTGTTCCACATTAACACAGTTAACGCATATTGTTTATAACTGAATTTTGATCTTGCTTTGATATTTTTGAGGTAATTATTCTCAAGATTTAACCTTGTGTTTTGATATCCTTTGCCCTTTTTTCTTCGTTTTATGGTTTATTTTGATTTTTTTTCAGTATAGTTCGTGAGAGGTTGTTCGTCCAGACAGAAGAATTAAGCAATGTGAGTGGACGTTATAAAACATAGTATAAATTTGTTATAATAAAATATTTTGCTTTTAGAAGGCCGAATTAGTTTTAACTCTCTACAAGGTAAGAAAAACAAAACAATTTAACCGAAAATATATTCAAATAATTTGTTTTTAAAATATTTTTAAGTCCGGGATTATCCCGGGATTGAAATTTTGTAATCCCAAAATCCCGGAATTGAAACGAACATTCCGGGATTGCAATCTCTAGTTTGCTAATATGTATTAGTATTTATTTTCACGGGGTGAACCATATGGGTTATTGGCGATAATAAAACACGGCTATAAAGACGACATATAGCTATGTATGTATTTATGGCGTTTTTCTTTTTTAATTTTAAAATTTAAAGATTTCACTTCTTCGGCTTTTTTTTTTTTTTTTTTATAACCTACACGCGCTCAAGGGATTAAGAATACCCTTTAAATGTTTCAACACAGCGCGGGCGTGAGGTTAAGGAAGAGAGAGAATGATAGGAAAGATGTGTGGCGCGATATTCGGAGACTGTAGGTGGTTGTTGTCTCAGATTTTATATTAGGGATGGCGGCTGAACTAATGCGGATAAATTTCCGTGTCTTATTTATCGATGTCCCTTATAATTCGCATTAATTTTTTTATTCTTTCTCATATTTTATCGGTATACTAGTTTTACTCAATCACATGTTGTTAGTGTTATGCCTAAACAGCATGTAATGAGTAAACCAGCAACTCATTGTATGACATTTATTTTAAGAATTGGTTTTTAATGGAAAAATAAGAACACATAGACTACGGCAGGGATCGAACCTGTGATCGTGATAATTTATTAATGAAAGATATTCATTAGTTTTCCCAACGTTTCGACTGAGTTTTCAGTCTTCTTCAGGGGCACTTTATTAACCATGAAACAAAATAAGAGAAACATTTGTATGTTTACATTTAATTGTTAAGATTTTACACTTACAATCATATGAACGAAACTATTATTATCGAATAACATATATACACATAAAAATTTAAAAAATGACAGTTTTGTGATTGAATATTTAAATTAAAAACACTTCTTCTTAGTTAGAAGTTTAGTCAACAACTGTTAAATGAAATATTCTTTTAAAGGAGCAACAAAACTATTAATGTATGTATGTATGTATCGCAGTTATGTAGAGACTAGGGAACAGTACATTGACGAGATACCCTGTGTATCCTGCTTCCTGTTCATGTTATTTTTGTTATTTAAAATGTGCAAAGTTTCTAACGTATATCGTTTCGATGTATGGTTTTCCGTTTGAAGAATTTGCACATTTTTAAAGTTTGGAGCATGATTTCTTTCTAAGCTGTGACTAGCAAGAGCTGTTTTTTGAGAACTTTTGGACTTGATATCAGATTTGCGATTTGAGATCCTTTGTTTTAAAAGCTGCTTGGTAGTGCCAATGTAACATAGTTCACAATTTTCTCTTTCGTTGCCTAAGCAATTGATTTTATATACAACGTCTGTACTTTGATTCTTTTCACTTTTCTTGTTAAGTTTTGTAAACAGTGTGTTAAGTGTTTGGTTGGATTTGTAAGCAACAGTGACATCTTTAGTTAGTTTTGCTAGCGATGGTTTTCTTAAAACTTTCAGCAAGTTTCAGCACGTAAGCCATACTTTTGAAATAACCTGCTCCTGCATGTTTATTTCTCTGTTGGTGATTGGTTTGGTGTTGTGCTATTAATTCGCGAATCATATCTAGCGGATACCCATTATCAAAAGGATTTTTGTTATTTTCTCTTTGTTGGCGGGATGGAGTTTCTTTTCCCTAATCGTAAGGACTTTCTTAATAAGGTTGGAAGCCGTATTGACTTTAATATGTTTCGCTTGATTTGATCGAAAATTGACGATTTTTCCAGATACTGTCTCTTTCTGATGCCAGTCAATGGTGAGTCTGTTTCTCTCACGATTAATTTTTACGTCCAAAAATGGTATCGTTTTATTTTTTTCCTTTTCCACCATGAATTGGATTTTGGAGTTGAATGCGTTAAGACTTTGCAAAACTTTGTCAATTTTACGATTTTCCATTACAGCAAATATGTCATCAACGTATTTGGTGATGAATTTTGGCGGATTTATTGAATTGAACGTTTCTTCTAACAAAAAATCTAAGACAAGGTCGGTGATGGTAGGTGAAAGTGCATTCCCAATTGGGATTCCATGTAATTGTTTATATATGTTGTCTTTATATTGAAAAAGGTTGTTATCCTTCAAACAGAAGACAAACATTTCCAAGAACTTATTTAAGCTAAGGCTTGTGTGTTCACTCATAATACTCCACTTTTTTATGTTTATCGCCACCTGCACCGGAATATTCGTGAAAAGTGACACCGCATCGAAAGAAACTAATACTTCATGTTCCCTTAGTTCTAATTCTCTTGTTTTTTTCAATAAACTCGAACGAATTTTTTACAGTGTACTTTGAGTTGCGAGTAACACTCTGTAGAATTCTACCTATGTACTTAGACAATTCATAACATGGGACTTTCATAGACGACACAATGGGTCTCAGTGGTAAATTCGGTTTGTGGATTTTTGGCAATCCATAGATGGAAGGGAGCTGTGCGGTGTAAGTTGTCATGTTTAACTTTTCTTTGTAAGTTATCAATTTGTTTGTGTGTAGGTATTTTACAAATTCATTGTTCTTATTTTGAAGAGAAGAAATTGGATTAGTTCGTATTCCTCTGTAGACGGAACGGTCTGACAACAATTCTAGCGTTTTATATTCGTACTCGCTTTTATTCATAGCTAAAGGTAATGTCACCTTTGTCAGCTGCGACGATTATAATGTTTTTGTTTCGTTTTAAGAAAGCAACTGTCTCTTTTCTCACTTTTGAGACATGTTTTTCTTTTTTAGCTTCGAGTAAAGAACTCAGCTGTCAAGAAAAGATCTGTGTTACTTTTTTAGCTCAGACACATTTAATCTCTCAACTCGTGTTTCCTTTTTTAATTCAGAGCTAAATCGGGGCATGAACCATTAGCACAGAATAAAATGACCGATCAAACGGAGCAAAGTACTGGGCGCGGCTAACTTTACTCATAATTTTAACAATAATCACTAAAGTAAAAACAATTAACAACAAAAACTAATTCGGAAAACAAAAGCTTTGGATTTGCTGGTAAATGACAGTTCTGCGCTTAAGTTTATTTCAAAATTAAATCGGAGATATCTGACCATGCTCTACTCAGATCTAAATATAGATCGGTTTACTCAGGCTCTGCTCGGAGATAAAAAAGAAAAACGCCAATAGACGACGATCTTCGGGATTACAAATTGAAAGGCCATATGTTAGTAACATTAACTTAAATCTGGCTTTGATGTATTTTTCGTAGGTGAATACAAATTGGGTGGCAATGGCGCAGTGGATAAAGTGCTTGATTGCTAACTAGGACGTGTGGGTTCGATCTGTATTTCTGTACCTCCAATTATAATTGGATGTCGCCCGTGGGTTAAAATGAGACAGTCAATACCTGGTTCTCAAATCCACTGTGCCAAACTAATGCCGTGCAATTCAGGTTGCATTTAAAAGACCTTAGGTCTTTCAGGCATATAGTTAAATTAAAAAAAAATTACATTCAAATTTATTGGCATAGTTTCCCCCTTTTGTTAAAATCGAATTATCATCAACACTATCTAAGTCGTTGACCCTCTATTCCTCTTTGGTAAGATGGTTTTCCTATGCAGCTAAATTCAACGCACAAGAAACTATTCATTGAATTTTTTTAAGGTACTATGAATGCGCAGTATTAAGAACAAGGCAGCTGTCCCAAAAACTGCAATTTACTTTAAAAAAGTAGCCAACTTTTTTAATATAGGGCATGCGTTGTTAATAAGGATCAAAATCCTAATGCGGGATAGTGTATTCGTGAAAATAACTAACCAATCAATTGTGTGTGCTTATACTTAAAGCAAAATCAAAACGTTTTGATTTTTGTTCAATCAACGAATAATATATTAACATGCATTTGAACAGTGTATATCCCGCATTTAACCTCTAGCATAATAAATGAAAGCAAAGCAGTTACAATGTTCCATTAAACAGCTTGTATTATCAACTATTTATGCACATATTGTACAATTATGTAAATACTCAAATATGCACCCAAATTTATACAAAAACTTAGCTAATTTTTAAAGAAGGTATATTATATTTTGGAAACAAGAGTTTTTAAGTCTTTAAAGTATCCACCCCTAAACAGACGTTCTTACTTTTGGGTATCAATCAAACGTTCCACATTTTTTGATAATCTTGCCATGTACATACCTATCTACTTAAAAATGTACAAAATTTAATAAGCCAACAACTTACCATACAAAATTAATCCTTCACATTGTTCATTTGGTTATTTTTCTCACTTATATTTATTATAATTTGTTTACAAGAACACGAAAGATGCAAAAAAAACAAATTGTATAATTTGGTATGAATTTATTCATTGAATTACTTTTTTTTTTTTTGCAACTTCACCACACAAAAATATAACAAAATAAAATGCTTTAAATTGAAGACACAGCGTTTTCACATAAATTTCACTTAGAATTTCAATAAATATAGCACATTGTGTATTGTTTAAATAATTTTTAAAGAAATTTAAACGTATTTAACAAGATTTTTAGACGAAATTAATTTTTATACGAAAATATTTGACATTTTCTTTTTGGTTTATATTTGGAGTGTGGTGGAGGTAGGCTGGGCTGTTGGATAGAAAAATCCACGCTGTGCTCAGAAAACGAGGCAAATGACGCCAAAATATTGTAATAGAAGTGTGAAAAAACCTCCTTATCAAACAGACATTTGTAAATTTCCACAAGCAGGTAGCGCTCGTAGAGCAATTAGTTGTCAGTGTTGCGTCAGTTAAAAAAAATGTCAAATCCATTGAAATGGAAAGCGAGGTAAGCTTGCTTTTCAGAATAGCTAGTTTGGTTACATTTTTGTCAAGAAATTATTAAAATTTTTAAAAATTATTAAGTGAAAAAAAAGATGTGAACTTGCAATAAACAAACAAACATTGTTATATGTTTTTTTTTTGAGTTTTATGCGCGTATAAGTTGAAAAGTTGCCGGGTAATGTGATTTTGGTTCGTTTTACAAATTGTGTGTGTTGGTTGGTCTTTTTGATAAAATGCATTAAAATGCGTGATTTTTCTTTTTGGTTTAACTTTTCTTTTGTAATTAAGTGAAAACTAACAAATTGGTAAGTCTATTTAAAATTCATATATATAAATAAACCGAATTGAGTGTGGTTGAAACCTAGAAGTAGTTTTAATAGCTAACAATTTATTTTTTGTGATAATAAACAGACTACGGGCTAAATGTTTGTACATATCTCGTCTGCAATTGCTTGGCATTCCATAGTTTCTAGTTATTTTCTAAGATAAGGGAATAATACAAAGGAAGATACTGCTAATTAATACTGTTAGGAGATTGTTTCTAATTTAATATTAATTACATTTACAGTTTAAGATTTTTATAAGTGGGATAAGCGAAAAAATCACCAAATTTCTGACAACAATGGACATCCTGACATAAATGTGGCTCTAGGTGTGAACTGAGTTATTATTGGAAATTATTGAATATATAGTTTTTAATAGTAAACCAATTTTCAATGTTTAGTTACAAAATCAGAATGAATAAAATAATTAAATATAAAACAAACATTCTGAAAAAATATCGAATAAAGAACTAGATACATAAAACAAATTATTTACAGTAGATTCTTATTCTCATTTCAACACCCCCACTAGGATCTATCTTTCAAACCCATTGATCTAGCACAGCAATTTGTTTTTTCGGTTGGTAGTCCTTTAGTTAAAATGTCAGCAACCATTTAATGTCGATTTCGTTTCAATAAATAGGATTCGCTACCAATATTTTTTTGTTTTGAAACGAACGATTACGGACCGAATCTCTTTTTGGGACTGTGTGTGTTGCTTGGCAGCTCTAAACAAAAACAAATCTTCAATTCGTTAAAACATCATTATTTTGTTTTAATTTCCCGATTCCGACGCGGGGGAGTTCCTAAACCCACTTGCACTTTTTTAATATTTGGTTCCAAGAAGTTTTTACAATTTTATTTTATTTTTTAATATATTAATTTACTTTTTCTGTGCACTGCCACTAAATAAAAATTAATTCACAACACAACAATTTAGAAACTTCAAAACAATTATTGTTTTTTTTTTTAAACTATGCGCGCACTCAAGGGGTAATGAATACCCTTAAAATGTTTATACACAGTGCGAGCGATTAGGAAAATGGGATAGGATTAGACAGGAGATACCGATGTACATTGGTTTTAAATGCCTGATTATCGCAATGGGAGGGAAAAATTCGGTCGGGTAAAGCATTCCACATTCGTGTTGTGCGGCTAAAGAAAGAATCTCTATACTTGGCAGTACGTCCGAAGTTGGGCTCAAGGGTAAATTGATGGGCTTTCCTAGAAGCGTGAGTGTTACGGTTGAATAGTTTAAGGGGAGGAATGCAACTGGCTATTTCACTAGAACACTGTTTATTATAATATCGATAAAATAATGAAAGGCATGAAACATTGCGACGGTGCGAGAGAGGCTCAATTGATTCCACTGGATTTTTCCCACTGGATGGATGGATGGATAGATTTTATTTTTTTCCTTCAGTATGTTACAAAATATATATTTTTACATAAATCATTAAAGCATGGCTTGTGCCGTCTGCCTGATCGACATTAAATCAAAAATAAACATAATTATATATAGTTTGTATTGTAACTATTTACAAGATAAAAAGATGAATGATTATATATAATTATTTTGAGATTAAAAATTTTCATTTATAATATTATTTCTGTAAGTTATTGCTTTTTTGTAGTAGTTTAGAAGAAGTTTTACATCTGATTCACAATTTAAAAGTGTTTTAACTTCATATTCGGATAAAACATAACTGCCTAGATAACATCTGCGAGTTTCTTTAAGAACGGGACATCTTCCAATAAAGTGTAAAACATCTTCTCTCTCCAAGAGGTTGCAAAGACTGCAATAAATCGGTAAATAGGGACGATGTGGTATGTAATTTAACCTTATGAGTTCTCCTCTCATTTTGAAGATGGCGGATATTAGTTCTTGGCTGTTGCGGTTATTGAAGTAATTTCTTTCACCTAGATTGTGATTCAGGGCACTGTATGTTGAGCGGTGAACGGAGGATGTAGCCATATTTATACAATCTATCCTGTATTGTTCATCCACTTTGCAGATGAGCTCGTATAGCATATATTTACGTTGACTTCCGTTTGTTATCCTTGAATAATCAAATTCCATCCCACAATAACCAGCAAGTTCCTCAAGTTTACTAACCCATAATTTTTTTCTTTGAATTACTCTCATAGCAACGATTTTGGGCAGCCTTTCGTTTGGCATCTCAAGAACTATCAAAATATAATCTACGTGCAGCTTCAAGGATTTAACAAATAATGGTGAAAGTCCTGTTTCAATTATCAGCATATAATTGGGTGTTGTACTTGGTAATCCAAATATTCTCTTGATATAGTATCTCAGGAGTTTTTCTACAGTTTCATGCTGACTGTGTCCCCAAGATTGTGCAGCGTACAGCATCACCGATTCCACCACTCCAACGAAAACTTTGTATTTGACGGTATGGTCAATGAATTTATTTGAAAAACATCTTTTCCATATACTCGTAGCACTGATTGCACTTTTTGCTTTAACAAGTTTATCTTTTAAGTGTGGTTCCATGTTAAGATTACTAGAAATCATCATGCCAAGGTATTTATAGTTTTTTACAACTTCGATTTGTTTTCCATTGACGTACCATCGCTCGTTTCTGCATAATTTACCATCTCCTTTTTTGAAAATCATCAACTTTGATTTCCCTAGGTTAACCGTTAAGTTCCACGTTTGACAGTACACATAAAGGCGGATTATCATCAGTTGCAATGATTCCGGCGAGTAAGCGAATAATACCACGTCGTCTGCAAAAAGAAGTGCTTTAATTAACACTCCCGCAAACTCTATTCCTCCAGGTAGACAGTCTGTGAAGTCATTGATATACATCGAAAATAGGTAGGGACTTAAGGAACAGCCTTGTCTTACTCCCATATTTGTTTCGAACCAGTTCCACACCATACTGCTGCCCGGTTTTCTTCATACATGTTTTCAAGTACCTTTCCAAATTTATTACTCATTCCAGTATTGTACAACTTATAGAATAGAGCTCTTCGATCGATGTTATCAAAGGCTGCCTTGAAATCAATGAAGAAGGCGAATAGTTTCTTTTTTCGTTCTAGAAATGTGCCAGCAATGTTCTGGAGTACAAAAATATTGTCTATGGTTGAGTAACCATTTCGGAAACCAGCTTGATGTTCATGGATAAGTTTTTGACTCTCAATCCAATGTGCCATTCTATTATTCAAAAGTTTACTAAATACTTTGTAGGATGCATTAAGAAGTGATATTCCTTTGTAATTAGCTGGGTCCGCTATATTTCCTTTTTTATGTATAGGGAATATTATTGCTTCTTTGAACTGTGGTGGAATAACTCCCGTATCCATTATATTGTTAAAGGCAGTTAACATTTTTTCTTTTAGTTCATTTGTAGCTTATTTAAAGAGTTCAATGGGGATCCCATCTGGACCTGGTGACTTCTGGTCAAGGTTCAATTGTTTTATTTATTGTTTCATCACCTATCATTTTTAAAGCTCTTTCTTGGATTCTGTCCAGGAGACTTAAGTGCGTTATGGGAGCACCTGCCCAAATATGACAATTGTACTCAAGTTTTGGACGAATGAAGGCTTTATAGATTACAGCCAGATCAAAAGGGGAGAAATATATCTTGCATCGTCTCAGGAAACCCAAACATCTTGCAGCATTTTTGGCGACGTCGACTATGTGTTAATTCCACAAAAGGTGGTCAGTGATGCAAATACCGAGAACTGAAAGTTGTTCGGTTTCCTCGGTGCAAGCGCCGCTAATGGACAACGGCATTGGGGGAGGGTCTCGCTTTAACGACAGAAGACAGCATTGGGTTTTTGAAGCATTAAATTCTACGCGATTTTTTCCGAAGGACATGGATGAGAATCTAAAAACGAGTATGAAAAGCTGAGGATACTGTCGTCAGCAAAACAGTATATTGGATTAGAAGTTTCAGACAAGAGATCATTGATGAAAATGAGAAAGAGAGTCGGAGACAGAACGGAGCCCTGGGGCACACCATCATTTATTTTATGAATATCAGACTTGAATCCGTCCAATACAACTTGTATTGAGCGATCCGAAAGGTAATTTCTAATCCAACGAAGAAGAGATTCTTCGATACCAAATGCACGCATTTTCGATAAGAGAGCCTGATGCCAAACTCTATCAAATGCTTTTGAAATATCAAGCGCAATAATCTTACTTTCTCCAAAACTATGTAAAGATTTGTGCCACTGTTCGGTGAGATATACCATCAGATCACCAGTGAACCTATTGCTACGAAAGCCATACTGTCGGTCATTAAGGAGCTTTCGTTCTTCAAGATATTTCTTAAGCTGATAGTTAATCAGCGTTTCCATGACCTTGGAAAGAAGGGACGTAAGTGCAATTGGACGGTATTGTAGTGTGTGTAAGAATCTGTGTACAAATACTTTTTGAATCCGTCTCCAAAAACAGATTCAATACGGATCTGTTTTTCCAAAAAAAAAAATTGGTTTCAATTTGAAACGAATTTGATTTTCAGAAAAAAATTGACGGCGGCGGATCGACGGCAGATCGATGTTTTTGTTGAAACGAAATCGACAAGAGTTATTGTGTATTGTACCAATAATCAAATTTAGTTACGACTTATGTCGATTTCGTTTCCAATAGAAACATCGATCTGTCGTCGATCCGCCGTCAATTTTTTTCTTTAAATCAAATTCGTTTCAAATTAAAAACAATTTTTTTGTGGAAAAATATATCCGTATTGAATCTCTTTTTGGAGACAGATTCAAAACGGATTTGTACACAGATTCTCAGACACACAAAAATATTTGTTTTGAAGTTTCTCAAATATTGTTGTGAAGTTTTTATTTTGTGGCAGTAATTTATCAAGAGCATATTCGTTTAAATAAATAGACATACATTAATATTAATATGAACTGTTACCAAAAACTTGTTTGCAAGTGCAATAAGAAAGAGTGCAAATTGATTTACGAATTCCCCCGACGTAGATAACCCAGGGAAAAAGACATATAATGGAATTGGTAATACTGCATTTATTTGTGAATTCGTGAAAAATGATATTGATTGATAAATTAAATTATAAATTAAAAATATGAGGGTTTGGGATCAAAAAGTACCAAGTTGGTTGCTTCGTCCAAACAAAATAGAATAGAAACTCTTTAATTGCAGCAAATGTAGGTCGTTCAGAGGGTGTTTTATCCCAACTTTGCAACATTAATTCATAGACATCCGGTGGGCATGCTTCGGGATGATGAAATCGCTCGCCTTTCCGGTCAATTTTCCTCTGAATTTGAGATCCACTCAAGCCCACCCAGGAGTCTTCTCCAAATGTAAACATCTCCCATAATGTAACACCAAACATCCAAGTATCAGACGCATGGCTAAATAGCCGATACCACAACGACTCGGGGGCATACCATAGAAATGGAACTTTTTTGTGCTTTGACATCACATAGCAGTCGTCCTCCAGGGGCAATGCTAGCATTACACCAAAATCACCTATTTTATTTTTGTCCCCTGATGCCAACAGCACATTTCGGCAAGCCAGGTCACGATGGTGAAAGCGTTTGTGTTCCAAGTATGCCATACCAGTGGCTATTTGGACGGACCATATCCAGATGTGTTACGGCTGCTGCTGGGTGTACTGCTGCTGCTCGCGGTACTGCGGCTGCTGGTCGTACTGCTGTTGTTGGTGGCACTTTTTGTCAATCTGTTCATGTTGCTGGTGGTACTGCTTGTACTGGTTGTGATTCTGTTGGGTATTCGGTACTACAAAGCCCGTTATATGCTGCAACTTCCTCAAATTCAACTTTAACAATTTGATTTGCTGCAAAATAACACAATAAATTAATCTTAATTTTTTTATTTCAAGCAAAAGCGTGCTTACTTATAGTACTCTGGATCATAATAACTATTTATGTCATCCAAACAAAAAAATTTTTTTTCAGTAATGTAGGTATGTGATGTATTATTTTTATATTAAATAAGATCAGTTCTTATTTTTTTTTTTTTGATTATGATTAAAAATGATTTTGGTTTTCGCCGTTTGGATTTTTCTGGGCCATGAGAAAGAAAATTATGTTGAAGAAATGGGAATTTTTTATTTATTTTATTTATTTTATTTATTTATTTATTCATCAAACAGATCATATAAAAATCTCTTATAGACTACTAAAAATCATAACAATAATCAAATACTTAAGTTTAACCACCAATAGATATAAAAGATAACAATTTTTTCTTAAAACAATCTCTACTTAAGAACATATTAAAATCAAGGACACTACAAACCGAGTTTGCCTGCCTTAAACAGCGTGTTAATGGCTCATTATTTCCATAAGAGAAAAGAAGAAAAGACAACAAGATCGAAAATCTCGCGCAGGTACATACAAATTAATCATTGAAAGCAAAGAAGGACAGTTGATTTTATTATTAATTAGATCTCTGACAAAGATTGTTTCAAAATATGACCTCCGAACCTCCAGATATTGGATCCCTAATAACAAACACCTCGTGTTGTAAGAGGGCATATCGATATTCCAACGCAAAGTCTTGATAGCTATTTTAGTGAATCGTTTCTGGATCCTTTCAATTTTTAACGAATGAACACTATAATACGGATTTCACACGATGCAACAGTATTCTAAAATAGATCTAACATAGCTAAAATAGAGCGATCTCAATGTGAATGGATCAGTAAAGTCCTTTGAATTTCTATAAATAAAACCCAGCGTAGAGCTGGCATTGGCTACTATGTAGTCAAAGTGACTAGTAAAAGTTAACTTTGTGTCAAAGATTACCCCGAGATCTTTTTTTTTCTGTTACTCTTGTTAATGGGGTACCATTAATTTCGTAATCGAATATAAATGGGTTGGTTTTTCGGCTAAAAGAAGAATCTTGACACTTTGAAACATTAAGATGAAGATCGTTTTTGCTACACCAAACAAATAAGTTAGATAAATCATTTTGAAGATTTACACAGTCTAAAACTGATTTAATAGTTAGAAAAAGTTTGAGATCGTCGGCATACATTAACCACATACAATGATTGAAATATTTAGGAATATCGTTGATAAAAACCAAAAAGAGGAGGGGTCCTAAATGACTTCGTTGAGGGACACCGGAAGTAACTAGCACAGGATTTGATTTAATATTATTTATACGAACATACTGAGTTCTACCAGTGAGATACGAACCAAACCATTTTAATAAATTTGAGTGAAAACCTAAGTTTCCAAGTTTGGATAGCAGAATTGCGTGATTTACCCTATCAAACGCTTTCGAGAAATAAGTGTAGACTACGTCACACTGGAAACCTTTCTCGAATGACTCTATCACATAGTTACTAAAGATAGTAAGATTTGTTGAAGTAGATCTCCCGGCAATAAAGCCATGTTGCAGAGGGGAAATAATTTCCTTTAAAAGGAAAACCAATTTGTTATAAACAATTTTTTCAAAAAGTTTAGGAATTGCTGATATTTTGCAAATAGGCCGGTAATTAGTTGCATCATTTCTTGACCCAGACTTAAAAACCGGAGTTAAGAAAGAATTTTTCCAAATTTCCAAGAAAACACCTTCCCGAATAGAGCGATTAAAAATAAATTCAAGAGGAACTGCCAGAGCACCCGCACACCTCTTTAGCACAATGGGGACAATGCCATCGAAACCAGGTTGCTTATCTTCATTCAATTTATTTAGTTCGATATCGACTTCAGTTAAGCTCACCTGCAGGTCACCAATATTAATAATCTCAGGGGAAGATTCAACGTTATATGAGTTACTTAAACATGATTGATTATAAACTGAGCGAAAAAAACGAGCAAATAAATTACAAATTTTTAAGGGATCGCTTGATGTTTCACCTAAATAAGTAATGGAATTGGGAATACCAGTTGACTGTTTTTTATCGTTAATAATTTTCCAGAAACATGTGCTATTTTTTTAAACTTAGATTCCATACTTGGAATATATTGCTTGTAAAGAAATTTGTTTAAAAAATCAAACTCCTTTTGCAACCGAAAATATTTTTCATAGAGAACCTCATCATTATTGGAACATCGGAATAACTTAAAGGCTTTATTTTTCTTATTGTTGATATTAATAAGTCTTTTATTAAACCAATTAGGTTTAGATGGCAACTTAGGTAAAACCTTGGGTGGGGCTGCTAAAACTCACACTGAATTCATTATCAATAAATACTAAGTCAAGAATTCGATTCAAACTATTATAAAAACAATTTATTTGAGTAAGTCCAAATTCAGCTAAAGTATCAACAACAACACTCTCGCACTCCTTATTGACATTAAAAGGAATTAAACAATTTTCTTCTGGGTGGTGCACCCAATTAATAAAAGGCAAATTAAAATCACCCAAAATTATTATATTTTCATTATGTTTAAGGCTTTTAAGAACTACGGCACAATTATCAATATGTATTTTATATAATTCAATAGAACTATTAGGTGGGATATAACTAAGAATAATAAATACATCATGAGACTTATCGAAGCTTACGCGTATAATCAGCTGGTCAACATTGAATTGAGAGCTTAGTTCAAACGACAAAGAAGGCAAACCAATTTGCGAACACACAAATGATGAGCGAACAGCTAGCAGCACGCCTCCACCTCGGCTCAGACCAGTTGTGTGACGACATCTATCATTGCGGAAAACATTAAACATATGATTTATCGAAAATTTCGGCATTGAAATGATTCTCAGTGAGCCATGTCTCAGTGAGTGCAATGATGTCGTACTGTTGCGATGAGGCGAAAAGGATAATAGTTTCCATTTTTGTTCTTAATCCACCAACATTGTGGTAGAACAAGAAGAATTGAGATAAGTTTGATGGAGCAAGATGCGTGGGTGGTAATGGTAACTGATTATTATTATTGTTTGTGTTATCATCAGCTGTTTTGGGATCTCTTCGTTTTTTGGGAATGAAACGAACAATTTCACTTTGACGAATTCAGGCCAGGCAGCAGGGTCCATGACGAGGTTGAGTTTGTCAACAGGTACACTGAGTTTAAAATTAACAAATGATAGTTCAGTTAGGACAGCATCTTTTTTTGTTAGTTTGAAGCATTGGAAAATGTTCGGTGAGAGATTAATTTTTTTCGATAAATATGTAATTATAGATTCGGGAGTTGTGTCTTTATTAAATTTAGAAATGTGGATCCACTGGATTTTGGGTACGACAATTAAATTTTCAGCTGACCCAGTACCATAAAAGCTGGTGGGGTTCTTGATTATTCAAATTGAAATATTTTATGACCTTTAGTCCAAAATGCGTTTCGCCCGGACACGATAGTTGGGCTCATCAGTTAGATGCTATCGTGTCGCTCTAAGACGCACTATTTTTTGGTCGATGACTACCAACTCTAATAAAATTTTCAGCACATACATACTGAAAATTATATTTTTGTAGGGGAATTTGGTCTTGATTATTTGGTTTTTGTTGTTATTTCTATTATTTTTATGTTTTTTATTGAAAGTACGGTTTTTGTTGTTTACATTGGGAGAGAGAGGGTTAAAGTTAGAGCAGGAGGCATCAGATTTATTTATTGGTATACTATCGGTGGTAACGTTGCGTGTTTGTGGAATAGATGCGGTGAATGCAGAAACTGGTTGTGTATTGGGGGGCATAGAAGCACTATCGGTGATATTGTTATGTAGGGATAAAGCTGGGGTAAAAACAAATGATGGATCTGTAATGGGCGGCAAAAGATAATCTTTACTACTATTATGATCAGTGGCACTTGGTTGTTGCTCTACACATGTATTAACCGCACTGGGACTGGGAGTTATGATTTTGGTTTTGTCTAAGAGAACATTTTGTGATGCACTCACAAATGTAACAACTGTTTTTTGCAGGGCACATATTTCTCTTTTTAAATCACAAATACACTCAGATATTTCAGTAAAGCGGCTTTTTTTTTTTTTTTTTTTTTTAATAACTTTGCACGCGCTCATATATGTTTTTCATAACACAGCGCGGGCATCCGGCGGAAGAAGAGAAAGAAGGATAGGAAAGATATGTGGCGCGATATTCTGAGACTGGAGCTGGTTGTTGTCTCAGATTTATCTCCAGGGATGGCGGCTGAACTAATGCGGAGAGAATTGCCGTGTCTTATTTATTTATGTCCTTATAATTCGCATTATTTTATTTATTTATTTGTCATATTTTATGGGTATGCTAGTTTCCTCAATCACATGTTGTTAGTGTTATGCCTAAACAGCATGTAATGAGCAAAGCAGCAACTTATTTTATGACAATTTTTAGAATTGGTTTTTAATGGAATATAAGAAGACATAGACAACGGCAGGAATCGAAGCTGCACCACGAGGTTGACAGGCGAGCACACAACCCAACCCAAAAGCTTATAAAGTTCGAGAATTTAATATGAGAGCAACTGTTACATTTCCAAAATAAATTATTAGAATTTTGTATAAGATTAAATTCTTCATTCTTTACGTCAACACAGTTTTTATGATAACTTTGACCACAAAATGAACTGCATACAACAGAGTCTGATCTAATTAGTTTGTTTTTGCACTTGGCACAAGTTTTAGACATTTTGCCATTTTAGTTGGAATTTGTACGAGAAAATGAAAACCGTCTATAGAAAAAGAGATGTATGTCTCTCAGTGGATAGACTATATTTATCATATGTCCCAACGTGCTAACATTACTGGGATGATATCGATGACGATTTCGCTTGAAGAAAACGATGCTCATCGATGTGCTTCAGTTAGTTGCAGATTATTTGCTGCATCCGCAGCCAAGCTAAGAACACAGCTCCAATTAATGTTTTTTTTTCTTTTTCAATTTTAATCATTCTGCCAGTACAGAACGCGTTATATATTGGAAGAAAAACTATTGCTTATACTTCTGCGTTTAATGGCATCTGGAAATATGCATTTGTCGTGTGGTGTACCAGTGTTTTGTTGTATCGTACCAAAAGTGTGCAAAGCTTTACTTGGCCACTTTCCCAGATATCTCAAAATGTCTGCAAATGCAGAGGAGCTCAGAACTGCAGTTGCTTTTTACAATATTGGTCAGATTCCACGAACAATTGCTGCTATTGATTGTAAAACCCTTTTAACATAGTTATTTATCGCCAGGGGGTGAGTTGGTAGGTTCAGCGTATGTATTAGCGGTTTCACGATCCGATGCAACAAAAAGGTGTAAAATTGCGAAATTTTATTTTTTTCTGTAAATCGTGAACTCAACTTTTCTATTCTATTGCAACTCTGGAATAAAAATGCAAAATCAGTTTAAACACAAGCATTTCTGATAGACAATAAAATCTGCCAAACTGTCAACGACACCAGGCAAATTTTGCACTATTGTATTTTTCTGTTGCAATAGGGTTAAGGTATAGCAAAAGTCCAAAAGTGTTGTAAAATCTTAGTCAGTTTTTTTTTTTTTGTAAATTAATTTTTGTTTAATATTAATTTATAACTATCTCAAAGCTAGACAAAAATGTTTAAAACTAGCCTAATTATCAATAACTTACAACTAATTTCCTGGCCCTTTACGGGCACTCTAAACTAAACAATAACTCTTAGAACTAATGGCGCAAAATGTTTAGTAAAATGTTAAAGCCACTTTTAGCAATTTACTAAGCTAAAAAAATGGTTGAACTAATTTTAAACGATTTTAACATTTTACTAAAGTTAAAATCACGGAATGGCTACTTTAACTTTTAGCAATTTGCTATCCAATCCATTATGGAATCTGATAGTATATCAGACTTGCACGCCGGGTGCCCAAGTTCGAGTCCTGCTGGTGCACAATTTTTTTTGTTTTTTTTTTTGTAAATAATGAAGTTAAAATGATGAAAATAGAAATAAATAATACCTTTTTAGAGCACATGTTGGGTTTTCATCAACATATAATTAATTTGCAACGCATAACAACAATAATTGTGTTCATAAAAATTCAAACCCTACAAATGCTAAGCTTTTTGCTTAATTAGCAATTTACTAGTTTAGAAAAGGTTTAAAAATTTTGAAATAGTTATTCAATCAATAAGCACTTAGGAAATTGCTAATTAGTAAAATGCTAAGCCCTTAACAATGGCCTGTTTAAAATTTTGCGCCAATGTCTTTCGACCTAAAAACTATTTAATTAAATCTAATTATTTTATTTTTTAACCAAGGAAACTTATTGACAAAAAAGTTGGTATATTATCATTTCTTTTTTACTTATAAACTAAACCTAATTATAGATTTAAAATAATTAAAACCAAATACAACTAACTTATACTAACTAAAAATAACTTAAACTACTTAAAATACCTAATAATACCCAAAACCACTTAAAACTACTTAAAAACTAGAACAGCCACAGCAGAATTTTTTTCGTTTTAAAAATTTGTTTTTTTGTTTATTTTTTATATGCATGCAGACACACAACAACATGCACCCACACATACATGTACATACGCACATACCCGCATATACATGCACAAATGCCCCCGAATACATACATATTTTTATTTTTTTTTTTTTTTTTTTTTGGTGCCACCCCGACTGTTCCCTATACCTAATTGCCCTAAATCTATATAAGTCGGCCAAGACATACCATCTTCATCGACTTTAAATATTATGATGCTGTTCAGAGAGCCTCCAGAACTGGTTCTCCTGTTTCGCCCTATCCCTTAGGTCCCGATCGGACACAGTCCTACTAAATCGAAGGCGCTCCTCTCCACCTTGTGCGATGACGTCTCGACCTTACAGGAGTCGCCTATCTACAGTTTTCCGGCTGACGTGGTAGATGAGCGGAACCGACCCTCCATCCTGTATCAGCCCTCGACTGTCTAAATAGAGGAATGCTTCGGGAGGGATGTAACCACTTAACCGCGCACTCTCAAAATATTCGTTATTGGGGTAATAAGCCCCAAAAATTAAGCTGTTAGTTGAGGACATCGCTCTTGCAACGTGACCCCGAATCAGCTTGAACAAAAAATTATCTATTCTGATTATGTTGGCTCCGTTGTATAGAACCTGGTTGGAATAATATCTTGTGTACTCCAAATCTGGTGTTCTGTGTAATCCAAGGCAACGTCTAAGACATTGCCTCTCAAACAGCCGAATCTTTTCTATTTGAGATGGGGCAACGTTGAACCACACCGGGCATCCGTAGGCAATCATCGGCCTGATGATGGCCATGTAGCAAATCACCTTTACCCTGCTGTCAAGACGGCTGCTATAAAACAGTCGTTTTGTCAAGGCAAAGGCTCCCCTAGCCGTGGCCAAAGCAGCACCTATATGTCTGTCGAAATACAGGTACTGATCTAACCAGATGTCAAGGTAGTTTACTACACTTTTACTCGCCATTGAATGTCCATGTGGCCCTACGATCACCAGCTTGCGCCAGTTCTTTCTCGTATCCTTTGAGGCGCTAGACAACGGAGTCCTAAACAGAATAGTTTCTGATTTCTGGAAGTTGATTTTCAACTTCCAGTCATCACAATATCGCTGAATCTTGTCGAAGTCACTCTGCAAGAGATTTTTGATGACCTCAACTGTATGAGCTGTTCTGTACGTAATTAGATCGTCGGCGTACGCAATTGCCTGAGTTAGACTACCTATCAGATCGCTGGTGTAAATGCTGAATAGAATCGGCGAGTTTACCGCTCCCTGCTGAAGACCATTATTAATATTAAAAATTGCGGTAGAAGTTACATTACCACTCTTGACAATAAACTTTCTACCATTTAGCATGTCATAAAGCATATACAATAGAGGTTTACTTATACCTAGTCTGGTTAGCTTTAGATAGAGACCTTCTAACCATACGGTGTCGAAGGCCTTCTCCAAATCAACCAGACAGGCACCCGTACACTGCTTTTTAGTTTTGTTCCATTGGATATCAGAAACTAGTTTAGACGCGGCATGAATTATGTCATGTCCGGCCTTAAAACCGAATTGATTATCCGGGATGATATTTTTGTCCTCCGCCCACTTGAACAGGGCTCCATTATTAACCTTTTCAAATACTTTGCTGATACTTGGAAGAAGACTTATCGACCGGAGATTCGCCCGATTGGAGTTGTCCTTTCCCTTTTTTGGGAGAGGGTGCACCACAGCTGTCTTCCACCGCACTGGATAATATGCATTATTTAGCGCGTTGTTAAACAGTGTGGTATAAATGTCAACTGCTTCTTGAGGCAAATGTCGTAGTACAACGTTGGATATACCATCGACTCCTGCTGACTTCTTTTTCTTTAATGAATCGAAGATAAGCTGGAGCTCATTCTTCGAAATTAACAGGGGCTGGGCCCATTTCGGTCGGCGATTATGCCGTTTGCCAAATCTTCATCATTAATACCGGTAAAACCAAGGTTCTGGTTCCGGAGCCATAAGTGATGAAGCAGAGCTCTGTTCTCCAGGTCATGATTCGGGCGAATGCTAGCATTCACCTTGTACACTTTCTGGAAACCACCCCCCACAGCCTCCACTCTCTCCTGCGGATCTTCGACTATATAGAGGTCATCGTCCAATACGGCATCCTCTGGGTCTATGCCTGCTGTCAGAAGTACGTCTCTGTTCTCTGTCATCCTCTGGAGCTTAAGTCACGGAAGATCGTTTTGATCCTTTCTTCTAAAAATCTTATTCATTTTTGGGAACACATACTTGGGTCGCTAGAGTTAACGGCACAAATTTTATTGTCCCAGAACAAATTAATAGACAACCTATAATTTTCCTTGTTCAATTGGTTGATGTTTTTGATGGACGACTTCAGTGTCCTAATCTCCAGATCTTGTGTATCAGTAAACCGTCTGTACAAGCGTTTTAGTCTTGTCAGTAGTCCACTTTTTTGTCTGTGAAGTGCGTCAATTGTCGCGTTACTGTACATGTCAGTTGCGTTACGTTTTTTGTATTTCGGTATTATTCTGTTCATTGTTCGTAGAATCGTTGCGTCAATTTGTTCTAAGTATCTGTCGATTTCAGTATTTGTTAGGTTCCTGTCATTTGGTGGGGATATACCATTTGAACGTAATTTACTCAATAAGGCATTGGAGAAGCGTGGCCAGAGCACCTTACTGTAATAAATAAATATAATAAATATATCTTAGTCAGTGTAAGTAGTTGCTGTGGTGCTGATGATAAGTCATTCAGATAGTATCAGACAGAGGATATGTTATTGCAACAGATCCAATTGCATCATACCCTGACCAACGTAATCGTAATCGTCAAATAGCTCGCGAAGAAATTTTGCCAAATAAAATAAAAATAACCCGTTTGTCCGTCAGCAAACTACATTTTACACCGGTTTTTATTTTGATTTTTGTCGCGGAGTCATGAGAATTGGAAGCTGCTCTGATGACTGCACGTCTATCTGTTCTTGATGTGGCCATATAAGTTCCACCTTTCATATACTTTTCCATACTTTTCGACATTTCACAAATAATAACTAAATAAATTTTGACTTCTGTTAATTTTTTTCGCTATGTGGTGTCGTTGGTTCATTCCTTATTCTCGAAATGCTTTTATTTTGCACTTTTCCTTCTCACTTATTTTTTCGCGACCCATTTTCGACGCAACTCAACTTTAACTAAAGTTTTTGCTATTGAACCTATTCAGATGATCCAAAGAATATATTTGGTTATATGAATGCATTTGGTCTAGCTATCGTGTGAGAATAACGGTAAGCTTTAAGAATTTTTTTTTCTCTTAAAATAAGCGTATAATGATGATCTTTCATTACATACATATATAACAAAGATGTATCATTGAAATATATATGAAGAGAGGCTAACAGTAAGGTAAAAAAAAACAGTTGAACCTATTCAGATGAGCCACAGTGTATATATACATATGTAATCATTTACATACAAACCAATTAAATCTTGAAACACTTCTATGTTTTGTTTTCAATAATTACAAAAAAAATCAAAATTTTTTGTCAAAATAAATCACCAGGTGACTAAAAAGCTGAAAAATATTTCTTGGAACTTAGTTTTTAAATCCGAGAACTAAAGTTCTTAAAACTCAAAAATAATTTTAGTTCGACTGTATTTGAAGTGAAGAAATAACCGAGTTCTAAATATTTTTAAAACTAAGTTCTAAAGATAAACCGAGAGCTACTAGATCGATCGAGTCTTAAATTGATCTTAGAACTTTGTCAAGAAATTGGCCATAAGAATAAAAAAAAAATTAAATTTATAAAATGTTGTTATTTTTAATAAAAAGTTTCACTTTTCTTTTACTTGGAAGATTATTAAAATAATTGATTCCATCACACAAAAAAAAAAAATACTACATTGGGCACTGCTAAGCCGGCATCTCTCTGGTCGCTGTTAAAACTTATGTATTTTATTGTGAAATAAAAGAAATCAATTAGGTGACAAAATAGTATTAATATATTATTTATTAAATTATCTATGTTTGACCAAGTTCAAATATATTATTTTGTTGAAAAATCTGGTTCCTCTTCGGCTATTTTGGTCACTTGATGTGTAATGAAACTAATTTGGTTTCATTTACTTTTCCCGACGTTTCGACAGGGGTTGCTGCCTTCTTCAGGGGATCCTTTATTGAAACAATAAATCACAAACACAGTTTAACAAATTTGTTTACAAAGAAAAAACAAAACTTCAAAAAACTTACATAAAAAATAATAAAATAAAATAAATTATTTGTCTAGTTTTGAATTAAAAAAACTTTGAAAACTTTGTTGTAAAATAAACTTAATTGATTTTTAAATTTAAAAAATTTTAAAAAGATTTAAAAAAGTTGCACTTCTAATGCGAAGATTAGTCTTGTTTTAATTTTAACTCAAAATTTAAAATTTCTTGGCCGTTACAAGAGAGCAGTAGACTGTGGAGATGTTTTGAGTGTCTTGCTTTCTGTTCATATTATTGTTGTTTTTGAGGATGTGTAGAGTTTCCAGAGTGTACCTTTTGGCAAAATGTCTTTCTGTTTGTAGAATTTCTACTTCCTCAAAATCTGGTTGATGGTTGGTTTGGACACAATGGTTCGCCAGTGCCGTCTTAGCGGAGCTTTTACTATTGATGTCCGATTTATGACCAGCTATTCTCTGTCGCAGGAACTGCTTTGTTGTGCCTACATAGCAAAGGTGGCAATTTTCATCATCTTTGCCCTTGCAGTTGATTTTGTACACAACGTCGGTTTTGTTTTCTTTTTTTGTTTTAAACTTTAGTTTTGTGTACAGTGTTGCAAGTGTGCAATGTGACGTGAAAGCTAGTTTCACATTTTTGCAACGGTCTGTAGACAGTGTTGGAATATAAACTATGCTTTTATAAACGCAATCTGTTCCAATGATCGATGGACTTTCAGGGTTTACACTATTTGTGTAGCGTTGTATTAAACTTCTTATAAGCTCATAGGGGTAGCCATTGTTAGCTAGAATTTGGGTGACTACGCTTTCATTTTTGGAGTGAAACTTACGGTCACTTAACGTAAATACTTTTTTAATCAAGTTAGTTGCCGTGTTGATTAAAATATGTTTCGCCTGGTTGGATCGAAAATTAACTAATCTACCAGATGCTGTTTCTTTTTGGTACCAATCGAAGGTAAGGTGGTCCTTTTCACGATAAATTTTGACATCCAAAAAGGCTATCGTGTTATGCTTTTCCTTCTCCACGGTGAACTTGATTTTTTGATTGAAATTGTTGAGGGTCAACAGCAAATTTTCAATGTTGCGGTGATCAATTACCGCAAATATATCATCAACATATTTGAAAATTGCCTTTGGTCTTTCAATACTTTCAAAACATTCATCGAGAAGATAATCCAGTACCAAATCCGCAATTGTAGGCGAAAGTGGGTTACCCATTGGCATGCCATGTATTTGCTTATAGATGTTGTCTTTGTATTTAAGGTAGTTGTTTTCCTTCAAGCAAAACTCTAAAATTTCCAAAAATTTCTTTTGGCTAATCATTGCATATTGGCTTATTGTTTCCCATCGTTTTTTTACTACGCTGATAGCAAGATGCGAGGGGATATTGGTAAACACAGACACAGCATCGTATGAGACCAAAACATCGTGACTTTCATATTGAAATTTAAAATCAAATATTATTCATAAAACCATAGAATTTGTAAAAATACTTACATTTTTCTTTAAAATAACTGTTAACGACGCATTACTTTCAGTGTCGGACACAAATAGTTTGTCGTAGAAAAAGTCTGTTTCATTTCATTCCAATCGAATTCAGTGATACCAATTTCTACGAACTTCGAAAATCGTAAGCGAATTTTTCACTCCGAATTCACTACGATGGAATTTGTGATAGATTTATCGGGAAAACGTAGCATATTTTCGATTACGATGGAATTTGTGATAGGGCTGATTGGCTTAGATATTACTATAAGTAATGTTGATAGTATGGCGGTTGCAGCAAGAAGAAATATACTTTGCAGCCGGAAATAATGTGATCGTTTTGTCCGTCAATGTAAAGTTGGACAAGGTCGTTCATTATGTTGAGTTGCTGTTGGAAAGCGTTGCCAGACCACATCTCAACATTCCTGCTCAACTCGACATATCCCCAAGGAGTCTCGTAGTTTGATAAACTCCTGCCTCGGTAGTGCCTTTGTTAGTATATCAGCTTGTTGGTCTTCTGAATGAATATAAAGAACATTAATTTTGTGTTCCTGAATAACCTGTCTAACGAAGTTGAGCTTGACGTCGATGTGCTTCATTCGCTTGTGTTCTCTTGGCTCCTCAGCAATACCAATACAAGCCTGGATATCTTCAAAAATAGTTGACGGTGTAATGTTTTTGATTCCAAGATCACGAAGAATTTGTTGAACCCATAATGCCTCACACGTTGCATTGCTAAGTGCAATATATTCCGCCTCAGTGGATGACAGAGCTACGGATTTTTGTTTCCTTGTCGCCCAAGAGACTGTGCATCCAAAAACCTTGAAGACGTATCCGGATATGAACTTCCTGTCATTGATGTCATTTCCCCAATCCGAATCGGCATATCCAATCAGATAACCCCTTTGTATACTAGCTCCAACTCAGTCGTTCCCTTGATGTACCTCACAATTCGTTTCAGATAGGTCCAGTGTTCATCTGATGCGTTACTTTGGAACTGGCTGAAGAAATTAAGTGATGAACTCAGATTTGGTCTACATGATAACATCCCAAACATCAAACAGCCTATTAGTTCTCGGTATGGTTTTTTTGCTTCAGGTCCTGTATTTTTCCATAATTTAAGGTTTGCCTCCATTGGGGTAGATGCGATCTTTCCGTTTTCCATTCCAAACTTGGTCACTAGATTTGAGAGATATTGTTTTTGACTTAATTTTAATGTAGCTTTTATCTTATCGCGATCAATCTCTAATCCCAGGAATTGCTTTGGTTCACTCATATCCTTCATTTCGAACTCCTTAGACAACTGTTGTTTGACGTACTGGATCTTTTCTATTTCCTTTGCAGATATTATGAGGTCATCAAAGTATATGAGCAGCAAAATCATAACACCATAGTCTTTAAATTTATTAAGACAGAAATCAGCTTGTGTGCGTTGAAAACCAAGGAAAGTGAGGAAGTCGTGAAGCCACTCGTTCCACATTTCAGACGCCTGCTTCAAACCATAGACAGATTTATTTAGTTTGCAGACAAACTTGCCTTGAATGAATCCATCGGGCTGCTTCATGTAGACCTCTTCACGTAATTCGCCGTTGAGAAATGCTGACTTAACATCCATTTGATGAAGGTGAAAGTTGAAGTGGTTAACTACAACAAGTACAATTCTTAATGTGGCCAACTTAGCCACAGGAGCATATGTTTCGTTGTAATCGAAGTTTTTGGTCTGCGCGAATCCTTTTGCAACTAATCTCGCTTTATGTTGTAGCACTTTTCCGTTCTCATCCCTTTTAATTTTGAATACCCACTTGCATACGATGGGTTTTCGACCTTCTGGCAAATCTACGAGCGTCCATGTGTTGCTTTTCCAAAGTAAATCCATCTCCTCCTGAATTGCAGCTTTCCATTCATTTGAATCTTCCGAGATTATGGCTTCCTCTATGCTTGTTGGTAAACTGTTTACATAAGCTTCAGCATTTAAAGCATATGCCATGTACGATAAGTCGTAATCCTGCAATCGGGTTGGTGTCTTGATGGTCGCCGGGAGCGCTTCGCAACTGGTGTAAGATCATGATCATGAACTGCTTCTTCAGAGTTTTCATCCGCCGAATGAAGTAGTTGACGTCAACTTTCAGCTTCAACACTTTCAGTTTCATTATTTTTGACTTCGGTTTCCCCTTTAATGTTTTCCTCTTCGTTGGTGCCTGCATCGTTGTTTTCATCTATTCTACCTGCAGCACATTCTGGTTCCTCACGTACTTCATGAAAGATAACATCCCTCGCCGTGACAATCTTCTTGGTTATTGGATTCCAGAGACGATATCCACACGGTGCGTATCCAATCATTACACATTTTTGTGATTTTGCACCCAATTTGATTCTCTGTTGCTGGGGAACAGCAGTGCATCCGAAGATTCTCAAATTTGAAAAGTCTGGTCGCTTGTTGTACCACATCTCTGCTGGAGTATGATTGGGGTGATGTGTATTGTTGAAGCCAGCTGTTGGGCTCCGATTTGCTAAACTGAGCATAAAACTGCTTCTCCCCAGAAAAATTTTTCTAGTTTGTATTCGATCAGCATCGTCCTTGCTTTTTCATCACGACTCGGTTGAATCTTTCCGCAACCTCATTTTACTCCGGACAATACGGTGAGGTGTATTCTAGACGGATTCCAAGTGAAGTACAAAATTGTTTAAATCTGATTGTCGACACGAAGCCTCGATATTTTTCGCTCAAATTGAGCAGTACATAAAGCATGGTACTCTCTTAGCCTTTCCAGAACTTCGTCTTTGCAAAATGTGAGAAATCCTCCATGAATGTGACGATATATTTCATTCCGATGTGTGGTTCGGGTGTTATTGGTCCCTTAACATCGCTATGAATCAGCTCCAGCACTCGTTTTGACCTGCTTTGCGTCACAATTTGGAATGGCTTTCGACACTGTTTCCCAAAAGTACAAGGTTCACAGAAGAAAGAATTAGATTCAGTGTTCCTTTTCATTTGTACACCGCTTACCATATTATTTTTGTAAAGTTTAATTACATCCTGGTTGTTGAGGTGTCCTAGGCGCTTATACCATAATTCCAGATCATCGATGCGATTGCAAATTCCTGCATAGGTTATATATGTGGATTTCTTGGCTTAACACACAACATGGTGACTTCGTACAATTTTCCATTTGACTTTCCTTGCAGAACCATTTCATTTTTTTGGTAACCTTTTACCGTTTTATTGTTGAAGATTATTTCCATTCTCTTTTCCTCTAGTTTTTTTTATAGATTGCTTGACAGTTTTTTCACATAAAGAACATTTTCCATGGTAAAAGGTTATTCTGCCCCATTCACAATGGTTATGCCTTTTATTTTTCCAATTTTTGTGGCAAATAAATTGATTCCATTTTTTGCAACGGCAATTTTAATCAGAGTATCGAGAACCTTTTTATCAATTAAATTGCTTTCATTATTCACCAAGTGATCCGTGGCACCAGAATCAATGAAGAAATTTTCTTTCCAGAATGCTTTTCCGAATCAGCTAGAAACGCAAATTCTCTGTCCATCGTTTTTTGTATTACGTTTGCGCAAGAGTGTGATTGTGAATTGTCACGTTTTTTAGGGAATTTTTACATTTTGCTTTACATTCACTTCTCTTATGACCGAGTTTACCGCAATTAAGGCACTTGAATTTAAAAGACGATTTTGCATTTATAGCAACATTTGTATCTGTTTCCATTGTATATATTTCTCTTACTCGATTTTTCCAGCAGCCTACCTTTGACAAATTGCAACGTAAGTTTGTCTTGCTCCACTGTTTCAAGAGCGGTGACGAGGGATTCGTAAGACTTGGGGAGAGATAGAAGAAGATGACATACGATGACTGTACTTTCTAGCTTGGCACCTACGGATTTTAGTTCCCTCACCGTTTTGTCAAACATGAGCAAGTGTTGCTCCATGTTGTCAGATTCAGAACACCTCATAGTAAGAGGTTTCTTTGGAAGACACAACTGTGACGCGATGCTTTTCCGCTCGAACACTGCTTTCAGACAATCGAATGCATCCTTAGCACGGGTTTTGTCTTTAATGTATTCTAGTTGAGTATCTGCAATTCTGTGCACAATAAGAGCTTTGCAACGCTTCTCCTGCATTTTTATTTTTTCGGCAACATCAGCTTTATCTGTTTGACTCAAAAGATTTTCCAAGCTTTTATTGATGTAATCTGATAATCCCCTTTCTTCAAGATCAACTTCTAGCCTCAAACTCCAATTGCTAAAATTGGTTCCGTCGAACAAAGGCACTTTATACTTGTCTTCCTCCATTATTGATTCCTGGGCCCATAACCTGTTGAAACTTGTGTATTTTATTGTGAAATAAGGTGACAAAATAGTATTAATATATTATATATTAATAGTTGATAAATGTCTATCGAATATATTGACTTAAATATTACTATAAGTGATGTTGATAGTATGGCGGTTGCAGCAAGAAGAAAGATACTTTACAGCCGGAAATAATGTGATCGTTTTGTCCGTCAATAATCGCCTAGACGATCTTAACGTCATATTTAGGGCACTGCTCATAGGATTTGTCTAGGAGGATTTGTCTAGGAGTCATCCTTGGTGGCGTCATCCTTGTCTTCTGTGGGGCCCTGAGCGCATATTCGACTAATGTTGGCGAATTTAGCCGTTTCCGAGGCTATTGGTCGCATCGCAACTTATATTTTTTACATGGCGGGGTAGTTAACCCCACGCACAACCCCCAAACCTGGAGGGCCAGGTCGCTTGTTGGACTCCTTGGACGAAAGGAGCCGGAAAGTCCGGAGTCAGTAACCCGCTTCAGGGATATGAGCGGTGCCGTTGGCCCATTAAGGGCTCATCCGCCACCATCTCTATTTCAATGCCTGACTTGCATTGAATTGTCGCAATGACCTTATCTCCAAATACGTCGAAGTAGCTCATTAGGGCATCTGCTTTGTTGACTGTTGAAGCCGCCGTTGTTGGTCCAATTATTTGGGCTCATCCGCCGTACTTCCTCTTTCTGAGGAGCTCATGCAAGACTTCAGAACAGTCATTAAAACAGAGCATTATAGTGTTGCTTTCTTTTCTGTGTTCAACATTCGCGCTTATAAGTTTAGCAGGAATGTCCGGATGGGCAAGCCAGTACCCGGTGGTTACCGCAAGGAGTTAAAATAAGCACAATTGATGTGTACGAGATAGTTACAACACTGGGCCTGGTTGACGCCGATCAGGGCCTGCCCTATTCATACACACCCAACCACTCATCATTTCCTCAACATAAATGATGTTAAAAAAGTGATAAAATATAGTAACATTAAATTTTTGCTGATGATGGCCTGGTGTACATTGATGATAATGAAAATTAACTGAATAACTAGAAAATATTAAAAAGTACTTAAATATGAACAAATTAAAATTAAATATTGAAAAAACTAGAGTCATGATTTTGCCTGAAAATAATGTGATAACACAAGTACAAGAATTTCAATGTGTTAAAGATATAAAATATTTCGGTGTGATATTAGATACTAAACTTAATTTTAAACAACACTCTGAAAATGACATTTTTGTATAAAGAAGAAGAAGAAGCAATCAACATTAAACCTGCTTTTTTCAATAAATTCACACTAAAAAATGCTCTCTGCAACAACAAAATCAAACCAAAAACAACTATTTATTCGAAAAGTGGCGTGTATAAGGTAACATGCAAGGAATGCAATGGAGTGTACATAGGAAAAACTGCAAGATCTTTATCGATAAGATTTACAGAACATTTAAAGGCTGCTGTACGTCCCGAACCTTCTTCTGGACTCGCTCAACATATACAAACTTCTGGACATGGATGCTCTCTCGATGATGTGTCTCTATTACATTTTGTACCTGCTGGACGTGTATTAGACAAATATGAAATTTTCGAAATAAATAAGCATAAGTGCATGAACATTTTAAACTTACAAATTGACTTCTTGAACAATAGCCCACTACTTAACATATAATATTTAAAAAAAAAAAATATATATATTATATATAATTTTTTTTTTTTTTTTGTTTTATATTTTTTCCATATTTTATACTTAGTTTAAACCCTTTTTTAAAGTCATATCTCTATGTTTAATTTTCAAGTTTATTAATTTGTATGAACACTTTTGTTCACCAGTGTCGTGTTACTACCTTTATGATTGTATGATTTGTTTAAAAACGGAAAAAAAGAAAAAAAAATGTATTGCCCTGATGATGTCCTAACTAAGACGAAACGCGTTGGCCTTAAAAAAGTTTTTTAATTAGATATTAATAAAAACAAAATTTTAAATTGTGGAAAAACAAGTGCTTAATTACTTCTTTATACAAAAATGTCAAAAATTAATTTCCACCAAGTGTTAAACTCTCATACTATTGATTATATAAAAATTCTGAAAATTTCCAAAAAAATTGGTTTCTTTCGTAATATTAGAAAAAAAAAACTTAGCATTTCAATGACAATCAAAATATATAATACAATAGTAAGACCCCACTTTGAGTATTGTCCAACAATACTATTATTGGGATCTTACAAAAATTACAAAATAAAATAATGCGTTCGGTTTTAAAATGTAGTAGATATACGAGTACATCTATTCAAAGTATGTTGGAAACACTTAAATGGTTAAATTTAAAACAAAGAGTAGTTATGAGGACACTTATTTTTATTTTTAAAATAAAAAACAACATGTTACCTACATATTTAAGTAGAAGAATTACAATCAGAATTAGTTTACATTCACATAATTTAATCTGAATGTTCAATTTTTTAGAAATTCAAAAACACAAAATATGTTATTTCGTAAGGGTATACAATTTTTTAATGATCTTCCAAAGAACTTGAAATGTGAAACAAATTTAAGAACATTTAAAAGAAATATAATTAATTTTTGTAAGAGTAATTAAACACAAATAATATATCATATAAGATTTCAAATAATGTAAACATTTATAAATAATGGCTAATGAAGCTAAATAAACTTTGAATTAATTAATTAATACCTTTTCCTTAGATTATTTGTGTAGTATTCTGTTATACGAGTATGTTCAAATATCAAGTCGCGTCAGATGTCTGGGTTCGAATCCCAGCCTATTCCGTTCAAATTCTTTTAATAATTTATATAATGTTAAGTTGATTGATAAAGAATTAAATTGATTAACTCTGTTAGTCGGTTATTAATATGTGCTTTCAAAATAATTAATCACACTACTCGGATTTCCGTTACTTATCCAGAAATCACCCATTTATTAAAAATGTGAAAGAAATTTGTTCATATTGACAATACCGGCAGATTAACGTCAAAATAAGTAAGAGTGAGAATACTGTGAACACTATCTGTGGAGAAAAAAATTTACTAATCAAATACAAAAGCTTTTTAATTGCATTATTATGCAATCTACATATCGGTCATGACACAGATCAACAATTTCTAATTCAGAGGTAAGTACAAGATTGAAGAGAAACAGAGTCCTTCCTTATTTTTACATTCGATTATAGTTACTATATAAGGCAAGTTATGCATTCGTCGAAGAAAAAAGTTTTGAGATAACAATCAAACATGACATTACGACGATAGCGAAGACGAAAAAAGATGGTCTAAAAATTCTGTCCGTCTGTATGTCTGGAAGTCTGTCAGTCCGTCAGTCTGTCAGTCTGTCAGTCTGTCAGTCTGTCAGTCTGTCAGTCTGTCAGTCTGTCAGTCTGTCAGTCTGTCAGTCTGTCAGTCTGTCAGTCTGTCAGTCTGTCAGTCTGTCAGTCTGTCAGTCTGTCAGTCTGTTAGTCTGTCAGTCTGTCAGTCTGTCAGTCTGTCAGTCTGTCAGTCTGTCAGTCTGTCAGTCTGTCAGTCTGTCAGTCTGTCAGTCTGTCAGTCTGTCAGTCTGTCAGTCTGTCAGTCTGTCAGTCTGTCAGTCTGTCAGTCTGTCAGTCTGTCAGTCTGTCAGTCTGTCAGTCTGTCAGTCTGTCAGTCTGTCAGTCTGTCAGTCTGTCAGTCTGTCAGTCTGTCAGTCTGTCAGTCTGTCAGTCTGTCAGTCTGTCAGTCTGTCAGTCTATCAGTCTGTCAGTCTGTCAGTCTGTCAGTCTGTCAGTCTGTCAGTCTGTCAGTCTGTCAGTCTGTCAGTCTGTCAGTCTGTCAGTCTGTCAGTCTGTCAGTCTGTCAGTCTGTCAGTCTGTCAGTCTGTCAGTCTGTCAGTCTGTCAGTCTGTCAGTCTGTCAGTCTGTCAGTCTGTCAGTCTGCCAGTCTGTCAGTCTGTCAGTCTGTCAGTCTGTCAGTCTGTCAGTCTGTCAGTCTGTAAGTCTGTCAGTCTGTCAGTCTGTCAGTCTGTCAGTCTGTCAGTCTGTCAGTCTGTCAGCCTGTCAGTCTGTCAGTCTGTCAGTCTATCAGTCTGTCAGTCTGTCAGTCTGTCAGTCTGTCAGTCTGTCAGTCTGTCAGTCTGTTAGTCTGTCAGTCTGTCAGTCTGTCAGTCTGTCAGTCTGTCAGTCTGTCAGTCTGTCAGTCTGTCTGTATGTATGTATGTATGTATAGACACCTACAGCCCAAACGGGTGGGCCGAATTGCTTCAAACTTGGTATATAGAGTTTTGTAGGTATTGTACAGAGGGGAAATTGAAATTTTTTTTAGCTCAAAAAATAACGGTACCTGCCATATAACCGTTACGTTCAAACCTATTTTTCTCATAAACGGCTCAACCGATTCTTTCAAAATTTCACACATATATAGGTTTAGGTTGCCCAAATTATACCGCGTACCAATATTTTTAATTAGTATTTTTTGTATTTTTAAAATCATTTAGAAAAAAAAAATTTTTTTAATTTATATTTCGAAAACTGCTCATTAATTTTTTTTCAAAAATTATATTTATATGTATTTATTGAATACCTATGAATTGGCGTTTTTGAATTTTTTTTTGAAAAATGTTTTCAGAAAGTTTAAAAAAAAAACTTTTTTCTCAAAAACCGCTCCACAGATTTTTAAAATTTTTTTCTCATAAATTCAAATTTATCTAACAAATAAAATTTGGTACTTTTTTTGAGTTTAAATTAGTTTAAGTATTTATTTCAGGATTTTGAATTATTTTTTCTTTGATTAAGCTGATTTAATATTTTGTTTTAAGTTTATATTAATTTATAATTAAGACTGTCATACCAATTTTCTTTTAGAAAAATATTAAAGATATTTTGTATATATAAAAAATTAAGTACAAAACTGCTTTAAATACGATTTAGATTTCTTTTGCATTCGATTTGATCGAACATAAAAGCAAGTTCGTACGATCCAGTCGTGCATTTTATTGTAGAACATCATTATTTCAATTTCGTATATGCCCATCTTTTCTACAGTCGTTTGTCTATAGCTTTTTCACGAATAGGAATTTTTTAATCACATTTATTTCGAAACTTTAAATTTTAAGTTATGACAAAAAAAAAATATTTGTATAACGAGATGAGAGACGACTACAAGCGAGGATGTATTCTTCGACTACTAAATGAGAAAATTAGAATAGCTTAATTCAGAGTTGACATCTTCGCTGCACCAGAAGCTGAGACGACTAAATATTTAATTACTGTGCGCTGTCGTTAAGGTTTGTATAAGTTTTACCTTTTTGCTAATATTTTTTAATATCCATTTTTTTCCGTCAAATAGGTGAAATACTTAAATGAAAGGACACACACATCGTTTTTTTTTTTTGCCTTAGTGGACTCGAAATTATACCTGTGGATGATCAATGTTTATATGTAAGTGATGCTCCCGGAAACCTTTTAATAGTTCGCGAAGAAGACTTTAATCGAGATTTGGAATACCGTTGCTGGATTTGCTCTCAAAACTGGTATGTTATCTGAGATATAGGACTTTTTAACACCATCTACTAGGAACTCTTCCCATATTGCTATCTGTTTTTTTTTTTTTTTATAATTAGCACTCGGACAAGGGACTATATGTTTCCCGTTTCATATGTATGGCACACTGCGCGAGCATTACAGACCGACTGCACTTGATATCTGTATCGCCAACGAAATATCTGTCGTTAAGTATCAGGGCATTTTTTTTTTGTCTTGGCTGGGCAGTTCATGTCTTGATAATTCGTTCAATCAAGAGAGGTCGAGGTGTAGGTAAGGCAGTTTAAGAAGAATTATCAAAAATTAATTTCATGAAAAAAATGTCTTGACCTCATATACTCATGCTAATGACCATTAACTAATAAAAATGGTGTATTTGACGAATTTAAGTACAAACAAAAAAATTGTAAGTGCGCCAACAGAGTAGTTACCGGCATGAACGACAAAAAATAATGAGATAAACACAGAAAAAAATTGATGTCAGGCATCGATATCAAGTCAAAATCGAAGAGAGAGCTCGCTGACATCCCAACACAACTATAAACAACGCGACTCCATTGGAGATTTCATGTCAGGATGAGTATTACGAGAAAATTTATTTCCAATGGAGTCGGCCTGTTAGGAAGATAGGAAAGGAGAGGACAGAAGGTGTCGATTAACATTGGTCTTGAATGCTTGTAAATCAAAATGGCATGGGAAAATATCGCCGGGTAAACTATTCCAAATTGTTGTGTTGTTCGGCTAAAAAAAGAATCCTCATATTTCACGGTAAGCCCGAAATTCAGCTCACGGGTGAACTGATGAGCATTCCTTGCGAGGCGAGTATTACGGGAGAAACTTTTAAGGGGAGAAATGCAGCTGGCTACTTCGAGTGAACATTTTTTTTTATAAAAGAAACCATAAAATAAGGAAAGACATGAAATATTGCGTCGTATTCTGAAACAATTACCCCTCTAGCAGGTAATTGTTTCAGAAACTTTTCTATTTCCTATTCCTATTGTGGGTGAGTTATGTGGAATGACATCCAATGAAATTGTTTTCGGTAACGTCGTTCTTTTTTGGCAATCCAGAAGCCTTCTGGACTCTTCTCAAAGTGTTCACTTGGAAAAAATGACAGTTCTTATTCTAAAAAAAGAGAATTTTGCTTCTGAATATGAAATCAGATTCGGAACCAGAAGCACTTACACATTCATATATGTACTTGAACCCCAAACATTTTGAATATTTCCTCGTACACATACAATCACATTGAAATTCAGAATCGTCAGAATCACACAAAAGTGTTTAGTTGGGATCCCAGATCGGAGAGGTATTCCGGATTGCCAAATAAAAACGCCATAAATGGATCCCAATCATTGGGAGAAATTTAGATGAAGTATGATCTATATCTTTTTTTTTCATCTCGGGTTTGGCCACTCACTCGATTGTTTCGCTTTTTGCAATTTTTTGTTTTGCTAAATGAGGGTGGCAATGGCGCAGTGGATATAGTGCTTGACTGCTATCCTATACGTCTGTGGGTTAAAATGAGATAGTAAGAATTTTCAAATCCTCTTTGCCAACAAAAAATTCTTTCCTACCTTTCTATTCCTTGTAACTAGTGCCGTGCAATTCAGGTTGAATTTAAAAAGACCTTACGTCTTACAGGCATATAGTTAAAAATATTTTTTAAAAAATATTAAAAAAGAACTAAAAACTTTTTAACTTTCTAAGGTTTCGAAAATTGAAAAATTACAAAAACAATTGACAAATTACAAAAACAATTGAACAAGAGGTTAAACAACAATCCACTAGGGTAAGTTTGTGAATTTAATCTAGAGAATCCTTGTCACATGGTTAACTGCGTGTGTTAACACATGATATGTTCATTTACTAATCCTAAATCTTTGCAGTAATTAATTTAGTAAAATGTTATAAATCTTAGCGAACACATTTAAATAAACAAAAAATATATTAAATTCATTGTAGTTCAATATAGTTTCACTCAAATCTTTGGTCGAACATAGTTGCGAAATTCACTCGTTTCGACTCGTTTATATTAAAACATGGGGTAACACATTTTTGTTAAGTGAACTTTGGTTGCATTCCAAAGGCCAATCCAAGAGAGAAATGGATTAAATATTAGACTTTGTGTTAAAACTTAATTTTTGAATGCCTCTTATTGACAATATAAATCGTACAGACTTCATTATTTTCTTATAGCGAGTTTCATCCAAGAAAAGATCTGCTCTCTCTGACACAAGATTTCATCTTTTTGAATTTTGAGAGTTTCATTCCAACATAAAGAGCAAATCTAGATCAAATCTTAACACGAAAGGTTGGATCTCTGATGGGTTGGCAGACTTGATCTCAATGCACTATTACATGTAAAAAGTCTTTTCTGCCAATGTTCAAATGGAAATATTTTGTTATTAGTTTATTGTGAACTAGTGCCAATCCGTGCTAAAAAAAAAGAAATAATGGACGAAGAAGTTAATAATTTGTATTTTATAATTTCAGTGGAGTTTTTGATTGCTTCGTCTTCATCTTCCTCGTCATCCGATGATGAAGATATGTTTTTTTTTTTCAGGAATGTGTGGGTCAGTTATTCACCCATCCTACAATTAAATCTGGAAAAGATTTTCATTAAAAAGATCAAATCTCGATTTTGAGAGGAGATCTTTGAAATTTGAATGTAACTCGCTATTATACCATAACTGTAATTTGTACCTGGTAAGTTGATTTAATTCTAATAATTACTAAGTTAAGTTTTATTTTGTCATTATATTTTTTTTTATTTTTAAACTTAGCGGAAATAAGAAAATCAATTGAGCTAACAGTACCAAAGATCGTCACCTCAATAAGTGGAGAATTTTGCTCAATTCACTCCGCAGTAGTGAACATTTTTTTTCATTTGAAAACCCCTCAATATATTTAGTAAACAAATAGCGGCAAGTGTAAACATCTGACTTAAATACTCTTCCCAGTGGACCAATAATGAAATAGGCCCTTCAACTATTCTGAACATGTTCAGATCATGTACAAGTGAGTCATTGACTACACCAACATTAAAGTTGCCATCCCTTCCAGATCCACATGGGAAGACGTGATTTTCTTGGAGGATGAACCGATTCATTTTTACACGGACGGATCAAAAACCGATGATGGGGTTCGCGGTAGAACCATCGGAGAAAAATATATTTTGTTGTTGTGCACATGTCTGTGCACCCCGTCAGTGTCGTGTGAATCCATGGGGACTGTTTGCAGTGACTGCCTACGTGAAAAAAAATTTCTTGGTCTGCAATGACATGTCTGTGCACTGCATGGTGAATTTTGCACAGGCGAGCCAAATAATGTAAGACTAAACAAATTAAATACTAGAAAAAGTTTGCCGGTTTTGTGGCAAATTAAAAGTTTGGATTATTTTTATAGGAATTTGTTTGTGACCTCCAATATTTAATTGATAAAATATTTGTAGCATGCTCCAGGTCAATAAAACACGGTGTTATATGGTGTAGAACGTTTCGAGCATGAATACACTCTTCATCAGGCTTTGGTTGTTTCGAGTGGAAATGTATGAGACGTCCAGAGGAAGTAGGTTTCTTGAACCAATCGAAAATTATTTCCCCATTATTACTGATGGCCTTCACATCAAGATAAGGCAATTCCCTTCATTCTCAACTTCAACAGTGAATTGGATCCGTTTGTGAAATGAATTCAAAGCAATAATGGTGGTATCAATTCTATCAGATTTCACTATTGCAAATAAGTAATCGACGTATTTAGTGACAATTTTTGGCTTTGATGTTAATTTGCCAATAACATCTTCTAACAAGGCTTCCATAGATATATCCGCCAATATTGGTGATATAGGGCTACCCATAGGTACTCCTTGTTTCTGTTGGTATATGTTCCTTTCAAACTCTAGATAATTGTTATCAATAATGAAAAAACGCAACATTTCCATGAACAAAGACTTCCTTACTTTAGTATGTTGTTTAATATAGTTCCACTTTTTCTCCACTATTTCAAGTATCATTTGAACCGGAACATAAGTGAACAACGAAACAACATCAAATGATACAAATATTTCATCATCATCTATGCTCAGTGGTGAAATAACGTCAATGAAATTCTTTATAGCATATTTTTCCAATATCTGTGCAAATGCTGTATAATTAATTCAAATTTTTGTTGCTGTAAGTTTAATTTGACATCTGTATAATAATCTTATACATGAATTTATGTTTGTTTCTTTTTATTTTCTTTTAATAAAAAGGCCTGATGAAGAGTGTATTCATGCTCGAAACATTGTACACCATATAACACCGTGTTTTATTGACCTGGAGCCTGCTACAAATATTTTATCAGTTTGGATTATTGTAATCGCATCTTTTGTTAAACCATTTCTTGCTAAAAATTCTTTTTTTTGTTGCTTTGATTCACATTTTTTGTTTTCATTGCTAAATCAATGATAAGTGCAGCATAGGCATTATCAGTCATTTTTCCGACCCGACGAAACGATACAAACTAATGTCTGTGCAGATTGTTTGCTGCAACGTGTGTGGCGAAGGAATGTTTGCACAGACTTAAGGTCGTGTCGTTAACGGGCCCTATAAGGAAAACGTGACGTTTACTTCTGAAATCCGCATTTTCTCAGATAGCCAAGCTGCATAAAATCTCTTGACTCTGCCTCTACAAACTCTTATAGAAATTGTCGATTATATCTTATAGATCAATACTTAAATCTACCTCTCTTGGGCGCCGGGCCATTGACACATTCCAGGTACATAATTGTAAAGCTGATGAACTCGCCAAAAGTGGATTAACACTACCTATGTTAAGGGAAGACCTATCGCTTCATGGAAACTTATGCAAAAGCAAGATGCTATTAAAGAGACCAAACCTTTGATGGAAAAACCTGACTTCATCATCTGAAACGGGATCATCGAATATCTCTAAACAGATTGCACATCAGTTCCATAATGGGTATCATAACCGGTCACTATCTTATAGGCAAGCACGCAATGCGGCTTGGAAGTTTTGCAAAAAATTTTTTTCAGAAGCTACGAGTATATGGACGAAGAAGAGGAAAAATTGGTTCGTTATCTTTCACTGCACATCTGGGAAACTTCTTCTAAAAAGAATTTACTGATCTAGCTAATACAGACATTCGTAGTCTCACGCGCTTCAGAAGAAGCTCCAATTGGTCTTAACGAGCTGGGACGAAATGTTATCTCAAAGCACCAACTTATGGTCTAAGTGTGTCAGTCTTTTCCGCTGGCAGCCACTTCAACCTAACCAAACCCACAGTACCAAGAATATGCCAAGAAAATGGTTATCAGTTTAAGTTTTTATAATAAGAAACGACCTGACACAAATGTCAAAAAGGTTTTTTGTATACTGATCGCCATAATGTACTTTAATTTTCTTCATTCATAGCATTGCTTGACGCAATTTAGATATAACATGTCTGTATATTTCGATGAAACGAAACATTAACGCTTCTTAAAACATTTGCGATGAACTTACATTGTTATCATCTCCAAGAGAAAACACCGACCAACATAATTACTCCAAGTGACGAAGCTTCTGAAAGAAATAAACCTGGAGGAAGAGCTGTAAGAAGTGGAACCTCGTCCAGCTCTAAAAGGAGGCACAATAGATATATCAAAAATTGCTAATCCCTAATTATTATCATTTATACATAGTTATTGATTGATTATTAAAAATAAAAATATATAATTATTTATTATAAAAAGAGTATTTTTTTTTGTAAGTTAAAATAATAAAGTTATTTCTTGCACCTAGTCGAGTTTTATTTACAAACATTAATACATAATATGGAGCCACTGGTCATTTATACATGTGTGTTTTTTTTCATTTTTAGAAACCAATAATGAAGTGAAACCAGATCTTGAAGGTGTTGTTCCTCTGCATGTTGGCAGCCAAGTCTTCATTTCGAAACGTGATATTTTGAGAATATTACACAATGATTGTGGTGTCTATACTGGATCCTTGAGTGAAATAGTGTTTGGTCGAACGGCTCTTATTAAATGTTATCAATTAGAACCAAGCGAAAGGCTCTATGGATTGAATCTTAATTATCTTAATTCAATTATAAGTAATTTATTCAAATGCGATTTGGGTGTTTTTTGTTTTTTTCTAATTAATATATTTTCCTTTTTTGTTTTTTAGCTCATGTCATCATGGTATTCAGGAGTCGGAACGAAGATATAAACGCAGACCAAGTTAAATCGTATGTTCTTGGTAAAATAAATCAATTGGGAGAAAAACATCACAAAACAGCCTTATAAAACCATTTATATAAAAGTGTGTAAATATGTATGTAATTTCTCAGGATAATACATTAAAAAAATACAGGAACTAAAATGAAATATTATTTGTTTAATAATTTGCTACTTGGGTTGAATAGAAACTGTCTAACCTAACCGCAGTGGATATAGTTCTTGACTGCTAACTTAGCCGTGTGGGTTCGATCCCCAGGCTAGGTAGCATTCTTTTCTATATATCCAATTTTAATTGGGTGCTCCCCTGGGTTATAATGAGATAGTAAAAATCCAATTCTCAAATTCCTGTTCCAACAAATTTTTTTCCTATCTTTCTATTCCTTGTAGCTAGTGCCGTGCAATTCAGGTTGCATTTAAACAAGACTTTAGGTCTTACAGGCATAGTTAAAATTATTAAAAAAAAAAGTTCATTAAAATTACTTTTTTCAAGGTCTGACTCAGACTTATCACCAAGCAATTCTAATTCAATAGGAAACTACCGTCAAAGATGTCGGTGAAGATTTTTAAGATGAGACAGACAAATGGTCTCATCTATCAATTATAGCAAAGGAGTACAACAGTTGTAAAATCCCTGTTTCTCATAAGTTTATTTTAGATTGTATCACCTAATTGTTTTCCTTTTCAGCAAATATTGGCGATCGGAAACATCTTGGGCATGGACCTTTGATTAAAACGAAATCCCTCGCTTACATCAGGTCCACAATCTATACCGTAAGGCCAGTTAATATTTTTTTTTTAATCCATGATCGCTTAAAAATCAGTTATTACTTGGCGTTAGTCTTGTTAGGGCTCCCAAACCAGCTCGAACGGATTCGAAAGATTCGTTTTCGGAAAAACGTAAAGGAAGATCTGGAAAATCGAAAAATTGAAATCTGTGTTTTATATGAGGGATTTTATATGGAAAAGTGAAAGACTATCACAGGAAAGCACAAAGGAGAGGATGTTTTAATTCCACGCATTACTTATACTAAGTAAGGTTTCAACGGAATGCTACAATTCTTCGTGCATCTGGCCCTCGCGATGACTATCACCAAATCTGAAAGCCAATCGTTATAAGTTTGCAAGATTAACTGAGAGTTTTCGTTCTTCTGGCATGCCCAGGTGGAAAAGCTAGGCAATAATTCACAAAGAGACATTCATACTGATAGAAGATATTTGGCGAATAAAGTGTTATCGCAATTGGGTATGATTACACTTAATCGTCTAATGCACTATGCATTCAGCAACGAATTAACAAAAGAACAACAATACAAGGTCGAAGCATTTAACGAAGCAGTTTGTAAGAACATTTCGCATTTGATTCATTCGCAATTGAATCAACAAAAAAAAATTGCATACGACACTTTTCTTCCTGGATGCTACCAGAGGGACTTGAAAACCTTCTTAGTTTCATTGCTTTTGGCATCGATTCAATAGCAGCATGAAGCTGCTCTGGCAGTAGCTTCATCTGGAATAACAGCAAGTTTGTTAAAAGGCAGACGAACTACACAAATAAACGAGACACAGGCTTGCAACATTGTCAACAATAGCGGAATGACGAAGATTCTGCATAGGTGCAAATTAAAGCACGATGCCTCACAAATGGTCACTGGATGCGATGGAAAGGGCATTAAGAGGTCTTCGTGACAATCAGACAATTTTTGGTGGAGCCGTTATTCTGGTACCCGGTCATTTAACGGCCAACTATAGCTGACGAACCTAATGCCTGCTTAAAACCATACAATTTGTGGCTGAATTTGAAGGCAAAATCGGAGTTGACATCTGAACCGGACGTATGACATTACCCAACATTTGTTGCTAGCTGAGAGAATACAAAAAAGTGCTTATTCACCCTGTTCTTTCCAAACATAGTCCAAAACTTCAAGAACCATATCTGGGTTCTGAGTGAACGAGCTATGTATATTGTCAGCGAAAAAGAAAGATGTCGATGCGATCATCCAAAATTTCATACCAGGACAGTCTTCAAATCGGTTGACTGAATTATCAAACACGATTAAGTATTCAATTATTCCACAGAATTGACCGGATTACCACCTGCAACTGAAAGTAGACTCAAAGTAGTCATCATTATGTTGCGTAACATCAATCAACCTCGGCTGTGCAATGGAACAAGGCTTGCTGTGAAAAAGCTAATGGACAACGTCATCGAGGCTACAATTACAACAGGAAAATACAAAGGAGAGGATATTTTGATTCCACGCATCCCGATGACTCTAAGCGACTTGCCATTCGAGTTTAAACGATTGAAATTCCCCGTGCGTCTGGCCTTCGCTATCACTATAAACAAATCCAACAGGGCCAGTCGCTGAAAGTTTTTGGAATTAACTTGGATTTTCCATGTTTCAGGCTTGGGAAACTCTGTCGCATGTTCTCGAATCACCAAGCCATATTTTTTGTTTATTTAGGCGAAAAAAAATAAAAAGATAGTTTACCAAAAAGCTTTAATTACTTTTCAATGCTAGTAAGAAACAGTGGGGCGTATTCATAGTCATTTTTGAACTGTTTCTAATTTAAATCTAGGTTTAGTTGATTCTATTTGTTTAAGTTATTTGTGTAGTATAATTAGTTACCAATCTCATTAAAATATAAAACCAACAATTTGTTGGTAAAATCGGTCTGTATTCATTGAGCCAAAATTGTCTTAAACTGTAGTTTAGTAAAACCTGGGTTTATCAGCGACTATGAAAACGCCCCATTAAATTTATTTGAATAAAGAAAGAGTTTAATTTAACCACTAAACGAAACCACAAACCATAAATTTTAGATAGATGCTAAATCGAAACAACGTCCGCCGGGTTCTGCTGGTATTAAATAAAGACCAGAAATAATTTTACATATTTGTTTGATGTCAGGTGTTGCTCGCAAGCATGGAAAAAAATCTCGTTCAATTGGCTGTCCAATTAAAAATACCGTTAGAAATTAAAATTAAATCTGAAATTACATATAATAAATAATAAAATAAATAAAAAGAATAAACAAATTTCAATAATTTGCAAATAAATTTTGCATTTTATATTGGTTTGTGTTACCAATTTCATTAAGTTAAATAAAATTATAAACTTTTTTTAAGTTAATTTATTTCTCATATTTCTATTGCAGCATTCGAATACAGTTTTCAAGATGCAGATAAAAAATCCTCAACTAATATTCAATATTAAGCAACACAACGCGGTCGTGTCATGTTAATCTACAATGGATATCGATTCTTTAAAAATAGACGAACTCGTTAAAATAGATTTTGGTGGTGTTCAGATTATAACAAATTTGGTTGTAGAGCCACTGTTGTTACATAAACAAATAATGATATTGTTACAATACGAGTGTCTGATTCGCCGCATACACATATAAGAGTAATAAATCCCAACAATGATCACTATAAATCTAAAACAAAATACAACTATTTTGAATAATTTGCATTTTTTAATTTTATTTTCGTTTATCTATCTAAATAAAATAAAATATTACAATTAAGATAATTGATTACTCCTATTTTTATTGCAGTATTTGAAGATAAAGGAAATCCAACTAATATTCAATATTCAACAACACAACGCGGTCGTGTCATGTTAATCTACAATGGAAATCGTTTCGTTAAAAAAAGACAAACTCATAAAAATATATTTTGGCTTTGTACGCGTTATAGAAAATTTGGCTGTAAAGCCACTGTTGTTACATCACCAAATATGGATGATGTCGCAATTCGAGTTTCTGGTTCACCACACACACATATACGATTAATTAATCCTACCAACAATCTTATAGCTTAGGTTAAAAATTGTAAAAGCCTTTTTTGCTGTGCAAGAAAAAGATACCATTAAAAATTAAGATTCATTCTGAAATACAATAAAACATTAATGAATAATTTGCATTTGAGTTTTGTATTTTATTTTCGTTTGTCTGTCCAAATTCACTAAAAAAAATATATATTACACTTAAGTTAATTTATTTCTTATATTTTTTATTGCAGAATTCAAATACATTTTAGAAGATAAAGGAGCTACAACTTATATTCAATATTCAACAACACAACGGGGTCGTGTAATGTTAATCTACAATGGATATCGATACGTTGAAAATAGGCAAAGTCATAAAAATATATTTTGGCGTTGTTCGCGTTATGTCAAATTTGGCTGTAGAGCCACTGTTGTTACATCAAAAGTTAATGATGATGTTACAATACGAGTTGCTGGTTCACCGCACACCCATGATCCTGAAGTTAAAGTAGATAGAATGGATGATGTACAAAATGAGTTTCATGATAAAATTCAATTTCCCAGCCTTGCAATGACTTAAAACTTTAGATAATTTTTTTTTTTAATTCACAAAGAAGACTAATAAGAAAAAAAATATTATGTAAGAAAAAATTTCTTTGGTAGTAAAGCAAAATTTAATTTATATAAAACAAAAAAAAAATATATACATACTAATAAAATAAGATGCTAAAAATAAATGAAATATCATAAAAAAAAATAAGAAAAATGTAAAAGAAAAAAATTGTGTTCATTATATAGGTAATTATGTTTATTGAAATTAGATAATCAAATTGTATCACAAATTCCATTCAACTATTTAACTAATCGCAAACAAAACATATCAACATTACAAATGGATTTTGTGATAGTTATTTCAGTACTTGTGTCTGTGTGATATCTTCGATTGTGCTGGAAATTAGAATACGTCAACGGTCAGATATTGCCCCGTATAGTAGTTCCCCTTGGGAAAGGTACGTTCGCGTATTAATGTGTTTAAATTTCTATTAACTATGAATTTTATTTTTATAGGTGAAAGGGGAATTGGCCGAAGTGCTTAAAAATCATTAAAATGGAGGTGATTTAAGCATCATTTACGATTATCAATACAATCGATTTTAAATAGTGTTATAAATTTAAGGATTGTCACTGCATGTAAATTAGATATCCATTCAATGGAAATAGAAATTGTAAATTGCAACCGGTGTATCTTGTATTCGGTCTAAATCATTTTGTTAGATGTAATTACTTATTCTGTTAAATGTTTTTTGGTGAAGAATTCAAAATGTATTGCAAATTATACGTTTTAATAGTCTTTGAAATTATGAAAAACATATCATTGCTTTGTATAAATCCGCGTTACTACATCTCAAAAACGCAAAAAAAAATAATAATAATTAACTAAGTTCGTTCTATACATTAAAATGTTTATATAATTGATAAGAATTTGTAATACAACTCTCAACGCAATTCCAGCTGAATTGTTCTTCATTTGTATTTAAAATTATTTTATCAAGTGGATATGTAAATATGTTTATTCCAATTTACTATACTTAAGCGGTCTTGCAGAGCCTGCATTTTATTTATAAGTATATATAAAAAGTCTTACAGCTCAATTCTAAATGACAATTCCCAGGAAAATATTTCCCTTTTCCCTACTCTCTTATTACAAACAAAAAAAAAAACTCCCGAGATTAGTTTCCCTTTCCTATACTCCCCTATACTCAGGGGAAGAAAGTATTCATTCTAAATATCAAAAAAGGCATTTTTTCCCCATTTGGCGCTCGTTTGTTCCCGACACATTTACTGGATAATTTAAGCTTGCTGATCTCGGACCTCGCGAGAACATCCAACAAGTATTTAAACGCAATCTATTAACTCTAAAGTGTTACACAAATTATTTGATGAAACATGTTACAAATAATTTTGTTATGGATGTACATACAACCTTTTTTTTTGTGGGTAGGTGTAAAACCTTCAAAAGGCTCTATTAGGACCGAAAAACGAGTGCTCATAGGAGTGTGAGATTCTTACTGCACTAAAAACACCTCCTCCTCCCGAAGTTCAAACTTATCTAGCAATTTATTTTTAATGAATTTAATTAACGTGTTGTAGGTAACTATCCGGTGATAGTTCCTGCTATACCACGATTTTAAAGCGGATTCTCGTTTAGTGCACCAGATCTGAAGGCTTAGTCCTTCGCAGGCGGCGTACTAAATTCGTCTCATCGATAATTTCGATTATAGTACTATTACAGTATTGTAATAGCCGTTTTCTATGATTTCGTGCAATTTTTTTTATTTCATCGCGAACCGTGGGAATCCCGAATTCTCTGTGGAGATCTTCGTTTCTAATGTACCAAGGTGCGCTTACAAACGATCTTAGGTGTTTATTATCAAATGTTTGTAAGGTATTTAAACTAGAATCTCGCATACAACCCCAGAGTTGTATACAAGCTTAAGCACCTGCCTGTACAAAATTAGCTTTTTTTCGATACTGAGCTTAGAGTGTTTCCCGAGTAACCAGTACATATCTCTGAGTTTATTATTTAACTCCTCGCATTTCTTTTTAATATGCGGTTTCCATTTTAATTTCACGTCTAGAGTCATTCCGAGATATTTTGCTTCATTAGCAAACAGAAGCAAAATACAACCTTTGTTGCGTCACCAGCCTCTATTAAGCGGTCCCTAGACGCTCAATATAATTGTGCAATATTTTTTCCAATAATTTATTAATTAAATCACTCGCGGAGATGTTCACTTCTCGACAAATATTGTGCAATAGTAACCACAGACGATACAATATTTTTAGGTTGCGCAATAAATATCAACAGCGTTTTGATTTTACACAATATATTGAACAACTTTGCAATATTATCTACAAACGAACAATAATATTGTGCAATATCAAATATGGCGCAATTATATTGAGCGTCTAGTGACTGCTTTAGGGATCTTCTTTTAGCTTGTTGTTATCGATATCGGTTTTCTTCCAACTGCCCTTCATTCAAAATACTTAGTGTGATGTTGAATATTTTGGTAGATATTCTATCTATTTAATTGTTCACTTAATTTATTTAACTATTTACTTTCACACAAAATAAATTATTTTGTTTCACTCCAGTTTTTTTTTTTGACATGTCAAATACTTTGAATGAGCTGATTCGAACACTCAAAATTCTCTTTCCCGCTTTCGAATGTAAAAATAGTCTCCCGTGGAATTCATATTTGGAGAATTTTAATCCCGGGAGAACACATCTGCCAGAGTAATTTTCCGGGGAATATTTTGAATTGGGCTGTTAAGTTTGATAATTTGAAGCATTAAATTTCGTGTACTGTAATTTTTTGTAAATTTTTTTAGATACAATGTAAATATTATTTAATATAATTATTGTAAAAATGTCTATCTAATTAATTACATAAAACTGTTGAAAACAATTTTTAAAAATAAAAAATTGACATTACTTCTGAAATGTATTTATTTCAAAAACAATTAAAAGTCTTTTCGACCAGTTTATAACTCTGAGCACTCACACATTTTATTCCGATACGTAATATATGTAATTAAATAATAATAAATAATAATATTTAAATATAAACTATAATTGTGTTGATATTTATTATGAGAATACGGAATCCTTGTGTGATCTCAGGAATATAAACTGTCTTAGAATATATGTACATTTGAACACATAAATGCATTTATATTCATAATGAAGATGAAAATTACTATCGAAAATTCGTAAACTCATTAAGAATGTTGTTTTTTGTCTAAGCCAATATACTAACTTTATTTACTTCTAACTACATTGCAGATACTATAGACATTGATGATAAAAGTGTCGTTTTTGCCAACGAATCCCAAGTGATAAATCCAGCCGATTTTAGTAGAGTTAAAGCAGAAAAAAGTAAGTGATTGTTTACTTATGTTTTTGTTTACAAAGTTTTTTATTTAATCACTAACTTCTTGAAATCTTTGAAAAATATTCTTCATTATTATTATTATTCCTCGTTTTATTAAAAACAATTCTTCATTTTGAATATTATGGTTTTATGAATGGTTTATTATCATTTTTGTTTGTCTTGTTGGCGTTTAATTAAAGCAATACTGTTTAACAAATGTGTTTATGCTTTTATTTTAACAAATAATGTAAAACCGTCTATTGCGGGCAGCTCTCTTAGGATTCTTAAATTCCAATTCCATATATTTTATGTTCCTTTAAAGTTTAAACTGATACTCTCTTGAGCTGACGCTTTCTAGAATATCAGCCGTAATTTTTTAAAAATTTAATTCAGTTAGAGGGACACACATACTACTTAACCTTACACCCCTCGATATTTTCAGCAAACAAGTGGCAACGAGTATTGGGTGGCAATGGCTCAGTGGATAAAGTGGATTGATTGCTAACTTAGACGTGTGGGCTCGATCCCCACGCTAGGCGCATTCTTTTCTATACCTCCAATTTTAATTGGATTTCGCCCATGGGTTAAAATGAGACAGTCCATACCTGGTTCTCAAATCCACTGTGCCAAACTAATGTCGTTCAATTCAGGTTGCATTTAAAAGACCTTAGGTCTTACAGGCAAATAGTTAAAATTAAAAAGTACAGCTATTCGTCTCAAAGACATCTATGAATGGGCCAGTAATTCGATAGGTCATTCTAATATCTTGAATACATTCAGATCAATTTAAGACGATCCGACTATACCACACACCAGTAAATCTTCGACAATCCAAGTTACGATCCCACCAAGATCTGTTTGGGAGGATGAGAGGTTCTTAAAAGATGAATCAACTTACTTTTTTACGGAAGGTTAAAAAAGCGAAGAGGGTGTGGGTAGCGCTCTGTACTGACACTGACTAAATCTTAGTCTCTCTTTCCGTCTCCCTGACCATTGTAGAGTGTTCCCAGTGGAAATTCTGACGATTAAAAGAGGTTGTATCTTCTCAGACAGTCAAGCAGCCCTCAAATCAATTGGCGCTGTTTTCACAAACTCTATAACTTCCCGCAACTGTTGATCTCATGGAGGTGTCAGAACAATTTAACATTCAAATGATTTGGTTGCCGGGATATAGGGGTATCTTGGGAAACTACAAAGTCGATGAAATCGCCAGAAATGGAACCCTAATACCAATTCTACCTAAAATGGAAGAAATCGGTATGCCTATGCTACTTATGTTACAAAATAACGGCACAAAACAAACAAACTTGAGATGGTTAAACATCACTACTTGCCTGGCTACTAAACAGATCTGTCTAAAATTGATCCAAGACCCTCAAAAGGTCTGCTCTCTTTGAACAGAAAACTAATTCGCTCCGTCACAGGTGCCTCATATTGACACTGCTTAATTGGATGACATGCCAAAAGGACGCAGGGACATAAGTCGGTGGGACATAAGTCCAACAAAAAATATTTGGACCTTTGTCCTACCATTAGGTTTTTTGGTACTTGTATGAAGTGTTTTTTGCAATTAGGCTTACAAATAGCTCGGCGCGTAAGGGGGTACATGCTGCACCTCCAACCCTCCTATGTGGCCCAATATAGGATTTGGGTGGATACAAGTTTGGGTAAATGCAATTTTTTTTTCGGATTTGAAGATTTCTTTTTAAAAAGTTCCCAAAAAAATGTTGCATATACCCAAACTTGTACTCACCCCAAATCCTATATTGGGCCAAGTAAAGAGGTTGCAGGGGGGCAGCATGCCCCACCTTACTCGTCGAGCTTTTTAAAATGTATTGTTTACATTTGAAATCTATTTTTTTCTGAATAAAGATTTAACAATGTGCCCTGTGGCCACACTTGTGTTTTATAAAATTTGGGAGTTTTGTTCCATCAACACGAAATAAAGTTTGGGCTTATGTCTCACCGAGGTGGGACATAAGTCCAAAATTAGTTTTTTGAGATTTATGTCCCACTGAATGCTAATTTGCCAAAAGACTTGGCGTATTCTCCAACGACTTTTGCAAAGTTTCATGGATGAGGAGGAAGAGAAGACTATCTCCATGTTCCTATCTTCTTTGCGCATGTACTGCTCTCTCTCAAGGACGTATATTACGCCTGGGAAAATACTTCTTCGATGACCCCAGCTTCATTAGTGGCTCCAAAAGGTTTAATTAAAGAGATTATATTTCTTCACGAGATAATATTCTATCACAATGGACCTATCTGTGGTCTAAGTGAGTCAGCCGTTTCCCTAGACGGACACACAAGTGTTGTGATGAAAAAAGTATTTGAGTGGCTCAAACAAATTGAAATATTCTTATTTCTGGAACTATTATAAAATACCCAATGAAATTTATTGCGGAAACATTAAGTCTTTAAAATTAAAAAGCCTCAACAAGCTGGCTTCAAAAAATTTTACTGAACACCATGACATACAAAAGCGCCAGATGCAAATCGTGATTTGGTAAATTATCTTCACTTACACATTTTTGTTTTCATTTTCGACTCTAACTGCCCAAGACCATGTCCCTTAAAGAACAGTCATGTACTTGTAGCAAATGTTTGAATGAGCATGACATTTTTTTCAATTTTCTCCATTAAACAGACAAAAGTGTTGCCACCTTCGCTGTCCGACTGCATCGTAATAAGGGTGATTACTAAAATGTCCTTAATTATAAACAAACTGAACGTTTGCTGAATATCATTTCTTTATTTATTAAAAAAAAAGTTAAATTGTTACATTTAATTGAAAGAAAAAAGAAAACTCCATTATTTTCAATGTCACTTTTTCTAATATTATTTTGTTTACTGTTATATTAATATCAATAAATAACTCTTTTTAAATCAAAAAATACTTAATAAAATATATTTTCAGCAAACATGGATATCTGCAAAACAAAGCTGAAAGACAAACTTATAAATAAATGCCGGAGACACAAAAAAATTACCAAAGGTAAGTCTAAACATTTACATACTTATGTGGTTTTCCATTGGTACAAGAATTTAAGTCTTTTTTTATGAAAATCTGCCAAGACACTAATTTTTACAGTTAAATCCTTCCATTGGGCAACAAACATTTATTTTTTGATTCTGAATCAAATTCGCAGATCAGTATTTTTCGGTGAATCTACCCCTCTTTTTACTAACACCAATAAACCCTAGTATAATATTGGAAGCATTCAGAGTCACAACCATCAGTTTCACAGAAACGAATATACGCCAATACCATAGCAAAAGAAAATTTAATTCAAATCGCGTGCCAATCGCCACGAAAAATATCAAATTCTGAATTTACCAATGGAAAACCCCATTACATTAGGGTGGTGCTTATTTTGACAATGTTTGAATTTATTTTTTTACCACTGACCAAAATACAAAATTCGCGTATAATTTCAAATATTTTAATGTAAATCTTTTTGCATGGTAATAATAATACCACTTTCTAATTTTAAGTACATGTTGTTTACTAATATTTTGGGTAATAATTATAATCTACGAAGTAATTAATCAGAACTTTTGTAGTATGATGTTTAGGTCGAAATAAACCGACTTTGCAAATACATGCATAACAGGCTTTGTAATTTACTAGACTAGATGTTAAAAAATAATTCTTCTTCAAACATTTATAGTATGGTTTTGGTTAAAGCGAATTTTGGGTGCTTTCATAAATGCATGGCTGCTGTGTTTACATGCGATCAGTTGTGATCATATTGACGTCAGAAAAATTATTTGCGCATGTATTTTAATATGCATTTTTTAACATTTTCTATGATTTGCGTCATTTATCTGTGTACCAGAAACAATTCTCAGAGATTCTAATCAAACTTGACATTAGAATAATGGAGAACACCAAAAAAGTGGGTTCCGCAATTCCGTCTGTAAAACGCTCTAAAGCATAACGGCTGAAGCGATTCTCTTCAAACTTTGCATTTAAGTGTTTTAAGTGATTGGCTAAGGTAGATTTTTGAATCGTTTTTTTTTTGAGCCCAAATCTAACGGTACCTGCCATAAAATTTTTTCTACCATCTTTATTATCTCGAAATCGCCTCTAACGATTGTGATAAAAAAAATACATGCACTACTATAGGACAGGGTTATCCATTTTGCGGTTTCAAAAGTAAACGTAAATAAAACACATAAAATATTTTTTTGTCGATATTTCTTTTTTATTATAAAGTTTGAACGTTGACATTATGTGTGAAACACTACATCATTTAAATGACCAGCACGTGAATTGTTGCAAGCATCGATTCTTTTGAGGTAATTTTCGACCACTTTTTCACACATATTGGGCGGTATCTCAGCCATAACTTGACAAATGTTGGTTTTCAAGTGCTCAAGAGTTAAAGGTTTATCTGCATAAACTCGGACTATCGCGTAGCCCCACAAAAAAAAGTCCAGCGGTGTCAAACCGCATGATCTTGGGGGCCAGTTGATATCGCCACGACGAGAAATTACGCGGCCTGGAAATGTCTCTTACAATAAAGCTATATTCGATCGAGTTGTGTGGCATGTGCCACCGTCTTGTTCAAACCACATATTCTACAAGTCGTATTCTTCAATAGCAGGCAAAAAAAGTCGGATATCATATTACCATAACGCTCCAAATTGACGGTGACAGTCGTTCCGTCGTCGTTTTCGAAGAAGTAAGGTCCAATCACACCTCCGGACCAAAGAGCGTCCCAAACAGTGACTTTTTGTGAATGTAATGCTCCTCTTCAATTACTTGAGGATTCTAAGAACTCCAAATACGACAATTTTGTTTATTAACATACCCACCGAGTGAGAAATGTGCTTCGTCGCTGAAGAAAATTTGTTCGAAAAATCGGCGTCCACCGCCTGTTGTTCAAGCACCCATTCGACGTATCTACGACGTTGTGAATGGTCAGCTGGCTTCAGTTGTTTTGTGAGCTGGACTTTATATGGATGTAGGTGTAGGTCCAAATGCAAAATATCTGTAACCAATCCAGTCTCTTCAAATTTCTTCACAATTTTGCCAATTGCTTGCGTAGTTGGACGATTATGTAAACCATAATCTCCTCTCAAAGCACGATATATGGCTGTGGCAGAATCACCATTTTTGTAGTAGGTTTTAACAATTTTTATGCGTTGTGCGATATTTAAGCGATCCATTTTCGTAAATGTCAGACTTTTTCAACTGAAAAAAAAACCGCAAAATGGATAACCCTATATATTCTAATTTTTTGTTTGGGAAATTTTAGAAAATTCAGCGATTGATATTTGCGACAACAATCGCCCATTTAAATTAAATATATTGAGTAAGGACTTAGATGGCACTAAACCCTTTTTACAGGAACAAACTATGATTTTCGCCCTCAAACTTTACTACCCATCAAATCTTAAATATCTATAGTACAGCACGACTTTATTATTTATTAACACCCATATTAAAAAATAAACGATTTAGGAAAGATGTATATTTAACACGTAGACCAAGCGCAAAATGTCATTAATAAAACAGAATTTCTGCTATTTGACATTTACAATCTTAGTCCTTCGCTAAACCATCGAAGATATTTGTTGTTTAGTGAAGGAATCAGAATTGACATTAAGAATGAAATTCAAAGGAACATAGAATAAAAAGAGATACGAGTTGATAGTTATTGTAATAGATTTTGTTCATGGATTTTCTTTTTTTTTATTAATTGAACATTTTAGGTCGCAGATTAACTTTAATTTAGCGGTGGAATAGCATTTTTTATTAATAGGGCTGTAAAAGTGTTTTACCAAGCTTTCTATAAGAAGATATAATTGGTCGTAATCCACCAACATTATTATTATTATTTAAATTTTATATAACATAAATTAGCTATTTTTTTAAACCCATTTACAATATATTCATTAAAAATATTTTTTTTTACAAAATATGAATAATTGAAGGTTTAAATATAATTATATTAGTTTCTAATTTAATATTAGGAAGGCTTTTAAAAATTTGTTTTAAATGTAATTCACTTCTTGTTCTCAGTTTTATTTGCCAATAAATAGGCATTTAATTATTTTTTACTTTAAGGAAATAAAGAAAGGTGCTCAATTATATCCTTTCTTTCACTAAAAGCCAATTTAAAGAATTTAATATTGATCAGACAGATGTATATCCATTACATGGTAATAGCTCTGTTTCGTTTTTTTTTTTGAGTAAGATGTGTAACAACTGTCAAATTTTGCAACAAAATAAACAAACGCCAATTGACTACATTTGTATATAAAACGTCAATGGTGACCCTACGGACATAAAGGCAGAAAGTTGAAAAAATTAAAAGAAAAACAACACGCAACAAAAATAACAGCGCACAAAACAAAAATATTCTATAATATCAAATGAGAAAATTCCATTGAACAAATATCAAAATTTTCCACTTTTTTATTATTTATGTTTTCCTAACTGCGTTTCTTTCTTTGTTCCTGTTTGTCTTTAGTTTTCAATACAAAGGTTTGATTCTAGTACGTAATAATGAATTTCTCGCTCCAGTTTTGTTCTCTCTTATGGCGTTTTTATTTGACAATCCGGAATTCTTCTACGATCCGGGATCCCAACTGAGCACTTTTGTGTGATTCTGAGGATTCTGAATTGTAATAAGATTGTATGTGTGAAAATAATTGTGTACGTGGAAATATTCAAATTAAAAAAGAAATGTTGCACAATTTATAATACAAAAAATGACAACAGTCGAGTTTGACGTTCAAGTAAATGAATGTGTGAGTGCTTCTGGTTCCTATTCTGATTTCAAATCCAGAAACAAAATTCTCGTCTTTTCAGAATCAGAACTGTCATTTATTCCCAAGTGAACACTTTCAGAAGAATCTGGAATGTTTCCGGATTTAATTCGCCCATCAAAAAAAAAAACTTGACAGCTTGGTGTTTTGACAGTTTTTACACCAGTTACCCCAAAAATATTCATATAGTAAGAATTCACAATGTGGATGAAGTTTTTCTCATCCATTTTGACAGCCTTTGTAGTAATTTTTTTCGAGTTAACAAACAGCATTTTTAAAAACTTTCTACAAATTGCTACGAATTCGTACGAATGCACATGATAACAAACGGACCTACTATACAGGGTATTCTGTAAGTCAACGCAAGTGCCTACAGGGTGTAATATTAATAACAAAATCATTCTCGCTTGGTTAAGTAGTAATTGCAATATTTAGAAAAATAATGAAAGTCAATACCCTGGGCCATATTTTTAGGTAATGTGGTCACAAATTTCCAATTTTGGAGTTTTTTTATTTTTGCGCAATCCTAAATAACCATGGGCAAATTCCTAAACGCAAATCTTGCGCATCTGAGCAAACTGTTCCTAAGTGCAAACAGAAAAATCTCTGCTAAGCACACCCAAAACGCAGTTCATTTTTTTTCTTGCGCAAACTTCATTACAATTGTGCAAGTTTTAAACTTGTGTTGCGAACTTTACTTGCTTTTCAATTTTTATCGGGTTCGAGCATTTGCTTAGCATGAGACTTAAATCTTGCGCTTAGGAATTTGGCCCATGCTATTAATTCGAACCACAAATTCAAAAATAAATGTTGTCAGTTTCGTAAGAAAAATGAAGATTACTAAGTCAAGGTTCAAAAAAATTTCGTAACCTTACTTTTACACTTCATATTTAGACAAAAAATGTACTATACTCTCCTCTCGGAAAGTTGCTTAAAAAATTGGCCCGTTTCAGGATTTCAAAATGGTACAATACTTGGTAGTTTTTCATTAGTAAAAAATATTATCAATATTGAAATTCTCTCTAAAAAATTGGAAATTTACCGTAATAATGTATTATTGAAAAAATTAATCATAGTGAAACAAATGAAAATATCTTAATACATTTATTTATTCAAATCTAATGATTTGGATGAACATTTCAGAGTTTGCTCCTATGAGTGAGAAAAAATTCAACATATAATTTATTTTCACTGCCATACGCACTAAATAATTTCAATGAAATTTTTATAGTTTAATTGTATGAATGACAAAAATAACAATTCGGTTTTAATTAAGTCCGTCTACTGCCGCTGTTATGGGAAAGAAAAAAAATTCAAAATAGTTTTAAGTAAGATCCATTCGCTGCCACGCCCACTTATTTAATTTTTTAGTTGGTCAGAAATGAATCTAACAATTTTAAGAATTTTGTGAGTTTATTTTATTAAATAAGTAAAAAATTAAATTAGTATTTAGTAAAATCCGTCCACTGCCTACTTTTTTATAATTAATTGGTTAAATAGAAATATCTCTATTTGGATGACATTTTCAAAGTTTGCTCTTATAATCGAGAAAATAAATTAAAAATTAGATTGAATGGAATCCGCCCACCCTCACGCCTATTTGTATCATTTCTTGGTTTCTTGTAAAAGGCTATAACAATATGAAAGAAATTTAGTTTGCTCTCAACAAAAGTCAAAGTGGTCATTTGTGTTTATTAAAAGTACGTCGGATTATTTTCATATACAATATTTATAATTTGGCACGGTAATTTGTTCTCATTATCTAAAACCCGATTTTTGTAAAAATGTGCAGGAAAATACCAATATGTGTACAGTGATTGGCATAATCATTTGCGTCAAACATTAACCCTTAGTTTGACAGTGAAAGTTTAAACTTTACTTTTGCTTTAACCTTCAGTTCAACAATTTAGGTCTTATCCAGACTTTTTTTTTGGGCAGAAATTGGCAGTTCATAAAATTTTAAAGAGTGGGGATGAAATTCTCTCATTGAGATATAAAGTCTGGAACAGCTTCATTACAATTTTCTTCCAATTTTTAAACGTCAACACGTTTGTTTTTTTTTTATTTCTTTATTTGCTGTAAATTCACATTTTTTCTCTTCAAACTAATTATTTTGTATTTTAGTTTTTCTAAATTAATTTATTTGTTCAACAAATATTTTTCCACACCAACTACGAACCATTTTTTTTCCGTTTATGACAAACGTCAGTCTGACAATTGTACATTTTCTGCCCACAAATTGCTGCCTACAAAAATGTATTGGGTAGAAATTGGCAAGAAATTATCAGGCAGGGGAAACATTTTACTCTCTCTCTTGAGCTCTCTACTGTCAAAAACTACCAAATTTGTAAGTGAACAGGATTTGGCAGAAATTGGTGCCAATTTGTGCCAATTTGTGCCAATTGGCAGAATGTGGATCAGACCTCTAATTCGGTGTCACAGTCTCGTTTAAACTTTAAACTCAGCTAATTCTCTAGTTTAAGTTAAACGATTGTATTCTGCCGTTTAAACTTCAGTTAAGTTTGACAGCTGCCATTTTCTATATTCATTTATGAAGATTTATTGGCAATGAAGCGATATATTAATTCTATTTTAAAATTTTCGTATTTGATTGATTGAGAGCCACTCTTGGAATTAAAATCGTAGCCATTTGGATACTTTTAAACAAAACTAATTTTCCCTTAAATGTTACCAACAGAAAATATTTGTTGTTGTTTCACATATTCTTTTCTTCACGGAGAGAAAGAAAAGTCAAAGAAAAGTTATGTACGTTACGTCACATTACGTATCGACAAAGTACAATGCTGCCAGCTTCTCCTCATACAATATAGTAAACTACGTTCAATTGAACTAAAGTTCAGAATACACTGTCAGACGTAGGAGTTGAACTTCAAATTTAAATTCAAGTTCAGGTTCAGTTGAAGTTAAAATAACATTTCCACTGTTGAATTAAGCATAACAAACGTTCAAAGTGGAACGTTACCTGTTCATTTTTGTGCACGCTGATGATCAACATTTATATTTACAAAAATGTCATCAAGATTATATTGTGATTTATTGTTAATGCCGGCGAATGAATAACAAATTAATTATTTTAACTTGTATGTGATTTGTTTAATACATTCAGCCTCAATCATTAACGTATCACGACCATCAAGAACATAAGGTTATGTTCTATTCATAATTTCTCTGAATGCAAAAATCTTATTCATTACCTTATGTAACGTTGCATAGCTGCAACATAAGCTGAACCCGTTGAAAGTGCTTTTGTATCTAAAAGTAGTTTTTTTCACATTCTGTGAAAACCAGTCTTGTCTCGACCCGATCATCCATCTTTCGGAGCAGTCGTATGTTTTTATAAACGTCTGCCTAACTAAGAACTGCACTATCTATGTATGTTCATTAAGTCAGATTTTTTGCCAAACTAACCTAGTCGAACTTCAGTCTACTTTTCATAAACACCAAACCATCACCGGCATCGTCGCAAAATGCAAGAAAAAGAAAATGTTCATATGCGTTCAACAATGCATGAGAAAAGAAATAAGGTTGTGCTAGGGCAGATTTTTTGCGTTTATGAAAACACCCTATATCTATCTATATTTGTTGTGCAAAGCTATCTTTTTCATATGTGTCACTAAGAGAATACAAGAGAAAACATGAATACTTTATTATGACGTAAGCACAATTCGCAAACACAACACTGCAATAATAATGATCGATCATTTCCGTCAAACATTCTCAAATGTGAACTTTTGGCATCACTTTAAATTGAACGTCAACTGTTAATTACTGGATATTTTCATAAGCTAATGCGCAAACATTGAATAAAGAAGCATTAAAAACTAAAGTGTATAGTTGTTGGTGAAGTTGGTGATCGATTGGTATAAATATGGCCAACGAAAATGAAATTAATGCATTTTAATGATATATGATTTCTCTGAAAGCTCTAGTCTAGTGAGACAGGCAGCTTCATCTGTCTCAAATGAAACGAAAAATTCACTTTCCCGATGAATGTGTTTATGTTTTCGATGTGGGAATAGGTTAGTTCGATTTGTGCATTTATTAAATGAGATTTATTTTAAATCTTCATCTGAGAAGATTAAATTTTGTTTCCGCCTGTCTGTCTGTCTGTCTACACCGTAAGCCACTGAAGCGAATTTCTCAAAACTTTCGTATTTAGTATATTTTCTTATTCTTCATTTGCCGCATGATTTTATTTGCCGCATGTCACATGAACAAAGGAGCTACTGTCACAAGTTTTCACTTATTCATAGTTTATATCGAAAAATCTCCTTAATGAAATTTACTAATTCACTCATACTAAAATAGTAATTGTATATAATTTCAGTTGAGGACACGTTTTTCAACAACGTCGCAGTTTTTGGCATATCTCAACAAAATCGTCGTACACTCTTAATTGGAAAATATCATTTCGTTCATGTTGCACGAAGAAGGATATATAGTTCTTGGAGATGTGCAAAATATAGAAGTCATCGTTGCAAAGCATTTGCACATACAAAATTTATTAACAATGAAATAAGATACAATGTAACTAATCCAAATCACTCACATGACTAACCCACCAACAATTGACAATTATTATTTAGTAAGCAACACTAAAAACTAATCAACAAATTATTCATTTATTGTAGAATTGTTATTGTTTCTAACTATTTAATTTAACTGTTCTATACTTATGTATGTTTTTTTATTTTTTTTATTCAAAGAAGAATTCGTTTCGCTAGAACAATTCCCTACTAGAAATAAAACATAAAAGTATGAGAAAAAAAGCCTGAATATGTACACATATTTTTGTATTTATTGTTTGTGTAAATAACAAACCTCTCATAAACAATCTTTGTTTTTAATAGAATTCCCCAACATTGTTGAATGTTTTATGTACATATACAGGGTGTCCCTCAATATGCCATTAAGGGCAAATTCGTAAACGCAAAATATGCTAAGCAAACAGTCCCTAAACCAAACATAAACATCCCTTCAAAGCAGACTGTCCTAAATGCAGTTCTTTCAATTTTTTTGCGCAAACGCCATTGCATTTGGGGAAGTTTTAAAGTTATGTTGCGCACTTCACTTGCTTTTCAATTTTAACCGGGTTCGTGTATCTGCTTAGCATGAGACTTGCTTTGCAAATCTTGGGTTTAGGAATTTGGCATAATATTTTAGGGCATGATTCTTGAGTTTATTGTAAGAATGAAATAGTAAAATGGTAAAACGCTATGCGCACACGTTCTCTAGAAAATTGTCTCCAAAGTCATTAAATTGGCATCTATTGAAAAAATGGAGAGATATTTTGCAACTGAGACAAGATATTGAATTTTCTTAAATGCAATTGGGAACGTAACTTTTATCCGAAAAAGAATTGCCCGAATAACGATTGCCCGCAAAATGTGTTTGAATTTTTCAGAATAGTTTCCCGCACAGGGAAATATAAATTCATCATTGCCCCAGTAACGATTGCCCGGAAATTTTGGAAAAGTACTATTTTGTACTTATCAAAAATATTTTATTTATTTTTTTAATATTTTTAAGATTTTTGATTTTTCTTGAAATATTATAAAAAGAAAAACTTTACCAACTTGTTTTGATTAAAAAAAAAAATAATTATATCTCTTTGAAGAAAATTTGAAGTTCTGAAAAGAATTTTTTATTAAAAAATCCGCCAATTGACTTGCTTAAGTACTTTTATTAGACGATTTTTTTTACAGAACCAATAAAATTCATCGTCGATTGTAAAAGTATTTATGCATGAGTAATTTTGGCGTTTCTTTGTTTGGCAATTATCATTGATGAACAAACGAATTATTAAAAACATTTGCGCAACATTTTAGTCTATTTAGTAATATGTTAAGTAATTTTTAGTATGATATTAGGCTAAAAAGAGGATTTTGCTAATTTTAAACCAGTCGTAGTATTTTCTTAACATCTTACTAAAGTTAAAATCACAAAACGGCTACTTTATTTTTTTTAGTATCGTTTTAAATCCATATGACACTTTGACATTTACAAACGTCCAAAAGTTATGTTTGCTTACTTTTTTGCACTACTAGGCGTGTTTAGTTTTAGTTTATTAAGAAAATAGATTTAGTATGGTGCTAGTTAAAAAGTTTTTAAAATTACGAAAATATCAGTAAAGTGTTTTAGTATTAGCAAACTTTTAAGTAGTATCATGCTAAGCCCTTAACAAGGCTGTTTAAAATTTTGCGCCATTGCTTTGAAAGTTTGGGAAAAAATAATTCTTCTTAACAGTTTTTACTTGCAATTATAGGTACTATAAGGCAAGTTATGCATTCGTCGAAAAAAAAGTTTTGAGATAACAATCAAACATGACATTACGATGATAGCGAAGACGAAAAAAGATGGTCTGATCCGTCTGTATGTCTGTCTGTCTGTCAGTCTGTCTGTATGTATGTATAGACACCTACAGTCCAAACGGGTGTATCGAATTGCTTCATACTTGATGTATAGAGGTTTTTAGGTATTCTACAGAGGGGAAATTGAATTTTTTTACCTAAAAAAATAACGGTACCTGCGATATAACCGTTACGTTAAATCGTATTTTTCTCGGAAACAGCTCTAACAAATTTGATTTAAAAAAATCAGTGCAGCTTTTTAGGTACGACCGATCATATGGTTTAAAAAAAAAATTTTATAAATGTCTAAAAACGGTACTTTCCATAGGACCGTTTTTTTTATTTCGACTATCTCATAAATGGCTTAACCGATTCTTTAGAAATTTCACACATATATATAGTCTTAGGTTGCCCAATTTATACTGCGTACCGATATTTTTTTTCTCAAAAACCGCTCCACAGATTTTTAAATTTTTTTTCTCATAAATTCAAATTTATACAAGAAATAAAATGGCGTACTTTTTTTGAGCTCAAATTAGTTTAAGTATTTATTTCAGAATTTTGAATTATTTTTTCTTCGATTAAGTCGATTTAATCATTTGTTCTTAAGTTTATATTATTAAATATTTAAGATTCTCATACTAATTTTTTAAGAAAAAAAATTAAAGAAATTTAGTGTATAAAAAATTAAGTAAAAAACAACTTTAAAAATATATTTAGATTTTTAATAGAGATCTTTTGCTTACGATATGATCGAACATAAGATCAAGTTCGTGCGATACAGTCGTGCATTTTATATTTTTTTATTTTTAAAACATGCGAAAAAATATCTCACGAAATGAAAGATTATTAGTATGCAGCCAAACTCGACCCTACACCAAATCCTATATTTGGACAAGCATGGGGAGTTGTAGGGAGCCCCATACCGGCCGTGCTCCGCATTCTCAGTACTGTTAGAAATCAAAGATAGTAGCAAATTTCCTTTTCGTTGATTCTGTTCTGATTGGTTAGTTTCACAAATAAAGCAAATCCGAGGAATTGGCAACCACGATACGGGAATTCGTTTTGCGGTCAATCGTTACTCTGGAAATTGTTATCCGAGAAATTGTTTTCCGAGAAATCATAGCTAACCCTTAGCATGGGTCAGGGTACACCAAAGTAAGCCTTTTCTTAAATCCCCGATAAATGATATCAAATTTGGAGATATGCCCTTACTCTAGACCGGTGTTTTCCTAAAAATATACCCAAGAACAATGCCCTAAAATATTATAGAGGAATTAAGGGACACCCTGTGTAAACTTATTCTTATTTATAAAACATTCCCTACACTTCATATTTATACAAGACTCGATTAAAAAAAATTACCAAACAGATAAAACAACATAAGCACCATGAATTGTCAAAATCTACACATCCCTGTTGGAAAATCATTTATTAATCTGCCACAAGTTGCTTTTTGATGGCATAGTAGATTCATTATCATATTCGTGCTAATGCCGGCCGCTTAGGCGATGAGAGATTCTGTCAAAAATGTTTTCACATTAGCCTATATCGAAACATTTCCTTAACGAAATTTACTAATTCGCTCATATTAAAATGTAATTGTATATAATTTCAGTTGCGGACACGTTTTTCAACAATGTCGCAGTTTTTGGCATATCTAAACAAAATCGTCGCACACTCATTATTGAGAAATATCATTTTGTTCATGTTGCACGAAGAACGATATATAGTTCTTGGAGATGTGCAAAATATAGAAGTCATCATTGCAAAGCATTTGCACATACGAAATTAATTAAAAATGAAACAAGATATTATGTAACAAATGCAATTCACACGCATGACTAAAATATATCCCACAAATTCTTTAACAATTATTATTAAGTAAGCAAAACTAAAAACTAATCAAAATAATTCATATAGATATTGTAAAATTCATAACCAGCCTTATTGTGAGTTTCGCCCGAAAAAACATTCCACGCGGAATAATAATTTGACATTTCACTTTTTGCTTATTGTGAGCTTTAACCGAAAAATCGTTCATGTTCGAAAAACTTCCCTTATTGTGAGGATTCATTCCGGGTGGAATTTATTATGTATATAGGCTAAAATTTTTTGAGGCGAACGAAAGAATAACAAGCAGATAAATGTATGGTAGCTATTTCTTTATTTTTGTACCAAAGAGGTATAAATTAAGTTTTTGTCATTTTAAAAACAAAACCATCAAAAAAATATAAATGTATTCTATAGATGGACAAAGCAACACTTTTGATAGCTTCAACTAAGCGTTCAAATCTTGAGGAATATTATTTGAACCGCATTTATTTATTTATTAATCACCTTTTATTTTACAACTTACAACATTTTGCTTGCACATATTTGTACAGTAACTATAGATTTTTTCCTTGTTAATTATACAATTGTGTAAAATGTTTATATTTGACTCGTTGGTTGGGACATTATACTCGTATGTCAAGACTATCAAATGTCAATTGCAAAAAGTCAGTGATGGTACAGTTAGGGATAAGTCCTTTCGCTATCGGAAATTTTTGTATTTTTTTTAATAATAAATCGATTTCAAAGTTTTGATTAATGCGTTTTAATTTAATTAAAACATTAATTGAATTTAATCCTCAAACTAACAAATAATAATAACTGCCAATTTCTTCGCAGAAAATACTTGTACGAACTTCATCAAAATGCATGTTTAATTTAGCAATTATCAATTAATCTTATTTTCTCTGGTTTATTTCCTAAATTTAGATTTCCCTAAATAAAACAAACTTACGGAAGTATTTTTTTTGTTCTTTAGTGTATTCTATAGATAAATTGATAATGAGAAACATTTGGGACTTTTTTTTATTTCTTAGGATTTTTTTTTAAATTTTAGTATACCATCACAGACATTATCCCATATGTTTATTCGAAATGTCATTTCTTATTCGAAGTGGAATTTTATTCGGGCGAAACTCGCAATAGCTTTTAAAATTTTCGGTGAACAAGAATATTTCGGGTGACAGATATTCCGGGCGAAACTCACAAAGGGCTGAATATATTTATATCAGTATATGTCCGTAAACACAAAGAAGAATTTATTATCATAGTATATTTTTCTACTAGAAATGAAACTTAATTTGAGAAAAAAAGCATGAATAATTTTGGTTTTAAATACATACACATATTTTATTATTTATTAAAAATGTAAATAACAAACCTCGCATAAATAAAACACAGTAGCATAATACACACTTTTTTTGTTGAATAAAATATGCATTGTAAAATGTTTTTTGCATTCTTAAAAAAATATTCCCTTCCGTTAATTGTTATACAAAATTTACATCAAATAAATTACAAAATTAGGGAAATGTATTACAAATTCCTTTCTTATTTAATTCTTTTATGAGTTCAAAATTGCTTTTTCAGCCTATTCCTTTATATAATTAATTCAATGTTTAAATGACAACAACAACTTGAATGTGCTACCACCAATATTTAACTTTATTTGTTGGCTGGAATTATAGCTATTTCAGGACTTGACAGATCGATCATAAGATTCATTTGTTTTTCTAGTGGTGTTGATCCACTTTTTCATTTTAATTGAAAAACTTTTTTATTTTGCCTTCACGAGCATTGGACTGAGACGAGCTGTCTTAGAAGCCAATGCAATACGTATCACGCCACTGGGGCCACCCAGGTCCAACCCAATGCAGATTTTTGTTGTTGCTTATCAATTTCGTCCAAAAGACTAGCGCTTTTATTAGACACACAAATTTTATTTTTGTTCACTCAGGGTCTTTCTTATACCGGTCGTTCACTAGCTCAGCCAACTTCATTCAACTATTCATTCAACTCGTTGGATGAATAAATTTACTCTTACAATAGTGCACAAATTTTGCGTTAATCACGTTGGACAACGAAGCCAGAGGTAAAATTGAACAAAACCTGTTGAGAGCCACATAGTTGATAAACTATGGCACAATGGTGCAGTGGATAAAGTGCTTGATTGCTAACTAGGACGTGTGGGTTCGATCCCCACGCTAGGCGCATTCTTTTCTATACCTCCAATTTTAATTGGATGAAGCCCATGGGTTAAAATGAGACAGTCAATACCTGGATCTCAAATCCACTGTGCCAAACTAGTGCCGTGCAATTCAGGATGCATTCAAAATACCTTAGGTCTTACAGGCATATAAATAGTTAAATTAAACAAAAAAAAAAAAAAAAACAGTGAAATGTTGAATAATCTCGTACGCCAAGTTGATCAACTCGTTCAATTGTTGGACAACTCCGTACACAGTTTATCAACGTATTCAATTGTTGAATAGCTTCGTACATATAGTTGACAAACTGACTCAAATTTTGAATAACCTCGTAAACTAGTTGATAAACTTCTTCGATTTTGACAAAAAAAAGTTTTTCAAGTTGATCAACTGGATTAAGCATGATTTCCTCCCAAAGAACAAAAAAGTGTTTGAGGCATTTATATTATTGATAATGAACATGAATTTGACCAAATTCCCCTAGAAAAATATAATTTTCAGTATGTATGTGCTGAAAATTTTATTAGAGTTGGTAGTCATCGACCAAAAAATAGTGCGTCTTAGAGCGACACGATAGCATCTAACTGATGAGCCCAACTATCGTGTCCGGGCGAAACGCATTTTGGACTAAAGGTCATAAAATATTTCAATTTGATTGATAATGAACTACAAAAAAAAAGATGAAAGACGAACAATCTAAATAGACTGAACAACAACAAACCACCAATTTGCAAGTTGATGACAACTTCATGAATACTTCAACTCATGCACGCACACAAATTTTGTCTCATTTAACGCAACGCACAACAAATATTTTCACGTCAACAGCAACCAACACTAGAGAAAATTAAAAAAGTTAATCAACGAGTTGAACTAATAATAGTCAAAAGATTATCTTGAAAATGTTGCTCAACATGTTGAACCAACAGTTTCAACGAGCAACATGAGTTCGGACACTAGCCGTACCGATCCCCAACCGGATCTAACTCGTCGGTTGATTAGGATTAGATTTGAGGACGACTTCGTGCAGTAGAGTTGAGTGCGTTGATCGCCTAGTGGACGACCTGCATAAGAAAACTTGTTAATTTTTCACATGTCATCTATGTCCAACTCGAAGCTTTACTTCAAAAATGTAGCTTTAGTTGATCTGGCAAAAAAGTAACTCACACATTTTTTGTGATTTAAAATGACTATTTTTGTAGTAGAAATTTCTTACCGTTTGATTCACGCTCAAAGATTTCTTCGAACAGTCGCATATAATGGGACCTATCGGGAATCTCCCAGGGATTTTCGTTTTCCACCGAATATTTTATTCCCTCGAAATATTTTCTGCGATTGTGAATCTCCCACGAAATAAATTTCCCTCGAACAAAAAATTGCATGAAGTGACAGCAAAATTCCTTGGGAAAGTTTATTCCCGATACCAATAAATTTCGAGGAAAACTTTTCAACATCATTCACAAATGATAGAAAAAATTTCCAGGGATTTTTTTATTCACGATAAACCCCAATGTGTAACATCTGACATCTCACCTATTACATCATTTTAATTATTTTTTATGATCTTTCCAATGTAAAACATTTAAAATAGAAACAAATTGATTATTTATAGGGATAGATTCTTTGATATTAAAAATATCTTAAAAAATTCAAATTCTAACTAATTCTAATGATTTCGTGACTTGCAGACTTTCTTAAATCCAGAGCAGAATATATGCGAAATTACCGGCGGAGAAAACGTGAAGAAATAATAAACTTTGGAAAGGTAGATCCAAACAAAATTGCGCATAATTCGACTCAGTGTACCAGGCATTTTCGGGCAAAAGCAGTCAACTCAATACTCTCACAGACATTAACGGCTTACCCAACTAATCTGGTTGTCAGTGATGCAATGCGAATACAATTGCCATCGTTGCCATTTGGTCGTACTCCGTCTACATCAACGGCGGCGGCGGCGACTGCATATAATGTAGGCCCACCAGAAATGTATCCTCGCCTTTCCGATGTCAAACAAGAAATAAAGGTTGAAGAAGATGTTGAAGAACATGTTCTAAACAACTCCACTGCTCGTCAGTATTACGATTACTAAAAATTCAATACCGCTCATGATGATTTTAAAACCAAATTTTTGGATAGAAATCATTTCAAATAATGCCACCAAGGTGAGATGTCAGATGTTACACACCATAATGTGATTACTGTAAGGCTCCCTCGTTTGTTTGTACTCGTATGTATGTTTTCTTTATTTTTATTTATAAAGAAGAATTTGTTTTCCTAAAACAATTCCCTACTAAAAATAAGACTTCAAAATATAAGGAAAAAAGCCTGAATAATATTAGTTTTTATTTTTTTATTATTAACTAGCTTGCATGCACCCGCTTTGCCGGGTGATAAATAACTAATACAATACCAAATTAAAGTATTGAATTTTAATACATTTTATTGAAGTACTTTTTGATATAATGGGTTATCCATTTTGCGGTTTCAAAAGTAAACGTAAATAAAACACATTTAAATTTTTTTTGTCATGATATTTCTTTTTTATTATAAAGTTTGAACGTTGACATTATGTGTGAAACTCTTCATCATTTAAATGACCACCACGCGAATTGTTGCAAGCATCTTTTTTTTTGAGGTAATTTTCGACCACTTTTTGATACTTATTGGGCGGTATCTCAGCCATAACTTGACGAATGTTGGTTTTCAAGTGCTCAAGAGTTAAAGGTTTATCTGCATAAAAACGGTATTTCGCGTAGCGCCACAAAAAAAGTCCAGCGGTGTCAAATCGCATGATCTTGGTGGCCAGTTGATATCGACACGATGAGAAATTACGCGGCCAGGAAATGTCTCTTGCAATAAAGCCATATTCGCTCGAGTTGTGTGGCATGTGGCAACGTCTTGTTGAAACCACATATTCTCCAAATCGTATTCTTCAATAGCAGGCAAAAAAAAGTCGGTTATCATATGACCATAACGCTCAGAATTGACGGTGACAGTCGTTCAATCGTCCTTTTCGAAGAAGTAAGGTCCAATCACACCTCCAGACCAAAGAGCGTCCCAAACAGTGACTTTTTGTGAATGTAATGGCTCCTCTACGACAATTTTGTTTATTAACATACCCACCGCCGAGTGAGAAATGTGCTTCGTCGCTGAAGAAAATTTTGTTCGAAAAATCGCCGTCCACAGCCTGTTGTTCAAGCACCCATTCGACGTATCTAAGACGTTGTGAATGGTCAGCTGGCTTCAGTTGTTGTGTGAGCTGGACTTTATATGGATGTAGGTGTAGATCCAAATGCAAAATATCTATAACCAATCTAGTCTCTTCAAATTTCTTCACAATTTTGCCAAATGCTTGCGTAGTTAAACGATTATGTAAACCTTAATCTCCTCTTAAAGCACGATATGTGGCTGTGGCAGAATCACCATTTTTGTAGTAGGTTTTAACAATTTGTATGCGTTGTGCGATAGTTAAACGATCCTTTTTCGTAAATGTCAGACTTTCAACTGAAAAAAAATTTGTTTAACAACTTAATTTGAGATATGTCGAATTCCAGCCGTATACTTTTGAAACCGCGAAATGGATAACCCTTTACAATCAGCCCTATTTTTAAATTCGAACGAATAACTAATTCGATAGAATATATCCATTCATTGTAATGAACTTTTTATATTTTGGCATTCGAACGAATAATATTCATTTTCAAAAGATTGCACAAAATGAACTTGAATGAATCTTATTTTCAAAGTCGGCTGTTTGATTTAGTATGTCCAAAGTGGCCTCTTTTCGTAGAATTTGTTTCTATATAAAGTAAATGAAAATTATGTATTTATGCTTTTTAAATATAAGTATTTAAAAAAATTCGTCAATAAACACAATAAAACTTTTGTATAATAAAATACTAAATTTTTGCTGAACTTTCGTTTTACTTTAATTGTGTTTAAAAATGTTTAACGCGAAAAAAACAGTTGTTCAGCAAAAAACTTCAGTGGTTATTAACTTTACACCCCCGGTCACTCACACATAATTAAATTGTCACTGTTTATTTCGGTTAAAAACGAAAATCAATCAAAAAATATATAAACTCTTTTAATTCACAAAACGAAGGAACTTTTTTTAATGGATGTATCACTCTTAAGAACCCCACAAACGATCAATTTTTATTGTCAATTTTCATTGTACAAGTCATTGTTCAATGATTATTGATCTTTTGTATGATCTTCAATGCCATTGTCAATGAACATTGAAGACAATCAACATTGATTTTCTTCAATGTCGTCATTGTTTATTGATAATTTTTTGATCGTGTGGTGGTACCTTCAATTTTTATGTCAACGTTGAATGAAGTGTCGTTTGTATAAGAAAATAAAACAAAACAATTAAAAATGGCTAACTTTGTTTATGAAAACTTATAAAAACAAATGGCAGCTTCAAATCATAGTTGTTTAAAGCTAATTCAATAAATAAAAGTTCGTCCATATTTTGGAAGAATGTAACTATCAATGTTAAGGCTTGTGAAATGTCAATATTCATTAATACGTGTGGTGGCGATGTATATTCAATGAAAATTGACAAACATTGATCGTGTGTAAGGCACTTTAAATTTACTCATATTTTATACAACTTTTTCTAAATAGCTGTCCTTAAAGGAGATACGTAACTATTCAGCTTCTGCGCAGCATCTCTCCAAAAGCGATTGGTTTCAACAAGGTTTGTTGAAAATCCCTTGGCTATCTCAGGATTATGTTTTATCAATCTGATGTACTTCTCTGAATCTTTGAACTTATTTCTGCTCCCGATTGGAATGTGATTATGACCTTTATTAAAAAAAAACAATAATTGACTAATAAAAGTAATTTATTTTAATTATTTTTCAATAAAAAAAAATAACTAAACTTACATGTTTGCGAATCTATTCACCAGAAAAAACTGAACGTGAACAAAATGACTTTTGATTTGAATGGAAAAATTAACTTTCGATTGCTTAAGTGAACTTTCGATCGTTCGAAACTCAAAATACAATTCATTCGAATTCGACTTACTTTCACATGAAAGTGAATTTCAAAATAAGACTGAATATTTTTTGTTTGTCCATAGGTCAAAATAATTAAGGCAGATGGTTTACCGCACTTAATATTATTTAAGTTTAAATTTAAAGAATGTATCCACTTTACCACCAAAGGTACCAATTAGTTATTAGATTCTCTTTTCATTCTTCCTTTCTTTTGAACACTCAGAAGTAACTCGACTTGTTTCAAATGTCAAAACTTGTCCAGATAAACCTTCACCACCAGAAATTCCACTGGCATTTAAGTCTGGTTCGTTTGACATTATTGAGTTGCAAAACTAATATAGGTACCTAATTAAACCTATGATCGATTCATTTTTTAAAAAAATTAGTTGTACATATCGAGATTAAAGTTTTGTTGTTTTGCAGTCTTCATTATGTCGATTTTACAGGCGCAAGTTCAAACTGAATAAAGCAAAAATCGAAAAAAAAAATACCAAAATACCAAGCAATGCGAAGTCACTTTTTTTCATTGAAGGAGATGTTAGATGACGTCATCAATTTCTTTTTTATAACCAACAATTTTTAATATTTCACATATTGACATTTCTTTATGATCATTAACTTTTGGTGATACAACCTTTCTTAATTCATTGGATATTGATGGTAAGGCCTTAAGGCCTTTCGATTGTGTAATTCGCAACCGTTTGAAGTGCATGTAAGCTCTTCTGAAAGTATTATATTGAGATCCAGAGTGACAGTTCTTCTCCTAAAAAGAAAACGATTTTGGATTTCATTTTAGAATAGAAATCAGAATTACTCACCCATTTAAACACAACTAGTTGTCAAAGGAGGTGTGGAATGTCATTTAATGTAAATAGCAATTTCAACTTCAATTTTAAATTGAAAATATTTTGACAAAAGAATTAAACATTTTAATCAAATAATAGTAAAAATTCAAATAACAAACGAATTTTCATTGCCCTCTTTATCATCATCAAGCGATGATTACATATTACTAAAAGCTATTTTGGATATATGTATATACATGAACATGTGAAATTCCACACATACAACGATGCAAAAACTTCAGTCTATGTGTTTGTTTGTTTTATTGGTGTTGGGATCGGAGGGTTCTTCCGAGTTGACAATCGAAAACGCAATTAATTCTGTCTTTTTGACTTACATTGTTAACTATACTATCTACAAAAATTACTGACACTTTTCCAAAATAAATGCAATCCTACTCAATAAAAATGCACAATCCACGATTTTTAAATATAATTTATAAAAACATTTTACTGGTTATGTACATTATGTACGTTGAAACCAAATTTTGTTTCGAGAAGTTGAATAGATGTGTGTATGTTTGTTATCTTCTGAACTTTTTACTGTATAATTATTTTTTTAATTAAACTTAAATGGTTGAATCAAAATAAAGGTAATAACTTACAATTCACTTACGTTACCAAATCCAAATACCAAATCTTAATAGATCCTTTTTATGAATACATTTTTTTTTTTGTTGAAAATTTGTAATGAACCTTTTCAACCTTTTTCTATCAGAATTGCCTAACCACATGAATAAAGTATGCATTTTAGAATGTAGAATGTGTTCGCATACTTGCATACATCTTTATTTATAAAACATTCCCCATCCCTTCATAAAGTTTTGAAGTGAAAAAAAATATCAAGCTGAGCCAAAACAAATTTATCGAATTATTAAATTTTTGCCTCAAAGATAACAACTACCTGCAATTTAAGGACAATTTTTACAAACAAGTACACGGAATGCCAATGGGAAATCCTCTTTCACCGACGATTGCGGACTTGGTTTTAGATTTCTTACTCGAGGAATGTTTTAAACTAAGCTACAAACCTAAGTTTATAGCAAATAAGTTGATGATATCGAAAGTTTCAAAGAAATGGTCACGAAAAACAACCCGGAAGTCAACTTGGCATATAGGTCGAACCAGACTGTTGCATCCCTATTCACCAACCTGAAGACGAAACCCGACAAAAATTGCCGTTTAGACGTAGTTTATAAACTAAATTGCCAGGGGAAAACGTATGAATCCTGCAATCTTTGCTACATCGGCACCACCAAACAGCTCCTTCGGCAAAGAATGGCGAACCACAAGTCAGATATTCGCCTAAAATGTTCTGAGAAGACGGCACTGGCTTCTCACATCATTGATACCGGTCACACACCAAACTTGGATGGAGTGGAGATCCTTGCAACAGAAAAACATACATCTAAACGTTACACACTATAGACACTGCAAATCTGTTTTTAATCTGTTTTTTTTTATATGTTTCAAACAAATTATTGTTATGTATATTAAAAAATCTTAAAATTTAATGTTATGTAAGTCATATTTTGTTCGTTTACTTGTATCAATATGTACAACATTATATCTCTTTTTAATTTTGTAAATAAAGACACCCCTGAAGAAGACAGCAACCACCGTCGAAACGTTGGGAAAATGAAATGAAAATTGCTTTCATTTAATCACCATTACGACCAATAAAGCCGACGAGAATCACTTCTTAAAAATTCTCCAAAGTCCAAATAAAAACCAACTTGGTCAAAAACTTCTAAAACATTCCCATCGGTATTGAAAGATTGGTTCTAGACCCAAAGATTTTAGCACCAGACCCTTCGGACGATCTCGATCCATCAGTGTACCATTTGATGACGTTGATATTAAATGTGAAGTTTATTGTTTCTCCTACCCACTCGTTCTGGTAACTTAACTCCGTTTTGAAGTTTTTCTCGAAGTTATATTTTTTAATCATTCCGTCTCTTGGAATGTCAACTAGGGCAATAACTGTTGACTTTGGAATGTAATCCTTAAACATGAGGCTTACGGTTTTGCCAGCCCCAGTCCCCTCTTTTGCAAATCTCATTATGACTCCCGTTACAACACTGTTAACCACCTCTTCCAGAGGATATAGATTGAGGATAACCTCCATAGCTGCTGTAGGGCATGTTCTCATTTCTCCAGTGATACAAATACATGCGAGACTTTGGAGTTTTTCTAGTGATTTCATAGTTTTTGCTAATTTGGTGCTACCGCACCATAGGTAATATGGGTCTTACCATCATGGTGTACATCCACCTGAGGATGTATGATTTGCAAACCCATTTCTTACAGCTAACTCTGAAGCAGAAAAAAAGTACAATGTAATTCACATATCAGACAAGGGTTCTTGTGGAGCGATGCATAAGTATTCTTAAGAGTATATTTCGATGACTGTCCAGCTAAAGCAGGCATCATTATAAATGCTTGTATAGTTCTTACCAATGTATTGAATAAAGCCAGAGTTCAATACTTGGAGAATATAGAGTTTGAAAATAATTTTGAAGTATGTTTTAATGGTGGAGATGGTGCGCACCTAACTTCAAATGCAATTTTGCAAGAAGGCAGGCGAACACGAAAGTAGAATTATTGGTCAAGCAGACCAACACTCTTTAATATAATTCGATTTTTAGCAATTTTGGAGCTTTTGCCAGGCACAAGTGCATGCCTGTACTGAACTTATTTGTCGAAAGATATGCGCTTAGAAATTTGCCCCAAAGCTTATAAATAAATATTGTAAACAGCAACAAAAGAAAAATAAATGATACAATAACAAAATTGCTATATACTACTTTTTAATTCTGTAAGTAATTTGTCCTAAGTTCCTTTTTTTTTGCTTTATTCTTCTTCACAGATCAGTTGACTGTGACAAACAAATAAATGAAAAATGTTTGACATTTAACTTAACTTTCTCATGCATCGAGAATCGAATTAGACGTAAAAGCGTGATAAAATGTATCACTTTACAGTTCACAGCTTGTATCAGGAATTGACCACCTGGTTATTTGGTTTTATTTTAGTGAAAAATAAAACAGGAAAATTAACAACAGAAATCTTTTATTTATTATCCGCCAGTTAATTTTGTATGGCACTGTAAATTCGTCATAATCGTGCAAATTTCTGTCGCTTAAGCGATGAGAGATAGTGTAAAAAATGCTTTCACTTTATTCTATTTCGAAACATCTCCTTAAAATGAAATTTACTAATTCATTCATGGTAATTGTATATAATTTCAGTTGCGGACAGGTTTTTCAACGATGTGGCAGTTTTTGGCATATCTCAACAAAATAGTCGCACACTCTTAATTGGAAAATATCATTTCTATCATATTGCACGAAGAAAGATATATAGTTCTTGGAGATGTGCAAAATATCGAAGTCATCATTGCAAAGCAGTTGCTCATACAAAATTTATAAAAAATGAAACAAGATATTATCTATTAAATCCATTTCACTCCCATGATTAAAACATACACGCAGCCACATAATTGAAAACTTATTAAACTAAACTAAACAAAAAACTTTGTTTAACTATTTGCATCAATTGCTCTATACCTACTGAATATATGTTTTTTTTTTGTTTGCAAAGAATAATTTCCTATTTAAAATTAGTAAACTTAAAAATTGTGAAAAAATACTTAAATATAAAAAACCAGAATAATTTCTATTAATTTTTTTATTATTATTTATTATTTGTTTAAACCAAAAGTAAATTATATTCACTTAATGCTGTTCTGAATAATTTGATATTTATTTTTTAATAATAAGGTTAAACTAGCCAACTCTTGGTCTCTTATGATATTATTTAATAACACAATATAAAATATTAAAAATTGTCGGATAATATATAATATTTTAATTCTCCGCTATAAAACTACATATATGTATAATTAACTATTTGTTTAAGTGCTTTTAAATAGCATTTAAAACGTGTGTTAATTTGTGCATAGTCATGTATAATAAATAGAAAAAAATATTTCTAAGTTCACTAAAAGTTGTTGTCAGAACCACAGTAAATTGCATTTGCCACAGTACTTTCATCATCGTTTTAAAATAAATAATTTAAATTATTTTCTATTAAAAAAATTTATAAAATATTTGCAATAACTTATGGGGTTTTCCATTGGTAAATTCAGAATTTAATGCGGAATTTGATATTTTTAGTGTTAAATTTGACGCGATTTCTTTTGGTATGGTATTGGCGTATATTCGTTTCTAAAAAACTGATGGTTGTGAAACTGAATGTTTCCAATTGTATTAGGGCTTATTGGTGTTAATAAAAAGAGGGGTAGATTCACCAAAAAAATACTGATCTGAAAATTTGATTCAGAATCAAAAAATAAATACATTTTTGTTGCCCAATGGAAGAATATAAATATTGAAATCCGTTTTTTGGCAGATTTGTATCAAAAAAGAATTAAATTTTTGTACCAGTGGAAAACCACATTACATTCTTTACAAGTCAGTGCTCTTCGTCCTTCTTGGACTGTAAAATGAATTTTATAAATTCCTGATTTTTCTGAAGCCAAACAAATTCAGATTGTGCAATCTGCCCGACGCGACGTTGACGACAGAATGACATTTATGAACTGTAGGTACTGCAGTTGGCTAGGATAATTCATACTTTATGAACGCAGATAATAGGCTATTCACACCAAACCATAAACGACATTTTACTCGTTTTCCTCAAAACGAATACTAAAAGCTACGCGTTTTCCAATACGATTTTCATAAACAACTTGTTTTGTAAAACGACTTGAAAACGAGTAACAATTCAAGGATGAATTAAGCGAACAGATCTTACCTCAAGTGGAATTGATATGATTGTGAATAGGCCCTCAGAAAAAAGAACAGCTGGTTGCTTGCTGTCAAATAAATTAAATTAAAATCTTTTTAAACAATTATGGCAAAGACATTTTTGCAAATATTTGTATTTATTTGTAATAAATTTTAATGGAATGAACTTTCTGTAGTTAGTATCTAAATAGAATGTCCAAATTTCTCATTTGGCTACGCAGCATATCAAACGTCCTTGGATACATTCCAAAATGTTGTTTGAAATTTTCACCATCATTTTCCAATATCTCTTCCTCCCAGAAAGTGCTAGTACGTATCTGGGTAAAATATTAAAATGCATTAGGTATACACGTTCCTTATGTAATAAATTCTTATTAAAAGCTCACCTTTGCCCACATGCTTCTATGAATTGCACACTATTGAGCTATAGGTACTTTTTTTCTCTTTTTTATGCAGCATCATAAGATTTGATTGCTTAGCATTCATGTTCTATCAATGTTTTGACAGCTTTTCCAAAACAACTAAAAAGTCAAACAAAAACTAGTAAATATTCGGTATGAACGCTTAAATATTTTAAACGAAAAGGGTAAACGAGTTTGGTGTGAATAGGCTATAATGCAGTTCTTAGTTAGGCTGACGATTATGAACTCATCTATACTTGTTTCTGAGCGCGATAAATATAATGGGCATTATTGTGAATCCCCAGTGATTTTTCGATATTTTTTCATACGCGTTAGCTTTCTAATATTAGAAAATTATAGTTAGCGGCATGAAATACTGTAACATTAGGATATTTAAAATTTGCGCCATTTTTCTATCCCCCAAAAAATAAGAAAAAAATCCAAAATACCAGAACTTTATTTGGGTACCTAAAAGACTAGTAAAATACCCAATTTTATCTTCTAGGAAAAAGCAAACAAATATTATAAACCCAATTTGAAAATCAAAACCGCCATCCATTACTATTTAGGCTTATGTGTATTATATTTTAACCATTTTCAAAAAGAGAAAATGGTGTTCCTTGTCTACATTTGATTTTACCTACTAAAAAGGTACTAATCACTGCATTATCTAAACCTGAACAAAAAAACTTATCAGTTTTTAAGGCGAGTATTTTTTTGTATTTATATTTTATTTATTTTTTTATAAAATTAAGATTGTATTACGTTATTCTGTGAATATTATTTTATAATGCATTTATTTCAGACACAACATATTTTGCTGTTCCAGCTGTTTTTGGAATATCAAGAAAAAATCATCAGACTTTATTAATTGGAAAATACATTTTCGTGCATAAAAGAACAACAAAAACCAAAGATACCTGGAGATGCTCGAAATTCCAAAAGTATCGATGTAAAGTTACTGCATATACCACATTAATTAATGGAGAAATAGAATGTCAAGTTTCAGACAACGAACATTCTCATTAAATACAAGTTTAGCCAATTTTTGTTGCTTATACAAAAAATAATAATAATAAAAAAATAAAAACAGTAAACGAAATCTTTGTTAAATTTTTTTTTCATTTTCAGTTATTGTCATTATTTTTATTCAAATAAACTAATATTTCTTTTTAATTTCAGTAAAACAAGAAATATACCAAGAGGAAGATGTTATCAACACGGAAATATACTTTCGAGAACGCTTTAAAAAATCTAAAAGATGTGAGTACCTACCTATACATTAATAGATTGAAGGAGGTTTATTTTACTGTAATAATGCTTATTTATTGTATTAGAACTAATCTATGCACTTCATATAATGGGTGTTTTTTTTTCAATGGCGGATAACTTTAAATAAAATTAAAACAAATTTTAAGTATCTGATTATAGACGATTTATAGAGGTCCAATTTTCAAACCGGCAAAATTCTCCTTAAAGTGAATAGATACAAGTAAAATTGTTTAGTTAGCACAGTTAGATAGTTGCAAATTCACGCACAACTTAGGGTGTGCCCACACCAAAGAAACATATCAGAAAACGCTTCTGAAATGTGTGCCATTTGTAAAAAAAATTCATTTCAGAAACATTCCAGAGACTGAAATGTTTGCCATTTGATTTTTAAACATTTCAGAAACATACCACAAACATTTAAGAAATGTTTCTGATATGTTTTTTTTTTCTTTTTGGTGTGGACGCTTTGATAAACATTTCTGAAATGTTTCTTTGTTTCCCATTTTGGTATCCAATTTTTGAGTGAAAAAGGATTGTAAAGAAGTAGCTCTGATAGCACCGTGTCTTATCATAAAAAAATTACAAAAAAAACACGACAGTGGCAAAGAAACATTTTGAAGAGAAGAAATAATTATGGTGGTTTAAACACTCACGCACTACCTATATACCTTTATAAATGCTTGGGAAACAAAGAAAGTTTTCCATTCGGAATGGGAAACAGAGAAACATTTCAGAAATGTTTCGCGTGCGTCCAGACCAAAGTAAACACTTCAGAAACAATTAAGAATCATTTCAGAAACTTTTTAGAAATGTTTCTCTGTTTCCGCAATATGTTTTAAATGTTTTTGAAATATTTCAAAAATATTTCAACAACCTTTATTTGGTGTGCACACACCTTTACGGGATGCGTATTATCGCTTACAGTAAATATATTGATCTGATTGACGATTTGAGCACAAAAAAAATGGACGAATGGAGTTCCTTGAATTGAAGATTGGGCCATGTTTTGAAAATAATGTTTTTAACAATTTGCTAACTTTGTCAATAATTAAAAGCAAACCAAACTAATCTCGTATTGTTAAAACAGGGTGTCAATTTAAAGGTTTCATCCCATAAAAAAACACCCTTCAGATCTCTACAAAGCTTTCCTCTAAACTCTCATTAATAAATAGTCAAAGTTTTGGGATTGGTTTAGTTGTAATCAATAGTACTTAGTAAAGACGTTACATATTAATTTTGGCTTCTTTGCGATAATCTAAAAAAATTGATTAGTACTAGAGCTTTAAAAGAATGCACTCATTTTTTAATTGTAGTGAATTCACTTAAAATACTGTTATTTTAAATAATTTTAATTAATTTTGAAGACATTAATAATGCAAACATTTTGAGAAGTCACAAGACTTAAAGTGAAAAGAATGCAACCTTTAAGTCTTTTAATGTCTTTTAAATTACTTATAGTTTTTGGGCTGTGTGAATTCTTTTAAATTAAAAAGAGAATGATTTGACAAAACTCCACTCATCGACACTAATTTGTATATTTAGCATTTTAACCTCTAGGCATTATTTTTTGTAATTAATTAAAGTATGTAAATGAAAAGTTAAGTAATTTGGCGCCTGCCTGGAAGGTGACTCAAAAAATCAGTTAAAACCCTTGGATCCAGAGATGTGGTCTATGCAAACTGATTTATCAAAATCGTTTGTTGTCACAATTGGTATTTTTAAAGGGAATTCAAACTTCTTATCGAATTTAATTTTTTTTTCATTTCATTTGCAGGTTTTTGTTGAATTGGAAGTGTTTAAATTCTGGAGATATTTTCGCTTCATGGTGACAGTTTTGCAGAATTATATATTATACAAAAGTTTATTGAGCAATTACTTGTTGATTTTGTAATTGTTGGGTGTCTGGTGTTGGTTTGCTTTTTGAATCATCTGGTTCTTCAATTTTAATTAAAAGGGGGGCGTTCACTCATTTATTACAAACACTGCAGTTCACTTGAATAAAGGCAAAAATAAAATTGCACTAAACGGTGTTTTATGGCAACGTTCATGACCATACCAAACTTATGTTTTGACGGCAAGCAAATGTTTTTAATCTCTCCATGAAATTATTTCCTTTTTTAAAGTAACATTTAACATTTTTCATAGTGAGTAAAAAATATTCATAAAAAGTAAGCAGTAAAATCGGTTCACATGAATAAAGGCAACAACAAAAATTGTGGAAAAGTTTAATATTTCGATTTTATTAATTTTTTTTTTGTAATTCTTATAAACAATAATAACACAAATGACTTAGTAGTGGGTTTGCCACCGTTTTTTGAAATTAATTAAAAAAATCCGATCTGGAACAGAGTCATACAAAGATTTTATATAATTCAGCGATATTTCTGCCCGAGCAGGCTTAATGCAATTGATAAGTCCTTATCTTTATTATGTTACTGACTCCCTCCTTCCTATACCTTGCGTTTAAGCCACAAATGTCCTATAATGTTTACGTAAAGTGAATACGGCGGTCAACTCATCACTTGTTGGCTTGCCATATACGACTGTACAATATTAGCAGTATGGGTTGGTGCGTTGTCCTGTTGCAAGATCCATGGCAAATGTCCAAAAAAGTACTTCAGCTTAGTAAAAGCTGATTCCAATACTTCCTTGTAGGCTATTCCCGTCATTTTACTGTTTTGCACATTAAGCTCCAATGCTCCATAATAGCTGATAGCACCCCAGATCATTATTCGACCTTTTCAGCGTGTTAAAAATTGTTCCTCTTTGCGCAAATCATGAAAATAAAAGTTGTAGCCATCCGGCCCATCTTAATTAAACTTCTTTTCATCCTTGACGACAACCATTTACCAATAATTTTTAGTTTGGCTCTGGGCTATAGTCCAAGTCCAAGCCATATGATGTTTCGCAAACTTAAGTCGAAGCTCCTTACGTAAGGCATTCCGGGGGTGTTTTTTTTTCAGTCAGTCGATTTGCTTGAATTTACCCCCCCCCCCCCCCCCTATTTGATTTTTGATGTTAAGAAGCTGGAGCCAATTCGAATGATCTTACGTCTGTCACATGGTGAGATCACATTAGATGTTCTTTCTTCTTATTGTTCTCCATAATAAAGAGTATCTTTTAAATAATTCTCAACAAAGTCGCGCTACGCTCAATTTTGTTTTGCAATCTATTTCTGCCTTCTCGGTTGTATCTAAAATTTTTGCTCTTCCCATTTTTGTTCAAAATTTGTCTATTTCACGTTAACTTTACTGAACTATAATTTTGTACTGATTTTATTTTCTAAAGCAATATTGACGTCTACAAGTAAATTTCACATCTGCCTTTAGTCAAATGAACCAAACTTCGTTGCTAACTTTTACGACGCTTTTTGAAAACTTTGGAAAAATCGCAATTTTTTTTTGTGTGAATTCTCGTCAGAAGTTCTGAAACCTTACTTCACTTAAGAATTTTAATAATGCATGCAATTAACGAATCAGAGAGGCTATCTGAAATCTGTCAAAAAAAAAAACAGAACAAAACTTTTACCAAATGAAGTTTGCAGTCAGCTATTCTATACGTTCTCGGAAAGCTATTTATTCTAAAAAAAATTGAAATATCTCAAAATAGCTTTCATGAGAACAATTGTTTTTTCATCAGACGTGCTTTTGCATGCGTTTCAACATCAGAAAGTTATTCCCGATTGATCAGAATAAGTGCGTGAACGTCCCCATTGAATTGGAGCTGTTTAAACACTGGGGATATTTTCGGTTTTTTTTTGTGACAGACTTGCAAAAGCTTGTTGCTTAATTACTTGTTGATTTTGTAATTCTTGGGTTGCTTTTTGAACCATTTGATTCTTCAATTTTAACTAAAATTAATATAATAGCATAACTCCTACTAACGGTTAGTCATTATAATCTAATAACACATTATTTGTATTAATGTTTTTTTTTAAATATATTTCAGGTAATCAATTTTTCCGTGTTCCAGCTGAATTTGGAAGATCTAGACGAAATCGTCGCACATTGCTTATTGGAAAATATAGTTTCGTTCATAAAAGAACATGCAAAAATAAAGATACATGGTTGTGCTCGAAATTTGTCAGAAATAAATGCAAAGTTACTGCATTTACCACATCCATTAATGGCATAATAGAATGCCAGGTTTCATGCAAAAAACACTCCCATTAAATATATATGTACAAACATAGGCAATTTTATTTTTCCTACAAACAAATAAAAATAAAAAATTTTCAATTGTTAAAAGAAATGTGTTTTTTTATATTTTCAATTATTGTCCACAAAATATTTATATTGTTTTTTTTCCCCAATAACTGACGTTTATTTTTTTTTATTTTTGTTTTTCAGTGAAACGAGAACCCAATCTAGACCAAGATAGTACTATGGAATATGATGTTCGAGATTTACACGATAGTAAAGAAAGTGAGTACTGATTTATTTATTTAAACAAATTATAATCCATCAGATTATGTAACAAATCAAACAAGATTCTTATGGGGTGATTTGTTTATGGTTAAACTTTATTTTATGTGATTTCAAACAAATAACTTTTATTGAACAAAATTTGCAATCTCCGAATAATTGTGAAATTCAATTTAATTATTAGAAAGTAAACTCGTTAAGTTTTCACCGAGTTGCAATGATTGATGTTATTTTGGTACTCAGAGAGTTTCATTCGACTGGTCTATCCCTCTTATATGTTATTTCTAGGTTGATTTATATAATATGGTCCACTCGGGCGTATACGTACTTTTTTTTAAAAAATGATTATTGGTTTAAATTATTGTAATTCTATGATGTTAATTCTCATTAATTCTCCTTCATAACACGTACCTACGAGTACATATCGCTCATTTGCTACAAGAACGTCATAATTTAAAATTTAAAGTTTCGAGAGTATTCACGTATTAACGAATAAACTATGAATAACGCCTGTAGTGTGGAGGAAAATACTTACATTTTTTTAATATTATTTGTTTGTAATTATGAGGAATGTGAAAGAAAATTTCAAATCTACTGAAAACATTGGAAATTTGTACGAACATTTGTATAGAAAAGACATCACCACTAGAGCCATGGTATCATTGCTGTCTGGACTCACATATCAATCGAAGCATTTCTTGTAGAATGTACAAAATTACAATATTTTTTTCTGTTTATGTTTGATTGCGACAAATATCTAAATAGTATCTATGTTTGTATTTGAATATAGAAACTAAATGTCGTATGAAATTAAAAGTTCATTGACAATGACTACCAATGTGGTTGATTTTTTTTTTTGGAAAAGTAGAAAATCTCAACAAAAAAATTCCTCATTGAACTTATCGGGGTTTTCAATAAGAGCGCTACAAAAGTTTTTTTTTAAATAAAACAAAAACGGTTTTTTTTATTCCTGTGAAAGTACGTTCGATGCCATTATGTATGGAACTCGATTTCTTTTGCATGGCCACCACGGGCACGCTTGCAGAAGTCCAGACGCTGAACCCAATTTTCGACGATTTTCAAGCATAAATCGGCCGATACTGCTGCAATTTCACGTTCGATATTCGTACGAAGCTCATCAATCGTCGCTGGCTTGTTGGCATAGACCATAGACTTGACGTAGCCCCCAGGAAATAGTCTAACGGCGTCAAATCGCACAACGGAGGCGGCCAAGCGACTGGACCATTCGTGAGATAACACGTTCTCCAAACGTGGTTTCCAATAAATTGATTGTGACATTCGCTGTGTGGCTTGTGGCGCCGTCCTGTTCCACCCCTCCTCGGGGGTGGCCGTGGCGCGATAGTTGTGTGCTCGCCTGTCAACCTCGTGGTCGCAGGTTCGATTGCTGCCGTTGTCTATGTCTTCTTATATTCCATTAAAAACCTATTCTAAAAATTGTCATAAAATTAATCTCTGGTTTACTCATTACATGCTGTTCAGGCATAACACTAACAAAATGTGATTGAGTTAACTACTCATTAGTATGTCAAAGAGATAAATAAAATAATGCGAATTATAAGAGACATAAATAAATAAGACACGGTAATTTTCTCCGCATTAGTTCAGCCGCCATCCCTGGAGATAAAATCTGAGACAACAACCACCGTCTCAATACATCGCGCCACACATCTTTCATATACTCTTTCTCTTCTTTCACCGCGCTGTGTTGAAAACATATAAAGGGTATTCATAATCCCTTGAGCGCGTGCAAAATTATAAAAAAAAAAAAAAAAAAAGTCCATATCATCCAATTGGGGCCAAAAATATTCGGTTATCATTGAACGGTAGTGATCCCCATTCACAGTAACGTGCCGGTCTTGATCATCACGGAAGAAGTACGACCCAATGACGCCGCCGGCCCATAAACCACACCAAACCGTAATTTTTTCGGGATGCAATGATGACTCAAGGAGTACGTGTGGATTGCTGCCTGACCAATACCGCATATTTTGTTTATTGACGAAGCCATTCAGCCAGAAATGAGCCTCATTGCTGAAGTTGATTTTTCGATGGAAATCCGAATCATTTTCAAGTTGTTGCCCAGCCCAATTCACGAACATACGACGCTTCTGGTGGTCAAGCGGCTTCAGTTCTTGCGTCAATTTAATCTTGTAAGGATGTACGCCAAGATCTTTTCGCAAAATTCGCCACAACGACGTGTGAGAGACACATTTGGGCCTTCTGCAACTGAAGCATCAGCGGCAGCAATATTCTCGACACTACGGGCACTTCTTTCTCTCACTGGCACGGGAGCATTTTGTACTGTGCCTATGGATTCAAATTTTTCCACTGGACGCTCAATTGTTGATCTGCTAGGACGATTATCTGACTCCTAATTTCAGTAGTAAATTTTAATAATTTCGACTCGGTGTTGGCTCGTATATCTTTCCATAATGAAATGGCAAACCTTACTGAAGAGAAATGTCAAAAGAGCGGCAAGAAATATGGCGTCGTTTGCTGTCCCTGTCGCTCTACTTTTGTAGCGTCCCTGTTGAAAAACCCTTTATATTTTCCTAAAAAGAATTATATTCATATTGATCATATATCATTGTTTGATTTCAATTTTTGTTTTGGCAAAAAATGGTTATTTTTGGTACATTTAGTAGAACGTTTAAACATAATGTAAAATAATTTTTTTTCAAAAAAAAAAATTTTTTAATTTAAAGAAAAATAAAATGCACGACTGGATCGCACGTACTTGCTCTTATGTTCGATCACATTTTATGCAAAAGATTCTTAATAGAAACGGCTAAATTTATTTTTAAAGTCGTTTTTCACTTAATTTTTTATATATAAAAATTCTTAAATTAAAAAAAATTGGTATGCAAATTTTTAATTTTTAGTAACATAAATTGAAAAACAAAATTTCAGAAAAAATCCTACACCCGTTTTCGAAATATTGAATTTTCAAAAAAAAATATTCTTTTCCAAAAATTAAAAAAAAACTATTTTTCGAAAATTTTGGAATGCAGTATTATTTAGAATTCAGAGGAGATCCTGTATAAAAATTTTGATCGAAATCGGTTGAGGCGTTTATGAGAAAGTCGAAAATCAAAAAAATTGTTGTATAGCAGGTACCGTTAATAACAAAATATTTCAAAATTTGTTTCAGTCTAAATGTAGACCATAGTCAAGTTAGTACACACACCAATTTTAATCAAAATCGTTAGAGCCGTTTTCGAAGTAATTAAGATGGTAGAAAAGTTTGTATGGCAAGTACCCTTATTTTTGGGGCTAAAACAACGATTCAAAAATCTATTTTGGACAATCACCTAAAACGCCTAAGCACCAAGTTTGAACAAAATCGGTTCAGCCGATTAGGGTGTAGATCCTTCTACAGACAGACAGACAGACAGATAGACGGAATAGCTGGACCCACTTTTTTGGTGTTATCTATCATCGTAATGTCAACTTTGATAAAAATCTCTAGTGAGATTTTTTTTCCATATGCAAAACTTGTCCTATAGGACCTAAATCGCAAGTAAAAAACAAGTGCGTCTCGGGACGCCCGACAGAAGTGATAACCTAAGCTAATCTGAGTTGAACTATTTATAATTGAAATTGTTTAACTTAAAAAAAGCTTCAAAAGTTCTCCGTTAATTTGATTAATTTCAAAAGCTCTCCGTATGCGTGAGACAAACGGAAGTCAGACATACTGGCGCCGTAACGCGTTACATAACAAATCGCTTTATCCCATAAGAAGTTATCACTTCAAAAAGTATTTTTTTTTGCGAAAAACTTTTTTTTTCAAATATGTAAATGGTTGTATGGCAGGTACCGTTAATAAACAAATATATAAACAAATTTATATACCAAAATGTAGAGTATGCCTATAATGCAACAGATTTTTTTAAAAATCAAAATGGTTAAAGCCGGCAATTATCGTTATTTTGGGTTAAAAAAACAAGTTTGAAGAAAATCTGTTCAGTGGCTTAGACTGTAGAGTAGACGATCTACAGACAGACGGAATTGCGGGAAACCATTTGTTGGTATTTTCCATCATCGTAATTTCAAGTTCGATTAAAATCTCGAGAACAATTTTTTTCCAAATGCAAAGCTTGCCCTCAAGTTAATCTCAACGGTACAATTGAATATAACGTTCATAGATAAGACAAGATAGGTGGCCAGATTAGTCTTAAGCCACCAAAAGTCTTAACCTCTTTCCTACATATTATTATGCACACATATGTATATACATACATGTATGCTAGAAAACCTACCCATCCTATTGGGGATACCAACTCCATTTCCAAACATACAAATGTCCGTATATACAATATACATAAGATACTGTCCAGACTTTCAACAACTTAATTTTGCTTTAATTTAATTGACAGATTTGTAGGTATATTACTTGAAAACCTCCTCGCCTTTTCTGGTGCATATATCTTTATGCTCACGCCAGCACTTTTATAGACGATGACTGAGGCAATAACTTTGTCGAACACTGTTTTTAAAAATATTGAATTTTTTCATCAACTTTTGCATTTATAATGTCAGAAAAACGAATAAAAATCGAATAAATTTTTTCTTTTAATCCCTCTAAGATAATATATTGAAGGATACATTCTTGTTATTTTTATCCCAGCTTATACTCTTACCTCAATTTTAAGACATTAATCTTAAGGGTTCGACCAATAGAACTGACGATATATGCCCAAAACAGCCACCATATATTTTCTTTTTAATGAATTTTCAAACATAACTGTTCTTCTACACTGAATATCAGTGATAAGAGTCGAACGAAGCAGAGATATAAGATTGTCAAGCTTGGATAGCTCATAGAGTAATGTTTTATACATAAAAATAATCGCCTTATTGTCTTCTTATTAATTAAAGAAAACCCAAATATATCCATGAAACCAGTCAAAAGTAATTGACTGATATATGCAATCTTCTCAATATTACAGTTTTCTTACGGTTATTGACATTCTAGGAATCCAATTTTTTTAGCAAATTTTTCGCAATATACTCTCATTCCTGAAAATTTCAGATTTCTAGGTCCACTCAATAAAAAGATAAAATTATTTTGTTGATAATGCGTTATGCGTTACGTAACGAATCATTTTATCCTCCCATTAAAAGTTATCACTTCAAAAAATCAAAACTTGAAAACTCAAAATTTCGAAAACGACTCAATTGATTTTTTCGAAACTTCGTATATAATAGTTTTTTGACATTACATGTCTTGAATCGTTAAAAAACAACGGTATCTCCTATACAAATGAAAAAAAAATGATTTTTTTAAATTTTTTTATAAAAAAATGTGTCTGTTCTTAAATTAGTACAGTCCACTTTAAAGTATACAAATATTTTATTTTGTGTACTTACTAACGGTACTTCCATAGAACTACTTTTCATATTTTCGACCCTATCACTATTGGATGAACCGACTAACATTATTACTTGCGATATACAGTGATGGCCAAAACTAAAACACGAAAAAATATCACCGAATAAAAATTAAAAACAAAAATAATATTTTTATAATTTTTATTTTTTCTTATTTGCAAAATATTGTTCTATATTTTACAACTTTAAATTTGATTTTAAATCTTAACATATTTAAGAAAAATTAAAAAAGTTAAAAACTCATCAAAAAGTAGCTGGTCAAAACTAAAACACATGCATCCTATTACTGTCTACAGTTATCAAATTTTACAACTCACTTTTTAAATTACTTACATTCAGGGGGCGTGGTACCCGCCCATTTTCATATAATTGATATACATTATTTGGAGCACTTCTGATTGTCGTAAATTGATGAAATTTGGTACAGCGGTAGGGCTTTAAGTGGAGGAAGAGACTACATTTTAAAATTTAAGATTTTTCATTCAGGAGGCGTGGTATCCACCCATTTTCATAGAATTGATATACATTATTTGGAGCACTTCTGACCATCATGGAATGATTAAATTTGGTACAGTGGTAGGACTCAAAGCGCAAACAAAGGCAACATTTTAAATTTTGAGATTTTGTGTAAACAATTGAGTAATTTGTTATAATAAAATATAATTTACCAAGTAAACCAACACATTTTAAGTCAGTTATCAATAAATAACTGATTTCTCTGATAATTTTGAGGTTCTTCCATATTACTCTACTTAAAATATTTGATATTTAACATAAATAAACTTAGAACTTGGCGTACTTTTAGAAATCACTACTTTTCACGGCTGACTTGTTACGCCATGATTTTTGTATATAGTAGAACTTGTCTACTTGTTTAAAATTTATGTTTTTGGTGTGATTATTATCTCTAGTTAAACTTAGAAATGTGTATCCTTTCTATCGCCACCGAATACTAGATGACTTAAGCCCTTAGAAGCAACAAGATTTTGGAATTTAAAGATAACTTAAGCCTTGAAAATAATTAAATACAAAAAGTCCACTTATACCAAACAAATCTGAAAACTTTCTGACTTACACCCTTTGTACCGAAATATTTCTATAGGAAGAAGTAACGCTAACTTACGCCGGTAGAAACAAACAATATAGAAAAAAAATATGACTTAAGTCCAATAAATATCCAAAAACCAATTTTTTTACTTAACCCCCTTTCTACCAGACACCAGAGATATGTAAACTCAAATTTTTTCACTAAACTAGGGCGAGAATTAAGACCGAAAATTGGAGTTAACGATCTTAAAGTTGCGGTCACCGACTCCGAATTTCGGTAGAAATTTTTTAGTATTTGTAGACGTTGCTCGTTCGTGTAGTTTACCATGATGAAAATGTTGAGTTTACTGAATAAATTGAAAATGACAGTTCGATTATTAGTGATAGGGTGCGTTCACAAATTAAATTAAAAAATGTCAAATCCGTATTGGAAAACCCGATATATATATTTACGAAATTCACAATTCATAAAAACTGTTGATAGTTGATAACGATAATACCGATGAATTATTGAATTTTATTGAAAGGTATCAAATGTCACATATTAAGTTGATATTTGAAAGCCATAAAAGCGCTGTTCGTAACAATATTGCAATGCTCTAAAGCTTCGACACGGACCGCCAGGATTATATTGTGCGATTGAAAAGTTTAAATTTGACAGTGAATCACTCTCTGGCCAAGAACCTTGATCTTGTATTTTTTCTCAATTCACAACGTCAAAAGACGAATTGATCACGAATGTGTTGCCGAATATTTGTGCAAATTATACAAAAACCATGTATGGGTTAACGAATGCGGCAAAAGAAAGTAGATGATTTGAATTTTTGAATTTATAGCTGGCCAGTTGCATTCATTTAAGTCGATCGATGCAATAATCGTTCGTTCCTGGATACCATTACTTTGTCGCAAAATTTTCAATCCAAAGTTGTTTCGATTATATTCTTATTAAGCAACCTGATTCAATTTGAACTCGATATATGTAGACCCTTCTAAATGTTTTTTTTTAATTTTGAGCGTTCAAAACGAAATATTTTTAAAGACTTAAGCCATCTGCATACATAGCGTCTCTTAAAAAAATACAGTTAATGAGTTAGACAATCAGACAGCTACACCAGTTATATCTTTCGTGGAAATCCATCATTAAATCAATCACAAATCAGATGCTCTCTTGACAAGTTGGTTATAGCAATCATTGGCCACGTTCAGGAGACTTCCTGTTTTTTGAAACCAGAAACTTGACTATCGTGCCTATTGAAAATTGCTTTCAGTTCTCAATACAAAAACTTACTTTACGTTTAAGGTTTTCACGGTTGTTTGACACAATTAATAATAGATTGGCCATAAATCAAGAGTAGAATTTTGTACTCAGCCCGAACGTTTCGCATCAAGTTTCATTGAGCGATTTTATTACGCGGGGCTAATCCTAAACTAAAAAAAAATAATGACAGATGAAAACAGACAAAGAAATTAACTAAAATAATTAAAACGATAGTGTTCCAATTTGCAGACACGAAAATCAACAGTTGAATGAATTACTTTTTTGACGAAAAATAGTATGTAACTATAAGTACCAATTATCTTTGTTTATCTATTTTAAAATCGAAAAGCTAAGTTCTCAATGGAAGTTATAACTGACGCCTAAATCAAAATGGCAGCTTGGGTATTGATTGAAACGATAAATACCCAAACGACATATGGGGTTGTCGTTTGGTAACAAAAATCAATTTATTTTTGATTTAGATCTCTCAAAAAAAAAAACTGATTTTGACAATTTTTGCCTTCGATTGGCCAAAAAAATTGATTTATTATTTGATGTTAAATCAATTTAGCATGTCTAGATTTATCGGCAGATCTACCACTCTTTTACTAACACCACTCTGTCTCAAAATTGGCAGCCATCAGTTTGACAAGTTCTCGTTTGATAATAATTTGTTTCGGTTGCAAGAAAGAATTAAAATGGTTTTGAGTTTAAATGGAAGTAGTTTTAAGCGAATTGACTTATTGGATTCGTTACGAATAAAAATCAATGTTAAGATAAAAATATAAATTTACCAAACGAAAACCCCAATAATGTAAAAACAGTGGACCACGTAAACCAAAATCCTCTATTAACTTTACTTAAAAAACAACGTTCAAAGTTAGATTTTTAGTTATTTTTTTTTAATATATTTTCTAGTTGAAATGCTTCAACAAGTATATAACTTGCCAGCATTGTTTGGGATATCAAGCAGGTCTCGTCGGACATTACTAATCGATGGACACGTCTTTATACGAGTATTACACAAACCATCAGAAAATAGTGAAAGTTGGAGGTGTAGCAAAGCGTTTACTAAGGTGAAATGCAGGGGCAAGGCTCAATCAAAAGTAATCGGAAACGAGATTAGATGTCGACTTACAGCGCCCCACGCTCATGATTAAATACTTTTAGATATTATGATCAACAAAAAACTTAACAACAGCTATTCACAATGGATTAAAAACAACAACAATAGTTTTTGATTATTTACCTTTGATATTATAATATTAGTTGCAACATTTATAGAACATGAAAAAAAAATTAAATTGTTAAGAATTTATACTACAATTTTGTATTAAACTGTGTCCCAGACACCAGACTACATAGATGTGATAGAGCTATGGTGGGCATAGTATGCAGCACACAAAATAATATTCACAGAACGAACAACAAACATTAATTCAAGTTTTTAGAAATCAAAAGAAAAGTAACATATGTAGTGCCTATTTACTTAAATTGTAACAACATAGCTGTTAACCATAATACCAATGAATTGCTTTTAGTGAAAGATATCATCAAATACAGGGTGCACCAGAGAAACTTACTTATTTGAAAGGTCAATAAAAACAAAAGTACTTCAATTATTGTTTTAATTTTTTTTTTTTTATTTGAGAATACAATATCCCAATTTTTTTTCCATGCAGTCTTGAAAATGACATCGGATAAATGGCGACCCCCATTGCGCATACACTGATGAAGTCGATTTTTGAAATTCGTCTCCGCTCTTTGCAGCATATCAATCGGTATGTTGGCAATGGCGTCGCGGGCAACAAAATCGCGTTCAGTTAATTCTTGCACAGCAGCCAATTTATAGGGATGAAATTGAAGGTCTTCATGGAGAATTCGTCGAACAGTGGTGTTCGAAATTCCCATAGCAGCTGCGTGTTTGCGAGCCGAACACCGGGGAGACCGCACAACTGACTGCCTCACTCTTTCGATATTTTCCGGAGTTCTGATGGTCCGTTGAAGTCCATTTCTGGGTTTAACGACACTTCCGCACTCCCGAAATGAGTTAACCCTTGACAGAATCGAATTACGGCCAGAAACGAGTCTGTGAGGAGGAATTTCAAAGCGAGCGCGGAAGGCACGTTGAGTAGCAACAAGTGAGCGACCGTTAGAAAAGAAGCTCTCGACTGCGAAGGCCCGCTGCTCTCTAGACCAGAGCATGATGGCAACTGACTGGAGGGAGAAACAAACTTGGGAACTTCCCCCTCCAAATGCGCCCCCTCTCGCCCCTCTAACCGCCCAAATCACCGCGCGGGAATTTTTTCAAAATAAGTAAGTTTCTCTGGCGCACCCTGTATTATCACATATCAAGCTATAATAGCGCTGTTCGTTGGCTTGGAAACAATCAATATTGCAATGATTTAAAACTTCGACATGGAACGCCAGGTACATATACAGGATGATTCGTATAAGATGCGACAAAGAGCTAGGGCGTGTAGGTTGGACTTAGGCAAGAAAAAAAATCGTATGGGAGGGAGGGTCTATTTCCCCCCGTTAAGCCGGGAGGGGCAATTTTCAAAAAAATTGACTTAAAACAGAAAAAAATTATTTAAAAACAACGATAAAACCAATAATGACATGCTATACCTTTTTGGAAAGCCAGAAATCTCTTCTTTAATTTTCATTTTAAGTTAAGTTGTGCTAAGCAATAGTTTTTGAAAAATTAATTTTCAAACAAGAAACTTTGTAAACAATTTTTTTTTTAATTTTCAAACAAATTTTTTTCAAAATTTTATGCAATTAAGTATAATTTTTGTTTTCAAAATTCAATGCTCTTATTAATTTTTAATAAGAAACAGAAAACCGGATGCTAAAATATATCTTAGTTTTTGAGAAATTAAAACAAAATTTAAAGTACTTTTTTGTTTGTTCTATCTGTGCATAAATATCATTAATTTAGTTAGCAAGTAATAAAAAAAAGCCTTAATTAACTATTAATATTTTTAATATATGTTACATTTTAGACTATAGAAATAATAATTTTTTATTGCCTACCATCCGGTTTTTAGCGAATAACAAAAAACATTGGTTTAAAAAAGAGTTACCTGCGTTCCTACCTGTTAATAAAAATGTTTTACCTAACCACAAATAAATATGGAAGGACATTATGTTTAAAACTCATTTCAAATTTGCGAATCAAATAGGTAACACAAAACGATGGCAAGTTTCTCTCGGGAAGAATTGACAGATATGCTTTATTGCTACGGTTTAGCGGATGGTTCCAGTCGGGAAGCAAAGAGATTGTACGCTGAAAGGTTCCCCAATAGGAGATGTCATCACCATTCACTTTTTGCAAGACTTCACATTCGTCTTCGGGACATGGAGTGCTGGAGACTCGAAGGAGAGAAAGTTCATCTGGTGGATCACCACACATAGAGGGACGGATTTTGGATTTGGTACGACGTAATCCCACCAGAAATATAGCAATTATGCTTGGATTGCCCCAGAATAGAGTTTGGAGAGTGATTCATAGCGATAGCCTTCACCCATATCACTTTACCCCAGTGCAATAGTTAACATCAAATGATAAGGTTTGAGGACTGAATTCTGAGGGAAAAGACATAACACAGCTACTTTAAAAGGATAGTCTGGACAGATGAAGCGCAGTTTACCAGAGATGGAGTTACTAATTTCCACAACTTGCATTACTGGAGTCACAACAATCCACATGTTAAAAAACAAAATAAATCGCAGCACCGCTTTAGCTGTAATGTCTGGATTGGCATTGTTGGACGAATTGGACGGTTTTAAATGGAGAAACCTATCTGCAATTCCTAAGAACCCTTTTGCCAGATTTGTTAGATAATGTCCCTTTGGCTATAATAGACAGTGGAATGTACCAACAAGATGGAGCTCCAGCACACACATCCGCACTGTAAGGAACTGGCTTAATTTTTTTCCCCGTGGGTAGGTGTAAAACCTTCAAAAGGCTCTATGAGGACCGAAAAACGTGTGCTCATACGAGTGTGAGATTCTTACTGTACTAAAAACACCTCCTCCCGATTGCAACTAAGTTGAAATTTATCTAGCAATTTATTTTTAACGAATTTAATTAACATGTTGCAGGTAACTATCCGGTGATAGTTCCTGCTTATATCGCGATTTTAAAGCAGATTCTCCAGATCGGAAGGATTTGTCCTTCGCAGGCGGCGTAATAAATTCGTCTCATCGATAATTTCGATTATAGTACTATTGCAGTGTTGTAATAGCCGTTTTCTATGATTTCGGGCAAGATTTTTTATTTCATCGCGAACCGTGGGAATCCCGAGATCTCTATGGAGTTCATTTTTCAATGTTTGTAACATATTTAAATTAGAATCTCGCGTACAACCCCAGAGTTGTATACCGTAAGTCCAGACAGGCTTAAGCACCTGCCTGTATAAAATTAGCTTGTTTTCCATACTGAGCTTAGAGTGTTTCCCGAGCAACCAGTACATATCTCTGAGTTTATTATTTAACTCTTCGCATTTCTTTTTAACATGCGGTTTCCATTTTAATTTCGCGTCTAGAGTCATTCCGGGATATTTTGCTTCGTTAGCAAACGGAACTTGAACCGTATTAACAAATACCGGTAATCTATTAATTTTCTTATACGTAAAATCTACATGGAATGATTTTACTTCGTTGAGCGATATCCGCCATGTTTTTGTTCAATCATTGACATTATTCAGAGCTTTTTGTAATTTTGTCGTAGAATCATTTATCATTTGGCCCAATGCTAGTATTGCAGTGTCGTCAGCAAACGTGGCTACGATAGTGTCTTCTGTTTGAGGTATATCACGTGTAAATAATAGGTACAATATTGGACCTAAAACACTTGCCTGCGGTACCCCACCCACTATTTCTTTGAGATCCGAGTAATCGTTTCCATGTCTTACTCTAAAAAGTCTATTTTCTAGATATGCTTTTAGAAGCGTATAAAGTGCTTTAAGCGGAATTTGTCTAAATTTAAAATTTAGGCCTTTGTGCCAAAAGCTTGCGACACGTCTAGGAAGACCGCCGAACAAATTTTCTTTTCTTCAAGAGTTTTCTCAATGACGTCAGTGATCTTATGCAGTTGGTCAATTGTCGAATTCTTGCTTCTAAATCCGAACTGATGTTCAGGTATTAGGCGCTTTTCTTCTATTATTGGCTGCAGGCGCAGAAGTAATATTCTTTCAAAGACCTTAGATATTACGGGCAGAAGCGAAATAGGTCTATAAGATTTCTTATCATGTGATGGTTTTCCTGGTTTGAGAATCATTATAACTTCCGCAACCTTCCATTGGCTCGGAACGTACTTTAGTCTTAGAGTGGCATTTATTATATAAAGAAGATTAATTAACCCTTTGCGAGGAATCGTTTTGAGAACTTCGGCCGTAATTAGGTCATAACCCGGAGCTTTCTTATACTTAAGCTTTCTTATTTCTCTACTTAATTCGGCAAGGGTAACATTTCTTGTAATGTAATCGCTATCGCTTGAGTTAGAACTTATATTTAAATTTTCGTTGAGTACTTGCCCATCAAAAGGTTTAAATGTGTTCTCCAGGTAATCCGCGAAAACGTTTGCTTTCTCTTTGTCGCTTTTTGCCCATTCGTTTTGATCATTCTTAATCGGAGGCGCTGGGAGCTTTGGTTTCTTCGTTACTTTAATAGCTTTCCAGTGTGAGTAGTTGGATTCTTTTCCTGCTGTCAAGCTTTCAAGATAATTTCCAACTTTAGAATTTTTGAATTCTGCTATCGTCTTTTTTAGTAAATTACACAAGCGATTTAAATTTACCTTGTGTTGAGGAGCTGGAGTTTGCTGCCATTTCTTACGTGCTTTTCGTTTCTCTTTTACTAAATCTTTTATTTCCTGCGGATATTTTAGGTTTTTAAAGCGCGGCATTTCTCTTTGGTCCGGGGTGTTTTTCCATGCGGCATGTTGTACGATATTGACGAAGTTATCTTCTGCGTCTTCAAGTTCGAGAGGCGTTTGTAGTGAAACCCTTAATTCAACGTTATCCTCTATATCTTTCTTAAAACCTTCCCAGTTGGTTTTCCCATTAGTTAGCGTGGGTGGTTTTTCATTTTTAACAAGATTTTCGCTCATAGTGAGAATAAAAGCAGAATGGTCTGAGAAAAGATCAAAGCTTTCTGTTATGCTAATTTTATTTGAGGGTATTCCTTTGACCACAAAAAAATCAATATGGTCAGGTACGAGTATTTTCGATGGATCAGTCGGCCAGTAATTAGGGTTGCCAGTCGAATGAAAAACACAACTGGCTTGATGACCATTTTAGTGACCGCTGGATAGGAAGAATAGGTCCCACAGAATGGCCACCTAGATCACCAGATTTACTCCTTTGGATTTTTACGCTTGGGGATTCATGAAGAACTCTGTATATGAAGTTGAAATTTCTTCTTGAGAGCAACTCGAACAACATATTGAAGCCGCTGGAGTCAAATTGCAGTAGAATTTGGCGGAATTAAATTTATCTGCAGCCATAAGGAGAAGATACAACCTTTGCCTTCTGAAGAGTGGGGATCATATCGAAAATTTGTTATAACATCGTTAATTTTTATTACAATAGTCTTAAATGTAACAGATATTAAAAATATTGATAGTTAACTAAGGCTTTCTTATTACTTGCTAACTAAACTAATGGTATTTATGCAAAGATAGAACAAACAAAAAAGTGTTTTTCGTGGAAAAAGTACTTTTAATTTTTTTTTTATTTCTCAAAAACTAAGATTCATTTTAGCATCCGGTTTTTTGTTTTTTATTGAAAATTAAGAAGAGCATTGAATTCTGAAAACAAAAATTATACTTAATTACATAATTTTTTTAAAAAAATTTGTTTGAAAATTATTTTTTAAAAACTATTGCCTAGCACACCTTAATTTTAAATGAAAATTAAAGAAGAGATTTCTGGCTTTTCAAAAAGGTATAGCATGTCATAATTGGTTGTTTTTAAATAATTTTTTTCTGTTTTAAGTCAATTTTCTTAGTAAATTGCCCCTCCCGGCTAAACGGGATGGAAATACACCCCCTCCCATACGATTTATGTTTTGTCTAAATCCAAGCTACGCGCCCTAGCTTTTTGTCGCATCTTATACGAATCACCCTGTATATCGTGAGATTGAAAAGTTCAAATTTGACAGTAGAGCCACTCTCTGGCCAAGAACCGTTATCTACTATTTTGAAGAATTGATCACGAATGTGTTCCCGAATTTTTGTTCAAATTACACAAAAACAAACCATGTATGGTTTAGCGAATGCGGCAACTTATCGCCGGCCGGCCAATTGCATTCATTTAAGTTGATAGATGCAATTACCGTTCGTTCTATTTGAATTCCTTGATACCATTCCTTTGTCGCAAAATTTTCAATACAAAGTCGGTTCGATTAAATTCTTATTAAGCAACCTAATTCCATTCGAACTAGATATAGACCTTTCTAAATGTTATTAACTGTTTTTGAGCGCTGTACAAGCACCAGTTATGTTAACTTAGGCCATCTGCACACGAATCTTCTCTTTAAAAAAATGCAGTTGAGCGTGGCCACTGGAAAACTCTTGATTTTATTGTATTACCCGTCTAATCTTAAAATCTAAAAAAAATAGTGACAGACGAAAACAGACAAAGAAAATAACTCAAATCATTAAAACGATAGTGCTCAAATTTCCAGACACGAAAATCAGCAGGTCATTGAAAACGCAAATGAATTATTTTTTTGACGGAAAATAAAGGGTGTCCGCCGGGAAGGTATACTAATTTGTTTGTTTATAATTTTTGATTATATGAAAGAGAATGGATCTTATATTGATAAATGTTTTATTTAATGTCGGCAATTATATATGGAATACAATATCAGGTAAATGTCCGCCTCTGTTAGTCTCACAAATGCGAGCCCTTTTGATCACATTTTTCATTACATTCTCACACATTTCACGCGGTATTTCATTAATTTCATACGAATATTAAGTTTGAGTTGCTCAAGCGTTTCTGGTTTGTTTGCATAAACCTTGCTTTTCAGATATCCCCTCAAAAAGAAGTCAGGAGCAGTCAAATCTGGCGACCGTGGAGGCCAATCAACATCACCATTTCTTGAAATAACTTGTTGTGGGAAGAGGTCTAGCAGTAATTCCATTGTAATCCTGGCTGTATGCGATGTGGCACCGTCTTGTTGATACCACATGTTAATCAAGCCCAAAGCATGAAGTTGTGGCGTTAAAAAGTTTTCTATCATAACAGGATATCGCTCCCCATTCACAGTTACAGTTACGCCGTTTTCATTTTTCATTTTAAAGAAGTAAGGTCCAATGATTCCTCCTGACCCAATTGCACACCAGCCTGTAACTTTTAATGCTTGCAAAAATGACTGATGAATAATTTGAGGATTTTCCATTGACCAGAACCGACTATTCTGTTTATTCACATATCCATTCAAATGAAAATGTGCCTCGTCACTCATAACTATTTTTTTTTATGGAAATCGGGGTTGTAATGTGCTAGCTGCAACATCCTATTGGCAAATGTACGGCGGCGTAAATGGTTTTGTGGAAGAAGCTCTTGTGTCAACTGAATCTTAAATGGAAACAAATGCAAATCCTTCTGCAAAATTGTGGCCAAAGATGTTCTTTGAAAACCAAGCTCCTGAGCACGGCTTCGAATTGAGGTTGATGGATTGAGCAGCAGTAATGTTTTCAGCCCGATCTTGCAGTACGTTGTGGTCCATGCTTGGGCCTATCATCTACAGACCCTCTTTCTTTGAAATCATTCACTGCACGATAAATAGTGCGTTTTGTTGGCACATTGTTTCTTACAAAAATTTCACGTAACTTTCTCATCGTCACAGTAATGGATGATTGATTTTGATGAAATGTTTTAAAGATTAAAACACGTTGGTTTATCGAAAATTTTTCCATTATAAATTTGCCACGTCTACTTAACGACTGTCAAATATGAACTGTCAAGACTGATGTTTACCAAACTGGCGGCAAAACAAAATAGTAGACCTCCCCGGCGGACACCCTGTATTATTTAACTATAAGTACCAATTGTCCTTGTTTATCTATTTTAAAATTGAAAAACTAAGTTTTCAATGAAAGCTAAAACTGGCGTTTGTTATCAATAATCAATTTAGTTTTGATTTAGATTTGTCAAAAAACTGATTTTGAAAATTTTTGACTTCGATTGGCCAAACAAAATTGATTTATTTTTTGATATTAAATCAATTTTGCATATCTGGATTTTCGGCAGATCTACCCCTCTTTTCGTAACGCCACTGTCCACCAATGGCTCATAATTGGCAGTCATCAGTTTGACAAGTTTTTGTTTGATAATAATTTTTTTCGGTTGCAAGAAAGGATTAGAATAGTTTTGAGTTTAAATGGAAGTAGTTTTAAGCGAATTAACGTATTCGATTCGTTACGAAAAAAAATCAGTGTTTTGATCAAAATATAAATTTACCAAACGAAAACCCCAAACGTGTAAAAACAGTGGACCACCTAAACCAAAATCATCCATTGACTTTACTTATAAAATACGTTCAAAGTTAGATTTTTAGATTAAAAAATGACGAACGTTGGAGGTGTAGCAAAATATATACTAAGTTGAAATGCAGCGGCAAGGCTCAATCAAGAATATTCGGAAACGAGATTAGATGTCGACTTACAGCGCCCCACTCTCATGATTAAATACTTGTATTTACTTATATATGATCAACAAAAAACAGAACAACAGCTATTCAAAATGGATTAAAAACAACAGCAATAGTTTACAATAGTACTTGAAACATTTACAGAGCATGAACAAGAAAATAAAATTTTTAAGAATTTATAAAATTTTGTATTAAACTGTGTCCCAGCGACTAGACTACATACAGTGAACGTCAAAAAAAGTGTACACCTATGTACTTTTTTTCGCACCTCTGTTTGTAATAGTGGGGTTGATATTGAAGTAAAATACTTATCTTATGTTTTAAGGCGATTCATTTTAAATAAAAAAAATAACAAAAACAAAAATACTTCATATTTATGGCGTCAAAAAAAAGTGTACACTTTGCAGTTGAAAAACGAGAACTTGTTATAAAATTAAGGAGAATCTTACCGCAAAATAGCCAAAATAGTCGGCAGATGCCATACCACATTCAATAATTTTTTTTTTTTTAATTGCAAAAGTTATAAACGTAAAAGATCGAACTCGTTCCGGAATACTGTCCGTAAGTGATGAACGTGCTTTTGTGAGACAAGTGCGCACAAATGTTGCGGTGTGTGCAGTACAAATTGCTGAAAATATTACCCAATATTCTTGAGTCAACGTTAGCCCGAACACTGTTCGCCGGAGCCTGTACGGTAACAGGTTGCATGCCAGAGTTCCTCGCAAAGTATATTCATTTCAGAAAAAAACCGAACTCGGAAATTAACTCAATAAAATACACTGATCAACAAATTGTCAGTTAGAAAGAAAAACAAAATAAACTTAACGATTGTTTTCCCGATAATCTGAACCGTGTATAGTATGCTCGACAAGGTGTACACTTTTTTTTTGACGTCATAAAAGTTAACTCACAGCTGCAACAATACTGTCACTCCACAAATCAGACAAATAAATGGACCAAGAGGTTTAAAATTGAATGAAGTCTATAAACCCCAATCCCACTATATAATATCATAAATGTGAAAGTTTGGATTAATGGATGTTTGTTACTCAATCACTCCAGAACTGCTGAACGGATCTGAATGAAATTTGGCAACACAGGTAGATTATAGGCTGGAATAGCACATAGGCCACTTTTATCGCAGTAAAGTGTATGATACCCATGGGATATTTGCTTTAAAACATATTTGCTCATTCTACAAATATCCAACAAAGCTTTTATTCACAAGAAGCCAAAAAGCAAACTCACACCCACACACACAACATGCAGCTGCCGTTCCAGTATCCAATCCAGTGTTCCAGTGAACCAAAGCAATACGAAAGCTCCACACAAAATCAGTAGTACAGAGTACAGACAAGCAAGCTGTTTTGTTTTAGTTCAGGTACATACTGTAAATAAATTGATTTTAGGTTTAATTATACGCTTTTGTAATTAAATGATAAAATTTACAAATATTTGAATGTGAATAAATATTTGCGTGTTTGATCCGCAATTACGCATCAACGACTTAACGGATTGGGATGAAATTTGAAAGGTAGAAGAATGAGGCACTGGATTATCGCATATGTCATTTTTATCAGAAACAAATATTTACAGTCTCCTATGGGACAGGCTTAAATATGAAAAAAATATATACTTGGGTGCAATCAAAATGGTACCAACCTTCTTGATGTCTTGCAGATGTATGACTGTATAATTTTGAACGGTTGTACTAACGGAGACACTGAAGGTCAGTATACGTTTATAGGAGGTCAAGGCAAATCTGTGATTGATTACTGCGCTGCAAATAGTGAATGGATTGAGCTTATAACAAAAATCGAAGTACAACGTAAGAACTACTCAGACCACATGCCAATTGTTGTTGAATGGTCAGAAGAAATAACACCATTTCAAAGAAATCTTCGGCTGATTCCGAGGCTCAAATGGAAACAGGATGACTTATTGGCATACCAAAACAGGCTTGATATACATCTTGAGAGACTGAATGAGAGGACTAATTCAGCAGATGAACGGGCAAATCAATTTGTTTCTTGTATAAGAAACTCTGTAACAAGAGTACCCTCAAAATTTCGTAAGGCTTTTAAACAAAAATGGTTTGACAAAGAGTGTATGAAAGCTAGAAAGAAGTCCTTTGTCCTTCTAAATGCACTCCGGAACTCAAACTGTCAAAACTTGAAAAATTGGTACAACATAGCAAATAAAAGATACAAAAATCTGTGTTTCAGTAAGAAAACTGAATTCGAAAACCATCTAGCCGATAAACTTGGTAAAACAAGAGATTCAAGAGAATTTTGGAAGGTAACAAAAGAAATAATTGGATCGAATTTTAAAATAGGACCAGGAGTATCTGCTAACGAACTTTCAACTCACTTCAAAAATATTTTAAAAAATAAAGCAGACCTTGTATTTTCTTATGCAGAACCTTTTTTCGTTGACAATATATTGGATATTGAAATCACTGTAGCTGAAGTATAGCTTGTTGTCGTCAAGGCAAAAGATGGAAAAGCTCCAGGAGAAGATGGGATTCCATACGAATATTTCAAGAACGCCACACCAACCTTTATATGTCAACTTACATCCTTTTTCAATGAAGTGTTTTCAAAAGAAGAAATTCCTACATCATTTAAAAAGTCTGTTATATTCCCTATTCACAAAAAAGGAGACATCAACAATGTAGACAATTATAGAAGCATATCGTTTATGAACGTCATCGCAAAATTGTTCTGTGGAGTACTTGTTAACAGATTGGAGACTTGGGTGGAATATAACGATACATTGACCCAATTCCAAGCTGGCTTCAGGAAAAATTTTTCAACCATTGACCATATCTTCGTACTAACCTCCATCGTAAAAGCATTTCAAGCGAGGAACAAGAAAGTCTATGCATTTTTCGTGGACTTTAAGTCTGCTTTTGATCTTGTGAATCGAAATGCACTTTTCTACAAGCTCTCACAACTAGGCATATCCTCCAAGTTCATCCGTGTAGTAAAGAAGATGTATGCAGAATCGAAAGCTGCTGTGTGGGATGGATCAATTTATTCAGAATGGTTTGAAACAGATTCTGGTGTTAAGCAAGGATGCCTATTAAGTGCACTTCTATTCGCCCTTTTTATAAATGATGTTGAATCTTACCTACCTGGAGGTATTCGGATTGCTGATTTGACCATAAATGTCCTTTTATATGCTGATGACTTAGTGATACTTTCCGAGACTCCAGTCAATCTCCAGCTAATGATTAATCGTCTCGCAGATTATTGCAGAAAATGGGGACTTACCATTAATGCAGATAAATCAAAAGTAATGGTATTCTCAAGATCTGCCCGGTATCAATCAACATATAATTGGTACTACAATGGAAATCTTTTAAAGGTAGCTTCTGAGTATAAGTACCTTGGAGTAATTCTTAATAAAACTATAGATTTCAACAATCATATAACCATCAAAGCTAAAACTACACAAAGTCTGTTAAATCTATCTTGGAGAAATATCTTTTCGAATCAACGCATAGTACTTTCAGCGAAATACAGGATATTTGATGCTGCTGTTAGGAGTTCACTTTGCTATGCTGGCCAAGTATGGGGTATTAACGAATACGAGTCGATAGAAAAATTTCACAGATGCTTTTTGAAGAAACTTTTTAATTTACCTTTAAACACACCGAATTATGCTTTATATCTGGAAACAGGGCTACCCAAAATTTTTACTGGAACTCTGAAATCACAGGCAGACTACATTGTCAAGGTGTTGTCTCATCGTGATGACCGACTGACTAAACGAATGGCACTATACGAGCTAAGAAACGAGGACTGGTGGGTGTCAAAATGGAAACATCTGGGAAGCAATTGTGGTGAAGTAGTATCGTTAAATTCACAAAATTTGAGTCATGTAAAAGAACAGCTTTACAAAATAATACAAGCGCACGAAAATTCTGAACGCGATGGGTTTATAATACAAGCTCGAGAATCAGATAGCAGACTACTTTACTCACAACTGGAACTTAACCTTATGCAATCAAACTACTTTAATGATTCACTTAATTACAGGGAAATATCTTTAATATTTAAAACAAGATGTGAAGTTCTTCCGCTAAACGGATCTCCTTACAACAACAGTTTTAACCGATTTTGCACGTTATGTAATTTGGAAGCCAAAGAGGACTGTTTTCACATCATAGGTATATGCCCCATTTTTGCTTCCCACAGAAAAACATTCGTTGGAAAGGAAACTATGACGCTCCACGAAACTATTTCAGTGATAAATGATTCCGACTGGAAAAGACTCTATTCTTATTTGAAAGTTATTTATAAATATAGGATGTTACTTCTTACCGAATTTGTTTAAATATTTATTTAAAAAAAGAAAAAAATCAGTATTAATGTTTGTACTTAATTTGCTAACCGAGCTGACGGCAATGCCATAGCTGTAAAATTCATCAAAAATTATAAACATTATATCAAAAACGAAAACCAAACAATAAAAAATGAATTCCTTACTACTTACTTATATACTTGGGTGTATGTTCCGCATTATCGCCTCAATCGTTGAATGGATTTTAATTAAATTTGGTAAGCAGATGGATGAGAAACTGGATTATCCTACAAAAATGATGATCAAATGGTAGATTTTGTGTATTTGTTTCGCTTTCACGCCTCAAAGACTGAACGGTTTTTAATGAAATTTTGTAGGTGGATTGATGATGTCGTTAAATTACCATGGGATAGAAAGTCCTTAGAATCGCACGCTAATGTCATATACAAAAATTTAGTCTACCCTTCAAATCGCTCCAGGAAGTTATCAATGAAGCAGCTTTTAAGAAACCAAGAACAATACAAACTCACTTAAAAACAAGTCATTTGTTTGATATTGAGTGTAAAGAACTTTATTAGCTTTGCTTCCAAAGTCTTAAGCTTTTTAGAAGTTCCAACTCACGAATTATAAGAAAACATTTAGAAGAACTCTGAATATTTTTGGAAAGCGATCTAGGAAATTGCTGAAGTAAATTTTAAAACCAAAGTTTAAATTAATGCTGATGTGTTAGATTAAATTTCGTAATGCTAATTGGTCCGAATGAATCCCAAAAATCTTTTCAGTATTCTTTACCATTAGTTGAAATATATGAACTAGAGCTTAGTGCCGAACCCGAAGAGTTTGAATTGACCATTAAATCTATGAAGAATAGTAAAGCAGCAGGATCGGACGGATCCCTATTGAATTTTATAAATTTGCAACTGCAACTTGAAGTTAAAGCTATGTGAGTTTTTTAACCAAATTTATGAAACACAAAAAATACCAAGAAGCTTCAAGGATTCAGTCATTTTTTTCTAAATTAAAAAATTAAAAAAAGGAGATATTTTATCTTCAGAAGACTAAAGAGGAATTTCGGTACAAAATTCCTCAAGAAAAGTCTTCTCACAAATTATATACATCAGGTTTATCGAATGGATCAATAAAAACAACTACCTTATTGTGTATCAAGCTGGATTTCGACTGGAGGTTTCTCCACCATTGATCTTGTTTTTGTGATTTTATCGATAGCAAAACACTTTATATCTCAAAGAAAAAGAAAACAATTGTGTTTGCTCGTCGATTTCAAAGCGGCTTTTGATAAAGTTAACCGACAAGCTTTCAACAGTTATCTCCAAAGTTAAACTTTAGTCTACGGACGGAGACATACAGGACATGAACCTCTCTCCGTGCCGAAAGGTACCTATAGAAGTGCTTTCAACTGAAGTGGAAGAATATCATCTGCTTGCAGATGAGGGGCACCCAACCCCAGCTCCTAAACCAAATTGACTGGACGTGGAACCAGCACCAGGCTAGCCCAAGTAAACTTGCAACACGCAAAGGCGGCTTCAGCCGTCATAGTGAAAAAGTTTATATAGGAAGGTCTAGGATAGTGCTGATCCAAGAACCCTGGATAAACAGGGGCCAAGTAAGAGGCCTACAAGTAAGGACTCTAACTTAGTGTGGGATATGAGGCAGACCTCACCCAGAGCATGCATAAAAATAAGAAATAATATTAACTTTATATGTCTTTCAGAATTTATGACGCGAGATCTGGTGCATATACATGCCCAAAATAACATTGACGGGAATCCACGAACGATGGTAGTAGCAGCAGTCTACTTCGCCGGTGATGACGCCAATATACCACCGATAGAAGTACAGAAGCTTGTGGACAACTGCAGCATCTAGAAACTACCGATGTTAGTGGGGTGCGAAGCAAACGCTCACCATACAACATGGGGTAGTAAAGATTTAAAATAAAGGGGTGAGTACCTTTTAGATTTTATTTAAGAGACATATCTTGATATATTCACCATATGGAATACCCCTCCCTTTGTAACAAGGAATAAAAACGAAGTATTAGACTTAACGTTCGGAAGCCCGAACTTAAGTTATTTAATTAGGGATTGGAGAGTCGCCAACGAACCCTCAATGTCTAACCACAGAATCATACAGTGTACTTTAAAAAACCCTCTCACAGAGAATACCTCTGGATGGAAGCCTAAGAAAACAAATTGGAATATTTACAAAAACGCTCTCAAGACAAACCTTTAGCAAATAGGTCCAGTAATTACAGCAAACATTCACCTTGAATTAGAGCAAAATATAAATGAGCTTAGCGGGGCGATAAACTAGGCGTATGAACTCAGCTGTCCACTAAAATATGTTAAAAGACAGGTAGATGCCCCGTGGTGGAGCAATGATCTTTAAAGCTAAGATCCAAGGTAAGAAAACTCTTCTCTTTAATGCAGCGAAGAGAACTGAAGAGTCGAATAACTACTCTACAGTGTTGACCAAGTACAGCAGGGAAACAAGGAAAGCTAAGAGGAATATTTTTGCGATCTTTTGCGAGGACATGTCTTCTACCCAGGCAGCATAAGGCTCTAGCGAAAGAGAAGGATCTGACATCAATAGCACTTTGGTACCCTGATGGTAGCTTTAATGAAAATGAGGAGCAAATGTCTACACTATTGTTAAATACTCATTTTCCGGACAATTTACCGATTATATAAAATATAATAGAGAAACCTATCATTCAGGCCAATAAGTCCAACATCCTTTCTTCTGAAATCTTTGGAAAAGGTAACTGATAATTTCATCAGATCAGAAGTATTAATAAATATGCCTCTAATCAAAAAATAGCATGCTTACAGAGCGGGAAAATCTACAGAAACCGCCCTGCATTAACTCAGAAACACCTTACGGAACTGCCTTAGAATCGAAAGAAATGGACCTATGTCCATTCTTAGATATCAAGGGAGCCTTCGACAATACTTTCCATGAAGCAGTAGACAGAGCTCTGGCGAGGAAGTGCGTACCCATCACCATAATTATATAGATAAGGGAAATGCTAAGAACAAGAATGGCGGAAGCATACGTAGGTCACAGTGTCCGGAATGTGATCACAACAAGAGGCTGTTCGCAAGGTGGAGTGCTATCACCCTCGCTGTGGAGTCTTGTAGTGGATGAATTACTATAACATGTTACTTCCCAAGGCATACGATGTATCGGCTTTGGGAAGTTTGCGTAAACCCTTTGTGATATAATCCAAAGAGGACTATCAATAACAAGGAAATGGTGTCTCTCAGTGGGACTAAATATTAACCCCACTAAGACAACGATTGTTCCATTCACCAAGAAGAGGCTTCAGCCACGTATGAAACCAGATTGGCAGGGGAAGTAATTGAGTACCAGAAGGAGGCTAAATATCTAGGAATTACACTAGATAGTAAACTCCTCTGGAACAAACACCTTGAGATAACAGTCGGGAAAACCACAAAGGCCCTCATGATATGCAAAAGACTTGCAGCTGAAACATGGGGCTGTAAACCAAGTATCATGAGGTGGATGTACACTATGATGATAAAACCCATTATCACTCATGAGCCGGTTGCATGGCATAAAAAACCGACCTAAGTACAACTAGGAAATCCCTAGGAAAAGTACAAAGGTGCGCATGCTTACGCATTACCGGAGCAATGAACACGTCCTCCAGCAGCAATGTACGTAATTCTTCACTTGAAACCATTGCATGTAGCTATAGAAAGTGCAGCTCTAGGAGCCATCATGAGATTTGCGAAGTAAGGTATTGGGACGGGAAAGAGCATTGGTCTTAGGGAAAGAAATTCAGTCTGCAAGTACACGGTAACAGACTTACTTGGCATCTCAATAGATGTCATGATTAAAAAGTATAACTTCGAGCAGAACTTTCAAACGGAGTTAAGTAACAAGCAAGATTGCGTAGGTGAAGCAGTGAACTACACATTTACACCAAATGCCATCAAGTGGTACACTGTTGGATCGAGAACAACCGAAAGGACAGGGGCGGGAATTTTTAGGCCACGAACCAAACGTTCCTTACCGATGGGACAGTCAACTAGCATTTTTCAGGCAGAAGTTAATGCATTTGGAAAATGTGCAGAAGGAAAATACCGCAAGCAAAACACAGCAAGCAAAACATTGCCATTATGTCAGACAGCCAGGCCGCACTCAAAGCTCTTACACCATTAGCTCGAAATTGGTATGGGAGAGTGTGGGTAGATTGAATGAACTGCGCAAGAACAACAATGTAACACTCTGTTGGGTAACAGCTCATGTTGTTGTCCAAGGCAATTTAGAGGCAGACTCCTTAGCTAAAATTTGGGCAACAACACCCCTAGTAAGACCAGATCCCTATTACTCAACAATTGCAACCTCAAACGGTTTATGGCCTGCATTAGCTTAAGTGGGAATACCTTAAGGAAAATAACGGGTATACTCACAGGTCACTGCAAACTAAGCAAACACATAAGTATTCTTGGCACACCATACTAGATATTTTAGCCGTGTTTTATTTTCCTCGTCATCCAGATCAGATAATCTATTAATTTGCGCTACAACAACAAAACGAAATCCATCTTTATGGTTGGATCTTTTTTTTGGGCCAAAAATTAGTTTTCTATTTCACACAAATTGAAATTTTGTCTTGTAAAGGTTGGTATCACTCCCAACTATTGTCAATAAAAACAGTGTTTCCATAACCATTTTTTTTATTTTAAAATGTCATTTTTGACACAACAAAATTCAAACAGCTAGCAAACTTGAAATAAAAATATATGATGATCCGAGCTGCTTTACTTTCTTGATCTAATCTGGATTGGATCATTGTGATAATAAAACGCATCTATTATCAACGTAAATGTGTAGTGTACCAACCAACCTAGAACTCAAACATATCGCATACGCAACACAATAGATTAACGATGGCTCTGAACTCGTAGGTAGTTTGCTCTTAGTTGCCTTACCAATCAACCGAGAAGAAACTGCTTTATAAGCAAACTGCCTGTAATTTGTAAACAATTTGCTCTATAATGCTGTCAAATTCGGTGAGCAGGAAATGGTGCAGCAAGTCTATAGAGTTCTGTGCTGATATACAGTTTGGTAATATGCTTTTCAGGATTACAATCAGGTGTTGTAAAGGTGACAGTGCAACTGGTACCAACCAAGCTGCATACGACAATCAATTGTAATATAGGGTGATTTTTTTGCTACTTGGTTTTTGACGTTTATATTTTTGACAGATCACACATGACAAATTCCACGAACATTTGACATTTCGATTCAGTATTGTTTGCCATTTCATCGTGAATAGACTTACGCCTGAACAACGTTTGCAAATTATTGAAATTTATTATCAAAATTCGTGCTCTGTAAAAAATGTGTTTCGCAAGCTACGTCCGTCTTATGGTCTTCAGCGACGAGGCTCATTTTTGGCTAAATGGATACGTGAATAAGCAGAACTGCCGTATTTGGAGTGAAGAGCAGCCAGAGGCAATTCAGCAGCTACCAATGCATCCCGAAAAATGCACTGTTTGGTGCGGTTTATGGGCAGGCGGCATCATTGGGCCGTACTTCTTCAAGGACGATGAATGCCGTAGGGTTACGGTCAATGGAGAAAGGTACCGTTCGATGATAACAGATTTTTTTTTGCCGAAAATGCAAGAATTGAACTCGGTCTACATGTGGTTCCAACAGGACGGTGCCACATGCCACACTGCACGCGAAACCATGCATCAATTGAGAGGCGAATTTGGTGAGCAGTTGATCTCACGTTTTGGCGCAGTCAATTGGCCACCAAGATCATGTGATTTGACCCCGTTAGACTATTTTTTGTGGGGCTATGTTAAGTCTATTGTCTATGAGGACAAGCCAAACACGATTGCTGCCTTGGAAGCCAACATTGAACGCGTCATTGGTGAGATTCCGGCCGAAATGTGTGAAAAAGTTTGCCAAAATTGGACCTTCAGAATGGACCACCTGAAGCGTAGTCGCGGGCAACATTTAAGTGAAATTATTTTTAAAAAGTAAATGGCAGAAATTGATTTATCGATCCAAATAAAAATTTCATTCACTTTTTACAAGTTTCTGTGTTTTTTTGAATTTTCAAAAACCAAGCTCTTAAAAAATCACCGTTTACAATCCAGACTTTAATGACAATATTAGACGATTTAAGTCCCTTCAATCATCCATAGCATTTCCTCCACATATACGTCTTGTATTTCGATTTTCAAAGATGGAAATATAATTGATCTTATTTTTATATTTTAATGGTGAGAATGATGGTACACTGATATAGCATTGCCAGTATAAATCTGTTAAGCAAAGTGGAACAGTCTGGAACATGGCATTTCAGATAATATATAAATAAGTTATTCTCTTTAAATGAATTCTTTTCAGTATTTGAGAAAAAAATCAATTCTAACTTTCTGTTAATTTTTATAAAATATATTAAATGAAATTTGAATACTTTTAAGAAGTAAATATAATATGTGCATGTTAAAAATTAAAGTACATATATATAGATTTATGTTTATACCAACATATTAATCTTTTCAGCAATTCCATAGATATATATTTTTGTTTGTTTTTTTTTATTTTATTTAAGAGCTTAATTTTAAGATTTACATCTTTTTATAAAAATGCTTAAATTAAAACATAAGTAAAATGTTAATAAAAGAAAAAAAATTAATTAATTAAATTTTTAATGGAATGGAATGAAAAAAACATTAAAAGAAGTCGGTTCGGATCTTAAACCGTTTCCAGTTTCGGATCTTAACCACCCAGTTTCAAAAAAGGTTATTTAAAATTTTCAGTTTTTTGTGAAATGCCCACTTAATTTTTTGGACAAAATTTTAAAAAATAATATTTAATATTTTACAATAGAGATATATTAAACTATAAATAATAAGCTGCGTTTTAGTTGTACACAATCTAATTCGGATTAATTTTTTAACAACTAACACGCAATTAAAACACAACACCAAATCTTGCTTGCCAATAAGGCAGGAAATTTCGAAGTCTTGTGTAAAACGAGCGCTCTTTTGTACGAGAATAGAAAATTCAGCGTTAAGTTAAGTCTAAACTTTTTTTTTTGTTTTTTTTTTTTTTTTTTTAATTTAACTATTAACTGCGATTGTACAACACTTCATAGGACTTAAACTGAGTTCAAATATTAACCCAATGCTGAACCACGATTGTAAGATTGTTAATCTAGTTAATCGAACATCAATGTCAATAAAATTAGAAAATTTCAGATTGATATTTTTCCGACAACAGCAAAATTACATATTTTTGGATAACGTTTTCATTTCAACCAACAAATCAAACCCGCATGGATTTTTTTTTGATCCCGGACCAGTTTTCTCGTTATTTTCGGAATCAAAATCACAGATCCAGATTTGTACATAAAACACCTTCTTGCACACACACCAAAGTAAAGCTAAATTTTCTGAAACGTTTACTTTACAGAAAAGATACACACACATATAATTAAAAAGAAATGTTTACGTTGTTTTTAAATCCCTATCGGAAAATCTGAACTACCACAGAACAAAAAATTCTGGTAACACTACCACAGATCTTTTTTCATGCAAAAATTTTGTTCCCAAAAATAAAGTATGTCTACGCCATCAAAATTTGAATTTATTAACTCAGCCCTAGTACATTTTGGTTTGGTTGTTCGATTTCACTTCTATTAAATACTATGCACATGTGAGTGACCAACGGCCAACGAATTAACGAATATTCGTCCATTTTGACATTTCGTTCACATGGATTTAATTACGAGTATATTCTCCACGAAACTAAGTTGAAATTCTAATTTTGAGGTTAGACGCGCGCGAATAATTTATTCGTCGAAGGGTGGATGGTATGTGGAACGCGAATAGAGATTGACCGTTCGTAACAATCAGATACAGTTCCCGGCAACCAATATTTTTGTCGCAAATTTATCTTATTTTGGCAATTAAAAAGTACATTTTTGTGTCCTAGTTATGGAAATTAACTTTTTAAAGCTTATAAATTTATATGGAATTCATTTTTAAATGAAGTTTAGCACGATTTTTTGTATTACACTATTTTATGACACAAGAAAATATAGAGTTGTAAAGTATGTGCAGTCATTGTGCTAATCCTGAAGATACTTCCGTTACGGTACAGCATCATCCATACATAGATAATAAGTGGTCAAGGATGATTGTGTAAAACATGACTGTTACGTATTGACTTCTACTTCAGAGTTTATTAAGTAATGGACATATATTTATATATTAAATGGACTTAATGGATAGTAATTCAAACCTACAAATACAACAATGTAAACAACTGGTGTTGGGGGGTAAAACGTACTAAAGATTTGTAGTGTCTCAGATAATTTTGACACTAACGGTTCGATATTTGCAACTACGCAGTAGAAATTGCAATATAGCGTTCTATTGGAAGTATTAGGTTTCGGAACGTCTCTTTAAAGATGGCAATTCTAGTAAAATGAAAGAATGTGTTTATTTTAAATAATTAACAAATGATTAACTGATTTAATGATAGAAAAAATATATTTATTTAACGAAAACAGTTTATTAAAGTAGTTCAATAACACTCAATGTTTAATCATTCGTCTTAATCAATATAATAATACATGGATCGGTTAGTACTTATTAATATTCTAGATTCACTATCCAGGCACATCTCAATCCTCGTGGCGATCACACTAGAATGAATGCTTTAAGATGGTTGGGTTGCGTACAGAATATTTTCCCCTTTAGGGGGTTATATTCGTCTCCTTCCCACCGTCTTCGTTACAGTTTCGACCATCCTGACTCTGTTCGTCGTTCTCGTCGAAGTCTAGATCCAGATCAATCCATCGCTTCATCCGGTCTGCTGACCAGGTAGCTGAGTATGGTTTCTGTGTCCTAGGAGCGAATGGCATATCGGCGACCTGGTATCTATCGTGTGGAAGAACAGCGGTCACGCAGTAGGGTCCCCGATATCTGCTTTCAAGTTTGCGGGAGGTTCCGGTTGCGGCAATTCCGTCGTTTATTGACATCACTAGATCACCCACCTTATAGGTTTTTGCCTTCTTATGGTTTATATCATGTTGGCGTTTTTGGGCTGCTTGTCGCTTTTCTGTAGCTTCGATTGCTTCAGTTCGAAGGGTTTCAATACTAGGAATGGTTAGATTCAGGTTAACAAATGGAGCGAGTGCGTCCTTGAGGGGGTCTCGGGGCACGTATCCCATTAGCAACTGATGCGCTGTCTTGCCTGTGGTCTCATGTTGCGTATTATTAATTCCCCACTGCACATATCGTACCTTCTGATCCCATCGGGTTTCATCATCAACAGTTGCCAACAGCACGTGGAGAATAGTGCGATTATAGCGCTCGACCTGGCCGTTTGCACGGGGTGTTTTTAGGGCATTCTGTATGTGCTGTATCGAATAGCCTCTTACAAACTCTTCAAAGGCGTGCGAGGTAAATGCGGTTCCCTTATCCGTTATTATTCTGCGGGGAATGCCAAACCGGAAGAATACCTCCGTCAGGAACCCGATAACTGGCCTGGTCTGGGTATTAGGCAGAGCTTTAATGCTGACATATTTGGTGAAGGCATCCACCAATACGATGAGGTAGGAGTTCCCCTTAGTCGACTTAAGGAATGGCCCGAGGTGGTCGATGTGCACGGTGTCGAATGGTACAGTTCCCTTTGGTATCGGGAAGAGTTCTCCTCGGGGTTGCGTTTCCCTTTTGTTGTATGCACACTCAACACATGCCTTTAGGTATTTTCTTACAAATTGGGTCATCCGAGGAAACCAGTATCGTAGTCGTAGATGCGTCAGGGTTTTTTTCTCAGAGAAATGTCCCATCAGATCGTGGCTATTTCGTAGGACTCTATTCCTCGATCCCTTTGGCACAAACAGTCTAAGCTCACCGTCGACCTTCCGATATAGTCGGCCATGCTGGAGGGAGTAATCGTGATGTAATTGTTTGTCATCTTTATTGAATGGCGGGCTCTGTAGGACCTTGACAATGTCAACTACCTCTTTGTCCTGTAATTGCAGAGAGTACACCCAATCCATTTCTTCGATATTGATTTTCAGGACGTTCATGTCCACTACTTCAGGTGCCTGTGCAGGCTCAACTGGATTTCTGGACAAAGTGTCGACGTGTGCCATTTTCCTGCCAGCTCGATGGGAAACTTCGTAATCATATTCCTGCATGCGTAACCACCATCGGGCGATACGGGAAACCATTTCCTTCTTTTTCATTGCCGTTTTCAGGGCTTCACAGTCAGTTACTATGACGAAGTGTTTACCGAGCAGATACTGCCGGAATCGATCTGTTGCTTCCACCACAGCAAGGGCTTCCAGTTCATAACTGTGGTACATCGTTTCATCTCTGGTTGTTTTCCGGCTGTAATAAGCAACTGGATGAAGATTTCCATTTTCTTTTTGGAGAAGGACGCCGGCGAGACCCTTGCTACTAGCATCTGTGTGAAGTTCGTGTTCGGCATTTTTCTCATACAAAACAAGCACTGGCTCACTCGCTAGCGCGTCCCTGAGCTGGTCAAACGCCGCCTGTTCTTTGGTTCCCCATGTGAATTTATGGTTTTTCCTGGTCAGTTCTGTCAGTGGTGATGCGATCAAAGCATAATTCGTTTTGCCGTTCTGAAGAACTCACATTTCTTAAGATTTAGCGTTAAGTTAGCCTCATTCAAAATAATGAGAAATTTTTTCAATTTCCGCATTCCATCTAGGTGGGATTTTGCTGGAATAACAAAATCATCCATATAACTGACGATTCTTTCGGGAAGCATTTTTTGCTTAATAATTCTCATCAACTTTTTGAAATATGCTGGGGCGTTGACCAGCCCGAAGGGCATAACTTTAAACTCAAACAACCCTTCAGGAGTAATGAATGCTGTAAGAGGTAGATGTTCATATCTAATGGGTATCTGATAATACCCTGACGCCAGATCTAGCACAATGAAATAATGATAGCTTTCAAGATTGTTAAGCTCTTCTTCTATTTGCGGGGACGGAGAGTTGACCTTTTTTGTGACAGCATTGAGGCGTCTGTAATCCACGCACATCCTGTCGTCACCATTTTTCTTTTTAACAAGCACGACTGGTGCTGCAAAATCGGACTTAGACTCTTGTATGATATCACACTCCAGTAATGTTTTGACCATCGAACTCAATATTTCCCTTTTCGCATATGGTACCTTATATGCATGTTGTGCTATAGGATCTGACTTGCTTAATTCTATTTCCATCTCAATCAGGCTTGTTCGACCAAGTTCTCTTTGTTCCATGGCGACACACTTACGGAACTGGTTTAGTAAGTTTACTAGCCCTGTTGCATCGAAATCTTTTTCAATCTGGAGATCGGTTACTGTAATCGGCTTAAGGCTGCATGTTAAATTCTTCTTGATAATTAGCACTTCGCCCTCCTTTGACACGTCGCAGGCTGGGTCTCCTAATATATCCTTTCCAATTAGAATTGGTTCAGTAAGTTTGCCATCTGGAACAACCACTGCGTCCACACTGAAGCTGGCATCGTCAATTACTATAGTACACGGTATTCTTCCTATCGTTACACAATTTCCCCCTCCGAATCCGTGAAGAGTGATACTATACGGGTTTATAGGAATTTCTGTCTCCTTGACGACACTCTGTGTAACCACCGTTTGTTTACTGCCAGAATCTAGTAGCGCAGCGTACTGTCTTCCCTTGATAGTTACTCGTTTACTAAAACAATCGAATTTCTCTTGTCGATGGATAATATTAATTCGTTTGTTTCTATCGTTTTGAGTTTCGCATTTTGATGGATACTTAGGACTATTTTCTTTATTAGTCGTCCACGGCCTCTTTCGATTATGTGTGCATTGTCGAGCGAAGTGTCCGGCTTGATTACAGTTGTAGCAACTTAGTAGTGGCCGTTGATACACGGTTTGCCGATAAGGTACTGGTGTCCTTTCCTTCGTAACTAGTTGACGACGCCAGTTTAGCAGTTCAGTGGATACTGGACGGCTCACATTATTAGTTCTTAGAATTCCTGAACTGGCTAATGGCTTGTAGCGTGTATTTTCACAGATAGTTTCACACCACTTTATCTTCTCGACGAGTTCGGCAATAGTGCTAACGTTTGTTGCCGCGAGACTAGAACTCAGTTGTGGGTTATTCAAGCCTGTTAGAATGTATTGTATGATGGTTCTAGTTTCAAGGTGGATTTTCTTCCTCATCATATTAATCTCGAAGCAGAAACTTTCAATCGGTTCATTTGGTCGTCTAGTCCTCCTTGCCATCTGTTGATGTATGTCAATTTTATTTTGTTTGTAAGGGAAATTCGCCTTAAGTCCCACTGCCAGCTGTGTCCACGATCCGGATATCTCTGGTGTTGTGTCCCACCAAAATCTTGCAGGCCCTTTCATTTTGGATGCTACAGCCATGAGAAGTGCCCGTTCATCCCATTCGTATATCTTGGTTAGGGTCTCAACCCGGTCTATCCAATTATCAGCCGACATTGATGTTGAATCGCCTGGAGTAAACGTCGGTAGTGCATCAGCAATGTCTTTTATGCTGCAATGAATCCTTGGTCGTTGTGTTTCAGCATTTATAGAACCCGGTCTTCCGAGACGCTTAAGTTTTTCAGCCAATTCACGTTCCCTTATTAAAATAGTTCTTTCGTTCTCCAGCAGGTTCCTCTCCCTCCTAATAATGTCCCACTCTCTTTCCCTCATTTCTCTGTCATTACACGTTTCTGCTTCCGATATGGGTGGTAATTCATCTGTTGTCGGAGCTCCAGAATCAGCAGCTGATGAGTTGTCGTTCGACTGAGGTACAGGATGGTCTTGTTTCTCTTTGTCGTAGGTGTATAATCGGGTTATCAGCGTCCTTTTGGTTCCCGATATCGGCAGCCCTCTATTCTTCAGCTCACTTTGTAGTTGTTTAGTATTGAGTTTCTCCATCTTCCTTTATCTACAAGAGAAAAATATTCATATATTGTGTTTACATTTATCTCGGAATTAATTTCAATATAACATCAATTAAGTTCTGGTATTCCAGACCCTTTCCTCTGCACAGTTATTCATCTATGAAGATTAGATACAGAATCTTACATAATAAATCTTACATAACAGCCGTGCCTTACTATTTTCAAGTTCTTTACAACACCAGAAAACGATTTCAATTCGTAATTGAAATGGTTGTTCGGTATTCGACATTATTCTCTTGTTGTAGTGTGCTACGCAAGATTATCTACACCGATTAATCCGTGTATTTAGGGAGCAGCCTGTAATTTTTTTTTGTGTATTCAACAACTTCATTGCCTTTTTTTTTTTCTTTTTTTTTTGAAATGCAATCATATTTGTTCATTATCCCCGTTACGCTTTCCTTCATCTAATATTCTTTCGTGCACCGAAAGTCTACTCGACGATATTTACCTGCCTTTTTATTGCACCCCACTCATCGTGTTGCTCTTTCGTATACCGAAAGTCTGCACAGATGTAAGATGTATATATTCATCCTCTTCACATTTCATCCCACACGTATGTCTCGTGTTGCTCTTTCGTATACCACCTCACCTCACGAATGTATCCATTCGCCCTCTTCATATTTCCTCCCAACCATCTTGGTATTTGCTCACGCTAATACGAACTTTTTGTATACCAAAATGTCGTTCTCCACATGAGCATTGCACCAAGTTAGTTGCCCTTCTCTCACTCTTCGCACCCATTTATACATTTAGATACAATATATAATATATATATACAATATACAATTTAGATACAATACGACTGCCCCCTTTTGCACACATACAACTTCAGAACTAACGCCGATCAGGCTGACCGTTACAATTACAACGGTGTCTGTCCCATCATAAAAAATAATTAACCACAATAAACTATTTCTGCTATTTTGCAACCAACATAAAATAATAAAATAACACAATATATTAATTCTCTACCACACTTTGCAACCAACATTGTAGTACCAACACTTGAATACCTATTTAGCCGAGTCACTGCAGCTACTGCTGTAGTTCGTATTTTTTTTTGTTTTTTTTTTTTTATTTCAATATAATAACTAGTTACCATTACACTTAACTTCACAATTATAGGTTCATCCACTTCTGATTCTTTAACGAAAATAGTTTATTAAAGTAGTTCAATAACACTCAATGTTTAATCATTCGTCTTAATCAATATAATAATACATGGATCGGTTAGTACTTATTAATATTCTAGATTCACTATCCAGGCACATCTCAATCCTCGTGGCGATCACACTAGAATGAATGCTTTAAGATGGTTGGGTTGCGTACAGAATATTTTCCCCTTTAGGGGGTTATATTCGTCTCCTTCCCACCGTCTTCGTTACATTTATAAAAGTTAACAAGTATTTGTGAATGAGAATTTATTTAATGCGTGTGATCTGTTGGACGCCGGCCGGACGATAGACTCCCCGAATCGTTGGAGGAAGCCAGACAGGAATTTATTTTGATGTTGGGAAGTTCCCCTTTGGGACTTTTTGTACGTTTGGAATTTAGGGTTATTATTTGTTCCCTTTTTTGGTACAGTTGGAGTCAACCTGTTGAATTACACTTGGAGTCAAGTTTTTGGAACTTGGTGTTCACACCTAGATGTTGCGACTAGCGATGCAGTGTCGCCACAGATTCCCATCTTGGTATTACTCAGCTGTGTTTTCAACCGTTCTTTGTTTCAACGGCAAAAATATATATTTAAAGTTCGATGCATATCCGTTCCGTTCAAAAAAATGGTTGTATTTCAAATTTTTGGGAGAAACTCATGGAATTTTACAGTCAACTTATGTTTAATTCGGGTTCTGTTTGATTTTTATATCTGTGCAAAATAGGCGCGATCATCTGAGATTTCACTAAAGAGCTACATTAGTTACAGAAGTTATATAATACTACGTTTTCACCCAAAAATAATTCGTTTTAAATTGAGTAGATTTTAATCTCGAACAGCCCTATTAATAAAAAATCACCTTTAGTCCGTGGACTTACAAAACCATGGAATAAGAGTTAGACCATGGACTAAAATTTCCTATTAATAAGAAATCGAACAAAATCTACTACAATAAGTATAAACTACTCTATCTTTTTGTATTCTATGTCCCTGTAAATTTTGTTCTTAAATGTCAATTCTTAGTCCTTCATTAGACAACAGTCTTAGATGGTCTACCGAAGGACTAAGTTAGTATAGCATTTCACACTTATTCATTAATTTTGGGGGAAGTTTTTTCACCATAGAAAAAAAAAGATTAGTTTGAGGTTTTCACTCTGAATTGTCATTCAAAAGTCAATGTGACAAGAGTAAAACAAAATTATTTGGAAACAAGAATAATAATTTCGGTGCAGTGAAGAAATTTAATTCCACATTTGTTGGGAGTTGTATTATTTTCGATTTTTGGTGTCATTTCGGATTTCGCCTGGTAGGTCAAATGGTTGTGACTTCGCCAATTGGATTTAAGACCGCTTTGGTCCTAGTAGCTTTTAGTTTTATACATTTTTATAAACAAAAACAGAATTCGAAACCAACGACAAATTATACCAGACAAAAACAAAATATAAATAATGTTTGACAAGTTTTTTTTGTTTGATTGAAAATGACATTTGGATATGTGCGTTCCACGAAATAAGGTTTGTTTGTTTTAACAATCTTCTACTTCGAAGAAGATTTCAATTATATTAATTGCTTATCTTCGTGTGGGGAGATTAAAATTTGTATGGGAAATCTTCAAGATTTCAGAAGATTTCAATGAGGACTTATAGTTAATCAACTTAAAGCTGGATTAAGTGGTATAGGCGAAAACCTAGTATAAAGTGTTTTTGCAAAAAAGTTGCAAATAAACGACTTTTTTTTTTACTAGAGTCGTGTTTTTCCATAAACAAGTACTGTTTAAAATTTTACAATTATGTATTTTCTAATAGAACAGTTATAGATTTTAATTTCAACTGATTCATCGAGCTGTGTATTCTCAAATATTTTTCAATATTCAAACAACATTATAATGTGTAAAAGGGATCTTTTGATAGAATCATTTTGCTTTCAGTTTTTTTTTTTTTGTTTAATTTTTTAATATATTTTCCAGTTGAAAATCTAAACGAATACGACATGCCAGCATTGTTTGGGATATCAAGCAGGTCTCGTCGCACATTGTTGATCGATGGACACGTCTTTATGTTTAACAAACGATTAAGACACTATGACACCTGGAGGTGTAGCAAATCTCATACTAAGCTGAAGTGCAAGGCAAGAGCTCATTCAAAAAGAATTGGAAACGAGATTAGATGTCGACTTTCAAAACCCCACAGTCATGATTAAATATTTGTATATATGAGCAACGCAAACTATTCAAAATGGATTAAAAATATCAACATTAGCGAAATTAAAACAATTGAAGGTATTAAATTTGAACATTTGTAATAACCATATTTTTTTTGACTAGCACATAACTTGAAACAAGTTTTATTGTGACTTGCATATTAGGGTGGGCCAATTTGAAGTTGTAATAAAAAGTGGCCATTTGGTGTTCAAAGCATATATGCAAAATATTTTTAAATCGGTTAACTTTATCTGCCTCCAATTTATCTTCCTTACGTTTAAAAATTATTTTGCTTGGTGCATCATCAAGTTGTCTTAAATGTTCTGCTCAAATTTGGCTTTGACTTTCTGTTGTTCTCATTTGGTTATTTGAACTTTATTAAATAAATAATTAATAATAATAATATTAATTAATAAAACACAGTAACAAGCCATTCATTAAAACATATCTCATCTTCAATTTAGTCGTGAAAATGAAGTCAAGGACATATCGTGATTGTGATTGCTTCAAATATTTATTTTCATCATAACTGTCGTAATGGAACGTACCAGAAACGCTTTCAAATGTCCTATATTTGGCGGAACTTGTGACTTTAGAAAAAAATGTACTCCCCACTTATAAAGAGGTAACGAAGCTATGAGTGTTGAAAATAGAGTGTAGAGAGTGCAGACACAATTTGAAAATTAATAAAAAAGCAAATGTTATAGTTTGTACAAAAATCGAATTTGTTTGGAAACAGACATCACTAACAATTTTTTTAACTAAAGATCATTGCAAATGGTAAGTGCAAGCAACTTCTTAAGTTCCATTCCAACATTCCAAAAATAAAGAATGAGGAATTTGTTTCTGCTAGAAAAGTTTTATTTGACATTTCATTTGGTAAATGCTCTAATTTTTCGAAATGAAACTGTCCAACAGAGAGAGATACCACCGAATGATATAAATTTATTTACTGATCAAAGAACGACAAGAAAAATGATAATAGGGAACACAGATGTACTCGCTACAAAAAATAATCGGAAAAGTCTGAAAAGAAAACTGGATATCCAGCAACTTGTCTTGCGGAAACTTCTACAAGTGTTTCTGCTTCATTTCTTTATACCAGACCAACAACGGCACCACCTGATTCACGAAAAGAATAAAGATACAGAAAGCGAAGATGATTTTACAATTGACGATTCTAAAGAAAAGAAAACAACAACAATCCGGTATCAGACAGACAGAGTGGCAGAAGCTATGGCATTTGTAGTCATACAGGAATATAAATTTTCCATCATTGACAAGAATAAACTTAGAAATAAGCGAAATTACAGACTGTTATTAATCCTGTAATCAAATGTAACAGCTTCTTTGCGCATTCAGAAAATTTATTGCTAGCAGTTAACATTGCTTGATAAAAAAAACACACATCAGAGAGTTGGCTCTGCGCCGTATTTTAAAAGTTCGTACTGAAAAATCTAATCGACTAACCCCCAGTTTCATAGTGCGTGTTTAAACTCCACTTTTGGTTTAAACTTCAGATCAACAATTTATTCGGTTTCACAGTGTCGTTTAAACCTTGAACTGAATTCAATTTGTAGTTTAAGTTAACCGAGACTATTCTGCCGCTTAAACTTCAGTTTTTTTCAGAAAATATTATGAACAAAAGAAAATTGTGTATTCAAATGTTATCGAGTTGTTATAGTGATTTTGAATATTATTTTATTTATTATTCCCGGTGTTTCGCGTGTTTTTTTGTGTCAGAGAGAGAAAGGGAGGACGCGGCAAGAAAAATGCTGCCAACTCTTTCATAAAATGTAGTTAAACGAATTTCAACTGATCTGAAGATCAGATTTCACTTTGAAACCGCACAAATTAAACCAAACTCAGTTTAAGGTTCAGTTGATCTTAAGTTTAAACTCGCACTGTGAAACTGGGGGTAACAGTTGTCGAAGTCTCGAATATAAAATTAGATCTTATCGATTGACAAAAGAATATTTTTGAACCACCCATACTAAAACATATTTCAAACGATGAACTTCAATACTTTATTGCTCAGGAAGAAAACAACAAAAATGAATTTTTATGGCTGCCATGTCACACCCAGGCCCTTGAGAGGACAGTTGAGTTGAGACCGACATAAGCATCAGCAGCCTTATGCACAAAACAATAATACGAAGGATTTATAAGATCTAAGATTGTTTCTCGTAAATTGATTTCAAAATTTGACAGCAAAAAAGATGCTTATATAAATTGATATCCATTTAAAATCATTTCTTTAAAAGTTCCTTCCAATGTAATAAACACAATTATTTTTGTTGTATTTTTAGTAGAAAAAAAAACAAAATGGGACTTGAAAATTGATTAGTAAATGCTTTTTTACATGAAGAATTGGAGGCAGAAGTTATGAGTGTGTGCTTACTCATAACATCATTTCGCAACTTTGCATTATTATTATAATCGATAAGAAAGAAAAAAATTGTTTTTCATACAAATGTGACCCACCCTATTGTACATACTTAAAAGATTCATTGGAAATTATAAAGTTCAAATTGATATTTTTCAAATTCGTATTCTTAAATATATTTTTTTTTTAAATTTCGGAAAAGAAGATATCTAAAATACAAAAACCATCCATTAGAATTTTGTAAAAATAAGTAATTAATTGACTGTCAATTTTGTGATGCTGTCAGATATGAGTACGCAACAATAGAAAGAAGAATCATCAAAACGACAATCAATTAATTGAGCTTTTGTCTTTCGCGATATTCAGCTTTGTTCAATATTTTTCTTATTTCGCAACAAAATTGGGTATATCATTAGATATTTGTTGCAAAATTCTTTTTGGCTTCTTTTAGAAAACGAATTTTGCTCTGAATGTGTAAATTTTGATTTCATTTTTCGATCGAGTGAAAAGTTAATTGTCAAACGTCATTTTCATTGCTTGATCCAAACTAGATCCTGCCAGATGGTTCATTCTATCGATTAAACTAGAATGTTTTAATTAACCTGTTAGCCCAGATGGTTTCAGTGTGCAGAATTGTATGAAATTTAAAAAAATGCGATGCATTAGCTAGGCGCTCTTAAAGCTCGACAAACTTTTTCATTATACGAGTATGTGTCATGCTTAAAAAATGAATGGGCCAAAGATTTGCAAAGAAAAATAGCCACTAAGCAATGCCAGGAAATCCGCTAAAATTAATAAGCATTAAAGGCTTGCACAAATATATTTGCTTTTTCGCAGGAAAAAAGATTGTATACTAGCTTTTGTGACAGTCTGTTTTGTACCCTTTCACAAATGTCAAAAGAAAATTTTGTTTGACGTTTTATTTTCATTGCTTTAAAAATCTCCCAAACCGTTTAGACGAGAAATAAAATTTCTGCAGATTTTTTCGTTTGCTTGTTTTTTTTGTACACTACACGTAATTTAAAAGGGAACGTCGAAAAATCTCTTGAGCGTTGAGATTTGCACTCCAATTTTTCCTGTCCCTTCTCTTCAATAGACTAAAAGTTGCTGCCAATTCAGTTTCCTCATATGAAAGGGAACTTTGTGTGTGTGTTATGAAAGGGATAGTTTGCGCAAAATTTGCGTTTATGAACTTGACCATTGCAAATGATTCTTACTAGTGAATTTTCTAGTAGAAACACAATAAGTATTAATTTGGATTAACTTTTATAGTAAATATTTAATTGAATTTAATATTGGAGGTCTGGTCACATAATTCTTTTTACTTGCGATATAGGTAAATACTATAGGGCAACTTTTGCAATTGGAGTAAAAGTTGAACTCGATATTTTAATCAAACTTGACATTATGATTATAGAGAACGTCAAAAAGTGGGTCACGCACTTCCGTCTATCCGTATGTCTGTAGATCGATCTACACCCTAAACGGCTGAAATGATTTTTTCCAAGCTTGGAACCTAAGCGTTTTAGGTGATTGAATCGTTAGAATAACGGTACTTGCCATAGGATTTTTTGTACAATCTTAATTATCTCGAAAATGGCTCTAACCATTTTGGTCCAAACATATTTTTACATATTTTCGTATTAATGGTACCAGCCATACAACCATTTTTTGACTTTACACTTTCTCATAATCGAATCGATGGATTTTGATCAAAATTTTCATACAGGAGTTCCTTCAAATTCTTAATAATACTGTTGGTATGCAGTAAATTTCGAAAAATAATTGCTGGGAGTTAAAAAAAGTACAAACTTTTTTTTTCAAAGTTCAATATATATTTCGAAAACGGGTGAACGATTTTTCTTGAAATTGTGCTTTTTTAATTTTTATTGTTCAATACTTAAAATTATCTGGCCGACATTTTTTTGTAGAAAAAAATTTCAGCAATCTTGTATATAAAAAATTAAGTAAAGAACGACCTTAAAAATATATTTAGCCATTTCTACATCTTGTGCTTTCAATGTGATCAAACATAAGACCAAGTACGTGCGATCCAGTCGTACATTTTATTTATGTTACAGCTACCCTTTAACTGTTTAAACACACTGCGATTGATTAGAAAAATATAGGATATGATAAAATAGAAGATACCGATGCACATTGAATGGTTAAGGCATTCCACATTTGTGTAGTTCGGCCAAAGAAATGATCTCTGATACTTGTCAGTATTTCATTAGAACATTTGTCTATAAAAATACCGATAGAACAATTAGAGACATGAAACATTGGGACGGTGCTTATTTTTAAACGGATGCGCGCACTAAAGCGGTTTTGACTACCCTTAAAATGAACAAGCACAGTGCGAGCGTTAGAAAAGTAGGGAAGGATGCAAGAGGAGATACCGATGCACATTGGTTTTGAATTTCTGAATATCAAAATGGGAGGGGAAAATAGAGCCGAGTAAAGTATTGCACATTCGCGTTGTACGGCTAAAGAAAGATTCTCTGTACTTAACAGTACGTCCGAAGTTGGGCTCAAGGGTAAACTGATGAGCATTCCTAGAAGCGCGAGTATTACGGTTTGAAAAATTTAGGGGGAGAAATGCAATTGGCTATTTCGCCCGAACATTGTTTATAAAAATAGCGATAAAATAGTGAGAGACATATAACATTTCGACGGTGTTCTAGAGATGTAAATGTTTCCACTATAGTTCTATCGCCAATCATTCTTAGAGCTCTATTTTGAATTCTATCCAAAAGATTCAAATGAGTTTTGGGAGCTCCAGCTTCTGTTTTTGCTCTATCATTTTTAAAAATATTTTTTTGAATCCTGTCCAAGAGACTTAAAGGAGTTATAGGGGCACCTGCCCACATATGACAATTGTTCACAAGCTTTGGACAAATGAAGGCATTATAGATTACAGCCAGATCAGAAAGCAATACTGATAACATTATCTAAAAGAACTAAAGTTTATTTAAAACAAGCAATTTACAACTTTATTTAAGGAAAACGTTACTTCAAGTTCAGCTTTTTGTTATGTAATAATCAATTAAAACAATCATTGTTGATATTAAAACAAATGAGCTATTTATGTATGTTTTAATTACGAGCAAGTTTTTATGCGGTAAAGTGTTTTATCTTGCTTCAATAAATACGAATTTCTCTTATTTGCGAAGAAACCCCAAATGGTCATTAACAAATGGTGGTTGGTGATGTACAATGTTTTATTTATTTATTTCATTGCATACTTGCATCTTAAGATAATAATAATCTTGTAAATTGATGCAAGTTTCATATGGTATCACAAAATATTACAATATTAAATACAATACAAAATGGGTTCGCTTAATTAACATGAAAAAAAAAACTTATTTATATTTAAAAAATTTGTATATTAAATTATTTATTTAAATTTGTGTAAGTTATCAAATCAATTTAGAAATTAAATTAAATATGAAAATTAAATATATTATGATTAAGTTAGTAATATTCCAAATATTACTCAGCAATACAATATTTTACAGATTGGCATAAATGTCCTTTTAACTCACTCTTAAACTGGTTAATGCTTCTTATTATTCTTAAATTTCGTGGTAATTCATTCCATAATCGGATAGCAAAAATGTAAAACTGTCGCTCTGAGGTAAGACACATGAATCGAAATTGCAGAAGCTGTTCCGACCTGATATACGAGGACATTTGTAATCTGTTGTAGAGATAGCAAGGTTGATGAGAATATATAATAGTGAAGAGATATTGGACGGTCCTATAGCGAATGACGTTTTCAAATGTTAAATTGTAGATCTGTTTAGCGAATGAAGAAACTCTATCATATTTTTTTAGGTTTCAAATATATCTGGCAATGTTATTAAAAGCAACTTGTAATTTTCTTCCACTAATTGAGTCACAGTTACCGTAAATTTCACAGCCATAAATAAGTGTGGGAACAAGTAAAGTTTTAGAGAGCATAACTCTAGTCGTAAGTGGAGTCAAATGCTGTGTGGGCCACAACGTACGAAGCACTCCATAAACTTTACCTACTGCCATATTGATATGTGTGTCCCACGTTAGCTTCCGATTAAAAACAATTCCTAGATTTTTTACGGTGTCAAGGAGTATTTGCGGGAAATAAGACAGGTCTAAAGGCTTTTTGGATATAACAATGCATTTCGTTTTGCTTGGGTTCAAAAATAAACCATTACTAATGCTATATGATGAAGTTAACTTAAGATCATTGTTTATTTTTGATGCAGTGTCTTCAATCATTCCATTAGTACAGCTTTTGTATAACTGAACGTCATCAGCATACATTTGTATGGTAGTGTACGACATAATTTGAGGAAGTTCATTTATAAATAAAGAAAACAAAAGAGGACCAAGAATCGATCCCTGAGGAACTCCGTTTGTAATGGAAAGGTATTCAGACACTGTATCATTAACCATCACAGCCTGCTGCCTTCCGCTAAGATACGACTCTATGCGATGAACGGCTGTACTGGAAAAGTTATAACACCTAGATAACTTTTTACAAAGATTAAAATGATCAACCGTATCAAAGGCCTTGGAAAAATCAAATAGTACTAAAAAAGTTACATTACCAGCATCTAGAGCCAATCTTATATCTTTGATGACATTAATAAGTGCCGTAGTGCAACTGTGATGTTTTCCAAAACCAGATTCCTTTGTAGATAATAGTTTAAATTTGGTTTTGAACAATTTTTTCGAAAACTTTTGATAAAAAAGGAAGTATAGATATTGGTCTATATTATTTTCCGTTCTTGGGAATGGGTAGAATTTTTGCTTTTTTCCACTGATCGGGGTACAGCCCTGTTGTTAAAATGGTGTTTAAGATATGAGTTATATATGGCAGTAGAAAAGGCAGAATTATTTTTAAGAACTTATGTGACATACAATCAACACCTGTAGCGTTCGATTTTACCGATAATAAACATTCAACAACAGAAGTGTCCTGAGTTCTGTGAAACTCAAACAAGTTTTGGGAGGAATTAGTTGGTAGAAAGAGAGGCAGGAAGTGAAGGAAAGGGAAGATCAACGAATGATTTATTTAATGCGTTAACATCAATGTCATGAACAACATCAAAAACATAGTTTGTTTATAAGCGCCTGTATCCAGATGCTGTCGAATGCTTTCTCAATATCCAAGAAGGAGCCAACCGCAACCTGGTAGTTGTTGAGGGTATTAACAATATCCTTCTGGAATCTCAAGAGTGGATGCAAGGTTGAATGTTGCTCCCGAAATCCGAACTGCATATCCGGAATGATCCGGTTAGCGGTGCAGAATGTCTTCAACCTCCGAAGAATAAGTGCCTCAAGAATTTTGCTGGTGTTGCTTAGTAGAGATATGGGACGATATCCTGATACGCTACCCCTATCTACTTTCTTCGGTATCGGCATTATCTTCGCTGTCTTCCATCTTTTCGGAAAATAGCAGTTGTTGATGCAGTTGTTGAATAGGATCGTGAGAAATAGTATCATGACATGGGGGAATTTCCTTATGGAAATCATGTCTGGTCCTGAAGATTTCTTGGGTCGTCCACTAACGATTAGTTCAGCGACTTCTTCGGGGTTGGTGAAGCTTCCGATCATCTCTGGATTACTTGCTGGATTTTCATCAGTAAAAGTAGTTATTTCATTGTTCGTTTGGTGCAACTGCTCTATTGTTGAATCCACTTCATATAATAATGCAGGATCGTTGGGCGGGTTTGGCGCGAAATTTTCTTCAAAATATTGGGCAAATGCTTCTGCCTTGTCCTCAGTGGTCATGACATCCCCTTGTCTGGTGCTAATTATTTCTGGAATTTGTTGTCTTTTTCCGGTGATTTTGTTGATTTCCTTGAACGCATCGGTCCCAGGTTTGATGGATTGTAGCCTCTTTTGGAACTGGTTGTTGTTGAAATGTTGAAGGGCATTTCTTAACATAACTTGCGAACATTGAAGTTCACTCTTCAACATTAGATAGTTGCTGCCAATAGTGTTCCAATCCCTTTGATGAATACTTTGTAGTTGCTTTCTCAATCACTGCCGATGATTGTAAAGTCGAACAATCCCTTCTGGGAGATGCTGGTATCTGTCCTGCGAGTTCTTCGGTCTCTTTTTCTTATCCAGAGCGTTGGCAATTGTAACCTCCTTAGCTTCGATGGCTTTCTCGATTTCGCTGTTAGAGAGGTTTCTGTTCGCATCAGGCATAATTAATTCTTCCTCGATTTCTATTTGAAATCGTCCTATGTCCAGTCGGTTGTAGTTTATGTACTTCTCATTTTATGGCTGTGTTCTTAAAATCGACTGACCCAGATTGATGTGGAGTTCTACTGGTTCGTGGTCTCCGTCTCCAATAAGGGTCCAACATGAGTAATTCTGAAACTCAGGAACGATGTTGATAAAGTTGGACGAAACCAGGAAGAAGTCCAACATATAAAGGGTATTCATACTCCCTTGAGCGCGTGCAAAATTATAAAAAAAAAATATATAATAAGAAACAAAAAATATATTAGGAATTATGAGTATTTAAAAGAAATATTATTGAAAAATTAAAAATGAAATGAAAATGAAAGAAAACTAATAAATTAAATAGAAACAAAATCTTCCGCAGTGTTGATAGAAGAAAATTTACATATTAGGGCTGGCAAAGTAATCAATTATTAAATGTTCGATGTCTTCGATGTTTTCAACTTGACAACCTTTGGCATCACCAGGACGACGTTTGACATATACAATTCCACGCAGCGTAAACACAGAAGAAAGTTTGTTTTCTTTTTTTGTATTTTAGTGCCGTGCGTAAAATATTATTATTGTTTTTCGTTAAACATTCGCGCACAAAAATCGGGGAATTAGAGTTCAGTCCAAAATTCCGACGAATGCGAAAAATGTCATTGAGTGGCGGGGGTGCAATATTTACGCAATGGCAGAGATTGTTAAAGTAGGAGCCCAGGTTCTCTTCGGCAGTGCGAGGAATACCGAAAATTAACATTAACGCTTTTGTTTTCCTGATAGTTGAGAGTTGTTTTTGTTTCTTTAATTTGAATATTCAGTTCTTTATAATTATTTGAAATTATTTGCTTTATTAGTATCAAACAAATCTTTACTTTTAGTGTCGTGTGCCGTTTTTAAAAGAGAAAAATCATAACTACATAATAGAGGCAATTTGACTATTTGTTGTGTTCTGTGCAATCTCAAGTCTAGTAACTCGACTGTCAAGATCTGAGATGTTTTTATGCAGTTCGGCAAGTTTCGTATCCATTTTTGTTGCAATAGCATCATAGTGTTCAGTAATTTTAAAAGAAAGAAGTGTAATCTCTTTGAGTTTTTAGCATTTCATTCATATTGTTTAATAGAGACGAGTCGTGAAAAGCCATTTTTTTAACACTTTGTGTTGATCCGAGCGAGGTTCGAGGTGAATTCATTTTTTAGAGTCTTGTTCTAAATTATTTCTATTTCTCTTGTTACCTGACATTGACGGTAATTGTGTGGATGTGGTTTATATGTATAAATGAGAAAAGTGTTGGTGTATATAAAAAAGAACTGCAAGCTTTTATTTAATTTTGTATCACTTGTTTTGATACCGATTTCGAAATAAAAACAATTACTTTTGGCGAATTGTTTGCATAAGTGAAAACTGATTGGATTGTTCTTAATTTGTATATTATTTGATATAAATTGCCCGCCGATAAGAAACACGTCTACAGTATAAGCATAGCTTAGCTTTTTATCCCGTGAACTGCAAATTCTTCTACTTTCTACATGTAAGTGTTGTTCCGGCGTTAGCGACTTCTGTTACTGTTGAGTTTAAAATTCTACGCAGTTTTGTATTTCCCAATGTTGTAGAATCTAGAAGGGAATATGATAAGCTGATGATAATGTCGTCGGCCGAAAAATTTATTGGACTAGAAGTTTCAGACAAAAGATTATTTATGAATATGAGAAAGGGAGTAGGAGAAAGAACAGATCCCTGGGGCACACCATCATTTATTTAATAAATGAGATTCACTACTCGCACCATGTTTGAGCATTTAAAGAGTAGTGAAAAAATAAAACCAAACAAAAATATATGAATCCTATACCTAAAGAAGATAACAAAAAAAAACAAAAAAAATGCCATTTACACGACTGCCAAGTTCGCATTATTTACTGCCAAAATACTGCTGTCATTAATTTAATTAACGACGTTCGTTTACACGAAGCTAATTTCGAATTACAAACAACCAAACATTCGATTTTTTTCTGAACACAATCGAATTATTTCTAAACAAAATCAAACAAAAAGATTTCATAGACTTTACACGCACAAGAATAAGCAAGTTCATCCTTTATTGCAAATTGTACAATTATTTGAATATTGCTATCACTACTGAACTTACACGACGTTAGTATAATGCCACAACTTAACAAAAATTCTGGCTGACAGATTTTTATTGACAAATTCACTGCCACATTTTCGACCATTTACACGACAAAAAAATTAATGTCAAGATTTTAACAGTAATACTGCCAATTTGGCAATCGTGTAAATCCAACATAAATATCACCTCAAACTTTTCCATAGTGCTTACATACAGGTGCGAAGTATTGGCATAAATCAATCGAAGGTGTACGAGGCACTTTTGCAAACTTAAGCCATACATTTGCAATGATGCTTACAAAATTCAATTCAATGTGTTTCAATAATGCAAACATAGCTTATCTTCTGGATCAAAAGACGTGTTTCGATAAGAAAACTATGTAATTTTTCGAATAATCAAGTAAAAGTTTTATGTTGAACAAAATGCTTAAAAGATTAGTAGTCTATTCGTTTGGTTGGTAACTGCTCAATTTTGAACTTGGTATTTTTGAGATGTGATTTAATATATGTAGATATATGGCTTCAGGTAGTGTTCCCCTCTTAATTTAACTACATGCAATATGTTATCCCTTGGTATTGTTGATGTTGAAGATATATATATACATAGTTGTGATTGATGTATACAATGATGATGATGGTGTGTGTTCTACTTTGGGTATGGTCTACATTTTGGCCAAAAAATTTTTTAAAATATTTTGTTATTAACGCTGCCATACAACCCTTTTTTTTTATTTTCGACTTTCTCATAAACGGCTCAACGGATTTCAATAAATAATTTTATACAGGAGCTCCTTACAATTCTAAATAATACTGCATTTCAAAATTTTTTTATTTTTGAAAATTCAATATGTATTTCGTAAACAGGTGGACGATTTTTTCTGAAATTTTGTTTTTGAATTTATATTATTAAATATTTAAAATGTTCATACCAATTTTTTTTTTGAGAAAAAATTTAGGAATTCTTATGTATAAACATTTAACTGAGAAACGACTTTAAAAATACATTTAGCCGTTTGTATTAAGAATATTTTGCATGTAATGTAATCGAACATAGGAGCAAGTACGTGCGATCCAGTCGTGCATTTTATTTCGTTCTGAACATGTGTAGATCGCACTGAATGTGCTCGGACATAATTGACTGAGCATGTGAGTAAATAGTTGATAGCACAAAACCATGTGGGTCAAGAAGGAAAATGTGAGGAATGAAATTAAAATAGCGAAATAAGTTGGTCGCTTGTAGATTTTCTGTACCTGGTGTGCATCTGTGTACAAAAAATTGTAGTTTTGTGTTATATTGCTTTTTATGGCTAAAATTAAAACGTAAACTGGGGGCCTATTCCTGAATACGAGTCGTGCAAGGTGTCACTCGAGAGCTCACAGTCGAGTCGAGCATCATTAGGTATCCCACAACTCTAGTGAGAGTCAAACCTCAAAGTCAGTCCTTTCAATTGTAGCTAACTGCGCTAAAAGTTGACTTGACGTTTTACAGAAAATTATTTACATTTTGAAATACAATATTTGCAGCAGTAAATTTATTTCAGTTTAAAGCGATTAAAAAATTTAAAAAACTAAATTACAAAATACCTACTTATCCTAGGTAAAGTTATTTTATAATCCTGATAGTTGTGAATGTTAATGGTGATGCCGAAGACAGGAGGAGCATTTTGTAGAAAATAAGAGATGGCGCAAATCCCTTAGAACTTCCTAGCAATGTATAAGCATAAATTATGAAATAAAAGCAATAATCAAATCATAAATTAAAAATTAAAAAAATCCACTCAAAACTCATACTGCCTAGCTGTCGTAACTATTAATTAAAATTTCATAAATTATTTAATTTTTTTTTTTTTTTACTTGTTTGTACTAACATTTTGGTATTCATGTCTGCCATCGATTGCTTTGTAAACATGAATGGTTTGTCACATAAAAATGCTCACTTTAGAGTTCTGGAATGCGTATTTTTCACTCGAGTGACATTTGACGTTAGAGTTGAGGAATATCAATTATTCAAAATGAAATGTCTTGATTTCACAGGAAACTCGCTCGACTCGTGTTCAGGAATAGGGCCCCAGATTTTTGTAGTTCAAGTGTGTTTAAAAAAAATATCAGTGTTCAGAGTTAGCTCTGTTTGTAACAAGCTCATTTCATAATCTATATGTTCGAACTCTGTTCAGTGCTCTGCTCTCAACGAAAAAATAAACACGCCTAACGAAGATTTAGTTGTTTTTCGGGTGGCGAGGGCATGGTCGAAGATGAAGCTAAGAGGGGTGAGATTTAATTTCAGGCTTTGTTGATACGGTTGAAGATGATGAAGTATGCAGTTGATGTAGACGTAGTTAGTGATGGTGCTTAAAACACATAAGATTATTATTTCTCTTGAACTTAAGTGGGAGTGTTAGAGAAAAGCACGACATCATCAACATGGACCTAAACTTTTATAACCATGTTTTAAATAGTTAAACACCATGATAGCTCTTGAGCCGAGGTCGTTCAGAAACAATATGAATAGCTGGCCTGGCCTGGCCCTCATCCTGGTCGAAATTGTTTCGGTCACTTCGTTTATTTCCTTATTAACATAGTATGCAACACAAATGTCATCGTATCAAAAAACAGTGATCAAGCCTCCATTACCGTACACATATTTGTCAAGGCTCCCTTATAACCTGGTGGATGCAATATTATGTTTCTTCTCGGAACCCTTGACGAATGTGGTTGTATTCCACTCCATTTGTACCTATTTATAACATTTTTCAAGACTTTCAATAATCTCTGATTATTACTAAGCAAAGTCGATAAAGGTACGTCATCTTCGGATTAATGAATGAAATGGGGATCCTTTATAAGGCAAAATGCTGTATTGACTGGATTACAAATAAAATTCAAGGTTAGATTTATTCAATTTTTGTAAGATTACATACTTGCTTTTATAAGCACTTTTTGTTTTTGAATGAACAACAACAACTTGAGTGTGCTACCACTCTTATTATTTTATCTGGAATTATAGCTATTTCACGAAAATTCAATGTTAGATTTATAGTATTTTGTTTTTCTTTATTTTTAAAATATTTTTTCCAGTTGAAAATCTAGAAGAATATAACTTGCCGGCATTGTTTGGGATATCAAGCAGGTCTCGTCGCACATTATTGATCGGTGGACACGTCTATATATTAAAGAGACGATTTAGAAACCATGACACTTGGAGGTGTAAACAATCTTATACTAAGCTGAAATGCAGAGGCAAAGCTCATTCGAAACTGATTGGAAACGAGATTAGATGTCGAGTTTCAGCGCCCCACTGTCATGACTAGATATTTTAATATAGCTGTGAAATACATTTTTTGTACGTATTAAATTTTAATTTGTTTTAATAACTTCACATTTTTTTTTTATTTATGTATATAGACATGTTAAATACAATGAAAAATGCCTTTTTGCTACGCGCGTCACCGTTGAAGTGGGACAGCCCAATCCCTAAATGATTTCTCTAGACCTAAAGAATTCCTAAGTACTTTATTGTATCTTAGACAAGAAATACACATATCTTAGTAACAAAAAAACAATAGGGGTTTTTTCACGATCCGATGCAAAAAGGTGTAATATTTACTAAATTTTATTTCTTTTTTGGTAAATTGTGAACGCGCCTTTTCTATTCTATTATAACTCTGGAGTAAACATTTCAAAATTAGTTTGACCACAAACATTTCTGACAGAAAATAATAGCTGCCAAATTGTCAACGACACCAGGCAAATTTTGCACCATTGTATTTTTCGCAAAAGCGCAAAAGTGTTGTAAGATGTTAGTAAGTGTAAGTTGTTGTTATGGTGCAAAAAAAAGTTGCAATCTTACAATGATATTAGACCAGTTGCAATATATCGTGAATGCCTTTAATATGTATATTGGGCCCTATTGGGTATATTCAGGGAATTTCGATTCCTACTGAATATTTTATTCTTTCGAATCCTGCGATCTTGAATCTCCCACGGAATAAATTTCCCTCGAACAAAACATCGTATGGAATTACAGCAAAATTCCCTGGGATAGCTTATTCCCGATACCAATAAATTCCGAGGGAAATATTTGAGCATCACTCACGTTCCCAAGTTTCGGATATGACACGATTTTCGTGGGAAATTTATATTCACGATAACCCCCACTGGACTAACAATTATTAAAATTATTTATCAAATGAAAAATTTAGAAATTGAAAGTGAAATAGACCCTTATTACCGTTTTCAATTGTCTTTACGATAGTTGACGTTAATGCAGAAAATTATCAAATTGGTATTACAGTTGTCAAGAACATTTGTCAACAGTGAATGATCTTCAGATTTGAGTTATATTGTGAATAGGTCCCAAAATGTTTCTTTACTGAGGTAGCAGTAAGCAGTGAGTGTACATATTCTCCAGATAGAGCAAAAATCAGTTGTTCAACAGTTATTTAGAACTTAATCCTAGGAATAAATCTCTTTTATCATTAATGTACAATGGCGCATAAGCGAGCTTTGGAGGCAGTTGACTGAACAATGAAGGATTTACGATGTGATTGAAGATGATTTGGTGGGGCTATAATATTGCGCTATGGAGATTTTCGTCAAACGTTTCCCGTCATCCCGAAATCTACTGTTTCCGATGAACTTAATACATGTCTAAAAGTAGAAGTCTCTCAAGAAGTTGAAATTGACCACATTGGCTGCTAATTTTTTGGAGACAACACTGCAGGCGCTTTACAATGGTCAAATACCTGCTGATGTCCCGACTGGATTGATATTATGCCCGGCAAATGTTTGCGATTGAACAACGTCGAAGGAAGAACTCATAACAAAAGTTAAGTGTTCCCCGGTATTGCAAAAAAAATTATAAAAATCTTGGTTGGATTTGTGAACGGATTTCAACGATGAAATTTTTAAACTCGCTCGACACGCCAGGAACTCCGACGTATATTTTACAACTGAATGTGGGATCGATCATAATCATGTTGCGCTGATTCCAGCCATGATCATCTTGGGCAAATTCAAAGTAAAGGAAGTCCTTATCCCACGAATTCCGATTATTTCAACTGATCTTCCATTCCAATTCAAACGGATTCAGTTCCACTTTCTATTGGCTTGCGATGATAATCAATAAATCGCAAGACCAATCGTTGTAAGTGGAATAAATGTCGAGTTTTTCTTTTTCTCGCATGGTCAGCTGTACGTTCCATCTTCGCGTGTTGGCAAACCGTCTTCGCTCTTTGTTTTTGAGCCGGAAAACAAATAGAAAATTATTGTTTATCACATCACTTTCCTTTGTTTTTGATTCGTTTCAAATAAATCACTTAATTTGATAGTTTATTTATATATTATTATTTGATTCGAAACATTTAATTTTCTTGATAAATTTGATCAATGAAAATATCTGCTGCATTAGTTCTTATCATTCCTAGTAAAGGATTAGAAATTACTTCTTCGTATGGATAATTTTTTAATAAATTCTTCGTTAATTTCACTATATTCTTGTTTATCAAGTATTACAATACTATTACTGTTTATGTATACGCTGAAATCGCAAGCCGATTACATCGTTAAGGTTCTTTCTCTTCAGGATACCCGCGAGTCCAAGCAAATGGCGTTATATGAGCTGAGGAACGAGGATTGGTGGCTGTCAAAATGGAAGATTTTAGGGAACACTTGTCACGAAGTTGTATCGATAGACATTTATAATTTAAGCTATATCGGATTATTCAGAAGTATGAAATGTCTCAGCACGATGCATTTACTTTTAGAGCCCGTTATTCGGAAAGTAGAATTTTATACTCTCAGCTCAACACTAATTTATTAGAAAATAACTACTTTTATGACCTGCTTAGCTACAAAGAAATATCTGTGATTTTTAAAACAAGGTGTGAATGCAGGAAACAATAGTAATCTTGAATGGATACAACTGGAAAATTATATACAAATTCGTGAAACAACTATCTAGAATTCGAATCGTGAAATATGTAATTTTTTCTACTATTTAATTAAATTGAAAAAAAATTGCTAACCGAGCTGACGGCAAAGCCATAGCTTCAACATTCATATAATTGTAATACAATGAATATGAAAAATGAAAATAAAATAAATTACTTACTTACTTACTTTACTATTACTTTTGTCCGCTGTAATAAAGAAAGGTAACTAAAGCTTTCTTTTCTTTCTGATTTTTTGCTGCTTTTCTGAAATTGTAGATAAACTCGTTAAATTTATATTATTTATTTTTTCTACAGCCTCGCATCTAACTGTTGCTTTTTTATCTTCATTATTGAAATGTTTAAGAGCTGTTTCAATGTTAACTAAAGCACTTTCTACAGCTTGTTTTTCTGGAGGTTGTAGTGCGAAATCTAATCATCCTAATTCTGGTTTATTTGGTGTAAATTGAACACTTGATACATTTTTGAAAAACTCCTGCACTGGCTCTGATTCTTTGAAAATTTTCTTTTGTTTTAAGTTTGCTGTTCTTCCTGTTAAAATACTAAATTTATTTATTAAACTTTGTTTTTTCTTACCAAATTTAATTTTAATACTATCCTCAATATGTTCCATAAACATATTCCATTCGTTTTATTCTTCTATTATTTCAATTTGAGTTTCTCCTTCGTGGTTTAATTTATTGCTTAGTATATCTAATGTAACGAATATTGTTTCGTAGCACAATTAAAGCCCTCCTTTAAAATAATAACAAATGCACTGTAGCCTTCCTGTAAAATGAACCTTCCAATTTAATTAAATAAAATACACGAATTTATAGTGGAAACATTATATAAAAAAACACTCTTTAGATTAACAAATCGACCATCCACCTTCGTGGCTATTAACCGACTCCCTTTAACTTCGTTACATTTTAATAAGATTCGTTCTTTCGTTAAATTATACAAGCACATATGAATATATGAATACATTAATATAACCTGCTCAATACATCAACTGCTGAGTCAAATACTCATGCAATTCGATACAAATATGTTTCTCTTTCTATTGTAGACAACTTGGAATATTTTGCTTTGATTTCAAGTTTAAGCCACATCTTTTGCCCTGCACTAATAGCCTTTTCAACAATCTTATTATTTTCTGAATTTGTTGGACCCCACAGCCGGATAAATTTAGGAATAATGTTGTTGTTTTTGCATCTCCGAAATAAAAATATATCAACTTGTATGTATTTAATCTTTGTTCTTAGCTTTAAATATCTGTTTCTTGCTTTCTTTACCTCCTGTTGCACGTTAGCCAAATTCAATTAATTTGATAGTGGAGATTTTAAAGTGTTTTTTTTTATTCTTATATGCTAGATAATAACCATTAATTTAGCTTACAAAATTTAAAATGAATACGTAATGTAAATAATCCTTATGAACTAGATGCTTTTGAATCTCTTTATATGTGTATTTAAAAATAAAAATAATTAAATGAATAGAGACGATGGACCAACAAGAAATCCAATTTTGAAAACAGTTAAGTATTAGACCTTAAATTCACTGTAAATTTGTTTGTCATTTTTTTGGTGCATTTAAAAGAACTTAGGTCGTATTAAAATTATTACATCTAAAATTCTTCCCAAACTATTTTTTATATTATTAATTTGAAAATGACCCATACCTGAAAATGAATCAACGAGTAGCATATCTATATCACTTATTATCGTTCATATATTTCATCCTCTTAAGTAATTTATTATTGCTTAGCAAGATTTTAAGGGTATTCATGCAACGACGGAAAATCCGTATAAACCTCAGACACCAGATAATTTACTTTATTTTATTTAAAATTATCTGGCTTCTGAGATTTATCATAGTTTTCCGCCATTTCATGAATTTAATAATAAAGTAGAAAGGTCCACAAAAATAATTAGAAAATTTGCTCTTAAAATGTTTGAATAACATTATACTTTCCTTAAAGAAGGGAAAATTTAAGATGCACCTATCAGAAGCTTAATATTTCGTAATAAAATTTTATTTATTTGATTTTAGTTTCTCTAAAAAAAGTGAATTTTGATAATATTAATTGATGATACATATAAATTTTTTTTTTCAGATAAATATTTAACCTGTCAATTTAAAATGAATATCAATCCTGTTGGGAAATCTAAATTTAAAAAATGTAATAAGGGTAAGTCTAGAAGCTTGTGTACAATTAGTTTTCTTTTCTTTTTTTTTTTTTACTAACTTTAACAAGAAATGCATTTATTTGTAATTTCTTTTATTAATTTATAATTCTTATTTATCGTGAAATAAACGGTTATTTTTTAAGAGCTTGGTTTTTGAAAATTCAAAAAAACACAGAAACTTGTAAAAAGTGAATGAAATTTTTATTTGGATCGATAAATCAATTTCTGCCATTTACTTTTTAAAAATAATTTCACTTAAATGTTGCCCGCGACTACGCTTCAGGTGGTCCATTCTGAAGGTCCAATTTTGGCAAACTTTTTCACACATTTCGGCCGGAATCTCACCAATGACGCGTTCAATGTTGGCTTTCAAGGCAGCAATCGTGTTTGGCTTGTCCTCATAGACAATAGACTTAACATAGCCCCACAAAAAATAGTCTAACGGGGTCAAATCACATGATCTTGGTGGCCAATTGACTGCGCCAAAACGTGAGATCAACTGCTCACCAAATTCGCCTCTCAATTGATGCATGGTTTCGCGTGCAGTGTGGCATGTGGCACCGTCCTGTTGGAACCACATGTCGACCGAGTTCAATTCTTGCATTTTCGGCAAAAAAAAAATCTGTTATCATCGAACGGTACCTTTCTCCATTGACCGTAACCCTGCGGCTTTCATCGTCCTTGAAGAAGTACGGCCCAATGATGCCGCCTGCCCATAAACCGCACCAAACAGTGCATTTTTCGGGATGCATTGGTAGCTGCTGAATTGCCTCTGGCTGCTCTTCACTCCAAATACGGCAATTCTGCTTATTCACGTATCCATTTAGCCAAAAATGAGCGGAAAAAAAACGGACGTAGCTTGCGAAACACATTTTTCACGAGCACGAATTTTGATAATAAATTTCAATAATTTGCAAACGTTGTTCAGGCGTAAGTCTATTCATGATGAAATGGCAAACAATACTGAATCGAAATGTCAAATGTTCGTGGAATTTGTCATGTGTGATCTGTCAAAAATATAAACGTCAAAAACCAAGTAGCAAAAAAATCACCCGTTATTTTCTTTTTCGATATTTTATAGTTTTGAATTGCATAGTCCCGTTTGCTGATACGAATCATAAATATTTATATTCAACTTAAAATGATTATGGGCTACTTTTTCCTCTGCGTAAACTGTCACATACATAAATACATAAGTGCTTAAGTAGAACTTAAACGCTTAAGTTGTGTATCAGCAAACGGGCTTGAATATCACTAATATCTTTTAACAAAATATTTCATCATATAAGCTTAATCACGCAATTTTTTTTCTTCCAGTTGAAGATGAATCATATACTTTTCCAGCTGTGCTTGGCATTTCCAAGAAAGGTCGCCCAACAGTTTTAATTGGAAATCATACATTTATATTTTACAAACCACGCAAATGTGGCGGCGATACCTGGAGATGTTCAAAATACCACAGTGAATTCCAATGCAGAGCCACTGCATATACAAAAATGATTTCTAATGAACTCAAATGTCTTTTATTTAATCCAAAACACACGCATGATTGAAGCCATTTTACAAAGTATTTTTTTTTTCTGTGCTACTTTAATAAAGTATGGAGTAAAAAGTAAAAAATGGAAAATTGTATAAGTATATACGAGTATTGTTTAAAATTTAAAAAAAAAATCGATAAACCGGTTATTGTTCGTATGAAAAAAAAAATGTTTCGTTTTTATACTATAGAATAGCCTTACTGAGTCTTGTTCTTATTTTTAAAAATACGACAGTCGGGTTGTCAAAAAGAGGTCTGAAATAGAAAAAATTAATTCGTCAAATTTTCTTTCACATTTCGTTAGGGTGGGACATAAGTAGTCTAAAAATCGATTTTCGGGAAAATACTGCTGGAGTCTTAGTCACCATTTTGAATTTAATGAAGAACTGGTTATTTTTGTATTCATACACAACCCTTTAGCGCAACACCGTGGAGTTGAAGTAGGGGCGTTTTTTTTTGAAACTCAAAACAGTTTTTCATTAATATCTCGCGAACGGTAGCTTTGTTGAAAAAAATATTAAGACTAAAGTTGGGTAAAATTAAATTTCCTACCAGTTTTACCTTAATTTTTTGTGTCAGAAATCAAAAATTGAGAAGTTATTGCTCAAATTAAAATGTTCATTAAATTAAAAATGGCGGCTGAAGCTCCATCCCGATTTTCCCGAAAACCGTGATTTAGACTACTTATGACCCCCCTAACGAACTGTGAAAGAAAATTGTACGAATTAACTTTTTCCATTTCAATTGTTTAACCCGAATGGACTAAGAGTTAATATTTAATAAAACAATGTGTCAATTTTTGAAGTAGCATATTTATATTTGTATCAAATGGGGGTTTCGACTTTAAAAAAATTGTGTTATAATTTACATTCCCTAATAAATAAATACTATACAAAAGATTATAATGAATAATTGTAAGTAAAATGTTTTCATTATCAACTTAAGTTCTTCATCTTCAGTAAAACGATCTTTTGATATCAAAACAAAACTGTAAACATCATCTCACTAAATGTAAAATTACCAAATTTTGAACTGTAAATTTCCTTCATCAGATATTATTTTGACAGAAAATCACTGATTGTGTTTTTTTTTTTGTACACTTCTGTGTCTTTGTTAAAAATGGCTTCGGACTGTTATTTATACAAGTCCGAAGCCATTTTATACAAAATTTCTGAAATTCAAAGTACGGGAACGAATGTATTAACTTACTCGTTTGCAGGAGTACATATATCGAAAATGGGGAGATGAAATAATTCATTTGTTTCCGCAGGAAAATAAATAGGTGTATCTGGGCGAAATACTAATTAGTTGTAAATAAATAGTTTATAAGTTATTGTATCTTGCAGTGTAAATATTCCAACAATTAAATAAATTCCAAAAAACTGATTAAATACTAATAATAGAATTATATTTCGAATTTTTTTTTCATTATTGATTCTCAATGCCAAATGTTCGTAGATTTCTTTGAAAATTTCAAAACCGTATTTATTTCTGAATACCTACTAGTACAATTATTTTTTTTTGTAGATATTTGATTTTAATTTTTTTTTTCTTTTCCATACATTCCAGGAAAACATAGTATTGAGGACCGCACTGATTTTCGACATTATAACCTCAGAAAAGAAAACACACAAGGCTCAAATTATGAAGTAAATTCCAAAGGTAATTAATTACTTCTAAATTATTTATTAACCCTTTGTTTGCTTGCACAATAAATGCCCAAGGTATATACTTTATTTCTGTCTGTCTATCTGTCTGTCTGTAGGTCGATCTACAGTTAAACGGTTTGAATCTTTTTTTTTAGGCCCAAAACTAACGGTACCTGACATACAATTTTTACTAAAATCTTAATTATCTCGAAAACGGCTCTAACGATTTTGATAAAAAAAAGAAATATGTGCACTACTATAGGTATAGTCTACATTTTGGTTAATTTTTTTTTACATATTTTGTTATTAACGGTACATGACATAAAATCATTTTTTTTTATTTTGTACTTTCTCATAAATGGCTCAAAGGATTTCGATCATAATTTTTATATAGGAGTTCCTTCGAATTCTAAATAAAACTGCATACCAAAATGTTCGGAATTTTTTTTTGAATTTTTGAAAAACAAAATATTTTTTTTTTTTTTTTTTTGAAAATTCAATATTTCGAAAATGGGACGGTTTTTTTTCGAAATTTAGTTTTCAAATTTATATTTTTAAAAGCGTTAAATTATCATACTGAAAAAAAAAACAATTACGAAATTTTGTGCATAAAAAATTAAGTAAAAAAAACTAAAAATTGAATTGAACTCTTTCTAATAAAAATCTTGTGCTTAGGATGTGATTAAACATAAGAGCAAGTACGTGCGATCCATTCGTGCATTTTATTTTTTTTACTTGCGATTATAGGTACTATAAGGCAAGTTATGCATTCGCCGAAAAAAAAGTTTTGAGATAACAATCAAACATGACATTACGATGCTAGCGAATACGAAAAAAGATGTCTAAAAATTCTGTCAGTCTGTCTGTCAGTCTGTCTGTATGTATGTATAGACACCTACAGCCCAAACGGGTGGGGCGAATTGCTTCAAACTTGGTATGTAGAGTTTTTTAGGTATTGTACAGAGGGGAAATAGAAATTTTTTTAGCTCAAAAAATAACGATACCTGCAATATAGCCGTTACGTTCAAATCTATTTTTCTCGGAAACGGCTCTAACGATTTTGATTTAAAAAAATCAGTGCGGCTTTTTAGCTACGACCGATCATATGGTTGAAAAAAAATAGAAAAATGTCTAAAAACGGTACTTTCCATAGGACCGTTTTTTTTTGCGTTCGACTATCTCATAAACGGCTCAACCGATTCTTTCGAAATTTCACACATATATAGGTTTATGTTGCCCAAATTATACCGCGTACCAATATTTTTAATTAATATCTTTTTGTATTTTTAAAATCATTTTTAAAAAACAAATTTTAAAAATTTATATTTCGAAAACTGCTCATTAATTTTTTTTCAAAAATTATATTTATATGTATTTATTGAATACCTATGAATTGGCATTTTTGAATTTTTTTTTGAAAAATGTTTTCAAAAAGTTTCAAAAAAAAAACTTTTTTTCTCAAAAACCGATGCACAGATTTTTAAAATTTTTTCTCATAAATTCAAATTTATCTAACAAATAAAATGGCGTACTTTTTTTTGAGCTTAAATTAGTTTAAGTATTTATTTCAGAATTTTGAATTATTTTTTTCTTTGATTAAGCTGATTTAATATTTTGTTTTAAGTTTATATTAGAATATTTAAGACTGTCATACCAATTTTTTTTAGAAAAAAAATTAAAGATATTTTGTATATATAAAAAATGAAGTAAAAAACTGCTTTAAATATATATTTAGATTTTTAACAGAAATGTTTTGCATTCGATGTGATCGAACATAAGAGCAAGTTCGTGCGATCCAGTCGTGCATTTTATTTACTGTAATGCCTTTGTTTATTTCAATTCTGTTTGCTTAATTAAAAAATTACACGTAGTATTTCTGAGTAACCTGCCAAAAAATTATCGTTAGCGATGAGGCCCATTTTTATCTCGCGCCGAGGCGACGTGGATTGGCCACCAAGATCATGTGATTTGACCCCTTTAGACTTTTTCTTGTGGGACTTTCTTAAGTCACAGGTCTATGCAAACAAGCCGCAAACCACCGCGGCTCTCAAAGACAACGTAATCGATGCTATGGGTCAAATTTAGCCTGATTTGCTGAAGTCAGCGAAAACTTGACTTCTCGCATGCGCGCCACCCAGCGAAGCCGCGGCGTGTGGCCATTTGAACGATGTATTTTTCACACATAATGTCATTGATAGGGCTCTCAAATAAAGATAAACCTTATTGAAAGCTCATATACAACTCCCTTTATTCAATTTTAAAATCGACCCACCCTTAATGTATAACCCTTTACTATCCTAAGAAGAATGGAAAACTTAAGATGCACCGATCATAAGCTTAATATTTAGTAATGACATTTTATTTATTTGATTTTAGTTTCTCTAAAAAAAATGAATTTTGAAAGGCAAATTAAACATTTTTTTTTTCAGATAACTATTCTGTTGGGAAATATAAATTAAAAAAATGTAATAAGGGTAAGTCAACAAGCTTGTGTACGTTAGTTTTTTTTTTTGTTAGTTTTTGTTTTACTAACTAGAATAAGAAATTTATTTATTTGTAATTTCTTTTATTAATTTTTTTGTAATAATCTTGAAAAAATTTCTTTTTTGATATTTTATATTGTTTTGAATTACTTAATATCACTAATATCTTTTAACAAAATTTCATACATTTCATCATATAAGCTTATTCACGCAATTTTTTTTTCTTCCAGTTGAAGATGAATCATATACTTTTCCAGCTGTGCTTGGCATTTCCAGGAAAGGTCGCCCAACAGTTTTAATTGGAAATCATACATTTATATTTTACAAAACACGCATATGTGGCGGCGATACCTGGAGATGTTCAAAATACAACAGTGAATTCCAATGCAGAGCCACTGCATATACAAAAATGATTTCTAATGAACTCAAATGTCTTTTATTTAATCCAAAACACACGCATGATTGAAGCCATTTTACAAAGTATTATTTTTTTTCTGTGCTACTTTATTACTTAAATAAAAAATGGAAAATTGTATGAGTATGTACGAGTATTCTGTAAAATTGTAAAAAAAAATTCTCGATAACCCGGTTATTATTCGTATGAAAAAAAATGTTTCGTTTTTATACTATAGAATAGCCTTACTGAGTCTTGTTCTTATTTTAAAAATACGACAGTCGGGTTGTCAAAAAGAGGGCTGAAATAGAAAAAATTAATTCGTACAATTTTCTTTCACAGTTCGTTAGGGGGGGTCATAAGCAGTCTAAAAATCGATTTTCGGGAAAATACTGCTGGAGTTTTAGTCGCCATTTTGAATTTAATGAAGAATTGGTTACTTTTTTATTCATACACAACCCTTTAGCGCAACCCCGTGGAGTTCAAGTAGGGGCGTTTTTTTTTTTTGAAATCTCAAAACAGTTTTATTAATATCTCGCGAACGGTAACTCTTGAAAAAAAATATTAAGACTAAAGTTGAGTAAAATTAAATTTCCTACCAGTTTTACCTTAATTTTTTGTGTCAGAAATCAAAAATGGAGAAGTTATTGCTCAAATTAAAATGTTCATTAAATTAAAAATGGCGGCTGAAGCTCCATCCCGATTTTCCCGAAAACCGTGATTTAGACTACTTATGACCCCCCTAACGAACTGTGAAAGAAAATTGTACGTATTAACTTTTTCCATTTCAATTGTTTAACCCGAATGGACTAAGAGTTAATATTTAATAAAACAATGTGCCAATTTTTGAAGTAGCATATTTATATTTGTATCAAATGGGGGTTTCGACTTAAAGAAAATTGAATTATAATTTGCATTCCCTAATAAATAAATACTATACAAAGGATTATAATGAATAATTGTAAGTAAAATGTTTTCATTATCAACTTGTGTTCTTCATCTTCAGTAAAGCGATCTTTTGATATCAAAACAAAATTGTAAACATGATCTCACTTAATGTTTAGTGAGAAAGGTAAAAGATGTAACTAATCCTTTAAATTTAGTAATAGAAAATAATTGGGTCGTAACCAGTTGTTTGTACCTATGTTCCTTAGATTAATTTGATTTAACACCAAACACCATGGTAAGTGACTTGAGTATACATTTAAATATACTATCCAGTTATTAATATTTAAGGTTTAAACTTATCTTTCTGGAATACCTATTCAGCCGATGTTGATATTCAAGAGATTTTTTGAAAGCTGGTTCATTTTGATTTGGAAAATTCAAAAAAATGTAATTTAAAAACAAAACAAAAATACATATAACAACAAAAAAACAATAATTAAACAAATTTTTGTTAATTTTGACAGATAACCCTGAAAGAACGTTATTGGAAATGCAACATCAAACAGCAAATCACAGGTGAGTAGTATGTCATTAGGTCCGAAATTCAAGATTTGCCAAATTTTGAACTGTAAATTTCTTTAATCATCAGAAATTCCTTGGACAGAAAATCACTGATAGTGTTTTTTTGTGTACAAAGTGTACTTTGTATCTATTCCATGAGAAATAAAACTCCTTTTGAATAAAAATGGCATCGGACTGGTATTCATAAACATTTACCGAAAATCACTGAAATTCAAAGTACGGGAATGGAGCTATTAACTTACTCGTTTGCAGGAGTATATCAGCGTGAAATACTAATTAGTTGTAAATAAATAATTTATAGGATATTATATCTTGCAGTGTAAATATTCCAAAAATTAAATAATTTCCACTAGAATTATATTTCGAATTTTTTTTTCATTATTGATTCTCAATGCCAAATGTTCGTAGATTTCTTTAAAAACTTCAAAACTGTATGTACATATTTCTGAATACCTACAAGTTTAATTTTTTTTGTAGATATTTGATTTTAATTTCTTTTTCTTTTTCATACATTCCAGGAAAACATCATATTGTGGATCGCACTGATTCTCGACATTATTACATCAAAAAAGAAAACACACAAGACTCGAATTATGGAGAAAATCTCACAGGTAATTAATTACTTATATATTATTTATTTAACCTTTGTTGCCTTGCATTATAAATACATAAGGTATATACTTTATTTTTCCTGTCTGTCTGTAGGTTGATCTACAGCCTAAACGGCTGAAGCGAATTTCTTCAAACTTGGTACTTAAGCGTTTTAGGTGATTGACTGGATTATTTTTTTAAATCTTTTTTCTTAGCCCCAAAAATAACGGTGTCCATCATTCATTTCTTTGTACCAAAAATGGTTAATCTTAAATATCTCGAAAACGACCTCAACGATCTTAATAAAAAAATCATTGCACTATTTTATGATTCAAACAAAATTTTCATTTTCGACTTTCTTCATTAACGGTTCAACGGATATTGATCACAATTTTTGTACAGTAGGTCATTCAAACTTAAAATGATAATGCATACTAAAATTTACGAAAAATATTTTTTGGTTTGAAAAAAAAAAATCAATTTTATTTGAAAATTCAATATTTCGAAAACGGTTGGGCGGTTTGTTTTTTAATTATATTTTTAAATTTTATTAAATACTTAAAATTGCGACAAAAATTTTTTTTTGAATTTATATTTGTAGATAAAAAATTTAGTTAAAAATTACTTAAAACATAGATTTAGCCGTTTCTACTATGAATCTTGTACTTATGATGTGATCGAACAAAAGGGCAAGTACATACGTGCGATCCAATCGTATATTTTATCTATTTTTACTATAATGCCTTGATTTATTTCAATTCTGTTTGCTTCATTAAAAAAATACACGTAGTATTTCTGAAGAACCTTGTTGTTATTCTAAAATTAGAAGAAGAACTAATCGAGTCGAACCTCTCCATATGCAGTATCTTTCGCTATATTTTTGTCAGGTTTTTTCTGTCGTATGTTGATCTTGTAGTTTTTTATGGTGATATATCATAGTTTTTGGTGCTAACTTTTCGAAACTACAATAACAGATAATGGTGTTATTGGAAATACTTTATGACTCTACACTCATTAAAAACGGCCTTGTCAAAAAATTATTTAAATTTCAGTCTAAAAATTTAAAATAATCATACTCAAAATGTAATTTTTAATTGCGATATATGTAGGTACTATAGGGCAAGTTTTGCATTTGGAAAAAAAATCGAACTCGAGATTTTAATCAAAGTTGACATTACGATGATAGAGAACACCAAAAAAGTGGGTCCCGCAATTCCGCCTGTCTGTCTGTCTGTACAACTCTCTACAGTCTAAACGGCTGAAGCGATTTTCTTCAAACTTGGTATTTAAACGTTTTAGGTGATTGTCCAAAATAGATTTTTGATTCGTTGTTTTAGCCCCAAAAATAACGGTACTTGCCATACAAAATTTTCTACCATCTTCATTATCTCGACAATGGCTCTAACGGTTTTGATAAAAACTGGTGTGTGTACTACTTTGGGTATGGTCTACATTTTGGCTAAAACAAATTTTAAAATATTTTGTTACCTGCCATACAACCTTTTTATTGATATTCGACTTTCTCATAAACGGCTCAACGGAATTCGATCAAAATTTTCATACAGGATCTCCTTCAAATTCTAAATAATACTGCATTTAAAAATTTTCGAAAAATAGTTTTATTTTTATTTAAAATTTTTTTTGTTTTGTTTTTGAAAATTCAATATTTCGAAAGCGGGTGGACGATTTTTGCTGAAATTTTGTTTTTGAGTCTATATTATTAAATATTTAAAATGTTCATACCAATTTTTTTTAGAAAAAAATTAAGAATTTTTATATATAAAAAATTAAGTGCAAAACGACTTTAAAAATACATATAGCCGTTAAGAATATTTTGCATATAATGCAATCGAAGATAGGAGCAAGTACGTGCGATCCACTCGTACATTTTTTTTTCTAGGTTTTTAAAATGTTATTTTCTCTATTGTTTCTAGTCTAATAAATTAAATTGACATTTGTTTACTCTTTACCTGATCCACAGATAATTCGAGCTTTTTGTCCAACGAAGCAAGTCGTTCAAATTTTATGTTTTGTTCAATACCAATATCGAAAAAAGTTTCAAGAAGAACAAGTTCAAGTGAACACACGCCATTTTCAGAACCTGCAAGCGTAAGTTTACGAAATATTTTCTTAAGTAGCAATATTGTCTTTGGTTATGGTTTCACGGGCATAAATCATTACATCCTTCTTAAGGGTAGTTTAACTAACTGTACAAAGGCTAAACTAATTAAAACGAATATATAATTTTATAGTTTTTTATTTTGAATTCGCAGACTTGTTAAATTACAAACCGAACGTGGACAATAATTAACAAGTAATTTTCAAAATGACAATCGCTCCGCCCGTTCGCCCACATCAAATCACAATACTATTTTTAGTTAATCTTATTGTTTGTATAATTGCTCTAATTTTTCATTTAATTTTTTAGGATTTAAATGAACTTCTGGAAAGTACATTCGAAGGTAAATCATTGCTTTTGCATTATAAAGCAAAACCCTTTGAGAATACCCATCGACTTCGACTTGTGCGTATTATATGCACACGTATTCTAAAAAAACGTCCCGAGAGAAAAATTTCACCTGAAGAATATCAAAAATGGGCAGCGGAAATAATTCGTGTGTTTCCTCTGGAAAATAAATTGTTGTATTTGCGCGAAAGGGTACATAATAAAGGTTTTCAAATTTTAAGGAGACTCGGCGGAAAATTACCTGACTGCATCCACAATCTAAAGAGGAAGTACCGCAAAAATGGATTAATAGTGTAACATTAAAGAATTTAAATTTGTATGCATACAATTACTTTAAGGAATTTTATTTATTAATTTGCTCTTTTTATAGTAATTCAAAAACTAATATATACATTGTTATATGTCAAAACTAAATTAGTAGATTTGTTTCAGTTTTGGAAAGAATTTTAAAATGTGTTCTAAATATTCTTGATTCTATTGAATATTAATATTGCTGATTAAATAACCGATGTAAAGTACCTAGGCTTGTAAATATTACAAATCGTTTCCTAACAAAATTGACAGTTCGGTTTTTACCCCCGTGCCATGAATTAATTTATCAATAAATACAAAATTTCGGTAGTAAAAAAATCTTATTTTGAACTTTCACGTATTTCGCGATGTAATTTTAATTTACAATAAAATAAAAACTTACTTTTTAACTATGTGCATTTTTTAACTTAAGTAATTTATTGAATATTCTTTTATTAAATTTTCTCTTTCGTATAGGTACTATTCTAGTGAAAAGCAATATTTTGGGCCAACTTCGAGTTTGGACATTTGCACTTCGAAAACGAGAAACTACACGAAGAAAAAAAAAACAAATGCCATTTGTTATAATATTTAAAAATATATTGTATGTTATATTTTAAAAATATACAGGCCAAAAAAAAAATAATACAAATTATGAAACTTTTTTCATTATTGTACGCTGAGTCTAAAGTTTTCTGATCGATTCGATTCTCAGCCAGGGTACTCTCAGGACATACTTTTAAATTAAGTGTATTCATAATAAATTTTCTCTTTTCTATATTCTAGTGAAACATGAAGATACAGATGTCACTGAGTTCGGATATTTACCAATGAAAATTGAAATCAAAAATGAATCAAATTATCTGGAAAATCTAACAGGTAATAAATACATAACTCCTATATTAGTCATTCACAAATTAAATTCCTATTTTTTTTTCTTTTTCATCCAATCTAGAGAAACATGAGTTGGGGGACAGCAATTTTTCTAATAACTTTCATATTAAAAATGAATCAAATGAACTATCATATTATGAGGAGAATTTAACAGGTAGAATAACTACTTCTGTATTGTTCAATATTATTCAAATGGAAACAAAACTATTTATAGGTGCCGTGACTTAAGGGCAAGCGACATAAGGTCAAATTTTTTAAGCTGGCCTTATGTCAATTTTGCAAAGCGTCATAAGGCCAATTTTGTCTTATGTCACTTTGAACTCTCGTACATGGACTCCAAAAAGAAAGTTTATATTTAATATATGATAATGGTGATCTGATTATAATTTAATATGAATTTTTAACTATAATTTAGCTTTACAGATTCTTGGTTTCTGAATGCAAATAAAACACTTATTTCATCCTTTTAACGACGTTTTGTTGGTATTTTCCAACTTCTTCAGGGTTTTTATATTTATTTTAGTGAAATTTACACTAAATTATTTCAAAATTATAAAATGATATTGTTTAAACAAAAGTTACAAATAAATAAATATAACATTAATACATTAACACAATTAATGAGGACAAGAATCTTGAAGCTATATCACAGACTCTTGATTCCTGAAGTAGTTGGGAAAAACTAACGAAACGTCAGGAAAAGGATGAAATAAGTGTTGCATTTGCACTCGGAAACCAGGAACCTGTAAGCCTAAATTTTAGTTATTGTTGGATTATTGTTTTTCATATAATTCTCCCACATTGGTGGGTCATTAGTCCTAACTTTTTTTTGGTGTTGATGGGATACAAACTTCCAAATTTTGTTAGACATAAATATGGCCATATGACAGATCTTTATTCAAACCATAAAATAGATTTCAAGTATAAACAATACAATTTAAAAAGGTCGACATGCTGCCCCCTGCAACGCCCCTACTTAGCCCAAGATAGTTTGGTACATGCAAATAATTTTTTTTTTATTGAAGTTTTTAAAATGAAATCTTCAAATCCAAAACAAATGTTCATATACACAAACTTGTACCTACCCCAAATCATATATTTGGCCAATCATGGGGGTTTCAGGGCCAAGCTTTTACTTAATTTCAAAATTGCAAAAAACACTTCACACAAGTACCAAAAAAAAAAACGTAATAGTGGCACAAAAGTCCCAAATATTCAAATATTTTATGTGGGGCTTACGTCCCACCGAGGTGTCTTATGCCCCTGCGCCGTTTTTCAGCACTCATCTTTTATGTTTGTTATTGATTTACTTGACTTTTTTATGAATTTAATATGAACTGAAGTGGATCTGCTTGGGCGTGGGTGATTTCTTCTTATCACGGTAATCATTCTTCTTGAAAAGAAAAATATATATTTTTGTTTTGCTTGCACTTTAATAATTGCAATGCATTTATTTTTTTTTTTGTTAAATTTTGATTCTTACTGTTTTCTAAGAAATATTTAACACCATTTTTGTCTCATGAAGAACGTATAGACGTTCGGAACGTTGTTACATTATATAAACATCGATTATTGACGTAAAGCCCGCTACAACCAGTTCATAATAAACTCATCTTTTATTTCATTCATTTAATTTTTTTTTCGCAAACTTTCATTATGCGATGGTTGGCCTTATGACGGTTTGCAAAAGTGACATAAAGCCAACTCCTAAAATTTCGCCTTATGTAGTTTTCGCAAAAAAAAACATAAGGCCAAACATTCAAATTTGGCCTTATGTCGCTTGGCATTAAGTCACGGCAGCCTATTATATAGGGTTTTCCAATAAGAGGTGTTATTTTGATATTCAAAAAAAAGAAATGCGTTGTTGAAGCGTGTATCGTTCCATTTTTATTAATAGCGTAGTTTCTACTTGTCAAATGTCAAAAAATGGCAGCTTCAAAAGTGACAGCTACCGAATTAGCGGGCTATTCAAAATAACACCTCTTATTGGAAAACCCCTTATGTTGTTTCCTTCGTCTTACGTTATTTTTACATGCACATTTATGATGGTTGTCAATTAAATATCAATTATTGATAAATACTTAATATTTGTATTTTTGAAATCAATGCAAAAACTAATTAATTATTTAGCGATAATAGTTCTTCATTTTCTTGTAATTAAAGGCGATAAGCAACATTCTCAATATCAATTCGATTCTCAAATATCGAATTTCAGTATTTATCAATTATCTATTGATAGTTGACAATCGTGATATGAGTGATGTTTTTTTAGTTTCTTTAAACCTTTACGAATTGTTTTGTAATTAGCAATAAATTAAAGTTCCCAATTTTTCTGTTTCTCCTTCACTGCAGATAATAATTCAAACCTCTCGTTCAATAAGGTGAGACCTTTATATTTTCACAAAGCAAGCAGTTCAACGAATTTTGTCTTGAGTGAAGAAAGTTCGAGGGCGCTAAAATCATTTTCTGAACGAACAAGTGTAAGTATAAGCTTTTCTTAATATCTTCAAATGAGTAATTTATTAGTCGCTATTTCCCTCTTTGGGTTTACGTGAAATAATTTTAGGATTCCTTAAATACTCCAGACTTTATTGAATTTACACCATTCACCTAGATTAGATGCTTATCTTATGTAAACATTTTTAAAAGCTATCAATATTATCAAATCTGTCTAAATAGCATGACCCACTCTTATTTGCTTAACAGCCCGATTACATATCAAAGATTTTTAGTATTATTTGCTTAAAATGACATAATATATGTGAAAAAAAATACAGAATAAATATTTTTAAAATTCATTTTAACGGTTCATCTTTAATACATTTAGCTTAGTTTTTTATTAAAGCTTTTAAATGAATACAAAAAAGCAAGTTCCTAGCAAATGAGGTACAATTCAAATTTTATGGACAAAATCAAAAATTGTTTGAACAAAATTGATTTTATTCCGTCAAATCCAAATTTTGCATTTTTAACAAGATTTGACATTTCTCCCCCGTCAAATACTAATTTTATATTTTCTCGCATTTTAAAACCAATATTAACACACATGTTCTGCATTCCGAGTGAAAATGTATTCAAAACGAATTTCAATATCTCTTAAAATGAGTGTTCTGCATTAGAGGTAAATTGGAAGGAGTTGAACCTTCCAATTTACTTGGAATTCATTTTCGAACTGTCAAAATCCTGTTACAGACAATTTGTATAAAAACGGTTCATATTTGGAATGTAGAATACGAATTTTCATATTCAGAACCCTAAAATTCCACATTCGGAATGAGCTATTTGCAAACTTTATTTTATGTGGAATACAGAACATCTAAAATGTGGAATACAGAACATCTAAATTCACTTTCGTTCCTCAAAAGTGAAATATAGAAAAAGTGAGTAATTGTTCTTTACTTGCAGCAATCACACATTCTTGGTTTCTTAAATTTCCTTCCAACAAAGAAAATAATTTGGAAGAACTAATTTTCAATGGTACACCCAGTTGTCCAAATTTTCTTCTATTTCTCTTTAATAAGATTTTGTTTACGTTATACTGTAGATCTCTATTTTATTTCATTACGTTAATTAACGATCTATGAAAAATTGATTATAAATAAGAATTTAACTAGCGTCGTTTAAAAAAACTTGTAATCTTTTAACAAATTTAAGTAAATAATTTATCAGCGCCAATTTCGCGTTACCATAACGATGGGCATGAAAGAGTTTTGCTACCCTCTGATAAGACATATTTTATGTCTTATCATATTTATCCCAGCTGTAAACCGAAACCAAAAAAAAAGAAAATTTTATACTCATAACAATTTTATTTCGGAGAAAACAATAAATAATATCCACAAATAAAGTATTTCTACGCCTTCAAAATTTAAATTTCTTAACACATCCCTAGTAAGTTTTGTATTGTTATTTGATTGCACATATATTCATGGATAGAAAGTCAAATTTACAAAATAAAACAATGTACACAATGGTTTTTTGGTGGGTGAAACGTACGAAGGTTTCCGATCTTGGTATTATTTACCTGTGGTCACAAGCATGTGACTATTCCTTGTGAGGATTATTGTGACTCAATACCATTTATCGAATTCTCCCCCAATTGTCACTAGAAAGTTTACAACTAAACTCACCACATCAAAGGTGAATTTTGTAGTGTCATTATTGGAACAGCTGATTAGTAAAACCATACAAAATTGAAATTTGCGCCAAATGATTTACATATTATTTATTTACAAACGGCAAGGAAGTTGGCTGATTGTCATGCAGCTTAAAACTTCGAATAAGATCGCAACACAAAGTTAAAGCGAAAAAACTTAATAAAAATGCTATCTTGGCTAGTCGAATTAAACTTCTTCAATAAGAACTCACTTCCATTTTAATTTACTGGCTAAAGTGCACACAAATAAAGGTTATTAAGAATTGTTCACAAAATATATCGAATGCCGAATCGAAATGTCAAAACTTTAGACCGATTCCAAAGAGCGTGGCTGATCGATAGTTCCAATATTCCATTTAAATGTATTTCCAAGTGGTTTCCATTTTCTTTTCCAATTTACCCATTCGAATTCCAGAAATCTCTAAAATCATGTTTTTGTTATTGTGAGAAATCAGTGTTTATAAAAGGCTTTGTGTTGAATATTAAATAAAATAAAAAATATGGATTCCATTAGGGTTTTTCTGCATGCCGAATAAGAAGAAAAAGGGAAAAAAGTTGCATATGCAACGACAACCAAACATTCGATTTTTTTTCGAATTATTTTTAAACAAAATAAATTTTAAGCTATCAAAACAGATCTTACGTTTTTAGAAAGATTTCATAGACTTTACACACTCACTATTTTTTGCAAGTTCATTACAACAAATACAAAAAATCGATTTGAAATCGATTTGTGACTTCTGAGGTATCAGTGATGTGTGGGAGAATCGGGTTGTAAATGTGACAATCGCAATTTCCAATCATTCAAAAAGTTACAAAAGTAATTTCCTGAATTTCTTTGCCTTATTGTTTTGTGTGGCAGTTGTTCAAATTATGGGAATTGTAAACAGACTTAATTTAGTTTTCAATTAATAATGTTCGATATGATAAATAATGTTTTACTAAGTATGTGCTTAACTATGAATATTAATTTTTACTGGCTATATACATAGGTACCTACAGTGGCGAGTCGTCATTATGTTCATTTCGTTCACGAACGCCTAACCACCCGCATAATTGTCTGACTTGTCCCCTAATTCGAGTTAATTTCGCACAATCTTTCCCAGTTTTCAACTCGTGCAACTCTTGTATGTCCTCAATTTAGATCTAAACAAAAAAATCACTTGTAGCAACATCAACATTCTCTCTTATTTAATAAACGGTGATTTTTTAAGAGCTTGGTTTTTGAAAATTCAAAAAAACACAGAAACTTGTAAAAAGTGAATGAAATTTTTATTTTGGATCAATAAATCAATTTCTACCATTTACTTTTTAAAAATAATTTCACTTAAATGTTGCCCGCGGCTACGCTTCAGGTGGTCCATTCTGAAGGTCCAATTTTGGCAAACTTTTTCACACATTTCGGCCGGAATCTCACCAATGACGCGTTCAATGTTGGCTTCCAAGGCAGCAATCATGTTTGGCTTGTCCCCATAGACAATAGACTTAAAATAGCCCCACAAAAAATAGTCTAACGGGGTCAAATCACATGATCTTGGTGGCCAATTGACTGCGCCAAAACGTGAGATCAACTGCTCACCAAATTCGCCTCTCAATTGATGCATGGTTTCGCGTGCAGTGTGGCATGTGGCACCGTCCTGTTGGAACCACATGTCGACCGAGTTCAATTCTTGCATTTTCGGCAAAAAAAAATCTGTTATCATCGAACGGTACCTTTCTCCATTGACCGTAACCCTGCGGCCTTCATCGTCCTTGAAGAAGTACGGCCCAATGATGCCGCCTGCCCATAAACCGCACCAAACAGTGCATTTTTCGGGATGCATTGGTAGCTGCTGAATTGCCTCTGGCTCCTCTTCACTCCAAATACGGCAATTCTGCTTATTCACGTATCCATTTAGCCAAAAATGAGCCTCGTCGCTGAAACGGACGTAGCTTGCGAAACACATTTTTCACAGAGCACGAATTTTGATAATAAATTTCAATAATTTGCAAACGTTGTTCAGGCGTAAGTCTATTCATGATGAAATGGCAAACAATACTGAATCGAAATGTCAAATGTTCGTGGAATTTGTCATGTGTGATCTGTCAAAAATATAAACGTCAAAATCACCCGTTATATATACCATAATTTTTGAAAAAAAAATATTTTTTTTTGGATTTTTGAAACGAAAAAAAAAAGAAAATTCAATATTTCGAAAACGGGTGGATGAATTTTTTTGGAATTTTGTTTTTAAATTTATATTATTAAATATTTTAAATTAAAAAAAAAATTAAGGAAAAAATAAGCAAAAACGACTTAAAAAATATATTTAGATTCTTAATAGAAACCTTTTGCATACGGTGTGATCGAACATAAGAGCAAGTTCGTGTGATCTAGTCGTGCATTTTTATTTTTATTCATAATAATCGTTCGATTATTTGCAGTGCTAAACTCTCTTTTCTCATTTGTCTTCTTAATTATGTATTTTTGTATTTCGTATTATTGGTCTAATCTTTCATTGTTTTTTTTTTAGGACTTAAGAGAACTTTTGGAAAGTTCCACAGAAGGCAAAGCTATACTATTACATCAATATAATGGAATACCCTTTGAGAATATCCATCGGCATCGACTTGTGCGTATTGTATGTGCACGAATCCTAGAAGAAAGTCCTCGGAGCAAGATTTCAGCTGAAACATATAAAAAATGGGCAGACGAAATAAATGAATTATTTCCGCTAGAAAAGACGTCGGTTTATTTATGCGAAAGGGTACATAGAAAGGGTCTTCAAATATTGAAGAGGCTAGGCGGAAAATTAATCGACGGTACCCACAACCTTAAGAGGAGATATCGCAAAAATGGATTAATATTTTAATATAATTAAGAAATGAATACTTTAAAACTTCTGATATGTACATATGTAATTTTGTTTATTAAAATATTTGATTAATAGTATATTACTTAACTGATTTTATTTTTATAGAGACAATTTTTGTTAAGTTTTTTTTCAGCTGGATTTGCTTTTATTAATTGTTGTTTTTTTTTTTACAAATTTTAGTGAAACTTGAGATGAAAGACAGCCCTGAGGATGGAAATGTTATTACTGAACAAATACAAGCATCCCACGAGGAAGATAATTTTACAGGTACTTAATCTTTTTCATTAAACCAAAAGTAAGCCAAGAAAAATTGTATAGTTCGAATTTTCTTAAAAAGCACATGTTCAGTTCTGCTGTTTTTTTTTCTACTATTTCAATATTAAAATATTGAATATTATTAATTAATATTAATAGCATGTATGTACATAAATTACCTGATTCCATTATTGTAGAACACGTTATTTTTAAGCTGCATTTGGGTTTGTTAATTATTTGGTTCTTTTTTTTTACACATTTTAGTGAAACTTGAAAAGTATGACGTCTCCGATGATGTAAATTATATTTATAATGAAAAAATAGAAGAATCACACGATGGATATTATTCAACAGGTAAATTTTATACCCAGTACATTATAAATTACAACAAATATAAACTTATGTTTTCTTCTATTTCTCTTCGATGACAGATATTCCATTATCCGAAAAATATTCAAATAAAAGAAAATCCAGAGAGGATTATCCATTTTCTGAGCCCGTAAGTATAAATATTTTGTGTAAAAACTGCAGCTGTTCGGTTTGGTTTTTGGTTTCAAGATCAAAAATACATATTTTATAGTCTGTCTTAAACGGTTTCTTTTTTTTTAATAATCGGTACAAAAAAATACACAAGTGAATTCACAAATTTAGTTTTGTTTCGTTACATTTTTTTTCTAAATTTGGCACCACAAACCAAGTATCGATTTTCTAGCATCAACACTAATATGTACCATAGGTTTGGCGACATTTTAGTGAGATCTAAAAGTACGTCAAGTTCTAAGTTCTTTTAGATCTCACTACTTTTCACGGCTGACTTGTTTCGCAAAAGTTTTTGGATATAAAAGAACTTGACTACTCTTTTAATATTTATATTTTGGTGTGATTTCACTACTTTTTGCGAATATTCTTTTTATCAGGAAAAGTGGGTGGAATAAACAATAAATAAGAGCGTCATTAGGAAACGTAATAATGTATGCCTTTTGTATATAATACAAATCCTACCCCTAATCCTAATTTTCATAAGTTAGAAGTGTTCCATTGAAATGAAAAATGCACGAAAAATTTCATAATTTTAACTTTTTCTTTCTATACACCTGAAAGCTGACCGCTCTACCTAATTTCATAATCCTGCACCATTCAGACGTGCTCTCAATATATTTAATATTAATTATGTGTAAATGTGTGGTTGCCACGCCCTCTGAATGTATAATCTCAAATTTTAAAATTTTACATTTGCTTGTACTTCTCTCCCTACCGTTATACGAAATTTCATCATTATCCACCAATTAGAACTAATAATTCTCATAATTCTCATAATTGATATCAAGTCTATTCAAATTGGCAGGTGCCACGCCCCTGATGTAAAATAACACATTTTAAAATTATGACTTTTCCTGCGCTTTCCACGCCCCCCCACTGAATGAAAAATCTTAAATGTTCGATGTTTTCATTTGTATAGCCCGCAAGGCCTACCATAATGCGAAATTACAAGATTTGACGATGTTAGGAAGTGCTCCATAATTTCGATGATCTTTCAGTGAGTGAGTCAGTCAGTTAGTCATTCAGGTACGGTTTTTGCAGTATTATTCTCGGAAACCACTAATGCTAAAGAATTGAAATTAGGTGAGCTTAGCAAATGCTGCGAGTTTGAAGTTCCTGACTTTATTGGTACTGATGTTAGAGGGAGGTCGAAAATCGACTGAGTTTGATCCTGTCAAAAGGGTGTCGTGCCAGAACTTTGCTGGGCACTATCATGCCCTTTGATCCTTTGTGTATTGTTTGATAAAAAAAAAACTCGAATTCACACAGCAATTCAATGTGACTTGCAAGAGGGAATTTTATATTAGTCAGTTATATTATATTATACACGTCAGTTTTCTGACCCTTATGATATCAAACAACTATTTACTTTATTTGTCAGCCCTATTAAAGAGTATGCTTGCCAGGTATGGACACCCTATTACATTTAAGCCCGTTTGCTGATACACAACTTAAGCATTTAAGTTCTACTTAAGAACTTATGTGACAGTTTACAAAAACACCAAACAATAATTCCGTATGGTGCATAGGGGCTTATTATTTCACTACTACACACTACTAAACACTAGGACAATTGGGCGCATTCAGTTTGACAACTGCCAGTTTCACAAACACAAATATACGCCAACACCATAGCAAAACAAAAATCAATTCAATCCAATTATTTTTCCATTTTAATTATTTAAGTTTTACCACATTTCGTATGTATTTAGATATGTATGTAATTATAATTCCCATAATATATTTTTTTTTTCTTAGAATTTAAAGGAACTACTGGAAAAAACCTTAGAAGGTAAAGCCCTACTATTCCATTATAAAACAGAACCATTTGAAAATATCCATCGCCAGCGACTTGCCCGTATTATATGCACAGAAATTTTAGGAAAGAGACCTCAGAGAATGATTTCGGCTAAGGTATATCAAAAATGGGCTAATGAAATACTGAATTTGTTTCCTCTGGAAAAGAAAGAAGTGTATTTGCACGACAGAATGCAAAAAAGAGGTGCTCAAATGGTGAAAAGGCTTGTGGGTAAATTACCAGACCGTATCAACAACCTAAAGAAAAAATATCGCAAATATGGGATAATACGGAAACATACATCTAAAGAATCATCATCAGCAACACAATCGGTCCGTTTTCCGTTCGAATTTGATAATGGCAATGAGTCCGAAGAATGAAAGGGCAACAAATTAAATCCTTTACATTTAAACAAAATAGATATTTTAATTTTTGCAACTTAGAAATAAAAGATAAATAGAATTACAAAATCTTAATAAAATATAATCTTTTGATTTTTTAAAGTATAAACATACCAATGGTTTTGTTTAAATTTAAGGTAAGTCATTTATTTATTTATTAAAATATATATAACTTATTTGTGCTCTTTTTTTCACAGCTAAACCTTTTAATTCATAAGGACAATTGTATACATCAGTGGCACAGAATTCTTGGACAATGGGTTGCGGAGACAATTGAAGTAAGAGTTTCGAGGGATTTAGTCACAGGTATACAAATCGATAAGTGTGGCATGTTTGTAAGGAAAATCAATTCATCTTCCATAACCAAAAAATTCAGAAAATAGGTGAGTTGCTGTTCTAGAATTAGAATTGATACATACAGATGTCACATACCTTCAAGACCAATTTTGTATACTCCTTTTGAGATGTGAACCGCACGCTAATAAGCCACGATTTGAACATCTTTGAACATTTGAAGCTATATCACTGTATGTCCCGAATAGATGAGATATAAGTCCTAAAATCTAATTTTGGACCTATATGCCACTAAGGTGGGGCATACTTCCCACAAAAAATATTTGGGGCTTGCGTCCCACTATTAGTTTTTTTTCTTAAGTTCATGGCAAACAAAAAGCGCGGAGATTAAGGGGGCATGCTGTACCCCTGCCAGCCCCCTGTTTGGCCCATTATGGGATTTGGGGTGGGTACAAGTTTGGGTATATGCAAATTTTAGTTTGGATTTGAAGATTTCGTTTTAAAAAGTTCCAACAAAATTTGCATATACCCAAACTTGTATACCCACCCCAAATATTATATTGGGCCAATCAGGGGGGCAGTATACGCGCCAAACTTTTTTAAATTTATTGCTCACATTTGAAATCTATTTTATGTTTTGAATAAAAATTTCGCAATGTGTCATATGGCCATATTTGGGAGTTTTGTCTCATCAACACCAAACAAAAGTTGGGACTTATGTCTCACCGAGGTGGGATATAAGTCCCAAAAAGTAAATTTGGGACTTAAGTGCCTGCGTCGCTTAGGCTATGATCTAGAGTATTTAGATTACTAAATCCTGAATAAAATGATTACTGTCAGCAGGGATGTTCATTTGCTAAAGCCAGGTGGTTCATCATAAAATTCTCGGAAAGGATTGGTTCCTGAGAAAGCTGTCTGCCGTTCCGTTGCTGCACAGAATAACGTACGAAAACCGCAAAGTGGTAATGAAGTGATTGAAGTATTTGTTGGAGTACGACCAACCAAAAGGGATGCACTAAGCCTGATGCTGAACACGATCATATGGAACAGTTCTCTGGTGAGGATGTTGATTTTTAAAAATCTCAGTTCTTCTTATTCGATGAAAGGAAAGTTAAATAGTCTCAGGGTTTCGGTAAGGGGCAAGTTGTTTAGAAAAGAGTATCCAATATACAAACAAAGGGTAAACCACCTTCAGAATTAATTAACGAGACATGCGGTAAAGCACGATACGAGAAAGAATTCAGCAAATTTAAAAAAGGTCTTAGATTGCGATGAATCGGAATACTGGAAAGACGCTATGAACGAGGAGATGTATTCTTTGCAACGCAATAACACATGGAATATAGTGCCATTGGCTCGTGATAGAATAGCATAAGGCTGTAAATGGGTCTAGGCGGAAAACAGATGAAGGAAGAGAAAAGTATATCTACAAAGTTTGTCTGGTTGTGCAGGGTTGTTCTCAGCGGTATGGAGTATGTCTCATCATCACGCTGAGAATAACCCTGCTCCGATGATGGAAATGCTAAGATTATCACAGAAAAAATACAAAAATCACATAATACAGATGATCTTAAGTATGGTACACACTGTCATTTCTTAAATGACATTCCATAACTGTCATATCTGAACGTTTCATTTGATGCTACACATTGAGCGTGGTTACACGAGCGTTAAAAAAAATCAGTTTTGTGGAAACACATAGAAAACAAATTGAGTGGCATGCAAGGGAATTGGATGGTAAATTAGGAACCAAGTCTGTTACAAATGCAATGAAATGGAAATGGTACGAGGAAGCAAAGGTATTGGGTAGTACCTTCTCCTTCGGCGGCAAAATAAAAATGAAAACATCTGCCAAACGGGAACGTTTTAGAATGAAATATGATTTTTAACGCAATACTCATATCTGAAAATGAGGAAAATTGTTTCATCCCTTTCTTTCATACGAAAAATCATCCGCTCTCTTTCTTATGTTGATACTTTTTAGGCTCGTGTAACCAGGCTCATTATCATTTACACATGTCCATTCATTTCTAAATACCATCATTTCATTCCAGCCATACCCACGAATAAATTTCATCTTCATCATTTTATTCATCATTTATCATTTACACACTATCATTTTTGTCATCATTCCGGCAGAAATGATGTAAAAAATGATGGCGTGTACCCTACTTTACAGGTAACTAATCAAATATTTTTTTATTAAATAAAAAGTAAGCCAAGAAAAATTGTATCATAGTTTTATTTGTATCGGGTCGATGTTTTTTTCGTATTGGGTTTTTTTTTTTGTTTGTCGCACCAAAAAATCACGTTTTTCAAATTTTCTGCTATATATGTATTTCAACATTGAAATATTGATTTAATAATACCTATAACTATGCATACGTACAAACATGTTCATTATTGTAGAATACTATTTTTAAGCAGCATTTGCTTTTATTAATTTTGTTTTCTTTTTTTTTACACTTTTTAGTGAAACTTGAGATGGTGGATCTCATGGATGATGGCGATGATATTAATAATGAAAACATGCAACAATTTCATGATGAACATTGTTTAACAGGTAATTAAATACTTTTCAATTAAACAGAGCTTGAGAAAAAATAAATTGCGTTGTTTTATCGGTAAATGAGCTTATACAATATTGTACATGTTTGGTTTGTTTTTTTTTTTTCAATTACAATAAAAATAAATTTAATGTTTTTTTCTATTTCTCTTCGATGATAGATATAACAATATCCGAGAAAGATTCAACTGAAAGAAGTTCCAGAGAAGATTCTCCATTTGTTGAACCCCGACACGTAAGTAATATCTTCAATTAACTATAGTTCTTAATGGTTGTTTTTTTAACAATTAAGTAATAGGTCAGGGCTCTTGCCGTATCTCAAATATCCGCATTTTTAGATATACATTATGTATGTACATATCAATAGAATTTTGTCAAAAGAACAAAGAATTCCCAAACACTGAAGTGTTCAATTTTCAATATTGGAATTGTGTTTCTGGGTATATATGTACATACCTACATACATATTATGTACAGACATGTTTGTTTTTGAATAAAATCTATAAAGTAACGTATTTAACAGGAGGATATCGAAATCCCCCTAACACATAATCTAGCAGCAAAAAATGACGCAAGGATAATTTTCGCTATTATTTTGGAAAATAGGAGTCAACTTGCGGCATTTTTAAATCATATTTAAAAAATACTTTTTGATAATATTCGAATACTTTCTTAATACTTTTTGATAGTACAGTGGAACACGTTTAAGCGAAACGACAAAAAATCATAATATTTTTTTTCCAGTTAAGCCGGTTTTTCATTTAAGCGAACCTAGGATAACTGAAAAAAAAATAAGCCTGTCTCGGATAATTGAAAAAATATTTCAGTTAAGCTGACTTCTTGTTACGAAACTACATTTATCTACTTAAACATCTGAAAAACAACCTGTGTTAATTGTAATTTATTTACGGTTATAATAGCCGAGTTTTATTTTCCCCGTGATCCAGATCAGATCATCTATTTATTTGCGTTACAACAACAAAAGGATTTAGATTTGTTATTGTAATTCAAATAAATAGATGATCTGATCTGGATCACGGAGAAAATAAAATACGGTTAAAACCTAGCATTTACATGAGTCATATGAATGGAAGTGGTGAAGGTGAACCTATATGGAACATTTCAGTAACCGTTTAATTTTTACTTGCGATATAATGTACATACAGATGTACTATAGGGCAAGTTTTGCATTCGGAGAGTAAATCGAACTCGAGATTTTATTCAAACTTGATATTACGATGATAGAGATCACCAAAAAAGTTGGTCCCTCAATTCCCTCTGTCTGTCTGTACAACGATCTACAGCCCAAACGTCTGAAGATAGTTTCTTCAAACTTGAAGCGTTTTAGGTGATTGTCTCATATCGATTTTTAAATCGTTGTTTTAGCCCCAAAACTGACTGTACTTGCCATACAATTTTCTTTTTTACCATCTTAGTAATCTTCTAAGCGGCGCTAATGATTTAAGAAAAAATGTATGTGTACTATTTTAGTTACAGTCTACAATTTAGCCAACAATGTTTTGCTTACATATTATGTTGTTAGTCATGTTAGTCAAGTTTTACCTGCCATTCAACAATTTTTCTTATTTTATACTTTTCATAAACGGACCGACGGATTTCGATCAAAATTTTTTATTTGGAGGTACTTCGAATTATAAATAATACTGGATACCAACATTTTCGAAAGACATTTTCTTGGAAAATTCAATATTTTGAAAACGGATAACGATTTATTTCGGAACGTAGAATATTAAATACATACAATTGTCATGCCAAATTGTTTCTTAGAAAAAAAAAGAAAGACATTTTGTATATAAGAAATTCTAGTTATGTGATCGAACATAAAGTCGTGCATTTTGTTTTTGTTCGATTCTTAATTTTTCACTCAGCCGAGAAAACAATTTCAATAGAAAAATAGAAAACTTGTAGGATTTTTTTTTTCAGTTTTGCGGGTTTTTCACTTAAGTAGGTTTCACTATATTTTAAATTAGTTTCCGAGAATTAATTTATTTATTATTATTATTTTAACTCTAAAAAATAATTTTTAAAAACTGACTTTTTGTATTGTGATATACTTCGCGAGAAAGATGTACTACTGCCTAGATTACGAATATGCAATTTTATGTATCTTGCAATATATTGATTTCGATTGAAAAATGCATTTATGCTTAAATTTAATTTTTTTATTTGTAACTTGAAATTAAATCATTCTCAAGAAATCGAGTGGGATCTCTAAAGCTTCTCGCATCTCAGTCGCCCGTGTAACGTTTGCCCGCAGAATTTTAAGTACTTTTAGTACCTCTCTTTCGCGAAACGTTTGCTCGCACCACGATATCTCCTTTTATGGATTTTCATAGATAAGTGTAAATATGTATGTATCTGCATTGTGTGTATTCGACAAGGAATTTTTTTGTTGGTACGTGTTGTGGATTCTCATAGAATATTGTAGGTAGGTACATGAATTATTTGTATTCGGTGAGGAATTCTTGTTTTTGTTGTTTTTTTTTATTCTAATTTTTTTGTTCGTTTTGTTAATTCTCATACATTAGTGTTCTTGTTTATTTTCCTCCTAACCTTTTTTTTTAATTCTTAGGCCGTGTGTGAATTGCGTTAAAATGTTGGTTAAATTTTCTACCTTGGTTAAATTTTTAAGTTTGGTTTGTGGTGAGATCAAATTTAGCTTTTTTCTGTGTGAATTGTGTTAAAAGGGATTTATTAAAACACTATTTTGGCTAAAATTACTTCAAGATTTAAGAAATTTCCCTATAAATATTTTTTTGTTGTTGTTCAAGTTAATTAATTTCTTTCACAAAATCTGACTTAGAAGATATAAAGTTAATAATTAGCACGAAAAAACTAACGAATTCTCAGTTTTACTAATATGTTTCGGTTTTACATCGTTAATTTAATATGTTAAAACAACAATTCAAAATCTTTTCAAAACAATTCCCATTATGGTTTAGTATGTAAACACTAGTTTTCACAACACAAGAATTTCACAAGCTGACAAATCAATCTATTTGTATTCAATTTGCGAAATGAAATATAACGAGTATTTTAATTAATTATATTATATTTGTTAAAATATCAGCGGATTATATTTGTTTTTTCCTCTTGAGACCCTACACAAACAAAAATATTAATGTAATTTTATTTTTCAATTGAATAAATTAAAACTTACATTTATTATATGGTTTCCCAGTAGATCTGGACTTTTTGGAATTCATCTTTCTTTTCGGTTATCGTTTACAGTTTCAAATTACTCTATCTTGAGAAATGTTAAATTTTAACGCAAATTTCGCCTGCTCCACAGCTGCCTACATTCCAACCAATTTTATTCACCACGCTAGTGTAAAATTTTAACCAAGTTACAAAATGTAACCAACATTTTAACGCAATTCACACACGGCCTTAAAAGAACTACAAACTTACAAATACAAATCTGAATATCACTACCTACCCACTTCCAACAAACCATTGCCTGCCAAGCAACGTTTAAAGGGAAATCATTCGCAATTACGTACCTAACCCGATTTTACGATTGTATTAAAAAGGTAGCACTTACGCCGGCAAACTTTATTACCCCTAGGCAACTATGCAGTGAAAAAACGTGTGCAGTGAAATGTGGTGCGAGAAACCGTTTTGCGGTCAACCGTACCCAACCTATTCGAACAACCATTACTATGAAAGAAACTGAATAAAAGGTAGTCGATTTGGTATTGAAATTAAAGGATTTTGTGATACGGGATTATGTATGTGCTGCGTGATTTTGTGGTACAAGATTTTATTACTAACCCGTATTAGACTGATCGGTCTTGTATTGATTTAGATGAAATCACTGCCTAATTTTAAGTATTTAAGGCCCGTTTGCTGATTCGAAACATAAATCCTGTTAATAGCAAAGTTTCACATAACTTTTAAGTTATACATAAATTTATTTATGTTGCACGTGAAAATTTATATGCAACTTAGCAAAGTAAGAGATTTAAAATATATCTAAGTTCACTTCGAACTATACGATGTCAAAATTTGCAAATATTGCATACAAATTTAAGATTAAAACGTGGAAATTGTGTTATAATTGTGTATTTTTGTTTATAAAATTAAAAAAATGTTGGGATTTGCGCGATACCAACTCACACTTTCAAATCGTTTCTTGTAGAAGTATTCTGTCGGCAATCGCTACTTATTGGTTACGGCCACCGGTGTTCTTCACAGAGGAGCCGGTACCACCGGAACAGTTGAAAAACCGCAACTTGTAGATGTAGGGTGTAGGTGATGTCGAGGCGCACGCAAATTCTTCGACTTTAGGGACAATTTCTTCTTCCATTGACTTTCGAGTCTTTTTCGGGGAACTAGCACCGCAGTCAGTTTCATCGGGTATTTCGGGAATTTGTTAATCATCCCACGTCGCGTCGGTATCTGGTAGCTGCAGTAAGTCGCAATATAATTGCGCTTGTTGCTGCTGCTGCCAACAGATTCAGATCCACCATTTTCATAATATGTATTGAGTGTAGCTAGGCAGCATCCCACCTTCATAAGCAGTCGTGGAGTCCACTTCCATTTGAATACGATGGAAACTTTAGTTTTCGTTTTGGCGAAATGGTTGTAGATTATTTTGCGACGTCCAGGTTAAGTTTAATGGCGCCTAGCAAGCACCACCTCAAGTTACACATGCACAGCACAGGAGAACAAGCGAGACACGTCGCAAAGTATAGTTCTACTTTAATTGCTCCAATCGTTTTTGTTTCATCTCCTTGGATTTTAAGGTTATCTCTGGATTCCAACTAGGACACGCTCTTCGTGGAGCGCGGTTTTATAATATAATCGAAGTTTAAATCATATATTATTCAGTTTCAGTTCCCGCAATTTTCACTTCTGAAATTTCAAGGATTTCTACGCATATCCAGAATTTAAAAATTCATATTTATTTATTTTTTTATTTTTCTCTTATGTCATACTTAAATATGTTATGTGCTACTTTTTCTTAAACATAAAATATGTTCCACTTAACGAATTTTATGTTAAGGTTTGAGTTTAGGGCAAAGCTCTATGTATTACTTAAGCGTTTATGTAGAACATAAGATCTTAAGTTTCGTATCAGCAAACGGACCCAAATTTTATTATTTTATATATGTAATTATATTTGCCTTAATTTTCCATTAATTTTTTTTTTTTAGAATTTAAAGGGAAGTAGCTTAGAAGGTAGAGCCTTACTTTTTCATAATAAAAGAAAACCATTGGAAAATTCCCATCGCAAGGAACTTGTGATACAATTTTTTTAAAAACAACCTCAGCGAATTATTTTGTATGATATATATCGAAAATGGACTAATGAAATAGTTAAATTGTTTCCTCTGGAAAAGAAAGAAGTGTATGTGCGCAAAGAGCTGCATAAAAATGGTTCTTATATTATAAAGAGGCTAATGGGGAAATTACCCGACCGTATCCACAACCTAAAGAGAAAATATCGCAATATTGGAATAATACCGAAATCTACATCTTCACAATCATCATCATCATCATCAACAACTCACTCGGGTGGTCGTTTTCCAATCGAATTTGATAATGACAAAGAGCCCAAGAAAGCAAAAGATAGTCTTATGTATCTTAAGTCTTATACTTATCCTTGGAATATAATTCATAAAAAATGGTCAGAAACAGTGCATAGTCGTCTGTGGCAGCTCAAGACAATGAACATGATTGCTTATTTGAATGAATATCCAGCTTTAGGAGAACCGCTTGGATATAAACTGGTAATACATTTTTGTTTATATGCACCATCTAAATAATTTTGCTCTCTTATCTTACAGTTTAAAAGAGACTTTGAATTTGTATACCCGTCGAGGGCAACCGGTCTTTCAGATAATATGTCTGTGATGAAAAAACTAATTTTTGAACTTGCTTCTAGGAAATCTTCTCCGCATTTTAAAAATCTGCTCGAAATATTTCATGGTACGTGAGTAATTTTGTATACATATTTTACCCAAAAATAAACCTTTATTATATGGATTTTTTTAAATATGAAATTAGAGATTAATTTCGTTATTTTTTTCAGTTTCTGAAGAAACAAGCAATTTGGCAACTTTTCTCCTAATTCCAGCAGTGATATCATTGTCCACTTTGCGCATTGGAGAAAATAAAAAAGTATGGCGGCCGTCAAGGGCTGATGTTCGTGATGGATTCATAACACACGTAATCAGTGACTCAGAAGTATCTAAAACTATCTCACTTAGAAAACAAAAACTCATGGATCTTAACCTAACTCTCCAACCTTACATAATTATAGTCGGTCCGTCATTAGATCACATACAAAATTATTATGTGGTTGTTAATGAAATCATGTATATTTTGCCAAATATCCTAGAGGCAGTCGATACTTGTTTTAAGTCATTTTTTATGCTGAATGCAGATTATCCAGTGGAATGTCATTCCATATGGTTGTTTATTCAGATCGCATTTTACAAAATCAAAACTCGGTCTGATATAATGTCAAATCTAACTAAAACTCTGCTTGTGGATTTAGGCTTCATTGACTAATTAGACCAAAAAAAAAAAACAATTTATTTCAACTTAAATTTAAATTGTGTCCTTATGATATTTTAATTGAAAGTTACTCAGGTTAACGAAAAATCTAAACGTTTACAGGCAATTTATTCACGCATATTTTGAGGATGAAAACATTTTTTTCACGGAAATCAAGCTTGCGAAATTGGACTCCGAGTTTGTTTTTGTCAAATGTTTTTAATGATCTCAATTCTAATTTAAATCCGAGCTGATTATATCAGTTCCAAGGTTCCAATGTCTGGGTTTATAATTTTTGGCAATGTGTGCCTCAAAATTAAGCTAAGTTTAAACGATTAGAAGATCTTCCAATGTTTGCAGATTTTTCGCAAAAACATTTCACCAATTTTCTATCAACCAATATTAAAAGTGACAGAAAAAAAATTCACAGCCAATCGTGTACTAATTTTCTATCAAAAAATTGGCCGACTTCTTGCAATCGTGTGAACTCGTATACGCAATGCACAATTGGACGATTGTTTTCTAATTGGATATTGGATGATGTTCTTGCCAACTAATTGAAGAAAACGCAAACAGTATGCTTATATTATTTTTGTTTTTGTTTTAGTGGACTGTGTGGATTTAAATCTAATTGAATGATTTTGTGACCTTTAGTCCAAAATGCGTTTCGCCCAGGTACTACAGCTGAGCTCATTAGTTAGATGCTGTAGTACCTTTCTAAGACGCATTATTTTTTGATCGATGTTTACCGACTTTAATAAAACTTACTGCGATTACTCACTGTAAATTATATTTTTCTAGGGGAATTTGGTTAAATAATGCGTCTTAGAAAGGTACTACAGCATCTAACTGATGAGCCCACCTAGTACTTAGGCGAAACACATTTTGGACTAAAGGTCACAAAATCATTCAATTGTTCTTGCCAACAACATCATCCAACTTTTTATTGGTCGAAAAGGATTGAACGCATGAACAAACTTTGCAGTTCATTCAGACGGTTTTTTTTCACAACTAGCTATTTTTACAAATACTTCACTTCTAAAATAAACTTTCATATTCTCTATCATCTGTCAAGAAAATTGTGTTCCAAGGAGTGTACCAATTTTTTGATTTCTAAAATCTTCCAACAGTGTAAACAATTTTTAATTGGAAGACACAAAATTGTCAGCCGATTTTTTACCAACAAATTGTCTAATATATAATATAATCTGACAATTTTCACTTGGTAGAAAAATGGCAATTATCTGATCCTTGGTTGTTATTGGATGACTTGACAGTTCGGCCATTATAGGAAGATCTTCCAATCGTGTATATTTGTAAATATATTTTAAATACGTACGATATGTGGATTTTATTTTTACGATCCACTTTTATTCACTTATGGAATTTATTCATTTTGTACGACCCACTTCTGGATTTATTAATTAAATGTTATTTTTCACTTTAGTTCCAGGTATATTTCGAGAAAATGTAGAATAGATAAGCAATTTTAGAAATATTTATGTACAAATTTTTAAGAATGTAAGTTATTTTTTTAATGTTAACGGCAAAAAAATAAAATTCTTTACATGTAAGCAAAATTGATATTTTAGTTTTTGCACTTGAGAAATAAAAGTAAAGTAAAATTATAAAATCTTGCAAATATATTTTTTTTTATTTTTTCTTTAAGTATAAAAAATATACTTAAAAATTATAAAGTATAAGCGCTACGGTGTTTATGTATTTTCAAATTTAAGGTAAGTAATTTAAGTTTTATTAAGAAATGTTTTCACGTAATTTATTTGTATTTTGTTTCACAGGTAAACCTTCAAATTCATAAAATTTGAACAAAGATAAGAACGTGTACTGGAATTTATTATAAGGCTTGGAACAATAAGGCATGTCGTGAATTAATTTGTAATAATTTCAACAATAAAATGATTCTGTACCAAATTTAATAACCTTTTACCATTGTAATATTTATTTTATTTTTTTATTTTTTACTTTGAATAACAAAAGAATTAAATGAAAAGAGTTTTCATTTGTCTGTTTATTGTTTGTTTTACTTGCATTTTGCTAGATGTGTTTTTTTGCTTAATAATTTTATATATTTAATTCTAATACATTTTTTTTATTTTTTTTTTTTTCAGTTGAAATAAGTGAAACAATTCTCCTTGCTTGTGAAAAAGAGATGGATCGATTCCTAAGGCAACACAATTCTCGTAAGTATTGTTTATTATTATTCGTATTATAGATGTTAAGACTAAAACTTATAAAATTACTAAAAAGCGTTTTTTTTACATAGTGTATAACCAGTACAGTAGATTCTAGCACAATTTGTTATTTTAAAAAAAATGTCATTGCTAGCTGGCGTATGTTTAAATGGCAAAGCACATTTGAAGGAAAGTAGTATGCTATATCTTTAAAAACTGGCCATATTAGGACCACAGTACACATATACACATAATACAAGGTATGATCTTCTGGAATTCCATTGTTCAATTTTGCTCACGTGTCTAAAATCAGAGAACTTTGTCTGTGAGTTTTGGAATCGTAAAAAATCGAACTCAGTATAAGCGAATAGCGAAGAAAAATAAAGTGGCTCCCGCAATTCGTGAAGAGCTGAAGCCATGTTCCTCAAACTTGTAACAAGCGTTACATACTCAAATTGAGTAGTTTTTAATTTTTTTTTAGCCCCAAATATAACGGTACCTACCCTACAATTTCTTCTACCATCTTTATTATATCTAAAATGGCTTTAACGATTTTGATTTAAAAAAAAAATTGCACTACTATAAACATAGTCTACGAATTCTTAATAATACTATATTCATGGTGTCCGTCGGGAAGGTATACTACTTTGTTTATAATGTTTGATTAAATGAAAGGGAATGGATCTTATATTGATAAATGTTTTATTTAATGTCAGGTAAATGTCCGCCTCTGTTAGTCTCACAAATGCGAGCCCTTTTGAGCACATTTTTCATTACATTCCCACACATTTCACGCGGTATTTCATTAATTTCATCACGAATATTTAGTTTGAGTTGCTCAAGCGTTTCTGGTTTGTTTGCATAAACTTTGCTTTTCAGATATCCCATCAAAAAGAAGTCTGGAGCAGTCAAATCTGGAGACCGTGTAGGCCAATCAACATCACCATTTCTTGAAATAACTTGTTGTGGGAAGAGGTCTAGCAGTAATTCCATTTTAATCCTGGCTGTATACGATGTGGCACCGTCTTGTTGATACCACATGTTAATCAAGCACAAAGCATGAAGTTGTGGCGTTAAAAAGTTTTCAATCATAACAGGATATCGCTCCCCATTCACAGTTACCGTTATGCCGTTTAAGGTCCAATGATTCCTCCTGACCCAATTGCACACCAGCCTGTAACTTTTAATGCTTGCAAAAATGACTGATGAATAATTTGAGGATTTTCCATTGCCCAGAACCCACTATTCTATTTATTCACATATCCATTCAAATGAAAATGTGCCTCGTCACTCATTATTATTTTTTTAATGAAAATCGGGGTTGTAATGTGCTAGCTGCAACATCCTATTGGCAAATGTACGGCGGCGTAAATGGTCCTGTGGAAGAAGCTCTTGTGTCAACTGAATCTTAAATGGAAACAAATGCAAATCCTTCTGCAAAATTGTGGCCAAAGATGTTCTTTGAAAACCAAGCTCCTGAGCACGGCTTCGAATTGAGTTGATGGATTGAGCAGCAGTAATGTTTTCATCCCGATCTTGCAGTACGTTTTGCTCCATGCTTGGGCCTATCACCTACAGACCCTCTTTCTTTGAAATCATTCACTGCACGATAAATAGTGCGTTTTGTTGGCACATTGTTTCTCCCAAAAATTTCACGAAACTTTCTCATCGTCACAGTAATGGATGATTGATTTTGATGAAATGTTTTAACGATTAAAACACGTTGGTTTATCGAATATTTTTCCATAATAAATTTGCCACGTGTTTACTTCACGACTGCCAAATATGAACTGTCAAGACTGATGTTTACCAAAATGGCGGCAAAACAAAGTAGTATACCTTCCCGGCGGACGCCCTGTACATACCAAAATTTTCCAAAATATTTTTTTTTGGATTTCTGAAAAAAAAAATCAATTTTTTAAAAACTAAATATATTTCTAAGATTTTTTAAAATTTAATATATTAAATACTTCAAAATGCCATACAAATTTTCTTGTAGAAAAAAAATACAGAAATTTTGTTTATAGAGAAAGTACAAAATTTTACCTTTATGCTAAAGAATCTTGTACTTTTGCTTTTTTTTTATATAGAATCTTCGGAAATGTTTAACTGTTAACCAACATTTTTGACAAAATTTCTCTTTGAAATTAAAAAAATAGAACAGGTTTTTTTCAAAACGTATTATTTCAAAAACGATTTCTTCTATAGATACTCATAAGCTATTTTACATTTTCAAAAACCTATTTTCTTAACACAAAAAACAACGGTACCTACCTCTAATATACAAATCCGTTAAACAAAATATTTTCTTCTCAAAAACGACTCCAAGAATTTTGATTTAAAAAATGTGTGCAATCCACTTTTTAATAAAAACAAAAATATTTCTTTTGGGCTCTTATTCGCTGTACTTCGAATAAAACCAAATTTTATATTTCATATTTATTTTTCATTTCATTTATTTTATTTTATTCTACTTTTTATAAAAAATAGAATTAAGATATCATAACTTAAAAAAAATTTAATTTAATTTAGGTAAAATTTACCCAATCGTACTATATTTGCAATGTGAAATGAACTAATTTATTCTTTTTTAAGTGTTTTTCATTTTATAAAGAATTAAAATGGTATGATCTGTTGTCTAACGACAAGTTTCGAAAGTACGAAAAGAAACTAACATAAATATTTCAATAAATTTATTAAATTTATATTTAATCAACAAGTGTGATGTCAAAATAAATACAAAATCAATTAAAAACAAAAATTTCTCACCCCATGACATTGCGATTATAGGTACTATAAGGCAAGTTATGGATTCGTGCAAAAAATAATAATCTAACAATCAAATATGACATTTTCATCATAGAGAACACCAAAAAAGTGGGTCCCCCAATTCTGTCTGTCTGTCTGTCCGGGAGTCTGCAGCCTTAACGGTTGGATAGATTTGCTTCAAACTTGGTATATATTGTTTGTTCGGTAATATGCCCACACGTTTTTTTAATTTTTTTTAAGACGACAAACAACAGTAGCTGCTAAAAATTATATTTCTCGAAAACGGCTCCAATGATTTTTATAAAAAAAAATCAGTTCATTAATGGAGCAAAAGGGAACATTTTAGTAATTTTTGTTTTGGAAAAAATTGTTACTTTTGGTACCTCTAGTAGTACCATTTTTTTGGTTTTCGATTTTCTGGAAAATGGTTGAAAACTCAAAATTTCGAAAACTACTTAATGGATTTTTGCGAAACTTCGTATTTGGTAGTTTTTTGACATTATCTGTAACATTTAAAAAAAACTATATTCCTAAGATAAAAAAAAAACGGTACCTCCAATACAAATGTTTATAAAAAACCGTTAAGAAAAAAATTTATTTCTCGAAAACGGCTCCAAGAGTTTTTAAAAAAAAATATGTGTGTTCCTTGATTAATTATACTTTTAAGTATAAACATATTTTTTTTGCGTACTTATAAACGGTTCTCAACATTGGATGAACCGATTAAAATATTTTTTTATACAAATGGTACATAAAATTGTTACTAAAATTGCATACGAAAATAAAAAAAAAAACATTTTTCGATTTTTAAAAAATAAATACAATTTTTTTTTGAAAAATCAATTTTTCAAAAACCAGTCACACAAATTTTAATTTTATATGTATATTAATAATATCTTCAAAATTGCGTTTAAAATTTTTTTTCATGAATTTATTAAAAAACCGCTCCAACGATTTTAAATTTTTTTTTTGATATATTCTTAAGAGGGGGGGTTCAATATATTCTCGGTATCGATATGAAGGAAAGTGCGAATTCAATTTAAATTGTTTTTATTTTTCAATATAATCTCCCCTAACATAAATGCATTTGATACATCTTGAGATAATTTTTTGTAAACCCTCAAAAAAATAAATTTCCTCTTTCTCTGCAAAATACCCATTTATTGCCGACTTGAGTTCTTCATCATCCGAAAATCTTTTTCCACGAAGACATTTTTTAAAATCCGGAAACAGGAAATAATCACTTGGGGCAAGGTCTGGACTATAGGGTGGGTGTTGGATTTCTTCGAAACCACAATCTCGCGCAGCAGCCTTGGAAACTCGCACCGTGTGTACAGGAGCGTTGTCATGAAGAAGCAACACACCCGCTGCGAGCTTACCCCGTCTTTTCTTTTTAATTTCCTCCCGCAAATTATGCATAAGTGGAAGCGTAGGATGTGGCGTTTATGGTTTCACCTTTTTTGTACTCAATGAGCAAGATTCCCTTTGAGTCCCAAACAACTGTGCCATGAGCTTCCCGGCAGACGGAGTGACTTAAAACTTCTTCGGGGGGTCTGTTCCTTTTTTATGCCACAGCATGGACTCTTGTTTGCTTTCACGGTCATAGTGGTGAACCCATGTTTCGTCCCCAATAACAATTCGATCCATAACACCGTCCGCGTTCTCACTACACATCTCCAAAAGCTCTCTACAGCATGCGATTCTCACTTTTTTCTGAGGCGCTGTGAGCATTCGTGGCACCCAACTTGCACTGACCTTTGAAAGGTTAAGATGGTCATGAAGAATGGTGTGAATGGTACCAGTTTAAAGCTTGGTGATCTCTGCCATCATTTTCATTCGGGCATCCTCAGGAACAAGTTTTTCAACTTCTTTTATGCTTTCTCCCGTACAAGCAGTAGCCTGGGGCGCCGGAGCAGGGGTCGTCTTCAATGCTCTTTCTGCCTCTCTTGGACTCACTTGACCACTTTTGCACTGTTGATAATGAAGGTGCGGAACCCTGGTAAACAGCCACCATCTCTTCATAAATAGTTTTTTGACTTTTTCCTTGCTTAGTGAGAAATTTAATTACAGCGCGATGCTCAATTTTTACCATCATTGTCTCAGTTGCCATTATGTTTATGTTTAACTAGAGATAAAACGCGAATTAATAATCACATTTATATGAAATTTTACATGAATGCACTTAAATAATAGTATTACTTGATAAATAAGTCAATTTATATATATAACCACAGCTTCACCCCGATACCGAGAATATATTGAACGCCCCTCGTATTTATCCATGAATTCAACTGGCATCTTTGTTTTTTCTCAAACTACGAGTATAACGACTAAGCAATATAAAAACATTTAAGTATGTGTATTATCCATTTATTTCTTTTTACGAATTTTTGCCTAAATCACTGAATACTAAATACAATGTAGGCCCTCATACATTTATATATACATACTCGTATGTATGTCTAAAAATCACATGAATCTTATGTATGCACAATATTGTATATTGCACCTAAATTATTAAGTCATATGCATATAGCTATACCTAGTACCTACCCACACATTCGTCATTTTCATTATCATATGTACATGTTTACATACTTTCCATCTACATATATATGTATGTACATACATTTTACTCTCCTAACTCACATAGTTAAAATCCATAACTTAGATTTAAATATACATACATTTGTAGGTAGGTGCCTATGTAACTATTCCTTGAATCATCCATTCGACAATTCATTATACTAAGAATCAAGGTAATCTTACCTACATAGGCTTTACACCTGCATAGGATAACAACACATAACTAACTAAACCTCAATGGTTAGCCACATGAAAGTTGTTAGCTAAAAGAGCAAGTTCGTACGATCCAGTCGTGCATTTTATTTTTGGAAGCGTTGCTTCTCGCGGCGGCGGCTGATGCTCGAACGACCGCGCGTTTATTCTGTTCTCTGCTCCACCTTCGAGCACGCTGCACTCTGTGTGCTATCTTTTCACTACACTTGTTTGATTTCTCCGCTTTGCTCTTGCTGACTCTCAGCTTCAAATCTGTTTGTACACTAAGCCAGCTGAAAAATTTAACTCAACGGACATTTTTTTTTTAATTGTTCCCCTGTGAATTGATTTTGGTGTGAACGTTTGGATTTTTTTTTACACTCGGTACTGTATGTATATTTTTAATAATAAAAATGTCACAAAAATACTAGGAAAAAGAAAACTTTAAATTATTTAATATTTTATATTGTGATGTTTAAATCAAATTCTTTATGTATTTTTAGAAAATTTTGACGAAAATCAAATGACACCAGAAACGCAACGCAAATACAAATGCAACAGATATATGCTTCGTAAGCGAGAATTTACTGATGATGATGTTGCTGGTTTTGATAAAACTGCTATATTTGGAATCTCCCAAAAAAACCGCAAAAAATTGATAATTGGTGATCAAGAATTCCTTAATGTAAGTACATCAAAAAAATTTTCATTCAAAGCCTGGAAATGCGCTCAGTACAGATTAAATAGATGCAAAGCAACAGTGCATACTAAACTTCTTAATAATGAAATTAAATATAAAATTATCTTCCCTTATCATAAACACGAGTAAGATATTTTTTTACAATGTATTACTTTTTCATTAATTGAAATAATGTTATTACTTAAACAAAAACTAAAATGCATTCTATGGAAATGCCCATGAAATGTAGATGCATATTATTTTTTTTTTTTGATAATGTTGAATAAAACGTTTATTTTGAAATTCAAAGACATAGAAGCCTTTTAAGTATCGAATCATTTTTACAAGGATCTAAAAAAGACCGACAAGGGTGGCTAGTGAATTTGTTTTAAGGATAGGTTTGTCAAACTGACGGCTTTAAAAATTTCGGATCCATACGTGAATAATCTTATAAAAAAACATATACATATGTACTCGTATTTGTGCAGCATGGTAAACTGTTAAAGATATTCTATAAAAAATATAACGGGTTTTTCAATAAACACTTGACAACATTGAACTTAATTTGTGAACGCACCCTTTCACTAATCATCGAACTGTCATTTGTCAATTTACACAGTAATGGTCTTTTCGATTGGCCGTCCAGAACTATTCTAACTCCCACAAAATGATAGTTGTTACTCTAAACAGAACAGAAAACGATTCTGGATTTCATTTCAGAATCGAAAACAGAATCGCTAATACACTCACATAATTAAAATGTCAAAATCGTCGGGTTGTTTTGTAGTGTAATTTCGATGTGTTTATTGAATTTAAACTACTTTTCTGGTAAGATAAAAGTAAGGTAAAAAGTAAGGTAAAAAGAAGCAAGGTATAATTATTTTTCATACAAGAAAATGTGTATCTAAATTGAAATCAAGTGTTTTGGAAATTCTTTTTAGCCGATGTGATTTTTTTTTAATTTAATTTTCACAAACACAGTGGTACATACGATTCAGAATCAGTCAAATTGTTTCCGGGTGTTTTATTGGGAAGCGTGTTCCAGACTGCCAATCGAAAAGGCCATAAATTCAAACATTTTCATCATGGTGAAGTACACGAGGGAGCAACGTCTGCAAATTATAAAAATTTTCTACCGAAATTCGGAGTTGGTGACCGCAACCTTAAGAGCGTTAAATCTAATTTTTTTTTTTGGCTGTAATGCTCGCCCTAGTAGACAGGCAATAACAATTTAATTGCAAAAATTTGAGTCAAACATATTCGTTGTTTGGGCATATCTTATACCAAATTATGGCTTATTTTGCGTAAGGATCTTGGTTAACACCCATACAAGATCAAGCTGACTCAAGAATTGAAGCCGATGGACAATTTGAAGCGACGTACGTTCTCATATTGGGCTCTGGAGAAGATGCGCCAAGATGATGAATTTCATCGCAAAATCATCTTCAGTAACGAAGCTCATTTTTGGTTCAATGGGTTCCTCAATAAGCTAAATATGAGTTATTGGTCAAGTGAAAATCCACATTTGCTTCATGAATAACCACTTCATCACAAAAAAATAACTGGTGTGGTTTGCATGCCGGCCGGCGGCGTTATTGGGCCCTATTTTTTCGTCACGTTACTGTGAATGGCCAGCGTTATCGCGTCATGATTACCGATTATTTTTGTCACGAATTGGAAGATATGGCCTTGAACGACATGTCTTTTAAACACGATGGTGCCACAAGCCACACAGCACCCCTTACAATTGATTTATTGAAGAGTAAGTTTGATGCTATCTCAAGATATGGGCCAGTCGATTGGCCGCCTCGTTCGTGCGATTTAACGCCTCGTCATCGAAAATTGGACCAAACCAATCGACCACTGCAGACGTGCCCGCGGCCCGCGGCGAAGGCGAGTTCCATTCATAAATGTATTGATTGGCCTTCAAGCCCATAATAAATTTTGTGAAATATCTTAAATGGCTTGCTTTTTATTTTAAAAAAAGTTGTCAAGTCCTTATTGGAAAACCCCATAGTTGTTGAGAAAGTGATCATCGCTAAAAAAAAATTTATCCTTTATGTATCCCTTGCTTCCAAAAGCTCATCAAGCTTTGAAAATTAACAACAAGTATATCAGTAGAAAATTCGTATTATAGTCGGAGAGAGCTAGTTAACGTTTTTCGAACTATAGCTATCCGGATAGGTTGGTGTTGTTGTATTCCCGTACACAGCTGATGACAAAGCAACTGCTACGAAACAAAAAAAATATTTACATGGGAACACAACAACACCAACCTATCCGGATAGCTAAAAGTTCTGTTATTGAATGAGGCCATTGAGAATCAATAAAATCAACATCTGACAGTTTCCAGCTGGGGCGTTTTGAGCGTGGCTAAGCCTCAAAAATGTCAACAAAAATTATGCAGTTACGTCATTAGTAAAAAGCTGAATTTTTGTATATATCAGCTGAGGTAATTATATATACAGGGTAAGGATAATCCTGAAACGGTGTATAGCCCACCTTATGACTGCTCTGAAACCGGAAATAAAAAGTGGCTTTTTCAAATGGTACTCAAAATATGTACTTATTTAATTTAACATATATTAACAAAAATATAAAATATTTTTTATTCCCATTGAAATTAACAAATTAGAATCAGTTCCAAGCACTTGTGGAGCTGATAGAGAAGAACGACCACTTGGCTATAGAAATATGAAATCGAAATAAATACCCAATGGAATTTGATAGCACGGGAGATAGCTGGCAAAAGGTTTGAATCATTTATTTTAATAAATATACAAAAGTTCTAAATCTTAGCTTTTTCAGGTTTCTGAAATTTAAAGTAAAGAAGAAACACTAAGGAAATAAATATAACTGAAGAAGGGCCAACCAGTTGCAAGTTTTATCTCCAATGAAGCGTGTCCTAACAAATAAATTTGCTAAACTTCAAAAAACTGATCGAATCTTAAATCCAAGCGGAAATCCCATCAGGACATCCCTGTCTCATTTAATCCCAAACCCCTTGACAACTGCATCGGAACTCACATCAGTACAAACTCGGGCTGAAAACACTTAACTATTTAGAAGAAATCATTTTAAATACGGATGATAGTTTCCCCGAAATTCAAGGTGAAGTTTGTAACAAGGTGCTAAATGCTCACTAATATAATTACAAACCATCAACACAGCAATACCCAACAGGTACCTTTAGAATTTGACGATACAAACTCTACAGATGTTGATCGTCACGGCAATAACCCAGAACAATATAGGATACATATATGGGATATTTTTATTTACCTGCTTACAATTAACACTCACTCTTTACTATGAATGTATCATAAGGATCTACTATGACGAACGAAAATCACCTTCCGATTAATGCTTAAGTCAATAGACTGAGAGATAACTTGGTTGCATAAATCAGTTTCACTTAAGCTGTGGGCGAACGAGGTCATAATTCCCATAACGTGAGAAGTCGACAAGTCTAAATTCACTTGTGAAGCTATACTTATACGACAAGGACAGAACAGTGAACTTTGTTTAACGTGTACATCGGCCAGTTAAGGCATAATTACACGGTGGGCCTACCCACCTACGGACTCAACGAGAAGGCATGAGCATTCCTTGCAACAAATTTCTATCTATGAGCAACAACACCGCCACTCATAGTATACCTGAATTATATAGCAACCACAGCCACTGCGAGCTCTAAAAAGTGGCCAACCCCAGACTTGTATTTTCGGGCATTAGCTGGAAAACAGTAGGATATAAGTCCCCGCAGTACCGAACTACGGTATTACTGTAGTCTTTTCATCCAACTAACTGAAGAATTCACTACCAGGTTTTCTTTGGTGAATGGCTACCCAGGAACGATAATCCTATCCTTTTTTATGTCTTGTTGTTCAACTTAGGGACAAGGAAACCGGAAACCCTATGTAGAAATTATTCCTCACCATCGGGATAATGGATCATCGTGTTTCAACTTAAAGCAAGGCCTAGACCATGCCACATGACTAGTATCCCACAATTAGCCATATTAAACTTTCGTTCTTTACCGATGTACTTCCCCAAGGCAGCTTGGTTTGTACTTACTCCTTACTATACCGAACAGCCTTTAGGGATAAATTCCCGAAGACAGAAAACTAGATTGTATGAGCCGAAGCCCAATCAAAATTGCATAAATTTGAAGAAAATCAATACATGACCCTTGCAACTCAAGATGACACGAGTTTCATTCATCCATCAATCTTCTATACCTGTTACTCTTATTATGTAGTTTTAGCTACACACTTACATCTGTGATTACAGAACCACGTACAAACTGCCGCAGCAGCTGCCATAATTCGCTACCATTGATAGGTAACAAGGTAACCCACTTGGACAGTCTCCTTACCCTCCTTATACCTGAACGACTGCCAAGAGGAAAACCAAGGTACCTCACCACTACTATGGCACGAATCCTTTAAGTTCCGGACTACCTCGTGTGTCAGGCGTTGCCGCACTTACTAATCAATCGCCCGCTTCCTACCTCATCTTGGTGAATGACTTAAACGTCCAGTTCGCAAGGAACCTTTCATTCATCGCCAAACACCTCAGAGCCCGCCTTAGCCAGATAGATTAGCCGCGCAGTGCAGAATAGCCTCATTACAGAGAGCTAAGCATTCCTAAACGTTGCCCCTCTTTCACCACTAGGAGTGACTATCTTGGCTCATCACGAATAACCGGGAAGAACGGCTCCATTGCAAAACAACTTCCCGTATATTCCCTTGAGGCCAATCGATCAGATTTCTCGAAAGACATTCGACAAGGACAATTGTATTCTGTAACACAACGCGAAACTGTTGCACTTGTCAGAATAAAAAACTTCCCTTGACTTGTCCACATTGTATGACAAATGGCCAAAAATAAAACATGTCAAAAATTACCGAAGAAAAAACAATTCTGCTTTAACAAAAATAAGAGAACAAAAAATGCACTTATTGGAACTTTTATAGCTATTTACGCAAAATAAAAAAAGCGAAAATTCTATAGATAAATTTGCTTTGGCATAAAGCTTGAATATTATTCCACAAAGCAAAGATGAATAATTTTACGGCAAACTACTTACTATGCGGTTAATTTTGACATTCGAAATTTTTCAAGTTTCTTGAACTTCAAAATTTATTCTTGGTTTAAGCGTTTTTAATTTCTACAAAGGCTTAAGCCTTAAATAGAGTCAACGCATTTTTGTACAAAAATGTGTGTCGTTTTCAAACGCACTGCTGAATCTTAACTCATATTTCAAATTTTACAAAAATTATTCCGCTCTTGCGCAAAAATAAAAGTCTAACTTTTACTTTTGTAAAATTTGAAATATGAGTATGTTGGAAAAAGACAAATTTTTTTGTTACTAAAGTGTTTGTACTAAAGTCTGTTGAATGTAGTTAAGGCTTTTTTGTTTTCATTCGCATTGTCACTATCAAAATCAGAATCAAAAAAAAAATACATTTTAAATGGAATATTGTTGGAAACTAATCTATAAATTATTTAGGAGGTACATTATGTATATTCTTCCACAATTTAAATTCTTTATTTTCAAATTGTTTTTTCTCAGAAAATACAAACTTGTAAATTAATGACAACTTTTAAATTACCTGTCACACACTAGCAATACTTAAGCAAAGTTTCTGTGACTTTCACTTTTTGTTACAAAAGGAGGGAAAGCCAACAATTTCGCACTTGTCACATTTTAAAATGACAATTGTCACAGAGCTTGTAAACTTGTTGTTTTGTGTTACAATTTTTTTTGAGACTTGTCATATTTTACTTGTCCTACAAGTACTTGTCGCGTTGTGTTATAGGCCCCATGTGCTTTGGTACCTGTGATCTGCTAGTGCGTAAGCCTAGTCACAATTGCCACCGCCAGAGATTTTGGTACCTGTGATCTATTAATGCACAAGCCTGGCAAGCTTATGTCACTAGTGGCATAAACCTATGATCTTTGCCACCCACAAGGGGCCCGTATATAATAAATAATTGGACAATAAGGAATTTGTCACAAGGTTATAACACCAATGAAAATTGAAGTTTAGATTGTTTCTTCAAAAAATTCGACGAGCAGAACCTTGTCTGGAAAGCAAAAAGCACACCTCAAGTATCGGAACAGAAACATTGGGAACCGCAACATGAACATTTTCATTTTCAACACAACGTAATTCGCCTTCATCATCGTCACCATCGCAAATTGTGTTATAAAATATTTCTACACTAATCATTTAAATTAATTATGAGTAATGAAATTAATCCGAATTTGTTTTCGTCTAACAATTTTACAGATATATATTATTTTTTCATCTTTTAAAAACCCGCTACAGATTTGTCTTGTCATTAAAAGTTACTTGAAAAACAACACGACAGAGAAAACGAGAGTCTCAAAAAAAATAGACGACATCGGCATGATGATGAAATATTTAAATTCAGAACGTTAACTAATTACAAAAGATTTAAATATGAGTTTTCTGTTGATTTTTCCCTTAATCTTTTTTCTTTTAATTTACATAAAAAAATCTCTTGTTGTGCATGTTTTTATTTTTTTTTGTATATTACGTGTGTTTTTGTGTGCCCTTAATTTTAGCTTAAAATAATGACAGGAAAAACTGCTATCAATGATCCTTCCCTATGTTAAGTATAACAGTTATAATAGTTTTGTTATAACATGTGAGTTTTTAACTTTGTTGTATCTTACATAAAATATATTTTTAAGATAACATATCGTGCGCAAAACCATATTGCCATACTTATTAACTCTAATAACATATCAACATTAATTTTATAGTCGGTTTCATACTTTGATACCTTAGATTGGACAACACTGGCATAATGATACTCTTGCGATGTTTAGAGTTTCAAAACGATCTGAGCGTTGATAACCCTAACAAATTGAACAACTCATCATCAATCAATTGTTCAGCAGCTACAAATTTAAATATCAGAACATTCAGAAATACAAACGCACATGGTGGAAAATATTTAATAAATAAAATATAAATTAAGTATAATATCGATGCAATTATGTCTATTAATATTTAAAATATACAACTTCCAATTTTAGTGTTAAATCATGAAATATTTTCATGTGAACATAATTTTGAACTTTGTAGTTTTTCCCAAGCTTATTTCTTACATTTTTCCTTTTTTTTTATATAAATATTAGTAAAATGTGAAATCGAGGGTTGGACAAATTACGGAAATTATGAAACCAAAAAGGAACCAATGGATCCATTATCTAATCAACCAATTGGAAGTTTTCCTGGTAATAGTTTTATGAATAAATGTTAATAAATTAAAGATTTTATTTAATTAACTAAAACACGAATTATTTATTTATTGCTCAAATGTACATTTCAGAAGCTATGCTATGTTTTCAAACCATATTGTATAGTTTTGCTTTTGTATTTTCAAACTTGGTACTTCAGCTTCTAATGTTATTGGCTGGATTCTTTTTTCTAAACTAATTTTAGCGCCAAAAATAACGCCAGCCAATAAGTCTCTTGTACCAACAATGGTAAATTTTAATTATCTCGAAAACGGCTCTAACGATTTTTTGTAAAAAAAAAAATCAGTACACTTTTACATTTTTGTCAAAAAAAAAATGTTTTACATAAAATGTTACCTATTAACGGTACATCCGATATAGCATTTTTTTAATCGACTTTTCGACTAACGGTTTAACGGATTTCGCTTTAAAAAAAATTGTACAGAAGATCCTTCAAATTTGTAATAATACTAAATAATATTAATAATAATACTAAAATGTTCGAAAATTATTTTTTTTGGATTTTTGAAAATTGTTTTTAAATTTATATAATTAAATTTTTATAATTAAATACTTAAAATTATCATACCAACAATTTTTAATGAAAAAATTACAGATATTTTGTATATACAAATATAGATAAAAAACGATCTGAAAAATATATTTTACAGTTTCGCCGTCAATTTTTTTTCTAAAAATCCGATTCGTTTCAAATTAAAACCAATTTTTTTCTGAAAAAAAACAGTTCCGTATTGAATTTCTTTTTCCAGTTGGATTCAAAACGGATTTGTACACTTACACTAGTTTCTCAATTGTTGGGTTGTCAATGAAGTTTTTGTTGTTGACGCTGTGTAGTCTTCGAGCAGAGACAAGCTATCCAATCTAGGTGGCCAATAAACCCAGCTATACGTTGCGGTGGTCTAGGCTGCGCAGTGCCCAACCGGCTAAATACGATGAGATATATTTGTCGACTGAAATATTCTTGCATCGTTAACATTGCACAATTGAGGGGTGTGGCTAACTTTTCCAGTGAGAGATAGTCGACTGGGGCTGACCGTGGAGCGATAGTGACCTCATGGTCACAGGTTCGATCCCTGCCGTAGTCTATGTCTTCTTATTTTTCCATTAAAAACCAATTCTAAAAAATAAATGTCATTCAATGTGTTGCTGGTTTACTCATTACATGCTGTTTAGGCATAGAACTAACAACATGTGATTGAGGAAAACTAGTATACCGATAAAATATGACAAAAATAAAAAAATTAATGCGAATTATAAGGGACATCGATAAATAAGACACGGAAATTTCTCCGCATTAGTTCAGCCGCCATCCCTGGATATAAAATCTGAGACAACAACCACCTACAGTCCCCGAATATCGCGCCACACATCTTTCCTAACATTCTTTCTCTTCCTTAACCTCACCCTCACGCCCGCGCTGTGTTGAAACATTTAAAGGGTATTCATAATCCCTTGAACGCGTGTAGATTATAAAAAAAATGAAGTTTTTATTTTGTGCAGTGTACGGAAAAAATAAATTAATATTATTAAAAAGTAAAAATATTGTTTAAAAACTTCTTTGAAACAATTATTAAAAATTGGATATAATAATTCCCCCGCGGCGGAATCAGAAAACAAAAACGAAATAATTAAATGATGCAGTAACAAATTGAAGATTTTTTTTTAATAGTTCGTTAAGAAGCACAAAGTATTGGTTTAAGTAGCGAATCCTATTTTTTTAAACGAAATCGAAATTTTGTCAAGTTGTGCATTTTATTGTATTAAATATTTAATTGAATTTGTTAAAAAGTAGGAAAGGAGACAGCTCATATTAATTTATGTTAAATATATTTTTTTAAGATCTTCAAATTTTAAATAATTTTTTTGCTTTGTATTTTAATTTTAGATTTAGATGATGAAGATTACAATATTCCAGCAACTTTTAGTTTTTCCCGCAAGTCTCGACCCACGCTTATAATTGGAAAGCATACTTTCCTACACACATCAAGAAAAAAGAATAATGGCAACTCTTGGAGGTGCGCACAAAATAAAAAGCATCGATGCAAATCAACAGCACAAACAAAAATGATTGGCAAAGAACTTAAATGTCGTTTGAAAAACACACATTCACATGATTAAATTATATTTAACATCAAGCAAGTAATTAAATTTAATTAAAAATTAACGCAATAAATACAGTATAGTAAAGAAGTGATATAACATTATAAACACTAATGAGTTTCCTAGTTCGCATATTTAATAAAATATTTAATAAAGGTATGTATTTATTTAAAAATATATATTATATGTTATATATTAATATATATTAAATTGTTTTACAATACACATACATATATTATATTTATTTAAGTATTTTTTAAAAAATCAATCCTCATGTCGCTTTTATTTACTTGTTCCTTTCCGATTTGTTATATCGAGGTTACACTGTAATTTTAAATTTAATTTTGCTACATAAATAAATATTGCAGTATCTCTAAATTTTGTGGCTACTGTTAGCTATTGTATTAATAATAAATAACAAATAAATAAAATTCGTGATTTAATACAATATACGGTAAATATTAACGACACGTAACTCATCGGTATACTCAGGCGTATGCGTACTTTTTTTTAGTACTATAAAAAAAATCTAAAAAAGATTAGAGAGTTTTATGTTCTATATATTCAGTAAATAACATTAAATTTTAAAAAAAATAATAAAGAATTTTTCCACTTTTTTAAACACACTTTAATAATGAAAAACCACACCTTTATCTATAGATACTACAAGATCAAGCGGAAACTATTGGGGTATTCGAAGTATCAGAAGTATCGATGTAAAGCCACTGTGGGTACAAAAATGATTTGCGGTTGAAAAAGTAAAATCAAATTTAAACATTTTGGAATAAAATAAATTTATTTGTATTTATTTAATGTTAGCTTAATTCAAGTATGGAATAATAAACATAGTTATATACAAACACAATTAATATAGCGTAGGTAGTATTATTAAATAATGTATGATTTATTTTAAATCATGAAAAGAATTACGAATATGTTGGGATTTTTACTAATTTTCAGTCTTAAAAATACCCACTTGCATTTGATACAAAAAATCTTTATAAATTTTATTTAAAACTATGTATTGAGATATTAAGATATTGTTAAATAAATTTAATACTTGTTCACTTATTTCATGTCCTTGAATAAATGATATAATGATAGGAGTCCTTTTTAATAAGTTCTGGATTTTTCGACATAACAAACTAGACAGCATTTCAAAAAAAAAGTGTGTCTTTTAAATTTTCAGAGTAATTTAAAATAAAAAAATTTTGATTAAATTGTATTTAAGCATATTTGTACGTATTAATTTTAATAAATATTAAATAAGTGATTTTTCTTTTTTGTAAACTTCAGATTGTGATGAATACAACATTCCCGCAACATTTGGTCTTTCGAAACGATCTCGGCAAACATTAATAATAGGAAACTACACCTATATTTATGGGTCAAAAAAAATGAACACCGGAAATTACTGGAGATGTTCGAAATATCAGAAACATCGATGTAGAGCCTCAGCCCGTACAAAAATGATTGGCAACGAATTAAAATGCCGCCTAAAAAATGACCATTCCCATGATTAAGGTATTCTATATGTATTTCCGTATATTTACCAATGAAAAGATCGAATAGTCTTACTAAAACTCCTAAAAAAAACTCTGAAACACTGTTAAAATGAAATTAATAGCACTTTTCCTGTAAACGGCTTCCAGAATGACAAAGTATTAGAAAAAAAAAAAGAAATTTGAAGTCTTAAATAAAATTATTTAATATTTGGGACTCACTCAATAATGTTAAATCAATGCTAACGCATAATATAATTTACGTTTATTGTCCTTATTATGGTTCGCGAAATGAACCAATCATCTTGCGAATGTTTTCAATCGGTATTAAATTTCGCCAATATTTGAAAGAATTACCGAAAAAATATTAGCGACTGTACATAAACGGTATTACCGTTAGCGAATTAAAAAGAACCAAGTTCTAAACCAAAAATTAATTTTAAAAAGCAGTATTACTGAAACAGTTGCAAAAAAACGTAAGATATTAAAAATAACTATTTCGAAATTTTATAATGAGACTCATTGTTTTAGTATGAACAGACCTTGCTAAAGGCTTGGCAAAATTGTGCAAACGTTTGCAGCGGAGCTGAATAGTTTGGCAGCATCTTCTCGAAAAGGCAATGAATGGAATATGGATTTGTTAATAATTCAAATAACACATTTTGAAACATTGCATTTAATAGTTACATATATTTTTGAAATTGACACTAAATGTTTAATTGGGCTATGACAATGACTATGATATAAACGTGTTAGTCACATATATAACTCACACTTTCATCATTGGAACAGGCAGTTAAGGCTCTTTTAAACCTTCAAAATGCCGTTCTTCCAACACCGGAAATTTTTGTAGAAAAAAAATGAGTGCATAGCAATGTGTGTTCCATGAAACAAATGTAATATTTAGAAAAAAAATGTCTACATATCTTACTCCACAAATTTTACATGTTTTAATACTACTTTTAAATAAAATACTTTTTGTTTCAAAGATATGTTACCAAAATTAACCGCACACATTAATATTGTATTGTTTTAATAAGAAAAATAACCTTGAAACAAATAGTTTATTTCAATACATTCACCCTTATTGGGAAGATCAATCGATTGACGGTTGATAGACTTTACCAATTCAAATAAAAATCGGTATTTTGAAAATTAATTGATAAAATAGGGTTGGGGTCAAAACTCTACCGGGGTCAAAATTATTTTAACAAAATTCTGCTTTTAAAATTTTGCTTTCAAAATTCTGCTTTTTAAAATTCTACTATCCTAAATTCTGCTTTTCAAAATTCTGCTTATCAAAACTCTGCAAATAATAAAGATAAGCTCTTACTATCTTTAAGACCAATTTGTCAATAGGCAGTTAGTTGGTGCATATTCTCAAGATAGAGCATAAATCAGTTTTTCATCAGTCAGAAACAACTTAATCTAGGGATAAATTTATTATTTATGGAATAAAGTTATCTGCTCAGAACCGAATAAGGAGTTATTCTGAGTAATAAAATAAATAGCTATTTTCGATTTCAAACACATTTTCAAAAATGATTGCTTTGAAATAAACGTTAAACAAAAATTAATCTCTATGAAAGGTTCGATACTCGAAATAAAAGTGACGTTCAAATTAAATTATTCTATACATTGTTTTTTTCTTGATTGAAAAATTCGATGTTGTTTAAAAGACAAGCAAGTTTATTCCTCTGACAACTAACTGCATGTTTATCTGGATTGAAAAATTGGCTCTAAAAGTTTTTTCTTGTAATTTTTTTCATACTTAAGTTAAGTTGTTACTTAATTTTCTATATTAAAATTTTTCCAAAAAAAAATACTTTTTTTTCAAAAATTCAAAAAGCTGTTTTAAAAATTTTGAAATGCAGTATTATTTAGAATTCAAAGAACCTCCAGTATAAAAATTTTTATCGAAAACAGTTCAGCCGCTTATGATAAAGTGGAATATCAAAAAAATGCTTGTATATGGCAGGTCGTTAATAACAAAATATGTAAACAAAAAATGTTTACCCAAAATGTAGACCATCCTAAAGTAGTACACATACTTTTTTTTATCCAAATCGTTGTACCGTTTTCGAGATAATAAAGATGGTAAAAATATTTGCATGGCAAGTACCGTTATTTTTGGGGCTAAAACAACGATCCAAAAATCAATCTTAGACAATCGCCTAAAACGCCTAAGTGCCAAGTTACAGCCGCTTAGGCTGTAGATCGTTCTAAAGATAGATAGATAGACGTGTTCTCTATCATAGTAATGTCAATTTTGATTAACATCTCGAGTTCGGTTTTTTTCCAAATGCAAAATTTTCCTATACCTACCTGTACCTATATCGCAATTAAAAAGTGAAATACATTTTTTAAAAATAAACAGAAAATCAGTATTTTGAAGCCAGAATTTTGACCCGCTCCCGATAAAATATTGTGCTATCGTGAATGCCTTCAAAGTATTTCTTTTATTGTGAATGGAAATGTGCGTTTGACAAATGTTTTTTTTTTTGGAAGAACGTAGACAGAAAATCATTATTCAGATAATCAGAAAAGAGTATGAGGATTTGAATGATCCTCCTATCCAAAAAATGGTTAGAATGCGAAGAAGTTTGAGGTCCAATACTTTGAAATTGAAAAGCCAAATGTAAGTCTAATGGTTTCGATTTTCAGATAAAAATTAATTAATCTGTTCGTACTCTACTTTGTTTCTATTTTGTTTTTAACTTCCGGCTATCGAAGGAAGCATTTCTTGATCTTTTCCAAGAAATGAAAGCCCTGCTAAAACACTCCAGCTGTGCTAAGCATTTTGAAGCTAGCAACAGTGATCAGATTTCGTGGACATGGGAACTACCAGCTGAGTTTAGGAAATGATTTCAATCTTGGTATTTCACAATCAATTGCATCGTTTGTCCTAAAAGAAGTTTTTCATGTAAATGAAAACCATGTGTGCTCAAAATGGATAAAGTTCCAATACACTGAGGAGGAAGAACGTAGTCCAAAAATATATTTCTTTGATAGGAGGATGCTTGGATGGTACCCATACCCACATTAAGTTTATATGTCCCGGCAAAGATATTAAACACTAATTGACTGCAAATTTACGATTAAACGAAAAATAGACAGCTGACAAGAAAATAGATGAAAATTGTTCTTCAAAATAACGATTTTTTTCATTCACAATAGATTTTAAAACAAAATTCACAATGTATCAACAACTTTGACAGTTGACAGTCACAATACCATTTAATTAAATTGATTGATAAATTTCAATTATTAATTGATTCTTACAAAATCAAATTATTACTAGATGATTGTTTTTGAAAAATATTTTCTTTAGAACAAAATCATAATGTAAACGAAAAAATCAAAATGTCTAATTAATTTCATGGAATTACATCTAAAAGCCAGACTGATTGATATTATTTGTTGTTAATTTCAGATAATGATGGATACAACCATTTCGCTACTTTTGGGTTTTCAAGAAAATCTCGGCCAACTTTAATAGTGGGTACTCACACATATGTTTATGGATCGAAAAACAAGACAAGCGGTAGCTATTGGAGATGTTCGAAATATCAGAAGCACCTTTGCAAAGCTACTGCAAGTACAAAAATTATTGGTAAAGAATTAAAATGTCGCTTGAAAAATACACATTCCCATGACTAAAAATACTTTCAACCAACAGAAATTTTTTTATTAAAAATATTACATTTGCATTTATTTAAATATTATATTTATTAACATGAGAAGAATGTGGTGGGTTCAATATTAACTTGTAATTAATTTTTAAAAAAAACTAATTACTTACTATTATTAAATTATGCTTTGTGTATTTATTTATTTCTGATAAGTTTTTATTAAATATCTTTTCGCTTATTATTATTAATGTGCAATTATTATAATGTGTCATTATTTTTTAAAAATTAAATCTTAAACTATGTTTTATTTCTCACTTCTATTGTGATTGTCAATTGCAAAAATGTAAATTGATGATTGATAAATACTCAAATACATTTAACATTAAAAACCTACAAAATTGATAAAAGTTTTCATCATAGAAAATGATTCAGATCGTTGTGAAATACAAGAAAATCGATAATTACCAATGAATTGTTGCGCACTTAAAAAAAAAAGAGATATTAAAATCAAATGTCAGTATTTATCAATTATCAAATTAATTATTGGCATCAAATTACGATAAAATGTCCCATGGTATACCCATATACTTGCTCTGCAATTCGGTTTAAATCTTTTTGTAATTTCCGAGGCAAAAAAAATATTATGTTGTATTTTGTCATAGTATAATTAATTAAATACTAAATAAAAATAATAACATGTGCATCTCCGGAAGCCGGACAGAAGTGATAACTTAAACTAATCTAATGTCCTTTTCGATTGGTAATCCGGAAGAACTCTCCGATCCGGGATTCCAATCGAACAAGTTAACACTTTATTCTTGATTCTGAAGTTTAATGTGAGTGTATGTGTAAGGCGGAAAAAAACAGAACAACGTACAATGAAAATGTAGGGATGCGCTGCGATATTGGCAAAACATCGATGTTAGACGAAAAAAATATCGATGTCTCATCATCGATGTTGAAGCATGTGAAACATCACAGCAACGATGTTAAGATTCAAAACATCGATTTATCAGCTGAAATCTTTTGTCAAAGACCTAGTGCTTAGAGTGCTTAGGTTAGATCAGCGGAACTACGCTTGACAACTATTTATGTCAAATTGTATGAAGTTTAATTCCCGCTTAGTGAAAAAAGAGAAAAGAAAATTGGGATAAAAGAAATTGCTACAATTTTCAAAACAGTGAAGGTATTTTGAATTTATAATATTTATGCATTAAAAGCATCGATGTTAAGAAACATCGATATTTCTATATATGTATATTCGTTATTCAATTTTCGATGTTAACATCCATATTTTACAATATCGCTCATCCCTATACAACATTGTTGTTGACATTGAATTCGCTTTTGACATTTAGTGTTTGAATGTGTGCGTGCTTCTGGTTTTGATTCTGACTTCAAATCCAGAAGGAAATTTCTCTTCTATCCAGGAGAAGAACTGTCATTCGATACCAATCGAACAGTTTCAGAAGGATTCGGAAGCCTTCCGGACGACCAATCGAAAAGGCCATAAGTTGAACTATTTAATATTGAAATTTTTTAACTTGAGAAAAGCTTCAAAAGTTTTTGGTTAATTTGATTAATTTCAAAAGTTCACCGTATGCGTGAGGGTAAGGAAAGCCAGACAAACTGGCGTCGTAACGCGTAACGTTACGAAGCGGCTTACCCTCTCATAAGAAGTTATCACTTCAAAAAATATTTTGTTTCCAAAAATCCAAAAAAAAAAAACTTTTTTTTCGAATATTTTGGAATTATGTATTTAGAATTTGAAGCCGTGGAGCCGTTTATGGGAAAGTTGAAAATCAAAATTTGGTTGTATGGCAGGTACCGTTAATAACCAAATATATAAAAAATGTTTTATATCAAAATGTACAATATGCCTATAATAGTACACAGATTTCTTTATCAAAATGGTTAAAGCCGTTTTGAGGCAATTATATGGTAGAAACAATTGTACGCAAGTACCATTATTTTGGGGGTTAAAAAACGACTCAAAAATTATTATATTTGAGACAACCACCTAAAACGTTTAAAGTTAAAGGTTGAAAAAAAATCTCTTCAGTGGTTTAGACTGTAGACGATCTACAGACAGACGGAATTGCGGGACCCACTTTGTTTGTATTCTTCATCATTGTATTGTCAAGTTTAATTTAAATCACGAGTTTGATTTTTTTTTCAAATGCAAAATTTGCCCTCAAGTTAATCTCAACCGTATAGTTGGATATCACGTGCCGTAGATAAGAGCCGTCTAGATGCCACCAAAAGTCTGAATCTCTTTTCTACATATTATTACATATTATCAATATACATAAGATACCTTGACATTCATCAACTTAATTTTGCTTTAATTTAATTGACACATTTGTACGTATGTTATTTGAAAACCTCATTACGCCTTTTCTGATACATTTATCGATATACTTACTAGCACGTTTGTAGACGATGCCTGGGGCAATAACTCTGTGGAATACTGTTTTTAAAAATAAATGAAATTTTTCATCAACTTTTGCATTTAGAATGTCAAACAACGAATACAAATTGAATAAATTTGGTCTCTTAACCCCTCTAAGATATATACATATATTGTAAGACACATTTTTATTATTACCGGCATATACCACAATTTTAAGACCTTAACCTTAAAGATTGAACTACTGGAGCTGACGATATAGGCTCAAAACCACCACTACGTCTTTTCTTTTTAATTAATTTTCAAACCTAACTCGATGATAGGAGTCGAGCAGACAATTTTAAATGTTTTTCTTCTGTTTTAAAATTATTATTGCAAAGCTTGTATAGCTCATAGAGTAATGTTTTATACATCAAAATAATCGTCATATTCAGTCCTACTCTGCTATTCATCTGGGGAATTTTTCTTGAATTTTCACGCATCACTATTCTGTTATTCATTCGAAGTGAATCTTGTACTACGTTTCCACCGACCACTAAACCGAGATTTAAGTAGATCTAGCTAAATCTCCTACAAATCAGATGAAGATTTAAATTAAATCTCATTTAAATCTTCAATCGAACTACCCTACATCCATATCGAAATGAACACATTCATCGTTAAATTCTCTTCGGTTGACATAGATGAAGCTGCCTGTCCCACTTCTACATCATAAGAGAAAATGAAACGATATATGCACTTTGAATAGTGCTGTCAATATTAATCTACTTTTGGAGCGGTGGAAACAATTTTTGAGATTAGTAAATCTACAAGAGATTAAAGTTCGGTGGAAACGTAGTATTGTATACATTGGTAAAGTGCGGTATTCTGCTATTCACGTATCACTCCATACAATTCAAGCCCGCATATCAATTGTTGCGGATTTGGTATTTGGTTATGTCTGGTTGAGTGTTAAAAAGTTCGCGGGTCTAGAGATGTAATAAATTTGCTAGAAAACTCTGATGGAGTTGTTTATAAATACATCTTAAGCTTCAAATAACAAATTTTCTATTTAAACATTAAAAACAAACATCATACCACGTTTCATTAAGTTTTTTTTCCTTATGTCGTTCTTCCGTAGTTATGAATTTGGGAATTTCCTTTTTTATGTTTGTAAAAGGGGAAAAGTCCGATACTACATGTATACATACACATTTTTATCCAAACTTCAGTTTTTCATATGAGTATCTGTTATAAATGGTAATATAAAGTGGGGATAGTGCAGTTCACTGGGTTGATAGCAGAACACAAAGGCAGTGTGAAAGGGAATCGAATGGGAGGATCGAATATACGATTCACGTGGATAGGGTTGATTGTCTACTTATTATTTAAAGAACAAACAAATCTTTTCATAGAACTAGTCAAAAGTAATTCACTGATATGTGAATCTTCTCAATATTACAGTTTTCTAACGGTTGGTGACATTCTAGGAATCCAATTTTTTAACCAAACATTCAAGTCATACATACTCTATCATTCAGATTTGTAGGTCCACTCTCTGAGAATACTTATAGAATTTAACGCGCAAGAAGAAAGCTTCCCATAAGAAGTTATAACCTCAAAAATTTAAGACAGACAATTGACTGGAAGTATTGGTATGTGAAACACAAAGTTTTATGTGTTGTAAGATGTGAAAAGATTATGAAAATGTATTTTGTATAAAATGTATGTGGAACATGGCTCTGAAGTATAACTTTTAGTAGAGCTTAAGCAATTGTTAATGTTATGTGATTTATTTGTAAACAAATGATAAAAATAACGAGTAAATAAAAATAAATAATTTTTGGAATTTGGACACAGTTTTTTTTTTGTTTTTTTTTATATATAAATTTCGATAATTGATCTCAACAATGAATACAAATTTTAACGAAAATAAGAATGATTTATCTAAATACATATTTACACTTGCACGGATGCAAATTTTTCTTTTTCCCATCCTATAGGTTTGGCCGAACCGATAAGATAATCGGGGTGAAAATTGGAAAATCTATGTATATACTGGCACATAGTTGCTTGTCTCTTAATGTTTATAAAATTAACAAAAACTAACTAATAACTAATGTTTTTTTTTTCTTTTCAGATATAGATGATGAATATCAATTTATTGGCATATTGGGCCTATCTGCCAGATCACAGGCAACCCTTATAGTTGGAGAGCATACGTATATAAATAGATCGAAAAACTCTTGGAGATGTGCTAAGTATTGGAAATATAGATGCTGCGCTGGAGCAATAACCAAAATGGTTGGCAAAGAACTCAAATGCCAATTAAGAAATACACACAATCATATCCACAGATATACAAAAAAGAAATCTACATGAATTTATTATAACCAAAATTTTATACAGATTTAAAACAATACTGTATTTATTTATAATTTACTGTGCCTGTATTACGAATTACGATTAAGTTTTACGATAGTCGCTTTTTTTTTACTTGCGATTATAGGTACTATAAGGCAAGTTATGCGTTCGTGAAAAAAAAGATAAATTCTAACAATCAAACATGACATTACGATCATAGAGAAGACTTAAAAAGTGATCGCCAAAAAATTCTGTCTGTCTGTCCGTCTGTATGTATAACGAGCTACAGCCTAAACGGCTTAAGCGATTACCTTCAAATTTGTTATGTGTGATTATTTTGGCATTCCTCAGAGGGGAAATTGAAATTTTATTTGCAGGCCTAAAAATAACGGTACCTGCCATATGACCTTGAAGGAAAATCTTATTTTTCTCTAAAACGGCTCCAACGATTTCGATAAAAATGTTTGATAATTTTTTTGTTGGTAATAGCTAAAAGTCTATTAACGGTACCTTTCATAAAACGTTTTTTTTTTTATTTTTGGCTTTCTCGGTAACGGTACATTGGATTTCTGTCAATCTGGGAAAATCTAAGTAGCTAAATTAATTTAGCATATCAAAATTTTGAATAACTTTTTTTAAAATTAAAATTAATTATTGATTTTTTTTTTAATCAATATTTTTAAAACTAATAAAAAAAAATGTAAGCTTTATATTCACACGGATATTAATAAGCTCTAAAATATTGCATACCAAAATTTCAAAAAAATTATGTTTTAAAAAAACAGGATTTCATCAAAACCCGTCCTACAATTTTCGAGATACTTTTTTATAAAATTTTCATTGATCCGTGGCATCTAGTGGCGTTCTTCGTTTTTTCGAAAAACCGATTAAAGTGTTAGTTTTGATTTTTTCCCACCTATACACCATTCACTTTCTTTATATACATGTATGTTTGTACATATTTACATTATTACCCTCCTAATTTACATGATTAAAATCCATTTAAATATACATTTGTCGGTAGGTACCTATGTAACTATTCCTTGAATCATGCAATCGACAATTCATTATACTACGAATCAAGGTAATATTACCTACATGGGCTTTAAATCTGCATAGGATAAATATATAGGCTATCTAGCTACCAACAGCGTCATTGAGTAACACCAAAGTTGTTAGCTACAAGAGCAAGTTTGTACGATCCAGTCGTGCATTTTATTTTAAACGATACTCGTTTTCTCTTACGACTGCGCTTGGCTTTCGTATTTGATTGTTTCAACACATAACTTTAAGTGCGTTCCCGTACTTTGTGCACAAAAATGTGAAGACTGTCATTTTTGCAAGAGTGGGTGTAAAAATCTCTTAGAGCCCTACAAATTTTCACAAAAGTACGGGAATGCTTTGAACAACAGTTTTTGCATTTTTTAAACGTCAACGTAAAAGTGTATTTTTGAAAATTTTTATTAAAGATTTACGTGAAATTATTTCTTAAAATAACCAATTTGATATCACAAATTTCAATTTATTGCACGGATAAGCCTGACCAGACTATAAATTCCATTATTTTCAACTTTTGTAACGATACACTTGGCAACTGACAGCTTATGTATTGTTTTTTTTTTTTTGTCTTTTTTCCTTCATTTGACAATCTTCGTAATTTTGTCCAAAGAAATTTCTTAGACTAATGGCCTTTTCGATTGGCCCTCCGGAACACGTTCCCCCAATAAAACACCTGGAAACAATTTGACTGTTTCTGAATTGTATGTATCACTGTATTTGTGAAAATTAAATCAACAAAAATCACATCGACTAAAAAGAATTTCCAAAACACTTGATTTCAATTTAGATACACATTTTCTTGTATGAAAAATAATTATATCTTGCTTCTTTTTACCTTATCTTACCAGAAAAGTAGTGTAAATTCAATAAGCACATCGAAATTACACAACAAAACAACCCGATGATTTTGACATTTTAATTATGTGAGTGGATTAGTGATTCTGTTTTCGATTCTGAAATGAAATCCAGAAAAGTTTTCTGTTCTGTTTAGAGTAACAACTGTCATTTTGTGGGGGTCAGAACAGTTCCGGACGGCCAATCGAAAAGGTCATTAGACTAATATTCGCAAACTGGGGAAATATTTTACTCTCTCATGAGCGCTCTCTTCTGTGAAAAAACTACGAAAATTTGGATTACGGGAACAGGATTTGACTGTTTTTCGTAGAAATTCGTAGATTTTCGCAGTTTTATTGAGTACGGGAACACACCTTTTTTGTATATGTATTATTGAAGGAATGAAGTGAATGATTTTTTTGTATTTCATCGTTTTCTTTCGTATCGCTTTTTTGGCTTTCGTTTCGTAATTTGTAATACAGGCCCAGAAATTAGTTTTTTTTTTAAATAATTCATGTTGTTTTATTAATTTTAGAATTAACAACGAATCAAAATAAATACAAGAGTACCTTTTCACAGTTTTTTTTTTATTTAAACAATTTAATTGATTTCATCTTTAGTAAAGAGCTTTCAGGTAACGATAGTGATTGCAATCAAAAAATAACAAACTTGAAGACTAAAGTACAAATTGATGGTAATATTATATGAAGTAAAAAATGTAATCTTTCTAATTTATGTTAATTTCAGATTACGCTATGGTTACAATATTACTGTAACTTTTTCTAAATATATTCGTAGTTGCAGGGAAGAACCAGGTATGTTGAGATACCGAAACTAAGTTATTTTAAAGAGTTAATACTGAAGCCATGAAATAAATATATGTATGTACATATATTTAATTAAAATTAAGAAGAAGCTTTGCATTTAGAAAAAAATCGTAGTCGATATTTTAATCAAACTTGGCATTACGCTGATAAAGAACACCAAAAAGTGATCCGTCAGTCTGTAAAACGATCTACAGCCTAAACGACTGAAGAGATTTTCTTGAACTTGGTACTTAAGCATTTTAGGCGATTATCTGAAATAGATTTTTGAATCGTTTAAGAAATTAAGAAATTTTTTATATATACCTTTAAATTTAATATTAAACGACTTGCAAAATATATTTAGCCCTTTCTACTAAGAATCTTATGTATAAAATTTGATCTAACATAAGAGCAAGTACGTGGAATCCTTATTTATTTATTTAAATAAAATAAAAAATGTAAAACAAATATATTGGAGACACGGTTATTTTTAACATTATTTTTTTAAAAAATCATATGTGAAATCAATAAGATTATGTTTTCTTCTTAATTTTAATTTTAATTAAAATAATATATGTAGGTACTATTTGTTAAGTTTTGCATTTGAAAAAAAAATCGAATTCGAGATTTTAATCATATTTGAAATTACGATTATTTATGGATAACACCAAAAAAGTGTGTGCCGCAGTTCTGTCTGTAAGTCAATCTACAGGTTAAGCCGCTGAAGGAATTTTCTTCAAACTTGGTACTTAAGCTTCTTAGGTGATCGGCTCGTTTCTTTTATTTAATCTATTTTTTAGCCCCAAAAATAACAGTACCTGCCATTCAGTTGTTTGTACCAAAAATGGTTCATCTTAATTATATCAAGAAAATTGATATAACGATTTTGATACAAAAAAAGATTTAGTATGTATTCTAAATTTTGGTTTAACAATTTTGTATATAAAATAGTATTAACGGTACCTGCCTTATAGAATGTTTTTTTTACTTCGACACTCTCATAAATGGCTATAATAATACTGCGTACTAAAATTTTCGAAAAATAATTTTTGGATATTTGAGAAGAAATATTTTATAATTCAATATTTCGAAAACGGAGGGAAGATTATTTTTTGAAATTATGTTTTTAAGTTTATATTATTAAATACTTAAAACTGCGACACCAATTTTTTTTTAGAAAACAATTTAAAAAATTTGGTATATACAAATTAATTTAAAAAAAACGACTTTACTCTCGTACTTGCTCTTATATTCGATCACATCGCATTCACAAGATTTTTAGTAGAAACAAAGCGTGACAATGACGCAGTGGATATAGTGCTTGACTGCTAGACGTGTGGGTTCGATTCCCACACTAAGCAGCATTCTTTTCTATATATATACTTAATTCTCAAATCCACTGTGCCAACACAAAATTCTTTCCTATCTTTCTATTCTTTCTAACTAGTAAATTCAGGTTGCATTTAAAAGACCTTAGGTCTTACAGACATATAGTTAAAATTATAAAATTAAAAAAAAACCTAAATAAATGTTTATAGTCGTTTTTTACTTAATTATAAGCAAAAATTATTTAATTTTTTTGTAACAAAATATTGGTATTGTAATTAAAAGTATTCGCAAATATAAATTTAAAAACATAATTTTAAAAAAAATTCACTCGTTTTCGAAGTATATTTTGATCGAAATACGTGGAGCCGCTTAGGAGAAAGTAAAATATCAAAATTTGTATGGCCGTTACCGATCATAGCAAAATATGGTCAAGAAAATTTGGACCAAAATGTGGACTATACCTAAAGTACAGAGACAGACAGGCAGACATACAGACGAAAACGCGGGACCCACTTTTTTGGTGTTCATCGTACATTATCGTAATTTCATGTTTGATTAAAATCTCGAGATGGATTTTTTTCTTTAAATGCAAAGCTATTATAATTTAATTGCAAAACCTTATTGAATGTGCGAAATTTTCGCACGGGTCTTCTGGTTATTATAATTTTCCATAGAATATATCTAGTATATAGTTTAACATTTTGTATAACTTTGCTCTATATACCTATAATTAAATTTGAACAATGTGCATATATATAAACTGTAACGTACTTCTATCTTACCGTGTTAGCATACATATGTACATCTTGAAGCAAATAAATAAATACAAAAATAAATAAAAACTTGAAAATGATGTTTACCTAAACCGACGTTTCACTACTATGTGTGAGTAATTCTGTTTTCTATTCTGAAATAAAATCAATTCTGCTTCAGGAGGGGAACTGTTATTCTAAATCTCAATAGAATACATTCAGAAGTGTTTATAAGCATTCCGAACACTTGTGGATTACTGGCCGAAAACGCCATAAGCAATAATCAAATTTTGTATAATAATGTCGAACTCCTTAAAACCAAACTATACTTTTTTCGGAATACAATTGAATTACATATTCTGAGAAAAAATCGATTTTATGTTTTCAAAATACATCTTGGATTTTTAGCAATATTTAATCGACTTTATATGCACACTAGCAATATCTGACATTTCTTTTACGTCAAGTTAATTTTTTTTAATTTTCTCGATTTTATCGTCAGTTAAAAATGTGACGCATATCCGGTAGATATTCGGTAATCGGTATGCGACCTATCCGGCTTCTTTTATAATATTCAGCCTGAGCCGAATAATCTTTTTATATCCGGCCGAATAGTGGTTTTTTCATAAAAAAAATAACAAAATATTAAGTTTTATGATGATTGAATATTCGGTATCCGGCCAAATTCAAAGTAATTCAATTTTTATTTTCTTACAATTTCAAATTCCATACAACCATTCCAAATCGATTTTTTCCAAACTTTTGTCTTAGTTGTAAGGAATTTGAAAAATATCAGATCACTAGTGTGCGCTTAAAGTGTATGGCGCAAAATTTTAGTCGATTTAGTAATATGTTAAATCATTTTTAGTATGATACTAGGCTTAAAAGAGAATTTTGCTAATTTTAAACCAGTTTAGTATCGTACTATCTTCTTAAAATTTTACTAAAGTTAAAATCACAAAATGGCTACTTTATTTTTTTAGTATCGTACTAAATCCATATGCCACTTTGACATTTGCAAACGTCAAAAAGATATGTTCGCTTACTTTTTTGCACTATTTTAGGCGTTTTGTGTTGTAGTTTATTGAGAAAATAGATTTAGTATGGTGCTAGTTAAAAAGTGTTTAAAATAAGGAAAATATTAGTAAATTGCTTTAGTATTAACAAACTGTTAAGTAGTATCATGCTAAGCCCTTAACATCAGGCTGTTTAAAATTTTGCGCCAATGAAATCTGTTAAAAATGCAAATTTGTTTTTAGAACATAAAAACAAATTTGTTTAAAAAAAAAAATCATTTGGTTGTTAAACCTGTTCAACAATTATTTCCTTACGTAATATGTACAACACAAATACATTTATATCTATTATTTCTTTTATTTACTATAATACACATTTCTTTTTTTATATATTTGGTAAAATATGTTTTTAAATTATATAAAATTATCTTGAGATTTTTTTTTATTTTTCGCAGATAAAAATACTGAAGAAACCCAATTTTATTTTCAAGAAAGCAAAAACACAATCAGTAAGAACATTTGATAAAAGAATCGAATCCATCTAATACATTCCTTTCAGGTACATTTGACAATTGGGAACCTTCTGGAATTGTTGTAAAAAAAGGCAAAAACAAAATTTGTAAGACTATTGCGACAAAATATAATTTAATCTTTCTTGTGATTTTAGTCTTTGTTATTTTTTTAAAATTTCAGATTACGATGGTGACTACGACATTCCTGCAACTTTTGGTTGTTCTAGAAGGTCTAAGCCAACATTATTAATTGGAAAACATACCTTCTTAGCAGTCTCAAAGAACGCTTGGCGATGTTCAAAGTATTTTAAGTTCAGATGTAGAGCTTTAGCCCAATCAAAAATAGTTGGAAAGGAACTTAGATGTAGAATGAAAAATACACACAGTCATGCATAAAGCTTTACTAAATATTTTAACTAATTTTTTTTATAATTCAAATTAATTGTTAAATGAAGTCTATTACTTTTAAAATTTAGTGATACCTACATAAAAGCCATATATGTACATACATAGATATGTTTTACATAAAAGCATACAAACACCTATCCGATTGCATATAGATTCGTTTAATATTTTTGTATGTTTGTATGAATTTATCGAATATTTTTATTTTGAGAATTTATTAACTATTACTTAACTATTGAACTTGTTAAAAGTTATAGACTATTTACAAAAATACAAGACTACTAAAATATATAAAACTAAATTTATTTTCAAAAGAAGTGTGTTAAAAATGTAAAAAAAGAAAATGACATGCAAAATTTTCTAATCTAAAAGTGAAGTAAAAATTAACAAAGTAGATACAGGCGGTCAATTCCGTGAAGCGATCTGTAAAGATGTGAAGTGACAAATTTTATGAGGCTTTCACGTCTAATTATATTCTTGATGCTTGAAAAAGGGAAGTTAAATGTCAAAAACTGTTCATATGATGATTTTTTTTATACAAGTCTGTAAAAAACAGTAAAAACAGAAAAATGCCGGACAAGAACAAACGTGGTTCAAAAGCTTCTGTGTGTCAGAAAAGTTTTCTAATCGAATATTTGGAAGAAAGACTGATTAATTTTTTTAGTAAGTTATATTTATTTTAATACGAGTAAATAGCAAAATTTTTCAATCAACAGATTCAGAACAGCCGACGCGATGGTGCTCATTCCCGCGGCAGCTATTTGTAAACTACACGCAGAGCACTTTAAAATCCTCACATGGCATGAAAGCGCACTTATGCGTTGAGTGTTTTTCAGAAATGGTTTAACTTCATCTATTAAACCATGTATAAATCTATTAAATCCGTGGATAAAAATTTGTTTCGGAAATTTTTAAAGTTCAATAAAGCTCTCCTCCCTTGTGACTTCGAATGGATTCTGCCCATATCGCGAAGAGAACGCCATAATAACCTCACATTATAAGTAGGGAAAAATAATTAATTTTACTCGAAACGGTGAGGGTATGGAAAACAAAAGGCGAGTAAAATTTAAAACAGAATTTGAAAAATGCAAGTCGCCTTACAGAGAAACCTACAGAAAACTTTCTTATAATTATCAAGCAAAACAAAACAACATGAGGTGATTCCTCATACGTTTCTTGAACTCATTCAAATAAATGTTTGTCAAAACATGTACTGAGCATATTTTATCAGAGCCTTTCACAAATCGTTTGAATGTGGACAAAACTTTAATATTTGAAAATTTTTTGACAATTGGTTCGTTCGTTGAACATTATACAGGGTCGACCCAGGTTTTTTTTGGCAGCCCCAGGAGTTGTCTAAAAATTTAATAATTAAAACTTAAAATATGCTTAATTTAATTTCTTAGTGCATTTGCTTTGGCACATATAGAATGTGAAAGGTTTCTATTTCTGCGTATAAAAATAAATTTGCGTATTCTTTTAATTTCCATTTTAAAAATTACAAATTGTAAACAAAACAAAATCCACAACAAAACGAATGCTTCAGATTAGGGATGAGCGATGTTTATCTAAGTATGTTAACGAAACATCGATGATAAATCGATGCTTATATCGATTATGAAGGAAATAATATAAGAAATTCTTTAAAACGTCGATGTTTTCGATTCTGTAAATATTAATACCGATAATAAGTATTCAATGTTACATGGATGTTATCTCAATATCGCTTATCCCAGATCTCAACACGGAATTTGTTTACCAAATCGATTACTGGGCTCAACGAACAAACCCATTTTATTAATTTATTTTACAAATTGCGAATCTGATTGTCGTTTTTATTTGGCAATCCGAAAGCCTTCTGGACTGGGCTCTTCTGAAAGTGTTCACTTGGAGAAAAATTACAGTTTTGACTCTGAAAAGAAGATAATTTTGCTTCAGAAGCACTCACAAATTCATATACTTGAACGTCAAACTCGACCGTTGTCACTTTTTGTATAATAGGCTCTCATGAGTAGCGAATCGAACTTAAAATCTTGCTAGGTTCTATTACGAATATCGATTCGCTCCAACTTACCTCGCTTTAAATGTCAAAACGTAGTGAAATTGATTATCGAGGGATTACAAATAGCGAATCTTCGCTAATTTAACCCATGTACGTGTGATATACTATCGAATCAAAATATTTAATGATAACGTTGGCGAATTGTTGTGCCGGGAAACATTTTCTATTTATTGTTGATAAAAGTTTCAAATTTACTTGTATTAACCTGTAGCTAGTTATTTTTCGTAATGACCGACAAAAGAAAAAGGTATTTATGTGTAAATTGTGAATATTGTTAAATAAATAAAAATAATGACTTATCATAAGGACCAATGCAAAGCAATTGCAAAACTAGTTAGTTTGAAGAAAAACCAAAAAAATTATTGGGAACAATTTCCTGTTGAATTAAACTCTCTTGAGACTCCCATTCTTGATGTTAAAGAGTTGCATTCTTTAGTATAAAAATGTTTTATTGTTTGCACCTAAGATTGTTTTTGTACATAGGTTTGGTTGGACTATAAGTTAAAGCTGAAACAATAATGACAGTTAAGTTAAAAATATGACTGCAACTACTGGCGGGCCATGCTGCCAAATTTCGTTGTCGCCTGACACAGTTGACTGTGAAAGTCCCGAACCGAAATCATTACCGACACGGTTTTGCCAGCAACTACTCCCAAGAAGTCTCAATGTGAAAGCCAGTTTTGGTTGGGGACATTCAAAAAAGCATCCTTGTTTAATCGGAAGTACAAAATAAATCTAATGGAAGACAAACATTGATTTTTTTGAATAATTAATTTAATTTTGATGGCTTGCAAATTGTTCGGGAGTTCTAAGTTATTAGAACTATAACGAATGTTTTTTCTCAGCCGGCCCATGCAAATTTTTTCTTGCATTTTCGTTTCAAACCCAATCACCTCAAAAAATAAAATGTTGCTTAACGGAAATTGTCTTTTTTTTTAATTAAATCGTCGAATTTAACGCAACACAAACAGCATTTGACGTTTAACATATGTTTTCTTATTGGAATTTATTTTTGGCACCATTTATTTTTAAGCGAACGATGAAGTTCGCTATTAATAATACTGTGATAATAATCGAAGTTCGCTAAATTGTTCGCAACTTATCGAATGTTCGATTCGCTATTCATAATGAGGGCCATAATTGTGCAAAAAATATTATTTTTGATTTTGGTTATGTTCAAATACTCAATTTCACATTAAAATTCAGAATCAAAAAAGAAGTTGGAAAAAATGTACCTATCACTTAACAGTTTCATAGTTCAGTTTATGTTTTTTTTTTTTAATTGAATTAAGATTACATTGCAGGAAAAAGCAGTTATGTTTTGTGTTTTTGTTTGCTTTTTTTGTATGAATCTAATTTTGGTAAAAACTAATTATAACAAAAATATGTGTTGTGTGTTTTTTGAAATCATGTAACGTAACCCCCCTTTTTGCACTGGTTTCTTGTATCGTTTAACAAGGCGTTTTTCAGGAATGTAACCCAGCTTTAATTGAGGCCTGCCTGTACTAATATTTTTAAACAATTATACACTAGCAGGTACCTTCGTTTTTACCGCCTCTCTATCCCACGGGAACAGTATTTTTTCAGATTTCATCCTGAAAAAAATACTGTACTCTTCTTTTCTGTACCCCTGATAATGTGTATAAAAAATTTCATGGTGATCGATACAGTAGTTAATGCATGAACCTTTAATTTTTCCGGGATAAAAATACCCTTTAAGTCAATCCCGTGCCTCGTGCATCAACCCACCTAATTTCATCAAAATTCGTTGAGCCGTGATTGCATAACAAACATCCAAACATACAAATACATTAACATTTATAAATTTAGTGGGATTAAACAAATTATTAATATTAACTTATGTATGTACATAAATAAATTCTTATTAAGATTTTTTGTTTATCTCAGATAAAAATGACGATTTTCAAATCAATATTGACATCAATGCTGAAGAAAACACAATTGAAGCTCAAGAAAGCAAAAATACACTTTGTAAGTTTTAACGATATTTTAATTAAATCCTTCTAGTAAAATATTCTTCTTTCAGTTTATGCTCATGATTGTGAACCTCTAGAGACACTAGAGACTATTTGTCACAAAAAACAAGAAAGCAAGGGAAAAATTTGTAAGATTATTATAATGAAATTATTGAATATCTCTTCTAAATTTCTTTGGCTTTAATTTCAGGTTACGATAGTGATAATGAAAATTACAATTTTCCAGCAACTTTTGGGTTTTCACAAAAATCCAAGCCAACCTTATTAATTGGGAAGCACATATTTTTAAGTGTTTCGAAGAACTCTTGGAGATGTGCCCAGTATTTTAGAATGCGATGTAGAGCTGTGGCGCATTCCAAACTGTTTGGTGAAGAACTTAGATGCCGAGTGAAAAATGAACACAATCATATCTAAATTTGTTTTAAAACTTTTATTTAAAAAGGCTAATGAATTTCGTTTGCTAAAAGGAAAAGGAAAACTGATAAAAATAAAATAATTAATAATGTTTATTAAGTGGGATGTTTCGTCATCCGTGTCCTTGTTCCTGTGCAAACAATTATCAGAGAAATCCGTTATTTAATGATTATTGACTTAAATTGTGTTGGTTTACTTGGCAAGTTTGCTTCTATTATCTAATTGCTCAATTTTGAATTTAAGACAGTAATCATTAAATTTTTAAATTATTGACCAATTTTAGTTGATACTTATGTTATTTTGGAAAACTTTTCCTTCGGCTATTTTGGTCACAATAATTTTAGTAATGAAACAAAACTAGTTACATTAACTTTTCCCGACGTTTCGACAGGGATTGCTGTCTTCTTCAGGGGGAACTTTAAAATCTGGAGAATGGGCAAACTCGATAGCCGTCTTGGCCGCCGGATTTTTTGTGTTGATGTCAGATTTGTGATTCGACATACGTTGACGTAGAAATTGTTTCGTCATGCCAATGTAACATAAATTACAGGATTCATCAATTTTACCCTTACAGTTGATCTTATATATAACATCCGTGCATTTATCTTTGTCAGGTTTTACCTTTAATTTGGTGAAAAGGTGTGCAAGCGTTTTATTTGATTTAAAAGCTAACCGAGCATCTCTCCTTGAAGTTTTCCGTCAAATTGGGAACATAGATTACACTGTTGAAAAAGCCGCTAGGTTTGCATTGGTGACGGGGGATTTTCTGATGATTGTATTTTAACAACAAGTTTCGAATGACTACAATCGGATATCCATTATTTTTAAGGACTTTAATGATTTTTGCTGATTAGCCGAGTGAAATTTTTCTAAAAACTTTGTTTATTAGGTTGGAAGCCGTATTGATTAAAATATGTTTGGCCTGGTTGGAACGAAAATTGATAATTCGTCCTGAAGCCGTATTTTTTTGATACCAATCAAACGAAAGATGGTTTTGGTCTCTGTAGACTTTGACGTCAAGAAAAGCTATCGAGTTATTGTTTTCTCTTTCAGCAGTAAATTCTAATTTTTGATTGAATCCGTTCAGGATGAGCAAGGCATCATCAATTTTACTTTTATCCAATACAACAAATAAATCATCCACATACTTAACGATAAAAGTAGGTTTGTCTTTAAAATCAGCAAGACACTCATCTAATAAATAATCCATCACAAGGTCAGCAATGGTGGGTGAAAGAGGGTTGCCTCTGTCATCTGTGTCATCTTTGAATTGTAGAAAATTGTTTTCTTTTATGCAAAAATCAAGAATCTCGATAAATTTGTTCAGGTTTATCCTGGTGTGTTGGCTAATGACTTCCCATTTCTTTTTGACTATATTTATCACTAACTGTTCTGGGATATTAGTAAAAAACGATACTACGTCAAAGGAAACTAAAACATCATTCTCACATAATTTAACTTTTTTTGCTTATAATCATTAAATAACAGAATTCTCTTATAATTTTGAGGTTCTTCCATATTAATCTAATTAAAATATTTGATATTTAACATTAATATACTTGGCGTACTTCTAGATCTCACTATTTTTCAAGGCTGACTTGTTGCACAAAGGTTTTTGTTTAAGAAGAACTTGGCTACTTTTTTAACATTTATGATTTTTGTTTGAATTCATTACTTTTTGCAAAGATTCCATTGAAATGATAATACATCATTTATAAGAAGTGGGTGGATGAAACGCCCCTGAATTAAAAATTTCATAATTTCAACTTTCTTTGTATATAATCCTGCACCAATCCGAAGTGCTCTCAATATATTCAATATTAATTATGTGAAAATGGGCGGATGCCACACCCTCTTAATTTAAAATCTCAAAATTTAAAATTTTGCATTTGCTTTCACTTCTATCCCTACCGCACTACTAAATTTCATCATTCTGTGATAATCAGAAGTGCTCTAAATAAGTCATATCAATTTTATAAAAATGAGCGGGTCAAATTCAAACAATTATTACATTTCATATACTTTTTATTAACTCTGATGAAAAATGTGTTCCAAGGGATTTCTAAGAAATTTGGGTTGCTTATTAAATTCGCGGACGGTTATAAGGTTTATTTACATTCACCAATATTTTGACGTTTGAGTCGAAGGCTCTTTCGAATGCTCGCTAACTGTAATGCCGATTTAGATCATTCACCAAAGGCCACAATAAGGCTCTAATTATATGAGTATACGTTTTCAAATTAGGTTCGTTCGTTGAAGTTTACTCAGGGTCGATCAAAGTTTTTTGACAACCCCATGAGTTCTCAAAAAAATCTAGAATTTTCGGTTCTTAAAAAACACCCGAATGCCATTAATGTTTATGTAGTTTTAAAGAAAGTTATGTTATTCCTTAGTGTTGATGGAAGAAATTATGTAAATTCGTTAAAAACATCGGCGCAAAATTTTAAACGATTTAGTAATAGGTTAAATCATTTTTAGTATGATACTAGGTTAAAAAGAGGATTTTGCTAATTTTAAACGAGTTTCGTATCGTACTATCTTTTTACTTAATCCATATGGCATCAACTGTCAGTATATCAGCAATGGACCCGAGGGGCGCAGGTTCGAGTCCTGCTGGTGTATGTTTTTTTTTGTAAATAATGATGTTAAAATAATGAAAATATAAACATCGAATACTTATTTAGAGTACATGTCGGGTTTGTTGTGTAAAGTGGGAATGGAGGAGTGGTAAAGGTGCTTACCTATTGTATTAATTCCACATTATTTAACTGGCCCTAGTGGACCTATAGTGTGGCCTTAGAAAGACAATTTGTTTTTTGCCAGTTTATTTGCATAGCCACTGTCTGCTATTTGGGGAAGGCCTTAGAAGGCCAATTTAGTCTATACCTGGAAAGAGAAAAAGGGTTTAGTAATTTACCTTTTGTAGATTGACCAAAATGAAATGACAATGAATTGAAATAAAAGTTCTTAGTATGCTGTTTGATCAACTTTATCAACTGTGTACTTTATTGACATTTTCTTACTCTATTTATACTTAAATTCTTAACCTATCCCTACCAATTTACATTTTATTTTCCTAGTTCTACAACTTGCTACATTAGCATTACTTTATTGCAATTATCTTCCCTACTATGGGCATGCTAAATAAGCATTCCTCAATATTTTTTATTAATATTATTTAAATGCAATATTTATCAATTGCTAAATGAGCATTACTCAATTATTATTATTACAAATACATTTCCTACGCACATGTTTAGCGTCATGCAATTTCATTGACCTTGAGGGCTTGTTTTCGGAAAAGTGCATTCATAATTTAATTGCTAGTCATTGACACGTGCACTTTTTTCATACCAAAAGATCGCTTATGGTTTCAGTGCATTATTTGTATATACCACCCGATCGCGTATCGTTTGGCTCAATCACACAATTTTGTTGTTGGTGTCGACCTTGATAATAATTTGATATTTATTATTATTTCTGTTTATTAGGGAAGGTCGTGGTCAGATTATTATTTTAATTAATTGCTTGCTTAGGATGATGCTGGTTATGTGAGAGCTTAACAATTTTGTTTATTATGCGTCTCACACAACAGGTTTCCATCAACATATAATTAATTTACAACACAAACACAATAATTGTGTTCATCAAAATTCAAACCCTAAAAATGTTTTGCTATCTGCAGCATTTTACTATTTAACAAAAGTTTTAAATTTTATGAAAAGATGGTAGACTACTATGTATATAGTAAATTGTTAACTAGTGTTAAGGCCTTAATAAAAGGTTGTTTAAAATTTTGGGTCATCGATTTTTCCGATTCGATTATTATAGAAATCGATTTTTTTTCGATTTTTCTCATGGTTTTCGTTTGGTAAATTTATATTTTGATTTAATAATTTGTTTTTATTTCGTTATGAATCGAATACGTTTTCAGGTTGACTTTTATTTGCTATAGTATTGGTGAATATTTGTGTCTGTCAACCAGCTAGCGGTATCAGCTGTCTTACAAACTGATGGATAACGATTATGATACATAGTGGTGCTAGTAAGAGAGGGGTAGATCTGTCGAAAAATCCAGATCTGCAAAATTGATTTAAAATCAAAAAATAAATCAATTTTTTTGGCCAATCGAAGGCGAAAATTGTCAAAATCAGTTTTTTTGACAGATCCAAAACAAAAATAAATTGATTTTTGTTACCAATCGAAAACCAATCGAAAATCAATATCTTACTTCAGATCTCGTTCGTGCTTAAAACCTATATCTACTTCAGAGCGAGCACGGCAATTATTCACCAGGCCAAGTTTAGCTCAGGTTTTCTAAAAAAAAAAACCTTTTTGGGGCCTCTAGGATGACTTCAGGGACTTCAAACCTATATTATGTCTTCGCCTTTAAATCTAAAGCTGAACCCACCCTATTTTCCACTATAAATTAAGGAACTATCATCGAAAACAGTTTTCTATTCTCCATATGATTTTAACTAGTTAGGTATATGAAGAGTTTAGTTTTAATACATTTATGGTTTTCATCGCTACTTTTATACGAGTAAAAAGTGATCCACTAAAATAGAGCTTCGCAATATTTCACTAATCATCAGATCAAAATTAAAATAACATGAGTACACTCTGGCGTATACGTATTTTTTTTTACATTAAAATACACCAGAAAGTTGTTCGTTATACTAAATTTATAAATGTACAGTGGATCCCAGCTTATTTGATACAGCGTCCCTAAATAGCGTTGTAACTTCACATTCAGGAAGGATATCAATAAAATTTGGATGAAGGTTTTAAGGTCCTTGTTCAACGAACATTAACCGTTGAACAGAGTTATTAATAATATACCACATCGTCCCGAAAGGGGAAAATAGCAATGTTTTAAGCAAAAAACATCTCACTCGATTTACTCTATTTGATACACTTACTTCATTGCACGCCTGATTTTTGCGGTTGGTCGTTTTTTTTCTGTCATTTAAATTGTGTTTGTAGTCTCATTTGACTACATAGTTCTTGGAAGTCGAATAGCCAATTAAAAATATAACTGGTCCTCGTACTAGTATCGAACAGCGGGAACTGGTCATAAGCCATTAAAAGAATAGGAAATCAGTTCGGGAAATTGTGAATTTGTGAACTTAATTCCATCTACAGTGCAGCATATCGGTTTGTGCATAAAAATCGGATTGAAGATAAAGGAAGAAATGCACCAAGCAAAATCTTCAACTCTACTGGTGAACGGTATATTGTCGATATATGTATTGTGCGGAAAATAAAAGTTAATCCGATGTTATCGACTCCAAAACTGGCTACTGAAGTTCAGCAAGAACTAGAGGCACTGACTTTTGGAACACCATAATTTTTGCAGACGAGTCGAAGTTTAACATATTTGGTTGCGTTGGTTTGGCGTACGTCTTGCAGAAACCGAATACAAAGTTTAAGAAAGAGAATTTGAAAGCTACTGTAAAGCATGGCGGAGGTATTGTGATGGTATGGGAACGGTTGCCGTGTTGGTAGGATTTTACCAAATTTGGTAGGTTTTTTCAGCTGTGATATGTTGTAGATTTCAATTCAATTTGGTAAGTTTTTACATAAAATATCAGAAACAAAACTTTTTAATAATGAATTGATTAATCTCTACATTATTTTTCAATAGAAGTACACCTGCAACTACAGACTAACTGAATCAATTAATTGTGTAAACTGACAGGTTAAATTAAAATAATATGTATTCCATTTGGTTATTCAAACTTTCTAATTTGTTAGAATACAAAAACATGGATAGGCATTTTATCAAAATAGTTGAATATGAAATGAAAATTCCTTTAAGAATTTTTTATTACAAAAAAACATAAAACCGATTACGAAATCCAGGTTGGGTCTAGCAAATCAAGGACTCCCACATTGCATTCAAACAGGTGTATTTCAAAAATTAAACTTGAAAAATTTGTTCATTACAACCCCTCAAAAGTTTTATCAGATAATGAAGTATCCATTGTAACCTTGGTATACGCTTTTACATTTTTATTTTATTGCGCTATCGGGGTACAATAGAATCTTCTAAGACTTTCTAAAAACAATTTGAGCGCTACGATAGAAACTAATCAGTTCTGGGCCAAGAATTGACGAAGCTCAAAACGGACTCATATACGGCTCCATTTTTCATTTTTGAATAAAAAATCTTTGTTTTTTTTTTAAAACGGTTGCACGATGTTTTTGAAATTTAATTTTGGAATTTACATCGTTAAATGCTTATAATTGCCATACCAATATTTGTTGTATAAAAATGTTTGTATCTATATAACAGGTGCTTTTTTAGACATGTGGTTTTCAATCTGGTTATACGAGTTGGTCTATTTGAAAGCTGTCACTTGATTTAAGCTCAGTTTGGTTTGCCATTTCATATTGAATAGACTTACTCCTGAACAACGTTTGCAAGTCGGGCAAATTTATTAGCAAAATAATGTTTTATGAGGCGACCTTTGGTTCTAACAAAACGGCGCTATATGCCATACAGCCAACGAAAGAATCAATTTATTGAAGCAAACTTTTAGTGAGCGGATTATCTGTCGTCGTGGGCCTGTAGCGTGGTTCACGAACCATTATTATAATTTGGTATTTTTCATATTATAAATGGCAAACCAAACTGAGTATAAATCAAGTTACAGCTGTCAAAAAGGGCAACTCCGAAAAAAGTATTGCCACATTGAAAACCACACGTCTAAAAAAAAGCACCCTTTATTTTTGTATACCTGTATTTATCTGCTACTAAAAATCTTGTGCTATTGATTGATTATGTGCGATCGAACATAAGAGCAAATTCGTGGGATCCAGTCGTGTATTTTATTTCTTAAATGCTTTATATGCTCTTTATTAAAAAAAAAACTCAAATTAAGCTTTTGTAGGTTTTTTCATTGAGTTAGTAGGTTTTTTCGGACAACTTGGTAGGTTTTTTTCATTTACAGCGGCGACCGTGGGTATGGGCCTGTATTTCTGCAGCTGGCGTGGGGAATTTAGAATTTATTGAGGGGGGCATTGATAAAAATGGTTACCTCAATATTTAAAAAAACAATCTGCTCCAAAGTGCCGTGAATCTGGGTATACGCCAACAATTCCGTTTTTATCAAGATAACGACCCGAGGAACAATTTAGAAATTAAAAAAAATCCTGGATACAATCATTCTTGGGCTCTTTCGCAAAGAGAAGGAAACAAAATTGATGTTCAAGGTTCCAAAAATACATTTTGTGAGAATAGTGTGTTGAAATCGTTACATTTTGCTTTATAAGAATTTAGGATATATACTTTTTTCAAATTTTCAGATGTTGATAGTGAATACAACATTCCTGCAACTTTTGGCTTTTCCAAAAAATCTAAGACCGTTTTGTTAATAGAAAATCATTAATTTTTAAATGTCTATAAAAACTCTTGGCGATGTTCACAATTTATTAAGCACCGATGGAAAGCTACTGCTCTTACAAGAATGATTTGCAATGAACTTAAATGTAGATTAAGAAATACTCATTCACAGTTTTGCATACCTTTGTATGCATTGTAAAAGAAAGGCATGAGATGTCTCAAAACATACGGCGCTTCCTAGCAGAGTAAGTATAATTCTGTGTAGTATCTAAAAATCTGTATCAAATTTTACTTTTACGCAACCTTTATTGTTGAGCTCCTTAAGCTGCACATTGAGAGGGTTTAAAATTATTGCAACCATTGGTGGAAAAATAGAGTTAGGCAAATTGCAAATTTCTCATGAGAATAAAACTCAGATAAAGAAAAATCACCCTAGAAAACCGTTTGGCAACAAGAGAAAGCCAACTGGGACGGTTTCAACAATTCCTTCAAAAAATTGAACTGATTACTATGGTTCCTCGATAGTGACGTATGCATGGTTTTCTCTGAGGTAAACCGGAATAAGTTTCGCCAAGCTAGAAGGACTTGAAACGTTCACATTCAGAGAACCAAATTTTTGCATGACCAAAAATTAAGGCAAAAAATTCTACAATGTCCAAAGGTAGTAAAAATGTTTGATAATTTGTAAAAAAAATATTCGAAATTTAACTTCCAACGGTCGTCTTTAATGACATCATTTTCGTCAGCTCTCGTGAAAATGCCAAATTGCTTGCAGCGCAGTTGCCAGAAAGTGTTTTGACCCCCCAGTGCTTGAGAGCGTAAATAATTTCATGGGGCGAATCCTCTTTCGCACCCGTACAGTTGCCGTTGTGTTATTAATTTTTATTTGCTGTACGTGAATAGGTGTAAAACAATTTCTTTGATAAAAGAACACATATTTAACCATAAAAGTACATTCACCTACACATAAACCAAGTAACCGCTGAAATCTCTAGCGAGTTGTCTGACATTTCATTTCACTCACTCACTTCATCACTTTTACTAGTGGTGTTTTTCTTTTTTAGCTCCGAGTAAAGAACTCAGCTGTCAAGAAAATATCTGTGTTTCTTTTTTAGCTCAGAAACATTCAATCTCTCAACTCGTGTTTCTTTTTTAAATCACAGCTAAATCAGGGCATGAACCATAAGCTCTGAATAAAATGACCTATCAAACGGAGCAAAGTGCTGGGCGCGGCTAACTTTACTCATAATTTTAACAATCATCACTAAAGTAAAACCAATTAAAAACAAAAATGAATTCGGAAAACGGAAGCTTTGGATTTGCTGGTAAATAAGTTTTAATAAAAACAATTATAATAATATATGACAGTTCTGCACTTAAGTTTATTTCAAAATTAAATCGGAGATATCTGACCATGCTCTACTCAGATCTAAATCGGGTTACTGAGGCTCTGCTCAGAGATCTGCTCGGAGATAAAAAAGAAAAACGCCATAGCTGAATCGATTCTTAATAAAAAGTGACTCATTTCACTCACTCACTGTGGTTTCGAATTAAGGAGGCTCTACATGCATTTTCATCTTTCATCTGCATCGCCATCTGCAACAAAAAAGAAGACACAATAATAAAAATCATCCTTGTGTGGTAGAGAGCGGAGACACAAATGCACATCATCTTCATGTATGAATATTATACGAAGTATGAAGGAGGCTTTACATGTATCTTCTACCATTTTTACACTCCGCGAAACAAGTGTCGATAAGGTTTTATGGTCGTGTGAAAAGGAGATATACCGACATAGTATTTCGATAAATATTGTTCCGGTATAGTGTGCCGATATGGCATGTAAAAAGGTTCGGAATGGTTTACCGATGTGGTTTGATGTTTTGTTTTTATAATTTGCCTGTTGCTGATTGTTTTGAACTGAGAGAGTGAATCCATGATAGCTGAAAACGATAAATGTATCTCGTTTTAACCAGAAGTAACTATTCTGCTTGGAAATGATTAAAGATCATAACGTGAAAATCTATTCAAAATAGTATCCAATGAGTTGTAGGGCAGAAATAATTTTAAATCATTGTCCATTTTTACTTCAACAATTTTTTTTTTTAAATTTGACAATTGATTTTTGACAGCCCCACACCGGCATACATTTTGTGTAAATGTCCATATAGAATCGTATTGCTTTGCCGGTAAGGTGTTTCGATACTGGCGTGTAATAGGGGTATCTTCATCTGCATCGACATCTGCAAAAAAAGAAGAAATAAAAAAATCATACTTTTGCGATAGAGAGCGAAGACCTAAATGGTGATCATCTTCATGCATGACTGGGATCTCTTTAATAGGGAATTAGAGAAAAGAATGAAAAATTTCAATGCTGCCAAAAGCACTAGAAACGATAATGACTGGGAGGTATATAAAACTAGTCAACGAAAATTTAAAGCAGAAACGCAACGAGCGAAGCGAAGCTCATTGAGAACTTTTTGTAGTGAAATCGAAGGTACAAACGAATCGGCCAGGCTATGAAAAATTCTTTCCAAGGATTCAATTCCTCTGGGATCTTTTAAAACACCCACTGGGTGCTGGACCGAATCCTGTAATGAGACTCTTGAGCACCTGATATATACTCACTTCCCGGAATGCGGGTCATGTGACAGCAACCCGGAAACGGAGTCCTACACGGAACACACTGTACTATCGGATATTATAACGGATGAAAAGAGCAGATGGGCAATCCATTCCTTTACTCCCTATAAATCCCCTGGCCAGATGGCATCTCCCCAATGATGCTACAGAAGAGCGAAATCCAAATAATACCGCTCCTGAAACACATATTTCTTAACACTTTAAAATTGGGATATGATCCTTTAACATGGCGCAAACTCAAAGTGGTTTTCATTCCAAAAGCTGTAAAACCCAGCCATACAGAAGCAAAACACTTCAGGCCTATCAGTTTGACATCGTTTATTCTTAGAACATTCGAAAAACTGATAGACCTGCATAGTCGCGGCACTCTGAAACTGGCTGATTTATCTCCAGTTGAGCATGCTTCTACAAAGGGATAGAGTGTAGAAACGGCACTTCACAGCGTCGTCAGCACGATTGAGAAGACACAGAATTACAAAGAATATTCCCTCGCTGCGTTTCTTGATACTGAAGGAGCTTTCAATAATGTGAATAATGAAGCAGTAAGAACAGCTCTTATAGACAACAAGGTCGATAATTCAATAACAGATTGGGTTATGCGCATGTTGAAGAACAGGCAGATTAACTCCGAATTGGCAGGATTACAGATAGGAGTGGTGAGGGAGCACCCCACAGGGGGGTGTTCTCTCACCACTTCTCTGGGTGCTAGTTATGAACACAATCCTCCTTACTCTCAAACACTGGAGTAATGGTAGTAGCCTATGCTGACGACCTTGCGTTATTAGCGACATGTAAATTCTTATCCACTATCAGCGAACAGATCGAATACGCTCTTTCTAAAGTAAGTAGATGGACTAGAAAGTGTGGTTTGATGGTTAACCCGTCAAAAACTGAATTGGTCCTTTTTACAAACAAAATAAAATACAAAGTTTCAGAATGCCTTCAATTGATCCCGTTCAAAATTTCAGATCAGGCAAAGTATCTTGGTGTGATTCTAGACAGAAAATTAAACTGGAGTCAGAACACTCGGAAAAGAGCTAAAAAAGGAATAATTGCATTCTATTCCTGTAATAGAATTTTTGGGAAATCTTGGGGACCGAGTCCAAAAATTATCATGTGGATGTACTTGGCAATAATCAGTCCAATATTAATATATGGTAATTTGGTCTGGTGGAAAGCAATTGAAAAAAGAACAAATCTTAAAACCCTGACAAAAGTACAGAACTAGGGTACATTGGAATTACGGGGGTCATGAGATCCACGCCAACTGCAGGGCTAGAGGCGATAATCAACCTGAAATCCCTAGATCTTTTCGTACAAGAATCCGCGGCATATAGCGCCTTAAGGCAAATCCAGACTAATATCTGGAAAAACAGCACAACAGGTCACGCATAGATTCTTCAGAAACATCTGGGTGATAGTATTATTACAGACTATAAAACACCCGAACTGGACTTTCATAAACCATTCCAAACTGCCATTCAACGCAGAGAAGAATGGACGAACAACCAACCCTACACCGGTGAGTCAGCGATAGCAATCTATACTGATGGCTCCAAAATGGACAATTGTCTTGGTTCAGGCTTTTTCTCGGCATTTCTTGAGTTAAACAACTCAATTAGGCTCCCAGATTATAGTAGTGCCTTCAAAGCGGAGGTCCTGGCAGTGAAAACAGCTGCAATTCAACAAGAGATCCCTTCGCTCCCTTATAAGCATAATCACTGGACATAATCTGCTGGAATATCATAAATTCTAAATGAGGACATGAGGACACCTCACACTTTCTATGCCACTGCTCTGCACTCTGTCACCAGAGAAAGAATCTGGTATGCAGCTACTTCTTCAATAATTTGGAATAGCTCTCTAATATTTCAGGAATTAACATATCGAACTTCGTCAATGCCTCCAAATGGCTTGACTGATTCAGAGGACACCGGTTTATATCGAAAAAGAGTGACTACACTCCGGGTAACACAATTGATCTACATTGATCTAAGTGTGACGATAACGTCATCAATTGTCAGCCCAATTACCTAACCTAACCATGTATGAAGATTACAGGAAGTATTAATCTAAAGATTACAGATTATAGTGAAGATGAACATGTTCATCTTCATTATAGTATTTTCATCTGCACCATAATTTGTTCCGTTCAGGCAACGAATTTTCAAGTTTTTTTTACCATTTCACCTAAGTTTGCTTAAAAACAACGAAAATAGTGGTTGGCAATGGCGCAATGGATAAAGTGGTTGATTGCTAACTGGGGGGTGTGGGATCGATCCCCACACTGGGCGCATTTTTTCTATACCTGCAATTTTAATTGGATGCCACCAATGTGTTAAAAATGAGACAGTCAATACCTGGTTCTCAAATCCACTGTGCCAAACTAGTGCCGTGCAACACAGGTTGCATTTAAAAGACCTTAGGTCTTACAGGCATATAGTTAAATTTAAAAAAAATAGCGAACATTTTCTTCTCAAAACTACATTACAGAACGCTAAGAACATGCAATTGTGAGATGTGCCAAGAGAGTTATAGTAGAGTTCGAGTAAGACAAGGGGTCACACAAGAAAACTGGGGCCCAATTCCGCAAGCGTGAATGCTTTCCTGTGTAAAAAAAATATTCACCCTCAAATTATGCGTGGATAAATTTTCCTAACTGTGTACACGTTATCTGTCAAATAAAAATGCATCGCACCCTTGCGGAATCGGAAAAATGTATGTGTGCACAACTTTCTGTGTACACAGAGAAAACTCACGCTTGCGGAATTGGGCCTCTGAGTTGCCGGCAACTGGGAGTTTGAAGGCGAGAAGGGCAAGAAGCAAGGGGAATGGAAAAAATCTCCCCGGTCAAAGATTTGAGGGAGATTTTTTGGCGTTTTGCTATGCATTCCAATTAGCCCAACAAAATCTTCCCAGTTTCCACTTCAGTTTCTTGGTGCCAGTTTTTTCGTGTGAAAGCTACAAGGCAATTAAAGGAAAACGTCAAAAAAATCTCCAGCAACTGGTTTACCTGTGTGAAAGGGGACTTTGTTTTATATTATGGTCCCGCTCTACTTTTCTTCAAGTCTGCAGATGCAGATCCATGTAAAGCCTCCTTTAATCTGAAGATTGCAGATTATAGTGAAGATGAACATGTTCATCTTCATAATAGCATTTTCATCTGCACCATAAAGGAGGCTTTACATGCATCTGCATCTGCAGACTTGAAGAAAAGTAGAGCAGCACCGTAATATAAAACAAACATAAAAGTAAGACAGGGTACATACTAATAACTTACTCGAACTCTGCTATAACTTTCTTGACACATCTTATGCAGATTCATAATTCCTATAATCTTCATACATAAAGATGACCTCCATTTTGGTCTTCGATCTCTATCGCACAAGTGTGAGTCTTTTATTTTGTTTCCTCTTTTTTTGCAGATGTTGATACAGATGAAGATGAAGATACATGTAAGGCCTCCTTAATTTGTTCCGTTCAAGTAACGAATTTTCAAGTTTTTTTGTTTACCATTTCACATCATTTGTTGAAAAACAAAGAAAATTGTGCAAATTTTTTCACAAAACTAAATACCTGAACGCTAAGAACATGTAAATATATAAAATTAAAAAATCTGGCCAGTTGGGGAGAATCGTGCTTCTAAAAAAAAAATGCGGCGACTTTCCATTAGGGGAGCACGCGTAGAACTTTGATTTTTTCTTACAGTGAGCTAGGGGTCTCTATAGAACAGCTTTAAAATATTATGGTGAGGAAACACAGTTAAATATAATTAAAAAATGTTTTAATTGTCAATGTTGGCCTTTTTAGTACAACACTTTTGTGCAATTTGTCTTTAAATTAGAACGTATTTCAACACACGGATACTTATATTCGGTAGATTTATTATTAAAGATAATAACTAAAACGGTTATAATATGAAAAAATATAAGCTCTTCTATTATTAACATATTTTTAAAATTTGCAATATAAATACACAATATAAAAATTCGTGGCAACGAAAAACTGTTTTGACAGTTCTTGTTAATACTTCCCTCTGGCAGTGTTCTGATAAGTTTTTTTTGTACTTAGGTACTTTTTTTTGGGGAAATTTTAATGAAAAAGTTTTTAGATTAAAAATACAAGTGTAGTTTTTTTCAATAATAAAACTTACGAGAAAACATTTAACTAAGTGAAATATCATATTTTACAAAAAGTAGTTATGCATCACTTTTAAAATACATATGTACCTACCTATTTACTCTCAGTAAAAACCAATTGCAAATTAAAAAAAAAAAAAACAATAAACAAAACGTATGTATAGATAAAAACCTACTTGTGTGAGGTTTTTCTGTAATTAAGTACAAAAAGCTGGCAGGCTGCCACCCTGCCAGGAGCAATTATAGGATTTGGGTTGGGGTCAAGGTTAGTTCTATGCAAAGTTTTTTTTTAGGATTTGAGATGAAACAAAACAACAATAGTACATAGTTTGGGGAGAGTACGATAACTATGGCGCCAAGATATAATAACGGTTTTTGGTAGAGGGGCTTAATACAAGCATTTTTTACTATGGTAGGGGGGGTCTATCTCCCCTCGTTTAGGCGGGAGGGGCAATTTTATAAAAATTTACTTAAAATCTTTAAAAAAATATTAAAAAAGAACGGCAGCACTTACAGTTATAAATTATACCTTTTTCAAAAGTCCGAACTCTACAATTTATAATTAATTTTAAATAAAGTTGTTTTAGTCAATAGTTTTTTAAATAATTGACTTCAAAATCAAAATTTATGAAAAAAAAGTTACAAAAATCACTTTGAATATTTTTTTTCTCATGATTATGGATATCGATAAAAAAATAATTGATGTAGTTAACTGCTCCAATTATTTTTTTATTAAACACAGAAAACTACTTCTTTTTATGTCTTCTAGTTTTTAAGATATGTAATTGAAAAATAGTAAAACTATACTTGTTCTTTAAACCCAAAAGATTCTTTAATTTTAAAGAAACTTTGCATATAATAAAATTTTCACCCTCCCCAAAGCCTATAGTGAGCCCAAGCAGGGGGGTTGCAGGGGGGCAGCATGCCCCCCCTTAGGCATCTCACTGTTTGCATCGTAAATTTCATATATACCTTTGTGATTTTATTACAGTTAATGCGGTTATTTACCAACCGAACTTTGCACTTTTTGAATTTTCCACGGTCATTAAAATATCACAACACAGAGGTGGAGTAGACGTTTTGGAGGGAATTAACCCGATTTTTTCTAAAAACGGGATACTTTTTTCGTTTGTTGACACCAAATCCCCAAACGAACAAAAAATCGAAAAATTATTTAATTTTGGGTGAAGAAGTGGATGCTTAGCCGCCATTCTTAAAAAGGAAACACTACTCTTTCAAACGTTAAATGAAGAATGGCTTTGGTAAACAATAACCTGCACCAAACCTGTATAAAAATAACGGTACAAACATCGAATGCTTGGTCTTGCTTTTTATGATCTAACTATATACATACTTTTTACTGTGGCTGCATTATATGTGTGTACATAGTTATATGCATATCTATTTATGACACAAACATATGTGCATATTAAGAAACTATGAGAATTTGCTGCCGTTGTGTTGTCGTAAAGGTAATGCAAATTTTTTTATAATGCAATAAATTTTCATGCTCAAATATATTAAATGTTTAAGTTTTGGCCAAGTACCTAACCGGATATTTAGAAAAAAGAGATTGAAATGGACATGACATATGTACATACGTTTATGTATATAATATCAATTATTTTTTTTAATCCAGATTCTTTACATGCAAAAGACATTTTACATGCACCCATCTGATACAAAATTATTTCTTTTTTGTTTTTCAATTTTCTCAAAAACTAGAAAACATAGAAACGAATAGTTTTCAGTGTTTGATTAAAAAATAATTGGAACACTTAACTGCATCAATTACTTCTTTATTGGTATTTATAATCATGAGAAAAATAATACTCAAAATGATTTTTTAAACTTTTTTTTCATAAATTTTGAGTTTGAAGTCAATTATTTCAAAAACTATTGACTGAAACAACTTTACTTAAAATTTATTATAAATTGTAGAGTTCTGACTTTTGAAAAAGGTATAATTTATAACGGTAAGTGTTGCCGTTCTTTTTTAATATTTTTTTAAAGATTTTAAGTAAATTTTTATAAAATTGCCCCTCCCGCCTAAACGAGGGGAGATAGACCCCCCTCTCATAGTAAAAAATGCTTGTATTAAGCCCCTCTACCAAAAACCGTTATTATATCTTGGCGCCAAAGTTATCGTACTCGTGCCCATAGTTTGAAACCAATTTATAGTATCCCAAGAAAAATTCCCATACCACAACACTTACCATACCGAAATTGCATACAGTCCTCTGTGGATTGGTAAACACCTGTCAACATAAAAAAAAAGTTGTCGGTAGTCATCATTTGCATACATTTTGTATGAAAAATGAAAACTTTAAAAATTAATTAAAAATAGAAATAAAAGTATCCTCACTTTAAAATTGTTATAATTATTTTGGCCTATTCTGTCACATCTGTTATTCTGCTATGAATTTTCTTTTATGATGCATAACAGATCATCACCATAAAAGATATTTTATAATTGTTATTCAGGAGTTCGATCTTTTATAAAAGTCTGTTATGTAACTTCGAAAAAGAAAAATTTATACGAACAGACCTTAAATCTGCTATCAAATTATCAGCTGTGGTAGGTAAATAAAGAGTGTGTTTCTTTATTCATTCTGGTATGTCCAGAATATTCGGAATACCAGTTTTGCGTTTCTTTATTCCATGGAATATTCCTGATAAACTATTTTGTTGTTTCTTTATTCATTCCGGAGCGTTTGGAATGCATTCTTTTTATTCCATGTTAAACACGGAATGAAAAGAATATTCTCGGAATAACCATCTCATATGAAAGCAAAACAAATGACAGCCAAAGACGAAAACCAAGTAAGTAAACACAATGGATGACCAAACATTGTTTATATTTTTATTATTGAAGTAAATATATAAATAACAATTAAATGTGACTTTTCATGAATTAATAGATTAATAATAATTTATTTTTACTATTTTCAATAGAGATATCTGTTTCTTGTTATCATCATATCACTTTAAAACAGCTGATTAAGTAATCTTTTTTCTTTTCTATTCCGGAGAGAATTTTTGTTTCTTTATTCATTCCATTCTGGATATTCTAGATAAACATTTCGTCTTTTCCATCCATTCTATTCCTCATCCGGAATAAATAAAGAAACACACTCAAAAACTCTCGGCAGTAGGCACTGACTAATGAAAATATTAACCTGCGCAATTATCGTGTTTTGTTTCGCGTAGATAAATAATATATAATCTTTGCAATTTGTCCATAACAGTTCCTGAATGTATTATATCCAATATATGAACTTGTGTAAAACGAACTCCGGCATGATAAGCGACACTTTCTTTTACGTTTCATCCATCAAATTTGTTCTGTGCTTTCGTGTATTCAAATAATTAGTTTGAAATTATTTACATGTTTGTGCTTGTTATTATGTATTTTAATATATTTTGTTATATCTGTCCTTTTACGAACAATTCATTAACAAAATAAATGTTTTTACTTCATATATTGAAATCTTTAATGATAAAAGTAGCAAAAATGTGTCTTTTATTCTTTTATGATTCATAAAAGATTCCATAACAGATTGTGGCATGCTGAATACCAAAAATACAGTTCGTAAAAGAATTGTTGAGAATTTCGAAGTTTTGACAGCTCATTAACAGATTTCATAGCAGATTTAGCATGCAGAATACCAAAATTATAATTCATAAAAATTTTTTGACAGCTTAAACTTTTGTATGAAAATTTATAACAGAATAGCAGAATAACAGAATAAAAGATCTCGCCGAATAGACCCAATTGTTTTTAAGCATAAATATACCGAATAAAAGTATCCCAGTGTTAAAGTTTGTGCTCCTCTAAAGGAAAGTTCAGCCAAAATTGCTAGTAGGTTCGCCGCCTTAGTTTGATAACTAAACTAACGTATTAATAACCGAAAATCAGATGGCGCAACATTTGTTATTTTTCTACTACAAGAATAGTTGTTGTTTTCCTAATTCAATTTCCAAGCGTCAAAATCAAAATTCTAATTATTGTCCCGTGCCTTTTATTTAAACAAATAAAGTGCAACTTTGAAAAATTTTGTGAAATTATGTTTAGGAAAAACAAACATTAGTTACGTGGCATTAATTTTCAGAGTGGTCATTCTTTAAATAGCTTATACACATACATATTTCTCCTGAAATTATTGTTATTTAAATAAATATATAAATCTGAGAGAGATCTTCAAGTATGAAAGATAAAATTCACACATAAATAATCTAATTTTCTAACAAAATTTCCATTTCAGGATTCGCATCTAAAATGGTTCGATAAACTAATGCAAACCTACTTAACTTTAAATAAAAAATATATTTTGTTTTATTTTTTGCAAAAAACTACGAAATTTTTGTTTTATTTTTACAACTTATAATTTATTCTTTAGTTCATATTTATTTATTCTTTAGTTTACTTTTCACGTGCCTTATTAGAATGCGTCTTATTCATATTGATTTTAATTTTCTTTAAGGAAACGAAACTAAAAAGAAAACGAAACGTCCTTGGGAATCCAAAAAGGTAGCACAACGCAAGCCTGTTGCCTGTAAAACCATGCTGGAAAAGTTTACAGCGGCATTAAGATTGGAACCACAGAATGTAGTTTATGCGTCAACCACCAAAGGCGGGATGAAGGTTCTCTTTGAAGGACATTATTTTAAATATGTCTATAAGCGTTATGAGTGCGGAGTGTTCCAGTGCTGCTACAACGAGAATAACGAGCAATGCAAATCTAGAATCATTATAAATAAGAACCATGTTTATCCACTGGACGGCGTGCATAATCACTACAATCACGCCACAGATAAGAGTGTGACTTCTGTGTTGATAGAAGCAGGAAATGTAATAGATGTCGAAGATAATATCCCTCACGATGTTCCACAGCTTGATACCGATTCGAAAAGCTTGAATCTGGCTGAAACCAATGAGTTTTTGGTGATGGAAGTGAAGGAATCAGTGGCCGATATAAATATGCCTTCTCTAGAAACTATTACACTCAGTGAAGACTATCAGCTATCAAAGAACGAAAATGAATCTGAAGAAAACGATGTGGTTGGGAATGAAGTTTTGAAGAAGGATGCTGACGATCTACGAGAAAAAATTAAAAAACGGCTACAGCAAGCGCTAATGAAGAAGAAAAAATCTATTTAATGCAAAACATGTAAGTTTTTAGTAATTGTGTAATTGTAATTTATATATTAGTTTAAAAAAAAAAAACTTAATTCTAATTTACAATTCAATCTTTAAATTAAGTTATTATAAAGAAGATAGGTATTTTTTGATTTAAATACATTCAGTATAGATATAATTTTCACCCTATAAGGAAGAATATTGAAAAGTTGAAAAACTTTATATAGTAGGTTGTTTTGTGTTTTAGCTCGTCTGTACAGCGGAAGTTGGAAGTCACCAAGATTTCTCAACAAGTATCTATTGTTTGTTATGTACTCCACATTTCTCTGTAAATAAACTGGATATATTTTAATGACCTTGAATGTCCAACAACAACTTGAGTGCTACCACCAAGTTTTTTCACAATTATTTTAGGCTGGAATTATAGCTATTTCACGACTTGCCAAGGTCGATCATCAGATTCCTTTGCTCTAGTGGTGCCGATCTACTTTTTCATTTTAATTGAAAAACTTCTTGTGCCTTCATCGTGTATTAAAGAATGACCAGCGACTTAGTAGCGATGATGGCACAAGAAGTTTTTCAATTAAAATGAAAAAGTAGATCGGCACCACTAGAGCAAAGGAATCTGATGATCGACCTTGGCAAGTCGTGAAATAGCTATAATCCCAGCCAAAAATAATTGAGAAAAACCGTGGTGGTAGCACACTCAAGTTGTTGTTGGGTATTCAAATTCATTAAATGATACGAAAAAGTGCTTTAAAAGCAAGTATGTAATCATACAAAACTAAATATAACTGGATATATGTTATGTCTGTTTTAAAAATCATGATAAGCGTATTAAATTTGAGACGCTGATCAACATTTAGCCATTTTAAAGATAGTAACATTTGACTAATTGGCGTCATTCTATCACGTTTTAAAATTACTCTCATCGCTTTATTTTGCAAAATTTTAAGTTTATTTTGATTACCAACACTACTCATGTATATTATCGACGAACAGTAATTGAAATGAGGAAATTATTAGTAGTTTTTTTTTTTGGAATTCATTTTTATTTATTATTACCTTATAATTAAAGCTAGACAAAAGGGAAGCGTACGAATGGTCGACAAAAAAAATGTCGACTTGACAAATGAAAATGTGTTGACTGTTAAAATGTCGACTGAAGTTTGACCGACAAAAAAAAAGTTGACATTTTAAATGCAGACTATCTAAATGTCGATTGTAAGTTTGTCGGTAAAAATGTCGACTGCTATCCAAAATACAGTAAAATAAAACAAGAATGATCTCTTTTATGTGGAAACTAAATTTTCTTATTAATTCAATGATATAAATAGAAAACAAAAACAAAAAATCATAATCAGCCCTATCACAAATTCCATCGTAATCGAAAAAATGCTACTTACTTTACTTTAGATGGCGCTTACAAACCAGGATGGATCACGGCCTCAACCAGCAAACCTCTCCAGCTAGCCCGGTCCCTAGCTAGCTGCCACCAGTTACGCACACCAAGTTGGTTGAGGTCTTTCACCACTTGATCGCGCCACCTAAGATAAGGCCTTGCTCTGTCGCGTTGTCCACCGGGGTTGGATACGAAGACTCGTCGGGCTGGTGCGTCGATGTGCATGCGCTCCACGTGACCTAGCCATCTCAGTCGCTGTATTTTTAGCTTTTTGACCAGGTTGATATCGCTGTAGAGCCCGTAAAGTTCGTCATTAAATCTTCTTCTCCACTCACCACCGATGCACACTGGGCCATACATAACTCGAAGAATCTTTCTCACAAAGCAACCCAGCTGGTTTTCATCCGATTTTGTCAGTGTCCATGCCTCTGCACCATACAGCAGCACTGGGATGATTAAAGTTTTATATAGGGTCTCTTTGGTTCTTTGAGAGAGGGCTTTACTACTCAAATGCTTTCTAAGCCCGAAGAAACAGCGATTTGCAAGTGTGATTCTTCGTTTGATCTCCGCGCTGATATTGTTGTGCGATTTAATAGTGGATCCCAGGTAAACAAAGTCTCTGACTACTTCGAAGTTATAACCGCCAATCGTGACGTTTTGTCCCAGTCGATGGTGTTGGACTTCTCTTCTCGATGACAGCATATACTTAGTTTTCGTCTCGTTAAAAGTCAAACTCATCTTCGCCACTTCCGCTTTAATACTTGCAAATGCTCCACTGACAGCTCGCTTTGTTCTGCCTATGATGTCAATGTCATCAGCATAAGCAAGGAGTTGAACGTACTTTTGAAAAATTGTGCCTCTGGTGTTGACATTTGAGTTGCGCACAATTGCTTCCAGCACGATGTTAAAGAGATTGCATGATAGCACATCACCTTGTCTCAAACCTTTCTCGACATCAAAGTCGTCGGTGAAATTCTTACCGACTCTGACGGAGCAGCGAGATTCCTTCATTGTCATTCTGCACAAGCGGACAAGTTTGGCAGGGATGCCGAGATGTGACAAGGCTCTGTATAACTTGTCTCTATCAACGCTATCATAGGCGGTTTTAAAGTCGATGAAGAGATGGTGCGTATCGACTTGGAATTCTTGGGTTTTTTCCAGGATCTGCCGGAGTGTGAAAATCTGATCGTTAGTTGATTTTCCTCGCCTAAAGCCACACTGATAAAATCCGATCAGGTCGTTGGTAAAAGGTTCTAGGCGGATACACAAATTAGCCGGAATAATTTTGTATGCGATGTTGAGGAGACTTATACCTCTGTAGTTGGCGCAGTTCAGAGCATCTCCTTTTTTGTGGATAGGGCACACTATGCCGAGCTTCCATTCATTGGGCATACTTTCCTCCGACCAGATTCTAGAAATGATTTGGTGTATGCTCGTGACCAAGTCATCTCCCGCTGCCTTAAACAGTTCAGCTGGCAGGCCATCTTAACCCGCGGCCTTGTGCGACTTAAGTTTGGATATCGTCGTTCTTACTTCTTCTAGGTCAGGTGTACGGATATTTTGACCATCATCGTCCAAGTTGAATGGGTTGTTCTGCATAGCTACGGATGGTTGGCAGTCTTCGCCGCTTAGCAGCTTGGAAAAGTGTTCCTTCCAAATTCTCAGCAACGTCTGCGTATCTCCTACGACATTACTATTTTTATCACGACAGGCTTCTATTCTGGGCTGGAATCCTTGGGTAGATCGTTTCACCCTTTGATAGAACTTTCGAGAGTTACCACTGCTGCAGCATCCCTCAATAGACTCGACCGCTTGCTTTTCGTGCTCTTCTTCCTTCTTATGAGTCGGTGTTCCTCTCTTCTTTTTTGCACATAGACCTCGCGGGCTGCTCTCTCACCAGTTCTCATCGAACCAGAGGTTTCGCTTTGGTTGTCGATTGAAACCCAGCACATCAGGGGCGGCACTTCTAATGGCTAGCTGTTCGTCTATAGTTGGTGCTGCTGGTGCGTTTTCTGAGAGATTGAGGGCGACGCGGTCGGCAAAAGTTGTGGCAGTCTCTGGTGATAAAAGTTTGCCGACGTTGAACTTTCTCCTAATATCCTCTCTTCGCTGAGGCGTCAAGGATATCCGCATTCGGACTCTAGATACTACCAGGTAGTGATCCGAGTCTATGTTGGCCCCTCGGAAAGTTCGGACATCCAGGATACTGGATACATGCCTGGCGTCTATCGCGACATGAACAATTTGGTTAACAGTGCCTTGATCTGGAGACTTCCAAGTTCCCTTGTGTATATTGAGATGGGGGAATCGAGTGCTTGCTAGGGTGATATTTCTCCCCGCCGCAAAGTCGATCAGTTTAAGCCCGTTTTCAGAAGTTTCGTCGTGCAGGCTGTGTCCTACGACCGTCGAACCAAAGATACCCTCCTTTCCGATCTGGGCGTTAAAGTCGCCAAGAACAATCTTAATGTCGTACTTCGGGCACTTATCGTACGTCTTTTCGAGAAGTTCGTAGAATTGTGACAAGGCGCTCGCTAACGTATTTAAAATACATAACTTCTTGTCTAAGTTTGCCTCTTACCACAAAGCCGCACCCAAATAACCGCTGTCTCCCTTCCCTGTAGCACTTACCAAAGTAGATATCACAGGATTTAATTTTTCGCATGCCCTCTCCATCCCATCGAATTTCCTGGATCGCTGTTATATCAGTATATGCTACCTTTCCCGATAAATCTATCACAGATTCCTTCGTAGTGGATTCGGAGTGAAAAATTCGCTTACGATTTTCGAAATTCGTAGAAATTGGTATCACTGAATTCGAATAGAATGAAATGAAACAGACTTTTTCTACGACAAACTATTCGTGTCGGACACTGAAAGTAACGCGTCGTTAACAGTTATTTTAAAGAAAAATGTAAGTATTTTTACAAATTCTATGGTCTTATGAATAATATTTGATTTTAAATTTCAATATGAAAGTCTCTAATGAGCGAGATTGGCGACCTGGCCTCCCAGGGCTGTAAGAAACTTGGAAAAGAAGAAATTGAAAATTTCTGGGAAATTGCAAAAGGCAACCTTGGACTACAAGATTGTTTTAAATATTCACATAATCATGTCTATAAGCTTAATTAAAATTGAAAATAGCACGGTATTGCTATTTATCCTTTCATTTTGGCCTATGCCAAGCTTCTAAGGTGTTTTGAGTTCTTGGCAATTTGAATCGCATTTGGTCATGCACTGACCAAAATACTGGCTTGTAGGAAGGAGATGTAATTTTTATTACATTTGATGAGGATCGTATTCTACCCTTACACCCTATGTAATTTTTTTTAAACCAATTCGCTATTCGCTTACCATCATTGTCCAAAATAGTTACTAACTCTTGAAAATAATCCGCTTTCTCTTCTGGTGGTAGAAATGCAAGTGCTTTAAGCATGCGCGTTTGACAACTAAATTCTTCGTTATTTCCATATTTAGCTTGCAGTTTTTCGGTTTGAATTCGTCTACAGATTATTGAACCAAAATGAAAAAAACATCCTTTGTTTATTGATTCAGGGAAACATGTTTTAGTTGCTGAAATGATTGCGTTTTCAAAGTCGGACAATATAAATTCGGGTGATAATGGAGTGTTATATTCAGAAGCTAAATGAGATAGTTCGTAAAAAAAACTCTTAATAGAGCTTCTTGCTTTTGTTACTCATAATTCACAAAATGAGTGGCAAAGCTTCACCATTTACGATGCCTTGAATTGTAAATAACTACCGCGTTATGGATGGTACAACATCGAATGTACCATCCATAAGCCATACCTTACATTGCGATAGTAACTCTAAATTTTGTTTACTCCCCAAGTAAGTGGTCATGAGAATGCTTTGAGGGATTTTTACAGATGTCATGTTTTCCTTCCGCGAAAACTGTGCTTACACGACCTTTACAATATAATTTGTTTTTACTTTCACACCGCCACCGATATATTTCTGTTTGTTTCTTCTCCAATTGATAAACAAACCCGTCAATTACTATTTTGTCTTAATTTTTATTTGATTTAAGTAATGTAACCCGGCACTCCATTTTGTCTTTAATCATTGAATGACTAATTTGTACTGAAGATTGCAACATCTTGATATCAATAAAACAAAATTGATGTTATTGTAAACATTAACAGTTATCCGGGAGTGGCTTGTTTATCGACAGTGGCAAAGTGAATGATGTTCACATGCATGCGGCGATGTCTAAAACTAGCCTAATGATCAAGAACTTACAACTAATTTACTGGCCCTTTACATGCGCTCTAAACTAAATTATATCTCTTACACTAATGTCTTTCGACCTAAAAACTATATTAATTAATTCTAATTATTTTATTTTATTTTTGTTTTACCAAGAAAACTTTTTTTTTTTTAAAACTCGATCTCGTATCATTTTTCAATTTTTACTTAAAAACTACCTAAATCTAGACTAAAAATAATTAAAACTAGATACAACTAACTTATATACTAACTAAAACTACTTAAGATGCCTAAAAATACCCAAAACCACTTAAAACTACTTAAAAACAGCCACAGCAGCTATTTTTTTTTTTTTTAATTTTTTTGTTTACATTTTGCATACGCATACAGAAACACATGCAATCTTACATACCCATACATATATGAACATATATATATACATATGCACATATACATACATAAACACATGCATCCGCATACATACATATTTGCCACCCCGACTCTTCCCTATACCTAATTACCCTAAATCTATGTAAGTCGGCCACGACATACCATCTTAATCGACTTTAAATATCATGATGCTGTTCAGAGAAGCACCAGAACTGGTTCTCCTGTTTCGCCCTATCCCTCCGGTCCCGATCGGACACAGTCCTACTGAACCGAAAGCGCTCTTCTCCACCTTGAGCGATGACGTCTGGACCATACAGGAGTCGCCTATCCACAGTTTTCCGGCTGACGTGGTAGATGAGCGGAACCGCCCCTCCATCCTGTATCAGCCCTCGACTGTCTAATTAGAGGAATGCTTCGGGAGGGATGTAGGCACTTAACCGCGCACTCTCAAAATATTCATTATTGGGGTAGTAAGCCCCAAAAATTAAGCTGTTGGTTGAGGGCATCGCTCTTGCAGTGTGACCTCGAATCAGCTTAAACAAACAATTATCTATTCTGTTTATGTTAGCTCCGTTGTATAGAACCTGGTTGGAATAATATCTTATTTCTTAATGACCTCAATTCTATTAGCTGTTCTGTACGCAATTAGATCGTCGGCGTACGCAATTGCCTGCGTTAGACTGCCTATCAGATCGCTGGTGTAAATGCTGAATGGAATCGTCGAGTTAACCGCTCCCTGCTGAAGACAATTATTAATATTAAAAATTGCGGTAGAAGTTACATTACCACTATTGACAACAAACTTTCTACCATTTAGCATGTCATAAAGCATATACAATAGACGTTTACTTATACCTAGTCTGGTTAGCTTTAGATAGAGACCTTCTAACCATACGGTGTCGAAGTCCTTCTCCAAATTCACCAGACAGGCACCCGTACACTGCTTTTTAGTTTTGTTCCATTGGATATCAGAAACCAGTTTAGACGCGGCATGAATTGTGTCATGTCCCACCTTGAAACCGAACTGATTATCCAGTATGATATTGTTGTCCTCCGCCCACTTGAACAGAGCCTTATTAATAATCTTTTCAAATACCTTGCTGATACTCGGAAGAAGACTTATCAACCGGAGTGCCGCCGGCGCCTTAAGGCACGGGGGCCTGTTGGGCGACCTTTGGTGTAGGCTGTACCGTGCTTCTCCTTCCTGACGCCATTTGGTCGTAAGAAATTTGGGGGTTGACGGGCGTTGTTGTAGAAGGGCGCACTGTTGGACGCTTTTCTACCACTGTTTGCTTTGCTGCTTTATTATTCTTTATAAGCTGAAACGTCGGGCATCCCCGATAATTAGCGGGGTGTCCGCCGCCTCGGCAGAGTAAACATTTAAGCTGGGTCCTATCTTCGACCCGTTCCCTTCCTAACTTCCATTCATCTGGATTGTGGTTCTCTCCACACTTAACGCAGCGTAACTGCAGTTTCGCAGTTTGCTGCGGCGTGGCCGAACCTTTGGCAGCGCATGCATTGAAGCATGTCGCCGCGCCTTTTTATTTTGTCCCAAGTTACAAGCTGGTAGTTGAGGACGGAGATACTCCTCAAACTATCCAGTTTGCTGCTGGGTGAGAGTTGAACAAGGAAGAAGGGAAGACTCCGCTTCTCCCGCCTAGCTCTAACTGTTGAAATTTTTCGGTTTTAGGGGTGAAACTAAAGAATTTAGTATTAGTTTCTTTTAGCAACTCTTTAATTTTTTTGTGCTGTTCCAGTGTGAAGCACTGGATAGCATGCCTATCGTTATTTAATCTTTTAATAGTAAAATTTTGACCTATGGTCAACTTACATAGATTTATGGTATCCTGTAACTCCATTTTATAAGTATTTATGGGTGGCACCTTTTCTTTTTTCGTAATCGGCGGCTGTGGCTGCTTCTGCTGAGACTGAGTTTTCTGCTGCTTTTGAATCTGCTGCTGCTGTTTTTGTTGCGGTTGTTTTTGGGCTTGTGTCTGCTGCTGTTGCTGTTGTTTTTGTCGTTGTTGTTTTGGCTGCTGCTGTGGCTGTTGGTTTTGTAATTGTTCTTTATGCTGTTGTTGTCCTTGTTGCTTGAATTCTTTTAGTTGTTTCGCTCGGCGCGCTTCTTGGAAGGCCAACCAAGAAGCGCGCCGACTTTGCTTTTTATCTTTTGGATTTCTGCCTCCAATGCTTCAATTTGAGCGACCATTCTTTGTTCCTCGTCCTCCTCAGATGACGCCTCTGATGTGGAGAGGTTCACGAAGGCAGTACTATCGCCCGTCGTGAAGTGCCCTTCTCCTTCCTCAGACATATATTCAATACCCTCTTCGGTTGAAGTGTCTAGCTGAGTTTGTCTTGCTGCCTCTGACGTCTCGTCTATATCGGACGTATTCACCCCAGCTGGCAGCTTTGCTGAGGTGGCCGTGGATCTCCTCTTTACCAAATTTGGTGCGCACTTGATTCTCTCTCTGCGCTTCTGGTTAGCATCGGATGATGTTGCCGTTGTTGTTATTGCTGTTTATGTTGTTGCTGCAGAATCACTGCTTGTAAGTGGAACATCTTTCGATGTTCCCTCAGCTGCTACCATCGCTGGCCTCATTGGCCCTAGGACACCTTTCGATGCCCCGGTGCTTAAACTCCTCCTCCTTTGCTCGTTTTCCCAACCAATAAATTTTCCACTTCACGGTTGTGAAAAAAAGCTTTCAAAGTTCTGATGCCCGGCTGGGAATCGAACTGGCGACCCTCGGATTCTCGGTCGGCCACTCTACCTTTGTGCTACTGCACCACTTGAGAAATGTTGATTTAATGTTACACTTAAACTCACACCTGAAATTTAATTTGCAAAAAACTGGGAAGCCGAAAACGTGTTAACACCTCCACAGTACGAGATCGACTGCGGTATCAGCTGTCTTATCAAACTGATGGATGTCAATTATGATACATATTGGTGCTAGTAAAAGAGGGGTAGATCTGTCGAAAAATCCAGATCTGCAAAATTGATTTAAAATCAAAAAAAAATAAATCAATTTTTTTGATCAATCGAAGGCAAAAATTGTCAAAATCAGTTTTTTTGATAAATCCAAATCAAAAATAAATTGATTTTTGTTACCAAACGAAAACCTCATCAATATTCTTCAGATCTCGTTCTTGCTTAAAACATATATCTACTTCAGAGCGAGCAAGGCATTTATTCACCAGGCCAAGTTTAGCTCAGGTTTTCTAAAAAAAAAAAAAACCCTTTATGGGGACTCTAGGATGACTTCAGGGACTTTCAAACCTATATTATGTCTTCGCCTTTAAATCTAAAGCTGAACCCACCCTATTTTCCACTATCAATTAAGGAACTATCATTTTCTATTCTCCACATGTTAGGCATATGAAGAGTTTAGTTTTAATACATTTATGGTTTTAATCGTTACTTTTATACGAGTAAACAGTGATCCACTAAAAAAGAGTCATACCTTCGCAATATTCACTGATCTAGGAATGCTCATCAGATCAAAATCAAAATAATATGCGTACACTCTGGCGTATATGTATTTTTTTACATTAAAATAGAAATACACCAGAAAATTCTTCGTTATACTAAATTTATAAACAGTGATCCCAGCTTATTTGATACAGCGTCCCTGAAAAGCGTTGTAACTTCACATTCAGGAAGGATATCAATACAATTTGGATGAAGGTTTTAAGGTCCTTGTTCAACGAACATTAACCGTTGAACAGAGTTATTAATAATATACCACATCATCCACAATCGGTAATTGTCTCCAAATTACTTTTAGATGTATTTTTTTTTGTCACCAAATTACTTTTAAATGTAATTTTTTTGAAATAATTCTTGGACTTGAAAATGGTATCCGGAATTAGTAAAAAACCATAAATTAGAACTCAGAACCGTTACCATCCCAATGATGCACTTAGTTTTCGAATTTTAGAGAGGTTTACCTCAATACTTCTTAGGGGGTGGCAATGGCGCAGTAGATAAAGTGCTTGATTGCTAACTAGGACTTGAGGGTTCGATCCCCACGCTAGGCGCATTCTTTTCTATACCTCCAATTTTAATTGGATGCTGCCCATGGGTTAAAATGAGACAATCAAAACCTGGTTCTCAAATCCACTGTGCCAAACTAGTGCCGTTCAATTCAGGTTGCATTTAAAAGACCTTAGGTCTTACAGGCATATATGTAGTTAAAATTTAAAAAAAAAATGATTTTCTTAAAATTGATACAAATTCCATCAAAGCGGCAGATAAACCAGTTTATAAATCCAAAAGTAATTGCTTAATTTGGATCATTTGAACGGTTCTGAGTTTTATTTTAAATCATCTATGTGTAACCAGAACCATTTTTATATCCAAGAATAATTTCATAAGAATTACATCTAAAAGTAATTTGATGACAAAAAAAAATCCATCTAAAAGTAATATGGTGACAAAACTCTTTTTTTTTACAACTTGTTAACTTTTTTTGACAGCTTACAGAACTCTCCGCAAATATTTTTCCGCTCTGGTTTTCGTTAGCATTTTGCTCTCCTAGTGTAGAGCACCGAAAATTTTCGTTTCGCATCAGCAGCGTACTAGGCTTTAAACATAAATGCCTTGCAATATTGGCACACAACGTTAATTGGTCCAATATCAACGATTTGCTGTAAAGTGTAATAGATTTCCACGTTATAATTGAAAGCAGATCGATAGGAGTTAAACGCAACATTTCTATGTTGTTGATTTCGGTTTGACTTGCTCTTATATATCTTTGACTCCCAGGTCGCAGCATTGCGAGATCTTCGACTTAAGATTTTACGTCTAATTGCTGGCATTTTCAAAAACGAAAATTCAAATGTAAATTAAAGAAAACTTAGATTAGGAATAATTTTATATGGTGGTTAAGTATTCATACATTTCCTAATTTTCTTAACTTTTTCTTTCATAAGAACCGTCTCCTGACCATAACAAACACAACAAAGAAAGTATTAGTGAAATCTGTCCAGCCGTTCACGCGTGACCAAGGGAAATAGGGATTCATTTTTATATATATAGATACCAGTATAATGTTTTGATTGTACAAGGTGTCCACCTGAAAGGTATACTACTTTGTTTATAATTTTTGATTAAATGAAAGAGAATTGATCTTATATTGATAAATGTTTTATTTAATGTCGGCAATTATGTATGGAATACAATATAAGGTAAATGTCCGCCTCAGTTGAGCACAATTTTCATTACATTCTCACACATTTCACGCGGTATTTCATTAATTTCATCACGAATATTGTGTTTGAGTTGCTCAAGCGTTTCTGGTTTGTTTGCATAAACCTCGCTTTTCAGATATCCCTCAAAAAGAAGTCTCGAGCAGTCAAATCAGGCGATCGTGGAGGCCAATCAACATCACCATTTCTTGAAATAACTTGTTGTGGATAAAGGTCTCCTAGTAATTCCATTGTAAACCTCGCTGTATGCGATGTGGCACCGTTTTGTGGATACCACATGTTAATCAAGCCCAAAGCATGCAGTGGCGTTAAAAAGTTTTCAATCATATCACCACACGATATCGCTACCCATTCACAGTTACCGATACGCCGTTTTCATTTTCAAAGAACTGAGGTCCAATGATTCCTCCTGACCAAATTGCATGAATAATTTAAGGGGTTTTCCATTGCCCAGAACCGACAATTCTGTTTATTCACTATCCATTCAAATGAAAATGTGCCTCGTCACAAGTGTTACCACAGGTTTAATTTTTAATGAGTCCCAGAGGCTGAAAAAATGAGTCATTTTGGAAATAAATGAGTCCCAATAAAAAATCTCTTTTAAGTTTATAATAATACCTATTTTTTTAATAACTAAAATAAATACTTTGAAAACATACAAAAAATATCAAATTCAATAATAGTCTAGGCAAATTAGATAAAAAAGTGATGTTACTTCGAAAAACTTCCGATAGAGCTGAATTTTGGTGGAGACTTTATTTTTACGTCCTAAGCATTTTCTAAAAAGTACCCTAAATTTGGAGCGGAGGAAAAAAAATTAAAGTGGGGTAAATTTCAGTTTTTTCCAAATTACTCGAAAGCCATATAGGTTTTTATTTGAAAAAAGTTGTTGGTACACATTGTAGATCATGTCATTCTACACAAATTCGAGCTATATTATATCAAGTCTGGTTGCTTTAACGAATGAATTTAATTTATATATCCGTTTTGACAAAAAAACATTTAATTAAAACTTTAAAAAGTCTTGAGACTACATTTTTTAAGAAGTAAGCAAAAAGGAACAATCCAATAATAACGCACATAACTCCTTTGCAAGCATAATTGCTTCAACAGTTTCTAATTTAAATCTATCAAACTTTTTTGTTTCGATTAGCTGAGATCTGAAGATTTTCTTTCTGCGGCTGCAGAACTTTGAGGAAACGTCATTAATTTCATAATAAAGTTAGAAATGCTCTCAAAAATAGGCTCTTCACACGCATATCTTTATTTTAAAACATTCATGCAAAACTCTTATGTTTTATCCAAAGGAAGGAAAGGAAATAGAAGCGTAGTTCAGACTATTCAATCTTTTTAAAATATTTTCTGTAAAATGAAATAAAAGTGCTTAAAAAAAATTAGTCAAATCTAAAAAAGATGAGTCCCTGATCCAACCTAAAAAAAAATGAGTCCCTTTTGACTCAAAAGACTCCCTTTTGACTTAAATGAGTCCCAGTGGTAACAGTGCTCGTCACTCATTATGATTTTTTTTCATCAAAATCGGGGTTGTCATGGGCTAGCTGTAACATCCTATTATCATATGTACGGCGGCGTAAATGGTCTTGCCTTGCGGAAGAAGCTCTTGTGTCAACTGAATCTTAAATGGAAACAAATGCAAATCCTTATGCAGATTTGTGGCCAAAGTTGTTCTTTTTTTTTATAATTTTGCACGCGCTCAAGGGATTATGAATACCCTTTATATGTTTTTAACACAGCGCGGCATCCGGTGAAAGAAGAGAAAGAAGGATAGAAAGATGTGTGGCGCGACGTATTGAGACGGTGGTTGTTGTCTCAGATTTTATCTCCAGGGATGGCGGGTGAACTAATTTTTATTTATGTCTCTTATAACTCGCATTATTTTATTTTATTTCGTTGTCATATTTATGAGTAGTTACTCCAGCATGTAATGAGTAAACCAGCAACTTATTTTATGACAATTTTTAGAATTGGTTTTTAATGGAATATAAGAAGACATCAACAACGGCAGGAATCGAACCTGTGACCACGAGGTTGACAGGTTGACTTTGAAGACCAAGCTCCTAAGCACGACGTCGAATTGAGGCTGATGGATTGTTTTGAACACTTCCTTGAGCAGCAATAATGTTTTCAGCTGATCTTGAAGACCGTTTGGTCCATGCTTGGGCCTATCACCTACAGACCCTCTTTCTTCGAAATCATTAACTACACGATAAATAGTGCGTTTTGTTGGCACGCTGTTTCTCCCAAAAATTTCACGTAACTTTCTCATCGTCACAGAAATGGATGATTGATTTTGATGAAATGTTTTAACGATTAAAACACGTTGGTTTATCGAATATTTTTCCATAATAAAATTACCAAGGTTGTCAACGGCCTTGGCTCCGATGAAAGCATCGCTTCCCATAGATCAGCGAAATCAAGCATCGTTGCGCGTGGTTAGTACTTCGATTTGGGACCGTCGGAAACCAACCAAGTGCTGTTGACATGTGTTTCTTCTGTTGTGTGTTCTTTCTTTCTCTGTGTCTCTCTCTCTCTCTCTCTCTCTGTTGTATTAATGTATGTGATGTTTAAAGCCAATGGTCTCGTTGCCAGTGCTTAAGTGTCTACTTCGTAGATTTATCTCCGGAGTAGTATAATGTGTAATGTAATGTAAATTTACCAAGATGGCGGCAAAACAAAGTAGTATACCTTCCCGGCGGACACCCTGTACTTTAAACATTATTTTATTTCCTATGAATTGTATTTATGTTTATGTTTTATGCTAACCTTACTTTTTAACTTTCAATGGGAGGTGTTTTATGAAGTGATTTATGAAGTATTAATCTTAAGCTAGTTCGAGTGCAGTTGTATAGTAGCCTCCAACCTGTGTGCTGTGTGGTGACCATACCATCATATTCACAGTCATCGAATTGAAGTCGTTCAACGAAGGTTCACCCACTTTGCCTTGCGTGGCATTTATTAGGATGATCCATACAATCTTAAACCTTATTAAAAACGTCTGAAACTATTAGACGGACAGAACCTTACAGACCTTAAGCAGACGTCGCGTCGCATCGTTATAATGCCGACATACTTTTTGAACACCAGCTTTTAACTGGCATCTATAATGTAAATCTTCTTGAAAAAATGTAAACTGAACACTAATATTCGTCGTCTGAGCTCCACTCATCACACTTCAACATCCAATTTCACCGTACTGAATATGGACAAAATGAACCTATTACAAGAATGCTTCGCAAAGTAGTAGCATGCCAAATAAATTTTGCAGTCAGCTCTTCTATACATTAGTCTTCGGATAGCTATTTTTGATTTTCCTTCATTCATAAACTCATACATACATGAAACGTCATTCTCTGAATGGTGTTCAATATTTAAAATATAATAGCGCAAAATTTTTAACATTTAAACCCGAGTTTTAAATGGGAGTCTACTCTAAAAATGAATTTTACGTTAAAGATGTCGTCTAACTTTAAACAGAGCAAACCGCTTCGTTATCTTTCTTAAACTATACTTTTTTCAGTTGAAGTTTTATATTTCATTACAAAAAATGAAAGAAAAATGTTTTCTGAAGAAGAAGATTTAAATATTTTTGAAGATTTTGAGCTTTTTAGAAAGCCAAAAATATATAAAGTTCGAGCAAATCCGTTGGAAAAACTTGCGGACTTTGAATTTTATTCAAGATACCGATTTGAAAAAAAAAATAACAATTCGATTTTTAATTGAAAAATGTACGTAAAAGCCGATTGGTAATAAAGCCAATTTATCTTGTTAAACAATTTGTTTCTTTATCTGAAACGAATTACATATATATGCATTTTTTTCTATAATTTTAAAAATCTTACCTGAGCTTTGATAAATTTATGAATATATTTTTTGTGTTCTTATTCGTATGTTTAATTTTCGTTCTGTTCCATTAATCTATCTGTCAAAATGAGGTGTGTTCAACATAAGTTTGATTAATGTAGCCCTAAGGCGCCAGTTATAGCTCTCATTGAAACTCATCATTGAAAACTTTGACTATCAACTCTGAGGCACTTAAACAAATAAAACTGATGTCGTTTTGGTACGAAAATGAAGGTAATAAGATATATAATATTTTTTGCCAAAAAAATATTTTATTTGCTCTACCACTGTAAATTCACTTTTGATTTTTCAATGATCATTGAAATCGCTTTCCATCATTGAAAAATCAAAGTGAATTTACAAGAAAGCGGTAGAGCAAATAAATTTTTTTTGACAAAAAATATTAAATATTACCTTCATTTTGATACCAAAACGACATCAGTTTTATTTTCTAAAGTGCTTCAGAATTCAACCAATGATGAGTTTCAATGAAAGCTATAACTGGTGCCTAAAGATCTTACTTTAATTATAAGGGTTATTTAGTGTGTTTAAATTTAAGACCTAACGTTATCTTGATTTTAAACACAAGGCTGGCAAATAGACGAGTGCTTTAACTAGAATTGGGTTTATTCTATAAACGACGACTGTTTAAAATTTAGCGACAATGTTCACATTACGATTGCATTATAAGGTCTGATTCAGACTTTTTTTGGTCAGAAATTGGCAGCTAAAAATATTTTTAAGAGTGCGGATGAAATTCTCTTATTAGTACAGTTTTCTGCCAATTTTTAAACAACATTGGCGCAAAATTTTAGTCGATTTAGTAATATGTTAAATCATTGTTAGTATGATACTAGGCTAAAAAGATGATTTTGCTAATTTTAAACCAGTTTAGTATCGTACTATTTTCTTAACATTTTACTAAAGTTAAAATCACAAAATGGCTCAAGGGATTATACTACCCTTTAAATGTTTCAACACAGCGCGGGCATGAGGGTGGGGTTAAGGAAGAGAAAGAATGATAGGAAAGATGTGTGGCGCAATATTCTGAGACTGTAGGTGGTTGTTGTCTCAGATTTTATCTCCAGGGATGGCAGCAGAACTAATGCGGAAACATTTCCGTGTCTTATTTATCTATGTCCCTTATAATTCGCATTAATTTTTTTATTCTCTGTCATATTTTATCGGTATACTAGTTATACTCAATCATATGTTGTTAGTTCTATGCCTAAACAGCATGTAATGAGTAAACCAGCAACTCATTGTATGACATTTATTTTTAGAATTGGATTTTAATGGAAAAATAAGAGGACATAGACTACGGCAGGGATCGAACCTGTGACCATGAGGTTGACAGGAGAACACACAACTATCGCACCACGGCCACCCTACTTTATTTTTTTAGTAGGTTCGTTCGTTAAACTTTACCTAGGGTCGACCCAGTTTTTTTTTGACAATCTGGGTTTTTCGGTTCTCACCTCACTCTCACTCAAAACACCCGAGGCCATTAAATTTATGTTGCAGAAAAGCAAGTTATGTCATTTAATAATTAAAACTTAAAATATGTTAAATTTAAGTTCTTAGTACATTTTTTATGAACCTATGCACAATCCACAACTTCAAAGCTTCCCATTTTTCATGTCTGTGTGTGAAAATTAATTTGAGTATTGTTTTATTTCCATTTTAAAAATAACAATTTGCATACAAAACGAGAATTCACAGCAAAACAAATGCTTCAGATTAGGGATGATGGATAAGTCCATCTATGTTATTGAAACATCGATATTAAAACAAAAAATCGATGATTCAATATCGATGTTGATGGAAGAATAGGGGAAAACCCTTCAACACATGGATGTTTTCGATTCGATAACTATTAACATCGATGATGAGTACTCGATATTCTCCTCAATATCGCCCATTCCTACCTCATATTTCATGTGACTTTGACGTTTATTCATTTACCTCAACTTGCCCCTACTAAAAACCTAGTTCTACTTCAGGGCGAGTTGAGGGCGACCCTAGGTTTCAAAAAACACAGAATTTGTTTATCAGGGCGACTTTAGGTTTTTCAAAAAACGCTTTACGTCGGCCCTAGGGCGACTTCAGGGCTCAACGAACAAACCTAGTATCGTACTAAATCCATATGCCACTTTGACATTTACAAACGTCTAAAAGTTATGTTCGCTTACTTTTTTGCACTATTTTAGGCGTGTTTAGTTGTCGTTATTAAGAAAATAGATTTAGTATGATGCTAGTTAAAAAGTGTTTAAAATTAGGAAAATATTAGTAAAGTGCTTTAGACTTAGCAAACTGTTAAGTAGAACCATGTTAAGCCCTTAACATCAGGCCGTTTAAAATTTTGCACCATTCTTTTTATTTTGCTTAAAAATTACATTTTTGTCTCTTCAAACTAATTATTTTGTATTTTGGTGTTTCTAAATTAACTTATTTGTTCAACAAATATTTTCAAACAACAACTACGAAAGGTTTTTTTTATGACAAACGTCAGCCTGACAATTGTACATTTTCTGCTCACAAATTCCTGCCTACAAAAATTTATTGGCAGAAATTGGAAAGAAATTTTCAGGAAGGGGAAATATCTCAAGAGCGCTCTCTTCCGACCAAAACTACCAAATTTGTAAGTCTGGAACAGAAATTGGCAGAAATTTGTGCAAATTTGTGCCATTTGGCAGAGTGCGGATCAGACATATTATGTATGTTTACTGAGTACCTTCGAGAACAAAAAAATCGCCACTCGGGCAAACGTTGATGTTTACACATCATAACCGAGAGTCCCGGAACTCACACTTTTTTAAATTTCATTATGGTTTTTGTGAATAGCTATACACACTCTATTAATGGATCGAGTAATCAGGCTAGTTGCGTTTGTGAGTGCTGATTTTGATTTCAAATATTCCAGTAGCATGTGTGAGGCTGACAGGGTAACTCTTTAATCCTCGCACTTTTCTTCTTCTCTGCGTTTGTAAAGTTGTTTAGTGCTGAAAATAGTTTTCTCCACTCTAAAACGAAACAAGATGATGCATTCTTGCTCTATCTGATGTTGTCGTTGATGGTTCTTTTACTGGGTGTAAGGGAGGGGAATTTGTTTGAAAGACTTAAATTTAATTTAACTATTTGCATGTAAGACCTAAGGTCTTTTAAATGCAACCTGAGTTGCACGGCACTAGTTTGGCACAGTGGATTTGAGAACCAGGTATTGACTGTCTCATTTTAATCTATGGGCGGCATCCAATTAAAATTGGAGGTATAGAAAAGAATGCGCCTAGCGTGGGGATCGAACCCACACGTCTAAGTTAGCAATCAAGCACTTTATCCACTGCGCCATTGCCACCCTTAAGTCCATTCAATACGCCCAGGTTATCTGCGCAAATCAGAGTTTTGACAGACCAATTTCTGGCTAGTTGTATTGCTCTTTGAAATCCTGCAGGTTCTGCAATATAATTCCCCGCTGTTAATGGAGGCCTTGATAAAGAGTAGTCGTCAAACCTGAGATAGTGAGTTCGATGAGTGAGTATGAGATGTAGTTTTCCGTCGATCTATCAGAATATAAAATTCTATCTGGGTTAATGGAATCTATTATGTGCTTGTGCATGACCTGAAAGATTTTTTCTACGTTACAATTTTTGTTGTACATATATTACTAAATTTGTATTAATTTTTTTATACTTAAAAAGCCTTCTCCGGAGATTGATACGTTAGGTAAGATGAGTGCAATGTTGATCATTGCTGAGATGGTACTGTTCTTGTTTGTTATTTTTAAAATGCAGGCTACATTTAGTGACGTTTTTTAAACAAATATATTTTGTCAATCTATAACTATTTTTCGTAATATTTTTTAAAAATTTAAATAAAAAAAATATATTTCAATAAAATTTTCAATTTTCTTTTACAGGCTCCGACATGAAAACATTTTTGTACGCCAACAAAGTACTAAACACACCAGCTATAAAAATAAAATAATACATTTTATGTACTCCTATTAAGATTGTTACAAATAACATGTATATTTGATTTTTAACTCCCGTGTTTTTGGGATCTGGGTTTTTGTTTAATCCCTTTTTATTTTTATTCATGATTATATTCAATGTTTATTTTTATGTACGTATGCATTTACAATAAAACTGTAAAAAATAAGAAGCGAACATTAATAAAATCAAAAATTTAACAAACACAAAATATGTAAAACAAATTGCTTTACGTTTCTCATTAAAATCTTTATTTTCACACAAATGTTAAATATCCGTCAGTTAAAAAAACTTGTGCTATATTAAGTAAATAATACAATTTATTCAATGTTGGTAAACAAAAAATGATGAATGATAACAATTAAACGGATTCATTATTTTGTTGAATTTAAAATTATTAATAACTAGCAACCGTCCCTAGGGGTAATAATTTTATTTCGTTTCCCATTCGTCACAATCAAATCTTTCTTACTTATTTAAGTAATAGCCTTATATATTTTTTAAAAATTATTGTATTTTGGTTTTGGTGGTCTTTTAAAATAGATTTGAACAATAAACGTATGTAAAAAATATAAAATTAGCATTATTGACTTCTTTGTGTAGCTTATCATTGTTTCTTCAAACGTTTTTTTTTTAATCAAGGCATTTATGCTAAGATATTTTATTATCTTTATGTGGTGAGTGACATCAGGGCCCGAGTGGGGTAAAAATAAGCGACACCCAATTAATTGACTGTCGTTTTAATGATTCGTCGCTATCTTCAAAACGACTATTCAAAAATTGACAATCAACTATCACCTTAGCCGATCACTGTTATGAAAACTTGGTGCACTAACAATCGTTCAGGGAAAGATGGAGATTCAGAAAACATCAAAAGAAAACACAATACAACGAAAAAGGATATCGTTAAGATTCATTGTAAGGCAGAAGAAATTAAGTTCCCGCGGAAAACAAACATTCGACAAAGTTAAACTTATATCATATTAAATTTTCATTAAGACTTTAAAGTAGTAATACAAAAAAAATTAAGAAAAATAAACTGAATATTTAACTCGAGCCTTTCAATAGTTTTCTTCATTTAAAAAAAAAAATAAATTGCTTAAACCAAACTTCTAAATTCAAAACCCATCACTAAATTTATTATCAATTATTATTTCTAGGTGTTCAACATATTCCAAATTGCGGTAATCAATTATTTATTATAAGTCGCAAAGGCGGAACACTTTTGACAATAAACGATTATGTCTATCGTTCTAATCAGAGAAGACACGGCCCTAGAAGTGATAAAATTTATTGGGAATGCATTCATAATCGTTCCACAAAGTGCCGCAGTCGCATAAAAACTATTGGAAATGATTTGTTTGTAACAAATGGTAAATTAGTAAACGTAAAATTTATATATAAAATTAGTTTTTATAAATGAGTTTTGTTTGATATTTTAATTATTTTTTTTTTAAGATATGCACAATCACTTATCGGACACACGGAGAATTGATATAGCCAAAAGGGCCGGTATGTTGATTTTTAAAAAGTTTACATCATTGGGTATTGAACAAAGTAAAAAAATTAAATCTTAAATATGTATTTATGTATGTTTATTTTTTATGTACATGATGTTAGCTTAAGTGTTTCTTCTATGCAGTTTATATTTAATTTAATTTTTGTACATATAAATAAGACTTAAAATACAGTAAAAGCATGACTCGTTTTGTAAAAAAAAAAATATTACTCGAATAACGATAACAAAATAATATAATTAGAAGAAAATGCAAACAATATCTAAATATTATTCTTGTTTTTGTTTGCGCGGATTATGTGACAATTTTATCGAAGACAGAATACCGAAAAAGATTATTTATAAAAAAAAAATTTATTGAACCTCTACACAAAATAAATTGACAAAAAGTTTAATACAAAAAAAAACATGTACAGAATATGTTACACACTTCTTTTAATGTATTCTTACACAATTTATATTATTAAATCTATTCTTTTTTGTTTTTTTTTTTCTCAGCAAGTCTTGTTATAATTTCATCAACATCGACTGCGATAGTGCGATTAAGGTTCATTAATGCAATACCGGTGAGGCGATCTTCTCCCATATTTTCCCAACCAAATTTTAACGTTTAACATTTCTGTTGGTAGAGACTCTGGTACACTACGACTTTCTCCAATATATTTTTTCCATTTTTGTATCCATATCTGATTTTGTTGGATAACCATAGAAACAGGTTGATTATTTAAAACCTGTATGGTTTTTGTCATTTCGCGAACAGATTCCAAGTCAGTTTATTGACAAAATGCTTCCAGCGGAAATATTGCCAGTAGATCTGAAGAAAGACGATCTTTCAAGTCTGTCACGACAGAATCCAGTTGAATCACATAAACGTCCCTTCAAAAAAAAGTTCTCGGCAGGCAGACTGTCAAAGCTTCATACGAAAGCAACACATTAGGGGGGTTCACATGGACCAACATGCTCGACAGCATGGTTCGACGAACCTAAACCAACTTTGTGTTCACATGGATACTAATGTTTAATTTACATTTGTATGGGAGGTACCGTTGTTTTTTGTTTTAGGAAATAGTTGTTTTATAGTATTCAAGATATGTTTAAAAACTACCAAATACGAAGTTTCGAAAAAATCTATTGAGTCGTTTTCTAAATTTTGATTTTTCAAAAAAAAATTGATTTTGAAAAAAAAAAATTTTTGAAACATTTTGTTTTACGATAGTGATTAAACTTTCTAGGAGTTTCTGCTTAAAAAATTTCAAAAAAATCAAATTAACCGTTTCCCAGAAAATCGAAAACAAAAAAAAGGTTTTAATAGAGGTGCCTACCTACTTACCAGAAGTAAAATTTCTTTTCCAAAAAAAAATTTCAAAAGGTTACCCTTTCTCTTCATTAATGAACTGATTTTTTTTATAAAAATTGTTCAAGCCGTTTTTGAGAAAAATAAGATTTACCTTTTTGACAAAAAAAAATTGTTTTGTAGGTATCGTTATTTGTTGTCTTAGAAAAAATGAAAAAACAATTGAACCAAGTTTAAAGCAAATACATCCAACCGTTTAGCCTGTAGACGACAGACAGACAGACGGAATTGCGGGACCCACTTTTGTTTGTTTGATTGTTAGATTTTTTTACGAACGCATAACTTGCTTTATAGTACCATAACCGCAAGTAAAAGTACGTGCGTACTTCGTTAGATGTCAAATGTAACTATCTTTTATGAGACTCAAAATAAACCTAAACCTAACACGAAAAAGAAAACGAAGTTGTCGAGCATCTGTCTACACAAGTTGGTTGGTTGGATGAAAATTGGACGAAACAGCAAGTTATCAAAAAATTTTGAGATCCGACGAGCATGTTGGTCCAGCGGTTGTTTTTGCGTTTTAATGGTCGAACATTGGAGGTTGTTGAGCATGTTGTTCCATGTGAACCCCCCTATTCAATATCTGCTATTTTAAGGATCCAAAATTTATTTTTTTCAGTCAGTATATACATACTCGTACTACATAATTTCGTATTTGTATGCTATGATGTAGGGATGATCAAATTTGTCAAAACATCGATGTCAACATCGAAGGAGTAACATCGATTCCAACAAAATATCGAACCAGAGATTTTAAAACATCGATCTTTTTAATGCATTTTTTTGCACATTAATAGCACGTTCAAAATTTGTTAAAAATGCATTATATTCAGCCTTATCACAGGCCCCGTCGTAATATATTCGTACTACAAATCCCGAACAAATGTATTATAGGCCCCGTCGTACTAAAAATATTCCCTACGAAATTCGGAGTTCGGGGAAATTGGTATCACTAGCACCGAATGAATAGGAAGTTTGACTGTTTTTTCTACGAACAGTTATCTTCATAGTAGCTTGTGGAAGTGGAAGCAAAAATAAAAAACTACTTGCAGACAAATAGACACGTCGCACAAAAATATTGAACTAAAAGAGAAATGTAAGTTTTATTGCTAAAATAAATGTGAGAATATATAAATTTTAATTTTCAAAGGGCCAAAGCAATTAAAAATCGCATCAATGCTTTTGGAAATGCTCCAAGAAAACCCTGAAATCGCACAAGGATATTCTAAAATTCCTATTAAATCCATTTTTGATTAACAAAACAATTGAATTGTCAAAAGATTAAGAACAAAAAATAAAATCCACTTTTCTTCTCATACACCGGGTTATCCATTTTGCGGTTTTAAAAGTAAACGTAAATAAAACACATAAAATATTTTTATAAAGTTTGAACGTTGACATTATGTGTGAAACACTACATCATTTCAATGACCACCACACATATTGGGCGGTATCTCAGCCCTAACTTGACGATTGTTGGTTTTCAAGTGCTCAAGAGTTAAAAGTTTATCTGCATAAACATGGTCTTTCGCGTAGCCCCACAAAAAAAAAGTCCAGCGGTGTCAAATCGCATGATCTTGGTGGCCAGGTGATATCGCCACGACGAGAAATTACGCGGCCAGGAAAAGTCTCTTGCAATAAAGTCATATTCGCTGGAGTTGTGTGGCATGTGGCACCGTCTTGTTCAAACCACATATTCTCCAAGTCGTATTCTTCAATAGCAGGCAAAAAAAAGTCGGTTATCATATGACCATGACACTCCGAATTGACGGTGACAGTCGTGCCATCGTCGTTTTCGAAGAAGTAAGGCCCAATCACACCTCCGGACCAAAGAGCGCCCCAAACAGTGACTTTGTGGATGTAATGGCCCCTCTTCAATTACTTGATTATTCTCAGAACCCAAAATACGACAATTTTGTTTACTAACATACCCACCGAGTGAGAAATGTACTTCGTCCCTAAAGAAAATTTTGTTCGAAAAATCGACGTCCACCGCCTGTTATTGAAGCACCCATTCGACGTATGTACGACGTTGTGGATGTTCAGGTGGCTTCAGTTGTGTGAGCTGGACTTTATAGGGATGTAGGTGTAGATCCGAATGCACAATACGCTATAATGTGCCGTAAGACAGTTCTAATTCCTGAAAACGACGAGGAATCGAGACATTCGGGTCTTCGGCAACACTTTCACTTACAGCAGCCATATTTTCAGTTGTACGAGTGAAACGATGATGCACAGGCCTTACAATCTGTAACCAATCCTGTCTCTTCAAATTTCCTAACAATTTTGTCAATTGCTTGCGTAGTTGGATGATTATGTAAACCATAATCTCCTCTTAAAACACGATATGTAGCTGTGGCAGAATCACCATTTTTGTAGCAGGTTTTAACAATTTTTGTGCGTTGTGCGATAGTTAAGCGATCCATTTTCGTAAATATCAGACTTTCAACTGAAAAAAAAATTGGTTAAACAACATAGTTTGACAGATGTCGAATTCCAGCCCGATACTTTTGAAACCGCAAAATGGATAACCCTTTATTGACGTAAATCAGATTTATTTGAAACTCCGAAAAATGGGTTGCTGTGAGGCAATTATGTTTTGATTTCGTTCGTTGCTTATGATGTGAATTTATTCGTATTCGTAGAGTAACAAAACATTCGAAACTTTGCTACGAGGGACTCTGTGATAGGGGTGATTACATTGCTTTATTGTATTAAAAATTGTAGCGATGTTTTTAATCGTAATTTTCTTATGGTTTTTGGCCAAGACCGTACGACAAATTCATCATAGTGTCACTGCAAAAGAACTAGGTAACATATACGTTGTACCTAATTTATAGTTTTTTTAAACTACCATTTCTTGCTAAAAAAAAAATACTATAAGTCCTATCTCTTCATTAATTGACTGAAGAATATCCCGATATTGCATATCTAAGATTACACAAGAAGGACACCAGAAGGTGTGGCTGTGTTTTAATTTTGAATACATCATGGGCCCTATCATCGTAACTGATCGGAGAAAAATTTCCTCCGATTTGTACGAAATGTACGAATTTTGTATCATTGTAACCGTTCCGTTTCATCAATCGGACCTTTTCCGAAAAAAACTGAAGTATGCGTAAAAAATTTCGAATCATAGCAACGCTTTGCGAATTCATCCAAAGCTTGACGTCAAAATCATGCGATGCATGGCGGCTCTTAGATTTGTTTATCTTCCGATTGTCTCCGACAACAAATCACATTGGGAACTTTGTCCGGCGGCGGCGGTAACAAAAATAAATAAAATTATAAATGTTGGAGGTGTCATCTGAGCTGTATCTATCATTTACATACATATGTACGTACATACATACGTGAGTATATTGTATGTTTTGTTTATTTTAGAAAAACAAAATCAAAACCAATACGACCGGCAAGTTGGAATGATAAAGTCCAAGTCAATTTTTTTTATGTCAACTGCATGCGTCGATACCTTTCAAAATTTCTTTTCCGATTCATTTAGCATGAATCAAATAAATACTCCTTTCGGAATTTTTCTCCCATCGGAGATTTCTCCTATCTGTTACGATGATAGACCCTCATATATTTTTTAAAGATTTGGAGTGACACAATCAGACCGATAATTTGTTTTGTATTTCTGTCGAATCTGCTCCAAAACAAAAGTTTTTCTTCAATCTTGAAGGGAATTATAGAATTAGAGCTGCGTCAGGTAGTCAGCCTGTATAGTTTTCGTTCTTGTAATGTTCTTTTATTTTCTAAATAAATAATATTGAATTTCAAAAGTTTTTTTTTCAAATTATTTTTTTGTTGACAGTTCAAACGGAAACAAAACATGTGTTTGGAAATAGAGAGGGGACTTTTTTCGATAGTTTCGATTTTAAAATCGGTGTTCTAATTACATTTCTTAAAAACTCTAGCGCATTATAATTGAAAATAAAATGCACGACTGGATCGTACAAACTTGCTCTTGTAGCTAACAACTTTAGTGTTACTCACTGTCGCTGTTGGTAGGGAGCTAGTCTATTATAGTTATCCTATGTAGATTTAAAACCGATGTAGGTAATATTACCTTGATTCTTAATATAATGAATTGTCGAATGCATGATTTAAGGAATAGTTAAATAAGTACCTACAAATGTTTATTTAAATGGATTTTAATTATGTAAATTAGGAGGGTAATAATGTAAATATGTACATGTACATACATGTATGTAATGAAAGTGAATGATGTATAGGTGGGAAAAAATCGTTTTTAAACTTATTTAAACTGCCAAAGCCATTAGATGCTACGGATCTCGAAAATTGCAGGACGGGTTTTGATGAAATCCTGTTTTTATTTTTCGTTCTTTGAAAGCGAAATTCTTTTGAAATTTGGGTATGCAATTTTTTAGAGACTATTAATGTTCATGTGAATATTAAATTTAAAATTATTTTTTTGATTAGTTTTAAAATTATTGATTTTTCAAAAAAAAAAATTATAAATTATTTTAATTTAAAAAAAAAGTTATTGAAAATTTTGATACGCAAAAATAATTAAGCTACTTAGATCTTCTCAGATATAAAATTTGACAGAAATCCAATGCACCGTTACCGAGAAAGCCAAAAAAATAAAAAAAACCGTTATATGAAAAGTACAGTTAATAGACTTTTCCTGTAAACTTGGTTCATATCAAATGATAGCTAACCAATAAAAATGTCTCAAATTTTTTTTATCAAAATCGTTGGAGCTGTTTTAGAGAAAAATAAGATTTTCCTTAAAGGTCATATGGCAGGTACCGTTATTTTTAGGCCTAAAAATAAAATTTCAATTTCCCGTCTGAGCCAAAATAATCACACATACCAAATTTGAAGGCAATCGCTTAAGCCGTTTAGGCTGTAGCGCGTTATACATACAGACGGACAGACAGACATTTTTTGGCGATCACTTTTTTAGGCTTCTCTCTGATCGTAATGTCATGTTTGATTGTTAGAATTTTTTTTTTACGAATGCATAACTTGCCTATAGTACCTATAATCGCAAGTAAAAATACTTTCTATAAACAATAAATTACACTCTCGCCAATTTTTCATGGTTTAAATCGTTTATAGTGTTTATTTAATAAACAACTATCGAAAATATATCGCATTTTCGATATATCAGTTAAGTTGCTCATCTCTGCCTGAAGTTTATATCCATCGCAATGCGTCGTCGTATTTCTTTAAAATTTCTTCCTAAAGCCTAGTACGCTGCTGATGCGAAACGAAAAATCCCATACAAAAATGACACGACGAAATCATGAACGAAAAATTTCGTTCTACTTTTCGTTTTCCAGTACGCTGCTGAACGACGAAATGTGTAATTTTAGTGGATAGCTGTAGTAGATTTCTTAGTACAATTCTCCACTCTTTTCGTTCTCAATTTAATTGACCTGCACATTAATTGCTTGCGAAATTTTGACATTTCATTTTTTTTATAAAAAAAAAAGTCAAGCTCTTGTAATGCTTATTTGATTTTTCTTTGGCTTTGTGTTTTCTCTAGTGTCTGGTTTTTCTGTGCATTTCCTGTATTAAATTATTCAAAATACATTCAATTCTAATTTTGTATCACAACCAATTTCAAAATCGACTAAACTAAATCTGCAAAATGAAAATGGGAAGTTGGAAAGAAGCACACCCTTCACATATCTTATCGGCGAACAAGATATAGCTGATTTTTATTTGGAGTGCTGAAAATAAACAACTATCGACTTTTCTCATACCTAGTGCTAGTGCTTAGATTAAAAATAACCTATGTCCTTTTAAAATTAATTTATTTTAAGTGACTACTAAATAAAAATATAATCAAGATTCAGTAGTTTCTTCTGCAATTAACTGTCCATGTCATGATTTTTAAAATACATTTGTTACTCCGACTTTTAAATTCTATGCGACCTTTGACACCATATAAATATAAAAAAAACACTCACCATTTCTAACTACATACTTTCAACACATAAATTAACTCAATTGCCACAAAGAAAAAATCAAATCGACCGCCCGCTACTGGCAGTACGAATATGAATTTCCGACCTGGTCGGGACAAGGAAGCCAAAGGTAAGCGGCCTTCCGCTGCACCAACGACAATTAAGGAAATCATCGTTACCACAATAATGTTTGGTTGCAAAAATTCCATCTTAAACGATACCCACCTCTATTTAGAAAGCCTGTTTCCGATCTCATTGATTGGCGATTTTATACCATACCCCAGAACTTATTTCTCAAGTTAAGATAATCTGTTTAATGTTTACTTCGTGAGAATCGGCACGGGATTGTTATTTAGTCTACAATTTCAGGTGATGACCTCGCTAGTCCTTTGTTGTGTTGATAGAAAGAAGATGATGACAAATCACTTACCTCGCATTGCCATCGCTACCTTCTTTTTCTTTTCTGGACGAAGTTTTTTTTTAATGTAATTGAACCATCGTATGGCAGATGCCCTGCTCGTGAATTTGATAGCAAATCAAGCTGCTTGCAAGCTGGTCACTTGTCAATTGGATTTGACATATAAGGCCATGCATTTTTACTATTCATTCGATTTTGGTATTAATTGAGGAAGCAAGACCTATAGTTAAAATGGGAATCGATCAAAGAGCATTCGCAGAGTAGCAGAGCGGTCAAGTACAAACCCACTAAGAAAACTCACTGATGAACAAGTGAAAATGCAACCCGTTCCAAAAATATATTCTAAAATCTATTCACTGTTCTCTTGGAATATATAATCTGAAAATACTTTGAAGTGTATCTTTGGAACGAGTTATCCTAAAAACTTGGTTGATACCTTTTTGTAATCTACTCTTGATGCTCTCAAAATCAGCATCAAAAGTTTTTATGTAGAAGCCTTATTGCAAAAAATCACTCTTGAAATACGCATATTTAGAATGATGTATGCGTATTCCTGGAGCTATTTTTTTTAATACAACTTCTTTGCAAAAAATATTGATGCTTCCTTTGAAAGTATGAAGTGCTGATTCTAAAAAGATATCGCTCGCCTTTATTGGACAACCCGTTCCAAAGATACACTTCAAAGTATTTTCAGATTATGTATTTCAAGGTGAACAGTGAATAGGTTTTGAACTATATCTCTGGAACGGGTTGTCCAATAAAGGCGAGCGATATCTTTTTTGAATCAAAACTTCATACTTTCAAAGGAAGCATTAACAAAACCAAAAGTAGTTTTGTCACCAAATTACTTTTAGATTTAATTTTTGTCACCAAGTTTCCTTTATATATAATTTTTTTGAAATAATTCTTGGACTTGAAAATGGTATCCGGAATTAGTAAGAAACCATAAATTAGAACTCATAACCGTTTACACCATTCCAATGAAGGACGTAGTTTTCGAATTATAGAGTGGTTTACCTCCCTATTTAATTGATTTTCTTAAAATTGATAGAAATTTCATCAAATCGGCAGATAAACCAGTTAATAAGTCCCAAAGTATTTGCTTAATTTCCATCATTTAAACGGTTCTGAGTTTTATTTTAAATCCTTTATGTGTAACAAGAACAATTTTTAAATCCAAGAATTATTTCAAGAAAATTACATCTAAAAGTAATTTGGCGACAAAAATTTTTCCATCTAAAAATAATTTGGTGACAAAATTACTTTTTTTTTACAACTTGTCATTTGTTTTTGACAGCTTACAGAACTCTCCGCAAATATTTTTCCGCTGTGGTTTTCGTTAGCATTTCGCTCTCCTAGTGGAGACCACCGAAAAATTTCGTTTCGCATCAGCAGCGTACTAGGCTTAAGGAGGTGTTTTTTTATAATACAATTCTATATACTACTGAGATTACTCAGCCAAGTAGAAGACTTAGCATTATATTCTTCCGATGACAGCTACTTCGAACTGAAATTGAATTTCCGACGAAGATGCGTTGCGGAGAAAACTCCGCTTCGACGGTTACCTCGATAGGGCAGAATGAAAGGCATAAATAATATCTATAAAGTTCTGAAAATGTATTTTTTATTTACTTATTTAAAATATTAATAACAATTGAAAATTGTTTTTGAAGCCATAAATTCTGCGCGTTTTTTTTATTCCGCATTGGACAATGCTTTGAAGATCAGAATTTAATGAAATTATCAAACGCTGCCGTTGCAGTTCCACATCCGAAAACAAGAAGGTGAATATGAAAACGAACATGAAAAGCTGAGCTCGAATCCCTTCGTTTTGATCAATTAACGAATTCTTTGTAAATTCTACTTCCAAGATTTCCAGATAATAAACAGCTGTGTTTCAGTGAATATTTATTTTTGAATCAAATTCATTTGTTTTGTGCGAGGTGCACTAACTTTGCAATGAAATATTTATTTAAATTAAAAATGGACTCTATAAGGCGTCAGTTATAGCTTTCATTAAAACTCATCATTGAAAACTTTGGCTATGAATTCTGAGACACTTAAACAAATAAAACTGATTTGTCTATGTCTTCTTATATTAATATGTTTATTTTTTACTTATAAACTAAACCTAAAGCTAGACTAAAAATAAGATAAACTACTTAAAATACCTAAAAATACCCAAAACCACTTAAAACTACTTAAAAACTAGAACAGCCACAGCAGCATATTTTTTGTCGTTTTTTAAATTTTTTTTTGTTTATATTTTACACAGCTACATGCACCCGACACATACATGTACATACGTACATACATATACGTACGCACATACATGTATAGACCCGCAGATACATGCACATATGCCTCCGCATACATACATATTTTTAATTTTTTTGGTGCCACTCCGACTGTTCCCTATACCTGCTATTCAGGCATAACACTAACAACATGTGATTTAGTAAACTAGTATACCCATAAATATGACAACGAAATAAATACAAATAATGCGAATTATAAGAGACATAAATAAATAAGACACGATAATTTTCTCCGCATTAGTTCAGCCGCCATCCCTGGAGATAAATCCGAGTCAACAACCAGCCCTAGTCTCAGAACATCGCGCCACACATCTTTCTTATCCTTCTTTCTCTTCTTTCACCGGATGCCCGCGCTGTGTTGCAAACATAAATTATAAACTAAAGTTTCAAGTTTCTAAGATATGACAATCTTTATTTTTAATTTGGTTCCTTTCTTAAGCTACTTAAAACGTGTTTTACAATCGCCAAGACAAGATGGCCTCTTTTTATTGTTTTTCTGGCATTGCCAAATTACAAATTTATTTATATGAAAACGCTACTAGTTGGCGTATAGAGAGCAAGAAAGAGATAAATTACATTTAGCACCAACAGAGGGCGTCATAAAAATTATTACAACTCGGCCAATCTGACAATCTTGATTGACCTCAATCAATTCAAAACAATCAATTCTAGACAAAAGATCATTGGTAATTCTTTGTACCTCAGCTCTATCATGAAAAGATAAGCGGCGTGGCGCACAATGGTAATCGGTGGTTCCCTGTGAAATACATACTAGCCTCAATTATTTAAACAATTATATCAGCTTTAGTTTTCTCTAATCTAGGGCAAATATCAATTTCGTATTGTGATCTATTTATATCAATAGAACACATTTCCATAAACCTATTTTTGCCACAAACGACAGGCAATTTGTATTGACTTTGCGCCACCAAAGCATGACTGTCTATCACCTCTGTCCCGACTGCTTTCTCAGGTATAATTTGGAATCTTATCTGTCTTCCAGGATCACCAACCAATTTTCCTAAATTACTCAAATCAGATGCACTAACATGTAAATTCATAAGTTTATTAAGTTCAGATTTTACTTTGACAAATTTAATTTTAGTTAAACAAATATTAAATACTTTCATAAAGTCACGTCCAAGAATAAGTGGCGTCGTCATTGTTCCCTGAGGGATAACCAAAAAAGAAATAATTTTAAATTCATTACGAAATTGTACTTTACATGAGACTGTACCGTAAGTATATAGTCTCTGCTTTCCCAAACAGCAAAATTCAGTTGGAACGGCAACATTCGATAATGTAATAAAATTTGGAACACTTGAACGTTCCATTATACTAATTGGGCTACCAGAGTTGAAAAGAGACAACAAACTTATAAATCCAGTGCATCTGCTTTGATTACAACAATAAATGAAAGCCACCCTTACCTTTTCTATAAACGAAACGTTATCATCATTATTATGTACATCATATGAGGTTACATCAGTTGGGTCAAATGATAAAGATGCGACCGTATGTGTCTTCTTCATCGGGCTATCCTTATGGAGGTGTCCCATTTTGTGACATATGAAACAGGAACCCACTGGACGAATTGGCTTCGGACAGGTACTTTGGTAGTGTCCAAATTGTGAACAGTTGAAACATCTAACCTCTCCTCGATTCACAGTGGCACTAGCAGCGACAGCTTTTGGTTTAGTTATGGCAATCGTACCATTTCTGATTGCCCTTATGCTACGTTTTCACCTAAAGATAATCCGGTTTAAATTGAAAAGATTAAAAATTAATTTTCAAGTGTTTTCACCAGTGATAAAAAGATTAGTTTGACGTTTTCACTATGAATTGTCATTCAAAAGTCAATACAACAAGACAAAAACAAAATAATTGGGAAGAAGAATAATAATTTCGGTGCAGTGAACAAATTTAATTTCAATAAATAAAAATGAGTAATAACTTTAAAATATTGTTATCCCAACAACTTGCAGCAAATAGATATATTTACATAAATACTGTGATCGCCTTTGCACGGTTTTCGTTTTAATATATTTGGGAAAGAACAACTTCAAAGTATTACTGTAGGATACCTAAAACATTTTCCACTACAAATTCGAGGCACCGACCGCTTTGGTCTTTGTAGCTTTATTGCATTTTTTATTTTTATACTTATTTATAAACAAAAACAGAATTTGAAGGCAACGAAAAATTATACCAGACAAAAACAAATTAAATAATGTTGGACAGTTTTTTTTATTGAATGTCAATGGAGAAAATATGACGGTAGAATAGGCGCGTTCTATGAAATAAGGTTTGTTTCTTTTGCGAATCTTCTACTTCGAAGAAGATTTCAATGAGATTAATTTCTAATATTCATTTAAGGAGATTAAAATTTGTATGGGAAATCTTCAAGATTTAGAAGATTTCAAAGAGGATTTATGGTTAATCCACTTAAATCTGGATTAAGTGGTAGGTGAAAACGTAGTATAATACTACGTTTTCACCTACCTTACTTAATCCAGATTTAAGTGGATTACCCATAAATCCTCTTTGAAATCTTCTAAATCTTGAAGATTTCCCATACAAATTTTAATCTCCTTAAATAAAGATTAGAAATTAATCTCATTGAAATCTTCTTCGAAGTAGAACATTCTCATAAGAAACAAACCTTATTTCATAGAACGCGCCTATTCTAATGTCATATTTTCTCCATTGACATTCAACAAGAAAAAAAAACTGTCCAACATAATTGAATTTGTTTTTATCTGGTTTAATTTGTCGTTGGCTTCAAATTCTGTTTTTGTTTATAAAATAGTATAAAAATAAAAGATGCAATAAAGCTACAAAACCAAAGCGGTCGGTGCCTCGAATTTGTAATGGAAAATGTTTTAGCTATCCTACAGTAATACTTTGAAGTTGTTCTTTCCCAAATATATAAAAACGAAAACCGTGCAAAGGCGATTCCAGTATTTATGTTAATATATCTATTTGCTGCAAGATGTTGGGATATCAATATTTTAAAGTTTTTACTCATTTTTAATTATTGAAATTAAATTTGTTCACTGCACCGAAATTATTATTCTTCCCAATTATTTTATTTTTGTCGTTTTATATTGACTTTTGAATGACAATTCATAATGAAAACGTTAAACTAATCTTTTTTTCTCTGGTGAAAACACTTCAAGAATAATTTTTAATCTTCTCAATTTAAACCGGATTATCTTTAGGTGAAAACGTAGCATTAGACGACGTTGTGCATAGCGATCCATACGACGTGTTGAGAACAATGCCAACGCAGCCTAATAAGTAGTTCGCGACCTGACCGTTGAGTGGAGCTAATTTCCCCAATAGAACAATCAAATGGTTGCTGCACGATTTTTCCTTTTTTTAACTATTTCCTTTCTTAACCTACAATCGTCACGAGGAGATCATCCTATTTAAAATAATTGGTTATTCTCACATTTGTATTATAAAGACTAAGTAAGTTAAACGAATTATTTAATTGTAAATATATAACTTTATAATTTCAATAAAAGTTTTGTAACTAGCACATTAAAACCAATCCGTTTTCCTATTGTGCTCATTGGATAAAAAGTCTGGGTTGCAACCGAATGTTGCAACACGACGCACAAGGTCGTTTATGCAAATTGCACCATACAGCATTGTGGCACCATTGCTGCTGTCGGTGATTCCATCTATAATTATGACCACCAGTTTCTGCTCTTCAATATCGGACTTTGCTGCAATCGATTGCATGGACACAACAAAACTCAAACAAAATTCGTTACTCCTCAGGGTACGGGCCCTCAACTATCGATATACCTCTTGCTGCGTGATAGTTCTCTTGAACATGTTAATAAGACCTGCTTTCATATCATCATATGCAACCAGACCCAAGTTTAGGATATATTGTTTTGCTGTCCCGTCCACTCATCGACGAACAGCTTGACACTTCTTTTATTGTGTATTCACACGTCTCATTAAGGTCGTGGAATTGTTCAAACCATTTATGTATGTCGTAATGATCATCCCCACTGAATTTTGGAACAGCGGCATCCAGTTCTTCGTAGTTGACTCGTCGGTATCGAACCGGCGCCTCACTTGTCTCCATTGCCTGAATTTGCCTTTGCAATTCAAGAATCTAGTGACGCATACGCAACATCCTCAGTTTTTCCTCCAGCTGATATGCCTCAGCAGAGGCTGTTTGCGTTTCCGAAGGACCACTTTGAAAAAGGTCGGCAGGTTCTTGAACGGCGGTCGTTGCATCAACAGTAAGAAAACTAATTTCTTTTGAGGCAGTAGGCACTTCGGTAGCAGTAACAGCGGGTTTTGCGACAGCGGCATGATCTATGATGGCAGTAACATCGGGTGTATTGATGGCAGCAAGCCCAGGAAATCTAGGCAATTTAGTTACAGCGGGTATTTCCGCAGCAGTGGCGGTGGACACAGTGGTCGAAGCAGGAACCCCGACGGCAAAAGCAGTAGGTTCAATGTTGGCAGAAACAGTTGCAACAATGATTTGGGGGCAGCGGGTACTTCGGTAGCATTAGCATCTTCCAACTCCTACTCAGAGTTAAGGTTTTCGGATTCGTAGTTGTATTATTGTTGCACCTACAGGAAATTCAACATTTGCCTTAGTAAGTATGCTTCAACAATTGCCTTGCGAGTCAGACGTGGCATTTTCGTAGAACTTAACTTGTATTTATATTTTTTGGTGAAAACCCCACACCTGAGTTATAAACTAAGGTTTCAAGTCTCTAAAATATGACAATCTTTATTTATAATTTGGTTTCTTTCTTAAGCTACTTAAGCTACTGTTTTGCTTTTTTTACAATCGCCAAGACAAGATAACCTCATTTTCATTTTTTTTCTGGCATTTGCCAGATTACAAATTTATTTATATGAAAACGCTTCTAGATGGCCTATAGAGAGCAAGAAAGGGATAAATTACATTTAGCACCAACAGAGGGCCTCATAAAAATTATTACAAAAGGGTATTCATAATCCCTTGAGCGCGAGCAAAATTATAAAAAAAATTCACTTTTGATTTTTCAATGATGTCAGCTGTTCATTGAAAACGCTTCCCATCATTGAAAAATCAAAACTGAATTTACAAGAAAGCGGTAGAGCAAATAAAATATTTAAAAAAGAATATATATCTTATTACCTTCATTTGGTTACCAAAACGAAATCAGTTTTATTTGTTTAAGTGTCTCAGAATTGATAGTCAGATTTCAATGATGATATTCAATGAAAGCTATAACTGGCAACTAATGTTATTTATATATTTATGCTGAGCCGGTGATGTGTGGGATTTGCATTCCTTAGTTTACCTCATAAATTCTATTAGCAGAGAAAATTGTTGCTCGTTGGTGTGTTGCTGTCTGGGGCTCCTCCACGATTAATATTAAAAAATTAATGTTAATTTCATATGACTTTTTTTATTTATAATATATATAATATATATATATATATATAAATGTTGTGTTGACGCTTAAAATTGGCAGAAAATTGTGCCCAAGCTGTTCTAGACTTTTTCGGACTTTATAGGCTTTTCACACCAAACCCAAAACCGGGTGTTCAGCTAAAAGTTTACGAAAACTCGATAACCGTTCACACTGAACATTTACAAGTTTTCTTTTGACATTTCAATTATTTTGGCACCACAGACAGCAACAAATACGTTGTGAAATCAAATTGAAATTACCCTAAACAGCTATTTTTTATTCGTTTTTTCCTGGCAGCAACCCGTCAGCTATTTATGTGACGATTAATTGGGCACTGAATGTTTCACAAGGTGTGTTCGTTAAGTTCATCTTACAAATCCAACATGTTTTCGACAGGTTTTATTTAAAACTTGTAGTATATCAAAACGAGTGGTTTAACAAAAATGTATAGGAAAACTTGTGTTTTCGCTTTAGGTTTTCAGCCAAAACCGATAATTGGGTCTATTCGGCGAGATCTTTTATTCTGTTATTCTGCTATTCTGTTATGAATTTGCATACAAAAGTTTAAGCTATCAAAAAATCTTTTATGAATTATAATTTTGGTATTCGGCATGCTAAATCTGCTATAAAATCTGTTAAGAAATCAGCTTATGAACTGTCAAAACTTCGAAATTCTTAAAAAGTCTTTTACAAACTGCATTTTTGGTATTCAGCATGCCACAATCTGTTATGGAATCTTTTATGTATCATAAAAGAATAAAAGACACATTTGTGTTGCTTTTATCATAAAAGATTTCAATATATGAAGTAAAAACTTTTATTTCGTTAATGAATTGTTCTTAAAAGGACAGACATAACAAAATATTATTAAAATACATACATAATAACTAACACAAATATGAAAGTAATTTCAAACTATTTCTTTCAATACACGAAAGCACAGAACATATTTCGATGGATGAAACGTTAAAGAAAGTGTAGCTTATCTTGCCGGAGTTAGTTTTTGTACAACTTTTTATATTGGATATATTAAATTCAGAAACTGTTAATGACAAATTACAAAGATTGATTATTATTCATGTACGCGAAACAAAACACGATAATTCCGCAGGTTAATTTTATATTGTCATTAGTCAGTGCCGACGGCCTAGAGTTTTTATTTACCTACTACAGCTGATAATTTGATAGCAGATTTTAGGTCTGTTTGTATAAATGTTTCTTTTTCGAAGTTACATAACAGACTTTTATAAAAGATCGAACTACAGAATACCAATTATAAAATAACTTTTATGGTGAATATCTGTTATACATCATAACAGAAAATTCATAGCAGAATAACAGATGTGGCAGAATAGGCCTAAATTTCGCGAAAACCGTGTTTTGGGTTTGGTGTGAAAAGTTTATTATTTCCTGATGAGAGAATTTCATCCCCAGTCTTCAAAACATTATATGTTGCTAATTTCCGCCCAAGAAAGTCTAGATTGGACCTAAAATTACCTGTATTGTTCAACCTGAAACGCATGCAAAGAAGTAAAAAGTTTCTTCAATTCACAGTTAGATGACGCCCTGGTCAATTTTCATTATTCAACGACGCCGTAGTTCTATTACTTTTTCCTTCTGGCTGTGGAATTTATTTTTTTTTCCTTCCACCACCAATCTTCAACAGTAAAAAAATATTTTCGCCGCGTTTCGCGTTGACGTTAGAATTTTTTTCTACAATTTGTTTATTAAAATATGTTTTCGTAAGAAATTTAATAAAATCCAATTAAATTCTAAATGAAATATCAAAGTGTTTGCCGTGTGAAATAGAAAACTGCCAAATAGGTTGGCTTACGAAATATATTTTCCTGCTTAATGGCCGAGTAAGTGCGAGCGAATCTCTGTCTCATAAAATATCAACCATAAAATTTGTATTTGTATGCCTAAAAAATAGTGCTCTTAAGAAATTAGAAAAAATATTATTTTTATTTAATATCCTCCCCTACATTTTAGCAAATGAAATGATAGTCAATAAATTTTTAGCAAAGTTTATAAATAAAATGTGCCGCGTGTGTACCTGCCTTCATACTTAGTACCTATGTGAAATATTTTATACAACTTGCGCGCATATCTTTTTCCCATCGTGCTCCAAACTATGTCCCCGATTACCTACAACCTCCCTGATAAAGTTTTGGTCTTTTTTTCATTTAATGTAAAATATAATTTAAGTTTGTTTACAAAATGTTGTTGATTATTATAATTATTTGTGTTGGTGCTTATAAGTTCTTTACCCACAAGCTTTAAAAAAGTTGGGGTTCTTGTGAAGTGAGAAGTTATAGCGAATATGAGTTAATTATTCAGTGATAAATTTGTCAATAATTCCCAACCCTTCACAACATAATAGTTTGTCATTTGGAAATATGGATTCTTCCGCAATAAGAATATACATAGATATACTAACAAATGCAACTATTAAGATGAGTGGGTAAGTCCTAAGGTAGATTTAAGGCCTGATGACCAACTTGAATGTGCATTATCTGCATGTCAATGAACTCAAGCACATAAACCAACTTTATAATTAACCATACTTATCGCAGATGGTAAAATGATTCATTTTATTGAGATTGGTTTATAGAAACATAGGTATTTCCCTAGCTGTTAAGTTCCAAATTGACCTTCTAGTTATAACGGGTGATTTTTTTGCTACTTGGTTTTTGACGTTTATATTTTTGACAGATCACACATGACAAATTCCACGAACATTTGACATTTCGATTCAGTATTGTTTGCCATTTCATCATGAATAGACTTACACCTGAACAACGTTTGCAAATTATTGAAATTTATTATCAAAATTCGTGCTCTGTGAAAAATGTGTTTCGCAAGCTACGTCCGTTTCAGCGACGAGGCTCATTTTTGGCTAAATGGATACGTGAATAAGCAGAATTGCCGTATTTGGAGTGAAGAGCAGCCAGAGGCAATTCAGCAGCTACCAATGCATCTCGAAAAATGCACTGTTTGGTGCGGTTTATGGGCAGGCGGCATCATTGGGCCGTACTTCTTCAAGGACGATGAAGGCCGCAGGATTACGGTCAATGGAGAAAGGTACCGTTCGATGATAACAGATTTTTTGGAATGGACTACCTGAAGCGTAGCCGCGGGCAACATTTAAGTGAAATTATTTTTAAAAAGTAAATGGCAGAAATTGATTTATCGATCCAAATAAAAATTTCATTCACTTTTTACAAGTTTCTGTGTTTTTTTGAATTTTCAAAAACCAAGCTCTTAAAAAATCACCCTTTATTAAAGAATCAACTAAACCTGGAGGTTTTTTTTTTTTTTTAAATTGTTTTTATTAGTTTTGAAAACTCTTAATTCTATTTGTACAATTACTTACAAAATATTAGTTTTCAATAAGAAGTTGATTTTTAATCTAAATAAATTTAAGTTAACCAAATTTTTCACATCAGTCGGAAGACGGTTGAATAACTGAAGCCCTCTATAAAGAAGATGGTTTTGTGTTTGCGGTCTCCTATATAAATGTAACCGAAAGTCTCCAGCATTTCTTAGTGCATATCTCTCATTAGTTATGTACTCTACGTTGTTCTGTAAGTATATGTATAAGCATTTATTTATTTATTTCATCATCTATCGAGTTTCCTCTTACAGATTGCTTAAATCTAACTTAATCTATTTCATATAATTTGAATTTATATTTTTATTAACGTTTTCAGTTAACTGTAATTTAAATACATATCTTTCAAGACTTGAGTCAAGATTGAAATCTAATTCATTATATACTTTCATACATCTTGTGAATGGTTCATTAGAACCATAATTATATCTATGCAAAGGGAATATAAAAAAATTTTCTTACTCGAACATTTCTTCCTGGAACATAGATATTTAAAAGATTTAAAAGATTAGGACATTTTATATGGTATGACAATATATCATAAACAAACATTACACAATTAACAACCCGACGATTTTCCAGAGTAGATAATCCAATCAAAGCACATCTGGTAAGAAAGCTTGGCATTTCCGGCAAATTCCATTTCAATTGCTTAACTAAAAACCTTGTAAATGCTTTTTGAACTTTTTCAATACGATTTTTTGAAACTTTGTAGAATGGATCCCAAATAACTGAAGCATATTCCAAATGTGGGCGGACAAGGGAAGTATATACAGATTTTATGGCATAGGGATTAGAAAATTCAGAACAATTTCTTTTAAGAAAACCTAGCATTGAATTTGCCTTTGCTATAACAAAATCCATATGCAAGGAGAAACTCAGTTTTTCATCAAACACAACCCCAAGATCTTTAACTTCCGAAAGTCTATTCAAAGCTTTATTTGAAATATTATAATCATACAAAATAACTGTATGTGATCGATAAAATGAGAAGGTGTTACATTTATTTATATTAAGTGAAAAAAAATTGTTTTCACTCCAATCTACTATTTTATCTATATCATTTTGAACTTTAAAACAGTCATTCGTGCTTTTTACTATAGAAAATAATTTTAAGTCATCTGCAAATAACAAACAACTTGTATATTGCAGTAAAGAAGGTATTTCATTCACATAAATTAAAAACAACAGAGGGCCTAGATGGCTTCCTTGAGGGACACCAGATGTAACAAATAATATCTTTGAAGTACAATTGAAAATTTTTACGATTTGTCTCCTGTTAACTAAGTAACTTGACAACCATTTAAGAAGCGCCGAGTGAAAGCCAAACTGTTTAAGTTTTTTTATTAATAATGATATGCAAATACTATCAAAAGCTTTTTTAAAATATACAATAATACAATACATCCACTTGATAACCTGATTCTAGGGCATCAGAAACATATTTAATAAAAAGTGATAAATTTGTGGTTGTAGATCTGCCACTTACAAATCCATATTGAAAAGGAGATATCTGTTCTTTTATAAAAAAATAAACAGGATATAGATTATGTTTTATTTTAAAAATCATAATTAGTGCATTATATTTTAAACGTTGGATCACACTTAACCACCCTAGTGAGCGTAACATATCAGCTACTGGAGTAAACCGGTTGCATTTTAATATAATTCTCATCGCTCTATTTTGTAAGACTTGCAGTTTAGTTTGGTTTTCAAGGGTACGCATATAAATAATAGAAGAGCAATAATTAAAATGAGGAAACACAGTTGTATTATAAATTGTCAGAGCACAACTCATGGAAATGCAATTTCGGATCCTTATTAGAAACCCCAACTTTTTTGATATTTTATCACAGAGTTTGTTTAAATGGAAGTTAAATTTTAATCTATTGTCAATGTAAACACCTAAATATTTTATTTCCGATACACACTCAATGAAATCACCATTTATTGCTATATTTACATTTGAATCGTTACTATTTACGCACATACATTTTGTTTTTGACGTATTTAGTTTCAATTTGTTTTTGCACAACCACATGGATTCAATATATCCAAATCTCTTTGAAGAAGTTTCTCCAGAGTACGAACATCCTTGCCACTAATATATATAAGCGTATCATCCGCAAAGAGACAGATCTTGCAAATAGATAAAGCCTCACCGGTATTAGTTATTTGATTTGTCTGGGGGTAGATAAATTTCATATTCCTTGGTTATTTACTTATTTATTATTTAATATAAGTTTATTTGGCTCAGCGGCCATTAAATTAATACAATTTATATATTTACATTAAGTGGTTGGAGTATATTCTCAGTTTGTTCTTGGAAAATTTTTATTTTTATATTATATTAGACTTTGCATAAAGACTGATTATTAATATTTCTTATATTGGAAGGTAAGTTGTTGAATGCTTGTAGTCCCGTGTAGAATATGCTAGCTTGAGCTCTTGTAGTTCTCGTTCGTACAATGCTGAACTCCTCAATGTTGCGTAGGTTGTATGGTACATTTCGTCGTTCAGGTACACTGGATTGTAGATACTGAAGGCACATGTTATGTTTTATTTTAAAAACAAAAATCATTGCCATCATGAATAACCTCTGGTTTATATTAAGCCAGTTAAGTGAGTTCAACATAGTTATAATAGATGTATATCGGTCACACTTTAATATGATGCGCATGGCTTTATTTTGAAGTTTTTGGAGCGTTTCCTTTTGAGTCCTGTTACACAGATATAAAAGACTTGCACAGTATTCAAAATGGGGCTTGACTGTTAAATTAAACACTTTTATTGCAATATTTTTGGAGATATTACGACGTGTTCTTCTAAAAACACCCAGTTTCTTTGACACTTTCTTACAAATAGAGTCTACGTGTTCATTAAAAGATAGTTTATTATCTAGAAGAACGCCGAGATATTTAATTGATGATATTTGTTCAATTTGGGTATTGTTAATTGATATTATCAAATTTTGTTGGGGTGAAGGGGTGTTTATTGTCATGAAATTGGTTTTATCCGTGTTTAAAATTAGTTTATTCATATTTAACCACTTCTAATATCCAATATACCATTTTTTGGAATATCGACGGTTAACTATGAATAGGGTAGGTGTACCAGTACCCAGCCAGTCACTCATTGACATAATAGATATGGACTGCTGGGAGCCAACTTCACGTTGGATCTCTCCTCAGCTAGGACCAAACGAGCGCCAGCCAGCTCCCAGCGGAAATCACGAATATAAGCAAGTACCAGTGCTTAAGGGATCTTTTTTTTTTCAAATAAATCCATACACAAATCCAAAAATTACCTTTTCTCTATTTTATACAGAAAAAAAATAGGCAAATATAATATAGTTCTTTACGGATGAGCGGAATTCGATAAAAATTAGATCAATTTTTTTTTACTTTTCGACGAGACGAACAAAATTTAACACATGCAGTTAATGCTATGTTCCCACCAAAGCGAAATCTGAGATTTCAGAAGGAAGATTTCGAGATTTCAAATTGGTGTTTACACCGCCAAATCCACGATTTCGTCTCTCAGAAGCTCAAACAACAACCATTTTTGTTTATCTAATTCATCAACCCAAGCCACGTTGCCAAATACAAATTCATACTTTCTCTTTTTATCTCCTTATCGTTAGAGTGAAGGATCGTAATTTGCACATACGAACATTTTCACGTTAGTATTACCTCTTTCATACGCCGCGAACTACTTCGTCGATCTATAGTGTGAGCACGGTTTATTGGTCGTGTGAAAAGAAACTGTGTCGACACAGCAGTTCGATTTCTGGAGATCGAAGTGGTATGTCGACATGGCGTGTAAAAAGGATCGAACTAGTACACCGGTACAGTATCTGTTTTGTTTTTGTTTTTTTTTGTTGTTGTCTGCTCATGTTTGAAGTTATCTTATTTGCATTTTTCTTTCATATAAAATTAATCTGCTTAGTTAATTCTTGAAAATAGTATGGCGTACAGACATTTTCATTTCAATAATTTATTTTTTTTAAAGTAAATTTGATAACTTTTCATTTGCCAGCTGGTTTTAACATAAAATTATACATCGATGTATGCGCATGTGAATGCTGATGTAACAACGAACTACTTCGTCGGCATGATAGATCCATGTGGCGTGTGAAAGCGGTATATTTTGAACTTTAAAATGGACTCGTTCCCAAAACTATATGGTGAAATCCGGAGATTTGGACTGAAATCTACAAAACCCGAGATTTAGTTTCGGTGGGAACATAGTATAAGCTTAAATTATATTTAAGTTTTTGTTTTAACTTTTCGACGAAGTGAATAAAATCTATAAAATTTGAAACAAGATACTGCATAATATAAGTTAACATTTACAAGTTAACATTTAAAACATTTAAATATTTCTTAGGCGTCAAACAACAATATATTTTGCAGCGTCAAAATGTATTTCACAAATCGGCAAAAAAAGCACTACTAAAACGGACAAATAACAAAAGAGAAACAATTTTTTAAATAAATTTATTTAAAATAAAGAATTTATTTAATTGGAAAACTAAAATTAGATTTTTATTTGTTTTATTTCTAATGGAATTTTAAAAGTAATCTCTTTCATAAAATGAAATAGAAAAGACTTTTTCTTACAGTCCCTCAGCACTACAGCAATTGTTTGCTTTCTATAGATAATAGATGTCAGCACTTATCTTATACAAAATATCAATAGATGGCCCTAGTTCATTTGCCAGTTGACTAAATATGATGGGCATGCCAAGAGTGGCAATAGAGGGCTTTTGAAAGTAATATTTTTGTTTGATACTTTGCTCCGAGAGGCGTGAAGATCGTTCACCTCCTTTTCTATTGAGCTTTTGTATGGAAATGACAATCGACTAGAAGTCCAGGTCAATTATGTCAATGCAGTCACTAGTATCCGGCAACTTTGTATTTAATAGTTAATAATAAGAAAATTTTACATAATTTGCATGAGAAAATACATTTTTACAATAGCTGCAGTCCAATCTGATGTTCTTGTAAAATTTGGCAACTCTACTAATCGTTGATCTGTGTGAAAAAAAAATGTTAAGTCTGTGAAGTTCGTTGCGAAAGCTAAAAGTGCTTTTAAAAGTTCTCGAATGTTACCCAGAGCCATAAGAAAATGAAGTAGGTTTCAGTATTATTTGTAAGTATACAAACTTATTTTATCTTTTTTTGTATAGATAATATAATAAGTGACCATAAAATGTAAAAATAAGAATTTATTGCTTTAAATTCATAAAAATAAGAACTCAATTTTTATAAGGTGTTCTAGTAACCGGCCAAGGTGGCCGGACACTAGAACCTTGCCTGAAATCGATTTATAGTTTTTATGCTAAAACGAAATACAAAAGTCTTATCTGCCCATATAAAATGTTAACATGTATTAAATTTGTCAAATTTCAGTATCCGGTCACTATTTTTGGTTCAGAGATTACTATGGCCAGTTTCTGGAACAATCTGCACCAGTATAAGGCCACATAACTAGTTTATTTATTTATTCATCTACAAGCTTAGCTTAACAGACTTAATAATATAAGGTAAAATAAAAATAAGTTCAAGAAAAACAATATTTTTTAAATAAATTAAATTTATAACGTAAGATAACAATTTGCTTCAAATACGAGTATACATAGCCGGTCTTCTAGAAAAAGTTAAAACGTTACATTTTTTTATATTAATCTTAAGGCCAATTCGATAGATAATTTAAATCATGTTGAACATATAAGCAATCTTTAGGTTGATTTATTTTGAGGAATAGTTTTAGATCATCGGCATATATTAAGCATTTACAAAACTTTATTCTCGACACTATGTCATCAATAAAGATTATGAACAACAGCGGCCCTAAATGACTTCCTTGGGATACGCCAGATTTACAAATTATAGATCGAGATATATTTTTTCTATAGCTACTCGCTGGGTTCGACCAATTAAGAATGAAGCGATCCGGTGTAGCATTGCTGAGTGGAATCCAAAACGTTTAAGTTTCTTGAGAAGAATATCGTGACTGACTGTATCAAATGCCTTGCTGAAATCAGTATATATTGAATCTACCTGTGATCCATTTTCAACGGCATTACCAACATAAGATGTGAAAAGCGCAAGATTCGAGATTGTCGATCAACCAGTAATAAACCCGTGCTGATTATCGGATAAATGTTCCTTAATTTGAAATTGTAATTTGGACTTCACAATTGACTCGAAAACTTTTGGTATTGAAGACAGTTTGCATATACCTCTATAGTTTTCGATGTTGTTTTTGGATCCTGACTTAAAGATAGGGATTAAAAATGACGATTTCCATTCATCAAGGAAAACTCCCGAACTAAAAGATTCATTAAAAATAATTAATAATGGCTTTGAGATTGTTTGAAATCATTTTTTTAAGAATTATTGCAGGTATTCCATCCACTCCTGGCTTAGAATTTGGCTTTAGTTTAAAAAGGGCACTTTCAACATCGAGGATATCAAGTTGCATTGATCCGATATCAATCCTTCAAGTTATATCGATATTAATATTTGTGTGCGTTATAGAATTTGAGTACACCGATTCAAAAAATGAAGGAAACAGCTCAAGCGTTTGATCAACGTCGTTAGACTCAATGTCATTATAAAACATTTTTCGGTATTCCTACAGATTTCTTCTTATCGCTTATGTATGATCAAAAAGCTTTCGAATCAAGTTTGCGTTTGGTTTCAGTTTCTAAAATGTGATTTCTATACAGGAATTTGTTTAGAACCTCAAACTCCTTCCTGTGAACGCGGAAGATATTGTAGACGATTGAGCTAAGGGTTATTTTGTATTTAGCATGGGCTTTAGTTTTAACGTTTTTTAAGTGAACGAGCTCTTTATTATACCAGGTGGGCTTAGACAATTTTCTCTTAGTTAATCATGGAACAAACATAGGAAAAAAGACTTTTTTAAAATATTTGTAAAAGAAGAATACATTTCTTGGATATTGAGTATTTGAAGTTCCGAAAAGTTGGATCTCGAGAAGTTTAAAACTTCCATAGGGCTAAAAACAGGTTCCAGGAATGTATTACTACTGATTTCAATTAAAATTTGACTGCGGTGAATAGAGTTATTTAGCAATTGATATGGTGCTTCAAAAACATTGGCTTTAAAATCATCATTACAGATAAAAACTAAATCTAGAATTTTTCGTAAGGAGTTTAAGATTGTGTTCTTTTGTATAAAATTTAACGAATAAAGATAATCAGTGAATTCAAACTCCACATTTTTTGTTTCATATTACAAGGAATCAACAATATCACTAAGATTAAAATCTCCAATTATACAAAGCTTACTAGAAGCATTACACTTATTAAAAATAGAATCCATATTCATAATATGATTAAGGTAAATATCTAAACCACTATTTGGTGGAAAATAACTTACTATAAAATATAGAGTATTAGATGCAAGATTAATTGATACACATAATTGCTCGACATCAGGAGTAGGCAAATCAATTTTATTGCCCGCTAGAGATAAGCGAGTTGCTATTAAAACTCCACCACCACGATCATCAGCTGTTTTACATCGATCAACGCGATAAACGTTGTAGAGTTTACTATTAAATATCTCGGTAGATAGGATTCCATCATACAGCGAGGTTTCAGTTATAATTATGACTTCATATTCATTATCACTCGAAGCATTGTATACATTATTCACTTTAGTTCTTAATCCACTGGTATTATGATAATAAATTTTTAAATTGTTATTCAAATTTCCAACAATACGATCAAGGTTGTTCTCATAATTCTGAGAACAAAAGCCTATAGGTTTTTTTTTTTAAATGAAGACAAATGGGCGAATAATAATCCCAGCAGGCCAGAAGTTTGCACTGTAGATTAAATCAACCAAATTAATTGGTATACTCAATTTGAAGTTTGCAAATCTTGCACTATGTTTATATTCTTTGGGCTTAGTGAGTAAAAAGCAGGAGAAATCAGACGAGTAAGCATTCAGATTCGATAACATATGAGAAATTATTTCATCACTGGTCGGTTTTGGATGAAACTTCGAGATATGAAAATATTTAATTTTCCGCATTACCTTGATGTTTCCAAATTGCATTCGATTGCCAACAACTTCTGGTTTATGTAAGACCCTTGTTGTAGCCGAACCAGTGTTGGTAGATGTACCAGCTTCATCAGTGTTTACACCAGTTGGCAGTTCCCCGGGATTGTTTGAGAGAGAGTGCGAACTCCAATATTATTATTGTTTATTATTTTTGCAGCAACAACTGCGACACCTGTATTACTCTTTACACCAGCAACATTAGCATCATCAGCAACAGCAGCAATATCAGTAACACCGGCAATATCAGCGAAATCAACAACATCATTAATTTGCGAGTATTCAGCACATCGTTCACTTTAGCGCAGGTAGCTGCTACGTTAGCGCTAGCAGTAGATAACAAGTTAGAGCGCGGTATTGATATATGAGGAGTACGCACATCACAATTATCTGTTTCTGTATTGTCTGATAGAGAGTCAATGTACGCGATATTAGTAGAAGAATCGCCAACTGCAGCGGTCAAATCCAAAGCTATTTCAATTGTACCACTCTGATTACAAGAGTCGGAACTAATAAAAGCTTTTGATTTCGAAGTAGAAGCCACTTGTTTATTAATAACAGCAGCATTTTTGTTTCTTTTCATCAGACTTAAAACCGAGGAATAAATGTGATGAGAGTTTGTTGGTTTTAGGAGGGAAGGGTGAAAAAGAGTTTCGATTTTGGGCTGGGGAAAGAGAAACACTTTCCTTTAAGAAGCGCAAGACTATTATTTTTTTTGTTTTACTATTTGATCGTTGATATTTGACAATTGTATGTAAATTCATACTGTTTTTGTAGAAAATGATTTAATAAACTCCAGATAAGGAAATACAAGACCTTTTGCTAAATGAAAAAAAGTCGAACTAGCTCTAATTGATCTCCGAATTAATAAATTAAAAAGTCATCAAAAAGCAGGATAGGTTACATGGTAAAGTTCATGTCTCTTGCCAAACCAAAGGGCCTGGATTTAATCCTACTAGACCAGCTTTGTAACGAAATAATATTGCATGCTCTGCATCCAAGTACTACCCATATCCTTCAATCAATCGAGGTGAGCGTATTCAAACCTCTTAAAGAAGCCTGGAAGAAACAGTTCGCGAGTGCCACTCGCAACACATTGGAGCAGTTCTTACACGGAAGGATATCTGTGCACTTTTAGAAACCGTCTTACAAAAACACAAATTTGCCACAAAGAATTAAAAACGGTTTTTCGAAAATGCGGACTTTTTCCATTCAATTGTGATGTTGTTGAATATAGAAAATGCGTTCAAAACAAAATGGAAAACAATCACATATAGGCAGCAGAAGTTGAAGGCACAGAACCAGTGCAACAAGCAGAAAAAGACCGGTTTCCATTGCAGCATCTGTCGTCCTTGAGAATAACGAAAACCTTGAAGAACATGAATTGTTCCATATCTTACACGTAATGAAATCGACCCATGTGCAACAGTCTCAAAATGTAGTACGGATGGATATTGTTTCACTGTCTATTAACACTGTTTTTAGCCTAACGAAGATCTGACGCTGCAGTTATCTGAAGCAAACGTGCATATGGTACCAAAACTCTAGAACTTCCGAGTCCCATTCTAGAAACCAATCCAAGCAACAGAACTGGCTATGTTAGGTTAGATTGAAGTGGCTGTCAACGGTGTAGCTGACACACTTAAACCATAGTTGGTCCCTTGTGATATCACATGAAACCTCAGATACTCTTCCTATTCGTTGAACCATTTGGAGCTCCTAATGAAGCGTAAGAGACTGTAGATGCCTATATTATTTAGATCACTGAGATCATCGAAGAAAAAGTCTCCAAGATAGAGCTTTCGTCTCTGAGATTGTACAGGGCATGTGCACAGATTCCACCTTATTCTCGTCCATTCAGCTTCTGCTAAAATAATTTGAATAAACGCCAAGCCTCGTTCCATGCTTGCATATGAGCCAGTATCCACTTATGACACCCATTACGGAGCTGATGTGCAATTCGCTTAAGGATATCAAACGCTTGGAGCGTTTCTGATCAAGTTTTGACCAGAACTGTTTTTTCGTCATACAGGGATACAGGTCGTTTTATTTCTCCATCTTCGGTTTGTATTTTCTACAGCATCTTGTTTCACTTATACCTATATTTGCCTTTGCAGGTAATAAAGGTAGTGTCGTTCAATTTTTGGCAAGTTCATCAGCCTTACTATTCCCTGAAATATCCCTGTGCTCTGGCGCCCAACACAGGTGAATACATGTGTGTCAAGTTAGCACTACCACTTCAAAATTTTTAAGAAATTCTTATTGGATTAATTGTCGTAAATTTGTCGTGAAACAAAAAAATTTGTCGCGCTTGTTTTTTAAAAAATAACCCCTGGTAATGCTAACTCGACAGTCAGACAGACAGGCTATACTAAAAGGGTGTTTTTTGCTAGAAAAAAAACGAACGCGACAATTTTTTTTGTTTCGACATTGGTTTAAGACAAATTTACGACAGTTAATGGCATACCCATTTTTATTTTTTGACTTCATATAAACCGTTTTTGAGGGGTGGTAATGCTAACTTGACTGTCAAGTTAGCATTACCAGGGGTTATTTTTTTAAAAAACAAGCGCGACAAATTTTTTTCTTTCACGACAAATTTACGACAATTAATCCAATAAGAATTTCTTTAAAATTTTGAAGTGGTAGTGCTAACTTGACACACATTTAAAATGTCATAATAATGGGGTTAATTTGTTGTGTAATTTCGTAATAATGAGGAATGAAGAAGTGTGGTCCTCGAATGCTGCCTGTTTTGATTTCTTCCATGTGCCCTAGAGATTCATATTCGTCCATGAACTTGACATAATCTTCTCTTAGTTTAGGATTTTTTTTGAGTCGTCTCTCTAATGATGTAAAACGATTCAATGCTGTTTGTTTTGAGTCGCCTAAGGCTACGCCATTTTCTCGAAACGGTAACCTAACGATGAAACGTCCGCTTTCTGATCTGTCATCTGTTTGGGAATATTTTCGAAGTCATCAAACCTCCAAAATCGTTCAATTAGTTCATTAGTTGATTCTTCTTTTGATTGATGTGTCCTCAACATTTCCGGCTACTACCCAACCAAATACGGTGTTTTGTAAAATTGGCATCTTTGCACCAATTTGTATTTGTTCGGGACGAATAAAATGATGATAGAACTCTGCTCCCAGCAAGACATCAACCTTATCGGATCGGTGGAAATTAGGATCTGCCAAGTTTATGTTTTCAGGTATAGACCAGGTAGAGGTGTCCGGATTTTGAGTGGGTTAAGTGATACGATATTTGGTAATATGAAGGTCTCTAGTCTGCAAGCGAAACCACCCATTGTTGAATGAAGCTTGATGTAGACTATGTGTGTCGTGGTTCGTGTTCTTTTGCCGATGCCTTCAATGCATAGAGATGATGGTGTTGGCGATAAGGATAAACGTTTAATAAGCCTCTCGGTTATAAGGTCTAAGATGGCTCTAACTTCAAATGTTTGTCCGTTATTTGCTGTAATAAAAATCCTTGCGGTGGCCAAAAGAACATAGCGTTGTTTGTTGTTTATTTGTTGGATGGTGGCTACAGTAAGTGGTGATGAATCTCCCCGTTCTGATGCCATTGATTTGGTGGATGTAGCACCTGCTACGATGGTTGTAGTTTAAATTGGTTTCTTTTGGTCTGGGTTTGAAGAAATTGTTCTTTCTAAATGCAATAAAGTATTGTGCTTGCTTGGGCATTTAGTGCAGCTACGTGTTAAACATGATTTTGTGGTGTGATTAGCATTGAAGCAGTTCACGCATAGATGTCGTTTTTGAGTCAACTTCAGTCTTTCAGCAGCTGACATCTTCAGGAACTTTTTCACAATAAAAGATTAGATGGCTCTTATTGCCACATACCTAACAGTTGTCAGTGTTGGCGGTAGCAATGTTGGATACCACCTTGGTTCTCTCTTTTCCCTCAACAGCTCCTAGGGCCTCAAAACAGTTCTTTAAGAACTGAGAAATTCTTCCATTGTTGGAAGTTCTCGAGGGTTTTTGACGGATTGCTCATAGAGTAGATGACTTTGTCGATCTAGTTTCTTCGTTAATAGGTGGCTGAGTAGAGGAGCCCATGAGTCTATATCAATACTGAGATCCTTCAAAGCTGAGATTCATTCAAGCTAAAGATTCATGAATTGTATCATTAAATTCTCTCATGGCCCTTATTTCGGAGTTTTGCTGCGGTAAACCAAGAATTTTTTGGATAAGGGACAATGTCTGGGCCCTTTTGTTGCTGAAACGATCTTGAAGAGTTTTCCATGCGATTGTATAGTTCTCCTCTGTCAATTCCAAGTGTCTTAGCAGGCGTTCTGCATCACCAGAAATATTTGTCTTTAGATACCACATTTTTTGTACTAGCGATCTTGGTTGTGTATCATCTTCGTGAAGATATCGGCAAAGGTTTGCCATTTTAAATAATCGCCGTCGAATTTCGGGATCATCATCTTTGCAAGTTGAACTGACAGATGCTCACTTCTTGGATGATTGGCAGATCCTTTAAGTACAATTCGGTTCTTCAGAATTTTTATTTCAAGCTCTGAATAAGAGTTCATGTCGTAACCCTCTGTAAGTTGGTTTTCGCATTTCTCCCAAATAGAATAGTGAAGTTCTTCAATTTGGCTCCAGAGTTTATTAATTGCTTCTAGGCATTGTATGGGGACTTCTTCCTTAATCCGACCATTGATGAGTCGGGCTACCGAGTTCATAAGTACCTTTGTGCGACGCATGAGAGTTAGCACCTGTCTTATTAGTTTCGCTGGGCTCTTTTGCAGCTAGCGATTCTTTTGGCGAGCCGCACTCTACTTTAGTTAGAGACTCCTTAAATATTTGTTTATATTTTTGAGTTATTTCTTTGATTTTATTGAAATAACTCGAAGTGAAATATTCGTCATCGATTTTTGAATTCGATGACCGAATTTCTTTGTATCTGGCCTCAAAATCTTTCCAAATTGCTTCGATTCGGTTTAAACGCGAAGCAGAGTATTCCTTCGTTGTTTTTCGCGAAGGCGAATGCTTGTTGAAGTTCCGGATGATGGTTTGGATATCTTCTCCGGCCTGAAGTTGTTTGGCTAGCTCGTTTTCCATCGTGGCTTTTCTTCAACTATCGATTTCAGTAGATGAATATAGTTTCACTGACAAGGTCCTTAGGTTGATGATTTAAAGGTCGGGGTCACCAAATGTTGCGTCTTAATTGGCCTCAATGTAGGTTTTCATCGTCATCGTCATCGTTGCTTAATTGCTTACGATGTAGGTCAGCAATGTTGACTATTTTGTGTTACTTATCAGTGTTTATTGAATTTAAACTACTTTTCTGGAATCATAAAAACAAGCAAGTTATAATTATTGTTGATAAAAGAAAATATGTATCTAAATTTAAATCAAGTGTTTTGGATACATACAATTCAGAATCAGTCAAATTGTTTCCAGGTGTTTTATTGGGGGAATGTGTTCTGGACGGCCAATCGTAAAGGGCATTAATTGTAAAGTATTCATATTTTTGTGTAAAACAATTTCTTGGACTAAAATCCGCAGACTGGGGAAATATTTTAATCTCTCATGAGCGCACTATTCTTGGAAAAACTACGAACATTTGGTTTACGGTAACAGGATTTAATTGTTTTTCGCAGAAATTCCTTGATTGGCGCAGTTTTAGCGAGTACATGAACTTGCCTAAAATTATGAAAACTGCCAAAAATTAAAGAAAAGAGACAAAAACATTAAATAAACTGTCAGTTGCAAATATTTTCTATTCGCAGAGACGTCTGAATATGCCTGAATAAGCTTATTAACTAACTTATAATATTTCAATATGCTTTTACACGAATGAGATTTTTAACTAAATTTAACTTTGTTCAAATGAGAGGAATAATATCTCCACTTTCCTTACTCTAGTTAAACGTAAAATAGAGTAGTTCGCTGAACAATAAGAAAAAGCACAAAGAAGAAAAAACGATAACTGCAATTTTTTCAATCTAAGCACGTGATTAAAAACCGCAGGCACAAATTTTAATGTGCAATAGCTGTCTAATCGGGTTCGGTTTTACGTTAATGGTTGTTGCCTTTGCTTGGTAATTTTTTTAAAAATAGTGAATTTGGTGAGGGATGTCTTCAAAGCTAAAAAAGTCCCTCCAAAATTCAGGAACATTAAAAAAAATCCCTTATCATATTCCCCTACCATTTTAAAAAATGAAGGGATTTGCATGAGTTTAAAAAAATGGCGTACGTAAACTTTAATTCTCAATGTTACCCCTGCCGAGAGCTTAGATGCTTACACATCAAAAATTATAAAAATTATTTTTTAGACTTAACCATCGAATTAAAATAATAAAGAATTAATATTTATATAAATAATAGACTAGTTAATTAAAATAATATATACATTTTTCAAATTATATTATTTAGGGGTTATTTTTGGCAATTATTTATATATTTAATAAAATTTTATTGATATCATATAATATAAGTAAGTAATCAATAATTTAAATCAATGCTTTAATGTAATTCATATTTTCAAAAAAAACGTATTTAGTGTAAGCTAAAAAAAGAAAAGAAAATCTGTAAGTGCTGCCGGTAGTTCGATCTCGCTCTCTCATTACTTAATTGCAAGTGTATGCGAAAATGTCTGCAAGCTCACATACTCCACAATGGCAGGCAGTTGGAAATTTAACTTGAACACGAGCGGCTGTGGTCTAATGTGATGTCTTAATAAATTAAAGTTTGAACAAATAAAAACCGATATTATAAATAAATTAAAGACTTTGAACAAATTGAAACCGATATTTTAATTAAACTAAAGATCTTACATACATAAATCTATAGTAAACTCAGAGGGCGCAGGGACATAAGAACCAATTTTGCTTTTTGGGTCTTATGCCCCACATAGATGAGACATAAGCCCCAAACTCTTATTTGGGACCTATATCATACATAGGTGGGACATAAGTCCCACAAACAAATATTTTGGACTTTTGTCCCACTATTAGTTTTTCGTTTCGGTTATTGTGTGAAGTCTTTTTTGCAATTAAGTTCAAGGTGTACAAAAAGCTCACCGATAGCCTTGTGTAACCCCCTGCTTGGCCCAATATAGGATTTGGAAGTGCAGGGATATAAGTTCCAAATTAGCATTTTGGGACTTATGTCTCACCTCGATGGGACATAAGTCCCAACTTTTGTTTTGTGTTAATGGTACAAAACGCTCAACTTTTATAAGACATAAGTATGGTCACATGACACATTATTAATCCTTATTCAAAATATAAAATAGATTTCAAACATGTCCCACAAAAATATTTTTTGTTGAATTATTCCCCGCGCCTATTCAGAGTGATTATACTCCTTAATTTTCTAAAAACCAAACTTGGACTAAATTGTCTGGAAAGCGATTATTTTTAGCCTACCACATAATTTTCATCGTAAACCAACTCCTGTTTTGCTAAATTTGACAGAAATGTGGCAGGTTTTGGAACTGGAAGAACAGACAGCGCCCTCCGTTGGTTGATGTAAGGTCAGATTTTGTTTTCGTTGGAATTCGTATATTCACAATATCGTTCTACGAAAGTCATCCGTAAATTTATATGAGATCCCTCCACATTGAAGGTTTATTCGCAAATACAAGGATTTGCATCGGTAAGGCTAACCAAAAACTGAATTTTATGTATTTTAATTTTTCTTTTTCCACATTTCAGAATTTTGGCGAAACATTACGCAGAAAATTTTTAAAATGTTAAAAAAAAAACTGAATAAAAATTTAAAAAAATTCAACACTAAATTAAAAGATACACCGAGTTTTTTTTCTAACATTAATTACTTGCAAATACAAGAGTTTTTATTTTACAAAACGATCTATTATATACCCTCGCTTACAGATGGAGCTGAAACTTTGATATTGGATCGCCTATCCAGCAGCAATTACACATTCCTTATAAGTCAGAGAGGCAGACCAATTCTAGATCTAAACGGTTTTAAATATCGCCGCGGACAGAGCTACCGCTCGGGCTCTGAATATTGGAGGTGTCTTAAACGTGGCTGTCATGGTCGCATTGTGATGGCAAATGGAATTATATGCAAATTTCACGTACATTCGCATTTTGGAGATGATACAAATTCTGCGTATATTTAATTATTTGACAAAAAAAAAAAACAAAACTCAAGTGTTCATGTTGCTTGGAACATAGATTAATGTCGTATTCCATTAGACATCCAGAAGTATTCCGAAACGTTGGAAGCTATTGACTGTAGTCTATCATAGCTTTTTATATTTTTTTTACGAATCCATAAATCACCTTTATTCAAGCGCAAATCAGAAATAAAAGCAGTCACCAAAGGACAACAGAGAATAAAAGGCAAATTGCATAAAGGAAGATACAATTAAAAAAACGCAAAACACGGAATGAAACAAAAAACAGTATAGCACACCGTAATACAAACAAATTGATAGTATTAAAATTTTAATATATTGCGTTTTTAGGTGATATAAATGTATATATAGAATTAAGGCATAATGTATGCCTTAAAATTTCGTTAAAAATGGTGTTTTTATAAAACTATTATCAACATGCCAAACGGACTTGGAAATTTGGATTTAATATCTAAGGCGCCAGTTATAGCTTTCATTGAAAACTTTTTCTATCAATGCTGAGGCACTTAAACAAATAAAATTGATGTTGGTATCAAACTGAATCTGATAAGACACATATAATATTTTTTTGTCAAAAAAATATTTTATTTGCTTTTAAAAATCACTTTTGATTTTTCAATGATGGAAAGTGTTTTCAATGAATAGCTGACTTTTGTTCCCAAAAGTGAAACACAATCATTCCAATGATTTTCTTTCTTGTTCTCCTAATGTCAGTTTTTCTTTTAATAATTAAATCTAACCGCAAAAGTCATTTGGCTATGAAAGTGGCCAGTTCGATCAGAAAAACGCATCAGGAAAATTGAAACAGTTGAAAATGAATATTTTCAAATTTTCCTGATTGAAACACACTCGAAAATGTTTTTCGTTCACAATTATGTCAGTGGAACGAGAGAAATTGGAACACAAATAATTGATTTGTTCCATTTTTTGTGAAATGGCAATCAGCTGACACAAAAAAAAAGAATTTTCGTCAGGAAAATAATTTAAAACAATTTTTAAAAAATGTTTTATTGCAAATATTTGCTTGCAAAAAAGATTCTCTGAGTTATTATAACTTTTTTTCCTGATTCTTTTTCCTGATCGCTATAACTGGGCCAAAGATCTTTTCAATGACAATCAAGTTTCAATGGTAGTTGTAACCGACTTGTCAACAAAAATTCGACCGTGTCACTGATTTGTTTTTCAATAATCAATTATAACTGACGCCTAGAGGAAAAGAGTGTACAATAAAATTAAGATGTGCATCAACATTCACCTAAGTGGCGAAATTTTTTCTCGAACGTACCCAATAGTCATAAATAATAATGCAATCGTAATGTAAAGATTGTTTTTTTTTTTAAAGATATAATTCGAATAATATAATAATAATTAAATTCAATTAAAATCAGACACGAATGGCAAATTTATTTTCTCTACTGTTACTTCCTTTGTTACTTTGGAGATATTCAAATCAAGATATTCCAAACGGTTGAATCCATTGACATACTAGATATGGATTTCCACACAATATTTGCAAAAAATATGGTTCCCTGCTTTCAGCGACTATTACAGGCCAAGCGGCGAAAAGAAAAAAACAAATTGAGCACCATCTGTTGTCGATATTACCTTTCTACAAATTTTAAGCAAAGAAACTAGAGGTTTCTATTGGCACATAGTATAAGTTGAAACAAAAAATGAAATATAATTTCAACGTGTATGTTAAATTTTATTCGTTTAGTCGAAAAGTAAAAAAACTAAATTGATATTTGATCTAGCTTTAATCGTATTTCGTTCATCCCCAAAGAACAATAATATAGTTGCTTATTGTTTTCTGTAGAAAATAGAGAAAAGGAAATTTTTGGATTCGTGTAGGGATTTCCTTGAAAAAAAATCCCTTAAGCACTGGTTTGACTTGATAATATTCTTAACTACCGCTAGGAATGAAATGGTCGCTGGTGATGCTTTTATCAAAAGGAACCATCGTGAAGTTGGCTCCTAGCAGTCCATATGTAGTATGTCAATGGTTGGATCCATCATGGATAGCACGTGAACATACCGGTCTTCTGAGTCTGGGTCACCTGGAACTAGATTAACAAGAGGGCTACGATGGCACGAAGAGATTGAAAAGGAATGAACCTATTGATTTCAAAAGTTAAATATTGGCCGCGTTCAAAAATATTTGCAGAGCTATCCGGATAGGTTTTGTAATCACATGTAAAAACTAGAGGTCTGCATGAATAAATTTATTTGCCCTCCCTTACCAAGCACAGCACTTCGCTGTATTATGTTCGTTGCATGCATAGAAAGTAGTGTACACTGAAAATGAATACACTATTATAAAAAACTAACACTGCACACCATTCGATGCCTTTATATTAGAACGAATACACTCTTTGGTTTCTCTACTAGGCTTCAATGCTTGAATCAAATAGAACAGAACAAGCGTAACAGTTATAAAAACACCGAATACAACGAATGCACCAAGTATAAAATCAAATACACTGTTTGGTGGCACTTCTTGAATCAATTGAAAAATACAAAAACTACAAACAGAACAGTTCAGTTATAAACACAGTCACCCAAATTAATAAACATGCCAAATGCTATTAATAAAACATAATTTCAGCTAGTTGACGTTTAGCATCTTAAATTGACATTTAAGAACAAAATTTACAGGGCCACAGAATAAAAAGAGATTGAGTTGATACTTATTGTAGGAGATTTGGTTCGATTTTTTATTAATAAGAAATTTTAGACCATGGTCTAACGATGGCCTAAAAATTCTGTCCGTCTGTATGTCTGTCTGTCAGCCTGTCTGTATGTATGTATAGACACCTACAGTCCAAACGGGTGGGCCGAATTGCTTCAAACTTGGTATATAGAGTTCTTTAGGTATTGAACAGAGGGGAAATTGAATTTTTAGCTCAAAAAATAACGGTACCTGTCATATAACCAATATGTTAAAGCCTATTTTCTCGGAAACGGCTCTAACGAAATTTAAAAAAAATGTCTAAAAACGGTACTTTCCATAGGACCGTTTTTTTTTATTTCGACTATCTCCTAAATGGCTCGACCGATTCTTTTGAAATTTCACACGTATATAGGTTTAGGTTGCCCAATTTATACTGCGTACCAATATTTTTAATAAATGTTTTTTTTTTGTATTTTTAAAAGAATTTTGAAAAAAAAATTTATATATTGAAAAATGCGCAATATTTTTTTTTTCAAAAATTATAGTTTTATGTATTTGCTATGAATTAGCGTTTTTGAATTTTTTTTAAATTTTTTTCAAAAAGTTTTTAAAAAAAAACCTTTTTTTTCTCAAAAACCGCTACACAGATTTTTAAATTTTTTTCTCATAAATTCAAATTTATCCAAGAAGTAAGATGGCGTACTTTTTCAGAGCTCAAATTAGTTTAAGTATTTATTTCAGAATTTTGAATTATTTTTTTCTTTGATTGATCCGATTTAATTTTTTGTTTTTAAGTTTATATTATTAAATATTTAAAATTGTCATACCAATTTTTTTTTTCGAAAAAAATTAAAGAAACTTTGTGTATAAAACGAATGTGCATGAATTAATGCTCGTTTGTTTCTAGTGCAAGTTAAAAAAAATTGCTTAAATTTATTTAATAATTGTTAAAATGGATTTAAATGATGTAAGTCATATTTGTGTACATATATGTATGTATGAATTCTGCATAGCTTTCTTTCAGATTAAGGTTATCATCATTAACTTATTAATAAGGGTAACAAAAATCCCCTTGAGTGTGTGCTCATTATAAAAAAAATATATACATGTGTATATACACATACTAATATATACATATAATACATGTTATATGTTTGATATAATTATTATAACTCCATAAAATAAAATATGTGTGTCAAGTTAGCACTACCACTTCAAAATTTTAAAGAAATTCTTATTGGATTAATTGTCGTAAATTTGTCGTAAATTTGTCGTGAAACAAAAAAATTTGTCGCGCTTGTTTTTTAAAAAATAACCCCTGGTAATGCTAACTTGACAGTCAAGTGAGCATTACCACCCCTCAAAAACGGTGTATATGAAGTAAAAAAATAAAAATGGGTATGCCATTAATTGTCGTAAATTTGTCGTAAACCAATGGCGAAACAAAAAAAATTTTCGCGTTCGTTTTTTTCTAGCAAAAAACGCCCTTTTAGTATAGCCTATACCATAAAGTAGGAATTTTTTTACCAAAAGTGTTTGTTTAACTACTTTTTTCCAATAAAATTTGTTTAAACAATTGTCGCTCGACGTCCTTGATTAAGTTGTGTAATCAAATAATTTATCGCGCGCCTTTTTCTTACAAAAACGCCCTTTTAGTGTAGCCTATACCATAAAGTAGGAATTTTCACTAAATCTAGCACTACCATACCAAAAGTATTTGTTTAACTACTTTTTTCCAATAAAATTTGTTTAAACAATTGTCGCTCGACGTCCTTGATTAAGTTGTGTAATCAAATAATTTGTCGCGCGTCTTTTTATTATAAAAAACGCCCTTTTAGTATAGCCTATACCATAAAGTAGGAATTTTCACTAAATCTAGCACTACCAATTAATAATAAACGATAAATTATTTGATTACACAACTTAATCAAGGACGTCGAGCGACAATTGTTTAAACAAATTTTATTGGAAAAAAGTAGTTAAACAAATACTTTTGGTATGGTAGTGCTAGATTTAGTGAAAATTCCTACTTTATGGTATAGGCTATACTAAAAGGGCGTTTTTTGCTAGAAAAAAACGAACGCGACAATTTTTTTTGTTTCGCCATTGGTTTACGACAAATTTACGACAATTAATGGCGTACCAATTTTTATTTTTTGACTTCATATACACCGTTTTTGAGGGGTGGTAATGCTAACTTGACTGTCAAGTTAGCATTACCAGGGGTTATTTTTAAAAAAACGAACGCGACAAATTTTTTTGTTTCGCCATTGGCTTACGACAAATTTACGACAGTTAATGGCGTACCAATTTTTATTTTTTGACTTCATATACACCGTTTTTGAGTAATGCTAACTTGACTGTCAAGTTATTATTTTCACGTTCTCTATTTACCTTGATCTTGATAAAAAATTGAGACATGTCAAATGTTCTTTACTTTTTTCTAACCACGCCAGCAGTTTCCCAAAGACTCTTTAGTTAGTGATGAACAACTTTTTTTTGTTCACCCTTACATGCTGTAATGATTGAAAGTGCTCAGTTCGCTTGGTGTGTTAGTACAGGGTGCGCCAGAGAAACTTACTTATTTGAAAGGTCAATAAGAACAAAAGTACTTCAATTATTGTTTTAATTTTTTTTTATTTGAGAATACAATATCCCAATTTTTTTTTCCTCCATTGCGCATACACTGATGAAGTCGATTTTTGAAATTCGTCTCCACTCTTTGCAGCATACCAATCGGTATGTTGGCAATGGCGTCGCGAATGTTGTTCTTGAGGTGTGCTATTGTTCTTGCACAACAGCCAATTTATAGGGATGAAATTGAAGGTCTTCATGGAGAATTCGTCGAACAGTGGTGTCAGAAATTCCCATAGCAGCTGCGTGTTTGCGAGCCGAACGCCGGCCGGGGAGAACGCACAACTGGCTGCCTCACTTTCGATATTTTCCGGAGTTCTGATGGTCCGTTGAAGTCCATTTCTGGGTTTAGCGACACTTCCACACTCCCGAAATGAGTTAACCCACGACAGAATCGAATTACGGCCAGGAACGACTCTGTGAGGAGGAATTTCAAAGCGAGCGCGGAAGGCACGTTGCGTAGCAACAAGTGAGCGACCGTTAGAAAAGAAGCTCTCGACTGCGAAGGCCCGCTGCTCTCTAGACCAGAGCATGATGGCAACTGACTGGAAGGAGAAACAAACTTGGGAACTTCCCCCTCCAGATGCGCCCCCTCTCGCCCCTCTAACCGCCCAAATCACCGCGCGGGAATTTTTTCAAATAAGTAAGTTTCTCTGGCGCACCCTGTACAAAAGTCGCCAGAAATTTATATGAGATACCTCGAAATTGAAGGTTTATTCGCAAATATGTACAAGGATTTCCAACGGTAAGACTAACCAAAAACTCAAAACTATCCGTTAAATATTTCTTTTACAACATTTCAGTACTTTGGCGAAATAATGCCGCAGAAATTTTTTAAAATGTAATTTCTTAAAAAAAAAAATATAGAATAATAAATAAATGAATAAATATTAGAAAAAAACACAACACTAAATAAAAGATATACCGAGTTTTTCTTTCTAAAATAATTTCTCGCAAATACAAAAGTTTTTATTTTACAAAACGATCTATTATATACCCTCGCTTACAGATCGACCTGACACTTTGAAAGTGGATCATCTACCCAGCAGCAATTACACATTCCTAATAAGTCAGAGAGGCAAACCCATTCTAGTTTTGAACGGGTTCAAATATCGACGCGAACGGAGCTACCGCTCGGGCTGTGAATATTGGAGGTGTCTTAAACCTGGCTGTCATGGCCGCATTGTGATGAGAAATGGAATTATTGGCAAATTTCACGTACATTCCCATAATCCTGATGATACAAATCCTACGTATATTTAAATATTTGACACAAAAACAACAACAACAAAAATAGTACAAATACAAAAATTGTTATATTTTGAAACTCAAAACTATGGTTTTTTTTTTGTTCTACATGACTTTAGTTATTATATTGTTACGTCAGAGATTTTAGACTAAATAATCAAATTATAAAGGTAATTCTTTTTTTTATTTTAGAAATCGAGTTCATATTCAGTCAACGCGGACATCCATTAATAGTTCTTCACAACTATTTGTATCGCAAAAATCGAGATAAATATTGGAGATGTTTGCGTAGTACTAAATTTAAATGCAGAGCTCGAGTTATATTTCGTCCAGATGATAATACAGCTATTGTTATTGGCAGACATACTCATGCCGAAGAAACCGAAAAAATCGAATGGGGACGAGGACTATTTTCAGCTATTAATAAAACCAAAGATCATATTTTGCAAAACCGAAAGCTTGTAGTTACTAATCAGCCATGTAAAAAACAACAAAAACCGGAGTTCTTCGATATTGAAATTGAAGATGACGACGACGAGGAACTTTTAATAAAAACTACTGATTTCGATGATATACACTACTCAATCAATCACTAAAATGAAAGAGTATCAAAAAAAGGACCTGAAATATCCTTACCCCAAAATTATTAAAATTGTTGTTTATTGTTCCTAATTTTTTTTTTTTTTTTTTTTTGGATGTGGAATGACAGATTTAGTGGCTTATATGCAGTTAGCTTCATCTCAGTCTTAAATCTCACTTTTCTAAGTTTTTACCATACAAAAATGACACAAAAATGAGATTTGAAACTGAGAAAATGTTTCCTGCATACCAGTTAATCTCTTCTTGTTGATACTCTTTTATAAAAAAATGTTATTGTTATAACTTTTGTATTTAATACGTTTGATTTTATAAAAATTGAATACAAATGGAGCGTATTCATAATACTCGACTAAATTATTCTAATGGAAAAAAAAAAACTTAAATATTAACATTAACAACAATTTGAAATCATAAATATCGTGGTTAATTAAAAATAATAAATCATGTTGTATTTTTTAATATTTTCTTTATGAACGGAATAATAAAACAAAAACTGAACAAACACCTATAGGCACATTTTTTTTTACTAATTCATAATATAGTATAGAATTGAATAAAATAGAATAGACAGTGTTGGGAGTTCGTAGAAGCCAAAGAGTGGTAGAAAAATTGCCAAAAAAGTTGTAAAAAAGTGGTAGAAATTAAAAATTGTATATTCAATAACTTTATTGAAAATAAATCAAATACGAAAATTAAATAAATAACATTTCAGTTCTTTATGTTCCAAAGATCATATTACCTATATTTGGAACAATATAACCAGGTTTTTTTTTAGACATTTGGTTTTCAATCTGGCAATACTTTTTTCGGAGTTGGTCTTTTTGACAGCTGTCACTTGATTTTACTCAGTTTGGTTCGCAAATTCATAATGAATAGACACTTGCTCCTGAACAACGTTCGGTGAATGGGCCCAAAACAAGATGGCCACCGATCCCGATTTTCACAAGAAAATTTTGTTCAGCGATGAAGCTCACTTTTGGTTAAATGGGTATGTTAATAATCAAAATTATAGAAATTTGCAGTGATTATAATCGAAGAGCCATTGTTGAGACGTTACATCCTCAAAAAGTCTCTGTTTTGCGTGCTCTATGGGCAGAGGGAATCATTGGTCTACATTTCTTCAAAAATGAAGCCAGTCAATGGGCAACTCTATAGAGCCATGATTAATGACTTTTTCGTGTCTGAATTGGAGGATTTTGCTGTGGATGAACTTTGGTTCCAACAAGACAGCGCTACATGCCACACATCCAACGAATCAATCAATTTATTGAAGGAAACTTTGTGAGCGCATTATATTGCGTTGTGGGCCCGTGGCGTGGCCTCCAAGATCGTGCGATTTAACACAGCTTGACTATTTTTTGTGGGGTTATGTGAAGTCGCTTGTCTACGCAGATATGCCTGAGACGATTGACGCCTTGGAAGAGAATATTCGTTGCCTTATTGCTGACGTACGGCCTCAATTGCTGCAATAAGTGTTCAAAAATTGGGCCTCCGACTGGAATTTATTCGAGCCAGATTGCCACTTGCCCGAAATCATTTTGGCCATATCATTAAATTATGTGCGTTTAATTTCTTGAAAACCACACGTCTAAAAAAACACCCATAATTTTTTTGTCATATAAGCTGTCAGAAAATTTAAATTTTGAAGCATATTTTACTAAAGCTTCTGGAGTAATAAAATTTTGATCATTGAATAAAAATTTCCTTGCAGCTAAAATGTTGTGAACAATTGTTTCCAATTTATTTCTTTTTCAATTTGTACATTTCTCAAAGTCATCTCCAAAATCTACAACATTCAAACTCCAAAGATACTAAAGATAATAAATTAATGAAAAATTAAATAAAATTTCTTCGTTTTTACTACCTATGGCAAAAGCAAACAATCTATTTTTGTGTATAAAGAGATCAGACAACTAAGATAATGCTTCCTTGTCCAGAACACTAACACATAGACAAAGGGCAAATTCCTAAACGCAAATCTTGTGCATAATATGCTAAGCAACCTGTCCCTAAACGCAAACAGAAAAATACATATCTGCTAAGCACACACAAAACGCAGTTCATTCTTTTTTCTTGCGCAAACTTCATTGCAATTGTGCAAGTTTTAAACTTGTGTTGCGCAGTTCACATGCTTTTCAATTTTGATCGGGTTCGTGCATTTGCTTAGTCCGGTATTACACAGTGCGTGTTTACCTCTGCATGAATGAAGTGCGAGACAGAAAGAAAGAACGAATTGATGAAACAGAAATAAATTAATCTGAACACGCGCGGGTAGGATTTCCCTTGCGTGTTTTTGACGTTTCTCTTTCCATTCTTTCTTTCTTTTTCGGATTTGCTTCATTTAATTTTCGCTGTAGATGAATTTTAATGTAGCAAAGAAGAAACTTTAAGCTTATTTTATATTACCAAATGAACACTATTCTCTACAATCCTTGTCTTTGTCATCCGGAATACCTATATAAATAACTTTGCTTTCCATTTTTCTTTTAAAAATTATTTTTTGTTCAATATCTGCACTGGGCAAAGAAGATAAAATGAAAGATAGCTGTCAAATAAACGCGCAGTACTGAAAATGGGAAAAACGCTTAGTGTAATAACACGCGCGTAACCGAATAGAAGTTCAAAAGAAAATAACCAAGACTTGCGAGTTACAGTCACGCACTGTGACCTGACTGAACTGAGCGTGAGACTTGCTTTGTCAATCTTGCGTTTAGGAATTAGGCCAAAGAAAGAGAACTGAGGTGAAAATGTACTTGGGTGAAATTATACCGATTTAGTTAATAAATTTAGGTGTGGTTGTGGTTGTATGGTATATGGTAAAATAAAAAGACAGGTGAAAGGTGACTTGCAAAAAGTGGTAGAATTTGATTTTTAGGTGGTAGGTTTTCATGAACAGAAAAAAGTGGTATAGAATAACTCTTAAATGGTAGAATTCCCAACACTAAATAGAATAGAGAATTTATTACCATAAATTCAGCTTACAGTAAAATTATTTACTAGACTTTTACTGGTTTACCTGGTTTAAGGTTTATTATATGTTCAAAACTACTTTGTGTCAAAATAAATCGATTGAATGAAACCATTTGGAACATGTTCTTAAACGCAAACTGCAAAAGTTTTGCTTAAAGAAGTCAAACACAAATGTATAATGTAAGCAATGGCACGGGCTCTGTTGGAATCTTACATTTGCCGCAAGAATATGTTTAACAAGGTCAAATCACATGATCTCGGTATCCCTCATTGGGAGTCTTTACCAAGTTAATAGCTTTGTTCAATGTAGAAACGATCAGTACAGCACAGAAAAAGCAAAGAATGTAACAGATTACAACATAAAAGTCAGAAAAAGTTAGGATAGTCAATAAAACTACAGTTTGCAAAATAATAGGAGGCAGAACAAATGGGCGCAGGGACATAAGTCCCAATTTTGCATTTTTGGACTTATGTCTCATATACCTCTATATATCCCTATGCTCTCTAATTTGGGACCTATATCCCACTTAAGTGGGGCATAAATCCCACTAAAAATATTTGTGACTTTTGTCCCACTATAAGGTTTTTTAAGGGACTTGTGTGAAGTGTTTTTTGCAATTAAGTTCACGGCGGCATATAAAAAGCTCAGCGCGCAAGGAGGGGAATGGTGGCCGCCTTCAACCCCTATGCTCGGGGCGCAGAGACATAAGTCCCAAATTAGCATTTTGTTGTGAGACATAAGTCCCAAAAACTAATTTGGTACTTGTGTCCCGCATCGGTGGGCAATATATTTGTCTTATAAAATTTGGGAGTTTTGTCCCACCAATTTGAAACAAAAGTTGGACTTATGTCCCACCGAGGTGGGATATATGTATGTCCCAAATTAGTGTTTGGGACTTATTTCTCACCACAACAAAAAGTAAATATAACACAGAAAAAAAACAAATAATTTTGACAGTTCTCACTATTTTATTCTAGTTGGATCTTACTCTGAACATCAAATTACAATAATTTAGAAAATGGAATTACCAAGAGTTGTTCTTTTCTGTCTCCTAAACAGTACAAAACAACGTCCCTGAATACAGCTTATGTAATTTTGTCATTAAGTGTTATCACAGATTCACACCATACAAAAAGTTCTTACAAATCTGTTCTCATTGGACATGTTCAGAAAACGTAGGCGATTTGAAAGTAACGCAAGTTTCTAGCATCTGATTGGTCGGCTGTCAAAAAATTCCCTTCCAAGTAAGGGAAATTTTACTGAGAAGCTAATCAAGAAATACCTCTTTTTAATCAAGTCAAATGCATTTGTGTCAGAATTATCAGATGTAAGTTCCCAAAAAATGTTGGAGTTACTTTCACACAGGTGCCCTTATGTCATCTGAACGTGATTATTTGGGGTGCGTTGTTGCAAAAGTCAGATGAATGCATATAATTTTTTTTCTTTTATAATTTTGCACGCGCTCAAGGGATTAGTAATACCCTTTATATGTTTTAACACAGCGCCGGCATCCGGTGAAAGAAGAGAAAGACGGATAGGAAAGATGTGTGGCGCTATGTTCTGAGACTAGAGCTGGTTGTTGTCTCAGATTTATCTCCAGGGATGGCGGCTGAACTAATGCGGAGAGAATTACCGTGTCTTATTTATTTATGTCTCTTATAATTCGCATTATTTTATTTATTTTGTGGTCATATTAATGGGTATGCTAGTTTACTCAATCACATGTTGTTAGTGTTATGCCTGAACAGCATGTAATGAGTAAACCAGCAACTCATTTTATGACAATTTTTAGAATTGGCTTTTAATGGAATATAAGAAGACATAGACAACGGCAGGAATCGAACCTGCAACCACGAGGTTGAAAGGCGAGCACACAACCCCGAAAATGCAAATGATAAATGTAAAACGCAAATATCTGAATTGCAAATATAAATATCCACACATGGTCTGCATTCCGAGTGAAAATGAATTCAAAACAAATTTCAATTTCACTTAAAATTAAATAACATGTTCTGCATTTCGAGTGGCTTCAACTCCTTCCAATTCACTTCGAATTCATGTTCTAACTGTCAAAATCAACTGTTACAGACAATTTATATAAAAAAGGTTCTTATTCGGAATGTAGAATACGAATTTTCATATCAAAAACCCTAAAATTCCGCATTCGGGAAACTTCACAATTTTGACAGACAACTCAAAGCAGAGATAGTGTTGATAAATGTATATTAAAATGCTTGCGTAAATAGTTTTTCTAACGTTAATATAATTGCAACGGATCGCATGGCAAAAGCGAGAGCAGAAAATCATGTTCTCATTCATTTATTCTGAGCAATCTGGAATAACTTTCTGATGTTATTGTTCAGCTGTTCTCATGAAAGCTACGAGTATCTTGAGTTCTCCGAAAACTTTTGGAATAACTAGCTATCCGAGAGCAAATGCGTTGAACAGCTGACTGCAAACTTCTTTCCGTATGCGTTTTGTTGTGATTTGTTGAGCGCTTTCAGCTAACCTATCTGATTCGTTCACAAATATACTAGGATACTTTGGTATCCGAGATAACATATCTAATAAGTGAGTGAACACCCACATTAAAAAGCGTTTGTGAATAATGTTTCAATTTTCGAATATTACAACAAACTTTCATTAGAATTTAATGGGGTTTTCGTTTGGTGAATTTATATTTTGATCTATAAATTGATTTTTTTCGTAACGAATCGAATACGTTTTAAGATTGATTGGTGTATATTTGTGTCTGTGAACCAGCTATCGATATTACCTGTTTTGTCAAACTGATGGCTGTCAATTATAATGCATAGTGGTGTTAGTAAAAGAGGGGTAGATCTGCCGAAAAATCCAGATCTGCAAAATTGATTTAAAATCAAAAAAATAAATCAATTTATTTTTCTGTCAAAATCAGTGTTTTGACAGATCTAAATCAAAAATAAATTGATTTGTGTTACCAAACGATAACCACATAAATGAACATATACCGAGTCTGAATGCCCGAAACAGATTTTCATTTGAAAACTCCACGCATTTTAAATTTTTAAATAGGGACTTTACGATGAAAATCGAAATATTCTTAATTTCTTTAAGTATGTTATGTTTTTAGATTATTTCGTGGTATCAAACAAAAAAACACAATTCGATTTTTAAAATAATAAAACAAACCAACAAATATTTCGTTTTCTATTTTTCAGTTTACCCCACATGCACTTGGATTCATACTATGGAAATGGGCTATCTGCGCAACCAAAAACAGGGCTTTAATTTGTTTTTCAACGGCTATATGTACAAAAAAGAAGCCAGCTTCCGTTCGACCATCAATTGGATATGCTCGGATGGAAATGGCAAACGACTTTCGGAGAATAAATGCCTTGCAAGATGTATTACTAAATGGGAAGGTGGAATAAAATTAGGAAAAAATCTACACAACCATCCAAGAAAATTTGATACTTTTCCACCAAAACTAATTCCTCCACATTTATTTCAACAACAATTCCAAGCTTCTGGATTTTAAGGAGAATTTAAAAAAAATAATTACCTTTTTTTTTTAAATTTAGCTTACTATAAAAATATACATAAGAATAAATATGTTAAATTAATTCCTTGCTTTCATAAAAATAAAAAAAATATAATAAAGTGTTTTACTTATCTATTAAAATTATTTTTTTCTTAATATTCTTTATATTTATTATATTTACTGTAGATCTTTGTACGTAAACATAATTAATAAATTTTTTATTTCAGAAATTTGTGTTAAGAGAACAAATGGAGAGGAAATTATGATAATAAGAGATGAAAAATATAAGAAAACTCGATCAATGTCTTATCGAAGTTATTGGCATTGCGTGAGTAAATATTGTGGTGCGTTTATTATATTTAATCACTTAAAAGGTGGCTCCCTTACATTGTGTAAGCGGCATGAACATGATATAACTACCTAAAAAAAAATCGCTGTTTCTATTGTTTATCAAAATAAAATAAATAGTAAATAAATTTTATTTACTTATATCCATCCTTAAAATGTTTCCCTTATTTATTATTTTTTATTTTAAAAATGATATTTTTAGTGATTATAATTTTTCTATAATTTTTTGAAAATATAAATAAATATTAATTATAACGCAGCTCAAAATATAAAATTAAACAAAATAGGTACTTAGTAGCAGCTAACGGAAGTATTTTGCCTTTAATGTGAAATAACACAAAACTCAAATGCATCGTGAAATATTTATTATTAATCTAATGGACGATTTCCCGAGGGACTTTTAAACATTCAACAGGCTTCTAAACTTTAAAATGGGATTTTTTGATTCCACCAAGCGTTTCTAAATTACACAAGCTTTTAAACGCCCTTATAAACTAAATGCCCATTTTTGGCTAATTCAATTTTAAATGTCATTCAAATGTCATCAGATGCGGTTAAGAAGTCAATACAGCAGCTGACATTTTTGTTTTATAGCATTTTAACGGTTTGGGTTCGATATCCCGATTTTATAATCCCGTTTCTTAAAATCCCGCTTTTTAAAATCCCGCTTCTTAAAACCCCTCTAATATAATCCCGTTTTTTTTATAATTATCCCGTTTTTTATAATTATCCCGTTTTTTAGAATCAACAGAAGGTACACAAAGGACGGTGTTAAGGGGGGCATGCTGCCCTCCTGCTTGGCCTAATATAGGATTTGGGGTGGGGTCGAGTTTTGGTGTATGCAACGTTTTTTGTATAACATTTTTATCAAAATTATTAGGGTGATTGAACGCTACTTGACAAGTCAATTAATCAACAAAAAATATATTATTTTTTATGGCTTTTAAATAAAATATGTTTTGTTAATTAATTAATCAAACGAGCTTCGAGGGATTAAAGATAAAAATCGGGATTTTAAAAAGCGGGACTATAACAGATCGGGATCTTAAAACTCTAATTTAAAAAGAGCGGTTTTATAGAAGGCGGGATTTAAAAGTTTTTTTTTCAGGATTTTATCTTTAACGGGAGTTTAAAAAGCTTGATACTGATACGCTCCCCATTTTAATTTTCAGTTTTTGGGGATATAAAATTAATGAAAATGTTCATAGCTTTTTTCAGAAAACTGCATTCTACGGAAAAGAATTATAAAAGTTTTTTATTTCTGTTAACAAATAAATTAAACAAATTCTTCATAGTAAACTTTTAAATTCTTTCGCACCAGCACTTCAACTTTTTTAGATTTCTTGGAATGGTTTTAACATGCCCTTTCTGCGGCCAAAATGGTTTCACAGGTTGTGGGCAATATTGTCGAGATATCTAGTTTCGATTTCTGTTGTGCGTTATCATGACGTAATAACGAGTCCCATTTTTCAGTAACGCTGACTCCAGCCTCATTTTTGAAGAAATTCGTAATTTTTCCTTAATATGACGTATCTATTGAGTCAGAAATGGACCTTATCGCTGAATAAAACAGTGGATCTTCAGCAAGTCTGTCGAGAGCCCATTCACTGACACGATGATGCAACACGATTGATACTACTCACGCGCCATCTGTCAAAAAAATCCTTTTGAAAAAAATACATCTTGATTGATCATCCGATAGCTGTCAATTACTGTCAGTAACACAGATGTCGTCACCCTATCGGAAGATGCTACAATTTTTGCAAATGACGACAAATGTCAACTCTTCTTTGACATTTGTTAAATATAAACATAAAAAATAAACGTTAGCACCAGAATTGCCATACATCTAAATTATAGCATCTGCCGATAAATAATATAAATTGTGAAGACTATAATTTTTGCAAGATTGGGGGTAAAAATAACTCAGAGAGCGCCGAAGTTTTACAGAAGTACTGGAACGCTGCAAACGACCGTAGTGCTAATCAATAACAAGAAACTCAAGTAAATCATAGCAATTATTGTTTAAAAAAAATGAAGTAAAAAAAATTCTTTTTTGTTGTTTGTATTTATTAAAAATATTTATAATTTTTTTTTAAAAATAATATACCAATTTAAAATATATTTAATTATTTTTATTTTGCTTTATTTTTTGTGATAATATTACTAAGAATTATTTGGATAAAACTGGAAATTTAATTGTACATATTTGTGCTTTAAATATACTCTTGTTCTTTTTTAAGTATCCATATCTCTAGATTCTTCTTCTTCGATGTTAATTGATCCCGGCACCTAGCAACTGACAGCTTGTTTATTGTTTTTTCTTTCTTTTATCCTTCATTTGACATAGTCTTCATAATTTTGTGCAAAGATTTTTTTTGTACTAAAATTCACAGCCTGGATAAATATTTTACTCTCTCGTGGCCCTCTTCTGTAAAAAAAAAAATGAAGACAAAAAGGATTTCACTGTTTTTCATAGAAATTCGTAGATTTTCGCAGTTTTAATGAGTACGAAACACACCTAGAGTTAACATTTGATATATCAAAGACCTACCCATATTTCGATTGTCAATTATCATCAATGAACTTCAGAATTTGGTATTTCAAAAATTAAATTGTTAATAAAAATCGATCAATTATACATTGATAACAATTATCAATTTAATTCTCATTGATTTGAAGTTTATTACAAATTTTATCAACTATCAATTGATAAATTACAATCGTAAGTTTTAATTTTAAAAATAGTTAACCAAAAGAAAAGCCAAAACGTACGTCATGTTCCTACAATGTATAATACATAAGTAATTTTTTTTATTTTAATTTATTATTTAAATACAAAAAATTATATGAAATAAATAAACAAACTTTATACAAAACAAATCAACGTGTTTTTTTTTAATTATAAAATTTTGTAAAACAAGAAAAAGAGTTTTTTTTTACAAATTCCAATTCTAATTAAAGTTTCTTTGTTTTTTTTCAGCCAAATATTGTCCGCCACAAGGTACCCTCGGACCGGTATTTGTTGTCAGTAAATACGGAACTAAGCAGTTGATTCTCAAACAACACACATTCAATCGTCATGTTAGCCGAGATGATGTGACATATTGGCGTTGCAGTCAATTCGCAGTACTTCGCTGTCGGGCGAGAATCAAGACAAAATTAGACATCCTGACAGTTTTAAATGGCGAACATAATCACGAAGTCATCACAAGGGCTCGAAAATACGGTTCTTTAAAGATTAAAGCTGAAGCAAACCCATAAAATTTATATCTGTCTCGTTTTTTCTTTCGAAACTTAAGAAGAAAAAAACTTAATAAAGTAAAAAGTTGGGATTTTAATGTATTATCGTTATGATATATGAATGTAAATATATCGCAAAACATTAACAAACTTTTAAATAAACGTAATATGAATAAAATAGTTTGCTTACATTTCTCTTCTTTTTTTGTTTTGTTTGCTTTTTAGGACGTAGGATATTTGAATTGAAATACATTCTAATTTTAACTTAATTATTTGTTAACACTCTTTGTTTTTTATTCAGGTTCAACGTATTTCTCATTCGTTACCGGATTCAGAGGAAGTCGAAAATTGAAGGTTGGGGAATATAGTTTTACCCGAAATAAATCATCTGGTGCTAAGACCTATTGGTCTTGTGCTCGAGCAGGTATCCACAAATGTAAAGCGCGAGTTGTGACCATTGACGAAGAGACTCGACACGATGTTGTTATAAAATGCGGTTTCCATAATCATGCACCTTTTTAAATTAAATTTAAAAACAACAAAAAAAAATACATTTCTGACATAAATTAACAAGAAAATGTCAAGTAATTTTATTTTCTATTTAAATAAAATGTACATAATTAACACCTAATATATTTTCATAGTTAGCTGAATTTTATCGAAGCTAAAATTATTTGTTTAATTTGCATTTATAGAAATAAAAACAATTAAATTATATGAAATACAATATTGTTGATTTTATTTTTTTGTTTTTTTTGAAATTTTATAAAAAAAAAACAAATGAGTTTGTATATACATATAACAATATGTTTTTTAAGAACTAAACCAAAAAAAAAAAAAATCACACTAATACTAATAAGGTTTCTTTTTAGACCTAAAAACACCATTTAAGCCAGAAGTTGTTGATGGTCATATAATTAAAGAAAACCAAGTTACATTCATTCCTGGCCAACGTGGTGGTATTTTGCTTGTTTCGAATGGCTATCATTATGTGAGGAATCGTCGAAGTGGTTGTAAAAATTATTGGATATGCGCCAAAAAAGTTAGTATTGATTTATATTGATTTTTTTTTTAATGAAAAATTTCTAAATTGCAATTTGTATTTTTTTTTTTTAATTTCTTAGGGAAGTATAAAGTGCAATGCTCGGATAGTTACCAATGTTATTGATGGAGTTCAAAAAATTGTCTTACATTCCATGGATCATATACATCCCGTGCATGTGGTTCGTAAGAAACGAGGAGTTCCAAGAAATACCATAAACGACGAATTACAAAATCATCTGCCGATAATAAGCCCCGAGCTTCCACTAAAACCAGAAAATAAATTATTTACAGATGACTACGATTACGATTTGGGGTTTATTAGCTAAATTAGATTAGATTAATTCTTATGTTTAAATCTCTTATTTATACACACTCTTGCAAAACGTAGAAGACTGTCATTTTGTCATTTTAATGGGGCTCCACACCATTTATAGCTAAATTAAAATTAATCAATTTTAGGGTGCTTTCATAAATGCATGGTTACTTTGTGCTCATGGAATCAGTTGATATCATATTAACGTCAAAAAATTAAATTGAGCATATATTTTAAAATGCATTTATGATCTCTTTCTCTGATTTGCGTCATCTGTCAAAATTGTGAAGACGTTCGTCCACTACGTGCGAAACAAGCTAAACCATCTTCGTTCAACTTTTCATTCAACTCCATCGTTGGATGAAAAAATTTACAAACTCTTACACTAGTGAACAAACTTACGTTCTTCACGTTGAGCAACGAAGCCATACGTAAAATTAAACAAAACGTGTTGGGAACCTCATACATATAGTTGAAAAACTTAGTGAAATGTTGAATAACTTCGTACACCTACTTGATCAACTCGTTCAATTGTTGAACAACTCCGTAAACTCAGTTGATCAACGTATTCAATAGGTATTGTCGAATAGCTTCGTACACGTATTTGACAAACTAACTTAAATGTTGATAAACTCGTACAGTAGTTGATAAACTTGTTCGATTTTGACAAAAAAAAATTTTGTTTGTATAATCTACACGCGCTCAGGGGATTATACTACCCTTTAAATGTTTCAACACAGAGCGGGCGTCAGGTTAAGGAAGAGAAAGAAGGTTAGGAAAGATGTGTGGCGCGATGTTCTGAGACTGAAGGTGGTTGTTGTCTCAGATTTTATCTCCAGGGATGACGGCTGAACTAATGCGGAGAAGTTTCCGTGTCTTATTTATCTTTGTCCCTTATAATTCGCATTCTTTTCTTATTCGTTCAACAAGTTGATAGGCGAGTTGATACCTTCACCTAACCAAGACTCACTCGTTGAGGAACGCGTAATTTCGACTAGTTCGGTAATAATTTTTAGTGTCTGTGTCACATACATATTATTAAGCATAATTTACTCCCAAAGAACAAAGAAGTGTTTGACGCATTAATATTATTGAAAAAGGAACTACAAAAAAAAGATAATAGACGAACAAGAATGTACAACAACACACTACCAATTTGCAAGTTGATGATAACACAATACTTCAACTCATGCACGCACACAAATATTTTCACGTTAATGGCAACCAACACCAGACAAAATTAAAAAATGTTGATCAACGAGTTGAACACATTATCTTGAAAATGTTGCTCAACACATTGAATCAAGAGTTTCAACGAGCAAAACGAGCTCATTTGTTTTTTTTTTTTAAATTCTCAACGCCAAGCTTTTATTATAAAAAGTGCTAAAATATACAGTTTGTGTGTTCGTGACATAGATCCGCAGAACGAAACGAAAATAAACACGAGAATGTGCTATCTTGCTTAGTTGTATCATGGGCATTAATTGTAGATCAGAAACAATTTTCATGTGTATTTTTAATTTTGAGATGACAGATGTGAACAATGGCTGATTTACAATGCAGCGCTGGGCGTCGCTTTGATAGATTTGTCTAAAAGCGAAAGTTTCAACATATCAATTTAGGTACAGTGTTTACAATGATGCGCTGGGTACTAATGTTACGAGTCGACATATATTAGCAAGTACACAAACCAACATAACATAAGCGACAGTAACGCTCAAGTTAAAAAAAAAAAATAATAATTTTGCTTTTGAAAATCGGGTGTTTGAATATTCTACATCCCAGCATTTATCCCATACTAAACTTTCCTACATCGCAGCTAATTGATGTCTGCTGGAAAGTCCTAATTCATCTGTCATGTCGACGCGCCCGTAATTGCTTGTAAAAGTATTTTAAGCTTCTATAACGCGCTACTAGAAATCAGACTTAAAGGAAGGTGTACCACCGTTCACATCATACTGTCTCTTTCTTTAAGAAACAAAAAAATCGGAATGCATGTGAGATTTGTAGTGTCTCAGATAATTTTGACACTAACTAATTTGTTCGATATGTGCAACTACGCAGTAGAAATTCCAATGTAGCGTTCTATTGGGAGTATTTCCTTGATGCCAACTATTAGGTTTCGGAACGCCTCTTTAAAGATGATAATTCTTGTAAAATGAAAGACTGTGTTTATGATAGTAAAAGTATATAAAAAGTATTTATTAAAGTTAAGAGAATGAAAGGTAATTGCGTGTGATCTGTTGGACGCCAGACGACTTCCCGAATCTTTGGAGTAAGCCAGACAGCAATTTATTTGAATGTTGGGAAGTTCCCTTTTGGGACTTCTTGTACGTTTGGAATTTAGGGTTATTATTTGTTCCCTTTTTTGGTACAGTTGGAGTCAACCTGTTGAATTACACTTGGATTCAAGTTTCTGGAACTTGGTGTTCACACCTAGATGTTGCGACTGCCTTTTACATTTATGAAATTCACTTTCGCAACCATATACATATTTATGAAAGCAACCATGTATTTGAGTATCACTTTGTACTCCATAAGTTTCTTATTTCTAATACAAAATTTCTTTGAATTTTGTTGTTCACAATCTTAAGTAGTAGTATTTGATGAATTAAAATGCTCAGCCCCGAATTGCTTGAATAAACATATCAATTAAATGTAATATATTATAAGAAAATATCTAGCTTACACTATTTATTAAAAACGATATATATATTATATCTTTTAAAATTTTACAACAAGTAGATAGAGAGAATTATTTACGTAGTTTTGTAGAATCTATACTATAAATATCTAATATTATTTATTTATCATATCTATAAATTGCCATGTCAATTGCACATAAATAACAAAAACAAACGAAACCCACGCACAAACGAATAACTTTGAAATAATTCAAAAAACGTCTGTTTTTAGCACATCTTAGCAATTAGTTACTTTGAATTGTTGGTTTTAGATTTGATTTTCTTCAGCAAGGCATAAGAAAAAAAAAACATTGACCTGCTTCAATTAAAATCAATAGTTCAAATCACACCACAACTTTATAATGTGATACTGGTTAGTTTAAAAAGTAGGTGTTCGACGTTATTAAATTAGTAAAATAGCTTTTAAACTCAAATTGTTTTTTGCTTTTTTGGTACCTTAAATTATATATTAATTTATTTTATAAACTATTTGTAAGTAGGTAACATTATTATTTTGGTTAACATAATATAAAATTACAAAACAAAAATAAATTATACGCATAAAAATGTCAGCATTATTTAAAGCCTACAATATTTAATTTACCTTCAATTTTAATTAAAAAAAAAAAACAAATAAATTTTATAAACTACAATATCTTTTATTTTTTAATTTAAATTAAACTTATCACCACGAGAAGTTTGTGAATAGTCAACAAACAAAAATACTAATACCAAATATATTGTTTCCTTTTAGATACGTTACAATTGTTTAACCCTGAAGTAGTTGATGGCCTTATAATCAAAGAAAACCAAGTTACATTTGCTCTCGGCCAACGCGGTTGCACTTTGCTTGTTTCTAATGGATATCAATATGTAAGGAATCGTCGAAGTGGCTTTAGGACTTATTGGATTTGCGCCAAAAAGGTTAGTTTTCATTCATTTTTAATTGTGTTTAAATTTTAATTTTGATTTTCTGTTTATTTTATTTCTTTAGGGCAGTTTAAAATGCAATGCAAGGGTCGTCACAAATATTATTGATGGAGTTCAGAAAATCGTCTTGCAATCATTAAAACACAGCCATCCAGTCAATGTGGTTCGTAAAAAACGCGAAACTCCGTCAAAAGTAAATCAAAAAGTATACCAGAAGCCTCATAGAAAACAAAAACCCACATTAAAACCACATTTATTTGTTGACTGTGGCTTAAAAATTGATTAAATAAATTAATTATACGACTATGATCAAATAATCTGATTTTATGTAATTAAAATGCTTTCAATTAATTTATTGGATTATTGTTTTAAATTAGATACAATATGCAATGAAAACTGTAATAAGCAAGAACTAATAATTTTTTTTTCAAATCCTGTTCAGTTAATCAAAAAAAATATAATTAAAATGTTTTAATTTTGTATTTATGGTATTAAGCTAAGGCAATTCCCGATATCTTATTTTTTTGTTGATGCTTGTTCCTCTAAAATATAAATAAAGTTTTACTTTTGCTGGACGACACTGGCTTAAAGCAATTATTATCATATATTAGCAATAATTATGTTACAGCAAATAATACTGAAATATAACTATTTGAATTATCAATTAAAAATCTCTTAGACAACTAAACGCGAACTAAATTCCACTCAACTTCAATAAGGTCATGATTATTACAGTAAATATCTAGTAATAAAGATGTATGTCATTGGGATTAGTAAACTAGTTCTGAAATCCAATTAATTACTGTTCACTTTATTATTAATGTTGAGTTCTATTTTCTTGTATTAAAAAAAGTATAGCAATCTTTAACAAATGTCTAAGAAATGTACATATATACTAATTTAAAGCACATAATATAATTCCTTAAAGAGTTCTTAAAAGATTTCAATAAATCTTAATGTTTGCAAGTTCAATGTTCGCATAAGAAAACTTTCGATAGTTTTAGAATTTAGACTCTTGCCCTCTGTATAAGAAACCTACCCAAATTGGGGGAGTGAAGTTATCCTACCATGAGCCTATAACACAACGCGACAAGTAATTGTAGGACAGGTAAAATATGACGAGTCTTAAAAAAAAACTGTAGAACAAAACGACAAGTCTAAAAGCTCTGTGACAATTGTCATTTTAAAATGTGACAAGTGGGAAATTGTTGGATTTATCTTCTTTTGTAACATTAAGGACCTTTTCGATTGGCCGTCCAGAACTGTTCTGACCCCCACAAAATGACAGTTGTTACTCTAAACAGAACAGAAAACGATTCTGGATTTCATTTCAGAATCGTAAACAGAATCACTAATACACTTACACAATTAAAATGTCAAAATAATCGGCTTGATTTGTTGTGTAATTTCGTTGTGTTTATTGAATTTAAACTCATTTTCTGGTAAAATAACATAAAAAGAAACAAGTTATAATTATTATTGATACAAGAAAATGTGTATCTAAATTGAAATCAAGTGTTTTGGAAATTCTTTTTAGCCGATGTGATTTTCTTTTAATTTAATTTTCACAAATACAGTGATACATATAATTCAGAATCAGTCAAATTGCTTACGGCTGTTTTATTAGGGCAACGTGTTCCGGACGGCCAATCGAAATGGCCATAAGTGACAAGTGTGACAGAAAAATTGCTTAAGCATGGCTAGTGTGTGACAGGTAATTGAAAAGTTGTCATTATTTTAAATTGCCTGTCACATTTAGCTTCTTTTTTTTTTATTAATATTGCTGATAGGGAATATACTATCCAATGTATTCTAGAGATTAGTAATCTATCGAATGACATTTCGTTCGATAACTGAATATGAAATGTCAAATTGTAGTACTAGATTGCTGGATAACGTGAGCTATAATGCCAAATTGGCATAATTCAATCACGTATTACACGAAAAATTATGGGGTAATTCGGCCTCTGGCTTTCGCGGTTTTTAGTTTTCTTATTATTTTATTTTTTTTTTTTATTAGAGCCGTAAAAATATTAAATATTTAGAGAGTGAAATTCTGTACTTAGCCCGAATGTTTGTAGCAAATAGCATTAAGTGGAAAGGGAAAGTGTCAGTTGGCGCTGCGAAGACCATGTGAAAAAAGTGCTTAAAACACACAAAAATATTTCATCATAATTTTTAAGTTCAGAACTAAAATTTAGTTAAAATCTCTTTGTATTTCATAATTTATTTTAATGATCTACCAACCATTACCAAAATCAAATGTGTCCTTTTCCATCAATCTTTCAAACTATATTCTTTTCTCTTAACATAACTTTAAACCTCCTTTATTTTAGAAAAGGCAGCTTTTGCTAAAGGTCAACGTGGTAGCATTTTACTTGTCCATGATTATTATACATATGTTAAGAATCGTCGATCAGCTTATCGAACTTATTGGATTTGTTCAAAAAAGGTAAGTTTAATTTTAATTATTTTTTAAAAAAGATAAAATAAAAATTTTAATCATTTTTTTTCTTCCAAATATGTTTGTTTAATTCAGGATACTCAGATGTGCAAGGCACGAGTTGTTACTGGAAGGAATGAAATGGGTGTTGAAATCATATTACAAAAAACTTTTGTACATAATCATAAACGGCCTTCAGGTTTTGAGTACCTCACTAAGACTGAGAACATTATATAATAATTGTATTTAAAATTAGGTGAGTCGTGAGTGTGATAATTGCTTCACATAAAACTCATTTATAGTTTTGTAACACAAATAATTAGTTCTTAGATTTAAGCTAGTTATCTAATAATAAATTAATTTTAATATGTATACAAAAAATTATTTTAGTTTTAGTTTTATTTTAATAAAATGCTGAGTTAGACTTATGTATGCAATATGTACAAATTATAACATTGTTATTAGTTTAAATAAATTTATTTAATATCCATTTCTTGACAAAATGTTTGTGCTATTAACGTGTATACCTGCAATTCTGTATTATATTTTCTATATTTCTGTCTAAGAAGAACAATTTATTGATAAAATTATTGGACATTTATTTTATTGGTATCGAACATAATCTTTTCAGGGAGTTTGTTGCAATTTCATACGATTGAAAATGAAAATGAATCTTTTCATGTTGCTGTTCCGAAACTTCACTTGAATTTTGGCGAAACTATTATCTGTATTTAAAATTATTTCTTCTAAATAGTGAAGTGAAGAGTTTTCAGACTAAGTTTGTGCTAATGTGAGTTCCGATCCAGTTGTCAAGGGGCTTGGGAGCAAATTTCCGTTTGGAATCAAGATTCAATCTCTTTAAAGCTTAGCAAATTTTCTACAGCATGTTCTAGTGGAGATAAAATTTGCTACTGGTTTGGGTCTCCTCCAGGTGCATTTATTTCTTATTTCGTCGTCGTTTTTTTTACATTATCATTATTTCCTTTCATCTTATAGAATACGCAAGCCTTCAACGACTATTGCACATGACAAAAAAACGGTAACAAAAAGCCTTATAGAATGAAGATTGTGTCGCGACGTATATTTCGTTACGTTTAGGACTTTGGTTATAGGCGTAATTGACTTCGTTTCATAAGTTTCCGCAGTTGTACCCGACATCCCACATGTCTAATTTTTTTTTGTTTTTTTTCAAAATTTTAAACATTTTTTTTTCAACTTTTGCATTTAAAAAAAATCCCGTTTTCCGTTTTCTTATCCTTTTTTTTTACCAACATATAACCTAACATTTGCAATCCGTACTCAAATTTTGTTTAAAAAGTTTAAATTTTATGACTATAATATTTGTTTCGTTTGAAATTTCTTGAAATTTCTTCAAAAACATATTAAACAAAATGTCAATTTTTCCTAAGTTAAACTTTTGAATTTTGTTTGGTATTAGACGAGCGGGGATATATTACTAAATTGTGAAATGCTATATTTCATTATTATTTCATTGATCAACCATGCACATTAAAGTATAAGTATTATTTTATGAGTGATAGCTTTAAAGAGCATTATACTAAAGCAAATAATATTATAAGAGGAATTATTAGAAGTTAAATTAGAGAGGAAAAAAACTGAGTATCTAACAAATCTATAATATGTGTTTTTCTTTCGAGTACATAGAGTCTTCCCTGAACTTGTTGCGAACAGAGCCAGCTTAAACACTCTGGTTTGCCAACAACAAATTTCATTACATTACAGATGCATAAAATCAACAAGCGACCAACTTCTTTCGCTAATTGATTATTTTCTTCTTGACACTCATGACATTCCGTGGGCTTAGCAATTTACTCAGAATTTCACACGATTATATTAAAGCACATCGAGCTCGCTCTGAACATGTTCATGAAATTAGTTAACCTAATCATTTTGTATCTCCAAAAATTGAAAATTAAAATGTTAACAAAAATGTCAGCTGCTATAACCACTTGTTGATGTAGTTATCTGATGACATTTGATTGACACTTTTAAAATTTAAAGAGCCAAAAATGGGTTTTTAGTTTATAAGGATGTTTAAAAGCTTGTGTAATTTAATAAAAGTGCTTGGTGAAACCTAAAAAATTCCATTTCAAAGTTTAGATTCCTGTTAAATGTTTAAAAGTCCTTCATGAATTCGGCCATTAATCATTAAAATTGTAAGATTTTGTCCAGGGCCAGACATACATATATAGTTATAGCTAGGTTTATAAATATAAATTCTGTTATTCTACAGAATTAATTAATCAGCCTCTAAACATTCGCTAAAACATTTAGTTATTAAAATAGCGATATAATAATGAAAGATATGTAAAATGTCCTAGAATTTTACTTGTCTGATATTTAATTTTGTTAAGTATAGAGCAACAATTAAAACTAAAGGAGTGTCAAAGAATTTTATATTACAGTGAATTTAGCTTTAAAAACGGATTTTCTATGATAGCATATTCGCAGCTCAAGGGCTTGAACGAAGAAAAAGAGGTTGAAGGCCTATATATTGCACTACTGAAGCCACAGGATCAGCACCATCAAATGCATGCATGTTTATCATTTTCACTGAATCGATATGTTCGGCCCTATCGAGCTATCCGTCCGGAAATAAATTTTCTCCGATTTGTTTGAAATCGCATAATTGCCTATCCAAAAATTCGTTCCGAATGACACATCGGACAAATCTTCCGATAAAATGTGACGCACATCGCTGTCATGCGAAGAAATACGTTAAGTAAAGACTTCTTCACATCTACATATGCAACAAATATCTTGAGAAACTCTCCGTCGTAAAATTGTTGCGGTTGTCGAAATGGCGTCTTTTCCAAAAATGTAATTAAATTATTAATAATTAATTTTGAACATAATAATACTACAATTATATATAAAAATAAAAACAGCAACGTGAAGAATTCAACAGGAGAAATTTTTGAAATGTTGTCGAAAAGACCTCCGGATGAAGGGGCAACACAGTGCGGATGATGTCAAAACAAACGCGATTTTATGTTTCATTGTATCTTGTTCTCCGCAACGGATAATTTGCTTAGGGGCCAGTTATAGCGATCAGGAAAATTTGAAACAGTATGAAAATGAATATTTTTTCTGATGGTCGTTTATAGCAACAGGAAAATTATGTCAGTTGGCAAGCCTCACTACCAGTCCGCAATCAAGTTTTCATGATTGAAACACACACGAAAAAGTTTTTCGCCCACAATTCTGTCAGTGGAACGAGAGAAATTGCAACTCAAATTTTTTTTAATGATTTGCTCCATTTTGTGTCAAATTGCACGAAAAATGTAGTTTTATTAAAAAAATAAATAAATACATTTTTAACAAAAAATAATTGTTCTATTGCAAATATTTTTTGCTAAAAAATAAATTCTCTGATTTATTCGTCATCGATTAGTTTAGAATTTTTATCCTGATCGCTTAACTGGCCCCTTAGGAAGCAAACTAAGTTCCGATCGAAACTTACTTTCGATTCGGAAATTTTCCGAACTGATTCCTCGATAGGGCTGGTTGTTCATTTTGTTTCTTTTACTTTCCTGATTTAAAAATGCTCGCAGTAGGAGTGTAGGACATCGACCTCTGATACTGTTGGTTCTAGGTTCAACTCCGAACAAAAATTAAAAATTTCACACTAACAATTTAGTGAAACAAAAACTTGGAGCAAAATTTTTTGTGAAATAAAAAAAATTGTTTCGAAAAATAATTTTGTATCAAAAAAAAATCTTTTCTCTTTAGAAAATCAATATACAGTTGATAAATTTCATGTAGGACTTTATAATTTATAGTTTAAAAAATTAAACTTACAGTTCGTTTAATTTACTAAATTAATTAAATTCTAAAGTTTGATAAAGTTAGATAAGTTAAAAAAGTGAGTTAGGCTGCTCTTTATTTTTCACTTGTAAAATATAATTACTTTCTAAAGGTAGGCACAAACGACGAACATGCTCCCTCTCGCTGTGTTTCCCTCGTGTATGGGCTGGGACGCGAGGCCCTCGCTGTTGGCGAAAAATTTCAATTTTGCCGTGTTCGTTGGCTTGGTTGTTCCCTATGTAAGGGCATGTTCTTGGCGACCGAAGCGAAAAATGTATATGGGATTCAAAAAGTGAAAACTAAAAACACAAGTTGGGAAAAATAAATAATGGCAAATCGCACATGTTAACACATTGAAGAATCAGCACAAAATGAATGTTCGCCAAATGTGTTCACCGTGTATGGGCGAACGCAAACGAGCAAGTTCGGCGAGCATGTTCGTCGTTTATACCTACCCTAACCTGTGATGCCTGAGTTCATAAGCGAAAATAATTGCTGCTTGAAAATACACATACATCGAATTCGTCAAAAATACATAATTGTTGGTTCAAATTTCTATTTGGATGTTATAGAATACATTGATTTTACATACATATCACACGTTTCACCCATACCCTAATGTTAAAAAAGGTAAAAATTTTAACAAATAATCTAAAAATAAAAACTTCATAAAAAATATTGTTTCCATTCTTCATAAATTTGCTTTCGAATTCTAAGCACATTATTTGTACTAACTAATTTATTTTGTATCTCTTCTTTTTTGTAGATGAATGCATTTCATTTAATATGGCACGAGCCTTCAATATACCCAGCGAAAGCTTTGTTCGTTGTGTTCAAGTTAATTCAATGCTCAGAACCAAAAGTGGAATATCCGATAGAAAGCCAAAATTTCTTGATGCCCGTACCTTAGACAATTGGGGACAAATAAAATATACAACATCACCACGTGGCAATAAATTATTATGTTATGAAGGACATCGTTTTATCAAAAATAATATCTATGGTGCAAATATATATTGGAAATGTACAAAATGGCATAATATGTGTAAAGCTAGAGCAATTACCAGTACTGAAGTACCAACTAAGTGTGTTATTAAGGGTATACATAATCATGAAATTGTAAATCATTAATAAAAAAAACCGGAATAATCCAATTGTAAAATAGAAAAAAAAAGAAATATGGCACTTATCATGGAATTCGAATAATTCAGTTTATAGAAATGTCTCACATGTTTTTCGAAATAGTTTACAGAGCTGCTCCTGGAACGATTCGGATTTCTACGTGTTACCCATCACTAACGCCATTTTGCTTGCCCCATTCGCTTGATTAAATCGAATCTCACCAATTATTCTTTCATTTTAACAAGTGCTGTTGAACGAAAGTAGTTTAATAATTAAGAATTGTTAAATTCTCACAAATCCATCCTGCAACAATTCTAATTATTTTGTTTGACGTAATCATCTGAAATTTGATGATGTTTAAATCAGTACAAATATTTGATCTGAGACTCAGCAATTTTAACTTCCCGATTTCAGCGGATTAATTGAGGCTCAGTGATGTATTTGGCTTCAATCACATACTGGAAAACTGGAATTATCGTTATCGAGAATTAAAATTCCTGAACCACGGATCAAATATTTGAACCTCAGGTTTTTAGTACAACTGACCCAAAGTGTTATATGTTGTTGTGCAAACGTCAGAAGTTGGCATAATTCCGTCAGATTTTCTGACAAAATTTGCTTTTTGATAAGTGGAAAAACTTTCCTAGAAAACTTTACGAAATTTCAATATTGTTTATTAAAATAAATGTTAAAAATGCAGCTCTGAAACAATTTTCGAATTCATTGTGAATTATTCATAATTCACGATATGTGCAAATATTTGTTTTTGTTAAATATATAACATTAAAAAAAAAATAAGTGCCGGATACAAACTATTAGAAAATAATATAATTGTACCTCCCAAGAATGAATATTATAGAAAAAAGACAAATTAAAGGTTGATAAACTTAAAAAGTAAATATTTGTTGTTTTATTTTTTTGTTTATACAATATTAACTTATAAATTAATTGATATATTTATTTTTATAAGATTTTTGTTTGTTTTGTTTGTTTCTAAATCAAATTTTATTTTTTCAGGCTTTCGCATAGATTTCATTGATTCAAAAAAGAACGGAGGCAAGCTTCTTGTGATCAATGGATTTCGATTTTTCCGAAATAAGAAACGAGGCTCGCGTCAATATTGGAAATGTAGTAATTATTATAAGGAAAAATGTCCAGCGATTGCCATTTACGATGAAACAACTTTAAACCTACGACTGTGCCATCAACACAGACACACCACTAGCAACGATATAGAAATCAAACCATTAATTTCGTCCAGTAACAATGACATCGAAATGAAACCAATAATCTCTCCCAAGGAAGAATTAGCGACGTTACTTAACGTGGATAATAGAATATAAGTTGTTAATAATATTTTCTCGTTTTAATATTGTTTTATTTTGTTAAAACTCACGAGATTGTAGACCAAAAAAAAAAACAGTTTAAAAATGAATTATTATTTTTACAAAAAAAAAAAAGAATGGAAAATATACATTTCTGTAAATATAAATAGAAGAATATAGTTTTCTTACTTATATGTCCATATGCATCTATTTGTACATTATGATAAAGATATGGATGGTGTTAATTTTATAAGACTTACACCAAAACCTTTGACTTTTTTTTTTACAAAATATTCTCTTATATATTTTTAGGTCGAGGACAGTACACAGGCACTGATCCGAAAATAAACTTTTCACTATCCAAACGCGGAGGTCAACTCCTATTTCTTGATGGATTGAAATACTTTCGCAATAACGAGAACAGAACTAACTTATTTTGGCGATGTCATTGGTATTACCGCCGTATTCGATGTCCAGTTTTAATTTGTATGAATAAATTTGATCCGAATGATTTTCGCCAAATTCATCGACATTGTCATATAAAAACTGAAAAAAGACAAACTAATACTTCGACAACAAATAATAAAAATCACAAAAAACAACAAATTATATAAAATCTATATATACATTAATGTAGTTTCCTATTGTTACTTAATTATATTTCTTTAAATTTAAACAAAAGAAAAAAAAAATAAAACTAAAAACAACGATTCTCTAAAAAAAAAAAACCTTGCCTTTATACATATTTTGCTTAGAAAATACTAAAGTATAAAGTCTGCATTTTGTATAAATTAAATTAGAACCTTAATAACCAAAATTTTCATTTGATTTTTTTGTTCACAGTTGTGTTGGCCAATGATATTATACCAAATCCGAATGATATGCTGGTATATTTCACACAATCCTTACGTGGTCGTCCAGCTATAATGGCCAATGGTGTGCGATTCCTTATGATGAGTGAAAACAAGAAAAAGATTCTATGGCGCTGCAGCTCAATGGCAACAAAAAAAATCAAATGTCCAGCTCGAATAACAATGCTAAAGGAACAACCACCCAAGTTTATAGTAAATAAAGCCGAACATGTACATGCAGAGCTGAAAAGAAACAAATACGGCCTTAATAAAACAATTCAAATGACTCCAATTAAGGCTGAATTGGAAAGTGCTGCCATGTCGTATGGAGTAATAAATCAAAATCATTAGTACATATGTAACATACATAAGTTGTTTATAGTAGAAAACTTAAATAAAATTGCTTTTCATATTTTTTATATCTGTGTACATATACATATAAATAAATTAGAAATGAGAATAGATTTAAAATAATGATGATACCTTTTGAACGAAATTATTTTTTTATTGCAATGATTTGATTAAGTGAAGATTTATATATTAGTTAAGCTCAAATTTACGATTTGTTTTAATTAAAATTATAATTAGTAGATTTAATAAGTTTGTACATATTTATTAATTCCTACTAAGTGGCTATGCATAAAGCTTACATCGTTAAGTTTAGAGTTCTTAGACATCATCTTAACCCTATTTAAGATTTGATTGTATAACCTTTATTTAATTATCAATATTTTAAGAAGCAATATACTTTTCACTTAACAACAGGTTCTATATATTTTTTATATTATTAATAGTGAAATGGTACATATAGTGAGTCATAAGCTCTATTCCGATTATCAAAGAACAACTAGTTGATGATTGACAAAATTTATCAATCAATTGAATAATTCGCTATTATGAACAACAATACATTGATAAATGTGTGACCCACTGTGAATAACAAACAGCCAAAAAAAAAACTATTGCGAATGTGGTTGTTTAGAAATCTAAAGCGGTCCATAGACCGTCAATATTTCCGTGCAAACTATTGCACAATATTATTTATTAAGCGCCCCAAAATATTTTTCGTCATCAGATGATGAATTCGTAATTAAAAACTACACACACACAAAGACAAAAAATCCGAATTGAATAGAAGCAGCGCTAAAATTCTTTTAACAATGACTGAATACTGGTGAAACCAATGGAAAACGGCAATACACTTCGAAGCACCCCAAAATAGATTTTCTATCATCCTCTTGGTTTTGACATTTGACAAAAAAAAATTCTAACAATCAAACAATAATAGAGATTACCAAAAAAGTGAGCCCCGCAATTCCGTCTGTATGTCCTCGAGTATATAGCCTAAATGGTTTGATGGATTTTTTCAATCTTGGAATATATTGTTTTTTCGGTAATATGCCCACACGTTTTTTTTTTTCATTTTTGAAGACGAAAAATGTGCCTTAAATTTTTTTTGGCCAAAAAGGTAAATCTTCTTTTTCTCAAAAACGCCTCCAACGATTTTTGTAAAAAAAATCAGTTCATTAATGAAAGGAAAAGGGACATTTTGGTGTTTTTTTTTTGGAAAAAAAAAGTTTTTTTTTGTACCTCTAGAGTACCATTTTTTTGTTTCAGATTTTCTGGAAAACGGTTTAATTGATTTTTTTTTAATTTTGTATGCATACACTCCTAGAAACTTTAAACACTAAAACCATTATTGTTTTATTTGAAATAAATTATTTACTATTTATTTATTTTTGCGACCTTCCATTTCTCTGTCGTGAACAAATTTTTAAACAAGAGATACCGTCGTTTTTTTTTCAACGTCATCGTCCTATCGTCTTATGGAATACAAAATGTATGTTTGTTGCATTATGTGCGTTATTTCAAGTCAAGTGGACTGGAATTATTACTTAATTTTCTTCATTACGATTTCAAGTAAAAATTTCATTCGAAGAAGCTATGGATTAAAAAATATATATTATTTTGTATTATAAAACCTTGGAAAAATATCTATCAACAAATTATAATTTGTCATTGAATAAAAAATTGATAATCAAAATTTTGTTTGTCAATGATAATGCCCAATTGATCAGTAACAATTTTCAATGCAAATTTTAACTACGTATACCTTTCATCAAATAAATCGATGTTTGATAACTATAATACTGAAATATCAATTTTGTTGATAAATATCAAACATTGTATTGATATTTGACAACGGTAATAGGGAAATAAAATTTTGTATTTACAAGAACAATCAAACAATATAAATTTTTCATCCTTTGCCACTTAAGTTTGTTCGAATAATCTTGAGGTTTACAGTAACATACATTTGTACATACCCTTATACATAAGAATAGTGATGCCAGACAAAACAAAAAAGAAGGCTTTATGAAAAGATCGAAATAGTTTATTTAGCTTAGAGTAGGTCTTCTAATTCCAACATAATCTAGTAAAAATTCGCCTTTATAATGATCGGACACCATACCATACATTCATAAAGTTACAAAACCCATATCCACGTTATTTATGTACATATTTGTATTGTGGTTTTCCATTGGTGAAATAAATCAATTTATTTTACAGATCTAGATTTGTCAGAACACCGATTTTCCTCTTTTTTGAGTTCCATTGGGCATACAAAATTGATTTATTTTTGAATCTAGATCATTCTTACAGATCTAAATTTTTCGGCAGACTTACAAAATTTATGTGTATTGGACGATTCACCAAAAATATTATTATATAATTGTATAAATTATTTCTTGAAAAATTTAATATTTTAAAAACTTTTGTTCATTTATCAAAACTTTTGCGACATTAAACAAATTTAGACAGCTGCACCGATAGCAATTTTACAGACAAGACATTACACAAATAAAATAAATAAAAAATCATATCTGAAATCATGTACCATTTGGCCCTAAAAACTCAGAATCTAGATTGAAATCAGTATTTGTCAAGGAAAACTACGTTTGTTTTCAATTTTGGACTAGTAAAAACCAGCATGGAGTTTTAAAAATTAGTTCTTAATATTGTTTAATCAATATTATTGCTCAATAGAACAAATTTAGCCCTCAAAATTTATCACTAAGGTTTAGTAAGTGAATTGATTTGGGCAGCATTGCTGCTTTAAGCTCAAAATCTTCAAAAATAATCATGTTGTGTAATTTCAAACTGGATAAAGTATACTCTAAAAAGATAAAGAAGCGTTTTGCTACATTTAAAGTTAGATGTCCTCTTAACGTTAAAGTATACCTTTTGTCGTTTAAAATTATCATAAAGTCCACTTTCGTTTTAAAACTAATTTTAGAGTCAACTCCTATTTAAGTAGGTCTGACATTTTGCGCCATTGCCATTGTAGGTTATGTCGGAATGTTTTTTTTTTCGATTTTTACTAAAATAATTATTCAAGTTTTAAGAGTTGTGCTGGCATCAAAATATTTACTGGTGCATAATTTTAGACGATTTAGTACTACGTTAAATCAGTTTTTGTGTGATAAAAAGTGGATTTTGCTTATTTTTGACAAGTTCGGTTAGGTTAGGTCATCATCGAACTTATCTTTTAACATTTTACTAAAGTTAAAATCACCAAAAGAATATTTTATCTTTTTAGCATATGATGCTAATTTTATATAACACTTTGACATTTACAAACGCCAAAAAATTATGTTCGCTTAGTTTTTTGAACTGCTTTAGGCGTGTTCAGCTAATAACTGTCAAGAAAATAAGTTTATTATGGTGTTGGTTAAAAAGTGTTTAAAATTAGGAAATTTTTTAGTAAATTGCTTTAATATTTACCCTTATTGTAATGCGGCAAATGTCATTGTGTTACGGGTTCTTTTTTCTAATTTTTTTTTTTTTAGAGAAAATTCACTCATGCAGATTGTAGTTGTCGATTCAGATGCAGATGGGGGTGGCCGTGGCGCGACAGTTGTGTGTTCGCCTGTCAACCTCATGGTCACAGGTTCGATCCCTGCCGTAGTCTATGTCCTCTTATTTTTCCATTAAAAACCAATTCTAAAATAAATGTCATACGAGTTGTTGGCTTACTCATTACATGCTGCTTAGGCATAGAACTAACAACATGTGATTGAGTAAAACTAGTATACCGATAAATATGACAACGAATGAAAAAAATAATGCGAATTATAAGGGACATAGATAAATAAGATACGCCGCCGCTATCCCTGGAGATAAAATCTGAGACAACAACCACCTCCAGTCTCAGAACATCGCGCCACACATCTTTCCTATCCTTCTTTCTATTCCTAACCTATCGCCCGCGCTGTGCTGAAACATTTAAAGGGTAGTATTTATAATCGCTAGAGCGCGTGTAAATTATAAAAATAATCAATTCCTCTATACGATTACTTAAACGCTATTTTTTGTCGAACACACATTTGTAAGCGACTGGTCACCAGTAACCCAATACCGACTCTAAAACCCCAGGAAAGTGACTCGACACCAAAGGTGACAATTATCATTTAATAAAAACGCCTGTTGTAATAACGGTGATTAGCAAATTGTTAAGCAGTATCATGCTAATACCCTAAGATTTCCAATAGCACGTTCGCGTTACATTAATTTAACAAGCATTACGTATGCGTCGACATGACAGATGACTTTAAGCGAACACACACAAGATATATAATAACCTACATCATTAGGTAAAGTGGAATTAGGAATTTCCATCACACGTGAATTAGCTGGGATGTAGAAAATGTGAGTGTGTATTTTTTAATTTGAACATTGCTGTCGCTAATGTTACGTTGGTTTGTGTACTTGCTAATATATGCCGAATCGTAGCATTAATAATGTGGTTATCGTTTGGTAACACAAATCAATTTATTTTTGATTTAGATCTGTCAAAATACTGATTTTGACAATTTTTGTCTTGATTGGCCAAATAAATTGATCTATTTTTTGATTTTAAATCAATTTTACAGATCTGGATTTTTCGGCAGATCTAACCCTCTTTTACTAACACCACTATGGATTATAATTGACAGCCATCAGTTTGACAAGACAGCTCATACCGATAACTGGTTCACAGACACAAATATACACCAATACTATAGCAAATAAAAATCAATCTGAAAACGTATTCGAATTGTTACGAAAAAAATCAATTTATAGATTTTGGGTGGTAATGACGCAGTGGATAAAGTGCTTGATTGCTAACTAGGACGTGTGAGTTCGACCCCCACGCTAGGCGCATTCTTTTCTATACCTCCAATTTTGATTGGATGCCACCCATGGGCTAAAATGAGACAGTCAATACCTGGTGCTCAAATCCACTGTGCCAAACTAGTGCCGTGCAACTCAGGTTGCATTTAAAAGACCTTAGGTCTTATAGGCATAATATAGTTAAAATTAAAATTAAATTAAATATAAATTTACCAAACGAAAACCCCATAACTAACGCGTCATTGTAAACACTTTACATAAATTGCTATGTTTGAACTTTCGCCTTGAGAGGAAAATTTTCGAAAATTTAAAATTTTGTTTCAGTTGTTTTGCTTTTAAGGGACTCAAATTTCAATTGCGAGGTTTAATAATTAACGTCGTATAAGTACATACGTGGATATATATATGTATCTTAACTATCTCAACTATACAAAGTGTAATAATATGCACCAGTTCGCTTAGACTACATACATATTATATGTAATAATGTTCTTCCTTCATAATTACAATTTATCTTTTTTTCTAGGTGGTGATGAAGCTAATATTTATGACGATGACGATGGTGATATGTTACACTATGTTCAAAGTCAAAAGGGAAAGACACAATTATACCACAATGGCTATTATTTTGTGAAGGAGAAGCTAATTCGTAATAAAATCTACTGGAGATGCACGCAGTATACCACATCGTATAAATGCCATGCACGAGTGCATACGTGCAACGATAAAGTAGTTCATAAAAGTCCACACAATCATTCTGTTCAAGGATTACCAAAATCAACCTTATCGAAAGGGATTACTTTTGAATTTGACAGTTAAATTTTTTTATAATATATTTTTTTATTTTATTATTTTTTTTTTTAAATAAATCTAACTTTACTGGAAAACATATTTATGTTCAATTATGATTTGGTTTATTTTGTTTTATTTGTCATATTTAGGCCCGTTGGCTGATACACAACTTAAGCATTTAAGTTCTACTTAAGCACTTGTGTGACAGTTTATGTAGAGGGAAAAGTAGTCCATAAGCGTTTTAAGTTGAACATAAATATTTTTGATTCGTATCAGCAAATGGGGCTAAATTGTGTAGGTATGAGAATAAATAAGTAAATGAGATTATGAGTCTTCCTGAGATGCATATGTATGTAGCTGCAGTAAGAAAACTGACTAGAATAAGGAACGGTATTAAATTAAAAAAAAAAAAATTGTATAAAATACTATTTTGACCTTGAATGATCTTCAACTAATGCGATTTTTTTATTTTTTTTTCTTGAACTTTTTTCCAGAAGCATACTTCTCAGAAGGCTACGCTGAAATCTGTATCTTTGGCTATACGAAAAAGAAAAACCGAAAACTATTAATTGGAAAATATGAATTTGTCATTGATCGAATGTTAAAACATACAACAAATTGGCGTTGTACACAATATAAAAGTGCAAAGTGTAAAGCACGTGCTACTAGTCGTTTGGTTGATGGAGTCGAAAAGTATTGTGTGCGATTTGGGTTTCATAGTCATTGATCTACATGTGGATGTGTATATGTATGTATATCAACTGCGATATAATATATGTGTATGTAAATAAGGAACAATCATCTGTCCGGTATACTGTGTTAAATGATTTGGAATGGAGGACTTTAATTTGTCAATTATTTGAAGGTGAATGTTTTAATTAATTATTTCATTTTGTTTAATTAAGTTAAAATTTTTTAACAAAGCTAATAACATCTCACTAGTTATAAATAATAAAAAAAATATAACATTAGATCGATCCCGTACTTTTGTTTATATTCTTTTCATATGAGTGGTGGAGTTAGGAAATGATGATTTTTTTTGTAAGCTTTTAACTATTATGCCACATTATGTCACAACAAAATTATATATTCAGCCTTATCACAGCCTTGTCGTAATATATTCGTACTACGAATCCCGAACAAATGTATTGTCGTACTAAAAATATTCCCTACGAAATTCGGAGTTCGGGAAAATTGGCATCACTAGCCCCGAATGAATAGGAAGTTTGACTGTTTTTTCTAAGAACAGTTATCTTCATAGTAGCCTGTGGAAGTGGAAGTGGAAGCAAAAATAAAAAACTACTTGCAGACAAATAGACACGTCGCACAAAAATATTGAACTAAAAGAGAAATGTAAGTTTTATTGCTAAAATAAATGTGAAAATATATAAATTTTAATTTTCAAAGGGCAAACAAGGCAATTAAAAATCGCATCAAGGCTTTTGCAAATGCTCCAAGAAAACCCCGAAATCGCACAAGGATATTCCAAAATTCCTATTAAATCCATTTTCGATTAACAAAACAATTAATTTGTCAAAATGTTAAGGAGGCTTTACATGTATCTTCATCTTCATCTTCATCTGCATAGACATTTGCAAAAAAAAGAGGAAACAAAATAAAAAAACTCTTACTTGTGCGATAGAGAGCGAAGACCAAAATGGAGATCATCTTCATGTATGAAGATTATAGGAAGTATGAATCTGAAGATTGCAGATCTTCACCTTCTTTATAGAATTTTCATCTGCACCATAATTTGTTCCGTTCAGATAACGAATTTTCAAGTTTCTTTTTACCATTTCACCTCAGTTTGCTTAAAAACAAAGAAAATAGCGAAAATTTACTTCTCAAAACTACATACCTGAACGCTAAGAACATGTGATTGTGAGATGTGTCAAGAAAGTTATAGCAGAGTTCGAGTAAGTTATTAGTGTGTACCCTGTCTTACTTTTATGTTTGTTTTATATTATGGTCCCGCTCTACTTTTCTTCAAGTCTGCAGATGCAGATCAATGTAAAGCCTCCTTTAAGGAGGCTTTACATGCATCTTCATCTTCATCTGCATTGACATCTGCAAAAAAAGAGGAAACAAAATAAAAAAATCATACTTGTGCGATAGAGAGCGAAAACCAAAATGGAGATCATCTTCATGTATGAAGATTATAGGAAGTACGAACCTGAAGATTGCAGATTATAGTGAAGATGAACATGTTCATCTTCATTATAGCATTTTCATCTGCACCATAATGTTTTCCGTTCAGATAACGAATTTTCAGGTTTTTTTTTTTACCATTTCACCTCAGTTTGCTTAAAAACAACGACAAAAGCGAAAATTTTCTTCTCAAAACTACAAACCTGAACGCTAAGAACATGTGATTGTGAGATGTGTCAAGAAAGTTATAGCAGAGTTCGAGTAAGTTATTAGTGTGTACCCTGTCTTACTTTTATGTTTATTTTATATTATGGTCCCGCTCTACTTTTCTTCAAGTCTGCAGATGCAGATCAATGTAAAGCCTCCTTTAAGCACAAAAATTGAAATCCATTTTTCTTCTCATATATTGACGTAAATCAGAAGAATTTGAAACTCCGAAAAATGGGTTGCTGTGAGGCAATGATGTTTTGATTTCGTTCGGGGCTTATGATGTTAATTTATTTGTATTCGTAGCGTAACAAAACGGTCGGAACTTTACTACGAGGGACTCTGTGATAGGGGTGATTACTAAAAAGTTTAGCTTTCGTACTTTTGAGGATTAAATCATCTGCACTTTTAGTTGAGCTCTAACAAAATTTCATCAAAATCGTTTAAGTCAGTTAGAAAATTGTCCAAAAAGTACATAAAGGGGCGTGTCAAAAAACTATTTGTGGGCGGATGGTTAAAAATAACATTATCTGTACATTTTTCTGAGCGAACAACCCGAATACTTGAGAATTTTATGGAATATAATACTTTATTTTTCAAAATAGAGGGCTGGTCAGTAAATTTTGTATTATGATATTTTATACCTAATACACACGAATATTTCATTCTAATCGCATAGTTAGTTCAAATTTTATGTAATTATGATTTCGGCAACGGCCTTGGCTCGTTGACATTTTCTTCCCATTATATAATGTAAAAAGATTGGATCTTTTTGAATTTCCAGAGTTTCATTCAAACAAAAAGAGCAGATCTAGATCAAGTGACGAAAGATCTGATCTCTGATGGGTTGGCAGATTTGTTCTGAATTTACACACACATACATGTAAGAAGTCTTTTCTATCAACGGTCAAATGGTAAATATTTTGTTATTAATTTGTTGGGATCTTGTGAACAAGTGCTAAAAAAATTTGAAAAATTAACAAATAATGGACCAAGATGTTAATAATTTAGATTTTATAAATTTAGTGGAGTTTTTGATTGCTTCGTCTTTCTCGTCATCTGATGATGAAGACATGTTTTTTTTAGGAATGTGTGTCAGTCATTCACCAATACTACAATCACATTTGGAAAAAAGTATCATTGAATAGATCAAATCTCGATTTTGAGAGGAAATTTTTGAAATTTGAATGAAACTCGCATTCTATTTGTGACACACAAGAGATTTTTGCAACAACAAATTAGAATATACCCTTGCTCCAAAAGGTATATTACTAAGTTACCGGCTCAACGATCGAGACAAGAATTGTTTTCATACACCATCGTCATTGGGGGTTGGTGCATGCCAAAAATACACATTTACTCACCTATACTACCTACCAGCGCATTTAGCTTAAGTTGCTGCTATGCAACGTTATGAATAAGATTTTTACGTTTAGAGAAATTATAGAGAGAACTTAATCTTATGTACTCGCTATGCTGCGTTAATGAATAAGGCTGTAAAAGACTTACTAACGTACATGTATGTTGAATTTTTATCAAACATTGTGGATGATTGCGACAAAATATTCGTTAAGACCTGGGCTCTTATTATAAAATACGAAACGAACGGCAGAAAAAACGACAAGACCCAGAGAAACGATTGTGTAACACATAATATCAAATTGTGAATGTTGGAACCACAGCTGAAAGCCACTCGTAAATAAAAATACGATCTCGTTTTGTTTTACGATTCTCGTTTCTCGTAATCGCAATTTAAGATATACTCCGTATTAAAAACGAGTATCGTTTTTCATAATAACCCCCCTGAGTATATTTTTACTCAAATTAACCATTTTATTTGAGTATGTAGGTATAATATGCTCACAAATAACGCAAGGTAATAGAGGGCGTTAGAAGGGCTGGTGAATATGCAATAAGTATGGTGAATTTTAATTTTCATATGATTTCAAAAACAAAAATAACCAGGGCCCATGTTCTGTAGCTCAGGCGATAACTTTTCCTCACTTAAAGCCTCTGAAAAATGGGTTTCTGTAAATTGAGGCGATATCTTAAATTTTTAATTTGATTGACTGGGATTTTCCAATAGAATTCGATAAATTGAAGAAGTCATTTTGGAATCTTAACAACAAAACAAGCATTTTTTTTTTGTTTCTCGACTACTTTTGTTAATTCGAAAGTTACAGAACATGGGCCCACGAAACCAAATGAATGCGGGTTGTGTAGAAAAGCCGGGATACATAAATTGGGATGACTGTTTTATAAATATATATTTCATTTAATTTAGTCTATTTTCGTTGCAAAAAAAATTCCAGCATTACAGCTGTTTTCTTTCGCCACACAACACGAATGTGGAATGGCTTAGGCTATATTTTTCCCATATTAATATTCAAAACTTCAAAACACATTTAAATGTGTATATCCTTTAAAATCCTTTAAAAATTTGGGTTGTTGCCTCTCCCGGTGTCTTGGCAAACATACCTATACAACACACAACAGTGAAGCATCATGTGCAGAAACATGCATTATGTAGTTATCTATCTTATTATGTACTTTAAACGAGCTAAACTTGTGTACATAATATATAGTTTGCTCGAGTGATAACCACTGCTACGCTCACTATTTTATTTCATGCTTTCTCGGAAATAGCTCTGTTTCTCGAAGACTACTCAAGTGATTTTGATGACATAACATTGGGAGTTTGTTTCTGTTGTGCAAGAGAAAAATTGGAAAAATATTAAATATAAATATTTTAATAAAATCCGCCCACTACCACCCTACTTTTATCATTTTTACTTTCGATTATAGGTACTATAAGGCAAGTTATGCATTCGTCGAAAAAAAAAGTTTTGAGGTAACAATCAAACATGACATTACGATGATAGCGAAGACGAAAAAAGATGGTCTAAAAATTCTGTCCGTCTGTATGTATGTCTGTCAGCCTGTCAATCTGTCTGTATGTATGTATAGGGTGGGTCGAATTGCTTCTAACTTGGTATATAGAGTTTTTTAGGTATTGTATAGAGGGGAAATTGAAAAAAAATGTTAGCTCAAAAAATAACGTTACCTGCCATATAACCGTTACGTTCAAACCTATTTTTCTCGGAAACGGCTCTAACGATTTTGATAAATCCGATCATATGGTTGAAAAAAAATAGAAAAATGTCTAAAAACGGTACTTTCCATAAGACCATTTTTTTTTGCTTTCGAATATCACGTAAACGGCTCAACCGATTCTTTCGAAATTTCACACATAAATAGGTTTAGGTTGCCCAAATTATACCGCGTACCAATATTTTTGATTAATATTTTTTTGTATTTTTAAAATCATGTATATTTCGAAAACTGCTCATTAAATTTTTTTCAAAAATTATGTTTGTTTGTATTTTCTGAATACCTATGAATTGGCATTTTTGAATTTTTTTTTTTAATATTTTCAAAAAGTATTTTAAAAAAAAAACTTTTTTTCTCAAAAACCGCTGCACAGATTTTTAAATTTTTTTTCTCATAAATTCGAAATGTATCTAACAAATAAAATGGCGTACTTTTTTTGACCTCAAATTAGTTTAAGTATTTATTTCAGAATTTTGAATTATTTTTTCTTAAATTAAGCCGATTTAATATTTTGTTTTTAAGTTTATATTATAATATTTAAGACTTTTATACCAATTTTTTTAGAAAAAAATTAAAGATATTTTGTATATATAAAAAATGAAATAAAAAACTGCTTTAAATATATATTTAGATTTTTAACAGAAATCTTTTGCACTTGATGTGATCGAACATAAGAGCAAGTTCGTGCGATCCAGTCGTGCATTTTATTTATTTTCTCGAAAAGGACTAACGATTTAGATGAAAATTTCAGAGTTTGTTTTTACGAGAAAAAAAATTCAAAAAATATTTTAAGTGAGATCCGCCTGATGCAGCGCCCACCTTTCTTTTGCCTGATGAAGAACGTATGCACGTTCGAAACGTTGTTACATTAAATTGACATCTTTTACTGACCTAAAGCTCGCAGCAACCAGTTGATATTAAATTTGTAAAAAACGTCACATAAATCAATAACATATATTTGTATGAACTACAAAAAATAATAATTTTGTGTTAGTATTGTCCGCCTACTGCTACGCCCACTTTTATCATTTCTTGGTTTCTTAGAAACTGTTCTTAAGATTTTAATGAAATTTTCATAGTTTGCTCCTATGATAGAGAAAATAAAATACAAATTAGGTTAAGTAAAATCCGCCCAAACTCACTCCAATCTTTATCTTTTCTTAGTTTCTTGAAAACGCTCTAACGATTTGGAATTGTTCCAAAAATGACTCAATCGATTTTAAAGAATTTTTCAGAGTGTATTTTAGTTAACAAAACCTAAGAACTTTAATTTAGTTAAATCCGACCACTGCCACGTCCGCTTTTTTATTTCATGGCTTTTCGGGAATCTCCCAAGGAATTACGTTTCCCACGTAATATTTTATTCCCTAGAAATTTTTCCTCCGATCGTGAATCGCCTACGGAATAAATTTCTCCTCGAACAAAAAAATCATATGAAATGCCAGCGAAACTCCATAGGAAAGATTATTACCGATAACAATAAATTCCGAGGGAAACCTTTGAGTATCATTCACGTTCCCAACATTCCAATGAGAGAAAAATTTCCAGGGAATTTTTTTTCACGATAACCCCCAATATTCTTTACTAATATAATATAATCAAATTGTTTGTAAACTCTCAAAGGAACCTCCTAAATAAACAGATTTTGTAAAAGAGAGTATTTGATCGACAGAACAATTTCCAGTCGAGGTTGCACATAAATATTTTAGAGTTAAATGTTACGAGCCATCACAAAAGATATACCATACAACTCAGCAGCGTAATAAATAAAAATATTGATTTTTTTTGGGAATAACTCAAGATAACTTTTACTAAACAGTTGTGCGTATATACTTGTTAGAACAAAAGAAAGTTATTCCAAATTGCTGAGAACAATTGTGTCAATGTGGATAATTACTTCTTAAAGAATAGTTGAATCTCATTTAAGACAGTCTTATTAACCACGGTTCACATACTTATTGTACACTTGATTTGTCACAAATTAATTTGTCATTTCTCACTCTCCTGACTAATTAATTTCATTTTTGATTGGATGTTCTGAATTACTCTTTTTCCACTTCTGTTACTCCGAAAACGTTCGACTGGGTGTTCCGAGTAATGTTTTCGGAGTATTTTTCTCTTCTCGATTTCATAAGAGAATACAAATAGAAGACACATATCCTATTCAAAGTTTTTCGCCAAACTAAATCCCAAAAGTAATAATTGTTGACGAAGTCAATGTTTTAGATGACAACTTTTATGTGTGCATGCGTAGATTTGTGAATACGACATTTTAATACTCGATTAGAATCAAAAAGAAGTAGCACACTTCGGAGAAACTTTCTTTACTCAGAATTTTCCATATTTTATAGGAATAGAACATAAAGAGTGAAAAACGAGTAACTCCGAACAACCAATATGGAAAACGAGTTAATATGAATATTTATACAATAAATAAGCTAACAAACTAAATTAGTCACAATTAATTTAGAACTTTCTCTCAATTTCAGATAAGTGCGTGCGTGCGTCGCGTCATTGGGATACCTTCAAAATTGTTCTGGCTTTATATAATTAAATCGTTAATTTACAAATAAACAAATATTTATATTTTATACTTGATTTTTGCAATTCAAAATCGAATAAATCTTTAGAGAGTAATTAAGATATTGTAATTGTTAAAATAAAATTCAAAACAAATAATAAACATATAACTGCATATTATATATGTACAATCAATACACGTAAATGTTTTTTATACATATCGGAAATATATTCTGTGAAAGTGTTCCATAAGAAGCTACTAACAAAATTATGCTTTATTTTATTACGTTTATTTGTAGGTGGATTCATACCAAAAATAGTTCGCAAATTTACTTTTATTACCGGTCAGAGGGGTCAGCCAAAGTTAGTATTTGATGGACATTCATATATAAAAAACAAAAACTACGGAAATAAAGTTTATTGGAGTTGTGCACATGTTAAGTTAAAAAAATGCCGTGCCCGCGTAATAACTACTATGGACGATCCTGAAGACATAAAGCTGACGTCTTGTAATCATAATCATTTGCCAGAATTCCAGCACTTAAATTTTGATTAGAAAGTTATTATTGTAAAATGCGTAGTGTAAATTCTTAACTTAAAATTAATGTTTTAGATTTTATAAAATTAGATATTTAATATCTCAAAGTTTGATATCTTTTCTTTAAGGAAAAAAAAAACTAATTGGAAAGTAAAAATGATTTTTACATTGAATTGGTCACATTATTTTCGTCGTGGACTGTGATTGACAAAAAGGTAATGCTAATTAAAAATTGATTCGCATTCACTCCTATCATCGGAATTCAAATCTTTAATGCCGAATACATTTATAATCACTTAAATGGGAGTAGTTAATACACTACTAGGACTTTGACTAGTGGTTCTATTACTCCTAGAAGATGCCTGGTAAAACTGTTTCGTAAAAATCTTATAAAAACATGTGATGTATTGATTAAAAAGATTGCGGATGTGATATGATAAATTGAAACAATAGTAAAGTTTTGTCCAAGAAAACAGAACATGAGGTAAGTAGGTACATTAAAAGCAATTGCGCTTCTTAAATTCAAGCTTGCTTTTTGTTACATGTTAAAAAAAAGCCAACAACATACATGCATACACTCTTACATATTCATTTGAACTCTTATGGCTTATTTTAAGTCTGATGTCCATTTACCGTAATGTCAAAAGAAGAGTGATATTATCAGATTTGCCACTCATTTCAAGAACTTATGGCCTTTTCGATTGGCTGTCCGGAACACGTTCCCCCAATAAAACAGCCGTAAACAATTTGACTGATTCTGAATTATATGTATCACTGTATTTGTGAAAATTAAATTAAAAAAAAATCACATCGACTAAAAAGAATTTCCAAAACACTTGATTTCAATTTAGATACACATTTTCTTGTATCAATAATAATTATAACTTGCTTCTTTTTATGTTATTTTACCAGAAAATGAGTTTAAATTCAATAAACACAACGAAATTACACAACAAATCAAGCCGATTATTTTGACATTTTAATTGTGTAAGTGTATTAGTGATTCTGTTTTCGATTCTGAAATGAAATCCAGAATCGTTTTCTGTTCTGTTTAGAGTAACAACTGTCATTTTGTGGGGATCAGAACAGTTCTGGACGATTGGCCATTAATAAAAACCGAGTATTTATTAAACTGCGATTACGAGAAACGAAAAAAGTAGCGCGTACTTGTCAAATTGCGATTGCGAAAAACGCGAATCGTAAAAAACTTTATTCGTTTTTAAATTTATGAGTGCGCCTTTCGGCTGTATGTCACACATAGGTGTGAAGTTAACTGCGTTTTAAACAAAAATTTAATTTTAATTTTTTTTCTGCAATATTTTCTTGATTTCATTTTCGTTTCTCATAATCGCTCTACGTTTCGTATTTCATAATTATTAGAGGCCAGTCTCATTAGTGTAGACCTTTGACCCAAAAATGCACCACCTCCTTTCCGTCTGTCAAGGTTTGACGTTATAGTTCTCTAACGCATCAACGCATGGTAAGGAGATAAATATTGTTAAACATTGAATCAATAAGCATTCATCTTTTATTAATATTGAATTTCTTTTATCTTTTTTCTAGGTGAAGCCGAATATATATCCAGTATCCGCAATAGTTCTAATGAATTACAACTATACTATGGAAACATCCCTATCTTAATCAATCGCATGGATTTGGATTTATTTAAAACTGCATAGTAATAAGATTTATTATTATTTTTATTTATTATTTGTTCATTAAATACAAAACTAATATTTTTATTTTATGTGAAAATATATTCACACTTTGAACATAAACTGTTGCTAAGTTTGACGGAAGCTTAAGATTATTTTTTATTTTGTTTATCGTGTTAATTTTGCCATTCGACTATAAATTATATTTTTTACTTAAAAGTTTAAACCTTGAAAACAGTTTTTAGTTAAAATTTTATTTACTTTATACATACATATATAAAAAATAAATAAAATTATAAAAAAAATAAAAGACAAGACTGTGAATTTAGCACCTCCGAACCTATTAAATCTTACTATATCTACGAGGGGCGTTCAATATATTCTCGGTATCGATATGAAGGAAAATGCGAATTCAATTTAAATTGTTTTTATTTTTCAATATAATCTCCCCTAACATCAATGCATTTGTTACATCTTGAGATAAGCTTTTTTAAACCCTCAAAAAAATAAATTTCCTCTTTCTCTGCAAAATAACCATTTATTGCCGACTTGAGTTCTTCATTATCCTAAAATCTTTTTCCACGAAGACATTTTTTCAAATCCGGAAACAGAAAATAATCACTAGGGGCAAGTTCTGGACTATAGGGTGGGTGTTGGATTTCTTCGAAACCACAATCTCGCGCAGCAGCCTTGGAAACTCGCGCCGTGTGAACAGGAGCGTTGTCATGAAGAAGCAACACACCCGCTGCGAGTTTACCCCGTCTTTTCTTTTTAATTTCCTCCCGCAAATTATGCAAAGTGGAAGCGTAGGATGTGGTGTTGCTGGTTTCACCTTTTTTTTGTTGTACTCAATGAGCAAGATTCCCTTTGAGTCCCAAAAAACTGTGGCCATGAGCTTCCCGGCAGACGGAGTGACTTTGAACTTCTTCGGGGTGTCTGTTCCGTTTTTATGTCACTGCATGGATTCTTGTTTGCTTTCAGGGTCATAGCGGTGAACCCATGTTTCGTCCCCAGTAACAATTTGATCCATAACACCGTCCGCGTTCTCACTACACATCTCCAAAAGTTCTCTACAGCATGCGATTCTCACTTTTTTCTGAGGCGCTGTGAGCATTCGTGGCACCCACTTTGCACTGACCTTTGAAAGGTTAAGATGGTCATGAAGAATGGTGTGAATGGTACCAGTTGAAAGCTTGGTGATCTCTGCCATCATTTTCACCTTTATTCGGGCATCCTCAGACTTTTCGACTTCTTTGATGCTTTCTCCCGTACAAGCAGTAGCCGGGGCGCCGGAGCGGGGGTCGTCTTCAATGCTCTCTCTGCCTCTCTTGAACTAACTTGAACACTTTTGCACAATTGATAATGAAGGTGCGGAACTCTGGTAAACAGCCACCATCTCTTCATGAATAGTTTTTTTTTTGACTTTTTCCTTGCTTCGTGAGAAATTTAATTACAGCGCGAATCTCAATTTTCACCATCATTGTCTCAGTTGACATTATGATTCTGTTTAACTAGAGATACAACGCGAATTAATAATCACATTTATATGAAATTTTACATGAATGCACTAAAATAATAGTATTACTTGATAAATAAGTCAATTTATATATATAACCACAGCTTCACCCCGATACAGAGAATATATTGAACGCCCCTTAGATCCAAAACCACGATGTAAATGTGAAAAAAAGATACAGAAAACAGTGATATTTTAATTTTTAATGAAATTGAGTGTTTTCCACACTTAAAGTGATTTACCAACTAAGTCACCTGTTCTACTTGAAAAGCAAGTGCAGAAAATCCTGTTCTAAAGTATTCCAAACTGACTCATTGAACAGCAATCCAGAACAGTTTAGAATAGACAATTTTTCATTCAACAGCAAAATCTTGTATTTTTCTGTTCTAAAGTGCTCTAATCTGTTCCAGTTAGCCAGTACTACTTCTTCAAATGTAACTCTTATTTTTGACGTACAAGCTAAAAATAAAGAAAATGACAGAACATGAATTTCGAATATAAAACGCGTTTTTTTTCCATCACTGTTGCCTATAGAGTCCTCCCCTTGCCGATTTTACCCACAAACCATCGTCAGGGAGCAGGGAAAAGTCACAATGTAACCAGTGATCACACGATGACTCCCATTATAGTAGCATTCATTAAATTTCGAAAAGACAAACTGCGGGGTTACCTTGAATTAAAATTTCGCTGGGAATTTTTTCTCATTCGAACGCAGGGAACGTAAAAATGCTCAATAGTTTACCTTCATATTTATTGGTATCGGAAATAAACTTTCCTAGTGAGTTTTGCTGTTATTTGATACGATATTTTCTTACTGAGGGAAATTATTCCGTGGGAGATTCACGTTCGCAGGAAAAATTTCAAGGGAATAAAATATTTCGCGGGAAACGAATTTTTTCTGGGAGATTCCCGATAGGGCTCAAAGAGTCAGGGTCATCAAAGGGTCATCGTGTAAGAAAACAAGTTTTAAACATTTCATCTGTAAAAAGTTATACATTTTTTCGAATTTAGTTAATACAAAATTTTGTAATTACCTAACTGATTTTATTTCATATAAATCGAAATACTAAGGCATTTATATTAACCCTTAGTCTACAATTTATACAGTTTTATATAATACATATTCTATAAGTTTTAAATATAATTAACTAATAATTATTAACTCAAATTTTACAGATCTGGCTTATTTGACGAAGCGAACCGGTATTAAACTTATTCGTGGAAACAAAGGAAAACCAAAACTGATTGTTGGTGAATTTTCATACTTTCGGAATAACAGCAAAGGATGCAAAACTTATTGGCTATGTTCAAAAAATCGGTACAATCGTTGTAAGGCGAGACTAATAACATCAAGTCAAACCGGCGAATTAATCATCAAAAACCAGTCACACAATCATAAACCAGATACTGAATTCGAAAAGTCTTTTATAAAAGTACATGAACCGTATTAAGTAAAAAAAAAAATAAAGAAAAATAATGTGTTTATGTTTAAATACTAATCTTAAGTAAATTAATTTGTTTTAATTTAACAAAAAAACTATAACTTCGCTTGTGAAAGTGAAATTATTTTGTCATTCATAGGTTCTACATTATTTAATGTTTCATACAAAATAATGCATGGTGTAAATATACATTGTTGTGGAACTTTACATTTCAATATATTTTTTTTTATTTTAGATGATTTCGAAAGGGAATCCCTGCCTGCAATAGTTCATTATGAGAGAGGTCAACGCGGTAATTTGAAGATGATTTATAGGGGACACGCTTATATATGCGCCAAAGTGTTAAATAATCGAAAATATTGGGTTTGTGCAAAACAACGCAGTCAAAAATGCAAGGCCAGACTAGTGACGAATTTAGAAGAAAGTCAATTTAATATGCGGAATATGCTGCACACACATCCGAAGTCCGAAAAATATTATTATTAAGTGTGTATTCTACTTGATGATGAAATAAAAATAAATACCTTTACGATAACATAATTACCTAATTATTTATTTGCATGCATATCTGCATTATCAAAGGGCACTGTAGTGTCCAGCCAGTTTCTGGCACTACACCCTTTTTACAGGATCAAACTCAGGCGATTTTCGACCCTCTCTAACATCAGTACCAATAATGTCAGAAACTTCAAACGCAGAATTTGCTAAGCTCACCAGGAATGGGCAACTCACCAAATTTTAATTTTTTAGCATTAGTCGTTGCCGAGATATTAGACTGCAAAAATTGCAAGAAACCGTAACTGACAGACTATGACTCACTGACTCAATCACACTTAATTTTTTTTTTTTTTAAACTATGCGCGCATTCAAGGGGTTATGAATACCCTTAAAATGTTTATACACAGTGCGAGCGATTAGGTAAATGGGATAGGATTAGACAGGAGATACCGATGTACATTGGTTTTAAATGCCTGATTATCGCAATGGGAGGGAAAAATTCGGTCGGGTAAAGCATTCCACATTCGTGTTGTGCGGCTAAAGAAAGAATCTCTATACTTGACAGTACGTCCGAAATTGGGCTCAAGGGTAAATTGATGGGCTTTCCTAGAAGCGCGAGTGTTACGGTTGAATAGTTTAAGGGGAGGAATGCAACTGTCTATTTCACTAGAACACTGTTTATTATAATACCGATAAAATAATGAAAGGCATGAAACATTGCGACGGTGCGAGAGAGGCTCAATTGTTTTAGTTATTGTATCATCACCTATCATTTTTAAAGCTCTTTTTTGGATTCTGTCCAGGAGACTTAAGTGTGTTATGGGAGCACCCGCCCAAATATGACAATTGTACTCAAGCATTGGACGAATGAAGGCTTTATAGATTACAGCCAGATCAGAAGGGGAGAAATATTTCTTGCATCGTCTCAGAAAACCCAAACATCTTGCAGCATTTTTGGCGACGTCGAATATGTGTTCATTCCACAAAAGGTGGTCAGTGATGCACATACCGAGAACTGAAAGTTGTTCGGTTTCCTCGATGCAAGCGCCGCTAATGGACAACGGCATTGGGGGAGGGTCTCGCTTTAACGACAGAAGACAGCTTTGGGTTTTTGAAGCATTAAATTCTACGCGGTTTTTTATTCCCCATTGGACAATGCTGTCTAGATCAGAATTTAATGAGCTAATCATACGCTGCCGTTCAAGTTCCACATCCGAAGGACATGGATGAGAATCTAAAAACGAGTATGAAAAGCTGAGGGTACTGTCGTCAGCAAAACAGTACATTGGATTAGAAGTTTCAGACAAGAGATCATTAATGAAAATGAGAAAGAGAGTCGGAGACAGAACGGAGCCCTGGGGCATACCAGCATTTATTTTATGAATATCAGACTTGAAACCGTCCAATACAGCTTGTATTGAGCGATCCGAAAGGTAATTTCTAATCCAACGAAGAAGAGATTCTTCGATACCAAATGCATGCATTTTCGATAAGAGAGCCTGATGCAAACTCTATCAAATGCTTTTGAAATATCAAGCGCAATAATCTTACTTTCTCCAAAACGATGTAAAGATTTGTGCCACTGTTCGATGAGATATACCATCAGATCACCAGTGGACCTATTGCTACGAAAGCCATACTGTCGGGCATTAAGGAGCTTTCGTTTTTCAAGATATTTCTTAAGCTGATAGTAAATCAGCGTTTCCATGACCTTGGAAAGAAGGGACGTAAGTGCAATTGGACGGTAGTTAGAGGGTGAAGAAGATTCGCCTTTTTTAGGGACAGGCTGGACAAATGCGGTTTTCCACCCACTCGGAAAGAGACCAGTAGAGGAGGACAGATGGAAAAGCTTACGCAGTGGTTTTGCCAGCGTAGAAGAACACCTCTTCAGAACAATAGGGGAGATACTATCTGGATACTATCTTTAATCGAAATTTGGTACAGCGCAGAGGTAGAGCTAAAAGTACAGGCAAAGGCAAAATTTTAAAACTTGAGATTTTATATTCAGGGGCGTGGCAACCACCCATTTGGATAGAATTGATACCAATTATGAGGAGCACTTCTGATTATCGTAGAATTATGAAATTTGGTAGAATTGTTGATATGTACATATATCAAGCGAAAAATAGAAAATCTAAGATTTTTTATTCGAAGTGTGTAATTATTGTGACTTCATGACAAACATTCTAAGAATTAGAGTGCTCGATGTGATATTCTACGTTAACAATAATAAAAAAATAAAACATTTGCATATTAATTAGTTGTAATTTTTGTTTATTTTGGGACCTTTAGTCCAAATTATGCATTTCGCCCAGGTACTACATTTCATGTTTTTTCTATGCAAAAAGCCGTAAGAAGTAGTCAGATCTAAAAGTACGCCAAGTTCTTATTTCATGAAGCTTAATACTGACTAAATTTTGGTGGTTTTACTTGATAAGCTTTTAAAACTTTTCGAATTAAGCATGAAAAAAAGAAAACTTGCCAAATATGCCCAGCAAAAATTAGTCAGTATTAAACGTCATGAAATAAGAACGGCTGACTTGTTACATAGAGGTTTTTGTATAGAATAACTTGGCTCTCTTTTTAACATTTATGTTTTTGGTGTGATCTTTGATGTATATATTTTTATTAACTCAAATGTTTACCTATTTGTTCGCATCGGCCTGGGTGGTTGCGTTAATGTTTCGCCGTTCATTGCCGTTTTCATTCGGTGATATATTTATTTACCCACATAAATTTGACTGTAATAAACTGACCATTTAACATTTTTTTAAATTTAATAAAATAAAATAATGAATGACTTCGGGTGGCAGTCACCTTGTCGTGGTGCGAGGGCTTAAGTTTCAAAGATTGAAATCGATTCGATTAGCTGGCGAAGAAATCGACATCCAGAAGAAGGTAAAATATCTAGGATTCACACTAGATCGTAAACTTCTATGAAACAAACATGTTGAGGTAAGTGTCGGGAAAGCACCTAAAGCACTCATGATATGCAAGAGACTTACAAGTAAAACATGGGGATGCAAGCCAAACATCCTAAGATGGATGTAAGACCCATCATTATTTATATGGGGCGATTGCATGGCACAAGAGGACCGAACTAGAAACGACTACGAAATCACTTGAAAAGATACAAAGGCTGGCTAGTTTATACATCACCGGAGCAATGAGAACCTGCTCTATAGGTGCAATGGAAGCTATTATCAAGTTAACAACACTGTACGCTGTAGTAGAAAACTCAGCCAAAAGCGCTATATTGAGATTTTCCAAAGAGGAAACTGGGCCGGGAAAAATAATAGGATCTAGGGAAAAAGCCTATATTCTTAGGTGTACCGGAACAAACCTCTTGGACATTCTAAGAGATGGTATTATCAAGAAATATAACTTCGAGAAAAACTTGAAAACGGAATTAAGTTCCAAAAAAGAATGGGTAGGTGAAAGCTTTAACTACACACTTAAATCAAATGCCATCAAGTGGTACACTGATGGATCGATAACAACCGAAGGAACTGGTGCAGGAGCTTATGGTCCTAGGACCAAACTTTCTGCTCCGATGGGAGATTCCACTAGCATTTTCCAGGCGGAGGTTAACGCAATAGGAAAATACGCAGAACGTAATCTCGAAATAAACTACAGAAACCAAAACATTGCCATCATGTCAGATGGTCAAGCTGCACAAAGGCACTAAGTTCTTACTCCATCAGCTCAAAATTGGTATGGGAGTGTGTGGGCAGACTGAATGAGGGCACATAGGAATCCAGGGCAACGATGAGGCGGATTCTCTAGCAAAAATAGGAGCAACGTCACCATTATTGGGACCAGAGCTCTATTGCGGAATTGGAGTGACACCAAAAACGGTTCTTATCCTGTATCAACCTAAGTAGGAACAAACTAAGGGTAATAACAGGCATTCTCACTGCCCACTGTAAGCTTAACAGCACCTGTGCAGGTTCCGTAAGGTGCACGAGGAGACACCGGACTACATACTTGGGAGTTGTGAAGCCATCATTCACCAGATATACATATTTTTGGGAAACCACCTAATAAAGGAAAAGGAACTACCCTTTATCAAAATACAACTAATACTAAAGTTCCTCAAAGGAATTAACTTGGAGTACATACTGTAAAATAAGATATCTTATCCAGTTCTGTAGGGGGGGCACAATAGATCTCAAGGTCGCAGTGCATCAATACACCAAAATCATTCATTCATACAATTATTTAGTTCCATCCATACAAAAAAATGATTGCAAATACCAAAAAAACAGAGCAATAAATATAAAAGATTATCTGAATGGTTTGAAGAAAATAACATTCTAAAAGAATTTTGAGCTTGATTGAGAAAACAGCAAAAATATTCAAATTTATATATTTATAAATTATATTTTATTTCCCGAGGCATAAATTCGAAATCGTTACAAAAAGTAAAATTCTCCACATATGTAAATCCTCCCACCATTAAAGGAATTCCATTAATATTCTCCAACGAAGCAAAATATCTGGGTTTTATCTTAAATAATACAGAAATACAGAAATACAGAAATAATTAAAATGTTCAACTCCTTATTACTCATTCTTACAGCCCTATTAGGGGGGTTCACATGGAACAACATACTCGACAACATAGCTCGACAACCTCCAATGTTCGACCATTAAAACACAAAAACAACCGCTGGACCAACATGCTCGACGGATTTCAAAATTTTTTGATAACTTGCTGGCTCGTCTAATGCTCGTCCAACCAACCAACTTGTGTACACAGATGCTCGACAACTTCGTTTTCTTTTTTCGTGTTAGGTTTAGGTTTATTTTGAGTCTCATAAAAGATAGTTGCATTTGGCACCTAACGGAGAACGCACGTATTTTTAGTTACGGTTATGGTACTATAAAGCAAGTTATACATTCGTAAAAAAAAATCTAACAATCAAACAAACAAAAAAAAGGGCCCCGCAATTCCGGCTGTCTGTCTGTCCTGGAGTCTACAGCCTAAACGGTTGGATGTATTTGCTTTAAACTTGGTACAATTGTGTTTTCATTTTTTCTAGACAAAAAATAAGGTAAATCTTATTTTTCTCAAAAACGGCTCGAACAATAAAAAAAAAATCACTTCATTAATGAATAGAAAGGGTACCTTTTGATAATTTTTTTTTGGAAAACAATGTTACTTTTGGTAGCTAGGTACCTCTAGTAAAACCATTTTTTTGGATTTCGATTTTCTGGGAAATGGTTGATTTGATTTTTTTGGAAATTTTTTACGCAGAAACTCCTAAAAAGTTTAAACACTATTGTAAACCAAAATGTGTAATAAGATGAAGATGTTAATTTCAGTTCGTTCATTAAATGTGTATGGGAGTATTTCTCTCCGTTCTTAATCCATTTTTTAACCCATAAACGTTTTTTTCTTTTTTTTTTTCTTCCACATCCTCTTCGAGAATTTCGTTCATGATTAACGCCGCCAGAATAATGTTTGCCATCTAACGTCCGTTCGCTTCGAAAATTTTAAAGTGTAAAGTGTAGCATTTTTTTGCACTACAACAACAAAATATACTGAATGTCAAAATCTTACACTTTTACAATACCCGAACCCTATTGTAACAGAAAAATACAAATGTGTAAGATTTTTTAAACACAAACTTAAGCCTTCTTCAGAACAAATGTGAAACAGATTTTGACATTTGCTTCACTGGTGCTACATATTAGTAAAGGTGTGTTCACAGTCTGTTGTAAAAAAATAAAATTTTACAAGACTTGGTACACAGATCGTAAATACCCCTATTATTATTATTATAATTTATTAACGAAAATTCCAAACTTTATTGAAACAAACATGTATGAGGTTTTTTATTGCGTCTTATAAGTATACTGCCAAAACCAATTGAATATATTCCACGAACCGCGTCTCCGAAAACAAGAATTTCTCATTTCAAAACGCATCTCAAATAATTATTTTTTATTTACAAATAAAATGGATCTCATTAACGTAAATTAATAAATTGTGCATTAATTTAATTTTTTTTAAATTTAACTATATGCCTGTACCACCTAAGGTCTTTTAAATGCAACCTGAATTGCACGGCACTAGTTTGGCACATTGGATTGGCGAACGAGGTATTGACTGTCTCATTTTTAACCCATGGGCGACATGCAATTAAATTTGGAGGTATAGAAAAGAATGCGCCTCGCTTGGGGATTGAGCCCACACGTCTAAGTTAGCAATCAAGCACTTTATCCACTGCGACATTCCCACCCATTACTTTCAGTTATGTAATAATTGATCATCATGCGACTTGAGTTCCTGGAAAATGTCACAGCACAAAGTTTTTGGAAACCGACAAAATTTAATAAAAGTTGTATCTTTGTTGTATCGGATCATTCGTATCCCTTAACTGCTATAGAATTCTCCTCCGCTGCAACCTTAAACAGTAGGGGTCGTTGGGCCAGCGCACACTAGATGAATTCTTCCGCCGGAGTATTGAATTTGTAGGAGAGGGAAGCGAAGTGTGCGGAACGAAACGGAATGAAATTTTTGAGTGGCAGAATGAGGTGGAACACTAATACACACACAACTTTCTCCCTTTGATGGACTGCAAAATATGTGCACAAAAGAGTTAGGTACATGTATACATTTTCTTCCACCAGAATAGTTCATCTCGTGTGCGCGCCAAGTAAAGTATGAAACTGATTTTACAACAGAAAAGTTCATCTCGTGTGCGCTTGCCCGTTGACAGTTTAGCAGCTGTTATTTTCTGTCATAAATGTTTGTGTTCAAACTAATTTTGCATTTTTACTCCAGAATTGCAATAGAATAGAAAAGATGCGTTCACGATTTATAGAAAAAAATAAAATTTCGCAATTTTACACCTTTTTGTTGCATCGGATCGTGAATACCCCTGGTAATTTATTTAAAAAAAATCATTTTATACACTTCTATTAATGTTTGTAAATTCTTACTTTTCATTTTTATATGGAACTTCTTCCAAAAGATGTATCCAAATCAAATGCAATTCCATGTTTGTCTTATTTCGTTTTTTTTGTATAGTTTACTGAGGTTTAGTGATGTTACCAGAATAAGGCTATTGGTCCCATTTTATACAGGGAAATCAGTTGCTGGAGATTTTTTTGACGTTTTCCTTTAATTGCCTTTTAGCTTTTACAATGAAACTGAAGCGAGGAAAATGAGGAAGAAACTGGGAAGATTATGTTGGGCACAAATAAGCCATAATAAAGATTGGAAACCTTCGTACGTTTCACCCCCCAAAACCCATTTGTTGACATTGTTGTATTTGTAGCTTTGACACTCTATCCATGAATAGATGGGAAATCGAAAAGCAAAACAAAAACAAATTACTTGGGCTGTGTTGTCTATGTGTCTATAGGAAGAGGAACAGAAAAGATTCTTGTGTGCGTTTCTATCAATGTGTCTATAGGAAGAGGAACATAAAAGTTACTTGTGTGCGTATTTCAGCTTGTAGGCAAATGTCAAATGAAAGCAGAGGTTTCCGGTCTTTACATTATTAGTTTATGATGTTGGGCTTGTTGGATTGCAAAGCAAAACGTCAAAAAAATCTCTTCAAATCGTCGACCGGGGAGATTTTTTTCATTCCCTTACTTCTTGCCCTTCTCGCCATCAAACTCCCAGTTACCGGCAACTCAGTTTCCTTGTGTGAAAGCAGTCTTACCTACGGGGTTGTAGTGTTGGATTGGATTGCTTTAGCTTGATAAAGCGATTAACCGCGACAAACTAAATAGAGCCCAAAGATCATCTTGTATTTGCATAACTGGACTATTCAACTTTTCTGAATTCATTCATCTCAATTCCATCATTGACCATCCCACAGTTCCATTTCGACAAAAACTTCCCAGTTGCCATCTCTTCCAGATCCACGTGGAAGTACGTGACTTTTTGGAAGATAAATCGATACAATTGGAGGTTGTCGACGATATCTTATAGAAATGACCCATCAGATCAATATTCACATTTGTTCAGTGCCAGGCCAAAGGGTGATTCCATAGGATTGTAAGGCTGTCGAACTTGCCAAAAGTGGAACGACACTACCTATTCTACTAGAAGGATAGTATTTAATGTATTTTTATTATTAAATGTTTAATTGTTATTTCAACTACAAATAGACAAATAAAGTGAATTTTTCATTCTAATACGATTTTTTGTAAGTTTTTTTCTTGCGAAAAAACCTATAGTACCTATAGGGCAAGTTTTGCATTTGGAAAAAAATCGAACTCGAGATTTTAATCAAAGTTCACATCACGATGATAGAGAACACCAAAAAAGTGGGTCCCGCAAGTCCGTCTGTATATACAACTCTCTACAGCTTAAACGACTGAAGCGATTTTCTTTAAACTTGGTATTTAAGCGTTTTAGGTGATTGCCCAAAATAGATTTCTGAATCGTTGTCTTATCCCCAAAAATAACGGTACTTGCCATAAAAATTATTCTACTATTTTAATTATTTCGAAAACGGCTCTAACAATTTTGATAAAAATTGGTGTGTGTATGGTCTACATTTTGCCCAAAAAATTATTTTAAAAATATTTTGTTATTAACAGTAGGTACCTGCCATACAACCATTTTATTGATTTTCGATTTCTCATAAACGGCTCAATGGATTTCGATCAAAATTTTTATACAGGAGCTCCTTCAAATTCTAAATAATACTGAATTTCATTTTTTTTTAAATTCAATATTTCGAAAACGTTTGGACGATTTTTTCTGAAATTTTGTTATAGAAAAAAATTAAGAATTTTTATATATAAAAAATTAAGTGAAAAACGACGTAAATACATTTAGCCGTTTCTATTAAGAATATTTGGCATATAATGTAATCGAACATAGGCGCAAGTACTTGCAATCCAGTCGTGCATTTTATTTTGTTTTTAAATTGTATCGTAAACTCCAAAATTGGATCATGAGTTGGCAAGACATATACACCAAAAATATCGTAAACGCCAAAAACATCAAAAACAATGTTATATCACAACAGTGCCTTGTGTTTTATAAATTAACTGAATTTATATTTTTGTTTTTGTGTTTGATACGAGTACATACAGAAAAAAAGATCGCTTCGTTTGTAGCTGAAGAATACAACAAAAGAACGTGTTTCCTTTAAAAATGTACTGATTATCGCTTAATAAATTGGCGGTTAGGACTCGATATATCAGTTCTGATAGTCTGATTTTTGTTATAAAATCTATAATCTATGTATAAAGTTTATAAGCAGAGATTTTTACTACCGCGAACTAAGCGAAAATTATTTTAAAGCTTACATAAGGAGCACAAAAAAGCACGACTTATGTCAACCAAAATTTTCTATAGAAATAATGCTCGAAATGTATCTAATATTTACGAAATTATTATTTTTGTAGTGGGATTTCAGAGTTTTAACATTTTAAAAATCATTATAAGCAAACTATGTATGTTTTTATTTGGAATTATTTTTTTAAAACGTATATACTTCAATATTTTTCTTATCTGCAGGTTCAACAAAATCTCGAAAGATATTCGATTTGGATAAGCTGAAACATAATACAATTAGAATTAAAAACAGAGCTTCGTGTCGTTGCTCAGAATTATTAGATGCGATTCTAGCCAACAGAATAATTATTCAGCGGCTGACAGGAGAGATTTTGGATTTAAGGAAGGAGCTACGAGATGACAAGCCGATGAAAAAAAATGTAGAAGTCTCTTCTTCCATCATTCCTCGAAAACCTTTCGAAAATGTTGACGATTTCCTTGCGTTTGAGAGCAAATTAAAGGATTCATCGGAAACACATAATGAATTGGTAAAAATAATATCTATTTTTCTCTTCAAGCTTTCACAAAAAATCTTAGCAAAGAATTACACGGTCAGCGTAATCTGTCAACACGTTGACTCACTGACGTAAAAATTACGTCAAAATTTATACTAATTGTGTCACGTTTTGTGATTGTCAACGAAAAATGTTGACAGTGGCAACTTTCAGAAGACGTAGTCGAATCGAAAATTAGTCAAGTTTCTGATTGGCCAGGTGCCAAACAACCAGACATTTTTATTGCAACTGGCCAATCAGTAACAAGGAACTTGACTAGCTTTTGTTTCGACGAACGAATTCACGGTGTGGTGGCAGTGTGAAAATAAATTGTGTGGTAATATCAGAGAGTCCCCGTGTAATTCTTGCTTAAGGAGTAATAGTAGTACTACTATATATGTATATGTTTTTCAGAAAACTGAGTTTATACAGCACGGTCATATCGACCCTAAAAAGTTCATCAAAAATAACTTAAGGAACATTTTCGATGACAAAGTGGCTAGAGAATTTTCTTGGAGAGGCACAAATGCAAAAAGATGCGCTAAAGCACTTTCAACGGTAGTTGCTTTGAGAAGTGAGTTATTTAATTATTATATTTGTATACAAATTATAAATATTTGTTATGTTTGTGTTCTTTTTATAACAGATGCGTTTAAGTCCAGCCATACGGAAACAGAAGAATTCTTTGATCAAGCAGCGATGAGACATTTTCAATATGCTAATGATAGACTTAAAACAAAGAAGACTACAGATTTCCAATAAGTGGTGCTCATTTTATATACTGAATAGCATCATTGACTCAAATAAATATTAATTTGATAATATATGAATAAAAAAGTTTTTTTTAATGTAAAACTATATTAAACTATACTCCGTCCAAGAAAAAAACACTGGTGCCTGTGGCTGAAAGTGCCAAATTGGTTTTGTAATTTTGTTAAATCCAGCGTATATCACACCATGACCTATCCACTGCACATCCAAGTACTTGAGATGGTTGGCAACTCTGGTGTGAAAGTAGTTGGTTCAATTTTATTTCGCTCCCGAGTTTTATTTCAAATTTAAATAGTTTTATTCACTAAAATAACTAGTAAATATTAAAAAGTATAAGTATTTTGAATAATATTGTGTGAAAGTGCAAATATAATCAGGTAAACTTAGTTATATAGGCACCATAACAAATATTCAATCAGCTACTGTATCACATGACTGATAAAAAAAAGAAAAATAAACCTAACCTCACCAGAAGAAAATCCATACTCAAAAGCACCAAATCTGAAAGGAGCACCGGTAACATTTAACATCGAAGCAAATATGTCCATCTCCAATGCTGATCTTAAAAAGATAAAGTCTATCATTGATGAATCCCTACAAACCGAACTTGCGAAAGCAACTTCTTTACTCGCTTCAAAAGAAGATTTTAATAAGTTGAATGCTGAGATAAACATCCTGCGAAAGCAAAATGAAGATTTATCTTTCAAAGTCCAGCAGTTTGAAACTAGATGTTATGCACTAGAGGAAGAATTGGAGGCACAATGCAGAGAAATCAAGGGTAAAAACATCATTCTCACAATGCCAAATGAAAAAGTTGATCCGAAAATAAAAATTGATTCAATCACACATCTTCTGCTTGACGAACCACATCAGATGACAGAAATAACAAAACTCATTGAAAATGAAAACATCATCAAATTGAAGATAAATGTTGGATCCAACGAGAAAGCCTTTAAAATGCTGAAAAATTCCTTTAAGCTTAAAGGCAAAGGCGTATTTATTCAACGTGACCTAACAAAACATGCATAACTCAAACGCCGAATCCTACTCAGCTACAGAAGAATAATCAAAACAAAAAATCCAAAAGAACAAGTACTCGTTAAAAACAACTCTATTAATTTCCGATAAAACATTTTATTTAAACGAAAACAATACACTAAATATAAAAATGAAGATGGAGAACAGCACCTGTTGAATATGTTTGGCCAACTTAATTTCGAAGCTGTCAAAACAATTATGTTGTCAAATATACGTCATAATTAATGGTCTAATCCAGGGATGCCACTGCAACAAATTTTTCCATCTGTTAGTACGTTTGTACAAAATTGAAAATGTGATGCCGCCAGCTCAATACCTTTTCGTACTTTTAAAATTTTGTCTTTCAATGTTTCCGGGCTTAATAATAAACTTTTATTTGTAGAGTTTTTTAAATATATAAATACTTTTGATGTATTCTTTTTATATGAAACTCATGTTATATCTGAAAATCTTAGTAAATTCACAAAGTATTTCAATGGTTATAAATTATCGTCTAAACCAGCAGTCAAAACATTCACTAAACGTGCAAGCGGTGGAACTTTATATGGAATAAGAACATCTCTACTAAAAACTTATAATTATGAAGAAATTGAAAGTGTAACTGTGGTAAAACTTATACAAAAAAACGATATGTACATTGTCCCCTTTTATATAAATTGCAATAAGTGGACTGAAGACTTTGAAAACCTTAATCGAATTATGCTGCACTTGGCAAGCAAAAGCGTTCTCATAATTGGCGATCTTAATGCAAGAATTAGTAATTTACAAGTAACTACAATGCATAGAACGGGAAATAATACTAAAGACTTTAATAACAGGAATTCAAAGGACACTACCTGTAATCAAAATGGAACGAATCTTCTCGATATGTTACAGATGTATGATTGTGTACTTCTCAATGGATGTACTGATGGAGATAAAGAAGGTCATTACACTTTTATAGGAGGGCAAGGTAAATCGGTAGTCGACTACTGCGCTATAAATAACGATTGGCATGAACATATAAGTAACTTCGAAATCCAGGCTAAAAACTATTCAGACCACATGCCTATTGTGGCTGAGTGGTCTGATAATACAACCCAAACTGTACGAAACCTTCAACTTATCCCCAGACTTAAATGGAAACACCTTGAACTTAACACGTACCAAAACAAACTAGACAACAACCTATCACTTTTAAACGATACATTCGATACAGCAGAATTACTTTCTAACCAACTCATTGCATGCATACAAAAATCGATTGTAAACACCAACCATATATCGAGCGGAAAAAAGAAATATAAAAATGAATGGTTCGACAAGGAATGTATGAAAGCACGAAAAAAGTCCTTTTCCCTTTTGAATGCAGTCCGAAATTCAAACTGCCAAAATATAAGAAAATGGTATATTGAAGAAAACACACGGTATAAAAACTTATGTCTTAAAAAGAAAACAGAATATGAAAACCAACTAGCCTATACACTTGGTCAAACGAAGGACTCAAAACAATTTTGGAAAATCACGAAAAAGATAAACGGTTCAAATTTTACAATAGGCATAGGAGTAACTGCAGAGGACCTTGCGGTGCACTTCAAAAATATATTATGTGTCAAATCAGATGTTAAATTTTCCTACGCTGAACCCTATTTATCTGATGAAATACTAGATTCCGAAATCACGTTTACAGAAATATATGCTGTAATTATCAAAGCGAAAAACGAAAAAGCTCCTGGAGAAGATGGCGTTCCTTATGAATTTTTCAAAAACGGTACAGAAGGACTTATTCAACGACTTAAACCTCTCTTCAATGTCGTTTTACAAAAACAAGACGTCCCTGCATCCTTCAAGAATGCTGTAATATTCCCGATCCATAAAAAAGGTGACACAAATAATGTTGAAAATTATCGAGGCATCTCGTTTATGAATGTAATTGCGAAATTATTCTGTGGCGTGCTTGCAAACAGACTTGAAAAGTGGACTGAAGCTTATGACATAATCACTAAGTTTCAAGCTGGTTTCAGAAAAAGCTTTTCAACAGTGGACCACATCTTTACTTTAACGTCAATAGTTAAGGCATTACAAGCAAGGAACAAAAAGATATATGCGTTCTTTGTGGATTTCAAATCTGCGTTTGATCTTGTTAACCGAAATGCGCTCTTTTATAAGCTATCAATGCTAGGTATGTCAACGAAGTTCATCCATACAATAAAAGAAATGTATGCTCATTCAAAAGCATCAGTATGGGACGGATCAACACTCTCAAAGTGGTTTGAAACGGACACCGGAGTAAAACAAGGGTGCCTTCTGAGTGCTCTTCTTTTTGCACTTTTCATCAATGATATTGAAACTTGTCTGCCAGGAGGTGTTCGAATGGCTGATCTGGTCATAAACGTTCTTTTGTATGCCGATGATTTGGTGATTCTCTCAGAAACCCCCGAGAACTTACAATTGATGATAAATCGTCTCTCTGACTATTGCACCAAATGGGGACTTACAATTAACTCCAATAAGTCTAAAGTAATGGTTTTCTCTAGATATACCCGGAGTCAGAGTGGACATATTTGGACTTTCAATGGAAATATTCTGGAGATAGTAAGCAAGTACAAATACCTAGGAGTGAATCTTAACAAAACCATGGACTTTAATGAACATGTTATATCGAAATCTGCTTCCTCGCAAAGTCTACTTAACATGTCATGGAAAAATATCTTTTCGAATCAGCGTATTGTACTGTCAGCAAAATACAATATATTTGATGCTGTTATAAAGTCTTCACTTTGTTATGCTGCCCAAGTTTGGGGAACAAATGAGTTTGAGGCAATAGAAAAATTTCAAAGGTCCTTTCTAAAGAAGCTGTTCAATCTCCCCATAAAAACACCAAACTATGCCCTATATCTCGAAACAGGCCTAGCTAAAATTTTCACATACACGCTTAAGTTAAATGCAGACTACGTCGTAGGAACACTGGCGCATCAGGACAATCGGTTGACCAAACAAATGGCCCTGTACGAACTGCGAAATTCGGATTGGTGGGTGGCTAGGTGGAAGAATTTGGGAAATTCTTGTGGTGAAACGGTGGAGCTAGATCACAGCAATTTGTTGCACTTTAAAGAAAAGCTGTACAAAATAATTCAAGCTCAGGAGGATTTTGTAAGGAATGCATATGTACAAGAAGCAAGGAAATCAGAAAGCAGATTCCTTTACTCTCAACTTAAGCTGACCTAATGGAAGCTAACTATTTCAATGATGCGCTCACGTACAAAGAGATATCTCTTATATTTAAGACAAGATGTGAAGTCCTTGGCCTAAATGGAACTCCATATAATAACAGCTTTAATCAGTTTTGTTCATTGTGCAATCTTAAAGCTAAAGAAAATTGTTTCCACCTCATCAGTGTGTGTCCCATATTTGCACAACATCGAATTGCATACTTTGGACAGAAAATGTTTACCCTACAAGAAACAATTACATTGCTAAACTACTGTGTTTGGAAAAAACTGTACCTGTTTTTAAAAGACATATTAAAATACCGAATGTTACTTATAACAGAATATGAATAGTTAACTTAATTCTTACCTTTCTTTCTTTTGTATATTTATATAATAATATCTTATATCTTTTAAATTTGCCAAACGAGCTGACGGCAAAGCTAAAGCTTTAAAATTTATTATAAATGTTTGTAAATGAAATATTAAGATATCAAGCAATAAATTACTTACTTACTTACTTACTTACTTACTTACTTGAGATGTGTCAATCGTGATTGATTCGGTCTTTATGAACCGTGCATCAAAAAGATTTATTGATTGCAATCGAATCAATCTATTTCAATACCAATTCGTCTACAGTCTTATCGTCTTTCAATTTCAATCAAATGATTGAACGCAAGGCAATAATATTTCGTTCATTCCACTTATTTTCAATTAAATTTAATTACATTGGTTTCACTACGTTCTATCGTTCTAAAGAACGAACGAAACCGAATGGAAATGAAGTATGTATTATTCTCTTTATTTTCCCATAATTACCATAACTGTGGTAATTAAGTATGCATAGTACTGCAAGCCTGGTAGAGCCTTAAAACAGTACGAGCTTATTGGCATCTAATACTGTTAGAGTGAGAGACAAGCGTCCTATCTTCCATGTACTGAGTATTTTTTGTTGGACAGAGTATAGTCGAATTGACAATGTGTTAAAGTAATCAGGGTGATTCACATAATGTGAGACGCAAGAGAAAAATCGTAAGGGGAGAGGCAAACTCCTAAACAATTGATTTAAAACTTAGCAAACATTATTAAAAAGCAAATTAAATAGACACCCACACAGTGCTAAAGCTCGATGTTCTCTTTAAATATAGTTGGTATCTTTTTATTTTTCCCAACCAAAGAGAAAAACTATTTAAAAATAACGGTTATACCTCCAATTAAAGTGCGCACGTTTTTCTTTTAGAGCTAAATGCCTCTTTTATCATCTTGCTTATGAATCAGGTTATTTTCTATCAACAGTTTTTTTAAACTAATTTCTTACTCAGCATTTCGAAAAAAAAGTTTGTATTGTATTTTTTTTTTCTAAATTAATACTATTTTAGCTCTCATTAGTTTTTAATAGAATACTGAAAACTATGGCGCAAAATTTTAAACAGCCTGATGTTAAGGGCTTAGCACTTTATTAATATTTTCCTAATTTTAAAGACTTTTTAACTAGCACCATACTAAATCTATTTTCTTAATAAACTACAACTAAACACGCTTAAAATAGTGCAAAAAAGTAAGCGAACAACACTTTTTGACGCTTATAAATGTTAAAATGGCATATGGATTTAGTGCGATACTAAAAAAATAAAGTAGCTATTTTGTGATTTTAACTTTAGTAAAATGTTAAGAAAATAGTGCGATACTAAACTGGTTTAAAATTAGCAAAATCCCCTTTTAAGCCTAGTATCATACTAAAAATGATTTAACATATTACTAAATCGACTAAAATTTTACGCCTATGTGTATTAGGCCGCGACTCCATTAGAAATATTTATTTTGGCCATTATTGCAGACACTATTACTGAAATTTATATTTCTTTCCTATGTGGGCAAATATAAATCTTGAAATTTCATTCTTCTCCAAGGAGACTTAGCACTTTAGGTACTTTAGAATGTGTATACCCCGTTTTTTAATGGAATATTTTAATAAAACATGAAAATAAGTAAACTATGAACAAGATATCTTGTGATAAAGTTGTGCACGATAAATGTGGAATGTCATGAAACATCAAATTTTATTTGTGCATTTATTTCTTCTGAGAAGTCAAGAAATGAATACAGATTCTTATGTCTGAAAATAAAAAAAATCCAGTATTAAGGGGCATCCACAAGAAATATTTTGCCCCATCAAGGTAACCGTCGGAGCGGAGTTTTCTCCGCAACGCATCTTCGTGGGAAATTCAATTTCAGTTCGAAGTAGCTTTCATCGCAAGAAATTTTAAATAAATGAAACGCAATAGGAACTATAAACGCAATTCACTATAAACGTTTTAAACCATGAAAAATTGGCGACAAAGTGTAATTTATTGTTTATAGAAAATATTTTTTTCAATTTTAATACGCTAGCGTTTTTAAGAAATATAATTAGATGCACTGATTTTCAAATCAATACAATATCGGCATGTTTGGTGAGATGATTCATCATCCGCTCGTATTACTGTGAACTTGTTTTTTCGTTCTGCCTAAAAACAAAAAGTGTACAAGTTAACGTAGATAAGGTTTGCTTCTTTATTACTTATATTTTAATTAGAAAACACTTTCCGCAACGAGAACTTGTCGGAGGACTTCGGAGAATATTTTAAGGGTATTCATGCAAGGAGATAATTTTCCGTTTTGCAGAAAGATATAATTTTCCGACATGCGTTTGCATGAACACCCCTTTAAAAATACTTGCTTAAATGTGGGAAATAATCAGATGTTCATTGAAATAAATTTATAAGGCACGAGTACGATAACTTAGGTGCCGCAAAATAATAACGGATTTTTTAGAGGGTCAAAAACAAGCATTTTTGACTATGGAAGGGGGGTCTACCACCCCCCGTTAAGGCGGGTGGGGCAATTTCTTAAAAAATGACTTAAAATGAAAAACAACATATTAAAAAACAACGGCAACACTTACAATAGAAAAATTATAGGTTTTATATAAGTTAACAACAGCAACATTCCAAAATTAATAATATAAATATAGTTGGACAAGCGGACATAGTCCTAGAGTCCTACAATACCCCGCTAAATTGGGCTAAAATATCAAGATGCCTGATGCTGCACTATGCAGATAAAAGGGACCTTGGTACTCTCGAGTACCAAATGATGGTTTTGGTTCAAGGAAACCAAACAACTCCCGGATTCTATCAGCAAGTGTACCAACATCTTTCCCTTATTTAAAAAAAAACTAACCTCTATGGAGTTAAGCGCTGAGTCACTTACTACCATGACTAGTGCGTACAGAGATAAGGCATTAGACACGTTTATACGTGGTCTAAAGGGAGATCTTCCGCGGCTTCTCAGTATAAGGGACCCAATCGATCTCCCTCAGGCACTGCATCTCTGCCTCAAACTAGACAATGTTAATTTTAGGACAAACTATGCCATAAATAATCAAACTATTTTAAAGAGATCGAGCTTCCAACCTCCTCCTCCACTACCACCACGTCATCAAATCCCCTCACATAATGCACCGCCTTTGGGAAATAGGTTTATTCCCGAACTCTATCATAACCCTCAACCCCGACCTTACTTCCAAACACATCAACCAGTGAACCGATCCTTTGTTCCTTTCCAAAAAAATTAGTATCCATTTCAACATAATCAAAACAATTATTCATTCAACCAGAATCCCCATTATCCCAGAAATCTCCCACCGAAACCACAACCAAGACCTCAACCCATGTCAGTCGACATGTCTGTCAGGTCGCAAAAATTGAATTACCAGAACCGACCTAGATATGAAAACGCCAGCGCAAATAAGCGCCCAAACTCTCAACAAATTCATTCTCCAGATAAATACCAAAGGCTTTACCACACTACCTCAAAGAATGTCCCCGGCAACGAGGAATCCAGAGAATCACAACCTCACGAAGAATTTCAGGACCTCCCACCTCCGGAGGATTACGGCTACGACGATGGTTTAGATGACTACGCCGATTTACAGGAGGATGAACAAGTAGAACAAGCTCAGCCTGAGGAGGTTCATTTTTTAGATTAAACTGCTCTTCGCTGCCGTACTTTGAGTTCACTGCGAAGAGCGGAAAAACATTTAAATTTTTACTTGATACCGGATCAAATAAAAATTATATACATTCATGTTACATTCGAAATCCCATATCTAACGAGACTTTTTCGCGAATTCCATTAGCGGTAACACTAAAATAACCCACCACGCATACTTGGAAATTTTCGGTACAAATATCCAGAAAATTAAGTTCTTTATTCTTCCCGGCCTAAAAACTTTTGACGGCATTCTCGGGAACGACAGCCTAAAGAAATTAAACGCTGTCATCCATACGAAGGATAACTTTTTCGTAATTAATAACGGCATCAAGATACCTCTCAAGCAACAAATTTGCAGTTAATTCTCTATTAATAGCTAAAATTTCTCATCTATCTTCTGATCAAGTCCTTCGACTTACTCAAATTTTTAAAAAATGCCCAAATCTTTTTGCCGACCCCGATGTAAAACTCACCTACACTTCTAGAGTAAAAGGGGAAATTAGAACTGTAACTAACGAACCAGTTTATTCAAGGGCATACCCATACCCGATGGCTTTGAAAGGAGAAGTCGAGTCTCAACTCAATGAACTTCTGAAGAACGGGATTATTCCAAAATTAATAATATCAAGTATCCCGCAACTTCCCACGATTCGTCCCATTGCATCCGCAACTTTCCGGGTTCATGAGTTCTCACAGTGGACACCGGATACATACGCGAATTCAACGAGCAAAACTGTGGGAAATGCAATCTTGCTTTTTTACATTTTCATGATAATAAAATATTTTCTGTTAAAAGTTTAGTTCTAAGTTATCTATCAACCTGTTAAGACGTTCTGTGTAAATAAATAAAAATATTTTTTTTTAATAAATTTTGAAGTGTATTTTTTATAATTTATATGTATACAGACAGTGCTCGCCAGTATGCAGGTATTGATAAAATATTCCAAAGGGATACTGTCTATAAAACCACGAACCATAGTAGATGTGAATATGTGAGTGAAACCGATCCAAGCAACACCATTAATGATCTGGAAAATCAGAATAAACCTTAAAAAAATTTGAGTTTGAAAGTATTTTTTTTTTCAAAAACTGATAACACAAATAACTATACTGAAACAAAATATAAAAGACCCGGTTTCTGACTTTCAGACAACCTATAATTTTTCTATTGTAAGTGTTGCCGTTGTTTTTTAATTGTTTTTTTTTTTCATTTTAAGTCATTTTTTAGGAAATTGCCCCTTCCGCCTAATCGGGAGGAGATAGACCCCCTCCCGTATTAAAAAATACTTGTAACTAACTGTTATACTAGAATTCTTTTTTATTGTTTGGCGCCTGAGTTATCGTACTCTGCCCATTTATAAGGTATGTTTATTCTCTGTCTACATGAAGTTCGTGAAATAATTTTATCTGATTTGTAGAATATTTTTCCATACAAACCTTGACAGTTCATTTCTGCGGAGATAAAATTATCTTGTTTCTGAGGTTTATCTAGGCTTTCCGTCGTTGAATGAATACCCTTTTTGTTTGTATCTGTCATAAATAAAACCAATAAAAGTACTTCATCGCATACAAATGGCATGCGTTGAATTTCGTCGGACAGAATATCCGATCAGCCGACCGGAGAATTACCTCGAAGCAAAATGTCTCCGATTCGTATTAAATCGGAGAGAATTCCGCTCCGACGGTTATACTACGTTTCCACCGAACTTTAATCTCTTGTAGATTTACTGATCTCAAAAAGTGTTTCCACCGATCCAAAAGTAGATTAATTTTGACAGCACTATTTAGAATGCATATATCTTTTCATTTTCTCTTATGATGTAGAAGTGAGACAGGTAGCTTCATCTGTGCCAATCGAAGAGAAAAATTCACTTTCCCGATGAATGTGTTCATTTCGATATGGAAATAGGGTAGTTCGATTGAAGATTTAAATGAGATTTATTTTGAATCTTCATCAGAGAAGATTATAATTTGTATGGTAAATCCTCAAGATTTAGCTAAATCTGCTTAAATCTCGGTTTAGTGGTCGGTGGAAACGTAGTATTACCTCGATAGGGCAGATTGACTACATGACACTTGCAATCATTTATTTCAAGTGGAGATCTAGGTTTATGTATCGATTTCTGAAATCGAACAATGTTTTTTGGTTTGAACCACAGATAAGTAATTTCAAGATTGGAAACTTTCGAACGTTTCGCCACCAATGACCATTTGTTTACATTGTTGTATTTGTAATTTTTTTCATGTTGATGAATTAATGTGAAATACAAGAACAATTTAATGCTGTGATTGAAAGCATTATAGAGATCAGTGTAACAGCTACATTCGCACAGATTTTCAGCTAAGGTCAACTTAAACTAGCTGGCTACCCTATCACTGATCCCTATAAAACATTCGATAGCGCATTCATACGAAAAAGATTAGGAAAACTGAAGAATGTTATAAGTGCGCTGGTACTATGTCAGTATAACTTTATAAGACTTCGAATCTCTTTTAGAGATTACATTAAGCGATATTTCAAATACAAGTAATATTTATTTGTATAAAACAATAAAATACAAAAATACTTCTTATTTGTTTTTTTTCGGGTGGACTTCAAGGATAAAACCAGCGCACTTTATGTTTTCTTCAAATAGCCTCAAAAAAACTGTTATACTTTATACAGCCCTATTAATAAAATTGCTTATTCCATCGCTAGTCCATGACTTTACTAAACCATAGAATAAAAGTTGGGCCAGATTTACACGACTGTCAAATTTTCAGTATTATGCCATACTTACACGAATGGCAAATTGGCAGTATTATGCCGGATTTACACGATTGATAAATTTCCATTAATTTATCCCATTAAACTGGCAAAATAATGGTAAGATCAAATCAATAATGGTAAGCATTTATACGGGGTAAAATAATGACTGTTTGATTGATAATGGCAATCTGCCATTAAAGAATGAGCAAATTCATTCTTCCTCGCGGTGTGCCATAATTTTCAAAATGGCATCATTGTGGATTTACATGACTCCATTATAATGGCAATATTTAATGTCAGTCTTCCCCGACATTTTTTTAATGACGAAAAAAATGACAAATTTTCAAACCATTTACACGATTTTGTCAGTAATGTCAATAAATTGGAAGAAATTAAATCCGGCATTACTGTCAAAATCTTGGCATTATTTTTTTTGTCGGGTATGTGGTCGAAAATATGGTAGTATTTTTGTCATTAAAAAACTGCCATGCAGAATTTTCGTTAAGTTGTGGCATTATACTGACATCGTGTAATTTCAGTACTGACAACAATTTTCATATAATGATAAATTTCAATAAAGAATGAAATTGCTCATTCTTTACTGCCAGTTGGCAGAATTTTTTCTGTCATTGTTCAAGCTTGAAACCGAAGTATTTTGGCAGTAAAATTACCAAAAATCGAAAATCCACTACAAAATAAACTACAATAAGTATTAACTCTATCTCTTTGTATTCTATGTCCCTGTAAATTTTGTTCTTAATGTCAATTCTTAGTTCTTCACTAAACCACCTTCTCCGATGGTTTATCAAAGGACTAAATTTGTAAATGTCAAACAGCAGAAATTCTGTTTTATCAATAGCATTTCGCACTAAGTACACAGCATAAACCAACCCTAGTCCATGTTTATTAGTTTGGATGACAGAGAATACACCATCCAGTCTGTTATAGAAATTAATGGTTAAGTAAAACAGGATCAAGTTATAAAAACAATTAAAGTGTGGAAGCAGACCTTATTTTCCATATAACTGTGGCCCAATTTTGATCTAGTTTTTTATCCAGCTGAATACTGCCATCGATAAGTTTTCTTCGTTCAATTTACCTTCACAAATGGGCGTCAAATGTCATTTTCGGTTTATGTGCCCGCATTCGCTTCACACTTCGCTCACAGTAAAAAAAAATAATTGGACAAGAGAGAAAGAGGTTCGTTAATTTTTTCCCAAAATCGTGTCTTTGTTTTTATAAAACCCTTTTAATTTCAATCAATAATATGAAAAATTATTCTCAGTGCATTGTTGTCTTTTAGTTCATGAATTTATTTGTATGTACACGAATTACGTGCTGAATAACTGCAACCCCTGGATTGACAAATTAAATTGCGATTTGGTTGGTTTTCGTTTTGTGAAAATTCTGGAAACAGGTATTAAGACAACATTGAATCGAGAAATTCCCCACTCCATTGCAATTTGGTAGAAATTTATTTATTTATTAAATTCCTCTTTCTGTTTCTGTGAATTCAATTTGACTGCCAGATAATAAAAAATGATGGTTGAATCCGATGGAACTGCCGATGCAACACGTCGCCTCAACGTTAAGAAACAAACACTCGATGATGCCTATGCGGTGCCAGCTAATTTTTTAGAAATCGATGTTACAAGTCCGATGACCACTATGACGGCAGGCAAGAAGCGCTATACCGACTATGAGGTCCGCATGAGGGTGAGTTTTTTTTTTTTTTGTTAACAAAATTTTACTTCTCCCAAAACCACAAAATTATAAAACTATGTAAAAATGTTACGAAGAGGCGTGCGCTATTTTTCCCTAGATCAAATTAAAAAAAAAAAAACGGATGCTGATTCATTAATAATCTAATAATCAGCTGCTGCTGCTCTATTTGCTTATCAATATTAACACGAAGTATTTTTAGGGTCAAATTGCATTTCCCAAAGAGCTGAAGCTTTGCTGGTATGCCTAATTGAATTTAAGAAAATTATTGCAAATAAAGAAAATTGGAAAATCGACTATCCAAATGTTATCTTGCTTTTCATGACCATGGGCGTAAATTGCTTATCTTATCATTTGGATTTTGTTTGCAGTTTCAATATTAAACTATAAAAATTTACCAAATCATTAATTCTAATTAGAATTCGAATTTTTTTTCAAAAATAATTACATACTTTGTAATACTTTGAGAATAAGTGTGTACGCAATGTATTATAGGTCTACCTATTTAAAAAAAATCTCATTTGTAGAAACTGAAACAGAAAAAGAAGTGTTATTCAATTTTATTTGCTTGGTTGTACGTAATTCGCAAAAATTGTGAGGCAACCTTTGTGTCAAATTCTTAGGGCAATGGTTTAATCTCTATGAGTAACCTGTTTTTCAAGAAATCTGCCAGGCAATCCCTTTATGCACAAACTCTCATCAACTAAATTTTAGCAACAGACGAATGTTCTGCATTGTAAGTTGTGTTATTACCGCTTCACCAAATTGGAATAAACGTTATGCAAATTTGCATATGTCGGGCTTCTTTTCAGATCCAGTGGCTTGATTAGGGAATACGAAGCGAATCGTTTTAGGTGGCGAAAATGAGATTTGATATTACTGTTTTCACTTTCGCCTCTTTCGTTTTACATTCGCCCTATTTTCGAAATCGAAAGCGAATTTGATTTGACATTTCAATTTTTAGGGCCTGCATTTCCGATAGGGTTTCTTTGGCGGATTGGTTTATCGACACGGTCGAAAGTGATATTTCGGTGTATTTTTTTCACTTAAATAAATAAAAACGTGAGTTTAACTAATTTTTTTTTTGTATAAAAACAAACTAAAGAAATAAACAATAATTTTTTTGTAATAAACGTGTAGGCGCCCAAGACAGCAAGACACCAACCAGCAACAATTTTCTCCGCTTATCGAATTTATAAGGGGAAACGAAGGGATAGCCAAAGGACACAACATACAAAGTTCTCTGCAATGTGTCTAGCGCTTCGAACACTGAATTGCATACTGTGGGTTACGCCATTCCAATGTTTGTATCCTGCCCAACCACTTTCTGGTATGATCTGTCTGCAAGGAATATCAATGTTGCAGCTAATTTTATAATTGGTGGTGTCCCATTGTTGTTCTGTGGTCTATATTTGTCTTTTATTTCGTCCAAGACAATTTTAAATGTTTCTTTTAAAAGGCGAAACAACTTATCGAACCAAGTTCTTATAAAATAAAGCTAATTTAACAAATAATAAACACGTTAAGCAAAAACACTGACTCGAAGCAAGGAAGATCAAAAGGTGAAAAAGCACTTCTTAATAAATTTCTTCTCAAGTTTGAATTTTAAGATTCTTTTTCTTCCTCACGTTAAGCATTATTGTTGTTATGTTATTTATATAACATTTGAGTCCATTTTTTATTTAAATAAATATTTTATTACAAAGTTAATGCAGCTCGGACAAAACACAAATGATTTTGATTGAAATAATAAATATTCACTGGCAATCGGCTGTCAATTATCTGGAAATCTTGGAAGTAGCATTCACGATTCGCTTCGAATTCGTTAATTGATCAAAACAAAGCGAGTCGAAAATGAGATAACGAATTAAAAACGATTCGCTTCGTATTCCCTAATCAGCCCACTGGGTTTGTTACTTATTGTTTCACCCATAACCTGAATATTAATTTCATAAATGCTGAAAGAATATCAGTCGCAGAATAGGAATACATTTATTTTAAAACCTGCATGCGGATGTTTATAGAAAACTAGCTGCCCAGCGAACTTCGTCTCGCTCGAAAATTCGTTAATGTTACAAAAATAATAATTCCACATGAATGTAATTCGGTCAATTCAAATTATTTATTTAGAAGTCCTATGAAATATAATGATATTGTTGAAATAAACATTTACACCTTGTGTTTAAACACATTATTATTATTATTAATATTACAAATTTATTACATTGTAAATAAATTACAAAGGAATACATACATTATAAGCACTAGCTACCAGGGCTAAAGGCTAACGATGATGTTTTATTTTCAATAAAAGATAATTTAACTTAATAAATGTAATTCTAAGTATGTATATACATAGTTAATTAAATGAGTTTATAAATATTTAATTCTTTAAAAATTGATGCAATTAAATTAATATTTTTTAAAGATGGTATTCTCAGTAGGTCAATCATAGATTCGTAGATACAGCGAGATGATAGGATACTTTTTGTTGCATTGCAATCGGAAAGTAGGTGTTGGATCGTCAATACCTGGTTATTACAAAAGTGACATCTTGGAGGATCCTTGTTCCCGAAAAGGTGACAGTGTGTTATATTTGAGTGTCCCAACCGTAGTCGAGAGAAACATCTTATCATTGCACTTGAGCAGTTGGTAGGATAGATGGTTGGATGACAATCGGGGTTAAAAAAGGAGTAATGGTGGTTATACACATTGAGTTCTCTTTAATTCGATCTAATATTGATTAACTGTGTTGTAGATGTCTTTTTTGTTTAAAATGAAAGACGAGATGAGGGTAGCACTCTTAGCGATCTTATCGGCAAATTCGTTGCCTTTTATTCCGGCGTGACCAGGGATCCAAAAGAATTTGAGTGCGTTTTTGTTAGTTATAAGTTTATCCTTATGTTTCATATAACTGGAGAGGTATTGTTGATGTTTTTTATTGCATTTATAGTCGATAGGCTGTCGGTGCAAATAATCGTTTTCTTCGTTGTATCCATATTGATGGCGGTTAGAATAGCTGGCGCTTCGGCAGTAAAAACTGACGAAAATTCTGGCAGTATGCTTTTGTAGAGAGTTTTCCCAGTATCGTTGATCACCGAAAACGCCGTACCATATTTATTCTTGGAGCCGTCGGTGTATACAAAATTCCAGTTTTTGCTTTTGTAGTCGAGGGTATCTCTAAAAAGTGAGTTTTATAGACCTCATTGTTTGTTGAGATCTTTGGTAGAGCATTCAGATCGGTGATGATTGAATTTTCAGAGAAAATCCATGGTGGATTTGATGGTTCTTTTGCAAGGTTGAAAACAAGTGGTATGCCAATTTTTTTGCTGATGTAAGTATGTTGTTAATGGTCGATGGAAACTTGGGGGTTGTTTTGCGAATATGACAGATTTTAGTGGTATGTGTGGCTGGTGATTTATGAGATCCGATTATTTTGTAGGTAAGAAGGGCTGTGAGGTAGTTGAACATTGTTTCAAGGGAAGGTAAGCAGGATTCCGTGAGCATATTTAAAATCGGATTTGTCCTGAAAGCTCTTAGAGATAGTCTGATTAAAGCGTGATATTCTGGTTTAAGGGTTTCAGTAGTTGGAGAAAGGATTTTGAGCATTTACCATAGATTGTTAGACCATAGTCTACTTTTGACAAAATTATAGATTTTATTATTCTTATTAAAGTATTAACATGAGAATTACTGGATATGCATTTTTTGAGTTAAATACAATGTTCTTTAAAGTTAAATTTATTATCGAAAATAATACCTAAGATACTTAGACTATTTACATGACTGATTTGTATATCATTATAATTGAGATTGATGTTTTTTGAACAGCTTGTTTTTTTACATATATGTAATATACTACTTTTGTTATATGATATAATAGAGCCTGAAAAGTTGCACCAATTATCAATATCAGTCAGAATGTTCGAAAATATTTCCGTCAATCTAGGATGGTCGCATCCGTGTAAATTTTTAAAAGCAAACCAAGATATATTGAGGAATAGTTAAGGTGAAACCATTGTAAGATACACGTGAGTTAAAGAGTTGTGTGTAGAAAGGTGAGTAGTGGAGCCATCGTTTAGCAAAATGAGGTTGGAGTTAGCGAGAAAATCTTCGATTATTTTACGAAGGCAGAAATGTTTGAGGTTATAGAAATGGGAGTCTGTGGGAGTGATTTGTGCACCAGAAGGCCTACGCCTTGTTTAGTGGTGGTGTTTGTTGAAAGGTTGTGAAAATAAGAGTTGAATTGTTTATGGAGTGTAAAAGGAGGTTTATTTTGGTTTATTGTTATGTATATTGCGAAAAAGAGAGGAGGGAAAAGAGTGAAAATCTGCGGGGTAAGAGCTGAAATTACTAAGGTTGTTTGAACTAGGATAAGCTGGTTTTGGATTTGTATAATTGTGCACATTCTGTCAAGGTAGGTATTAATTTTGAAGGTATGTAAATATTAGGTATGCAGTAAATTACGGGGATATTTTGTCTTTGGTTCCGTTATGGCGGCGACCACCATCGGCGGGCTTATCATAGGAGATAGCTCCTATAAGGAGTCCGCCGTAGTCAGCCGCCGTTGAGGATTAATAGCGAGTTTCATTTAAGAAAAGATCTGATCTTCCTGACAAAAGATATCATCTTTTTGAATTTTGAGAGTTTCATTTGAACAAAAAGAGCAAATCTAGATCAGATCTCAACACGAAAGATCTCATCTTTGGTGGGTAGGCAGATTTAATCTGAATGCACGCATACATGTAAAACGTTTTTTCTGTCAAACATAAAATGGAAACTATTTTGTTATTAATTTATTGTGAAATTGTGCCAATCCCTGCCAAAAAATAAAATAAAATAAAAAATTAAATTTGGACGCAGAGTTTCATTTAAAACATCAATTCTCCATTTCGAGAAGAGTTCTTTGAAATTTAAAATAAATAAAACTCGCTATAAGTTAATTAGGGTGGATTAATTCATTGTGACATCCGTCACATCACCGTGGTCCTCATCGTATGTTGGAGGTGGGATGTAGTATTGAGATTTATCAATTAGTGATTTGGTTATGTTTGAAAGAGGGGAGAATGAGTTTGAAGTGTTATTTATTGTTTTTGTGTTATTTATAAAGGATGTTGAAGATGTATTACAGTTTGGATATATATTGTTGAATTCGGTTGAGGAGAAAGAGGTTGTGTTTTTAAAGTTTTGAGATTTAGGAGGATCAGATTTGGTGTCAAGTTCAGTCTGTTTTGTTGAAGGAGAAGGATTAGGATAGTATACTTTGTTTTGCGGAATAATATATTGAGCTGTTTTTGTGCAGGGAATGTTTTCAAAGTGTGATATGGAAGAGGTATTGTTTTCGGGGGATGTTTTGGAGGGGGCATTGTTTTCGGTGGATGTTTTGGGCGGTTTCTGACTAGTAACTTGAGAGGCGTATGTGGTTAATTGGTTTATTTGTTGAAATGTTTTTTGATAGTCTCTTAGCATCAGGGTAAGAACATTTTTGTTTTGTCTTAATTTCCATAATTTGTTTTTCTTGAATGTATCTAGGACATTCGTTAGAGGTAGCACATGTAATCCTTCACAGTTGACGCACAATTTTCTCGAACATGGTATGGGTGAGTGAGGAGGTAGATTGCATCCCGAACATGTGGGCTTACCTTGGCACTTGTTTTTCGTGTGACCTAATCTCTGGCAGTTCTTGCATCTCATATGATTGGGGAAATAATCTTTGACACGTACTGTGATCCAGCCGGCTTCAACTTGTTCAGGATGATTATACAGATTAAATGTGAGGACCATGTGTCCAGTGGGTACTTTTTTGTCATTTTAAATTTATATTTTTGTTTTAAACAGAGAAAGCTAAAATATTTCCGTGTCATTCTGATACAGATATACGAAATTCTACGATTTTCGAAATTCGTAGCAGATTTTTCCATACGAATTTAGTACGAATGGATTCCATGATATATTTTTCGTGATTCGTAGCAGATTTTCGATTACAATGGATTCTGTGAGCTCGGTGGCGTGATGCAAAGTGCGTTGGCTACTAAGCGGCTGGTCATGGTTCAATACACAATGAAGGCACAAGAAGTTTTTCAATTAAAATGAAAAAATAGACCAGCACCAGAGCAAAGGAATCTGATGATCGACCTTGGCAAGTCGTGAAATAGGTATAATTCCAGCCAAAAATATTTGAGAAAAAACTTGGTGGTAGCACACTCAAGTTGTTGTTGTTATCTCAAAAAAAAAAGAAGAAAAAAAAGAGCAATGGTCCAATATGACTATGATGGTATGATTCACTCGAAATCTGTGAATATAAGTTTGAAAGTTTATTTCCAAATTAGAAATAACATAATTGATAAATAATGAAAGATTAGTACCCGTTGGCCTCCATGTCACAAACCCATGCTGGAAATCCTAAGTGTGCTCTCTAACAACAAAAAGAATTTGATCACTAATATTTTTTTTCGAAAATTAACAGTGTTATCGCTGTGATATCGTAAAAACGTTTAGGATCCTTATATTTAAAACGAAAAAAAATATGTTACCATTATTATTATTTTAGTTGTTTTTGTATTTTTTAGACGAACTTGCCAGTTTTCAAAGTAAAAGAATCGAGTGTACGCCGAAGATACAGTGACTTCGAATGGCTTAGAAACGAACTTGAAAGAGACAGTAAGGTAAGTTGCATTTTAACTTTATATAAAAAAAAATCATTAACCACAGCAAAACTATTAAAATAGATTGTAGTCCCTCCATTACCCGGTAAAGCTTGGAAGCGGCAAATGCCTTTCCGAGGTGACGATGGAATTTTCGATGAAAACTTCATCGAGGAAAGACGAAAAGGCCTCGAGGCATTTATAAATAAAATTGCCGGACACCCATTGGCCCAGAACGAAAGGTGCTTACATATGTTTTTGCAGGAGAATACTATCGATAAAAATTACGTGCCGGGAAAAATTCGGAATACATAAATATTTGTAAACAAGCCCATAGGCTTGTTCTTCTAATCTTCTCAAGAAAAAAAAAAAAAAAAAAAACAAAAAAAAACTTAAAATATGTAGAAAGTAAAGGTCACCCGTTTTCAAACTCTTTTTTTTTAGTACTTTGTTTCTAAAAAACTTTTCGTTTTTGATCTCGAAAACAGCTCGACAACAGATGATATTGTAAACAAAGACAACAAAATTTCCTTTACGAATATTCAGAATTAAAAATTTAAACTTTTTTTTAGATAGACTTGAAACAAAGGAAGAAATTTGTATAAAGTAATTATAAACAAAAAAAAAAAACAAAAAATATACATATATAAATAAACAAAATAAAAATGAAAATATAAATTTAAATATTAAGTATTAATTTCTAAGAAGAGTATACAAAAAAAATTGAACAAGAATTCTCAATATAATATAAACAAAAATTATTTTCTTTCCCTAATTTTTCTCTAGTAATTCCCTCGCTCTCTCTATCTTTGTGGAGCGAATAACGCATGAGTTTTGTATAAGAAATGGTTAAGTAATGAATTAAAATCGTTTGGTATGAACGCGTGGTCACATTATTATTTTATTGTAAAATTTAAAAATTTAAATAAATTTATTATGGTTTTTCCTTGATTAATTGTTGTTTTCCTATTATTAACTTTTCCATTTAAAACATGTTAATTTAGTATAAAAAGATTCTTGGATGGAGGTTTGAGATTCTATAGCAAGGAAACTCTGATCGTTCTTTTTCTTCCCGGAGTTAAGCTTTCCAGTAGGCTTTGGTGACCGGACTGGAAATTCTACTTCCTGATTTGCCCGATTCTCTTCATTGGTTAGCAGTAACTCCAGGCCGATTTCAATTCCAGGCGGGTCAATACAGGAAATAAAATGCATCAAACGAATTACAGCGTCTTCTGTGTAGCCTGTTTGGGCCTACACCCGTTGCTGATATCTCAACTTTATTTTGAGTCAGCTTCTTTTACACCTTGCACTTTAAATGAGACAAAACCTAGTTTTAGAGTGCACAACTTAAAAATTATGTAAAACATAGGGCAAATTCCTAAACGCAAATCTTGCGCATAATATGCTAAGCAAACTGTCCCTAAACGCAGTTCATTCTTTTTTCTTGCACAAACTTCATTGCAATTGTGCAAGTTTCAAACTTGTGTTGCGTGCTTCATTCGCTTTTCAATTTTTATCGGGTTCGTGCATTTACTTAGTATGAGACTTGCTTTGAAAATCTTGCGTTTAGGAATTTAGCCATATAATCTGCCCTATCGAGGTAACCGTCGGAGCGGAATTTTCTCCGCAACGCTTCTTCATCGGAAATTTCAGATCGAAGTAGCTGTCATCGGAAGAAATTTAAAAGAAATACGACGACGCATTGCGATGGATATAAACTTCAGGCAGAGATGAGAAAATTAACTGATATATCGAAAATGCGATATATTTTCGATAGTTTCTTATTAAATTAACACTATAAACGTTTTAAACCATGGAAAATTGGCGAGAGAGTGTAATTTATTGTTTATAGAAAGAATTTTTTTCAATCATAGTGCGCTAAAGTTTTTAAGAAATGCAATTAGATGCACCGATCTTAAAATCAAAACTATCGAATAAAGTCTCATCCCTATTTCCAAACACATGTTTCGTTTCCGGTTGAACTGTCAACAAAAGAATAATTTGAAAATTTTTTTTTTGAAATTCAATCAGCCCTATCACAAATTCCATCGTAATCGAAAATATGCTACGTTTCCCGATAAATCTATCACAAATTCGGAGTGAAAAATTCGCTTACGATTTTCGAAGTTGGTAGAAATTGGTATCACTGAATTCGAATTGGAATGAAATGAAACAGATTTTTTCTACGACAAACTATTTGTGTCGGACACTGAAAGTAATACTTCGTTAACAGTTATTTTAAAGAAAAATGTAAATATTTCTACAAATTCTATGGTTTTATCAATAATATTTGATTTTAAATTTCAATATGAAAGTCTCTAATGAGCGAGTTAGGCGACCAAGAAACTGGCAAAAGAAGAAATTGAAAATTTCTGGGAAATTGTAAAAGGCAACCTTAGTCTACAAGATTGTTTTAAATGTTCACATAATCATGTGTGTAAGCTTAATTAAAATTGAAAATAGCACGGTATTGCTATTTATCCTTTCATTTTGGCATACACCGCTGATTTCGAAAATAAGAATATTCCACTCGGATTTTGTGAAACCTGTTTGTCGTAGATCGGGGTGTAACTGTCCGTGCGGGAATTATTTCGATGGAATTTGTGATAGGGCGGATTATTATTTATTTAGAAAATAAAAGAACATTGCAAGAACGAAAACAATATACGCTGACTACCTGACACAGCTCTAATTCTATAATACCCTTCAAGATTTAAGAAAAACTTTCGCCTAAATAAAAATACGTTTGCTTTTGTTTTGGAGCAGATTCAACACATATACAAAACAAATTATCGGTCTGATGTCACTACAAACCTTTAAAAAATATATGATGTATTCAAAACTAAAACACAGCCATAACTTCTGGTTTCCTTCTTGTGTAATTTAAGATATGCAATATCGGGATATTCGCTGGGCAGATTTATCATCCGCTCATATTGCTGTGAACTTGGTTATTCGTTCTGCCTAAAAACAAAAAGCCCACAAGTTAACGTACATAAGGATTATTTCTTCATTACTTACATTTTAATAAACAATTTCTTTAAAAAGAAAACAATTTCCGCAACGAGAATTTGTCGGAGGACTTCGGAGAATATTAGGGGTATTCACGATCTGGTGTACAAAGTCTTGTAAAAGTGTAAAATTTTTATTTTTTTACAACAGACTGTGAACACACCTTTACTAATCTGTAGCAACACTGAAGCAAATGTCAAAATCTGTTTCACATTTGTTCTGAAGAATGCTTAAGTTCGTGTTAAAAAAATCTTACACTCTTGTATTTTTCTGTTACAATAGGGTTCGGGTATTGTAATAGTGTAAGATTTTGACATTTAGTAGGGGTATTCACGATCCGATGTATCTGGTCTTGTATCATTGTAAAAGTGTAGCATTTTTTTGCACTACTACAACAAAATATACTGAATGTCAAAATCTTACACTTTTACAATACCCGAACCCTATTGTAACAGAAAAATACAAGGGTGTAAGATTTTTTTAACACAGACTAGTAATGTCGTTTTTATTTGGCAATCCGGAAGCCTTCCGGACTCTTCTGAAAGCGTTCACTTGGGAAAAAATGACAGTTCTGAAAAGAAGAGAATTTTGCTTCTGGATTTGAAAACAGAATCAGAAGCAGAAGCACTCACACATTCATATACTTGAACGTCAAACTCGACTGTTATCATTTTTTGTATCATAATTGTGCAACAAAAAAATTTTTTTTTTTTTTGAATTTGAATATTCTCACGTACCCAATTATTTTCACACATACAATCTCATTAAAATTCAGAACATCAGAATCACACAAAAGTGTTCAGTTGGGATCCCGGATCGGAGAACAATTCCGGATTGCCAAATAAAAACGCCATAAGCCTTCTTCAGTGAAACAGATTTTGACGTTTGCTTCAGTGTTGCTACAGATTAGTAAAGGTGTGTTCACAGTCTGTTGTAAAAAAATAAAATTTTACAATTTTACAAGACTTGTTACATCAGATCGTGAATACCCCTAGTATATTTTGTTGTTGTATTGCAAAAAAATGCTACACTTTTACAATGATACAAGACCAGATACACCGGGTCGTGAATACCCCTATTAATATTTTGTTTGTATCTGTTATAAATAAAACCATTGAAAGTACATCGCATACAAATGGCATGCGTTGAACTTCATCGGCCAGAATTTCCGATCAGCCGATGGGAGAATTACCTCGAAGCAAAATGTCTCCGATTCGTAGTAAATCAGAGAGAATTCCGCTCCGACGGTTACCTCGATAGGGCAGATTATAATATGTATGTTTACCCTTTGCCACTTAGCCGAGTCTCTCTCTGTTGGTCCTAGACTGTTTAGGTCCAGCGCAATTTCTTCCCTTTTTCTATTTATCGTTTTTTCCTGCGATCGTAAATCTCTCACGGAATAAATTTCCATCGAACAAAAAATGGTATGAAATGACAGCAAAACTCCCTGGGCAATTTTATTCCCGGTACCAATAAATTCCGGGAAACTTTTGATCATTATTCATGTTCCCAAGATTCGAATTTGATAAAATTTCCAGAGAATTTTTTATTCACGATAGCCCCAATAACTACCAAATATGAACATTTATTTTATGTAAATACTTATGTGGTTATCGTTTGGTAGCACAAATCAATTTATTTTTGATTTAGATCTGTCAAAAAACTGATTTTGACAATATTTGCCTTCGATTGGCCAAATAAATTGATTTATTTTTTGATTTTAAATCAATTTTGCTGATCTGGATTCTTTGGGAGATCTACCCCTCTTTTACTAACACCACTATGCATTATAATTGACAGCCATTAGTTTGACAAGACAGCTGATACCGATAGCTGGTTCGCAGACACAAATATACACCAATACTATAGCAAATAAAAACCAATCTTAAAACGTATTCGAATCGTTACGGAAAAAATCAATTTATAGATCAAAATATAAATTTACCAAACGAAAACCCCATTATATTTTAAAAAATATTTTGGTGAAATACAAAAACAGCTTATTGGCGTGACACGACAAAAACAATGGCGTTTTTGTGTAAAACCCAAACTTCAGATCAAATAGGACCCATTCACGATTGTATTTTGTTCAGCATTCTCAATAGGAGTTAAAGCTATCAAATGACAACCATAATACCGAAAGTTCTATCAATTGATACGTTATATCATTTATCAACGAATTCATATTTGACAACAATAATTGGGCCCATTCATTTTCATACTGTTTCAACTTTTCCTGATGCGTTTTCCTATAATCGCTATAACTGGCCCCTAACGTACTCGGAATGATTTTCCATAGGATTGGAACAAGAATTATCCTCATCGTCTGCCTGGGTATAAGTACTAATGGGCCAGCGCACACATATTGAATTGACTCCTTAGCAAAAATAGGTGCGTCGACACCGTTAATGGCCTGAACCATACTGGAATAGTGGAATAGGAAAAAATGTGATTAGAAATAAAATCAAAAAAGAAGAGACCACAAGGACAAGATCGTACAATTGTAAAAAACTCATGAAGGAAATAAATTTGGAGGAAGAGTTGTAAAATAAGCTATTCTGATCCAGCTCTAGGCGGGGACACAATAGATCTCATAGTAATATTCATTCATTCATCCATCCTTATTGTTTGTTAAGATGCCAATTCGTTAATAAATCTTATATGAAGAGAATATACAAAATAGTTAATAATGCATTGTCTAGTTTATTACTTTTTGATATTTTGAAAATCATATTTTGAGAACATATTTGTAAAATTTTAACACCACCTCCCAAATGATATCATTTTCTGTTGCGCCCCCTCTTTCGCTGTGGAATTTGTTCTTCATCTGAACTATTTGATTCTTCAATTACTCGTATAGATCGTCTAGTTTTCTGCTTCGAAGTGGACTTTGAAGGCTTAGACGGCTGCCTGTGTTCCTCCTCCGAAGATGATGACACATCTGAACTTTCTTCAGATGACTGATCCTGGGCTCTCTTATTTCGGCCTCCTTTTTTCGGCTGCGTCTGCTTTTTTGTTTTTTTGTTAGATTTTGTATTAGCTTCAGTTGCTCGACTTTCGGTATTTTCACTTAAATTTGCATCTGCATTATCGTCTCTTACCTCTAGACATTCATTTAGCCGACTCTCGAATTCTGTTATTAGAGTTTTCAACTCTGGTTTTGCCATTTTCGAAGTATTCGAAATGATCGTTTTAAAGGCTTGGTACACCTCATCTACCTGAACCTTATCCTTAAACTCTTGAATGTTGTCGATGAGTTTCTTAATTGTCTTCTCATTGTAGTTCAATAAACTCAGGCAGAAGGAAATATCACGCCACTGTCTCTCTTCGGTTGTTACACGGAATCGAAGACACAACTTCTCCACCAGGCTCTCAACTTGTCGGTCTTTTTGAATGAGCCCTAGAATATATCGCATTATAGTCCGATATTTCTCCTCTTCGATGTTAAGATTGGTGTCACTCAACTTAGAAATTATATCGGGCAGCACATTATAAAGGATGTTCGATTTATTTGCAATTTCTTTGAAGAACTGTTGAGTTATATTTTTGATTTCGTCATGGGGATCCACAATACACATCGCCAAATCGGAAATCTGGCCCTTAACTCGAATCATTTCGTGTAGAATCAAATGGCTGAGCATCTTCACTGCAGTCAGTCGAAGCTCGTCGTTTTCTTCGTGCAAAGTTGAATAAAAATGACCGGTCCATGGCTCTATTGCATTCGGGAAGCGAAAAGTTAGATCTGAGAGTCCTACAACTATATTGCATTTGATTTTGATGTTTTTTGTGCAATTAAGAATATTCATCAGAAATGGCATTCGAGTCTCGCAGAACCTTGACGAGACCGACATAAGACGAATGAGAGTCAGAGTGGCTGCCTGTTGCAAATGCAGATCATTATACTTTGAAGGGTATTTGCAGATCTCGGTTACATACGGCACCATTTTGGATAACAGGCCCTTCTCATCATACAAAATGACATCTTCGCATATGTGATTAATAAGTTCTGCAATGCTATCCTCTGCCGTTGCTCCAACAAGATCATCATCAGGCTAAAATATAAAAAAAGAAGTGAAACTTCTTTGAAATTTAAAATTAATTTGTACCTCTTGCTGTGGTTCAGCAGTTGTTCCGGAAAGCCTCTTTAGAGATTCTGTAGCAGACATGTTGTGATTGGTTTTTCGTTTATTCTGATTTTTCTTTTTGGTGTTTTTCTTTTCCTCTGAAAGTTCTTGACGAAATTTCATATTATTGTAAACATCAATATCGAGAAATATCATCTCTTTCATCGTCATGTGTCCGATAAGAAACATAAACCGTGATAGCAAGAATGTAGGCATTCGCATTTTGATAGGTTTTGGCTCTTCAGTGCCACTTTGTTGGCTATCGGAAAATTGAGAAAATTGTGTGGCACGCATTTCATCTACTTTAATTAAAAATTCTTTAAATTTTCGCGTCAATTCAACTACAATATTAGTTGAAATAATATCGGGCTGCTGACACAGATGATAAAAGAACTCAATTGTAGTCATTGTCAGTTTGTCAAAGTCCGGAACTCGGGGATGAAAAAAGAATTTTTGAAAGAATGTTATTACATTCTGTACCAATGGATTGTCGGCGTCCATTCTTTTGTAGTATTTGGAGCTAGTCGATTGATCAACTGAGTTTAAAAGGAACTCCAGACAACTAGTGTATATGCGTGGATCTTTTTTGGCACGGTCACTTATCAATATAGTTTCAATTGTGGAAATGTTTGAGGATGCTATCGAAGATTTAGCATTGGAAGCCATTATTAGAAGTTGTAATGCCTGGCGAGATTCGTTTTCGGTGGTGCCCTCAAGTTTCAGGGTGAAACGTTCAAATAGTACTTGAATAATAACAGCGTTAATGTCGTCACTGTTTACCCATTCACGCACTAAACACTCCATAGCTGTATAGTGACCATAGAGCAAGTCATCAAAGAATTTACACAGATTTTGTACAACTTTAATGGCATGAGTCCTGTCGCAAGTTGGAAAATATTTGAAATTTTCTTTTGTTATGAAAAAATATTCTTACCTTCCAGTTTCATCGGTTGTAAAAAGAACTTTTTTATAGGCATTCGAAACAGCATCTCGTTTTTCCTTGTCACTCGACCATACCAAGTACAACATGCGACGCATTCCGCACTCAGTTCCTTTGATGCCAAATAGATAACCTGTGGTGAAAAGATCAACTGCTTCGAACACGTCACTGTTTGTTTTCGAGAGAAGCATCTCTTGGATTTTGGGTACTGCTTTAGTAATTACCTTGGAAAATTCAATGGAGTCTTGCAGAAATTGTACTGTCTTTATTTGTGTTCCGAACTCTTCATTCTGCAAAAAAAAAATTTACGTTATTAAGGAGAACTTCTTTTAATGGAATTAAAGCATATTTTTTAAAGATGGTTAAAGGTAGAAGTATGAGGAGAAACACATTTCTATGTTTTCAAAGGTCTTCTCAGGACCAAACTAGCCCACTGAGCTGCAGCACGTTCAACTTCTCTAACGAAAAACTTTATCATAAAACAGAACTCCTGATGGGTCGCGGTGTAAATATTGAGATGTAGGCTCAAGGTTACCTATATGGACCTCCACATCAAATATACGAGGCTGGTCCGATAAGTGCTTAGCTTCACCACCCGATGGTGCAAGTATCGCAAGAGAGATTTACTGTCGTCTAGTCTTGTAGTTTTGTTTTGACCGTCAAAAATTGGTAAAACGAGTCTCAACGTGGTCGCACATCGGTTTTTAATGAGCCGCGCCCAGTTGCCCAGAAAATGGCTACCACGGAGGATAACGTGTCAAAAATCCACGATCTCGTATTGGTGCAATAGCAGACCGCCGATTGAAGGTGCGCGAGATAGCTTTAACAGTAGACATCTCAAAAAACCGCGTGGGTCATATCCTCCATGAAATTTTGGGCATGAGCAAACTGTCGGCGCGATATGTGCCGCGTGAAACGCAACCGTGAGAACATACTTCAGAGCAGTGTATGAAGCTGTTTAAGGACAATCCGAAAGAGTTTCTGTTTCGTTTTGTTACTGTCGACGAAACATGGATCCACTGGTACACACCAGAGACCAAGGAACAGTCGAAACAGTGGACTTCATCCGGCGAACGTGGTACAAAGAAGGCGAAGACTGTACAATCGACCAGAAAGGTGTTGGCCACCGTTTCTGGAATTCACACGGTGCGATCTTCATCGACTACCTGGAGAAGGCCAAAATGATCACAGGGCTCTACTATACCGAATTATTGGGTCGATTCAACAGTGAATTGAAATAAAAAAACCGCCCTATTTGGCGAAGAAAAAAGTGCTCTTCTATCATGACAACGCACCGGCTCACACCTCCTAGGTCTTCACACCTCACAATTGGTCGAATTGCATTACGAAGTGTTGCCCCAACCACCGTATTCTCCATATTTTGATAAAAATCAATCGCCGGGCAGAATTGAGTCTAATGAGGTCTTCGCCGCCACGGAGGCATAATTTGCAGACTTCGAGAAAACCTATTTTTCGAATGGGTTAAATCAGCAGCAACAGGAGCATCGCTGGATCAAGTGCATCGAGTTAAAAGAAGACTATGTTGAGATATAAATCGCCACATTTATAAAATTTTTGTTTTTTTTTGGCATAAGTAGATGATTAAACTTTTAAGGTTTTCGCGGTTGTTGGACCTCATCAAAAACAACATAATGAAATAGAGCATTCTAGACATAGCTACAACCTGCATAGCCAATCTAGCGCATAACTTTTAACTTTATAGCAGTTTCCTGGTGAGCACTCTTTATGTAACTTGATGCGAAGCGTTCAGGGTGGTTTTATATTCACCACTCCTAATTTTAATTAGGTGGCTAATCAAATAATTGTTTTTTGATTACAGTCGACGGCTGATACAGGACATAATAGCAGTTCCGCTCATCTACCACGTCAGCCGAAGGACTGTAGATATGAGACTCTTGTATTCGAGACGACATCGCACAATGTAGAGCAGAGCGCCTTCGGTTCAGTAGGTGTCCGATCAGGTATCCGGTCGGGACCGAAGAGACAGGGTGAACCAATAGAAAACCAGTTCTGGTGCTTATCTGAACATTTGGATACATTTTTATTGAATAGTTTTAAGAACAGTGAGAGTGTCAAGAACAACAAAATATAAATATATACATATATGTGCATACATTTATGTGTGTATGTATGTATATGCCTACACGTATGTATGTATATAACTGACCTAGCCCAAACACAAACAAATCCACATTAAGTATTTTTACACATATCACATTTCATTTTATTTTTATTCCACAGCCAATATACATTTAACGTACATTCACCTCTTATAATTAATAATAATTGTACATCTTGCAATTTTTTTCCACACAAAACGATTACCTAATTTAAATGACAGATTATGCATTTATATTATTACTAAAATACATATTAATCAATAATTGATCAATATGTGTTTTTTATTATTACTCAAAACATATTCATCAATAATTGATTATTTTGTATTCTTGAATTTGTTTGAATAAGCACTTTGTTATTAGTACGTAAGGTAGTTCATCTGTCTCCTCTACACGTGGTTATTGGAAGTGCTGCAAAGGGAACCATTATAAGATTTGCCAAAGAGGGAACTGGGACTGGCAAATGTATAGGTGTCAGGGAAAGAGACAACATTCAGAAGTCTTCAGTAACAGACCTTATTGGCATTCCAAAGGATGGTATAATTATAAAATATAACTTCGAGAAAAAATTTCTAACGAAGTTAAGTAGCAAAAAAGAGTGAGTAGGGGAAACTGTTAACTACACTCTGAAAGCAAACACCATCAAGTGGTACACTGATGGATCAAGAAAGTCGGAAAAGACTGGTGCAGGAATCTTTGGCCCAAGAACCAAACCGATGGGACAGTCTACTAGTATTTTCCAAGCTGAAGTACAAGCTATAGGAAAATGTGCAGGTCATGTCAGATAGCCAAGCCGCACTCAAAGCTTTAAGGTCCTACTCTATCAGTTCTAAACTTGTATGGGAATGTGTAGGCAGGTTAAATGAACTCGGCAAAAATAATAATGTCACACATCATTGGGTACCTGGCCACGTAGGTGTCCAGGGCAATGAGGAGTCAGACTTCTTAGCAAAAATAGGAGCGTCTATTAGAGTTGCTATTCCAGGAAGTCCAAATACAATAATAAAATAAGCTTTTTAAGAAACAAAATAAGATGTTTATTTAACAAGGAAAGTTGATCGAATTAATAATAAATTAATTTACACATATCAAACTTAAGCTTGATATTAAATGATATTAGGAATGATGTTTTTAGCTTTAAAAACAAAAGTGTTTTTACAATAAAATATATATGCATATTCATGTATATATACTAACAGCGTCGACTCCCTTAGTGGGGCCTGAACCACACTGCGGAATAGGAGAAAATGTGATTAGAAACAAAGTCAAAAAAGAAGAGGAGCCATAAGATCCAACAATTGGATAAAACTCCCCAAACTGAGACAGTCCAAACTACTACTTGGGAATTATAACCAACAACGTTTCACAGACTGTATAACCCTAAGCAGAAATAACCTCAGAAGAATAACGGGACACCTGAGCATGCATGTTGCTTAGTAAGTAGTGCCACATGCAGGTTCTGTGATATATTCTGGGCAATTGTGATGCACTTGTTCATCAAAGGAAAAAACACCTTATACGATACCAGGTAGAAAAGAGTGACTTACCATCTCTAAAAACACTTCAAATACTCCAATTTATGAGGGAAATAAATTTGGAGGAAGAGATGTAAAATTAGCTATACTCACCCAGCTCTAGGCGGAAGCACAATAGATCTCAAGTTCGCAGTGCAACAACTCCATAGTAATATTCATTAATTCATTCAAGGTAGTTTAAATTGTTGAATAAACTTACTATCGTTTTAGTCATCATCGATACAACTGTGTGTTCATTATCTTGACATCCACCACCATCGGTAAGGAGTCATTTTAAATTCTGCACAATCACTGAAATCCCGAAAGACTATCCAACACGTTAACTCGCATATTCTGGTGTTTCTACCAAGAACTATCCACTGTTATTAATAAATACGAGTTTATCGTACATTTTGGTGACCCCGGCGTGATTGGGAATCAGTCGACTCAAGATTTCGGTGCCAGTTACCTAGCATAACCAATCCATCCCGAACATAGGGAACCTGTCTCAACAGAGACGACATTCAGATTCAGTAAACAAAGATGGCATCATATCTCATCACAAAGAATCATTCAACAGAGACGGCATCATATCTCCTGGCATCAAGCATTTGCAAATTAAATCATGGAGAAGCAAGTGTCAGTCCAGCAGACAACTGGGTCTAAAATTGAGAGACTCATTAGCAACTATAAGAAAGACTCAATTGACTGTAAGTCATTAGAATATTACAAGGAAAGATAACGAAGATTGGATAAATACTGGAGTCAATTCGATGCTACAGACAGTGAAATTTGAAACTCGTTCCCCCACCAACTAGATCACCCTTATTTCACGAAGGGTTATATTGACATCGTAAAATCTGTTCCAAGGTCAAATCAATCATCTCAAAATGCAAAATTCAGAGTTGAAGTCAAGATCGACAAAAGATATCAGTGAGGACAAGCATCCCAAGAACCTGCAAAACTAACTAGAGGACCCCGGTTTTGGGAAATTAGTGGAAACACAACCAAACAATATAGGGCACAAGTCGAATCAACCCAATTAAACTTAGCGGAACTTAACAATTCCACAGAAATTGACGAAACCACCTCTACGTCCAGACAATTGGAGGAAATTGTTTGAAGAACTTTGATAAGGTGCGCGGCCGAAATTGAAAATCTTCCTGGCTCACATTCTTCAACTTCATTTCAAGTTGCCAAAAATATCATTACCGAAATTTAATGGCGATCACTTGACGTCGAGGCAATTTTTTGATCTATTCACACAAACGGTCGACAAGCAAGATATGCCGATATGCCAAAAGATTTGGTATCTAAAGACAAATCTAATTGGAGAATCAGAAAAATTAATCCGGCATCTACTACTTACAGAAGACAGCTAAGCATCATAACAAATACTTCAAGACAGATACAACAACATAAGACATTTAACAACGGCACTCTTCAATCGGTCGTTACAGCAGCCTGTCAATATGTCTGAGTCAGCCAATCGCGTTAAGACACTCCATGATACCACCAAGGAATGTCTGCAAGGCCTAAATAGTCTTAGGTAGATGATCTGCCGGTTGATCCCGTTAGCATTAGATCCATTGTGGTACACCACAGACTAACTTTAGTTTTAATTCGATTTGATTATCTTTAGTTTTTTTTAGTTTAGGCATTAGCATTAAAATGATAAAGTTTAGTTAAGAGCACCCGTAACGGACCAGTAAGTTAATTGTAAGTTTTTTGTTAAGTAGGCTATTTTTATGATTTTATGAGTTAATTTAAAATAAAAATGAATTAAAACAAAAAATAGAATAAAACTGTAATCTGATTATCTCAAAAGGTGAATAAATAATAATTTCAAAATTATTTAAAAACTATATAAAACTTACACTGTCTCTACAGCCATTCGCCAAAAACATGTAGGATTTAAGTAGAGCTATGTAGTAAGCGCACTGCTCTTCCAGCTTTAGAGTATGTCTTTTAAGAGAAGAATAAAAATTAGAATATTAATTTAATTACAAAACAAACAAAAAACTCACCTTAATTCTGAATTTCCAGCAACGAAATCCGCTTTTCTCACAAGGCCGACAGCATCCTTGTATTTCTTTTCAATTAAAAGTCCAGAAATTCTGGTAACAAGATCTTCATAGTTTTCTTGAGTCTCATGCATTTCTTGTGTACCTTCAAATTAGTTTAGTAAAAAAAATTAATAATGCCTACTGATATAAATGTTAAAATATAAAGAAAGTTAGAGTGAGAATATATAGGTAAATAGACAGGTAGACCAGAAATATAAAAAAAAAATAACTTACATTGAACAAGATTCTCTTCGACGAAGGGAAATAGATTAGGTATTATCGCATTCCATTGTTCGTCCAAATCTTCGGCTTTTTTTCGTTCCTCTGCCAAGACTTCACTCAGTTTCTCCATTTTAGCACATTCTTCGTCGTGTTTCTTAATCAATTCTTGCAAGGTGAGTTTCGCAGCAAATGGATTACGTTCAAGAAACGATTTAATCAAAATCACTGCATTCTTCCTAACACTGGAAGTTTTATCCTCTAAACGATCTACAGTCTCACTAAGGACTTTATGTTGGAATGAAAGTGGCACAGCATTTTCCTCCTTCATATGTGTCCATATTTGTAAGACCTTTGCACGTACATGCGCCGAAACATCGTTTATATGAAGTAAAAGATTTTCCAAAAATTCGTCTCTGGCTTCTTTCAAGTCTTCGGTTAACTCTTCGGAAGTCAGCTCGCCGATTACAGCTTCACCCATTATTTGTAATATACAATTCCGCAGAACGTGCGATTCACAATTCAATAGTTCTTCGCTCAGTGTTGATAAATGTGGAATCATCATTTTAGGCGATGTGCAACTTAATTCAGTTAGAAAATTTGAAAAATTCCTCGAGATCGCTGTGTCTGCCGACTCCACGGTCAATGATTCAACAATGTCTTGAATTAGAACTGAGAAGATGGTTGATATACCATAATCTTCGTGCAAAAGATGGATACCATTTGCTATGGGGGCAGCTGCGTTTTCGCAAGTTCTTAAAATTTGTAAAATACGCACAGGAAAGGTGATGGCGTGATTAAAACGCTTGATAGCTGTGCCGAAAATTTGGAAGAGTGTATCATTGGTATTCTTTTCACGAGTCCCCGAGGACTGCACTTCAAGAGTGCGATATGAAATATCCGTTAGAAGGCTAGAAAATAGAATTTCATATGACTTTTTATTTATTTATTTATTGACCATCCATCTTTCAAGCTAACAAAACTTTACAAAGATTACAAAAGAGCTTAAATTAAGTTTTGACAATCTTACACATTTAATAAATACATAATATAGTAACAATTACAATAAATTTGATATATTTTTCTTAATCTCATTTCTATTAACATTAAAATCAATGGCAAAATCAACTTCATTAAAATTTAAACAGGCATTGGTAACTGGATTGTGCTTAGCAAAACTTGTACTATGGAATGGAACATGTAAAAAATCACCATTGCTTGGTCGTAAACAGCGGGTAGGAACGTACATACTGAACATAGATAACAAAATCTCCGACCACAACAAAATAAGAATTTTCATCCGTAGTATCATTGTATATAGATATTAATAGTACTATCATGACGACGAAATTCATCCAGCCTGCAATAAGTTCTACTACTCATCATGAGTTCCACTACCAAATCGGAGTATAGGCATACACTTGTGTGCAACGGTCACTACTCTAAAAAATAAAGTTTCTTACCAAATGCAAATACGTCAATTATAATAATTATTTGACTATAAATTTGAGATTTGTGGTAATCGTGTCCAAGGAAAATTTTTCGAAGAGACGAAATTTCAAATAAATGTTAAATAATTCATTGATTCAAAATAGCTTTTAACGGCCTTTAGTCCAACAAAAATTGGCGTTTCGTCCCGGTGATCTCACATGGACTCATCAGTTGACTAGTGAGGACCTTTGTCAATACGCAATTTTTGCCAAGTTCAGTTCATCTAACATAGATTTCGTGAAGAACATCTAGTGTGAACTATATCCAACAAGACTAGAATTCCTAATCATTAAATTGGAAATTTTTGTTTTTGCCCATGGCCTGGCATTATTTATATAAGAAGTTTTTTTTTAATAATACAAATTCTATATACTACTGAAATACATCAGCCAAGTAGAAGACTTAGCACTATAATATTTGGACTTGTTGAATTATTGATTCAAAATAGCTTTTAACGGCCTTTAGTCCAACAAAAATTGGCGTTTCGTCCCAGTGATCTCACATGGACTCATCAGTTGACTAGTGAGGACCTTTGTCAATACGCAATTTTTGCCAAGTTCAGTTCATCTAACATAGATTTCGTGAAGAACATCTAGTGTGAACTATATCCAACAAGACTAGAATTCCTAATCATTAAATTGGAAATTTTTGCCAATTTTTGTTGGACTAAAGGCCGTTAAAAGCTATTTTGAATCAATAATTCAACAAGTCCAAATATTATAGTGCTAAGTCTTCTACTTGGCTGATGTATTTCAGTAGTATATAGAATTTGTATTATTAAAAAAAAACTTCTTATATAAATAATGCCAGGCCATGGGCAAAAACAAAAATTTCCAATTTAATGATTAGGAATTCTAGTCTTGTTGGATATAGTTCACACTAGATGTTCTTCACGAAATCTATGTTAGATGAACTGAACTTGGCAAAAATTGCGTATTGACAAAGGTCCTCACTAGTCAACTGATGAGTCCATGTGAGATCACCGGGACGAAACGCCAATTTTTGTTGGACTAAAGGCCGTTAAAAGCTATTTTGAATCAATAATTCAACAAGTCCAAATATTATAGTGCTAAGTCTTCTACTTGGCTGATGTATTTCAGTAGTATATAGAATTTGTATTATTAAAAAAAAACTTCTTAGTTAAATAATTCAATTTCTTTTATTAGAATATTCAATAGTATTAAATCACCGTCTAACCATTATCAAATGTAAATATAAAAGTTTTGTTCATGTAAGTCTAAATTCAAAAATGTTTAAGAGTGTAAATTGGTAATATTGTGTTTTATATAGATTTAATAAACTACCCCTGCTGAAATAAAGTTTTTTATTTGCATATAAAAGTGAGTGAACAAAAAACATTTGCATTTACAGTATATACAATTGGTCAAATTATTATTAATTCAAAATATTTTTTTAATTAAAACTGGACTACCCTAATTTAATAACACATTTTTTTTGAAAATTCTTGGAGCCGTTTTCGAGAAATATATTTTTTTCTTATCGTTTTTTTAAGCATTTCTATGAGAGGTACCGTTGTTTTAAATCGATTAAGTAGAAGTTTCGAAATATTGAGTTTTCAAAAAAAAAAAAATGTTTTTTTTTAATTTGGGCTTACATTAGTGTTTAAACTTTCTACGAGCTTCTGCATAAAAAAAATCAAAAATAAATTACCAAAAAATACATTTCCCCTTCATTAATAAACTGATTTTTTTTTATAAAAATTGTTCGAACCGTTTTTGAGAAAAATAATATTTACCTTTTTGGTCAAAAAAAGTATGGCAAGTGGGTAGGTACTGTCATGTTTCGTCTTAAAAAAAAAACTGGGGGCATGTTTATGAAGAAAACGTTTAAGCTGTAAACTCGAGGACAGAGAGACGGAATTGCAGACCCATTTTTTCGTCTTCGCTTTCATCGTAATGTCAAGTTTGATCAAAATCTCGAGTTCGATTTTTTCGAATCCATAACTTGTAATATAGTACCTACATTTATAAGAATATCGCTAAGTATGTTATTTAAGAAAAAACGATAAAATTTTTGTTTGCCGCAAAGTCCAATTAATAAAATAATGTTCTTTAAGAAATAATAAACACCTTATTGACTTTGCCAATTGAATTTAACGAAATTTTATTTTGTATTTACATTAAATGTTATATCGGATGCATTTCGACTTATTGTCATCCTCAGCGAGTACTTTAAAACTAGTCTCAAATTGTTACACATTGTTGTTTGATAAAGAAAGAGGTGAAAACAAAAGAAAGTACTGACAGAATAAAAGATTTGTTTGTTTTTAATATTATTTATACTAATACTAATTAGACATCTCTAAAGCTTTAAATAAGGTTGACCGTATTGGTGCCTCCATGGTGTTCATTGCTATGTGTCTATTCAGGTGCATATAGATGCTCTCGTATGCGTCAAGTTTGTATGGTTCGTTCACTTGCTTCTTCAGTATGATGTTGTTCGTGTTCCAGTTGGTGTGGTTGAATTCTAATGCATGCAGTGCCACTGCTGATTTCGTTGTTTGTTTTTTGCTTATGTTGTTCAGATGTTCTTTAAATCTTGTGTGAATATTTCTTTTGGTTTGCCCAATGTACTTTTGTTCGCAATCAGAACAAGTAATTTCATATACAAATACACAATAACAAACAAGTTCAAAAAAATATTCAAAAAACATAAATTTGAAATTGTCCATTCAAGTAATGGAAAAATGCAAAATTTATTAGTTAATTTAAAAGACAAAACGGAAAATTTAAAGAAGTCAGGAATATATGAAATTACTTGTTCTGATTACGAACAAAAGTACATTGGGCAAACCAAAAGAAATATTCACACAAGATTTAAAGAACATCTGAACAACATAAGCAAAAAACAAACAACGAAATCAGCAGTGGCACTGCATGCATTAGAATTCAACCACACCAACTGGAACACGAACAACATCATACTGAAGAAGCAAGTGAACGAACCATACAAACTTGACGCATACGAGAGCATCTATATGCACCTGAATAGACACATAGCAATGAACACCATGGAGGCACCAATACGGTCAACCTTATTTAAAGCTTTAGAGATGTCTAATTAGTATTAGTATAAATAATATTAAAAACAAACAAATCTTTTATTCTGTCAGTACTTTCTTTTGTTTTCACCTCTTTCTTTATCAAACAACAATGTGTAACAATTTGAGACTAGTTTTAAAGTACTCGCTGAGGATGACAATAAGTCGAAATGCATCCGATATAACATTTAATGTAAATACAAAATAAAATTTCGTTAAATTCAATTGGCAAAGTCAATAAGGTGTTTATTATTTCTTAAAGAACATTATTTTATAGAATATCGCTAGTCAAAAAAAATAAAAAAAAAATACTACCTAGGTATACTTACTTTATTTCCTAATAAAACTGTATGTGGAGAAAAAATTAAATTATTCTCAATAGATATTATATTTGAAAAAGAACAAAAAGTACATTATGTACATACATATTGTATGTAGGTGGGTTTTTGGGTACACATGTACCTACCTAAACAAATAAAATGCACGACTGGATCGCACGAACTTGCTCTTATGTTCGATCACATAGAATGCAAAAGATTTCTGTTAAAAATCTAAATATATATTAAAAGCAGTTTTTTACCTCATTTTTTTTATATATATACAAAATATCTATAATTTTTTTGTAAAAAAAATTGGTATGAAAGTCTTAAATATTATAATATAAACTTAAAAACAAAATATTAAATCGGCTTAATCAAAGAAAAAATAATTCAAAATTCTGAAATAAATACTTAAACTAATTTAAGCTCAAAAAAAAGTATGCCATTTTATTTGTTAGATAAATTTGAACTTATGAAAAAAAAAATTAAAAATCTGTGGGGCGGTTTTTGAGAACAAAAGTTTTTTTTTAACTTTTTGAAAACATTTTTCAAAAAAATTCAAAAACGCCAATTCATACGTATTCAATAAATACATATAAATAAAATTTTTGAAAAAAATTTAATGAGCAGTTTTCGAAATATAAATCAATTTTTTTTTAAATGATTTTAAAAATACATAATTAAAAATATTCGTACATGGTATAATTTGGGCAACCTAAACCAATATATGTGTGAAATTTCGAAAGAATCGGTTGAGCCGTTTATGAGATAGTCGAAAGCAAAAAAAAAACGGTCCTATGGAAAGTACCGTTTTTTAGACATTTTTCTATTTTTTTTTTCAACCATATGATCAGCCGTAGCTAAAAAGCCAAATCGTTATAGCCGTTTCCGAGAAAAATAGGTGTGAACGTAAAGGGTATATGGCAGGTACCGTTATTTTTTGAGCCAAAAAAAATTCAATTTCCCCTCTGTACAATACCTAAAAAACTCTATATACCAAGTTTGAAGCGGCCCACCCATTGGGGCTGTAGGTGTCTATACATACATACATACAGACAGACTGACAGGCTGACAGACAGGCATACAGACGGACAGAATTTTTAGACCATCTTTTTTCGTCTTTGCTATCATCGTAATGTCATGTTTGATTGTTATCTCAAAAAAAAATTTTTCGACGAATGCATAACTTGCCTTATATAGTACCTATAATCGCAAGTAAAAAATGTTTTTTTTTTTAATTTAATTTTTTTTTTAATTTGGGCTTACATTAGTGTTTAAACTTTCTACGAGCTTCTGCATTAAAAAAATCAAAAATGAATTACCAAAAAATACCTTTTCCCTTCATTAATAAACTGATTTTTTTTTGAAAATTCTTGGAGCCGTGTTTAAGAAAAATAATACTTAACTTTTTGATCAAAAAAAGTATGGCAGGTAGGTAGGTACTGTCCTTTTTCGTCTTAAAAAAACTGAACAAAAAACTGGGGACATGTTTATGAAGTTTAAGCTGTAAACTCGAGGACAGACAGACAGAGAGACGGAATTGCGGACCCATTTTTTCGTCTTCGCTTTCATCGTAATGTCAAGTTTCATCAAAATCTCGAGTTCGATTTTTTTCGAATCCATAACTTGTAATATAGTACCTACATTTATAATAATATCGCTAGTCAAAAAAAAAAATTTAAAAATACTGCCTACTTTATTTCCTAATAAAACTGCCTGGAGAAAAAATTAAATTATTCTCAATAGATATTATATTTGAAAAAGAACAAAAAGTATGTAGGTGGGTATCTGGGTACACATGTACCTACCTAAATAAAAAATATTGAAATATCTCAACATTGCTTTGCTATTTTCGCGTAGAAAAAGTGAAAAGTAGCAACGTTGCTACAATTTAAAATCCTTAAACCACCAAATATACAAAATTTGAAAGAAAAAATTTAAAATAAATTCAATAATAACCTATACATGCATGTATATCCATATACATTCTTGCTTAAAATTCATGTATACGGCAATAGCCTTGATATAATTTATCACAAATAAGCCATAATAAAGATTGGAAACCTTCGTACGTTTCACCACCAAGACCCATTTGTTTACATTGTTGTATTTGTAGCTTTGAAACTCTATCCATGAATAGATGGGAAATCGAAAAGCAAAACAAAAACAAATTACTAGGGCTGTGTTGTCTATGTGTCTATAGGAAGAGGAACAGAAAAGATTCTTGCGTGCGTTTTTATCAATGTGTCTACTGGAAGAGGAACAGAAATGTTACTTGTGTACGTGTATCAGCTTGTAGGCAAATGTCAAATGAAAGCAGAGATTTCTGGTCTTTAAGTTATTAGTTTATGATTTATTTATGCCCACCATATTTTAAAGGTTGCCATGACAAAAACAGCTTATTCGGTTTTCTACCTTACCCTCTATACAGTTGTCAGAACTAGTAAGTTTCGACCGTCTCCCTTGCTTTTTTTCGTATTTGCCTCTACATTTGCTTCTTCCACATCAACAATTCAATATCAAGAAAAAAGAAACTAGCGCCCCCATCGACGGAACTACTGGCTAAAAAATTCTGTCTCATAGTAGTACTACAGGTTTCATATACAAAGGTTCGACTGTATTTGAAGTGAAGAAATAACCGAATTCTAAATATTTTTAAAACTAAATTCTAAAGATAAACCGAGAGCTACTAGATCGAGTTTTAAATTGATTTTAGAACTTTGTCAAGAAATTAGCCGTTAGACTTTTAATAAATAGTATTAAAATTAAAATACATTCCCGTGTTTCATTTAATTGTTGTTGAAAGTGATCTCCTGCGATCACATAAAATATATATTTTTTTACATGAAAAATCGGAAACGAAATTACGTTGAGTGATCGACAATTTAACTCTCCGCTAATAGGTTACAAGAATCCTCTTGGACAATTTCAAGCCTATAACCAATAAATTAAAAAAATCCATAATACATATTATAGACGCAAATACAAACCAATGACACAAAATCAAACTTAAAGGGGAACTGTCGCTGTTGAAACTATGAAAAAATAGTTGGATTTTTGTCGCCTTTTTTTGTTTTTAATTCTCTGAAACCTTATAAACTTTTCTTTTCGCACATTGTGATCCTTTTTAGTTCCGAAAAACCAAAATAAGTTACAACTAGACTTTTTAATTTTTTCAGTTGTTAAAATATCAAAACCACAGAAGAGCTCAGCAAGATCTAATATGGAAATTGAGTGTTGGCTAATTCCTTATATTTACTTACCTTACATAAGTAGTTAATATTTATCTACTTACTTTACAAAAGCCTCCTCAGGAATTGGTGGGCTCCAAAGGCGTTCCAAGGGTAATTGCATCAAATTGAATATTTGAACTAAGAACTTGTATCTCTTCTGTTCCCAGTCTGGATGGGATTCCAAATCAGGGGCGTTCTTTTTTCCTTTTTTCATATTTCCAGATTGAGCTTGTGTGATGATAACATGATCAATAGCTTTGACTATATTAACAAAAAGATACATTGTCATTTTGGTAAGATTCAAATAAGAATTCCGATCGTGTGCTCCGGAGTTGGTATCAGTGGTCGACAAGAATTGCGACAGCTTTTGACCCATTTTATCGGCGGTAATGAACAGCAAGTCAAAGCTTCTCATAAGATAAACAACCTGCATTGTTGCAGCATTCTCTAGCACCGAGAAGAACGTATCGAAATTATCGAATATGTAAAAAGGATCGCCTCCACCTGTGATAGCCTTTCTACATTCTAAACAAAAATTATTAACATATTTGAAATCCTGGCAACAGTTTCGTTTAATTTGGCGGCATTTCTCACCTTTTAATTGATCTGGAATATCGTTTGGGGAATAAACATGTTTAACATAATAATTATCTCCTTCTGAATTTAACAAATCCGAATTTGAACTTGGAATAACAAATTGGAAATTCATTGCAAAAGAATATTTTTTTCTTATAACATAAAAACAAAAACCGATGCCTGAGCTTGGTTTTGTTTGTTGGCTCTGGTTTTGCAGTTGTTTTTGGAAATTTTTAATAGAGAAGGCAAACCGTCAAATTAAAATAGATGTCAAAAAGTCAATGTACAGGCAAGTTCAAAAATTTGAAATGGAGGCATTCAGGGCGACAGGCAATGTTGAGCACGTTCGATGATAAATAAAATATTTCGATTCTTGTGTTGTAATATCTTGGAGGGAAAAGAATGTTATACTATAGCCCAGAGGGTCAATTCCCGATCTGTGAAGATGTGAAGTGATAAATTTTATCACGCTTTCACGTCTAATTCGATTCTCGATTCGTGAAAAAGTGAAGTTAAATGCCAAACATTTTTCATATGATAATTTTTTTATCACAGTCAATTGTTTTGTGAAGAAAATGTTTCTAATCGAATATTAAGAAGAAAAACAGGATTTGGCACATGACAAGTAAGCAAGCATTATATTTATACACAAATATATTTTGGTTATAAGTTATATTTGTGTGTATTCGAGTAAATAACGAAATTGTTAAATCAACAGATTCACAACAGCCGACGCGACGATGGTGCTCATTTGGGAATCCTGAACAGCTTATGGATGTCGTGTCGTCTCCTGTTGGACACTGCCTCCACGACGCCGATGCAGCACAGTGAAACACTGATGATTTTCTTTAATTAAAATATAATTTTATTGGACTCCGACTTGTTCACAGAGAGTGGTCGGCACACTGGCGTTGTTACAGTTAATATTCGTTTTTATTTATTTTAGAATTCCTTTTGCAACTCGTTTTATTAAATTTAACATTACTCTCAAGTATTCGAGTGAATTAAGAAAAAGATATTTTTAGGCCGGCTGCGAATGACTTTGATTGTTGCTGTCTGAAATTGGAATGCCGCCACACCCATGTATGACAGCAGTTAATTAATTGTGGTAGTAGATTTTGAGGCGGCTGCATTCAGCCGATGCTGTGGTGAGTTCTGTATTTACACGTACGCTACATCACTCCCTCGCCAGTTGAGTGCAAGGGTCCTTGCTACCAACGATATCTGCTTGGTCGTAAAATAGCACGCCCTGTTCGCGTTATTTGATCGGGTTCTGCGGACGTGTGGCTTGGAATACTAGCAAACGAAACTTTTTTTACTACCGTTGGTGGTGGCTTGCTCCGATCAATAATATGGTCGGCTTCTGCTTCCGTAAAGCACGGTTTCAACCGGTCAATTCCGATGGTTGATTCTTTGCCGTTAATGAGAATTTTAAAAACTTTATCGTCGCGACTGAGGACAACGAACGGCCCGTCGTATGGCTGCTGCAAAGGCTTACGTACCGAGTCGACTCTGACAAAAACACGAGTGCAATGTTTGAGTTCTTTAAAAACAAAAGGTTTGTGATTACAGTGACGTGAAGGCGCGGATGGACGAACGTTTTCAAAATGACGGTGTAATTCCTTGATGAACTCGGACTGCGGAACGATTGCATTGTTAGCAACGAGAAAGTCCGAAGGTAACCGAATGTTTTGCCCGAATACTAACTCAGCGGCGCTAGCTTCGAATTCCTCGCGAAATGTTGCTCTCAATCCCATTAGTACGTGTGGAAGTCTTTTAGACCATTGCACATCATTGTGGCATTTGAGTGCTGCCTTGAGAGTGCGGTGCCAACGCTCTAAGAAACCATTCGCTTTGGGGTTGTACGCTGTGGTTCGGTGGTGTTCGATGCCGAGACGTTTGCAGAGTTCGTTGCACAAACTGGACTCGAATTGCGAGCCTTGATCTGTTACGACAACGGAGGGTATTCCGTAACGCGAAAACCAATTGGTGAACAATGCGTTCGCGACTGTTTCTGCCGTAATGTCGGGAATCGGAATTGCTTCCGGCCATCTGGTGTATCTGTCAATTGCTGTAAGCAAGTAGCGAAAACCTTCGGAGGGTGCAAGAGGTCCGACTAGGTCGACATGAATTTCGTCGAAACGCTTGGAGACTGGAGGAAATTTTCCTATCGCACTCCGAACGTGCTTTGAAATTTTTGACTTTTGACAGGCTATACAAGCTCTTGCCCAAATACGACAATCTTTATTTATTCCTGGCCAGATAAACTTTCTAGTCATTGCTTTGACTGATGACCGTACACCTTGATGTGCTAACCCATGAATGGTTTCGAAAACCGATTTTCGAAAAGGTTGTGGTATGAATGGGCGAGGCACTTGGCATGAGGTGTCACATACAATTGATTGCGTTGAACCGGGGATTTTGAGACTTTCGAAACGCAAAGACGAATCCGAAGAGCGCAAATCATGCAGCTCTTGGTCATTTGCCTGGGCCTTAGCGATGGTCTGATAGTCTATTTGCGTCGGCAACGAAATCTCTTCGAGTCGCGAGAGTGTGTCGGCAACTACGTTTTCGGATCCGGGAATGTATTTGATGTCCGTTGAAAACTGACCGATTAAATCGAGATGCCGAAGTTGACGAGGTGAAGCTTTGGATGGCTTTTGACGAAAAGCAAAAGTTAGAGGCTTGTGATCGGTGAAGATTGTGAACGATCGCGCTTCCAGAAAATGTCGAAAGTGCTTGATGGAAAGATAAACAGCTAATAATTCTCGATCATAAGTGCTGTAGCCGCTTTGAGTACGATTCAGCTTACCTGAGAAGAAGGAAAGTGGTTGCCAAGCCACTTTGTTCCATTGTTGCAACACGCCTCCGACCGCGCGATCTGAAGCATCAACACAGAGCGAATATTTAGTGTTTGGAATCGGAAAAGCTAATAAAGCTGCTTGACAAAGAGCTTCCTTGCAGCGTTGAAATGCGTCGGTTGTTTCGGATGACCATTTGATAACCGTTTTGTCATTTTTCTTCTTTTTGCCTTTAAGTAGCTCGGTTAATGGAAGCAGAATGAAAGCTGCCTTGGGAATGAATCGCCGATAGAAGTTCAGCATTCCCAAGAACCTCCTAAGCTCGGACAAAGTTTTCGGAAGCTTGCACTTAGCAATTGCTTCTACTCTGTCAGGAGATGGCCTAACACCCTCAGCTGAAATAAGATGTCCCAGAAATGAGACATTGGTCTTGGCGAAATTGCACTTTTCTGTGTTTATTACCAGGCCGTATTTTTCTAGGCGTTGAAAAAGAGTTTTTAGGTGACAGAGGTGTTCTTCCAAATTCGTGGAAGCGACCAAGATGTCGTCAATGTATGTGAAACAGAACGGAAGGTCTCGAAGGATGGAGTGCATGAAGCGCTGAAAAGTTTGGGATGCATTCCTCAAACCAAATGTCATCCTAGTAAATTCGAAAAGCCCGAATGGAGTGGTGATTGCTGTTTTGGGAATGTCAGCTTCATCGATGGGAATCTGATGATAAGCGCGCACAAGATCGATTGTCGAAAAGACTGTTTGGCCATGTAGCTGATGAGCGAAATCCTGGATGTGCGAGATGGGATAGCTATCGGGTACCGTAGCCGCGTTGAGCGACCGATAGTCGCCACAGGGTCTCCACTCGCCATTCTTTTTAAGCACAAGGTGCAAAGGTGTGGCCCAGGGACTGCTACTTGGCCGACATATGCCTTGTTGCAATAAGAATTCGAATTCCTTCTGGGCGATCTTAAGCTTGTCTGGAGGAAGACGACGAGGCTTGTTGTTAATTGGTCGTGTAGACCCGGTGAGAATGACGTGCTTGACGTTGTGTTGAATTGGGCGAATGAAAATATTTTCTCTTGACACTATGTTGTGTTGCTTAATTAATCGATGAATGCTTTCGTCGATTGAGCCATGCGCTAAAACCGATAGCGTTTGCGTTACGCCTTGCTTGAGTTTGCCTGAAGAAAGTGAGTTGGACTGAGGATCGACAAGCCGACCGTTTTTTAAGTCCACTAAAAGGCCGTAATTTCTTAAAAAATCTGCGCCTAAGATAGGTTTGCTTACATTCGCATAAATGAAAACCCACGAAAATTTTCGACGTAAACCTAGATTTAATACCAGTCGTACGCGACCGTATGTTGCTACCGCGGAGCCATTGGCGGCGAAAAGATGACCTGCTTTGGGGTGACGTCTTCTGATTGCCGCGGTCGCGGGAACAACCGAAACGTCCGCCCCGGAATCGACTAAAAAATTCAATTGGTTCATCGAGTCTCGAATGAATAAGCGGCAACTTGAAAATGTAATGCCCGTCTCGCAAGCCGCTAACGATTGGGCAATTAGTTTTCCGAAACATTACGATTTCGGTTATTGAAACTGCATGGCGGATCGCACTTGAGAGCCCGCGTGCCAAAACGTTGATGATACCAACATAACTGCCGATTGTATTGATTTCGATTAAAATTCGGTCGTGGAGACGATGACCTTTCTCTTCTAGGCCGCTGATTAAACTGTCGACGCAGAGCTTCCACTTCGAGTCGCAACTCCTCGAAGGGCGAAATTTCTTTTTTACCGGACGTACTGGCGCCGTTGGTATTGGCTACTGAAAAAACTTCGTTGGAATTCGAAACAAGACTAACGATTTTATCTGCTGTTCGACCGAGAACATCTAAATTTTCTGTTGAGCATGACAAAATGGCTTGAGCTGTTGCTGGCAGGCGTTGCAGCCATAAACTTCTTAGGATAGACTCTGGAAATTGATTACCAGCTAGCGCGCGCATGTCTCTTAGAAGCTCACTGGGTTTCTTATCACCCAACGCGGTATCGTGTAGTAGTTTTTGCAACCGAACGTCCTCTGATTCGATGAGGCGAGCAAGAATCGTCGTTTTTAAATGATCATACAAACCGCTTACCGGCGGATTCAATATTATATCTCTACACAAGTTGACTGTACGCGTATCTAACAAACCGAGTGCCGTGAAATATTTCGAGCTATCCGACCTAACATTCGCGACCGCGAACTGCCCTTCCAATATCCTAAACCACACGTCCGGATTTTCCGGGCAAAAAGGCAAATTCTTTAAAGCCAAAGCACTTACTTGAGCGACTGGAAGTTCTCCTCCGCTCCCTGCACCACTGGCGAAGCCTGATGAGCTTCGGTTGTCAGCTGCACCTTGCTGAGAGCCCGCATCGTCATTCAATGAATCCGGCATTCCAACCTCGGAGAGCTGCGAACTGCAAATGTGCAAAAGAAAAAAAAATTATTGACTCGACAAAAAAAAAGAAAAAAAATCGAAATGCTACACGAATAAATGATTTTTAGAAGAGCTGCAAAAGGTTAGTTAATTTATTCTTTTTTTAAAAGAAACATTAGAAAAAATGATTGGAAAAAATACAATTGAGCGAGATGCGCTAAAAAATTTGATAAAAAAAATATCGAACTTGCAGCGAGAGGCGTTACAGTTCGTGTACATATATACGAAAACAAATGATGTCTGTTGCTGCTGGTTGCCCGTTGCTTGACTACAAAACGGTTGCTGTGTAGGTCTGCATTGGCAGTATCGAACGATACAGCGGCACTTCTTGCTGCGCCCACGCACCGTTGTCGGCACACAAAAAAAATTTACTGTTTGCTTGTTTTTTCTTGTTTTCTTGAGAGGCCGAATGGATTTCCGTTTGCTTGCTGTTGCCTGTGCTGAACTACAGCTACTGTTGACACTCGCAAATTTTACTGTTTGCTTGCTGTTACCTGTGCTGAACTACAGCTACGGTGGACACTCGCAAATTTTACTGTTTGCTTGCTGTTGCCTGTGCTGAACTACAGCTACGGTGGACACTCGCAAATTTTACTGTTTGCTTGCTGTTGCCTGTGCTGAACTACAGCTACGGTGGACACTCGCAAATTTTGCTGTTTGCTTGGTTTTTTTGTTTGCTTGCTGCTGCCTGCGCTGAACTACAGCTACTGTGGACGCTCGCACGCCCGTTATGAATGTGCTGTCGTGGAGTTTGAGGTGCTGTTTCGGTGTGCTGAGATGACGCTATCACGTCGGGGTCACCAGTTTGGGAATCCTGAACAGCTTATGGATGTCGTGTCGTCTCCTGTTGGACACTGCCTCCACGACGCCGATGCAGCACAGTGAAACACTGATGATTTTCTTTAATTAAAATATAATTTTATTGGACTCCGACTTGTTCACAGAGAGTGGTCGGCACACTGGCGTTGTTACAGTTAATATTCGTTTTTATTTATTTTAGAATTCCTTTTGCAACTCGTTTTATTAAATTTAACATTACTCTCAAGTATTCGAGTGAATTAAGAAAAAGATATTTTTAGGCCGGCTGCGAATGACTTTGATTGTTGCTGTCTGAAATTGGAATGCCGCCACACCCATGTATGACAGCAGTTAATTAATTGTGGTAGTAGATTTTGAGGCGGCTGCATTCAGCCGATGCTGTGGTGAGTTCTGTATTTACACGTACGCTACACTCATTCCCGCGACAGATCGTTGGAAACTACCCATTGCAAAAAAATGCAGAGAACTTAACCATATTTAAATGGCACTTATAAGTTGAGTGTTTTTCAATAATGCTCTCAATTCGCGTATTAAATCTATGCATAAATGTTTTGGGAATCTATAAAGTTCAGTTAAGTGCTCCTAGTTGTAACTTCGAATAGATTCTGCGCATCTCGAAGGGAAAGCCTCAATATCCTCACATGAAAAAATAATAAATCTTACTCAAAACAGAGATACTATTGAATATAATATAAAACATACAATTGTTAAGTACGACGTCCTTTATTAATTTATTAAACGAATTATTATTCCGGACATTATTCTTAAGCAAATTTAGAAACTGAAATGAAATATATACCTTTCCCAACAAAAAATCTAATCAGAAATGAGAGAATTTATCATTTAGTACTTTTTAGTACAAATTTTATCACAATGAGTTCTAGAATCGCATTAGGCGTGTGCGTGAAGTTGGAAAATGATAAACCTCTGTGAAAACTGAAATGATATTTTTTTTATCACTTCATAATTTCACAGATCGGGAATTGACCCCCAGTACTCATTTCGGGAAAAATATTATTTCTCATACATTTTGTTCCCAGAACAAAATTGTATCTCTAATTTTTCTCGACCCAGTACTTACTTCAACGCAACATAAGAATCTTTGTTTCGAACTGAAAATACAAAAATCTCCACTTAATTTTTCCAAGACAAACAAATTGTTATGTTTGATGTAAGTAGTGCCTTTTATTATAACCTCATCTCGTATCCCCGCCTAGCCTTTGCAATATTAAAAGATATAAGAAAGTAGGTATATGACCAGAAAAAATGATTGGAAAAAGTGCGTAGGTAAATTAGTTGCAACAATCAAATCAAAAGCTGATTTCAGTTAGGCAGTAGCGTAGCTATAATGACAATTAGTAGGAACAATGTAAATAAATTAAGAAAAATCAATGAGCTTTAAAATTGAAAGATCGAAGCTGAAAAAATCGATAAATCAGTATCGAAACGGGACTAGTAATATTTTTGCACATATATACATATATATATTTCATTGATTTTACATAATGTATGTATAATGTATATTGAAAACGCTTACAAGCACTCACACGAACTTGCGTTATTTTTTTTAAATGTTGTTTAATCTTTAGCGTTATTTTTCTCATTCATTGTAAATGCTTTGAAATCGATATATACTATTTCATATTATTACATCATATTATATATGACATTTTCTCATTATAAATCTGTTTTTTTTAAACATAACTCAACATGAAATTAAGAGCGAATCAAATTAAACAAGCATTATTTCTTTAAAAACAGTCACCAACATTTTAATATCATCAGTGACTGTGTTCTTATTTTCACCTACTAAACATTTCTGAGATACGCTTCTGTTCTCATTTGAATGGAATGTTTATCTCTACACCTTCAAAATTTTGCTTGAGAAAAAATATGTGAGATAAGATTTGCGTTTGCTCGAACTGAGTACTATGCCTGAAGCTAGAATTACACGGATATCGTGTTGACTCGCTGATGTCACCGAAATGCGTCTTTTATGTCCAGTTGTACAAACGTGGTTCAACTTGAAAATTTTAGCTCACCAATTTCAACTATGGTTCATGTTACAATATACTTTAACCTTAAAATATCATTAAACATTAGTTAATCCGCCAAAATCCAGAGTTAAAATTACTGCACCACGGATCAAGTATTTAAACCAAATTTATTCGACTGGCTTGACTTGGGGCTAATCTCATGAGCCTGTATGACTATCTGTGGTATCTTAAGAGAAAGAGAAACAATCTATCTTGCTTGAAATCTTAATAGCGACTGAAGTTTATTTTATTACATATATAAGTCTTAAATCTAGGTTTAAACATTTTGTTAAAGGTCGCGTTCCCATTTATGCCCACATTCTATTATATAACATAATAAACCTATATGAAATATTACACAACATCCATCCTCACTTCGTCATCTCGCTCTAACCATAAAGTGCGAGAATGGGACTTTCATTCGGCTCATACACGGCAAAATAAATCGCTTATGAACACCATCCCTGTGCTTATTTCAAAAACTCGATGTCGCGTTAAGAGTCTATGAGGGCACAAATTTCGCAAGCGGGAATTTTCTCTGTGTACACACAAAATCGGGTTCACATACATACTTGTGATTCCACTAGAGTGAGATTCAATTTGCTTGACAGATAACGCGTATCCTATGTATAGGCAAATTTATTCGTCCATATTTAGAGAGTTAATAAGCAAAATCGAAAGAAAATTACCAAAAAACACATTTTTGCAGGTTGTAAGAAATGAATACACTTTAGTAGTTTGGCCAAAAAAACGAAATAATTTTCGGCAATGCAAGCGGAGTATTACTATTTATAAGAAAATTAGGAACTTAATCCGAAAAACAAAATTTCTGAACGCTTTCCAATTGCTGTCACTTTTTTTTTGCTTTTAAACAGCTGAGTGTGAAATGTCAAAAATTTTTGAAACTGATTTTGGAAACTAGCCATATTCCATATTACAAATTTTATACATCTATAAATATCCTCGAATTATAAACTTAATTATGTTACCCTCAGAAATTATAATAACCGAAAAAGGAAAATTAACAGAACAAGATTTCAATTTAATAGCTCAAGCTCAAGATGAGTTTAACAAGTATGCAAATCGCTGATCTTAAAAAAGTTGGCTTCATCCTTTATCTTTTTCACAGACAGTGCTATGACAAATGCTTGGAAACTCTTCAGCTGTTGGAGCAGTCAATGGGGAATATATTCAAAATTCAACACAATAAGTGCATAGCTGAGTTTTATAAAAATGATTTTACGAATCACAACAAACTTTTGCAAATGCTCGAGAACGAATCAACTGAGGTGAGTTAGCTTTGACTATTTGTTTCGTTATACATTCTGCTTTCCATTCATTTCACCTTTTGTAAGTTTTGTAGGGAACTGTCTTAAAAATACTTGATCCTCAGCCGCGAATCTGCATTCTCTGTCGGTATTGACTATAGTAGTTCTAAACCACACTTATATTTTCCCTTTCACTTTTTGAAATCCTTAGTAATTATCTTCCTTAGATATGCCTTCATATTGACGTGGCATCCATGTATATTACAGAAAATAAAAATATATATTTCCAGCGACAACTAAAAGTTATCAAGCTTCTATTGATGAATTGAAAAATCATGTAAAAATTTGGTTCTTTGAGGTCTTTCTAGCTTGTTTGAACTTATTCCGGTTTTCCTCAGTTGGGGGCTTTATAGCATCGGAAACCTACCTCTCTTAACCTGATAACCGGATCGAACCACGAGTTTTCTTTTGGTTGGATGCTTTTGGTTTTGTTCGGTATAAAAGCTTTCACCCCCTTAAGAATTATGTTTGTAATCATATCAGCGTCATGGAGTCAACCGTCACTATCAAGGAAGCATAGTAACCAGTTAGATCCTGAAGAAATTATTCATGCCGTCCCAGTTGGCTTTTTTATGTTTATATTCATATCAGCGTCATGGAGTCAACTGCACTATCGAGGAAGCATAGTGACCAGTTAGATCCTGAAGAAATTATTCAGGCCGTCTCAGTTGGCTTTGCTTTCTCGTATTGCCATACAATCCTCTTAGGAATGCTTTCTTTAACTGAGAACTTTGAGCACGAGAAATTGGCTGATATGACACAATGGTCCGATGTGCCTACAGGCGATAACACACTAGTATATTTACCAGGTATAGAGGTAAGAAACAAAACAAGTGTTAGCGGAGTGACCTGCAATGTCCGGTATTTTTGTTGTCTCAGTAACCAGCCGAGTCAGATTATTCACCTCAGCAAAGAGCTCAACATACCTTCCTTCGGAAAGCGTACCCACTTGGAATTGTGTACATCGAAATCGCTCGTAACAACGATTTTACTGTGCGGATATTAGGAAAAAATTCTTTGTATAGATTCAGACAGCGTAGTCAAATTACTGCCCAAACCTGGGCTACGATAAATTAAGCATGTGTGAATGATGTGCATGAACCACATGAAGTTAAAATTTGTAAGGTGTTTTTTATACAATACAATATATACTGCCCGTTTGCTGATACCGAATCATAAATATTTATGTTCAACTTAAAATGCTTAAGGGCTACTTTTTCCTCTGCGTAAACTGCCACATAAGTTTTTAAGTAGAACTTAACCTTCATACGGTCCTCAAAGTTACTAACGTATAAGAGGTCAAATTTGACCCATTAGTGTTATTTTAAAATTTATATATAAAATATGGTTTATGTTTAAATATTTTTAATGAAAATAAATGCCATTTAAGTTTATATTTTATTATTTTATTTCAATTTCAAACATGTATGTTTTACATTTTAATCTTATTTGTACTTTTATAAATCTTTTATTGAATATTGAAAAATGAAAATATATGCAGTTATTACAATTTGTAAGCAAAGTGATAGTCGTAGAATGATGCTAACATATAAATTTATCGCAAATGCTCTGTCCGACTCCATTCAAAGAATTGTTTCCCATTATCCTCGCACTGAAATCGTCGTTACGGGCGATTTCAGTGTACACAATTCTAGCTGGCTCCGCTTTTCGACAACACCAAAAGGAAGGTATGTCGAGGTCTTTGCTGAGTTAAACCAACTGACTCAGCTTGTTGACGAGCCGACACGAATCCCTGACGTTACAGGGCAAAGCGTCAAAACTCTTAACTTGTTTCTTACCTCTGACCCTAATAAATACACTGTAAGTGTATTATCACTTCTAGGCACATCAGACCATTGTGTCATATCTGCAAATTTCTCATGCCAACACCTGCCAGTAAGAGAACCGTTTGGCAATATGAGAAAGCCAACTGGGACGGTCTAAATAACTTCTTCAGGAACTTTAACTGGTCACTATGCTTCCTCGATAGTGACGTAGACTCCAGCGCAGATATGATAACAAATTTAATTCTTCACGGAATGAGAAATTTTATTCCGAATAGGGTGAAATCTATCAAACCGAAAGAAAATGTATGGTTTGATTCGAGCTGGAAGAGGTTATTAGGGTTAGAGAAGTAAGTTTCCGGAATTATAAAGCCAACCCCACCGAGGAAAACCGGAAAAAGTTTCAAACAAGACTTGTAACTTTCAATTCGTGGAACCAAATTTTTGCATGACCAAAAATTAAGGCAAAAATACTACAATTTCCCAAAGGTACTCGTAGTAAGAATGTTTGGTCATTTGTAAAAAAAACATTCGAAATTCAACTTCGTCTTCGATTCCAACGCTCGTCTTTAATGACATCCCTTTTGTCAGCTCTCTTGAAAAAGCCAATTTGCCTGCAGCGCAGTTCGCTGTTAATTTGACGCTGCCAGAAAGTGTTATGACTCCTCCTGTACTTGAAAGCGTAAACGATTTTATGGGACGAATCTTCTTTCGTACTCGTGCAGTTGCTAGAGTCCTCAAAGACCTTGATTTACACAAACCGCTCGCCCGGATAGTATCCCTCCCATCGTTCTGAAGAGGTGTTCTTCAACCACTGCGTAAGCTTTTCCATTTAGACCTATTCTACAGGTCTATTACCAAGTGAATGGAAAACAGCATTTGTCCAGCCTGTCCCTAAAAAAGGCGAATCTTCTTCACCCTCTAATTACCGTCCAATTGCACCTACGTCCCTTCTTTCCAAGGTCATGGAAACGCTGATTAATTATCAGCTTAAGAAATATCTTTAAGAACGAAAGCTCCTTAATGACCGGCAGTATGGCTTTCGTAGCAATAAGTCCACTGGTGATCTGATGGTATATCTCACCGAACAGTGGCACAAATCTTTACATCGTTTTGGAGAAAGTAAGATTATTGCACTTGATATTTCAAAAGCATTTGATAGAGTTTGGCATCAAGCTCTCTTATCGAAAATGCGTGCATTTGGTATCGTTGAATCTCGTATTCGTTGGATTAGAAATTACCTTTCGGACCGCTCAATACAAGTTGTATTGGACGGTTTCAAGTCTGATATTCACAAAATAAGCCCCATGGCTCCGTATTGTCTCCGACCCTTTTTCTCATTTTTATTAATGATCTCTTATCTGGAACTTTTAATCTAATTAATTGTTTTGCTGACGATAGTACTCTCATTGTTCTTTGGATGTGCAACTGCAACGGCAGCGTATGATAGCTCACTAAATTCCGATCTTGACAGCATTGTCCAATGGGGAATAAAAAACCGTGTAGAATTTAATGCTTCAATGCTGTTTTCTGTCGTTAAAGCAGAACCCACCTCCCATGCCCCTATCCATGAGCGGCACTTGCATTGAAGAAAACGATCAGCTTTCAGTCCTTGGCATGTGCATCACAGACCACCTCTTGTGTAATGAACACATATTTGATGTCGCCAAAAACGCTGCAAAATGTTTGGGCTTTCTTCGAAGATGCAAGAAATTTTTTCGCCGTCTGATCTGGCTGTAATCTATAAGGCCTTCGTTCGTCCAAAGCTGGAGTATAACTCGCACACTTGGGCAAGAGCTCCCAAAACTCATCTGAGTCTCTTAGATAGAATTCAAAATAGAGCTTTAAGAATGATTGGCGATAGAACTATAGTGGATACATTTAAATCTCTTGAACATCGTCTTAATGTTGCATGTATTTCGCTATTTTATCCCTATTTTTATAAAAAGTGTTCTAGCGAAGTAGCCAGATGTATTCCTCCCCCTAAACAATTCAACCGTAATAATCGCGCTTCTAGGAATGCTCATCAGTTTACCCTTGAGCCCAAATTCGGATGTACTGTGAAGTACAGAGATTCTTTCTTTAGTCGTACAACACGTATGTGGAATGCTTTACCAGGCTCTATTTTTCCCCCTCGTTTTGACATTCTGAACTTCAAAACTAATGTACATCGGTATCTCCTTTTTAATCCTTCCCTATTTTCCTAAAGCTCGCACTGTGCTTGTCATCTTAAGGGTAGCCAAAACCCCTTTAGTGCGGGTTTATTATAAAAAAAAAAAAAAAAAAAAAAACTAAACCTGTCTTATTATCTGTTTTTGAACATAACTGACATTGGCTTCTGTTTGTTGTTTTCCTTCCTGTACTGTTTTCCGTCTGATTTGATGAAGAAGGTTGTGTATCGTTTTGAGATGCACCTCGTATTTTGTATGCGATTTCAAGGGAAAAAGGGGTTCGGGGTAGAGTTTGCCGTTTTTTATGTAGGGAGTAACAAGCTGCATACCCAGATTTTCCAAAAAGTAACGGCGCTTAGCAAGACAGTTTTCTCTCCAGGCATGGATAACCGATTTGAATAGGACAAAGCATTGTAAGCTGATATATGGACCATATTACTGAACACCACTTGAGGCCATCGCTTAGTCTATCTTTTGCCTTTTAAGTGTAGCAAGTTACGGCTTTATCTAATGTGTCTACGCCCACCATTACATTTGTTGTAATCTAATATTATAGCTGTTTTTTTATCTGCGCGATTACTTATTCTCGAGTCATGATGAAATGTGCTTAGAAGATTCACAGCTTTATTTTTTTTTTTGGAATGTAAGACACGATATCCCTGGTAAAGGCAAAATTTGTTGAAAAAATTGGTCTTCCTTTTACACTTACTATTTCTGGTGGTAATTCTGGCTTGTTTCTGCGTATTGTTTCAACGAGTGTAAATTGTTTCTCTAGCAATATATGTCCCAGTTGATAAGATGTGAAAAAGTTATCGGTCGTAATATTATGCCCCTTTAGTCCTTCAACCAAATCAAGAACTACACGCATATATCATCATTTCTTTGAGGTGTGCTTCCGAGTTTCTTGCCTGTATAAGGTTGAATATTTCAAGCATAGCTCGTTGCAGAATCACAAAGTATCCAAAACTTGATTCCGTACTTCGCCAGCTTTGATGGAATGTATTGTCGGAAAGGACATCTCCCTCTAAATGCTACCAGTTTTTTTTTTTTTTTTTATAACTTTGCACGAGCTTAAGGGATTATGAATACCCTTTATATGTTTTTCTTAACACAGCGCGGGCATCTGGTGGAAGAAGAGAAAGAAGAATAGGAAAGATGTGTGGCGCGATGTTCTGAGACTAGAACTGGTTGTTGTCTCAGATTTATCTCCAGGGATGGCGGCTGAACTAATGCCGAGAGAATTACCGTGTCTTATGTATTCATTTCCTTTATAATTCGCATTATTTTATTTATTTCGCTGTCATATTTTATGGGTATGCTAGGTTACTCAATCACATGTTGTTAGTGTTACGCCTAAACAGCATGTAATGAGCAACAACAGCAACTTATTTTATGACAATTTGTAGAATTGTTTTTAATGGAATATAAGAAGACAAAGACAACGGCAGGAATCGAACCAGCAACCACGAGGTTGACAGGCGAGCACACAACTATCGCGCCACGGCCACCCCCATCTATGCAACATTTTCGGATGGGTTGTAAAGCTTCGGTAAAATCTGAACCAAATGATTCCACAACTCACGTATAGGAGCAAATTTGTCTAACAAACGTCGTTCACTTCAAATTTCTCTGTTATCGAACCTGATAACTCTTGATAGTTTTTTGAAAGTCTTCAGTGACATAGTTGCTGCAAATATTGGCATTCCTCTTTCAGAGTCCCATAAACTTTCAGAGCTTTCGTTATTTGATCGAAAAACACCAACCAATAAAAGAATTCCAATGAAAGCTAACAGTTCAGTGCTGTCAATATCAATCCATTCTTCATCAAATATGCGTTTACCCTGAATGTTTATATAAGCTAATATAATTAGGACCAAAGGAGGTGGAAAGAATAATTCTTCTGCTGTGATTCTTGAGGACGAATAACGTGTCACTCCTGGCAACAAGTTTTTTATGTTTTCCCTCGAGGCTCTTCCGGCACTGTTTTCAAGGAGCTTTTTGGAATAAGTTATTAGGCCATTTTTTTACTTCATTATTTCGACAGGAACAAATAAATTTCCACCCTCACTAGAATTGATATCCGATGAATCAGGCTCCTCAACAAGATCTTCGAATTCAGAACATGATTCTTCCTCATCCGACACTCTCACAGAAAATTCACTTTCACTATCACTCATTTTCAAATTCCAACTTGCAACCAAAAGCATGTGCTAGTCACTAAATGTCAATAAAATTCTATAAAAGCACCGTTAGTAAAACAATGAGAGCGCACAACAATAATTGAGTACAAAAAATTAAAAAAAAAATTCAACTGACTTCCTTTTATACAGTAAGGTCAATTTTGACCCAAGGTCCGCGAACGTAAAAAAGTCTGTACGTCCTAAAACAAAAGATATTTTTATAATATATTGATTTCAAAACTTAAGAAAAAGCCATGAAACATCAAGTTTCATTAAAAAAATAGTTGTAGAGAAAACTTTATTTCTTTCCTAAAATGGGTCAAAAATAACCCGAGGATCCCATAAAGGTTAAATGCTTAAGTTGTGTATCAGCAAACGGACCTTAGTATTATATTTATTTGGACTTTTTGAATAATTGGTTCAAAATAGCTTTTAACGACCATTAGTTCCCAAAATTTGCGTTTCGCCCTGGCGATCTCACTTGGACTCATCAGTCGGCTAGTGAGTGCCTTACCAATACGCACTTTTTGTTAAGATGAGTTCAACTTACATGGATTTTTGACAAAAAAAAAAACGATGGGCCAGACATAGCTTCTAAGCAGCTTGGTCATGGTTCAATACACACAAGAAGAAGACACAAGAAGTTTTTTCTTTTTTTTTCAGTCGATCTCGTACTGTGGAGGTGTTAACACATTTTCGGCTTCCCAGTTTTATGCAAATTAAATTTCGGGTGTGAGTTTAAGTGTAACATTAAATCAACTTTTCTCAAGTGGTGCAGTAGCACAAAGGTAGAGTGGCCGACCCAGAATCCGAGGGCCGCCAGTTCGATTCCCAGCCGGGCATCAGAACTTTGCAAGCTTTTTTTCACAACCGTGAAGTGGAAAACTTTATGGGTTGGGAAAACGAGCAAAGGAGGAGGAGTTTAAGCACCGGGGCATCGAAAGGTGTCCTAGGGCCAATAAGCCCAGCGATAGCATCAGCTGAGGGAACATCGAAAGATGTTCCACTTACAAGCAGTGATTCTGCAGCAACAACATCAACAGCAATAACAACAACGGCAACATCATGCGATGCTAATCAGAAGCGCAGAAAGAGGATCAAGTGGTCAAGCGGTCCTTTTGAAGGGCATAGATTCCTGCACGGAACCACAGGTGCTCTTATATGAACTCCGGCAAAAAGCGAATGACGATCTCGACTTTATCGGGGTCAAGCCGTTCGCTACAGTTAGAGCTAGGCGGGAGAAGCGGAGTCTTCCCTTCTTCCTTGTTCAACTCTCACCCAGCAGCAAACTGGATAGTTTGAGGAGTATCTCCGTCCTCAACTACCACGTTGTAACTTGGGACAAATTAAAAAGGCGCGGCGATATGCTTCAATGCATGCGCTGCCAAAGGTTCGGACACGCCGCAGCAAACAGCGAAATGCAGTCACGCTGCGTTAAGTGTGGAGAGAACCACAATGCAGATGAATGCAAGTTAGGAAAGGAACGGGTCGAAGATAGGGCCCAGCTTAAATGTGTACTCTGCCGAGGCGGCTGACACCCCGCTAATTATCGGGGATACCCGACGTTTCAGCTTATAAAGAACAATAAAGCAGCAAAGCAAACAGTGGTAGAAAAGCGTCCAACAGTGCGCCCTCCTACAACGACGCCCGTCAAACCCCAAATTTCTTACGCCCAAGTGGCGTCTGGAAGGGGAAGCACGGTACAGCCTACACCAAAGGTCGCCCAACAGGCCCCCGTGTCTAAGGCGCCGGCGGATATTATGGGCATTCTGATGGCCATCCAGATCCAGTTGACTGGCCTCCAAAACCAGATCAGGGGAGCAGGCGACTAGGCTGGATTGTCTCTACTCTGTTTTGCCGAGCTTAACGCAACTTAGAGGTTAAGGGCGCGCTGCCGGAGAGGCCCTTTAAGATCCTAGCTGTGAATGTAAATTCACTGATTAGGACCGAACGAACGTAGAGCGAATTTATTCCAATTACTTAAAGACATAAGTCCAGATGTGTTTATGGCTAGCGAAACTAAGCTTAACCAGAAACATAAATTGACTAACAACAATTACAATATCGTTAGAAGAGACCGACCCAACTCCACTCAAGGAGGAGGCGTCGCAATCTTTATACGTAAAGGCATTAGTCATAAGGAAATATATAATAGTGATGTGCGAAAATTTCGGACGTTAGAGGCATGCATCATATGCATTCATCTCCAACAGGGGAAGCGAATGTATGTGATCGCTGTCTATGCACCGGAAAGACCTCAGCCCACCCAGTTTATAACAGAGCTTGAAAAGCTTTTTGAATGCTTAAGATTGAGCTCGAAAGAAAACTTTTACATATTAGCCGGTGATTTAAACGCCAAACACATAGATTGGGGAAATCAAATACAAAATCCTCGAGGTAACCATTTGTATAATTGGATGGGTCGATACAACCTTGAGTATCGCCTCGATATTCTAGCCACAGAGAGGCCATCGTTTCCAAGAAGCGGTGCCCATTTGGATCTATTGCTGGAAGACGCAAGACTAACAATTACTGACATTGTGGGTCAACGACCAAGAAATTGTTTACGAACGATCGAGTACGACAGTGACCACTGCGGATTCGCCGCCGTTATACAACTTCCGAACGAGCTTATGGAGTTGGATGAGTATGTGCCTGTGCATACTTACAATTACAGTAAGGTGCGCTGGCCACGCTTCTCCAATGCCTTATTGAGTGAATTACGTTCAAATGGTATATCCCCACCAAATGACAAGAACCTAACAAACACTGGAATCGACAGATACTTAGAATAAATTGACGAAACGATTCTACGAACAATGAACAGAACAATACCGAAATACAAAGAACGTAACGCAACTGATATGTACCGTAACGCGACAATTGAAGCACTTCACAGACAAAAAAGTGGACTTCTAATAAGACTAAAACGCTTGTACAGACGGTTTACTGATGCACGAGATCTGAAGATTAGGACACTGAAGTCGTCCATCAAAAACATCAACCAATCAAAGAAAATTATAAGTTGGCTATTAATTTGTTCTGGGACAATAAAATTCGTGCCCTTAACTCTAGCGGCCCAAGTATGTTCCCAAAAATTAATAAGATTTTTAGAAGGAAGGATCAAAACGATCTTCCGTGTCTTAAGCTCCAGAGAACGACAGAGAACAGAGACGTACTTCTGACAGCAGGCATAGACCCAGATAGCGCGGTCTTGGACAATGACCTTTACATAGTTGTAGATCCGCAGGAGAAGGTGGAGGCTGTGGGGGCTGCTTTCCAGCAAGTGTACAAGGTGAATGCTAGCATTCGCCCGAATCATGACCTGGAGAACAGAGCTCTGCTTCATCACTTATGGCTCCGGAACAATATAACCGAATGCCTATCTGAGAACCTTGGTTTTATCGGGTTTAATGATGAAGATTTGGCAAACGCCATAATCGCCGACCGAAATGGGCCCAGTCCCCTGTTAATTTCGAAGAATGAGCTCCAGATCATCTTTGATTCATTAAAGAAAATGAAGTCAGCAATAGTCGATGGTATATCCAACGTTGTACAACTCCAATCCAGCGAATCTACGGTCGATAAGTCTTCTTCCGAGTATTAGCAAGGTATTTGAAAAGATTATTAATAAGGCTCTGTTCAAGTGGGCGGAGGACAACAATATCATACCGCATAATCAGTTCGGTTTTAAGGCGGGACATGACACAATGCATGCCGCGTCTAAACTGGTTTCTGATATCCAATGGAACAAATCTAAAAAGCAGTGTACGGGTGCCTGTCTGGTGGATTTGGAGAAGGCCTTCGACACCGTATGGTTAGAAGGTCTCTATCTAAAGCTAACCAGACTAGGTATAAGTAAACCTCTATTGTATATGCTTTATGACATGCTAAATGGTAGAAAGTTTGTTGTCAAGAGTGGCAATGTAACTTCTACCGCAATTTTTAATATTAATAATGTTCTTCAGCAGGGAGCGGTTAACTCGCCGATTCTATTTAGATTTTACACCAGCGATCTGACAGGTAGTCTAACTCAGGCAATTGCGTACGCCGACGATCTAATTGCGTACAGAACAGCTAATACAGTTGAGGTCATCAAAAGTCTCTTGCAGAGTGACTTCGACAAGATTCAGCGATATTGTGATGACTGGAAGTTGAAAATCAACTTCCAGAAATCAGAAACTATTTTGTTCAGGACTCCGTTGTCTAGCGCCTCAAGGGATACGAGAAAGAACTGGCGCAAGCTGGTGATCGCATGGCCAGATGGACATCCACTGGCGAGTAAAAGTGTAGTAAAGTACCTTGGCATCTGGTTGGATCAGTACCTGTATTTCGGCAGACATATAGGTGCTGCTTTGGCCAGGGCTAGGGGAGCCTTAGCCTTGACAAAACGACTGTTTTATAGCAGCCGTCTTGACAGCAGTGTGAAGGTGATTTGCTACATGGCCCTCATCAGGCCGATGATTGCCTATGGATGCCCGGTGTGGTTCAACGTTGCCCCATCTCAAATGGAAAAGATTCGGGTGTTTGAGAGGCAGTGTCTTCGACGTTGCCTTGGATTACACAGAACACCAGAGTCGGAGTACAAACGATATTATTCCAACCAGGTTCTATACAACGGAGACAACATAAACAGAATAGATAATTTTTTGTTTAAACTGATTCGGAGTCACGTTGCAAGAGCGATGTCCTCAACTAACAGCTTAATTTTTGGGGCTTATTACCCCAATAACGAATATTTTGAGAGTGCGCGGTTAAGTGGTTACATCCCTCCCGAGGCATTCCTCTATTTAGGCAGTCGAGGGCTGATACAGGATGGAGGGGCGGTTCCGCTCATCTACCACGTCAGCCGGAAAACTGTGGATAGGCGACTGCTGTATGGTCGAGACGTCATCGCTCAAGGTGGAGAAGAGCGCCTTCGGTTCAGTAGGACTGTGTGCAATCGGGACCGAAGGGATAGGGCGAAACAGGAGAACCAGTTCTGGTCACTCTCTGAACAGCATCATATTTAAAGTCGATGAAGATGGTATGTCTTGGCCGACTTACAAAGATTTAGGGCAATTAGGTATAGGGAACAGTCGGGGTGGCACCAAAAAAAATTCAAAATATGTATGTATGCGGTTTTGGGCATTATTAGGTATTTTAAGTAGTTTAAGTTATTTTTAGTTAGTATAAGTTAGTTGTAACTAGTTTTAATTATTTTTAGTCTATCTTTAGGTTTAGTTTATCATAAGTAAAATAGAAAAATATAAAAAGATACCGAGTTTTTTGGTAATAACTGTTCTTGGTTTAAAAAATAAAATAATTAGAGTTAATTAAAATTGTTTTTAGGTCGAAAGACATTAGTTCTAAGAGTTATTGTTTAGTTTAGAGCGCCCGTAAAGGGCCAGTAAAGTAGTTGTAAGTTATTGATAATAAGGCTAGTTTTAAACATTTTTGTCTAGCTTTAAGATACTCGTAGTTATAAGTTAATATTAAATAAAAATGAATTAAAAAAAAAAAAAAAAAGCTTTTTTCAGAGATGTGTGTGTCAGTCATTCACAAATATACTACAATTAGGTCTGGAAACAAAGTTTCATTGAACTTATCAATTCTCGATTAAGATTGTATGCATGTATTCACGAGTAATAATACAAATAGTGAAGTAATTTTTGTTCGTTTTTAACAAATTCTTTAAATTTCATGTCAAAGCGAGCTTTTTTTAATCTGTATTATGTAACTAAATATTGTTTTTTAAAGGCAACCAGATCTCGCAGCCCAATTGTCACATATAACAAAGCAGTAGTTTATTATCACAAGCGGAAATATTTTAGTGCAATTGATATCCTCATGCCATTGGTGGAAAGATTAGACGACTTAGAAGAATCCATTGTTTCGAATGTTGGTGTACTAGTTATATGTTGTCTTCTGGCTACAAACCAATTAAAACGTGCTTTGGCTTTTCTTGAAGCTATACAAATTCATTTGGGAATCAACTTAGATACTGTCGCTGGTGAGGAGAATTCCTCACCGGAAATTTTAAGCAGCATCGATGGATTTAATCGAATGTTTAAAATGATAGCTATGATGACCAATGTTCTAAATAGAAAAACCGTTGTGATACCAGATGATGGGGTAAGTATACATGTATGCTATTTTATTTGTATATACTATATTTTTTTTTTATTTTTTAGACTGCAGAGTTTGCTGCGCTCAAAGCACATCAATATTATCTAATGAAAGACTTTCAAATGGCTGCCAAACAGTTATCTAAAAAATTCACAATAGGATGTTATAGCGTTGAGTAAGTTCAAAATGATATATGATGAAATATTTTAATAAATATTCATTTTACATAGGACTCATGGAGAAGATCTAGATACTTGCATCGCAAACAATATGGGAATAATTCATCTAAGAGTTCGTCACTATGCTGTTGCAGCCAAATTCTTTCAAAATGCAATCACATTCGATAGCAAATTCTCCAGTAATTTGAAAAATGTACCATTACATTACCTAAGTGCACCTCGTTCCCGAGAAGTCTTATATAATCTTGGCATATCAATGTTGCATTTGAAACGACCGAAAGAGGCATTTGAATGCTTTCTGATTGCTCTTAAGACTTATCACAAGAATCCTAGGCTTTGGTTTAGACTAGCAGAGGCTTGTATTATGTTCAATGGAATGGTAAGTTTGAAATGCATTTCTTAAATTTAATTTAATAGTAAAATGCACTATTTAATTAAATCTTAAACAGAACTTTAAATCTTCGGTACTCTTTTATTTTTATTTTATTTACTTATTTTATCAAGTAGATTGATTTATAAATAAAATATAATCTTACAGACTACAGACCAAGTTTTATAACTTTAACAATAAAGTAAAAACTTAAATAAATACATTTAACTAAATAGAACCTAAGCCACCAGTGTAGGAGTTAAGTAATAAATATAATAAATAATTTTTAAAAGATTCACGACTTTGGTAGGAAACATAATTACAAATGATATTTGCTTGTCTAAGGCATCGAGTTAGAGGCTCATTGAAGCCATAGTTTACCCGATGATAAGATTCATGAAAAATAATACAGGATCGCGTTTGCCTATACGGAGCATATATATCAACTAAGGACAAAAGTAAAGGACAATTTATATGAGAAGTGATAATATCACGTATAAAAACCAATGAAAAATACCGACGGAATAACTAGTGGTGTTAGTACAAGCAGTTTACATCTGGTTTCATTTCCGTATTGGAATGTTCCAATTTAGTCTGTGAACTACAATTCGCGAGAATTTTCTCTGAATCCTTTCAATCCTTAAACAGTGAGTTTTATAAAAAGGATTCCAAATTTCTGAGCAGTATTCAAGGGAAGATCTCACATAAGCATAGAATTATGACCGAATGGTAACTGGATCTTTAAAGTCTTTAGAACCACAAATCCTAGCATACTATTGGCTTTAGCAACCACAAAATCAATGTGAAAGCTTAAGCTTAGCTTGGAATCGAAAGGTACACCAAGGTCTTTCTTTTCTCTAAGCTTAGTAAGCTTGGTTTTATCAATTTCATAATCAAAATTAATTGGTATAAGACTACGAGAGAAAGATAAAGATTTGCATTTGGAAACATTCAAAAAAAGTTGGTTAGCAATGCACAATTCCGATAAGTGCTCAAGGTCACTTTGAAGTAAAAGACAATCATCCAACGATACAACGGAATATTTTGATATCATCCGCAAACATTGGGCAGAGAGCATTTTTAATAAACGTTGGTATGTCGTTGATTAGCAACAGAAACAAAAGTGGCCCCAAGTGGCTACCTTGAGGAACACCAGATGTTACATTACTTCAGAAAATAAATCTTTAACACGGACAAACTGTGTTCTACCGATGAGATAGGATGCAAACCACTTTAGAATATTAGAATGGAAGCCGATAGATTTCATTTTTTTTTTTTGATAATATAAAGTTTTTAACCCTTTCGAAAGCCTTTTTTGGTTACAAAAAATTACTAGGTTTGTCGTAGTGGATCTTCCAGCCGTAAATCCATGTTGAAATGGAAAAATTGTTTCTTTAAGAATATAGGTTAGTTTTTCATAGACCATTTTCTCAAAAATCTTGGGAATCGTAGACAATTTATAGGACGGTAATTAGAAACATCTTTTTTGGCGACAGATTTATGGATAGGAATAAAATAGGAGATTTTCCAATCGTCAAGAAAAATACCCTTTTCGACAGAAGCATTGAACAATAACATCAGAACATCAGGCCCTGGTTGATTATTCTCATTGAGGTCCCTTAAGGCTGATTCAACATCTTTACATCATAAGCTTAAAATGCTTATATTGATGGAATTATCACTTTAAACTGATGAATAATTGTGGGGAATGTGGGGAACACATTGAGCGAGTATACCGATTGAAAGAAATTTGCAAAGAGGTTGCATATGGTATCTATGTAAGCAGATGTAGTCCTAAATACTGCATGCAATTAGGTATCCCATTTGAGCATTTTTTGGTATATATGTAAGACCAAAAATGTTTACCATTTTGTTTTAAGCAAGATTCAGTACGACACAAATAATCCTTGTACAAGAATTTGTGTAGGAAATTTCTTTCTGCTGACGTAAATAGTTACTCCTGAGTGCAATATCATTAACGGAATGTCGATATAGTTTATACGTTTTATTCTTTTTATTATTTAAGTTTGAAAAAAGTTTATTCCAACATTGAGGCTTAGAATTATTATAGACTGCGACTTTAGGTACAAATAAGTTAAAAGCTTGTTTAATTGTCCCCAGAAATAAATTATATGCATCCGCGAGGTGATAATTAAGATTTCTTGAAATCATATTTGACTAATCTTCCCATTACAGGTTCAAAATAATCATAAAAACTAAGGTTAACACTTAACGCTAGGTGGTGAATACTATTCTGAAAAAGAGGATAGTTACAATCTTTAATATCAGCACCAATTTCACTATTGACAAATATGAGATCAAGAATACCTGTCACATTCCCTTAAGTCAGATTCCCCTTTTGAATGAAAAAATAACAAGAAGAACTTGCTTTGGTTTTGTAGCTTAGCTTGGTTGGCTGCACAATTTTATTTTCGAACGATTTTCTGACGCATTCTAGTATGATTGTCATCATTAGTTGGTCACGAAAATTAGGCAAATAAAATTACTCAAACAAATGTTTCTTACTGATTTGGTTTGAACACTTAATATTTAAGTATAACTCTTCTACGTACTCACAATCATGTAAGATGAAAATCAACCATCAACCGTGGTGTTAAAAGGATTTCTTTTTGTTATAATGAACTTCTCGTATCTTCATGCGATACCTTATTTCTATCTAATGCTTTAAGCTGAGAGCTTAAAGCTTTCTCTCTTTAATCCTTGTCAATTTCTTTTCCGGAAACCAAATATTTATTTTTCCATGACCGACAGTCTACTATATTTAATTATAACACGAGCTTTGTGTTTTAAATCTGCATACATAATTAGCTGCATAGCATATGGTGCCGAAAAAAAAATAATAGCACCAACTTGACCAACAATATTTCCAAAGGCATTGCAATTGTATTTGTTAGTTTTAACAAGTAAAAAACGCATTTTTAAAAGTAAACAAGTTTTATAAAAGTTGTGAAGTGAAAATATTGAAGGTTTTATTTGCTACTTAAACCACAGTTAAAAAAAAACTTAGAAAAAAAACATAAAGTAAAAAAACAAAAACAAAAATAATATAAACATATTGTTTGCGTTTTCTTCAAATAAAACATAAAGTAAGGCAAACAAAAAAATAGCACCACAATTCCAAAGCGCACTTAAGGTTAAAAAATGAATTAGTTTTTTTCAGTTTGCAATTGCTATATATTCCAGCTGATGTCGTCCTTCAGTTTTAATATTTAGGTGTGTGACCTTTATAAGCAAAATCTTATATCGACTTAGCGGAATTTCACGTTCACGTTCCAAAGTGATTCGTTGCTAGTTGGCTTAGAAGCAGCAACTACTTTCTTTACATCAGCCCACAAATTCTCAATAGGGTTGAGGCCTAGTGACTGCGCAGGTTAATCCATGAGGTTCACTGAATGCTCTCTGAACCAATTCTTTGCTTTCTTGCTAGTGTGTTTGGGGCATCTCGTACTCTGCGTGAAAGAGCCTAATTTTTTTCAATTATTTCAACTTAAATGGGTTGGTCCATAATCGTTCTTATACAATGTATTGGGCCTACGTCATAATACGAAGAGCAAACTCACACTTACACTTGACCCTCCATATTTAATGGTTTTGCATGTGTATTGTGGATTGTATTCTGCATTCGAGGGCGTCTGACATATGAACGGGAGCCTTTTCCGCCATATAAAACAATTTTGTTCTCGTCTGACCATAAGATGTTTCTCCATTTTTCAACTGGTCAGTTTAGGTGTTCTTTTGCAAACTCAATACTTTTGGATATATGTATCGCAGTAAAGAGTGAAACTTTCCTTATAGGCTGTAGGCTTTTAAATTATTTTGTCTTAAACAATTACGAACTGTTTGGACCGTTGCAGCTATATTGATAACCTTTTTGAGTTCAGTTGCTGCTTTAAAAGGCTCCTTCTTGCTCTGGCGGATCAGTCGATTTTTAGGCAACTTTGACATGGAACGTTCCGTCCTCGTGTTGCAGCTTTTACTTGAAAAGTAATGGCATTACGTATCATTTTGTTTGAACATCGAACAAACCGACGAACTTCGCTATAAGTTTTGCTCTCTGAAATTGCTTTTCGTATAATGTCCCTTTTTTCACCATTGCAGTGTTTTCTGAGACCCATTTTGTGACGTAAACAATAGCTTTACTAGCGAACAAAATAATTTATTCAACTAAAGTGCTCTTCAAAAGAATTGTGAGCGGTGCCATTATTGTTTTCTTTTGATTTAGCATTTTTTACGGAAAACCGCTTACAATTTAAAAGTACCGTTATGATTATGACCAATAAATTGTTTTCTAAGAAAGAGAGTAGGTTTGTTCACTGAGCCCGGAAGTCGCCCTAGGGTCGCCCTAAAGGGTTTTTTTTTTAAATCAAAAGTCACCCTGACAAGCAAATTCTGTGTTTTTTTAAACCTAGGGTCGCCCTCAACTCCTCCTAAAGTAGATCTAGGTTTTTAGCTAGTTTTGAGGTAAATGAATAAACGTCAAAATCACATGAGATCTGATTTGATTTGTTATTTTTAAAATGGAAATAAAAGAAAACTCAAATTAATATTCAGAAACAGACATCCAAAATGTAAACCTTTGAAGTTGCGGATTGTGCTTAGGCCCAACGCAAATGCACTAAGAACTTAAATTTAACATATATATTTTAAGTTTTAATTATTAAATGACATAACATTCTTTTCTGCAACATAAAATTAATGGTTCCCGGGTATTTTTTGAGAACCGAAAAACCCAGGTTTTTTGGCAACTCTTGGGGCTGACAAAAAAAACCTAGGTCGATCCTAGGTAAAGTTCAACGAACGAACCTAGTATATGTTGTGTAATATACATATGTAACAGCAATGTAAAAAAAACTTGCGACACAAAATGATTTTTTTAACAAATAGAAAAAATGTCGTTGTGCTGATATTTTATTTTTTGGCACTCTATATCTGGTTAACTGAACTACAAATAATAAACTTCCAATGAGCTCTTGATAAGAAAATTTAGACATCTTAAATTGTCCTTTTTCATTTGACGGACACTTTTCTTTTGTTTCAATTTAATATTAGCCGTGTTATATTATCGCCAATAACCCATATGGTTCACCCCGTTAAAATAAAACGATCTGGGTTATGTACTAATATGTACCCTCTGTTGGGAGAATTTAATACTAATACTTGCAAACCCAGATGGAAACCCCGATAGAAACCTGGATCTTGTGTTGTTTTTGTAATACGTGTTAAAGAATAACCCAGACCTATAGATATAAAAACGCAAATTGCTCATTCCAAATTTATTTAGTAATTTCAAAATATATTGTTCTTAATCTATTGAAATTTGTTTCCCATAATATTTGACTCCCCAAGTTCGCTCATTTTAATTTTTCTCTTAGGATGGTCTACCAATGAATTTCGTGTATTTTCGTTCATCCAAAAAATTAACAAATCATTTACATATATTTACCGTTATAAGTTTTTCTTTTGTATTCTTATTTAAAACACATATATGTACATTGATTACTTTTCAATTTAATTTATCCAAATTCAAGCAAAACTTTAATTAGTTTAATGTTACACAGTGTAGCAGATTAATCCATAAATAGTTTTGTTTAATTTTAAAACCTTTCCTTTTGGAACGTTTATACCATATGGTGGATGTTAATATATTTCAAAATTTAGATCACCTTGTAAAAACGCCAAGGAGGCATCTAAATGATCTATATGCATATTTAAGTTCAAAACTTGAGCTAACAAGTACCTTAACGAACTAGATATCATCATAAGTGAATATGTTTGCTGAAAGTTTATCGTTGCGCACAATCTCTCGCAACTAGTCTCCTTTATATCGTTCCATTTTTCATTTCCCTTAATATAAAAAATCCCATTTAGTAGTTAGAGCTTTCTTACCTTCAAGTAAATCGGCAATATTCCAAGTATTATTAGTGAATAATGTTTTACTTGGATAGCTCCCCTCCATTCTTCTCTGTTACGACTTTTTGGAAATATTTATTATTTTTTAAAATTAATCAAATCTTATTTTCTCCTTACCACATGGGCAGATGCTCCTGAATCAATAAGCCAAACTCTTGATCCAACATCAAACTCTGTAGCAAATGTAATTGCCATAGTTCTTTTGTAGTTCATATATTCGATCTTCGGTTTGTCTTTGCTATATTTCGCGAAGTGTCCTTTCATCACACAGTATCTTTATCTTTTGGTTAGTTTCACGAAAATTGTTCTCCTTAAACTTACTGTTTTCATATGTATTATTTTTATTATAGTCATCAGGTCTTGAAGTAATTCAGTTTTGAAATATTTTATGGCCTTTAGTCCAAAGTGGCGTTTCGCCCGGGCTCGATAGTTGGGCTCATCAGTTAGATGCTATCGTACCCTTCTAAGACGCAATATTTTTGGTCGATGATTAACGACTCTAATAGAATTTGCAGATATAAGATAGCATCTAACTGATGACCCCAACTGTCGTGTCCGGGCGAAATGCATTTTGGACTAAAGGTCATAAAATATATCAATTGGTCTTTGATCCACACAGTCCACAAGACCAAAAACAAGAATAAGATGTAGATATTGTTTCCGTTTTCCTCTAATATAATTTATCGATCATTGTTTTCTAGTGATATTATAATTGGATTAAATCATTCTGGTAATTCGCTGAGTAGTAAACTTCTGACCCATATAGCATTTACTTTCATTCCGATTTGATTTAACATCTGATCAGATCAGTGTCAACAATTGTATTAACATATTCTCCAACATTTCCACAATTATCCAATTGTGTTCCAGTCAACTTTCTAAGCATGCCACAAGGCCTAGTCAAATAAGAATCTTCATTAGTAGAATTAAGCGTATCCCATATTTCTTTAGCAAAAGTACATCCTCGATCCATAAAGATTCGACGATAAATACAATAACACTAATGTTAATTTAGCCTTCTTCTTAGTATGCGCAAAGTTTTCAATTCCTAAAACTAATTTCCAATACCCTTGGGCCCTTAATGCATGTTCTACATAAAATTTCCAGAATCAACAAATTTTTCCATTTACTGATGGAAATAAGTCTTCGTTGACTAATAGAAATATGTTTTAATTTGTCGAATCAAAGGTTACCGAACAGGAACTCTCAGAAGCTTGCCCATGTGGTTAGAAATGTTTTGCCTATATGAAGACCCAAAACTGACTGTTTGTGATGATTTGTAAATAATTGAATCGGAAAATAATCAAAATCCAATTGTATCTACACTTTCCTATATTTTAAAATATATAGTCCAAACAAACACATAGACTTACAGTTACTATTACATAAGCTACAGCTAAAAAAAAATTAATAAACTTCTTATTCATTTAGTCAATGTTAGAAAATGACAAAAAGCCAATTATAGCTGCAATAATTTGTCCTGGATCTCGAAGGAAGTTTATCTTTCAACCAACTCCAAAGCTTGGATATCCGTAAATAAAATTTAATCTTTTAAATTAAAACAGCTTTATATGTAAACATACATTTTCTATAGCGAAAATGTACAATCAGCTGCTATTCCCGAAACAAACCTGGAGTTTGCCGCTTTGTGTCTACGTAATGCACTTTTTCTATATAACACCTACAAACCACAGTTTAATACACTTAATACTGAGGACGCGGATACACAAAGCTGGAGCTCAATTAACGATGACAACATTTGTAATCCTTCCATGCCGATATCCAAGGAGTCATTTACTAAACTGGGTGCTGCGATTGTTGCTGCTTTCAGTTATGTTTCCCTGCGATTGGGTGATTATGTCTTAGCACTGGAATATGCCAATGAATTGCTGCGAATGGATGGTATTTCAGAGTCATATGAGTAAGTTCATAAAATTTGGCAAAACATAGGAGTTATGAATAGATATTAAAGTTTTTTTTTTTTTTTTTTTAAGAATGCTCGGACATATGTACAGTGGGGAAGCATTAATAATGCTGGACAAATTACCCGAAGCTCGTATTCATTTAGAACCAAAATTCATATCTGCACCTAATGCCTTCGACTTCGAAACAAAAGACTGGCAAGTGAAGTCTATCGAAGCTGCTCAGTCTATTATGACCTACAATCTAGTTGTATGTATGATATTGCAAGGTGAATTGGATATTGGAAAAGCCCTACTCACAACCTGCACCCATCCAATTGTCAATTCAAAAGTAATGGCTCTTAAGACGTATATTGATATTGTTGCCAAAGGTGGTCCATAAGATCTTGTCAAAATTAAAGTATGTATCATAGGAGATATTTATATCTATTATATTGTGTTTTATTATTATAAATACATTTTAAGCGTTATGTGTTTTATAATTATGTATTTTATATAGCAAAATTTAGAAATAGCATTAGTATTTAAAACTGAAATAAAAATTTATTTTGTAATTGATTTTTTATTGTCAGTGTTTTTTAAAAAGTACCTATTATATTAACAGTACCTAGATTTTTTTTGCAAAAAAGTAATATGGATTTTGAGTGTTCATAGCCAATCTGTGGGTAATTTATATACATAAACTTTCCAAACAAAACAAAGTTAATAAAAATAATAGAATTTCAGCATACAACCCTAGTGTAGAGGACATATGATGAAATAAGGCAAAAGGATAGGAGGTGGAGGTAGGTAGGGTAGAAGTAGAAGCTGCAAAAAAAAATTGAGTAAAAATATAAGAGGACAGGAAGCGGGTAGGATGGGACTGAGAGGGGGTAGAATGTCCGCTATGGAGGCGATGGCATGCTCGCTATGCTCGACTCAGCTCGCCGGATTAGGGGGGGATCTTGCCCCCATAGCCAGACCTCGCCTATTCCAAAAAAAACAGAAATCATGCCAAAAAAAAAACTATCACTTAGCCACCACCAAATTGTCCACACCTCAGGAACGCTGCGGCTGATGATGCAGCTTGGCCTATACCCACCCCACCTGGAATTCATTCGGCCCGAATCTCGAATTCCCCTTAGTCGCAAATCAGATCGGATTTACTATCGCGATCGAACCATGGTATCTTCAGGCTACTGTACGTACATCGCTAGCCCTTCCGCACCCCCCTGAAAAAGATTTTAGTTATCCATGTAAGCCTCTTTGAAGCTCATAAAAACACGTAAGTTTTCATCCTGTTCGGCGTGATTTACAAGATATTTTATTTTACGAAGGAAAAAAAATTAGACACATACATAAATTATAAGAAATAATAAAATTAAAATGTAAAAGATTATAAAATTTATATAGGTTTAGGCATGAGTCTTATCCAACTGTAATAAATTAATTTGCTTTAATGTACCAAATGTTGGGCAAATAGGTTTAAAAGCGTCGATACGAAGCAGACCAACGGTTGCAACGGTGCCTGTCCCGTTCCCGCAAGGTCTGAGCTCCCGTATTCCACCGGGATTTCCAAGCGGACCTTCTTTTCGTCCGGTATCCCAAACCCCCGTTATCCTACCTACAGAGAGCTCTTTGTGGGTAGCTAAGGAGTCGCAAAATGTTGCTATTTTAGTACCCGGTTGTTTAGGAGAACTCACTCCACGCAGGACTGACGACTCGTTAGGTATGTTTTCGAAATAGCGTCCACTTTTACCCCACTGACCCCAAAAATTCAATTATATAAGTAAAAACTAATAAAATTTATAAAGAGTAAAAATTGAAAATCTAACACTTTTGATCCCAACAAAAAAAAATATGATCACGCCAAAGGTTTATTTATACACTACTCCGGCTTGCATATGCAACTCGCCAACCATCAGCGTCCGGAACTGGCCAATTTACCTGCCCTGCGGTACCTTTCGTTAGGAATGTATATGAACCTCTTGGACGTTTTCCCAAAGCGAATTATTAGGGGATCGATGTAGGTATTTGTAGGTATTAATGTCCGTTCGGAGCAATATATATATGTATGTCTATAAGCACTATTTTACTTGGCCGTCCGGGTCTTACACGGACTTATATATATTTCAGCTGCAAGCTGCACCAGTGAGCTAGGACTCCGTCTATGTCGAAGATGAGTACCAGATTGGGAAGAAGAGATGTGAAGCGGACTCGTTTTCAGTTTTCATTCGAGAGCACATGTAGGTTTGGATATCCTGGCATCAGGTATAAAAACGCCGACGGCGGCAACGACCCACTGTCTACGTCGTTGACCGCCGAAATTCTTCCTCACTATGAACGTGACACTCATTAGCATTAGCTTGATAATTCACCGTTTCAATCAAAATATTACCTGGTACAACCTTTCGTAGCTAAATCCAATTTTCAGTCGGCAACCACACGAATACTATCCGCTACAGCTCTTACTTTCTCAAAATAGGCACTTATAATTCCAACACACTCGAACAGAAACTCTAAAATAAATATCCTTATGATATTGCAATGATTAATTTCAACCGAATTTAAATTTTACCCGCGCAATCTATTATTTGGAAAGTTACGCTGTTCACGTATCACCTTTAAATTTTTTTAACGACTGAACTCCGACTGATTTTAAATCGTAATGACAACGAGAATCTGTCCTACGGTAACCACTAGCCTAACCGTGACGAATTTCCTTTGTTCTTACGACAAGTTAGTCTAATTGGCGGTTTGCCACCGATAGCTCAACGGCTCACACAAATACCGGAAAATGAAAATCCGTAGCCTATCCGAAACACTACCATTTACTACATTCCTTTTAGCATCTCAGAAACAAACCTATTCTGTACTCAACCCTTAATTTCAACTCACATTGTGAATCGTCCACACTTTATCCACCAACTTCCCCTGAGTCATGTTGTCTTGTTTCTTATTTAAAAACCTACTTCCCTTTCAAATCTATCCCTACGATTGAAGCGAACCAGCAGTCATTCACCGTTCACTATCCCTGCTCCTTCCTCACATCATCCCATTACATCTTTCCAGAGCTTTATCCCCTACTAGTATACCTGCCTCACTCTGGCACACTATCAGCCCGTCGGCTGTCAATACAAAAAAAAATAAGTCATTCGCGCATCGTGGTAGTTGGGGGTTATGTGATTTTGTTTCAACAAAAACATCGACTTGCCGTCGAGCCGCCGTCAATTTTTTTCTGAAAATCAAATTCGTTCCAAATTAAAATTAATATTCTTCCGGAAAAACAGATCCGAATTAAATCTCTTTTTGGAGACGGATTCAAAACGAGTTTGTGCGCGGATTCTTACACCCTCTACATTATCTGTTTCGACGTTTCGCCATAGTTGTGTTGTGAATTACTTTTCATACTGTGCCAGTGTACCGAAAAAGTAAATTATCATATTAAAAACAAAAAAAAAAATTGATAAAGACTTCTTGGAAACAAATATCCAAACAAAAGCGCAAGTGGGTTTAGGAACCACCCCGCGCCGGAATCGGGAAACCAAAACAAAACAATGTTGTTTTAACGAACCGAAGGTTTATTTGTTTTTCTTTTTCTGGAGCTGCCCAGCAACACACACAGTCCCAGAAAGAGGTTCGGCCCGTAATCACTCGTTTCAAAGCAAAAAGGTATTGGTTTCAGTATCGATTCCTGATTATTGGAACGAAATAACGAAAATATTATATACAGGTATTTTCATCTGATGCATCTCAGGGGTGTCCACAACAATGATTAGGAAGTATTTTTGCCTAGACAGTTTGAAAAGAAACACAATTTATTAGATCTTAAAACTATACCCTCCTCGTCAACTAAATAAGCAACAAACATTAAGTTTGATATTGGAATGGATTGAAACAAGTTTTTAGTGGGTACTCCCACATTTATTTTTAATCACTTCGTAAATGCTATCCAGTCGATGTAGTTTAACGAAATTTCCTTCCACGATAACTTAATTGCAGAAATTAAGGATTCTTTGTCTTCAAACTGAGGACCACCCTCATAAACTTTGCGTACTAACCATCCCGAAACAATTTGATGTTTGGATCAGATGAGTACGGCGTCCATTGTATTTTGCTCCTCTATCCAATTTTGTAATAAGACCGAGTTATGAATATTCATAAATATATATATGTATCTAATATTATCAATGTAATCATAACCTTTTAATTAATATTCATTTCAAATTGAATTATCAGCATATAAATGTTTTACTATTCTTTTTTTTCTTTCAAACATTATTGCATTTCATTTAAATTTGGTTGTCAGCATATTGTTGCTTAATATTGAATTGTAGATTAAAACCATTTACATTCAGGGGTGAGAAGCCTTCTGCATTTCCGTTCTCACACCTAATAATAAATGCATCTATAATTTGTTCTTATTCTCTAGGTTATGAATTGAAATCTCTGTGCATTTGATTGTTGGATTTGAATCAATAAAGTTGTACTTTTTTAAAGCTTTGCTTGGTTGTTATCTTAATTCGCGCCGAGTGAATAGGCGCGTTATAATGTTAGTAGGTCTAGTTTATGGGTCCAAAAATGTTAGAAAATTTAGGAAAACTTCTTCCAAAATTCTCTTATACCCAGCATTTTTTATGTTACTACCTCAAACTTACCTGTTCCGTAATAACTGCCTGGTCACCATATCATAACACCTCTTTCGTGACTATGATGTCGCTTTAAAAACCTTTTTTCTTTTCTGAAATCGTGAAAATAAAAGATGAACCTATCAGGGCCATCGAATTAAACTTTTTTTTGTCTAAAAAAAACACGTGATACCATTCATTTTTATAACTCATATGGAGTCTTTAAAACTCTAATCGCATAATTATTCCGTTTCAGTTAAGTGGCGGTTTTTTCTTTTGATATGGCTTGAATTGTTGATAAGTCTTAAAACTGTTGACTGAAGAATTTGGTGCACACCTTAAAATTGTTGGTAAAACACTAAAATGGTTAATTTAAACTGTAAAGCGAGAAACTGGCAGCTCTTTTGAATTCTTTTCTTAACATCTTAATGGAATAGTTAGTATTAACAGATGGCACAATAACCATCAGTGCTTGAAAAAAAATGGATAAAGTATATTGAAAAATGTTTGTGCGTATTAAGTTGACTAGGAATGTATTATAATATATTTTAAAATATTCTACATCGGAATTATTCCTAATTAAAGCTCTATCGAATTTCCTAGCTTAGAATAGTTAATTTGAATTTCAACTCACATAATGGCTAAAACAAAAAACGCACCTTGTTACTAAATATCTAAAACCTTAAAATTTTGTCGACTTTTGGCACAAATAACGCTAAAGTTAAATGGATTGAATTTAGAAGCTATAGAATTTAATGTCAAATTAGTTAATGCAAAATTTGCGAAATACAGACAGATACAAATTTGTATTAGTAACTGCAACTTAAGTACGCAACTTCTTAAACAAAGTTTGTACAAGATAAACCTATTGTCTAAATTCCTAAACGTAAATGTAGCGTAGACATATAAGCAAACTGGCCCTAAACGCATAGATAAAAATCCCTACAATGCAGACTGTCCCAATACGCAGTTTTGCTTATCAATTTTAACCGAGTTCGTGCATTTGCTTAGCATGAGACTTTCTTTACAAATCATGCCCTTAGGAATAATTAAAAGTACATATTAGATATTTTCATACGTTTGTACTTATATTCAAGTATGTATGTATGAATATATTTTATTTACATTATGCCCGTACGCATGAGACTTTAACTACGAACCCGGTTTGTAATGAATCTGTTTGTACAGAACAGGAACATAATCATCATAACGGGACTGGAAAAAGTCCGCTGCCACAGCTTTAGGTCCCATTTTATATTTTCTTATAAATTTTCTGGTTGAAAAGTGTTTCCGCGGCTTGAAAGCATATCTATCAATCGGTTTCTCTTCAAACGTTTCTTTTCCTATCTGCCTGTAAACTAGATATACTTGTCGGCTCAAACCTGCGTTCTTTTCAGTTGCTGCTCAATGTACTCAACTAAAACTTTACCCTTGCTAATATCACCTCCAGGAATATTAACCACCAACCATTTGATAACTTCCCGATATTTAGGATTAGCGCGTGTCGGTCCATCAGGTGTAGTAAAGATCAAAGTATAAAATCCATTATCGTCCGCATTCCAGTCTATATGGTCTGGATTATTTTTGGTTTCAGTGGGAGTTAGTACGTTTCCCATATGAACTTTAGCGTTGCCATAGCTGACCTAAAGAAAAATTAATTTTTAACTTTCAAACTTCACCTAATGGGTGAGTTGACGGGTAAAAACGCTTGCCTTCAATTCTTTTCTTGCACCATCGGAAACAACGTCTGGTATTTTGGGCCAACAATACCCAACCAACAAACAATACTCCCTTTTCTTTGATTATCAGCTCCAAGGGTAGATAAAATATCCAAATAGCTGAATACGTCGAGGTATGCCTCTGGTAATTAATTCACTCCAAAGTGCGTCGTCTCAAAATGAGAAGATGATATTTATCGCAATAATACTACCACTGCTGCCGGTTGCTGCCGGTTAGACAATTGACCAAAAGTACTTTTTATTTTATTACTTAATATTGATACAATTAGTACGAGAGATAAAGACTTAATTTTTTTAATACAATAGAACGCAATTAACAATATAATTATTTTAACTTTTTAGGTGATGTGTAATGGCGGCAGCAGTCAAAAGTAGAATGCCAGTCTTTTTCACCCGCCAGGCAGCTCACAAGGAAAGTGGAAGATTTTTACAGGGCTTTACTCTAGTCAGAAGAGTCGCGTTGCATGACTCTCTGGTCATTTCGTTCTCTCCGAACAAATTGTCAAAACTGGAATGCGTTCCGAAATTAAACCATTCATTTTTATTTATGGTGTGTTAGCATGTGGAGGTCCGTCCGCCACATCACTCCCCCGCCAGTTGAATGCAGGAAGCTAAATTCAACGATACCTGCTCGGGCGAAGAATAGAGCGCCCGGTTCGCGTTTTTTGGTCGGGTTCCGCGGACGTATGGTTCTCAGTAAACGAAACTCTTTTGATTATTGTTGAATTCGGCCTGGGCTGCTCAATTATGTCTTCAGTTTCCGTGAAACAAGGTTTTAAGCGGTCGATCCCGATAATTGATTCTTTGCCATTTATAAGTAATTTGAATGTTTTTTCGTTACGGTTAAGAACAATGAAAGGTCCTTCGTAAGGTTGTTGAAGAGGTTTGCGTACCGAATCGACTCTGACGAATACGCGAGAGCATTGTTTTAGTTCTTTAAAAATGAAAGGTTTATAGTTGCAATGACGCGAAGGTGCGGATGGACGAACGGTGTCAAAATGACGATAAAGCTCCTTAACGAATTCAGATTGAGGAAAATCTGATTTGTTGGCTGTTAGGAAATCCGAAGGTAGACGAATATTTTGACCGAACACTAATTCAGCTGATGTAGCTTCGAATTCCTCACGATAAGTTGCTCTGAGTCCCATTAAAACGTGTGGCAGTCTTCTAGACCACTGAATATCATTATGACATTTGAGGGCTGCTTTAAGGGTGCGATGCCAGCGTTCAAGGAATCCATTTGCTTTTGGGTTATATGCAGTGGTGCGATGGTGTTTGATTCCAAGACGTTTACAAAATTCGTTGCATAATGCGGATTCAAATTGAGAACCTTGATCGGTTACGATGATTGACGGTATTCCGTACCGAGAAAACCAATTTGTAAATATGGCGTCCGCAACTGTTTCAGCTGTAATATCAGGAATTGGAATCGCTTCTGGCCAACGTGTATACCTATCAATCATGGTGAGTATATATCGAAAACCTTCTGAAGGTAAAAGAGGACCTACCAGATCGATATGGATCTCATCGAATCGCCTGGAAACCGGAGGAAAATTTCCAATAGGACTTTTGACATGCTTCGAAATTTTTGATTTTTGGCAGGCTAGACAAGCTTTTGCCCAATTGCGACAATCTTTATTGATGCCTGGCCAAATAAATTGTTTTGATATTGCTTTGACTGATGCACGTACACCTTGATGGGCTAGGCCGTGAATGGTTTCAAAAATTGACTTTCGCAAATCTTTTGGTATATAAGGACGAGGGAAACTGGTTGAAGTATCGCATATGATTGATTCCGTTGTGTCAGGAATAATGACCTTTTCAAAACGTAGAGACGTTTCAGAAGAACGCAAATCGTGCAGCTCTTGGTCGTTGGCTTGTCCCTTGGCGATAGTTTGAAAGTCGATTTGTGTTGGTAGTGTAATTTCCTCAAGTCGCGAAAGTGTATCTGCGACAATATTTTCCGAACCAGGAATGTATTGAATGTCGGTCGAAAATTGTCCAATTAAATCAAGGTAGCGAAGCTGTCGAGGTGAAGCCTTTGAAGGTTTTTGCCGAAAAGCGAAAGTGAGAGGCTTGTGATCTGTGAAAATCGTGAAATTTTGTGCTTCAAGAAATGGGCGAAAGTGCTTAATAGAGAGGTAGATTGCTAACAGCTCTCTATCATACGTGCTGTAACCGGATTGAGCGCGATTTAGTTTGGCTGAAAAAAATGAAAGCGGTTGCCAAATCTTTTCATTCCATTGTTGCAAGACTCCACCGATCGCAAAATCTGAAGCGTCAACACATAACGAATACTTGGCGTTTGGCCTTGGAAATACCAACAGAGTGGCTCGACAAAGTTCATCTTTGCAGCGTTGAAACGCGGTGGTTGTTTCGGAGGTCCATTCGATAGGAGTTTTGTCGTTCTTTTTCTTTTTTCCTTTGAGAAATTTAGTTAATGAAAATTGCACAGAAGCTGCCCTAGGTATGAAGCGTCTGTAAAAGTTTACCATTCCTAAAAACCGCCTCAACTCAGAAACACTTTTAGGAAGCTTGACATTAGCAATAGCTTCCACTCTGCTAGGGCATGGTTTAACTCCCTCACCCGATATAAGATGCCCAAGAAATGTAACATTTCTTTTGGCGAAATTACATTTTTCGGTATTTATAACAAGACCGAATCTTTCTAACCGCTCGAATAAAATTTTGAGATGACGCAAATGCTCGGCTAAGTTTTTCGAAGCGACCAAGATGTCGTCAATGTATGAAAAGCAGAATGGAAGGTCTCGAAGAATCGAGTGCATAAAACGCTGAAACGTTTGGGAAGCATTCCTTAGACCAAACGTCATTCTAGTGAACTCAAAAAGTCCGAATGGAGTTGTAATAGCTGTTTTGGGAATGTCAGCCTCATCAATAGGTATTTGGTGGTAGGCGCGTACTAAATCGATTGTTGAAAAAATTGTCTGGCCATGCAGCTGATGACCGAAATCTTGAATGTGCGATATCGGATAACTGTCGGGTTGAGTGGCCGCGTTGAGTAACCGATAGTCACCACAGGGTCTCCATTCGCCATTTTTCTTGAGAACTAGGTGCAAAGGTGTAGCCCAAGGACTGCTGCTTGGTCGGCAAATGCCTTGTTGCAGTAAAAAATCAAATTCTTTTTTAGCAGCTTTCAGTTTATCTAGAGGGAGGCGACGTGGCTTGCTGTTGATTGGTCGTGTAGACCCAGTGAGAATTGCGTGCTTGACGTCATGTTGTACTGGTCGTACAAAGACATTATCCCTAGAAACGATATTGTGCTCTTTAATTAATTGATGAATGTTTTCATCGACTGAGCCTTGAGCTAAAACTGAAAGTGTTTGCTTAGAATCTTGCTTAAGTTTGCCAAATGAGATAGAGTTAGATTGAAGATCAACGAGACGACTATTTTTTAAATCGACAAGAAGTCCGAAGTTTCGAAGAAAGTCGGCGCCTAAAATGGGTTTGCTTACATTGGCGTACACAAAAACCCAAGAAAACTTTCGACGCAGTCCTAAGTCAAGAACAAGTCGTATGCGACCGTAAGTTGCAACTGAAGAGCCATTAGCGGCGAAAAGTTGATTCGATTTAGGACGACTCCTTTTAATTGCCGCAGTCGCGGGTAAAACCGAAATATCCGCCCCCGAATCTATTAAAAAATTGAATTTGTTCGTTGAATCCTGAATGAATAGACGGCAATTTGAAAAGAATGTGCCCGAATCGCAAGCCGCTAACGATTGGGCATTCCGTTTTCCGAAAAGTTTCGATTACGGTTTCTGAAACTGCAAGGTGGATCGCATTTAAGCGCTCGATCGCCAAACCGACGATGGTACCAACACCATTGACTAAATCGCTCACGAGAGTTACCTTCTGGAGGCGGAGACGCTGACCTATCTCGTCTAGAGCGTTGAGTTACCTGCCGACGTAAAGCTGCCACCTCTAACTGGAGTTCCTCCAAAGGTGAAACGCTGTTTTTTGTAGCCTCCGAAAATTGATTTGTTTCGCGAGAATTACTACCTACTGTGAAAACCTCATTTGAATTCGGAACCAACCTAACAATTCTATCCGCCGTCTGAGCGAGACTATCTAAACCATCAGCTGAACAAGTTAAAATAGCTTGAGCTGTTTGAGGCAATCCTTGCAACCATAAACTTTTTAAAACCGAATCTTGAAAATTATTCCCGGATAGCGCACGCATTTCCCTCAAAAGTTCGCTGGGTTTTTTATCCCCAAGAGCGGTATCGTGCAACAATCTCTGTAGCAGAACATCCTCAGATTCGATGAGGCGATAGAGAATGGTTGACTTTAAGTGCTCGTATAAGCCGCTTCCGGGCGGATTCATGATAATGTCCCTACACATATTAACCGTACGCGTGTCTAAGAGACCGAGTGCCGTAAAATACTTTGAATTATCCGACCTAATTTGGGCTACCGCGAATTGCCCTTCCAGGACCTTGAACCAAACGTCCGGGTTATCCGGCCAAAAAGGCAAATTTTTAAAATTAAGTGCACTTACTTGAGCATTGGAAGACTCCGTGTTGCTTCCGGCAAGGCTGACGGGGCTTGACGAGGTTCGGTTATCCACAGTGCTCTGCAGAGGATGTGCAACTGGATCGGGTGTGTCGGGCATTCTGATTTGATTTGCTTCCACCAGTACTCAGGACCGTAGATATAACATAGAATAAAAAATAAAAATTAATCAGTAAAAACGAATGAAAAATTGTTAAACAGAATTAACATCATGTTAGTTGAACAAATGAGAAACGCAAGCGAGAAGCGCTGGAAACAAGAATGAAATGTACTTTACTAAATGTCTAAAGCGAAAAGCACTGGACAAGTTTATTATAATATTAACTACATGAATAATACAAAAAGATAATAATAAAAATTTTGTTGCGGAGTTTGCTCATCTATTGCTGATTTTTCTTTAGCACAGGGTTTCGGATTCTCCACGCTGCTGTCAAACGGATCTCGTATAAAATTGTTCTGCAGGCACAAGTTTTTTTTAATTTTGGTTGTTTAATTTGTCTGCCACTATGCACAAAGAAGAATAACTGGTTCATGCAGCACTGCTGTTGCCGTTAGCACACAAAAAAAAAACAAGCGGTGCTGTGTACCGTTGCCTGAAATGATGCCGTTGTCAAACCAAAAACGAACGGTGTATATATGTGCCGGTGCTGATGGTCTGATGTTTTTTTTTTTTTTCTTTAACCCCAAATTTGCCTGGGTTGTCTGGTGGTAGCTCGCCGGTGGTGAGATGGGAAATTGATGCCGCTTTTGGCGACACAGCAACCGAGTACTCGACAAAATTTTGCAGACACTTGGGTCGAACAATCTGCTTGAGCGCTTCTGCACTCGTATCACGTCGGGGTCACCAATTTGGGCCAACAATACCCAACCAACAAACAATACTCCCTTTTCTTTGATTATCAGCTCCAAGGGTAGATAAAATATCCAAATAGCTGAATACGTCGAGGTATGCCTCTGGTAATTAATTCACTCCAAAGCGCGTCGTCTCAAAATGAGAAGATGATATTTATCGCAATACTACTACCACTGCTGCCGGTTGCTGCCGGTTAGACAATTGACCAAAAGTACATTTTATTTTATTACTTAATATTGATACAATTAGTACGAGAGATAAAGACTTAATTTTTTTAATACAATAGAACGCAATTAACAATATAATTATTTTAACTTTTTAGGTGATGTGTAATGGCGGCAGCAGTCAAAAGTAGAATGCCAGTCTTTTTCACCCGCCAGGCAGCTCACAAGGAAAGTGGAAGATTTTTACAGGGCTTTACTCTAGTCAGAAGAGTCGCGTTGCATGACTCTCTGGTCATTTCGTTCTCTCCGAACAAATTGTCAAAACTGGAATGCGTTCCGAAATTAAACCATTCATTTTTATTTATGGTGTGTTAGCATGTGGAGGTCCGTCCGCCACAGTATTACTTCGTGTTTTTTCATAGCTGAAGTAATTTCATTGTATGACTTGACGCCCAGAAGAACAGCAGCAATTGAAATAAGAAAAAATAGAGTTTTGATTTTGCAACAAGTGAATAGCTTAACGTTTTTAGAAATATTACCAAAGGTTGAATGAATTTAAGGGTTTTATAGACATAGCCGTGTCCAAAGAAACAAATGTAAGCTTTTAAGCGTGTGCAAATATTACTTTCGAGATTGTAATCTAATACAATAATAATTTTCTCTTAGGGTGAATTATAGCATTTTCGGAATTTCACAAATTAAAAGTGGCTTTGTTCCATTGTACGACTAGAAATTGTTTGAGAGTCCTGGTTCTAATTTTCATAGGAATCAAAAATCAGAACAATTTGACAACAATATTCAACGTTAATGTAAATGTAGAAGATCTTGGATAAAAAAAAGTATTCTTTAACATGTCCCATACAAAATAAACACAAAAATAATCGATTGAACCGTACTGTATGTTTTAAAATTTCGTGTAAGTTAATACAATACATTTTTATTAAATATGTGCATATAAAAATTTCGAAATTATAGGTTCGAGTATTTTTTAAATTGTTTTTGTAAATGATTGTTTAGTTTATATTATTTATAACATTTGGAAAAAGGTTAATGTATAGACAATAATTCACAAATTTTTTTTTGATTTAATATTTACTAAATTCAATTTAACTTACATATCAATCATATCATAACACACTTTCACGAGAAAAAGGCACTCGTTATCGGAGAACAGCATAGCGAGAACAAAAACGCAGCATATTACTAGATAGTTGCCGGCAAAAATCCTTGTTGGTGCCGTGCTAAGTGATGATCGTGACCAGTTAAGGTCAGTTCGAATTGTTGTGAAGTTCCTTTCCTCTTCAATAGTTCAACTCCCAACAATGCCATTTGACCATAAATATCGGAGTCCTTAATACTCATTTCAGCGCTACACAGGAAATAAGAAAAAATTGGCCGGTGTTCTTCCAGTTCTGAAAGGCGTCTTTCATTTTTGACTAAGTTGCCAAGAATCAGGAAGTCGGAACTGTTCTTAAGAAGAACCTCACGAATAAAGAAAAATACCAGCAGATTATTGAGGAGTATAACAGTGTTCTGGTAAAGCAAGATAAGTACGGTAAGCGTGAGAGGTTTCGAGACAAGACCAGCCTGCCTCCGAAGAGAAAGAAAGTCGACGGTCAGAAGAAGGTTGCGAATGTACCATCTCCTAAAGTAGCGCAACCGCGTACCGTAAGTGAGATTGTCAGAGATGACCTCCAGGTATCGACCTCCAGATATCGGTTGTGGATGAGCTCTTCACGATCGATTTTGAGAGGAAATTTTTGAAATTTGAATGAAACTCGCTACAAAAGTCTAACTGAGTGAGAAAGACATAGACGTCGCCATTATTCCAGGTAAAGCTTTTTTGTGCTCTAGTCTTACCGCTCCTGATCTTACAGTTATAGGTACTGGAAAATAAAAGTGGATATAGCTTGTTCCTGGTATCTGCGTATCTGGATATGGATCAAACATCACCTCCAAACGAAGTAGGCAGGCTGGTTAAACAGACCAAAAGAATACTAGCCTACTGATAGGATGATTAAGAAAAAAATTGTTTACCCTAAGTCTTAAAAATCGAGCGGGACTGTATGGTTTAAACAACAACACTAAAAGTGGACAATTTATATGTCCCGTCACAATATTTCTCGCAAAAGAAACGAGGAAGTAAACCCTTCTTGCCTCAAGACTTTTCAGATCAATTAAGATACACCGCGTTTCATATGGAGGCAGCGGCAAATTCCAGTTTAGATGCCGAAGCGAAAATCTCGTGAATCTTTTCTGGATTCTTTCAATTCGATTTGAAGCGTTTTTGTAATAGGAACACAAAACAACACACTGCAATATTCCAAAACAGGACGGAAGAAGCTAACATAAAGAGACTTCAATGTGTATGGACATTTAAAATCTTTAGAATTCCTAGTTAGAAACTCAAGCAAAGAGTTGCTTTTAGAAACAATATAATCAATATGCATTTTAAAATCTAACTTAGAGTCAAATATCACTCCTAAATCTTTATGATTAAAAACTCGCTGAAGCTCGTAGTTTAAAATTTTATAACAAAAAACGAACGGAGAAGAAGATCTTGAAAAAGAAATTATACTACATTTGCTCGTATTTAATGAAAGGTCAGTCAGAAAACACCATTCAGATAAGTTATCTAGGTTATTCTGAAGTTGCTCGAAATCTGTTGAAGATTTAATCACTTTGTATATCATTACATGATCTGCAAAAATTAAACATGAAGAATATGAAATGATATGAGGCAAGTCGTTAATAAATATTAAAATCCAAACCGGTCGTAAATGACTGCCTTGAGGAACTCCCGAAACATTTGAAATTATTTATGATTTTTCTGGGCCTACTTTCACATATTGAACCCGATTTGTCAGATAAATATTGATCCACTTAAATAGTTGAGAATGAAAACCTAATAACTTAAGTTTTTTTTTAACAATATGTGGTGGTTCACTCATCAAATGCTTTCGAAAAATCAGTGTACACAACATCTACTTGACTGCCACTTTCCATTGAATTCACGCAAAAATTTGTGAACAATGTAAGATTGGTTGCAGTAGATTTTCCACTGACAAATCCATGTTGAAAAGGGGAAATAAAATCTTTTACAGCCTCATACATTCTTTTCTTAAGTAGGGATTCAAAAACTGAAGCTTAGCGATGGGTCTATAGTGTTCTACCTATTGCTTAGAGCGAGATTTAAAAATGGGACTTTATAAGAGCTTTTCCAGCAGTCAAGGAAAACACCATTACTAAAGCTAGTATTAGACGGTCCTAGTAATGTGTCATTGCGCGACACTCTGACGTCACTATGACGTAGTTGTCTGTCCTAAAAGTGTCACGTCGTGTGATCGTCATTGTTTTGCATGTCATTGCCGTGACAAAAACAATGACAAGCACCGTGACACGTCACTTTTAGGTCATTGCGATGAAAAATTGCCGTGACCGTGTGCTAGCCCTTTCATTGTTGATGCACCGTGACACGTAGCCTGTCGCTGCAAGGACTGTGTCCCAACCGTGACACGGCAGGAATTTCTGCCATGTCATTATTTGTCACGGTTGGGCATAGTTACATAGGTACCTACCTACAAATGGATATTTAAATAAATTTTAATTATGTAAATTAGGAGGGTAATTTGTACCTACCTACATAGATGGAACCTAGGTATGTAAATATGGACATATGTATATAATGAAAGTGAATGATATAGGTGGGTAGGTAATTATATATATGTGACGTTTGCAAAAATGTTATAGTTTGAGGGAAAAAAAGATGCCATTTGAATTCTTGGGCAAATACCATAAATTTTGTTCAGATTAAATGATAGCTATAACCAATTCTCAAAATTTTGTATCAAAATCATTGGAGCCGTTTTCCAGAAAAATAAGCTTTTCCTTAACAACCAAGACACAATGACTCGATTGATCGACGCCGTGTGATCGTCACTGCTAAAAACAATAAATGTCATTGCAGTTTAGGTTCACCTCCAATGATCAGCTGTTTGAGAGTTGTCACGTCGTGTGATAGTCATTGTTTTGCATGTCATTGCTGTGACACCGAGACACAAATATCACCGTGACACACTTTGACGTTCATTGCATTTTGGGACAACAATGACAGACATGTGTCATTCGTGTGATAGTCATTGTAGCTAGCCATGACACGATTACCTTTGTCACGGCAATGACGGCTTTAAGCTAATACTAGCTTTAAGCTAGTATTAGACGGACCTTGTAATGTGTCATTGCCGTGACACTCTGACGTCACAACAAAATAGGTCCTACCACCGTCATTGCCGTGACAAAGGTAATCGTGTCATGGCTAGCTACAATGACTATCACACGAATGACACGTGTCTGTCATTGTTGTCCCAAAATACAATGAACGTCAAAGTGTGTCACGGTGATATTTGTGTCTCGGTGTCACAGCAATGGCATGCAAAACAATGACGATCCCACGACGTGACAGGACAGATAGCTACGTCATAGTGATGTCAGAGTGTCAAGGCAATGACACATTACAACGACCATCTAATACTAGCTTAAGAGAAGAGTTGAAAATGAACAGAAGGGGTTTCGACAAAGTCGATCTAAAATTCTTCAAAAATATTGCAGGAATATTGTCAGGAGGAACTCAAACTGCTATTTAAACTACCCAGTTCCAACAGAATTTCATCGTCAGTTAGAGCTAGGTGTCCCATATCAGTAATAGTTGAAATATCTAAATCCAACTCAGAACTAAATGAACTGAACTTAAAATTCGATTGAAAAAACGAAGCGAATGAATTACAAACTTTCTTAAGCCCCATTTAGGCTATCATTTCAGTTTCAGTTTCAGTTGAGCTATCAGTTAAGCTTTCAGTTAAACTGATGTCTAAACGCAAAAACTGAAGCGTTTAACTGAAACTGAAACTTAAACTCATGGCATTCCCATAAGTTGGCCGTTCAGTCATCAGTTAAACTGATATGTGTAAATGCGTTTCATCTCAGTTCTCAGTTCAGTCGTCATTTCAATTCCAGTTGTTTTAAAATAATTGTGCACGTACTAAAGGGATTTTGACTTTCCTTAATATGTTCAAGCACAGTGCGGGCGTTAGGAAAATCGGGAAAAATTTAAAAATTCAAAATATCAAAATGAATGGGAAAAATAGGGCTTGGTAACGCATTCTACATTCGTGTGGTACGGCTAAAGAAAGAATCTCTGTACTTGACAGAACGTCCGAAGTTGGGCTCAAGGGTAAACTGATGAGCATTCCTAGAAGCGCGAGTACTACGGTTGAATAGTTTGTGGGGAGGAATGCAACTGGCTAATTCGCTAGAACATTGCTTAAAAAAATAGCGATAAAATAATGAAACAAATGATACATTTCGCCGGTGTTCGAGAGCTGAAAATATTTCAATTATAGTTTTATCCCCTATCATTCTTAGAGCTCTGTTTTGAATTCTATCTAAGAGCTTTAAGTGAATTATAGGAGCTCCTGCCCAAATGTGAGAGTTATCTATAATCCAGCCTTGGACGAATAAAGGCCTTACAGATTACAGCCAGATCAGACGGGGAGAACAATTTCTTGCATCTTCGAAGAAAACCCAAACACTGCAGCGGTTTTGGCGACATCGAATATGTGGTCATTCTACAAAAGGTGTTCTGTGATGCACATTCCAAGGACTGACAGCTGATCGGTTTCTCCAATGCAAGTGCCGCTCATGAATAGCGGCATAGGGGGTGGGCTATGCTTTAACGACAGAAGACAGCGCTGAGCTTTTGAACCATTAATTCCCCATTGGACAAAGCTGTCGAGATCAGAATTTAATGAGATTATAGGCTGCCATTGCAGTTCCGCATCCGAAGAACGAGGAGGTGAATATGCAAATGAATATTAAAAGCTGAGAGTACTATCGTCAGCAAAACGATTTAGTGGATTAGAAGTTCCAGATAAGAGATCATTAATGAAAATGAGAAAAAGGGCCGGAGACAAAACAGAGCCCTGGGGCACACCAGCATTTATTTTTTGAATATCAGACTTGAAACCGTCCAACACGATTCGTAGTGAGCGGTCCGAAAGGTAAGTTCTACTCCAACGAAGAAGAGATTCGTCGATACCAAATGCACGCAGTTTTGATAAGAGCGCTTGGTGCCAAACTCTATCAAATGCTTTTGAAATATCAAGCGCAATAAGCTTACCTTCTCCAAAACGATGTAAAGATTTGTGCCAGTGGACCTATTGCTACGAAAGCCATACTGCCGTTCATTAAGGAGCTTTCGTTCTTCAAGATATTTCCTGATTCTTGGCGGTCAATCAACTGTGTTTTTCTTTTAATATGTCGAAACGGAATGATACGAGTATTATGGTCGATTTCATTGAAATTTATCTTCAGACTTTCGACTACTCACAAGTAAAATGAAAGCTCAACTGAACACCTGACTGATGTCTAAATACACTGCCTTTTTTAACTGAACTGACAACTGAACTGATAACTGAACTGATAACTGATCGTCCAAAAAGGGCTTTAAGATCACTACATACATTCATACAAGCTGGAATTCCAAATGACTTTCGTTTTGAATTTATGTATTGCCAAAAGCCCTTTGAATTGATTTTTATCTTTGATTCAAGAGTCCGAACATATTGACTATGTAAGAATTTTTTTAAAAACTCGTACTCACGACGCAAACGATAATAATCACTTCGACAGCCAACATCAATCTTACCTTTTTCTGCATTTTCATCATTACATTTTTCAAGCGCGGTAAACTTGTTAAACCAATAAGGCATACAATTCTTTTTTATCCGTTTAACAGGTACAAAACTAGAAATCGCATCATGCAAAACATTAAGAAAGTTACTATAATTACTATAATAGATCCTGATTATTTAAGACTAAACTCCAGTTAATATTACTCAGGTAATTATTCATACTGATGTAATCAGCCTTATTGAAATCAAATCTATAATTTATATCTTCGCTTGTACAATATATTTTATTAAAATAGATAAAATCAATATGATGAATATAATTTTTTTCATTATTTAACAGGAGAAAATCTTCTTTACATAAAGATACATTAAGGTCTTCATAAAATTTTTAATAACGTAAATTTGACAAACGTTTTAAATTCCAACGATGTAAATAAATGTGTTGAGAACTTTTATGCTGTTTTAAGCAACTGTGTCAATTATTGTGTTCCAGTCAAAAATAAATTGCATGTTCCGTCGTCAGTTTGTTGGATGAATACAAATCTTAGGCGTTTTCGAAACCTTAAAAATGTGTTTTTTGAAAAATGGAACAAACTCATAAACTAATTTACTACAACCAATTTTCATACTATAGAAAACTTTTTAATACCTCACTAAACACAACTTATAAAAACTGCATTGCTCAGACTAAGTGCAATATATCGAAAAACCATAAATTATTTTGGAAGTTCATAAGTTCTAAAAGAAAAACTTCAATTTTTCCATCAACCGTGCAATAAAAAACAAAACCTCTTCTTGTGATATAGAAATTAGTAATATATTTGCTGACTTTTTCCAACAAACTTATAAAACGTGCAATCCTGATCACTGTGATAATTCCAACCGGAATCGGCTAAGCTGTGATATATCTAACTTAAGACTGACTGAAGCGGAAGTAGTGCAATATATTGACGGCTTAAAAAGTACTTGTTCATCTGGTCCTGACAAAATTCCATCTGTATTCGTTAAAACTTGTAAGTCTTATATTTGTCCTGCAATCACATATTTATTTAATTGTTCGGTGTCATCTGGTGTTTTTCCTGAATTATGGAAATCTTCACTTATTACACCTTTGCATAAGTGTGGAAATAGAAACAAGGCTGAGAATTATCCAAGCATTGCAAAACTCTCATGTTACCAAAGCTTTTTGAAAATATAATCTGCAAATACATTCAGTTTTATTGCCAATCACTAATTGTACCTGAGCAACATGGATTTTGCCTCAAAAAGTCTACGACAACCAATCTTCTCGAATTCACTAATCAAGTAAACATTAATATGCAAAATGGACTCCAAACTGATGTATTTTACGCTGACTTAAGTAGAGCCTTTGATCGGGTGAGCCACTCTATTCTTTTAGTGAAATTAGAAAGATATGGGTTTCCAGAGTGGATACTCACTTGGATCCAGTCGTATTTAAGAAATCGTACCCAATATGTCAAATACAAAAACTGTATATCCAATTTAATAAATGTCACATCCGGGGTTCCTCAAGGTAGTCATATTGGGCCATTGCTATTTATACTATTCATTAATGACATTACTACGAACATTCTTTATTCAAATATATTAATCTTCGCTGATGACTTTAAACTTTTTAATGGTTATACAAATCCGAGTGGATACTTGTTCTTACAACATGATATTGATAGTGGCTTCGAATGGTGCACTTTAATTGGAATGGAATTAAATAGAAGGAACAGCAAAGTAATGTCATATTCAAAATCGAGAGAAACTATATTGTCTTCCTATTTTATAGAAGACTGTTTAATTGACCGAATTGAAACCTTTAATGACTTGGGTGTTTTATTTGACACGAAACTGTCATTTAATCCTCATATTGACATGATTACAAGTAAAGCAAGGAGCCGGCTTGGATAAATCAAGAGATTTTAAAAAGAATTTAATGATCGTCATATTACAAAGATTCTGTACTGTTCACTTGTTCGTCCCGTCTTGGAGTATTGCAGCTGTGTTTGGTGTCCTGCTTACGAGGTTTCCATTACTAAAATCGAAAGTGTTCAAGAACAACTTCTGTTATTCGTTCTCCGTGATCTTCCTTGGGATCCCAATCAACATCTACCACCATATGAAAATCGTTTGAAACTGCTCAGCCTTTCTACTCTAAAGAAGAGGAAGGAAGTGAATAATGTTCTTTTCCTTTTTCGACTTTTATCGGGATCAATTTATTCTCCAAACATTCTGAGTATGCTAAACATAAATTCCCGTCCGAGGTTAACCCGTAATCCTGCATTCTTTTATATAACTTCCGCCAGAGTTAATTATGGATTAAATACATCTTTAAATATTATGTTTAATCGTTTATATAATTTAATTGATTTTAACGTATCGAAAAATTGTTTAAAAAAATACTATTATCCTGTTAATTGTTTTATTGTATTTTCTATGTAAAATTTTATTTCTTTCTCGTATGTTAGTAAATTTAAACTTACTGTTATATTGTATAAGTAAATTTTTTTTAACAGCTTAGACATTGGTCTGCAGTTGAAATAAATAAATTAATAAATAAATGAAAACGAAAACTAGATCTAAAATCCTTCCAGTAGTATTAACAATATTATTAATTTGAAAACAATTTAATGCTGACATAGTGTCTAAAACCAATACATATTTAATTTTTCATTTAAAACATTAAACGAAAGAAGAAACTTTTCATCATCCGAATAAGTCCATTTTACGGTGCTTAAATTGAAATCTCCTAACACTACCGCATAACAATAGTAGACCATTTTTGCTCGTTAATAAAACATAAGTTTTTTCGCCGTTTAGGTACTTACATATTTTTTTTTATAAATTATGTTGTATTATCTTTTGTATTTAATAATTTTAACTTACATTTTCTAAAAATGACTCGATTTGTAATGTTTTTTTTACTCAAATTGATTTTTAATAATAAAAACACTTAGCTACATTAAAGTTGTTAGCTACAAGAGGAAGTTCACGATGCCGTGGTGCATTTTAAATAATATTAAAAAATTAGTTTTTGTGGACTGTACTGAAAATGAAATCCAATTGAAACTTATTAAGACTATGGGCTGATGGTTTTTTTACTGATGTTTTTTTTTCAGTAACCCCCCTCTAAAAGTGAAGCTGTACACGCTCCTGGATCCAGCAGTATTTTCTTGCAAATCGATATTTAGGCCGTGTGTGAATTGCGTTAAAATGTTGTTTAAATTTTCTACCTTGGTTAAATTTTGAAGTTTGGTTTGTGGTGGGATCAAATTTAGCTATTTGCTGTGTGAATTGCATTAAAAGGGATTTATTAAAACACTATATTGGCTAAAATTCCTTCAAGATTTAAGAAATTTCCCTAAAAACATTTTTTTTGTTGTTCAAGTTAATTAATTTCTTTCCCAAAATCTGACTTAGAAGATATAAAGTTAATAATTTGGCACAAAAAAGTAACGAATTGTCAGTTTTACTAATATGTTTCGGTTTTACATCGTTAATTTAATATTTTAAAACAACAATTCCAAATCTTTTCAAAACAATTCCCATTATGGTTAGTTTGTTGATTTAGTATGTAAACACTAGTTCTCACAGCTGAAGAATTACACAAGCTGACAAATCAATCTATTTGTATTCAATTTGCAAAATGAAATACAATGAGTATTTTAATTAATTATTTTATATTTGTTAAAATGTCAAGGGATTATATTATTTCTTTTTTCCTCTTGAGAACCTACACAAACAAAAATAATAATGTAATTTAATTTTTTAATTGAATAAATTAAAACCCAGTAGATCTGGACTTTTTGGAATGCATCTTTCTGTTCGGTTATCGTTTACAGTTTCAAATTACTCTATCTTGAGAAACGTTAAATTTTAACGCAAATTTAGCCTGCTCCACAGCTGCCTACATTTTAACCCATTTTATTCACCACGCTAGTGTCAAATTTTAACCAAGTTACAAAATTTAACCAACATTTTAACGCAATTCACACACGGCCTTAGACTTCTAATGATCTTGCGAACGGTAACTTTTTTGAAAAAATGGAAAGCTCCAGCGCTAATTCCCCGAAAACCGACATTTAGACTACTAATGATACCCCCCAGTGAACTAGCTATGTAAAATAATTTTTTTTTTAATTTTTCATTTCAGATGCTTATTGTTTAACCAGACTTGACGATTTCGCATTTCGTTGATTCAGCATTTTAATCAACATGTTTTTCAATTACTTTGTGTATATGTTTCGAAAAAAAAAAGTAAAATACACCACTGGTTCGTACAAACTTGCTCTTGTAGCTAACAACCTTTAGGTTACTCACTGACGCTGTTGGTAGGTAGCTAGCTTATAGTAATCCTATGTACATTTAAAGTCGATTTTTTATAATGAATTGTCGAATGCATGGTGTATGTATAATGTATATTTAAATGGATTTCAATTATGTTAATTAGGAGGGTAATAATGTAAATATGTACATACATATGTACATACATTGTTATATAGAGCAAGTGAATGATGTATAGGTGGTAAAAAATCGTTTTATAAACTTATTAAAACTGCCAAAACTATCACTTTAATCGGTTTTTCGAAAAAAACAAAGAGCATCATTAGATGCCACGGATCAATGAAAATTTTATAAAAAGTATATTGAAAATTGTAGAACGGATTTTGATGAAATCCTGTTTTTTTATTTTTAGTTTTTTGAAAACAAATTTGTTTTGAATTGTTTTCGTAAAAAAAAATGTTTTTTCTCACAATCAAACATGACATTACTTTCATAGAGAACACCAAAAAAGTGGGCCCCGCAATTCCGTCTGTCTGTCTGTCTGTAGAACGATCTACAGCCTAAACGGCTGAACCGATTTGGTTCAAACTTGGTACTTAGGCGTTTTAGGTGATTGTCCAAAATAGATTTTTGAATCGTTGTTTTAGGCCCAAAAATAACGGTACTTGCCATACAAATTTTTCTACCATCTTAATTATCTCAAAAGCTGCTCTAACGATTTTGATAAAATCGTGTGTATACTACTTTGGGTATGGTCAACATTTCGGCCAAAAAATTTTTTATTTTCGACTTTCTCATAAACGGCTCAACGGATTTCGCTAAAAAAAATTTTACAGGAGCTCCTGCAAAATCTAAATAGTATTGAATTTCAAAATTTTCCAAAAATATTTTTTTGGATTTTTGAAAAAAAAATATTTTTTTTTTTGAAAATTCAATATTTCGAAAACGGGTGGACAATTTTTTTTTAATTTTGTTTTTGTATTTATATTATTAAATATTTAAAATGTTCATACAATTTTTTTTAGAAAAAGTTTAAGAATTTTTATATAAAAAAAAATTAAGTGAAAAACTTTAAAAATATATTTAACAGTTTTATTAAGAATCTTTGCATATAATGTTATCGAACATAATAGCAAGTACGTGCGATCCAGTCGTGCATTTTATTTAATATTCATTCCGCCTTTTATCATTTAGTTTTTCGATTATTTCGCGTTTTATACATTTCGATTACTTACGTTGGCGAGGCTCGAATTCGCGCGAATTTTAATGCCATTGGTCTCTTTACATCCATCAACAAAAAAAAATAATTAAAGAAGAAAAAAACATTGGCGAAGAAATTAAACGTTTTTTAATTCTACAGATTATTAAGACAAAACTTTTTTTTTTTTTTGAAAATTAATACAAACCATATCCACGCAACCAATACCACAAATGTAATGAAAATAAAAAGGAAAAGATATTCTCAAAAAAAAAAACTAAAAATAATTCCTTCATTATACAAAAAAACCATAAAAAACATAAACAAAAGATAAATTACATATAATAAATTTTTGTCTTAGACTCCAATGCCAATAGATTTTAATAACAAACAAAATGCGAAATAACCCGTTGGCGTGATAACCTGGGTCTAAATAACTCACTGCATTTTTAACGGAAATGCAAAACGAGTAAAAATGGAAAGAAAGAAATGCGAATTGATCGCAGGCGAAATGATTGAAAAACAAAGTAACTCAAAAACCAAGTAATCAGAAATATAATTTTCTTTCCAATATCTAAGCTTGCGCGCAGCGGACAATGGTTTTGGAGAGTGCTTGGTGCAGAGATCTCGAATAATCACTCGTATGGACTGGTTATCATACCGGTGGGTGGCGGTGGCACTATGCCAGCTGCCTAGCTTGGCACAATGTAGATATTTACAGGGTGGGTGGTAATCCAATCGAATTAGTGACCTAAGATCCGCCTGTTGAATTCCATACAAGAAATAAATATGGGGACGATGTCAGTATTATGAGCGGATAATATGGATATACACAAAACTATTCAAAGAGTTTCAAATCCACAGATCTATAGGAGCTATATTATAAAAACAGCGCATTTGAGCGTTAATTAAGCCACTGAGTTATGGCGTTTTTATTTGGCAATCCGGAATTGTTCTCCGATCCGGGATCCCAACTGAACACTTTTGTGTGATTTTGATGATTCTGAATTTTAATGAGATTGTATATGTGAAAATAATTGTGTACGTGAGAATATTCAAATTCAAAAAAAATGTTTGTTGTACAATTATGATACAAGAAATGATAACAATCGAGTTTGACGTTCAAGTATATGAATGTGTGAGTGCTTCTGCTTCTGATTCTGTTTTCAAATCCAGAAGCAAAATTGTCTTTTTTCAGAATTAGAACTGTCATTTTTTCCCAAGTGAACGCTTTCAGAAGAGTCCGGAAGGCTTCCGGATTGCCAAATAAAAACGACATTAGTTTGCTCGTGAACTCCATTTCGATTCTATTTGCCTAACTAGTAGATAGTTCAATAGGTGAAATAGGCATTCCGAAGCGTCCAGAAGTCTTCTAAAACCATTCCCTCTTCTGACGATTTTGGGAAGAGAAATTCTCTTCTTGATTTAAAATCAGAATCCAATCAAGAAGCACTAACACATTTATACACAAATTTCAAACCTCTGATTATTTATTTGTGTGTTCAATCTCAATGAATCTGTTCGGAACAGATTAGAACAACTTAGAACAGAAAAGTTTAGTGTTCAATGAGCTAGTTTGGAACACTTTAGAACAGAATTTTCTGCACTTGCACAGATTTGTGAGAACTGTCAAAACCAATTGTTGTTGTTAAAAAAAACATTTCGGTGTTAGATTTAGTTTTCCGTTTCGGAATCATCTCAATTTCGTGAAAAATATTTGTTTAAATAAATTCAACTCTATTTCAGATTATTTTTAAAAACTTTTCTGCAAAAATAAACGCACTTTAATTGTAGGTAAACAACAATAATTTTGTTTATAATCTCTGTCAGATGACTGACTGTTCTAACTTGTTCTATCTTGTCATCGGATGATGATAATAATAATTATATATACTTCAGGTTTCAAAAAACACAGAATTCGTTTATCAGGGTGACTTTAGGTTTTTCAAAAAAACGCTCTAGGGTGACCTTTCAAGTCTCAACGAACAAACCTCATGATTGTGTAGAACAAAATAGAACTGTTCCAATGGATTTCAGAACTAGTAAATACCTGAGTGATACCAATGGAAAACTAATGTCAACAGATAGGCGCAAGATTTTAAACATTTAAAACCTACTTTAATATAGTTTTAAAATGGGAGTCGACTCTTAAAATGAAGTGAGAGTCGACTTTTTGATAATTCTAAACGACAAAAGTTCACTTGTTAACGTGGAAAAGGGCGTCTAACTTTAAAGTCAAATTTAGATTAGTGAATACAAAATTTGCAAAACAAAAAACTTGCAAAACAGATTTCAAAATTAAATAATTAATAATTAAAATGTTCATATGTTTGTACACACATATGTGTATGTATTTTATTTTGAATTAAATTCCATGCGTTAATATTATGTACAAGACTTTAACTATGATCGCGGCTTGTAATGAATCTGTTTATAAAGAAAAGGAACATAATTATCATAACGCGCCTGGAAAAAGTCCGCTGCCACAGCCTTGGGTCCCATTCTATATTTTCGTATAAATTTTCTGGTCGAAAAGTGTTTCCGCCGATTGAAGTTATGTTTATTAATCGGTTTCTCAACAAACGTTTCTTTTGCCTGCTGCCTGTAAACTAGATACACATATCGGCTCAAACCTACGTCCTTTTCAGGTGCCGCACCAATATAGTCTGCTAAAACTTCACCCTTGCCAATATCACCTCCAGGAATATTAACAACCAGCCATTTGATAACTTCCCGGAACTTAGGGTTAGCGCGACTCGGTCCATCGGGTGCCGTGAAGATCAAAGTATAAAATCCATTATCGTCAGCATTCCAGTCTATATGGTCTGGCTTATTTTTGGTTTCAGTGGGAGTTAGTACGTTTCCCATATGAACTTTAGCGTTGCCATAGCTGACCTAAAGAAAAATTAATTTTTAACTTTCAAGCTTCACCTAACGGTTGAGTTGAAGGGTAAAAACGCTTGCCTTCAATTCTTTTGTTGCACCATCGGAAACAACGTCTGGTATAACTTCGTGTTTTTCCATAGCTGAAGTAATTTCATTGTATGACTTGACGCCCAGAACAACAGCAGCAATTGAAATAAGAAAAAATAGAGTTTTCATTTTGCAACAAGTGAATAGTTTAACGTTTTTAGAAATATTACCAAAGGTTGAATGAATTTAAGGTTTTTATAGACATAGCCGTGTCCAAAGAAACTAATTTAAGCTTTTAAGCGTGTGCAAATATTACTTTCGAGATTGTAATCTAATGCAATAATAATTTTCTCTTAAGGTGAAGTATTGCATTTTTGGAATATTTAAAAAGTGGTTAAATTTGTACGACTAGAAATTATTTGAGAGTTCTTGTTCTTATTTCCATAGGGATTAAAAATCAGCACAATTTGTTGTTGTTTTTACAAATGAGGAGCTGGAAAACATTACCTACTCAACGTAAATGTAGAAGATCTTGTTTTAAAAAAAACATTCTTAACACCTGCCATACAAAATTACAAAAAAAGAAATAATCGATTCAACCGCACTGTTTGTTTTAAAGTTTCGTGTTAGTTATAATTAAGGTTTGTTTTTCGAGAATTGCAATACATTTTTTAAATAATTATAATAATTTCTTTAATTATAGGTTCGAGTATTTTTAAATTTGTTTTTATAAATAATTCGTTAGTATTTAAACAAAAATAACTGTAGACATGCTTTTCATTTAAGAGTTAATAAAATGAGAAAAAACGTTCTTGTTGAAGCTGCTTCTGGGATTTTAAAAAAATTGAGCGGCCGAAGCCTTATATGCAAGGCAATAATAAAAGTTGCATAACTTCATTAAAATTCACATAAGGATGTATTTTGGTTTCTAGCCTTCAATTTTAGTGTTTCGCAGGGTTAAAATTGTGAAAGAATTTTGTACAGGGTGTCCCTTAATTCGTCAAGAGTATTTTAAAGGGTTATTCTGGGATATATTCTAAGAATTTTTTTTTCTACAGTAAGGCCCTATCTCCAGTTTTGATATCTCTTATCGGGGACTTAAGCAAAGTCTTAGCTTGGTGTACCTGACCCATGTTAGAGGTAATTACGCTGTAAGTTCTAATGATATAAACTTTTTGTAGGCCTATATTGTTAGGAGAAATGCCAGCCTTTGTAATTGCGTTTAATAAATTTTATATCTGTGTACTTAACATTTATAACAGGTGCTCAAAGTGTCCTTGGTTTTGTATGCATGCTAGATACCGTTTTTAGGATTTCACTTCGAATATTTATTGATTCTAACTGCTGTCGCACGTTTGATGGTCTTCGAGGATACGCCCTTCTAATTCATTTAAAGTTGTTATTTCAGTTGAATAAACAAGTTCTTTCATTCTTCCCCATACAAAAAAATCACATCTCTTGTAAATTGAGATTCGTGCGACCCAAGAATTCTGCTAATAAACTCGTTGTCAATAAACATTTATACAAAGTTCACGCCTTAATGACTTCACCAATTTACCAATGTACTTTAATTCATTAAATATAAAATAAAACACAATGATTTAATTTGAATGCATTTCGGCATATTTACATGCCATCTTCAGCAAATTATTTTATTTTTGTTGACTTTAAACCTTTACTTTAATTGTACTTGTACTTGTGATTACATTTGTTTTGACTTTTAAGATAGAGTGAGACATATATGTTGTACATGTGTTAATTATTTTTTAATTTAACAATAATACATTTGACATTTAAATAACAACAATGAATAAGTTGAAAAGAGAAGATTTAATCGGCGCTTCCATCGTATTCATCATTATATTTTGGTTTCGGTGCATGTAAATACTCTCATAAGCATTCAAGAATCTTTCTTCACATACGTGTTTAACAAGTTTCAAGTTATCTTGTGTTATACTGTGGTCATTCTCTAGCATATGTAAGGCTACGGCTGATTTATTAGGTCGATTGAATTTCACATTGGTTAGGTGTTCCCCGAATCTAGTTTCTATGTTTCTTTATGTTTGTCCATAATATTTCTGTTCGCAGTCATTGCATTTTATTTCATAAATCCCTGGTTTTTTTAAGTTGTCTGTTTTATCTTTTATAGACCCTAGTTTGTTTTTAAGTTTTCCACCTGATGAGAAGACCAATTACATATTTTGTTGTTTTAAAACTTTTTTTAACTTGTCGGTTATAGTGGGTGCAAAGTGTATTTTTATCCGTTTCTTTTCATCGATTTCTTTTCATCGATTTCTTTTGTTGTTTTTAGTGTAGTTAAATTGGTTCGACTTATTAAGATTGTTCAGTGACGAAAAAGTTAGAACGGAATAGAACAGAACAGGACAGTACAGAACAAATTCGTGAGAATCTTCAGAACAACTTAGAACAGTCAGTCATCTGATAGAGAATATAAACAAAATTATTGTTGTTTACCTACAATTCAAGTTCGTTTATATTTGCATAGAAGTTCTTAAAAATTCTCTGAAATGGAGTTGAATTTATTTATTTTTTCATGAAATTGAGATGATTCCGACACGGAAAATGATTTATCAACTAAATCTAACACCGAAATATTTCTTTTTAACAACAACAATTGGTTTTGACAGTTCTCACAAATCTGTTCTAACCTGTTCTACCTAAGAAGCAAGTGCAGAAAATCCTGTTCTAAAGTGTTCCAAACTGTTCCGAACAGCCTCATTGAATACACTAATTGCTTTTGATTGTCTTTCAACCATTCTGGTGATCATATTGCTGTCATATCCATTTAGTTCTGCAACAAATTTGATGTAATTTAATTCTACCATATAATTGTTGGCATTCTTGTGTTCAGTACACAACTGATATACCATACTGTTAAAAGCTGCTCTTTTATATTGCATCTGACAAAAAGAATCATTTGGGATATATCGAGGAATGTTGGTTGGCTTCCTATAAATTGCAAATTCTAATTTGTTATTCATATTCCTGTTAACAAGAAGATCCAAAAAAGGCAACTTTTTATCTTTTTCCATCTCAAAAGTGAACTTCAAGGTGGGCCATTTTGAATTTAAAAGTTCAATGAAACCAGGGATCTTATCTGGTTCCATGGATGAGAAAATATCATCAACATATCTTACCCACATTTTAGGTAGGCTTTTTCTTCCTCCATGTTGTTTTCAAAGATTGACATAAACAAATTTGCCAAAAAAGGAGACACAGAATTTCCCATCTCACTCTCTTGTATTTTTATGTTTTTAACTTTGTCTACAAACTCAGAAGTATTGTTTACATTTTTGTTCCCATTTGCCTGTATTTTTGAAACTCAGCCACTAACCATTTTCCAAATTTTTCCGTCGGTGCATCTATATTAGAGATTATTGGACGCATTTTGAGTGTTGGTTTGTGGGTTTTGGGTAAACCGTAGAGTTTGGGTACAGTAGGATTTGAAACCATAAGTTTCCGTTTAACTTTGGTTCCAAAAACTCGCAAAATGTCCTTAAGTAGTGCTTATGTTCCTTTTATCATACCTGGAAGTGGTGTTTTCTTTAATTCTTTGAAATTATGTGCCGATGTAAATTCACTCATTTTCTTTTCGTATTGTGTTTTGTCCATTATTACTAAATCTCTTCCTTTGTCAGATTTCATATAAACTACATCTTTTTGTTTTAGTTTTTTAATAATATTCACATCTATTGAGTGTTTGTTTTTAGTTTTCTTTGCCATTTGTAACGCAGTTTGAATAATTGGTTTTGTTGCATTTCTTATGTTAGTTTTTGTTGTGTCTGTTACAAACTTAATTCCAGTTTCTATGTCAGCAACTATCTCTTCTAAAGGCAACTTTTTTGGTGTTATTGAGAAATGTAATTCGTCGTCATCGAATGACGAAATGTTAAGCACAAACTTTTCTTTTTCTTTCTCCAATGCTGATATAGGTTTAACATACCCTATTTTCATATATTGATTTTTTAGCAAATTTCGAAACTTTTTATTTAGCTTTATTCTTTTCTTTAAGCTAATATTTATTATTTTTTCACTGCATCTGTCGAGAAAACCTAATAAACAGTTTAAATCTAAATGAATTAAAGAAAGTACATTGGTAAATTGTTGAAGTCATTAAGGCGTCAACTTTGTATAATTTTTTTAATGATAGTAGACTTCACGGTGTTCTTGCTGCAGAAATCGAGAATCTTTGATTGTTTGATTTGGATCTTTAATAAACTCGTTGTCCTCAAGGCTCCGCTAAAACAACCATTCACAGAACTGAAGTCTCTTTTCCAAATAACTAGGAAGCAGTTCTTGCACAGGAGTGTGGTAATATGGGTAAAGATTTTCTCAATGCAGTACATCCGAAATTTTATGTCTGGAAACATTGAACTGCATATCTATTCGTCTAATGCTGATTGATGATGATGGATCATGTCTAACAGCTTACAGTATTCTTTCATCAGTGGAAATTCTTTTTAATTGAGCAGCTTCTGGCGTTAGTTCGTGTATTTGAAGCACGTTTCTCGAAGCCTTCGATATGTATTTCCAAATAGCCCTGCACTATGAAGTCGTCGGTTTGGATAAATCTCATGATACCTTTTACAATTTGCATTGTACAACCCATAAACGTAAATAATCTGCCCTATCGAGGTAACCGTCGGAGCGGAGTTTTCTCGGCAACGCATCTTCGTCGGAAATTCAATTTCAATTCGAATTCGAAGTAGCTGTCATCGGACAGCGACGACGCAAATGTAATTATATGCACCGATTTTAAAATCAAAACTATCGAATAAAGTCCATTCCCTTTTTCCAAACACATGTTTTGTTTCCGTTTGAACTGTCAACAAAAAAAAAAACACTTTTGAAATTAAATATTATTTATTTAGAAAATAAAAGAACATTACAAGAACGAAAACAATATACGCTGACTACCTGACGCAGCTCTAATTCTATAATTCCCTTCAAGATTGAAGAAAAACTTTCGCCTAAATAAAAATGCGTTTGCTTTTGTTTTGGAGCAGATTCAACACAAATACAAAACTAATTATCGGTCTGATGGTGTCACTCCGAACCTTTAAAAAATATATGACGTATTCACAACAAAAACACAGCCACAACTTCTGGTATCCTTCTTGTGTAATTTCAGATATGCAATATCGGCATATTCGCTGGGCACATTCATCATCCGCTCATATTGCTGTGAACTTGTTTATTCGTTCTGCCTAAAAACAAAAAGCCCACAAGTTAACGTACATAAGGTTTATTTCTTCATTACTTACATTTTAATAAAGAATTTCTTTAAAAAGAAAACACTTTTCGCAACGAGAACTTGTCGGAGGACTTCGGAGAATATTTTGTGTGTATCTCTCATAAATAAAACCATTAAAAGTACTTCATCGCATACAAATGGCATGCGTTGAATTTCGTTGGACAGAATTTCCGATCAGCCGATCGGAGAATTACCTCGAAGCAAAATGTCTCCGATTCGTAGTAAATCGGAAAGAATTCCGCTCCGACGACGGTTACCTCGATAGGGCAGAATATCTGCATATTCCTGGTTTGTAAATGTAGACATTTCTAACAGCATTTTTAATCGACTGTTGCCTTGACTTCAAAATTTAAACTGATGAATTAATTTCGTTTTCTAATGTTTTATACCATTTTTGTTAGGTAAATTTTTCAAATAGGGCTCCATACCCCAAACCTAATTACAAATGTTGTTAAAAATTTAGGTAACAAATCAGATAACACTTTTTTTGACCTCTTCGAGGTTTTTCCAATTATCATAAAATGTATGGGTTTTTCCGCAAACTTGTCGTTGATTTTTATTTTTATTATTGTTAAAAAATAGTGAACCGTTATATTTATTACGCATTTTCTAGAAGAAATTTACCCCAAAGTCAAAAAAATTGCACGGGCAGGGAAAGTGGAACAGGCTAAAAACTGAATATCTTAACACCAAGGTATCTTTTCTTAAATCAACGATAAGAGATATCAAAATATGAGATAGAGCCTTACTGAGAACAATTTTTTTCTTAGAATATAGCCCAAAATCACACCTTAAAATACTCTTGACGAGTAAAGGCACACCGAGTATAATATAATAAAAATGTAATTCAATCGATATAATTACTTATGAACCCCCTATTACGGAAGTAAATCTTCTCTTCTGAACTCCTGCTCTAGCATAGGAATAAAAAATGTTTTCTTTGGCGTAAAAATTAAAAGAGAAATATAATAATAAAGAATATTACTGTACAGCAGGAGAGGCTGCAGCTACAAACTTTCACCGTCCTTCAGAAGGCTCTCACACCCAATTTTTATTTGATAGGCCTTGCATTGCATGAAAAACATTGCACTCTAGATTTAAGCTACAAAAATACGGTACCTGCCCATTCAAAGAAACTAACGATAAATATCTTAAAATAAAATTCAAGATTGAGGGCGCTTAAATATGAGCGCACTCAAGGGGTTATGACTACCCTTATAATGTTTAAACACAGTGCGAACGATTAGGAAAATGGGATATGATTAGACAGGAGATACCGATGCACATTGGTTTTATATGCTTGAATATAGAAATGGGAGGGAAAAATTCGGTCGGGTAAAGCATTCCACATTCGTGTAGTACGGCTAAATAAGGAATTTCTATACTTGACAGTACGTCCGAAGTTGGGCTCAAGGGTAAACTGATGAGCATTCCTAGAAGTGCGAGTGTTATGGTTGAATTGTTTAAGGGGAGGAATGAAACTGGCTATTTCACTAGAACACTGTCTATAAAAATACCGATAGAATAATGAAAGGCATGAAACATTCCGACGGTGTTCGAAAGGTGCAATTGTTTCGGTTATTGTTTCATCACCTATCATTTTTAAAGCTCTTTTTTGGATTCTGTCCAAAAGACTTAAGTGAGTTATGGGAGCACCTTCCCAGATGTGACAGTTGTACTGAAGCCTTGGACGAATATAGGCTTTATAGATTACAGCCAGATCAGAAGGGGAGAAATATTTCTTGCATCGTCTCAGAAAACCCAAACACCTTGCAGCGTTTTTGGCGTCGTCGAATATGTGGTCATTCCATAAAAGGATAACGGTGATGCAAATACCCAGAACTGAAAGATGTTCGGTTTCCTCGATACAAGCGCCGCTCATGGACAACGACATTGATTGAAAGTCCCGCTTTAACGACAGAAAACAGCATTGGGTTTTTGAAGCATTAAATTCTACGCGGTTTCTTAGTTCCCATCGGACAATGCTGTCTAGATCAGAATTTAATGAGCTTATCATACGCTGCCGTTCAACTTCCACAACCGAAGGACATGGGTATGAATCTAAAAGCGAATATGAAAAGCTGAGGGTGCTGTCGTCAGCAAAACAGTATAATGGATTAGAAGTTTCAGACAAAAGATCATTAATGAATATGGAGAGTCGGAGACAGAGCGGAGCCCTGGGGCACACCAGCATTTATTTTATGAATATCAGACTTGAAACCGTCCAGTACGACTTGTATTGATCGGTCCGAAAGGTAATTACTATTCCAACGAAGAAGAGATTCATCGATACCAAATGCACGCATTTTCATTAAGAGAGCTTGATGCCAAACTCTATCAAATGCTTTTGAAATATCAACTGCAATAATCTTACTTTCTCCAAAACGATTTAAAGATGTGTGCCACTGTTCGGTGAGATATACCATCAGATCACCAGTGGACCTATTTCTACGAAAGCCATACTGCAGGTCATTAAAGAGCTTTTGTTTTTCAAGATATTTCTTAAGCTGATAGTTAATCAGCATTTCCATGACCTTGGAAAGAAGGGACGTAAGTGCAATTGGACGGTAGTTAGAAGCTGAAGAAGATTCGCCTTTTTTAGGGACACACTGGACAAATGCTGTTTTCCGTCCACTCGGAAAGAGACCAGTAGAATAGGACAGATGGAAAATCTTACGCAGTTGTTTTCCTAGCGTAGAACACCTCTTAAGAAAAATATGGGAGATACTATCTGGACCAGCGGATTTGTGTATGTCAAGATCTTTAAGAACTCTAGCAACTGTACGAGTACGAAAGAAGATACGTCCCATCTGTTAATGCTCTGAAGTACAGGAGAAGTCATGCCACTTTGTGGAAGCGTAGAGTTAGCAGCAAACTGAGCTGCTAGCAAATTTGCTTTTTCTTGTGCGCTTATCACAGGAGTGTTATTGGAAACGAGCGTTGGAACCGACGAGGAGGTGGAATTTCGTACATTTTTTACAAATGAACAACAATTTTTACTACCCTTGGGACATTGTAGTATATGTTGCCTTAATTTTTGCTCATGTAGAAATTTGGTTCTTTGAATATGACTATTACAGGTCTTTCTAGCTTGTTTGAACTTATTCCGGATTTCCTCAGTAGGGCTGTGTCAATCGTTCATTTTTAAAGATTCAATCGTTCAAATGTCATTCATTTCAAAGATTCGGTCTTTTCAATCGTTCATTTTTCAATCAATCATTTGTGTCAGTTGCGACCCGATGGAAACATTTTCGAATTGAAACAATCATTGCGTGTGTGTGAAGTCAATCAATCTTTTACTTTCATTTAACATATATACATGTGTATGTACATATGTAAAATGCTTGAGGCGAATGTATATGAAATTTAACTAATGCTTTTAAAAAAATCAAGAACAAAATTGGGAAAAACATACCTACATTTTTTAAAGGTATTTCTTAAGTTTCGAGTAAGCAAACCATTAGACCATAAATATTATGGGAAAATAAAGAGAATATCTAATACGTACATATTTCATTTCCATTCAGTTTCATTCGTTCTTTAGAACGATAGAATGTAGTGAAAAGTGAAACCAATCAATGCAATTCATTTTGATTGTAAATAAGTGGAATGATCGAAATATGATTACCTTGCGTATTGAAATTGTATTATAGTGTAGAATGATTGGTATTGAAATAGATTGATTCGATTTACTTACTCTGATTGCAATCAATCAATCTTTTTAATGAACGGGTCATAAAGACCGAACCAATCACGATTGACACAGCTCTATTCCTCAGTTGGGTTGGCTTGCCCTTTTCTTCGAAAACGTTTTAAGCACAATATTCTCAATAGACACAGCTTAGTACATTTGTATATTTTTTAAGTAATTGTTTTTCTTATTTTTCTTAAATATTTTTGCTTACAAAAAATTTGGTGTCAATTTTAAGTAGGTATTTATTAATATCTATTAAATTGAAAACATTATGTTATAAATACTTTAAATCGTTGGTTTTTAAGATTTCGTTCTCCCGTTCCCCGTTTTGAAAGAGTACCAGTATAAAAAAATTAATCCAAATCGGTAGGGCCATTAATGAGAAAGTCAAAAATCAATTTCATTACATATCTTGAAAATGATTTTCTAATCGAAAATATTTCTTTCTTTCTTAAAGGATATTTTCTAAACTAAATGTTTTATATTTAATGATACTTGTCCGCTATGCACATGCATCGTGATCTCCTTGTAAAGCTTTCTATATTTTTATTAAGCTTTAAGCCTGAGGAAGGGTAGGTAGTCAAAATATCTTGTATGCGCGAAATATTATCATGGCTATTAGTGAATTCGGCGAATGAGATATAGCCACAATTAAACTAATTTTCGCAATTGATGTTATTAGTGAATCCATAGAAAGCAAATTGAACAAATGTCGGTAAAATTACCTGCACCACCGACATTTTGTTCAACTAATGTGGTATTACTGAATCCTCAAACTTTTCGCACTACATACAAACTTTCTCATTTTATGTCTGCGCCAATTTTAACGCGAATCCTTGTATTGATGTACTTTTTGTTTAAAAATCGTAATGGATAGCACAAAAAATGTAATTTAAAATTAGAATATGTATTTTATTCTGAATTAAAAAATATATTCCTACTAGGTACTCGTATTCATTTTTGGTTATAATTTTCTTTTTTTAGAAAACGAACCACTAACCGAGACCAGTGAAAATGGTGGGATTACCTGACATTGCCAAGAATTTAACCAATAAATTTCCAGAACAACAGTTTTGGGAAAACTTAAAAAATTCAGTAAAAGGGTTGGATCCTCCTTTTAAGGACTATAAGTCCTCAATCAAACAAAAACTTGCCCAAACAAGAGGTCCATGAATGCAACCAGTGATAGAAAAGAGAAAATCATTTCCTATCACCAGTTGACGAAGATGTGGTTCAGCTGTCCTGCTTAAAAAATTCTCATTTCAAAGTCTTCTGAAATATGAAAACTTAAACTTGACAATGCATAGGAAATATCAAATATATATCTAGTTTGGTAGCGCATACAAATCCGATTATTCCTTTGCGAATGATCCCGAAAATTAAAATAAAATGCAATAGTTTCCATTTCTTTATTTCGATCAACAAAAATTACTTCAATGCTTTAGCTACAATTTAAAAATGCGTGTGACATTTAAGATGTCAACAAATGACGGCAGCGATAATATAGTTCGGAAAATGGTAAGGTAGTTCATGAATCGATAGTAAGTTCATTCGACGAGTTCACTAATTGAAATAAACGCGAAAGCGAATCTATTGCGAATCTCTTCAGCTTCCAGGGATTAGAAAATTTCGAATTCACTAATCGGCATATATAAAATACAAAAACTCTTTACTAAAATACAAACTTTAATCTTAATCATAAGGACGGTAAGAATGGTCTGATTTTTGTTTTAACAAGTTTTCCCTTTATTATTTCATTATTTAAACTGCACCCAAGTGATGTCAAAACAAACACAGATTAGGTGTTTTATTATAGGCTTTTTTCCGAAATCACTTGCTTGCTAGCATTTTATATATTTGGGGCAGCTTAACGTATTGATTTTGTTTTTATGCAATCTCTTACACTTAAGTCACGAAGACTTCACAAACTGATTGACAGACATGATACCTATGCAAAATAAACTTAAAATACAGAGACGTATTTATGTTAGCATTTTAATTAAATTTCATGGATAATCAAACTCGCCAAAGGTAGTGTTGTAAATATATATAGGCTTCATGCATGTTTTGTTTTATTACAAAGTACCTAATACATAATATTTCACAAAGATAAACTTTTCAGGCACAATCCATTCAAAACAAAATAGTTTGTTTAATTAATCGCAATCGTACTGAATATTATATTGATAAATAGTGGACTTCTACTATAGATAACATAATAAGATACATAACCATCAGGGGCGTAACTAGTATCTTGATTGAGAAGGGGCTTTATTGAAAATGTATTCTTTAAATCGGCTGAAGTAGCTAGTTGTATTTGTATTAAAAAAAAGATTATCAGACAATACCAGCGTTTCACCATGCACCAGCTCATAAAGGTTTCATTGAAAACAATTTTCATATGTAATTTTTGAAAGCAAAATCAATTATCATTTTGATCTCAAAGTTGTATGTGGTTTTTCATTGGTAAATAAATTAATTTATTTTACATCTAGTTCTGTCAAAACACCGATTTTCCCCTTTTGTGTGTACCATTGGGTATAATAAATTGATTTATTTTTTAATATAGATCATTTTTTCAAATTTAGATTTTTCAGCAGATTTACCTCCACCAATACAAATACAATTTTCAGCTGTAAGCTTGACAGGTGTGGTTTTGAATTTATAATTTATTTCAGTTGTGAAAAGTTAAACAAAATATTAAAGAAAATTAATCCAAATACAAAATTGAAGCCGTCTTAAATGAACTATTACTAGTCTTACAGACACGAAATTACACTAATACAATGTAAAAAACAAAATCAATTGGTATTGTATTCCATTCGCCACGAAAAAATCATTTTTTAGATTGAAATCTGAATTTACCAAGCGAAAACACCATTAGCAATCTCGCCAGAAATATATCTAACAAATAGAACGTTGCCGCAAAACGTTCTGTTTTCGCGTCCGCGCCATATAAAATATAATAGGTATGTTTGTTGTCTTGCGAATTTGTAACAATTTGTACAAATTTTCACAAAATGCTGTTTGTTAACTCGAAAAAAAATTCCTACAAACACTGTCAAAATGCAGGACAAAATCTTCGCCAACATTGAAAAAAATGAGAATTCTGCGGTCATTTGTTGCAAGACCTGTCAAAACACCAAGCTGTTAAGTTTTGTCTACAATTTTATTGGGTTAGTGATGGGCACATTGAAAGAAATGAGAACTGCGAGAGAAATTCATTCTTTGCGTACTAAAAGACAAACAGGAATAAAGAAAGAAACATAAATAATTTAATTTATTAAAATAACATAATTTTAATATTTCTCAAATTGTAATTCTCGAGTGTTTTTTTTTTCTTCATTTTATTTTATAGAATATTTTTGTTTTGTGCACTTCTGTGCTTTGTGTTGCGTGTTGTTTTTTGATTTATTTCTTAATTTTTTTTATCTTGGTTTTGGTATTTAAGTATGTCTCTAGTGATCATTCAATTATGCCCATCACTACTTTCTGCCCTTATGTTGGGAGGCTCACGATTAGGTACATTCAGATCGGTATGATAGCCTATCTAAGATAGGTTAGTATCTACTTAAGTTTCTGAGCAACCAAAATCGGATAGGTTACATTTGTGTGGGTGTGGGCACATGTTTTTGACATTTCTCATGGGATACAAAAGTATACCAAAGTTTTTCGGATAGCTTGGGACTTTTTTTTTGGCAGCAGCTGTTTTGTCATCAGCTGTGTTCTTTCATGGGATTACAACAACACCAACCTATCCGGATAGCTGTAGTTTGATTTTTGAATGAGCCCATTGACGTATTACACACAATTGGTCAATTAGCGCTTGTTTATTTTATTGCAAGGTTTACAAAATGTCCCCCACACTTAAAGTTTGACAGCTGTTACACTTCTTACTACAAAAAAAAAAAAAAAAAAAAGCTAATATATAAGTATATTTTTTAACAATTTCATAAGTATGTTCCAGAAATTTTTTTCACGTTAAAACTGCAATGGGGTTTTCTATTGGTAATTTCAGATTTTGATCGGAAATTTGATTTTTTTCGTAGCGAATGGTATACGATTTCAGATTTATTTATTTTATCACGGTATTGGTGTATATTCATGTCTGTGCAACCAGAAGGTATCTGATGGCAAATGATTTGAAAATTGTTTCTTCATTAAAGTTTTTTTTTCTTGTGTAACAGTAAGCGATCTCAATGTTTAAAAAATGAATGCCGAAATTAATTTGGAGGATTATATAATTGGTATTATGTTTTTTAAAATGTATGTATGTTTCCACAGCCTTATTTCACTATTAATATAATTACTAAAAACTAAATCTTGTCAAAACGACGGCTGTCAATTGTTCTGATGGTGTTATGGTATTAGTAAGAGAGGTAAGTCTGCCGAAAAATCCAGATCTGCAAAATTGATTTCCGATCAAAAAATAAATTGATTTGTTTGCACATTTAATTGTAAAAATCTGTGTTTTGACAGATCTGAAGGGGAAAAAGATTAATTTTTGTTACCAAAAGAAAACCCCATAACATTTTGAGAGTTAGGTATGAAATGTACAGAGGGAAGGAAAACCGTCGGGAATGGCTTGATCACACAAAATCGAAAACGAGCTAACCATTTGTTTAACTATTAGGTATAGTCATTTATAAACAAATTCCAGCTAAGAAATCGAACTTTTATTTCTCACTTTCCATAATAATTTTCTGTTAATTTTTATTTGTTACATTAAAAACGGTCCTAAACTATTTGAACAGCTTATGTCTGTTTATTTTTACTTCAATACCCTCTTTTCCCCATATCAGCTTATTCCTCAAGCCTTGCATTCTTCATCTTGTAACGGCTTATATAGAGTGTAGAACAAGTACTTACATTTCACGTGAAATTTAAAAGTGAATTTATTTCGATTTCGATCGAAATGTAGAACATGGATGCATGTGTTAATAAGGTTATGGGACTAATGCTAAAATTAAATCAGTTCATATTTCCGCTTACCCCACCACCGAACAACTTACGGCTAAACAAAACTACAATCCGCTCAAAAAACCTTAGGCTTCAGCCAAGAAAGGCTGAAGTTTTGACCGAAGCCGATGGTTTAGTTTATGGTTGTGGAGCGTCGTGATAGGTGCCGACAATAATTCAATTTAGTTTTTCGTAGAACCGTTATCAATGCACAATAGCCGAACAGCTGCCGTCGCATTTTGTTTTGTTTTGAACTATTTACTATTCAATAAAATGCTAAAATTGATACTAGTTTAATTTGTTATTATTTTTGAAAAGTTCATTTATCCAATTATTTTTTCTATTGCATGCATATACATTCCAAAAAAAACTTCCAAAAAATCATTTTTTTTTTAATTAATCGCAGAATAAGTTGTTGTTCAGTCGAATACTCGGTTTCGGCTAGAAATCCACCTTCGGTCGGACACTAGTTACAGAAATTACTAGTACAGAAATTAAAAAAAATAGTTTTGAATTAGTAATCTTGTAACGGGTGTTTTTTTAGCTGCATGAGAAGTTTCAATGGTGGTTGGCTGTGGTTTGACAGTTGAGAATGTCAAACTCGGTTTACATTTCTGCTCAGTAAAGTTTGGCCGGAACACTGTGTCCAAATTGTGGAAATTTAATTTGGAAAAAAAATATAATAAATCACTTTCAGCACTTCGTCCATTTTACGGTGAGAAGGACCGTAAAATTGTTACCACAAAAGCCAACGCAAATAAGATTTTAATCTTATACGGCTTACACGCAGGCGGCATCACGGGTCCTTATTTCTTTCGAAATGAGGAAGGAGCTGCCGTTACGGTGAATGGCGAGCACTATAGAGCTATGCTGCTTGATTTTTGGTTTCCCAAAATTATTCAGCTAAACATTCAATAAATCTACCAGATTGTAATAATAAAAAATTCATTCCAACAATATTTTTGTCTTGTATAATTATATAAAGTTCTCAAGCTCTAATAAAACCACCCGTTATTTAGAGGATATGGTCGAAACTTGATCTGAAACGCTCCAAGTGTTTGATATCTTAAGCATATTGTACATCAGCTTCATAATTAGTGTCATAACCGGACACTGGCTTATAGGCAAGCACGCAACGATGTTTGGCGTTTATTCAAACGATTTTTGCCAGAAGCAAGCTGTATGGACGAAGGAGTATTCCTCATTTTCTGTGTACATGCCCTGCTCTATCTCAGAGATGTAAGCTCCGTCTTTTTCTTCGATGATCTCAGCGATCTAAGCAAAATAGACATCTACAGTCTCTTGCCCTTCATTAGTAGCTCTTAACGGTTCAACGTATTGGAAGATTGTCTCTGGTTTCATGTGGTATAACAATGGACCAAATCATGGTCTAATGATATTAAGACGATGCGATGTTTTGAATCTTAACATCGATGCTGCGATGTTTTACATGCTTCACCATCGTTGTTGAAACCATCGATTTTTTTTTTCGTCTAACATCGATGTTTTACCAAGCTGGAGAACATTGCCCATTCCTATATTTTCATATCATTCTTTTGTTTTTTCCTGCCTTAAACATACACTCACATTAAAATTCACAACCAAGAATCGAGTATGTTAACTTGTTTATTTGGAATCCCGGATCGGAGAGTTCTTCCGGTTAACCAATCGAAAAGGAAATACGTGTATCAGCTGCAACGTTGGCACATCAACCTAACCTCGTACGTCGATATGCCAAATAGATAAATAATAAATTTTGTATTAAATGAATTGTCAACTGGAAGAGACTTTAACCTCCCATGAGTCTCTTTGTTCATAACATACGTACCTGCTTAAATTCCCCTTCCACACAAACTGTTTAAACAAAACGCACGCATCACATTTCTCTTATGCAATGTACGTCGGTAGTCAAAACCGTTATGCAGGCATTATTATTCACATCACTTATTAACTTAATATCCATAAAACCAATTTTTTTATGAATTATTTGCATTCGCATAGGACAAACAATAATGAAACAATGAGTGATCTACAACAAAAATTGTGATCTACTCAGAGATTAACTCTATCTTCAGCTAGTTCAGCAATGTATGGAATGGAGGTCAATATTTTGTGTGTTTATATTTTATATTTGGTCAATTTGTTGACCTGTTAATTGGTTAGTTTAATTTAAAGAGCCATAACAAGAGAAATAAAAAAAAACATAATTATTTTAGTATCTGTATATTTTCAAAACTAAAGCAAAGCTTTTTGCCATTTGCTTGGCAAACCTTAACCCTGAGTGAGGTGTGTACTAAGTGTCAAAACTAAAACTAATATTTGAACATTGAAGATAGCATTCGGGTATTTCATGCTTATGATGACTTTTTTCAGCTAAATTTAACACATATGTACCTACATTTAGTTGTTTATAAAATTCGAATCAGCCTCGTATAGGTCTATAATAAACGGAGGTAATGAACTTTCCATATGTCAAGGCATGGACATTTTTAATAAGGGCCAATTTACAAACAAAAAACTTTAACACCTTGTCGCAACAAAGGTACTTTGAGTGTAAAAAAAAAAAATAGCCCCGATTGAGCGTGTACGCTAATAAAAATGGAAGTCTATTTTGTACACCATATTACTTAATTATGTACGTATGTATATACACACAAATGTAAGTACCTATTTTCAGGGTTAAATTTGGGTATTACTTGTGATATGTTGCCACTAAATTGTGTCTAAAATATTAATGTTTACCTTAAAGCTGGAATGTGTAATGTACTAAGTAACAGGCAATTTTTTTATTTTGAAATTTTCATTGCAAATATATTTTTTTACATTTGTCAAGGATATTCCCATAAAGTGAAAATGATATAGAGGCACAATACATATATTACAGGGTATGATCATCCCAATTGTTCTTTCAAGTTCGCGCATGTGTCAAAAATGAGCAGTGTTGGTAAGTTACGCGAGTCTTACAAATTTTAATTAGATACGCGTAACTAATGTAATTAATTGAATTAGTTACGTAACTACTGTAACTAACCAATTATTTTGACATTTCTCCAGAAAAATCTTCATATCAAAATAAAATTCGAAGCAAAAAGTCACGTTTTATAAGTATTTATTTTGTTTATTGAAATAAAACAGTAAGCATATTAAGACATGGTGTCTTTTTTGTTAAGCTAGTATTAGACGGTCCTTGTAATGTGTCATTGCCGTGACAATCTGGCGTCACAACAAAATAGGTCCTACCACCGTCATTGCCGGGACAAATGTACTCGTGTCATGGCTAGCTATAATGAGTATCACACGAATGACACATGTCTGTCATTGTTGTCCCAAAATACAATGAACGTCAAAGTGAGTCACGGTGATATTTGTGTCTCGGTGTCACGGCAATGGCATGCAAAACAATGACTATCACACGACGTGTAAACTCTCAAACAGCTGATCATTGGCGCGGTGAGCCTAAACTGCAATGACATTTATCATTTTTAGCAGTGACGATCACTCGGCATCGATCAATCGATTCATTGTGTCTTGGTTGTTAAGGAAAATCTTATTTTTCTTGAAAACGGCTCCAACGATTTTGATACAAAATTTTGAGAATTGGTTAAAGCTATCATTTAATCTGAACAAAATTTATGGTATTTGCCCAAGAATTCAAATGGCATCTTTTTTTCCCTCAAACTATAACTATAACATTTTTGCAAACGTCACATATATATAATTACCTACCCACTTATATCCTTCACTTTCATTATATATGTGCATATTTACATACCTAGGTTCAATCTTTGTAGAAAGGTAAAAATTACCCTCCTAATTTACATAATTAAAATCTATTTAAATATACGTTTGTAGGTAGGTAACTATTTCCAACCATGACAAATAATGGCATGGCAGAAATTCCTGCCGTGTCACGGTTGGGACACAGTCCTTGCAGCGACATGCAACGTGTCACGGTGTCCCATCAACAATGAAAGGGGTATCATACCTAGACCTAAAAGTGACGTGTCACGGTGCTTGTCATTGTTTTTGTCACGGCAGTGACATGCAAAACAATGACGATCACACGACGTGACACTTTTAGGACAGACTACTACGTCATAGTGACGTCAGAGTGTCATGGCAATGACAAATTACAAGGACCGTCTAATACTATCTTTACACTTAGTACATTAGGTTAACAAATGAATTAGAACAACTGATTATTATAAAATGATAAAAAATTCAGAATATACATAATGTGAAAATCTAAAATAAATTTAATTTTAAAGAAAAAAAAGAAACGTTTAGAAACAATGTTTGCATATTTAATGGTTTTTCCAAGAAACTTCAAAAGTATTGTAATTGTTTAGTCTTCTCAGATCGGCTGGTAGGGAGTTCCAAAGACTTGCCGCATACACAAACAATTGTTGCTTAGAGTTTCTGTATTTAAAAGGAGGCACAATTTTTCAATTAAGTAAGTAAGTAAGTAAGGAATTCATTTATTGTTTCGTTTTCGTTTTTGATATAATGTTTATAATTTTTGATGAATTTTATAGCTATGGCATTGCCGTCAGCTCGGTTAGCAAATTAAGTACATACATTAATACTGTTTTTTTTCTTTTTTTTAATAAATATTTAACCATTAAGGGGTGGCCGTGGCGCGATAGTTGTGTGCTCGTCTGTCAAACTCGTGGGTGCAGGTTGGATTCCTGCCGTTGTCTATGTCTTCTTATATTCCATTAAAAACCAATGCTAAAAATTGTCATAAAATAAGTCGCTGCTTTGCTCATTACATGCTGTTTAGGCATAACACTAACAACATGTGATTGAGTAAACTAGCATACCCATAAAATATGACAGCGAAATAAATAAAATAATGCGAATTATAAGGGACATAAATAAATAAGACACGGAAATTCTTTCCGCATTAGTTCAGCCGCCATCCCTGGAGATAAATCTGAGACAGCAACCAGCTCTAGTCTCAGAACATCGCGCCACACATCTTTCCTATCCTTCTTTCTCTTCATCCACCGGATGCCCGCGCTGTGTTAAGAAAAACATATAAAAGGGTATTCATAATCCCTTGAGCGCGTGCAAAGTTATAAAAAAAAATATATTTAAAAAAAGAATAAGAGTCTTTTCCAGTCGGAATCATTTAGCACTGAAATAGTTTCGTGGAGCGTCATAGTTTCCTTTCCAACAAATGTTTTTCTGTGGGAAGTAAAAATGGGGCATATACCTATGACGTGAAAACAGTCGTCTTTGGCTTTCAAATTACATAAAGTGCAAAATCGGTTAAAATTGTTGTTGTAAGGAGATCCGTTTAGCGTAAGAACTTCACATCTTGTTTTAATTATTAAAGATATTTCTCTATAATTAATTGAATCATTAAAGTAGTTTGATTGCATAAGGTTAAGTTCCAGTTGTGAGTAAAGTAGTCTGCTATCTGATTCTCGAGCTTGTATTATAAACCCATCGCGTTCAGAATTTTCGCGCGCTTGTATTATTTTTTACTTGACTCAAATTTTGTTTTGTTTGACAATGTAATCTGCCTGTGATTTCAGAGTGCCAGTAAAATTTTTGGGTAGCCCTGTTTCCAGATATAAAGCATATTTCGGTGTGCTTAAAGGTAAATTAAAAAGTTTCTTCAAAAAGCATCTGTGAAATTTTTCTACCGACTCGTATTCGTTAATTCCCCATACTTGGGCAGCATAGCAAAGTGAACTCTTAACAGCAGCATCAAATATCCTGTATTTCGCTGAAAGTACTATTCGTTGATTCGAAAAGATATTTCTCCAAGACAGATTTAACAGACTTTGTGTAGTTTTTGCTTTGATGGTTATATGATTGTTGAAATCTATAGTTTTATTAAGAATTACTCCAAGGTACTTATACTCAGAAGCTACCTTTAAAAGATTTCCATTGTAGTACCAATTATATGTTGGTTGATACCGGGCAGATCTTGAGAATACCATTACTTTTGATTTATCTGCGTTAATGGTAAGTCCCCATTTCCTGCAATAATCTGCGAGACGATTAATCATTAGCTCATTAGCTGGAGATTGACTGGAGTCTCGGAAAGTATCACTAAGTCATCAGCATATAAAAGGACATTTATGGTCAAATCAGCAATCCGGATACATCCAGGTAGGTAAGATTCAACATCATTTATAAAAAGGGCGAATAGAAGTGCACTTAATAGGCATCCTTGCTTAACACCAGAATCTGTTTCAAACCATTCTGAATAAGTTGATCCATCCCACACAGCAGCTTTTGATTCTGCATACATCTTCTTTACTACACGGATGAACTTCGAGGATATGCCTAGTTGTGAGAGCTTATAGAAAAGTGCATTTCGATTCACAAGATAAAAAGCAGACTTAAGGTCTGCGAAAAATGCATAGACTTTCTTGTTCTTCGCTTGAAATGCTTTTACGATGGAGTTTAGTACGAAATTGGGTCAATGTATCGTTATATTCCACCCATGTTTCCAATCTGTTAACTAGTAGTCCACAGAACAATTTTGAGATGACGTTCATAAACGATATGCCTCTATAATTGTCTACATTGTTGATGTCTCCTTTTTTGTGACTTTTTAAATGATGTAGGAATGTCTTCTTTTGAAAACACTTCATTGAAAAACGATGTAAGTTGACATATAAAGGTTGGTGTGGCGTTTTTGAAATATTCGTATGGAATCCCATCTTCTCCTGGAGCTTTTCCATCTTTTGCCTTGACGACAACAAGCTGTACTTCAGCTACGGTGATTTCACTATCCGATATATTGTCAAAGGTTCTGCATAAGAAAATACAAGGTCTGCTTTATTTTTTTAAATATTTTTGAAGTGAGTTGAAAGTTCGTTAGCAGATACTCCTGGTCCTATTTTAAAATTCGATCCATTTATTTGTTTTGTCACCTTCCAAAATTCTCTTGAATCTCTTGTTTTACCAAATTTATCGGCTAGATGGTTTTCGAATTCAGCCTTCTTCCTGAAGCACAGATTTTTGTATCTTTTATTTGCTATGTTGTACCAATTTTGCAAGTTTTGACAGTTTGAGTTCCGGAGTGCATTTAGAAGGACAAAGGACTACTTTTTAGCTCTCATACACTCTTTGTCAAACCATTTTTGTTTAAAAGCCTTACGAAATTTTGAGGGTACTCTGGTTACAGAGTTTCTTATGCAAGAAACAAATTGATTTGCACGTTCATCCGCTGGTTTAGTCCTCTCATTTATTCAGTCTCTGAAGATGTATATCAAGCTTGTTTTAGTATGCCAATAAGTCATCCCGTTTCCATTCGAGCCTCGGAATCAGCCGAAGATTTCTTTGAAATGGTTTTATTTCTTCTGAACATTCAACAGCAATTGGCATGTGGTCTGAGTAGTTCTTACTTTGTACTTCGATTTTTGTTATAAGCTCAATCCATTCGCTATTTGCAGCGCAATAATCAATCACAGATTTGCCTTGGCCTCCTATAAACGTATAGTGACCTTCAGTGTCTATGTTAGTACAACCGTTCAAAATTATACAGTCTTCAAGAAGGTTGGTTGGTACCATTTTGATTGCATACATTGTCCTTGGAATTTCTGTAGTTGCGGTTTATTGAAGGGTTATTTGAGTTGTGGGTTGTAGTTACCTGGAAGTTGTTGGTTCTTTCGTTGAAATCACCTATTATAAGAACACTTTTGTTTGACAAATGTAACATTTTTCAATTACAATTACTTCTTTGAGATACAGGAAAACTAAGTTTTTCAAATAATTATGCAGGATTTTTAGTGCACATGAGTTTAAAGAGAAAAGTCAGTACAAAAAAATTTAAATGTTTGTTCAGGGCATACCAAAGACATTTATTGAATACATGGAAACAGGGTCAAAACATCGCAGGCCATATATAAATCGGACGGTGTTGTTGAATGCAACTTCATGCTTCCTTCATATATAATCCAAGCAACAGAAAATCAGGCTATCATAAAACAGAACGGGAAAGTTCAAAAAAATCTGAACGTCATCAGCGTACCTATTAATTTTCGCAATTACTAAGAACCGAAGGTAGATCATTATTGAACAGCGTGAAAAGAATAGGGTCTAAAATGGATCCCTGTGGTACACCAGCCAGCGTGAATGAAAAGGAACTCTAAAAACTTGGAATTTGCAGAAACCGCATGGGTTCTGTCGGTTAATTAATCCGCAATAAGAGAAAAGACTTAGGTTTCAAAATAGGTCAAAATGTTGCAACTTCTTTAAGAGTATTCTATGACAAACAGTGTCAAACGCCTTCGAGAAGTCTAAAAGAACCAACGTTGTTATTAGGTTCTTATCTATTTCCAGTCGAATGTCGTCAACAATTTTAAGGAGCGCTCTTGTACAACTATTATATGACCTGGGGCCTGATTGGGTAGGTGTAAGCAGTTGATGTGTGTCTATTGTTGACTTACAATGTTTTCAAACGCCTTCGATAGAAACGATACAATAGAGATTGGTCGATATTCTTTAATACTTAGTTTTGACTTTTTAGGAACGGAAATAATTTTAGAAGCTCCCCAAAGCTTAAAATGGTGTTGAAGATATGAGTAATGGAAGGAGATATGAAAGGAAGAATTAATTTAACATATTTGGGATGCATGTTGTCGAGACCTATTGCTTCCAATTTAATTCCAGTTATCGCTTTGAACACTTGCATTTCATCAACTCTTCTGAAACTAAAACCTGTTGAAATATCAGCATTCCTGTTCGAAACTATATATGCACCATCACAAGTGTAAGAGGAGGGGGCCGCAAATATTTTGTTAAGCTCGTTAACGTAATATCCTTCATCACAACTCATTTTCTGATTTGAGACACCAAGTGACTTCATATTTCTCCATAGTTTTTTGGAGGTTAAATTACTAAATTTTGAGGCATAAAATCTCCTACATTACTACATTATTTCGCAATCTTTTATAGTATTTGAAGAAGTGCTGAAACCGAAATCGTTTCCAACGCTTATATGCTGCATTTCTCTTAGCTATAAGTAGTTCGATATTGTTAGTAAACCAACCTGGGTCAGTATTTCGTGTGCGAACTGTTTTAATTGGTACAGAGGTATCAAACAGATTATTGATTGTGTCAGTGAAGAAGTACACCTATTAATCGACATGTGAAAGAAGATATATGCTTTGAAGGTTAGAATTCAAAACATTTTGTATTAAGATCTGCATGTTTACAGATTTGAAATCTCTAAACAAATAAGTTTGTTGGTTAAAATTTGATTTTATGTCGAAATTATAAAAAGGCAAAATAAGATCGTGCTTTGAGAAACCTGGTGATTCAAGCTGCACATAATAATTTACAAAATTAGGCTGGTTAACGAGAAAACGATCAAGCAAAGTTATGCTGGTTGAAGTGAAATACGTAGGTAAGTTATGATCTAAAAGTTAAACAAGTTTATTTTTTTATTTTTTATTTTTTTTTTTAAATTTAACTATATGCCTGTAAGACATAGGGTCTTTTAAATGCAACCTGAATTGCACGGCATTAGTTAGAAGAAAGAGAATGATAGGAAAGAATTTTTTTGTTGCCAGAGTGGATTGGAGAACCAGGTATTGACTATGTCATTTTAGCCCATGCTCATCCAATTAAAATTGGAGGTATAGAAAAGAATGCGCCTAGCGTAGGGATCGAACCCAGACGTCTTAGTTAGCAACCAAGTGCTTTATCCACTGCGCCATTGCCACTGATTTAATAGTTCAAATGTCGCATTCAAAAAATGTAACAAAGCGTCAATCCGGAAGGCATGTTACCAATTCGTATGAGGATCTCGGATTCATACCAAAAAAAAATGCCCAAAGAAAATGAGTTATTCGATCCAGCTTATACATAATTGCCAACAGTAAACAACTTCATTAGTTGACTTAGCGGTTAGAGTTAAAAGTTCCAGCATAGGTCGAAAATCTCTACAAATCTCGTCGTAATAATTCGCTTAATGTTTATACATCATCTTACTATTTACATGCTTGGTACACTAATGACAAATTACAGAACAATTATCATTTTAGATTAATAACTTTCTTTTAAAAATGTTAGATTCTAAAGGACTTAACGAATGGGATCTTTTTAAATCCAAACACGAAGTTTTTAAAACTTTATATGAAAAAACTATTGAAAATCGAATTTTGTTTTGGAAGACAGCCGATTTCTATGCACCCAATCTGTCAAAGCTTACACTAAAATTGCCTAAAATTCCCGCATCGTTCACAGAAATAGAGCGTACTTTTTCGAAATAGTCTTTCATTCACACCCCTTTGCGAAAATGCAATTAGTTAGGCGTAACTATATAGGTAACCTACTCGGAATAACTCACATTGCCAACACTGAAAATGAGTAACTTTTGTGTGTGTGATTTTTTTCTCAGTGACATATACATATATGACGTGGAATATGTGTGCTGTGATTTCGAGCAACAGGAACTCTATTCCAGGAGCGTTTGAATATTTTTTTTGTTGCTGTCTAATTGCTTAGGACCAATGTGGTTTAATTACTTGATCCAAAGCTCAGCAATTTTAACTCCTGATTTTGCAGAATTAACAGAGCTTTAACGATCATTCAAGGTTGAATTACGGAATAAGAGCTCAAAACATGCTTGTACCATTGTTGAACTTCTGGTAACTCGTCGAATTCTGCTAAAAAATGGATCAAATATTTGTACACCTCAACTACCCTCAATAATGCAATTTTATATAGGGTCCGCCTAATAACTTTTTTTTTTGAAAATGGGCGCAAAACATTGAGTGCGTATACACAACCATATTCGTTCAGCGGAAGGATAAAACTAATTATCTGTCAAATCAGAAATGAGCTAAGTGTTACCATTCACGAAATAAGCACTAGTTGAAAAAAAACGTTAGATGGCGGACCCGTTACATATGTATGTATACAGCTGCATGAGAAGTTTCAATGGTTGTTGTCTATGGTTTGACAGTTGAAAATGTCAAACTCTGATGATTTCTGTTCAGTAAGATAAAAAAATAAATCTGTTCGTTAGGTTCATAGAGCACTTTGTCCATTTTACGGTCGAAATAATCGGCAAAAAAGAGCAAGCATTTCGTGCAGTTATTCATCGCTATCGCTAAGTTTTCTCTTCTCGATTCAAAACTATCAACTAGACAAATAAATGAACGGACCAAAGAGAATATGTCGTTCAGCACAGTCCTCAACTTGTTGGTCTTTGTCCTTCGACTAGGTTGAAAATTTTACTTAAGGATCTTGGCTTACATGCCTATAACTACAGCTGGTGAGAGAATTTTTTGTTTCCAAAAATTAATCACTAAACATCCACGACATTTGGTTCCAACAAGACGGCGCAACAGTACGCTTAAGCATACATTTATTACAAAATCAATTTGGTGACAGATTTATTTCCTGTTCTATTAAACGGCCACCTCGTTCGTGCGCTTTAACGCCTCTCGACTACTTTTTATGGGGCCAGAAGCTCTTGAAGCTTTGGAATCTAATATTTAAGCCAGATAGTGCCAGATTTATTGGAAACAATGATCAAAAATTGGACTGATCGAATGGACTATGTAACTTTTAGGCGCGGGCGGCGGACATATGTCGGAAATCATATTGAAACAAAATTAATCCCATGAAATTATCTACCAGATTATAATAATAAAAAATGCATTCCAACAATACTTCTGTATTGTGTTATTATTTAAAGTTCTAAATCTCTTAAAAAAAACACCCACAAACACACTGAAATTTTTTAGACTGCAACTCTTCATAAGTGATTATGAATCCGAATAAATATTCCAACTCTAACTAGATTATCTGTGATTCCTGAACTTTTTGATCATTTGTGAAACCCTTTTTTTTGTGTAAAATCATGCATTGTCCCTAATTAGCATTAAAAAAAGCCGCTCTAATGAAACTTTCTTTGACTTTGTTTACTATTAAGCAAGTAGATTATGATTTTTTAACTGGCTTTAGTAAAAAGCTTCATAAATTGTCGGTTTCGAATCTTATATGTTTAAGGTTAATTATGGAATTCCACAAGGTAGCCATTTAGGCCCTATCCTTTTTATAGTATTTATAAATGAATTACCGTTTGTGTTGAAGCACTCTAAGTTTTGCAGACGACGTTACATTATTCGAATTATTTTCAATGCAATGTGATCTAAATTCCTTTTTACTTGCAATAAAAATATAATTATGGTAAGTTTTGGATTTAAAAAAGAATTCGAACTCAAGATTTTGATCAAACTTCACATTTCGATGATAGAGAACACGAAAGACTGGGTCCCGCATTTCCGTCTGTCTGTCTGTAGGCTAATCTCCAGCCTAAGCCGATTAAGCGATTTTCTTCGAACATAGTACTTAAGCGCCTTAGGTGATTGCGTAAAATCTTTAAAATGTTTTTGACTACAAAAATAGTGGCACCCGGGTCAGGTGCCAATTTTTTATTACAAAAAGTTAAATCTTAATTATCCCTCGTTTTCTATTTTACCTCGTTTTCTCTCATTCTTTTTCGTTCTTTCATATAAAGTTGACATTAGATACATATTCAAATATTTCTTCAAAATCCTCGCGATTACAAAAACATCGTTGTAGTTTAATGCTACGTTTTCACCTAATACTACGTTTCGACCGACCACTAAACCGAGATTTAAGTGGATTTAGCTAAATCTTGAGGATTTACCATACAAATTTTAATCTTCTCAGATGAAGCTGTCTGTCTCACTTCTACATCATAAGAGAAAAAGAAACGATATACGCATTTTGAATAGTGCTGTCAAAATTAATCTACTTTTGGAGCAGTGGAAACACTTTTTGAGATTATTAAATCTACAAGAGGTTTGGTGAAAACGTAGTATAAATATAATCCCGTTTAAATTGAGAAGATTAAAAATTAATCTTCAAGTATTTTCACCATTGAAAAAAAGATTAGTTTGATGTTTTCACTATGAATTGTCATTCAAAAATATATCAAGAGTAAAACAATATAATTAGAAAGAAGAATAATAATTTCGGTGCAGTGAACAAATTTAATTTAGTTTCTTCTGTTGTGTGTTCTTTCTTTCTCTGTCTCTCTCTGTTGTGTTAATGTATGTGATGTTTAAAAACCAATGGTCTCGTTGCCAGTGCTTCAGTGTCTCTACTTCGTAGATTTATCTACGGAGTAGTATAATATGTAATGTAATGTAATGTAATTTCAATAAATAAAAATGAGTAACAATTGAAAAATATTGTTATCCCAACATCTTGCATCGTATAGATATATTTACACAAATTCTGTAATCGCCTCTGCACGGTTTTCGTTTTTATATATTTAGGAAACAACAACTTCAAAGTATTACTGTAGGATAGCTAAAACATTTTCCATAACAAATTTGAGGCACGGACCTCTTTGGTCTTTGTATTGCATTTTTTTATTTTTATACTTATTTATAAATAAAAACAGAATCTGAAGGAAACAACAGACAAAAACAAATTAAATAATGGGCAGTTTTTTTTTTTTTGTTGAATGTCAATGGAGAAAAATGACATTAGAATAGGCGCGTTCTATGAAATAAGGTTTGTTTTTTTTGAGAATCTTCTACTTCGAAGAAGATTTCAATGAGATTAATTTCTAATCTTCATTTAAGGAGATTAAAATTTGTATGGGAAATCTTCAAGATTTAGAAGATTTCAAAGAGGATTTATGGTTAATCCAATTAAATCTGGATTAAGTGGTAGGCGAAAACGTAGTATAATCTTCATTTAAGGAGATTAAAATTTGTATGGAAATCTTCAAGATTTAGAAGACTTCAAAGAGGATTTATTGTTAATCCACTTAAATCTGGATTAAGTGGTAGGTGAAAACGTAGTATAATCTTCATTTAAGGAGATTAAAATTTGTATGGAAATCTTCAAGATTTAGAAGACTTCAAAGAGGATTTATTGTTAATCCACTTAAATCTAGATTAAGTGGTAGGTGAAAACGTAGTAAGGGAAATATTAGTGAATACATAATTTTAAACAAATTAGTACGATGATGAAATCTTTGTTAGTATGATACTAAAAAGAAAATTTTGTTAATTTAAAACAAGTTACTCCTCGTCGAACTTTCTTTAACATTTAACTAAAGTTGGGATTACAAGCAGGTAAGGATTTAGTATATTGCTAGTTAAAAGTGTTTAAAATAAGGAATATTTTAGTTAAGTGCTTTAATAGTATTAGCAGACTGTTAATAGTTAATATCACATCAGACTTTTTTTTTTAATTTTGCGCCATTATATTTTAATTAATTGACTGTGGACACAAATCATATAAAGTTTAATGGCCAGATAACTATATAGCATTTGATAATTCTGACACAAATGTACTTGACGTAGGTTAGGTAGATGTACTGCCAGTTGATCTTGCTACCGACACACTTAGATCAAAGTAGATCCATTGTGATACCCCGAAGTGTTGTTACTTCTAATTGTATATCCTATGAGTTCTATGGATAATCATTATCGAGCAATTTAGAGGCTTTTATGAAGTTCAGTAGGCTTTTTCCTGAAAGATTCGAGAGCTCTTGTAAATCATTGAAGAAGAAACTGCCCAGAAATTTGTTCATTATATGGCAAAGTGCTGGCCAATGACACAAAAAGTGAGAGCTGTCCAGCAGAGTTTAATGTCTTGCTGCGTGCCAAGAATGTTCAGCTCTTTGCGAGAGGTAGTTACTAGCTTCGACTTGGTAACTGCGGCAGAAATCATTTTAATTACTGCTTGGCTGTCAATAAAAAAGGTTATATCAGTATTTGGTATCCCCAGCATCGATTAAGCAACATTTTTCACTGCCAATACCTCAGCTTGGAAGACACTACTGTAGTCAGGAATTCTAGCAAAGCTGGCTACTTTAAGGTTTTCTGAGAAGAAACCTCCACCAACCCCAGTTTCAATTTTTGAGCAGTCGGTGTAGATACTTGCCTATCAGGGAAATAGATTTTGAATGATCGATCAAAGTCCATTTTTGGTGGCATGTAGTCTGTGCACACATTGTTGCCTATAATTCTATGTAGAATTTGAGCATGGCCTGTGTGGCTAGTGTTCCAGATGTTAGTTTGGCTTAGCCGCAGGGAACTGTTTGCTGCTGATTCTTGTACATATAGGTCAATGCGCTTTTGGTTGAGTATTGCTTCCAATCCCGCTGTTGGTGTAATCCTCATTGCTTCAGTTATACCTATACAATCCATTCTTTGTACTTTTGTCAGGGTTTTTAGGTCCGCGGTTTTTTCCAGCGCGTTTCACCACATAAGATTACCGTATGTAAGTATAGGTCTAACGATTGCCGTATATATCATAGATTTGGGCCCCAGTTTTTACCAAATATCCTGTTGGATGAATAGAACGTGATCATTGCTTTTTTAGCTCTTTCTTTGATGTTTGGACCACAGTTTAATTTTTTATCTAGGATCACACCGAGATATTTGGCTTGATCTGAGATATTAAGTATGGGATCCCATCTATTGTGGGTACTGAAAAATCTGGTTTTTTTTCCTTTTATTTTTAAATAAACCCAGCTGAGTCTTGAAGGGATTATTAGGGACAATTAGAGACTTTGGTTAAAGCGCTTTTAAGTTGTTCACTTATAGTGGTTTGGAATCTACCTGTCGCAAGTAGATCATATGCTACTACTTTGACCCCACTATCTTTAAATTTAGTAAGTATACTATTCAATACAAGAATCCATAAAAGTGGCGATAGAACTCCGCCTTGAGGTGTTCCTCTTGACGCTGATACTTTTACTTGGGTTCCATCAAGTTCACTGAAGATCTGTCCATTTTTTAACATGTACATGATCCAGTCTATGATTGCTACTTCAAGAATTATAAGGGCATGTTCCACTGCGCTACTTTTAACATTGTTGAATGCTCCTTCAATGTCTAGAAAAGAAGCAAGTGTGTATTTCTTGTCAAGAGCTTTTTCAATTTTACTAACAACGGAAATAAATAATCTTTGGCATCCGTATGGCTGGGCTTACCAGCCTTAGGTATGAAGACTACTTTAACTTCACGCCATGCTTTGGGCACATATCTCCATTTAAAGCTATTTGGGAATATGTTGTTAACATTAGGGATAACGTGGTCTTCACATTTTTGAAGCATCACAGGAAAGATGCCATCAAGCCCCGGCGACTTGTAAGGAGAGAAGGAGCTAATTGCCCATTTTATCTTCTCTTCCGTTATAGTATCATGGGGTATTACATGTGCAGAATAGTTTGAGTTTTCTAACTCATTTTATCACATCACAACCTGGAAAGTGAGCGTTGACAAGTAGTTTTAAAGTTTCACTACATGACTCCGTCCAGTGTCCATTAGGTTTTCTTAAGGATCCGAGTGGAATTGGTTCTTTGGAAAGAATTTTCCTAAGTCTATCTGATTCGATAGTGCATGTAATCTCGCTGCAGAAATGTGTCCACGAGGTACGTTTTGCACGTACGTTTTTAAATATTCCAGTCTCTTTCTGTTCGTGTTCGTTTGGCAACATTGAAAAGCTTTCAAGTTTGTTTTCTAATATCGCTGAGTTCATTTATCCACCAGAGTGTTTTTTTCCCTTCCCTGCTGATTTAAATGGACAGGATTTTTCTAAAGTTCTGTTCAGAAATGATGGCAGATATTTCTTGACTAGCTTTCCAGTAAGAGTTATGCCCGCACATTTTTTGACAGCTGCCAAGTCATAGACTACAAACTTGTCATACATTTGAATGTCGACAATGCACCCCAGTATTAAGAGAATGAACACAAAACAAATATTAAAATCGTTCAAGCCCTTTATGAGTTCTAGCAAGTCTAACGAAAACAAACAGTAAAATTTTCTTTTCGTTTACGTTGTTGGTAAGTCTAATATCATCAAAATAACTGAAAAACACACTGCAAGCCTTCATTAGTGTCACAGAGAGATGCCACCCGTCACCGATTTTCCATGACACTGAATTAACTTCGCAAGATAACGCAAGGTCGAAAGATTTATTCATTAACTTTTATTTACTCTCTCTTAGCGTAGACGTCAATTTTTTTTTGGAATAAGCAACAAATTTGTCCGCTTCCGTATGTTTTATGTTTAACTTACGACAAAACATTAGGAAAAACCACAAAGAAAAGTGAATTGCGAAAACGAGACACACTTTTACAAATGATGAACTATGTATCTGCAGTTTTTCTTCCTAACATGTTTTATGTGTTAAAATTTTATTTACTTATATTCTATTTCTATTCATAAAGTTTAAGTATGCCACTTGCACTCAGTTTTCACTTGCTTCATGATAAAGACAAGTATTGGTTTCGTGTAAAAAAAAATATGCGTCATAATTTAATTTTTTTTTATAATGATGCGCGCACTAAAGGGGTTTTGATTACCCTTAATATGTCCAAGCACAGTGCGAGCGTTAGGTAAGTAGGAAAGAAGGAAAAGGAGATAATGATGTACATTGGCTTTACATTTCTGAATATCAAAATGGGAGGGGAAAATAGAGTCGGGTAATTTATTCCACATTCGTGTTGTACGGCTAAAGAAAGAATCCCTGTACTTAACAGTACGTCCGAAGTTGAGCTCAAGGGTAAACTGATGAGCATTCCTAGAAGCGCGAGTATTACGGTGGAACAGTTTAAGGGGAGGAATGCAACTGGCTACTTCGCTAGAACACTGTTTATAAAAATAGCGATAAAATAACGAAATACATGAAACATTTCGACGATGTTCGAGAGATGTAAATGTTTCCACTATAGTTCTATCGCCAATCATTCCTAGAGCTCTATTTTGAATTCTATCTAAAAGATTCAAATGGGTTTGGGGAGCTTCTGCCCAAATATGAGAGTTATACTCAAGCTTTTGGCGAATGAAGGCCTTATATATTACAGCCAGATCAGACGGGGAAAAGAATTTCTTGCATCTTCGAAGAAAGCCCAAACATTTTGCAGCGTTTTTGGCGACATCAAATATGTGTTCATTCCACAAGAGGTATGGTCTGTGATGCACATGCCAAGGACTGAAAGCTGATCGTTTTCTTCAATGCAAGTGCCGCTCATGGATAGGGGCATGGGAGGTGGGTTCTGCTTTAACGACAGAAGACAGCACTGAGTTTTTGAAGCATTAAATTCTACACGGTTTCTTATTCCACATTGGACAATGCTGTCAAGATCGGAATTTAGTGAGCTATCATACGCTGCCGTTGCAGTTGCACATCCGAAGAACAATGAGAGTACTATCGTCAGCAAAACAATTAATTAGATTAAAAGTTCCAGATAAGAGATCATTAATAAAAATGAGAAAAAGGGTCGGAGACAATACGGGGCCCTGGGCACACCAGCATTTATTTTGTGGATGTCAGACTTAAAGCCGTCCAATACAACTTGCATTGAACGGTCCGAAAGGTAATATCTAATCCAACGAAGAAGAGTTTCATCGATACAAAATGCACGCATTTTCGATAAGAGAACTTGGTGCCAAACTCTATCAAATTCTTTTGAAATATCAAGTGCAATAATCTTACTTTCTCCAAAACGATGTAAAGATTTGTGCCACTGTTCAGTGCCAACATCAGATCCCCAGTGGACCTATTGCTACGAAAGCCATACTGCCGGTCATTAAGGAGCTTTCGTTCTGCAAGATATTTCTTAAGCTGATAATTAATCAGCATATCCATTACCTTGGAAAGAAGGGACGTAAGTGCAATTGGACGGTAGTTAGAGGGTGAAGAAGATTCGCCTTTTTTTAGGACAGACTGAACAAATGCTGTTTTCCATAAACTCGAAAAGACACCTGTAGAATAGGACAGATGGAAAAGTTTACGCAGTGGTTTTGCCAGCGCTCAAGAACACCTCTTCAGAACGATGCGAAAGAAGATTCGTCCCATATAATCGCTTACGTGTACTGGAGGATTCATAACACTTTCTGGCAGCGTCGAATCAACAGCGAACTGCAAGGAAATTGGTTCTTTCAGGAGAATTGGCAAAAGGGGTTTCATTAAAGACGAGCGTTGGAACCGAAGACGAAGTTGAATTTCGAATGTTTTTTACAAATGACCAAAAATTCTTACTACCTTTGGGACATTGTAGTATTTTTTGCCTTAATTTTTGGTCATGCAAAAATTTGGTTCTACGAATGTGAACGTTGCAAGTCTTTTTAGCTTGCTGAAACTTTCTCCGGTTTTCCTCAGTGGGGCTGGCTTTATAATTCCGGAAACTTACTTCTCTAACCCTAATAATCTCTTTACAGCTCAAATCAAACCATGAATTTTCTTCCGGTTTGATATATTTCACACTATTCGGGATGAAATTTCTCATTCCGTAAAGGATTAAATTTGTTATCATATCTACGCTGGAGTCTATGTCACTACCGGGAAAGCATAGTGACCAGTTAAAGTTCCTGAAGAAATTATTGAGACCGTCCCAGTTGGCTTTCTCATATTGCCAAACGGTTCTCTTACTGGGAGGTGTTGGCATGAGAAATCTGCGGATATGACAGAGTGGTCTGATGTGCCTAGAGGCGATAATACACTTACAGTGTATTTGTTAGGGTCAGAGGTGAGAAACAAGTCTAGAGTGTTAGCGGTTTGACCAGGAACGTCAGGGATTCGTGTCGGCTCGTCAACTAGCTAAGTTAGTTGGTTTAACTCAGCAAAGACCTCAACATACCTTCCTTCGGGTGTTGTCTGGCTCGAAAAGTGGAGCCAGCTAGAATTGTGTACATTGAAATCGCCCGTAATCACGATTTCAGTGTGGGGATAATGTAAAACAATTCTTTGAATGGAGTCGGACAGAGCATCAGAATCAATAAACAAATATTTTTTTGTCCAAATGGAAAGATTTAATTGTCAGATTTGTATAAAAAAGAATTAAAGTTCTGAAGAAAATGTTATTCGTAATGTGTGCTTAAGTCAACTGCTAGTTAGGTGGAATATTATCCTTTCAAAGGAATAAATCTCAAATTTGAGGATATCCTTCAGGGGTTGGTATCCGCCCACTTCCTACGAAAATGATCACTTCCGATTGCTGCAGAACTATGACATTTAAAGCTTAATTTTGAAAGCTTAAAGTACATAAAAAGAGAAAATATAAAAGTTAAGATTTTCTGTTTGCGGGCGTGGTGTCCGCCCACTTTAAAAAAAGGTGTGATTTATATGGGACATTTCAGTATCTTTCGAGATTTTGACATTCCAAACTACTAAAATCCTTGCAAAACTTGAAATCAGATCAAAACATAAATGTTAAGAAAAGATTTGCCCGACAGAAGTGATAACTTAAACTAATCTAAGTTTAACTATTTATAATCGAAATTGTTTAACTTGAGAAAAGCTTCAAAAGCCCGTTAATTGAATAAATTTCATAAGTTCTCCGTATGCGTTAGAGAAAGGAGAGCCTGTCAGTCTGACTGGCGCCGTAAAGCGTTACGTAACAAATCGGTTATCACTTCAAAACATTTTTTTTTTCCAAAAAAAACTTTTTTTCAAATAGTTTGGAATGCAGCATTATTTAGAATTTAAAGGACCTCCTATATAAAATTTTTTTATTGAAATACGTTGAGCCGCTTATGAGAAAGTTGAAAATAAAAAAAAAATGTAAATGGTTGTATGGCAGGTACCGTTAGTAAAAAAATATGTAAACAAATTTGTGTACCAAAATGTAGAATATACCTATAATGGTACACAGATTTTTTAAAAATCAAAATGGTTAAAGCCCATTTTGAGATAATTAAGATAGAAGAAACAATTGTACTGCAATTACCGATATTTATTCGAATAAATTTGTTCTTTTAACCCCTGTAAGATATATATATTGTAGGACACATTCCTGTTATTTTTATACCGGCATATAGTCTTACCTCAATTTTAAGACCTTAACCTTAAGGATTGGACTAATAGAACTGACGACATTAGTTCAAAACAGACGCCACATCTTTTATTTTTAATGAATTTTCAAACATAACTGTTCATCAACACTGAACATCGATTATAGGAATCGAAAGGAGGCAATTTTAAATGTTTTTCTCCTATTTGGAAACTAAGATAATTGTCATATTGTCTACTTATTAATTAAAGAAAAGCCAAATCTATTCATGGAACCAGTCAAAAGTAATTGACTGATATATGCAATCTTCTCAATATTACAGTTTTCTTACGGTTATTCACATTCTAGGAATCCCATTTTTACCAAACATTCATCGCAATATACTCTATCATTCCTGAAAATTTCAGATTTCTAGGCCCACTCCTTAAAAAGATAAAATTCTTTTAGTTGATAGTGCGTTATGCGTTACGTATAAGGAATCAGTTTACCCTCCCATAAAAAGTTATCACTTCAAAATCACACTGGCGCAAAATTTTAAACAGCCTGATGTTAAGGGCTTAGCAAGATACTACTTAACAGTTTGCTAATACTAAAGCACTTTGCTAATATTTTCCTAATTTTAAACACTTAAAATTGGGGGTGGCAGTAGCGCGATAGTTATGTGCTCGCCTGTCAACCTCGTGGTCGCAGGTTCGATTCCTGCCGTTGTCTATGTCTTCTTATTTTCCATTAAAAATCAATTCTAAAAATTGTCTTTATTGTCTTATTGTCTGTTCAGGCATAACACTAACAACATGTGATTGAGTTAAAACAGTAAACCCATAAATCTGACAAAGAAATAAATAAAAATAATACGAATCTTAAGAGACATAGATAAATCAGACACGGTAGTTTTCTCCCAATTAGTTCAGCCGCCATCCCTGGAAATAAATCTGAGACAACAACCAGCTCGCGCCACACATCTTTCCTATCTCTCTTTCTCTTTTTTCATATGACGACCGCGCTGTGTTAAAAGCATATAAAGGGTAATCATAATCCCTTGAGCTCGTGTAGGATTATAAAAAAAAAAATCTGTTTAACTAGCAATATACTAAATCTATTTTCTTAATAAACTACAACTAAAAATAGTGCAAAAAAAGTAAGCGAACACAACTTTTTGACGTTAGTAAATGACCTCGTTCGGTGCGCGGCCGATAGGCTATCCAAGATACCTTTGACCCCTTTCACACAAGGAAACTGAGTAGCCGGCAACTGGGAGTTTGTTGGTGAGAAGGGCAGAAGTAAGGGGAATGAAAAAAATCTCCCCGATCAACGATTTGAAGAGATTTTTTTGACGTTATGCTTTGAAATTTTCTGAGGTTTCCATTTTGACTTCTGTCTCTGATAGATGTCAAACATATTTTTTTAAAAGAGAAATTGTTTCTTACAATTTTATTATTACATTAACCAAACCTAGTGAGCTACTTAAATAAATTCATTGTGAAAGAAAATTTCAAGTTTTAATTCTTGTAGGCAAGGCATTTAATTCAATCCATCACGAGTTGGTACACATTTCATACATACAATTATGCGCCTAGACATGGAAAATCGACAACTAAACGGACGGACCAACTTAGCTCTCAGCTTGTGGCTTCATCATCACATTTGGTTTATAATGACGTTCCTGTATTAGCGAGCAGCAGCAGCAGCAGGCAGCACCACAAGTACCAGTCATATCATCCTGTCAGTGGTTTATTTGTCCAACTGTACCAACAAAGCTTCGGTGCATTCCAATAAGCCCAATATACTCTTCCCATCATCACTATCATGTGTTGGGTCCAAGATTTGGATGGCAACAGAAACGCACAACAAAACTGCACACAAATCAATTTTATCCTGGTTCATTGTTTTTTTGGGTAGCTTGAGATTTGTGTTTGACAACATATGTTTAGTTCATCAGCTTTTTTTCCCATAGGCGTTACAACAACACCAAGCAATCCGGATCGGTTACGTTGCGCCATCGAACGAGGCCAATGTCAAAGTGGAATATGGATTTAGGTAGTACGATAGGTACTAAAAAAATAAAGTAGCCATTTTGTGATTTTAACTTAAGTAACATGTTAAGAAAATAGTACGATACTAAACTGGTTTAAAATTAGCAAAATCCTCTTTTTAGCCTAGTATCATACTAAAAATGATTTAACATATTACTAAATCGACTAAAATTTTGCGCCACTGTTATTAATCATACTGAAATATTGACCTAAGCCATAAGAAGAGCCATTACGTTTTACTCAGTTGTACACTTTAGTTTTCATACTATTAAATTACTGTCCTACAACCTTACAGCAGCTTTGACGTTAGTTTGACCAGTAGGTTCGGTGAAGGTGTACCGATGGCAGGCGGCAGCATATTTGGCGGAAAGTATTAAATTACTTTCCTATTTTATGTCAGTAACAATAAACTGTCATTTCACAGATGATATTTCACTCAAGTCAAAGTCACTGCAGTTTTGTATATTTTTAATGCATTTTGTTTCCTATAGTGTCTTGAGAGAATTTGTCAATATGAAAAGTTTAATGAAAAGTTATTGACTTACACCAATATTTTTTTATTCAGTTACAATTATATTGCCATTTTTATTACGTTATTTTCAAATTTATAAGAACAAATTATCACAGCAGCCCACAAGTAATGATTATGTTATTATATTTATGAAATTCATATTTATTCACTTCGGTATATTAATAGATGTTAGGTCCTAATGGCCAAAACCATAACCATAACGCACAAGTCTTTAAATGATATGTAGTCCAATAAGTCAACATAAAAGTGGCCCTAAGTCAATAATAAATATGTCAAAGAGCCCAAAATATGTTGGAAATTTCACAGCGCCTAAATGGGAGTTGTCACACGGTCCAAATAATTTTTTGTTTTCTATAATTTGGGCATTGTGGAATTTTAATTTTTATATTTTGGGCGTTATGACGTTTTGAATTTTAGAGATTAATTTTATAATATTATCTCTTACAATATTTATTTATTTATTTATTTATTTATTTATTTATATCTCTCAACTACACACAAACATTATGCTTCAGTTGAATCAAAAATGTAGGTATAAAATAATGAATAGATAAGCAAAAACATAATTATTTAATAATAAAAAAATATTAACATTTTAAAAGAAGCATTTAAGAAATGGAAAGATTATATTATAATAATAATTAGGAAGATAACAATTTCTTTTTAAGACTGTTCTTTGACAAGTTAAAATCTATACAATCATAAAAACAATTAAAATCAATGCACATGACATTTAAAGTTTCATTTAAACCATTATTAGATCTGGCAAAAGAAGTATAAAAAAAATCAGAGTTACGATTTATTCTGGATCGAGAATTTATATTCAGCATACTGAGGATGTGAGAGGAACAAATTGATCCAGATAGTAATTGAAACAGGAATAGAACATTATTCACTTCCCTTCTTTTTTTCAGCGTCGATAGGTTTAATAGATTCAAACGATTTTCATAAGAAGGAAGACGGTGATTTGGATCCCATGGAAGTTCACGAAGGACGAATAACAAAAACTGTTTTTGAACACTTTCAATTTTATTTATTGAAACATTATACATAGGACACCATACGCAGCTACAATACTCCAAGACGGGACGGACGAGGCCGCAGTAAAGGGTTTTCGATATATAAGGGTCATTTAATTCTTTAGAAAACCTCTTAATTAATCCGAGACGACTTCTTGCCTTACTAGTGATAACGTCAATATGGCAGTTAAATGACAATTTTGCATCAAATAAGACTCCCAAATCATTAAATGTGTCAACACGATCAACCAAGCATTCATCAATGTAATACGAGGAATCAATGGGGTTTTTCATCCTGGTGTACGACATCACTTTGCACTTTTTAGTATTCAGTTCCATTCCATTTGAAACACACCATTCAAAGGCTCTGTCAATATCATCCTGCAGAAACAGATATCCATTTGAGTTCGAAAAGCTATAGAACATTTTGAAGTCATCTGCGAAGATTAGTATTTTTGAGTAGAGAATATTCATACCAATGTCATTAATATACAGGACGAAGAGAGTTGGACCAATATGACTACCTTGAGGAACTCCGGACAGCACATTAATAATTTTAGATAGGCAGTTTTTAAAGCGAACATATTGAATACGATTTTTTAAATACGATTTGATCCAATCAATTATCCACGCTGGAAATCCATACCTTTCCAACTTAAGAAATAGTATAGAATGACTGACCCTATCAAATGCTTTACTTAGATCAGCGTAAAAAACATCAGTTTGGAGTTTATTTTGTATATTTATATTAATTTGGTTTGTGAATTCGAGAAGATTTGTAGTTGTAGACTTTTGTAGACAAAATCCATGTTGTTCAGGAACGATTAATGACTTACAGAAAAATTGAATATGTTTCGAAACTATATTTTCAAACAACTTTGGTATGCATGAAAGTTTTGCAATACCTCTATAATTCTCAACATTGTTTTTATTTCCACACTTGTGAAGAGGTAAAATAAACGAAGACTTCCACAGTTCAGGAAAAACACCAGAAGATAAGGAACAGTTAAATATGTGTGTAATCGCAGCACAAATGTAAGACTTACAAGTTTTAACAAATATAGACGGAATATTGTCAGGACCAAACGAATATGTACTTTTTAAGCCGTCAATATATTGCACTACTTCCACTTGAGACAGCCTTAACGTAGGTATATCACAGTTAAATTGATTTCGGATTAAATTATCACAGTATTTGGGATTGCACGAGGTATATGTTTGTTGGAAAAAATCAGCAAATAAATTACTTATATCTATATCACAGGAAGAGGACTTATTTTTATATTGCACGGATGTTGGAAAATTTGAATTTTTCCTTTTAGAGTTTATATATTTCCAAAAGTACTTAGGGTTATTTTTAATATTGCATTTTATTTTACTTAAATAGTTCTTATAGGCTGTCCTTAAGGAACTTTTAAATAGTTTTCGATAGTATATCATTGTAGTATACATTTGGTTCTGTAAACAAAATAACTGCCAGAGTTCTAAGTTCTAACTCTTATGTGTTATGTTCAACTCGAACATATCGCATTAAGGAAAACTGATATCGCAAATATATAGTATAAGCATCATCTGTTCTGTGGCCATATCCCATCTATGTTGAGTATTCTAAAGAGTTTAGAGAAATCCACTGAATATTTTCTTCAAAAAATGTATTTCTAACTGGATTTCTAACCCGACAAAACAAGTAATTCTTACATTAGGTGCGTTTTTTTGCAATCCCCGGGGGAATTGGTTGAAAAAAAAACGACCAAGGCGCTTAGTGAAATACTTGGTAGCACTATTAATTTGCAAGATGACATTTGAAGAACAGCTGTAATGCAAGAAAAAAACAAACATCACTGTTTTCCTCATCCTCATCCTTCGAAAAATCATCGGTTTGATTTGTTTTGTGTAATTTCGATATATTTATTGAATTTAAACTACTTTTCTATTAAAATAACATGAAAAGAACCAAGTTTATTATTATTTATACAAAAAATGTGAATCAAGTAATTTGAAAATTGAAATCAAGTATTTTGGAAATTGTTTTTAGGTGATGTGATTTTCTTTTAATTTAATTTTCACAAATACAGTGGTACATAGAATTCAACTACTTGAAAACTACCCCCTTCGTCGGTCACTGGTGACATGATATTAGTGGCCGAGTTGCTTATTCGGGCGGGACGCTCAGTTCCTATGTTAGGAATATAGGTCTGAGCAAGAGCGGACGACGATCAAGAAGATTAAAGTATACCAAGGATGTAGCAGAGAATCTGTGTTGGGTTGCTCCCGTGTACAACAAAACGCAGCCGAAAACAATAATCTTCTGAGAGAAACCTTTGTTTTGTTGTTCATTCAATTCTTGTTAATTGAACGAATATCAACTTCAGGAAATGCTTTTTTATTTAAAACTAATTTCAGTCTTAATATACCTATAATAAAAATAAACGCAAAAATGAAAATCGCTGTAGAAGGTTGTGTGCTCATGGCAAGGTGGAAAAAACCATAGAGGCAATACAAAAGCGAAAAATGTTAAAATTGATTTGTTGTTGTGTTGCGGAATGTATACTAAAAGGTAGGTTACGTTAGGTTGACAAGCCAGTCAGGAAAACAACTGACACACTTAGCCCAAATGTTCAACCAAACCAAACAAAATTGATAATTATCTGACATGTCAAAATGTCAGTTTTGAAGTTTCTATACATTTTATCGATAACTTAGTGAAAAAGTTTTTGGTAGCACAGTTTTTATCTTCTCCAATAGCTAAACCCCGAGAATTCTCTAGGTTTAAGCTAAGCACCCCCGGGGATTAGTTGTTGTTGCATTTAACACGCAAATTGTTAATCCTACTCATGGTTTTTTTCGTCCAATTTCCCCGGGGCTTAGAAAAAAACGCCTATTTTCCAGTTTGATTTTGATTTTTTTTTCATTTGAATTTTTAAACGAAGCTTATTTTTGCATTTTTTTTAAACAGCATTCACTATATTCTTATAAGAATTACCCGCAATTGTTAAAACGTATTACAGTCAGAATGCTCGGATTGGGGAGAAGTTTATCACAATTATATGAAATTCGGTTAATAGATCTTAAAACATGTTTAATTTTTCAAAATAAATATGATTTAAATGGTGCCGTGAAATAATGTAGAACTGTAGAAGGCAGTAAGGTCGACGATCGACTTTATTTCCATCGGCCTAAACCGAATGAAATAATGGCGAATGAAAAAGTAGGCAATAAAGGCGACTGAAATTTTTGCAAAACGTGTTTTAGTGGGCAATGTATAATTAGTAATAGTATCGAAAGATATGGAAATAAAACCGAAATATCTTTTATCCAAATGGTAATAATGACGAAATTGGAAATTGGTGTTGTTATCTGGTCATACATAACGGTGCACTTAAACACGTAAAAATTGTGAATTTAAATCCAAAAAAACTGTATATACGCCTAAACTGGACACCATCCCAAATTCTATAACTGGGCCAAGGGGGGGGGGGGGGGGGATTGCGCGCCGAGCTTTTCATAGATGAATTTATGAATTTCATTGGTAATAATGTAGAATTGTCTTTTTTCAAATGGAAATAACATAGAACGCAATGGAAATAACGTCGAAAAAATTTCCTTGTGCACTGACTGGAAAAAAGGCCGAATACTGATCGACATCATTACTATTTTTGTAAGAAATAGAGTCGACTAAGACAAAAACAAATTCGCCTCTATTTCCGTTATTTTTTTTTTGGGAAATAAAACCGATGCCACCTTATTGCCTTCTAGCGCATTTCACGGCGCCGATTTAATTTCCCCAACAATTAGAATATTTGTAATTTTCACATGATTTGACTTATCAGAAGGAACTTCAACCTCTGAACCTCAGTTGTATATTAAGTTCGTTTTTATAAATGAAATGCCTTGTTCTTATTTCATGGACAATTAATAAAAATGCACGACTAGATCGCACGTACTTGCTCTTCGATCACAACGCAAGCACAATATTGTTAGTAGAAATTGGTAATATAATTTTAAAGTCGCTCTAAAGTCGGTACTAAAAAGAAATTTTGGTATGATAATTTAAAGTATTTAACAATATAAATTTAAAACTATAAAATATCTCATAAAAATTCATTAAAATGGCCGAATTTGAGGTTAAAATAAAATAAATCATTTTTATAAAAATAGAAGATGCCCATCAGTTAATGAAGGTTTTTGAAGAATATAGATTTTTGATTTGAAAAACTCAAAAAAATGTTCATTAACTTTTTAATTTAGAATACCATGACTAAAATTATTTTTTTCCAGCCCCGAGTTTAAGCATCATATTGCAATCATTTTTGCATCCGAATATTCGAATTGCTTAACATTTAATCTTTCATTATTATGACCTCAATCTTGATGATACAACGCCGGTTAACACTTTACTTTGATAGTGATGAGTTTCTCCTTCGACGTTGTTAACTCGCAAAAATTTGCCGGGAATGATATCAATTTAGTCGAGACATGAACAGAAATTTGGCCATTGCTTAGCACCACTGCAATGCGATATCATATTTGTGATCAATTTCAACTTCTTGAAATGCCGGCACAAAGGTGACGATTTCAAGCATGCATTAAATTCATTGGCAGCAGTAGATTTCTGGATGAAGGAAAGCCATCGACGAAAATCTCCACTGAGCAAAATTATATCCCCGCCAAATCATCTCGAACCACCTTGTAAATTCTTCATTGTTCACGGACATTCTGATAAATTATTGCAAGACGTGTATGTCTTCCAAAGTTATATCGGAATCAGTGTAATACTCAAAACTCGAATCAATTGCAGAAAAATAGCACATTTACTGAATAGAAAATGATAATGTGAAAATGACACCTGTCAAATCGCGCATAGCCTGTGTCAATGTATAACGCAATGTATCGGGTTCTGTCATTGATAGCAGCACAGCGTTATCTAATATATATCTCTTAAATTTGAATGCCTTGCAATGACTGAACTATTCTTCTATCTGCAACTTTCCGAGTTGATCGGCCCAAATTACTACAAGGACGTACCATATTATTGTATTCAAAACGTATTATTTAGAAATCGTTTTAATTTTTTACGTAACACGAAAACGAGTTTTCACTCAGCGGTCAAACGATGTATATGGAACAAACGCAAAGTAGTTTATGTCAAAGAAATACACCGGCTGAACTAACAAAAGCGAAATCAGGAATTATACGTTTTTGACATTTTACTTGCGATTATAGGTACTATAAAGCAAGTTATGTATTCGTAAAAAAAAAATGTTTCTAACAATCAAACATGGCATTACGATTATAGAGAACACCAAAGAAGTGGGTCCCGCAATTCCGTCTGTCTGTCTGTCTGTCTGTAGAACGATCTACAGGCCTAAACGGCTGAACCGATTTGGTTCAAACTTGATGGTTAGGCGTTTTAGGTGATTGTCCAAAACAGATTTTTGAATCGTTGTTTTAGCCCCAAAAATAACGGTACTTGCCATACAAATTTTTCTACCATCTTAATTACCTCGAAAACGGGTCTAACGATTTTAAGAAAAATTCGTGTATGTACTAACTTGAGTATGGTCTACATTTTGGCCGAAAAAAATTTAAAAATATTTTGTTATTAACGGTACCTGCCACCCATTACCATTTTATTGATTTTCGACTTTCTCATAAACGTCTCAAGGAATTTCAATCAAAATTTGTATATAGGATCTCCTTTAAATTCTAAGTAATACTGCATTTCAAAATTTTCGAAAAATAGGTTTTTTGGATTTTGGAAAAAACTATTTTTTTTCTGAAATTTTGTTTTTAAGTTTATATTATTAAATATTTAAAATGTACATACAAATTTTTTTTAAGAACAAAATTAAGAATTTTTATATACAGGGTGAGTCGTATAAGATGCTACAAAAAGCTAGGGCGTGCAGGTTGGACTTAGACAAGAAAAAAATTGTATGGGAGGGAGGTCTATTTCCCCCTGTTTAGCCGGGAGGGGCAATTTTCTAAAAAATTGACTTAAAACAGAAAAAAATTATTTAAAAACAACGGTATAACCTACAATGACATGCTGTACCTCTCTCTTTTTCAATCCTCGTTTTAAATTAAGTTGTGCTAGGCAATAGCTTTTGAAAAATTAATGTTCAAACTAGAAATTTTGAAAAAAAAAATTTAATTTTCTAACTAATTTTTTTCAAAATTTTATGGACTTAAGTATAATTTTTGTTTTTAAAATTCAATGCTCTTAATAATTTTTAATAAAAATCAGAAAACCAGATGCTTAAATGTATCTTAGTTTTTTTGGAATTAAAAAAAGAAAAGTACTTTTTTCCAAGAAAAACACTTTTTTGTTTGTTCTATCTTTGCATAAATACCATTAGTTTAGTTAGCAAGTAATAAAAAAAGCCTTAATTAACTATTAATATTTTTAATATCTGTTATATCTTAGACTATTGTAATTATAATTTTGTATTGTCTAAAATCCGGTTTTTAGCGAATAATAAAAAACATTGGTTTACCTAGATATCCCCTTTTTAATTGGGGCATGTGTTCAATTTAAAAAAATGACCTGCATTCCTACCTGTTACCCTAATAGAAAGGATTACTTATACCAAACAAAAAATAAGTAAATATGTTTTACCTAATCACAAATAAATATGGAAGGACATTAAGTTTAAAACTCATTTCTAATTTCCGTATCAAATAGTCAGCACAAACGATGGCAAGTTTCTCTCGGGAAGAATTGACAGATATGCACTATTGCTTCGGTTTAGCGGATGGTTCCAGTCGGGAAGCAAAGAGATTGTACGCTGAAAGGTTCCCCAATAGGAGCTGTCCTCACCATTCACTTTTTGCAAGACTTCACATTCATCTTCGGGAACATGGAGTGCTGGAGACTCGAAAGACAGAAAGTTCATCTGGTGGATCAACACACATAGTGGAACGGATTTTTGATTTGGTACGACGTAATCCCACCCTTAGCACCAGAAAGATAACAATTATGCTTGGATTGCCCCAGAGTAGAGTTTGCAGAGTGATTCATAGTGATAGCCTTAACCCATATCACTTTACCCCAGTACAAGAGTTAACATCAAAGATAAGGTATTGAGGACTGAATTCTGTAGAACGTTATTGCTGAGGGAAGAGAACTACTTTAAAAGGATAGTCTGGGTAGATGAAGCGCAGTTTACCAGAGATGGAGTAAGTAATTTCCACAACAATCCACTTGTTAAAAAACAAAATAAATCGCAGCACCGCTTTAGCTGCAATGTCTGGCTTGGCATTGTTGGACGAACGGAAATTGGACCACGTTTTTTGAATACGGTTTTAATTGGAGAAACCTATCTGCAATTCCGAAGAACCCTTTTGCCAGATTTATTAGATAATGTCCCTTTGGCTATAATAGACAGTTTAATGTACCAACAAGATGGAGCTCCAGCACACTACAGCCGCACTGTAATTAACTGGCTTGATGACCAGAAGAAGAAGAGGTCCCCCAGAATGGCCACCTAGATCACCAGATTTAACTCCTTTGGATTTTTACGCTTGGGGATTCATGATGAACTCTGTTGAAATTTCTTCCAGATAGCAACTTAAGCAATGTATTGAAGCCGCTGGAGTCAAATTTCAGGAGAATTTGGTTATCTGCAGCCATAAGGAGAAGATACAACCTTTGCTTAACTATTAATAGTTAATTAAGGCTTTTTTATTACTTGGTAACTAAACTAATGGTATTTATGCAAAGATAGAACAAACAAAAAAGTCTTTTTCTTGGAAAAAAGTACTTGTAATTTTTTTTTAATTTCTCCAAAACTAAGATATATTTTAGCATTGGTTTTCTGATTTTTATTAAAAATTATTAAGAGCGTTGAATTTTAAAAACAAAAATTGTACTGAATTACATAAAATTTTGAAAAAAAATTAGTTAGAAAATTAAAATTTTTTTTTTCAAAGTTTCTAGTTTGAACATTAATTTTTCAAAAACTATTGCCTAGCACAACTTAATTCAAAATGAAAATTAAAAAAGAGATTTATGGCTTTCTTAAAAGGTTTTTGTTTCTGTGTTAAGTCAATTTTTTTAGAAAATTGCCCCTCCTGGGGGGGGGGGGAATAGACCCTCCCTCCCATAAGATTTTTTTCTTGCCTAAGTCCAACCTACACGCCCCAACTTTTTGTCGCATCTTATACGAATCACCCTGTATAAAAAATTAAGTGAAAAACGACTTTAAAAATAGTTTTAGCCGTTTCTACTAAGAATTTTTTTGAATATAATATGATCGAACATAGGAGCAAGTACGTGTGATCTAGTCGTGCATTTTATTGGTGTTCTCTATCATCGTAATGTCAACTTTGATTAAAATCTCGATTTCGATTTTTTTTCCAAATGCAAAACTTGTCCTATAGTACCTATATCGCAAGTAAAAGTATATTGAAAATGGTCGAATGCCAACTGAGATCATTAGCGTCATACGTTTTCGACAACATTTTTTTATTTTACAAATGATTTCATGTCTTCATTCTGCTGAACTCCTCAATGACATCGTTGAAATCAATTTCTCTTGAAGCTTTTCACTCAATTGATAAAACGGAGAGATTGACTAGACGTTCTTGGGTCATAGTAGATAGATCGAAGGTAAGTTCTTTTAAGTCTTAATTTTGAAAAGCTCCTTTCGCATAATGCCAGAGAAACACCAATTGTCAAATAACATTGTATAATGAGTGATGTTTAATACTACGTTCTCACCTACCACTTAATCCATATTTAAGTGGAATAACCATAAATCCTTTTTGAAATCTTCTAAATCTTGAAGATTTCCCATACACATTTTAAGCTCCTTAAATGAAGATTAGAAATTAATCTCATTGAAATCTTCTTCGACGTAGAAGATTCTCAAAAGAAACAAACCTTATTTCATAGAACGCGCCTATTCTAATGTCATATTTTCTCCATTGACATTCAACAAAAAAAAAAAACAACTGTCCAATATTATTTAATTTGTTTTTGTCTGGTATAATTTTTCGTTGCCTTCAAATTCTGTGTTTGTTTATAAAAAAGTATAAAAATAAAAAATGCAATAAATCTATAAAGACCAAAGCGGTCGGTGCCTCGAATTTGTAATGGAAAATGTTTTAGCTATCCCACAGTAATATTTTGAAGTTGTTCTTTCCCAAATATATAAAAACGAAAACCGTGCAAAGGCGATTACAGTATTTATATAAATATATCTATTTGCTGGAAGATGTTGGGATAACAATATTTTAAAGTTATTACTCATTTTTATTTATTGAAATTAAATTTGCAGTTATCTTCGCCGGCGAAGATAACTGCAATTTTTAAGAAAGGTAACCCGAATGAAGCTGAGAGTTATAGAGGTATTTCGGTGTTAAGCTCGCTGAGAAAACTCTTTACTCAAATCCTATACCTTAGGCTTTCAAATTGGGTGCAATTCAATAATTTGATAAGTTGTTTTCAAGCTGGTTTTCAAGCTAACCTCTCGACGTTGGATCAAATTTTCGCGCTCACTACCATAGCAAGGCGCTTTATTGATAAGAAAAAGCCTTTGTATGCACTGTTTGTAGATTTTAAAGCGGCATTTGACACTATCAACAGACGGTCACTGTTATATAAACTCGCAGTAATGGGTGTATCAACTAAATTTATTCGGGTTTATGAACAGCTCTTACTGGATATGTCTGCAATGGTATGCGGTGGTAACCAAGAGTCCAAATCTTTTAGATCTAGAACAGGTGTGCCGCAAGGATGTGTTTTAAGCCCTTTGATGTTCGCGTTATTTATCAACGATATTGAGAGCCACCTACCAGGTGGAGTTTCCTTTGGCAATACATTTGTAAGACTATTACTGTATGCGGATGATCTCGTTATTTTTGCTGATAACCCAATGACACTTCAACTCCAAATAAATAAGCTTAAATCTTATTGCGATTTATGGGATCTTAAAATCAACTCATCGAAATCTAAGATTATTATCTTCAGAAGCCATTCTGATAGAAATTCAAGGAACTGGTCATTGGATGGCATGAATATAGAAGTTGTGAATGAGTTCAAATATCTTGGCTTCGTTATTTCACACAATTTAAGCATCAGGGCTCATATAAAAGCAAAATTGGCTGTTGCCAAAACAGCAATAAATTCAATGTGGACAAATTTTTTTACAAATAGCCATGTAGACCCTACCGCAAAATTCAAAGTATTTGAAGCCACGATAAACAGTTGTTTTTGTTATGGTAACGAAGTGTACGGATACCAATGGTTGGAGGAGTGTGAAACAGTTCAAAGATATTTTTTTAAAAGAATATTTAGACTACCTTCGAACACTTCCAACTATGCGATCTATGTTGAGTCCGGTTTACCGCTAATTTATGTTAGAAATCTGAAGGCTAATGCTGACTTTTTGTCTAAAATTATGAAAAGGTCTGATAGCAACTTACATAAAAGAATATTACTTGTTTCTCTTCAGTGCGGCTACACTCCTTTTAAGAACTGGCAAGAACTAGCCTTAGTCCATGGAGTTACTTTGAATTTGAGTTCTGAGAATGTAACTGATTGGCAAAATATTTTGTAGGTATAACTGCATCGCAGTTGTAGACGAGCGAATGTATCAGAGATACCTTGATAGGGCTAGGGGATCAAACTCTAGGGCTATATATAAGAATTTAGATTCCAGTCTGGGCGAGAACAATTATTTCAGAAATGATCTCAATGTTTTAGATATGAGTCTAATCTTTAAAATAAGAACTGAAATTATTGAACTTAATTTTAGACCATATCGTACAGACATTAACCCTCTTTGTTCTCTGTGCAATTTAAACCAAAACGAAGACGTCTTTCATTTTGTAGGAGTTTGTCCTATATTGCAAGAAATCCGCAGACTTTTCTTCAGCAAGAGTCTTTTGACATTCGAAGAATGCATCAGAGTTCTGAATGGGGAATGTGGTTGGAAACTGCTGGTACAATTTATTTCCTACGCAAAGAACTACCGAAATACATATTTGAATCTGTCGTGAACTCGCGAGCAATACACTCACTTTATAAATTTTGCTTTAGCTAAACTAAAAGCCCATTTTCACTTTTGAAATTATCTAAAACCCTATTTTTTGTTTTGGCTAAACTAAAAGCCGCATTCATAATTGAAATAAATTAGAACCTCATTTTTGTTTTAGCTAAACTAAAAGCCTATCTATTAAAGATGTTGCAGTTTTTTTTTTTTAACTGATTTAAAATATTTATATTCCGTAAATCTGTTAAATTGTAATCTGTAATTTATGTAGCATGTATTATCTATATCTATATTTCTTTTCATCAGAAATAATTCGAAATAATAAATCACATCTTTTGCTGCTTAAAACTTATCACAATCTTGCTTTCGTATGTTACTTAAAATAAAAATCCAATGTTTAAGCTCATTTTTTTTTGTTAATAAAATTTTTGTTTCTTTATCTACTTAAATGTTTTTATAAACAAAAGTATTTCAAACAAATTTTACTAATTTCATTACTTTTTTCTGATTTAATATTGTAAACTCTCAAAGTCAAATTAAGAAATCGGCAGACGGCTTATAGCCACGCCTTAAAATATTTATAAGAATTGTATATATGTACTATTTTATAATCAATAAAAATTAATCTAATCTAAAATCTAATCTAAATTAAATTTGTTCACTGCACCGAAATTATTCTTCTTCCCAATTATTTTGTTTTTGTCTTGTTGTATTGACTTTTGAATGACAATTCATAGTGAAAACGTCAAACTAATCTTTTTTCACTGGTGAAAACACTTGAAGATTAATTTTTAATCTTCTCAATTTAAACCGGATTATCTTTAGGTGAAAACGGAGCGTAAGGCAATTATTCGCTAAAGTCACAATTAATTATGAACTGTAGATTTTCTTGGGTTGTCCATTTCACAGTAACGTCCACACTCGTTTCTTGCACGTGACACAATTTCACCCTACTTTTTGATTTAATTTATCACAAAATTGTTTCTGGTATTTTTTGGAGACTTGGGACAAATCTATTCCATTTTGTAAGGATTTCTATGTAAACTAGTTACTTGTTATACGACAATTCGCCTTACGGCCTGATTTGGTGGAACATAATACTCGTATCTAAACTATAAAGCGTGTATTTGATGTTTAAATTGTAGCCAGCTGCCTTTTTAATCTAAAACATAATATAATATATCTCCAAAAGGTATTCATTAAGTTTTATTAATTTTAAATTGATATACCTACCTACCAGTAAACTAACCCATCATTGGAAGCCCTTTCTTGTTGTTTTATGAGGCATCACGTACTACCTACAAATCCATGACTTACAAACTATCAGTGAGGTCACTTGAATACTTTATTACTTTCCTAATTTGTATTGCAATTTTTTATAATCATTATAACTTTGCCAGAAAATAATATAAATGTTTTCTAAATATGAATATATTTAAGTATGCAAGTGTTTACATAATATATTCAATGAAAATCTAATGGTCAGTCAACTTTTATTACCAAAAGTCAACAGCATATATTTATTGATAATTATGTTAAACGAAAAACATTTAATTGATACTGGATCGGGTCCTTGTCTGCTTGAGAAAATATTTTGTATAAAATTAATCTAATTAAATTTTTATCAGTTATTTAGATCGCAAGAAGGTAACATTATAGACAATTTAAATTCCAAATAGGTATACGGTCTGATGAAGCACCTTTAAATATGTTTGTATGTACTCGTATAACAAACAAATGCTAGTAATTTTTTTTATGAAATAACCCTGCCAAATTTCATTCATGAACTTCGAAGCTCCACATCAACAATCCCCCCCCCCCTCAGTCTAAAGACGTTATTTTTTATTTGTTGGTTTAATAATATCAAACACATATGTATTTCAATGAAATAGCTGCGTATCGGCTCGGTACCGCACTTTACCCATAACCAGACTCGACCACGAACGACGCACAACCATATAGGTACGTGAAGGTAATTCAAACATTTGTCATTCGAATTATCCATTAACGAAAAGTATTTGCACACGACCCGTCGACGGGTAAGCATCGAGTTTCCTACTGCTTCTCCAATCCAAGATTCGAACGTTTTGTCGTTGTAAGTCGTCGTTGCTTCCTAGATTCATATACATTTTCCTAACAAGAGTGTACTTACCATTTCTCAAAACAAGACCAACCAACGCTGTTGTGGTGTGTCCAATCGCCCGGACGCGAACGGAACGGGACACTCGTAGTCACTGCCGTCGGCGTGGTTGTTGCCGTGTTGTATAAATATACCTTTCATATGTCCTACTAAACGAAAATGAAAACGAGTTTACGACTTGAAGTGTGCATCTTTCAGATTCACGTGTGCTTATTACCTCGTCATCTCTTGGTGTAGATGACTTTCGAGTTTCAAGTTTCGGGTACAGATCGTGCAAACACGCGCGCCAACGGAAATGTCCTAAGTGCAACGAAAATTGTAGTGCTGGAACACTAGTAAATATTCAACACAACATACAACAGAAACCAAAAAAAAAAAATCGGATAAAAAAGGATTAACAATGCAAATGGAGGTTTTCATTTTGCCAACGTTAACAAGTGCTCTTTTGGTTCTCCTATCAAATTTAGTGGTTTCTTCCTTTACTATCTCGGATAAAATATTTTCGAGGGGACGAGAGATCATCATCACTGATGCGGTACGGATTTGTATCTTTTTTTTTGTATTTACTCAGTAAAAATAATAATTAAGGTTATGTGATTTGTTTTGAATGTGATTTGGTTAAACCAAAGAGAATTTATTCTTTTTTTTTTATGTGTTCATTGGAAAATAAATAATAAAATAAATATTAAAAAAGTGAAAAAAAAAACAATAAAACTTGCTCTTGTAGTTTAAAACTATAACATGTTACGTGAGACATTGAATGATTCAATCATTTAATGATAAAAGTTAATAAATTTGTGAAGAAAGTCAATATTAGGAAAAAAAATGTATTCTTTGATTTTCTTTTGTTTTTTTTAAGAATAAATGGATGGTTTGTAAGAGGCTTAAGTGCAGAATATAGTGTGAATTTCTGCTAAGAATTTAATGTACTTTATGATTATGTAATTTTGTTTCGGATAAAACGTATAGTATTTCAGTAATTACGAGTATGTAGTTTGAAAAACGCAGGTAAGATCCGTTGTCGAAAAAAAAGTTAAAATATCTAAGTCGGTGTATCGCAGCTACAAGTTTTAGTTTAAATAATATTGAGTTTTTAAAAAAAATGTTTCTTTTAATTTAAAAACAAATTAAATTAACCGTTTTCCAGAAAATCGAACACCAAAAAAATGGTTGTACTAGAGCTACCAAAAATAATCTTTTTTTTTTTCAAATTAAAATTATTATAAACGGTGATTTTTTAAGAGCTTGGTTTTTGAAAATTCAAAAAAACACAGAAACTTGTAAAAAGTGAATGAAATTTTTATTTGGATCGATAAATCAATTTCTGCCATTTACTTTTTAAAAATAATTTCACTTAAATGTTGCCCGCGGCTACGCTTCAGGTGGTCCATTCTGAAGGTCCAATTTTGGCAAACTTTTTCACACATTTCGGCCGGAATCTCACCAATGACGCGTTCAATGTTGGCTTCCAAGGCAGCAATCGTGTTTGGCTTGTCCCCATAGACAATAGACTTAACATAGCCCCACAAAAAATAGTCTAACGGGGTCAAATCACATGATCTTGGTGGCCAATTGACTGCTCCAAAACGTGAGATCAACTGCTCACCAAATTCGCCTCTCAATTGATGCATGGTTTCGCGTGCAGTGTGGCATGTGGCACCGTCCTGTTGGAACCACATGTCGACCGAGTTCAATTCTTGCATTGTCGGCAAAAAAAAATCTGTTATCATCGAACGGTACCTTTCTCCATTGACCGTAACCCTGCGGCCTTCATCGTCCTTGAAGAAGTACGGCCCAATGATGCCGCCTACCTATAAACCGCACCAAACAGTGCATTTTTCGGAATGCATTGGTAGCTGCTGAATTGCCTCTGGCTGCTCTTCACTCCAAATACGGCAATTCTGCTTATTCACGTATCCATTTAGCCAAAAATGAGCAGAAAAAAAAAACGGACGTAGCTTGCGAAACACATTTTTCACAGAGCACGAATTTTGATAATAAATTTCAATAATTTGCAAACGTTGTTCAGGCGTAGGTCTATTCATTATAAAATGGCAAACAATACTGAATCGAAATGTCAAATGTTCGTGGAATTTGTCATGTGTGATCTGTCAAAAATATAAACGTCAAGAACCAAGTAGCAAAAAAATCACCCGTTACATATTATTTATAAATATATGTAAATGAACTAATTTTTACTTGCGATTATAGGGACTATAAGGCAAGTTATGCATTCGTAAAAACAAAATTCTATCAATCAAACATGACATTACGATCACACATAAACCTAAAATAGAGATCGACAAAAAATGTCTGTCTGTCAGTCTGTCCGTCTGTATGTATAACGAGCTGCAGCCTAAACGGCTTAAGCGATTACCTTCAATTGGTACGTTTGATTCTTTCGGCATTCCTCAGAAGGAAAATTGAAATTTTATTTTTAGGCCTAAAAATAATGGTACCTGGCATATAACCGTCTGGAAAATCTTATTTTTCTCGAAAACGGCTTCTACGAATTTGATGAACATTTTTGAGATTTTTTTTGTTGGTACTAGCTATCATTTAATCTGAACTAAGTTTACGGGAAAAGTCTATTAGCGGTACATTTCATATAACGGTTTTTAAAAGTGTTTGGCTCTCTCGGTAACGGTACATTGGATTTCTGTCAAATTTTATATCTGAGAAGATCTAAATAGCCAAACTAATTCTGCGTATCGAAATTTTGAATAACTTTTTTTATCGAATTAAAAATAAATTGTTTTTTTTTTGAAAAATCAATATTTTTAAAACTAATCAAAAAAAATAATATTAGATCTTCTAATCACATGTAAATATATTAATAAACTCTAAAAAAAACCGCATACCAAAATTTCAAAAAAAAATTGTTTTCAAAAAACTAAAAATAAAACAGGATTTCATCAAAATCCGTCATGCAATTTTCGAAATAGTTTTTTATAAAATTTTCATTGATCCGTGACATCTAATGGTGTTCTTGGTTTTTTCGAGAAACCAATTAAAGTGATGGTGTTGGCAGTTTTTATAAGTTGGAAAAATGATTTTTACGTACCTTTGCACCATTCACTTTTATTTATACATAACTAGCGGACCAGGCGAACTTCGTCTCGCCCCAATTTAACACCCTCAAATGAACTGCAGAGCTATAATAAAACATAGATATTAAAATCAGTAGAGAGTGATATGATAAACAATGTTTTTCGATTTGTTTTCCGGCGTAAAAACAAACAACAAAGACTGTTTACCAAGCTATCGACGACGTACTTTTTCTACGCTGCATGTCCAATAGAGATTTTTACCTAGATTTTTGCAATGCCGGGGAACACTTTACTTTGGTGATGAGTTTCCTTCCACGTTGTTAACACGCAAAAATTAGCCGGGAATGATATCAATCCAGTCGAGACATTAACAGAAATTTGGTCATTGCCAAGCGCCAGCAGTCGTCTTGAGAGTGCAATGCAACTCTCATATTTGTGGTCAATTTCAATTTCTTGACATGACGGCACAAGGACGATGATTTCAAGCATGGATTAAATTTATCGGCAGTAGTAGATTCAGGATGACGGGAATCGTTTGACGAAAATCTCCGCTGAGCAATATCATATCCCCACCATATCATCTCGAATCACTTTATAAATCTTTCATTGTTAGTACAATGCCTCCAAGGTTCGCTTATTTATTTTTTTTTTTAATTCATTTTTATTTAATATTAACTTATAACTATCTTAAAGCTAGACAAAAATGTTTAAAACTAGCCTAATTATCAATAACTTACAACTAATTTACTGGCCCTTTACGGGCGCTCTAAACTAAACAATAACTCTTAGAACTAATGTCTTTCGACCTAAAAACTATTTTAATTAAATCTAATTATTTTTTTTTTGTTTTTGTTTAAACCAAGCAAAGTTATTGCCAAAAAACTCGGTTCGCTTATGCGCCACCATGCATTCATCCCAAATTATGATTTTGCATTCTCGCATCAATTTCGCTGTCGCCGAATTCTTGGTCATTGTGCACGTTATTGGCTTGTCAACCCTGAGAAAATTCATCGCCAGCTTCAATGCGGAATGTGCAGTTCGACCGCCTTCAAACAGTGTGCCAGCAATGCCAAATATGCCATATATGCCATAGGATGCAACAGGCAGCGAAAGAGCTCTTGAACGAATTGTTGTTAGAATCAACTAAATGACGAATGTCTTGCATGTCCCACCGAGAGCGTCGAGAAAGTAAATCCGATTGCGGAATCGTATTCCAAAGCAGCGCGATATAAGTCTACATTTACCACTTTTCTTCCTTTAATAACTTTTTGTCGAATTGTGCAGTTTAAAGCTGTGAAATATGGGAACATCTCCATTTATTTCTTCTGCACGTATCTACCTCTTGTATTTGATTATCACGGACATTCTGATTAATTATTGCAAGACGTATACGTCGACCAAGGTTAGATCGGAATCAGTGTAATAATACGCAAAACTCGAATCAATTTCAGCAAGAAAAATAGCACATTTTCTGAATAGAAAATTATAATGTGAAATGGGCACACAGCCTAACGCAATCTATCATGTTGTGGCATTGATCGCAGAAAAGCGTCATCTAATTTATATGTCATAAACTTCTCCACCCAAAATGCACGCAAAACGTCGTCTATCACATTGAATTTCACAATTAACCGACATTTTCCAAGCTTCACAAGGAATTGTTCACCTTTAAGTCTTCCCAAAAATCCATGGAACATTCTAGATAACCGACAAAATAAAATATCAAAATCCATTTAATGGGAATCAAATCCTGTTCTTGTGTTCATACACGCGGCAACAACGAGAAACCAAAATGAAAGTATGTGTATACAAAATGCAATAACAAACATCTGAGTGCATTTTTGGTCATAACTCGGGTTCTAGACATCGGACAGCAAACAGATTTCTTATATGCACTCTCCAAACATGCCTTAAGATCTCCTGAACATTTTATTCAAATCGATCAAGTCGAAAAAAAGAAGATAGCGCACAAACATAATTTGGATTGTTCTTTATATATAAGAGATATGTATGTACATATCTGCATACCTATATAGGTTCTCTATGTATGGATAGGTAGGTACATATTACCCTCCTAATTTTCATTATTTGAATCCATTTAGGCCCGTTTGCTTATATTTTTAAGCTTACATTAATAATGCCCGTTCGCTGATACCCAACTTAAGCATTTAAGTTCTACTTAAGAACTTTATGTGACAGTTTACGCAGAGGAAAATGTAGCCCTTAATTGTTTTAAGTTGAACATAAATATTTATGATTCGTATCAGCAAACGGGCCTTAAATATACATTTGCGTGTAGGTACCTATGTTGACTATTTCGACAGTTCATTCTACTAGAATCTATGTAATCCTATATACTTCGGCCTTGAATCTGCATAGGATAACTAGGCTACCTACCTACTAACAGCGTCAGTGGTTAGCTACACTAAGGTTGTTAGCTACATGAGCAAGTTCGTACGATCCAATCGTGCATTTTATTTTATATAAAAACAAATCTTTTGAGAAAAAAGATTTTTTTTTGTGACAAAATAATGTATGGCATCAGGTAACGTTTTTTTTCATCTTAAAATAATTTTTTTTTAAGGGTGTGTGACAGACAGACGGAATTGTGTGACCGACTTGTTTAGTCTTTGCTATCATCGTAATGTCAAGTTTGATCAAAATCTCGAGTTCGATTTTTTTACGAATCCTTACTTGCCATACTTACCTATTTATATATCGCAAGTTAAAAATGTTTCCTTCTCCAGGGAGTAGTATGTAACTGCTATGATAAAATTTGAAGCATGGAAAAAAACTGTTTAAACTTCTCCGTCAATTTACGTTCATTTTTACTAAAAAATCTCGATTTTCTCTTTTATACTAAATTAATATATAACACAACCAATAGTGTCCCCAATGTATTAATTGCTCTTGTGGATCCATATTGTAAAGTGATTTAAGATTGATGGCAGCGGCATACATAATTAATAAGGAAGTAATAAATAATTAAGAAAAAAATAAAACAAATCCAATTAACAAAATTAAACTTATAACAACAAGAACAAAAAATATTTTGGGAAATTTTTATTTCACTCGAAATTTAATTCTTGTTTTGAAATTCCTATTCTGGTGCAGGGAATAACTTCACGGGAAATAACTTCACATCTAGTGGGAAATAACTTCACTTTTTTCGAGTGAACTTGTTTGAGAATTAATTTCTGTTTTTTTTTTGTGCGAAAGAATTTGTGTGGTGTTTTTTTTCTGCTGAAAAAAGAAACAAATTAATTTAAATACATTTTGGTTACAGTAAGTCTTCAGTCTGGTATACTAGTATTCTGGTTATAGAACGGCGGTTTAAGTATATTCATATTCTGGTTTAAAGTAGTGCTTAGTGTTACTTCGGGATGTGGTACTACTTTCGGATTTTATGGTGTCTGATGACGTTCGACTGTAATAGTCTATCAAGCCCTGTCTTGTCAGGTCCTCCACTACAGGTTAGTCTGGAGATGCCGCGAATATTCGGCCATTATTTGGTCTATAATTTTGATATTCGGTATTCGACCTAATGTTGTGAACTTTATAACAAATGAAGAATAAAATAAGCTTATTATCTTACAATAAATGTTTCCTTTTATTCAAAAATTTGTATTTTAGGCCGTGTGTGAATAGCGTTAAAATGTTGGTTAAATTTTCTATCTTGGTTAAATTTTGTAGTTTGGTTTGTCGTTGTATCAAATTAAGCTTTTTGCTGTGTGAATTGCGTTAAAAGGGATTCATTAAAACATTATTTTGGCTAAAATTCCTTCAAGATTTAAGAAATTTCCCTAAAAACATTTTTTTGTTGTTTTAGTTAATTAATTTCTTTCGTAATATCCGACTTAGAAGATATAAAGTTAATTATTTTGGCACGATAACGAAATATCAGTTTTACTTATATTTTTCGGTTTTACATCGTTAATTTAATATTTTGAAACAATTTTCCAAATCTTTTCAAAACAATTCAATTATGTATGATGAATTTTATTGGGCTTTCTGATCTTTTTAGTTTCTATGCAATTAATAAAAACAAATTAATCCATTTTTAAAATTGTTCCCGACGTTTCGTTGGTAATTTTCCAACTTCTTCAAAGGGTATTTTTTGATAAAGTAAATATTTCTGTGATATTTGTTGATAATTTTTGTGTTGTCTTTGTTTTTAATTAATTTATTTATTAATTTATTTTCCGTCTAATAAAATATAATTGTGCAATAAAAATGTTTAAATTAAATCAAAATTATACATATAAATGACAACATTCCAATAAAAAAAATACCCTTTGAAGAAGTTGGAAAATTACCAACGAAACGTCGGGAACAATTTTAAAAATCTATTAATTTGTTTTTATTAATTGCATAGAAAATAAAAAGATCAGAAAGCCCAATAAAATTCATCATCTATAATTTAAATATAACTGATCAATTCTTAATAATTAATAATTCCAATTATAGTTAGTTTGTTGATTCAGTATATAAACACTAGTTTTCACAGCTGACAAGAATTTGACAAGCTGACAAATCAATATATTTGTATTCAATTTGCAAAATGAACTACAATAAATATTTTATAATAATTATTTTATATTTGTTAAAATATCAACGGATTATATTATTTGTTTTTTCGTCTTGAGACCCTACACAAACAAAAATTTTAATGTAATTTTATTTTTCAATTGAGTAAAATAAAACTTACATTTATTATATTGTTTCCCAGTAGATCTGGACTTTTTGGAGTTCATATTTCTTTTCGGTTATCGTTTACAGTTTCAAATTACTCTATCTTGAGAAACCTCAAGTTTAAACACAATTTAGCCTGCTCTACAGCTACATATATTTTGACACATTTTATACACCACGCTAGTGTCAAAATTTAACCAACATTTTAACGCAATTCACACACAGCCTTAGTATTTAAAATCTACTAATGGTAGGTTGTGGTGAATAAAAACTACTTTTTCGGAATTCGTTGGTAGCAAATGATTACGAAACGATCTACTCGCAAATGGAAACTAATACTTCCAAACTTTCGACCCACATGCAATGCAATACAATGACAGGTTTTAACATGTCAAAAGTCACGTAGGAGATAGATATACATCGTTGGCCGAATGTTCGGCTGCCGAATATTCGGCCGACGAGTGTGGCCGAATATTTGGAATTCTGCCGAGTCACTATTCGCGGCATCTCTAGTTTAGACTATCAGACGGATCAGCATGTAATATGCCCCTGGTCGCACTCGACATAGCAGACCGAAGTTCTGGTAGATCACCACGTTCTATGCCCCTGGTGGCACTCGACACGGCAAGCCGAAGCTCTGGTAGATCAGAAGGTAGCAAAGCCCTTAGAGACGCAATTACCTAACTTGAAACCCCTTTACCTACTAGTGGGGGGAAGCTACGAGTAATAAAGCTATGAATGCTATCGTCTATGGTCAAATTCATACTGATGAATAAAATCATAATTAATACCACCAAAATACTTTATGTGTGTTCGAAGGGGCCCTGATTTCGTTCGACATCGAAACATCGTCATTGTCCTCTAATAATATTTTTGGAAGGACCAAGTGTGAACTCTGAGATGATGAACAAAAATCGAATGATTTTTCGTTGACGTCATATATCTATAATGACGGTGAATCGTATCAACTATAGAATGTAATTCCGACTGCGTATTTAAATTCGGTAGTGGGTGTCGTCGGTGATGGTTATTTATAATTTAATTAAATTAATAAGATAGGGGATACAGTATTCTGTTTCAGCTTTATTTTTCACACACTCTTGCATCATAAAGCATTGGCTGCGAAATTTTAAACGAAATGGTTAAAAATGAGCGAACTATTATGACATTTGATTTTCAAAGAACACAATTTGCAATTTCTAATAATTCCTGGATTGATAAATAGTAACAAGTCACATAGGCAATCTTTTGATAAGGTTCGATCGTTGAAGAGTTGTAAAAAAAAACAACTGCTTTCTTTGGTTCTCAAAAAACACCTGGGGGCCATTAAGCTTTGGCTTAGCCGTCAACTCGACTGGCAACCTTAAATTTATGTATTAATTAGATATAAAAAGGGTTTTTGTTTTTCAAATTGATTATCTATGTATGATTAAATTAAAAGATCTATGCATATTCACTTAAAAGCAGCATTCTAAACTTATAGGTGTTTTTCAAAAACATGGTAAGTCCTTTCCAGTCTGATCCATTTAAGATATATTTTATTTTTTCCATTGATAGAACGCGTTTTCCAAAGTACAACAGCCTGTATTGTTTAAAGATTGGACATATGCTCAGAAGATGGAAACAGTTTTCTTTGGCTCAATGTTACAAAGCGTACAGAACTGGTTAAAGCTTCTATTGTAAGGAGATCTGTTGAGGTATAAAACTTCACATCTGGCTTTGAATATAAAGGAGATTTCTTTAAAGCTGAGTGAATCTCTAAAGTAATTTTTATCCCTAAGATTAAACTCTAGTTGGCTTTACAGAATTCTTCTCCCCAGATTGACATGCATGTTCGATAAAGAAATTTCGAACAGAGTCTTCTTGCTTTTGGATGATGTTGTAAAGTTTATCCTTTAAATACTGAGGATTGTTTGTTTCCATGTTTACATCTTCTCCGTGAGTAATACCCATATTTTGCCATTTTTCCATCCACCAATCTTTGTTTTTTATTTCGTAAAGAAGAAGTTTTTTTACTCAATCTGGAGTCATCGTATCTTAAAACCTTAACTATAAAATCGGCTTGAAGTTTAAGTAAAAAGATTTGGTAATCCTTTTTCTAAATATATTCCATAATTAGGAGTTTTTATTGGAAGATTAAACAGTTTTTTCAGAAAATTTCTCTGTAATTTTTCAATTTCTTCGTACTCTTGCATCCCCCAAACTTGTGCAGCATAACAAAGTGTAGATTTGACTACAGAATCAAATATTTTGTATTTTATGGATAGATTTATATGTTTATTTGAGAAAACTGTATTCCAAGATAAATTGATGAAACTTTGTGAAGCATTCGATTTTTCGGTAAGATGTTTTGTGAAATCCATAGTTGAATTGACCTTGACTCCCAGATATTTATATTCGCTTACTATTTCTAAGCGTCTTTCATTAAAAAAACAACTATTTCTCATTTCAGCTCGGTTAGATCGTGAGAAAACCATTATTTTTGATTTTTCAATATTAATAACAAGGCTCCACTTTTCACAGTAAGCAACAAGTCGATTTATCATGAGTTGTAGATTTTCGGGAGATTCCGATAGAATGATCAGGTCATCAGCATACAGCAGTAAGTTGATAAGGGCGCCTGTAATTCGAATTCCTCCTCCGGGGAGATTGGTTGTTATGTCGTTAATAAAAATCGGAAATAGGAGGGCGCTCAGAAGACAGCCTTGCTTAACACCAGTATCTGTTCGAAACCATTCCGAAAACACGGATCCATCTCAAACTGTTGCCTTTGTATCTGTGTACATGTTGCGAATCACTTGAAGGAATCTTGTAGATACACCCAGTTGTGAGAGCTTATATAACATAGCGCTCCGATTCACCAGATCAAACGCAGATTTAAAATCTACAAATAACGCGTAAATTTTTTTATTTAGGACTATAGAAGTGAGTGTGAAAATGTGATCAATTGTAGAGTAATTTTTCCTAAATCCAGCTTGTAAGTCTGATAGCACATTATTTACTTCTACCCACCTTTCAAGTCTGCCAACGAGGACACCACAAAATATTTTGGCTATGACGTTCATAAATGAAATTCCTCGGTAATTTTCAACAGTATTCAAGGAACCTTTTTTATGTATGGGAAAAATCACTGATGTTTTAAACGCGTCGGGGACTTCTGCATTCATTATAATTTTATTAAAAAGTGTCAACAATTTGCTGCAAAAAGCTGGAGATGCATTTTTATAAAATTCGTCTTAAAATATATTTAAATTTAATTTCTTACTGTATTTGCTTTGGCCCTATGTACAATTCACTACTTCAAAGGTTTCTATTTTATATTTTATAAATAAATAAAATGCACGACTGGATCGCACGTACTTGCTCCTATGTTCGATCACATTATATGCAAAAGATTCTTAATAGAAACGGCTAGCTGAATGTATTTTTAAAATCATTTTTCACTTAATTTTTTATATATAAAAATTCTTAAAATTTTTCTTTAAAAAAAATGGTATGAACATTTTAAATATTTAATAATATAAATTCAAAAACAAAATTACAGAAAAAATAGTCCACACGTTTTCCAAATATTGAATTTTCAAAAAAAAAAATATTTTATTTTCAATAATCCAAAAAAACTATTTTTCAAAAATTTTGAAATGCAGTATTGTTTAGAATTTGAAGGAGCTTCTAATAAAAATGTTGATCAAAATCCGTTGAGCCATTTATGAGGAAGCCGAAAATCAATAAAATTTTTGTATGAAACGTACCGTTAATAAGAAAATATTAAAAAAAAAATTTGGCCAAAATGTAGACCATACCCAAAGAAGTACACACAACAATTTTTATCGAAATAGTTAGATCCGTTTTCGAGATAATTGAGATGGTAGAAAAATTACCAACGATTCAAAACTCTATTTTGGACAATTACCTAAAACGCCTGAGCACCAAGTTTGAACAAAATCTGTTCAGCGGTTAAGACTGTAGATCATTCTACAGACAGACACACGGAATTGCGGGACCAGCTTTTTTGGTGTTCTTTATGTTGACATTACGATCAACATTGACATACAAAACGAGAATTCTAAAGAAAACAAAAGCTCCAGATGAGAGATGCGCGATGTTCATCGATGTTAACGAAACATCCATGCAAAAACAAACAAATCCATGTTTCAATATCGATGCTGAATTAAGAATAAATGGAATTCGTTAAAAACATCGATATTTTCTCTTCGATAATTATTAACATAGATGCTGAGTATTCGATGTTTTTCTCAATATCGCTCATCCCAGATCTCATGTGTCTTTATGGATTTACCTCAACTTGCCCTAGCTATAAACCTAGATCTACTTCAGGGCGATTTGAGGGCGACGACTTCAAGAAACACGGAATTTGCTTACCATAGTGACTTTAGGTTTTTTTTGAAAAAAGGCTTTAGGGCGACTCTAGGTCGACTTCAGGGCTCAACGAACAAACTTATAGAGTTGGCATTTCGTTGAATTTGAATTTGAAATTATACAATGTCACTTTTCAGATGACAATAGAATATTCACCAAAATCACTGAATACTATGTACCTTTACATAAATTATTATAATAAAATTCATTCAACAAAATTTAATAAATAAATAACAGTGTCAATCCAATATATATATAGTTACATAATTTTTTTTATTTTATTGTAAATTTTCAACTAAAAAAACAGCTTATTGCAATTATGGCCAAAGAAGATTTTTTTAAATACAAAGCTTTAATAATTTCGCTCTTGTGCGATATTAATTTTTGTTAATTTTTTTTAAATTTCTTAGAGTTAATCTTAACATAAAGTTAGATTAAGGCCTTTACTGCTTAGAATCTGCTGCTTTCAATATGGATGTTTTTTTTCTATAACTTAGATATTAGACTAGGGCAAAATATTTTGTTCGTTTATTGATAGCATCAGGTATTGCTGCTTATTCTTCAATCACTATAATACCACAATTGCGTGGTAGTTGAAGATTTCGATACCACCGCTAACACCATCATTTGAATTGATCTGCAGAAGATCGTATGCCTTTCGCATGTCCTACACCCTATCAAATTATTTTTGAATAACTTGGAGGAGTTACTTAAGCGGAAGTATACCTATCGGCTGATAATATATCGCGTCAGTTAAAATATGACTAATTTTTCCTGAAGTGCTCATTCATTTCTGCCACAAAATTTTCCTGATTGAAATGCACACCACAAAATAAAATGCTCTTATGTTCGATTGCATATCAAGTACAAAATTTTTAGTAGACACAATTAAATTTACATATTTTAAAAGTCGTTCTTATTCAATTTTTTATATAAAAAACTTTCTCAATTTTCTTGTAAAAAAATGTTGTTCTGACAATTTTCAGTATATATTTACCAATATAAATTTAAAAATAATATTTCAAAAAAAAATCGTCTAACCATACAGTGTAATGAAATTTCAAAAATCTAAAAAAAAATATTTTAACACAATTTTGTTTGTATAGTATTGTTAAAAATTTGGAGGACCACCTGATAAAAAATTGTTCATCAAAACCCGTTGAGCCGTTAATGAGAAAGTCAGAAATAAAAAAAAAAATGGTCCAATGGTATTTAATATTTTATGTACAATTTTCTTTGGGCCATATATATGGGCAGACAATACCTGCAATAATGCACAGATTTTTTTTTTATTAAAATCGTTACAGCCGTTTTCGACATAATTATGATTTACCTTTTGTGCTATATATATAATTCTATGGCAGGCACCATCATTTTTATCACCTAAGGTGCTTAAGTACTCAGCCGTTTACGCTGCTGATCGTCCTACGGACAGATAGACAGACAGACGGAATTGCGGGACCTACTTTTTCGTGTTTTCCATCATCATAATTTCAAGTTTGATTAAAATCTCAAGTTCGGTTGGCAATGTATGCTCGACTGCTAACTTTGAAGTGTGGGTTCGATCCCCAAGCTTGGCAGCATTCTTTTCTATACCTTCAAATTTAATTGGATGCCGCCCGTGGGTTAAAATGAGATAGTAAATACCTAATTCTCCAATCCACTGCGCCAACACAAAATTCTTTCCTATCTTTCTATTCCCTCTAACTAGCGTAACGAATACAATTGTTGGCATCCTTGATGATTTTTCAATTTTAAATTCTGGTAATTTTCGCAATTAATAAGTTAAAAATATGGAATTTTAATATTTTAAATATTTTAATTTTAATATAGAATTTTCTTTGTTTATTTATATTTAATTCTTATTATTTGCTTAATAAAAAAGAGATACAATAGGGATATTAAAAAAAGCTTGCCAAAAACTACAATTATTGGCACCTATAAATTAAAGGAAAACAATATTTTGTTTTTAGTTTTTTTATATAAAACATCTACCTCTTCGTCCGGGTTATAAAAAATAAAAATATATAAAAGATATTAATTAAACAATGGGTTAAATATGAAAAAATAAATAAAAAGTCTACAACTAAAATAAATTAGTTCATACCGATCGCATAATATTATATAAGTTGACATAAAAACTTAAGAGATTTTAATTTTTAGTAATACATAGAAAACTGATAAAACTTGAAAAATGTGTGATATTTAAGTTTTTTTTTTTCAAACATTTTATATGATATATTGCACATTTTAAACTACAAATATCAGTTCCAACTGTTTTAGTCATTGTACAGGAAAAGCATATCTGTGAACTACGAATTGTATTTTCTCCGATTTCTTCGACTGGATTCGCAACTAAGTTCCAATACTTAGACTGGTGTAAGAAATAAAATTTTCCTGGTTGAATTCGTTGTACATTTCAAGCAACATCTATTTTTCTAAATCATCTAAGCTATCCTTTTTCCGGTATTGCCTATAACTACCGAATAAGTGCTCCCTTTTGTAACTTTGCCTTAGAAATTCCTGGAGAGCATCTTGTTTTCTTTTCGGAAATATTTTTCTTGAGAAACTTTTATCCATTCAGCACTGCTTAATTCTTCTTCCTCAGTTAAAACGGTTGCGGGTCGTGGACGTACTTTTGAAAACGTTTTGCTCAATGGGAACTGCAGAGTAGAACGCAGTATTTTGTGGTATGTAGAAGCTGCTTTTTTAGATAATGTCCATTTTTTTTATGGCCAATATAGCTTCTTGAACATCTCTTTCTTTGTACGTTTTTCTTGTTTTCGGCATTTTTTCAAACTTAAAAAAAGTAACGGCTTAATGGTATAGTCATTGACAGTCTTGAAAGTATATTTATTGACAGTGCCAATAATTTAAGTTCTATAGAACCAGTTATTGGCATCCGGGTGCCAATAATTGGAGCCCATTCTTTATTGGAACCAATTATTGACACCCTAATTAAAAAAATAGCAATTAATTTCTTAAAAAAATAGTTAAATACGAATTATTTATTATTATATGATATTAAAAAACATATTTCTTATATATAATATTCATATATTAATAACTAAGAACGGCTCACCAAATCTTATGTGCTTAGCAAAAACATACAAAATTTTGCAAATTTTTCACTTTTTTAAAACGTGTTAACACTTTCGCTTAAACACACCGACTGAAGAACTAATTAATCAAAACAAAGACGTACAAATGTGAGGAATAAGTAGTAATTTAAGACTAAAATTAAATTGGCTTGATAAGATTGACAGTTTTGTAAGAATCGTTATTGAATGAAAAAAAGGGGTGCCAATGATTGTAGCCGGTACGCTAGTGCCGTGCAATTTAGGTTGCATTTAAAAGACCTTAGGTCTTACAGGCATATAGTTAAAATTATAAAAAAAGAGATTTTTTTCTAAATGCAAAACTTGCCCTATAATACCAACTTATGTATATCGCAAGTAAAAACACTACACTAGCAGGGTTAGCGGTAGATACGGTAACCAGCTCACATGCCAAAATATTAAGCCAATTAGTCGACTCTCTCGTGTACAGAGTTACACCACAGACACATAAACGCTACTATGTCTTCTTTCACACGCCTCCATAAGATAAGCCCAATATTATCTCTACATATATTTTTTGAAATCTTTTTAAATAAAAGTAAGGCCAAAAATATTAAAAATAATTTTTTTTATTACTTTTGTTATGAAAGTGCAATTTCTACAAGAATTATTTCACTGGACGTATAGATACTTTTTTTTTTAGCTGATTGACCGCATTTCATTCGAATATTCGTAAAAAGATTAATTAAAATTCGCTTCACATAGTAGTTACTTTGAATTTCCTCGTTAGTGCGCTGGTGTGCTTTTCGATGATCAACAGTGGGATATGAAGAAATAAAATATGACTCAACATAAATATTTTTGTATTTAAAAAAAAAAAATAAAATAAAGAAGGAAGGTAATAATCAGATCCACAACAAGGTCACATGTTTTTGCATGTGTTAAGTTAATCATTCGTAAAATTTTAATTTGAGCGTAAAAAAATGCGGTCTGATTTCTTGAATAAATAAATAGGTATATAATACATTTGTGGAAAAAAATCAATAGTCGTCAATATTTTGTAGAAAATAATTTATGTAGTATTAATACTATTGTTACAAAAAAAAAACAAAGACTTGATTTTTATATAAGTTTATTTTGATCTGTTTTTGAGATATTGAATATTCAATAATATATTTTTATTATATTAATCTTAAAATCACAAAATACAATGAAAAAAAAATGTTTTTATCTAATATATTCAAATTTTAGTTCAAGGGCTCATCTTTAATTTGTTAAGCTTATATTTTTTCAAACGCTTTTAAATAAATGCAAAAAGCAAATTCCGTGCAAATGAGTTATGCTTTAAATATGTACGAGTAGGTACATCCATTCAGAAAGGGTTATTTAAAATTGTCAGTTATTTTGTGGAATTCCCACTTAATCATATTTTCTGAACAAAATCGATTTTATTGATTCAAAATAGCTTTTAACGGCCTTTAGTCTATAAAATTTGCGTTTCGTCCCGGCGATCTAACTTGGACTCATCAGTTGGCTAGTGACCGCCTTACCAATACGCACTTTTTGTTAAGTTCAGTTCAACTTACAAACCCAAGGCGATTTTATCACGTCGAAACATATTTTACATTTACATGGTTTGGTTTATTAGCCAGACCTTATCTACTTTACGCACACTATACTCTGTCCCAGAAAAATAGGCCGTACAGGCAAGATAGGACGTTTGCCTCTCATTCTCGCTACAGTGAATTGCATAAATATGTCACCCAAGAAAGCTCTCATAGGGTTTTCGTAGTGTGTATTTTGAATGGACTCTGATACGATAGAATAGTATGTAGGGTTATCTCCCTTTTTCTAGATAGAAATTTTTATTTAATCGTTTTGCTTATAAAATGTTTATCTTTTTCCACACCACCATAAGATAAGATAAAAGATGCCAGTAGGCCAAATTCCTTTTAAATAAAAAAACAAGTAGAAATAAAACATTTATTCATTAGGATTAATTATAAATTAAATAACAAAAATACATATAACTTCATCTTTTAAATAACTATTTTTTCAAAATATTTTATTCAGAAAAGGAGTTGGTGGTGCTGCTGCTATCTTCACATAGGTTTATAACAAGATTTTTTACAGAGCGTTCCGAAAAAACGTCCATTTCCCACATTTTCGGCTCAACCACCTGCTCGACTTGTCGGAGACACCGATGCCATTTTTACTTCACTTCACATTAATTAACCTCGTGCTTCGAAAATCTACGCAAATAATGTTTTTCTTCAAAGAAAACAGCTTAACATTTTGTAACTGCGTTTTAACGCATTTTCCACACATTAAAGGAAGTGGAACAAATGAAAAAACTCCACGATAACACTCATCATTCAAAACTTTTTTTAAAGCTCTCAAATCAAAAACCCGTCAACAGAAGCCTAAGGAAAAAAACCGAACGGGTTAACAAATCGACACATGTAACTCTGAAAGCGCATCAATATTTAATGGGGGTTGAATAGTAGCAGCAGCCATAGGCCACAGCAATCGCAATTCAGTCCACTCCACACTCAGATTTGCGCTGAGTAGGACGTTGGGTGTGCGTCAGATGCAATGCAATTTTTTTTTATTATTTTATATATTTACGGACGGGCAAACACTTTTTATGGAGAAGTTCCTCCAATTTAGTATGGTGCAAAAACATGGCACCCTAATGATTTTGAGAAAGCTTTCCCATAAGACGTGTACTGCCAATTTTTCTGGGACAGAGTATAGCAAGATTTGTTATTTCGCTAACGTCAAATCCTAATTTTCCATTTTATCTCTATAAAATTCGAATTGGAAGTTTCGTTTTTACACACATTTATTTATAGTAGTGATATAATAAACTATAAACAATAAACTGCGTTTTATTAACACATGATCTAATTCGGATTAATTTTTAAGAACTAACACGTTCTAACAACACCAAATCTTGCTTTCCAATAGTGCACGAAATTTCGAAGTCTTGCTGACAAAGTATAACACGAGCACAAAACAGAACACGAGAATCGAAAATTTTAAGGTGAGTTAAGCCTAAACTTCGAACTTCGATTGTACAACACTTCAGAGGAGTTAAACCGAGTTCGAATATTTAACAAAGGCTGAACCGCACGATTGTATTATTGCTAATCCAGTTTATTGAACATCAATTAATTTCAATGTCAATAAAATTAGAACATTTCAGATTGACATTTTTTTTTGAAATCATCATGTCGATCGATCCCTCATAGATTTTTTGATCCCGGAATTGTTTTCGCGTTCTTTTCGACAAAAGTTATTTATTTTTTTTTTTTGATCCGGGATCAAAATCACAGCAGTCAAACAGTTTTGTTTACTCTAAACAATAAATACACACACATACAATTAAAAATTAATGTTTGCGTTGTTTTTGCAATGAAAAATGCACAATTCCGGATCAAAATCCATGTTTGCAAATAGAAAACGACATAATTAAATAGCTTTAAACACATCCCAAAAATACTAATTCGCATTTATTCATCGACAGCAAATCAAATTAAAGATTCCAATTTTGGTATTACTCGTCCGTGGTCGGACGTTTGACGAAAACCTCAAGTTTTCTAAATATAAATTAACAAAATTTAAGCACAATCGACTATATTTATAGTTATTTGATAAGTTCAGAAATTGTCACTAGAAAATACTATTTATTTGTCAAATATTGGCGATCAAACAAATCCATCTAGCTTATTCCAATCCATGAACAAATCAATAATATTTTGGAGTGCAGTTCTGTGCGATATTCAGATGTACATATTCACCTTTACCTTACAACTTTTTTTCTCGAAAACTTGGCTGATTTTTTTAGTGTTTGTTCTCATTAGCTAAGAAACATAATAAGCCGTTCTACTATTTAAATGAACTTTGTGAACGAAGGCCATGAAACGGGGATAGCGACCACGATGTGCTGAATTAATTAATACGAGTACATGGTTTTATAAATTTCGATAAAATTTGTATTCAGAGGAGACCAATAGAGCCCTCTAGGTAGGGTCATGGGTGGCAATGGCGCAGTGGATAAAGTGCTTGATTCAGGTTGCATTTGAAAAGACCTTAGGTCTTACAGGCATATAGTTATATAAAAAAAAAAAAAAATCATTAGTATAAAAAATATGTTTTTTATGAAATTTGTAGTAACACGTTTTACGTTCGGTAAATCGACTAAAACTGATAAGCTTACAAACATTAAACCGACGTCGTGATAATGCAAATATAATGTTTATTCACCAACTTCTAACTGGAGGCATTGATTGTCCAGCCCTGTATGACAAGATCACATGGAACGTTAACCATCATCATCTAAGATCTATACCACTTTTCGCAATCCCTTTCCATCGTACCGACTACGGCAAAAATGAACCGATGACTAGAATGCTTCAGAAAGCTAATATTTCAAGCATTTTTGATCCAAACCTTTCCAAATCCTCTCTACAACGAGCACTCCAATCTTAAAAATGTCCTTACTGTATCCTGTGTACCTAGTTCCTTAGTTTAAATTTAATCTTAAGTCTTAAATTGTTACCTAGTTTTAAGATATTAATTAAGTAATTGTTAGTTGCTTGCATTAAGCTATAAATAAAACTATATGTAGGTACTGTAAGGCAATTTTTGCATTAGGAAAAAATCAAACTTGAGATTTTAATCAAGGTAGCGAGCGTGTCAAAATTCTGGTTTTAAAATACTGCTTTTCAAAATTCAGCTTTTTTTATTTTTTCAAGTTTTTTGGATTATTTGTCAAAATAAATAATTGATTTGAAGAAGCCATTTTTTAAATAAATACGAAGCATTTGTATGCGTATATAAATTTGTGAATACGAGTAGAACATTCCGGAAATCCAATCGAAAATGAGATTAGAGCTTTAAGAACTTCGAAATTGTGTTTCTTTTTCATTTTTGATTATTTTTTGTTCTGTTAAGTGTCATCTAGACAAAAATCGGTGACAAATCCGATAAATAGTTTGTTTGTTGATCCATAAAGCCAACTTAGTTCGCACTAAATCGCCTTTCGAAAAACCTGGGGCCCAATTCCGCAAGCGTGAATGCTTTTTCGTACAAAAAATGTATTCACCCCAAAATATGCGTGAATAAGCTTGCAATCAGTGTACACGTTATCTGTCAAGCAACATGAATCGCACCCTTGAGGAATCGCAAATATGTATTTGTATTGCTTTAAGCGTCTTATGTTATTAATTGTCTCAAATAGATTCTTGAATCGATTTTTTAATCCAAAAAATTACCTGTACTTTCCATACAATTTTGTCTACCATCTAAATTATCTCCAAAACGGCTTTAACGATTTTGATTAAAATAATCAATGCACTACTATAGATATTTATTTTATTTATTATTTAGCAACTGCACAGGAAGATTTCTCTTAAATTAAGTACAGGTTTTTATAGGCTATTCACACCAAACAATAAACGACATTTTACTCGTTTTCTTCAAAACGAATACTAAAAACTACTCGTTTTCCAATACAATTTTCATAAACGACTTCTTTTGCAAAACGACTCGTTTTGGATAAAACGACTTCAAAACGAGTAGCAATTCAAGGATGAATTAAGCGAACAATTCTTCCGTCAAGCGAAATTCATATGATTGTGAATAGGCCCTCAAACAAAAAAAACCGCTGGTTGCTTGCTGTCAAACCAATTAATTTAAAATCTTTTTCAACAATCATGGCAAAGTCAATTTTGCAAATATGTATTTATTTGTAATACATTTTATTTTTTTTATTTTTATTTACATATTGTGGTTGAAGAATACGCCAAACTTTCTGGCAGAATTAATTGACAATACACATATTGTAGACACACCTACACCAAAGATAGCTGAGATTGTCCTATATTCAGCAGATGATCCCAGAGCAAAAAGGTAGCTATGGCTACTCATTTTTAATGGAATGCACTTTCTATAGTTAGTATCTAGAACTTCCAAATTTCTCATTTGGCTGCGCAGCATATCAAACGTGCTTGAATACATTCGAAAATGTTGTGTGAAATTTTCACCATCATTTTCCAATATTTCTTGCTCCCAGAAAGTGCTAGTACGTATCTGGGTAAAATATTAAAATGCATTAGGTATAAACGTTCTTTATGTAATGAATTCTTATTAAAAGCTCACATTTGTCCACATGCTTCTATGAATTGCCCAATTTTGAGCTATACTTTTTTTTCTCTTTTTATGCAGCACCATAAGATTTGATTGCTTAGCATTCATGATTTATCAATGCTTTGACAGCTTTTCCAAAACAACTGAAAAGTCAAACAAAAACTAGTAAATATTCGGTGTGAACGCTCTACTCGTTTTGATAAACGAAATGGGTAAACGATTTTGGTGTGAAGGTGATTACAAATAGAAATAATTATATAGCTTAAAAACTAAATAACTTTAAGACGAATTTTCAATTATTGTTTTTAAGATAAGAGAGCAAATATTTTAAAAAGTCCCTATGCTCAAATTTTCTTCTAATAGAGAGTTATCCACAGGGATAAAGAATAAACGAAAAACTGTCTGGAGGAGATTAAGCAGGTGGAAATATTAGGCAAAATTGTAAAGTTACGTGTTGATCGGGAGAAAGATAAGTTTTCATATAAATACTCTGGGTTTCTCGTAAGAATAAGCCTGACGACGAGAAGAGTTAACGTTCGAAACTTCAAAAACACTTCAAGCGTACATCCAAGTATGCTACTAGCATAAGCTGAGACATATACTACGTTTATATGGAGAATTGAATCGGTATTGAATCAGGATTTAGGTCTTTGTATACTTGAATCGGATTAAAATAGGATTACTCGATCCGATCCCACTAGAAGAGCTGAATCGAATTGAAAATGTACTTATATACCTGAATCGAGGAATTGAAGAATCGAATTCACATCTGATTCTTGGTGTGTGTGTGCACCAATAGTGTTTTTTTTGTGTTCAGTGGGTTTCCGGTTTCTTTGTATTTTTTTCTGTTGCATGTTTTTGTTGTTTATTCTGTAAACTCAAATTGTCACTTCGATTCCATTTTAATTCAATCTTCCGATCCCACGAGGCCATATACCTGAATCGAAATCTCAATTCGATTCGATTCGATTCCTCAAATCACTCATGTAAACGGGGTAATAGTCATACCTGCGAAGATTAAAGACAAAATGTATTACAGAGTTAAATGCAACTTTAAGTTTCCGTTGGGACTCAGCATCTGAGTTGGCATATATTTCACATCCATAAGTAATAATTGGCACTAGAAGCGCCTTTACTATATTCAATTTAATTTCCGTTGGTAAAAACTCCCTACTGACAGAAAGACTTCGTAAGGAGCGGCATATGTTTGCAACAATATAGTTAATATGCTCATTCCAAGACACATTGCTATTAAATATAATGCCAAAGTTCTTAATTTTATTTACCATTTCTATAGGAGTGTCGTTTATAACGATAGGTGGAAAATCATCGAAGATTGGTTGTCGTTTGAAAATTGGTATTACTTTGGATTTTGATGTGTTGATTAGAAGTTTATTTTCAAAAGACCAATTGACTATGGCAGCTAAATCAGTATTCATTTTATTTACGGTACCGACAGCTTGACTTTTGTCGAAACTTATGTATAGCTGGACGTCATCAGCATAAATATGATATTTGCAGTGTAATATAACCATGGGTAAATCATTGATAAATATAGAAAATAGTAAAGGGCCTAGTTATGAACCTTGAGGAACACCCTTTTTAACATTCAAAAATGTCGACAGGTAACCATTGCAAGAAACGGCTTTGGAATGATTGGAAATGTAAGATAATATAAGATATAGTCTACATCATAGTGCATTACTAGTGGTTTAGTCTACAATTTAGTCTTAACATTTTTTTTTTACAAATTTTGTTATTCACGGTACCTGGCATTTTTTTGATTTCCGACTTTCACATAAACGACTTGATGGCTTTTGATCAAACATTTTTTGTAGGTCGTAGTTCGAATTCTAAATAATACTTAATACCAAAATTTTCGAGAAATATTTTTTTTTGATGATTTTTGAAAAAAAATTATTTTTTTTTTGAAAATTAAACGAATGACGATTTTTTTCAAACTAATATTTTTAAGCTTATATTATTAAATACCTAAAATTGGCATTCATTTTTGTTGTTAAAAAACTAAGTAAAAACCGACTTTAAAAAATATATTTAGCTGTTTCTACTAAGAATCTTGTGCATACGATATGATCAAACAAAAGAGCAAGTAAGTGCGATCTAGTCGTGCATTTTATTTAAATAAATGTTAATCTTAATTGTTCATATACTCCGTTATATGCAGATGGGTAGTGGCTTATTATAGTTTTTATCAACTAATATGTACTATTCCACCTTTTAAGAAACAAGTTTTTATTTTATTTAATTTGGTTTGAAGTTTTATGATAAAATAGCCAACTGTTTGTAGATACCTTATCATACTTCTTTTGAAGTATTTAATTTCCGAAAAGTAAAAATGCTTGTGTGGTTTTTCCCATTGTTGTTATTGTTTTCTTAAAAGTGTTTGTAATATTATTTGTGCAAACAATTTCATTTCATCATAAATGTATGCATGTGTATTATTTGGCAGCGTTTTTGTTTTGTCTGGCAAAATACTACTGAAATTGTTTAAATACAAATCAATCCTGTTCACGTAATATTAGTTATAGTGTCGTTTATTTTTTTACATAACTATTATATTTGTTGCTTTAACTGGGTTGATTACCTTTAGGTTAAAGTCTCAAGGTTAAATTTTATTTTCTACTATACGCTTGTAATATGAAGGTACCTACTAACAATTGTGTCATACAAAATATAGTAGGTATAAGCTACGTGGATGCCAAACCTTGCCAAATCAACGAATCACCCTTAAACCAACTTAATTACACTTATGAACATAAGTGTATGAACATGTAACTCGTATGCCAACGAAAAGTTTATTTCAAGGATATACTTTTGCTTAGAAAAATATGATTTCGTGTTAGGTTAGGTTGTGTTAGGAGGGGCGAGCGCAGCTCAAGGGCTGCTGCGTACACGGGACCTATTGGTCCATTGTGATCCCCTTTCACACAAAGATATTCCTAACTAATGTTTCATGCGGTCTGGTTCATTTACTTTACCAGCCAGTACTCTCTATATATTTTATCATATTTACCATTGGTATATAAACTAGGTCGTCTAGTTCATCAACAAACCTGTTTCCGAAGTGTCGGTTTTTGTTTCATCAGCGTCTAGACAGCTCCCGCAGAAGTCGGGTACCAATACGTGGCCATTATACATATGGCACACTGTCCTGTTAGTACACCTATCAAAGTACCGTGTATGTAATACTTGTCACTATAATAACAGAATTCATTCACTTTTTTTTAAAGTAATGTGAATTTATATACGTTTTTATTGCATTAAATGCCCTACCGCCCTATCTCAAGCAACCAGCGTTGCCGAAGACAAAAAATTGTAAGTGCCAACGCTGACAAGAGAAAGTGCCATTTTAGGCCACTGAGTGCCACCAACAAAAAAGTGAACAAAATTCCGAAGATTTCATATGTAATTTTTAATATTATTTAAAGAATAAATAAACACAAAATTAATAAATTATAAATTAATACATAAAATACAAGAACTTCATTAAACGAAACATAAAAATAATTTAAAGCATCAATAAACAATATAAATATTTAGGTGGTATGAAGTGCTGGCAAGTTCAAGCCTTTATTATTTCATTAAACGACAAAAGTGATTTTATATCTTAATAATGCCTGTCGTCCACTACGTACTTTTCATTCAACTCAATCTTTTAATTCAAAAATTTACAACCTCTTACACTAGTGCACAAACTTGCCTTCATCGCAACAAAACGTGTTGAGAGCTCCGTACGCATAGTTGGCAAACTCAGTGAAATGTTGAATAACCTCGAACAGCAAGTTGATCAACTTTTTCAATTGTTGGAGAACTCCGAACACCTAATTGATCAACGTATTCAATTGTTGAAGCTTCATACATATTATAGTTGACAAACGTACCCAAAAGTTGAATAACCTCGTACACTAGTTGATAAACTTGTTCGATTTTGACAAAAAAAAAGTTTTTTTTTCAAGTTTATCAACTGCGTTTTTGATATGCTTGTTCAACAAGTTGATGGACGCACTTATCCAACGCAACTCATAACAAATATTTTCATCTCAACGGCAACCAACACCAAAAAAATTACAAAAGTTGATCAACAAGTTGAACAAATAATGTGCAGTATGGCTTTCGTAGCAATAGGTCCGCTAGTGATCTGATGGTATATCTCACCGAACAGTGGCACAAATCTTTACATCGTTTTGGAGAAAGTAAGATTATTGCGCTTGATATTTCAAAAGCATTTGATAGAGTTTGGCATCAAGCTCTCCTATCGAAAATGCGTGCATTTGGTATCGATGAATGTCTTCTTCGTTGGATTAGAAATTACCTTTCGGACCGTTCAATACAAGTTGTATTGGACGGTTTCAAGTCTGATATTCACAAAATAAATGCTGGTGTGCCCCAGGGCTCCGTATTGTCTCCGACCCTCTTTCTCATTTTTATTAATGATCTCTTATCTGGAACTTCTAATCCACTTAATTGTTTTGCTGACGATAGTACTCTCAGCTTTTCATATTCGTTTTTAGATGCACCTCCTTGTTTTTCGGTTGTGCAACTGGAACGGCAGCGTATGATAAGCTCATTAAATTCTGATCTTGACAGCATTGTCCAATGGGGAATTAAAAACCGTGTAGAATTTAATGCTTCAAAAACTCAGTGCTGTCTTCTGTCGTTAAAGCAGAACCCACCCCCCATGCCGCTATCCATTAGCGGCACTAGCATTGAAGAAACCGATCAGCTTTCAGTCCTCGGAATGTGCATCACAGACCACCTTTTGTGGAATGAACACATATTTGATATCGCCAAAAACGCTGCATAGTGTTTGGGCTTTCTTCGAAGGTGCAAGAAATTCTTCTCCCCGTATGATCTGGCTGTAATCTATAAGGCCTTCATTCGTCCAAAGCTGGAGTATAACTCGCACATTTGGGCAGGAGCTCCCAAAACTCATTTGAATCTTTTGGATAGAATTCAAAATAGAGCTCTAAGAATGATTGGCGATAGAACTATGGTGGAAACATTTACATCTCTAGAGCATCGTCGAAATGTTATATGTCTCTCACTATTTTATCGCTATTTTTATAAACACTGTTCCAGCGAAATAGCCAGTTGCATTCCTCCCCTTAAATTTTTCAACCGTAATACTCGCGCTTCTAGGAATGCTCATCAGTTTACCCTTGAGCCCAACTTCGGACGTTCTGTCAAGTACAGAGATTCTTTCTTTAGCCGTACAACGCGAATGTGGAATACTTTACCCGGCTTTATTTTCCCCTCCCATTTTGATATTCAGAAATTCAAAACCAATGTGCATCGGTATCTCCTCTTACATCCTTCCCTACTTTCCTAACGCTCGCACTGTGCTTGTTCATTTTAAGGGTAGTCAAAACCCCTTTAGTGCGCGCATCCGTTTAAAAAAAAAAAAAAAACGCATTATCTTGGAAACGTTGCTCAACTTAAATCAACATTTTCAACGAGCAACACCAGCTCGTACACTTGTTCAACAATTCGTTGTGCAACGATCACCAACCGGATTAAACTCGTTGGTTGAATCGAATTGAGGACATCGTACATTAGAGTTGAATGTGTTGAACTTGAAATTAGTGCGTTGAACGCCTAGTAGAAGACCGGCATTAAGAAAGTCGATTTTTATTATGGGTTCTAATGTTATTAAGCGTGAAACAACCCGTTTCAGCTGATGCACTACCATTTGGTAAAACTAAGTTTGATCATGGACGTGGATATATTTGAAAACATTTGCTCATCGATTCCTAGAGTGCCATTTGAAGCGTTTGAATGCCACAGTGCCATTTAAATTAAAAAGTGCCATAAGTGCACTATCATGCCATTTCGGCAACGTTGCAAGCAACACATAAGTATCTCTTTAATACATCTTCAAAATATATTTAAGAAGATAATTAAACTCTTCAAGCAATCTAGAAGATGTCATTAGGTTTCAAAAGGCCATAAGTGGGAGGAGCTTATTCTTCAGAATGAAGTGATCTAAGTAAAGTGTTTTCCAGTGCTCATGAAGACCATTTTTTGGATTTATCTTTGAAGACATTCTCAAGTCAAGTGAAACTGTAAATTTGATTTGATTTGTGCTTTTTTGTGTACATTGTTTTCGCTGTTGACATTTTTTTACCTAACCTATCCAAATAGTCCACAAACTTTTTCCTATAGCTTCGGTATCAGAGATAACTAAACGAATACCTGTGTGATCGTGGGCATTGTATTGAAAATCGAGTATAAGCTTGTATTTTACTTTTAAGTTGCTAGGCAGCGTAACTTGATATTTACTTTCAGACATACATTTCTCTATTTATTTCTTGTCTTCTTAGAAGAAATCAATGGAGCATAAGAGTTTGACGTTTCGTTCTCACAAACACATCGTCTACAATTTTCTCATAAGACAATCAATGTTGTTGAAGCATTATTTAGAATTCAAAGAACTCCTATATAAACATTTTTATTGAAATCCATGGAACCTTTTATGAGTACATAAGCCGAAAATCAAAAAATGGTTGTATGGCAGATACCGTTAATAACTGATCAACAACACAATATGTTAAAAATTGTTGGCCGAATATACATTTTGTACATTAGCGCCGCTTAGGAGATTATTAATATAGTGAACAAAATTGTATGGCAAGTACCGTTACTTTTGGGGCTTAACCAACAATTTAAAAATCTATTTGAGACAATCACCTAAAACGCTTAAGTAGGAAGTTTGAAGATAATCGCTTCAACCGTTTAGGCTGAACATCGGTCTACAGACGGGCACACGGAAAAGGGTGGACCCACTTTGGTGGTGTTATCTATCATCGTTGCACCAAGTTTGATTAAAATCTGGAAGTTATTGCTTCTATTAGATGGCTGTACACAAGCTATTGATTTTTGCACTGTAACTTACAACTTTCGTAGGCCTTTAGAAGTCCTTATACAATTTGTTTTGAAAATTTATTACAGGAAAATGTTTAATTTGCATATGGAAGCCATATGAAAGCTATTTACAAGCTATAGCCTGTAAAGCCGAAATTCTGAAATCGGATCCACTACAAGCTGAATTGTTAGTAGGGTTAAGCAAGCACTTATATAATTTAAAGCATTCCAATATAAGAACATTTATACATATGTTTGTGTACATATATATTTGTATTTAAATATTATATAGAATATATATATATATATGCACATACATCAACATTATGTATGTAATACCGAATGATCCGTGTACCCTGGTTATTCAATATTCGGAGTATTAGCTGGTCGTACTCAAGATCTCTGGCTTGGTACGCAGTGTACGAATTAATTCGGTAAATTTTTTTTTAAATACCCACGTCCTACTTTTGTAGTGAAAAACATGTATCAAAAGATTTATAAAAATATCTGTTTCGTGATGCGAGGACTAGTGGGCGATTGACTGGAGATGTCACTAAAAAAAATTATAATCATCTTTGAAAATTAGAAAAAAATACATCCCATAGATTGGCATCACTGACATTTGACACTAATGTGTCAATTAATTTATTCAAGGCATATTTTATGGTACCACCCCCATATTTTTTGGACCACAGGTTCATGACTATTTGACTCGTCGATTACTTTTAATTGCAAAAAAATAAAAAAAAGTACGTATACGCCCGAGTGTATGTTTTGTATTGTAAACGTTTCTATGCATACGTATTACATAACTATACAGCTATAAAACATTCTTATGTGCATAGATTATGTATGTAATAAATTTAAATATTTTAGGAACTGACTATATGCTATGAGTCTCAGGTGCGGATGTCTGATCATTAGAATGTTCTAGTTAAAAGGAAGATAGACATAAAAATGAAAGAGCAAATAAATAACTCCTGGATATCCAGAAGTGACTGTATTATCTCTAGAAGCTTATGGCCTAGAATTAAGACAACAAAACCCGGTATATTTTATCAATGAGTAAAAAGAGCATCAGAACCTTGATAGGTGAACTAATAGGACATTGTGGCATAGGTACAATGGCCACTAGATTGGGTATATTGGCACCCGATGCCTGCAGGAGCTGTCAAGATGTTGATGAAACAGAAACATTTAAACACCTGCTCTGGGAATGTCCAAATCTACAAACAAATCGCCTCCAAAACTTCGGAAACAGGTTTTTTGATCAACTGGACGACAGGAGTGCAGGTACCAATCGTAAATATGATAAAATAAATAGAGAGTACGGGCTCGTTCGTAAATGAACCAGTCATCATGAAAAATTATTTAGGGACATTTCTGTGAAAAAGGGGATCACAATGGAACTATGTGCTCCCGTGTACGCAGCAGATTTTGAGCTGCGTACGCCCCTCCTCTCCTAACCTATATATTGTTCCATCTTACTTTCCTACAACCGATTTATAGGAAAAAGAAATACTTAAAATTATCACATAGGTTAAATTTCTCTCTCAACAATACAAGCATGCTAAGGAAGGGAACGCACCTAGATTTATGAGGTGAACACTGCTGCGGCCTGAAGTATGTGTGTGTTACGCCGATTTGATCCGCCCATAAACAAGTAACTCGTGGAATTTAATACAATAAATACTACAAATACAATAAATAAACAAAGAACAGCTTAACACGTTTCTTGAAGATTTTAAAGCTGTGTTTGATACAATTAACAGAAATTCTCCTCTTTACAAAATTTCCAACATTGGTATTCCACAAGGATATGTTTTGAGTCCGATCTTATTTGCTCTATTTTGATGATGTGACAAAAATTTTAAGTGGTGGTATTAGGATGGGTGATGAAGAAATTAGAATTAAACTGTATGCAGATGATCTGGTCTTCCTAGCAGAAACCCCTTCCTCATTGCAATTAACCATCGACATTAACCGTCTTAAAAACTACTGCCGGCTTATGGGACCTACAAGTAAACACGAAGATAATGATTTTTGGAAGAAATATTTCTCAACCTTTTAGCTGTAATCTATAAAGCCTACATTCGTCCAAAGCTTGAGTACAATTGTCATATGTGCAGAAGCTCCCATAACTCACTTAAGTCTGCTGGACAGAATCCAAAAAAGAGAGTTAAAAATGAGGTGATAGAACAATAGCTGACAAAATTGCTCCTATTGAACACCATCGCAATTGCTCATGCGTTTCATTCGGTATTTTTATAGACAATGCTCTAATGAAATAGCCAGTTGCAATCCTCCCCTAAAACAATTCAATCGTAATACTCGCGCCTCTAGGAATGGCTCATCAGCTTACCAAACACATTTTTTTTATAAAAATCCGTTGTTTTTTACTTGCGATATATGTACTATAGGGCATACAAATTTTTCTACTATCTTAATTATCTCGAAAACGGCTCCTACGATTTTGATAAAAATTGGTGTGTGTACTAACTTGAGTATAGCCTACATTTAGGCCAAAAACAATTTAAAAATATTTTGTTATTAACGGTACCTGCTATACAACCACTTTATTGATTTTCGACTTTCTCATAAACGGCTCAACGGATTTCGATCAAAATTCTCTGGTGACTGGTAGAAAGGGCTTAAGTCAAAAAAATCGGGTTTTCGATTATTATTGAAATTAAGTTATATTTTTTTTCTATATCATTTGGTCCTACCGGCGTAGGCCTAGCGTTACTCGTTCCTATAGAAATATTTCGGGTCAAAGGGTGTAAGTCAGAAAGTTTTCAGATTTGTTTGGTATAAAGGGTGTAAATGGACTTAAGTCCCTTGTATTTAATTATTTTAAAGGCTTAAGTCATCTTATAATTCAAAAATCTTGTTGCTCCTAAGGGCTTAAGTCATCTAGTATAGTCGGTTGCAATAGAAAGGATACACATTTCTAAGTTTAACGAAACATAATAATAATAAATTTCGTAAATGTCCTAAAAAATACAAGAGTTCAATTCCAAAAAGGATTTGAGCTCACTTTTAACCTTAGTTCCACCTCTTTTTCATGACTTACAAAAACTTAGTAAACTTCGGAAGAGGCACCAGATAATAATTCAGATTTGTTAGAAGATGACCAGAACAAAATGTCAATACTTATTATTTGTTTGAATTAATTTATTATTTTAAAGTATATTTTTCAATTAAATTGAGTTATTTATATACAAAAAGATTTTTTTTCTTGACTTAAGCCCCTAGAAAAAAAAACGTAATTTAAACAGGTACACAAACAACAGATGACTCTAAGCAGATAAGTCATCAGAAAATCGGGTAGGTTATAATATTTTGTTGTCACTAGCTTAATGCTATTACAGAATACCGCTTTGAATATCCTGCATGATTAATTTTTTGAAAAAAGCAAATAAATATTGAATCTTAGATCTCATTTTGCGGAAAACTACTATTTCTGACTTAACACCTTTTCTACCAGACACCAAAGAATTTATATACAGGATCTCCTTCAAATTCTAAAATATTTAAAAGATTTTTATATATAAAGTGAAAAACGACTTTAAAAATACTTTTAGCCGTTTCCATCAAGAATCTTTTGCATATAATGTGATCGAACATAGGAACAAGTACGTGCGATCCAGTCATGCATTTTATTATTTTAGGAATATAGCTATTGTTTTACACTTTTCAAGATAATGTCAAAAAATTACTAAATATGAAGTTTCGACAAAATCCATTAAGTCGTTTTCCAAATTTTGAGTTTTCAAAAAAAAATTTTTTTTTGAAAAATTTTGGATTACAATAGTTTTTAAGCTTTTTAGGAGCTTCTGCACAAAAAAATTCAAAAAAAATTAACTAACCGTTTCCCATAAAATTGAAAACCAAAAAAATGGTACCACTAGAGGTACCAGAAACTACAATTTTTTTCCAAAAAAAAATTACCAAAATGGTCGTTTTCTCTTTATTAATGCACTTATTTTTTTTATAAAAATCGTTGAATCTATGGTCGTAATTTCATGTTTGATTGTAAGGATTTTTTTTTGCGCGAACCCATAACTTGCCTTATAGTACCTATAATCGCGAGTAAAAATGTAAAACATGCACATCCATCTATCGCACCTTAAATCACAATGCCCGTAAGAGCACTAGAATATTTTGGCAATATAGGTCATGTTCGTAAAATGTTATTTATTGCATTATTTAGCCAATAACTAAATCACGTAAATGAAGATACTTACGTAATATTATGCAATCTGTCTGCATCTTCCAAGTTTTTCCAGTTTGAATTTTAATGTTTTTTTTTTACAAAATTATTTACGGAAATTTAATATTGTTTTTTTTTCCTTGTGTTTGTTTGTTTAGGTGAAACGAATTAAACGTGATGGATACCCTGTTGAAGTGCATACTGTCCAAACACTTGACGGCTATATACTTAAATTGCACAGAGTTCCATACAATGATGGCGAACGCAGACCGGTTGTCTTCCTTATGACCGGAATATATGCGTCATCCGATGCCTGGGTGCTAAACGGTCGAGAGAATTCATTACCTTATTTGCTGTCCAACAATGGTTACGATGTCTGGATGGGCAACAACAGGGGCAATATTTACACGAAGAAAAATATTAAGTACTCGCCCAACGATCGGGAGTTTTGGAATTTCAGTTGGCATGAAATGGGAGTATACGACATGCCAGCCATGGTTGATTACATACTTGGTTTGACAGGCCAAAAAACTATGCATTTCGGGGGAGTTTCACAGGGAGCAACCATTTTTCTAGTCATGAATTCGATGTTTCCCGAATATAATGAAAAATTTGAAACCGCACATCTTTTGGCGCCAGTTGCCTATGTCAATCACATGAAAGGCCCTCTGGCGGGAATATTCGCGCCAGTTCTGGGAACACGGAACTACTTGTCAATATTGCTTGAAGGTGTTGAAATGTTGTCGACTAACAAATTTTTTAAGCGTTTGCTTTCCATGGGTTGTCTTCAAGATGAAAACCCACAAATTTGTGCTAGCAGAATTTGGCCAGCAGTGGGTTATGACGCCAAGCTTCTTAACAAGGTAATACACATGGATACATTTATATTGAACTAAAAATGAATGATTTAAATTTACTAATTTAATATATATTTTCAAGACATTAATTCCAGATATAATGGCGAACTTTCCAGTTGGTGGATCATTCAAGCAAATCATGCACTACTTCCAAAGCTATAACTCTGGCAAGTTTCGACAGTACGATTATGGAAAAGAGAAGAACAAACAAGTTTACAATCAAACGAAGCCTCCTGATTATCAGTTGGATAAAGTCACCGTTCCTACTTTTATTTATTTTTCTATAAACGATTATATCGTCTCGGTAAGGGACATCCAGCGATTGGTTATGAAATTACCAAACGTACATGCTCTCTACCGAATGCCATGGGATAAATGGAATCACCTTGACTTTATTTGCGGGCAAGGAGTCAAGGAATATATTTTTGACAAAGTTGTTGATATTGTCAATGCATATACGTATTATAAAGAAAAACGAAAAGATTAGAGTTATTTTTTTAAATAATGTAGATATACATAATGTAAATTGTAAATTGTGATGCGACTGAAACCAAAATGTAAAATAGTGTTTATTTTTTTGTAATTATAGTATATTTAATTTTATAATAATAATGTCAAATGAAATCAAACTATGTTTAACAAATTTTTCTTAAGATGAGAGTTGTGTTTTGCTAACATTTTTTTTGAAAATAAGGATATTTACTGGTCTGGTTTGGGTAATTTTTTGAAAGTCAAAAATTTAATTGCAAAATGGTCTTCAACGCAAACTATAAACATTTTTATTTCGAAAATGCAAATAGATATTTTAATAGCGCTTCTTAAAATGCAGAAATATATTTATAGCAGACCTATTAATAATCTACGCTAAAGCATAGAATAGAAATTAATACGCGAGTTACGTGTTAATAAATACTGGGATGTAGAAAAATGCAATGAACGAATGTCAAAACGCGCGCAAAATTTTATTTTTCTAACTTGAGCGTTGCTGTCGATTATGTTTGTGTACTTGCTAATACAATAGGTCTGTTTGTTATCTTGTGAACTTGTACGAATTCGTAACAATTTGTACAAATTTTCACAAAATGCTGTTTACTCTAAAATATTACTACAAAGACTGTCAAAGTAGTGGTGTAAAACTTCCCCTACGTTGAAAAAGTTGCGATTTCTTACTATGTACAAGAATTTTTGTGGGTAACTGATACAAAAACTTTCAAAGCATTTCATGGTGTTATTGATGAGCACATTCGAAAGATATGACAACTTGAGCAAAAAGTTCAGTATTGTCAACCAGAATGAAATATTTGTATTGAAAACTAGAGACAAATAGGAATAAAGAAAAAAAACGCAGTAAGGAAAACACAAATAATCAAGAAGAGGAAAATTTTAATATTTGTTCACTGGAATCACAAATAAGCCATACTAAGATCGGAAACCTTCGTACGTTTCACCCCCCAAAACCCATTTGTTTACATTGTTGTATTTGTACCTTTGAAACTCTATCCATGAATAGATGTGAAATCGAAAAACAAAACAAAAACAAATTACTAGGGCTGTAGTGTCTATGTGTCTATAGGAAGATGAACAGAAAAGATTCTTGTGTGCGTTTTTATCAATGGGTCTATTGGAAGAGGAACAGAAAAGTTATTTGTGTGCGTGTTTCAGCTTGTAGGCAAATGTCAAATGAAAACAGAGGTTTCGGGTCTTTAAGTTATTAGTTTATGACTGGAATTATCGAGTCTTTTCTCATTTTTGTTGTGTGTCTATTCTTTGTATTGCGTGTTGTATGTATTTACCACAAATGTGGCCAATTTGCGTTTGTTTACTTTGTTGCATGATTTACTCAAATTTCAAAAATCTCCTTTCAAAATCAATAGGGGTATTCACGATCCGGTGCAACAAAAGGGTGTAAAATTGCGAAATTTAATTTTTTTCTATAAATCGTGAACGCACCTTTTCTATTCTATTGCAACTCTGGAGTAAAAATGCAAAATCAGTTTGAACACAACCATTTCTGAGAGGAAATAACAGATGTCAAACTGTCAACGACACCAGGCAAATTTTGCACCATTGTATTTTTCTGTAGACTTAAGACACCAGAAATAAACCAGTAGTTCAGTTATGCCGTTAACTGCAATTAAAGTCGCCGTGAAGTAGGCATATAGGGTAGACTATCAAGATGCACATGTATAGCAAAATTGTATCTCATTCTTATTGCAGTACATGAATATGGTCATTTAATATGGCAGTGTTGCCTAAGCAGCATAATTGATTCCTTGCTCTTAACAATATGTTTCTTGAGAGAAACTAGAAACTTTGCTTTTAAGGAATTCTGATATAATATTACTTCTAGCCTATACATTTATCTACGGCCAATTACTTTAAAATATTTATCCGCTCCTCCAACTAGTGTTCCTAGTGAACAACAACATATGATCTATTGGTTGTTTTGTTGTGAACTATTTCAATAAAATTGATATTAGTTTAATTTGTTTTTATTTTTGAAAAGTTAATTTATCCCGTTAGATTGTTTATTGGATGCATACATTCAACAAAAAGTAATATTTTTTTCACTTTTAGTACTATGTTCTTACATGGGTATACAACACCAAGTACATATCCGGATAGCTATAATTTGGTTATTGAATGAGGCCAATAACACCAGGCAAATTTTACACCTTTGCATTTTTTCTGTTGCAATAAAAAAACCATATCGAAAGATGTGGGTTTAAGCAAAATACAAAGGAAACCTTCATCGCAAAATGTTAGCCATATACATAGTATAACAAAGAATAGTCCACAATAATACCTACGTAGGAGTGATGGAACGCAAAAAAAATTCAAGTAAACAAAATAAGTGACATCGAATTAGCGATACCTACACCTATTTACCGTTTTTTATACCTAAATTTTAACTTTTTTTCCACCCTACCACATTAACGGGGGTTTGGCTTGATAACAAAAATCAATTTATTTTTGATTTAGATCTGTCAAAAAACGGATCGTGACAATTTTTGCCTTCGATTGGCCAAACAAATTGATTTATTTTTTTGTTTTTAATGGGGTTTTCGTTTGATAAATTTATATTTTGATCTATAAAATGATTTTTTTCGTAACGATTCGAATACGTTTTCAGATTGAATTTTATTTGCTATAGTATTTGTGTATATTTGTGTCTGTGATCCAGCTAGCGGTATCAGCTGTTTTGTCAGACTGATGGCTGTCAATTATGATGCATAGTGGTGTTAGTAAAAGAGGCGTAGATCTGCCGAAAAATCCAGATCTGCAAAATGTGCAACCGCAAAACTTGCGGAAAGTTGAACCAAAAAAAAACAAATTCAGTTAAATATACGCTTGACTACGTCACACTCAAATCACGATTCCATGACCTTGCATCATATTTACTACCTACTAGAAATAAAAATTATTTCTAAGACGTTTTTTTTTTATATTTTCTGTTATTGAATACGCTAGCCCATAAAACAAAGAATAATAAACTACATGAACCACGACAAGGACACCAACATCAACAAAAAAAAAACACACAAAAATTTACTTTGAGAGAGGATGGGCGGGCGACATTCTTTTGCACAGAATTCTCTACCTAACCGCGCGCCACTGATATTGCAGTGGAATTCTTGGGAACTGTAAGCTTCTTTGTGTGCAAGAAAATTTGTTGTTAAGAACACAAAAAAGACCTCTTTTCTAAAATTAAAATTAGGAAACCAATGGTTCCTTTTTTTGTAATTGAATCTGATTTAAAAAACAACAAAGAAAAATAAAAACATAAATAAATATTTAATAGGCTTTCCGCTTTTTAAAATCGAGTGCTAATTTGGTTATTTTGAATTAATATTTCAAGTGATAAAAAACTAAAAAAAAATAAAATAGAATAAGAGAACACAAGGCAATGAAGTAAACTATATATTTAAACAAAAAAATATATATATAAATAAAAACTAGTAGCAATGGCTGTGTAAAGAGATGAAATATGCAACATTTCGGGGTTTTCCCTTATCAAAGCTTTCAATTAAAAAAAAATGTTTATAGTTCTTTTGCAACTTAAAAACCCTAAACATAAGATCTATAAATTTTTTTAAGTTTCTAAATTGTGTTTAAAATTGAAGGAACTACCCTTGTTTTCACACATACGAAAACGATAAATAAGCTGAGAATGAACTATTTTTTGGTTGCATGAATAAAAATTTAAAAAAAAATTCAAAGATAACCTCGCTCTTTATTTGTTCACTCTTGTTTATAAATAAAAATAAATTATGGCCAACAAAAAAATCAAATAAAATTTAAAAAATGTCATGTTTTAGCTTTTCAATTAATTACCCCTTTGTAACGAAGTTACAAATTTAAGCTAACAATCATTTTTCCAATATCCCGCACACATCGCATGCATTCATCGAACAGTCAATTGCCGTTTCAGTTTCAATTAAATTTTCCAATTCCAAAGCCGATGAATAGCAGATGTACAAGCAGACACGTGACCATACGATTTATAATGAAGACAGAACATTATCATCCAATCAAATGTCACGCCATATGAATTACATGGGAAAAGTTTTTCTGTTCTTACGATTCACACCTTCCTGTTACGGGGAATATATTAAGGGGAGGTAACATTGGAGTGGAAAAGCACGGACTTCTGCCTTGACTTGAGTGGTATTGTACCAATCTGGTGTACACAAAGGGAGTGCCTAGAAGCAAACTGCTGAGTGCGTAGTGCACAAGTTAGGAGTTTCGTAATTGTTTTTTCATTGTGCCGTGAATTGTGTTTGGTTTCGACCGGGGCCAGGGAATCTATCACACCGAACTTTGTGCCTTTGGTTTCAACCGGGGCCAGGGACTCTATTCCACCGAACTTTGTGCCTTTGGTTTCGACCGGGGCCAGGGACTCTATCCCACGGGACTTTGTGCCTTTGGTTTCGACCGGGCCAGGGACTCTATCCCACCGAACTTTGTGTGTTTGGATTCAACCGGGGTCAGGGACTCTATCCCACCGAACTTTGTGCCTTTGGTTTCAACCGGGGACAGGGACTCTATCCCACCGAACTTTGTGCCCTTGCTTTCGACCAGGGCCAGGGACTCTATCCCACGAACTTTGTGCCTTTGGTTTCGACCAGGGACTCTATTCCAACCTATATTAGATTGCTAGTTTATTTTTAAAGAAAACTTTTATAAAGTATTTATATGAAATACCGTCTTATATTATTTTTGATTGGATTTAATGTTATATTTAAAAAAAACTTTCATGCACCGAGTTTTTATTGCTTTCTTCGGTCAAACCTTATTACCCCTGACGCTAGCTCAGCTCTGAACTAAAAAGGCAGCACACCTTGAACCGTAGAAGTTATCTAATAATTTATAAGCGCCCGACCATTATTTGCATAGGCAAACCAGCCTTAATTATAAATCAAGAGAAAATGCAGTAAATCGTCTCCATTGGGTTATGACAATCCCGCAGGTAGTTGAGTAAGCTTCTGACGTTACAATAATTGAGGTCGACAGACAATTCAGGGAGGATCGTGGTGGCTGTGTATAGCACAAGTTCGTTAGTGACCGTTAATCATGAGTTAGGTAAGACGAACAGTACCAAGGTGAATAAAGCTTTGGCTTTATTGAAATTGCAATTCATCAAATTCACCATAGAGTGATGCTAAATATTAAATCCCCCTTATACCGCCAAAAAATATTTTGAATTGGATTGAATAGAACAAAGGTTTGGTGCAACCTAAACCGTTCACGGCACCCGATACTGTGGGTAAGTCCACCGTAAAAATAGGACTTACTACTAGCTGTTTCAAGTTAAGCCTAGTTATTGTATATCTTTTCGGATTAAGCTTCATGTTCACTATCGAACAAATATTGTGAGAAACAAACTTACTTAGGATATTTCAGGAAGGGCCAATCAATTAACTGAACCAACAGACGTTCTGCCCGAATTTTAATAAACGGACCTCATTATGAATAGCGAATTTTCTAGGCACCACTTTTAGTACCGCTCTCGGATTTATTTATTGCGAGATTTGCGGGGACATAGCATATAAAAGTACATTTTGATGCAATGTTATTGTTGGAAGAATTATTTTCAGACATTTGTATTTTTTTTGTTCATTTTATGGATTTTCATAGATTAGTGTTTATATGTGTATCTACATTGTGTGTATTTAACAAGGAATTTTTTTGATGGTACGTGTTGTGGATTCTCACAGAATATTGTAGGTAGGTACATGAATTGTGTGTATTCGATGAGGAATTCTTGTTTTTGTTGGTTTGTTTTTCCTTATTCCAATTTGTTTGTGGGTTAGTTTTAATGATTATAGATTAGATTAGTACGTATTTAGTGCATTCGAACTATCTACGAACAAATTATGATTATAATTTATTAAAAAAATGGTTCAGAACAAAATAACTAAACAAGTGTTCACTATGGCGTATTCGTATTCTCACTTATTCTTATAAATTTATTTCACTCTTTATATTATCCATTATGTTCTGTGCCAACTATAACAAACAATAGATTTAACGAAGCGTCTCAGTTAAGGCTTAGTAGACATTTAAATCGGCCGTATCACAGAATCCATCGTAATCTGCTAATCCCAAAAAATCTATCATAGAATCTATTGGTAATAGAAAATCTGAAAGGAATTTCGAAATTCGCAGAAATTGATATTTCTAAATCCGAATGAAACGGAAATATTTTATCTTTCTTAAAGACAAGTTATTCTTCTCGTAATCAGGTTGGCTAAGTAAAAATGTAAGTAAGTGATATTTTGCTGGAATTTTTGTATTTAAATAAATAAAAATGTGAGTTTTTCTATTATTTTTTATTAAAACAAATTAAAGAAATAAACAATCATTTTTTTTATAATAAACGTGTAGCAAACACACAAACCAACAACAATTTTCTGCGCTCATAGAAATTATGAGGGAAAACGAAGGGATAACCAAAGGAGCAATGAATGCGCCTGAGTACAAATTCCACACGCACGTTCAGTTTATACTAAGTAATAACTTTATAGTCCATTTTTATTTTAAATAAATATTTTATTACAAAGTTAATACACCTCATACCAAAAAATAAAAATTCTCTGGAAATCAGCTGTCAATTATTATCTAGAAATCTTGGAAGAAGAATTTACGACTATCTTCGAATTCCTTAATTAATCAAAACTGAGCGAGTCGAAAATTAGATATCGAATTAAAAACGATTCATTTCGTATTCCCTAATCAGCGCTCTGATAGAGAGTGAGAGCGTTCAATGAAGCAATGCTTTTTTCGATTCCATTCGGATTCTATGAACACAATTTTTCGAGATTTGTAGCGTAACAATCCGTTCGGAGATTTTTTATAATGTAATCTGTGATAGGGCTGAACAAAGAGTTCGAACGTAAGCAGTGCACATTCATAATGTAAATACATATTTAGGCTGTTTAATAAATCACCAACAGATTGCAGAACTTGCTTCGTATGTAAATACTACTTAAATCGAACATAATCTTCAGTAATTATCAAAATCCTTTGGTTTTAAATTACTGGATTTTTTGTACAAAATAAAAGCTTCACTTTATTTTACATTATGTAATTGGAAACAAGTTGTTTTATTTATTTTTCTTCAGTTCATTTTTTTTACAAAAAAAAAGAAAACAAAAACTAAAAGTATTTAATTTAATTCAATTTTCTAACATTTGAAAAAAAAGAAGATATTCTAAAAATAGAAAGGCAACAAAACGAAATCTTAATATTAAAAATAATTCTGTTCTAATAAAATTTAATTTTCTAAAGCTGATCGCAAGAGACTCTCTTGAAGTCTTTTTGCTTTGTTCTCGTTCAGACGTTGAAACAATGTGATACGTTTGGCGGGTGTTGGTGGGGGCGATGAGAAGTTAGGAATCGAAGGTACAGGGTCAACAAAAGGCAGCACGTGAACCTTTTTCATAGGCTCGATGAGTTGTTTCGCAGCGAACTCTTGAAATTCTTTTTCAGTCGGACATGCCATATCGCGTTTCTTATCCTCTTCACCAAAATATCCACTGTCATTTTGTGGAATGTTCAGCGTTTGTGTTGTTTTCTTTCCATTAAAATTCATATCGACCTTCATAAGCAGTGAGTTAAGTGGACTATCTGGAAGCGAAAGCCTAGGCTTTAAGTTTAAATCGATTTTGCGTCGTTTTGAGAAATTATCAATGAAACTATCCTCAGAAAGCGAAGCTCTGTACTGAGCCTCTTCTAAATCAGAGGTTTCAATAATGGGAACGCTTCCACAACTTCGGAATACAGAAATCAATCTCGAACGCATTGACGGTCGCTGAGTCGGAATTTCCGGAAGAGTAGCTAGAGCGGCTCGACCCTGTGACACCAAGTTTTGAGCCATTTTTTGAGCGGCGCCTTGTACGAGATCCTTCGTCATCACAAATCCAAATGTAGACTGATCACGTTTTCGGAGATCATTTATCACAGGAGGAGAAGGTGTCGCTGAATGTGAGGGCACTTCTAAAGTGCTTTCCTCATTTGCAACTGAAGTGGTATGACGTCTTTTAAGTGATTTAATAGATTCTCTTTCAGCGAAAATCATATCCTTCTTCAGTAGATTGGAGAGATCGTACACAAAGTCCTTGTTCACTGGTTTAACTCGATTTCGAATCGGCCTTTTATTTGGAATCGAATCGTCAGTTGACGAAAGAGATAACTGTGATGAGGATCTGGTGATTTTATGTTCGTTTGGTGATTCGGGTATGACAGATGTTGATACTGCAGTCATTTTCGCAGAACCTCTCGGACGGCGTTGTCGTTTCTCTTCAGGTTTATTTTCTTTTGGGACGTTCTGATTGTCGGTAATAAGAACAATGTCTTCCTCGACGCCGTCTTTGAAGTATTTTTCCTCATAAACACGAACGAACTCCAAGGTCGTCTCTTTGTCGCCGGCAATGGAATGTGTCGATCCAAGATGGTTTACTACATCGTACTTTCTGAACGCTCGATAGTCGCACAGTTTACAACCGAATTTTCGACTTCGATAATGGAACATGGAAATGTGACGTCTTAAGTTGCTTAACGCATCGAAACGTTTATGACAAATTTTACAGAAGCACGGAAGTTGTTTAGCATTCGGATTGACGCGTTGTTTGGGCTCGACTTTTACCGGCGGCGCAGCTTCAATTGGCTTATGTTCAGTTTTTATGATATGTAAGCCCTCGTTTCTTACTTCGTTTTCGGCGGCTCTAGTTAGGTTGTCTAAGCATACTGTCTTCAGAGAAAGCTCATCGGTATTCTTACCCAAATTAGCAAACATTTCATTTAGGGTATCAGAATCAACATCATCGTTACGTGCAAGGAGTTTTGGGGGTTTGCGACGCTTTCGCCGACTCTGGCCAGTCAGCTCTTCTTTAATTTCTAACAAATCTATCGAGTCTTTGCTATCACCATTTATGTCGTATTTTTGTTCCAGATCAAATGAATCAACCGAATTAGAATTGGAATTTAATTTTGTTTCCTCTGTAAGTTTGTTAGTTGTAGCGGTTGTGGTGGGGGTGGGTGTGGGAGTGGGACCAGGCGAGACTCTATTTACTGCTGATGTCTTTTCAACGACTAGATTAGATAGTTTGTTTTTTATATGCACAGGCGACTCTCTATTTGCTGTTGATGATGTTTTTTCACTGACTAGATTTGAAAGTTTGTTTTTCATTTGGCAATTATTTAAATGAGTATTAAGAACTGCCTTTCGCTCAAACGTTTTCCCACAGTAAGTACACATCGGGGAGTTGTCTACACGCTCAATATTATCCAACCATGCCTTGTTTTCAGCATCGCGGCGCTCTTTATCTGTTTGCAAGCGGGCTAATTCACGACTTGGACCTTTTGTTTGTATTTCATCTATGCGTATGCGACGTTTATAAATTGCTTCACGCATCAAACGAATCTTTCGTGTAGATTTTCTGAAAAATGATAATAGTACATGGTTGAGTTGAGGTTAATAGTTCTACATATTCTAACTCTTAGACTTGCTTTACTAAAAAAAAAAAAAAACATAACAAAATCGCATTACTTACTTGTGATCGTTGCTGAGATGGCGAATAACAGCACCTGGCTGTAAAAATGTTAAGGAGCAAGATGGACATTGAAAGACATATGTCGAGGAGATGTGTTTGGTTTGAATGTGTAGTTTAAGGGTCTTTTCCGTAGAAAATTCTAGTTTGCCTGAAAAAAAAATCCATCCAAAAACCATTCAATAAACATTTAAAATAAGAACTTAGACTAAACTTACAAATTTCACAGCTTATTTCATTGGAGTTTTCGATCTGTTGTTCTCTAGGTTCTGAATTGCAGATTTGAACATCTTCAATTGGTTCTTTCTTGATATCTTTCACTAAAGAAGAAGGGCTGTGTGTTACGGCTTTTCCATCTGAACCCACTGTAGTTTTTGTTTTTTTATCTTGCATATCATGGACTTCGTCAACTTCGATTTTAATGTTATCACTTTCGTCCTTTTTAACAGTTTGATATACCGCGACATCACTATTTGGCACTCTATCCAATTGTAGTACGTGTTTTTGTTGAAGAATTTCATCTTGGGTTAGCTTGTTGTTGACCTGATCATAGAAGTCCGTCAATTTCATCAGCCTGTTATTTTGTTCACGCTTCAACAAACGTTCAATGATGCTGCTTAGATCCCTATTAGCATTGGTGTTATCTTTGGAACTTGTCGATGTGGCATTGGATTTTTTAGTAACGAATTCTTGTTCGGCTTGGATAATGGTCGAAACATCCTGATCCTGAAATGTATACGTTTTTAAAGCTGATTTCACTGGTTTTTTTGGATTTTTTGTAGCACTTACGATGAAACCATTTTGATTATTTGAATTAAAGCTGCCGTTAAAATTATTGTTGAAATTTCGGCAGTAAACTCGCTTGTGACTTATAAAATTTGTTAAGCTTCTAAATATATTGCGGCATATATTGCATTCATATATAATGTCGCATTCGCGTGCCAAAAGTCTTCTTATCTGGATTTGGAAGTACAAATGTATTTAATTGACCAAAACAAATACAAAAAAAAAACAACAAAGAAGTACTTACCTCGTCAGTTCCATTTTCGTATGCTTTTTTGGCTTCCAGAAATCCAGAAAGAGCAGTATGAATTGGCTTTCGGAGCACACTTAAATCATCTTTTTGTTTATTTTGTTCTGTATCAGAGCTGTAGCCCGATGTTCGGCTCTTCATTTTGAATTATTTTGTTAAATAAATTATTTGTATGATATTTTGTATTTGTTAATAAGACTTTCAGTTTAAAAATGAATCCCCATATACGATTACTCTTAGAAGCTTTGGCTTTAGAAATTGAGTGGGTAATATTGTTTAATATTTCATGTTGTGAGAAGAAATCTAAAACAGAAAAAACAAAAGTTGTTATTTACATTATGAACATAACTTTAAGAAAAACCATAAAGGAAGTATATATGTATGCACTAAATATATGTATGTACTACTCAGCGAATATAATATTTCGAGTTCAATAATTAGCACACTTTTCAACCAACTAAGGCAATGAATAGAGTGTTAAAATAAATATCACTATTAATGTTAATAATAGATAAAAATCCAGACACTTGCTTTATTGGGGTCAGTTGCAAAGTGTACACTGACTGGAATAATTAAATGCTACACATTGAGGAAATAAGTACCATTGTGAAAATGACCATTGGGCATTTAAGAATGTGGTCAATGTTTCACAGTCAAAAAAGCGCTATGTAAAATTGCATTGAAGACATACTCTTAAGCAAAATGTACTTACTATGACGTGGTATTTAAATCATTTGACTTATCAGACAAATAGTTTGGGTCTTGTACTTGAACGATGTTTCGCAAAACTCATCAATTGTTGAGCTGGACGCAGCTATCAGTTTGGATTTGCTTTAATATAAATCAGGGCAAAAACACAAATGTTAAAAAAAGATCCAAGTTCTTCTATGCAAAAACATCTATACAACAAGTTAGCCGTAAAAAGTAGTGTGATCTAAAAGTACGCTAAGTTCTTCATGAAGTTTAATACTGACTTAATTTTGATGGGCTTAGGTAGGTAGGTAAAATGGTGGTCAGAGCGAACTCGAAGGGACCTGAATAAAAACATTTTTAGCAGAAAACGAGAGGGAACAACTCAAGCGCAGCGTCGCTAGAACCATTTCGTTGAGGAAAGAGATTAAGTTTTTAGCTTTTGTATCAGACAGTTCTTTTAGATCAGAAAAGAAAGCCTTTCCAAGGGATTGCATTCTTAGCCTGACCAAAGCCTGGTGGGCTATTTATTTGGCAAGTTTTCTTTAATTATTCCCAATTCAAAAGGTTTTAAAAAATTGACAAATAAACCCACCAAAATTTAGTCAGTATTAAACATTATGAAATAAGAATTTGGCGTAGTTTTAGAACTCACTACATTTAAAGGCTGACTTGTTACATAGAGATTTTTGCATACAAGAACTTGGCTCTTTTTTAACATTTGTTTTTTGGTCTGATCTCACTCCTTTTTGCAAAGATTTAAATGCAATACTTGTTGAGGATGCGATGATGCAATTTTCATCGCAGTTCTTAAATGAAGGTAGACCATCAAAATATGCTAATGTTTTATTTTTTCATTGTTGTTAACATATAGAATGCACCATCGAGCACTCTAATTCTCGGGAACGTCATGAATTTTCAAGAAGCAAGTATAATTTCAAAATGACAATATGCATACACTTCGAATGAAAAATCTTAGATCTTCTGTTTTTCGTTTTGTATATACATCAACGGTAGAGTTCTACAAAATGTCATCATTTTACGACAATCAGAAGTGCTCCTCATTATTGATATAAATTCTATTAAAATGGGTGTGTGCCACGCCCCTGAACATAAAATAACAAATTTTGCATTTGCATGTACTTTGATCCACGACGTTCAGTAAATTCTTTTATTTATCAGTCATCCCAAAATCTTGGTCGTATTCTTAATATGAATGGCATATGACAAAAAAATTATGGTTAATATGTTTAGGGTTATAGTCGATATGAGAAAAAATGTAAACACATATTGTTTAAATATTTATATACTTAATCAACCTTATAAAATTTTCCAGCGCTCGAATTTTTATAGGCCATTTTGGAAAATAAATAATTTAATATAATTTGATATAGTTTTAATTTTTTTATTTAGCAGAAACGAAGATTTTTAACTTCCATTTTAATTGTTAAATGGCAGCCACAGTTGCAGCAATCAATTTAATATGAAACTTTTTAAATTCATGGCTTATCGAGACAGATTATCCGGATACTCAATTACATTTAATTTTTTACATTAATATCAGATGTGATTAAATATTCGAATGGCCTAACTTAAAGTTTCAAACATAAAATCAAAAATGCTAGTGCAACAGTGGCTTAAGTGAAGATAGGTCTCTGTTGCACTCAAGCTTTTAAATTTTGTATGGTTGGCCTAAGTAGAAAAAAAAATAAATGCAGAAACGTTGTTTAACACGTACATATTCAATTTTCGTAAAAAAAACTCATTTGGAGTTAGGCCACTCTTATGGCGTTTTTATTTTGCAATACAGAATTCTTCTCCGATCCGAGATCCCACCAGAACAGTTTTGTGTGATTCTGACGATTCTGAATTTTAATGAGATTGTATGTGTGAAAATAATTATGTATGTGGAAATATTCAAATTCAAAAAAATGTTTGTTGAACAAATTATGATAAAAAAACTGACAACAGTCGAGTTTGACGTTCAAGTATATGAATGTGTGAGTGCTTCTGGTTCCGATTCTGATTTCAAATCCAGAAGCAAAATTCCCTTCTTTTCAGAGTTAGAATTGTCATTTTTTCCCAAGTGAACACTTTAAGAAGAGTCCAGAGGGCTTCCAGATTGCCAAATAAAAACGGCATTATTCTCATGGCCTGATTTGTAGTCCTTTGTGACATCTAAACATGGCCAATGAGCATCGATATCTTTCATAAAGTATGCCATTTATCTCTTAACATACAGTACACACAAATATGATAAAGAGGTCCTAATGATTTACGCTCTCAACCATTAACGTGTGCAGATATGGAATACAAATTTATATTTGATAGTTACTTTATGCATACATGTATTGTATAATGTTAAAAAAAAAATATATTTTAGGTGGTAACATTTTGTGCAAAAAAATAATGAATAGCACTGAAGCGAAGGAAACACCATCGATCCACTGCATTATAAAGATCGCTGGGTCCTATTTATTTTAAGACTCAAATGATAATCCAATAATAATCTATACAGATTATAAAGGTGATTTTTTAAGAGCTTGGTTTTTGAAAATTCAAAAAAACACAGAAACTTGTAAAAAGTGAATGAAATTTTTATTTGGATCGATAAATCAATTTCTGCCATTTACTTTTTAAAAATAATTTTACTTAAATGTTGCCCGCGGCTACGCTTCAGGTGGTCCATTCTGAAGGTCCAATTTTGGCAAACTTTTTCACACATTTCGGCCGGAATCTCACCAATGACGCGTTCAATGTTGGCTTCCAAGGTAGCAATCGTGTTTAGCTTGTCCCCATAGACAATAGACTTAACATAGCCCCACAAAAAATAGTCTAACGGGGTCAAATCACATGATCTTGGTGGCCAATTGACTGCGCCAAAACGTGAGATCAACTGCTCACCAAATTCGCCTCTCAATTGATGCATGGTTTCGCGTGCAGTGTGGCATGTGGCACCGTCCTGTTGGAACCACATGTCGACCGAGTTCAATTCTTGCATTTTCGGCAAAAAAAAATCTGTTATCATCGAACGGTACCTTTCTCCATTGACCGTAACCCTGCGGCCTTCATCGTCCTTGAAGAAGTACGGCCCAATGATGCCGCCTGTCCATAAACCGTACCAAACAGTGCATTTTTCGGGATGCATTGGTAGCTGTTGAATTGCCTCTGGCTGCTCTTCACTCCAAATACGGCTATTCTGCTTATGCACGTATCCATTTAGCCAAAAATGAGCGGAAAAAAAAACGGACGTAGCTTGCGAAACACATTTTTCACAGAGCACGAATTTTGATAATAAATTTCAATAATTTGCAAACGGTGTTCAGGCGTAAGTCTATTCATTATGAAATGGCAAACAATACTGAATCGAAATGTCAAATGTTCGTGGAATTTGTCATGTGTGATCTGTCAAAAATATAAACATCAAAAACCAAGTAGCAAAAAAATCACCCTACAATAATATGTTTTTCAAACCTTCTTGTGTTTCAAAATATATGGATGTGTGTAGGTACATATGTACACAAGTATATGTGCACATAAATATGGAGATCTTTGGATAAACAAAATTTAAGAAGAGCGAAATATTTTATCAAGACTGGAGTATGGAGTATTGGGTAAACTAAAATAGGGGTGAATTATAGGATATTATTTTTCATTATTAGTGTATTGTTTACCAATTTAGTGCATGGCTTTTATATAACGGGTTATTCATTTTGCGGTTTCAAAAGTAAACGTAAATAAAACACATACAAAATATTTTTGTTCGTGATATTTCTTTTTTATTATAAAGTTTGAACGTTGACATTATGTGTGAAACACTACATCATTTAAATGACCACCACACGAATTGTTGCAAACATCGATTCTTTTGAGGTAATTTTCGACCTCTTTTCGACACATATTGGGCGGTATCTCAGCCATAACTTGACGAATGTTGGTTTTCAAGTGCTCAAGAGTTAAAGGGTTATCTGCATTAACACGGTCTTTCGCGTAGCCCTACAAAAAAAGTCCAGCGGTGTCAAATCGCATGATCTTGGTGGCCAGTTGATATCGCCACGAGGAGAAATTACGCGGCCAGGAAATGTCTCTTGCAATAAAGCCATATTCACTCGAGTTTTATGGCATGTGGCACCGTCTTGTTGAAACCACATATTCTCCAAGTCGTATTCCTCAATAGCAGGCAAAAAAAAAGTCGGTTATCATATGACCATAACGCTCCGAATTGACGGTGAGAGTCGTTCCATCGTCGTTTTCGAAGAAGAAAGGTCCAATCACACCTCCGGACCAAAGAGCGCCTCAAACAGTGACTTTTTGTGGATGTAATGGCCTCTCTTCAATTACTTGAGGATTCTCAGAACCCCAAATACGACAATTTTGTTTATTAGCATACCCACCGAGTGAGAAATGTGCTTCGTCGCTGAAGAAAATTTTGTTCGATAAATCACCGTCCACCGCCTGTTGTTCAAGCACAAATTCGACGTATCTACGACGTTGTGAATGCTCAGCTGGCTTCAGTTGTTGTGTGAGCTGGACTTTGTATGGTGTAGGTGTAGATCCAAATGCAAAATAAATTATTATTTTTTATTCTGATTCATGTACATATGTACATACATACATATTCATATTTAAATTACAAATCATTTTGTTTTTTACTTGCGATATGTTTATACATTTGTATGTACTATATAAAAAAAAATAGAGCTCGAGATTTTAATCCAATTTGACGATGATAGAGAACACCAAAAAAGTGGGTCCCGTAATTCCGTGTGTCTGTACAACGCTCTACAGCCTAAATCGCTGAAGAGATTTTCTTCAAACTTGTTATTTGAGCGTTTTAGGTCATTGTCTAATGAGGTTTTCTTTTTCCCTCTTTCAGATCTGTCAAAACACAGATTTTGAATGGGCAAAAAAATTAATTTATTTTTTGATCGGAAATCAATTTTGCAGATCTGGAATTTTCGGCAGATTAACCCCTCTTTTACTAATATAACACAATCAGAACAATTGACAGCCGTCATTTTGACAAGATTTTGTTTTCAGTAATTGTGTGAATTGTGAAAAAAATATATTTATACGGGCTTTCCGCCATTTAATAACCCTTAATAGCAATTGTGTATTAACAATTGTGTAATCCCCCAAATTAATTTTGGCAATAATTTTTTAAACATTGAAATCGCTTCGTGTTACAAAAGAAAAGAAAATGCACGACTGGATCGCACGAACTTGCACTTATGTTCGATCAAATCGTTTGCCAAGGATTTCTATTAAAAATCTATTTTGTATATATATATATACATATACAAAATTGTTTTAATTTTGTTCTAAAATAAATTGGTATGACAATATTAAATATTTAATAATATAAACTTTAAAACAAAAGATTAAATCGGTTTAATTAAAGAAAAAAATAATTCAAAATTCTGAAATAAATACTTAAACTAATTTTGAGCTCAAAAAAAAGTACGTCATTTTATTTCTTGGATAAATTTGAATTTACGAGAAAAAAAATTTAAAAATCTGTGGAGCGGTTTTTGAGAAAAAAAGATTTTTTTTAAAAACTTTTTGAAAATATTTTTAAAAAAAATTCAAAAAACGCCAATTCATAGGTATTCAGAAAATACAAATAAATATAATTTTTGAAAAAAAAAAATTTTATGAGCAGTTTTCGAATTATAATTTTTTTAAATTTTTTTTCTTAAAAATGACTTTAAAAATACAAAAAAAAATATTAATTAAAAATATTGGTACGCGGTATAATTTGGGCAACCTTAACTTATATATGTGTGAAGTTTCGAAAGAATCGGTTGAGCCGTTTATGAGAAAAAAAAAAAAACGGTACTATGGAAAGTAGCGTTTTTAGAAATTTTTCTAATTTTTTTTTCAACCATATGATCGATCGTAGCTAAAAAGCCGCACTGATTTTTTTTTATCAAAATCTTTAGAGCCGTTTCCGAGAAAAATAGGTTTGAACGCAAAGGTTATATGGCAGGTACCGTTATTTTTTGAGCTAAAAAAAAATTTCAATTTCCCCTCTGTACAATACCTAAAAAACTCTATATACCAAGTTTGAAGCAATTCCGCCCACCCGTTTAGGCTGTAGGTGTCTATACATACATACAGACAGATATACAGACGGACAGAATTTTTAGAACATCTTTTTTCGTCTTCGCTATCATCGTAATGTCATGTTTGATTGTTATCTCAAAATTTTTTTTTTCGACGAATGCATAACTTGCCTTATAGTACCTATAATCGCAAGTAAAAACTTGAATGAAGAATCAATTTTCGAGTCATTTGCCATTCGATTCCTTTACTGGTTCAACAGACACGAATATACACCAATACCATGATATAAAAAATCAATCTGAAATCGTATACCATTCGCAACGAAAAAAATCAAATTTCCGATCAAAATCTTAAAATTACAAAAGAAAACCCCATAAAATATATTTGAATCGTTTTTTTAGGGCCAAAGTTAACGGTACCTCCAATAAAATTTTTTTTTCCATCTCAATTATCTCGAAAACGGCTTTAACGATTTTTATTTAAAAAAAAAAAACATTATATTATAAATATATTTTTAAATATTTTGTTATTAATGGTACCTGCCATTCAACCATTTTTTTGATTTTGAACTTTCTCATCCTAAACGGCTCGACGGATTTCGATAAAAAAAATTTACATATGAGTTCCTTCAGATTATAAATAATACTGCATACCGAAATTTTCGAAATTCAATATTTCATCAACCCGATTTTTTTGAAATTTTGTTTTGAAGTTTATATTATTAAATATTTAAAATTGTCATAACAAGTATAGAAAAATTTTTTAAAAATTTTGTATACAAATATATTTTAAATTATTTTATATATAAATAAATTTTATATATAAAAATTTAAGTAAAAAACGACTTTGAAAATATATTTAGATTCTTAATAAAAATATTTTGCATACGATGTTATCGAACATAAGAGGAAGTTCGTGCGATCCAGTCGTGCGTTTTATTTTCTCTTCGAAATATAATAAATGTTTTCATTAAAAAAAAATATTCATTGTTTGGTCAATTTGTGGTTTTAAAAACAAACTAATTATTTTTTTTTAGGAGAGGCAAATATATCCAGTCAAGTATTTTGTGAGACGAATTTTCATATTGTTTCCATATTATATTATACATATTTGAATTTTGTCACACAATTTTGTATTGTTTATAGACTGTGAGATAGCGTGGAATAAATTTAAATTAAATGAGAACATCACAAAATCGCTGATCCAACAGGAGAGCTGAAATTTAATATATTTTTGTTGTTATATTTATTTAAGAAATACTTTTTGTGTACGTTGTTTACGTATTTCAATGAAATATTTTTATCTGGCTTATAAACACTTAAGAACTTAATTTGGTATTTTAAACATAAGTCAGTTCGTTACGAAAAAAAAAATTAAATGTACGACTGGATCGCACGCACTTGCTCTTATGTTCGTGCTCTGAGTTGCCTAGTGCTTCAGAGTTTAATATGTAATGTAATGTTGTTTATGTTTAATAACTGTTATTTAAAAAAAAAATTCCATAATTTTATACTACACTTCTGTTAAGCCCTTGAAATAAATGAATATATTGTTTTCGTTACTTAAAAAAAAGATATTTATTTTGCTGACTAACAATTCTTTTTTTTCCGAAATTTTTCTAAACACAAATGAACCAAGTCACAATTTTGTTTGTTTTTGTTTCAATTATTTGTAAACATTTCTCAGCTTTAAATAATACTAGAATTTAGAATATTCCTTTTAATTTTTAGAAAGTTTTTTATTTGACTAATCGTTTATAATCCGAAATTCAAAAACCTGGTAATTATACTAAGAGTATTTTTTATAACGTGCCCGACATTAAGACTACCAGAGTTTAGAACTTCATTTGTCATTTGTTTAATTTTGAATATTTATAACAAAACAGCATATTCTGCAAAATAATTAACAAATAAAGATTAAGATTCTTTTGACAACAAAAAAAAATAGTTGAAAACAATGAAGTTAGTCAGAATTTTAGCTTAACAATTGCCGTCACAGGCCTGACAATTGGTTTAATTGCCAAATAAGAACTGAAAGACCTGTTGAAAAACTTGGTCTTCTTGGTCTAAATTCTTTTTTTTAGCATGTATACTATTCCCATCACCCTGCACGTACATGAGATCGCGAAATACCTGGAATAGTATACCTTATCCCGTATAGTTTTAGCTGCGATTTGAGCTGTAATTTCGGTATTAGAGGTATAAATAACTTCATATTATTTACCAATTTGGAAGCTAAATTTGCAAATTCGTTTGCACTATGAACACCAACAACGTATTTGTCTTGATAGATATGCTTATGGTTTTTTGCTTCCCAAAGCGTTTAACATTGCCGCCAATACCATTAATTAATCATTTTTCATGAAAAAAAGAAGTTACCACTTTTCATGGAATGCCCCATTAGTTTTTTTAGTTTTAGATCAGAAGAACATTAACACTCAAATTAATAAACACAACATTTGACATTTACACACCCTATTAATAAAAAAACGCTTAGTCCACCTTTAGTCCATGGACTCACAAAACCATGGAACCATGGACTTAGACCATGGACTAAAATTTCCTATTAATAAAAAATGGAACAAAATCTACTACAATAAGTTTAAAATCAATGGCGCAAAATTTTAGTCGAGTTAGTAATATGTTAAATCATTTTTAGTATGATACTAGGTTAAAAAGAGCATTTTGCTTATTTTAAACCAGTTTAGTATCGTACTCAATCTTTTAAATTCAAATTGCGAAGAAGTTTTTTATAACAAATCCTACTCTTTAAAAAAATTATTTGTAATTCATCAAAACATCAGAAGTTTAAGAGAAAATTTCGCGAGTCTTGTTTCCCATATAGATTCTTTTATGTGTATTCCAGATATTGTTGTTGTTTCCGAAATTTGGATTTATGATTTAGAGAAAAATGATTATGGGTTGCCAGGTTATGATTTCTATCTGAATGCAAATGAGAATTATGCAGCCGGAGGTGTTGGATGTTTTGTAAATCAAGCTTATGATGTTGTTGATGTTTTGAAATTAGATTTTCGGAGTGCGGACGTTTTGAAAATTACCGTCAAAATTAATAAACAAATCTTTATCATTCTATGTATTTATAGACTTCATATGTTTAACAGTGCAGTTTTTATGGAAGAATTTTCAACTTTCCTAGACAGTGAGAAATCGAATAATTTGTTAATTTTGGGTGATTTAAATATAGACATTTTAGAAAATAGTGAATTCGTTGCAACGTATCTCGATTTGTTAGCTTCTCATGGACTTGTTTCGTTTATAAAAGAAATAACCAGACTGAGGTCTGGAACTTGTCTTGATCATATTTATGGCCGATTTGCTTCTACTATCAGTTCCTGTGAAAAGTGTGTTTTTGACCTCAAAATAACCGATCATTCCATGACTGGGATTCTTATTGATATTGGACAAGAACATAATTGCTCAGATCCCAGCCCCCATAAGTCTGTTAAGAAAATCGATTTTAGTAGGCTTAAAACCAATCTGTGTTTTGAGTTTTGGGAAGAAGTTTTTGCCGAAAGTGATCCTTCCAAATCCTATGACATATTTATTGATATCCTTTGTAGATACATTTCTGATGCCTCTTTTACTGTCGTTCCGAAAAAGTCTAATAAGCGTTTAAAGCCGTGGATTACGTATAGTTTGCTTAAAAAAGTGAAGTATAAAAACAAACTAAGAAAAAAGTGTTCAAAACGAAATAGCAGTCAGAATTTAAAAACTAGATATAAAAAAATATGTGCTGAATTAAGGAAGGAAATTCCTATTTGTAGAGATAGCTATTTCAAAAACAAGTTCAATCAAGCCGAAGGAAATATAAGAAATGAATGGCAAATTGTGAATAGTATTCTCAATAAATCACAGTCCAAAAAACAGCCCTCTGCTGTCAACGTTAATGACTGTATGATTTCAGATAAAATTGCAATTGCTAATGCTTTCAATGAATATTTTTCAACGATTTCACTTAATCTACAAGCAACTTCTAGTCCTCCATCTTGTGCACTCTGTAGTCCTTTCAGCAATGAATCTTCTCAAAGTCAAAGCTTTGTGTTTGAACCTATAACAAGTTTAGAGCTTCTAAAATTAATTGGGTCTTTGAAAACTTCAAACTCTTCTGGTTTTGATGGTTTTTCAAATGTTTGTTTAAAAAATATAGCATGTTTTATAATTGAAGTTTTGGCACATATCTTTAACAAAAGTATTTTTTTTGGAGTATTTCCGGCTGCTCTTAAATGTGCAAACATCTTGCCACTTTTCAAGAAAGGCGCAACTAGTGATCTGGGTAACTATAGGCCTATATCACTTTTACCCTCGATAAGTAAGATTTTTGAAAAAGCTGTGAAAAATAGAATGGTGAGCTTTTTAACGAGAACGAAATTTTTCAGTGATGTTCAGTTTGGTTTTCAAAGTAATAAATCAACCGAAGATGCGTTGTTACATTTCTGTTCTCAAATATATGTAAACCTTGATAGAAAAAAGAATACAGCCGCATTATTTGTTGACATTTCAAAAGCTTTTGACATGGTTAATCACGCAATATTGATTAACAAACTTGAAAATGCTGGGTTTCGAGGTTTTTTAACTGATTGGTTAAGATCATATTTAAATGAAAGAACCCAAAGAGTGATAGTTGATGATATTAGGAGTGATATAAGGACATTAGATTTAGGAGTTCCCCAAGGTTCGGTTTTGGGACCAATACTTTTTTTGGTATATATTAATTCTTTGTTCAGATTGCCATTTAGGGGTTCTTTGACAGCTTTTGCAGATGATGTGGGTTTCTCATATGGTACAGACAGTAGTCTTAATCTTATATCTGATATTAATTGGGATCTCAGCTTGTTAAGAATCTGGTTTGCAGAGCACAATTTGATAATAAGTTCTAAAACTAAGATAATGTTTTTTAGTTTGTCTGGCCAACAGATTGTTGATGCTGATCTCTCTTTCCATGCTACTGAGTGTCAAAAATTTAAACTTTTCAGCTGCACCTGTAATCATTTGGTTACTTCCACAACTTTTACTGATTCTACGAGCTGTAGTAATAAATGTTTTAAATTAGAAATTGTAAATGAATTCAAGTACTTGGGCTTAATCATTGATTCTAGAATGAGTTTCTATAACCATACAGAAAATCTTAGACAGTATTTTAGGTGTACTCTTAGAAATTTCTTCTTTTTGCGTAAAGTTTGCTCCCCTAAACTGCTACTTAAGATTTATTATGGAATTTTTCATTCCAAACTCGAATATGGAATTTCTTGTTGGGGAGGCTCCTATTACAACAAAATACTGCCTCTTTTAGTTTTACAAAAAAGTGTTCTGAAGAAAATATGTGGTAAGCCTCGCCTGTTTCCTAGTTTTCCACTATTTAAGGACTTGAAAATTCTTTCAGTGCGACATATGTATTGCTATAAAGTTCTTAACATTTTCTTTAAAAGATCAGGCAATCTCAATTTTAGATTAATTGATAGTTATAGTTTACGTGGAAATTTTTTGAACTTAGTGTCTATACCGGTATTTCGAACAACCGCATTTCGGAATTTTTATAATGTTTCCTCATGTCGGATATTTAATAGACTCCCTCATTCTATTAGAATGCAAACTTCTCTTTTGACATTTATGAAACAAGTTAAATACTGGCTCCTCAGTCTTGATAATGAGAGTATCGAAATTTTTGTAAATGGTTCTACCTGATGTTTTTTTGAAATGATTTTTTGAAACGTTTAACTTCAATTCAATTTAATTTTTGTATGCATAATGTAATTTATTAATATTTTAACTTTTCTTTAATATTTCTTTTTTAAGGGTCACCCCACCCATTTCAAATAATTAATGTTAAATTACTCTGAGAGTGGCAATAACTCTATTTTTGTATTAAAATATTTTTGTCACATATTTCTTTTCTTTCCTAAATAATGTACTTATTTGGATTTTAAGAAATAAAATGTTTAATCTAATCTAATCTAAATCTATTCTAAACATTTTACTAAAGTTAAAATCACAAAATGGCTACTTTATTTTTTTATGGCCTTTTCGATTGGCCGTCCGGAACACGTTCCCCCAATAAAACACCCGGAAACAATTTGACTGATTCTGAATTATATGTATCACTGTATTTGTGAAAATTAAATTTTAAAAAATCACATCGACTAAAAAGAATTTACAAAACACTTGATTTCAATTTAGATAAACATTTTCTTGTATCAATAATAATTATAACTTGCTTCTTTTTACATTATTTTACCAGAAAAGTAGTTTAAATTCAATAAGCCATCGAAATTACACAACACAACAACCCGATGATTTTGACATTTTAATTATGTGAGTGTATTAGTGATTCTGTTTTCGATTCTGAAATGAAATCTATAATCGTTTTCTGTTCTGTTTAGAGTAACAACTGTCATTTTGTGGGGGTCAGAACATTTCTGGACGGCCAATCGAAAAGGCCAGTATCGTACTAAATTGATATGCCACTTTGACATTTACAAACGTCAAAAAGTTACACGCACTATTTTAGGCGTGTTTAGTTGTAGTTTATTCAGAAAATATATTTAGTATGGGGCTGGTTAAGAAGTGTTTAAAATTAGGAAAATATTAGTAGTGCTTTAGTATTATTAGCAAACATTTAAGTAGTATCGTGCTAAGTCCATAACATCAGACTGTTTAAAATTTTGTGACGATCTCTTTTTATTCTATTTCTCTGTAAATGTTGTTCTTAAATGTCAATTCTTAGTCCTTCACTAAACCACCGTCTTCGATGTTCTAGCGAAGGACTAAATCTCAAATAGAAGACATTTTGTTTTATTAATATCATTTTGCACTTAGTCCACGGAATAAGTCCAAAACCTTCCTTAGTCCATGTTTATTAATTTGGGTTTAGTGAAGGACTGAGAATTGACCTTTAAGAACTAAATTTACAGGAACAAAGAATAAAAAGAGATAACATTGATATTTATTTAGTAGATTTTGTTCGTGGATTTTCGATTTTTTATTAATTGAAAATTTTAGTCTGCAGACTAACTTTTATTCTATTGTTTAATCAATTCATGGACTTACGGTAAGCTAAGCATTTTTTTATTAATAGGGCTGTAAGAGAATAAAGTTTCAAATTGTTTTTAGTAAGAGTAAAATACAGTGGAAGCTCTACTTGCGGACAGCTCCAATAAGCGGAAAATTCCCTTAAACAGACATTTTTCAGGAACAAACTTCTTTTTTTAATTTCTCATACAAAATTACTTTTCTATAAGCGGACACTCTTATAAACGGACGTGGGCACTTTTTCATCCTTATATTAGGTAGAAAATCTCCCATAAGCAGGCATATCATTTTATTTAGGGATTGTTTTTTTTATCAACAAATCAAACAGGCAAAAAAACGAAAGGACTGTTTTCAGTAGACTTTCTCTTTTATTTTGAATACATTTTGTAAGTAAGAAAATTCATAGTAAATCTCCGATAACCGGATGCGAAGTTTTAATAACCGGACAGAGCAATGTTTTGTTGAAAAATTATTAGGGGACTTCCCGGGTAACTAAGTTGATGTAATTTAGAATTTAAAAGACCTTTTAAAACCTGTTTCCCTGACAGACAAGTAGGGGTAAACAACGAACTCCTTACTGATGGTTCGACATCAACTATCTATACCGACGACGGCTTAAGGAGCTTGAAGGAGCTCCTGTATAAATTTTTTTAGCGAAATCCGTTGAGCCGTTTATGAGAAAATCGAAAATCAATAAGGTGGTTGTATGGCAGGTACCGTTAATAACAAAATTTTTTGGCCGAAATGTTGACCATACCCAAAGTAGTACACACACCAATTTTTTATCAAAATCGTTAGAGCCGTTTTTGAGATAATTAAGATGGTAGAAAAATTTGTATGGCAAGTACCGTTGTTTTGGGCCTAAACAACGATTCAAAAATCTATTTTGGATAAACACCTAAAACGCCTAAATACCAAGTTTGAACCAAATCGGTTCAGCCGTTTAGGCAGTAGATCGTTCTACAGAAAGACAGACAGACGGAATTACGGGACCCACTTTTTTGGTGTTCTCTATGATAGTAATGTCATGCTTGATTGTTAACAAAATTTTTTTATTAAACTGGGTCGTGGAGTCCATTGCACAAGTATTGAACGTGATTTCATAAAAAAAAACTAAGAGCAGATAGTTCAACTATAGATGAAATCGCGCAGGTCTTACAGTGCTCTAAAAAGAAGGTCTTTGGAACTCTCCATTCAAGTCACAAAGCGGAACCCAGAGGCGGAAAGAGAAAAACATCGCCACGTTTTGATAAACGTTTAGAAGTGTAAGAAAAAGCCGTTTTTTTTCTTCAAATGACCTTAAAAATGAATTAAACGCACCTGTTACATGTCGGACTATACGAAACCGTTTAAAAGAAGCAAGTCTTTCTGGAAGGAGTCCCAGAAAAGTACCATTTTTGAGCAAAAAAAATATTCAACAGAGAATACATTTTGCTAAAAAACACCTTGCAAACTGGAACAATGTGTTATGGTCCGATGACGACCAAAAAATTCAGAATATGATCCAAAATACACGCAGAAGACTATTAAACATGGCAGAGGCAACATAATGATTTAGGGGGTAGGGTTACCATCTCAAAAATTTAAGAAGCATGACGGTTGAGATAAAAAAGCCTGATTTTAGAGAAAAAGCCAGACGAAATTAGTTTTGTTCTTTTTCACAATTTAAAGAAAAAGAATAATGACAACAAAACACATAAGTATCTAATTCAGCAAGGGGATTAGATATTACGTAGGTACTGAATTCGTATACTATTTTCTGCAAAAAAACTGAAGCCGATCCATCATGTTTTCATAGGCTAAATAGAGGATTCCTTCTATGCAAGTACATACATATCTGAAGAGTACTGTAAGTTTATTTATTTTTTTAAGATTTGGGGCCAAATTTATGCCGGGGTCAAAATTTTTTTTAACAATATTCTGCTTTCAAAATTCTGCTTTTAAGATTCTGTAAATAATAAAGAAAACAAAGGTTTGGAAAATGTTAAGAGTTTAGTAAAAAAAATATTTTCGTTTTGTCGGTCAATTTCTAAAGACTATTGTTCAGTTAGGGTCTATTAAAGAAAAATAGAAGAAGTGTTTCGAAAAACAAACAAGTCACCTTGCCTATCTTAGGTTCATAGGCGCATTTCAAAAAACATTGTTCTCTTTAGTTTTTGCTTTTTTGCTTGTGTATTCATGCTTAAGTTTACCTAATGGATTGTTTTGTTTTATTTTTGTTACTCGTTTGCTTTTGTGAATAAAAAAAGTTAATTCAAAATTTAAAAAAAATAAGCAGAATTTCTTTCTTTTTTCTTGACGGACAGATGTTTGAAAAGCAGAAAAAATGAAAAAAAGCAGAATTTTGAAAAGCAGTATTTTGAAGCCAGAAGTTTGACCCGGGACTTGACCTTTTTTTCTCAGAAAGTACCACATTGGCCGAATTCAAAAATCGAACTATAGTTATCTGGATAGGTTAGTGTTGTTGTAATCTTGAGTAAAAACACAGCTGATGACAAAACTAATCAACTAATAAAAAAATAAATCTCAAGCCATCCGAAAAAACTTTGGTATCCATGCACAAACCCTTACAAATTTAATCTATCCGATATATCATAAATAAACGGTGATTTTTTTGCTACTTGGTTTTTGACGTTTATATTTTTGACAGATCACACATGACAAATTCCACGAACATTTGACATTTCGATTCAATATTGTTTGCCATTTCATCATGAATAGACTTACGCATGAACAACGTTTGCAAATTATTGAAATTTATTCTCAAAATTCGTGCTCTGTGAAAAATGTGTTTCGCAAGCAAAATTGTCTTCAGCGACGAGGCTCATTTTTGGCTAAATGGACACGTGAATAAGCAGAATTACCGTATTTGGAGTGAAGAGCAGCCAGAGGCAATTCAGCAGCTACCAATGCATCCCGAAAAATGCACTGTTTGGTGCGCTTTATGGGCAGGCGGCATCATTGGGCCGTACTTCTTCAAGGACGATGAAGGCCGCAGGGTTACGGTCAATGGAGAAAGGTACCATTCGATGATAACAGATTTTTTTTGCCGAAAATGCAAGAATTGAACTCGGTCGACATGTGGTTCCAACAGGACGGTGCCACATGCCACACTGCACGCGAAACCATGCATCAATTGAGAGGCGAATTTGGTGAGCAGTTGATCTCACGTTTTGGCGCAGTCAATTGGCCACCAAAATCATGTGATTTGACCCCGTTAGACTAATTTTTGTGGGGCTATGTTAAGTCTATTGTCTATGGGGACAAGCCAAACACGATTGCTGCCTTGGAAGCCAACATTGAACGCGTCATTGGTGAGATTCCGGCCGAAATGTGTGAAAAAGTTTGCCAAAATTGGACCTTCAGAATGGACCACCTGAAGCGTAGCCGCGGGCAACATTTAAGTGAAATTATTTTTAAAAAGTAAATGGCAGAAATTGATTTATCGATCCAAATAAAAATTTCATTCACTTTTTACAAGTTTCTTTGTTTTTTTGAATTTTAAAAAACCAAGCTCTTAAAAAATCACCTTTTAGATACTAACCCTAGATAGGCACTCGTATCGACATTCAGACATTCATTTTTTACAACTCTTCGTCTCTTTCTTAAAAGTGATAACTAAACCAAGAAGAAGCTCTCATTTGAAAGCATTCGGGAAAGAATTTTGAAACGTTTTTCTTTTTCCAATTAGTTAAGTTGGTATGTTTTATGTGATTGACATAGAAAAGCCTGACAAAGCACGAAGCCTGTGCAAAGCCTGATTGAGATGTTTAAAGCCTGACGCGTCAGGCGAAAACCTGACGGATGGTAAGCCTATTTGGGGGTGTTTTTCAGCTTGTGGATTTGGCCCAATTTTTTGGATAAGGGATAAGATGTGGGCTGTAGACTACGTACGCATCCTAAATACTGTAATGTTGTCATTTGCCGATGAGGACATGCCGGTTAAATGGGAGTTCATGCAGGATAACGATCCCAAGCACTCCTCAAAGTTGGTTAAAGAATTCTGTCGACAAAATAAAATAAATGTTATGGAGTGGAACGACCAAGTACTAGAAGATTATTAAACAGCTTCACCGTTAAGTAGCTTATTTCCAAAAAAAGAATGTACCATAATATTTTGTTTCTATTATTTTTTCCAGGCTGAAATCATCTTTACCAATTATTCTTGTGTTTTTTCACCATTTCACCAGTCATAACAACATAAGTCTAAAATCTGAGTTTTGAGATAAATGCATTTTAAGTTTAAAAAAAATCCTCCAAATCCAGTTTTATTAAATACGTACATATATATTGGGATACAATTTTTTTTTAAATAATAACATTTACACGAATATAATAAAAAAATTAATTTTTGAGCTTGTTTATATTTTTTTAGTGAGATATGCTGTTTTGACCAAACTGTTTTTCGTTCAAGAAAACGATTATTTCGAGTTGTGTCCTTAAAACCAATATTGAAATAAGTTGTAAAACAAGATTTTTTATTAGGAAACGCATTTATTTAACTTTATTAACAAAATAAAATAAGAAAAAAACTTGAAAAATATATTATTAAAAATCAGAAATGAATAACGAACTAAAACACCCAAATTAATAAACATGGACTAGAGAAGTTTTAGGTGTTTTTTATGGAGTAAGTGCAAAAAAATTTTATTAATAAAACAGAATCTCTGCTATTTGACATTTACAAACTTGTTCTTCGCTAAACCATCGAAGACGCTGGTTTAGTGAAGGAATAAAATTGACATTAAGAAAAAATTTTACATGGGCAGAATAAAATCAAATGCACGACTAGATCGTAGCAACTTGCTCTTTTAGCTTAGAATATTAATATATATAAACATTGACGCTGATAGTAGTCTAGTTATCCTATGCAGATTTAAATAGAATAATGAATTGGCGATTGGATGATTCAAGGAATAGTTACATAGGTGCCTACCTAGAAGTACATATTTAAATAGATTTTGGATTTTAATTATGTAAGTTAGGACAATAATATGTAGCTGCATACATAGATGGAACCTTGATATTGTAAATGATGTACATATAATAAGGGCTGGCTATTTAATCCCGCGTAACTAAATTCCGCGTAACGAAATCCCACGCCATAAAATCCCGCGCAACGATATCCTGCCGATTTACTACCTTTCTTGATACAAAGCGACGGCGCTGTATTAAATTTTCATTCTCCGTACGATTTTGTTATTTTGGCCAATCAAATCAAAACTCCTCCCCTTTTGCATTTTTAGAAGACGGCTCTTTTTCAGAATTTTACTACTTTTAGTTTTAGTGGCTCGAAAGAGTGAGAATCACGGAGATCGAAGGAAAAAAAATGTATAAAATGAGGATTGATACCGGAAATTCTTCAGGTCTTTTTAGAACTCGGTAGAGGCAAGACCTCAATAAGAGATAAAAAATATATTTCAAATGGTCGGTGGGTGGTTGGTTGGCTGGTAGGTAAGTAGGTAGGTATGATTTATGGGCGGTGGGTATGGTGGGTGGGCGGATTACGTCCACTGCTGCAAAGTTACTTTTGCTCAAGATTTTTTTATTGGACGGAGAATTTTATTGTTTCTGTAAAAAAAAAATCGTCGTCTAATAAAAGTACTTAAGCAGGTCAATTAGCCGATTTTGTTGCCCTAGATGGAGGCCTAGGGCAACTTTTCTTATAAAGCTCTTTTCAAAACTTTAAATTTATTTCGAAAAAAATGTTTATCTTTAAACTCAATTTGCGGGCAAACTAAGCGTCCTAGAGGCATGAAAGTGTACACACTTTGAACTCTTTTGCGGCTAAACCGTTTGTCCTAGCGACGTAAAAATTTCATATTCGTGATCTATTGAGTGTCACCTTTCAATCGGCCAATCTTTAAACTCGATTAAACTCGTCATAAAGCATTGAAAATTAACACTTTTTTCTCTTTAAACTCGAAATAAAATTTTTCCTGCAAAAAGCACAACGCGTAAGGGGGGCATGCTGCCCCCCTGCCTGGGCCAATTATAATATTTGGGGTGGGTTCATTTTGGGTGTATGCAAAGCTTTTTGGAATTAAACATTTTTTTTTGACTTAAAGAAACTGCATAAGGGTTCACCGATCAGTTTTCAAAATCGACATATTTTTTTTTAAACTCGATTTACGGCTAACTAAGCATCCTAGATAATTAAAACTGTCTGAAATCATTTAATATCTCTTTGTGATTGTTTGGTCGACCTGAAAAGTACGGATTGAGATACGTAAAAGTAAAGTTGGTAAAAAAGTATTTTTTCCATAACTTTACAAAAAATATATTTTCGTAGCCCAACAATAATAGCCAACAATTATTGATAATTCACGAAAAAAACATGGCAGGCATCTGTTGATTCTCATGGTAACTTTACTTGAAGTTCTTTTCATTAGCAAACAAAAACACGGCGCAAATACTTTTGCTTAAATACTTCTGTATTCGAGGAGGAATTTCATTCGCTCTGTAAAAAAATTCGTCGTCTACTAAAAGTACTTAAGCAGGCCAATTGGTCGATTTTTTGCACTAGATGGATGGAACTTAAAATTTTCTTCAAAGAAATATAATTATTTAAAAGAAATCGAAAAAGAAGGTTGGTAAAAAAAAGTTTTTTTTCCAAAACTTAAAAAAAAAAAAAATTTCTAATACTTAAAATATATATTTATTTTTCAAAAGTACCAAATAGTATTTTCCAAAAAAGTATTGGAAATCCCGTCAAATAGTAGCGAAAAAACTCAATATGTCTGTACGTGTGTAATTTCAAAAAATTCAATTTAAATCGGCGGGATTTAATTACGCGGCATTTAGTGGCGCGGGATTAAATTACGTTCCCATATAATAATGCATATAACTTTATAATTTAGGTGCAATATATGTACATACGATTCATAAGATTACTTATACATAACGGAACATCCTGTATATAAATATACATAGTATATACATACATGTATTTTATTTTATTTTAAGAACACACAGTTTTTTTATCAAAATTCTTGGAGCTGTTTTTGAGAAATAAATTTTTTTTAACGGTTTTTTAACATTTGTATGGAAGGTATACCGTTGTGTTTTGTTTTGTTTTAGGAAAATAGTTTTTTGAACTATTGAAGATAATGTTTTAAAACCTACTAAATAACACTACACATTAGTGTTTAAACTTTTTAGAAATTTCTTCATAAAAAAAATTCAAAACAATCAAATGAACCCTTTTCCAGAAAATCGAAAACCAAAAAAAGGGATCTACTAGAGGTACCAAAAATAACCATTTATTTCACAAAAAAAGATTATAAAATAATACTATTTGCTTCCCTTTATTAATGAACTGATTTTTTAAATAAAAATGGTTGCAGCCGTTTTTGAAAAAAATAAGGTTTTTCTTTTTGACAAAAAAAAATGTATGGCAGGTACCGTTATTTTTCATTTAAAAAAAAATGAAAAAAAAACGTCTGTCGTACGGAAAAAACAATATGTATACCAAGTTTGAAGCAAATTCATCCAACCGTTAAGGCTGTATACTCAAGGACAGAGAGACATACGCGACCCAATATTTTGCTGTTCTCTATCATCTTAATGTTTAGTTTGATCAAAACATCGAGTTTGATTTTATTTACGAATCCATAACTTGCCATATTCATAGTACATACACTGCCCGACAACCGATTAGCGCCCCTTCTAATCTTTATGTTTAAATGCATATAACTCGGAACTCTGAATATGTATTGTGTTCAATCTTTTTCTTTGTCATGCTCCTTTATTTGCCCTCGCTCTAAAAAATAACTTGAGTTCTGGAAATTAACCGTTGATTTGTTTTGCTTTGTTCCCTCAAATAAGACAAAAATTAATGTATTTTTTTTGCGACAGCCGATTAGCGCCTCTACGCTTAACTATTAATTTTTGCGCGTAAGTTGTGGTATTTTTCTTGTTTAAGTTAACAGTGGTTTATTTTAATAATTTTCAATTAAATTTAGTAAATATGGGAAAAGCAAAAGCATTAAATGAGTCCGAAAAGGCCAAACTAAGGGCTTATAGTGAGTGTGGCCAATCAATCCATCAAATTTCAACAAAAATTACACAATGAGCATAACTATGGAAAGAACATGAAAGGCCGGCCATCTTCTGTGATTTTAGCAGCTGACAAGCGCATTATTTTGAGGCAAGCGTCCAATTCGCACGACTCTGCAGCCAAAATTAAAGAAAAGACCGGTGTAAAAGCATGCGTGCGGACTGTGCAACGAATTATTTCTAATGCTGAACATTTAAAACGTCTTAAAATAAAAAAAAAACCGCCTCTTAACCAACTTCGAAAGACTCAACGCCTCGATTTCTGCAGGGCTCATATGACCTGGGCGAAGGAGTGGAGACTTGTAGTCTTTTCAGACGAAAAAAAAATTAATTTAGAGGGTCCAGATGGCTATGCTTTCTACTTTCATGACCTTCGAAAGGAAGAGCACACCTTAGATCGACTGCATAGCCGTGCTGGTGGTGTCATGGCTCTGCAGCCAAAATTAAAGAAAAGACCGGTGTAAAAGCATGCGTGCGGACTGTGCAACGAATTATTTCTAATGCTGAACATTTAAAACGTCTTAAAATAAAAAAAAAAACGCCTCTTAACCAACTTCGAAAGACTCAACGCCTCGATTTCTGCAGGGCTCATATGACCTGGGCGAAGGAGTGGAGACTTGTAGTCTTTTCAGACGAAAAAAAAATTAATTTAGAGGGTCCAGATGGCTATGCTTTCTACTTTCATGACCTTCGAAAGGAAGAGCACACCTTAGATCGACTGCATAGCCGTGCTGGTGGTGTCATGGTATGGGGAGCCATTACTTACTATGGCACAATTGAATTGCAATTTCTCATTCCTCGTATGAATGCCACAGCATATAATGGTGTGTTAAAAAAAGCTTTTCCTGCAATCAAGGATATTTTCGGACCCTTGGAATGGAAGTTCCAGCAGGATAACGCCCCTATCCACACCTCCAAGCTCGTAAAGTCTTAAATTGAGCTTCAAAAAGTCCCCTTGCTAACCTGGGCCCCATATTCGCCCGACCTTAACATTATAGAAAATGTTTGGGGATGGTTAGCACGCAAAGTATACGAGTCTGGACGGTAATATCCAACTAATCGGAACCCATTGAAGGAATAAAAAGTGCATGGGAGACTATTTCACTGGATTATACAAAGAAATTATATGACTCCTTACCCAACAGGATGTACGAGGTCATAGTCAACCGTGGATGCACAACTCATTATTAATTCTTTTACAAATAAGTTGTATATTTATCAAATCAAAATTTAAAAAATATTTGTGGATAGTTTCTGTCCATTATCTTATGTTATTCGGCATTTTCAAGTGGGGGTTCTAATCAAATGTCCGAAAAAAAATTGGATTTTTCATATTATATTCTTTAAAATTCTGTTAAAAGGTTATTAATTCAGTTACCACCTTAACTTTAATTTCTTTTCGACTATAATATTATAAGCTTTCATAGGTAAAAAATTAATTTCAAACGTTTTATTTTATTGGCTGATATTAAGCTCCAAAGATAAAAAGCATAGGGGGCGCTAATCGGTTGTCGGGCAGTGTATATATAGAAAGTAAAAAGTGAAGAAACTGAGTTATGTTGTTTTGACCACACGCTGATTTAAATTTAAAAATTTTTGTTTGGTCAAAACAGCACAAGTTCAGTTATCAAACATTATTTTAAAAAACGGAGTTAAGTGTGGTTAGGACCATTGAATATCTTTGGAACCAGTTTTCTTAGTTATGCTATTAAGATTAAACGAAAATAGATTTTTTTTAAATAATTCTGCATACTTAACTCATTTTCGAAAAAAAATTTACTTATGCTGTTATGACCAGACACCATAGATATATTACTGAAAATTAATCTGTGCATTTATAATTTTCGTACTCTTCCGGATAAACTTTTTATTTTGAATAAAAGACGGAGGAGAATCTTGTTTCTATTATTTTTTCCATCACTGTATATTAGCCGTGTCCTCGTTACTATCAAGTACAGCAAAGTAAAAAATTTACAAGGAAAACAATAATAAGAACTTACTGGGAATTACTTTTTCTTTTCATCCGAAGTATAATTGAGTTCCGATAATTAGTAAGTCTATTCAATCATAGAGGGCATTGAAGTGATTATGTTTGTATTTCTTTTTTCCTTGTATTTTTTTATTCTTTTTGAGAGAAAAAAAAAACACAGATGTGAAAATCCCTCCATATTAAAATAAATAAAATCGTTTCGTGAAAATGTTTTACTTTGCTGTACTTGCTAGTCACGAGAACACGACTATATATATTTTATACTTTGTTTCAATAATACTTTATATCTCATAATAAAATCAAATAAATAAAAATTATTTATCATTGTTTAATATATCCAAAATACGATTGGCTTTTATTTCTAATAAAGCCATTATAATTTCTTGTTCTTTTTTTCTTCATTTAATATTATATATGTATGTATATACGGACGTGACTCGAGACATGACAACAGTGTGACAGAAAAGTAGAGTTTATGCGTCCCCGTAGTGTTTCGACTTTCTGAAATTAGTTGTTTGCTTTAACTATCCCCAACCGCGTGAAGCGCTGGGAATATTCAACACTTTTAAGGGCGAACAACTGTTATAAAACTGTTATAACTGGTATAAATTAGAATTTCTCTAGTCCCTTCCATTTATATATAAAAAACGACATATGTAAGACGACACCATGAAAAGAAAACAACTTTCTGTGCATTTTTCTATATTAGTAATGTAAGATTTGATTAATAATATACATACAAAAAGACAAACACATTTTTCTTTCACCACTCTGCAATAATCGACAGTAGTGAAATAAATTTGCGCATTACCATTTCCGGCAAATAAATACTCAGCAAATTAACCCACTCTCCTATTAAATGTTGAATTTGAAGAAACAGGCATAAGTTACGTGTTCATCTAACGTAAAAAAAAATAACCATGAAAACACAAGAATGGGTTTGTTCCTTTGTGAGTCTTCGTTTTCCTTGGAGATTAAAGAACGATGCCGCTTTGTAAAAATATTATAAATAGTATAACTGTAATGCCACCACCCCATTTACATACCTACATACATTTTTCGCCAAAACGTTGTTGCAGCAGTTCAAGTTTAATTAATTAAATGAAATTAAAGTCAAATTTAAACACGCTTACATAATACATAATGTACATATGTATGTGTGTACATATGTATACACAAATATAGTTTAGTAATTTTTTTTTCCTGTACAGGTACAACATTCATTAATTGGTGGTATCAAAGTTGTTTTTAAATTATAATTTTTTTTTCTGCATCAAGGTCCAATAATTGAAGAAAAACATTAGTTCCATAGAATAATATCAATAAGATGACGTTGATGGAACTCTTACACAAAATGGGGTAAACCCAGAAACTGAGCCTATACTTCATATAAATTAATTAAAAATAAGAAAAAAAAAATAAGAAATTACAAAAGTAGCTCGTTAGAAACTTTACATTACTATAAAAGTCATACATGTAGATACATAGTATGTTGGTACAATAGTGCTCACTAAACAATAATTTACTCAAGTCTTTAAGAAAATAATAATATGAATCTACATTACATACCTATATGTAGGTATGTAGTAATAAATAAACAATTTTCACTACAGAAACTGATAAATTGCACGCAGAGTTAAAAAATTAAAATTGTTTAAATAAATAACAAATTCACAATCACCACAATAAAACACATAACTAATTCACACAATTTGCTCACTTTTGCTTCGTTTAAATTCTGACAACTTAGTAAAGTACTTTATATGCACAGATATGTGAGAAAATTTAAATCGATTAATTGGACAGTTTCAACTAAAACAAACAGATGTTAGGTACCTACATATATAATCTTTTTAATTCCGCCAGCTAAATAGTACTATTTCGAATAAAATTATAGATATGTATTACTTGGCATTTCTTTTTCAGATAAACTTGAATGTCATCTCATAACTTTACATACTTTTACTTGCTCTTTAAGTTTGTGTGTCGTCTCATTTTAAGAAGTTATGTTTAAAAATGTATGTTTCATTATTGTTTGTTTGTAGATAGGTATAGATATTAAAACTCTAGTGGTGTGGCATAACTATATAATGCTCGCTCAGTTAAGCAGAAAAAAAAGAATATAAATAAATTACTATATTAGATTACACTTTACATAAATTACAACATGCGTTTAACAGAAAACAGGTACAATAACACTTGCTAAGAAAAAGAGCTGATACTAAAATAACCTCGTGTCATTGTTTTCCGATTGCAAATTTCAAAAAGCTTTTCACTATGAAGATAAAGTTCCGAAAGAAAAAAGCTCATGCAAACCTCATTCCTCTCAAGTCGCATATTATTTAAAAATATGACTTTGTTTATCATATACAGATACCTATACCTACGAATAGGCAATCCGAATTCGAATCTAAATCGGAATAAACATCAATTTAATTATTGTTTTAATTTTATATAAAATGCTTGCATAGGAATTTATAAGAACAAACCCCTTTAAAAGCCTATGAACTCTTTTATTAAGATCCTGGGGTGATATTTTGCCGAAATGCATGTTATATGTAATCGTAGTCGTAATATGAAAACAAAAAAAATGTTATGCCGGCCATATTTTTTGAGTTATACTATTGATTTTTAGTTGGAGGTGTGACGACTGACGACTGAATTGTTCGGCCTATCTACACTCCACTCAGTTCAGATTTTAAACACCACCTGTATTCGTTCTCTTCGCAGAGCAACGTTTCCGTTTGAAAGACGTTTTATTTTTGTGTAATGTCTTGTCACTCAGTGTTTAACAGATTGACTTTTATATCGATGAGGTTCTTATCTGGAGCTAAAGTTTCTCAAAGAAGTAAAATAAAGCTTTCTTCTTTACATGTTTGTAGAGATTTTTTTTTTTTTTATCAAGTCTAAAAGTTATTTAGCTTGATTGAAGCTTGGAGCTAGATAATAATAGTACCTACATACCTGTTAGGTATTTGGCGTAATATGTTAATTAGATAATTCATATGAGTCGATGTTGTTAAGTTATATAAGTTTTATGTTTTGTTATAGGAGTTGTTTCACTTTTGGTCAATAAGCGAAATATTTATGTAATTTAAAAAGAAAAAAAAACTTATGATTGAGTTGAATAATGGTGAGTACTCGTTTAGAAATTTCTGAGCTTATTTTTTTTTGGAAAAAAATACTTTTGGCAAACAACAAGAACCAATTAGACTTATTTTCAACAAACATAGGAAGACATATTTTTTTAAAGCTATTCCCAATTAACAAAATCTATCACACCAAAAATGTAATGTTAAAAATGTACCTAAGTTCTTCTTTATACAAAAAACTTTGCGTAACAAGTCAGTCGTGAAAAGTAGCGAGTTCTTAAAGTACGCCAAGTTCTAAGATTATTAATGTTAAATATCAAATATTTTGAGTAGAGTAATAGAGAAGAACCTCAAAATTATCAAAGAAATCTGTTATTTAATGATTACTGACTTAAATTGTGTTTTTTTTTTACTAGGCAAATGGCAAGTTTTCTTTTATTACCTAAATTACTCAATTTAGAAAAGAAAAATTGCCAAGTAAATCAACACAATTAAGGTCAATAATTATAAAAAGATAGCTCTGATAATTTTGAGGTAAAAAGTGGGTTGATAAACGCCCCTGCATGAAAAATTTCATAATTTTTACCTGAAAACTGACCGCTCTACCAAATTTCATAATCCTGCACGGAAGTGTTCTCAATATATTTAATATTAATACTGTGAAATGGGTGATTGACACACCCACTGAATGCAAGTCTCAAATTTTTAATTTTTCCTTTGTTTGCATGCCAAGTCCTATCGCTCTACCAAATTTCATCATTCTACGACAATCAGAAGTTCTGTACATAGTTGATATCAATTCTGAGAAAATGGGGGTGACACGTCCCTGAATGGATAATTTAAAATTTTCCAATATCTCCTTTGTATTGACCAAATGATCTAACTTCTACCAAATTTTATTATTCTGCAACAATCCGAAGTGATCCATATAATTAATAATAATTCTGAGAAAATGGGCGGAAGCCACGCCTTTGCATTTTAAATATCAAATTTAAAATGTAGCCTTTGTTTGCAGCTCAAGTCCTAACGTTCTACCAAATTTCATCATTCTACGACATATAATTCATATCATTTCTACGAAAATAGGCGGATGCCACGCCCTCTGAATGTAAAATTCCAAAATTTAAAATTTTGCATTTGCTTGCACTTTTATCCCTAGCGTTCTACTAAATTTCATTAACGACAATCAGATGCGCTCCTTATAATTGGTATCAATTCTATGCAAATGGCCGGGTGCCACACCCATGGATGTAAAATATCAACTTTTAAGATTTTGTCTTAACCTGCACTTGAAGCCCTACCGATGTACCAAATTTCATTATTCCACGACAATTAGAAGTGCTCCAAATAATTTATACCAATTCTATGAAAAATGGGCGGCTGCCACGCCCCCTGAATGAAAATTTTCAAATTTAAAGTTTTACCTTTGCTTGCACTTTAAGCTCTACCTCTATGTTAAACTTCATCATTCTACGACAATCAGAAGTGCTTCAAATAATTTATATCAATTCAATGCAAATGGGCGGGTACCACGCCTCTGAATGAAAAATCTTTTATTTTCGATTTTTTCCTTTTTTGTGCGAAATTACAAGATCCTTCGATGTGGGGAAGTGCTCAATAATTTTGATGATCTGTGAGTGAGTGAGACATTCAGTCAGTCAGTTACGGCTTTTGCGATTTTTGCAGACTTGTATCTCGGGAACCAATAATGCTAAAGAATTGAAATTAGGTGAGCTTAGCAAATGCTGCAAGTTTGAAGTTTTTGAGTTTTAGGCACTGAAATTAGAGAGAGGTCGAAAATCGCCTGCGTTTGATTCTGTAAAAAGGGAGTAGAGAAAATAATGACCACCCACACCTCATTGACAAAAAGTTTGAAAATAGAAATAAGACGACGAATAACAATATAGGAATATTAAACAAATACTTGAATAAAAACTAAGTGACGATATTAGAAAATTTAAATTGGTCTCCAATTTTACTTATAATAACGTATGATCTGGAAATGTTGGGATTGTCCGCCTTCAGAAGGACGTGATCGAATTAAAAGATAGTCAAGCTTCTGGATCTGATTCGCAAAGCAAACAAAAAAGAATTTTTTTGGCAGGTGACCAATCAGAAACCAGAAGCTTGACTAGCTTTCAAGTCCACTACGAATTTCTGAACGTGGCTATTGACAACAAACTCTCAATGATCTGTCATTCTAAAATTGAACGAAAGCTGTTAAACATATAAAAAATACAAAGAATCAACTTAATTCAAAGAATATAGCAATTAATTAAACTCCTTTTAATTTTTATAAATGTTATTTTGTATCTATCAATTTATCAGTTAATAAAAGCTTATGTAATATTCGTAATCATAATAATTTAATTTTTCACACCGAAAAAAATAGTTTTTTTTTCTTATGAATCTATAAACTAAGCTCTTGAAATTGAAGTTTTATGAAATATCAGAAATTCCACCAAAAATAAATACACACTCCATCTCTACATACATATGTTAATATTTCTAATTCAAAATTTGTTTGTAGCATGATGATTGTCACATCTTTTTATTATTTTCTTTTTTAACTAAAAATTTGAAAATACAGCTTAGCAATTTAAATGATAAGAACTGTTAACCTAAAAAAGATTTTGTTTGCAAACTGCAACAAACCTTCTTGTCTCTAACAGCTGATTTGACGGCTCTTAAAACATTATCCTGGGGCTCGCCAATGCACAGTCAGTGCAAGTACCGAACAAACATCCAACACAGTACACTGGGACAAAAAAGTGTTGCATCGAAAGCTTCATTGCGAATCTAGTGCGAGTATCAAACAAGCCTAATACTAAGTGTGTTTTGTGTGCGAATAAAAATAATAATATAAAGAACGTCATAACCGCTCATCTATATAATTATGGTAAATTAATATCAGTTATAATATTTGCAATTCTGTTAACACCGCGAACTAAGAGGAATTGTTGTCATATTTTTAAATAAAATATATTTTTTTTTAAGTTTAAAACATTCTATACTTTGTATAAAAAAAAATGGAAAATTATTTTACTTATAATACATTTTACTACATAAAAATCCTCGAGCTTTTGACTTTTTTAATTTTTTTTTTCATTTCCCCTCCAGCCAGAATCTACCCAATAATTTTAACAAATAATGTCGAATTCCAAACAACTAACTATTTCAAATCGATTTTTTTGTAATAGGAACTTGCAAAAAATATTATACGAGTAAGGTCGATGAAATTTTCCTAAGAACGCAGTTTGTTTTCACAGCCAGCATAAATTCGATTTCGTTTAGAAATAATTCGATTGTGTTTAGAAAACAATCATTAAATGTTAACAATTACAACAACAACTACAAACACATCCAACGCCAACTTTTTTCAGTCTTTCCCCAAATTACACACAAAAATTAAAGAAACGAACCTATAGTATGCTAAGTTATTCGTCAATTTTTTGTCCATTACAGATATTTTATTAATACTAATTGCTATTAATGTTGATCAATTGTTATTATTAGGCGTTCTTCTTTTGTACGCTTTTCTTTATGTGAACTTAAAAAAATGTTCATGTAAAATAGCCGATATGTTTACGAACATGCAGGTAAAATTTTATGTTGGTGCTAAAGCTAAAAAAAAGACTAGAGAAATTCAAATTTATAACAGTTTGTCAAAAGTTGTAACGGTAAGTACTTAAATATAATATTAAATGCCACAAAATGCCTATGAACAAAAAAGAAAACATTTTTTTCTGTGTAACATGCTGGACATCCAAGGCAATTGACTAACAATTACGCCACAGGCAGGTATTTTATTTTTTTTTTCGATTTTTATTTTTATACATTTGAGTTTTTTTTTTCTTTTACTTACTTGACTTACTTGACCAATTTTAAATAGACATCCCAACAGAGCTAAAAATGAATACACATTGATTAATAAAATGCATGAATCAAAGAAAACAAGATTACGACACTTCTTTGTTTTTCTTATTTTATTGACGGCCCCAGAGATCAAAAATCTGCAGTGTTGTTGTTTGTGGATTATTAGATTTTGATCTCTGGTGACGTCAGTAAAATAAGAAAAACAAAGAAGTGTTGTAATCTTGTTTTCTTTTATTCATGAATACAATGCTTCGTAATAATAAAATATGGTTAATATCGGAGACTTGATGCATGCTTGTTCTATTGCTTTTGAATATGGATAGATTAACATTTTTTTTTAAATTTAAGTACATAATTCTTACTTTCGCAACTAAATTACTTATAAATTCTTATAAATACCCTAAGAACAAAGTTCAAACCTGAGTTTGCATATGTATATTTATAAACTATGGTTTTTTCCTATGGGTTTTGACAGCAAAATGTGAAAATTTGTAAAAATTCGTACGAATTTTAACGTTACAATACATACCTACTATGTTTCTTGGGCAATAACTATAAACTAAATCTTGATATACTCTTAAAAATCAATAAACATACTCTTAAAAATATGTAATGTACTGAACTATTTTACAAAATTCATAGGAACCACTCTAAAGAATTATGTAAGTTACATGTTTTCGACAAACAAATTTAAATTATTTTGTAATTTCTTTTGAGTTAATTAAAAAAAAAACGAGAAAATGAATTTAAATGTAAAGTCAATACATCATACGAAAATAAATTTGTTCAAATATTTCTGTAAGTTGAAAATAATAAATCCTCGCTTAGACAATCTACCGAATCAATCCACAATGGTCCAGCAGATGTGTTTACTTTCAAACTTGACCCGGTAGAGCTTCATATGCTGGAATAGTGGTAAGGTCTAGTAGTTTGTGACAAAGTGACTGGGTTCAAACGTGTTTGTTGGCTGACGAGGTGATTTATTTGAATGGAATAAAAATAAGGAGAGAGTGATATGATAAACAATGTTTTTCGATTTGTTTTCCGGTGCAAAAACAAATAACAAAGACCGTTTACCAAGCTATCGACGACGTTCTTTTTCTTCACTGCTAGTATTGCCCGTTCACAATTCCTTCAAGATTTTAAAAATTTTTTACAATGTCGGTGAACCTTTTACTTTGGTGATGAGTTTCTCCTTCGACGTTGTTAACTCGCAAAAATTTATCGCGAATAATATCAATCAGGTCGAGACATCAACAGAAATTTGGCCATTGCCAACTGCCAGCAGTTGTCTTGAGAATTCAGCAGCCGATGGGTCGTTATGCAATACCACTCTCATATTTATGGTCAATTTCAACTTCTTGACATGCCGGCACAAAGCGACAATTTCAAGCATGCATTAAATTCATCGGCAGCAGAAGATTTCGGGATGACGGGAAGCGTTTGACGAAAATCTCCCCTAAGCAATATAATATCCCCACCAAATCATCTCGAAACACCTTGTAAGCTTTTATTGTTAGGTCAACTGTCCAAAAAATGATTTGGCATTCTCGCATCAATTTTGCTGCCGCCGAATCCTTGGTCATTGTACATTATTGGCTTGTCAACCGTGAGAAAACTCATCTCCAGCTTCAAAGCGGAATGTGCAATTCGACCGCCTTCAAACAGTGTGACAGCAATGCCATAGGTGCCATAGGATTCAACAGCCAATGAAAGAGATCTTGGCCGAATTGTTGCTAGAATCAACTAAATGACGATTGTTTTGCATGTATCACCGGGGGCATCGAGAAAGTAAATGCAATTGAATCGTACTCCAAAGCTGCAGGATTGAAGTCTTACATTTACAACTTTTCTTCTTCTAATATATTTTTGTCGAATTGTGGTGGCGATTGTGTAGTTTGAAGCTGTGCATTATGGACACGTCTCCATTTATTTCTTCTGAACGTACCTCTTGCGTTTGATTATCATGGACATTCTGATTAATTATTATTGCAAGACGTGTAGGTCGTCCAAGGTTAGATCAGAATCAGTGTAATTATACGCAAAACTCGAATCAATTTCAGCAAGAAAAATAGCACATTTTCTGAATAGAAAATTATAATGTGAAAAGGTAACCTGTCAAATCGCTCACAGCCTAAGTCGATATAGAACGCAATCTATCGCTTTGTGGCATTGATCGCAGCACAGCGTCATGAGTTTTACAATTAACCCAAATTTTCCAAGCTTCACAACGAATTTTCCACCTTTAAGTCGTCCAAAAGATCCAAGGACCATTCTAGATAGTTCGACAAAACAAAATATCAAAATCCATTTAATGGGAATCAAATGCTGTAGATGTGTGCGTGCATACATGCGGCAACAGAGAGAAACCAAAATAAAGTGCGTGTATACAAACAAAACACATTATTTATACTAATAAAGCAATAGCATTTTTGGTCATAACTCCGGTTCAAAACATCATCGGACAGTAAACAGATTTCTTATATGCACTCTGCCAGCATGTCCTAAGATCTCCTGAAAATTTTATTCATATCGATCGAGCTCACAAAGAGAAGATAGCGCACAAACATAATTTGGATTGTTCTTTATATATAAGAATTATTATTAAATACGAGTATTATACAAATATTTTTTAAAACTTTTATAACTTACTTTTTGTCGTACGGCTTTATTATTGACTCTTTCAAAAATTCATATTAGGAATGATAGTTTTGTCATTTTAAACTTGAAATCTGTTTTTAAATTATGAGTCCATACTTGTGACGAAATTGCAATTAATAAGTTACATTGAACTATTTTTGATTTGAACCGATTCATCTGAGAGTACCTCAAGGGTCTATATTAGGACCACTACTTTCCAACTACTACATCAAGGATATGAACAGACCTATCAAAAAACGCCAACTTGTTCTGTTTGCAATTATGTTTGTTGAAGGTAAAACAAACCAGGAGTGTGAACGAATTATAAATGAAGACCTTAAAACTTTGAATATATAGCCTAAGGCTAATAAACTAAACCTAAATGTGTCAAAAACTAATGTATGGTTTTAAATGATAAAGTTTATGTTTAGGTAACAATTGATCAAGAAACAATAACAATACCTATTGGAAATAAAATATTTAGGTGTTATTTACCTTTATTGCTATAGTCGAGAATAGAGAATAGAATTTGCCACGTGATAAACAAATTTTCACAAAATAGTTAAGAAAAAATTTTAAGGAACCAAACAACGACCGAACTGTCCTTAATTTAATTGCGAATTTATGCAGTTTCTTACTTAGGAAAAAACTTTAAACTAAATAAATTTTAAAACTCTTACAAACACCGAACGTTCACTGATTTCAATTGCATTAAAATTTATTTGTCAAAATATCAGTTGTTGTAGTGTATCTCATGTGGAATCTAATAGCGAGTTTCATTCCAACAAAAAGAGCAAATCCAGATCAAATCTTATAACGAAAGATCTGATCTGTGATGGATTGGCATATTTTATTTGAATGCACACATACATGTAAAACGTCTTTTATGGCAAACATTGAATGGAAAATATTTTTTAATTTGTGAAATTGTGCCAGTCCGTTAAAAATTAAAAAAATAATGGATGAACAAGTTAATAATTTAAATTTTATAAATTCAGTGGAGTTTTTGATTGCTTCATCTTCGTCTTCATCATCTGATGATGAAGATATGTTGTTTTTTTTTTCAGAAATGTGTGTGTCAGTCATTGACCATACTACAATTAAATCTGGACACTAAGTCTTATTGAAAAGATCACATCTCGATTTTGGGAGGAGATCTTTGAAATTTGAATGAAACTCGCTATAAGAGCCTGGCGTTTAAGTTACGCAATACTGATTTAATAGCGACACGACTACAAAAACGACAATTGTCGATTAAGTGAAACGACTATCGTAATAACGGTGATTATTTATTATGAATTGAGTTTTGAATCTCATGTGCAATATGTACATATTTCAAAAACAGTTTCAAAAAAGTAGACTTCATATACGAAGAATACGAAATAGAGTAAGCACCGTTACTGCTATAATTTTTTATAATATAATTATTAAACCACATTTTGATTTTTGTTCTACAATCTTAGAATACATATATTTGATAAATTAGAGTTCAATGAGCAATCTGCAAAATGAAGCAATACGTTCAATACGTAGTAGATATAATCCTATAGTAGTTATGTTAAATATATTAATGTGCACGACTGTTAAACATTGTATTAAATGTAATGTTTTATTCCTTATTTTCAAATAAAAAAAATAACTGACTACCACCATACTTGTCGTAAGGGATGTTCAACCGTATTTGTTAAGAAATGGAGATAATTTAAGACTGCATTTAAGATCTTAAAATAGTTTAATGCATGAAGCATATAAAATTTTTAATGATTTACCAAATTCTGTAAAACTATTGAGTTATGTATGTATTCTTTGTAAATAACACAAATTTTATGTATATACATCATCATTATATTTATTGTAAATTATAAATAAGAAATTTACGCTAAATAAATACTTTCAAACAAAATAATAATGTTTCACTCTGTGACAGTTAAATTGGTTCACATGAACAATTAGCTGTTTTTTTATCCTCGATTTTCTGACAATAATTTTAAAACCAAACATATGTATCGAAAATCGAACAAGTGCTCTATACTGGCATGTAATTTTGGTTCAATATGTAAATCAAGTACTTTTTTTAATGACCTTACCTAAAAACAAATTAGTATCTTATTGCCTTTCTTTTTTCAAATTTCTTCTAAGAAAATAGAATTGTTCGCTAGGTTTAAAAAACTATTTATAGGGACCTTAAAGTTTAACATTATTCTGGATGGTTTCTAGATTTTATAGTCTAATAAGAATCGAATTTGACTTCTAAGTCTGCAATAGTTCTGGACCCTTGCTTTCTATAAGATTTAAAAATATTTATCAGATAAAATATAATTTACAATGAGCCCTAGCGAGGTAACCGTCGGAGCGGAGAATTCTCCGAAATCGTCCGATTCGGAAAATAATTGCTTCGAGGTAATCTTCCCAACAGCTATGCGGAACATTTCTCCGAGAAAGCGGAAAATGTTCCGTTCCGACAGTTACCTCGATAGGGCAGAATATGTGAGAAAACTATCACGCTTGTTCGCCTCACCATTCAAAAAATCATTGAAAATAACAAGTAGGTATACCTATGACATGATTGGGTCTTTTTAAAGTGGTTTGATTGAAACCAAGTCAAATTAGCTACTGTAATTTTATGATCGGTATTGAGACCAACCGACAAAATTGATCCGAAACTGTTTTGTATTTTTTTATGGATAAGTTTACAATTCCGAAAAAAATATAATATTGCATGCAAAAAGTGCTCTTCCATTTCCAGTCCTTCAGTTTGAGTGTAAATTAAGACGGGTTGCTGTTTCCCCAAGCTAGGTCTTAAAAACTGAACAATTACATACAAAAATATTATACTTAACGGTTTCTTCGTTGAGTTTATATAGATTCGAGTTTTGTTTGGATATTTCCAACTCTCTAAGGGAAAAACTAAAAAAATAACATTTTTATCCTAACGAAAATATGTAGGTCCTTATAAATAGATAGAATGATGTATTCCTTTAAATAAAGGACTAGGCTAGGTGAATGCCAACAGTGTGAAAGAAAAGTAGAGTTTTTGGGGACCCATAGGGTTAAAAGGGCATTCTACTTCCGAAAATTTGTCGTTTGCTTTAGCAGACCCCAATATTTAACAATAATATTTAACAATTTTAAGGGAGAACAACTGTTATAAAACTGAAATTGCCATTTCATTACACTCGTCCTTAAATAAAATTAATTTAGATTAAATAAATTAATACATTTTTGGAAAAAATCCTCACAAGTTTTTTGTTTAACATTGAGTCATCCTCATTAAAAAAGGCACTCCTTATATACGCACATGTAGTTACTCCGTAACGGTCCAGTTCCAATCATGTAGTTTTATGGGCCTAAGCTAACTTTACAAAGAAAATAACCTTTGTAGAACGACCTAAAAAGAATTTCGAAATTAATTTAAAAAAAAATTAAGAAAAACACAAAAAAATTGCACATATATATGTAGTACTGCATGTGTATATGTGCAGCATATTTTAAAAGAACTCACATACCTATAATTATTAATAATTTATCAAGGTCAAGGTCAAGCAAGTCAAAAGATTGTCCAGTTACCTACAAAAAAATGTGGTACCTAGCTAGGTACTCTTTAAAAACAATAATATTTAATCCTTCTAAAAATATGGAATATATGTATGTAGGTATGTGTAATTAAAGTAACATTAGTTGTATGCAAATTTAATTTAAATCCACTCATTTGGATAAATTACAAACATTGTACTTAGATACAAAGCTAGATTTAAGTTCAAAATTAAAAAAAAAAAAGCTAGATTGCACAATGGCCTACGTGAATAATCGTCATCAACAATCGACCAAGCACTTCCATTTTGAAACGCCCTCATACAAAAAAAGAAACAAATAAAACAATAAAGGTATGTATAGAGATATCTCATAGTGTGTTTCAATAGCTTTACAAGATAAATATAAAATAAAATACCTACCTAGATCTTCTTAATTGGTATAAACTTAGTTTTATCTTCGACTATAAATCAATCTACATACCAGTAATATAAACACATCTACTTTGTTATATTTTCCAATATTGTCCAGAACATGAAAACTAAAAACACGACAATAATACTTCTATGAATTTAATAACTCAATATCCGCACAATTTGCACATTACTTTTGTTACATATGGACATTCATATATATAGAAGACTAAACGAAAAAAAAGCTAAGTGGGTATAAAATAAACTGATGCAATGCGTCACGATTAACTTAAAAATTTATCGCATAATGTAAACTTCTGTGTTTTTGAAGAACTTTTGAACAAGAAACATATGTCATTAAATAAGTAATGTTTTTAAGGAAATTTTCTGCACATACAAATCTATGTACCTATATAGGCATTAACTTATTAATTAGAAATGAAAAAAAGAAACAAACTCTACAACGAACACGAAACATGATAAAGGTATATATACATATATATATGAAGATGTACGAGATATTTAACTGAGCATATTTAATCACAGGAAACAGTAAGCAACTAGGTACATACATATATTATGTATGTAAAACACATTGTTCACAAATATTCGACCGATATGAAGGTTTAGAGTTGAATATTTTAATTTTAATAATTTTTTTCATTAAAAAGATTTCACTTTTATGTTGGTTTAAAGGTTTTGCACAATACGGCCATAAAAGCTAAAACGATTAGGTAGTGAAATCTTTTTAGCATGTTTCATTTTTTTTTCACCTCTGCACTTGATTTCTCGATTATTACATAAGATAACTTTAAGTTGCATATTATTGAACAAATAATAGATAGGTACATAAGCTAGACCAATTAAATCACGTGTAATTTTATATTTTTAGGTCGTGTCGTGAGCTATATAAAAAAGATGTCTGTTCATTCTTCATAATCCAATAAATAAATCCAAGGAACTTCACTTACTTTATTTAAAAATGCATATCTACCGAACTTTATTTGAGAAAAAGAAAACAATTAAGAAATTAGGTAGGTAATTTTGTTTTTTTAAATTTATGTTTCCAATTAGTTATTTACGAAGGTAGTAGGTAATGCCAATACTCACATTTTTTAAAACGGAATAAATATTATTTTAAAGCCAAACAGGTTCCTTTTTATTTAAATGAAAATATCATAGGTAGGTACATACGACATACCTACCTACTTTGTTCTATAAGTAAATGTTTATTGCAGGCTTAAACGTTCACCTCAATTGATGTAAGCATTAATAGCTAATGAGAACTTATTTTTCTTAAACAAACCCCGGAAAATACAAGCGATATAAAGGGACAAACTTGCCTTGTCCTCAAGAAATGAACGCGCGCCTATTAGATGCTATGGCGAATTAGGTAGGTAGGTACGTCTGTAATAACTAGTGTTGAGCTGCATGTCAATTTTATAAGACTCCACGTAAATGTATGTAGGTATGATTCAATAAATTTAATTTCAATCAGCACAAAATGGATTTCTTTTTTAAACAATATAACTAAATAACGAGAGGAGGAAGACGACGACTAAGTCAAGAGAGCGATAAGTGAATAAGTCGATGAGTCCCTGAGTTCTTTATTTTAATTTTTCGCAAAATCTTTATTTGAAAATCACAATCACAAGCTAACCACCGAAGAAAGAGTGAAATTATATAAAAATAGGTATAGATCGTCTGTTGTATACCATACCTAGTATTTTTTTTATTGAAGGTCCTTTTTGTTATGTTGTACCTAGGACGATATTTATGTACATATGTACCTATATTACATAGTTAATGTTTTTTTTTGTCTTTGATTTCGATTAAACAAGAGCACTTGATGAGATTAGAGACAGCACTGAGTATGTTGAGTAATCACCTATCACCATCACTTTGAGTTGTTCGAAAGCAAAGCACCAGCACCATAGAAGACTGACTGACTTTGCCTACATTGCTGTTTAACTAAGTGCCAGTGGATAACGTTTCAATCATGTTTTTTTTTTTGCCTTTTACAAGAATCGACCTACCTATCTACAGTTGGTGTTTGCACAATATATATTATTATACATGTACCTACACTACACAGTCCAAATCTAAACATATAACATATCGATACAGATAACTTTTAATGAAATATCAGATTTTCGTCAGCCTGTTGTGCACTAGCTATTTATACAAAATATAATACCAATTAAACTTTAACTCGCCTTTAAAATCGAATCGAACACCATGGAATTGTAAAAGATGCAGGATCACACATTTATTTCTTGTTTTTTTGATTAATAATTTGTGTGTTGTGTAAACTTTTTGATTTTATCTAAAGGTATCTCGTATCTATTTTAATAGAAGTGTTTTTACCGTTTTATGTGTGCCCGCCCGGCAAAAAATAATTTTATTCTGTCTTCTGTCAATTTCTACGAGATAGGAAGAGATGGGAACACAATTAGAAAATTATTTTATTTCTCTTATTAAAATATTGAGAAGATTAATATTTAAGAGTTATCTCTTGCATCTCACTTAGATCTTAGGAGCAGAGTGTAACTTTGCATTCACTTTTTCACTCTAACGAGTGTGTGTCGGCTTGCTTCGTTTGCATTTGGCTCAGCTGAGTTTTGTCTTGCGTTGTTTGAACAAAAGAGATAAGAATAGATATAGGTTAATATTTTGTGAAATAGGGACAGGGATGTTATCAATTTAAAAATGTGAGTAGAAAGGAGTAAATTCTGAACCCCAGGTAAATTTTCTTGGGGCGTATTTATTTAAAAATAAATAAATGGTTACTGCCTTATATATCATTTGTAAATGCATTATATTGTGCATAGAGAAAAAATATTTTATATTTCCTGTATGATATTGAGTTATAGTACCCCCTATCATAGAGAAAATATACTCATGCCTATTACTATGGTACATTTTCTCTAAGCACACACTACATTATTTGTTTTGATCTTTCTCAATTGTTGTGTTGTCAATTAATTTTTATTTTATGGCAGTGTACAGACAAAATAAATTAATTTTATTTAAAAATAAAAATATTGTTAAGAACTTCTTGGAAACAAATATTAAAAAAGTGCAAGTGGATTTGGGAACTGCCCCGCGACGGAATCAGTAAATAAAAACGAAATAATGATGTATTAACGAATTGAAGATTTGTTTTTTTTTTAGAGCTCACAAGCAACACACACTGTCACAAAATTGGTTTCAGTAGCGAATCCTATTTATTGAAACGAAATCGCCATTAGTTGTCTGAGCTAGAAAGAATCTTAGAAAGCCTTATAAGTTAAGTTAATTTTGACCAACAAATCATAAGCTGTATAAGTTCTTAGGTAGTTTTAATCTAACGTTATTTATTAAGAACATTTTTTCCTTTCTATTGTAGTTGCCAAGCCTTGTATCAAATTACTTACGAAAAAGTGGATGTCAAATCCATATGGACGAGCAACATTTCCCAAAATGATAAGGTCGTATTATTGTCTTTTTTTAAAACTAGATTTGTATCAAAACTAGTTCAATAGAACTTAATAATTAATTGGTTTATTTTGTTTTATATTCAATAAAAGCTTAAAAGTTCAAAATGCTAAAACTCTAATTCCTGAATTCATAATTTTTTGGTTTCTCTGAATTAGTTTCAAAGAAAATCTAGTTTCAAAAAAGTTAATAATATGGATACGTAAAACTTTCATACTGTAATGAATGAAGGTTCGTCAGTGGAACAGTTCATGAAAACTCTGAAGAAATTTATATTATTGTATATACATTGAAGAACGACTATTTAAAGATGTGATCGGAATTTTCTTCCAACCATTCACGATCTTCATTACCACTAATATCGCTAAATACATATCGTCATTATTTCTGCAATGTAGCTTTGGGGTAAAACGCCCTGGCGGAAACGGTGTGGGTGTTGGTCTAGACTATGGATTTTCGATGTCGGAAAAAATGTCTTCATTTTGAAATCATTTTAAAAATCTTAATTTATTTTGTTTTATGTACTTACTTCTTAGAACTTTATTTTATTTTAATATAATCTAAGAACATAACTTATAGATAGTACAATTATCTACAAAATTACATATTAACAACTTCTATACGTCAATTCGTTCATGAGTTATAGCGGTCCAAAGTTCAATTTTTCGTCAGAATGGATATATAGATAGTATTTATTCGTTAAAGCAACCAGACTTAAAAAAGAGGTGAAATGAAGCTATCGAGCACCTACATTCAGCTCATCACAACAGCATATTTTAAGCATCTATCTCTAGGTACAAAAATGACTTGGTAATGAGTTAAACCCTGAAGACTGGGGATTTAAGATGGAACAAAATATACTAAGACCCGTTAAAACCCCCATGCCACCAGCTCCGGAATAACTTGCCAATAATATATATATTGCAATTGCTCGAAAGGATGTAATAAAAGTTGCAATTTTAGAAAAAATGGTCTACGCAATTTTTAGTATACGGGCATGGCATAAATAAACCATGATAAAGACCTGGAAAATTAGTTCATTCAGTTCAATTTTGTTTTTTTTTAGATTAATTTTTGGTTTTCAAAACTGGAAAATTATTTTGGTTATTTTCAATAGTAGGTTATAGGCCTCCTGGGATACCACAGGATACAAAAATGGGGCCCAGTTTTTTGCTCGTGCGGTGGTGTGGAAAGAAGTACATTTAAAAAAAACATATTTTAAGTTCACTTACTCACGCAGTGTGTACCTTGGCATATTGGATTAACGGCAATTCATTTGTTCCATATTCATGATACAGAGCTCATTTTAAAGCCTATTAAGAGCACTACAAAAGCAATAACAAGCATTAGCATTAAAAAAAAATGTAAAGAGAAAAAAGGGCATAAATAAAACAAAAAAGTCCTTCCAACTCAATTTTCATGAAAAATTGAATTTTGGCCGGCTATACCTAACTCAATAACAAATTGACATATAGAAGTCGTTAGTAGGTATATCATTTTGTAGATAATTGTACTATCTACAAGTTGTTATTAGGTCATTTTGAAAAAAAAATAAAGTTCTTGGGAGTTATTAAACAAAATGAAATATATTGGGATTTTAAAAATGGCAGCATTTCCTTTTTTTTAAAGGACATACATACATACGTAAATTATTTAATGAATAGACAATTAGTGAAATTGAATATATAATAATTGAATATAGGAATGGTGTAGTAATAATAGAGCATTAATAAGTAGTGTTATATCAAGCAATTAAATTTATATTCTTAATTCTTCTTAGTTGCCGATTCGACGGCACTGACTTTATAAATGAAAAGAGCGTGGTATTAAGATAAGACAAGTCTTATCTTACCTCATGTTTAAACATTTATTTTAATAAATTGTTCATTAGGGGTAACAATTAAGACAAATATGGTAAATCGCCAACATTTTTAAGGTGTGAATGGTTGAAACAATAAATTTCAATAATTAAAGTCACTGGATAATAAAAAAAATACTTACATGCACATGTATACTATACCCATCGATAATTTGTTTGTAATCAGAATATTTATTGTAATAATCAGGTATACATACATTCATATTAGACTTGCAATTATTGCAAGTGGCTGAGCTTTCACGTGCATGTAGTAGGTGTATAAATGTTTTTCTTTTTTTTAAGGGGTTCGGGTGGGCCTTATAATATTTTCCTAACTTCTAATAATTAAAGCTAACCTGAAAGAAACATAAAAATTGTTTTTTTCTAAAATATTTAGCCTGAGACAAAATAAATTAATTTTAACTTAAAATAAAATTTTATATTGGAAAATACGCTTAAGTATTGATTATTTTTAATAAGAAATTATAAATTTGCAAGAAATTCATTTCTTATGTGACGTACGGGTGCAATAAAAAAAAACTAATTTTGTATTTTTTTCAAAAACTAAAAAAAATCGAATAGCTTAGTATTTATAAAGTGCAACGTATATACTTATATGTATCTACAAAGAATAAGAATTTATGTTGCCAGACATATATGCTTTTAATACTAACCAACTATAATAAGCGCGAAAAAAATCAGAGTACACAATATTGGATTTCAAAAAAAAAAATAAAAAAATATAAAATTTAAATGCTTGCCACTTAGGAGCATCCGTATAAATAATGGGTTATCCATTTTGCGGTTTCAAAAGTAAACGTAAATAAAACACATAAAATATTTTTTTTCAGGATATTTCTTTTTTATAATAAAGTTTGTGTAAAACACTACATCATTTAAATGACCAGCACGCGAATTTTTGCAAGCATCGTTTCTTTTGAGGTAATTTTCCACCACTTTTTCACACATATTTGGTGGTATCTCAGCCATAACTTGACGAATGTTGGTTTTCAAGTGCTCAAGAGTTAATGGTTTATCTGCATAAACACTGTCTTTCGCGTAGCCCTACAAAAAAGTCCAGCGGTGTCAAATCGCATGATCTTGGTGGCCAGTTGATATCGCCACGACGAGATATTACGCGGCCAGGAAATGTCTCTTGCAATAAAGCCATATTTGCTCGAGTTGTGTGTCATGTGGCACCATCTTGTTGAAACCACATATTCTCCAAGGCATATTCTTGGGGAGAGTACGATAACTATGGCGCCAAGATATAATAACGGTTTTTGGTAGAGGGGCTTAATACAAGCATTTTTTACTACGGTAGGGGGTCTATCTCCCCTCGTTTAGGCGGGAGGGGCAATTTTATAAAAATTTACTTAAAATCTTTAAAAAAAATATTTAAAAAGAAGGGCAACACTTGCAGTTATAAATTATACCTTTTTCAAAAGTCCGAACTCTACAATTTATAATTAATTTTAAATAAAGTTGTTTTAGTCAATAGTTTTTTAAATAATTGACTTCAAAGTCAAAATTTATGAAAAAAAGTTACAAAAATCACTTTGAATATTATTTTTCTCATGATTATGGATATCGATAAAAAAATAATAATTAATAATAATTAATTATTTTCTCTATGGTTTACAAAATCAATTAAAAAAGAGACACTTCCTTTATTGACTACAAAATTAGAAAACTATAAAATAAAAACACGAAATTTAAATTTTCAAACTTAACGTATTTTTATTTGCTGCAAAGTTTAAAAAATCGAATGCATTTCGAACTGACATGCAGCTCATCATCAGCGAAACTCAACAAATTGTGAGTAATTCTCAACATGGATTCTGTTAGGGTAGGTCGACTGTCTCGAATTTGGTTAAATTTACGAATTTCTGTATTAATTCTTTAGAAAAAAATCAATAAATCCATGTAATTTTACAAAAGCATTCAGCATTTTACAAAAGCATTCAGCAGAGTAAACTTGAAAAATCTTTTGAAGAAGCTTGAGGCTTATGGAATTTGTGGTCCTTTGCTACGTTGGCGTTGGTTTAAATCCTATTTGTATGGTCGTAAGCAAATGGTTGTTATTGATAAAATCTGCTCTAAGGAAATACATGCTACCTCAGGTATTCCAGAAGGGAGCCACTTGGGATCCCCTTTCTTCTTATTGTACGTAAATGATGTTCCTGAGATATTGAGATTTTGCAAATGCCTCATGTTTGCAGATGATATCAAGTTTTTTGCCGTTATCTCAAATAAAAAATTTGTTGATTGTGAAAAAGTAACTGGAAGAGATAATTTTCATAAATGGATATTTTCTGTAGAGCCTGCCTTAAAGCTCCAAGGTTATTGGAATCAGTTTTGGGAACTGAATACGTTGAAGATACTAAAGAGAAAGCTACATCAAGATTAGTGTTGTATATTTTGTCAAATCCTTATGGACACATTCAAGGATGTACTACAGCTAAAGAAATATGGGATAAGCTTAATTCTGCATATGAAGATTCTGGTTTGACTAGGCGATGTGTCTTGCTCAGAAAGTTGACTACAACACAATTGGATAATTGTGCAAATATTGGAGAGTATGTAGATACAATTATTGGTACAGCTCAGGAGTTAAACCAAATCGGAATGAAGGTAGATGAGCTATGGGTCGGAAATTTATTGCTTAGCGGTTTACCAGAACGGTTTAATCCAATGATAATGGCACAAGAGAGCAGTGGTCGAGAAATTTGTGGAGATCTTGTTAATACTAAATTACTACAAGTCTATGATGAATATAATAAAAATAATACAAATTAAAACAATGTATTATACAGTAAGTTTAAGCGGAACATCTTTCCTGAAACTAATAAAAAGAAAAAGATAATGTGTTACAAATGCAAGAAAGAAGGGCACATCGCAAAATATTGCAAAGAAAACCCTAAGACCGAATATATAAACCATAAAAGAACTATGGCAATGACATTTGCAGCAGAATTTGATGTTGAACTAAGAGATTGGCTTATTGATTTAGGAGCATCTGCACATATGGCAGATTTTATCAATTTACAAAAAATGTAAATGATGAATTTGTGACTGTTGCAAACTATTCAAAATTAAAAGCAATTGGAAGAGGTGATGTCCCAATTCATGTACTTCTGAATAATACCGTGGAAGAAGTTGTTATTCAAAACGTTTTACTTGTACCAGGTATCTGCATAAATTTATTATCAGTTAGTCAATTAACTCAGAAAGGGTTGAATATAAAAGTCTACAAAAAGAAATGTGAAATATATCAAAATAGAACCATGATTGCAGAAGGAAAAGCATTTAATGATATGTTTAAATTGAACACCGACAATGATTATAAAGGTTTTCAAGTTAACTCAAAAGAAATTTGACATAAACTTTTAGGGCATACAACAAATGCAAATATAGAAAAAATTGTTTCTAAAAAGTCATATGAAATAGAAATAGATCAAAAATCTATAGACAAGAAATGTGTTTCATGCATTCCAGGAAAACAAAATAAATTACCATTTAAAAAAAATCTGAGACTGAAATATTAGTTCACTCGGATGTTTGTGGTCCAATGGAACAAAAATCAATGGGAGGTGCGCTCTATTTTTTATTTTCTTAGATGATTTTTCAAACAAAATATTTGTAGGCATATATGATCAAGCAAAAATCTGAAGTTTCAAATATTTTCAAGAGATTTAAAACAATAGTAGAAAATCAGACCGGTAAGAAAATTTAAAAAAAACTAAAATCAGACAAACGGCTGGAATTTATAAATAAGGAAATAAAGAAGATATGCATAGAAAGCGGAATAATTCATCAAACTTCAGCACCGTACACGCCAAAGCCAAATGGTAAGGCTGAACGTATGAATCGGAGTCTAGTTGAAAAAGCATGATCTTTATTAACATTCTTGCATTTTTTGTGTGGATGGTTGTAACATGTTACAAACGTCCACACACGAAATGAAATATATTTGCATGCACCAGATGGTATAAACGTTCCAAATGGAAATGTTTTGAAATTAAATAAACCTATTTATGGACTTAAACAATCTGCTGGAATGTGGAATGTTAAACTTAATAAAGTATTGCTTGAATTTGGATCAACTAAATTGAAAACTGACCAATGTATATATGTTTTAAATAAGAATAAAAAAAAATACTTATTTTAACAGTGTATGTAGATGATTTATTAATTTTTTGTACAAATGAAAACTCAAAATTCATTGGTAGAACATTTTAAAAGAAATTTTAAAATGAAAGAACTTGGAGAGGTTAAATCTTTTTTGGGATTGCATGTTAAATATAATTATGGGAAACAAATTTCAATAGATCAAAAACAAAATATATTTTGAAATTACTAGATAGATTTGGAATGAGTAATTGCAACCCAGTTTCGTCACCAATGGATGTTAATGTTAAATTGTCAAAGGAATAGTGTCCGTCCATATCAAGAGCTCATTGGAAAGTTACTATTTGCATCTCAGTTAACGCGACCAGATATATGCTATGCAGTTGATTATTTAAAGAGATTTAATAATAATCCTGGACATGAACACTGGTTAGCGGCAAAAAGAATATTAAGATATTTGAAAGGAACAATAGACTTAACATATTAACTTACCAGAAAAATAAAAATGACAATTCTCAAATAAAAGGTATTATGATGCTGATTTTGCAAATGACCAAGATGAAAGAAAATCTGTAAGTGGATATACGTTTTTAAAACAAAATGGCTTTATTTCCTGGGGATCTAAAAGGCAACAACAGTTACATTGTCTGTTTGCGAAGCAGAATATATGGCAATAGGTACAGTCATCCAAGAAGCATTATGGATCAAAGGATTAGAAGAAGAAATTTTTAATAAACAAATTGAAGCAACAGATATATTTTCTGATAATCATGGAGCGGTTAAGCAATCAATGAAAACTATCATCAGCGAATAAAACCTATAGATGTCCGGCATCATTTTATTGGAGATGCTATAGTAAATAATAAAATAAAACTTAAAACAGTTTCTTCAAGTAAAATGATGGATGATATTTTATCAAAACCCTTTCCTGGATCTAAAATTACAGCATTTAATACATTAATGGGACTTTGTTAATTTATTTAATTTTAGTGAGGATGTTGAAATTGAAAATGAATAGCCTTATTCTGGCAACCTCACTAAACCCTCCCAAGTCACAATAACCTCATAACTTGATGTGAACTCATTTTTGTGACTTTTTTGGTATTCTTGTAAAAACATCACAACTTGTGAGCATCATAAAAACTTGAAAATAATGATCTGCTTCTTGGCACATCACAACTCACCTACTTGACATATCTGTGAAACAAAACTATAAAAAAAAACGAAAACGGCAAGAAGTAAGGGGAATGCAAAAAATCTCCCCGGTCAACGATTTGAAGAGATTTTTTTAACGTTTTGCTTTGCATTCCAATTAGCTCAACATAATCTTCCCAGTTTCCTGGTGCCAGTTTTTTTCGTGTGAAAGCTACAAGGCAAACGTCAAAAAAATCTCAAGCAACTGGTTTCCGTGTGTGAAAGGGGACATACATCTTTTGGAAGTAGTTTCATCTATAAATGTAAGAATTAATACAACTATAATCATTGATTTTTTTAATAAATCACTCTTTGGTTGCAGTGCAGCAGAATTCTAAGATAGTTAAGGGATATGAATGATCCGTTTGTCATTCAAGATACAACTTTTAATTTTAATTTTTTTTTTTGATACAACTTTTATCTATCGGCCTATATTTGCCGACTTTTAGTGAAGATTCATTTCGATTTCCACAAGAAAACTTGCCACGTAAAGGAGGAAAAGGAGTTATTTCTTCAAGTGCAAACATTGTTCGAGAGAATTTATATCTTGTAGTGTACGAGACAATCATGAAAAAGATCATGATTTAAATGAAACTAATGCGAAGCAGCAATATGGAAAAAGGTACATTTTTAACCACGATTAGAAATCTCTATAAATTTTTAATTATTTCAGCTCTCCAAATGAACTGAAATTAAAATCTCATGATTTCAATGTACACAGAATTGTCTAAAATTGAGTGTGTCATCTGTGTGGCAAGACTTTTCTCCGCAACATGGTACTTGATCGACACCAATGCCCGAGTGCATAAATCTCAAGGTACAATATGTAATATCTGCATCACAATCGGAGGTATTTATCTGCATCACAATTAGAAGGTATTTCAACACACGGATACTTATATTCGGTAGATTTATTAATAAAGATAATAATTAAAACAGTTTTAATATGAAAATATAAGTTCTTCTATTTTTAACATATTTTTAAAATTTGCAATATTAATATACAACGGCAACGAAAAACTGTTTTGACCGTTCTTGTTAATACTTCCCTCTGGTAGTAAAAACATAAAGACCCGAAACCTCTGCTTTCATTTGACATTTGCCTACAAGCTGAAACACGCACAGAAGTAACTTTTCTATTCCTCTTGCAAAAGACACATTGATAAAAACGCACACAAGAATCTTTTATGGTTTCTCTTCCTATAGACACATAGACAACACAGCCCTAGTAATTTGTTTTTGTTTTTCGATTTCCCATCTATTCATGTATAGAGTTTCAAAGCTACAAATACAACAATGTAAGCAAATGGGTTTTGGGGGGTGAATCGTACGAAGGTTTCCAATCTTATTATGGCTTATTTGTGTTCTGATAAGTTTTTTTTGTACCTAAAATGTTGTACCTGAAATCTTAATGGAAACATTTTTTGGATTAAAAGTACAAGTGTAGTGTTTTTCAATAATAAAACTTACGTGAAAACACTTAACAAAATGTAATATCATATTTTTCGAAAAGTAGTTATGCATCACATTTAAGATACATATGTACCTAACTATTTAGTCTCAGTAAAAACAAATTGCAAATTAAAAAAAAACCATTAAACAAAACATATGTATAGATGAAAACTTACTTGTGTGAAGTTTTTCTGTAATTAAGTTCACAGCGTACAAAAAGCTCTGCGGGTAAGGGGGTGCATGCTGCCCCCTACAACCCCCCTGCCTGGGTCAATTATATGATTTGGGTTGTGGTCAAGGTTGGGCGGGGTCAAGGTCGGGCGTATGCAAAGTTTTTTTTAGGAATTAACATGAAATGAAACCACAATAGTACATAGTTAGAAATCAATTTATATTATTCCAAGAAAAATGCATACATTTTGTATGAAAAATGAAAACTTTAAAAATTAATTACAAATAGAAATAAAAGTTTCCTCACTTTAAAATTGTCATATTTATTGTTTTTAAGCTATACCGAATTAAAGTATCCACGTGTTAAAATTCGTGCTCCCCTGAAAACAAAATCTTTTCCAAATGGCTGTCAATTGTTGTGATGATGTAATGGAATTAGTAAAAGATGGGTAAATCTGCCGAGAAATCCAGTCCAGATCTGCAAAATTGATTTCCGATAAAAAATAAAATGGAATTTTTTGACCATTGAAAGGCTTTAATAGTAAAAATCTGTGTTTTGACAGATCTGAAGGGGAAACAAATCAACTTTTGTTACAAAAAGAAAGCACCATAAGAAATTTTCAAATCCAAAAAAACTTTGCGTTAACCCAAACTTGTATCCACACCAAATTCTGAGCCCAGCAGTCAAGCAGGGGGTTGTAGTGTGGTTTTGTGTACGCCGTGAACTAAATTGCAATACACTTCACACAAGTAGTTTTATATCACTAAATTGTTATTTTCCCTCCAATTTCCGCGGGGCTTACACAAAAACATGTCTATCGAGACAACAGAGAAAACAATTAAAAACAAACAAATTTGCAACTAATTTCGTGTGGATTTAACACGTGCTAATTTTGTATAAATTGTATCTTTTTTTAAAATTTAATTTGAGATGGTAATACTTCTGATTTTGGATTTTGACATGAAAACTATTTTCCTGAACGATGTACATCGAACTGTCATCGTTTGATAAGTACGATGAGACGAGATCCGAAACAAAACCAAACTATCGACACGTGCAGGGATTTGCGTTCTGCTGATTTTTTCCATTTATTTTAATATTCAATAAATTAAATCAACTAGATATGGAATATACGGAACTTGATCCATCAATTAAAAAGGGGGACAATCCAGGAGTCATGTAAGTTCTTTGATTTACCAGCAAATCTCATTTATAAAAATCATTTTTCAGCCTTTGTTGTGAGTGCGGAGTAACGATAACACCGAATCCGTCAAATATGTGCGTCACCTGTCTGCGAAATCACATCGACATTACAGAAGGAATTCCCAAACAAGCTGTGCTTCACTTTTGCAGAAACTGCGAAAGATATCTGCAGCCGCCCAGTGAATGGGTCCAGTGCTCTTTGGAATCTAGAGAACTTCTATCTCTGTGTTTGAAAAAGTTGACTGGTCTTAAAGAAGTAAAACTAGTAGATGCTGGATTCATCTGGACAGAACCCCACTCCAAACGGATTAAAGTTAAACTCACGGTACATGGCGAAATAGTTGGCGGGACCGTACTGCAGCAAGTGTTTGTTGTTGAATTCACAATAGCATACCAAATGTGTACCGACTGTCACCGAGTTGAAGCCAAGGACTTTTGGCGGTGCTATGTGCAAGTCAGACAACGCTCGGAAAACAAAAAGACATTCTTTTATCTGGAACAGTTGATTTTGAAACACAAAGCCCACGAGAATACACTCGGCATAAAACAGTTGCACGGCGGTCTGGATTTCTACTATGCCACTGAAAACCATGCCCGGAAAATGATTGAGTTTCTGCAAGCAATGGTGCCTGTTCGCACTACTAATTCAAAACGTCTCATCTCCACCGATATCCACAGTAATATCAGCAACTATAAGTTTACTTATTCGGTGGAAATAGCTCCCATTTCAAAGGACAGTGCGATCTGTCTAACGAAGAAACAGCGACAACAATTGGGAAACATCTCTGCAGTTTGCTTGGTGCACAAAGTTGCAAGTAAAATCCATTTAATCGATCCAACTACTGCACAGAGTGAGTATATTTTAATCTAAAAACGTTTCAATCGGAAATTTTTCGTTCATTTGAATTGTAAGAGGAACATTTTAAAATAATAAGTAAGGAAGGAGTTCTTTAACGGCTAATTTCTTGAGAAAGTTCTAAACCCTTAAACTCGATTTAATGAAAAACTAGAACTTGATTGAGATCTAAATCATTTCTTCAACAAGTTTTAACGCCATAGTAATCGAATTTAGAACTTTGTTTTAGTTAGAACTTCGATTTATCTGACCCACAAAATTGGGCTTCTAGCGCCTCAGAACTTGGTTTAACTATAATTTTGATTCTTCAGCAAGAAAAAAAAAAGTTTCGGCTATGTTGGTATGTCATGTTTTATTTATTTTTTAATTTTTTTTTTAAAAAGGTCATTTATTTTTTGGTTTCGAAAGTAAAGATAAATAAAACACACACATCGATAAATTTTTGATGCACATTTTATTTCATAATATAAAATTTAGACTTTGCAATATGTGAAAAACAATATTCAAATGGCCACCTCGGGAAGATTCAGAGTAATTTTTAACAACTTCTAGCACATTTCTGAGGGTATCTTGAGTAATGTTAGTCTTATTGAGTCTAGAGTTCGGGTATTATTTGCGTAAGCACGATATTTTGCGTAGCCACAAAAAAAAAAATCTAACGAAGTCAAATCGCATAATCTTGGCGGCAAATTGACGTGGCCAAAACGTGAAATTACGCGAACACGATACTTCTCACATAATTGGCCGTTTTGTATGGCTTAATACCCCGTCTTGTTGGATAATACTGCTGATGATGAACTATTGAGTCATTATCTGCCAAATGATGACATTACAAGAGACCCAATTGCATCATACCCTGACCAACGTAATCGTACTAGTCGAATAGCTCGTGAAAAACATTTGCTCATCACATTGCATTCAAAAAATGTCATTCACACTTTTCATACAAACCAATTAAATCATACACCACTTTTACGTTTTTTTATTCAAATAATTGATGAAACAAATAGAATTTTTATCAAAAAAATCACCGGGCGATTAAAAAGTTGAAAAATATTCCTTAGAACTTAGTCTTAAAACTGAGAATTAAAGTTCTTAAAACTTAAAAATGTGTTAGTTCGACTTTTTTTTTATAATTTACACGCGCTCAAGGGATTATGATGTTACCCTTTATATGCTTTTTAACACAGCGCGGCGTGAGAGAGAAGAGATAGAAGGATAGGAAAGATGTGTGGCGCCATGTTCTGAGACTAGAGCTGGTTGTTATCTCAAATGTATCTCCAGTTCGACGTAATTTGAAGTGAAGAAATACTCCAGTTCTAAATAGTTATAAAACAAAGTTCTAAACATAAACCGAGAACTACTAAATCTAGTTGAATATTTATTTTAAAACTTTCTCAAGAAAGTAGCCGTATGCATTTAATAGAATTGCTAGATAAATATAAGGGCTAAAAATGTATGTATGATAAAATATTGTTTCGTTTTTGATACAAGGCTTATAATTTTTGATAAATTTTATAGCAATGTCATTGCCGTCAGCTCGGTCAGCAAAATAAGTACATACATATTTTATTGGTATAAATGCATATTTTTTTTAAATTAAATATTTTGGAAAATTCGGTTAAAAGTAACATCCTATATCCTACTAATATTATAAATTTGAAAGTTTGTATGTATGTGAGGATTTTTGTTGCTCAATAACTCCGGAGAGGCTGAATGGATCTGGATGAAATTTGGTGCAGCAATACATTATTGTCTGGAATAGAAAATATGATACTTTTTATCCCGGAAAAAATGTATGGTTTCCATGGGATAGGTTTATTTTAATTTTTCATAGAGCTCATTCTACAAATATTTTATTCACTAGGCGCCTAAAAGCACACGAATTTGCATGAAATTTGATTGGTATATGGATGGTGTACTGGATTATCACATAGGTCATTCATATCCCTAAAAAATTAACGGATCCTATCTATGGGAGAGGCTTAAATATGAAAAAATATATATACTTGAGTGTTTGTTCCGCTTTCACGCTTCAATGACTGAACGGTTTTAAATGAAATTTTGTTGGTGGATAGATGTCATTAGATTCCCGTGGGATAGAAAGTCCGTATAGCACCGCGCGGGCATCTGCTATTAAAAATGGTGTGAAAAAATGTATATAATTCGTTAATTGATAACGATTGGGACGATTTGGCTCAAACTCTTTTTTAGTTGTTCGTAATATCCAGGAGAAGGTTTTTTACGAAAGAAAATTTTGGGAAAACCCTCCAGAAAAGTCGGGAAATTTTAAAAATCAAAAATTGATTTTTTGTATGGAATTGTGTTTGCAAATGTGCCGGAATGGCTTTTCGAATGAAAAAATTAAAAAATTGAAAATTCTTAGGGGAAAACTCGAAAAATTCCGGAAAAGCTAACAGCGAGTGCTAGCATGCTTCGTCGTTTGTACCTACATTCAACCACTAAGCGGTTTTGAATGAAATTTTGTAGGTGGATAGATGATTTCCTTAGATTCCCGTGGGTCCGTAGCATCGCACTGGTATCTGCTAGTTTATTAATTATTATTAATAAAAAGAATAGATTGTTTTTCATTCGGAATTATTTATCACTGAGATAGTTTCTTTCAGCGTCATAGTTTTCTTTCCAAAGAATGTTTTTCTGTGGGCAGCAAAAAAGGGGACATATACTAGAAGATAAAACAGTGTTTTTTGGCTTTTAAATTACATAAGGTGCAAAATCGGTTAAGATTTGCTGTAAGGAGATCCGTTTTGCGCAAGGACTTCACATATTATTTATAATATTAAAGAAATATCTTATCTAAAATTAAGCGAATCGTTAAATTAGTTTGTTTGTATAAGGTTCAGTTCCAGTTGTGAGTAAAGTAATCTGCTATCTGATTCTTCTGTTATAAACCCATCGCGTTCAGAATTTCCGTGCCCTTGTATTATTTTGTAAAGCTGTTCTTTTACATGATCCTCATTTTGTGAATTCAATTAAACCACGTCACCTTGCCTTGCCCAAATCTTTACATTTTGACACCAACCAGTTCTCGTTTCTTAGCTCATAGTGTGCCATTCGTTTTGTCAGAAACAACACCTTGACAATGCAGTCTGCCAGTCCTACTAAAAATTTTAAGCAGTCCTGTTTCTAGATATAGAGCCATAGTTCGGCGTGTTTAAATGTAAACTAAAGAGTGTCTTTAAAAAGCATCTGGGAAATTTTTCTATCGACTTGTATCGTTAATTCTCCATTCTTGGGTAACATAGCAAAGCGAACTCCTAAGAACAGTATCAGATATCCTGTATTTCGCTAAAAGTACTATTCGTTGATTCGAAAAGATGATTCTCCAAGTTTAATTTAAGTTAAAGCTTTGATGGATCACATGATTGTTAAAATATATGGTTTTATTGAGAAATTATCCCAGCTACTTATACTCAGAAGGTACCCTTCAAATAATAATCTATTAAGCTAAAATCAAATTTAATTTATAAAAATCTTGGAAAACAGTGAATGAGGCGCAGAAAATATTTTAACATATATACTACTTACGTGTAGAGTTTCGGTCTCAGTTTTTTTTCGAATCTTTTATCCGAAATAGATCATAGATTCAATAAGTTATCTAATTATATGCATGGAGATTTAATCCGAGACATTTTGAATTTGTTGAAGAATTGAGTCTAAATTATTTTATTTTGTTCGACGAATCCTCTTTGTTTAAAAGATTTATATTAGAATATAGTGTCCTATTAGCCATATGCTTAGGATCGTTGTGCAGAAGACTGAAAATTATTCTCAAAGAATAGTATTACCTCTTCGTGCCATTCATGAATTGATGGTTAGTTTTCGTCCTATATAAATTAAATTTAGAATAGAAAAATCATGTATCCAAAAAAGTGCTCCCGCCAAAATAACCCCCTTTTACACGATTGTTTTCATTTACTATCGCATTTTATGGTAATCACCATGTTGTTCACATTCTTCAGTGACTGAATTGAAATGATTAATAATTTAAACTACTTGGGACACCGAGAATTGCTTAGTATCTTTCGTCGTAACTGAAGTCGTTTTTTCTTTTTTTTGTTTTATCATTTTTTCAAAGTAGGGGTATTTCAAAAACGCATCTACGCTCTATCCAAAGGCATCCCCTTATGGGATCAACTGTAGCATTTAAGAAAGAAAATTAAATTAATTACACATTAACCCTCTCGTAAAATATGATATGTACTCAATAAATTTTATATGTATATTTAAAATACACCTTGAAGAACAGAAGCTTCTAATGAGAACCGATCAATCGAATCAACATTTCTTGGCAACCCTCGCTACGGCCCTACGTAATACCAAAACTAGTGGGTCCATTTCCAGATATACAAAGAAATAATAAAACTAGGCTTATTTTTTCTCGTTCATAAAAGCAAACTATGAAAATTTCATTCAAATCCTTAGAGCCGTTTAAAAAAAACAAGAAATTATTAACAGTGGGCGTGGCAGTGGGCCGATTTTACTAAATCAAAATAGGTAGGTATTTAAAATGGCGGTCAGGGCTAACTCGCATTTTAGACTAAACGAACTCGTCCGGCCCTGAATAAATAAAAAAGATTTTTAGAGAAGGAAACCACTCAAGTGGAGCGTCGCTATAGTCATTTCGACCCGTTGAGGAAAGAGAGAAAGAGAAGTTTTTACCTTTTTTTTCAGACAGTTCTTTTAGATCAGAAAGGAAAACTTTTCAATAAAATTGCATTCTTATCCTGGCCAAATCGGGACACTTGCAGAGGAAGTGAAGCACTGTTTTCTTTTCCAACAGGTTTTTACAGCTACATTACAGCTTAATTCATCCGTTGAATAAGATCTTAAAGCCTCTGTGGCGCCCACGGTAACAGTTTTCTGAATTTTCTTAAGTTTTTAATGTTTAGAGCGGGCCACCAGACAATTAAACCAAACGAAGGTTTATCGAATGTTTTACTTCGAAGCGTAGAAAACAATGCTAGCCTTCTTAATCCGTTCTTCAATGTTGAGTTTCTAGTTTAGTTTAGGGTCAAGGATGACTTCTAAATATCTCGCACTGGAAGATAGTGATAGATTGTTGTTCCAATTTAATCGAGGTAGGGTGAAAGTGTGTACCTTAGTCCTGGTAGTGAAGAGTAATAATTCTGCTCTGCTTTGGTTAACCCCTAGTCCACAACTCATCCCCTAGCGACTAACCTTATACAGAACCCTCTCCGTGATTTCACTGGTCACTGTTAATCAACTATGAATTCTTAATTCAAATCCTTAGAGTCGCTTCCTAGAAACCAATAAATAAATTATGTAAATGGGCGTGGTAATGAGCGGATTTTACTAAAATAATTTTTTTAAATTTTTTCTCTTGCACAAAAGAACAAACTCTGAAAACGTCATCTAAATCATTTGAGCCGGGAAACAGTGAAATAAAAAATGGGCGTGGTAGTGGGTAGATTTAAGATTGTTTTTCTCTCTCATTAGAGCAAACTATAAAAAATTCATCCAATTCGTTTATCCCGTTTCGGCGAAACTAATCTTACATATGCAAGTTTATAGCTCGTTTAAAGTAATAATATATTTTAATTCCTATTCTAGTTGCTGAAATTTCATCAAACGTATATTTCCGAGCGCCATTCGAAGCAATTTGTAATCCAAAACAATTGGTGGAATTCATTGTAATGGACATCGAAGTTATTAATGAAAAGGATCGCATAGTTTACCCCGGGCAGGGTGCTGTGTCGTTTAAGCATGTTCTATGCGATATCTGGATAGTGAAGGCTTCCGAATTAGGAATCAACGACAATCCTATTCACACAAAGACCCATCTGGGGCATTTGCTCAAAGTTGGCGATTCCGTGCTTGGGTACAATTTGATTGATGCCAACGTCAATGACAAAACATTCGAAAAATTAAAAAACAATGAGTACCCAGACGTTGTATTGGTGAAGAAATACTATGGCGATCGCATGTCTAGATATAATCAACGAATTTGGAAGCTTAAACATTTAGCAGAGGACGAGGTGGAAGAAAGGAAAAAGAAGTGAGTATTTTGTATGTGAATTGAGGATGACAGAATTGTATTTGTATTTGTATTTCTTTTATTAGTGATTATCAAGATTTCTTGGAAGATTTGGAAGAAGATCAAGAATTCCGCCAAAACGTTAACATTTATCGCGATGCTTCAAAACATATTCCAGTTGATTCGACGTGTAAAGCGAATGATGATTCAACTCCACAGATAACCCTAGCTGAAATGCTGGATGATTTAGTGTTGGAGGATGATGTCATGGGAGATGACATATAGTTTATTATAATGATGTTTTTGTTTTAATAAAATATACGATTATTAAAGTTATATTTTTTTTATTTGGAGTATTTTATTTTTCTTAAAAATGTTTGGAACTTCTTTCGCTCTTTGCATCTCTTCCACCGCAATGTTATTAAGTATTGCCTCTATGAAAAAGTCTACAATTGTCGGAACTAAATAATTTTATACGGACTTGGATCGTCGTCTAAATGGATGACAACTTTTAGCAAAAACGTGTCGGTACAAGGAGGGTTCGATGTGTAGTTTATTTCAAAGTAATAGGCTGACGCTTTCTACTTCAATGTTTTGATGATAATAAACACAACGCAGTGTTTTTTTTGGGACTTTGTTGATTAAAGTAATTGACTTTATTATTATATAAGTTTTGTATGGACAAAATTCCAAAATGCGTTTCGGCCAGGTATCAAAGTTGGGTTCATTCGTTAAATGATATCGTTCCCATTTAATATGCAATATTTTTTTTTGGTCTATGATTACCGACTCTAATACAGCATATACGCACTGCAAATTATATGATTTTTTCTGCCAAAAAAAAAAAACAGTTCAACTTCCTATTCATTCGGGAATAGTTATGGCAATTTTCCCGAACAGCGAATTTCGTAGGACATATTTTTAGTACGACGGGACCTATGAACTATAATACTTTTAGCGGGATTCATAGTACGAATACATTACGACGGGGCATGTGATAAGGCTGGGTTGACATTCTGTACCGCACTAGCGATCAAACGTTTCCTTCGTACGAACGATTTGCTTCGTGTAACTGCAAAAACGATAAGATAATTCGCACGTGCGAAAGAAATAAGACGACAGCAAATTACTTAACGTTTTTTAAATATTTTTTTTTTTAACTATATGCCTGTAAGACCTAAGGTCTTTTAAATGCAACCTGGATTGCACGGCAGTAGTTTGGCACAGTGGATTTGAGAACCAGGTATTGACTGTCTCATTTTAACTCATGGGCGGCATCCAATTAAAATTGGAGGTATAGAAAAGAATGCGCCTAGCGTGGGGATCGAACCCACATGTCTCAGTTAGCGCCATCAAGCACTTTATCCACTGCGCCATTGCCACCCAGTAGTAAAATTCGATTTTTTGATGAAACAGACAAAACAAAATTCATTAACATTGAATCTGACATGAAATTAATAAAACACAAATTCTAAAACGCGTTAATTTAATTAAAAATCAATTGTAAATACAAAAAAAAAAAAGAAATACCTCTTATGAAAACCCACTACATAAAAAATAATCATAATAGCCGTGTTTTATTATCACCAATAACCCATATGGTTCACCCCGTGAAAATAAAACGATCTGGGTTATGTACTTGCATGCACACTCTGTTTGCCGATACTAATATTTGCAAACCCAGATGGAAACCTGGATCTCGTGTTGTTTTAGTAGTACGTGTTAAAACATAACCCAGACCCGTACATAATAAAACGCAGCCAATGTTTTGTATTAATAACTATGTTTAGCCCGAAAATAAAACCTAATTATTTTCTAAATTTATTGCGAAAGTTTTTGTTTAACTTGTACATAATTTTGCATTATAAATTACATACATATTTATTTACACTTCCACTATTTTTCAGTGTTGCTATACACTATACCAGTATAGCTCATCCCTAGCCCAATTCATTAATTAAAAGTATGCAATAAGTGCCACTTAAAAGTATGCATTGTACAACAGCTTTCGTTTCTTTTAATTACAGAATCTGGCCCTGAATTTTACGATTGTTGATTTGACTCTGTTTGTGCAAATGCAATAATTTAAAAAAACTGTACAGACAAAATTTTGACAAATTAATAACACGGTATTCTTTTTGAAATGTTTGTTATTATTTGATTATTGAGGGCACATTTTATTCTGGCGAATATTCATGATTGCAGACAGAATTATTATATATTACAATTATTTAATCGACGAGTGAATGTACTCGGGTTCGTTTGGCTAGACCAACTTGCCGCACTGCTTATTTATTCATGGTACATTTGTATGTATGTACCCCTTAAAATGAACTTTATAGATTTATTTATGTATTTTTATTTGTGTTTTTAAATACTGACATAATTTCGTTTTTATTTATATTTACCATGTAGAATTTGAACAATAAATTCCATTTTTTTTACACAGATTTACAGGGATATTTTTTAAAAATTATTTTTGAAGCCTTCGAGATATGATGGAAATAAAATTGTTTCATGACACATTATACGATTTATTAAAAAAATAAATAGATTCAGATAATGTTGAGTTGAAAATTTAAGAAAATAAAAAAAAAAATTAAATACTAAATATACAATTAGGTTCATCTTATTTCGCATGTCTGATTTGCTCCATTAAGCTTTATGAATTATTTGGGTTTGTTTGTGTTTTTTGTAGGATGAATTTTATATTATAACTTATAATTTTTTTTCTCTTAATGTCTCTTTGTACATGATTACGTAGTTTCAACATCCTGCAAATGGAAAATCAATCAAATATTTATTTGAAAGATATAAGACTATACTTACAGTTGGATCACAATCTGCACAGTGCCAAGAATAACCTCTGCGCTTGGGTGTTTTCTTAAGTGGCGGATCAAGACATGTAAAATGATAGCTTTTGTTGCATTCGTCACAACTGAAATTTTATGGATGGAACAAATCAATTATAGTTCACTTTATTTAAAACAAAAAATGTCCGATTTTAATGTACTTACAGGACAAGATTTTGCGGTGTTCCTGTTTCTTTACAAACATCACAGGTAACATCTTTCGGCGGATGCTGCGAACTAGATGACGATGACAAGCTCAATGAAGTTCGTTTGTTAGCTTTTCTCGGTGACACATACCGGGCGGCTGGAGGTGGAACTGTTCTTGTGCTTGGCGTTAAAGTTTGTGCTGTTTTACTGGGCGTTTTCATTGGTGATGGCGGCGGTTTTGAAATTTCAGGTGATGGTTTCACAACTTCAGGTGACGCCGAAATTTCGTTTTGCGAAACATCGTCCTAAAAAGATAGTGAATGTTTTGAATATTGAAAAGAGTTTCTAAGTTTAGTTTGAAAATATAGATTTTTACCGTATTTAGTGTTAAGTCTTCTACAGTTTCAACAGATGTTGGCCGCGAACGTACCATATCTGCAGAAACATAGAAAAAATGTGCTTCAGGTGCTGCCTCTCCTGGTAGTGGCAATGTTTTGAACTGAAAAAAAAAAACAATAAATTTTAAGTAAATTTAATTGGAAAATATGATACTCGTAATTTAAAAAGGACTTGTACTCCAAAGTAAGAATTACAGCCGACCTCTCGAATGTTTCGGAATAACTAATTTTTGAACTGTTTTTATAACAGTTTCCATAACAGACAATCTTACACAAAAAGACAGTTAAAAAGTAAACTATTATCTTGAATTCAGGTCTAGTCATACAAACAAAAAACAGTTGAAAAGTAAGTTTATTCCGAAATATTTGATATATGTGTTATAATATACTGGCAGAAAGTCCCCGGCGTTGCCCAGTCACCCGAGGCAAAAGTCTTTTCATGCAATATCTTCCAAATGAAATGAAAAATTAAGAAAACAAATTTGTAAGAAAAAGGATTTTTCATTTATTTTGTCATTCAATAACCATGTTCTGTAACTTTCGAATCGATAATAATAACCGAGAAACAAAAAACAATTGTTTGTTTTGGTTTTAAGATGTCAAAATGACACTTCAATTTATTGTCTTCGATTGGAAATAATAACTTAACATAATAACCCCCGTAAGTGAGGAAAAGTTATCGCCTGAGTTACAGAAGATGGGTACAGGATTAGTCTTCTTATTTTTATAACAAACGAATTATTTTTAATTTTGGAACTCTTCGCTAGGACGTTGTTTTTTTACTTAAAAAAAGTTTTGATAACAATCAAACATGACATTACGATGATAGCAAAGACGAAAAATCATGGTCTAAAAATGTTGTTCGTCTGTATGTTAGTATAGACATAGTTGGTCCAGTATTGACTAGAATAATAAATAGTTCTTTTAGCTCTGGTGAGTTTCCTAAGCCATGGAAAGAGTCTCTTATTCTTCCAAAAAAAAAAATTTTAAATTCTGCAGCGATTTTCGACCCATCAACATGCTGCCATTATACGAGAAAATAATAGAAAAAAATGCAATGATACAACTCCAAAAACATCTTGATAATAATAGGTCTGATCCAGACTTTTTTTGGGCATAAATTGGCAGATTGTCAAAACTTGAAGAGTGGGGATAAAATTCTCTCATTGAGAAATAAAGTCCGAAAAGATCTGGAACAGCTTGAGGACAATTTTCTGCCAATTTTTAAACGTCAACACATTTGTTTTTTTTTTATTTCTTTATTTGCTGTTAATTCACATTTTTTTCTCTTCAAACTAATGGCCTTTTCGATTGGCCGTCCGGAACACGTTCCCCCAATAAAACAGCCGTAAACAATTTGACTGATTCTGAATTATATGTATCACTGTATTTGTGAAAATTAAATTAAAAGAAAATCACATCGGCTAAAAAGAATTTCCAAAACACTTTGTTTCAATTTAGATACACATTTTCTTGTATCAATAATAATTATTACTTGCTACTTTTTATGTTATTTTACCAGAAAATGAGTTTAAATTCAATAAACACAACGAAATTACACAACAAATCAAGCCGATTATTTTGACATTTTAATTGTGTAAATGTATTAGTGATTCTGTTTTCGATTCTGAAATGAAATCCAGAATCGTTTTCTGTTCTGTTTAGAGTAACAACTGTCATTTTGTGGGGATCAGAACAGTTCTGGACGGCCAATCGAAAAGGCCATAATTATTTTGTATTTTAGTGTTTCTAAATTTATTTATTTGTTCAAAAAATATTTTTCCACAACTACTACGAAACGTTTTTTTTCGTTTATGACAAACATCAGTCTGACAATTGTAAATTTTCTGCCCACTAATTGCTGCCTACAAAAAATTACTGGGCAGGAATTGGCAAGAAATTGTCAGGAAGGGGAAATATTTTACTCTCTCAAGAGCGCTCTCTTCTGCCAAAAACTACCAAATTTGTAAGTCTGGAACAGGTTTTGGCAGAAATTGGTGCCAATTTGTACCAATTGGCAGAGTGTGGATCAGACCTAATAATATATTAACTGTAATCAATCAGGTTTCCGATCAAACCATTCATGTGAAACCTGTGTAAATTATGTTATAAGTGACTGGAAAAGTAAAATTGAAAAAACTTAAAATTGTTTTTTTTAGACCTTAAACGAGCATTTGAAACCATGAATCATGCAATTTTGTTAAATAAACTTGAAAAATATTGCATAAAAGGAACGGAACTAAAATGGTTTAAAACTTTTATGTCTAGTAGAAAACAAAAAACATCGGTAAATAACAATATCTCAAGTGCTGTTAATGTCAATATTGGAGTTCCCCAAGGATCAATATTGGGTGTTCTCCTTTTCATATTGTTTATAAATGATATGGAAAAAGTTATTAGTTATTGTAAACTTGGGCTTTTCGCTGATGATGGAATAATCTATATAACAGGAAATGATCTGCAAACATTAACTGTGAACATACAAAAAGATTTCAGTAAAATATATGTGTGGTTAAATATGAACACACTTATTTTAAACACGGGTAAAACCAAATTCATGACAATAAATACCCCTTCACCCCAACAAAATTTGATAATATCAACCAACAATACCCAAATTGAACAAATACCATCAATTAAATATCTCGGCGTCCCTCTAGATAATAAACTATCTTTTGATGAACACGTTGACTTTATTTGTAAGAAAGTGTCAAAGAAACTGGGTGTGCTTAGGAGAACACGTCGTAATATCTCCAAAAATAGTGCAATAAAAGTGTTTAATGTAACAGTCAAGCCCCATTTTGAATACTGTGCAAGTCTTTTATATCTGTGTAACAGGACTCAAAAGAAAAGGCTCCAAAAACTTCAAAATAAAGCCATGCGCATCATATTAAAGTGTGACCGATATACATCTATTATAACTATGTTGAACTCACTTAACTGGCTTAATATAAACCAGAGGTTATTCATGATGGCAATGATTTTTGTTTTTAAAATAAAACATAACATGTGCCTTAAGTACCTGCAATCCAGTGTACCTGAACGACGAAATGTACCATACAACCTACGAAATATTGAGGAGTTCAGCATTGTACGAACGAGAACTACAAGAGCTCAAGCTAGCATATTCTACACGGGACTACAAGCATTCAACAAATTACCTTCCAATATAAGAAATATTAATAATCAGTCTTTATGCAAAGTCTAATATAATATAAAAATAAATTTTTTTCCAAGAACAAACTTAGCCGTTGAGCCAAATAAACTTATAATAAAAATAAATAATAAATAAATATAGCCACTTACAGTCCTAATGGGTGGGCCGAATTCCTTCAACTTGGTAAAGAGTTTTTTTTTTGTGAAACTGCCTTATGTTAAAGATCATTTTTCTCTAACGATTTTGATTTAAAAAAAATCGGAGTATTTTTTTCGCTATGAACTATTATATGGTTGGCAAACAAATTACCAATAATAGCTAAGAACGGTACATTCCATAGGACCTATTTTTTTACTTTCTACTGTCTGGAACATGGCTTAGGTGATTCTTTCCTTCTTTCGAAATTTTACACATATTATATAGGTTTAGGTACGTCAACTTGTGATGCATACCAATATTTTTAATCACCTAATAGATATTTGTTTGTATTTTTAAAAGCATATTTTAAAACTTTTTTTTAATAATTTAATATTTTTAAAATAGCTCATTATTTTTCGTTTCAAATTATAGGTATACACAATATGCTTTATTCCTAGAAACCGCACCACAGATTTTAATAATTTTATTCTCATAAAGTGAAAATCATCTTTGTCAGTTTGTTTGCTAAGGCTAAACTCTGAAACCACACTAACAATTTAAAAAATTCTTTTGGTTTTGAAATGTTGTTTGCAAGTGGCTTGAGGGTTAAATATTTTTTTTCCAAAACTTTGCTGTTTGTAGCGTGAAATGAGCTAAACGCAAAAAAAACAGTACATGTGAAAGTAAAAATTTCGTGACTGTGAAAGTTTACACAGCAAACTTGATTTTCTTTGTAAACTTAACATGTGCCAATAAAAAAGATGGCAGTTAAGTGTAAAATCCTATCAACTTTTATAGCTGACAAGCATGAGCTTATATTTGCAAGTTAGTTTTTACGTACGCAAAACTAGCCACTGGCGCTGGTGAATCCTTGCAGATGTAAGCTCGGTTAATAGGCTAATTTCAATATTCTCAACAAACTATTCATTACTAACATGGTGCCGAATAAACGCGACCTTACGCTGAAATGCAAGGAATATTGCATGAATTCACTGGCGCCTGTAACCGTGATTGTGATTGTATGTGTTTACATACTAAAATAAATTTTCCTTGCAAACTTGAAAAAATTGATAATTCAGTGCGAAACCTTAGCAAACTTTTTGCTTTCATGAAAATAGTCCTGGCGACGGTCAATTCATGTATGTGTATAAGCCCCGCATAAATTACAGAAAAGGAACACGTCTAATGTCGATTTTTTTCATCGAAATCTTCGGAATTTTTCATGCTGGGGCCCTGTTAGCGTGAAACTCAAAATGTCGGGTTTTTAAATGTTTAAAGTAAGACCGCACTAAGGCGATACTCTCCAACACTATGCACAATTTTTTTCAAGCCGTACTTCAATGGCAGCCTTTTTCTTCTTCGCTATCATCGTATTGTCATGTTTGATTATTATCTCAAATTCTTTTTTTCACAGAATGCATAACTTGCCTTATATTGTACTAACTATAATCGCATGTAAAAAAACGAAATCGAAGGGTCTCAAAATGAAGAATAGCTAGTTCGTTTGTAAACAAATATACAAACAATAAATCTTCTTTGATAAATTTAATAAGAAAACTAATCCTGGTTAAATAAACGACAAAATAAATGATAAATCCTTTTCCTTACAAATTTTGTTTCTTAATTTTTTATTTCATTTGGAAGATATTGCATTAAAAGACTTGCCTCAGTTGCCCGGGCAACACAGGGGACTTTCTGCTAGTTTGGAAATAAAATCCATAACAACTGTGGAAGTAAACAAAACAAAAACCATTTTGGATATAAAATCCATGGAAACAGCAAAACGTAAACAAAACAAAATATAAATTTGGAAATTCTATTTCAAAATCAGGATAAATTTAAGAGCTAAGTGCAAATATTTGTGTATTAAGCATATCATAACTTATATATTAAATTTAATAGCCTATAAGCTGGCCAAAGGACAACAGAAGATGATACAATCATGGCCTTTTCGATTGGCCGTCCAGAACTGTTTTGAACCCCAACAAAATGACAGTTGTTACTCTAAACAGAACAGAAAACGATTCTGGATTTCATTTCAGAATCTGAAATGTCAAAATCATCGGGTTGATTTGTTGTGTAATTTCGATGTGTTTATTGAATTTAAACTATTTTTCTGGTAAAATAACATAAAAAGAAGCAAGTTATAATTATTATTCCTACAATAAAATGTGTATCTAAATTGAAATCAATTGTTTTAGAAATTGTTTTTAGCCGATGTGATTTTTTTTAAATTTAATTTTCACAAACACAATTAGTGTGTTCAATGAGGCTGTTCGGAACAGATTAGAACACTTTAGAACAGAAAAGTACAGGATTTTGCTGTTCAATGAAAAATTTTCTGTTCTAAAATGTTCTGGTTTGATGTCCAATGAGTCTGTTTGGGACACTTTAAAATAGGATTTTCTGCACTTGCTTTTTAGGTAGAACAGGTTTGTGAGAACTGTCAAAACCAATTGTTGTTGTTTAAAAAAAAAACATTTCGGTTTTAGAATTAGTTGATAAATCATTTTCCGTGTCGGAATCATCTCAATTTCATGAAAAATATTTTTTTAAACAAATTCAATTCCATTCAGATTATTTTTAAGAACGTTTCTGCAAAAATAAACGAATTTGAATAGTATGTAAACAACAATATTTTTTTTTGTCAGATGACTGACTGTTCTAAGTTGTTCTATCTTGTGCTGAAGTTTCTCACGAATCTGTCCTGTTCTGTTCTAACGTTTTCGTCACTGAACAATCTTAACGATACATACAATTCAGAATCAGTCAAATTGTTTCCGGGTGTTTTATTGGGGGAACGTGTTCCGGACGGTCAATCGAAAAGGCCATCGTTTTAATGGAGTCAGTTTATCTGTCATATAGTGACAAGCTGACATCGAAACCAAATTACACTTTTATATGTTAGCTGAGATAGAGATTATTATTCTTACTTTGGAGTAGAATTAATGTTTTGAGAAATTCCCACTAAAGCTTCTGTATTTTTCATTATTTTTTATTTATTTATTTCAAAAGGTGGATGTGTCTGTTAAGAAACAAAAATGGATAAGTCTAAGCATTCCATTTAAATTATAATAAAATTACTAAATGCTTTGTCAAATACATAGTTGAAAATTAAAAAACCAGCGAGCTTTAAAGTAGTGGTATATGATGTGACATCTAACTTTTTTTTTTTTTTTTTAAATCAAAATTAAAAATATCAATGGAAAAGTTTCCTAAACATAGAATCCATTTTTAATAATTTTAATATTTCGAAATATGAAAAAGTTAATTGTGAAGATATTTCATTAAATACAATTTTTCCCGATAGGTCCCATTATAAAAAATCATCCACTAGTTTTCGAAATATTCCCCGAAAAATATTTTTTTTACAAATAAATAATACCGCATAGTATTATTTAGAATTTTAAAAAATCCGTTGAGCCGTTAATAAGAAAGTCGAAAATAAAAAAAAAACCTTCTATGGTTATTTTTAATAAACATTTTATCAACCCCGTGGTCATAGGTTCGATTCCTGCCGTTGTTTTATTTTTTATTTTAATTTAACTATATGCCTGTAAGACCTAAGGCCTTTTAAATGCAACCTGAATTGCACGGCAATAGTTTGGCACAGTGGATTTGAGAACCAGGTATTGACTGTCTCATTTTAACCCATGGGCGGCATCCAATTAAAATTGGAGGTATAGAAAAGAATGCGCATAGCGTGGGGATCGAACCCACACGTCCTAGTTAGCAATCAAGCACTTTATCCACTGCGCCATTGCCAGCCTATCTATGTCTTCTTATATTCCATTAAAAACCAATTCTAAAAATTGTCATAAAATGAGTTGCTGGTTAAATCATTACATGCTGTTCAGGCACTAACAACATGTGATTGAGAAAACTACTCATAAATATGACAACGAAATAAAATAAAATAATGCGAATTATAACAGACATAAATTAATAAGACACGGTAATTTTTTCCGATTAGTTCAGCCGCCATACCTGGTGATAAAATTTGAGACAACAACCACCGTCTCAATACGTCGCGCCACACATCTTTCTAACCTTCTTTCTATTCTTTCACCGGATGCCGCGCTGTGTTAAAAACATATAAAGGGTATTCATAATCCCTTGAGCGCGTGCAAAATTATAAGAAAAACAAAAACATTTTATGTAATGTTTTTGAATAAACAACAACGACTCGAGTGTGCTACCACCAAGTTTTATAGATTTTTCACGACTTGCCACTTTATGTAAATCCTACTACACCTATAATCGTGCAGTAAGACAATGAAGATTCAACATTTGAAAATTCTGATCAATCAGCTTAAGAAACATCTTGAAGAAAGAATGCTCCTTAAAAGCAGTATAGGTTTTGTAGCAATAGTTCTACTGGTTTCCACTGTTGACCTGGTGGTATATCTCTACAAAAAGTGGCACAAATCTTTACATCGTTTTGGAGAAAGAAAGATTATTGCACTTGATATTTCAAAAGCATTTGATAAAGTTTTCTTCTTTTTCGTAGAATTAGAAATTACCTTTCGGACCACTCAATTCAAGTCTTATTGCACGGTTTCAAGTCTGATATTCACAAAAAAAAAAATACAGGTGATCCCCAGGGCTCCGTTTTGTCAACGACTCTCTTTCTCATCAAATATTTTTTTTGTCTGAAACTTCTAATCCAACAAATTTTTTTGCTGACGATAGTTCTCTCAGCTTTTCATATTCGTTTTTAGATTCACACCCATGTCCTTCGGATGTAATATAATTCTGATCTGGACAGCATTGTGCAATGGGGAATACAAAACCACGTAGAATTTAATGCTTCAAAACACTCAGTGCTGTCTTCTGTCGTTAAAGCAGAACCCACCTGCTAACCATGAGCGGCACTTGCATTGAGGAAACCGATCAGCTTTCAGTTTCACAGACCACGTTTTGTGGGATGAACACATATTCGGTATTGCTAAAAAACGCTGCAAAGTATTGGGATTTCTTCAAAGATGAAAGACATTTTTTTTCACCATTAGAACACCGTCAAAATGTTTTATGTCTTTCATAATTTTATAGCTTTTCCTATAGACAATGTTCTAATAAAATATTCAGTTGCATTCTACGCTTCTACGAATGTTTATCAGTTTTCTCTTGTGCCCAACTTCGGACGAACTGTCAAGTACAGAGATTCTTTCTTTAGCCGCACTTCGTAAATGTGGAAAACTTTATGAATTTCTCTTTATCCCAACCATTATGCTATTCAAACATTCAAAATTAATGTGCATCGGTATCTCCTATCAAATCCTTCCCTACTTTCCCTACGCTCGTATTTTAAGGGTAGTCCAAACCAGTTTAGTTCGCGAATCATTATGCAGACAAAAAAAAACAGATTAGGTGAAAGCATCACTAAAAGAAATCTGATGCTTATCATCATGGCAGTCGTAAAATAGCTGTAATTCTTGTCGTTAACAAACTCAAAATTTTGTCGTTTCATTCAATCCTTTCAATAATTTTAACTATGTGTAAGACGCAAGATGTTTTAAATACAATTTTAACTGCACGGTACTAATTTGAAAGAAATTCATTGAAAGAGTAAATTAAAATAAAAAAAAAGAACTATACTTACTTTAATTTTAATTTTAGGAATAGCTGGTTCATTATCATTGGGATTCTCGGCATCGTGGTTCTTCTTTTTACGTTTCCTCTTGTGCTCTTTTGATGGTGATTTTTCGTTGTCCGACGAATACTTGCTTTTGTGTTTATCTTTACTGCGTTTCTTGCGGTTTTTGTTATGGAATTCTTTGTTTGTTTCAAATCCAATGGAGCTGTCAACGCTAGTTAAAGCGCTAGCACTTGTACTTTGACTGGTAGTTAGTGCTTGGACTATTGTTAAATCCAAAGCACTTTTGGCCAGTAACTTAGCCTCCTCTGAAGTTGTTGCGAGTGGATCTTCTTTTGAAGAGATATTGTGTTTTTGTGCTTCGGTAACTGCTTCGGAAAATTCTGGAAAATTCGATATTGATGCGAATTTTTTTACCGAAACTGATTTAAGTGCATCTTCGAGGACAACTTGTGGATTATGTGTAATAAGAGGACTGTAGTCTATGATTTTAGAACGAGGTCTCTTAGCAGCATTCATAATTATGTCGTCGTTCTTCTTCGGTGCATCCAGAGATTTTCGTAAGGGCTTCGGTGCTGGAAGACAAGCAAGGGACTTTCCATTCTGACTGAATTCTATAGCCGCACGTTTTGATCCCATTCGAATGTTTGTATCAGTCGATCTTCTCTTGATGGGCGAAATAGATGTTGGAGACATGCTAGTCTCGGGGTTTGAACTAGAGAGATTCGGATCGACTGGCACAATGGTTCCGTCTTTGCTAAACCGTGTACGTGATTTTCTGGGTCCCTTTGGCATATCGGGTACCGCATCGGAATCTTCCGATTTATCACACTCAGAGCATTGCCAACCATAGAGCTTAGACTTTTTAGGGTGTCGTATGAGCGGCGGATTTAAACATCCTAAATGGTAGTGGAAATGGCAGGTGTCGCACTTCGCTAATAAATGCTGGTCATTGCAGCGCTTACATATACCACAATCATGTACCAGAGCCGCCTTGTTCTGTGATTGCGTACTTAGCACACGACCTGTATCATCTTTAATGCCGGGCAGATGCGCCAACGGAAAGCCAACTCCCATTTTGAGGGCAGCTGCCGTAGGCACAGACATTGGACGAGACGGCGGAGTCACTATTGGACTCGGTGCTGCTATCTGTCTTCCGATATTTTCCAAAGTCGGCATTGTTTTGCTGGGACAGAGTGATTCTATCTGTTTGTGCATTTCACGAACACTGGCCTGCAGTGCTTCGTGTTTTGACTTTATTTCTGTGTTTGATTTGACCTTTGAATCATATTCATCTCGAAGGCTCTGTTGTTCACCCAATAAATTTGTATTTGAGTCGATCATCTGCTCTAAGTTGCCTTTGAGTTCTTTTATGCGGGAAATTCTATCGAGATAATAGCCAATGAATTCCACACTAAATGCAGGCGCTATGTGCCACTTCTTGCGAATGTCCGTTAGGGCTGAGATCTATATAAGAAAGGAACAGAATTAATTCATAGCACTAAAACAAATTCTCCTGGGTACATACCTGAGCTTCTTGTAACTCCAGCGCTGCTATATCGACATCCATTATTTCTGCTTTCATTAGGAGACGGCTGCACGCAGTAGCGCTCGTTGTGAGTAATCTAGATATCTTCTGAGTTGGAACTATAAAAAAAACACATCGTCAGATTATGGAAGCAAATCATTAGGCCAAACTTACCCCATGGTTCGATTTTCAGATGTTTATTGTTTCGGTACTTGTTTTGATACTTCGCCAGCTTTCTCTGGATTCTCACTTGACCTGGTGTTGGATCGTCATTTTTGTGTTCTAGCTTTTCCAAGTTCTTGTGCTCCATTATCAATTTTATTGAATTGAAATGCCTTTTTCGATGTTTGATCATCGTTTTGTCCGAATGCACTTTGCAGTGTGCGTAAAAAGGATCCGCGTGATCTGCTTCCTCCGAATGTGCTTCGGATAAAAATCCCGCAGCCTGTGCACTGTAAATATTACCATCCAATTAAAATAGTTTCAAACAAATAAAATTACTCTATTTTCTTATATATGTACCAAGTGACATGAAAAAATGTCTTGCACATGCCAGCATCACAACCTATACACACGCCAGTCCTGGAAAACCGCTCATTTTCACATAGGGTACAAGTTTTGGCGCCCCATTTGCTATATTGCATTTCGAATAGTGTCACTGATGAAAGTTGATCTACTTCCCCGAATGCCACGCCTGGGACATAGAGTGCACATACTAGATGTACCCATTTGCCAACATCTGTTTCTTTGAAAATACCCCCTTTGTTAGGACAAAGCTCACACGAAGGATTAGTAACTCCAGCGCGACATGCCTCACAAAACCATGGTTCTGTTGAGCAAGATGATGTAGTGCTAGACACACTAGCTGTGTCACTTACTCCGTAGCAACCCTCATGAACAGACACCCCACAGCTGTCACATTCTATAACTTCGTTGGTATCATCACTTCTATCGCCCAAGCAGACGCAACAAATTGGTTTTGCAGGCAACTGGAAAAATATTTATAAGGAAAAAAATTAGTAAAATTATACGAGTTTAATATAATTATAGCTTATGCGTCAGTTTTTTTTCCACGAAATAAATAATTTGATTACTGATTTCAATTATTGCTTTAACTATCCTTCACCACTATACAAAATTGTGGGCCTTGTCACTTTTTTTTTTAAATGTTTAAACACAGTGCAAGCGATTAGGTAAATAGGATAGAATTAGACAGAAGATTGGTTTTAAATCTTTGAATATCGCAATGAGAAGGACAAATTTCGAAGGCTAAAACATTCCACATTCGTGTGGTGCGGCTAAAGAAGGAATCCATATACTTGAGGGATTCCTTCTACGTCCGAAATTGGGCTCAAGGGTGAACTGATTTTCATTCCTTGAAGCGCGAGCATTGGGGTTGAATATTTTTAGGGAAGGAATGCAATTGGTTAGTTTATACGAACAATATCTATAAAAATAACGATAAGACAGTGAGAGGCATGAAACATTGCGACGGTGTTCAAGGTATTCAATTGTTTCTGTTATTGTGACAGCTCTTTTTTGGATTCGGTTCAAGAGACTTAAGTAAATTATGGGAGCACCTGCCCAGATATGTCAGTCGTACTCAAATTTTGAACAAATGAAGGCCCTATAGATTACAGCCAGATCAGACGGGGAAACAAATTTCTTGGATCTTCGAAGAAATCCCAAATGCTTTGCAGCGTTTTTGCCGCTATCGATTATGTGGCCATTCCACAAAAGGTGGCCGGTGATGCACACATACCGAGAACTGAGAGTTGTTCGGTTTCCTCGATGCAGGCGCGCTGAGGTTGCAGTTCCACATCCGAAGAACAGAGAGGTGAATCTAAAAACCAATATGAAAAGCTGAGAGTACAGAGTGGCACCCGACTCGTGCTACAAAAATAAAACGTAATATCTTTTTTTCAGTGTGAGTAATCGGCTTATTTTTTTTTATTTTATAGGCTACTATTTAGATTTATCAAATGAATGCTTGGGATACTGAAAAAAGGATTTGGATAGTGCAGCGATACGATTCTTTGCAGTCCGTCATTTCCGTCCAAAGAGAATGTAGGCTGGAGTTTGGCGGTACTCCCTCGAATAGATGGACCATTAAGAGGCTGGTGAACATGTTTGCCGAATGTGGAAGCATCGAACGAAGACCGTATCACCGAGATCCCAATGTTCGGGTTGCGGATACAATCATGGCTGTTGCATCGGCAATAAAGGCAAATCTAAGTGTTTCGACTCAAAACTTATTGGGCCAAATTGGAGTCAGCAGACGGTCATTACAACGGATACTTCATGATGACTTAAACTTGTTTCCGTACAAAGTCCAAATTACAAGCAAGTTAAACCTTCAGGATTTGCCTGTTCGCCTGGAATTTTGCCGAAAAATGATTGCAATGGCCGAAGAAGACAACACATTGACAAATTGTTTGTTCATGTCTGATGTGGCCCATTTTGACTTAAACGGCAATGTTAACAAGCAAAATTGCCGTATATGGAGTAAATCTAATCCAGAAATGCTCCATGAGACGGAACTGCACCCAGAGCGAGTCACTGTGTGTATTGTCAGGCCATACTTCTTTGAAGAAAACGGTGTAACACAAACTATCAATGAGGACCGTTATTTAAAGATGTTGAACGAGTTTTTTTTACCCACAACTTCGCCGAAGACGTATCCCTTTCAGCAGGATTTGTTTTCAACAAGATGGAGCAAGTGCACACGTAGCCACACAAGTTATGGCGGAGCTCCAATGAAAATTTCCAAACAAATTGATATCCAGAAACTGCAATTTCCGCTGGCCCCCAAGGTCACCTGACCTGACTGCACCAGACTTTTTTTTATGGGGTTATGTCAAGCAGGAAGTGTACAAAACGAAACCCAGGAATTTGACTAAATTGATGCAGTCCATAAATAAGACAATTTAAACCCTTCAGGCTGCAATGAACAATTTTCTGATCATGTGCCGCATATGCGTGGATGACTGTGGAGGTCATTTGCGGTCTATCATCTTTAAAAACCATTAGTTATTTAAAATAAAATTTTAAAATAATTTTTAAAATTAATGAAATACATCGATTAAAATAAAAGTTATTTAAATTTCTTATTGTAGCACGATTCGTACGCCACTCTGTATCATCAGCAAAACAATTTAGTGGATTAGAAGTTCCAGATAAGACATTAATGAAAATAAGACAAAACGGAGCCATGGGGCACTCCAGCTTTTATTTTCTAAGCCTCAGACCTGAAACCGTCCAATTCGACTTGAACTGAGCGGTGCAAAAGGTAATTTCAAATTTAACGAAGAAGAGATTCATCGATACCAAATGCACGCAATTTCGATATGAAAGCTTGATGCCAAGCTATATAAAATGCAATACAGAAATTTTTTTTTTTTTTTTAATAACATTTCACACTTAGTCCATGGTGCCTATTCCATTTTTATTAATTTGGGTGATATAGATTATAAATAAATAAAATGCACGTCTGAATCGCACGTACACAAAATTCTTAGTAAAAACAGCTCAATATTTTATTTTCAAAAATCCAAAAAAAATGGTTCGGAAATTTTGGTTTGCAGTATTATTTAGTATTTGAGCTTATGATCGAAATCCGTTAATGAGTCGAAAATAAAAATAAAACGGCAGGTACCGCTAATAACATTTTATGTTTGTTTATTCCAAATGATTTATCCAAATCGTTCGATCCATTTAAGAGATAATTAATGTCGATTTCTTTTCAAGAAATAGGATTCGCTCCTAAAACCAATACTTTTTTGGTTCGTAATGAACGGATACGGATCGAATCTTTTTGTGACTGTGTGTTTTGCTTGCCAGCTATAAAAAAACTAAATCTTCAATTTATCATCATTTCGTTTTTGTTTTCTGGTTCCGCCGCGGGGAACTCCTATGTCAAATTGTACTTTTTTAATATATTTTTTCAAAGAAGTTTTTAACTATATTTTTTGATTAATAATATTAATTTATTTTTTCCGGAAGCTTCCCCTAAAAATAAATATGGACTTTCAAAACAAATATTGTAGTGTTGGGAACCTTTGTACAAATTCTTTTTGAATCTGATCCAAAACGGTTTTAATTTGAAACGAATCTGATTTTCAGAACAAAATTGACCGCGGATCGATGTTTCTATTAAAACGGCATCGAAATAAGATTTACATTTCTTCAAATTGTATGGCAGGTGCCGTTTCTTTTGGAGCTAAGGCGACAGTTATAGCTTTCGTTGAAACACACATCAGTAAAACGGTCTAATTTTTCTTGAAAACTCGGTTATAGCTATCATTGCTGTCACGAAAAGGATCTTTCATAGCTAAATGTAATTTTGAGTTTAGATTTGATCATTGAAAGAAAAACTGACATATGAAAACAGAAAAACAAGGATACACAAACCTTTGAAACGATTGTGTTCCACTTTTCGGAAAAAAATGTCACTTGTTTATTGAAAACAGCGCTTTCCATCATTGAAAAGACAAGTGATTTTTCAAGAAAGTGGTAGAGGAAATTAAATATTTTTTATGTTTAAATGCCACAGAATTGATAGAAAAAGTTTTCAATGCTGAGTTTCAATGAATGCTATAACTGGCCCCTTGACTTTTTTGGTTTCTATTATCGTAATATCAAGTTTTATCAAAATCTCGAGTTCGATTTTTTTCAAATGCAATGCAATCATCTGCTACGAATAAATTGTTCCCTTAATGCAAGCAGTTAACATAAAAAAATAGAAAAATTAAATATAAATGATCAAGTAAAAGCAATAATCAAAAGATTATAAAAAACTTAAAGAAGATTAAAAACATTGAAAAACGTAAATAAGCACGCTAAAGCATTTACCAGATTAGTAGAGTATAGAGTTAGTAATTTCAGCTTCTCAACTGCTTATGTTCTATGTTCTGAATTCTATCTTAGTTGAAGCGGGACAAGGAACCCCATAATAGATTTTTTTGTTTGACCTTGCTATGATTATAGTAAAAAATATAAGTACCTGGTTCATTTATTCCATAATCAGGGGCCATATTCCTGAACAATAGTCAATCGAGTTTCAGTTGAAATTGAGAGATTTCATATCAAACTGTATTCCCGAACACTACTCACCAATAATAGGTATTCCCCAAATCGAAAGTCAAATACAATTCGAGTGAAAAATATCTTCCTTGCTTTTTTTTTTGCCTCTACCTTTTCTTCTTCCAAATCAACAATTCAATATCAAGAAAAGAGAAACTAGCGCCCCTATCGACCGAACTACTAGCTAAAAAATTCTGTCTCATAGTTGTACTATAGGTTTCATATACTAAGTTCTGATTAAATGATAGCTAGTGCCAATTCTCAAAATTTTGTATCAAAACCGTTGGAGCCGTTTTATAGAAAAATAAGCTTTTCCTTAACAACAAAGACACCGTGTAATCGTCACTGCTAAAAATGATAAATGTCATTGCACTATAGGCTCACCGACAATGATCATCTGTTTGAGTGTTGTCACGTCGTGTGGTAGTCATTGTTTTGCATGTCATTGGCCTCATTCAATAACCGAACTATAGCTATCCGGATAGGTTGGTGTTGTTGTATTCCCATGTAAGAATACAGCTGATGACAAAACAACTGCTGCCGAAAAAAAAATCTTAAGCTATCCGAAAAGCTTTGGTATACTTTTGTATCACATGAGAAATGTCAAAAACAAATGCACAAACCCATACAAATTCAACCTATTCGATGTTGGTTGTTCAGGAACTTCTGTGGATACTAACATATCTTAGATAGGCTATCGTACCGACATCTGAATGAGGCCATTGCCGTCACACCGAGACACAAATATCACCGTGACACACTTTGACATTCATTGTTTTTTGGGACAACAATGACAGACATTTGTCATTCGTGTGATAGTCATTGAAGCTAGCCGTGACACGTTTACCTTTGTCACGGCAATGACGGTGGTAGGACCTATTTCAGAGTGTCACGGTAATGACATATTACAAGGACCGTCTTATACTAGCTTCCATATCAATATTTTGTTTTTATTTGCTGATACCGCCGCGGGGAAATTCCTAAAACAACTTGCACTTTTTAAATATTAGTTTTTATGTATTTGTTGTTTTTTGAATGCGTCTCCAAAAAGAGATTCAATACGGATCTGTTTTTCCAGAAACAAATTGGTTTTAATTTGAAACGAATCTGATTTTCAGAAAAAAAATAACGGCGGATCGACGGCAGATCGATGTTTTTATTGAAACGAAATCGACATTGGGTAACTTTTAAAAATTCAAATATTAAAAAAATCCATATTAAACTGTGTTCAAGTGAAAGAGTTTTCAAAAATCTTATTTGTTCAACTTATAGGGGACTTAAGGGAAAAATTTAAAGCATTGAGTATTAAAATTGGTCTGTTCAAGTAATAGGATGCGTAAGGGAAAAAATATTTGTTCAAGCTAACGAGAGTCTACTGTATAAGCCTTAATGCAATTTTCACACCTGCTGGTCAAATTACACCAAAATTTGTTAAAATATTCATTTGTATATCAATTAACTTTCTTTAATAACTTGTTTATTATAATTTATATTAAGTATTCTGAACTTTGTTTGTATTGAAAATTTTCTAAATTTATTTTATTCCTAATCAAGCAATTTGTATTCTTTTGTAAAGAGAAGTCTTTTAATTCAATAAGGAATCAACAAAATTCACATCCAATGTCAACATTTGCCGGCTGTTGAATATGGGCATTTTTGGAAAAACCGTGCGTTCCCGATAACCAGTAAACGGGTAGGCATGTGTTAAATGGATTTACACTTATGGCCCAAAATATAAAGTAAACATAACTATCCTAACAAATTAGTAATGTGGATAACCTAGTACCTAGTTCACAAAATAAAAAAAAAAACACCAAAAATACGCTTTGATTGCTTCACAAAAGAATACAAGAAAACGTCACTGTTGATGAATGTAAGCAATTTATTACAAAACAGAATCAAGATTTCACAAATATTTGTATTAAAAAACAACAAATCAACATGCACAAAATTGACCAAGTCAAGAAATCACTGTGAAAAATGCTTAATATCAGAATACACGATAAGTGGTTCGTAAATAAAAGTGATATAGAATTCCCCCTCGAAATTAAATGGCTCCTCTCTCTTGGCAGGAAATTTTCTCTGCCTTTTGATAGGAACACATTTCCACTTTTTCAATTAATTGCAGGTGCAGAAGAAATAATTAGATGTGTAAAAGATGACATGGAGCAAGAAGTTACAAGAGCGAAATACAGCAACATGCTTCACTCTTTCCAACGTCATCAAACCAACGATCGATTTGCCAGATACATATTGAAAGTTCATAAAGACACTACCTACTTTCTTAAAAAACAATTATTATTGTATCAGCGGATAAAGGCAATACAACAGTTGCACTGAATCGCGTAGATTACGATAACAAAATGAAAGACCTATTGTCTGATCGTTCTGTATACCGCCCTACTCGTGGAACCCCTCTTTCTTCTCTGCAAAATAAAAACAATGAACTGGTGAAATGGCTACATGGAAACAAGTTGATTGATGATAGGCAAAAGACAGTGATGACGACATACACAGCACAAATACCTGCAATTTATGGATTACCGAAAATTCACAAACCAAACATGCCTCTTAGACCTATAATGTCATCAATGAGAGTTCCTTGTTATGAACTTTTAAAATTCTTGGGGAGAATTTTACAGCGCGTGACAAGAGATTAGGTCTACTCAATTAAGAGTTCTTATGCATTTAAAGATAAGGTAAATAATCTGGTTCTAGAACAAACTGATGTTTTAGTATCTTATGATGTTGTATCATTATTTACAAATGTTCCTGTACAACTGGCATATCCATCATTAGGAAAAAATGGGAGACAATTAGTAAACATACACAGTTGAGCCAAACCAAATTCATAGAGTTGTTGGATTTTTGTCTTAAAGAAAATAATAACCTTTAGTATACAGATAACATGTACAGACAAATTCATGGAATGCCAATGGGAAATCCACTTTCTCCTACCATTGCCGATTTGGACAACCTTTTGGACAATAAATTTGCCGATAACAACAAACCAAAGATAATCGTCGAATATGTAGATGATATATTTGCAGTTGTTAATGAGGGGGAGGTCGACAATGTTTTACGATGCCTTAATTCATATCATGAAAAAATACAATTTACCGTTGAGAGGGAACAAAACAGAGCGATAACGTTCTTAGACGTCAAGATCCATTGCGTTAATGATAGACTCTCTTTCAATTGGTATCAGAAAGACACAGCGTCTGGAAGAATTGTCAACTTTAGATCCAATCAAGCAAAGCAAATTCTTATTAATACATCCTCTAATCTAGTTCAAAGTCTTTGCGTTGAGTGACCGGGAATTTCACGCCGCAAATGAGAAAATAGTCACACAAATTCTCCTAGATAATGGCTATCCAATGGAAATCATACGGAGCTTGATACTTCGCCAAAAACACAAAGCTTCTGTTGATAATCGGCAAAAAGAGAGAGGTATTTATAAGAGTATAGTTTATGTTCCCAAACTGTCAGAAAACTTTAAAGAGACGGTAAAAAATAGTATTAATGACGTCAGTTTAGCGTACAAATCCAATAGGACGTTGGCACCTCTTTTCACCAACATGAAAACAAAAACGGAAAAGGATAAGTGCACAGACGTAGTCTATAAAATTAACTGTCGTGGCAATGCGGAAGAAAATTGCAATCTTTCCTATATCGATACAACGAAACAACTTCTTTGTTAACGAATTTCCAACCACAAATCCGACATTAATTTAAAAAGCACTGGGAAGACAGCATTGGCCTTATACTCCATTGAGCGTGGACACAAACCAGATTTTGACAGAGTGGAAATCCTGGAAAGGGAGAAACATGTCTCCAAGCGGTATACTCTAGAAACGCTTCATATTATTAACAACAAAAACAATAACACCTACTTCAAGTACTTTGATTGATTATGTTCTGAGTGATTTTACCATTATTGCTGATGCTAAAGTAAACAGAGATTGTAAAATATCGGATCATGAATCTATACATTTAAAAATATTTACACGACAATCTATTAAATTTGAACATAAACGTGGCGCGATAGTTGTGTGCTCGCCTGTCAACCTCGTGATTGCAGGTTCGATTCCTGCCGTTGTCTATGTCTTCTTATATTCCATTAAAAACCAATTCAAAATTGTCATAAAATAAGTTGCTGCTTTGTTCATTACATGCTGTTTAGGCATAACACTAACAACATGTGATTGAGTAAACTAGCATACCCATAAAATATGAAAACGTAATAAATAAAATAATGCGAATTATAAGGGACATAAATAAATAAGAAACGGTAATTCTCTCCGCATTAGTTCAGCTGCCATCCCTGGAGATAAATCTGAGACAACAACCAGCTCTAGTCTCAGAACACCGCGCCACACATCTTTCCTATCTTTCTTTCTCTTCTTCCACCGGATGACCGCGCTGTGTTAAGAAAAACATATAAATGGTATTCATAATCCCTTGAGCGCGTGCAAAGTTATAAAAAAAAAATATTAAATATGAAAAAGGCTATTTTATTAATGTATATATTAAATACATAACTGAAAATGAGTGTACTAGTGAAGATTTAAATGTTTGTGTGAACTTATTTGAAGGTGCAATAAAACAAAGTCTCTCGATTTTAAACAGAAGTTATACTTTGAATGAAAAATGTGTCGAGTGGTTTAATGATGAATTAATAAATCTAAAACATAATAAAGTCCTTTTATATAACAAAGCTTTGTATACCAACTTAATAAACGATTGGAATATTTATAAAATCGTTAGAAACTATATAAATCTCAGTGTAAAAGAGCAAAAAGTGCGTATATAGAAGCGAAAATAAGTGAGAAAGCAGGTGATCAGAAAAGTCTCTGGAAAACTTTGAAGAGGTATATTCTTAAAGAAGAAAAAAGTGTCGTCAATGACCTTGTGATAAATGGTGTTCAAATAAAAACTCACATTGATAAAGCTAACTCATTGAATCATTATTTTATTGATAGTATAGTAAACTTTAGTGAAATTATTCCTAAATTGACTTATTCAGATGAAATCCCAATATATGAAGACATTTTTCAGTTCAATCAAAAGAAGCAGTGAAACAAATGAATAAAAAAAATGATTGCTCAGGTTTGAACTGCAAGATGGTATTAGATTGCAGTGATGAGATTCTTCCATCACTACTTAAAATAATAAATTTGTCATTATACAATGGAGAGTTCCCAGAGCGTTGGAAGAATGCTGATATTATTCCTGTTGAAAAAGTCGAAAATGCTAAAATATCTGAAGAATGGAGGCCAATAAATATGCTACCAACCTACGAAAATGTATTGGAATACATAGTATGTGTCCAACTTACAAATTTTATTGAAAATAATAAACTTTTATGTAAAGAACAATCAGGCCATTCATGTGAAACCTCCATACGCTGGATCATTAATGAGTGGAAAAAGAAGAGGACAAAGGCGATGGAGTTTATTTCAATTCGTTAAATCCTAACGTGAACAATATGATTGTAAATAAATACTTAAAACTATTTAACACTAAGTTTCCAAGCTATTGTAAAACAATGTTTTGAATTTTTAAAATTGTCATTTGGTGAAGGCACTATAAAATAAAATTTATTAAATATTTCAACTAATTGAATGAGAGGGCTATGAGCACCATAGTTCGATCTACTAAACATTTGATTCAGTGGTCTTTGAAGTCGTATACTTGAGCGACTAAAACTGAAAATTCATCACGTTTTTTGTATCGGCAACTCGAACATCAACAGATTAATTATTTGAATCTTGGCCTCTGTACTGCACAAATTTCTATGTTAATTCGAGTGAGAGGAGAACTAATCAAGTTAAATTACATGCCCCATCGCGAAGATAGTTCATCAATCTGCCTCCTCTGCAACACAAGGGAAAACGAAGACGTGATGCACTTTCTTGGTTCCTGCCCCATCCTGAAAGAAGGCGATACCATTATGTAGTCAATCTGATGAATATTGAAGATTTAAAACGTATCCTCAACGGCAGTGAAAATTGGGGAAAACTTGCTTCATATTGCTACACAGCTCTCAACTACAGAACAAATATTATTAGTGAAAATTTCTGAAATAAATAACAAATCCACATTTTCATATTTAAATATTTGTAAGTACTCTTAAAATTAAAATTTTGTATAACTGTAACCGAATAGAAAGAGACGAGGAGAGAAACCAACTACTGAGAGGAGTCGAGAAGTAACCGTCGAACAGGGCAGTCGCAAATTAGAAAAGCACTAGTAAAGTATATTAAAGCAAAGATACATTTTATATTGTAATAAAGAAAGTATTTAATTTCACATTATAAAAGTATATTTAATCTCACGTTATATATCTTTGTATAACTGTTAAATTTGTTGTCATTTCTCGGCAGACGGCTAAGCCATGCTTAAATGTACTTAGTATTAAACAAATACAATTGTAAATTTTATAAATGAATTAATAAAGTACCAAATAATAATAAAAAAAAATAAATGTAAGTTCCGAATCTAAAGCAACTCCCAAGTCAGAAAAAACAGATACTTAAAGAACAAGAATCAAACATATAATCAAAAACAATTGAAACTTTCTTGCGTGTAAAACTCATGGTTTTACATTTGTCAACATTTAAAACGAGACGATTAATATTGCACCATTGCCTAAATAATCTTAAGTCATCTTGCAAAAGTGGACAGTCAGATTTAGAATTAATTCTTTTGAAAAGTTTAATGTCATCAGCATATAAAAGGACAGACGAATTTTTTATGATCGAAATAAGTCATTTATAAATACAATTATTAAAATTGGACCTAAATGACTGCCCTGGGGGACACCAGAATTCACTACAAACGGAGTCGAACATTTATTACGAAATATTCATATTCATATTGTCTATTTTCTAAGTACGATGAAATCCAATTTAAGAAATTGTCGTTAAAACCTTGACGAAATAATTTAAAAATTAGTGTTTTATGACACAACTTGTCAAATGCTTTACTAAAATCAAAGGCAACACTATTCTGGCTGTTTTCTTGGACCTCAAACGTGCGTTTGAAACCATTGATAGGGATATACTTTTGAGAAAACTATACAAATATGGCATTCGTGGAAATGAGATTAAGTGGTTTAAAACTTTTTTAACTGATAGAACTCAAAATGTTAAGAATAATGACATTACGTCCAGTACCCAAAACGTGTCGATAGGTGTACCCCAAGAAGCGGAACTTGGAGTTTTATTATTCTTGTTGTATATTAATGATTTTGGAAGATGTTTAACATGTTCAAAAGTATGTTTATTTGCCGACGATACTCTTATTTATATATGTGGCAGCAACTTAAAGTTCTGTGAGGATATAATGCAGCTTGATATTAATGGTGCTAACAATTGGTTATGTAAGAACAAATTAAAAATAAATATTAACAAAACCAAGTGTATGTGTATAAATAGTTTAGAATCAAATGTAGCAATTTCCTTAAATGGTGAAATAATTGAAAGTGTAAGCATAGTCAATTATTTAGGAGTATTCATTGACAATAAACTTAAATTTAGTTTTCATTTAAATAAACTTTGTAACAATATTTCAAAAAAAATTGGTTTCTTGAGCATAATAGTAACAAACTTTTCAAAAAATTGTGCATTAACAGTTTACAATACTCATCAGTAAGATGCTGTAGTACCTTTCTAAGACGCATTATTTTCTGATCGATGTCTACCGACCTTAATAATATTTACAGCGATCACTCACTGTAAACTATATTTTTCTAGGGGAATTTGGTTAGATTCATGCACCTAGAAGTATGTTTTGCTCGTGATATGGCCAGTGAATTAATTGAAGAAAACGCAAACAATATGTTTATATTATTTTTGTTTTTGTTTTAGTGGACTGTTTGGATTTAAAGCCAATTGAATGTTTTTGTGACCTTTAGTCCAAAATGCGTTTCGTCCAAAAAAAAAAAATATATATAGTTTACAGTGAGTGATCGCTGTAAATATTATTAAAGTCGGTAAACATTGATCAGAAAATAATGCGTCTTAGAAAGGTACTACAGCATCTAACTGATGAGCACAGCTGTAGTACCTGGGCGAAACGCATTTTGGACTAAAGGTCACAAAAACATTCAATTGGCTTTAAATCCAAACAGTCCACTAAAACAAAAATAATATAAACATATTGTTTGCGTTTTCTTCAATTAGTTTACAATACTATTATATTTCCTCATTTTAATTACTGTTCATCGATAATATACATGATTAGTGTTGGTAACCAAACTTCAAATTTTGCAAAATAAAGCGATGAGAGTAATTTTAAAAATGTGTTAGAATGACGCCAATTAGTCAAATGCTGCTATCTTTAAAATGGCTAAATGTTGATCAGCGTCTCAAATTTAATACGCTTATGATGATTTTTAAAATCAGACATACCCAGTTTATTTACAGAGAAATGTGGAGTACCTAACAAGCAATAGATACTTGTTGAGAAATCTTGGTGACTTCAGACTTCCGCTGTACAGACGATCACAAACATAAAACAACCTACTAAGACCTTCAACTGTTCAATATTCTTCCTTATAGTGTGAAAATTATAACTGTATTGAATGCATTTAAATAAAAAATTACCTATCTTATTTATAATAACTTAATTTAAAGATTAAATTGTAAATTAGAATTAATAGTTTTTTCAAACTAATAAATAAAATTACAATTACAATATGAATCGTAAGCAAGACAGTCAGAACATTTCATCGGTTTACTGCTCTCTGGTGACTGGGCAGAATCCGTGTCAATTTAAAGCCGACTAAACTTCAATCGAAGTGTTTTTTTATATCTTAAAAAAAATTGTAATCATTGCCTTATATTTGTCTTTCATTGTATTATTTATGTTTATCTGTAATACCTATTAAATCTAAGTTTGTCAAAATTGTACACTAAATGTTCTTATGTGTATATATATTTTTTTTTATTTAACTACTTATATTAACCTGTAAGACCTAAGGTCTTTTAAATGCAACCTGAATTGCACGGCACTAGTTTGGCACAGTGGATTTGAGAACCAGATATTTGGCGTTTTTCTTTTTTATCTCCGAGCAGATCTCTGAGGAGAGCCTAAGTAAACCGAGTTAGATCTGAGTAGAGCATGGTCAGATATCTCCGATTTAATTTTGAAATAAACTTAAGCGCAGAACTGTCATATATTATTTTAATTGTTCTTATTAAAACTTATTTACCAGCAAATCCAAAGCTTTCGTTTTCGGAATTCATTTTTGTTTTCAATTGGTTTTACTTTAGTGATTATTGTTAAAATTATGAGTAAAATTAGCCGCGCCCAGCACTTTGCTCCGTTTGATCGGTCATTTTATTCTGAGCTAATGGTTCATGCCCGATTTAGCTCTGATTTAAAAAAGAAACACGAGTTGAGACGAGTTGAGAGATTAAATGTGTCTGAGCTAAAAAAGAAACACACATCTTTTCTGGACAGCTGAGTTTTTTACTCGGAGCTAAAAAAGAAAAACGCCAATTGACTGTCTCATTTTAACCCATGGGTGGCATCCAATTAAAATTGGAGGTATAGAAAAGAATGAGCCTAGCGTGCGGGTCGAACCCACACGTCTAACTTAGCAATCAAGCACTTTATCCACTGTGCTATTGCCACCCACAAACTATCGACCTATCGTCTAACTAACGAACTATCGTCGTAATATGTTCAATTTATTTTTGTAAATAAAAGATCCCCTGAAGAAGACGGCAACCACCGTCGAAACGTCGGGAAAGGAAATGAAATTGTTTCATTAAAAAAGCATTACGACCAAAACAGCCGAAAGAGACATATTTTAAATCTCGAATACCTAACGGGTGATTTTTTTGCTACTTGGTTTTTGACGTTTATATTTTTGACAGATCACACATGACAAATTCCAAGAACATTTGACATTTCGATTCAGTGTTGTTTGCCATTTCATCATGAATAGACTTACGCCTGAACAACGTTTGCAAATTATTGAAATTTATTATCAAAATTCGTGCTCTGTGAAAAATGTGTTTCGCAAGCTACATCCGTTTTTTTTTCCGCTCATTTTTGGCTAAATGGATACGTGAATAAGCAGAATTGCCGTATTTGGAGTGAAGAGCAGCCAGAGGCAATTCAGCAGCTACCAATGCATCCCGAAAAATGCACTGTTTGGTGCGGTTTATGGGCAGGCGGCATCATTGGGCCGTACTTCTTCAAGGACGATGAAGGCCGCAGGGTTACGGTCAATGGAGAAAAGTACCGTTCGATGATAACAGATTTTTTTTTGCCGAAAATGCAAGAATTGAACTCGGTCGACATGTGGTTCCAACAAGACGGTGCCACATGCCACACTGCACGCGAAACCATGCATCAATTGAGAGGCGAATTTGGTGAGCAGTTGATCTCACGTTTTGGCGCAGTCAATTGGCCACCAAGATCATGTGATTTAACCCCGTTAGACTATTTTTTGTGGGGCTATGTTAAGTCTATTGTCTATGGGGACAAGCCAAACACGATTGCTGCCTTGGAAGCCAACATTGAACGCGTCATTGGTGAGATTCCGGCCGAAATGTGTGAAAAAGTTTGCCAAAATTGGACCTTCAGAATGGACCACCTGAAGCGTAGCCGCGGGCAACATTTAAGTGAAATTATTTTTAAAAAGTAAATGGCAGAAATTGATTTATCGATCCAAATAAAAATTTCATTCACTTTTTACAAGTTTCTGTGTTTTTTTGAATTTTCAAAAACCAAGCTCTTAAAAAATCACCGTTTATAATAATGATAACCTAGTACCTTAATGTTAAAAATTTAACTATATCTAACTACAAGACGAAGGTCGAAAATATAAATAACATTTAAAATTCCTAGATTAACCAAACTACAAAAGTTAAATTGAAAACAACATAAGTACACGAAAATCACTCACCTTGTCTTTTAGAGACGCTGAAGTGACAACTTTTGTTAGAGCATCCTTTATTTTGGTTTCAACCTTTGGCGGCTTTAGCTCGGCATCTTCAAACAGGTGCTTTAAGTCAGAGCAGCTGGATTCGCTTCCATCTCTTGAACTATCGTCGTCATCTTCCGAACTCGAGCCCGATTTACCATCTCCACCTTGATTGCTCCCCTTGTCTTTGGAGCCATCTGAGAAATCGTCGTCACTTTCGTCGTGATCCTCGATACGAAAATCACTGTCGGACGAACTTTCCCCCAGATCGAAGTCGAGCAGGGTCTGGGTGGTCATTTTGGGCACACGAGACTTCATGCGATTGTTAGCTAAAAATATGTTTAATCAGTTTATTTTTTTGCAAATGCCGCCAGGGTGGATTTTTGACAGAATCGCTTTTCAATACAAACGATGTGCATTTTGTGGGTTGGAAATTTGTAAAGAGAGGCAGAGGTACATCATCAAGAAGCCGCCTCCTGTCACCCGCCGCAACCCACACAGACGCACATAACCTAGAGATTGCCAAACGAAAATTTTAAATCAAAATATGTTGACTTACGCGGGCCCATTTTATCAGAATAATATCTTCAAATGATTGTGATATAATTAATTTATAAAGTTCTCATTGTTTTGTTATTCTAATTGATGGATTTTTATGTAAATTTGTTTTTATTAAACACAGGAAACTCTTCGAGTAGAAAAAAAGACAAGTTTTTTTACTTCACTGAAAAGAAAACTAGGATTGTCAAAAGTAGTTTCCTCAATATCCAGTGTTTGAAGTTGTTGCAAATAAATGTTTGAGAAAGGCTGTAAATTAATTACTAAAGGTACATGCACACTTTCAATACATATACCATACGGGATTTTTAGGCAAATATAGTAGTAGTAGGTAATGGTTCTTGCTTGATTTTTACGAAAACGAAGTACTTTTTACTTTTTAGTACGTCAGAGCGAGAACGTAGGACTATGTTTTCTCTATAATTATTCTAAATGCAAAAATCTTTTTAATTACGTTGAATATAGCAGCAACATAAGCTAAACGCGCGGGTAGGTAGTATAGAGCCTACATAAAATGGACATTGTAGCGAAGTCATTTGACATCGCCCATATTATCCCTTTATTTAAGGGTGGGTTAGTTTGTATTATTGCATGCACCAAGCCAGAGAGAAAATATACTACTTCTTTATGCAACAAGCACACAACGACGCCCAGTCTTGCCTTAATTAATATTACAACTATAATGGGGAGAAAATGTGCTTTGTATAAGGATTTCCATAGCGGCTAAATGAGTCCTTATGCACTGCATAACTATGCACTCCCTTTGCGTACTCTAATGAATAAGGCTGATGTAGATGAAAATACATTGAAGGAAAGGCTTTATACTGCATATGAGCAGTAGAAAGCGGGACACCAGAAACTAGAAACACTTTTGGGAAAATTTGTAAAACAACAACAAATTAAATGAAATTTCTTTTTACTGATGGTGTGACCGTCTATTGGATATGCATAAGTTCGTAACTAGTGTGATGAACTATATTATTATAACAGTGTAAAAGTAGTTTACTGCACTCAGAAGTACTTACGCCGGATTTACACGACTGCCAAACTGGGAGTATTACAAAATCTTGGAATTATTTTTGTTGTCGTGTAAATGGTCGAAAATGTGGCATTAAAAAACTGTAAGCCAAAATGTTCGTTAAGTTGTGGCATTACACTGACATTGTGTAAATTCAATACTGACAAGAACTTTCAAATAATGACAATTTGCAATAAAGAATGAACTTGCTCATTCTTTACTGCCAGTGTTGGCAGTATTTTTATCTGTCATTATTTTAGCTTCTTGTAAACGAATGTCGTTAATTAAATTAATGACAGTAGTATTTTAGCAGTAAATACTGCGAACTTGGCTGTCGTGTAAATTCGGCATTAGCACTACGTACTGAAGATCAAAGAAACACAGTAACTGATGCAGTTCGATTGTGTACCATTTATTTTTATTTTGGGGTGAACTTTCCTTTTGGTTAATAAGTTTAACACGCGGATAAATTATTTGTCGGTAGATTTTCGGTAAAAGTAATACAAATCACAATTTTTAAGTGAGGAAACTTTTATTTCTATTTTAATAAATTTATATGTGCAATTCGCTACTAACAACAACAACTGTGTGTATTTATTTTGACAGTTCTTTACACACACCCTTCAAGCAAGCGACTCCGTTTTGGATCCGAAACCACTTCATAAACGGATCCAACAACGGATCCGAAACGATTCCAACTCGGATCACATTAGTATGGAAATTAGAATCACCACGGAGCCATTATGTGAATGTATTGTGAGAGAAAAGAGAGATAGTCTTACATCACCATATTCAGCGAAAACAGAACCTAAATGGAATCCAACAAAAATGAACTAATCTAATAAGAAATATGTTTTTTTACAAATATGAAACACTTATTTATTTATTTTACAATAATCCCATTTTTCCATTTTAAAATATTATTTTATAAATTCTTGACACGTATTATTATGTATTTTAGTTTCGTTGAAGACAAAAATTTCTTTGTTGCTTGTTTACTCTGCAAAATTGAAATAACAGAGTTTCTCTCCATTTGTCTTCATTTCTAGTCCACAAAATAAAACTCACCAGTTCCCACTCTAATATCGACTACCTTACCAACTCTCTCTATTTCTTTGTCCATAAACAAAATATCGATTCTCGTTCTTTTTACATGTGTACACATAAAATTTGTTAAGGTGTGTGAGACACTCAGTTCTTTTGGATTCCAAAGTGATTCCTAATTGAACCGAGAAATTCGGGTCCGTGATTTTGCTTGAAGGGCATGAGTGTATGATATCCCGTTAAGGTAAGTGCTGTTGGTATGTGGATTTTTTTGGGACTTTTTAGGTCCTTGTTGCGAAATATTTGTTTATTTTTATAATTTTCTTAAAGAAATTGTTTATTTTTTCTAGATAAGTAGGAAAATATATTCATAATAAAATAACTTTAATGCACCGAAACTCGAATCTATACCCCAAATAGTAAATTGTGTCAAACAGGTCCTTCTTACGTGCAGAATTTTGTTTACACCATATCTTTCATTGTGTTTAGTCATTGAAGAAACTAAATTGTCTTGTATTTGTAGTCAAAAAATTGTATACCTTAAAATTTCTCCGAAAATTGTTCCGCAAAAAACAAATATCAGCCATTTCGGAAAGCATTAGCAAGGAGCTGTGAAAAATAGTTATTTGCAGCAGCGGGTTTTTTATATCAGCTTCTATTAATATTGATAACTTTAAAAATAGTTAACAAAAGAAAAACAAACACATTAACATTTTTTTCATTTATTCCTTTCAACGATAAATCAACCGACTAAAAATATCCGCGTGTTAAAATTCGAGTTATTTTAAAGGAAAATTGAACCAAAGTGTTGGACAAAAACGCCATTACTGAAAAACAGTTATAAGGGGTATACCAATGACTATTGCCGGATTAACACGACTGCCAAATTGGCAGTATTACTGTCAAAATCTTGGCATTATTCTGTTTGTCGTGTAAATGGTCGAAAATTTGGCAGTATATTTGTCATTAAAAAACTGCCAACCAGAATTTTCGTTAAGTTGAGGCATTATACTGACATCGTGTAAGTTCAGTACTGACAACAATTTTCAAATAATGACGATTTGCAATAAAGAATGAACTTGCTCATTCTTTACTCACAGTGTTTCTTTTTTTTTTTATAACTTTGCACGCGCTCAAGGGATTATGAATACCCTTTATATGATTTTCTTAACACAGCGCGGGCTTCCGGTGGAAGAAGAGAAAGAAGGATAGGAAAGATGTGTGGCGCGATATTCTGAGACTAGAGCTGGTTGTTGTCTCAGATTTATATGCAGGGATGGCGGCTGCACTAATGCGGAGAGAATTGCCGTGTCTTATTTATTTATGTCCCTTATAATTCGCATTACTTTATTTATATCGTTGTCATATTTTATGGGTATGCTAGTTTACTCAATCACATGTTGTTAGTGTTATGCCTTTTTTTTTTTTTTAAATTCATTTTTATTTCATTTTAACTTATAACTGTCTTAAAGCTAGACAAAAATGTTTAAAACTAGCCTAATTATCAATAACTTACAACTAATTTACTGGCCCTTTACGGGCGCTCTAAATTAAACAATAACTCTTAAAACTAATGTCTTTCGACCTAAAAACTATTTTAATTAAATCTAATTTTTTTTTTATTTTATTTTATATTTCAAGGAAACTTTACAAAAACTTGGTATCTTATCATTTTTTTTTTTTTTTTTTTTTTTTTTTTTTTTTTTTACTTATAAACTAAACCTTAATATATATTAAAAATAATTAAAACTACTTAAAATACCTAATAATACTTAAAACTACTAAAAAACTAGAACAGCCACAGCAGCATTGTTTTCGTTTTTTAATTTTTTTTTCTTTATTTTTTATATGCACCACACCAACATGCAACCCACCCATACATGTACATACGCACATACATATACGTACGCACATACATGCATAGACCGGCAGATACATGCACGTATGCCCCCGCATACATACATATTTAAAATTTTTTTTTGTTGTTTTAGTGTTATGCCTAAACAGCATGAAATGATCAAAGCAGCAACTTTTTTTATGACAAGCTTAGAATTGGTTTTTAATGGAATATAAGAAGACATAGACAATGGCAGGAATCGAACCTGCAACCACGAGGTTGACAGGCGAGCACACAACTATCGGGCCACGGCCACCCCCCAGTGTTGGCAGTATTTTTATCTGTCATTATTTTAGCTTCGTGTAAAAGAATGTCGTTAATTAAATTAATGACAGCAGTACCTATTTTGGCAGTAAATACTGCGAACTTGGCATTCGTGTAAATCCGACATAATGCTACAGGATTAGCCGTCCGTTCCTTATGCATGCACAACATAATTCTCTTAGCGAGTTCTCATGCATAAGACTGTTTGTTTTCAAACGTGTTTAGACGTTTGTGGGTTACGTTCGAAGACGTAGGCTACGTGTTACGTTGTCCCATCAACAATGAAGGGGCTATCACACGGTCACGGCAATTTGTCATTGCAATGAACTAAAAGTGACGTGTCACGGTGCCTGACTTTGTTTTTGTAAAGGCAATGACATGGAAACCAATGACGATCACACGACGGGACACTCTTAGGACAGACAACTACATCATAATGACGTCAGAGTGGCACGGCAATGACACATTAGGCGCTTTTCTTTTTAAGTTCAGAGCAGAGTCTGAGTTTAAAAAAAAATTGTTTGTGCTTCTTTTTAACTCAGAGCATGCAGAGCTCCAAATGTGTGTTTCTTCTTTCGTTCTAAACATGTGTAGGTCGCACTCGGCGTGCTCGAACATAATTGCCTGAGCATGTAAGTAAATTGCTGAACGCACCAAATGCCACGTGTGTCAAGAAGGAAAATGTGAAGAAAAAATTATTAGATACATAAGTTGGCGAAAGAAGTTGATCGCTTGTTGATTTTCTGTATCTGGGTGTGTATCAGTGTACAAAAAGTTTTGGTATATTGCTTTTTATGGTTAAAATGAAAATGTGTTCTGATTTGTGTTCTGATATCAGTGTTCAGAGCTCGCTCTGTTTGGAACAATTACAGTGCATAGTCTGTGTTCGAACTTTGTTCAGTGCTCTGCTCTGAGCGAAAAAAGAAAAACGCCTATTACAAGTACCATCTAATACTAGCTTAATTATTCTGATATTTATGCAGCGCGGCGTTGTAAATTTTTCTTGACAAATTTTAAAGTAATTTTGTTTATAAAAAAACTAAGTAATAATAAACTGTTCCAAAGCTATAATTACACGGTGAACGTAATTTGTTAACGCCATTTACTGGTCCGAATTAAAAATAATATTTGAAACACAGATATGAATCTAAATTCTATGTTGTTCTTGTATTGATTGTTAAAAACCATCTGTGTATAACCTGAGTTCCATAGATAATCATTATCGATCCATTTGGGGGCTCTTATGAAGGTGGACAGGCTTTTGCCTGAAAGACTCGAGAGCTCTTCTAAGTCGTTAAATAGTAGCTGCCCAAGAGTTGATTCCTTATATGTTCTGTTTAGTGACAGAGTGGGATTCGAATCGACGGGTGTATCTGGATCTGGGTATAGTCAAGTGTTGAACCCTTTCTCGCCAGCTCATTAGTTCTTTCGATGCCCGGTACATCATTATGACCCGGGTCCCAGCAAAATCTATTGTTATGCTGCGTGCCAAGAACCATCAGCTCTTCGCGATAGCAAGTTACGTGCTTCGACTACATAACTGTGGCTGAAATCGCCCGTTATTTTAATTTTTGTTACGGTTTTAATATTCATAGTTTTTTCCAGTGCATTCCATCGTACCAGATAACCGTATGTAAGTATGGGTCTAACAATTGCCATATACATCCACATTAGGGTGGGCCCAAGTTTGTACCAAAAATATTCTGTTGCATTAATAGAATGCTATCATTGCTTTGTAGTAAGGCCAAACCAATCAAAATTATTAGTTCTATTTCTGTTTTGTTTATTTGGTAGTTTTACATTTTGCTTATTTTTAAGTTATTGACCAATTGGTTGAATTATTATAGGTGTTCGAGATTTAAATATACCTCTTTTGGCTGTTTTGGTCGTTATATATTTTTAATGAAACAAATTCATTTCCTTTCCCGACGTTTCGACGGTGGTTGCCGTCTTCTTCAGGGGATCTTTTATTAACAAAAATAAAAAGAACATATTATACACATAAGAATATTTAGTGTAAAATTTGGCAAACTTACATTTAGCATGTATCACAGATAAACATAAATAATACAATAAAAGACAAATATAAAGCAATGATAAAAAAAGAAACACTTCGATTGAAGTTTAGTCGGCTTTAAATTGTCACGAATTCTGCTTAGTCACCAAAGAGCAGTAAACTGGTGAAATGTTCTGGCTGTCTTGTTTACGATTCATATTGTTTTTGTTGTTAATAATATGAAGCGTTTCAAGAGTATACCGCTTGGAGACATGTTTCTCCCTTTCCAGGATTTCCACTCTTTCAAAATCTGGTTTGTGTCCATGCTCAATGGAGTGTAAGGCCAATGCTGTCTTCCCAGTACTTTTTAAATTAATGTCGGATTTTTGGTTGGAAATTCGTTGACGAAGAAGTTGTTTCGTTGTACCGATATAGGAAAGATTGCAATTTTCTTCCGCATTGCCAAGACAGCTAATTTTATAGACTACGTCTGTGCACTTATCCTTTTCCGTTTTTTTCATGTTGGTGAAAAGAGGTGCCAGCGGCCTATTGGATTTATACGCTAAGCTGACGTCATTAGTACTATTTTTTACCGTCTCTTTAAAGTTTTCTGACAGTTTGGGAACATAAACTATACTCTTATAAATACATTTTACATTTTGGTTTGTTTTAATAATTATTTAGTTTTGTTTGCGTTATCAACAATAACAAAACTCACGCAATAATTCAATAATTTTTTGTTTGTTATTACTTTAACAACTGACATTTATGTCGTTTTTATTTCATAATCCGGAAGCCTTTTGGACTCTTATCAAAATGTTCACTTGGGAAAAAATGACAATTCTGATTCTGAACAAAACAGATATTTTCTCCTTGATTAGAAATCAGTATCGAAACTAGAAGTGTTCACACATTTATATTATTTAAACGGCAAACTCGATATTTGTCCTTAGGTTTATTTCTTGAACCTTACCCAGGGTCGACCTAGGTTTTCTTGACAGTACCAAGAATTGTCTCAAAAAAACCCTGGGCCGCCATTATTGATTATGTTCTTGTAAAGCAAGTTATACATTCTTTTAATTTTCATAAAAAAAAAAACAAATGGCATATAAAACGCCGAGCACACAATAAGACAATTGCCAAATCGAAGAAAGACAAATGTGGTTTTCCATTGGACATCCAGAAGCGTTCCGAAGCATCCGGAAGTCTTCTAAAACCATTCCATTGGTAAAAAAATCCTCCTCTGATGATTCTGAGAAGAGGAATTCTCTTCTTGATTTGAAATCAGAATCCACTCAAGGAGCAGTAATACATTCATACTCCAATGCCATAACACAGACACTTTTTGCTAAAATGGCTTTCATAAGCAATAAAAATAAATGAATTAAAAAAATACCATTTGCATTGGATTTTAATTTTATCTCAATTTGACATTTGAATGAGTGATTTCATTGTGGCGTGACGTTTACGTAGGCCACTAGAGTTTTCAATATGGCGTGGCAATGACAGGACACACCATACCATCGCCTCTTCATATGTGTGTGTATTGTCTCATAAGAGAACATGTAAACTACACAAAGTGGCAAATGGATGCACCAGCCAGAACCACACAAAACCATAAGCCAGTTCTATGTGAATTGGGCCTAATGTCGTTTTTATTTAGCAATCCGGAATCTCTCTCCGATCCGGGCTCCCAACTGAACACTTTTGTGTGATTCTGAATTTCAATGAGATTGTATGTGTGAAAATAATTGTGTACGTGGAAAGATTCAAATTTAAAAAAATTGTTTCACAATTATGATACAAAAAATGACAACAGTCGAGATTGACGTTCAAGTGTATGAATGTGTGAGTGCTTCTGGTTCCGATTCTGATTTTAAATACAGAAGCAAAATTCTCTTCTTTTCAGAATTAGAACTGTCATTTTTTCCCAAGTGAACACTTTCAGAAGAATCAAGAAGGCTTCCGGATTGCCAAATAAAAACGACATAAGTCAGGCTAGTATCCTCTTAAGTTCCTGAACAACTTACATCGGATAAGTTAAATTTGTATGGGTTTGTACATATGCTTTTGACATTTCTCATGGAATGCAGAAGGGATTCTTTTTTTGGCAGCAGTTGTTTTGTCATCAGCTGTATTCTTTACATGGGAATACAGCAACACCAACCTATCCGGATAGTTATAGATCGGTTATTGAATGAGGCCAATAAACAAGAAGTTCTGCCGAATATGTGCATTTGATGTTTGTGAGCTTACTTTTAAGAAGAAATGTAAAAACAATACAAACGCATGTGCATACGTAGGTATTGAGCTTACCTTAGTTGAAGTTACCTTGTGGGCAATGCATTTGCATCGCAAGCAACAGTTTCACTGATGTGAAAATTAATTTGACTCGTGAGTAATAAATTAACAAATATTTATGTCAATTTAGGAACCAACTTTTGAACTGGACCACCAACTTACAAACATTTCTAGATCTACACAAATTCCAGTAATACAGTTGCCCTTTAATTGAATTACCTAAATTCCAAAAAAAAATAAAACCAGATCCATTTTTATTTTTTTCAGACTTTATTATTAAATCATCCTTAAAGGGGGGTTGCTTATTACAATAAAAGGCGCCTAATACTTTTTTTTTTTAATGGATTTTAAGACCAATCCTTGATATAAACATATTATTTAATACACAATAGATCTCGTTTATAAGATTGCTTGCAGTTATTTTAAAAACATGTTTGTCGTTTTGTTTTTATTTTGATTTTATAATTAAATGGGCTGATATTTGAATTTGGAAAAATAAATATTTGTTTTGTTTTTAAATTATATTACAAATTTTATTTAGGACAACGCAAGTAATTTAATATAGGTATGTATGTTTTTTTGTTAAATAATTTTTCATACTATTTTACATAATATGTTATATATTTTACATATATCTATAAGCATAAGGAACCAAAGCAAGAAATAAAGCATACATACATACGTCACACAAAATCATCTTAAAAACTAATTTTGGTTTTAATTTTTTTTTCTTCATAAGGTTATTTTTAAGTTTTTAATTTGTTGTATTTTTGTTTGAGTGCAAATAGAATGTTTACGTATGCGTGATGTTTTATTTTATTTTTGTTTTTGTATTATTAATATATTTAGGAAAATATAAACAAACATATCTTTTAGACTATTACAGACTATTGCAAACACTCAGATTAAAATGCTTATCTGTACAAATTGTACCAAATTGTTTCCAACTGGAACTATCCGTCCAAAAGTTCAATTCTCTTATACTTGTCTTTATGTAGTATTTTATACATTTATATATATATACTATATATATCATTATACAGAAGGCACTAGTTACACGTTAATCGTTAAAATGTTTGCTGATCTTTAATATTATTTACCCTTTGAGTTTACCATTTGTTTCTGACTTAATTTTTTTTTTGTTTTAAACGTTTCTTTTGAAATGTAAAGTTAAAAATCCATTAATTTGTTCTTAATTCGATAAGAGAAAAACTTTAACGTGTAACTACTGACTATATATCGTTTTCCTTTTCTCATATTTGTTGTTAATTTTAAATTAAAATAAAAAAAAAAACAAGCTATACATATATTGAGTAGTTACATAAAGTATCTACTAAACTCTTTTTTTTTTACAAATTGATGTTTAAATTTGATTTTTGAAATTCAGTTTTATTTTTTTTGAAAAGGTAATAAAAATCTATTTATTATATATTTATGTATATTATAATTGTAATACCTATAAACTTTTTTTATATTATATTTATCTTTTTCTTAAAGCATAGCACTATATCTTAAGCAAAATTTCATCTTTGTTTTTCGTGTATCTTCACCTTAACTTTTTGGTTTATTATTTTGTTTTTTTGTTTTTTTTTTCTTAATCTGAGAGAGACATACACACACAGATCATCGGCTAAATAAGTAGTGTAGTTGGTTACTTTAAAGCACCTAACCTATAAATATAATATTGTGAAATTTGATTTGTGGTTGTGTTGATTTTTTTGTTAAAACTAGTTTTTAATTTTAATGTTTTATATTTTAGTTAGTATTTTTAACTATCATTTCATTGTTAATGATAACTTTCAGATTATAAAACTTATACATACAATGCTAAGGTTTAACTATTATTTTTTTTTGTAAAAAATGCAAATAATTTTTAAATTTAAATTATAATTAAGTTTACAAATGAAAAGACATGAATTTGCAATAAAATTTTGCTGAATGAACAAAGGTGTTTTGAAGAAGTTTAAGCTTCTGAGGCTGTTTTATTTTTAAGAAAATGAACAATTTTCATGATTCAAATGATTGATGTACGAGTACATGCTAGTTTATATTTTCTATATTGGATGAGCTACACATTTTTTTAAATATCGATTTTTAAAATTATTTTCTTTCTAAAAAGTGTTCACATGGTATGATGAAATTAATGTTTTAAACAGTAGGTAACAAATCGAACAATGTAATATTAGAAATTTTCATTTAAATCTATTAAGTCATTTAATTGCAATTGGAAACGGCTATTTTATTACATTTGGTGGTATAAAATTCTGACAATGGCAGTCACTCACTCTCGGTAACTTTAAGTTTATAAATGAAAAAAAAAAATAAAAAGAAAGATTGATGCTATAAGAGTAAGTGTGGCCTAGGAAACTTAGAATGTTTCTACATACATAAGAGTGAATTTTAATCCTTCTGCTCTGGATTCTATTCGATTACAACAATGCTTATTTGCCCAATTGCAATTTTTCAACCCGAGCAATTTTGTTAACACCCACACCACATCGCTTCATGCTTAAAAATCGCAAGGTCTAAATGCTAACAGTCACCTTTTTTATTTGCTCATTTTTCAGTTATAATTCTGTTATTAAATCTGCTCAGCGGAGATGTTGTTGTTGTATTAAACATGAAACATATATTTAAGCTAACATAAAATGAAATTGAATTGGTCAAAAAAACATCGGGAATAAGCGACACTTTGACAAAAAAAAATTGAAGGTATAACTATCGATAAAAAAAGATAATTCGTGCCGGTAACACAGTTTCTTCCGAAATAAGATTAGCTATGTAATCCCGAAGGGGATTATTCATTGTTTCATTTAGGACATAGGTATGTACAAAAGTTGCTTAGTTATATACCTCGTTTTTTTGTGTATTTTATTTCGGGTTTGAAAAAAAAACGAAAAAAAACTTGATATTGACTATACAAATTGCATTTTAACTGCACCAACTAATTCCCTTTAAGCTTATCTAAGCGCAGATAATTTATCTGTGCTTAAGTCTTACTCCGGAGAAAACCGTGTTATCGCCGGGAATTGTATGGAAATGTCATTTTTTTAGTTGTCATATTGTCGTTAATTCCCGATTTGTCTTTTTTTTTCATTCAATTTCTCTTACGCTTACAAAAAGTCACCACTATAATGGAAACTACCACAATTAATTAAGAGCTCATTTGTTTTCTTAATTAGGATTCGCTACTAAAACCAATACTTTTTTGCTTTGAAACGAACGATTACGGACCGAATCTCTTTTTGGGACTGTGTATGTTGCTTGGCAGCTCTAAAAAACAAACAAATCTTCAATTCGTTAAAACATCATTATTTCGTTTTAATTTCCCGATTCCGAAGCGGGGGAGCTCCTAAACCCACTTGCACCTTTTTAATATTTGTTTTCAAGAAGTTTTTAGTTTTTAATATATTAATTTACTTTTTCTGTACACTGGCACAAAATAAAAATTAATCCACAACACAACAATTGAGAAACTTCAAAACAAATATTGTAGTGTGTGTAAGAATCTGTGCACAAATCCGTTTTGAATCCGTCTCCAAAAAGAGATTCAATACGGATCTGTTTTTTTCCAGAAAAAAACTGGTTTTAATTTGAAACGAATTTGATTTTCAGAAAAAAATTGACTGCGGATCGACGGCAGATCGATGTTTTTGTTGAAACGAAATCGACATTAATGTGTCTAAATATTGAAATACAAAATTTGCACATTCAAGAAATTCAACAAAACATCCCATAAATGAACAGAGATTGAGCTAGGGTTGTTTGTAAGCAACAAAAAAAAATCAAATTTTTGAAAAGATATACATATAGGAGCTGTATTTTATTCCCCTAATCCTGAACAAGAGATGTGCATACCAAAACAAAGAACAGACTTCAACCGTATACTAGACTAATACTACATACGTTTTCACCGACCACTAAACCGAGATTAAAGTAGATTTAGCTAAATCTCCTATAAATATTGATTGATTTATACTACGTTTTTACGGAACGTTTTGGCAGCACTATTTAAAATAGAAATGGTGTTTCAATATTCTTATGATGTCGAAGTGAGACAGCTAGCTTCATGTGTGTAAGGTGAAGCGAAAAATTAATTTTACCTGTTTATGTTTTCATTTCGATATGGGAATAGGTTTGTTCGAATTTAAATGAGATTTATTTTAAATCTTCAATTGAGAAGATTAATATTTGTATGGTAAATCTTCCTTCAACACTTATAGGAGATTTAGCTAAGCCTATAAGGTCTCGGTTAAGTGCTCGGTGAAAGTATAGTATGACTACACAAATTTAAATCTCCTTAAATGGAGATTTTAAACAAATCGCGTTCAAGTCTTAATTTGACCTATATTTGTACAAATCGAAGCAACCAATTCTCATAATGAAATGAGTCTTCATTGGACGTATTGTTGTACAAATCGAACTAACCTATTCTCATATTGAAATGAACTCGTTCAGCGGAAAAGTGAATTTTTCGTTTTGCTTGACAAGGATGAAAGCTACCTGTTTCACTTCTACATAAAACGAGAAAATGAAACATCATTTTGTATTTTGAATGGTGCTGTCAAAATTATAGTCTACATTAAATATTTTGAAGATGTGAAAACACTATTTGAGATTTAGTAAATCTACAAGAGATTAATCTTCGATGAAAACCTGCAAATATAGAAATTCATGTTATGCAAATATTGGGTGGATGCACTCCCCTTAACCTTAGAAAAACAATCAGATCAGGTTTTTTTTTGCATTGCTTTTAATTACTTTCACATATAGAGACCGTTTTGTTCAGTTGTAAGTATGACATAAGCTCAATTAACGTAGAGCTGCACTTATAAAAAAGCAAAATGTATTTCGGCTATTGTAAAAATTGCATGTTTTTACTACAATTTTGCGTTTGGATTGAATTTTCATTATTTGATTTTGTAAAGCTGCGTTCACATAATTTTAAAAATTGTAAGATTTCGTATTGAAATATTGAGGATCCCAAGGGGATACTTTGAAAAGTGAGAATAGGAATTGGATCCTGTTTTTAAATTTAAATGATTTACTAAATTGCATACCAGTATCGAAGTCTGTGGGGTTTTATTATTTGTTCCTATTAATCTGCAAAAGTTAACTAAAAACAGCCATTAAAAAACAAGAATGAACACCTATTGAAGCAATTGAATATTTCGAATAAAATGCCTATTATCTAATAGAAAAATGTAATTGTTTGGTCCTTCGATCCTTGGATATTTTGCTGCTGCTGAATTATTTAAATATTTATATTATCCTTCATCTGCTTAGTATTTTATTTATTTTATGCAAATTATAAGAAAATAAAGAAATAAATACTATATTTTGTATCTGGCTACACACGCAACATCTTTGGGTTTGCTTTATTTATTTGTTTTTTTTTTAATATATTTTTATTTTAGTATTTTTTTTATTTTTATATTTTATTGAAGTACTTCTGGTCAATGAATAATTTATTTATGTGTATAGTTTTATATCTTAACATTTAATAAATCACTCTTCTACTTAAGGTACACATTATGATAGTGAATAAATTTAAATGTTTAGTTTGTTTTTTGTTTTTGCTGTTAAATTTATTTATATATAATTATAATATCTGATGTATGTGTTTAAGTTTAATCGGCAGTTTTTAGTTTTTTTTTTCGTGTCGATACATCATGCTTCTGATGATGAGAAATCTTGAAAAATTTGATGTTGAGTTTTGGTTTTATGAATACATGCAAAGTTTTCGAACAAAATTAAATTAAATTTAAATTGCTTATAGAGTTAATGTCATTGTTGTGATGATAATTGCAAAACATGTTGTTTTTTTTATAATATCATTTCTCGTATTGATCAATATATATCTACATCTCTAATTAATTTATATTTTGGTTTTGTTTAAAAAAGTTAACTATTTTAAATTAATATTATAATTTAGAAAAATCGAACATGTTTTCTTTTTTATTATTTTACTTAAGTTATAAAACATATTTCGCTCTATGACATTTACAAAAAATAGTAAAGTCTAGTAGGTAAGTATAGGTCGTATGTATTTTATGATGGAGGAAAAGTCGAAAAGAAAGTTAAGTTTAACAAAACTATGTATTATAAATGTTCATTCACATGTAAGTTATTTGATACAAACATAAATTAATATTATATAATATTATATCTTTGCCAACAAAGGAACAGTTTTAATTTAATAGCTATAGACACTCAGTATTATATTATATGATTGTATGCAGAAGACATAAAATGCTCTAAAGAAAAACTAATTCTGATATACAAACATATGTAATATATAAGACAGGCAAAATTTTTAATTTAAATAAAAATTAAATAAATATTATATGTAAATATATGCTGGATTTTTTTTTTACTGTGGAATGCTTTGTCAGATTAAGTTTCAATGGAAAGTAGAAAGAATTGTTTTTTTTTTTTAATGAAAAGAAAATTGTGATGCAATTTTTTTTTTTTTTTTTTGGTTTACCAATATTGGGTTTTATTTTAAAATTTCAAATTAAATTTAGAATTTTAAAATTTACACATTTTATAATACTTTCGCTACCGATACCAACAATAAATTTGCAATAAAGAACGCTAAGTTCATTTGAGTCCTATATGTACCTCCACTTACGACGACATCCTTCTCCTCCAAAAATGGATAATCAATAACATGAATAATACCATTTGTACACTCAACATCGGGCCGGTAAACGTTGATCTTCTTTAGGTTCCATTGAATGTAGTATCCTGGAAATTTACGAGCTGGTGTTTAATCAAAAATGAAGTTAAATTTTTGAAAAATGGTTAATTTCGTTTTGGTTTAGCCTTGGAGTATATATATATAATTCTTTTTTTTTTTTAATTATTAATAATTAATTGTGCAAAGTTTAACTGATTGAATGAAATCTACAATGCAATTTTGCCAAAGAACAAAGCAAAAGCTGGCTTTTGAAACAATAATAATATGTTCTGAGCCAACACGTGTGAGTGTTATGACTATATATGATTGACAACGAAAAAAAAAGGATTAATGTTTTATTTTTGGTAAGTAAATTTATGTTCAAATGTGTTTTATTTTATGAAATTTTACATTCACTTTTTTGTAGTTTGATATTGAGCCCTGTGAAATATATTTGTTTCTTTTTTCGAACAATTTCTGCTGGTTTTCAAACAATTCTTTCTCAGAAAGAGTAAATGCTAATCTAACAGTCCTTGCATATTTAATAGTAACGGGTCCGCCATCTAAGGTTTTTTTCCAACTAGTGCTTATTTCGTGAATGGTAACACTTAGCTCATGTCTGATTTGACAGATAATTAGCTTTATCCTTCCGCTGAACGAATATGGTTGTGTATACGCTTGAACAACGCTGGGAAATATTGCGACATTACTTTGAAAATCATTGTAATGTTGCAGAATGTGTGCAAAAATTGCGTACGGATTTTGGAAGAAGAGAAGCACCGTCAGCTCCGTATGTTCGTTATCTTGTGAAAGAAACTGGCATCCTCATCGATAAACCAAAGCGTGAATAGCCAAAAACAGTTCGTTCATCCGAGAATATTGCTGCTGTAGCAGAAAGTGTGCGTGAAGCGCCATCAACATCAAATCACTGTCGTTCTCAACAATTGAACATTTCGGAGACATCATTGAGACGAATTTTGCATAAAGACCTTGGTATGACGCCATACAAAGTCCAATTGGTTCAGGAGTTAAAGCCAACTGGCCATCCAATGCGTTTTCGCTTCGCTAAGTGGGCCTGCGATCGACTTAGAGAAGATGCCGATTTTGCCAAAAAAAATCATCTTTTCAGATGAAGCTCATTTTGATCTTGGCGGGTATGTAAACAAGCAAAATTGTCGCATTTGGGGCTCAGAAAATCCGCACGCATACATTGAAAAGGCGATACACCCAAAACGAGTCACTGTTTGGTGCGGATTTTGGTCCAGAGGCATAATTGGGCCATTTTTCTTCGAAAATGAGAAAGGAGTGGCCGTTACAGTCAATGGCGATCGTTATCGGGCCATGATGAACGAATTTTTGTTCACAAAAATTGAAGAAGAGGATATTGGCAATATTTGGTTACAACAGGACGGCTCTACGTGCCACACAGCCGAAGCTACACTCGATGTTTTGCGTCCTGTTTTTAAAGATCGCATTATCAGCCGCAGAGCTGATGTCGTTTGGCCACCTCGGAGCTGCGATTTGACACCGTTGGACTATTATTTGTGGGGTGCCGTAAAAGATAAGTGTTACGCCGACAAGCCAGAGATAATTGACGCTTTAAAGGACAATATTCGTGAAGCAATTGGTGAAATACAGCTGCACACAATCGATAATGTGCTTAAAAATTGGACAGATAGTGTAGGCTACTGCATGGCCAGCCATTTGAATAAAATTATTTTCCATTATTAACCGGAAGGATTGTACTTTCAAATAAAAAAAGAAATTTTAGAAAATATTTAGTAGTTTTTTTTTATAGCATTTTCAAAAAAAAAAAGTTATTTGGCGGACCCTTTACTTAACCTTTATTGTGATTGTGGAAAATTAAAACTCATCAACAGGATTAGTATATTCTGTCATCTCAGCGATTTTAGAGTCTGATTTTCATTGTAGATTGCCAATCGAATGGACAATTCTCGATTGTGTCGATAGGTTCTCATGATTGATACTGCGTTAATATAGGGTTCTTTTTTTTTAGCTGCATGAGAAGTTACGATGCTTGTTGCCTATAGTTTGTGGTTTGATAGTTGAGAATGTGAGTAATGTCGTGTGAGTATCAACTTTGTTCCAATGAATTCAATAGACAAAGAAATTGCATTTTTTTCTGAAAGAATTGAATTCTCTTGAATATCTTTTTGAAGACGGATTTACACAGATTCTCATACAGATTTTCACACACACCACAAACTTGACATTTCGGAGACGTCATTTCATTTTCATAATATGATCATATACTTTTTTTACATACAAAGTGAAGCCGGTCCGCCATGTTTTCATAGGCTAAAAATAAGATTATTCCCATGCATGTACATACATACATATAAATGAAGATTCCTGTAAGTGTATTTTGTTTTAATTTTAACTTTTGAAATTAATTTGCTGGTCGGTTGTTAATTTTATTCTGTTGAATCAAATGTTTCGTGATGGCAATAAAATAACAAATGGATATACTGTAATGTATTTAATATAAATATAGAAAAAATTACAGAACTTTCCATAAATGTGTATGGAAGGAATCTTTTTCATTCTCCAAAATGGCGGGCGGGCGGCTTGGTTTAACTTTTTCACGTGATCTTGGGTATCTAGGCAGTACATAGACATCTGTGATAAAATGAAAGTATCAAATTTTTTACCACTATTTGTCTCTTTCTAAAAAGTGATAAGAAGAAAAATTAATGCGTTTACGTGCTTTGTAAGCATTCTCATTTGAACGCATTCAGGAAATTTTTTGAAACGTTCTTCTTTTTCAATTAGATACATTGATTATGTTTTGTGTGAATACCATAAGAAAACCTCACAAAGCGCCAAGGCTTGCCAAGGCTTAAATGAGATGTTATAAGCCTGGTGTGTTAGGCAAAATCCTGACGGCTGGTAAGCCCACTCTTTGTACTTTACTACACAATTTGTTCTAGTATCGTGAACCTCTCCTGGAATAAATTTCTCTTAAACAAAAATTCTTATGAAATGGCAGCGAAATACCCTCGAAAAGTTCATTTGCGATACCAATAAATTTCGAAGAAGGTTAATATTCTTAGGGGAAAAAATAACCCAAATTGATTACATACAAATAACCGTAGGTCATTCTGATTTGACATCCCTGTTTCAATCACATACTCGAATGTTTAGTTTAAGGTTTACCATTTTACAATATAAATCGTTCAACAATAATTGCTGAACAGGGATGGGGTAAGATTCTGAAAACTTACTACGAAGTACAGCTAACATAAGCCCCGAGTGTGAACCTGTACGTGTTTATGACTAATTTTGACAGAATATTTTCTAACCGACTTCTTTAAAATTGTTTTATTTTAGAATGTATCAGTGTTAAATATAGAACTAAGAAAACACTTTGATATATGTATGCATATGTATCTGTGCTTCTGAATAATAAAACAAAATTTTGATAGGGTATTCCAGTGGGTTTTCTTTCGAATGTTTTATCTATCATTAAACAAAATTGTGTAATTGAATAACTATACAAATATACGAGAGTCCTTCAATAAGTAAATAGACTTTTTAATAATTGATTAATCATTTTTTCACATAATAATCCCCTTACTTAATATATTTCCTATATTTCTTTCATAGTAGGAATAGTGTTTTATTGGGAAATCTATATCCACAGTAAATCAATGCATAGAATGATTTTACATACAACATCGGTAGTAGCTCTACGATCGATTAAAAGCTCAAGTATAATCCTACTGCGGATGGATTTTTGACGTTTATTCGATTCCAAATTTAGGATTGAATCTCGATGGATGTGTTCATGGAGTAGTTATAGTTATTATTTCAATTGGGCAGACAATTCGATATTTTTTTTAGTTGGGCAGTTTATTTTTCTAATTTTTTTTTACTATTAATATAAAAGCTATTCCTTTCAGAAGATTATCAATTATTCATTATTCAGATTGTGACTAAAGTTTTTTGAACTATTTGCTGAATAAATTCCTGCGCTCGTCTAATATTCCAACCATATCAGGAGAATTCAGTTTGTCTTCTTTTTTGACAAAAAACAAATTTTGTTTTCTATTCAATTTTTTACTGGCCATTCATATCAGTAAATAAACGGAGTTTGGTATTTTTTTTTTATTTAGATTTACAAAAAAGCAATCTGAATAGTTTGTATAGGTGAAAACATTGATTTCTTTATTTGATTTTCTAGATCCGAGTAAGGAACTGAGTTGTCAAAAAAATATCTGCGTTTCTTTTTAATCCCAAAATTATCTAATCGCTCAACTTCGTTTCGAGCATGCTCCATTAGCTCAGAATAAAATGACCGACCAAATGGAGCAAAACGCTGAGCGCCGAACAGCAAAATAGGGATGGGCGATGTTCATCGATTTTAACGAAATATCGTTGTAAAAAGAAAAACATATTGAGAAGAAAGCTCAATCCGATTCTATTTCAATTTTTAACTAAAATAACGTAGTTTTTTTGGTTAGGTTTCATCATTTCGCAATATCGATAAATTCTGGGAAAAAATTTAAATTTATTTTATTCAATCCCGTATATTATTTTGATGTCTGAGATGGTTAGAAACACATAAACATATACGTAATTTTAATCCTATTTGACAAGAAAAACGATTGAAGAACATTGAAATTTAAAATATCCAAAACACTAGTTTTTCTAGGTTTAGAACATATGCATTTGCATTTGAAAAACGTAGCATGCTTCAGTGTATATCGAAGTCAAGCATGTCAAGAGTTTTCTTTTTCAAAATTATGTAAAAAGATACACGACTTAATGTATTTTCTTGATCTGCTCGGAGATAGAACGAAAAATTATAAATTTCATTTTTTTGTTTCTTTTCGCAAAGGTGCTTTGTCACAAACAGACATGCAGTTGTACCATTATAACAATACTAAAAACCAGGCTACCGCGTATGTGATTTTTAGGATTTTCTTACGGTACTAGATAGAGAATGCTAAAAAAAAATATTGGTTATTATCATTTATGAAACGATGCAGGCAAAAGCTGTGCGAGCGAAATGCCAAAATGGACGAATGTTGTTTATATGTACATTTGCAATTTATTACATTACATTACATTACATACAATTTATTTTTCTTGATATCTCTTCTATATCCAACTAAATCTATCTATATATATAAAATTCAAAATTTGTGTGTGTTTACGTTATAGTCTCGAAAATTATGCACACAACCCTCTTGAGTGCTAAAAGCAATTTATTCTGCAAGTCATAAGGAAGGTTTATAGAGCGGTCCGATCCGCTGCCGATAGATGGCGCTGTCATTTTATTATCGCGTGGAATTTTACGTTCATATAAGAAACATGTGCATTTTTCAATTTTTGTATAAACATAAGAGGAGTAAATGAAATAATAAGAAGAAAAATCGAAAGGAAAAGAAGATCATAAACATGAAAAAATTCATTCTTTCTTGGAGGTAACAAGGTAAGCCGGGAAAAGCTAGTAGTTTTTAAGTTGTGAAGTAAATACTTTGATTGAAATTTCGAAGCAATTCCATGAAAATTCCTAACATGGGGTCTCCACGATCTAGATTTTCTAGTAAGATAGGTTGCATTATGAAAATTGCTCATGGAGACCACAAATAGCATTCTATAAAAAATTACATACTAGACATTGAACAGCTCATAGCATTGCATCGATAGTATACTAGGGGTATTCACGATCTGGTGTACCAAGTCTTGTAAAATTGTAAAATTTTATTTTGTTACAACAGACTGTGAACACACCTTTACTAATCTGTAGCAACACTGAAGCAAATGTCAAAATCTGTTTCACATTTGTTCTGAAGAAGACTTAAGTTTGTGTTAAAAAAATCTAACACCCTTGTGTTTTTCTGTTACAATAGGGTTCGGGTATTGTAAAAGTGTAAGTTTTTGACATTCAGTGTATTTTGTTGTTGTAGTGCAAAAAAATGCTACACTTTTACACTTTTACAATGATACAAGACCAGATACACCTGATCGTGAATACCCCTACTATTTGGCTACCATTTTCACTTTGAGGTTAGCGTTTGTGACTGGTGAACGTTTCTGATGTGTGTATTGTTATAATTCCTTCATTTTTTTGTTTAATTACTTTTGTTGAAGGTTTTTTAGGTCTTGTAATACGTATTCCTTCGCGATATTTGTCCAATTGAAATAGTATGCTATGAAATGCCCATTGCCAAATCTTGTAGCATTTTATTTTTCTTTCTTTCTATCAAAATGACAGATAGTATTCTTTAAAATATAGAAGGTGGAACCACCGTGTAACATTCGCTCTACAGCTGCTTTCATGGCATATGCCCCATATTTCCTACAGTGATATTGTCTTTTTACATATTGAATAACCCTCGTATAACGAACTGCTAAATTTGCATGAATATTTAAAAGAATAATAAACTGTGGTGATTAAATAGATTTTATAATGCTTTGCTTATATTTATGCATCGCTATTATACATATTTTGTTATAAACAAAAAAAAAATAAAAATTAACAGCATTAAGCATCTATAAGTAACAAACAAACTTGCTTAATAGTATTTTTTGAACGTTTATATTATTTCGGGTGTTATTTTTTTTGGTTATAATAATTATGATTATGTTAGACATAAAAAATGTTTGACACGCAATGATGAATGTTTGTAAAGGTTTCGTATGTATGGTTTTATAGTTTTCTTTTACATACAAGGACTAAACGCAACAACTCACCAGTCCATTCGTGGTCCTCGTAATCATCATGTAAACCTTTTAAGTTTTTTTTTTTTTAGTTTTTTAAGTTTTATAGTAGATTTTTTTTTTTAAAGCAAACATTAAAGAAAAAACAAAAGAAAACAAATGTTTGAGTTAATTTGTTTTCAAGAAATCCCAAATTAGTAAAATTAGTAGTTATTTTTGTTATTGTGAATTTTTAGGGAAGCAAGGGAAAACACCAAACCTCCTAATTGGAAGTTTTTTTTTATAGATTGTTTAAATAACTTGAAATACAATTAGTTAAGTTTAAACTTCAACTACAAATATTTAATATGATTGTTCCAGGTTTAGTATTTTTTGTTGGGGGCTCTCGATAAGTGTTGTTTTGTTTTGTTAGAAACTTATACTTACGTCCTAGCTCTTCGTGCACCTTCATTTTTAGGGAATCTCGGAATGTAGGGAGCACAATTGAATCACTTTCCTCTGTCATTGTTGCTAGTTCCTTCATTGTAAATGTACGGTCTGAGATAACAAGATGCCTTTCAAGAATAGATTTTGACTAAAAAAAAAATAAAAAATAAATATAAATAGTTACACTTTTATCAAAAAATATTGTTGTTTATAAAATTATATTAAGCTTCGGAGAATGTATGTAAACAGTTTTAGACCTAGGTTCCTATTTAATGAAACCAGAAGTTTTTTCGTGCTAAGTATAAATGAATTTTGAAACAAATGACCCTTGGCAGGTAACTGGTGGCAAATGTACATAAAAATGATTCACAAAAATTTGTTGAGATGTGTTTTAGAAACAATAATATGTATATTTTACTCTTGCTAGATTTTATACTACAGTGAAACCTCACTTAAAGAGATAATTCCTTAAATTGTGCATGTAAGAAATTTGTCCGGCGTTCGAAAATTGTACACGTGTATATCTTTGGCGTTTGATAATGATGTTTCTTCTTGCAAATCAGAACAGTGCCTTTTTTATAACTTAATAGTGTAGGAAATTAAGATATTCACTTCGAAAAAATTCCGACAAAGCTGAATATTTGGTCTTTTTGGAAAAATAGTCAAAAACATTGGGGTGTAGTATATTTTTTCAAAAAACATGTTCTTTAAAAAAAAAAACAAGTTTTAATAAGTCTGAAACCGGAAGTGAAATTATGTATGTCAATTCGATCTTAAGTTATAACGTACCAAAGTTTAATTGTTCGTCAAAACAAAATGGGAGCTATATTAAGCCTGGTTGCTTTAACGAATGAATTTAATCTATATAACCATTTCGACCAACAATTAAACTTTGGTACGCTATAACTTAAGAACGAATTGACATACAGAAGTCGTTAATACGCCATTTCGTAGATAATTGTACTATGTATAAATTGTTCTTTTTTGGAGAAAAATAAATGCTTTGGGAGTTATGGAACAAAATAAAATAAATTATTATTTTTAAGATGACAGCATTTCCCTTCCGGTTCCACACTTAAAACTTGTTTTTTTTTTAAATACAACATGAATTTTTGTGGAAAGGGACCGCCTGTAAGATTTTTTACTCCGCTCCAAATTAAGGTTACTTTTTAGAAAATGCTTAGGACGTACAAATTAAGCTGTCCACCAAAATTCAGCTTTGTCGGAATTTTTTCGAAGTTACATAATTTTTTTAACTAATTTTCCTTGATTATAAGTAATTTTTATGAAAATGATCAGTGTGCTAAAGGATTATGATATTTAAGGTTTAAATATTTTCATATAAGTAATATCATTTCATTGTTCTAAGAATGCGAACATTTCTTTTTTACTATTTTAAAAAGGTTTGTATTGTAGGCTCGTCGGATACAGGGTCATACTAAAGAGCAACAAAACTTTAGTGTATTTGAGGTTACTTTTATTCATAATTCTGTTTATTTAATTTATTAAAATTTTAATACGTTGTCTTACACAATAAACTTGTATAACCTAAAGTATTGCTGTATTACAAACTGAGATATCAGTCGTCACTAAATTGCAAAACTGAGAAAGCAGTAGTATGGGTGCCTTTGCTTTCAAATGTTGGATATTGCATTTGTATTTATTTATTCATTAAACATTAGCGTAGTAAAACAATAATTGTTTTTTAAGTATTACTAATATCTATACTATAAACTATCGAATTAATCAAAATTTACACTTTTAAATAAAAAGTAGAAAAGAAAAGAAAAAAGACTTGAATCAATTAATTTAGCATTTTAAATGATCAGTTAAAGACCTTGCAAAGTTCGCAAGTTGCTGCTCTTTCTCAATTCGACAGGAAGGGAATTCCACAGACTAGTGGCGTAGACAAAGAATTGTCGCTTTGAAACAGAGTACCTAAAAGAAGGACCTTGCTTCATAGTGATCGAGAGAAGACTAGTTTTTCGAACAAATATTCAGTTGTTTCTGTTTGTATCAAGTTAAACAAAAAGATTAAAATTTTACTATTAAGGCGACTGTTAAAGATAGTGCCAGTGAAATTTGAGACATGATCGAATCTTCGAAGTTTATAGACAAATCGAACAATATTGTTAAACGCAACATGAAATTTTAGTTCATTTGCACTATCTAAACTGCAGAAGATTAGTTATCAAATTTTATTTTAAATTTATTTTTATTCCTTAAAGACCGCAAAATTCGTAAATAAAAACACTTAACGTTTAATTAAAATTATTTTTATTTATTATTGTATGCATTTCGGTTCACATCTGAGGAACCATCTTCAGCACACGTCAAAAGACTACTGTTTACAAAAAAGAGACAAAGCAAGGGAACAAAAAATTTTAGACATAAAAACTACATGTATGTATGTGTTTAAAGAGGGATTACAATTAGACAATTTTTTTTTATGTATATTTAATGCAAACATTTTTAATATTTTAATTTTAATGTGAAGCTTTTTTCAAACATTTAAACAAAGGAGAATCAATTGCTCCCGGTTCTAAATTCATTAGATTTTCATTCATATAAATAAAAATCGATTCAAATGCATCAAGCTTGGAAGAGTTGTTGACAGATTTTAAAAGTCGAAGATTTTCTTCTATGGATAATTTGTTGTGGGGTTCTGTGTTGTTGAGATTGTAGGCATGAGCGGCAACTGCATTGTCAAGTCGTTTTCCCCGTACAGCACGAAGGTGTTCATCAAACCGAGTTCGCAAAGCTCGTCTTGTTTGACCTATATATTTTTGGTCACAATGGGAACAAGTTATTTCATAAACACCACTACGTTGTTCTTTTGGTGTTTTGTCTTTCGTAGAACCAAGTGAGAATTTTAATTTGTTGTTGTTTGAGAAAACTATTTTCATGTTCGATCTCATAAAAATGTGTTTCAACTTGTAGGTTACCATGGGGGCAAAGGGAAGGGAGACCCGTTTAGTTTGTGACGATAGTGTAATTTTAATTTGTCTAAAGAGGGTACTATCTCTGTTGCGGTTAATATTCTTCGAATGTTTATTAATCAAATTATCAATAATCATAGGGTTAAAGCCGTTTACATCTGCTGCATGTTTTATGTGTTCATATTCGCGAATGTAGCTTTCTGCTGACAATGGGAGCCGGCAGAGTCTATGAACCATAGAATGAAATGAAGCTATTTTTTGCTCATATGGGCAAAATGAATCATTTGTTGTGTATCTGTCTGTTGTTGTTGACTTTCGGTAGACAGAAAAAGTCACCTGGTTGTTCTGGCGTCTAATTTCCAAATCAACTTGAAACTATCAATAATCGGTATCCAAGCATAAAATTTACATTAGAAAAAGAACACCCAACAAATCATACCCTTCCATTTCTTGATTTGGAAATTAGACGCCAGAACAACCAGGTGACTTTTTCTGTCTACCGAAAGTCAACAACAACAGACAGATACACAACAAATGATTCATTTTGCCCATATGAGCAAAAAATAGCTTCATTTCATTCTATGGTTCATAGACTCTGCCGGCTCCCATTGTCAGCAGAAAGCTACATTCGCGAATATGAACACATAAAACATGCAGCAGATGTAAACGGCTTTAACCCTATGATTATTGATAATTTGATTAATAAACATTCGAAGAAAATTAACCGCAACAGAGATAGTACCCTCTTTAGCCAAAATCAAATTACACTATCGTCACAAACTAAACGGGTCTCCCTTCCCTTTGCCCCCATGGTAACCTACAAGTTGAAACACATTTTTATGAGATCGAACATGAAAATAGTTTTCTCAAACAACAACAAATTAAAATTCTCACTTGGTTCTACGAAAGACAAAACACCAAAAGAACAACGTAGTGGTGTTTATGAAATAACTTGTTCCCATTGTGACCAAAAATATATAGGTCAAACAAGACGAGCTTTGCGAACTCGGTTTGATGAACACCTTCGTGCTGTACGGGGAAAACGACTTGACAATGCAGTTGCCGCTCATGCCTACAATCTCAACAACACAGAACCCCACAACAAATTATCCATAGAAGAAAATCTTCGACTTTTAAAATCTGTCAACAACTCTTCCAAGCTTGATGCATTTGAATCGATTTTTATTTATATGAATGAAAATCTAATGAATTTAGAACCGGGAGCAATTGATTCTCCTTTGTTTAAATGTTTGAAAAAAGCTTCACATTAAAATTAAAATATTAAAAATGTTTGCATTAAATATACATAAAAAAAAATTGTCTAATTGTAATCCCTCTTTAAACACATACATACATGTAGTTTTTATGTCTAAAATTTTTTGTTCCCTTGCTTTGTCTCTTTTTTGTAAACAGTAGTCTTTTGACGTGTGCTGAAGATGGTTCCTCAGATGTGAACCGAAATGCATACAATAATAAATAAAAATAATTTTAATTAAACGTTAAGTGTTTTTATTTACGAATTTTGCGGTCTTTAAGGAATAAAAATAAATTTAAAATAAAATTTGATAACTAAGTGTTCGACCACAAAACGGCTTACCTTTTTTTTAGTGATTAAATTACTAAAACTTCATGCAGAAGATTAAACTGACATAAAATAATATCGGGCAAATTAGAGTTTTGACCATTGGCAAGCAGTTACCGGAAACATAAAGAGCCCGAAGAGCTCCAAAAGTTTTGCCTAAAGCACATGCGATATGGTCATCCCAGGTAAGAGTTTGGTTAAATATCAAACCCAGATTTTTTGCAGCCTTTGCATACTCCACAGTCGAGCTTCCAAAAAGGATTTGAGGCAAACAGATGGTATCAATTATATTTTTGATAATCACTAAAGCTTGACATTTTTTTGCATTAAGTTGCAACAAATTTTTCACAGCCCAATGGCTAATTTTAAGCAAATCCATATTCAGACGATATGAAGTATCTTCAACCATACCAAGCGGATAACTTAGATATATTTGTACGTCATCAGCATACCTTATAATTTTACAGTGATTTAGAGTGGATGGTAGGTCGTTCATTAAAACAGAGAAAAGTAGTGGATCCAATATAGAACCTTGAAGAACTCCTGCTCGTGTTGGGAGGAAATCAGATAGCTGATAGTTAATGGATACAGCCTGTGTTCTTCCAATAAGATACTGCTCAATAAGTCTTACAGCCGTTCTATTAAAGAAAAAAATATGTTTCAGTTTTCTTAAAAGAATACTATAAGGTACAGAATCGAACGCTTTAGATAAATCGAGCAGTACCAGAGTTGTAGCCCTCTCGGAATCAATTTGCAGTCGCACGTCATCAACTACTTTAAGAAGAGCAGAAGAACAGCTGTGTTTTATTCTGAAACCTGCTTGAACAGACATAAGCAATTGGTTAGAGTTCAAATAACTAGAGATTTGTTGACTTAGGAGCTTTTCAAAGATTGATATGAATGGGAGTATAGCTATATAGGCCTGAATTCCTTACAATCAACTTTAGAGTTCTTAGGAACGTGTATTATTTTTAACACTTTAAAGATATTAGAGTAATAGGAGCTTGTGAGGATAGAATTAAATATATGAGTAAGATACGGCGAAATAAAAGGTTATATTATCTTGAAGAATTTTGGATGAAGACCGTCTAAACCAACAGCTTCGGATTTTATTTCATGGACCGCCTTAAAAACATCAGACTCTTCAACTCTGCAAAAGCTTAACAAACCATTAACTTCAAGAGCTAGTGATGTCGAAAGATGATTCAGAATTATCTACCGCAGACAGATTAGAGAATGCGCGGACAAACTGAGTGTTCAATTCATTTGAGTCACACTTAAGATAACTGTTTTTATTTTTTTTAGATATGCCTAAGTTCTAAATGTTTTTCCACAGTTTATCAGACGACAGGTTTTTTTATTTTGACATATAAAACCTTCTTTTAGATTGTTTTATTTCTTTATCCACAATATTACGTAAATGCTTGAACATCTCATAAAAAGTTGATAATCTGTATCGTTTCCAACGTTTGTAAGCCATACTTCTTACGCGAATAAGCTTTTTAGCTTGTACACTAGATTGATAGTTTCTACGACGGTAAAACTCGGCAGAACTCAATTTGCCATCATTTGTTGACTCCCTTATACATATTTTAGTTCGCAGTGAGTGTGAACTATAGCATTGTAAAAAACTCGGGACACGTACTGTAGTGTATGACTACAAGCTCGAACAAAAACTTATGTTGTATGAGTTGCGACTAAATTTGATTGCCATGGTTGCTGCCTTAGTGATTTTTCAATGTTCGTAGTTCAAGTCTTTCTGATCTTTACTTGCAGTTAGACCATTTCTATTAATTTTAACAGCACAATTTATTAAATGAGTTTTACGTTATAAGGTTAACCCACTAGTTTTCCAATTAGTTAACACTCTAGACATTAATGTGAATATACAATACGCAGTATCAGACCATAGCTTCCTTTCTTTGTCCGAATAAAACGAATGTGAAATGCTTTACTTGGCGGTAGTTTTCATCCCAACTACAAACAGAATTGTGAGACATTGTTACAATTTTCAAGATACAAAAAAGTTTTCATCCGTCTTATGAATTTAATTTTACATATTTTGTGTTCGCAACCGTCAAAGAGTGTGTTCCCTTAAAGGAACACAAAGGAATAATACATAAGGAATTTAAATCCTAAATCCACGGTCAGACAAATTTGCCAACTTACGATACCTGTCTGAAAAAGGAGGTTTCACTGTATACTATCAAAATTTACTTGTATATTTTCACCTTTATACACGGCACAGCTCTAGAAGCAACAATTAGCATTTGAATTAAACTCAAACTTTACCGTCGTTTTCGCCTCTATACTTTTAACTTTTAATTAATAGTTATTTCAGTTAACTGCTAATTTGAACTATATAACTGTGTCGTTTTACGCCAGCCTCCAAAGTGATTCTTTGGGCAACTATTAAACAACATTTTTTTTAAGTATACGGATACTTTTTGAAGTATCTCTGCAAATTCCCACACTCAATAGCGATTATGCGAACGTTAAGAACGTTAACTGTGCATTGAAGGCAAATATTGCACATTAAAACAGTCTGTAAAAAGATTACTATCAGATTAAACGATACCCTGACCAAGACTAAAGCAAAATTTCTCTGAAAAAAGACAAAAGAGCTACAACACTTACACTTAGCCTAAGGTTATGGCTAGTATTTTGGGCTTCGGCTATAACTAAAGTGCGGCGTGAACATTAACTTTAAATGTTAATGATCTCAATGAAACAATAACCTCTTGAGTGTTCTGCAACCAAGTTTTTTCTTTAGCTAGAATTATAGTTATTTCACAACTTATCAAGCAGGATTGTGGATAATTTTCATCTTATCCAATTTTAAAGATACTTTTATTTGTTTTTTTTATTATATAGTATAAATATAGACTCTTATATTTATGCCTTTGGTTAAATCATCAAGGCTATCAGTACTTTTATATGAGAGCGATGTTAAGATAGAACTTTAATTTTGGCTAAAATAATTAACAAGAAAAACAAATGGATAAGAAGCTCAACATTAATTAAACAATATATAAATTCAAACGATGGTAATACTCGTAGTATACACATATCATTGGTTTAAGAAGCAAATTCCATTTGCCTTTATCATCTGTAGTCTTCAGAAACATTAAGAATTCCTAATGTGAGCAATCTACAACCGAAAAAAAGCTGATCCGAAACAATTTAGTAAATTTCGTTTTGGAAACAATTCATTTAAAAAAAGTACGTATACGCCAGAGTATCCAAACAAATTTATGAATATTTAAAGAAGTAATCTGAAGAGGGATAAAATTTAGTGCGTTGGACTATCAAGTTAAAGATCTACGTTTAAGGGGGTTTTAACCAGACCAACTTTTGTTCCAGCATAAAAGTGAGTTGTTATTATTAAAAAAAAGTGGTGTTGTGATTTGTCATAATCATAAGGATTTTCCAATAGAGATAGGTTTGATAGGTTTTGATAGAGTTTGTCAATCTATTGTTTACAATTCCGGCACTAATGTCAAATACTCGTGGAAAGCTAAACAATTGCGTAACATGACGAAATGATGAAATTGTACGTTCGATTTCTTTTTTGCCCAATATATCATCTTTAGCACCGCACATTGGTGTTTTTGAAAAGCTAAATTGACATATTAGGGACGTCATCAATACATACTGAGCTTACCAAATGGTAGGAATGCACAGTCCGGCACGAATTTCGGTATGCCCATTGCGACGTAATGGCCCGTTCAAGGAATCATACTCAATTGTGAGCTCAGGATGTGAGTAATGATAACCAATTTTTTTTGGCCTGAATTAGGCGATATGGACGTAAAGACTTTGTGGATGGCGGTCAATTCACACAATGACTGTCAAAACTGACCTTCTGCAAGTTACGTAATTTTGAGCGCGTAGGTTTTATCTCACAGATACGTTGTGAACTGGCTAACGAAATCGCGATATTTGATCCCGTTAGAGTTTTTTATTTGGTATTTTCTGAAGTCTGAGGGGAGGAATGTAACTGCCTATTTCCCTAGAACATTGTTTATAAAATAGCGATAATATAATAGAAGCCATTTGCAAATTTAATAATTTTCTTGTTTTAGAAAATTCGGGGTCAGCAATTTGTGCTTGTCGGCGTAGAACCGGCATAATTATTTTAGTTCGATTTAACAAACTAAGTTAACTTTAATATTAAGATTTCTTTATTTAGTTTTAAGTTTTAATTTAGTTTTACAATTGATTTATGATGATTTTTAATTTAACTTTACGTTTGTCCAATTAATTCAAGAAAAGAGATAAGTAAAACTAGCCACAGTCACGTTATGAAAAAGAATGTATTAGAATTGAAGATGGAGGAAATAGCATCGAATCTTTGTACCGACACGAGCGCTGGCGGCCAAATCAGGAATTACTTGGTTGGTATGTTTACACGTAATTAAGGATGGAAGCGAATGCAACATATAAGATTTCGACGGTGTTCTAGAAAAGTAAATGTTTCTATTAAAGTTCTATCGCCTATAATTTTTAGTGCTCTGTTTTGAATTCTATCTTAAACATTCATATGAGTTTTGGGATCTCCGGCCGAAATGTGAGAGTTATGCAGCTTTGGAAAAATGAAGGCTTTAAAGACTACAGTCAGATCAGACTTGCATCTTCGAAGAAAGTCCAAACACTTTGCAACAATTTTGGCAATTTTGATGCACTATGCACATACCAAGGACTGAAAGCTGATTGGTTTCTTTGATGCAAGTGCATGGATAACGACGTGGACGGTGGGATCGGATTTAACGACAGAAGACAGCACTGAGTTTTCGAGGCATTATATTCTACGCGGTTTTTTATTCCCCATTGGACAATGCTGTCAAAATCAGAATTTTATGATCTTATCATATACTGCTGTTGAAGATCCATATTCGAGGGAAATGAACAGCTGAGAAAAGTATCGTCAGCAAAACAATTTAGTGGATTAGAAGATTTAGATAAGAGATAATTAATGAAATGACTAAACTGTGTCCTGGGGCACACCAGCAGTTATTTTGTGAATTTCAGGCTTGAAACCTGAATTGAGCGGTCTGAAAAGTAATTTCCAATCCAACGAAGAAGAGATTCATCGAATTTCAAATGCACGCATTTCCGATAAGAGAGCTTGATGCTAAACTCTTTTAAATGCTATTGAAATATCAAGCGCAATAATCTTTCTTTCTCCAAAAAGATGTAAAGATTTGTGCAACAGTTCGGTGGGTATACCAACAGATCACCAAGGGGCTTTGCTTCGAAAAGAATATTGCCTGTCATTAAGGAGCTTTCGTTCTTCAAGATATTTCTTTAGCAGATAATTGATGGGCGTTTCCATGACCTTGGAAAGAGGAGACGTAAGTGCAATTGGTCGGTAATTAGAGGGTGAAGAAGATTCGCAGTTTTTAGGGACAGGCTGGATAAATGCTGTTTTCCATCCACTCGGGAAGAGACCAGTAGAATAGGACAGATGGAAAAGCTTACGCAGTGGTTTTTTGCCAGCGTAGAAGAACACCTCTTAATAGAATAGAGGAGATACTATCTAAAGCAGCAGATTTGTGAATGTCGAAATCCTTAAGAATTCTAGGAACTGTAAGAAAGGGGATCAGTCCTATGAAACTGATAATGTTCTTAAGTAATGGAGGAGTCATAACACTTTGTGGAAGAGTAGAATTAGCAGCAAACTATGCTGCTAGCAAATTTGCTTTATCTTGTGAGCTTACCACTGGAATGTCATTGGAAACGAGTGTTGGAAGCGACAAGGAAATGGAATTTCGTACGCTTTTTACAAATGACCAAAAAATTTTACTACCTTTGGGACATTGTAGTATTTTTTGCCTTAATAATATGTCTATTACAGGTCTTTCTAGCTTGTTTGAACTTATTCTAGTTTTCCTGACATGGTTTGGCTTTATAACATCGGAAACTCACCTCTCTCAACCTGATAACCTCTTTACATGCCAAATCAAACTAAGAATTTTCTTTTGGTTTGATGCTTTTGGTGCTGCTCACACACACTTATAGTGTATTTACCAGGTTGAGTTGGGAGGTAAGAAACAAGCTTAGAGTGTTGGCGGAATGACCTGAAACGTCAGATATTCTCGTTGTGGCAGTAACCAACTGAGTCAGATTGTTCACCTCATCAAAGAGCTCGAAATGCTTTCCTTTGGGTGTTATCTGACCAGAAGATGTGTTATCTGAGAGAAGAGCGAAGCCACTTGGAATTGTGTACGCCCATAATAACAATTTCACTGTGCAGATATTAGGAACCAATGCTTTGGATAGAGTCGGACATCGGATGGAATACGGTAAAAGTCGAATTTCTGTCCAAAAGAGGACAACGATAAATATCGTTATACTTTTTTATATGGGGTTTTCTAAATCACAATCGACGAATACTATCAAAGTCGACATAACTCTTGTCATCGCTTAAATTCAGCGGGAACGTAATCCAAAATTGAACCTCTTATATCCTTGTCAGTGCAGCGAAAAACCCCGTCAACGCGATTCTATGGCGTTGACACGTTAGATAGAGTATTTCAGTGGGAGTTGTTACTCGTAGGCATCACACATATATTTGTCAAAGCTTAGAAACTTTACTTATAAAAGAAGGCAAACTTTTATTCATTGAAATCCTTGGATGTTAACACGTCCATCAAAGTTATTGTTATATCTGTAAAAATGGGTTTATGTATTTTTTTTTATAGAAATTCAATGAAAGACGATTGCAAGAAGTCAAAACTTTTTATAGATATTTGTTAAGCCAAAACACAAATATAAAAAAAGTATGTATACTTTATGTGTACAGATACATCAATGCCATTTAAATTTTTCATTGCAAATACCCGGGAGGGGGCTCATAAGTTTAACTGAACTAAGAGGACTTTGAATTTTTATTAGATCTTTTATGAAAACTTCTCCGTCAACAACACACCAATACCAAACATAAAATATTCCAACATTAGCTAGCTATCTATATAGGTACCTACTTAAAGAATATTTAAGATCCCTATGAATTCATTTCAAGTCTTACTTTAAACCAAAAATCAAACATAACTTACATGATAGGCGAAATCCCTCATAAAAAGCTTCTTATGTGCTGATGGGTAATCGAATTGGGTCTTCTGCCATGCCATATCTCGGGGCACAAAGAATGTGTATCTTCGTTGGGTGTTATTCAGTTGAACGTTGAAATCTGACATTTTGCTTAAAGTGTAGGTGTCACTGAAAAAGGTAGATAAACAAAAATAAAACATTTACATTTAAATATAAAAAAAGGATAGATTAAGGATATAAAGACTAAATTAATCGAGTGCCCCCACATTTAAAAGATACACCCAGAGAAAACATCGCTTAAAAAGTTTATTAACTTCGGGGTTATAGGTACATTTTTCACACGAATAGAATCTGCATACAAATTGACAAAAGATTACTCCAATCGAATATTAAAGATGTAGACACATTCCTTGAAGAAAATTTACATTTCGTCCTTGGAAAAAATAGTTGAAATTTTATGGAGATTTTTTCCGTAATCTTATATAAATTCCTGCCAAATGGTCTCTATATAGTATTTTTTAATTTGAAATACTTTTGTTTACGAAAATCAATAATAATAATTTTTGATGAGGGTCGAGGTTGTTCAAAATTGTATTTCAAAATTAATTACAGACCGCAAAGAATGCAACGTAATAATCTTCATGTTTGTTTTGCATTGGATGGATAATTTATGATTACATTATTTTAATTCATGGTAACCCATTTATTTAATTATATCTGGTAAGACCTAGATTATCAAGTATAACAATACAGTGGCAACACTGCCAAAATGCCATCATTAATGCAACCTCTGACGAGCTGGGCTATACACGGCCGCTACCCCTGGTTTAGCGATGAATGCCCGCAGGCACATGTTGCCAAGCCAGAAGTATAAAAGGCGGCGCTGCAAAGAAGAAGAATAGCAGCTCGTGAGCTCTACGGGCAGAAGAGCAGAGCGGAACACCGGTTTCTAAGAAAGAAGAAAAGGGATCATGAGAAGCGCGCGATCGATGAAGTTAAAAGATATTACTGTCGGAATGAGGTACTAGCAGGTAAAAAGGACATCACAAAGTTACAACGCATGAACCGAAGCCTGCAAGGATGAATAAGAAAACATCGTAGTAGAAACCCCAGCCGATGCTAAGAATTTGGAAAGACCACTTCTGCAGACTGTATAACGGCGACGAGGAACCGAACTCCGCTGTCACGCAGAACAAACCATTCAATATAGACGAAGACTAACAATTTAACCCACCCGACATGAACGAAGTTAAAATAGCAATATCGAGACTCAAATCCAAAAAAGCTGCTGTAGCTGATGGCTAAGCTGCAAAGCTCTTCAAAGCAGCGGCTGATGATTTGGTTAGGAGTATGCATCAACTCATCTGAAAGAAACTATCATCAAGTCAAACATCACGCCATATGATTTACATGGGATGAGTTTTTCTGCACTTACAATTAGGACAAGCTGTCATAAAAAAAGCACACCCAACATCGATGTCGTGGACAGAACGTCACCTTTGACAACTATAACTTTGAGGTAGTGTGGGACTTTGTCTACCTAGGCTTCAATTTAAATACAACCAACAGTATCGCTGCTTCTTTGGGCTGAGAAGGCAATTGAGCAGCAAAGACCTCTCACCTGCAAGGTTGTATATTTTTATGCCTTATTTCTTTTTTCAGAGACATCAGCCGTGTTCTTTTGGGAAATTATCGGCAGCAAAGCAGTATTTTACAAAAGAACTATCCCCAGCAGCCTGATTTGTAGTATTTTGAAGTTTGTATTACCGACCATGTGTCAAATAACTAAATACAAAAAAATCAACAATTGATTAGTTTTTGTTTCTTCAGATTAAAGGCACAGAAGAAAACTAATTAAAAGATCCAAATAAAATGAAATATATATGAAAGAAATGTAAGAAAATCAGAAAGTTGAATTTTCCACACATGTGTGTTCCAAAATGTTTTATGTGTTTGACGTTTTTTTTCAATAAATTGAATGTTGTGCCAATGAAGGGCTATGTTCACAGTGCTTCCTTGCAAAAAGTTCATTATTTAACTATTACGTATTTTTTGAACTTCGTTTATATGCGGTTCAAAGATCGAGTTGGAGTACAGAGGTTAATTAAAAATGAGTTATGTAAAATATGGAGAGCAAGCCCCTTGTAGAATCTAGTAATTGGGGTAAATAGTCGTGTTTTGGTAAAAATTATTAACGTCGCAATAAACAAACAATATCCGTGTTTTATTGAAATCTATCCATTGTACAGGAAGTAATTCCCAAAAATAAGCATCGCCCATAGTCTTTCTTTTAGTTTTGTAAGAATGGTACCCATGCACAGCTATCACAAGCAATGGAAAAGTTTTGTGCAAAGAATAATTAAGAAAATATCAAAATTATGACCAATAATTTATTTTTAGATATATAAAATAGAAAGTAAAAAAAACGTACTAATATTAATTAATGTTTGAAAACCATTTTTTGTTTGCCTGTTTTCGACATTTTCAATTTGAAATTCGAACATCTATTTTGCATCAATAGAAAAGAAATGATAGGGTAAAGGGTTTGTTCATAGACTATGGCCAAAGTCCCTTTTTACACAGGGAAATTTTTGTATTGCTTTAAAAATCGTCTATGCCGTTCACACGAGGAAACAAAATTGCTGGAGATTTGTTTGTTTCCTTTTAATCTTTCTTGGTTTGAACGCACACTACACGTAGTTTAAATTGTTCACTCCCCTTACATTTCCCCTTTCTATTTCACGTTTTTACATACTTTCTAGGTAGATAGATAGATGGAGTTTTATTCTTCAAGTCAATTTACAAATTTATTTTCTGAGTGTCTTTTGCATTCAATTCAATAGTCACTAATCACTTCATATAACATAAGCGGAGAAAGGAACAATTAGTTAACATTTTGGCATTTCTATGTCCAAAAAAAAACAATGGGTTCACAAAAATGTAGGCCCAGTCCATGTAGTGAAGCGAAGTCCATCCGTAGCCAACGTCCATTAAACATTGAACAAAAAGCACATTTTGTGAAGTTCCGTTGCCGCTTAGTGCGTTACCTTATAGGTCATAGAATTTCATACGAATAAATATTTTGCAGCAGTCAAACAGTTCATCTGTAGTGCAGTTCCACACAGTGCGGTTCTACCTTAAATCAATATTTCCACCCATACAAACTTGCTTTTTTGTAGATCTAAATAAAGAGATGATTTTTTTTTCACCAAAGTCCGTTTATTTAAAACTACCAATAAAAATTGAACTCAAAACGAAAATTTGTCTTAGTTAGTCCAAAATAGAAGTAAAACTGAATTCCTTAAACAGCGATTGATTTTTTTTTCAAAATGGAAATCGAAATTTGTTAAAATTGATCAATTGACGTTAGAGGTATACAAAATTGCAGATATAGGTGGAATTTTAGACGTGCTCCAGAAAATAATTGAGCAAAGAATGAAAAAAACATTTACTAACATATTTTAATAGTAAAAGTGAGAAACTTTTCAGAAGAATAGCTTATATATTTATTAAAAAATGGAGTTATCTAAGATTTTAGAAATATAAACTGGCCAACTAAAACAAATGGAAAAAAGGGGTGGCAATGGCGCAGTGGATAAAGTGCTTGATTGCTATCTTAGACGTGTGGTTTCGATCCCCACGCTAGGCGCATTCTGTTCCATACCTCCAATTTTAATTGGATGCCGCCCATGGGTTAAAATGAGGCAGTCAATACCTGGTTCTCAAATCCACTGTACCAAACTAGTGCCGTGCAATTCAAGTTGCATTTAAAAGACCTTAGGTCTTACAGGCATATAGTTAAATTTAAAAAAAAAACAAAGAATCAAAAAGATCGATTTGTCTTACGATTAGAAATTAATGATTATAACTACTTCATGAACACATCCATCGAAATTCAATCCAATTATCAATCGTACCAACTAAACTAACAAAATCAAATTCAACACTCGAATAAATGTCAACCAGCCATCCACCGTAGCACTCTACCTTAGATTTTCATCGACCGGTAGTGAATTGTATGTAAGATCCTACGACGGATAAATTTACGGTGGATAAATTTCCCAATAAAACAGGGCTATTGTCAAAAAATATTATGCCCACTTTCATATTCCCTGGTCGGTCAACGGTCACCAAGACTCTGAATTTAAAATGACGTGGAATCTTGAAATTCTGGTTTGACACGTATTTTAGGGACAAGTTGATTATCAAGACATCCATCAATAAAATTTGACAGATGAAATTAGATCTGAAAATTAAAAATTTTTGGTATACAAAAATTGAAATTTTTTTTAAAGAAATCTTAATAATCTTTCAATGAAAGATCTTTCGATAAAACACACTCACATACTACTAAATAATAGATACACACTGACTTGCTCCTTAAATGCTTGTTGTTTTTCCAATTTAAGAGCTTTGCTAGGGAGCGCTGCTCAAGTTTTAGTTATAGCGAGTTTCATTCAAATTTCAAAGATCTCCTCCCAAAATCGAGATTTGATCTTGTCAATGAATTTTTTTTCCAGATTTAACTGTAGGTTTGGTGAATAACTGACACACATTCCTGAAAAAAACATATCTTCATCATCAGATGACGAGGAAGACGAAGACGACGCAATCAAAAACTCCACTGAAATTATAAAATATAAATTATTAACTTCTTCGTCCATTATTTCTTTATTTTTTAGCACGGATTGGCACAATTTCACGACAAATTAACAAAATATTTTCTATTTAATGTTTGACAGAAAAGACGTTTTACATGTATGTGTGCATTCAGATCAAATCTGACAACCCCTGATCTGTGATGGGTTGTCTCTCGTGGTAAGATTTGATTTAGATTGGCTCTTTTTGTTGGAATGAAACTTTCAAAATTCAAAAAGATGAAATCTTTTTTCAGAAAGAGCAGATCTTTTCTTGAATGAAACTCGCTATTTATTAATTTTTAGGCAATTTGACAGCAGCTGACACAAAGCCACTCGAACATCTTTTATTAAAGTGTCTTTGATCTGGCACTTTCGCACGAATAAGCCAACTTTTACTTTTACTGAACGTTGAAGACCGCCCCCAACCTATGAAATATGAAACAATCTAATAAGAACGATTTAGGAAATGTTGAATGTGACTCCAATTAGGAATGAATACCCCCATGTCACACATAAAATAAAAAAATAACAACCAACTGAATTATTGTTTAAAATTATTTATATTGGTATGAATGCATTTTATCCTTCAGAGGAATCATCATCAGCGAGCGTTATTTCATAAATCAAATTTTCAATTTAATTGTAATAAAATTCGATCACAAATTCGGGTATTTTTCAGTTTTAAGATACGGATAAATAGTACCTCTCTAATTGGAGAATATTCACTCGGCTGAACAAAAATAATACATTTACTGACATGTAAATATGAACCAGCGCCAGTGGAAATAAATACACAGAAAACCCCATCTACTGTTAGAGTTGAATTTAATTTGAAATACATGGCTTTTTTCTTAGTGTAGGTGTTTATTCATTTTGAATAGAACTACGAAGTTGAAGCATGAAATTTCTGACTATTTTAATTTTATTTGAAATCGTAGTTGGATTTGCATTCGATTTAAAATACTTTTTCTTTATTTTGTTACATCAATTCTTTGCACTTTACTTGATTTGATTTGAAACGAAATTATTTTCATAGCTTGTAGTCATCAGAAAAATGTCTATCAATCAATAAGCCGTCTGGAAACTTTAACTGTTACAATTTTAAGTAAAGTTTGCTTGAAGCTTTCTAAAGATTGTTGATTTCAAAAGAGCTGAACAGGTGTCTGTCTTTTCAACTCTTTTGAACAATACGAGTAGAGATACTTTCAAAGATTTTTTTTTGATTTGCTAAGTGTATTTGCAAAATTGTGATGAGCTAAAAATGTGAATTTTAGTAGGTATACCTAGCCATTTTTATTAACGTAAATATATATGTGCAATGTACATATTTATGTATAGAGACGTTTTATGTTAAAGTTTCCATTTCCGCAATACTATGTCCAAGAAAAGTTGTCAGTATATGGTATTATGGGAGAGACTGGCCTTATTGGAGAGCTTTTTCAAATCAGTAGCGGTAGTATAAATTGGCACCATACTCAATTGGAAGATATCCCATGGAAAAATACCCGCCAATGAATTTTCAATAAATTAAGAAAAAATGTCAAATCTTGCATCATGACCGATCTGCCACACATTAATGCCGGATTTACACGAGTGACAAATTGCCATTATTTCTTCCATTTTATTGACATTACTGAACAAAGCGTGTAAATGGTTTGTTAATTTGTCATTAAATTCGTCAGTAAGAAAATGGCAGGTAAGACTGGCATTAAATATTGCCATTATACTTGCGTCATGTAAATGCACAGTGATGCCATTTTGCAAATTATGGCACACCGCGAGTAAGAATGAACTTGCTCATTGTTTAATGGCAGATTGCCATTATCAATCAAACAGTCTTTATTTTCCCCGTGTAAATGCTTATCATTATTGATTTGAATTAACCATTATTTTGCCAGTTTAATTGCATGAATTAATGGCAATTTGTCACTCGTGTAAGTCCGGCATAAGTCCATGCAGACTGATTGTTTTTGTGAAATGTGATTAGGGGAGTTCACATTCGCAATTATGTTTGTCAATCCCGCCATGATGAAAGATTGATGGATAGAAACCATTAGCATTTACATTTTTAACCAACATGGTGTCAAAATTACTTCTCATTATGGATGTTGACCATGGCAGACGTCTTAACAGAAGTCCTTGAAAACGAAACAAATGTCAAAGGAAAAGAAAAGGAAACGACGAAGTAAAACAAGAAAGAAATACGGTAAACAAATTTGGACTAAAGAATGTTTAAAAAATTGTCAAAAATGTTCGTCTTTAATTATTGTTTCAGTTTTTTTTTAAATTTATTTTTAAATTCTTCACTTTATATTTTACTTATTTCTGAAAAACCTCAGGAAATTTCAAAAAAGTCATGCAGGAATTGACAAACATATTTGAGAATGTAAATCCTCAATTCGCGCCACTCAACTCTTTTATTGAATCAGAGATGCCGGTCGTCCACTATGCGTTCAACGCACAAATTTCTAGTTCAACACACTCAACTATAATGTACGATGTCGTCAATTCCATCCAACCAACGAGTTTAATGCGGTTGGAGATCGTTGATCAACGAATTGTTCAACAAGTGTACGACTAGTGTACGTACGAGATCGTGTTGCTCGTTGAAAATGGTGGTTGAACGCGTTGAGCAACGTTTTCAAATCTCTGATCAACTTTTTTCATTTTGTTTGGTGTTGGTTGCCGTTGACGTGAAAATATTTGTTGTGCATTGCGTTGGACGAGACAAAATGTGTGTGCGGGCATGAGTTGAAGTATTGTGTTGACATCAACTTGAAAATTGTTGCAGTGTTGTTCATTGTGTTTTCATTTTTCGTCATCGTCTATCTGTTTCTTTTTTGTATTTAATTTTGTAATATTATTAACATGGCAGCCACTTTTTTTTTATTTGATAGGAAATCAAGCTTAATCTAGACAAAATTTAATTTCAATATTTTTCAACAAAGATTTGTGTGACACCGACAAGTAAAAATTATGTCATCAATATCTGAGTAGCTAAAGTGCATGCGTTGAACGCGTTCCTCAACGAGTGCGTCTGGGTTAGGTGTACGAAGGTATCAACACGTCCATCAACTTGTTGAACAACCATAACAAAAACGCAGTTAATCAACTTGAATTTTTTTTTTGTCAAAATCGAACAAGTTTATCAACTAGTGTACGAGGTTATTCAACATTTCACTAAGTTTAGTTGACAAACAAGGCTCCGAACACGTTTTGTCCATTTTTTCCTCCGGCTTCGTTGCTCAACGTGAAGAACTTAAGTTTGTGCACTAGTGTAAGAGGTTGTAAATTTTGACATCCAAGGATGGAGTTGAATGAAAAGTTGAATGAAGTTGGTTAAGCTTGTCGCGGACGTAGTGGACGACCGGCATTAATATTTTCACGTTGATGCAGGTAGTTGGTTCTTTTGCTGCGTTGGGGGTAATCGACCGAATTCTGACGTGACCCGACATATGCCATGTTTGTTCTTTTTGTAGATTTCATACATGAGTGCAGATATGAATGTATTTGCATTGTGTGTATTCGCTGAGGATTTTTTTTGTTGGTACCTACGGCTTATGGATTCTCATTCTGTAGGTACCTACATAAATTGTGTGTATTCAAAGAGAAATTCTTTCTTTTGTTGCTTTGTTTTTTTTTTTTAATTAAATTTTGTATGAGGGTTCGTTCGTTCGTTGTAGATTCGCTTATAGGCTTTTCACACCAAACCCAAAACCAGGTTTTCAGCTAAAAGTTTACGAAAACTCGAAAACCGTTCACCTTGAACATTTACAAGTTTTCGTTTGACATTTCATTTATTTTGCCACCACAGACAACAACAAATACGTTATGAATTGAAATTGAAATTACCCCAGACAGCTGTTTTTTTTTCGGTTTTCCTGGCAGCAACACGTCAGCTATTTATGTGACGATTAATTGAGTACTGAATATTTCACAAGGTGTGTTTGTTTAGTTCATCTTGTAAATCCAACATGTTTTCGTTAGGATTTATTTAAAACTTGTAGTTTATCAAAACAAGTGGTTTATCGAAAATGTATGGCAAAACTTACATATGGTTTCGCTTTAGGTTTTCAGCCAAAACCGATTATTTTGCGAAAACCGTGTTTTGGGTTTGGTGTGAAAAGGCTATTAGATTAATGTAGTACGTATACGCATTGTGTGTATTTGACGAAGAACGTTTTTCTTGATCCGTTTTGTTGATAAGATTAGATTAGTGCTTTTGTGTATATTTGACGGCAATTTTTGTTTTGTTTTTTGATGCTCATACATGAGTATATACTCTGTTGTATTAATGTGTGTTTTGTTTAAGTTGATGGTCTCATTGCCAGTGTTTAAGTGTATCTACTTCATAGATTTATATATACGGAGTAGTGTAATGTGTGTAATGTAAAATTGCTGAACAATGAATCAAAGTTCGAATGACGCGACGGTGACGTTTGTATAATTGGAAGATGAGATCGTTATGGGCGATGTATTTATATAAGTATATGACTGGGATGGATCAAGAAATGTCAACTTCGTTGTTCTTTGACCGGCTTCCATTAATTCGAAATACATATATGGTGTAGTTGACTTAGAATTACGAAAGAAAAAATTGTTTAAAATTAGGGAAGTTTTACTTCTGGTACGTGTACATAAGTACACATATATTTTTGTTTGTGGTAGGTAATCCATTTTTTGCGTACAAAGTTTTTATTTCATAATTGAACATTCATGGCATTTTTCATCATATAAAATTCATATGTGAATTAACGAGTTACATTAACAGAGTGAAATAATGGATGAGCATTGATGCCATTTTTCACCTGCTGAATAAGCCTTTAAGTCAACTAGTGATTTCACAGCTTACTGTTCATGAACTTTTTCAACACATATGATTTGCTTATGAATAAACTAGTTACCCCTATTTCGTGATTTTACTTTTAAATATTCAACTCGAAAATCACTTGGTGAACGCCTATGACATACCAAATTCAATGGGGTGTAGTTGGTTATTCATGCATAAATTTTTTGAAATTTCCTACTGTGTAGTTCAAATACAAACTTACGATCAAATCAAACAGTACTAAAACTGAGATACAAAAATTTCCTCTGGATAAACAGCTCGCGCTAACACACAATCTACCTACCATTTTGTGGTGAAACATGTGTCTTGTATTTGTGTACGTGAATACTCGAATAAATTGTTCCATCACAGCAAAGAAAATAAACACTGGGTCGCGTTCGATAGCATACCCAAACCAAAGCGGATAGCTTTTTGTTGTTGTAACTCCTGTGAAAAAAACAGCTGATGAACTAAACATCTGTCATGAAACACAAATCACAAGTTACTTAAAAGATATTGTATTCGTTTAGAAATTTGAGTAATAGCCGATTCAAAACTGCAGCTGTATATGTAATACAACTGACTTGAGTGAAAATGCTACCTGTTTCGTTCGAGAACAAAGCCGCTACTAAGGTAGCTTGGCTAGCCTAGCCGCTTCGAACGCGGGCATCTTTTTGGACACGATTTCGTGTATGAGGTTAATCTGAAAAAGATCTCTCCAATTTGCACTGACGAATATAAGTTCAACATCGAAATAAAATTGGATACATTCCAATGAATTAAAAAATTGTTATCTATGTGTTCTTCAAATAAAATGGGAGATTTTATATAAACACTGTTGTTTTATTTTTGATGATAATAATTTTTTTTTCTAATTCATTGAGAATTCAAGTTTTTCCTTAAAGCAATCTCCGTGGTATTGCTTAATACAAGTCGCGTTTGTGCATAACACAAATGTTGACCAAACTCCAAATTTATTACCAGAATTTTTATTCCACCACTAGCCCTGTCGTGTAAACTAGTTCTAGTTGCAGGTTCACACATTATTTGAAAGTTTTTAAAATACCTATTAAAAAAAATTAGTTTGCTCTTTTTCTTCTAAAAAAAAAGTTTCTAAAAGAATAATTATTTTGAAATTATTTATAAGTTACAAAAAAGTCAGGGTGTAAGAGTTTACTTTTAAGACAGAATTTCGTAACACAGGGAATTAATTTTGCGTCACCCTGTACAAACCAAAGATTGCTTTAATTACTCAAGCAATTTGAAAAATTAAATACAAATACACACACGAAACATACCTTAACATTGGATCTGTTTCCAGCTTGCCCAAGACTGTTGTATATGGCACTCCAAGGACTTTATCAATAATGTGAACGAAACCATTTAACTGGGCAACATCTGCTTGGACAATAGTTGCGTTCACTCCACCACCTTCAACTGTAATTACTTCATCAGCATTATCGCCTCTGATGTTGAAATAAAGGAATGTCCTGTTATTGACCGTTGGTACTTGAGCAATCTGAAATACAAATAGAAATATATAGAATATTTTTCTCCTCGGCGAGTTTAATTAAAAAAAAAAGACTCATTTTCTTACCATGTTTTGGTTCTTTTGTCGTATTTTTTCAACATTTAAACGATCCTTGATTATGTGCATGTTTAGAATTTCCCTCATTTTTTCACGATTTCTGAAATTGAAAAATAACATAAATTTTTGTGAAATAACTTCATTATTGATTGAAGGAATCACTTTTTTGATGAAACTGACCATTCGACTTCTCGTCGTTTTGACTTAGAGATTCGAATTTTTAAGAATTTAGTAAAAATTCCCCATCCTATGAAATGAGTATTGAGTAGGTCACCATGGTGACTCTTCGACCCCTAACATTCAACTATATAGTCCTGCAACCCTACAGTTTCGACATTACCCATACTTAAAAAAACAAAGGAACAAGCAAAGTGTGGTGTCATAATGTTTATCCTTACGTTACAAACTGCAGTCCAATGAGTCATCTAAATAATAATTGTCCTGACGTGTTTGCATGGTTCATATCTCTCGTATGTCGTATATCCCCGAAGGACTCCCTTATACTTAATAATAGCTGAATCATTTCACAAAAAAAAAGTATACCTTAGTACAAAAAATGTGCATGCCTAACACGGGGGAAGTTCTCAACTCAGCAAGGGATGTATACCCTTGTTTTTCCACCTTTAATTGTAAAAACTTTTTACGTTACGTAGCGGCGGCCAACTCGCAATTCGAAGCCAATGTGCATTAACAACCTTTTAATCGAACATTTAAAAATGCATAGAGTGATAAAACTCCCCCCTTTTTGTAATGGACAAAACAAAAATGCTCTCATTGGCTTTTGTTGAACTTATGAAACGAAGGAAATTACTGAGTAGTTAGGCTTTTACGATTATTATTATTTCCACTTCAACATGAAGCTTCAGGTAGTCTATAGTATAGTTTAGTTAGACTTAGGGCATGGGTAGACTTGTATGCATGATTTGTTTCACAGAAAAAAAAAATGGGAGTTTAATTAATGATTACATAATTGGTAATAAAGAAATTTTTAATTAGGCCTTTGGGAAGAGTTTATAATTTTTCATTGTGTAGTTCTATAAAACCTTACCTATATTGAGATAGGTAGGTATGTAAATCTAGGGGAATTAAACCAAACTCTAGACAACAGTTAGGTTAGGTGAGGTTACTGCATCTGAAAACAATTCTTTTATATATATAACTAGCTGACCCGGCGAACTTCGTTCCGCCTACATTCATTTATGTTAAGAAAATAATAATTCCGAACATGCACAATGCAGTTTCATGTAATGCGGTTAATTTATTATTCTAATTACTAAATACAATAAAAATTACTAAATTAACATTGTCTATGTTTTTCAATCGAATCAAAATGATTGCCGTGTCGCCCAGCATTACGCTTTTTTACTGAAGTGCTTTATGGTACACAATATTTTTAATTTTATTTTCGGGTGCATACACGTACAAAGCGGTATGTCGGGAATAAGCGGAATCCGTGGATGTCTTAGGTTATATTTTTAACTGATGTATTTTTGCCGGGGTTTTTCCAACTACCCTTAAATGTGCTAATGTCGTACCACTTTTTAGAAAAAGGTTCTGCTGATGATATATGCAATTATAGGCCTATTTCTCTTCTTTCAGTTTTCAGAAAAATTTTTGAAAAACTTGTTAAGACTATAATTTTAAACTTTTTTAGTTAAAACAAAGTTTTTTAATTCTTTCCAATTTGGCTTTCAGAAAGAAAAATCGACTGAAGATGCCCTTTTACAATTTTGTGATCAAATAATGTCAAATCTTGACAAGAAAAAGTATACAGCTGGTTTATTTATTGATATCACCAAAGCCTTTAATATGGTTAACCACATCTATCTGTTGAGTAAATTGGAAAAGGATGGCTTTCGTGACTTTATGATCAACTTTTTTAGGTCGTATCTTGGGAATAGGTAGCAGAGGGTGAAAATGGACGAGATAAGGAGTGAAATTAAGTTCCTAAGCTTAGGTGTACCGCAAGGTTCCGTTTTGGGACCAATTTTGTTCCTGATTTACATCAATTCAGTATTTGGACTTGATTTTCGGGGTATACCTACTGCATTTGCTCATGATGTTGGTTTTTCGTATGGTTCAAACAGTACCTTGAATCTGGTTGCGGATATTAACTTTGATCTTGAGTTATTGAGAATTTGGTTTGCGGATCATAATTTGGTTATGAGCTCCAAAGCCAAAATTATGTTTTTTAGTTTGTCTTCCTTACAAAATTTTGATGTAAACACCTATTTTCATGCTCTTGAATGTCAAAGATATAAGCTGCCGAGGTGTAATTGTCCTACTTATTTTGACAACATAAACTGCAGTCCTAAGTGTTTTTGAATGAAAAAGTGGATGAATTTAAATATTTAGCGCTCACTATTGATTCTAGAATGAAATTTTTAAAACACACGAATATTTTGAGACATTATTTTCGATGCACACTTAGACATTTGTATTATTTGCGTAATATAGTTTCAACCGATCTTTTAAAAACTATTTATTATGGAATTTTTCAATTCAAACTGCAATATGGAATAGCTTGTTGGGGTGGTGTATACTTAAATAAAATTCAACCTTCATTAGTTTTGCAAAAATACGTTTTAAGAAAAAATTGTCGTAAAACGAGTAGACGTCCGAGTTTCCCTTTATTTTGTGGCCTAAAAATCCTTCCGGTGCGGCATTTGTATTGTTTTAAGGTGCAAAAACTTTCTTTATGAAGTCTGGTAACCGTAATTTTCGTTTAATATCTAGTCATAGTTTACGAGGAAACTCTTTGAACATGTACACGATAACTATTTTTCGTACTACTGCATTTCGGAACTTTTATTCAATTAGCTCTTTTCGCTTTTTCAACAAGCTTCCACAATATATAAGATCAACTTCATCATTTGGTTTGTTTATAAAACGTTTGAAAATTTGGCTTTTTCGTTTTAAAAATGCGAGTTTAGAATCGTTTATTTCGGACACTCTGGTCTAATGCAGTTAATTTGTATAGTTAACTTTTTTTAATAATTTTTTTTTGTTCTTACATTTTTCATTGCTTATTAATAATTATGTAGCCTAATAATAATGTATTAATTTTTTATTTTTGAAGTCTTAACTTTACTTAACTTTCCTAGCTTCTCATTTTTATGAATTAATTAGTTTTGTGTCTTTATTATTGTAATTTTTTTTAGGGTCACCCCACCAATTATTTCATTTTCAATTGTTGGTATTGCTTTTTTTTAATGTGTCATTCAACACTATTTAATATACCTTGTATATTCGGTACAGAATGCCACTTATTTTCTTATTTATTTTTTATTACTTTGTATATATTTTTTATCAGATATATTGTAATTATAAATGTATAAGAAATAAAAATTATAACTATCTATCTATCTAAAAAAAAATGAGAACAACTTCGCCTTTGAACTTTCCCCGCAAAATCGTGGCATTCACAAACGCATTCCGTTACAAAGGTTTGGTGCATTGCGAGGTTGAGCAGCAAAATTATAACTAAGCCGACTTTCAATTTAAAATTGTGTGGCGGAAAGCCCGGAACATCCAAAGAATTCAAAAATTCCGTGGGATAGTTGGTAGCTGTGTTTTCATCCATCTCGGAGTCAACGGATTTGAATAAATGTTGAATGACAAAATTCAAATGGTCGACATTCTTGTTTTTCGCAGCCAAAATCGCTCTTGAACTCAGACAATCATGGTTAACGTAATTTTGAGCAATATTCGGGAGAACATTCGTAATGAGCTCTTCCGGCGTGTTGTAAAGTGGCAAAAATTCGGCGGAAATTCAATCAAGCCGGTGACTAGGTCCACTGGTATCACGCCATTGCCAATCGCCAATAATTGCTTGGAGAACTCTGCAGCTAACTGCTCATCTCGTAAAGCGACTCGCATATTTGTTTTCAATGGCAATACCTTCACGTATTGCCATAGGGCCAATGATTTCAGGTAAGCGTTCAATTCATCTGCCGGAGTTGATCTTGGAATGACAGACAGAGCTTGCCGAAAATCGCCTGACAGTAAAATCATTGCACCACCGAAACGTCTTTTATCATTTCGTAAATCTTTCAACGTACGATTTGAATTCATTGTGCACTCGTCCCGGATAATAATCTTACATTGCTGCAAAACATTCGCCATCGCAGAGTTCTTTGAGATGTTGAATGTAGGTTCTTCATTCACTCGCAGGTTCAATGGCAATATCAATGCAGAATGAGCTGTTCGACCGCCTTTTCCAACAACGTAGTCGCTATCCCAGAAGAGGCGAGTGCTAAAGCAATCTCGCATTTCATCTCACATTTCTATTTCATTATCATTAGTCACAGTGCAAATTCCAAGCCGGATTTCAATTTTTTCTGGAAATTTTCCGGGATTTTTCTACAGTATCTTATCTAATGATCTTTCTTGGGCCAATACGAATTTATCAAGACCTAAATCGCTAAAATCGAAGAAACCGTTCTCGAGTTATGCGCGCACACACGGACGACATTTGCCTTCTATATACGAGTGTATAGATTAGTTCGATACTAATAATATAAAAATATATTCGCTGATTTAAACTCTTACAACATATTTGAGATTTTCAAAATTGTTTTAGCTAAGCTCCTAAGGGCCATTTTTCTTCTCTATTTTGTCAACTTGCCGTAAACTCTCAAGTTGGCTAACTCTAGAGTTGACATAAGCTTGACAGTTGAGTGACGAAGTTGAAAATTGTTTTTCTTCACTATTTTAAATCACAAGTCGAGAGTTGAAAATTAAAAATTAGCATACTAGCGTTTTTAAAAATGTTCGTGGTAAATTTTTATGTACGTATATTTGAACTTTTTTTTTCGAAATTCAGTTGGGTAAGGCAGACAGCGTTGCAGTTGAATAGGTTTAAAGGGTAAAAAAAGGTTAGATACATAATTTTTGTACAAAATTCGATTTTTCTTTAAAATGCCATTACAAAACAGAAATTGCTGTGTCATGCTTGGAACTCATTATTAATATTTTAACTTCTTGAATTAACTATCTATATAAATATAAAAAAATAATTCTGTGTTTGAAATAGGCTTGCATGCTATATTCAAGCTGCTAAGTGATTCATAATTAATATATGAATATATTTACTCCTCGTCACTCGTACTAAAATACAGTCGATTTGAGTAATCGTTTTTTAAGAATTAGATAGAAAATATATTATCCACTTACAAGCCAAGAATTAGATACAAAGTATATATTTTCACTTCCAAGCCAAGTAGCCCCCTTTAAGGATGTGGCCATTGACAACCTTTTACTTGGAATGAGTCGTTGTTTACCTACTACAGTTCATAGAGAGTATGCTGTGTTATATTCTAGATACAATGCAGAATATGCATGAATGAAACTTCTTCTCCAAGAAATACTAAATTGGTAGATAAAATTATGGCCGCCCCATTTTTCGAGCTCGACTCGTGGACTCATTAATTTTATATTGTCTTCTTTCCATCGCTAACAATTCTTCTTCTTCATCTTTGCTTCCGGAAGCAGACGATGGATGAATAATAATTTCTGAATAATAATTTTCTCGGAACTTTTTATTTTAAAAATATTTGTATGCAAACCGAAACCGAGAATAATTTTTGACAGAAGATGCAACAAAATCAACTTCTACTATTTTCGGAAGTTGAGAAAACCAGAAGTGAATCAAATCTAGAGTTGACATTCGAAAGTTAAAACTGTCAACTTTGAGTGAAGAAAAACCAAATGGTCACCCACCATTGCAGACTTAGTGCTAGACTACGTATTAGATGAATGCTTCAAGGAAATTGATGAGAAACCCACGTTTGTTCCAAAATATGTGGATGATATATTTGCAGTGATGGACAAACGGAACATCAACAAAATTCTATGTATTCTCAATGGATACCACCCGAAAATCCAGTTCACTATTGAAATGGAACAAAATAGAGCGATAGCTTTTCTTGACGTGAAGATTCACCGAGAAAATGACCGTTTAATATTCGACTGGTACCAACAAAATACAGCATCGGGCAGATTAATCAACTTCCGGTCTTTTTTGTCGTAATAAAGTTCCACTGAGGAAGGCAGCAACCCCTGCCGAAACGGCGGGAAAGCTAATGTTAACAAATAGTTTCATTACTAAAACTACAGTGACTAAAAAAGCCGATGCACGGAAGTATTTTCATATCGCTTCCACTCATTAATGAAAAACCAAATCACAAGTTGAGAATAAAAATCATCAAGTTGAATTCAATTTGTAGCTCTAGCTCTAAGCTCTTTCGCCAATAATGCCTTGAGTAATTAAAATTACACCTTAACTACTTTATACAACCAAAACTGCAAGTCTCTCTCATCTAATTTATTTTTAAATTTATTGTTTTTAATTAGCTTTTGTTTTCATAAAATTGGAATTCAAACGTTTTTGATTTCAATATCAGTAAAATTAAATTAAAAAATCTACTCAAAACCAGACCACGCTCCTAAATGTTTTTTTTTTTTATTGTTATGTTCTTGTTTTGTATTGACGTAATATTATATGTTATATTTTCATGTTGTACTTCTGTTAGTGTTATTTGTAATAGAGTTTGCCTACTAACAACTAACACTGAACTAAATGATGAGCCGGTGGTATAGCACAGTTTTCAGTGTTGGCAAACCATTGGTCGCAAGACGGAGCTTGCTATAAGCTCTCTTCGACCAATTCTGATAGTGTGTACAAAAAAAATAAATCGTTAAGGAAGATATAACACATAGTGTTCCTGCATTATGTGTTAACCCTTTCTGCATGAAAACGCGAATAATATTTTACTTGGTTTGCGAAAAAGCAAATGTTTTGGGGTTATTTTCTAAGAGTTGCTTCAAAGATTTCTTGCAAAACATCAAAGAATATTTTATAAGCTCTTTTATAAGCCTTAATGTGAAATTTCCATTGTGTTGCGTATTTCAAAATATGTATTGCCCTAAGCATAAAATGCATACACAATAATAACAAGAGCACACATTTTTTAATCAACAGAAGATGTTTGCCAGTGGTGGATTAAAGAACTTATGAAAGATATTCTTATGCCGGATTTACACGACAGCCAAAACGGCAGTATTACTGTCAAAATCTTTGCATCATTTTGTTTGTTTGTGTAAATGGTGGAAAATGTGGCAGTATATTTGTCATTAAAAAACTGCCAGCCAGAATTTTCGTTAAGTTGTGGCATTTTACAGACATCGTGTAAATTCAGTACTGACAACAATTTTCAAATAATGACAATTTGTAATAAAGAATGAACTTGGTCATTCTTTACGGCCAGTTGGCAGTATTTTTTATCTATCATTATTTTAGCTTCGTGTAAACGAATGTCGTTAATTAAATTAATGACAGCAGTATTTTGGCAGTAAATACTGCGAACTTGGCAGTCGTGTAAATCCGGCACTAGGTGCCAAATGAACAACATTATTGAATCCAAAACCAGCGAATCGGTTGATTTGACATTACAAGGACCGTCTAATATTAGCTTAACTAATTTAAACGATTGTGTTCCACTTTTCTGATTTGAAAATCAGCTGTTGTATATACAAAATTAAGTATCTGCAACTAATACTACGTTTTCACCGAATGTCTACAGGTAGACAATTCGATGTAGACAATTCACAAGACATTGTAGACAATTCGTAAGACCATCATACATCATAATAAAAATTTATCAAACCACAAAACATAAATGTTAAAAATAAAGAGCAAAGTTGTTCTATAATACAAAAACATGTGTGTAAGTTTGTCGTGAAAAAATAATTTGATCTAAATCTAAACATATGTATATCTAGTTCTATGTTTATAAAAGTTTTAGTTTCAAATATTTATATTAGAGATATCGAAAAACTTTAATTTATTTATTCTTTTATGATACCTACTCACTAAAATTTGGAAGGTCCATTGAATCACTTCACTGGTTTAATACTGGTCAAGTTTTAAGAACCTTTTAAAATTTGAGGAATTAAAATTTGGTTTGGTAATCAAATCGTTAACTGACAAATTTCTCACATAGTTTGGAGGTGTCCGAATTCAATCCTTTTTGCATAGATATTCGCGCAAAATTTTAAACTGTCCTCGTTAAGAGAATAAACCCAACTCTAGTTAAAGTTGTCGTCTAGTTAACAACCCTTGTCTAAGTTTGCCTAAATTTTATACACACTAAACAATTCTTCTAATTAAAGTTGGCAGATCTTTATAGTTAATCAAACTTATGTTGAACACACCTTATTTTGACAGATAGATTAATGGAGCAGAATGAATTTTGAAAATTAAGCACAAGAACACACAAAATATATTTAAAAATTTAGAAAACATTAGGTAAGATTTTTCAAATTTCAATTAAAAATCGAACCGTTTTTTTTTTTTCAAATCGGTATCTTAAATAAAATTCATGGTCCTCTTCTCCGTTCTGCGAATTCGAACTTTATATATTTTTGGTTTTCTAAAAAGCTCAAAATCTTCAAATATATTATTATCTTCTTCTTCAGAAAACATTTTTCTTCCATTTTCTCATGAAGCGTTTTGTTCTGTTGAAAGTTAGACGACCTATTTAACGTTGAGGTATGCTTTTTGTCATTAAAATTATCAAATAGTGGACCCTTATTTCAAAACTCATTTCTATAGTCGACTCCTATCTTAAAACTAATTTAGAGTAGGGTTTAAATGCTTAAAATTTTGTCCTATTGATTTTACTCTGACAAAATGGTTGAATGACATGGCCTTTAAATATTAAATATCATAAGAATACCATTGAGACATCATCCGATTCAGATATCCTTGTTTAAGGATTTAGGTATGCATCTATTCCTTTTGCTAAATGTAAAATGCTTTAGTTTTGAATCAATATTTAGATAATAATAACATTTTCCATTACTTACTGCGAAGATGGTTTTCAGTAATATTTTGCAGAGTTTTGTTGCACACTGTGCAATGAGCTCAGTATTTTTTATTGGTTTTCACCAAGAGATATCCTAGAACTTCATCTTCAACGGCTTTGGCGCAAAATTAAAACATTAACATTTAAAAATTTAAACAACCTACTATTAAGGCCTTAACACGATACTAGTTAACAATTTACTATATACATAGTAGCCTACTAACTTATCATAAATTTTAAACCTTTTGTTAACTAGTAAAATGCTAATGAACTATTTAGATATCAAAGCATTTGTAGGGCTTGAATTTTGATGAACAGAGTTATTGTGTTTATGCTTTGTAAATTAATTATATGTAATTGGCAACCCTGGTTTTGTTGTATTAAGTTCAGTTCTACGATCACTTGCTAAAATTTTTGCAATTTAATTGATTTAATTTGGGTATTAATTAAAAAAAAAAGTGTGCAATAGCTTCCTTGTTATTTATACTGTCGAAACAAATTAAAATTTTGGAGAGTCGTTTATTTGCACTTCAAAAAATAGATTAAAAAGGTTTGTAATATATACCGCACGTAAAATTATATATATATATATAAGTACTAACAAAATGGAGAGGACACCGCCAACTAATTACGCTACACAAACATCAAAAAGGCCTCACAAAGACATTTCTATCGAATCACCAAGAGATGCAAACCCGGTACCAATTGAAAAAAATGAAGTTGGAACAATGGAAGTTATGGATCTCAAGCGCATGATTGAAGAGAGCATGTCCAAATTGTTAGACACCAAACTGAAGGACATGCCAACAAAAGCAGATCTAGAGGGAATTCATAAAGAGATCCAAAATTTGGAAAAGAACAACTCCGACCTGCAAGTACAATTGAATCATTTCGAATCTCGCTGTAATTCATTGGAACGGCAAGTGGAGCGCCTAGAAATGAAGGCCAATGAGAAGAATGTTGTGGTGCATATTCCGATACAAATAGGCGATGATGACAACGAGAAAGCGAAGGAATGTTGCATGGATCTTCTGAAATCTGATGACAGAAATATTATTGCAACATCAAGACACTTAAAAACAAATAATAATGTGGCAAATGTCATCGTTAAGATGCAGCGACGAGAGGATGTGGGTCGATTGTTGAAATCTACGGTTTTACTGCGCGGAAAAGGAATTTATTTACATCGAGATTTGCCGGCAGCTATACGAGCACGAAGAAGAAAACTGGTAGCTTTAAATAAAGAGATGATTCGCGCAAAAAATAAAAATATAAAGACACAGGTCCGTGATCAAACATTAATCGTAGAAGGAAAATCATTTTATTATGACACCGAGAACAAATTAAAATGTGGAAAGGAATGCGGAATGTCAGTGTTACGTCACATCATTGGTGACATTGACAGCTTAACTAGCTCTGTTCATGTTCCTGCTCGCAATCAAATGATCGAACACAGTGCTTCTCAAATAAGTTCTCAAACTGTTTATGTAAATTCTCAACCATATTTTTAATTGTAATGCCGTCTGCCCGTCTAATTGCTATAAAAGGCCTAAGAAACAAAATACTAATGCTATTAATTGTAATTTAAAATGTAAAATCTTGTCATATAACGTTTCCGGTCTTAGTAATAAGGGATTATTTAATGATTTTTATACTTATATAAATAAATTTGAACTAATATTTTTGTATGAAACTTTTTTATCAGAAAATAATTTAATGTTTTACGAAAACAAATTTAAAAATTATAAACTTAATATTATACCGGCAATAAGAACACATGCGAGAGGAAGAGCGAGTGGAGGGTGTATTTTCGGAATTAAAATAGGTTTTTAATAGTAACTATTGTGAATTTAAATGCTTTGGAGACATAACCTGTGTGGACATAGAAATTTGTAAAGACAGATTTCGTATTATACCAACATACGTAAACTGCAACAACTGGGATATGGACTTTGATAAAATAAAAGAGTTTGTTACGTGTGATCCAACCATGAATCTGCTGCTTATTGGTGATCTTAATGCGAGAGTAGGAAACGAAGAAGGAATTGAAAATGAGCGTGAAGGACACTTTCGAAAATCCAAGGATCAAATAAAGAATGCAAGGGGAAATAAGGTACTGCAACTATGCGACTCAATCGGACTTCGAATCCAAAACGGTACTAGCGATAGTGACGAGCTCGGCGAATATACATTTATTGGTAAACAGGGTAGCTCCGTTATTGATTACAACCTTGTAAGGGGCAAATGGAATTATATTATCACCGATTTCGAGGTACAACAAGTTCCTTATTCAGACCACATGCCGATTGTTGTGTCTTTCAAATGTAATGGTACTGAAAATCAAGAAAGAATTGATCTTAAGCTCATGCCTAGACTGCATTGGAGTGAATCAGTGGCTTAATTGTACAGAAGGCAGCTGGATGTATATTTGATGGAAAACGAAAATGAGCAATTGAATGGCATTGATGATTGCATAAAGAAAGCGTGTCCGAGTTCTTACCATTCTAAAGGAGTTGGAGTATTCAAAGAATCATGGTTTGATAAGGAGTGCATGATGGCAAGAAATGTATCTTATGCTTGGCTAAATCAATTTAGGAGAACCAATGAAAATGCAGCAAAATTGTTGTATATACGGTACAATCGTAAGTTTAAAACCCTTTGTAAAGAAAAGAAAAAAACATTTTATGAGCATAAAGCCAAAAGCTTGGTAAACTGCACCAACACGAGAGATTTTTGGAAGCAAGTACAAAAACTTAATGGGAAACATTACGTTATAAATGGAAATCTTAGTTCTAAAACCTTGATGACACATTTTTCACAGCTACTGAATCACAATGCACTAGGTGCCCATACTATTCAATATGCTCAACCCAGTTTTTATGAAGACGCACTAGATAGTCCAATTTGTGTGGAAGAAGTTTGGGTAGCGGTAAACGTTCTCATAGATGGAAAAGCGGCTGGATCAGATAGGATACCATCGGAATTCTATAAGTATGGCACAGAAGAACTCATCAAAAACCTAACAGAAGTATTTAACAATATACTTGAACATGGAAACATACCACAAGAATTTAAAGAAGCACTCATTTTTCCGATATTTAAAAAAGGAAACACAATGGATCCAGCAAATTACAGAGGAATCTCATTCTTAAACGCCTCATACAAAATATTTACATCAATTCTTCAAAATCGACTCAGATCATGGATAGATGCAAAAAGATTAATAAGCGAATTTCAAGCGGGTTTTAGACCAGGATACTCAACAATAGACCATATCTTTCTTCTAAAAAGCATAGCTGATTCGTTCTTGGCAAAAAATAAAAAACTATACGTGTTTTTTGTGGACTTTAAAGCTGCATTCGATACGATAGACAGAAATGCCCTAATGTTCAAATTGTTTGGTTTGGGAATGACACTTAAGTTTGGCCGTGTTCTACAGAACTTATGCATGGATACCACAGCAGCAGTGTGGGATGGTGAAGATATATCCGAATGGTTTCAAACTAGAACAGGTGTTAGACAAGGATGCACACTCAGCCCAAGTTTATTCTCACTCTTTATTGAGGACATTATCGGTATTCTACCAGGAGGTATTGAATATGCTGGAATCCTCATCAAAGCTCTACTATTTGCAGATGATATTGTTATGCTCGCATACTCGCCAGAATCACTTCAACTAATGATTAACAAATTAAGCGCATATTGTACGTTATGGAAACTAGTAGTTAACCTGGAAAAGTCGAAGATCATGATATTCAAGGGTGGCGGTGGTAGATTGAGCTCAAGAGAACAATGGACTTACAACAATGAATCTATCGAAGTTGTTAAGGATTATAAATATCTTGGAGTCTACATAACAAAGAACTTGAGTATGGAAAAACATCTCTCTGAAAAATTAGCGAAGGCGAAAACTGCATTTAATACCGCATGGAAGAATATCTTTAGTAACAGGCATATATCACATAGTGTTAAATACAAAGTGTTTGAATCGGTGTCCCAATCCACATTGTTGTATGCGGCCCAAGTATGGGGTGCAAAAAAATACGAAACTGTTGAAAAATTACTTAGATTTTATTTGAAGCGCATATTTCGACTTCCCCAAAATGCGCCAAATTACATGGTAATGTAAGAGTCGGGAATCTCTCCAATGTTTATTAAAACATTAAAATTGAATGTTGATTACATCATTAAGGTATTGAATATGCCGGATTTTCGCCTACCAAAAAAAGCTGCTCTTCAAGCAATACGTAGCAGATCTGGATGGTTTAAGGATTGGCTCGATCTGGCCCAAGAAGCTAATATAGAATTAAATCTTAATGACTTGAACTCATGGAAACCAGCACTATACAAAATGATCTCAGATTTAGATGACCGTATAAGAGTAAGGTATGCGGAGGAAGCAGCAGATTCAATGCACAGAATGATCTACAGTAAACTGAACCATAATTTGAACGAAAAAAATTATTTTAGAGATGACCACTCCATTGAAGAAATATCAACCATGTTCAGGATGAGAGGTGAATTACTGAATCTTAATTACGTACCGCATCGTGAGGACTTACCTATCTTTTGTGAAATATGTAATAGGGATGAGAGAGAAGATATTTTTCATTTTCTTGGTAGATGTCCAATACTAAGGGAAACACGGAGACATATATTTGGTGAAGATTTTTTATCCGAAGAGGTGATTTTAGGATATTTAAATGAAATGAATGTACCCAAAATGTACCAATTTTGTAAAATTGCACTAGTGTATAGAAATAGAATTTTAAGTGAAAATTTTTGAACCTGAATTAATACTTAAATTGGTTTATAAATTTGTAATCAAAAGCTTTAATTGTCAATCTGGCAGACGGCAAATGCCATGCTATATTGTATGTACATAATTTTGTTACTAATATTTAATACAGAATAAAAACAATCTATCTATCTATCTATCTATCTTAATTATATGTTGATGGAAACCCAACGTGTGCTCTAAATAAGTATTCGATGTTTATAATTTAATCATTTAACTTCATTATTGACAAAAAACAAAAAAAAAAAATGTATACCAGCAGGATTAGAACCTGGGCCTCCCGCGTGCTAGGCTGATATACTATCAGATGACACTACGGATTTAGCACGATACTAAAAAATTAAAGTAGCCATTTCGTGATTTTAACTTTAGTAAAATGTTAAGAAGATAATACGATACTAAACTCGTTTAAAATTAGCAAAATCCTCTTTTTAACCTAGTATCATACTAAAAATGATTTAACATATTACTAAATCGTTTAAAATGTTGCGCCTTTGTTTTTAGGTCAGCCAGACATCTTAATAGCACCCACGCACTTTAAACTTTTGTATTTAAAGAAAATTTTATAATTTATTCCTTGAAAGTTATATTTTTATGGAAAATATTAAAAGGAACTGTCTAGCATTGAAGCAAAAACTTTTCGGAATGATTTTATTTGTACGATTTAAGATGTCAAGTCAAAGTTATTGTTTACATTGTCGAATGTCTACATTTTTGACATATTGTCTACATTTTCGACATTGTCGACCGATTGACTACGTTGAAATGTATACAATAAAAGTCGACACGTAGAGAAACAATACTGAGTCTGTTACAAATAAAACGAAATGGAAATGGTACGAAGAAATCCAAGCGAATGCGCTGTACATTGTCATTCGCCGGCAAAATAAAAACAATCTGTCAAAAGGAGAACGTTTTTTTTAAACGCAATAGTCATATCTAAAAACAATAAACTTGGAATTTTTTCTACCCCTTTCATTCATTCTAAAATCATTCGTTGTCTTTCTTCAATTAAATATTGAACACCAAGCTGTGCTTTTCCACGAAATAATTTCTATAATAAAATGACTTGTTTATAACAACAAGTTATGGAAAATGCGGAAGACATTGTACCTACTAAAGTGCTCGTTTCTGTGAAAAAACATTCTTCCTCTGATTAAGGAGCATTATGGAATCATGATAATGAGTTTTTATTGATTCAAAATGATAACTTGGGAGAAGGTGCGTATTGGGATCACACACGCACGACAATTGAAAACTCTTAATGACTGCTCACAGAGCAGCGACCAAGGACAAATAATTTATAAAACTAAATGTTTCAGAAATTCTTAAGGAAATGGAAGAGGTATAATTTATATCAATATTTAAATAGTAAAATTTGTTTTCTAGTAGCTAAAATAAAATACATTTGATAAAACAAATTGTTCGTTGAGAATTGTAATTTGATTCTTACGAACTGTCAAACTTAATTCGTATTCCACATACCATCCAAAGAAAAGCCATATAAATGAAGTCTCAAAATTGACCATTCATTGGTGGTTGTGAATATTTCTTTAACAAGTCATAAGCGATGTCAGAACTATCTATGAATATGTCATAACAGAATCCAATGGATTCCAAAACATCCATGTCTATAAGACCACACGTATCGAAAAAACTACTTTTTGAACAAGACATGATCGCTATTCAAAGCTTAGCCATAGATTGACGTTTCATGTAAGTGCTTATTTTTTGTAGTGGCAGAAGATTACTTATTTTGTTTTGTTTTTTCTAGTGCCAGTAGATTTGACATTTCATTTGCATGTATGTAATTATTTTTCTGGTTTTTGTTGAATGTACACACATTTGTATATATGCATGCATGGAATGTTAGTAGTTAGTAGTGGTGAAAAGGAAATGAACGACATGACATGAAATGGAAGTTATTTAAAATGCACTGTTTGTGGATTGCATTGTGGTAGGGATGCGGACATCTGTATGGCCAGTGGAGTCGGCCTATAGCGTTTCGTTATTCGAACTTACCATGTTCGTCTTTCAATCTTGAAAAACTGAGGTCATTTTGGTAAACAAATTCTGTATACTTTTTTTTTAAACCTAGGATCGAACTGAACTTGTCTGAAAACACCGATGATTTTAACGAATTTCCTTTATACCTTCCTTCAACATCTATATTGAAACATCGATTTTTTTTAATCGATATTTCGTTAACATCGATGAATATGGCTGATCCCTAATTTGAAGCATTTGTTTTTTTGTGGATTCGCGTTTTGTACGCAATTTGTTATTTTTAAAGTGGAAATTGAGAGAATACTCAAATTTATTTTCATAAATAGAAATTGAAAGTAGAAAATGCAATAAGGAATTAAATTTAAACATATTTTAAACTTAAATTATTAGAGCATATTACTTTCTTTTCAACAACATAAACATTAATGGCCCCAGGTGTTTTTTGAGAACTGAAAAAATGAAGTCTTTTTAACAATTTTTGAAACCCTTGGTCGAATCCAGGTAAAATTCAATGAACAAACCTAACGCGTAGTTTTCTGAGATTATAAGATATTAAGAGTAATCGGAAAATGTCATGCAATTAAATTTTTAATATAAAATTCAGGAAACATTTTAAAACCTTTGCAAAATAAAGGGTGTCCCACAGTCGCCGCTGCAGACGAAAACAATGGGTTCCTGAGGTCATTCTAAGTCGAAAAAATTATGAGGTAATTTTCTCGTTTTCACTCCGTTTTGGAGTTATAACGGTTTTTATGATTTTGGCTCTCTCTGCCTTAAACTGACCAAATTATAAGAGTTATAAGTCCTTAATTGGATGAAAAAAAATCTTAAGAATCGGACGTCGTTTACAAAGATAAGACCAGTTTAAGGCAAAGAGAGCCAAATTCATAAGAACCTTCTCGCTTAGACGAGAAAATTACCTAATTTTTCGACTTAGAATGATCTCAGGAATCCATGGTTTTCGTCTGCGGCGGCGACTGTGGGACAACCTGTATATGCATGCATTGAATATGCATAGAAAAATTGACGTAGTGGTGAAAAGGAAATGAACGATATGACATGAAACAGCCTGACTTAAAATGCACTGTTTGTCGATTGCATTATAATAGTGATTTGGACATCCGTATGGCCAGCGGAGTCGGCCTAAAATGTTTCTTTATTCGAATTTACACTGTTCGTGAAGATCGCCCTACTTGACAATTTTTTTCTTAAATTTTCTTTAAACTTTTTTATTATTTTTGAAAAACCTGAGGTCATCCTGCTAAGCAAATTCGGTATTTTTTTTAAACCTAGGGTGGCCCTGAACTTGCCCTGAAATCGATCTAGGTTTTACCTGAGCAGAGTTGACGTAAACGAATAAACTGTCAATGTCACTTGATTTCTGAATAATTATGAATGAGCGATATTCATAAAACATCGATGTAACAGCGATTAATCACCATCGATGTTAACAATTATCGAATGGAAAATATCGATGATCTTAACGAATTTCCTAAATTCCTTCCTTTAACATCGATATTGAAGCATCGACTTTTTTGTTTTAACATCGGTGTTTTGTTAACATCGATAAACATAACTCATCCCTAATCTGAAGCATATGATTTGGATTCGCGTTTTGCATGTAATTTGTTATTTGTATAATGGAAGTGAATACTCAAATTTATTTTCATAAACAGAAATTGAAAATAGAAAATGCAGTAAGGAATTAAGTAAACATATTTTAAGCTTTAATTATTAGAGCACATCTTTTCAACAACATAAACATTAACGGCCCTGAGGCCAGAACTGAAAAAGTCTAGGTCAAACCTGGGTAAAGTTCAATGAACAAACCTAGCGCGTAGTTTTCTCAGATTGTAAGCTATAAAGAGTTACTGAAAAATGTCATGCAATTAAATTTTTAATATAAGATTCAGGGAACATATTAAAGCCTTTCCAATATCTACGGCTAAATCTGCCGCGCGCAATTATTAATGCTGACTTAAATAATTTAAAATCTGGTTAAAGGCATATTTAAACTCTTAAACATCCTCTTGAACTCGATGTGGAGAATTCCAAAGTTTCCAGCCATACTCAGATAACTGGCATTCCTAGAGCAACTTAGCTACTTTAAAATAAAAAATAAAACAAAATAAACATTTAAAAACACCTAACATGAAACGACCCAAGAATAACCGCAACAATGTTGATTTTATTTTGCAAAGCTTTCGGATGGTCTCAAAGGACAAGAGGAACACCTGTCTACTTACGAAAGTAAAACTCTAAGTTATTGTAAAGTCACAGTCTCCATTTATCTGGCAAGAGCATAATCCTTAGAGTTTAAAAAATATCGTCAAATAAAAAACAAACGTCAAGATACGATACCTAATGTATTATTGAAACTGTATGGCGACAAGAGTGACCAACATTCGGTAATAGTATTTGGTCTTAATCGAAACCTTATTTCTCCAGAACTCACAACTTCCCAAATTGTATCAAAGTGATATCGACTCTAGAAATGTGGAACATGGATTAATATCTATTGTTAAAAGAGGATTATCGACATTTTTTTTTTGAGTAAAAGTTCACGACTGACACGTTTTTGAAAAGGCGCCACAGAATACATTTCGCTCATTTTCTACAATAACGTCATAACTCAACATTTTAAGTTTCGAGATAGATGCGATTGAAAATTTCGTATTCACGAAAAAACTATGGAAAACGATAGTAGTACAGAAGAAAAGACGGGCGTATTTGAAATTGATATAAGATAGATATCGTTCTACAAAAATAATGACGAAAACTGTATCGCCACAATTTTGTATTTTTTTGCAAGGTTATCATTTCAACGGAAATGCCGTTTTTTGGAAAATCATTCTAATATTTAAAAAAGAAGAATCGTAATTCTTTTGCGAACCGGTTTTTCAGTCGACATTTTATAAAACTGATTTTCAAACTGTCAACTTTTGGTTTCATTACTTCAGTCGATAATTTAACACCGGACGACATTGTCCTTTTTATTATCGACACGATATCGATAATCACCAATTTCACATCATATCCTACACCCAGCACAATGTGTTACAACATCAAAATGGCGGTTGCTATTGTCAGTTTCTTATGACAACTATACGGATAGATTATCACTGGCATTCTGCCATTAACTTAAAATTTTACACATTTGTAACTGGTTCAACAAAAATAATAACATGGAAACTATAAAACTATAAGTTGAAATTGAGAACATCACAAACGAGTACATGTACTGTTGTTGTACGTGTAACATGTTCATACATACTATAGCATATATTATGTTCATCCAAACCCATAAAGCTTAACTTTTTTTTGTGCGTTTGAAACATTCAACTTAAACGAATCCTTCCTGGCAGTTGGCTCGGGTCTAGTGTGTAATGGATTTTACATAAAATCCAAACATACAGATACACAAAGATGAAAGAATATTATTTTGTGGCATGGGCACCACACACTGTTGCCACATGCCACAACAGCATTGGCGGGCGCCAGCCAAGGAATCGAAATGAACTATTGAAGTGCATTCGTGTGAAATGCATTCTTTTTGAATGCAAACTGCTTTTAGAACAACGAACTCTTTTTAACTTTTTTCTCGCTGTACCTCATACATAGGATAAATGTACAAACAAGTACAAATATTGGGGCTGAGTGTAATTTCGTTTTTTTTTTTATTTTTATTTCCTAGTTTTGAAGCAAAGTTGAAAAAGGGTATATATGATGATGAAGACGGTACATACAATATATCGCAAATGTTTGCGTGATAGTTTCATTTTTTTTTTTATTTGCCTTGGGTTAGTGACCAAAACAACTATTATGAGTCATTTTTCACCCAAGCCATCCTCGCAGCACAGTATACATTTAAAAATCGATAAAACTATATTGAAATTCTATGGGAAAGTATACTCTTCTCTTGGGAACCATACACATTTAAGTAGAAAAAGGGATCAATTACCCTCTACAGTTAATTTCAGCTTTTACGAAAGCCCACAAAAGTCGGGTGGATTTTATTTTGAATTAGAATGCTTTTAGTCCTTGGAGGATGATTGTAAATTAAGGCTTTGGACACTATATTTTTTTCTATGAATATTAACTATTAGTAGGTACTTAGGGTATAAGGGGAAATCTGAGAAAATGAAAACTTGTTAAACAAATAACTAATTGAAGGATTTTAATTAAGGACTCGAAGAAAATTTCAATTGTAGATTATTGTTTGAGATATAGGTACACACATACATTATCTACAAGCAGCGTTCATTTTCAATTTTTTAAGTCAATAAATTGATTCTTTTGATTGAGAAAGCGAAGGAGGAAGATTTCAAACAAATAATGATGACAAGGAGCTATTTAATTTTAATTGCGTATTTATAGGTTAAATATATTTTAAAAGAATACATTTGTATCTTAATTGAATCTGAAAATAATAAAACGTATAAGATCGAATGGAAATGTTTGTGTAGGTACAAGTACTATTCTATCAACAAACAAGAACCAAGGAAATGATAAAAGATGAGATTTATTCAGTATAAATAAAACCCGGAGGGTTAAAATATAAACATGGAATTGAAAGGTCAGAAGAATATTTTTATTCAACTTTAGCTAGGCCATTGAAGGACAAATACAAACAAGAAAACACTGCTCCAACCACCCAACCAGCAGGATATTTTAAGAACCCCCAGTGAGATGACAGATGGAAGAGGAAATGCCACACCCATAAGTTTGAGTTGTTCGACAAAGAAAAGATGAAGCAAAATAAATTTTGTTTGCAAAACTAAAAGTATCTAATCCACAATAGAACTTGACATAATGATTGAAGTTAGAAGACGAAGAAGTAGAAAAACTGATGTGTTTGGCTTTTATAATTTTAGACTTAACAGTTCAACTTTTTTGTAAGCGTTTTTTAATAAATATATGTATGTATGTATATATGTATATGTATGCATCACTGATCTCTATAATACCTTATATTATAGAGATCAGTGCTTAATACACTCTAAGAACTGCGCTTAAATTTACCGTGAAATTGTATGTAATTTTTAGTGGAAAAGTAGGCAAGTTGCGTATTTATACACATGAAAGTATGCAAGCAAATAATTGTGTCACATTATGTTGGATATTACAAACATTTGTTGTTAATCTTCTCCCTCGGTGTACCTTTCAATCACCATTGTTTAGTATTAAACTAATAATGATTAAACATTACACCCACAATGTTTATAATTAAACAAATATTTTTTAAATTCAAACAGCTTCTGAAATAAACAATCAATGCTACATTTGATTTTTGATGTAAGTTTTTATGTGTAAATTTCATTCGTAATCATACAGTGTTAGCGAACACAGAACATAAAATCTTTTGCTCTATAAGACAAGGCTATATTTTATGAGAAACTCACGAATCACAGTTTATTTTTAAATAAATAAATTAAAGATAAATTAGAAATTTGAGTTTTAAGTTGTTAAAATAAAATCTTTAATTTATAATAAAAAACACTTTAAAAATCTCCACTATCAAATTAATTAAATAAATAAAATAAAAATATATAAAAATGAAAACGGTGATGCCTTGTTTTTCATAAAATTATGCTTAGTATTATACTAAGGATCTATTTATTTGTGTAAATTTGTACAAATTTTAAGCAACATACAAGCTTACAATTTTGTTTAAATTTACATATTAAGTAAAGAACGATGGCCAAAATTAAAGATCTTTAAAAGCGAAACCAGATGCATAAGGTCTAATTTTAGCGTTTTCATAAATAATTTTGTTGGAAGTTTACGCATTGGTTGTTGTATTTCGCTATAAATTTGAACATACAAAGTTTATATTTACACATTTTATGCTCATATTTAAAAAAAAATTAAACTCTCATTAGAGCGAAATCACATAAATGAGGTCTAATTTTATGCGTTTTAATGCGTAATTTTGTTGGGAGTTTAAACATTGTTTGTCGAATTTCACTATAAGTTTACAAATAAAAAGTTTAAATTTACACATTTTATGCTTATGTATATAATACACAACTTTAGCTGAAATTCTATTGAATTTTAAACATAAATAATGTATATATATATTAAAGTTAAGCATCTTAGATGTAGAAATAAAAATTTTTACTTTAAATATTTATTTGAAAATACACATAAAAGATTTAACATTAAATATTTAGAATTAATACGTCCGTAAGAATACTGCAATTATGGTAGGCAACAAGTTTCCTCGCTTAATGATAATAAAATTACAAGATTTATTTTTAGAGTGTTCTTTAAACTGGTACATATATATATATAAATATGTTTGGTTTCCCAGAAACGGCTCAAACGATATGCATGAAATGTTCACAATTTGGGCCTATGAGCGTAAAAAATATAAAATAAAATGCACGACTAGATCGTACGAACTTGCTCTTTACGGTTTTTTTTGTACATTTTTATGGGAGGTACCGTTGGTTTTTATTTTAGGAATATAGTCTTTTTTAACTATTTAAGATAATGTCAAAAAAAACAAAACAATTAAGTTCATAGTTTCGAAAATATGGAATGAGTCGTTTTCGAAATTTTAAGTTTTCAAGAAAAAATAATTTCTTTGAGAAATTTCGGTTTACATTATATTTTAAACTATTAAAGAGCGTTTGCATAAACCAATTGAAAAAAATCTATTGAACCGTTATCCAGAAAATTGAAAACCAAAAACATGGTTCTACTAGACGTACCAAAAATAAACATTTTTTTGCAAAAAAAAAAAATCAACAAAATGTCCCTGATTTTTTAAAAATTAAAATCGTTGGAGCCATTTTTGAAAAAAAATAAGATTTACCTATTTGGCCCAAGAAAAAATGTATGGCAGGCACTGTAATTTTCGTTTTTTTTTTTTAAAGGTGCGTGCATATTATCGAAAAAAAACACTATGCACCAAGTTTGAAGCAAATCCATCCAACCGGTTAGGTTTATGACTCGACAAAACATTGTTTTAGTTAAACTAAACAACTCTGCACACGCCCACTTTTTTATTTTATGGTTTATCGGAAATGACTCTATTTCTTCGAGATGACTGAAATAAATTGTATGACATTTTTAGATATTTTTTTTAGGTAAGAAAAATTTCAAAAATTTTTTAAATAAATTCTGCTTGCTGCCACGCCCACTATTATTTTATTTTTTCATTAGCCAGAAAAAAACTAGAAAGCTTAATTTAGATAAATTCGCCCACTGGCACGCCCACTTTTTAATCTTTTCCTGGTGTTTTTAAAACGCTTCTAGGCAAGAATATTACGGCGGAGAGATTTTTGAGAGGCAATACAACTAAATATTTCAGTAGAACGCTATCTATAAAAAAACCTATTAAAGAGTGAGAGACTTGAAACGTTGCGGTTGACGGTATTCGAGAGATGCAAAATGTTTCAGCCATTGTTCTAAGATAATCATTTTTGAAACTCCTATTTTGAAAATACTAGAGACTCAAGTGTGTTTTGTTTTTGAAGTTAATAATTATACGTGTGCGTAAAAATAACAATGGTGCCTGACGGGACAAATTTACATACCCTAAGCGAAATCAAACATGGTAAGCCCGCCAATCTGTACACGACAAAATAATTTTGATTTAAAAAATTGAGAGTACGTTATGCTTTGAATAGAGATTATAATATTCAGATTCTTTTGGCGGGTATTAAGAAAATTGTTGTCGAAATATGGACATATACCGTCACTGCGTTAAATTTAAGAAACCGATACGGTGTTTTGAATTTCGTATCTTTTAAGAGAGTTTATATTACGGTGAGTGAAATACCGATTTTTAACAGTTCTATAACATTTGGTTGTCATTCAACGTGTGAAATATTCAGGGTGCTTTTCGCTTTTTCGCCGGGGGAAAATGAAGAAAAAGACATTTTCTTGCAAGCTTTAGTTTTTTGTCACATCTTTTGCGAACAGCCCTGTATATTTACAATGTCAGATTTTTTCTTGGGTTGATCTCTTGTTTGAGAGCTCAAACCGTATGTATGAATATTTGTATAGTTTTTTTATTGAACAAAAAAAAAACAATTACCTTATAATATTGTTAATAAATGATTGATTCCACGCTTCGTTGCTTGGCGCCAATATAGTAACTTCTCCGAGCTTGTTAATATCATCTAAGACTTCACCTCCAATATCCATTATCACTTCGTAGAACTTCCGAAGAGCACCATTTTCATTATCCTATGTAGATATTTTACACAATTACAATTAATTATAATAAATAATTTTATTTTTGAAATATTATATTCAAGCATTTTTATGTATATTATAAATATTAAAAATAGAGTTTAATATATTTACAGAATATAAGATAAGGTGATTAAGCTGTGGCGTGTCGGTAAAAGTTTAAAAAAAAATTACAAATTACATTTAAAAAAGCATACAGATAGGTGCGTTAAACTATAATTTAAACAAAAATGCATTCCAGTACATATATACCACAATAAAAATATATATAACATTTAAATGAAATGAGAAATATAAGACAGTAATTATTTAGTTTAAAAAAAAATTGTAAATGATCTTAGGCCATTATACAAGCCTTCACCCACAATATAGAACTCATATATCATTCTTGAATACCACATCCTAGTTTCTTGGTTTATCAGAAGTCGTTTAACCAATTAAGCGCATCTCCGAAACTGAAATACCTTCAGACTAATCTCGAATTGATTTTGATGGACTTTCTATCCCATATGATGATGGTGATATTTTGCAACAAATTGCTTAACATTTTGATCCCAACATTCAAAATATATTATATAATTTATAACTATTTCAAAAAGCCATTAAATATTAGCAAAATATTTATATGTCATTGCCAGACTTGCAATTTATAAATTGCACACAAATTTTAAAAACATCCTGCAAATAAATATAAAAATTCTTTTTGAATTTAATAAGGATCAACAATTCAGTCTTTGAATAAAGATTAAAAAAAAACTCATTATAAATCAAAATTAATTTAGAGGGAAAACCTTGCTATCTTTCTACTGGCTTATTCAGTACAGGTTCAATACCATTCGAAACTGGGATTGCTCTTCGCCGTTGCCTAAATAGATGCACGTTATGTAATCATGCTGGGAATTTTTTTTAAGTAATTGATTGAGGAGGCTAATTAGAAAGATATTGGGTTTCAACAAAAGACCAAAATGTTCCCTGCTTGTGTCACTTTTCTGATATGACGTTTTTCAATTGCTCCTCTAATGACAGATGTAGTTTTGTCATGTTTGACAAGGAACATACAGGGTGGCGCACGAATCGTGCTACAAAAATAAAACGTAATAACTTTTTTCAGTGTGAGTAATCGGCTTATTTTTTTTTTATTTTATAGGCTACTATTTAGATTTATCAAAATGAATGCTTGGGATACTGAAAAAGGGATTTGGATAGTGCAGCGATACCATTCTTTGCAGTCCTTTATTTCCGTCCAAAGGGAATTTAGGCTGGAGTTTGGCGGTACTCCCCCAAGTAGATGGACCATTATGAGGCTGGTGAATGTGTTTGCCGAATCTTTAAGCAACGAACGAAGACCGTATCATCGAGATTCCAATGTTTGGGTTCAGGATACAATCGTGGCTGTTGGATCGGCAATACAGGCAAATCCAAGTGTTTCGACTCGAAACTTATCGGGCCAAATTGGAGTCAGCAGAGGGTCATTACAACGGATACTTCATGATGACTTAAACTTGTTTCCGTACAAAGTCCAAATTACAAGCAAGTTAAACCCTCAGGATTTGCCTGTTCGCCTGGAATTTTGCCGAAAAATAATTGCAATGGCCGAAGAAGACAAGACATTAATAAATTGTTTGTTTATATCTGATGAGGCCCATTTTAAACGGCATTGTTAACAAGCAAAATTGCGGTATATGGAGTGAATCTAATCCAGAAATGCTCCATGAGACGGAACTGCAGCCAGAACGAGTTACTGCGTGGTGCGCAGTTTCATCAAGGTGTATTGTCGGGCCATACTTCTTTGAAGAAAACGGTGTAACACAAACTGTCAATGGGGATCGTTATTTAAAGATGTTGAAGGAGTTTTTGTTACCAACAACTTCGCCGAAGTCGTATCCCTTTCAGCAGGATTTGGTTTCAACAAGATGGAGCAAGTGCACACGTAGCCACACAAGACCTGACTGCACCAGACTTTTTCTATGGGGTTATGTCAAGCAGGAAGTGTACAAAAGGAAAGCCAGGAATTTGACTTGAATTGAAGCGGTCCATTAAGACAATAATTGAGGCGATCCCAATTTCAACCCTTCAGGCCGCAATGCACAATCAGGTGACGCATATGCGTGTTATTTAAGATTTATTATCATTAGTTATTTAAAATAATATTTAATTTTTAATCAAATAAAAAAAAATTAATGAAACACATCGATTAAAATAAAAGTTATTTAAATTTCTTATTGTAGCACGATTCTAGGCTACCCTGTATAATATTGCTGATTAAGGAATTTGCAACATTTTACTCCAGGGACTTTTAAATTTTGTTTCAAAAAATATGCTTCCCGCACTAATGTAAGTATTGATTTTGATCCACTGTATTTTTTAGTGATGATAAAAAAAAATATATTTCTTAATGCAGCTATATTTGGTAGGGCCGATAGTTAATGACGATATTTAATGAAGACGAATTTCAAAGCTCTTGATTATTGTATTCAAACAACGAGATAAGTTTACCAATTCTGTAAAAGATAAGTTCACGCAAAATTTTGCAAGACCACCCTTTTTATAATTTTTTTGGTAAGCGTTGTGTAATTCAATCAGCTTTTCATTAAACGTCAAAGATTGCATAGATATGGGTATGTCAAATGGGCCCGTTCAGTTTTCGGATTTTTTTTTAATATCAAAACCAATGCAAAATCGGAACGAGGCAGTCGAAGCGATATCAAAAATGAAAAATACAACGATAATCGTCTTTCTTTGTTTATGCCCGAAAATTTACGAAAAGTAATTTTCATAATTGGAAAATAATCACGGTTCACAATCATGGTTACAGAACAGGGCATTGCTTTTTTTAAATGTCTCTGAATTCTGAGATAGTAAATATAATCATATTTCCGAACACACCTAATTCTTAAAGTCACACTCGCGTTTGGTTAAGTTTATCCAAATAAATTTGTATAAGTTTCCACAGCAAATTCCTTAGATAATATTATACAATTTGCGTAAGCCATTTCCTATACAAAATTTTGCAGTCCATTTATCATAAGACAAACTTATCTACTGTTTTACGACTTTTCATAAATACCCTTATTATGTGATGAACATTTTTATTTTAGAATTGATTCTTATACTACGTTTCCACCGACCACTAAACCCAGATCTAAGTAGATCTAGCTAAATCTCCTACAAATCTTGAGGATTTACCATACAAATTTTATTCTTCTCAGATGAAGATTTAAAATAAATCTCATTTAAATCTTCAATCGATCTACCCTATTTCCATATCGAAATGAACACATTCATCGGGAAAGTGAATTTTTCTCTTCGGTTGACACAGATGAATTTGCCTGTCTCACTTCTACATCATAAGAGAAAATGAAAAGATATATGTATTTTGAATAGTGCTGTCAAAATTAATCTACTTTTGGAGCGGTGGAAACACATTTTTAATCTAACACCTATTAACCGCATCGCAATTTTTTCGAAAATTTTATGACTTGTTTTGGTGGAATTTTGTTGTTTCTCCCAAGTAAATAAGAATGATGCGCAATAAAAATCGAATATGACTCGTTTTTTCTTTAAGCTCGCTTGTCTTTGTTCAAGTCGCACTCGCTCAGTGGAGTTGAAATCATGCTTGCTCTCTCTTAAAAAATTTCACCTCTATTCCACTTTCTATTCTGTATGTGTATGTAAACGTAGTAGTTGGTACGCAAAGTTGTACTGAAAGTTGTACTCTTATATATTTGATTAAAGTACTTTAATATATAAGCTGAATATTTTAGACGATTTTGTTAATTATAAACTTCAAAATAAAGTTAAAATTACCAAAGGGCTATTTTATATTTTAGCACCACACTAAATCCATATGACACTTTGACATTTTACAAATGCCAAAATGTTGGTTTAGTTTTTTTTTCAGTTTTTTATGAACATTCCCCAACTGAAAAATTTTCAAAATTAGGAATTCGAATATTTTAGTAAATTGCTTTAATATTTACAAATTGTTAAGTAGTATTATGGTCATAGCTTATACCAGGCTGCTTAAAATTTTGAGCCATTATGATTACTTCATTCTATTACGTTTTCACCGAACGTTAATTGAATGTAGATAACATAAATCTTAAATCGTTAAAAAAAATTGATTAATTTTGAAAACACCATATTCAAAATACAAAATGCTGATTAATTTTCTGGAGTAATGTACAAAAGAGATAGGCTGTTCGTTAAACGAAATGAAAAATTCACTTTTTCGATGAATGTGTTCATTTCCATATATAGAATAGGCTAGTTCGATTTGAACATCTAAATGCCCTATGAGGATTTAAATCAGTTTTATCTTAAATCTTTACTTAAAAGTTTTAATTTGAATGGTAAATCCTCAAGATTTAGTGAAAATTTAGCTAAATCTTAGTAAATATCGTTTTAGTGTTCGGTTAAAACGTAGTACGAGTATTAGTCTAATCTTGACATAGATAATGCATAAGAGCTGGAATTTCGCGGCTTTACTTGGTAGACACCAATATTACCAATAAAGGTGTTTAATAAAAACAATAATATTATTTTTTACTCAATTTTTGAACCATCAATTAAATTATTTGTGTTGGAGTCTTTCATCATTTTCGTGTGTTGTGTGTGTTGTTCTATTTTAGTTCAAATTCTGAATGTGTTTATTTTTTCGATCTGATCGTGTTCGGAGCGCACTCGATGAGCTCAAACATAATCGCCGTAGTATTCCAAGTTAATTGCTGAACCAAATGTCAAGACTGGCATGTGAAGAAAAAAAAATACCTACTCATATAATTAAAATGGTGAAAGAAGTTGTTCTTTCCGATGGCGATAAGTATTAGCGTAAAATTTGAGACATTTAAACCCTACCCTAAATCAGTTTAAAAATGGGAGTCGTCTTCTTGATAATTTTAAATGACAAAAAGTATACTTTAACATTAAGGAGGTCGTTTAACTTTAACCTTTATCTCTATACTTTATCTAGTTTTTGGCATACATATAAATTAATTTTTCGCGATCTTATAGTTGAAACCAAATATTCGTTTTGACAATCCACATTCTCAAAGTAAACACGAAAGCAAATTCAAATACATACATTTAATTTTATTTTCAAATTGATGTGATTATGATTAATTTCGATTCTGTTTGATTCCTATATCTGTCAAAAATAGACGCATTCAACAGAAACTTTCCAATACTACGTTTCAACCGATTTTAAATCTCTTGTAGATTTAGTAATCTCAACTCTATTAAGGTTGCAAGCCTTATTTAAACTGATTTCTTTAACTAAAGTCGTGTTTTCCTTTAAGCGAGTACAGTTTAAAATGTTGCGCTGTTATTATGACGTGAATTGACAAATGTCAGTTAATGACAGCTAATAGTTCCAGTGCATTAGGACTTAGGAGCCCCACTCTGTTCGAAATAAATGCAGTGCATTGTTCGGTATTACATGGCATTATCCGTGTTTGAATAAAGTGCAAAAGAGAAAGAAAGAAAGTAAAAATGAAACAGAAATAAATCTACCTTAATGCTGTATGGGTAGGATTTTTAGACATGTTTTTGACGTTTAATTTTTTTTTAAGTGACATCACAGAGCATGGAATTTATAATGAAAGATAGCTGTTTCATGTAAGAGTGTGCGCACTACCGAATAGAAGTTCAAAAGAAAACAACCAAAAATTGCGCATTAAAAGCATAAACTAATAACTTAAAGACCAGAAACCTCTGCTTTCATTTGACATTTGCCTACAAGCTGAAACACGCACACAAGTAACATTTCTGTTCCTCTTCCAATAGACACATTGATAAAAACGCACACAAGAATCTTTTCTGTTCCTCTTCCTATAGACACATAGACAACACAGCCCTAGTAATTTGTTTTTGTTTTGCTTTTCGATTTCCCATCTATTCATGGATAGAGTTTCAAAGCTACAAATACAACAATGTAAACAAATGGGTTTTGGGGGGTGCAACGTACGAAGGTTTCCAATCTTTATTATGGCTTATTTGGGATTAAAAGTATAGGTCGTGTAATACCGTTCATACTCTGCTCTTAATCGAAAAAAGAAATGTGCCCATTGAGTTTAATGCTCAAAACTCATTCTTATATCCAGTATATGCTACTGTGAGTGCTTAAAATTAATTGAGGTTTACACTCTCTATCTACACATAAACATTTTAGTGTTACCAGCCCTACTGACATTTTATGTAAAAACAAATCCCAATAATAAATATAATGAGACGCATGTGTACTTATGTTTGTCCATACATAATTCGATTTATAAATTTAACAGTTTATCGATGATTTTTATATAATGATTATCCAACATATATTCTAAAACTAAACAATATGCAACAAGCCGACAGAACAAAACAATTATAGTTAGAAGCTAAAGTGCAATGCGTATGTTCCTTTCATTTAAATAGATTATTTTTGTTTTAAAAATTTTTCAATTAAACAAAATTCTTAGAAAAAATATTCAACAAATTAAGAGTTAATTGCCAATATGTAATTTTAAAGAGTGAGGTTTTCTAAAATAATGTATTTCTTTAGCAATTATAATAATAATTAAAAAACGAACACAAACAATAAAATAATATAATGTATTAAAATGCAAACATAGCTGATTCTTATTTTTTAAGATGTATTTTGCAAGTAGCTTAATGTTTTGTTTAATTAAAAAAAATAGTAAGTATATCTATGCCTTAATTCACGAATTCTTAATTTTGTGTGACTAACAACTAATTGTTTGTTTATTTTCTTTTTTTTATTAATTCAAATTTTAACTCGCAATAAGGAGTTTTTTGTTCTTAAAATTTGTTTAAAACTATTTTTATAATAGTTTATTTAAAAGAAAATAAATTAAAAAATAAAACTATAAATATCTTGTAATTATACTTACATTTACAATCTATTGTTGGACGTAATGTTTTGAATATTTTTAATTATTTTATTCGACCATGAAATGCAGTGTATTTAGGTCCCATCAATTATCATTTTGTCATGCGAAATATATTAAATTTAAAATTATATATATTTCTTTAATTTGAAGCTTATTAAGTTTGTTTTTTTTTCTAAGTGTGTTTTTTTTTTACAAAAGAAAATGGTTATTTTGATGTTATTTAGTTTCGTTGGATAAATAACTCTTTGGAAAATGTTATTTAACAAAACAAAATCCAAACAGGTTTTTTTTTTGTTTTAAATTAATTTTCACCAATATGTAGGTATATAGTTAGTGAGAAAAAATGATTTTTTGTTTTAAAAAAAATCGTATCATCGAATTGTTTTTGTGAGTTTTTTTTTTTTGGAAAATTGCGCACATGAATTGATTTTGAAATGATTTGTTTTATGAATGAAAATGCACGTGGGTGAGTTCTTTTTCGCAGCGTTATATGAATAAAGTTTAGATATGTTAGGTAGCGTTAAGCATCGAAGCGAGTTTTTTTTTAAATTAATATATACGAAAAATCTATATGTATTTTTTTAATTAAATTTTAAAACAAACTAAAAAAAATGGCTGCATGCGGGCGTGCAAAAATATTTTGAGAGTGAATATTGTGAGATGAAGCAAACACAAAAATGAAACAATTATAAAATAAAACAAAAATGGCGAACAAAACATAACTGTTTCATTAAATTATCTGTCTTCTTTTGGTAAATCTATCGGCAGGAAAGCAGGATTTTTCAAAAAGAACGATCCACAGTGGCCTGATTTTTTGTATTTTTAAGTTGGTATTACCGACCCCGTGTCAAATAACTAAATGCAAAAAATCAACAATGGATTTGTTTTATTTCTTCAGATTAAATGCATATAAGAAAACTAAAACTTGAGTTAAATGGAAATAAAATGGAATATCTCTGAAGAAGTAAGAATTAGCAAAAAGTTGAATTTTTTACATCTGTGTGTTCCAAAATGTTAATTTTAAAATTATTGTATGCGTTTGACGTTTTTTTTTAATAAATCAGATGTGCCAATAAAGGGATATAAAAAAGCTTTCTTGCAAAAATGATCGTATTCAATATTTAACTATTAAGTATTTTTTGAACTTCGTTTATATGCTCAAAGATCGAGTTGGAGTATACAGGCTAATTAAAAATGAGTTATGTATATAAAATACGGACAGAAAACCCCTTTTAGAATCTCGTAATTGGGCAAATAGTCGTATTTTGGTAAAAATTATTAACATCGCAATAAATAAACACTAAAACAAAAAACGATTATGTCCTTTTTTATATTCACTGGTTGGTAACTCGACTCTGAATTCAAAATGACGTAAAATCGTGAAAATCTGGTTTGACACGAATTTTAGGGTCAAGTTGATTATCTACGACTAACCCCACAGAGTTTATGCAGTTTCGGCCAATATTGCAGATACAAACAAAACTATGATCAAAATTCAATGCTTTGTGAGAAATCTGTGCACCATTAATTTGGAATGCCACGAAACGTCAAATTTAGGACGGCTTATGACTTAGGATCCAAAGGAGGAACTGTGACTGTATTACGGATGGGTTGTGTCTGTTGCTGTATTATAGAGCAGAGTAAATGAGATACAGCCTAGTAAGTTCTCTAAAAAGTATGATCAGTATTTCTCTGATTAAAATATCCTCGAGTCTCGGACAATGAATTGTCATATAAATATTATTTTAAATCTGTCAAATCATTATGAAAAATGGAATGAGAACATAGATAAGAGGCCGATTTTGAGCAAGCTGTGATTGAAAGGTTAAAATATCAAATTTTGTGCTAATTTGCTGAATAATAATTTGACATCTGAGTTTTTAAATAGGTAGAGTCTTTTGTGTTTTTAATAGTCTGAACTTTCAAATATTCAAAATTTTTATGCTGATAAACTTTAATTTAATTACTAAAACTTTTATGACCATTTTTGACGTTTTAGATGAGGTGCGGCAAAATCAAGGTGTCAAATAATAATAATTTGCAAATTAGACAAGTAGGTAGTACGTTTTTTTTAGGAAAAGGATAATTTCATCCAAAGGTTGTAGGCGGTGGCAAAATATTTAAAGTATAGATTTTATGAATCTTAAAATACAATTTTAAAATTAAATTTAAAAGCAGTACATATTTTACTTCTACAGGAAATGATCAAACATTACAATGTTATATTCTATATATGAAATATGATTTAAAGTGAAAAAAAAAAAACAATAAAAAAAATAAAAATGTTTACACACAAAAAATATATATATATATTTTTAATTTCAAATGAATAAGTGGCAAAAAGGGTGTGTCTGATTTTGTGAAGTGTTGTTTGTTTTATTAAAAAATGTGAAAACTGTTAAACATAAAAGAAAAAAGACATGAATGTTTTACCTTAAACGACTGTAGATGTTGAAATACAATAAAGGTATCCATGTTAAAATATTATGTAGAGAGCATAAAAGAATGTTGGAAAAAATAAAGAAAATAATGTGATTAGGCATTGTCGAAAGAGTTTTATTTATTTTGTTGTTTAATAAAATTTAAAAAAAAATAGAGTTATATTTATTTATCCAGTAATTTTATAAATATAAGCCATATTTTATTGGTAACCTATAGGTAGTGCCGTAATGAGAGTCTGAATAAAACTTCTATGTACTTTTTATATACACTCTTATTTTACATCTCCCTCTGCCTAGCAACAGTGGTATACAAGATTTTTATGTGCAACTCGATAGAGTCGTTCCATTCCACATATTCCATAGCTTTATCTATACAATTATCGGCACTATTTTTACTGCTCAATTTATTGGCACTTTTCCTTTGTTGTTGTTTACTGAATAAAAATTTACTGCGCTGCCTATACATTTACCAATAAAAAAGGGCTATATTAATATGGTTCAAGTGTCGATAAAATTATAACTGTAAGCATACCTATTCCTTTTTATTTTGTATAAATAAGTGTACCATAGCAAATAGTATACATATGTAGTAATAGTTCATAAGATAAACAATTTTAGGTCTTTGTTCTATAATTAGCTCTGTTAAGAACTGAGATTGTTTTATATTCTCCAAGTTCGTATTTATTTTGTTCCATAATTACAATTCCCTGTTTTCTTTACATTATATTAGTTTACGATCCAGGAGAATTTTAAAAAGAATATTGTCATTGGTTCTACAAAATTAATTTAAGGCAAAACAGGCTGATTGTTAGTATAATGGATTAGTTCGGGAGGTTTTAACTTTTTTGTGTTTGGATATGTTTTTCTCTAACAGAATTTTAATTGTTTAAAAAAATGAATGGGACCTGTTTTATACCTGTTCATCTTTCTGAGGTTCTACTGTTGTTATTTCATAAAATAAACCCGAGCCTTGTATCATTGTGAAGTAGCGGATTTTGTGGATGATTATGCACAATAGTTATAATAGGTTGCAAGTTGTCAACTTACTATTTATTGAACGAAGTTATTTCACTTTTCACGAACACAATCAGAACAAGATGGATTCCGAAACAATATATCACAACCACATGATGAGCAATACGAAGATGGGAAATTTCGGCAGCTATTTTGGTTTACCTACAAGTTGGTACCGTTATGAAACTGATATTCTTGCATCTGTGTAGGATCAAACTGACATTTTTGCATCTGTGTGTCGTTTAACTACGTCACTTATTGTCGTTGGATTTCACATATATTCATCAGTACAACAATGTAAACAAAAGGGTCTAGGAGTGTGAAGCTTACGAAAGTTTTCCATCTTGGTATTTCTCACCTGTGAATATGATATGAATTTGAATATTATTGTAAGCATAATGTAATGGGGGTTATCGTGAATAAAAATTTCGCTGGAAATTTTTTAAAAGTTTCTCTCGGAGTTTATTGGCATCGGAAATAAGCTTTCCCAGGGAATTTATCTGTCATTTCATTCGATTTTTTGTTCAAGGGAAATTTATCCCGTGCTAACTTTACGATCGCAAGAAAAATTTCGAGGGAATAAAATACGAAGTTCCCTGGCAGATTCCCGATGGTATAAGTAATATATTGGGGCGATATCTTCACACCAACAACCCTCTTTAGCAAACAATTCGAAAAAAAAACAAGTGTGATCTAGGTTTAAGTCACAATAAAGGTTTTTTGTTATATACGGTTTAGTGTTTCCTACTAAATCTGTAGTAGTATTCATTATTCGAAATATTAAAAGTTGAAAGTTTGACATTATATAGTTTAATGCAGCCCCATTTAAATAATTTTCTCCTAAGTGGATTTAAGATCCTGATATACATTATCTCACAAAGTATTATCACTTATGTCAAAAAATTGAAGAAATTTAAACCACCAAATCTGTGTGTTCCATTCTTAAGCGTGGCATTACAAATTTCTTTGGACAAATAACTTTTTGAATAGTCAAAAAATACTTTGTCAAAATTGTTTATACTAACTGAATACTGCTTTCATTTCATTTCCCCATTGCATCAACTTTTTTTTGACAGAATCTATTTCGGAATTGAAAAGCAATCCTCAATATTAAAATGACTAATTAGCTTATGTCAAAAAGGTTTTAGATTGAGATAAACTATAATGAAATAGCTGTAATTCCAGCCCAAAATAGTTGAGAAAAAACTTGATGGTAGCACACGCAAGTTGTTGTTGGGCATTCAAAGTCATTAATATTTTATTTATATTTTTGTGATATTTTACTCTGTGAGAAATAAGTTTAGTTACAGTTAAAATATACAATAAAACTAAAGGGTTATCCATTTTGCGGTTTCAAAAGTATACGGCCGCAATTCGACATCTGTCAAACTTAGTTGTTAAAATTTTTTTTTCAGTTGAAAGTCTGACATTTACGAAAATGGGTTGCTTAACTATTGCACAACGCATAAAAACTGTTAAAACCTACTACAAAAATGGTGATTCTGCCACAGCCACATATTGTGCTTTAGAGGAGGTTATGGTTTACATAATCGTCCAACTACGGAAGCAATTGGCAAAATTGTGAAGAAATTTGAAGAGACTGGATTGGTTACAGATATTGTAAGGACTGTGCATCATCGTTTCGCTCGTACCACTGTGAAAGTGTTGCAGAAGACCGGAATGTGTCGATTCCTCGCCGTTCTCAGGAATAAGGACTGTCTTACGGCGCATTATGGCGCATTTTGTATTTGGATCTACACCTACATGCATATAAAGACTAGCTCACACAACAACTGAAGCCAGCTGATCATTAGCAACGTCGTAGATACGTCGAATGGGTGCTTGAACAACAGGTGGTGGACGTCGATTTTTCTAACAAAATTTTCTTCAGCGACGAAGCACATTTCTCACTCTGTGGACGTGTTAATAAACGAAATTGTCTTATTTGGGGTTCTGAGAATCCTCAAGTAATTGAAGAGAGGCCATTATATCCACAAAAAGTCACTGTTTGGGGCGCTCTTTGGTCCGGAGGTGTGATTGGACCTTACTTCTTCGAAAACGACGATGGAACGACTGTCACCGTCAATTCGAAGCGTTATGGTCATATGATAACCGACTTTTTTTTGCCTGTTATTGAAGAATACGACTTGGAGAATATGTGGTTTCAACAAAACGGTGCCACATGCCACACAACTCGAGCGAATATGGCTTTAATGCAAGAGACATTTCCTGGCCGCGTTATTTCTCGACGTGGCGATATCAACTGGCCACCAAGATCATGCGATTTGATACCGCTGGACTTTTTTTTTGTGGGGCTACGGGAAAGACCGTGCTTATGAAGATTAACCTTTAACTCTTGAGCACTTGAAAACCAACATTCGTCAAGTTATGGCTGAGATACCGCCCAATATGTGGCAAAAAGTGGTCGAAAATTACCTCAAAAGAATCAATGCTTGCAACAATTCAAGTGGTGGTCATTTAAATGATGTTATGTTTCGCACATTATGTCAACGTTCAGACTTTATAATAAAAAAAAAAAATATTGTATGTGTTTTATTTACGTTTACTTATAAAACCACAAAATGGATAACCCTTTATTATAGAACCTGCCCTACTTAAATGTATCTTCATTATGTAATATAATAAAATAAAATATTCTTGAACTAAATCATGATTTACTAGCTTAATAGTCGAAATCAAAAAATAAAAAAAAATAGCTGTTAAAAGACGTGCAATTATTTATTGCAGGATATGAACGTGTGGAAAAAACTAGCTTAAATCTAGTGCAGAACGAGAATATATAGAGAATAGTAAAACAAAGGAACTAATTCTCTAAAAAAAGTCAATGCATTTCTAGTTTCTATTATTCAAATTTTAATTAATTGCTTGTGATTACTGAAAATGATATAGTGTCGATGAATTATTTAACATTTAAATATTCATACGCTCAAATTTTTTCCAAAATAGAAATATAGGTATCTTTGACGTCATTGAGTAATAAATCAATGATTTGTTATCTAATTGTCTCTCCTTAGTGATATAAAATAAATTCAATCGTCTGTCTGCAAAACACTGTTTACACCCAAATAATAATTGTGATTATTATTCTACGGATACTTTTTGTGATGAGAATTATAATTTCAAATTTTGTTACAGATTTGTAATATTTGGAAATATTTTCATTCTTCAAAAAGCCATAATTGAACGAATATTTTTCAATTAAGAAATAACAATGTATAGAATAATTTAATTTGAACGTCACTTTTATTTCGAATATCGAACTTTTCATAGAAATTTATTTTTTCTTAACGTTTATTTCAAAGCAATAATTTTTCAAAATGTTTTTGACATCTAAAATATGTACATAGCTATTTATTTTATTCCTCAGAATAACTCCTTATTCCTTTCTAAAATGAGCAGATAACTTTATTCCATAAAACATAGATTTATTCCTAGGATTGAGCTGTATCAGATTGTTGAAAAATTAATTTTTGTTCTATCTGGAGAATACGTACTAACTGACTGCTTAACTGTCTATTGAAAAATTGTTTTTGACGACAGCTTTTCATATTTGTTTTTAGATTCACCTCCTTATTTTTCGGATATGGAACTGTAAAAGCAGCGTGCTATAAGCTCATTAAATTCTGTTCTTGACAGAATTATGACGTCGAAATATATTAATTTCATTTCGGAATAGCCAGTGGCATTCCTGCCCTTGAACTATTCAACCGTAATACTCGCTTTTCTAGGAATGCTCATCAGTTTACTCTTGAACTTCGGACTAACTGTCAAGTAAAGAGATTCTTTCCTTAGCCGTACAACGCGAATGTGGAATGTGCTTTGTGCCTACATCATTATAAAATAAATAGCAACAAAGACGTTTAAATTGAAACAATAGTTTCATTAGGAACAGATTTGAACCAGTGAAGTAATAAACACAGAAGAAATCTGATCTTTTTCTGGACAGCAAATCAGTTTTGACATTCTTAGAAATGAAAAAGTGAAACCCTTTAGCCTTCACCAACAACTACGAGTATATTCCTATAAAATTACGCATTAAAAGACGAATTGCTGTGCCTTTCGCCTTGACGATTAGTTCAATTTCACTGCCCACGCCAGAGTTACATTCCTTTCCTGACCATAATCACCCTAGCTGAAATGGATGGATAACAGCTAATGCTGTGGTCATTTACCTCACAGCCTTTTTCGATAAGAAATCAGCTAAATTAATATATTTCAGTTTGAATTTAATCAGCTGCCAAAATCACGCGAGAAATATATTAGTTTGGTATTTCAAGTGCAAAGTGACATTTTATTTGTCCAATTGCCTATCGTATTCGTTTATTCTTCCTTTGACAAACTGTGCCTGCCAATTCAAAGACAACAACTTTTCTGTATTTCGAATTCTTACTTTGTGCAAAGATTTAAAAATGTGTCCTTATATATGACAGTTATCAGTTATAAAATGACAAACGACCCTTTTTGTGCACTACTTACCAGCAACGAATAACGGTTGGTAGCAGACTAATTAGTTAAAGTTAATCATTAGAGAAACTAATAACGAGTTTCATTTAAGAAAAGATTTGCTCTTTTGAGAGTTTCATTGCAACAAAAATATCAAATCTAGATCAAAGCTCAACACGAAAAATGTGATTTCTGATGGGTTGTCAGGTTTGATCTGAATGCACACATAAATGTAAAAATCTTTTCTGTCAAACGTCAAATTGAAAATATCGTGTGATTAATTTGTTGTGAACTGTGTTCGCCACTCCGTGTTTTAAAGCTTAAAAAAGATAAACAAATAATGGTCGACGAACTTAATTATTTAGTTTTATTAATTTAGTGGAGTTTTCGATTGCTTCGTCTACGTCTTCCTCATCATCATCAATATTGTGTGTGTCAGTTATTCAACAATCCTACAATTATAAATATCAAATCTCGTTATAAGTAACTAATGTGGAAATGTATGTATTTCGTTGAAACTTATCAATGATACACTTTCAATAAAATTATATAAAATTTATGTATTTATATTTTATTTCAAAAATACACCCAACACCGGAGTAGTTTGTTTTTGTGCAGCAACTTTTTCTCTTCTAAATTTTTTTTTGTTTTCCTCACCCATAGGTATTTATGTTTTCCACTAAAACCAACATTATTTTTGCCTAAATAAACTATTTCCATGGTAAGTGTTGGGCGCCATTTAAGGGAATACCAGTTGGTATACCAACTTTTATTTTTTAGATAAATAAATCGATACCTAGGACTTTACGATACATATAAAATAAATGCAACTTTCATATGAAGCCTCGAGCCTTCGACATTTTGTTTTTCACACTGAGGTCCTCAATAAAATAAAAGTAAACAATTTTCGATGTCTTAATTTATTTATTTTGTGAACTGTTGATGGTGTTGTAATGAATCTGTTTGAGTATACGTATCATAAATTCGGCGTTGATTTTTACCAGCCACACCAAACCATGAACAAACCTATTATTAATGTAATTTTGATTGTATATCGTTGTGAAATGTGTATTATTAATTTATAATCCTTTTTACTAATTTATCTTAGTTTAGTCGGTGTGTGGTGTTGGGCAAATATTAGTTTATTTAATTTTAAATTAAAACAAAAACTACGAAAGTTAATAAAGCTTAAAGTGCCGTCGACTGATATTATATATACACGAACTACACGATACGCGAATATTTGGTTAATTTACTTTTAGCTGCATATGTAGTAATTAGGACATTCTTTTTTAATAAAGCAAAATTATTAATAATAGCAGTGCAAGTGCTAACAAACTATATGTAGGTATACTATATTATGGTTTTAGAAACTAACCATCAGTTTAAATAAATATAAATTAATTACGCACTTATTTGTTTCTTATATAGTAGGTAGTTTATTATTATTATTTTTTTTTGTTTATAAAAATGTAATTAACTTAAAATGCAAAAAACAATGTAATGCATTTTTAAAATTAATTAAGCGAATGCGATTGCATATAATCGCAACCAGTGAACTCAATAAATTATTGAGACAAAAAAAAAAGTAGACGAAACCATTTATCTTACCTGAAGGAACTGGGTTACAGTTGTGTCGACAATCATGAGTGGTCGATGAATCAAGTGTACGACACCATTTCGGACGGGGATGTTTGCCTTAACAATTTCGGCCAGAACAACACCCTTCGAATGCTTTGCGTCACCGATACGTGTGTTTGATTTCACATACACTGGAAGAAAAAAAAATATACAAATAAAACGATATAATCAATAAATAATGCGGTTGATTGCGATGAAGGGTGTAATCAAAAGACGACGAGGATGTTTTTTTTTTTTGTTGGTTCCAGGGAACCCTGATATGCACGATGGAGCTATAAAAAAGTTTCATTATTTTCTCTGTCACGGAAAAGCTATTCATGTTTAACTTCCGCCGGGGCCGGATGTTTTTCGTGGTTTTAAGAAATTGGTAGGTAAAATATAGGAAGTGTTTCCACCGAAAATGTCCCTTTAGGAGCAGTCTTCTATACGCCCTTGTTTGTAAGAAAAAATATACTTTATTGCTTGGAAAAGGGAAAAGTGTACCCAGCTATTGATATTAAAATAAAAAATTCTCCACTAGGACGTATACCTCATAAGTGGTGAGAGGGGGTGCTTACATATTACGTGTGCGTACTGCCTAGAAACGAACGATTTTACAACTAACTTAGCTCATTTGTATTTTATTAATAATTATACAGACAACTTTTTCGGGTTTTCATGGCTTCTGCCAACGTTTATCCTATCAGACATACTTCAGTCAGCCTATAGTCCGTCTAAGCCTTATTTTTCCTCTTCTGAATGTACCTCTACTAGAAGGAAATGATCTTTTTACGGTTGTTATTAGCGGGTAGAGCAATAGCTTTATTAAATAGATAAACAACTTCAGTTTCCTTCAGCAAATTCGTAGTTACCTATTGAATCAATTATAGAAAATGACAAATCATATTTTTAGGTATGAATTAATCTATAAAACTTAATGCCGGATTTACACGAGTGACAAATTGCCCTTATTTCTTCCATTCTATTGGCATCAATAAAAAATGGTGTAAATGGTTTGAAAATTTATTATTATTAGCCGTGTTCTTTTGGCGAAAGTCTTCAGCAGCAAAACAGGATTTACACACATTAAAAATACAAGAACCGGTTTTCGCAAAAGTAAAATCAGAAGTCTGCTTTGGATAGATTTGTGACATTTATTCGAGCAGCGAATGCTATAATGTTGCTTAGTTGGTAGCATGAATCAAAGAAAACAAGATTACGACACTTCTTTTTTTGTCTTATTTTATTGAAGTCACTAGAGATCGAAATCCATTAATCCATATCGAACAAACAACAACAATTTCACTATTTTTGATCTCTGGTGATATCAATAGAATAAGACAAAAAAACAAGTGTCGTGATCTTATTTCTTGAATTCATGAGTTGGTAGCTCCAATGACTGTGATGAATCTCGAAGTCCTTGTTCGCAGTCCTTCAAGCAAAAACACGGACCCGAATTTCTCGGTTCACTTGGGAATCACCTTGGAATCCCAAAAACCTGAGCGTCTCACACATATTAACAAATTTTCAGTGTACGCACGTAAAAAGAAGAACTAGAATCGATATTATTTTTGTATGGGCCGGAAAAAAGAGAGAGTAGCCGATATTCTAGTGAGGAGTATTTTTTTATGGGCTAGAAATGAAGATAAATGGAGAGAAAGAGTAAGTGTTTTTTTTTCAATTTAGCAGAAGAGGCAAGTAACAAGGAAATTTGTATCTTCAAGGAAACCTTAAAATACATAACAAGTGTAAACAATTATAAAATAACACTTTAAATTATAAAAAACGGGATTATTGCAACAAAAAAGTGTTTAATATTTGTAAAAGAGCATATTTCTTATTAGATTAGTTAATTTTTGTTGGATTCCATTTAGGTTCCGTTTTCGCTGAGTATGGTGAAGTAGAAAACTCTCTCTCTCACAATACATTTACATAATGGCTCCGTGGTGGTTCTAATTTCCATACTAATTTGATTCGATTTGGAATCGTTTGCGATCCGTTTTTGGGTCCGTTTATGAAGTGGTTTCGGATCCAAAACGGAGTCGATTGCTTGATGGGAGAGTTCTTCTCTCTGTCAATGGGCACATTCACCATTTATTTATTCTCGGAAACCAAACAATTCGAACATATTTGTGAACGGTTCGGAAAAGTTAGCTGAACGCTGTCAAAAATAAATAATTGTTGGTAATTATGTGTTCTTTTCCTAAAAACTTGTTTCACACCTATTCACGTACAGGAAGTAAACGCATACTAACGCAATGAACTGGGCCAAAAATAGGTTTTATTTATTTTTGTTGCTTTATAAATCATATTAATAAGCATATGTAGGAGGCGCTCTTCCACTATAAGTAAAAGTAAAAGTTAGCTTATTCGTGTCAAACTGCCAGATCAAAGATACTTAAATAAAAGATGTTTAAGTGGCTTTGAATCAGCTGCTGTAAAATTGTCTAAGAAATTAACTAACTAAAACTTAAGCAGCGGCCCCTACAAAAGCACTAAAATTGGAATCATTTAAGGAGCAAGTCAGTCATAACTTTTATTTAGTAATAAATAAGCACTCATTAGCAGCATGTAAGTGTAATGTTATCGATAGAGCATAACACGTGCAAGACATAAACTGTCGAATTCGATTGTGAAGATTATTAAGATTTCTTCTAAAAAATCTTAATTTTGTTATACCAAAACTGGAAATTATCAGATTTAATTTCATCTGCGGAAAACGGTGATATTTTAGAGCTTTTCCCGAAATTGGGCAAGAAATACATTCCAAATATTTAAAAATATAGTTATTGCCCTATCTGAAAATGTCAAATTTAATTGATGAATGTCGTAGATAATCAACTTGACCCTAAAATTCGTGTCAAATCAGATTTTCAAGATCTTACGTCATTTTTAATTCAGATTAGAGTTGACCGTTGACCAACCAGTGAATATAAAAGTGGACATAATCGTCTTTTTCCAGTGTTTATTTGTTGCGACGTTAATATTTTTTTTACCAAAACACGACTATTTACTCCAATTATGAGATTCTAAAAGGGAATTTCTTTCCACCATATTTTATATAACTAATTTTCAATTAACCTCTTTACTCCAACTCGGTTTTTGAGCCGCATGTAAACGAAGCTTAAAAATACTTAATAGTTTAAAAAATGAATGCGATCATTGTTTGCTAGGAGACACAATGCGGACATACAATTTCATTGGCACACGATCTCATTTATTGAAAAAAATGTCATACACAAAAAATAATTTTAAAATGAACATTTTGGAACACACAGATGTAGAAAATTCAACTTTTTGTAATTCCTGACTGATGCATGTATGTATTTTATTTGCATCTTTTAATTCAAGTTTTAGTATTCTTAAATGCCTTTAATATGAAGACATAAAGCACAAATCAACAGTTGATTTTTTTGCAATTAGTTATTAGACACAACGTCGTTAATACCAACTTAGAAATACAAAAAATCAGGCATTAAAAATGTCATGTAAATGAACAGTGACACCATTTTGAAAATAATGGCACAACGAGTGGAAGAATGAACTTGCTCATCTTTAAGTGACAGATTGCCATTATCAATCAACCAGTCATTATTTTGCCCCGTGTAAATGCTTATCATTAATGATATGATTTTATTATTATTTTGCCAGTTTAATGACATGAATTAATGGCAATTTGTCACTCGTGTAAATCCGACAGAAGTACCCCTACCGGGGTACGCTCTTGATCGTGCGAAAGCGTAGGGTACATACTCTAGAGACTTTCTCCATCAAATGAGGAAGTTGACTTGTGTTAAAGGAGTGCGTTCATAGTTTATTATCAAGTTTCTTGTTTATAAACTAAAGAAAAACCCAAAGGATTAAGTCTATGTATATGTATGCAGGTCAAATACAGGTAGGTAGCACGAAGGAGTTCATATATTTGTAAAAATGTTTCAACAAAACTTTGGTATGGATAAGGGCCTCATAAACAGAAAAAATGTGGACAAACTGTCAAAGAACTCTGTTTTGTGCATGACAAAACCCTAACCAGGATCAATGCAAAGTGTAGGGGATATGGGTTAAGGCTTTGAGAAAAAGCAGGAAACGGAAATAGTTTTTAATTACCTTTGAAACTCCTTCTGGTTTATTAAATCCTGTGGTAATTCCAATTAAAATATTTTCAACTTCCAGATAGTCAATCATCCCTACTATGAGCATCAATGGCAATTTTAAAGTTATGCTTCAATCTAAAAAGTACTAAGATTATGACTTCATAACGAAAGGTATCGACAGAACTATCTTAACTAATTGTTCTAAGATGGAGTGTGGTATTGGTTCGGGAATCTTTTCTGAGTCGATAAATATTTCTAGATCCTTTCGGCTACCAGCTTTTTTTTTTAAAGTATGTATCTGTATTACTGGAAATCAGGGAAGCATAAAAGTTACTCAAACAAAATTCAAACCAGATCCGGAATATGACAGTCACACTGCCCAATGTTTCGTCTATAACATCCTAATTACTGGTCCAGAAATGACTTTGGCTACCTACAAATAAATCTTTTACGCAGAATGTGGCAAGACATAGTCTGGATCGTTGGTACATGTATCGCATGCTGGCCAATAACATGTCATGCGGAGAAGCTGGCTATTTCTCACTATACTCACTGTAGAAGCTATGAGGACTGTCGGGAAAAGGAAAAAAGTAATTAATATCCTCTGCAAATGACCTTATTTCTTTTCGGTTCCTTCTGCACCGTGTCCTTCGTCAGATTCCTAAGACGTCGAGATAGTAATTTTGACACAGTGGCAAGATTATTACTCGATCGATTTAGATATGGGGATGTAACTTCAGTACCAGACATCATGGTGTAGTGTAAATGGTTTTAGAGATTCCGATCCGATCCGATTCTTGATGATTGTGGTAAAAATATCACCATAAGCCGCATCTAAGCGAATACAAACATACACAGTTTGTATTGACTTAAAATTTCTTATATGAATATATTGGCCCCAATTATGGTTGTCAAATATCAATTCTCTTGATAAACGATATAACGTATCAATTGCTAGAACTTTTGGTATTACGGTTGTCATTTGGTAGCTTTAACAGCTATTGATAATGCTGAACAAAATACAATTGTGAATTGGTCCTATACCTATTTTATTTGACGTTTGGGTTTTACACAAAAACGCCATTGTTTTTGTTTCGTCGGTCCAATTAGCTGTTTAGTATTTCACCAAAATTTTTCAAAATGTATTTACATAAAATAAATGTTCATATTTGTTGCTTATTATTATTTTTCTGTTAAAGGGAATAGAATTGTGAAGAACAAGAAACAGTTAAAAAGGCTCGCACAGCTGATGGAACAGCACTTGGATGTTGTCAAAGGAATTTGTAGTAAGTTAATGATAAATAGAAAATGAGAAGAAATTGCTCTCAAACTAAACAGTCTGAAACCACCCGAAAGAGACTCGGCTAAGTGACAAAGAGTAAACATATATATTATAAGTTAAAGTGCAAGAAAGAATAAGAAGCTGGCTCAAAGCAAAGTTAAGGTACCAGCAAAGGGTGGATGCCCAAACAGGCTACATCGGCTGACTGGCACAGAAGAAGCTATAAATCGTTTGATGCATTTTAATTTTTGTATTGACCAACCGATGACATTTCGTTGTATTTTAAGTAAAAACAGTTGAAAATGACTTTGAAATTTAATTTATCAGCAGAGAATTTCCGACTGATTGAACATTTTATAGATAACAATGTAGACAACAGTAATATCAAGTTATCAATGAAAAATTCACAATAGATCGCAAGTCCCAAGCAAATTCACAGTTTATGAAAAATGTTGATAGTTCACAAGCATAATACCGATTTATTAATTTTGCTGATAGCTATCAAATATCGTATTGATATTTGACAACCATAATAGTGGAAATTGTACATTGGAGTGTTACGAAGCAATATCAACGACACCATACACTAAAATCATAGGACACTACAGCTATCAAACACACCAAACATTCAGAGGAATATATTGATACACTTCGCAAACGAACATCAGTACACAGTAGCTATGAGCACGTGACGGCACAGCTGAGTTGAACATTTTTGTCAATTGCATTCGCCATTTATACAGTTCACACTCAGTTCTACCGGAAAATATATATTCTGTTCAATTTATATTTTTAGTACGGGCCTTATGGGAGAGCTTTTTCAAACACACTGGTGCCGGCTGGTGTTTGAATGGCACACAACTTAAGAAATTGCTACTGAAATATTCCATAAGCACACGTACATTCCACCATGAACTATCTGCTCCGTTGACTCTCGCTTATAGTGTTTATCAAAGAAATAAACACATTGATTAAGAGTTACCATAGGTCCGTTGATGGAAATTCGAATACCTTTTTCTTTGGTTTTCGCTATGGAGCTTTCAGAATCGAAGCTTTCTTAGAGCTTTTGAGAGCATATATTTTAAATTTAGAGAAAAAGGTGTTGTCGCTGCGTCCTTTTCTGCTAACATCTTTTGGTTTTTTTTTTGGAAAACGTTTAAAATGCGGCTATAAATTTTTTTTTAATTTTAACTATATGCTTGTAAGACCTAAAGTCTTTTAAATGCAACCTGAATTACACGGCACTAGTTTGGCACAGTGGATTTGAGAACCAGGTATTGACTGTCTCATATTTAACCCATGGGCCGCATCCAATTAAAATTGAAGGTAAAGAAAAGAATACCTATAGCATGGGGATCGAACCCACACGTCTAAGTTATCAATCAAGCACTTTATCCACTGCGCTATTGCCACCCACTTGTTTGGTATTTTTTAAGGAAAAGTTATTAGTTGAGCAAGTTGTTTTTGATGTAGTTCGGTTCATTAATTAATTGCAACATTAAACTACAAATCGTTTTTTTTTGTTCAGGAAAATAAACATAAAATGGAGATAGTTTCGTGTATATAAATATAATATTTAAAATAGTGCGGTGCAATTTGAGGTGATATTATTATTTTTATGCTGTGTTTATTTACATTTAATTATTATTCATTATTTATACGTTTCATGAAATCTAAATTAATAATTGGTAACCCTACCGACATTTGTGAGAGAAATATGCCAATAATAATAATATAATGCTCACTACGTCAAATATGGAAAATGGAAAAGCTTTATAGAAATAGGGATATCTTATTGAAATCCATAATAGTAAGGGTGAAAGGCAAATATCCTTTCTTCCCTATACTGAAAATATAAATTGAACAGAGTATAGTATGAGGACTTTCTTTTATGGAGAAAAGTCACTTGTTTGCGACGGTTCAAGTTGACGAGCACGAATTTAGCTTAAAATGCCGCTGAAATTATCCAACCATTTCGTTTCTCAGATTTTCCTCCCCGACTTGGGTAAGGTATCCTTGGTTCGGACCATAAACGTCCTAATTGTCACCAGGGTCTTTAGCACCTGCTGCCCTGTCGCTGCATATGCATTGTTCGTAAATACCAGGGGCTTTAAAACCTCTGATCGAATACCACCATGGGACTTGTACCTGCTGATCTTTGTAAGCGCCAAGAGCATATTCCGAATTAGCAAATAAGGGGAACCAGACACCGAATACCAGATACTAAGGAAAACCAGATGCCAGAGTAAACCGTATAAGAAAATCAAAAAAAAGTATTCTTTAAGGAGATAACTAATGTTACCAGATACACGACATAAGGAGTGAGTAAATTGAAGTAGAAATTATTTCTACGAAAGATTATTTGTTATATTTTTTTCTTATGATTTTGCACGCTTTCAAGGGATTATGAATACCCTTTATATGTTTTTTACACAGCGCGGGCATCCGGTGAAAAAAGAGAAAGAAGAATAGAAAGATATGTGGCGCGATATATTAAGAAGGTGGTTGTTGTCTAAGATTTTATCTCCAGGGATGGCAGCTGAACTAATGCGGAGAAAATTACCGTGTCTTATTTATTTATATCTCTTATAATTCGCATTATTTTATTTTATTTCGTTGTCATATTTATGAGTAGTTTACTCAATCACATGTTGTTATAGTGTTATGCGTGAACAGCATGTAATGAGTAAGCCAGCAACTCATTTTATGACAATTTTTAGAATTGGTTTTTTAATGGAATATAAGAAGACATAGGCAACGGCAGGAATAGAACCTGCGAACACGAGGTTGACAGGCGAGCACACAACTATCGCGACAAGATTTGTTTTCAATAAAGATTTGTATTGGGTTCTAAAGACCTTTCCTTGCTCAAGTTTTCTTCAAATGGAAATCAAACGAGTAAAATTTCGGCTGGAAAGCAAAAAGCATGTCACCACAGGATGAAATCTATTAAACATTTTGACTGAAGAACTTGAAACTTTTATACGTCTATTCATAAATTATATCATGTATATATCTACAAAAATCTTCTACTTGTTGCCATTTTTTTAAAGGTTTTTAATAAAACTGTTTCACATTGTTTAGTGTCAATATATATATATAAACTTATTATTAAATTAAAAAAAATATTAAGAGCCCTGAGTTGTTTTAAAATCATTTCTATTGTGATTTTTGGATTTAGCAGATATTCGCGTCGCAACTATGGGAAGTCAGACTTATTTTAATTGTAAGTCTGACATGGTAAATGTATACGACACTATACATATGTATGCGCGCATATGTATTTTTGGCTTTATCAAAGGCATACACCTATCCATGGATAAAGTGTATGTATTACCAACAGGTCGGTAAGACAATTAGAAAGTACAATCCCGTCCATTTGTTGAACATGACCCATTTTGTGACTATGTGATGTCCTTTCTCACATGAGTCAGCCATGACACTAATTGATGGAATCGTAAAAGAGAAAGATTTTTCGTGTTTCGCCTGGGACTGGGATAGAATTAAAAGCTTAAAAACGTCTAGAGTGCACGAAAGTATTTTTTTCCAATAGTGCAAAAACGCGAATGTCCAAAAACCGTCAATTCAATCAGGATAACTCTTTCCGAGGATTATTTTGCCTTAACTTTGTGTCTTTTTCACCACATCCACTACCCCGACCACGAGTACGTCACCTTGTGCTGGTCATCGGTTGATTGTCACCAACAGAACAGATTCGATTAAGAGTTTTCCATTTAATTCTGTGGGTATTCATTCAAAAACTTACTTTTGCCATCCTTCTGTTGGAAGAAGCTTACAGTCACACGGATGTTATCTTCAAATGATGCAGTTGTTTGTGGCATTTCAATAGGAGCCGGTGCAGTAAATATAACATTGTTGGGAATGACATGGCCGTCAATAACTTTTTTGTCAACTAAGCTGCTTCGAGTTGTTTGCTAAATTTCAAATGAAATAAAAAATAAAACAAAAACACAATACGTTATTATTTTGAAACACAAATTCTGTTCGATTTGTAGTATTCTAACCTTAAAACCTTCATCGATTGGTATAAGGAAAGTGTGTCCGCCTGGAGCTTGATATAAGCTTTCTTTTCGCATTAAAGTCACTTGTGCACGATATGATCTGAAATAAAAAAAAAATGGTTTGTTTTGTTTTTTTTTTTTCATTTTATGAATACAAATTTCTGATAGATTGCTATAGGAAAATGTGATTTCTAGGAGTGTTTTTTATATGATGTGACTTTTTCAGAAAAATTAGATTTTAGAGAATTCAGCAATCTCTTTTATATGGAGAGGAATCCTCAGCAAATTTTCTTAGATTTGCTACCAAATACTGAAGAAAAAAAATTCGATTTTCCTGAATTTTTGACGGAGCGAGATTTAGTGAGATCTCAGTTCTCTGAACTGGCCAATAAATTCATACCTAGCATACCTACAAATAAGGCATGTTTTTTTATAAGCTTCGGGGAAATTGGAGAAAAAAACGAAGTGGGATTAATAATTTGCATGTTAAATCCAACAACAACTAATACCATGGGAGCTTACAGGTGCTACCAAATTCTTTTTTAAATTAAATGATTGATAAAATGTATAGAAATGTCAAAACTGGCATTTTGACATCCCAGGTCTGTTAATTATCAATTTTGTTTAGTTTGGTTGAGCGTTATGAAAAAATGTAAGACATAAAAAAGTTTTTTTTTTTTGCTTTCGACAACAGAAGAAGTTTATTTATATTTCGCGTCTCCATGAAGCGACGAACTTTAGCTAGCACCTGTGGCATTGATGTCTTTGCCATCACCCTAATTGTATTTTTTTGGATTCTGCCAGACCCAGTTGGTTTTTCAGTTATTATCGCATCACAGGATCCAAATTGGAGCGTCTCGGACTTTGAGCCCATTGTTTTTGATCGCTTTAATTGTGAAAGCATTTCATTCATCTTATTAAAGCCATTTTGCTTCTTGCTGCTGGTTCTTCAAGCTGCATTTCGTTTTTACAGCTGCTTTCTAAATGTCGTCTTGCAAATGTAACAGTGCTACCAAGCTTTCTGACTAAACCCAGTGGTGGTTTTTTCATCTAATTTCCCCGGGGCTTGTAAAAACCTACAATAGGCTTGTATATGACTTGTATAAGACTTTCATACACATCATACGTTATTCTGTTTCATAAACTTCATTCGATATATATATTGGCCTTGTTCAAATAATAATTCTCAGCAATCCGGAAGAACAGCTGACGAAGAAACAATCTTCATTTGATATGAGATGGTAGTGGCGCAGTGGATATAGGGCTTGACTGCTAACTCAGACGTGTGGGTTCGATACCCACGCTAGCCGCATTCTTTTCTATACCTCCAATTTTAATTGGATGCCGCCCGTGGGTTAAAATGAGATTGTCAATACCTGAGTCTCAAATCGGCTATGCCAACAAAAAAATCTTTCCTAGCGTTCTTATCCTTCTAACTAGTGCAGTGCAGTTCAGGTTGCATTTAAAAGACATTAGATCTAACAGGCATATAGTTAAAATTATTATTATTATATTATTATGAGTTTTGTTTTTACGTTAAACTGGTTTCAGCTAACCTATCGCATTCGTTCACAAACATATTCAGATATTGTTTAGTATCAAAGATATGTTATCTAATAAATTAGTAAACGTGGCCAACAGCTGTTAATTCCTATGTGGTTTCCATTGGTAAATTCAGAATTTGATGCGGAATTATATGTTTTCCTTGGCGAATGGAACGTGATTTCAATTATTTTTTTTGCTATGGTAGTGGCGTATATTCGTGTCTGTGAAATTGATAGTTGTCAAAATGAATGCTTCAATTGTAAAAGTGCCTAGTAGTGTCAGTAAAAACAGGGTAACACCGAATTTGATTTAGAATTACACCACTTATGTGGTTATCGTTTGGTAACACAAATTAATTTATTTTTGATTTAGATCTGTCAAAAAACAGATTTTGAAAATTTTTGCCTTCGATTGGTAAAATAAATTGATTTATTTTTTGATTTTAAATCAATTTTGCAGATCTGGATTTTTTGGCAGATCTACCCCTTTTTTTATAATCTACACGCGCTCAAGGGATTATGAATACCCTTTAAATGTTTCAATACAGCGATGGCGTGAGGGCGAGGTAAAGGAAGAGAAAGAATGATAGGAAAGATGTGTGGTGCGATATTCGGAGACTGCAGGTGGTTGTTGTCTCAGATTTTATCTCCAGGGATGGTGGCTGAACTAATGCCGAGAAATTTTCCGTGTCTTATTTATATATGTCCCTTATAATTCCCATTAATTTTTTTATTCTTTGTCATATTTTATCGGTATACTAGTTTAACTCAATCACATGTTGTTAGGTCGATGCCTAAACAGCATGTAATGAGTATACCAGCAACTTATTGTATGACATTTATTTTTAGAATTGGTTTTTTTTAATGGAAAAATAAGAAGACATATACTACGGCAGGGATCGAATCTGTAACCATGAGGTTGACAGGCGAACACACAACTATCGCGCCACGGTCACTCCCTCTTTTATTACACCACTATGCATTATAATTGACAGCCATCAGCTTGACAAGACAGCTGACACCGATGACTAGTTCAAAGACTCAAATATATACCAATACTATAGCAAATAAAAATCAATCTGAAAAGTTATTCGAATCGTTACGAAATAAATCAATTTATAGATCAAAATATAAATTTATCAAACGAAAACCCCATTAGATATATTTCAATTTCATGGAAATCGGTCAAAGAGCAACGAAGGTAACATTTTGCATAAATACATCCCCAAGACGACCCCATCTACATACAAACGTCACCGTCGCTTATTCAAACTTTCATCCGAGGTTTAGCAATTTCAACTCACCGATTTAAACTCAACGGTTAAACCTCACCGATTTGTCTCAGTAAAAACTCCAAAATCGGAACGAGATTAAAAAACAAATGGAATGAATAGCAATGGACAAGAAAACCAGATAAGACTGTGACATAATTAACTGTCACAAATTAGTAGTTTTAAAATCGTTTTCCAATTGAAAATGCAACGAGATTTTTTAACGAAGAGATTTAACGAAAGTATGATTCACAATGTGCAAGAAAATAATTATTGCATAATGTAAAAGTAGTAAATAGGAATGCTATTAGACTTGTAGGCGAACTTATGGCAATACTGGGCTATGTTTGTCAAGGACATACATACATTTGTTTATTTTGTATGATTTTTTTTTTCATTTCAGTTAAATTGTAGGTAAATTATAAAAAAAAAGTGAAAATTATTTTGCAGGCGTTTACTCACTTATTAGATATGTTATCTCGGATACCAAGCTATCGGAGTATATTTGTGAACGAAACAGATCGGTTAGCTAAAAGGAGTAAAAAAACAAGAACAAAACTCATACAAACTGAAATTTGGAGTCAGCTGTCCTAAACATTTGTTCTCGGTTAGCTAGTTATTCCAAAATGTGTGGGATAACTCAAGATAGCTTTCATGAGAACAGCTGTTTTTTCATCAGATGTGCTTTCGAACGCGTTACAACAACAGAAAGTTATTCCAGATTGCTGAGAATAATTGAGTGAACGCCCCATTTATAAAGAGGTGTTAATTGATTTAAATAAAAAAAAATGTAAACAAAGATGCTTATAGGTTTTTTACTGCGATTATAGGTATTATAAGGCAAGTTATGTACATATACGTAAAAAATTTTTTTTTTCTAACAATCAAACATGACATTCATAGATCATAGAGAACACCAAAAAAGTGGGTCCCGCAATTCCGTCTGTCCGTCCTCGAGTCTGCAGCCTAAACGGTTCGGTGGATTTGTTTCAAACTTGGTACATATTATTTTTTTAATTTTTTTTAAGACGACAAATAACAGTAGCCTCTATACATTTTGTTTCAAACTTGGTACATATTATTTTTTTAATTTTTTTTAAGACGACAAATAACAGTAGCCTCTATACATTTTGTTTCAAACTTGGTACATATTATTTTTTTAATTTTTTTTAAGACGACAAATAATAGTAGCCAAAAAAAAAATTAGTTCATTAATGAAGGGCAAGGGTGCTTTTTGATAATTTTTTTTTGGTAAAAAAATTGTTATTTTTGGTACCTCTAGTAAAACCGGAAACAGTTAATAATATTTTTTTGAAATATTTTACGCAGAAGCTGCTAGAAAGTTTAAACACTATTGTATACCAAAATTTATCAAAAAAAAATTTTTTTTGGAAAATAATTTTTTTTTGAAAACTCAATAGATTTTTTCAAAACTTGGCATTTGGTGGTTTTTTGACATTATCTTGATTAGTTAAAAAAACTGTTTTTTTTAAATAAAAAACAACGGTACTTCCCATACAAATGTTAAAAAACCGTAAAAAAAAATATTTCTCGAAAACGGCTCCAAGAATTTGTATAAAAAAATTGTGTGTTCTTAAATTAGTGCAGTTCACTTTCAAGTATAAGAATATTTTGTTTGCGTACTTATTAACGGTACTTCCCATAGAACCACTTTTCATATTTTCGATTTTCTCAATTTTGGATGAACCGTTTTTTTATAAAAATGCTCCAATAAAACTGCATACGAAAATTTTCAAAAAAAAACGTTTTTCGATTTTTAAAAAATAAATAAACATTTTTGAAAAATCGATTTTTCAAAAACCAGTCACAGAATTTTTTTGAAATTTTAATTTTATATGTATGTATATTAATAATGTCTTCAAAATGGCGTTTTAATTTTTTTTTCTAAAAATGTTTTCAAAATTTTATACATACAAAATAATTTATTAAAAAACCGCTCAAACGATTTTTGAATTTTTTTTTGATATATTCTTATTTATCCATGAATTCAAATTACATCTTTGTTTGCCCCAAACTATAACGACTAAGCAATATAAAAACATTTAATTATGTGTATTATCCATTTATTTCTACCTTATTATTATTCCCTTTTTACGAATTTTTGCGTACGTCACTTAATACTAAATACAATGTAGGCCCTCATACATTTATATGTACATATGTGTCTTTAAAAATCACATGAATCTTATGTATGCATATTGCACCTAAATGATGAAGTTGTATACGTATGTATATAGCTACCTACCCACCTAACTCCTTCATTTTCATTATTATATGTACATGTTTACATACTTAGGTTCCATCAATACGTATGTAGATATATTTTACTCTCCTAACTTACTTAATTAAAATCCATAACTTAGATTTAAATATACGTTTGTAGGTAGGTACCTATGTAACTATTCCTTGAATCATCCATTCGACAATTCATTATAATAAGAATCAAGGTAGTCTTATCTACGTAGGCTTTAAACCTGCATAGGATAACTACACCTTATTAACTAAACTACATTAAAGTTGTCAGATAAAAGAGCAAGTTCATGCGATCCAGTCCTGCATTTTATTTTTCTTGTAAATGAAAATTGGTTTTTGGTTCTGGTAGTTATTGTTCGTTGAATTTAATAAAAATATACTGAAAGCAGTAGTGGTTTTTTAATGATAATATGTGTTTAAATATTGTGATGGTTAATCTTTGTGGTTCTGTTGCAAAAAACATTTTTTTTCGATATAAATATAAAGATGTCTTTTTTGAATATTTATTTGTGGGTAACATTTATCTTAGAAATCTGAATCAAAGTGTCCTGTCGGTTGTGTGACGTTTTGACATATAAATGACAGCTTATGGAAACCCACATTGGAATGTCATATTTACTGTCTGAATTGTCAAAGTTAAATGGTACTGATAATAGTAATAGTGAGACTGAAGATGTCATAAAAAATGTATCTTGTGGTAAAAGAGTGAGTGTTTGCTCGAGTGTGAGGTGTGTGAGTGAGTGGTGGAATCTGTTCCTCATCTTCTGTGCACATGTCCTGCTCTATTTCAAAGACGTAAGCTCTATCTTGGATACTTTTTCTCCGATGATCTCAGCGATCTAAACAATATAGCCATCTATAGTCTCTTACGCTTCATTAGGAACTCTAAATGGTTCAACAAATATGAAGCTTATCTGAGGATTCATGTGGTATCACAATGGACCAACTCTGTCAGCTAAAACACTGACGGACAATTCAACCTAACCTAACCTTGGTCGAGTGTATATCTCGTAGTATTCTACTCTGACGCATATTACCGATAACGAGTATATAATGGCAAACCCCTATTCTAATTACTCACTATAATATTTTGTTTTGAAATTTGTTTACTATCAAATGCAAAACACACATCGACAAGACATGGAATCCTTTACTCTTAAAGATCGCGTGACAGAAGAGGTGCGTGAATGACTCGTTGTACTCTTTTCGACGAATATATCGCCGGACATATTATCTGTGTCATGTGTCATTTCTACACAAAGGTGCGAACGCACACGCAAATGGGTATTTTGAAAAATGCGTAATCATCAGGTCGCCTTATGTATCATTTTGGCAATTTGCCTTTGCTGGGAAGCTCGTACAAATTTTAAATGAATCCATTTGGTATGTGGAACTTAAAAAGTCACGACTTTAGCGAGGTTTTGAATTTATCCACACCCATATAAAATTGGAATTCCCTTTCAACAAATTAATTGCCACGGCCCATAGCTACTAAAATAAATACATATATTCTTCAACGATGCTAAGTACTACTGTATGATTGGATTTACCATTCAAACGGGCAACCATATATTGTTCTACGTGTTTGGCTTTTTAAGTACTTTTTCTAAGGGATTGACTTTATGCATGTTTTTTTTAAACAATTCTAATCATAAAAGTGCTACTTATGCTGCCCCATAGGATCAGAAGGCATGAATCAAAGAAAACAAGATTACGACACTTCTTTGTTTTTCTTATATTATTGACGTCATATGTGAAACAAAATCTGCAAATTGTAGTTGTTTGTTGTTTGTGAATTAATGGATTTTGTTTCACATATGACGTCAATAAAATAAGAAAAACAAAGAAGTGTCGTAATCTTGTTTTCTTTGCTTCATGGTCAGAAGGGCAGTGAAAATCTAATACTTTTCATGACATTAGTGCTGCCACTCAGAATATATATAAAAATATTAAGTGTGTTACCGTATTGTGTGCACAAAACTGTGAATACTGTCATTTTTGCAAGAGTGGGTGTAAATATCTCTCAGAGCAACAAAGTTTTACAAAAGTACGGGAACGCATTGGAACAACAATTTTAGCCATTCTTAAACGTCAATATAAAATTGTATTTTTCAAAATATTTATTACAAATTTTGGAATTATTTTTTAAAATAAGCAATTTGCTATTACAAATTTTAATTAATTGCACGAATAAGCCCGACCAGACTATAAATTGGATTATTTTCAACTTTCGTGATGATACACATGGCAATTAAGAGCTTATGTATTGTTTTTTTTTCCTTCATTTGACAGTCTTCATAATAGGTGTGTTTGGTATCTTTTTTCTAGTAAGACGTGTAACAGCTGTCAAACTTCAAGAATGTGGGAAATTTTGTAAATCTTGCAACAAAGTAAACAAACGCAAATTGGCCACATTTATGTGTAAAACGTCAGTGGGCACAAGGAAAGAATGTAGTTCAATACAAATATATCATTTTGGTTCACAAATAATGAATTTTTCGCTTTAGTTCTCATATCTTTCGAATTTGCTCATCACTAACACCAGGCCGAACAATCTTGCCATCTTGTTGCTTTTACAGTTTTTACATCAGTAACCCTCAAAAATTCTTGTAGTAAGAATTTGAAACTTTTTCAACGTAGGGGAAGTTTTTCTTCTCTACTTTGACAGTCTTTGTGCTAATATTTTAGAGTTAACAAACAGCATTTTGTAAAAATTTGTACAAATTGTTACGAATTCGTACAAATTCACAAGATAACAGACCTAAAGTTGTCCAAAGAAGTTTCTTGGACCAAAATTCGTAGCATGGGGAAATATTTTACTCTCTCATGAGCGCTCTCTTCTGTAAAAAACACTAAAATTTGTTGTACGGGAACAGGCAGCTTTTCGTAGAAATTCGTAAATTTATAAAATTTGCAGGAACGTACCTATTATAAATGCATGATTTAAATTCAAAAAACATAATAATTGTAAAACAAAGAGACAATTTGTCAAAAATACGACGAGGTGCGAGAAAGTGTGTTTACAAAAATTTATGAGTTGTGAAACATGGTGCCTCTTTCTTTCTTGATAATTTTTGTAGTGGACTTCCCACCTATCCTCCAAAATGTTTGACAAGAATGGCTTGATGATGTTTGATGAATTGAAGCCATTTTGCGTTCACATTTATCAAACAGGCTGTCAAACATCCTGTTTATAAATATTCTCGTTAGAATTTTGACCATGGAGGACGTTTCGATTGCAGCTCTTGTAATAGACCAAATTTTAGAAGATGAAGAACAAGAACAAAAAACAATTTAATATTTATTTCAAAGAAGTTTTTCGTAACATTTTTATTTTTTAATTATATTTTTTCTGCCATAAAATAAAAACTTTATTGACAACACAACATTTGAGAAACTTCAAAACAAATATTGCACACACCTATTCTGCTATCCGATCCGATTCCAAAGGAATTATATATACCGCTTTTACACGCTGCGAACTACTTCGTCGATCTATAGTGTCGGCACGATTTTTTGTTGTGTGAAAAGAAACTGCGTCGACACAGCAGTTCAATTTCTGCAGATCGAAGTGGTATGTCAATATGGCGTGTAAAAAGGATCGAACTAGTACACCGGCACAACATCTGTTTTGTTTTTGTTTTTATTTTGTTGTTGTCTGCTCATGTTCATAACTTTAAGTTATCTTATTTGCATTTTTCTTTCATATAAAATTAATCTGCTTAATTAATTCTTGAAAATAATATGGCGTACAGACATTTTCACTTCATTAATTTATTTTTTTAAAGTAAATTTGACAACTTTTCTATTTGCCAGCTGGTTTTAACATACAATTATATGTACATCGACGTATATGTGTTTGAATGCTCATGCAACAACGAACTACTTCGTCGATACGATAGATCGATGTGGCGTGTAAAAGCGGTAATAGATATGTTTTGTGTTTTTCGTTTTGTTTAAATAGTCTTCACTTTTAATTTGCCATGTTTCTGATAAGCTCACAATTTCCGCTTACAATAATTTTTCTTTTTTTTTTCTTTTGATGCGCAGAGGTTGACAACTTTTCTTAGAATGCAATTTCCTACTGGTTTGACAAGAATGCGTCCATATTCTCAAATATGTTTGTCAAGCAAGCAAAATATCAAAATATTTTGATATCCATCCAACATGCTTGTCAATCCCTTTGATAGAGCGTTCACATTTTCAAATTCGAGTCAATCTAGCCATGCTGGTCAAGTATATTGAAGAATGTGAACCCCAAATGAAATTACAAAAACAATAAATAGTTGTACAGGTGGTTGGAAGTTGTAGGAACTGGGGGCCTCGAGCTGTATCTTTTCCTACACATCAAGTGCTTACATTGCCTACAAGTTGGTAGCCGCCGGATACTGGTCTTGAATTTATGTCATAACTTGCTAAGCTTATAAGTGCGAATGTTGGTCAATGAAAAATTGCAACATTAAACCCATGTCCATACAGATTGGAGGTTAGTGCGTTGGGCTAACGACCCGGCCACAGGAAAAAAGAATATTGTTATTGGGCATTCAAAGTCATTAAATGATACGAAAAAGTGCTTTAAAAGCAAGTTTGTAATCATACAAAAACTGAATATATTAAAAAAAATAATATTATTATGAAATACACGCGAGAAGGCTCGGATAACGACCGCCTCAAATGGCAACCAGACCCGGCACGAAAATGGACTACGACTTAGATTAGTTGGAAAGCACACGCCTCCACGAAACAACAACAGATAACGGATTCCGACTAATCGACTTTGTTGCAGAGGAAAGCATGTCCAAAGACTGGTCAAATAGCTCCATATGCCCAATCTACAAAAAAGGCGATGATATGTTCTGCAAAAACTACAGAGGCATATTCCTGCTTAATGTTGCCTACAATATCCTATCCAACGTACTATGTGAGCGTCTGAAACCTTTCTGCAACACTATCATCAGCACGTACCAGTGTTACTTCAGGCCAGGCAGATCAACTATAGACCAAATCTTCACATTGAGGCAAATCCTGGAAAAGACCAATGAATTTCAAGTTGAGACGCATTATCTTTTCATCGACTTCAAGCGAGGCCGCATATGATATGTCGGAACTCGGGATCTCGAAAAAAACTGACGTTACAAAAAACGCTGTGCAACGTGCAAATGGGAAACAGCTCATCTGAGCTTTTCCAGACGTGTACAGGTTTCAGACAAGAGATGCGCTATCATGTGACTTCTTCAACAGAGTCCTGTAGTAGATAGTACGCAGGAGTGGTGTTAACCTGGAAGGCACTATCTTCAACAGATCTTCCCAAATGCTTGGTTATGCGGACGACATCGATACCATCGGCCGCTCCAAGCGAGCTGTACTTGAAGCATTCACATCTATTGATGAACAGGCGAAATGCGTTGGTCTTGAAGTGAATGAGGACAAAACCAAGTATATGCTATCAACCATCGCCTTGGACAAAACGTCACTCTTGGTAGCAGTAATTTCGAGGTATTCAAGGAGTTCACCTACCTCGGAACAAACATCAATTCCACGAACGACACCTTAGTGGAAATCCGACGAAAAATTACCCTAGCGAACCGTTGCTACTTCGGTTTGGCCAAACAAATGGGTTCAAAACTCCTGTCTCGAAAGGCAAAGTGCACGCTTTACAAAACGCTAATTTTACCAGTTCTACTCTACGGCGCCGAGTGCTGGACGATAAGTAAAAAAGCGGAATTAATACTGGGCACTTTGGAGAAAAAAATTCTTCGGAGGATATTTGGTCCTATATGCGAAGAGGGCGAATGGAGGAGAAGATTCAATCGAGAATTGTGCGAGCTGTACCAAGATGTGGATGTAGTTCAAAGAGGAAAAGCGCGTCGACGACACTGGCTCGGCAACAACGCTCCAGCCAAGAAAATTTTCGAATCCCACCCCGCAAGTTCGAGACGACCAGGAAGTCTGAACCTCCGCTACAGGGACCAGTCGGTTACAGACGCAAGAGCGCTTGGTCTCGACCACTGGTGGGAGCGTGCGAGGGACCGCAACTGGTCGCAATATGTCAGGCAGCGACCCTCCATGGACCGGGAGACGGAGAAGTAAGTAAGTAAGGTATACAGATGAATTGTTATCGTCTCTGCTCATAAGTTGGATCATCAACAATTTAGTTATGTCATTTTCGTGTAGGCTTCTTGGACGTGTTTGGTTTGGTGGTAATGTTATGTTTCACAATAGAATTATAGAAAATAAAAATTTAATTCAAAAAACCAACATGATATTCGACTCAAGAAGATTAGAACATTTTTCGAGTTCAAAAGGCATGATTATAATGCCAAATCACGAGAACTGGCCGCGCTGTGACAAACAACTGTAATAACTGTGGTAGCACACTCAAGTTGCTTGTTGGTCATTCAAAATCATTTAAACTGTAATAACTGTTAACTGTTTTCTTAACCGTGACAATATTTATTCGAAGAAACAGAGACAAAAACCGTCTTCAGCTGTAAATTGTGAAAACAGTACACTGCCTTCGATCTTTGGCGCCTTAAAGTTAAAAACATTTTATAATTGAAAATACCTCATTTTTCTTAAAAGGTTTAATAAGGATAAAAGCCAACAAAATAAAAGATATATATATCTTACCTGAGGCGGAAATCCCCAATACTCATTGAATCAGCTTGCTGAAGAAATTGAAGGGCATCGGGATTGGTAATTTCAGATTTCGATGTTGGCAGTACAGAGAGAGGTGTCAGGACATCGTCAATTACATGCATCACCTAAAAATCGAGTGGTAGAACATAAATGATAAGTCTCCAGCTTTATAGATTTCAATTAACATCCCACAATTGCCATCATCTTATTAATAAATTAATAGAATATAAAATATGTGCATAAATTAAAGGATCTTCCATATGAAATTTCAGAGCCAGAGCCAAAGCCCATCAGCATCAGAATCAGACACTTATGATGAGGAGAATTTATTGTATACAGACTTACTTGTCTTTTTCCCAAACTGTTTTCCATTTGCAAAGAAAGTGAGGGAATTATCCTTGCGTTATTAACATAAATGTCTCCGGTGCTTTTCTTTGTGATGTAAAGCGGAGGATTGCCATCCATATCTGAAGGAACAGTCTTCGTCAGTTGTTCCTGGGTAAGGGCAACAGTGGCTGTAAATTGAAACGTTAACTTATGAATATTTATTCGAATTCTATTTGCATATTATAGTTTATGGTGTAATTAAGTTTAGCATTTGGAATGAGTTCCTTATTGGCATATCTGTTAGTTAGAGGAAAAGTTTATATATTAATCTGGGGTAGTTAATCTAACTTTAATATAAGAACTACCCGAACAATAAGTAAACAAATAATTGTTGTTAATTGTATTTAAAGTGAAAGTTTTACCAATTTTGAATTCAAAATTTAAACAAAGATCTCTCAAAAACTTTTTGACTTAAAAAGACACACCAGAGCATGACTTCTGTATATACAAATTAGACTTCAATCTACCGACTCTCTTCGTCAAATCTTAAGGAAAATCCTGAAGCAATTGAATACAAAAAAATATGTTTTTTTTTCTCCATCCCAACAATCCTTGCAGAACGAAGAAAGTTTAAAGAAATATTTTTTCTTTTTTATTTTAAGTTCTTTCCTTACGAAAACGAAGAGATTAAGGATTTACGTTAGAGTTTTAAGATATGTAATGGATGTTCTAGAACAGTTGGATGTAATGGAAGTTTTTGGGTTACGAAGGTACTTTAGTTGTAAACTTTTGATGTTTTATTTTATATTATTCCCGGTGCGAGTACGAGTTTTCACAAATCGGTCATTTGCTATTGGATTTAAAAGTTCCAGAGCAATGGCAATTTATTTTCTTAATTTATAACCTTTTCGATACCGATGTAGACATTTATACAAATAATTGACGAGAATGTTAGAAGCTATAGAAAGAGGAAGGACCATTTCAAAATAATTGTATTCCTCTTGAAGCTTTAATCTAAATCGGGTCTGCTTTAGTGATTAAATACATAGATATATATTTGTTACTGATTTTTATTACTTGGCAAGGATGTGCTATAAAAAAGACAAGGGGAAAAAGTCTTTTTTTAGGAGACCTAGAAACGTTCATCAATAAAAACAAAGCTACATCGATATGCGATTGAACATCTGTTTCAAAAAGGAAACAATACATTTTAAGAAAAGGGTTTTATCAGCCTAATAAATAAGACATAACATTCTGAGTTATGACACTCTGCATAAGCAAAAAACAATCGTATCTGAAATGTGCGCACACCATTAGTATATTGATCCTCATGACAACCCTGTCGTATTACTCTTTGAAGCCTAGTACGCTGCTGATGCGAAACGAAAAATCCCATACAAAAATGACACGACGAAATCATGAACGAAAAATTTCGTTCTACTTTTCGTTTTCCAGTACGCTGCTGAACGACGAAATGTGTAATTTTAGTGGATAGCTGTAGTAGATTTCTTTGTACAATTCTCCACTCTTTTCGTTCTCAATTTAATTGACCTGCACATTAATTGCTTGCGAAATTTTGACATTTCATTTTTTTTATAAAAAAAAAGTCAGCTCTTGTAATGCTTATTTGATTTTTCTTTGGCTTTGTGTTTTCTCTAGTGTCTGGTTTTTCTGTGCATTTCCTGTATTAAATTATTCAAAATACATTCAATTCTAATTTTGTATCAAAACCAATTTCAAAATCGACTAAACTAAATCTGCAAAATGAAAATGGGAAGTTGGAAAGAAGAACACCCTTCACATATCTTATCGGCGAACAAAATATAGCTGATCTTTATTTGGAGTGCTGATTATAACTAACTATCGACTTTTCTCATACCTAGTGCTAGTGCTTAGATTAAAAATAACCTATGTCCTTTTAAAATTAATTTATTTTAAGTGACTACTAAATAAAAATATTATAATCAAGATTCAGTAGTTTGTTCTGCAATTAACTGTCCATGTCATGATTTTTAAAATACATTTGTTACTCCGACTTTTAAATTCTATGCCACCTTTGACACCATATAAATATAAAAAAAACACTCACCATTTCTAACTACATACTTTCAACACATAAATTAACTCAATTGCCACAAAGAAAAAATCAAATCGACCGCCCGCTACTGGCAGTACGAATATGAATTTCCGACTGGTCGGGACAAGGAAGCTAAAGGTAAGCGGCCTTCCGCTGCACCAACGACAATTAAGGAAATCATCGTTACCACAATAATGTTTGGTTGCAAAAAGGCCATCTTAAACGATACCCACCTGTATTTAGAAAGCCTGTTTCCGATCTCATTGATTGGCGATTTTATACCATACCCCAGAACTTATTTTTCAAGTTAAGATAATCTGTTTAATGTTTACTTCGTGAAAATCGGCACGGGATGGACATTGTTATTTAGTCTACAATTTCAGGTGATGACCTCGCTAGTCCTTTGTTGTGTTGATAGAAAGAAGATGACGACAAATCACTTACCTCGCATTGCCATCGCTACCTTCTTTTTCTTTTCTGGACGAAGTTTTTTTTTTTTTTATGTATATTGAACCATCGTATGGCAGATGCCCTGCTCGTGAATTTGATAGCAAATCAAGCTGCTTGCAAGCTGATCACTTGTCAATGGGATTTGACATATAAGGCCATGCATTTTTACTATTCATTCGATGTTAGTATTAATTGAGGAAGCAAGACCTATAGTTAAAATGGGAATCGATCAAAGAGCATTCGCAGCGTAGCAGGTCAAGTACAAACCCACTAAGAAAACTCACTGATGAACAAGTGAAAATGCAACCCGTTCCAAAAATATATTCTAAAAGCTATTCACTGTTCTCTTGGAATATATAATCTGAAAATACTTTGAAGTGTATCTTTGGAACGGGTTATCCTAAAAACTTGGTTGATACCTTTTTGTAATCTACTCTTGATGCTCTCAAAATCAGCATCAAAAGTTTTTATGTAGAAGCCTTATTGCAAAAAATCACTCTTGAAATACGCATATTTAGAATGATGTATGCGTATTCCTGGAGCTATTTTTTTTAATACAACTTCTTTGCAAAAACTATTGATGCTTCCTTTGAAAGTATGAAGTGCTGATTCTAAAAAGATATCGCTCGCCTTTATTGGACAACCCGTTCCAAAGATACACTTCAAAGTATTTTCAGATTATGTATTTCAAGGTGAACAGTGAATAGGTTTTGAACTATATCTCTGGAACGGTTGTCCAATAAAGGCGAGCGATATCTTTTTTGAATCAAAACTTCATACTTTCAAAGGAAGCATTAACAAAACCAAAAGTAGTTTTGTCACCAAATTACTTTTAGATTTAATTTTTGTCACCAAGTTTCCTTTATATATAATTTTTTTGAAATAATTCTTGGACTTGAAAAGGGTATCCGGAATTAGTAAGAAACCATAAATTAGAACTCATAACCGTTTACACCATTCCAATGAAGGACGTAGTTTTCGAATTATAGAGTAGTTTACCTCCCTATTTAATTGATTTTCTTAAAACTGATAGAAATTTCATCAAATCGGCAGATAAACCAGTTAATAAGTCCCAAAGTATTTGCTTAATTTCCATCATTTAAACGGTTCTGAGTTTTATTTTAAATCCTCTATGTGTAACAAGAACAATTTTTAAATCCAAGATTTATTTCAAGAAAATTACATCTAAAAGTAATTTGGCGACAAAAAATTTTCAATCTAAAAATAATTTGGTGACAAAATTACTTTTTTTTTACAACTTGTCGTTTGTTTTTGACAGCTTACAGAACTCTCCGCAAATATTTTTCCGCTGTGGTTTTCGTTAGCATTTCGCTCTCCTAGTGGAGACCACCGAAAAATTTCGTTTCGCATCAGCAGCGTACTAGGCTTGACACTCGAATATAGTCATAGAGTCTCGTTTAAGAATTTTTCATTTGAGAAATATTAGCCGTGTTTTATTCGGAATCTATCCATTGTACAGTAACTAAGTCCTAAAAACCCCACCGACCGTAGCTTTTCTTTCAGTTTTGTAAGAACGGTACACATAGCACAGCTATCACAAGCAATGAAATAGTTTTGTGCAAAGTATAGTTAATAAAATGTAAAAAATTATGACCAATAATTTACATTTAAGTATATAAAATAGAAAGTAGAAAAAACATACAAATATTAATTAATGTTTGAAAACCATTTTTTGTTTACATTTTTTCTCCATTTTCAATTTTAAATTCGAACATTCATTTTTGTTTTTTAATTTTGTATCAAGAGAAATGAAATGATAAGTGAAATGGTTTGTTCATAGACTATGGTCAAGTCCATTTTTCACAGGGCAAGTTTTGTATTGCTTTAAAAATCGTCAATGCCTTTCACCCGACGAAACAAAACTCCTCAAGATTTGTTTATTTCCTTTTAATGTTTCTTGGTTTGAACGCACACTACACGTAGTTTAAAAATTGTTTAATCCCCTTACAATTCCCCTTTATATTTCATGCTTTTACTTATTTTGCGAGTAGATCGTTAGCTGGAGGTTTATTTTTTAAGCATGTTTTAAGGAGGTTTATTTTCTGAGCATGTTTTGCTTTCAATTCAATATTCACTCATTAGATTTCAGTTAACATAAGAGGAGTAAGGAACAAATAGTTAACATTTTGCCATGTTTATGTCCAGAAAAAAAAAACTGTAGGATCACAAAAATTTACGCCAAGTCCATTTAGTGAAATGAAGTCTGTGCATGGCCAACGTACAAGTAGTGGACAAAATGCACATTTTGTGAAGTTATAGTGCGTTATAGCTCATAGAATTTTATACGAATAAATATTTTGCAGCGCAGTGGCGAGTAGTTCCTCTGTAGTGCAGTTCCCCCCAGTGCGGTTCTACCTTAAATCAATATTTCCACACATTCAAATTTGTCGAATTGCTTTTATGTAGATCTAAATAAACAGATGATTTTTTTCACCAAATTCCGTTTATTTACAACTACCAATAAAAATTGAACACAAAATGAAAATTGGTCTTAGTTAGTCAAAAATTTTTTGATTTTTTTTTTTCAAAATAGAAATCGAAATTTGTTAAAATTGATCAATTGACGTTAGGGGTATACAAAATTGCAGATATAGATGCAATTTTAGACTTGCTCCAGAAAATAATTGAGCAATGAATGCAAAAAACCTTTACTTTCACTTTTTAACAGTAAAAGTGAGAAAGTTTTCAGAAGAACAGCTTATATATTTATTAAAAAAATGGAGTTATCCAAGATTTTAGAAATATAAACTGTCCAACTACAAGAAAAATGCAATCAAAAAGATCGATTTGTCTTACGAATGGAAATTAATAATTATAACTACTCCATGAACACATCCATCGAGATTCAATTCAACTATCAATCGTTCCAACAAAACTAACTAAATCAAATCGAGACTCGAATAAAGGTCAACCATCTATCCACCGGAGCAGTCCACATACTTTAGCTTTTCATTGACCGTAGCGAATTCGATGTAAAATGCTACGACAGACAAATTTACGATAGATAAATTTCCCAATAAAACACGGCTATTTTCTACGTATTGTTGTATTTTACCAAGGTTCAATCTGACCTCTTCACCCTATCTATATAATCGTGGTAATAAAGATTTAAAAAATTCTCATTTTCCTGATATAGTTATATTAAGATATTAGTTTTTGTATTAAGTCTTTTTACCATACCCAACTCTTTATCGATTTCAGCCTCATTCCTTAATTCGTCATAACTATGTTGTCCTTATGTAACGCTCCATAGCCGAAATATAAGATAAAAACGTTTGAAGTTGTATAGAGCCTACATAAAAGTGATAATGTATCGAAAAGCAGGGTTACCTCTGAAAAAATTTCAAAGGAGTCAAAAAATAGAGTCCTTGCTTTAAAAAGGAGTCCCACGAAACCAATATACTAGCTGCCATTCAGCTTATAAAACGTTTAGGGCAGAAAACATATGGATTGGCAAGTTTCAACAAATGTACATATATTGTCGTCGGTAAGCATCTGCATTCTGTATACTGTAATCTGTTATAAGTAAGGAATTAAAGCACTCGTACACAGATAAAACACATGAAGTTAAATGTCAAACCTTAGAAAATGTAGAAAATGATTTGAATGAGTTCACAAAGGGCTGAATTCAGAGAAAACATGCGAGCCAATGCAGAAGAAAATTTCTCAACGAAGATTTATTATTAACAAAATTATTGAAAATGTTAAAGAGGGTCCTAAATTTTTAAAAGGAGTAAATTTTGAACAATTTTACAAAAGTAGCGTCGTGGAGTCCAGACTTTAAAAAGAAGCTAAAATGACGCAAAGGAGTCCCAAATGCAACCCTTTCGGAAAGTCATTTGACATCGCCCTTGACAATTAAGGTTGGTTAAATGTTTATTTTTGGGATGCAAAAACAAAGACAATGCTGTGTCTGTGTAAGAGTTTAAGCCAGTCTAGATCGTCGAGACGTCGACCGATCAATATATCTTTCGGAGCAGGGGTATTCATATTTTGTGTGTCCCAAAGAGAATACAAGGAGCAAATGAATACTTTATCTTGGCAGAAGCATATTACAACAAGTTTTTTTTTTAAGAGTTTGGGAAATTTCAAGTCGCACAAACGAGGGGGTTAGGTAACATAAAACAGGAACACTTATGGAAATAAAGCTGTCAACAAATTGATTTTGCAATAAATTTACGGTTAAGCGCGCTGTTTGGTAAGTTGCGCTGTCTTGTTGGAAGTAAATGTCGTGGCTTAGCTGATTAGTTTTTGGAAACAAAAAAATTAGTCAGAATGGCTCAATAGCGCTCGTCATTCACTGTAACTGCAGCTCCTACTTCATTTCGAAAAAAATAAGGACTGATGATGCCGCCAGTATATCACCCGCACTAAACATTAAATTTTAATAGATGTAATTTTGATAATTTAATGGCTTGAGGATTGTACTTGCTCCATGTACGGCAATTTTGCTTATTGACGACGCCATTTAACCATAAATGAACTTCATCATTAAACACAATTCTTCGCTAAAAATGCTTATTTTTGTCAAAATAAATTTGAACAACTTGTAAAGAAAATTAATAGATTACCGGTATTTGTTAATACGGTTCAAGTTCCGTTTGCTAACGAAGCAAAATATCTCGGAATGACTCTAGACGCGAAATTAAAATGGAAACCGCATGTTAAAAAGAAATGCGAAGAGTTAAATAATAAACTCAGAGATATGTACTGGTTGCTCGGGAAACGCTCTAAGCTCAGTATCGAAAATAAGCTAATTTTGTACAGGCAGGTGCTTAAGCCTGTCTGGACTTACGGTATACAACTCTGGGGTTGTACGCAAGATTCTAATTTAAATACCTTACAAATATTTGAAAATAAACTCCTAAGATTATTTGTAAGCGCACCTTGGTACATTAGAAACGAAGATCTCCACAGAGATCTCGGGATTTCCACGGTTCGCGATGAAATAAAAAATTTTGCACGAAATCATAGAAAACGGCTACTTCAACACTGAAATAGTACTATAATCGAAATTATCGATGAGACGAATTTAGTATGCCGCCTGCGAAGGACAAAGCCTTCCGATCTGGTGCACTAAACGAGAATCCGCTTTAAAATCGCGGTATAAGCAGGAACTACCACCGGATAGTTACTTGCAACACGTAAATTAAATTCGTTAAAAATAAATTGCTAGATAAGTTTCAACTTAGTTGCAATCGGGAGGAGGAGGTGTTTTTAGTGCTGTAAGAATCTCACACTCCTATGAGCACGACTTTTTCGGTCCTCATAGAGCCTTTTGAATGTTTTACACCTACCCACGGGACAAAAAAAAAACCTATACTATATTAATATAGGTTTTTTTTTGTCCATCTTTCAAATATCAAAGCAATTTTTTACATGAAAAATTATCCTTACAGACGTTAAATCCCTTTGGTTGTTTCAGATAAAGCTATTCCTGTCTATATAGTCTCCAAAACGTATCTATCGCCTCTGGCTAAAAGATTAAAACCTCCTGTCACCTACCACAACCATGACTCTATCTCTATTATTTAACCAATCAATTGCAAAATGATATGTTTCATTAAACAACTAATCACAGCTAGACAAACGGATTGTTTAAACAAGCATCTATTGTCAGAATATAAAGATCTCAATTGCTTAAGCTTGTGCCGCAGGACAAAGGATTTAACCAACGACCATAAAACTAATTGTGGTTTCATTTGCATCTGACATTGACATTGTACTTAAGAGTCTATTATTACAGATTTCCCTCTATGGATCTGGATCACTTCCGTATAATATAAATTTATCTATTGAGTTTTTTTTTTTTTTTTTTGTATTTTACACATATGTATACTCACCCATGTGATACAGAACGGAAGTGTTGCTGGCATGATGGCGCTGGAAAGCTTCATTTGTCGGTACAAAAACCGTTACAGACCGCAGAGCTAAAGTTGAATTTGCAATTGGATTTTGCTCCAGCAGTGTGTAGAACTGAAAAAAAAATTAAAAAAAAAAACATATTTAAAGCAATTAGTTTTTTAATATGTAAAATTAATGATGAAGAACCCAAAAAGGGTTCTAATGAAAGGATTAAAGGATGAATAATATTTCTGCAGAATGTTTTCTTAGAAATAATTTTTTTTTACTCAAAAAACGCCATTTTTTAAATCTAAAAATAGGTATTCCTGGTATCCGCAGGCCATTTATTCAAATTGAATTTGATGCCTTTTCTGGTGGAGGCAACACAGGTCTACGATGATGGAGCACACATAAAACGATGGTGTCTATAAACGTTTCATCGGTTGTAAAAAAAAAAAAAAATACGCCCAGTAAGGATACTGCGGTATAAATGGGAGAATTCACCTTATTTCCTTTTTGTTTTTTTTTTTGTGAAAGCAACAAGCAAGGTAATCCGAAGCCCTATCCGACAGGAATTTGATTTTATACACACTACCATGTTTTTGACAACCACCCTTGTACTACCAGTCGAGTACACATAGAAGTGATGTAGGCGAAAGGTAAATGTTTGTGTCAGTGGTTTTCATTTTGAGGGCATAGGCCGAGTTTTATTTTTGTTTTGTTGGAAAATAGACGGGAAAATGTTTGGAAAACGTTCATGTAGCAACAACGCAACAAAAACGTAGTTAAGTAAAGAGTACGGTCGGACGGTCGGTGGTGTTAACAAGGACGAGGCGAAGGACCAATCTCTAACTAACTGGGGTTTAAAATTGCTGGAGCTGAATTGAATGCTTTCAATCATTTATGAGCATGTTTTGGGGAAACACAGATTGGTATATAAATAATTTGCGGTAAGTTAGCATTTCAAGTAAAATGTTACGCTAGGCATCCTTCCCATATTATGTATAATGATATAACGGCGGCGTAGGTTGGTTTTGTATATAAGGTTAAGGTACATGTACTGTACATATATGTATATGAACAAGTCTGGTAGATTTGGTTCCACAAGACAAATTCATCCGGTGTGGAGTAGAATGTCGCCATTTAAAATCTACTTATAATAATGTATTTATAATTTACTACCATTCGATGTTATGTCTAGCCGACATATTGGGATTATTTGTTTAAATTCTTTTACGTGTTGAAAGTTTTTTTCTACACGAAGAGGACGTATACTTTGTTGGTACTGGTAATATTTCTTCTTTTAATTTTAAGGTAAATTTACATACTGAAATGATTAAATTGTGAACTCAACAAAAGTTTACAAAGTTTACAATCATTTATAAACTTGGCTTTATGCCGTCTGCCTGGTTGACAAAATATATTAACTTTTCGTTCAAAAATAAAAAGATCTTTCATCAAAACAAATTAGATAATTATTACTTTATATAGATAGATAGATAGATAGATAGATAGATAGATATATAATTTTATTTCATTAAAAGGTTTAACAAATACATTTTATATACTGGTATAAGAATTAATTATGACAATGGGTGATATGCATAAAACGGAAGTATTTACTACAAGTAAAAGATAATAGTAAATACTATAACTTAAAGCAAATAGTTAAATTTAAAGTATTTACTTCATTCCATATGCATAAAGTTTAGTACTTACTAACTGGCAAATACTTTCAGTATATACTAAATTCATCCAAGTAAATACTAGAATTCATCGGAAATTGATAGTAAATACTTTTTTTTTCTTATCGGGTTAGTAAACAAATAATTTTTTGCCAGATTAACCGTTTAATCCCTATATTAAATTACTGTTGCCCTTCTTGTTGTTTTGTAAACATCTGTTCATGAAATTTTATCAATCATTAATTTATTGAAAGTCGACTGAGCAACAATGAAGAACGAAGGTTTGTCAATCAGCCAAATGCACCTAGTTTTTGTGCGTATTTTAAAAGTACATAGTGTTCTTATGAATAAGTCGCAGCAACCGGCAGTAAAAAAAGCGAAGTCAGAGGCTATAAAAATATTCATAAATGAATATAAATCTGAAACTGGTGTTGAACTCAGCGAAGACGAAGTAAGGAAAAGGGTCAATATATCTTTAAGTCGGATGTAAAGAAAAAGACGGACCTAAAGAAAACGGGGAATAAGCCCATTAAGCTTAAAGAATGGGAAATAATATTCAAAGATCTTTTGAGCACTGATGAAAATCATTCTATCTCTTGCATTCCTGGTAAGCATTATTTTATATCGATGTATAATACATACATATGCTTTAATTTTACTACTAAATTTTCGTATGGGAGCAGATAATACCAATCAAGAAGAAACTGAGAGAGAAGTTCGTTCAACAGCAGATGTTCCAGATCAAACAGAAGATCTCTCACAAGATTCCCGAGTAACAAAGCAGAGGAGATTGAAGTTTGATGAGACAGATGAGACAAAAAATCTCACAAATGGAGAGCTTCAACGCTTGGTTTTGCTCGAGCAGTTGAAGTTTTTAAGGATGCAACAAAAAGAAATGGTAATGAAGATCAACATGGGAAAAGAAGCAGACAACTCACAATCCTTCAATAGTTCAACTACTAATATAGTTACTGACAGTGGATCTACTTATTTCAATTTAAAAAATATTTTACGCATTACTTTCAGTTTTATTGAAAGACAATAGTTTTTGGAATTTCTGTTTATGTTTGTTTAATCTGCACAGAATTTTTTAATTTTATTTATGACAAATCGTAGAATTTCATTTCAGTATAATTTATTTATTTATTTTGTATTTTTTAAAGATATAAATATATATGTACATACATATTAATGCACAATAAATTTCTAAGCATTCAAGTTCAAAATAAGTTCTGCTAACTCCAATCTTTTGATTTGACCAGATCTTCGGGTTTCAAGTACACTGGCCATTAGGTGTTCATCATCAACAGTGTTCCCATTTTCTCTGCTTTCTGATAATAAATCGAAATTGTTGTCATCTCTCAAGTATTTTCCAATATTGTGCAAAACGAAACAAGCGACAATTATATTTGGAACGTTTTCTATGTGAAGGCGTATCGAATTTTGTAAGATTGGAAATCTTTTCTTCACTTGGCCAAAACATCTTTCAATTATGACCCTTTCTTTTGAATGCAGTTTGTTGAAAGCTCTTTCTTGGTTACTCGTTGGGTTTTTAAAGGGTGTTATTAGCCAAGGTGTGATCCCATATCCTTCGTCTCCCAGTAAAACAATGTTAGTGGAGTTTCTCGTAATGGGTTCCACAGAACTGTTTCTCCAAATTCTGGAATCGTGAACTGAGCCCGGCCATCGGCAATCAACACTTGTAAAATATTCCATTGAATTACAAGTTACCTGGATATTGATGGAAGCACATCTTAACCAACGCCAACTTGAAATCCAGGATCTCCAACGTATCGTAAAAAAATTCGCATCTTTTCTTGATGAGTGATTGCCCCTCCTCTTGTTTCTGTTTGAGCTCCTTAAAAACTATTATATATATGAACCATTTGTTCAACATAAGACTCTATATAAACTTGGCGACTAAGGGCAAGTTTTAAAACTTCGCCAGTAACTAAAAACCACTAACTCCTTTAACTAACGGAAGCCTATTGCTATAGTATCGCAACATACATATATAACAGTTTTCATAAGTGTTTGCTTCTTTATAAATTATAAATTATATTTTTAAGTTAACAGGCGTATAAGAAAATAGAAAGTTTTACACCATTTCCGCGAACTAACAAAAGGCTCCAAATAGTAAGGGTGTGTCAAGTTTTAAAACTACAAATTACGATTTTGCAATGACTTACCAATAAAGTATTCACTCAACCAATCTACGTTTTCCCTCTCAAAACGATAGAGTTGTTTAAAATTTGATTCTGAACCCGATCTTCGACTTTTATAGACTTTTTGTGAAATAACGCGTACAAATTCCGCCATTTCAGTACAGTCAACAGTAACTTAATTTTAATTTATATCAGCGACGTGAATCCTTTGAGAATAGAGTTGAGACTGTAAGTTTTTATGGTTTCGAAGCTACATAGTTATGTGTTTAATTCAAAAAAAGTATGAACTTTTAAATTTTCATGTTGCTATCCTTTGACTTTGAAAAAAAGAAGTAATTCCTACAGAAAAAAAGTACTTGCTACTTTTTATGCATACGGAATAAAGTATTTACTGAAAAAGTTCATCCGAAAAAAGTAAGTACTGTGGCCTCAAGTAAATACTTTATTTTCAGCATTTACTGCATTTTTATGCATATCAAAAAAAGTAATTACTTAGAAATTCTCAAGTAAAAGCATTTACTATCTTTTATGCATATCACCAAATAACATAAAGTTGCCTGTCAGGTTTTAAATTTGACGATAAGCAAATTAGTGAATATAAGGTAGCGATACTTCAGTGACGCTTTTAAAAACTTATAGAAATTAAAGTAGCAGCTGCCATTTAAAACGTTAAAAAATTGTGTGCGTGAAAGCACGTCATTTCCAAGAAATATCCTTCTAGTTATACATTTTGAAGATTGGGCAGATTGCAACGAAGTGATAGGTATTTTCAGAGGCGTCTAAATTGCAAAGTGTGCATAAACCATTTGTATCTCTTTGGAAGGATCTTCCATTTAGACTTAGAAGTCCACATCGAGTTTTTAGGATAAGGGAAATCATATCTCGAGGGTTTGAGTCATGAAAGTAGTTTGGTACTTCAGAGTAAAGCAGATTACAGTAATCATCATGGAATTGGGACTGATTGGCGTTGCTGATAAAACTATTCCAATGTTTTTCCTTCAGCTTAGACAAGAGGATCTTATGCAGTTCTTGCCATTCATTTAAATTTGTGGTGAAAGAAAAGTCCATTGACGTGAAATGAAAAAGATCCAGCCATTCCTTGGCCCAGAATATCTTCTTACTAATTATAGCTTCTGACAAGATTCTTGGTAGCCTGCCGTTTGGAAGATGCAGTGTTTTCCGTATAAATGAAAAATGCATGTCTAGGGTCGTTAAAAAAGCTTTAGGAAGTCCAGTTTCAATATGAAAGGCATAGTTTGGTGTTGTTTCTGGTAGGAGAAAACATCTTTTAATGAAAAATCGTTGCAACTTTTCAACTTGTGTGTATTCTCTATATCCCCAAACTTGAGCACAGTACAACATTATAGATCTCGTTGCAGCATCGTGAATTTTAAATTTTTGACTGATTTATATCTAAGCAGCTTGGACCATGTAGCGTTTATGGAATTTTTTGAGGATTCTAGTCTATTATTTAAATGTTCGTTCCAAGACATATTGTAGTTGAAAACAACTCCCAGATATTTATAATGGTTTGATACAGTAATCTCCGTGCCGTTGAAAAACCATTTCTCACACGCAGCTCTACGCCCTCCGTTTCGAAAAATGACTATTTCAGATTTTCCAAGATTTACTTCAAGATTCCACTTGATGCAGTATAATTTAAAGCTGTCAATAAGTTCTTGTAGCTTGGAAGGATTATCGGAAAGCAACACAATGTCGTCGGCATATAATAGGCCATTAATTCCGAGACCATTAATAGTTAACCCAAAGGGTAGATTAACGTGCAGATCATTTAGATACAGAACGAAAAGCAGTGCATTTAAGACACAACCTTGTTTGACACCTTTTTCGGTGCAGAAGAAATCTGACAAGCCTTGACCATCCCAAACTGCAGCAGACGTATTCATGTAAAGTGTTTTGATAATAGTTATCATTTTTGTAGAGATTCCTGAAGCAGAAACTTTGTAAAATAATGCATTTCTGTTAATGTTATCAAAAGCAGCTTTAAGATCTATAAAAAACGCATATAGTTTCTTTTTTTGATTGAGTTGAAGTTGTACGAGGCAGGATAGGTTATAAACTTGATCAACAGTAGAATAGTTAGATCTATAAGCAGCCTGAAATTCATTTATTATTTTGTTTTCTTCTAACCAAGTCGTCAGTCTACTTAGAAGAACAGTGGTAAATAGCTTGTAAAGCGTGTCAAGGAAGGACAGTCCTCAATAATTAGATACCAAGTTTACATCTCCTTTCTTAAACAGGGAATATATATTTGATTTTTTAAATCAGCCTGGGACAGTTGCAGTTTCAATTATTACTTTATATATGGACATACAAAAACCGATAACTATGAAAATAAAATACATATAGCTATTCAAAATCACTTTCACTCATTATTTGTTCTCTATATCTTAAAGCAAGCTTGCAGTATTGTCATAATTTCTGTATTTCAACTTCATTAAGCATTGGTATAATTTGAGTGTCTGTCAAAAAATCAGTTCCAAAGGTGTTTCGTCTGATCTCTTTTAGGATAGGCCATTTTCCCAAAAAATAAAAAGTGTTTTCTCTTGCATTCAAGTTGCACAAAGAGCAAATGATAGGTAAATCTTCTCTGTGTGGTATAAAGTTTAATTGCAAAAGTTCTCCACGTAACCTCCATCGATATTTCGCTTACTCCATTTTCGTCTCGAAAATAATTGTTTTCCTTCAAATTGTGATTTAATCTACAATATAGCTCTCTGTGCAGCGATCCTGTTGTGTTACCCAAAAAAGCTTCCCTACATTTAATATCAACTGAAGAAATAAGCTGGTAGAGTATTTTTTCCAAATATGGTAGTCGAAATTATTAAGATCGAAGACAATCTCACCATATCTAGCTAATTGCATCCACTCAGAATACCAACTTGTCTTGAAGAGCCGCTATCTTTGCAAGTCGCTGATTTTCCATCTTCATAATTTTTAAAACGTAGTCTATTTGCATTTTTAATGTTTGAATAAAAAGAGGCAATAAACCCGTTTCCAACATAACCATGTAGTTGGGCATATTCGGTGGGAGCCGAAAGATTCGTTTTACGTAGTAGCGCAGTAGCATCTCCACAGTTTCATATTGCTTAGCTCCCCAGACTTGTGCTGCATAAAACAGTATAGTTTCAGATACAGCTTGAAAAACTTGGAATTTACTGCTATACGCAATACTTTTGTTATAAAAGCATCTGTTCCACGACGAACTAATTGCACACTTTGCCTTCGCCAGTTTCTCTTTTAAGTGCCTCTCCATATTTAAATTCTTTGTAAAGTAAACTCCAAGGTATTTAAATTCATTAACAACTTCGATGCTTGTAGAGTTGTAATACCATCTTTCATTCGCACAGTTTCTGCCCCCTCCATTCTTAAAAATCATAATCTTTGACTTCTCCAAATTAACTATCAAGTTCCAAAGTCTGCAATATTGAGAAAGCCGATTTATCATGAGTTGCATTGATTGAGGTGAGGATGCAAAGAGAACAAAGTCATCTGCGAACAGTAGAGTTTTTATCGTATGGCCTGCGTATTCGATTCCACATGGTAAATTTGTAACTAGGTCTTCAATAAATAGAGCAAACAGGCTTGGGCTCATTGTACATCCTTGTCTAACACCTACTTCAGTTTTAAACCATTCAGACATCTCTTCACCATTCCATACTGACGCTATTGTGTTCCCATAAATGTTCGCTAGGACTCTTCCAAACTTCCTCGACATTCCGATACCATAAAGCTTATATAAAAGGCTTTGTCTATCCACATTATCAAAAGCTGACTTAAAGTCAACAAAAAACGTATACAATTTCTTTCCTTTAGTGAGGAATGATTCTGCAATACTCTTTAAAACGAAGATGTGGTCAATTGTCGAATAGCCTGATCTAAGACCTGCCTGGAACTCGCTCAAGATGTTATTGTTAGCTATCCAGTTGTTAAGCCGTCTTTGCAGTATTAAGGTGAAGATTTTATAGGATGCATGATATACCCCTATAGTTCGACACTTCTGCTACACTTCCCTTTTTGTGATCTGGAAAAATAATAAATTCACTGATTTCCTTTGGTATCACCCCAGTTTCCAAAACATTATTATATATCGTTGTTAACCAACTGATCAGTTCCATTGTTCCATACTTATAGAACTCTACTGACAACCCATTCGATCCATTTTCCAGCTTTTCCATCGCTAAAATCCAAAACATTATTCGTAAACCCAGGAGGAACATAATGGAAATTGAATCTTTCTTGAACAGGATTCAACAAATTCCTGAAGTGTTCAGCCAGAAAGTTTGAGGTTAAAACACAATGAATGCTTAAGTGCTTGCCGTTCAAATTGCGTACCAAGGTCCAAAACTCGTTCGAATTCCTGTGAATGGGCAAGTCTTTTAAATTCTGCCTCAAAAAACTTTGATTTTTTTCAGCTTACACATTGCCTTGTACTCCCTATTTACCTGTAAGTATTGGTTCCTGAAATAACCGTCACCTGTGTGCTTAAATGCTCTCAGTCAACCAAACGATAAATCTCTAGATTTTTTGCAATCTACATCAAACCAAGGAGCAGCAAGCAAAGATTTCTCGAACGTTCCTGTTAGTATTGGTGTCCGGATACGATGCTATGATGATTTCATCTAACTGGCTCAGTTCGGAGATATTTTATGTGTGTGTAAGAGCCCTGCTAAGTTGTGCTTGATACTCAATTATTCTTGTTTGTTTCCATTTCAGTTTAGGTAAAACACTGATGGCCCTAAAATAAATATTCATCTCACATTTCACAAAAAGAACGAACTTTGTTTCATTTTATCAACGATCATCAGAGTCGAGAGAAAAAAGTAAGCATTTGTCAATTAATATATAATATAAACTTAAAAATAAAATTCCAAAAAAAATCATTTATGCGTTTTCAAAATATTAAATTTTCAAAAAAAAAATATTTCTTTTTTCAAAAATCCAACAAAATATTTTTCGAAAATTTTGATATGCAGTATAATTTATAATGTGAAGGATCTCCTACACAAAAATGTTGATGGAAATTCGTTGAGCAGTTTACGAGAAAGAAAAGAAAATAAAAAAAAATTATTGTATGTCAGGTACATCAGATACCGACATCAGTTTTATTTGTGCCTCAGGATTGATAGTCAAAGTTTTTAATGATGAGTTTCTATGAAAGCTGTAACAAGCGCCTTAATAACAAAATATTTTAAAAACAATTACGACCAAAATGCAGAGTATACCTAAGATAGTGCACACATTTTTTCGTTAGATCCGTTTTCGAGATAATTGAGATAGTAGAAATTGTATGGCAGCTTTGGACCTAAAAATCCAGTCAAAAATCTATTTTAGACAATCGCCTAAAATGCTTAAATTCCAAGTGTAAGGGAAATCGCTTCAGCCGTTTAGGCTGTAGAGCGTTGTAAAGACAGCCAGACGGACAGACAGACGGAATCGTAATGTTAAGTTTGATTAAAATCTCGTGTTCGATTTTTTTTTCTAAATGCAAAACTTGCCCTTTGGTACCTACGAGTATATCGCAAGTAAAAACTTAAAAATTTTATTTAGAATAAAGTGTCCATTGAGCTTAAACAAATTGTGCAAAAAGATGATAGTTGGTATTTTTTTTGTAAATGAAAATGGTTTTCGGTTCTGATGGTTGTTCTTCGTTGAGGATTTTATTAAAAAAGAACACGATGTACTTGCAAAAAATTCAGTCGGTTTTTGAAAGGAAACGTGTCGGTTTAATAATACACTGATGTTTACCCCCTACGCGCAACGTCGGAAAAGAATTTTTACTTCAATCATACGAAATTAATTTTATTTTCCAATCCAAAAAAATAAGATTCTATAATGTTGGCCTTCTTACAAGTAAATAGTGCTCTTAATCAAAATACCTCAACCACATTACCTTGGGTCTGCAATTTTTTATCTGAAAACACGAAAATGGTTTCAATCTAAATTCCTAAGAATTATTTTTTTCTAGGTCGGCAAAGGTACACGTTTAGGTCATGAAAGATTAGCTACGATTAATTTTGTTAAAGGCCTGATGTCCGTATTAAGTTCTGTCAATGGTAGGTGTGAAACGTGAAACGTTTGATTGGGATGGATTGATTTCGTTTGCTGTGATTGCTGTTACACTAAATCATTGTGCTGAATTAATCAAAAAGACCAAAACAGCAATTTAGCAAAGCTTTACCTACCTTTCACAGATAGGGTGATTAGGATTTAATTCTTTGCACACAAAAATTAAGATATGTAAACTACCAATACCTATAATGTTTGCTTTCGACAGAGCAGAACTTAAGGAAAAATATATTAGCTAAATATTAATGGACGGTTTTTTGTATGTACTAGCTGACCAGTGCTGGCGTTCCTTCTAATTTCTTTTTTAATATGACTGAAAGCATATCAAATGCTCAATGAGACTGGCCGGAATTTCTACTATATTATTTATTACCTAACAAAAAATTTGTATACAAACTTACATTATGCTTTTCGTAACCAAATAAAGATTTAAATAAAATCACTTGCTGTTCCTACGTTAATCGATGAGCGATAAATTGAGTGGACTGAAATTTTTGGTCTCATCCTGAGGCTTGGTTTCTTTCTTGTTTTTTGGTAGTAAAAAGATGTAAGATAAGACGCGGGTTCATATTTAAAAGATATAGTACGGTATCTCAGAAGTTTGTTGGCTAGCAAAATCCCGGGTGTGGATCTATTAATTCATTTAAATCGGAGCCATCCCGCAATTGATTTTGACAGTTTATGGCTTGACAAATAGGGAACCAACTATATTTTGACGTTTCGATAATATTTATTTCCAACTGTCCCTTAAAAGTCTTAAAGTCACCTTTTTTTGAAGGGGGAACAAAGTCTGAAAAATGAACGATTTCTATTTCAACGCAATGCGTATATAAATCCTTCTCTGGATATTTATAATTAAATCAACAAATATTTCTTCCAGCGGAAATCGAAACCAAACCACCGAGAACAGCGATAATCTCGGCGAATTTCGGTACCAAAAATAGGGTCATATCTCGGGTGTTTTTAAAGAAGTCTCCTCTCATTGACGAGACCGCGACTATTCTCGGTATTGTTGCCAGCCCTAGTCTTTATTTAATAGTAATAATATGTATTTTGAATACATGTACATTACGAGTGTGAAAAAAAAAATAAATAAATACATTTTTATTTTGGTACAATATTTTAGTAAATAAAATCCATGTGCCTTGGAACTTTTGCCATTATATTTATAACGTCCTCATAGTCAAGCTCAATATCCCCACAGATGTTCAGCAGGATCAAACCGTTCAGCGCAAGCATAAATTTATTTATATAAGGACGAATCGCAAGCATTTAACGAGTCTACAAAGTTTTTGGGGCGTGTTTTCATTTGGCATACTCAGAGAATGCTTGCAACCATAGTTAATTTAAACATGACATTGGGTTCAACACCCCCTGCGTTCGCCACTAGTTAGGATCATTGAAGTCAAATTTACCCATATGATTTCTTTGTCTTTGGGATAGCGCAGGACATGTAGAGGTAAGATGAGGAATCAATTCTTAATCCTTTCAAAACAGTTTCTGCAAAAATCGTTTGTATAGATTCTATGCAGCGTTGTTCGCTCTCCTATTAGATCGTGACCGATTATAACAATGAAGGTAATGTGCAGGCTTGTTATTTCGTATGCAATTCAATCATTGAATATCGACTTCTAAATGGTAGAAAGTTTGTTGTCAAGAGTGGCAATATAACTTCTACCGCAATTTTTAATATTAAAAATGGTCTTCAGCAGGGAGCGGTTAACTCGCCGATTCTATTCAGCATTTACACCAGCGATCTGATAGGTAGTCTAACTCAGGCAATTGCGTACGCCGACGATCTAATTGCGTACAGAACAGCTAATAGAATTGAGGTCATCAAAAGTCTCTTGCAGAGTGACTTCGACAAGATTCAGCGATATTGTGATGACTGGAAGTTGAAAATCAACTTCCAGAAATCAGAAACTATTTTGTTTAGGACTCCGTTGTCTAGCGCCTCAAGGGATACGAGAAAGAACTGGCGCAAGCTGGTGATCGTAGGGCCACATGGACATCCACTGGCGAGTAAAAGTGTAGTAAAGGTACCTTGGCATCTGGTTGGATCAGTACCTGTATTTCGACAGACATATAGGTGCTGCTTTGGCCAGGGCTAGGTGAGCCTTAGCCTTGACAAAACGACTGTTTTATAGCAGCCGTCTTGACAGCAGGGTGAAGGTGATTTGCTACATGGCCCTCATCAGGCCGATGATTGCCTACGGATGCCCGGTGTGGTTCAACGTTGCCCCATCTCAAATGGAAAAGATTCGGGTGTTTGAGAGGCAATGTCTTAGACGTTGCCTTGGATTACACAGAACACCAGAGTCGGAGTACACAAGATATTATTCCAACCAGGTTCTATACAACGGAGCCAACATAAACAGAATAGATAATTTTTTGTTCAAGCTGATTCGGGGTCACGTTGCAAGAGCGATGTCCTCAACTAACAGCTTAATTTTTGGGGCTTATTACCCCAATAACGAATATTTTGAGAGTGCGCGGTTAAGTGGTTACATTCCTCCCGAGGCATTCCTCTATTTAGACAGTCGAGGGCTGATACAGGATGGAGGGGCGGTTCCGCTCATCTACCACGTCAGCCGGAAAACTGTGGATAGGCGACTCCTGTATGGTCGAGACGTCATCGCTCAAGGTGGAGAAGAGCGCCTTCGGTTCAGTAGGACTATGTCCGATCGGGACCGGAGGGATAGGGCGAAACAGGAGAACCAGTTCTGGTGGCTCTCTGAACAGCATCGTGATATTTAAAGTCGATGAAGATATTATATCATGGCCGACTTACATAGATTTAGGGTATAGGGAACAGTCAGGGTGGCACCAAAAAAAATTAAAAATATGTATGTATGTGCCCCCGCATACGTGCATGTATCTGCGTGTCTGTACATGTATGTGCGTATGTACATGTATGGGTGGGTTGCATGTTGGTGTGTGTCTGCATGCATATAAAAAATAAAGAAAAAAAAATTAAAAAACGAAAAAAATGCTGCTGTGGCTGTTCTAGTTTTTAATTAGGTTGTTGGGTAGTATAAGTTAGTTTTATTTAGTTTTAATTATTTTTAATATATATTTAGGTTTAGTTTATAAGTAAAAAAAAAAAAAAAAAAAAAAAAAAAATTGAGATATCAAGTTTTTGTGAAAGTTCCTTGAAATATAAAATAAATTTAAAAAAAATTAGATTTCATTAAAATAGTTTTTAGGCCGAAAGACATTAGTTTTAAGAGTTATTGTTTAATTTAGAGCGCCCGTAAAGGGCCAGTAAATTAGTTGTAAGTTATTGATAATTAGGCTAGTTTTAAACATTTTTGTCTAGCTTTAAGATAGTTATAAGTTAAAATGAAATAAAAATGAATTTAAAAAAAAAAAAATCGACTTCTACTATTTTCCAGTTCAAAAAATAAGATGAGAGGAGACAATTTTTGCTCAGTCAGTAAGTATTTGCCCAGAAGGCTGAACATCTTTGTTGAGAAATCTTGTGATACATCTTGAATACGACCTTGAAACATATAAATTAAATTGCTTGAATTTCTGATGAATTCTTTATTTTTTCGAACTCGCCGAATTATTTAAAAAATGTAAAATTCATTCAAATAAATAATAATTTATTAATCGATTTTGCTTTTAAAATGCGAAGAAATAAAAAAAATTCAATTTGACATAAGAGAAATGTCAAATCTTGCTACATATCTTTACCATGTATGGTAACAAAGTAGTGTAGTTGCCCTTTTAACAAATTCGTCGACTTCAATTTTCTGGACTATCCCGTATATCCATTAGAATAAATTTAAAAACAAAAACAACACAAACGCATGTACACACGTAGGTATTGTTATTGTTCCTTATTTTGTGGACTGTGAATTGTGAAGAATATAATTCGCAGTGCTTAAAAGCTGTACATTTTATTTGTGTCGGTAGCCATCGACTAATATATTGCGTCTTAGAAAGGTACTACAGTATCTAACTGATGAGCCCATCTGGTAGTACCTGGGCGAAACGCATATTAATTTGAACTAAAGGTCGCAAAAAACTCAATTAAAATTGTATCCTTTAGATGTGTTCGGCATTTATAAGACTTGTTGTGGAGTTTTTAAACAGGTTTTTGGAATTGATCCGCCAGCAATGAATAAGTTTTAGAATGATGAACTGGCCAATTTTATTACTAACCCACTGTGAAGAGGTTGCAATCATCAATTTGTCATTTAGACCAGAATGCCCTGAACGATGAACCTTGTTTAAAATATTACAATTTGTCAAGAGCGGGCGGTTTGCTTAACTGTCACACGGTATATTAGATTTGGTCTAGTTTACATTAAAGGGACTTGCATGAAATTAATATATGTAATAAAATTTCGTCCAGGTTCACTGATGAGATTAATAAGTCGATCACTGTTATTTGTTCTTTACAACGTTTAAAATGGGAGTATTTTTAAGTTTATTACAGTAACTTTCGATATATGTAGGTTCTATAGGGCAAGTTTTGCATTTGGAAAAAAGAACTTAACAAAAATTACGTATTGGTAAGGCGCTCACTAACCAACTGATGAGTCCAAGTGAGATTGCCAGGACTAAAGGCCGTTAAAAGCTATTTTGAATATATAGTTTATTTAGCAACTACTATTTGTGTAACTTTTATGAGTACCTATTGCGAATAAAAGCATCACTATAGGACATCAGCTGAAGGGAGAAGCTTGCTCTAAGTTTGACAAAATCCGCGCCATATTTATAATTATAATTATAGATCGGAGTCCTGTTGGATTTTAGTAGTCCCATACCTGGAAAACATTGCAACGCTAAACAACTTTTTTTTATACTATCAGAATTGGTCGAAGGGATCTTATAGCAAGCTCCGTCTTGCGACCAATGGTTTGAGAAAACAGAAAACTGTTGGGACTTTAGTCAAGTCGAGTCCACGAAGATTATAACCTCCACCCCAATAATTAAAAAAAAACTGAACATAGTAGGTCTGGTGCATCTGTGACACCTGTTATTATTTGGTGGAAGAATACCAAATCATTGTTTGTTCTTCTCTGTGCCAGGGTTTGCATTTTAAGAATAGATAAGCGTTGGTCATTAGGGAGGGCATTAGAAGGATCACTCCACTGAAGCCTTTCAATGCGAAACGAGGAAAGTTTCTTTGAACAGATTCTAATCTCTCAATATGAACATCGTAAAGGGGAGTCCAAACTGCGATGCATACTCAAGATGGGGAAGAACCAAGCAGTTGTATAAAGCACGGGTAACATTGGGATCAACAAATTCTTTGGATCAACGCTTTATAAAACCTAACATTGAATTAGCTTTGTTAACGATGATATTAGTATGGACAGAAAAGTTTAAATTGGGCGTAAAGAGAACTCCAAGGTCCCTTACAGTTATAACACGAGTTAAAATGTGCCGTAAAATAAAATAGTTATGAGAAGAAGGAGAACGTTTTTTGAAAATATCATTGTGTGACATTTTGTCGGGTTAAGATTCAAACTGTTCTTTTCACAACACAAGGCAAAGTGGTTAATATCCTCTGACAATAGAGTTCGATCATTTGAAGATGATATATTTTTATAATTATTCATATCATCTGCAAAGATAAGAATTTCGCTATTGCGTACACAAAGAGGAGTATCATTAATAGCCAATGTAAAGAGTAATGTTGCAAATTGGCTTCCCTGTGGAACACCTGATTTGGTAATAAAGGGTCTTGAGTAAGAATTTCTGAATTTGACTTGATATAACCTATCACTAAAATACGAGGTTATCCACTTGATGAAAGATGGAGGAAACCCGTATGAATTAAGTTTAAACTTGATAATCTCGTGTATACACAATCAACTTCCTGACCAATTTCTAGGGAGTTTAAATATTTATTCAAAAAGACAACTAGATTAGTAACAGTAGAACGTTTCTTTATAAAACCATGCTGTTGGTTGAAGAAAATATTTTTACATATGAATGTCAAACTATCACATACAACTTGTTCGAACAACTTCGGAATGCAAGAAAGTTTAGAAATTGGTCTATAGTTGAAAATATTGGTTTTATCTCCCTTTTTAAATACTGGGGTTATAAATACATTCTTACAAACTGAAGGAAATTTTCGTAATATTACTTAGAGGAAGACCTAAAATGGACCTAAATTTTGTTAATACAGCAGGTGGTATTCCATCAGGTCCTCTTTTAAATGTGACAAAAAGCTCAACATTTTTTCACGCTCTATTGTAATATTGTTAAATGATACTTGAGGATAATTTCGTAAAAAATGAAAATAGTTTTCGTCAACAAATACGAACCAGATATCAAACACATTTGCTTGTTTGCGAAAATTGTGAAGTTCCTATTCTTTTCAAATCATGTGAGACAACTCGTCTCTCTATTATACTGTATAAGTGTCAACCCACAAAACATTTCAAAAATGAAAACAAATTTTGATGGCAAACGAGGAATTCAATTATTTAAAAAAGAGTTCAAGAAAAGTTAATAATCATTCTGAAAAGTTAATCACCTCCGGGGCTGCTGGAATTTGGTTTAACTTTTCAAAAAAAACAACATTTTTTTAATTTAATCTGCAAACTCACATGTGTACTCGTACTCGTAAGTCAAAACAATTATGATGACAATTTCACTTAATTTCATATGTAGGTACTCGTACGTATGAGTATGTAGGTACACATAACCTGAGGCTTACAAATTCCTTATTCTTATTTGTTTTCTTCGTCGTTGGTTACTCTTTAAAGAGCAGACATTTTCTTTTTAATTAATTGGTCTAAATATAAATTACTTCGTAACAAACATGAAAAATTAATTTAAGTCTGAATAACCAATCATTTAATCAGACAGCTAGTTAAAACTTTTCCAACATTTATGCCAAATATAAGAATATGCGTTCATCGATTGTGTCTATCTTATTTTTTGAGAACACGACATTGTGGCGGCAAAAATGTTATCAAACCTCGGATATCTCGTCTTTATTGTTTTGAAAATTGCAAAACTCATTCATTTGAGAATAAACGCCTAGGCGTATGCAACCCCCAGAGTTTCAATAGAAACTTCCAAGAAGGTTAATGGCCCTCGAACTGCACAATCCCCTCTAGAGTCCCACACATACATACATTATATACAAAATCTTAAGAAGAAAACTGAAGAAAAGCTTCGTGTGAAAAAGCAATGAAACCCCAAACACAAATCATATTCTTATTCATTTTTCCCCGGTTGAGGTTCGAGGATAGATTCGTGACTTTTAGCCGATTTATATCCTACCCTTGTGCTGCTCCTACCAAACATCATGATGATGGGCTTTCACAATTTTTTTTTTTTTGAAATTCCTGTCTATAAAATATTATTTTTTGTTCCTTCTGTTTTATTTTTTCTTCATCGTAGATGTTGCTATAGAAATCTTTTTATTATGACTCGTGTGTCATGTCGTGCGCCGCGCCGCCATGGAAAATTTGTATTCCCTTAGCCATGCAAGGTTAGAATAGGGGCTTTTTCTAGTTAAAGGGTGTGATTTTTAATTATGTTCTATGACTTTATTTAACATTTATTTAAAACAATATTTTCAAAAAAAAAAAAATCATAGCTCTGTTGGAAGTGACGAATGAAAGAAGTGGGTAATGACATACAGGGCTGTGGAAAAATTGTCTTCCATTGCCAATATCTACATATACATTATACTCGATGATATTACCCACATGTATTTTGTCGAACATGGAACGAGTCAGGCATAACTTACTGATGAATGTCAATATAGCAAGTAATCCTATTATATAAGACGTTTTGTCCTTGGTTCTGTTGGAAATGATATTAATATAAATGTGACAAAAAAGATCTCATTAAATTTTGAAAACCGCAGAGACAAGGACATTATTACAACAATCAACCACTGAGCCAATTTTTAATATAATTTAATAGGACCTAATACTTGATATAGCTAAAAGCTTTTTGTCGCTGTATATAATACCATGAATCAAAGAAATCAAGATTACGACAATTCTTTTTTTGTCTTATTTTATTGACGGCACCAGAGACCAAAAATCTGGAAATTGTTGTTGTTTGTCCGGTGTGGATTAATGGATTTTGGTCTCTGGTGCCGTCAATAAAATAAGACAAAAAAACAAGTGTCGCAATCCTGTTTTATTTGATTCATGGGCTAATACTAAACGGTGATTTTTTAAGAGCTTGGTTTTTGAAAATTCAAAAAAACAGAAACTTGTAAAAAGTGAATGAAATTTTTATTTGGATCGATAAATCAATTTCTGCCATTTACTTTTTAATTTCACTTAAATGTTGCCCGCGGCTACGCTTCAGGTGGTCCATTCTGAAGGTCCAATTTTGGCAAACTTTTTCACACATTTCGGCCGGAATCTCACCAATGACGCGTTCAATGTTGACTTCCAAGGCAGCAATCGTGTTTGGCTTGTCCCCATAGACAATAGACTTAACATAGCCCCACAAAAAATAGTCTAACGGGGTCAAATCACATGATCTTGGTGGCCAATTGACTGCGCCAAAACGTGAGATCAACTGCTCACCAAATTCGCCTCTCAATTGATGCATGGTTTCGCGTGCAGTGTGGAATGTGGCACCGTCCTGTTGGAACCACATGTCGACCGAGTTCAATTTTTGCATTTTCGGCAAAAAAAAATCTGTTATCATCGAACGGTACCTTTCTCCATTGACCGTAACCCTGCGGCCTTCATCGTCCTTGAAGAAGTACGGCCCAATGATGCCGCCTGCCCATAAACCGCACAAAACAGTGCATTTTTCGGGATGCATTGGTAGCTGCTGAATTACCTCTGGCTGCTCTTCACTCCAAATACGGCAATTCTGCTTATTCACGTATCCATTTAGCCAAAAATGAGCCTCGTCGCTGAAACGGACGTAGCTTGCGAAACACATTTTTCACAGAGCACGAATTTTAATAATAAATTTCAATAATTTGCAAACGCTGTTCAGGCGTAAGTCTATTCATGATGAAATGGCAAACAATACTGAATCGAAATGTCAAATGTTCGTGGAATTTGTCATGTGTGATCTGTCAAAAATATAAACGTCAAAAACCAAGTAGCAAAAAAATCACCCGTTATGTTGCCACCAAAGCGAAATCTAAGATTTCAGCAGGATCCACGATTCCACGATCTCGTCTCTCAAAAGCACAAGTAACAACCATTTTTGTTGTCAAATAAAAATTCATACTCCCTCTTTTTATCTCCTTATCGTTACACGCGGTCTCCATTAGCGATAAATTTAAATATATTGGCGCAAAATTTTAGTCGATTTAGTAATATGTTAAATCGTTTTTAGTATGATTTTGCTAATTTTAAAGCAGTTTAGTATCGTACTATTTTCTTAACATTTTATTAAAGTTAAAATCACAAAATGGGTACTTTATTTTTTTAGTATCACACTAAATCCATATGCAACTTTGACATTTACAAACGTCAAAAAGTTATGTTCGCTTACTGTTTGCAATATTTTAGGCGTGTTTAGTTGTAGTTTATTAAGAAAATAGATTTAGTATGGTGCTTGTTACAAAGTGTTTAGAATTAGGAAAATATTAGTAAAGTGCTTTAGTATTAACAATCTGTTAAGTAGTATCATGCTAAGCCCTTAACATCAGGCTTTTTAAATTTTTGCGCCATTGTTCATAAAGTTTTCAAAATAAGTGACGTACAATTCCATCGCGCTAACGAGAAGGAAGTCACAAATTATCCTTCGGCAGTCATTCCTAGTCTGCTTCTTAAACAAGACATTCAAACTCCAAGAGAAAACAATGCTGATGTGGATTAAATTAATACTTACCATAAAAGTATAGTTTATGTCCCAGGGTTGACAGATAATTTTAAAAAAGCCATCACCAAATGTCAAACTGATGTTCGCTTTGCCTTTAAATCAAATAAAACACAGCCAATTCTTCACAAAACTTAAAACTAAACGAGATAATGAAAAACAAACGGATGTCATCTATAAAATAAATTGCAATGGAAAAGCCAATGAATCTTGCAACCTTTGCTATATTGAAACAATGAAGCAATTTCTTCGACAACGTATTTCAAACCACAGATCAGATATTAAAAAAAGGAATCCGGAGAAGACAGCCCTGGCGAGTCATATTATTGAAAGCGGACATTCTCCAGATTTGATTTTGAAGGTGTAGATCGAGAAACATGTTTCAAAATGATATACATTAGAAAACAAGACACACAAAGCATTTCCGCCGTTTATTGTTCCTTCTGTCATCTTACTTATCCGGCTCCCGATACATGGATGGTCGCTGCCTGACATATTGCGGTCTTCCATTGGTTGCGCTCCCTCGCACGCTCCCTCCAGTCGTCGAGACTGGAAATCGAATTTACACTAAAGTGTCGTTCGTGGAATTGATGTTTGTTCCGAGGTAGGTAAACTCCTTGACTACCTCGAAATTACTGCTACCAACAGTGACGTTTTGTCCTAGGCGATGGACAGATGAGGTTTTGTTTGTTGATAGCATATACTTGGTTTTGTCCTCATTCACTTCAAGACCAACGCATTTCGCCTGTTCATCAATAGCTGTGAATTCTTCAAGTACAGCTTGCTTAGAGCGGCCTATGATATCGATGTCGTCCGCATAACCAAGCAGTTGGGAAGACCTGTTAAAGATAGTGCCTTCCAGGTTAACACCACTCCTGCGTACTATCTGCTCTATGAAAATATAGCTGCGATTTCGGTCTTCATTTGCGAAACTGAAAGCATGCCCTAAAGCTTGCTCTAGATTCATCGCTAATGGAGACCGAATGCATGTTAAAGTGAATGATCATAATTTGCACATATAAAGCTTATGGTCAAAAGTATGGTGAATTTTAAAATGGACTCGTTCATTATGAATGGCCCGCATCGGTAATTTGATTTCATTGTGATTTAAACGGAATTACGTATTTCAAAATTCCAAGACTATATGATGAAATGCGAAGATTTGGACTGAAATCTACGAAATCCGAGATTTTGCTTCTTCGGTGGGAACATATCTAGTATAAGATATGCTCTTCGGAACCAGGGTCTTATACTACAGAAGCAACAAGACCTTAGTGTATTTGAGGTTATTTTATTCACAATTCTGTTTATTTAAGTTCTTACAATTTTAATACAAAAAGCGCCCACTATCCAACTAAGTTGCCTTGGCTTTAAAAAAAGTCAACATAAATCGCGTTGTCATTAAATGCTGATTTCCCTTTATATATATTTCGGTTCGCTGTGAGTGTGAATTATAAAATTGTGGAAAAACTCCCAACACTATTCACCACTATACTTCATCAGTGGTGGCTTCTAATGGTAGGATGAGGTATTGAGGGGTATTATTATTTATATGTATGTATGCTTAATAACTGGTGATGGAGGTAGGAGGGGCGTAATGTATCACAATTTAATATTTTTCGTTAAACTTTGTTCTGTTTTGTGTTAATAATGTAATAATAAGCCAGAAAATAATTAAATATTTAAAAATCGTCCATATTCTTAATATTGGACACACTGCTTCTTCAGTCATCCAGACTAAGTCCCTTGGATCCGCGGTAGATTGGTGCTTAAATCGGAAGATCGTTCTTGTCGGTTCGACCATAGGAGCTGGGATTCTAAAACTGTCCTGGTTATATCATTGTCTCGATGTGGCCTAACCAATATGTAATCGACGTATTTTAATCTTCTGAACACATCCCCATATTAATTGTAGAGGTCATGGAGCTCACAGTCAGTCTGTAATTCCATTCATTTTCCTCGCAAAGACACCTCAGGAGTGTGATATTTGTTTTGGTAATTCAGCACCGATTATCGAGGATAATTCTTCGTCAGATCTTTGCTAATCATTCGGGAAATTACATGGTATTCAACGCAACGTATTCAACATCGAATCATTTAAGACCTTGAGTCTGATGCACTTTAACCAGCGCAGTCGATATTCCGGCATCATTTTGTTTGTTTAACATTTTTTCATCAGAAAATACCAAATTCTTCTAGTTACCGGCTGCGTGTAAAGCTTTCAGTGTTTTTGTTCTTTAAAGTCAAATTTCTTTTGTTTGAGTGTACGATGTATATATTTATAAGTATAAACTTTCGTATGCTTGTAAACAATTGGATAGATTGTCAATATAGGTAACATTATAAGCCATTTAATCCTGTTATCAGTTTTCTGCCAATACAAATTCATGTAGAAAACACAGTAAAATACTGTATGTACTTGTACTGTTCTTCCCCACAATACAATTGTGGGTGGCAATGACGCAGTGGATAAAGTGCTTGATTGCTATTTAGACATGTGGCTTCGAACTGCACGCTAGGCGCATTCTTTTCTATACCTCCAATTTTAGTTGGATGCCGCCCATTGGTGAAAATGAGATAGCCAAATCCACGTGCCAACAAAAAATTCTTTCCCATCATTCACTTTCTTCTAACTAGTGCCGTGCAATTCAGGTTGCATTTAAAATACCTTATGTCTTACAGGCATATAGTTAAATTTAAAAAAAGAAAAACACAAATATTACAAATTTGAATTTTTATTTAATTTGATGATTCTTCTTGTAATTTTGTATATTGTTGTTTTACTATCATTTTATTGTTTATATTTTAAATCTTAACTAGATACTAGAAGAACAATATACAAGTACAGGTACATAAAATGTATTGTTCGTTGAATAAGAACAAGTGTAGCCTCGTTTTAAATGAATTTGACTGCCAAAATGTACTGCTAAAATTGGTAAATAGTAGTAGGTACGAATCAAAATCTACGTAGATAATTCCTGCATAACCTCCTCAAAATTGAATTTGTCAATTTGTGTCGCTCGTACTCTTCAATTAAAAAATCAGTACCTAAATTTCATGCATTTCCACGTAGGAAAATATTGGTACTCTATACCATTATACTGGCAACAATCAGTTGGTTAATTCTTCATTGTGTACTGTAATTTTTTGGGAAATGGCACAATATTTAATTTACACTGCTGTGACAATATTATGGTGCAATTAAACGTCATATTTTGGTTAATTTACACAATTAATGACTCAATGCATAGAAAATGAAATAAATAATTTAATGTAAGGCAAACGCCAAACCAAACAAAAATAAAAGACAAGTATTTTAGAGTGGAAAAAATTGAAAAAAAAAACACTTTAACAATTTATTCTTTCCATGGCTACGGTTCTTTCCGAAAACGAAAGCTTTTCTTTCGTTAAAATTATTCTCTCTTTCTAACTCTTTAGACACCAGAGCTTCAAGCTCTCGGCGTTCGATACAAGCGCTATTTATACAAATTTGATTTAATTTATTTTATATTAAATCATGTAATATGTAAAATATATGATTCGAATCGAAAAATCTCTGTTTCTATTTTGCGTTCTGCAATACGCTGTTCCATGACGAAATTTAAAAAGTCTCCACTTACTTTTCGCAGACAATTTACTAACCAGATCAATTAATTGTGTGCGGAAAATTACATTTCAGTTTTAGTCGTGTGTTTGTTGTTTCTTTTATTAAAGCTTGTTTGTTTATGCTACGGTTTGTTTTTTTTTTCTTGAAAATTTTCGTTTCCCATCAGCTGCGTACTATGCTTAACGCAATGACAAGTGGGTTGAAAATTGGAGGTTATCGACCTAACCCACTTTGATGGTTGACACTTTTGGCATTTGTCATATTTGACAGATGTCGTTGGTGTTGGTGGTATCTTTGGAGCTTGCGCTCGCGTCTAATTTGACATATGAATTTAAATCTTCGAAACTAATATATTTTGCAAAACCCTCAGTTAGTAAATAAGAGAAAGACTAAGGCCTGTTTGCTGATACGAATCATAAATATTTATGTTCAACTTAAAACGCTAGCGGCATCATTAAAGGCGGCTTTACATGGATCTGCATCTGCAGACTTGAAGAAAAGTAGAGCGGGCCAATAATATAAAACAAACATAAAAGTAAGACATGGTACACACTAATAACTTACTCGAACTCTGCTATAACTTTCTTGACACATCTCACAATCACATGTTCTTAGCGTTCAGGTATGTAGTTTTAAAAAGAAAATTTTCGCTATTTTCGTTGCTTTTAAGCAAACTGAGGTGAAATGGTAAAAAAAAACTTGAAAATTCGTTATCTGAACGGAACAAATTATGGGGCAGATGAAAATGCTATAATGAAGATGAACATGTTCATCTTCACTATAATCTGCAATCTTCAGGTTCGCACTTCCTATAATCTTCATACATGAAGATGATCTCCATTTTGGTTTTCGCTCTCTATCGCACAAGTATGAATTTTTTATTTTGTTTCCTCTTTTTTGCCAGATGTCAATGCAGATGAAGATGAAGATGCATGTAAAGCCTCCTTAAGGGCTACTTATTCCTCTGTGTAAACTCTCACATAACTGCTTAAGTAGAACTTAAATGCTTAAGCTGTGTATTAGCAACGGGCCTAAAAGAAACAACAAATTAAAAATCCATAATTTTTGGACAACATAATGAATAAACGTAAACTCAATGGAAATGACAATTTCTTACTACCCAAATTTTTACTCAACACTGTACATGTACACAATGGACATAAAACATTTTGCAAATATATTTTTTTTTTCAAATAAGGTTTGTAACATTTAAATGAGGGTGGAATTCAGGTGATGCAAGAGAAAACTAAGCAGCATTTAGAGGGTTTCAATTTAAACGAGTAAAGCAAGTCGCATGGACGATATACATATGTTCTATACTCAATGGAACGTACTCGTATGTATGTATATGATGAAAGGGAGAAGCCTTTCTGGGTTGTTACGAAAACAAAAATAACAGTATACCTATAGCTGCTACGATGATGGGGATCGATTAAGGAATAAAATGAATGTTTAACGCATCAGTTGAGTAATCGACTGTTTCCGTTTTCCCTTATTGCGTGCAAGTGTTTTCTGTTTCGTTTTACTTTATTTTTTTTTCGCCGCAAAAATGTAAAATTAAAAAAAAATCGAACAGTCTGAAGTAGGTTGAGGTGTATTGGTAAGTTTTTGCATGTTTTTGTTACAAAATTTGCATAAATTAAGAGCGTGTTCGCATATTTCCATACAATGTTATACACGAGTATTAATTCAAATGAAAATGATATCTTCAAAATGATTGACAAGGAAATTAAAATCTTTTATAAAAAACGAGGTATTTTTTCAACAATAGGGGAGGTTGGAAATTATATTCAATAAGATAATACGGACCGTTCTTTAAATGGGTTACCTATGTTCCACTAACTTGTTTGATTACATAAAAGAGCCGTTGCTATAGGGTGTGGCGGCAGAGCAGGCTGAGGTATTTGCATTTCGAAGAGTAGATATTGTACCTACCTACATACAACAGCAGTCCCAGGTTCTGCCTTACAGACACGGAAGTATTCCACTGTGTGCTAATTTTCAAAATTATTCATTAACCAGCCTCATGGTCCTGGTTGGTAATTAACAGATTGAAAAAAAAAAAAACGGAAGCAGTCGTTAGGACTGCCGATAGAAGTGAAAACATTAAATTATGAAATAACAGCAATTTTGCATATTAAAATTACTTGTAATATCAAAAATTTAAATGTACTTCATCTCTACATCCCTTACACTTAATCTGATTTTGTAATTTTCTTTTTTTTTTCAACTTCCCCCATTGATGCTTGTGCTTGTATCGAACAACAAAAAAAATATCTAAAAATGCAATATACAATTATAACAAAATAATACAAAGCAACAAAAATAAACAAATAAATATTACATAATAACTAATTTTCGGACAGAAATATTAACACAATTATTAGAGATATTTTAACCACGCGAATTGTTGCAAGCATCGATTCTTTTGAGGTAATTTTCGACCACTTTATGGGACATATTGGGCGGTATCTCAGCCATAACTTGACGAATGTTGGTTTTCAATTGCTCAAGAGTTAAAAGTTTATCTGCATAAACACGATCTTTCGCGTAGCTCCACAAAAAAAGTCCAGCGGTGTCAAATCGCATTATCTTGGTGGCCAGTTGATATCGCCACGACGAGAAATTACGCGGCCAGGAAATGTCTATTGCAATAAAGCCATATTCGCTCGAGTTGTGTTGCATGTGGCACCGTCTTGTTGAAACCACATATTCTCCAAGTTGTATTCTTCAATAGCAGGTAAAGAAAAGTCGGTTATCATATGACCATAACTCACCGAATTGACGGTGACAATCGTTCCATCGTCGTTTTCGAAGAAGTAAGGTCCAATCATACCTCGGGACCAAAGAGCGCCCCAAACAGTTACTTTTTGGGGATGTAATGGCCTCTCTTCAATTACTTGAGGATTCTCAGAACCCGAAATACGGCAATTTTGCTTATTAACATACCCACCGAGTGAGAAATATGCCTGTTGTTCAAGCACCCATTCGACCTATCTATCTACGAGCTGGCTACAGTTGTTGTGTTAGCTAGGCTTTATATGGATGTAGGTGTAGATACAAATTCAAAATACGCCAAAATGTGCCGTAAGAGTCCTAATTCCTGAGAACGACGAGGAATCAACACGTTCGGGTCTTCGGCAACACTTTCACTTACAGTAGCGATATTTTCAGTGGTACGAGCGAAACTATGATGCACAGGCCTTACAATATCTGTAACCAATCCAGTCTCTTCAAATTTCTTCACAATTTTGACAATTGCTTGCGTAGTTGGACGATTATATAAACCATAATCTCTTTTAAAGCACGATATGTGGCTGTGGCAGAATCACCGTTTTTGTAGTAGGTTTTAACAATTTTTATGCGTTGTGCGATAGTTAGGTGATCCATTTTCGTAAATGCCAGACTTTCAAGTGGAAAAAAAATTGGTTTAACAACATAGTTTGACAGATGGATAACCCTTTATAACTTCAACCAATTCACTTGGCCATTCTACTGCGCACCTCTCTTCAAATTTCTTTCCTCATCTCATTAGTTTTGAAAGATAGGTACACATACACACATTCACTTTCCAGAGATGCACTTAATTTACATGAGATATGATCGTGACTTATTTTGCAGTTTTCAAAATAGTTTTACATCTCTGGCTATGGCGTACAATACTCATTATTTCCTGCTCACCATTTTTGTTCTCTTGAATCCTCTCTCTGCGCGACCAACGCGACGTTGACCAAGTAATTTGGTTCAAGCTATATTTGTATATTTTCTATGTTTTATCTTAATTTTGCTGTTTATTTTCTCATTGTTTAAAATAGATCACAGTAGGTAGTGGAAGAAGCATCGACCTCTTCTCAATTAAACCATACTTATATAAATGTTTTGAATGACTTAACATCGATAAATTTACTCCATATAGGTATCGATGTTTTGAATGATAGATCTGTGTTTTCTTTTTTAACATCGATATTTCATAAGCACATCTTTAGCATGTCGATTTTATCATCTTATGAATCTATAGGGGTATTCACGTTCCGATGTATCTGGTCTTGTATCATTGTAAAAGTTTAAAAGTGTAGCATTTTTTGCACTACAACTACAAAATATACTGAATGTCAAAGTCTTACACTCTTACACTTTTACAATACCCGAACCCTATTGTAACAGAAAAATAGAAGAGTGTAAGATTTTTTTAACACAAGCTAAGCCTTCTTCAGAACAAATGTGAAAGAGATTTTGACATTTGCTTCAATGTTGCTACAAATTAGTAAAGGTGTGTTCACAGTCTGTTGTAAAAAAATAAAATTTTACAATTTTACAAGACTTGGTACACCAGATCGTGAATACCCCTTATACTTTAAATGATATTAAATGATTCAAAATATTTTTTTTTAACAGAAGGTTAAGTTGATTTATAATTCGTTAATATATATGTAGTTATTTTAACAGTAATCGGTGGTTACAAATATGTAATAGTTATGAAATCTTTTTGTATTTTTTGATGAAGTGTAATTTGAAATGCTAAATATTGTATAGTTTGTTTGGTATTTAATTTCTTAACAACCTGTAACGAAGACATATACTACCCGAAACGTCATCAATTTCTTAAAAATGTTCTCCAAAAAAAGGCTCTTACAATATCTTAATTTTAAAACGTCCATCTAAAAGTCTTATATGTTTTATCCAAAGACAGGAAAGGAAATAGAAGCGTAGTTCAGACTATTCAATCTTTTAAAAAATGCTTTCTGCAAATTGAAATAAAAGTGTTTTAAGCTATAAATTGACTCGTTCTTAAAATAAAATGGACGACTGGATCGCACGAACTTGCTCTTATGTTCGATCACATCGTATGCAAAAGATTTCTATTAAAAATCTAAAAATGTTTTTAAAGTCGGTTTTTACTTATTTGTTTATATATACAAAATTTCTTCAATTTTTTGCTATAAAAATTAGTATGAGAATCTTAAATATTTAATAATATATATAAAATGATTAAATCGGCTTAATCAAAGAAAAAATAATTCAAAATTCTGAAATGAATACTTAAACTAATTTGATCTCAAAAAAAAGTACGCCATTTTATTTCTTGTATAAATTTGAATTTATGAGAAAAAAATTTTAAAAATCTGTGAAGCGGTTTTTGAGAAAAGAGTTTTTAAAAAACTTTTTGAAAAAAAATTCAAAAACGCCAATTTATAGGTATTCAGCAAATACATATAACTAAAAGCAGTTTTCAAAATATAAATTATAACAATTTTTTTCTTAAAAAGCCTATATATCTGCGAAATTTCGAAAGAATCGGTTAAGCCATTTATGAGATAGTCGAAATAAAAAAAAACGGTCCTATGGAAAGTACCGATTTTAGAAATTTTTAAAAATTTTTTTCAACCATGTGATCGGTCGTACCTAAAAAGCTGCACTGATTTTTTTTAATCAAAATCGTTTCCGAGCCATTTCCGAAAAAACAAGGCTTCAACGTAACGGTTATATGGTAGGTACCGTTATTTTTTTAGCTAAAAAAAATTCAATTTCCCCTCTGTACAATAACTAAAAAGCTCTACATACCAAGTTTGAAGCATCGGCCCACCCGATGGGCTGTGGGTGTCTATACATACATACAGACAGACATAGTGACGGACAGAATTTTTAGACCATCTTTCTTCGTCTTCGCTATCATCGTATTGTCATGTTTGATTGTTATCTCAAAACTTTTTTTTTCGACGAATGCATAACTTGCCTTATAACGGGTGATTTTTTTGCTACTTGGTTTTTGACGTTTATATTTTTGACAGATCACACATGACAAATTCCACGAACATTTGACATTTCGATTCAGTATTGTTTGCCATTTCATCATGAATAGACTTACGCCTGAACAACGTTTGCAAATTATTGAAATTTATTATCAAAATTCGTGCTCTGTGAAAAATGTGTTTGCCATACTGCACGCGAAACCATGCATCAATTGAGAGGCGAATTTGGTGAGCAGTTGATCTCACGTTTTGGCGCAGTCAATTGGCTACCAAGATCATGTGATTTGACCCCGTTAGACTATTTTTTGTGGGGCTATGTTAAGTCTATTGTCTATGGGGACAAGCCAAACACGATTGCTGCCTTGGAAGCCAACATTGAACGCGTCATTGGTGAGATTCTGGCCGAAATGTGTGAAAAAGTTTGCCAAAATTGGACCACCACCTGAAGCGTAGCCGCGGGCAACATTTAAGTGAAATTATTTTTAAAAAGTAAATGGCAGAAATTGATTTATCGATCCAAATAAAAATTTCATTCACTTTTTACAAGTTTCTGTGTTTTTATGAATTTTCAAAAACCAAGCTCTTAAAAAATCACCGTTTAGTACCTATAATCGCAAGTATAAATGAGTCAAATCTAAAGAAGATGAGTCCCTTTCGACTCAAATAAGTCCGACTGGAATGTGTATAACATATTCGAGGAATATTTCAGTTGCGTTCTGATCGTGTTCGAGTACAGACGTTAATATGTCTATACGTAGCTCTCAGTTTTGGCTATCATTTATTGAGCTCTATAGAGATTTGCCTTAGTCTTGTCTCGTTAATCGGAAATAAACGACTAATGAGTGCGGATTGGTGTTGCGTGTGTGAATGCATATTTTGTGTCGTGACACTGGTGTCGACACGAGAGTCATGTGAATGGGCTGCTTTACAGCTCATCACCTTCCACAGCCACAGGTTATAATGCGATGACACATAAAACAGACTATATAATAATATAGTTCAATAAGTCCCCATTAAATAAGTTATTATTGCGTTATTTACTTTAATAATAAATATATATGTAAAATTTCAATTATAAAACCTCATTATTTATGCATTTTACAATTTCTTCCTAATACCTAAATGTGGTATAAATTATGAAACAAAATTTTGAATTTCGCACTTTGATTGAAATTCAATTTTCTAATATTTGGTATTGTTTGAGGTTTTATGATGACAAATAAATTATTTATTAAAGTCAATTACGACTGTGAAAACGCTGTATATTTATGAACAAGTCCTTTCATTAGGTAGGGCTAAAATATCCTGTTTTTTTTAAATATAAACCTGTTATTATATTTAAATTATTTATTAAAATAGATAGAACAATCCCATCGAGCATCAACTCTTTATTGTCTATTCTGGGTATGAATGTTCCCATGGCAATAAATTGAATTGAGTTCGAAAACAAATAAAATAAATTATATCCAGGGGAAATTTTAAATCAAACACGCAACCCATGAGTAATAATAATGAGAGATATGCTTTTTATTGACTCAAAACAAATACTGCATTATGCTTTACGTATGTATATTTATATGAATAATTGTGTATGTTAAGGGAAAAATGAGGAGTTTCACCAGCCAGTTTTCAATAATAGTTATTTGAAAGGTTTTATTGAAAATACAAATTCTATGAAATATCCTAGGATTAAAATGCTTCTCGCTTGTGTATCAACAATTGATGTTGTGGCCGCAGTTCATGTTCGGCCTAGATGTGGGTGAAAAGCTTATACAAATATAAAGGAGTATTATTGCTGAATTGTTATCATTATTCATACTAACATGAACTTTGCATTGAATTTTGGGAAATTGTATTTACAATTCTAGTTTATAAGTCAAGTCAAACAAAGAAAAAACATGGAAAATATAAATATTATTGAGAGGCATTTTGTGATCTCCAATACTTTTTAATAAATGAAACTTCACCTCATCTTTCGAACAAGATAATCTAATAATCGTGATAGGCAGACAAACAAAACCTCACCAACCTCCCTCAAAATTCTCTCAATAAACTAACAACATGGGTGTACAAATGTAGTCAGGATGTAAGTCCGTCCAAAACAGAACTTGTTCACTAAGAAATACAAAACTCCCCAACTTAAACTCCCATATATAAATGGTACGCCACTGACTTTCTGAGATGAAGCCAAGTATCTAAGCCTCATACTATAGACTAAAAGCTACACTGGAAATCCAACCAAACAAAAAAGAGTTGAAGAAAAGCAACAGTAGCACTCTTCTCTCGCAAAACAATTACTCACTGGGTTTACACAACGATGACCAGACCGATACTAACTTATGGGGTACCTAGCAGGTTGTCTGCATTGGACAAAGACTCATATTGTGACGAGTTAAAAAAGTCCAAAAGTTGACATATTAATTAATCTTACACCCCTCGATATTTTCAACAGCAATTCGTCTCAAATCCATCTCTCAATGGAACAATAACTCAATAAGTCATTCTAATATCCTAACTGCATTCGGATTAAAATTAGGGCGATCCGACTACACCATACATGAGTTAAACTTTGACAAGAACTTCCAGAGGTTCTTAAATAAATGAATCAGCTCGATTCTTTACTGATGGTTCAAAAACCGCATACATACTTAATCTAAGTCCCTTTTTTCGTCTTCTTGATCATTGTAGCGTTTCTCTTGGGAAGCTGCAAAGCCCATGAACTTGCTAGAAATGCACCCTGTTAATACCAATTCAATCTAACAAAGAGGTCGTTGGTATACCTAATATCGCTACATGTAAACTTATGCTGTTACAAGACGCCATATAACAAACAAACATGAAATAGTCAAACACCACTTACCTGCCTAACTACTAGACAGATCTGGCCAACAATGTATCTCAGACGTTCTAGTCTTTGTTGTGCTTGAGAAGTATACATCTTAGTTCTGTTCTGTTCCGTTATAATTGGAAACCGTCTAATTGACAGACACGCCAAAAGACTTGGCATGTTCTCCACCGACTTTTACAGTAGCTGTATGGATAAGGAGAAGGAGGAGACTATCCCCACCTTTTTTTGCTCATGTCTGGATCTCTCCCAAATCCGTAAAATACTCCTGGAGAGATCCACTACTTACATCGCTTCCTTAGAGGCTAGAAATGGTTTAATTAAAGAAGTATTAGTTATGTTAAACAGAGTCAAACCGAGTTGAACCGGTTTAAATTTTTTTTCAAACCGGGTTATCTTTTACTTGAACCGAAAGATAATTCGGCACGGTTTGTAATAAAGCTGCAAAGCAAGAAAATTGGCTCCAGGTCGGTTTCGGTATACCTAGTCGGTTTTAAGTGTGACATCGACAATCAAACCGAAAAGGGAGAACGTCTTCTCGTTGTTAAACAAATAGTAATAGATCATCGCTGTGTCATTTATTACCAAATGGTAAAATCGTAAATTGCGTGAATTGAAATTTACCCCCAGTTTCACATTGCGAGTTTCAACTCCACTTTTGGTTTAAGCTTTAGATCAACAATTTATTCGGTTTCACAGTGTCGTTTAAACCTTGAACTGGGTTAAGATTGTAGTTTCGAGATTATTCTGCTGTTTAAACTTCAGGTCAGCGTTGTATTGTTTTTTTTTTCAGAAAATATTATAAACAAAACAAAATTGTGTATTGAAAATGTTATCGAGTTGTTATTGTAATTTTGAATATTATTTTAGTACGGTATTACACAGCGCGTGTTTACTCATGCGTGAGTGAAGTACGAAAGAAAAAGAAAGAACGAAGAGATTAAACGGAAATAAATCTATCTGAACACGCGCGGGTAAGTGTTTCCTTGCGTGTTTTTGACGTTTCTCTTTCAATTCTTTCTTTATTTTTCGGATTTGCTTCATTTAATTTTCGCTGCAAATGAATGAACACCAATGGCTGACGAATTCAAATGGAGCAAAGAAAAAACTTCTAAGCTTATTTTAAATTACCAATTGAACCCTATTCTTCATTTTGAAAAGGCTTCGTGTAATAACACGAGCATTACCGAATAGGAGTTCAAAAAAAAATAACCAAGACTTGCGCGTTACAGTGACGCGCTGTGTAATACCTGAATTATTTATTATTCTCGGGAGGACAAGGCAAGAAAAATGCTGCCAACTCTTTTCATAAAATATAGTTAAACGAAGTTAAACTGATAAGAAGATCAGGTTTCACTATGAATTCGGACAATTAAACCAAAAATTAAAGTTCAGTTTAAGGTTCAGTTGATCTTTAATTTAAACTCCCACTGTGAAACTGGGGGTTAGCAATTTTATATACACAAATATTGGCAGAGTGAAATTATTTCTGTGAAAAGAATAAATTTTTAAAATTAAATTTCTACAACTTGAATTGATGATAAATAAACCTTATTAAAGCTGTTTATACTATAAATTGTTTAATAAATGTTTTCGTTTGCAATTTTGCATCTGTCAACTGTCAACTGTCAACTCGCGCAAGTCTTAGTTGTTACTTTTTATGTTGACAGATTGGTAAAGTTCTATATTGAAGTTTTCCAACCAAACCGAACCGAACCAAATACAAAATTATTCAAAAGCAACACATGAAAAGTGTTCACCGATTTAGCTTCAAACCGAGTTAACCAACTTATAGTTTGCATAAATTTCAACTGGGTTTGAAAAATGTATGGTTTGATACATCACTAGTTAATATGAAAACCTCTTCACAATGGCTATAGTCTTAGTGTGTCTGCCGTTTCCTCACAGCCATTTCAACCTAACCCAACTTCAACCTAACCTCCCTTTACAATATTAGTATAGGTGCGTTTTTTTGCAATCCCCGGAGGAATTGGTTGAAAAAAGACGACCAAGGCGCTTAGTGAAATACTTGGCAGCACTCTTAATTTGCAAGATGACATTTGAAGAACAGCTGTAATGCAAGAAAAAAACAAACGTCACTGTTTGCCTCACCCTCATCCTTCTAAAAACCATCGGTTTGATTTGTTTTGTGTAATTTCGATATATTTATTGAATTTAAACTACTTTTCTATTAAAATAACATACAAAGAACCAAGTTTATTATTATTTATACAAGAAAATGTGAATCAAGTAATTTGAAAATTAAAATCAAGTATTTTGGAAATTGTTTTTAGCCGATGTGATTTTCTTTTAATTTTAATTTTCACAAATACATAGAATTCAACTACTTGAAAAATACCCCATTCGTTGGTCGCTGGTGACGTGATATCGGGACGGGACGCTCAGTTCCTTTGTTTTATAGTTCATTCAATTCTTGTTAATTGAACGAATATCATCTTTAGGAAATACTTTTTTATTTAATAATAATTTCACAGTTAAGTTTAATATACATATAATAAAAATAAACGCAAAAATGAAAATCGCTGTAGAAGGTTGTGCTCATAGCGAGGTGGAAAAAATCTACGACACCAGAGGCAATACAAAAGCGGAAAATGTTAAAATTGATTTGGTGTTGTGTTGCGGAATGTATATTAAAAGGTAGGTTAGGTTAGGTTGACATGGTCGTCAGGAAAACAACTGACACACTTATGGCCTTTTCGATTGGCCGTCCAGAACTGTTCTGATCCCCACAAAATGACAGTTGTTATTCTAAACAGAACAGAAAACGATTCTGGATTTCATTTCAGATTCGAAAACGGAATCACTAATACACTAACACAATTAAAATGTCAAAATAATCGGCTTGATTTGTTGTGTAATTTCGTTGTGTTTATTGAATTTAAACTCATTTTCTGGTAAAATAACATAAAAATAAGCAAGTTATAATTATTATTGATACAAGAAAACGTGATTCTAAATTGAAATCAAGTGTTTTGGAGATTATTTTTAGCCGATGTGATTTTCTTTTAATTTAATTTTCACAAATACAGTGATACATATAATTCAGAATCAGTCAAATTGCTTACGGCTGTTTTATTGGGGGGACATGTTCCGGACGGTCAATCGAAAAGGCCATTAGACCAAAAGCTCAACCAAACCAAACAAAATTGAGAATTATTTGACATGTCAAAATGTCAGTTTTGAAGTTTCTATACATTTTATCGATAACTTAGTGAAAAAGTTTTTGGTAGCACAGTTTTTATCCTCTCCAATATCTAAGCCCCGAGAATTCTCTGGGTTTAAGCCATAAACTAATAACGTAAATGAAGTTTTAGTAATTTAATCACTAAAAAAAAGAAAAAGTTAAGCCGTTTTGTGGTCGAACACTTAGTTATCAAATTTTAAATTTATTTTTATTCCTTAAAGACCGCAAAATTCGTAAATAAAAACACTTAACGTTTAATTAAAATTATTTTAATTTATTATTGAATGCATTTCGGTTCACATCTGAGGAACCATCTTCAGCACACGTCAAAAGAGTACTGTTTACAAAAAAGAGAGACAAAGCAAGGGAACAAAAAAATTTTAGCCATAAAAACTACATGTATGTATGTGTTTAAAGAGAGATTACAATTAGACAATTTTTTTAAATATTTAATGCAAAGATTTTTAATATTTTAATTTTAATGTGAAGCTTTTTTCAAACATTTAAACAAAGGTGAATCAATTGCTCCCGGTTCTAAATTCATTAGATTTTCATTCATATAAATAAAAATCGATTCAAATGCATCAAGCTTGGAAGAATTGTTGACAGATTTTAAAAGTCGAAGATTTTCTTCTATGGATAGTTTGTTGTGGGGAAATGCATTCAATAATAAATAAAAATAATTTTAATTAAACGTTAAGTGTTTTTATTTACGAATTTTGCGGTCTTTAAGGAACAAAAATAAATTTAAAATTTGATAACTAATAACGTAAAGACCGGAAAACTCTGCTTTCATTTGACACTTGCCTACAAGCTGAAACACGCACACAAGTAACTTTTCTGTTCCTCTTCCTATAGACACATAGACACCACATCCCTAGTAATTTGTTTTTGTTTTGTTTTTCGATTTCACATTTATTCATGGATAGAGTTTGCAAGGTACAAATACAACAATGTAAACAAATGAGTTTTGGGGGGTGAAACGTACGAAGGTTTCCGATCTTAGTATGGCTTATTTGTGATTATGTGACATGTCAAAATGTCAGTTTTGAAGTTTCTATACATTTTATCGATAACTTAGTGAAAAAGTTCTTGGTAGCACAGTTTTTATCCTCTCCAATATCTAAGCCCCGAGAATTCCCTGGGTTTAAGCTAAGCACCCCCGGGGACTAGTTGTTGTTAAATTTATTATGCAAATTGTTAATCCTACTCAGCGTTTTTTTTTCGTCCAATTTCCCCGGGGCTTAGAAAAAAACACGCCTTATATAAAAAAAATACAAGTTCCTTTATTTTTCCACTCATTAATTTAAAAAGTGTCTCTAAAATTCTCCCTATTTGCTGTATCATCACCCCTTTAAACTTATCTCATTTTCGAAGTTATCTCTCCCGACCCGTAGGGAAAATATGAGGTGTCTTGAATTGGATATTCCTTGTATCTGAACTTAGTTGTTCCACAAAAAATGAAATTGGTTATTTTTTTTGGAATAGGGTCAGTGCTTGGAACTTCATATAGGTGTGTAATTATCACTACCATCACAACTTGAACCAATTGGCCTTATAAAAATGTTTTTTTTTTTTATTATTGATTTTTCGCAAATGGGCTTTAGCTTAAGTTATGTAGGAAGCGAGTGCCGATCCATACCCGTGGTTACTGGTTTGTCCTTTTATTATACAGTATCTCTGATAACAAAATGACCATTTGCTTAATTTGCACGCACTCAAGGGATAACCTTGTACGAGTATACTCTCGAAATATGTACGTTCATGATATTGATATTTATCAAAGATTATCTGCCTAACTTAAATACATTTTCTATCCATATGATATGCGAAAATGAGCTCTGATAGACATCTAGACTAAATTCGGTTAAAATGTTGAATGGGCCTTAAGGTTCACTTAAATAATAGTCTTATCTCAGTTTTTTTTCTATTTGTTTGTTTTACCTGGGGTCTATTTCTCAAATAGCATAATATATTTCATAGAATTTTCTGTTTCTTAAATTTCATTGAAAGTCTGTAATGTATGATATTTGATTTGTTGTATGATGATTGTGTATGAGTTTGACATTTCATTATTATTTGAGTGAGAGGCTATAGCTTCAATCTCAATGCGTTAGGATTTGTAAGCTGAAGGAAATTTTTCCTGGTTTAAATAAATTGCATTTAAAGACACCAACTAGATTTGCAATGTATCAACACTTACATGTTGATACATTTTGTATGATTTTCTCTTAAAATTCTTAAGGGTATTCAATACAAAACGTTGTCATATTTTTCTCTTCAAAATACGATTTGCGGCTAAACCAAGTATATTCGAGATCTAGCACCATCGATATCGATCGACCAATACAAACACCCAATTTTTCAAAATCGACATATTTTTCCCTAGTTGAAATATTTTTTCAAAAGTTCTTAAAAATCAAAAAAGAAAAAGTTGGTAATATTTTTGTATTCCCTCTTTTGTTCCTTTAAATATTCTTAAACTATAACTTGATTACATTCTACGCTGAATTTTCATAATTTTTGAATTTAAAAAAAAATACTTACTTTCGTATACTTCCATTGCGAGCTAATTTTCACTGAAATCTTGATTGGCGAAACTTTTGTTTAAAGCAAAAGAATTTTCAAAGGCTATCGAATACAGGCCATGAAAGCGAGCGCAATAATGAAGAAAATCTCTTATTAAAAAGACGGAGATTTTACCGTAAGAAGTTTGATACAATAAGAAGTTTTTATTTCCTGGAGCGTATTTATACATAATTTCAAAAGATTTTAGCGCCAGATTTAAACTTAAATTATCAATAATTAGTCCCGGAAAATAAGATACTTAGATGCGATAAAGCTGAATTTTCGTAGAGAGCTTCATTTTTACGTCCAAAATATTTCCTAAAAGAACCCTAAATTTGGTGTGGAGGGAAAATTTTAGAGGGGATGAAATGGTGTTAAATTTAATTTTATTTCTGAAACTTTTGTTTTTAAGCCATTTTGAAAAAACATAAAAGTTTTGCGAGTTATTAAACAAAATAAAATAACTTGGGATTTTTAAGATAGTAGCATTTCCTTTCCGGTACCACTCTTAAAATAGAACATTTTTTCTGTTTTTCCAAACATTATTAAAAACAAAAAAATCCTCACTCAAAAACATAAATTTATTAATTTTTTTTTTAATAAGTGCTATACACCCGAATGTTTTCGGCCAAATTTTAGGAGTTGGCCTTATGTCACTTTTGCAAAGCCATGGCCCCAAATAGAATGTTTAACTTGGATTATTAGTTTTTATATAATTATCCCACCTCGGTGGGACATAAGTCCCAACTTTCGTTTGGTGTTGATGGGACAAGACTTCAACATTTTATAAGACATCAATATGGCTATATGACACATTGTGAAACCTTTATTCAAAACATAAAACAGATTTCAAATATAAACATTACATTTTAAAAAGCTCGGCGGGTAAGGGATTACATGCTGCTCACCTGCATCTCCCCTGCTTGGCACAATACAGCAGGGTTGCGAATTTTTGAATAAAAAACTCATTAAGTCATAAGTCTGTAGATGACTTGTGAATTAAAAAAAATATAAGTTATAAGTTAGTTGGTGACTTATGAATAAAAAAAAATAATTCATAAGCTACTAAGTGATCTATGAATTAAAATAAAATGCACGACTGGATCGTACAAACTTGCTCTTGTAGCTAACAACTTTAGTTTTACTCACTGACGCTGTTGGTATATAGCTAGCCTATATAGTTATCCTATGCAGATTTAAAGCCCATGTAGGTAATATTACCTGGATTCTTAGTATAATGAATTGTTGAATGCATGATTCAAGGAATAGTTATAAATAGGTACCTACAAATAAATATTTAAATGGATTATAATTATGTAAAGGAGGGTAATAATGTAAATATGTGTAAGTACATACATGTATATATTGAAAATGAATGTTGTATAGGTGGGAAAAAAATGTTTATTTAAGGTTATTTAAACTGCCAAAACCATCACTTTAGTCGGTTTTTCGAAAAAAAAACCAACAACGCCATTAGATGCCACGGATCAATGAAAATTTAATAAAAAGTATGTGGTTTTGATGAAATCCCGTTTTTTATTTTTCGTTTTTTCAAAACAAAATTCTTTTTTTAATTTTGGTATGCAATTTTTAAGAGACTATTAATATTCATGTGAATTTAAAATTATTTTTTTTGTTTATTTTTAAAATTATTGATTTTTCAAAAAAAAATTAAAAAATTATTTTAATTTAAAAGAAAAAATGTATTCAAAATTTTGATATACAAAAATAATTTAGCTACTTAGATCTTCTCAGATATAAAATTTGACAGAAATCCAATGTACCATTACCGAGAAAGCCAAAAATTAAAAAAAAACGTTATATGAAAGGTACCGTTATTAGACTTTTCCTGTTAGCTTGGTTCATATCAAATGATAGCTATTTCCAAAAAAAAATTTTGTATCAAAATCGTTGGAGCCGTTTTAGAGAAGAATAAGATTTTCCTTCAATGTCATATGGCAGGTACCGTTATTTTTAGGCCTAAAAATAAAATTTCCATTTCCCCTCTGGGGAATGCCAAAATAATCACACATACCAAATTTGAAGGCAATAGTTAAAGCCGTTTATGCTGTAGCTCGTTATACATACAGACGGACAGACTGACAGACAGACATTTTTGGCGATCACTTTTTTAGGCTTCTCTATCATCGTAATGTCATGTTTGATTGTTAGAATTTTTTTTCTTACGAATGCATAACTTGTCTTATAGTACCTACAATCGCAAGTAAAAATTAATTCATAACTTACTAAGTGACTTATGAATTTAAAAAAAATAATTCACAAAGTACTAAGTGACTTATGAATTAAGAATAAATGTAAGTCATGAGCAAGTTAATGACTTATGAATTTAAGAAAAAGAATTCATAAGCTACCAAGTGATTTATGAATTAAAAAAATTAATTCGCAAATTACTCAGTGTAAGACTTTTTGAAAAAAAAAAATTAAATATGACAACCAATAAATATGACAACCAAATAAATAAAATAATGCGAATTATAAGGGACATAAATAAATAAGACACGGTAATTCACTCCGCATTAGTTCAGCCGCCATCCCTGGAGATATATCTGAGACAACAACCAGCTCTAGTCTCAGAACATCGCGCCACACATCTTTCCTATCCTTCTTTCTCTTCTTTCACCGGATGCCCGCGCTGTGTTAAAACATATAAAGGGTATTCATAATCCCTTGAGCGTGTTCAAAGTTATCAAAAAAAAAAAAAAAAAAAAAAAAAAAACGGTTTAGCCGTTCTTGAGTTATTCTGCCCTATCGAGGTAACCGTCGGAGCGTAGTTTTCTCCGCAACGCATCTTCGTCGGAAATTCAATTTCAGTTCGAAGTAGCTGGATGGATATAAACTTCAGGCAGAGATGAGCTACTTAACTGATATATCGAAAATGCGATATATTTTCGATAGTTTTTTTTTTATTAAATAAACACTATAAACGTTTTAAACCATTACAAATTGGCGAGAGAGTGTAATTATTTGTTTATAGAAAGTATTTTTTTTTTCAATTATAACGCCCTAGAGTTTTTAAGAAATGCAATTAGATGCACTGATTTTAAAATCTAAACTATGGAATAAAGTCCCCTCCCTATTTAAACACATGTTTTGTTTGCGTTTGAACTATCAACAAAAGAATAATTTGAAAAAAAAAACTTGAAATTCAATATTATTTATTTAGAAAACAAAAGAACATTTGCAAGAACGAAAACAATATACGCTGACTAGCTGACGCAGCTCTAATTCTATAATTCCCTTCAAGATTGAAGGAAAACTTTCGCCTAAATAAAAATACGTTTGCTTTTGTTTGGAGCAAATTCAACACAAATACAAAACAAATTATCGGTCTGATGGTGTCACTACAAACATTTAAATGATGTGTTATGATGTATTCAAAACTAAAACACAGCCACAACTTCTGGTGTCCTTCGTGTGTAATTTTAGATATGCAATATCGGGATATTCGCTTGGCAGATTTATCATCTGCTGTGAACTTGTTTATTCGTTCTGCCGAAAATCAAAAACTCCACAAGTTAACGAACATAAGGTTTATTTCTTCATTACTTACATTTTAATAAACAATTTCTTTTAAAAGAAAACACTTTCCGCAACGAGAACTTGTCGGAGGACTTCGGATTGTAACTGTCATAAATAAAACCATTAAAAGTACTTCATCGCATACAAATGGCATGCGTTGAATTTCGTCGGACAGAATTTCCGATCAGCCGATCGGATAATTACCTCGAAGCAAAATGTCTCCGATTCGTAGTAAATCGGAGGGAATTCCGCTCCGACGGTTACCTCGATAGCGCAGATTAAAAGTGTAACTAACACGACTTTCTTTTATATATATAGATGTCTTCCTATGAGTGATGTGTTACAGTATATTGCCACCCCACGCCCAACAACAGTATATCAGTAATTAAGTCATTTCAAATTAAATTATAATTTTGAATATCTGATTTAAGCCAGAACTTGAATATCGAACTTAACATATCACTGAAACTCATATAAATAAATTAAAAATATTCTGCATAATAAACAAATAAAAAAATTAACTTAAATAAAATAAAATAACAGAATGCCAAAACAACAAAGAGATGTTGGTTCTTCTCTTAATTTGCAATTTTTTTTTTTAGTTAAAATGAAGAATCTTGATAAATTCTCAAAGCAAAGAAAATAGCTACGGTTTCGAAGCTCCATAACTCAAATTTTTGTTTCCTTGTATAATACTCGTATATATGTATGGCTGAGCAAAAATGTTGTCAACAACGATGACAAAACTGGCTTGTGTGGCCTTGCAGGTATTTAGGTATTAGGTAAGGTAAAGGTAGGTATGCAAAATTTCATGACAGTCATATAAAAAAGATAATATATGTATATGAAGGAATATTCTGAAAATCACATCACATACGTAAATATATATTTTTAAATAAGTGAAATTTTAATGAAACCGCAACTCATGCTAACAGAATTTGATGCTTTGCAAACACTGGATTATAATATCCTCCTAAATCCGAGCCTAGCAAACCCATTTGTGTAATCCCTTAATCTCATAATGACTTTCGCAGCAACTCTTGTTAATATCTCCATAAAAACCATGTCTAGTAAAAAAGATGACAACATGTGTACCTCCACACACCACAAAGTATAACGCGATTTAAATGGCACGTTTCGTCCTTTTACTTTCTTCCTTCGTGTACATAATACTCGTATGTACCGTACATTATTGTGTGCTACGTGTTCAAAATAAAAAATCCAATGTTAATGAATATATAAAACCTTTTATAAAACAAAATTGTAATAGTTGCAGGTCGTGAGACTTAATCAAAAAAAAAAAAAAAAAAAAAAAAAAAATTCTCACAACAGGATATCAAACCCTCCCTTCAAATTAGGGTACCGAAATTACATGCTCTTCTTAGGTATACTTTGATGCCTAGTTTTTTATTTTTGTTGTTGTTTTTTTTTCATTTACCATACCCTTAGTCTATGTTGGTCTTTTAGCCTTTTGTTTATTGGTGCGTATGGCCTACTTTTTGTGCTCGCATGTGTACCTTAATGCATTAAATAGACAAACAAATAAAAAACAGAAAAACCGAAGATATACACAAATCCTTTAGGGGCGGCGGCAATGACAAGCTGCAAAAATATTTTACAAAGAAAAAAAAAAGTGAGAATATTTTAATGTTGTGTATACACTAAATGTAGTAAACAAAAGAGGTTACACGCTGAATGAGGTCAGATTGGGAATTACGCAAAAGGTGTAGATATAACCACCACCCTGTTTAGTATACACTCAGTGTAACAATTGAAATTGAAATAAGAAATCAATGTGATTGTTTTCCATTTAATGCAGAACAGAAGAGAAGAAAAAAATAAATCCGATTGTGGTTTGCATCCCTAATATAGCTATGTTCCAACAACAGAAACTCAGCCAGGCCAATTGGGTATGACTTATGAGGCTAACATCAAACGTTAAACAAGACCGGGTCTAACATAAATTGTGTTTCATGAGGGGCAATGTTTTGATATACATATAATATTTATTCGATATTTATGGAAGTAAAAAATTTGTCTAAGGAATTTAATAATGGAAAGTAGAAAGGTTTCGAAAAAATATTTGCATCAATCAAATATGTTTATAGAATTTTTAGTTCTCTCAAAGTTCAATCCTTGGGAATTGTTGCATTCTGTAATCAATACTCAAAGTACCATTGAAATTTCACAGGTGGCGTTAATAAAAAAAAATTGACACCTTCATTATTTCGTAGCTATGTATCTATATTAAAAATATATATACAGGGTGGCACACGAATCGTGCTACAATAAGAAATTTAAATAACTTTTATTTTAATCGATGTATTTCATTAATTTTTTTTTATTGGATTAAAAATTAAATTTTATTTTAAATAACTAATGGTTTTTAAAGATGATAGACCAAAAATGACCTCCACGCTCATCCACGCATATGCGGCACCTGATCAGAAAATTGTTCATTGCGGCCTGAAGGGTTGAAATTGGGATCGCCTCAATTATTCTCTTAATGCACTGCTTCAATTCAGTCAAATTCCTGGGTTTAGTTTTGTACACTTCCTGCTTGACATAACCCCAAAAAAAGTCAGGTCAGGTGACCTCGGGGGCCAGCGGAAAGTGCAGCTTCGGGATATCAATTTGTTTTGGAATTTTCGTTGGAGCTCCACCATAACTTGTGTGGCTACGTGTGCACTTGCTCCATTTGTTGAAACCAAATCCTTCCGAAAGGGATAGGTCTTCGCCGAAGTTCTGGGTAAAAAAACTTCTTCAACATCTTTAAATAACGGTCCCCATTGACAGTTTGTGTTACACCGTTTTCTTCAAAGTAGTATGGCCCGACAATACACCTCGATGAAACGGCGCACCACACAGTGACTCGTTCTGGGCGCAATTCCGTCTCATGAAGCATTTCTGGATTAGATTCACACCATATACGGCAATTTTGCTTGTTAACATTGCCGTTTAAGTCAATATGGGGCTCATCAGACATGAACAAACAATTTATCAATGTGTTGTCTTCTTCGGCCATTACAATCATTTTTCGGCAAAATTCCAGGCGAACAGGCAAATCCTGAGAAACACTTGGATTTGCTGTATTGCCGATGCAACAGCCACGATTGTATCCTGAACCCTAACATTGGGATCTCGATGATACGGTCTTAAATGTAAATGTATACATATTTATGTATATATAATACATATGTATAATAATGAAAGTGAATGGTGTATAGGTGGGTAAAAATCGTGTTTTAAACTGATAAAAAGTGCTAAAAAGATCACTTCAATCAGTTTCTTGAAAATAAACTATCTGTGTTTATTTTAACTCTGGAGTTTATCTAAGGGTGTTAAATACGAGCGAGAAGAAGTTCGCTGAGTCCGCTAGTATTTTATAAAACACACATTTTCATAATACATTTTGCAACGCACACAACTTTCTGTTTCATATTCCAATACTTAAAGTCAAACCTCACCCAACGATACTACTTTACTTCAATTACAGAAAGATAAATCATATCTGCTCCCCACTTCGCACTATAGTTAAATTCTTTATATCTACTTCACTTTTAGAAATCCCCTTTAAATCCACTTCAATTTAAACAAAAAAAAACTTAAATCTACTTCAAACATAAAATTATTTCAAATATGTTTTACACTCTTTCATGTAAGCCCAGATTCACATTTCAAAAAAAATAAATTGCATCTAACTTCACTTCCAACAAAACAGAATTTTACAATTTTCTGACGTTTATTATTATTTTCCTTTTAATTTTTTTTTTGAAACAAGTAATGCGTTTGGTTTTACCTGCATTCCTGTGTGTCTGTGCTGAAAGTTGGATGTGATTAATAGCCAAATACTCCTTGAAAAGATATTTTGAAGTAGGTAATGAAGAATGTAGATAAAGATTCGTAGGCATAAATATAATTTTTTTTTAAATATTGTTTTGCCCCATTTTTATTTTTTCCAACAAAACCTCTGGTAATCAAGATTTCCCAAAAGAAGTAACAATGAAGTGTCTGTGGTGACTCTAGTAAACATTGTAGAAGAAAATACACATATTTATGCAAGGTTATTCTTATTACTATTTTATCTCATAAATACATAAAACTAATTCGAAATTATATTATTAAAATTATGATTTTGAAATCTACTTTGAATCAAATTCACTTTTTGTGTCAAATCTTTCGCTTTATTTTTTTGATGTGGCAACGCTGATCTGACCTGATAAATTTTGTATGATAGCGCAAATCATACAACAGAATTTTGAGTATCATACATTGTGTGCGTTGGTTGATTTGTAAAACAGGGTCCAGAACTAAATTACTGGGGACAAACATTCGGGAACGGAAGGTTCGTTATTAAAGCTCTACATAAGCTGTTTTTGCTTTAAATAAGAAGTTTGTTTATTCATATATTTCGTGTTACAAATTTTTTATTTTTTTTATCATTCAAAAGATCCGTAAAATATATTTTTCAGCGAATTCTCACTTTTCTTCTCACGGCTCTAAGGAAATCGAATATAAATGAGCTTTATTGAATTTCTTGGAACACAGTTTGTAGTGAATTCGACTCTGCCAGAAAATAAAAATCGATTTACAGAATTGCCCTAGCCCGAATATTATTTGCTTTCATTGTTCTAAAGAGGTGTTCTTCACATATCTTAATCTACTGCTGTCTTTCCGAGTGTATGAAAAATAGCATTTATCCAGACGGTGCGGCGGGCGAGATATAGATCAATTGTGATACGCTGAAGTATTTCTAATAATATAATCTACGAATTCTATGGATGATCATGATCGAGTCATTTAGATGCTTTCGATCTTCAGATCGACATTCTTTTGCTTGAAAGACTCGAGAGCTCTTTAAAATCGTTGAAGAAATAGGTGTCCAAAATGTTTTCCTTATATGACAATGACACAGGAAGTGAGAGGCATCCTCGTGAATGTCTTTGTTGTTGCAACCTCTGCATAGGTTATCATTATTCAGTCCCATTTTATTTGTATGGTATAGCCCAGCAGATTGTGTCGGGCTATTGCGCTAACAAGAGTTCGAAGTGAATTCTTGTTTAATTGGATGGAGTTTCCTGGTTCTAGCACAGGCGCCGAGAAAGGTCCCACCTTTCATTTGTTTTTAAAAGAATCTTCTTTCCAGTGTTCTCTTTAGTAGCATGCATCGAGTAGAATTTTAATCGATTGGTCTATCTGCACTGGTCTCGCCAGCTCAACAGCGCTCGCGTTTTTCAGTACACCACTGCATGATCCCATAATCAGTCGGAGTCTAATATTATGCTGCGTACCAAGAAACCTCAGCTCTTTGCGGCAGTAAGTTACAAGCTTCGATTGATAACTCTTGTATAAATCGCTTTTATATATTTGCCACTACCAAGACCTCAGCTTGGAAGACAGTACTGTGGTCACGCAGGCTAAGGGAACTGGCTAGTTTAAGGGTGTCTGAAAAAAAACTCCACCAACCTCAGTGTCCATCTTTGAGCCATCGGTGTAAATAGCTATTGTCGACTAATCAATATAAGGTTCGTTGATAACGCATAATCTTCTAACAGGGCAACAAGCTTTCAAGGGTTTTTTAAAATCCACATTCGGTGAAATGTAGTCAGTACACACATTGGCTCATATACAGGAAGCTTTGTCTCAGTGTCAAATCTCATTTTGTGTCATTTTTCTTTCTATCACTTAGAAAAGTGAGATTTGAGATGAAGCTTTCTGCATACCAGTCATTGTGGCCTGTAATTTTCTGAAGAGTCTGGGCATGACCGAAGTGACTAGACTTCCAAATACTTACTTGTTTTAGGTGGAAGGAACTCTTGCCGGTCCTTAAGAAGGACGACATTTTTTTCAACTTCTAACTACCGCCGAATTGCACTAATATTCCTTCTTTTCAAAGTTATAGAAAGAATATCTTCAAAAAATGAAAGCTCCTTAATGGCATACAGTATAGCTGTATACATTGAGTGTTGATCTGATGATGATACAGTGGGACCAACCTGTACAATGTTTCAGAGAAAGTATGATCATTGCACTTGATATTATAAAGGTACTTAATAGACTTTGGCACCAAGTTCCCTTACCGAAAATCCGTGCATTTACTACATATCGATGAATTTCTACTTCGTGGGATTAAAAAGTACCTTTTGAACTGCTCAATATAAAGGGTTATCCCTTGTGTTTAAAAATTATAGGGCTGGAATTCGACATCTGCCAAACTAAGTTGTAAATCCAATTTTTTTTTCAGTTGAAAGTCTGACATTTACGAAAATGGATCGCTTAACTATCGCACAACGCATAAAAATTGTTAAAACCTACTACAAAAATGGTGATTCTGCCACAGCCACATATCGTGCTTTAAGAGGAGATTATGGTTTACTTAATCGTCCAACTACGCAAGCAATTGGCTAAATTGTGAAGAAATTTGAAGAGACTGGATTGGTTACAGATATTGTAAGGCCTGTGCATCATCGTTTCGCTCGTACCACTGAAAATATCGCTACTGTAAGTAAAAGTGTTGCCGAAAACCCGAATGTGTCGATTCCTCGTCGTTCTCAGAAATTAGGACTGTCTTACGGCACATTCTGGCGTATTTTGCATTTGGATCTACACCTACATCCATATAAAGTCCAGCTCACACAACAACTGAATACAGCTGACCATTCCCAACATCGCGTCGTAGATATGTCGAATGGGTGCTTGAACAACAGGCGGTGGACGTCGATTTTTAGAACAAAATTATATCTACTGGCCACCAAGATCATGCGATTTGACACCGCTGGACTTTTTTTGTGGGGCTACGCGAAAGACCGTGCTTATGCAGATAAAGCTTTAACTCTTGAGCACCTGAAAACCGTCAAGTTATTGCTGAGATACCGCCCAATATGTGTCAAAAAGTGGTCGAAAATTACGTCAAAAGAATCGATGCTTAAAACAATTCGCGTGGTGGTCATTTAAGAGCTGTAGTGTTTCACACATTATGTCAACGTTCAAGCTTTATAATAAAGAAGAAATATCATGAAACAAAGTATTTTATATGTGTTTTATTTACGTTTACTTTTGAAACCGCAAAATGGATAACCCGTTACATCATATTGTATTGGTTTAGGTCATTCATGACCAAAATGTTGGTGTGCCATGGGGTTCTATTTTATCTCCGACTCTCTTTCTCATATATTATATTTGAGTCTTTTGGATTGAATTTAAAAAGGTAAGAGAGCACCGTCGCAATGTTTCTGGACTTACAATAAACGAAGCTAAATTTCCGATTGCATTATTCTCATATACAATTAAATCGGCAGCAGAAATAACAGAACGTCAACTTTAAGACTGTAAGAAACTAACTTGACCATAGAAGTTACTAACTGTTAATAATTTCAACAGAATTTCAATCAACCAGTTGAATTCATTCAAATGCTTTTAACACTGAAAACTTCAAGCATTTTAAAGAATTCAATGCATTATTAATATTTTAGCCTAAACCAAAAAAAAAATTATAATATATAATATTTCCTTTCCTTAACTTCTTTTGATATAATCCTTCAAAGGATTCAAACTCACTTTAATTATGAGAAACAAAACAAAAAGGTTTTATCGATTCAGAAAACTATCCAATCGGAAATAACACACATTGCCCCCTCCCTGTATCCGGTCCTGACGGCAACCAACCGAGTGGAAGAATTAGGAAATCATTTAGAAAAAAAATGTATCTAAGTATTGCAAATTAGGCATATATTAGAGAAAACATTACAGACGCTCAATTATACACGCAGCAGGGGCCAGTTCACAATAAGAGATTCACAATTTGATTTATAAGGGCACTTGGGACACTCTCGGAAAAGGAAGTTGAGCTTCAATGAAGCCATTATTCTTCTGCAAGTAATATAATGTCCTTTTTTTGGGGGGAAATCATTATTTTTTTTATTGCTGTCTCTAAGTCAACAGTGAGGAAGAAGACACAATGTATAAGAAATTTATCTGATTTATGAAAATGATGAATTTCTTCTTTATTTTTTTTTGTTGGTGCATTGTCCTGTGCAAGGGGTTGGTATAGTTTCTTCGTTTATTGTAAAATCAGTTCACCCTGCTTAATATATGCTTATATAGATGCTTTGAAATTGTATCTTTTTGCATTTCCGTTCTTACTTCACAAGGAAGGCAATTAATTCTTGCTATTTTATACAATGTATCGTACAAAACTAAGTTGGCACTGATCTGACATGTACAAGATTCAGTAACTTATAACACTAAATAAATGATTCCTTGTTGTTGTTGCATATTGGGAAGTTTTATTTTATTTTAGGGAAATATAATTGCTTTGAATCAGTAAGTTGAATTTTTTTATGAAATAATAGTTTTATAATGAGTTTTCAACTTTTCAATTTATGTTCAAAATGCTAATTCAAATTTACCTAATTTAACAGCTTGTCAATTCCCATTGTCTTAAATGAAAAAGAAAGTTGAGGGAAAAAAAATTAAAAAAAAAAAAATGAGAATAAACAAGAACGCACATTTTCGTTTTTTTCTTTAAGTAAAATATAAGCAATGTGAAAGCCTTACATATTTTATTAACGTCTACGTAATTATTAACTGAGTAGAGAACAAACACTTAAGACTGTCTTAAGTCCAGCATACAGTTATTGAGTCTACACTTAAGTTCTTATACCTACGAGTATACCTAGGATCGCTTGAGGAGGTTAAACGTATAAATCAATAAGATTGATGCGAATATGGACTGGGTGAGGGCGTCCACCACCACACGTGCCATCAGGTGTATTGAAAGAGATGAAGCTTAACCAAAGTCACGTACATACATACATATATATGACCTTGGAACTGAAACATATTTTTTTTGGCTAGAGTTTTCCTTAGGCCAAGTGGTGATACTTTGTGTAAGATGCTTTTAACGTAGCTGAACAAATTGAGTTAAGTATCACATAATAACTTCAAATCAAAAACAGAAATAAACTCACAATTAATGGCCTTATGCGACACAGGTAATGTTTGAAATATTGGAGCTCTTACAAAATTGTTGATTTAGTATTATTGACAATTGGATATCTTTTAAAAAATAAAATTAAATATGTTGTTTCAATTTATCACAGGATCAAATCTGATTTTAAAGGGATGTATTGTTACTACAAGTAAACCTTATATTAAAACGAATAGAATAAGCTTTTAATAGATACCCTGTGGTAATCGATTTTCAAATTATTAAAATTGAATCTATGACATAGTTAATTATCACAGGAATCATGAAAATTCTGATCCGACATAAAAATTGGTCGTACATGTTAGATTGTTTGCTGTTTCGCAAATATGATCGCTATAGAATTCATTAGCAGTCTAACTAAATTTCAGTTTTCTGGAAAATCGCGCTGGAGCTTGAGTCGCCATTTTGAATTTAGAGAAAATTTCATTTTGGCCAATAACTTCGCCATTTTTGAGTTTTTACAAAAATAATAAAGGTAAAACTTGTAGGAATTATAATTTTCTACAACTTTAGTCTTAATATTTTTTTTCAAAAAAGTTACCATTCGCGAGATATTAATTAAAAACTGTTTTGGTGCTTGTGACCCCTTGTGGGACCATGAAAATATTAATTTGTACAATTTTCTCTTATAGTTTGTTGGGGGGTCGTTAGTAGTCTAAATATCGATTTACCAGAAAATATTGCTGGAGCTTTAGTCGCATTTTGAATTTAATGAAGAATTGGTTATCATTTTTTTTTATTCATAAATATAAAACCGTTTTTTGCACCACCATGGATTTAGAGTTTAAGGTGCTTTTTTTTGTCGACGTGGTTTCCCCTGTAAGCCTAATCCACGAATTTTGTTAGCTAGACACATTTTATTCCGATATGCGTTTAATGGATGCGGCACGACGTGTTCAATATTTAACATTAGAACAAACAAATTATTTAATATCCTTTTGAAGAGTCCTGACTTAGAAGAAGGTTTAAGCTTGTTCAGAAATGGGAGTCATTTGGGTTGAGTGTTGTCGAAAGTTGATTTCCAACACGAAGAGCTGAGAACTAAAAAAAAAACATTTAAATTCCCAAAATTGGCAGCAATTGAGCAAGTAACAGTTTATTCCAAAATTAATAGTTTACTACAAAATTGTAGTTTGTTCGGCTGCTTAAAACTTGAAGACGACTGGAACAATTCACAAAAAAAAGTTAAAACAATCTCAACAGGTGGCGCTGCAGGTGTTGACCCAAGGAAGGACATAGGACACTGTAGGAAAATCCCGAAAAATCCAGGAAAATTGGAAATCATGGGATCATACTCTTTTTTTAGTGCATATCTCGAGAATATAGTTATTTCGGTTTAAATTTTTTTTTTCATTTCTGTGTTCAAATAGCGATTTTCTCAATCTTTGTATTGAAAAATATTGTACATATACCGAAAAAATATGACAAAGAATAAAAAAATGTATGCGAATTATAAGGGACATAGATAAATAAGACACGGAAATTTCTCCGCATTAGTTCAGCCGCCATCACTGGAGATAAAATCTGAGACTACAACCACCTACAGTCTCAGAACATCGCGCCACACATATTTCCTATCATTCTTTCTCTTCCTTAACCTCACGCACGTGCTGTGCTGAAACATTTAAAGGGTAGTATATAATCCCTTGAGCGCGTGTAGATTATATAAAAAACATTTGTTTTTTTTTTAAGTTTGTTTCTATACCTTTTAGAATGACAAATTAAAATTACGTGTTTTCAACCACGTTTATAAGGTTTAATTCTTTATTAAGAGTCCAATGAGCGGTGAGAGAATAATGAAGTTTAACGCATCACGGGGTTTCAAATCAAAACTGAAAATCACATTTCAGCAATTCATCTTAACGGTAAATTACAACTGGTCTCTAGAATATGAAAATATTGTAACATTTGCGGCGAATTTATTAAATAAAAAGAAATACAAAATTAGCTTTAACTACTAATTTAAAACTTTGTGAAACCTTTGAAGCTTTTCTTAAGCTTCCTATTCGAAGCTAAGAGAAGTGCTGGGCTCCGGTGCTGCCGTTTCTATTGTTACGATAGTAGACTTCTCCGTTGTTTTTATTAGGTGGCACATTTCAGTGATTTCAATGTTGAGAACTTTTAGATGGAACTTCAGTTCTATTTTTTTGTATGAATTTTGAGAATGAGTATTTTTCAATATACATTTTGTCGAGTTGGTTGAATTTTTGATATGCTTAGGAATTAGTCCATAATCTCTGCATGTTAGTAGGAATATTCTATTTTGTTTTTGTTTTGCTAGTTTTTTTTGGAGTTTGCTGTATTGTTTCAAATGTATGCATACATGTTCTCCGTATTTGTACTTTATGTGTTGGTAGTAGTTCTTCATGGTTTAACAAAAATGTTTGCGGCAGGCCGAACACAATCAGGTTGATTGACAAACGTATAAAAGATGAACTGTCGAGAGACGAATATAAACAATACACTTCAAAACAAAAACAAGTCTATAAGAATTTTTATGCAAAAAAACAACGATCAAATGCACAGAAAATAGAGAATTTAAAATCATCGCTGTGGAGATCCTTAAACATATATATGCACGACAAGTGGTTTGTAAATAAAAGTTCTATCCAATTCCCACTGGAAATTTTATCGATGGGTAAAAAATTTGCTCTACCAATAGAAAGAGACAACTTTCCCCTTTGCCAAGTTATAGCTGATGGCGAAGAAGTAATAAGAAATATTGAGGATGAAAGAGAACAAGAATTGATGAGATCGAAATACTGCAATATGATTCACTCGTTTCAAAGAAATAACAACAACGATCAATTTGCAAAATATGTCTTAAAAGTGAGAAAAGGGACAGTTGCTTTCTTAAAACGAAACAAAAACATTATGATCGTCGCAGCTGACAAAGGTAATGTCACTGTAGCTATGAATAAAAGCGAGTACGAAGATAAAATGCTAGACCTGTTGTCAGACCGTTCCGTCTACAGAGGAATAAGAACTAATCCAATTTCTTCTCTTCAAAATAAGAACAATGAATTTGTAAAATACCTACACACAAACAAATTGATAACTGACAAAGAAAAGTTAAACATGACAACTTACACCGTACAGCTCCCTTCCATCTATGGATTGCCAAAAATCCACAAACCGAATTTACCACTGAGACCCATTGTGTCGTCTTGAAAGCCCCATGTTATGAATTGTCTAAGTACATAGGTAGAATTCTACAAGGTTTTATTCGCAACTCAAAGTACACTGTAAAAAATTCGTTCGAGTTAATTGAAAAAACAGGAGAATTAGAACTAAGGGAACATGAAGTCTTAGTTTCTTTCGATGCCGTGTCACTTTTCACGAATATTCCGGTGCAGGTGGCGATAAACATTATAAAGAAAAAGGGGAGTATTATGAGTGAACACACAAGCCTTAGCTTAAATAAGTTCTTGGAAATGTTTGACTTCTGTTTGAAGGATAACAACCTTTTTAAATATAAAGACAACATATATAAACAAATACATGGAATCCCAATGGGGAATCCACTTTCACCTACCATCGCCGACCTTGTCTTAGATTTTTTGTTAGAAGAAACGTTCAAATCAATAAATCCGCCAAAATTCATCACCAAATACGTTGATGACATATTTGCAGTAATGGAAAATCGTGAGATTGACAAAGTTTTGCAAAGTCTTAACGCATTCAACTCCAAAATCCAATTCACGGTGGAAAAGCAAAAAAAAAAAACGATAGCATTTTTGGACGTACAAATTAATCGTGAGAGAAACAGACTCACCTTTGACTGGCATCAAAAAGAGAGCATCCGGAACAATCGTCAATTTTCGATCAAATCAAGCGAAACATATTAAAGTCAATACGGCTTCCAAACTGATTAAGAAAGTCCTTACGATTAGTGAAAAGAAATTCCATCCGGCCAACAAAGAGAAAATAACAAAAATCCTTATTGATAATGGGTATCCGCTAGATATGATTCGCGAATTAATAGCACAACACAAAACCAATCACCAACAAAGCAATAAACATGAAGGAGCAGGTTATTTCAAAAGTATGGTTTACGTGCCGAAACTTGCTGAAAGTTTTAAAAAAACCATCGCTAGCAAAGCTAAAGATGTCAATGTTGCTTACAAATCCAACCAAACACTTAACACACTGTTTACAAAACTTAACAAGAAAAGGGAAAAGGATCAAAGTACAGACGTTGTATATAAGATCAAATGCCTAGGCAACGAAAGAGAAAATTGTGAACTATGTTACATTGGCACTACCAAGCAGCTTTTAAAACAAAGGATCTCAAATTACAAATCTGATATCAATTCCAAAAGTTCTACTAAAACATCTATTGCTAGTCACAGCTTAGAAAGAAATCATGCTCCAGACTTTAAAAATGTGCAAATTCTTCAAACGGAAAAACATACATCGAAACGATATACGTTAGAAACTTTGCACATTTTGAATAACAAAAATAACATGAAAAGGAAGCAGGATACACAGTGTATCTCGTCGGTGTACTGTTCCCTAGTCTCTACATAACTGCGATACATACATACATACATCAATAGTTTTGTTGCTCCTTTAAAAGAAAATTTTATTAAACAGTTGTTGACTAAACTTCTAACTAAGAAGAAGTGCTTTAATTTAAATATTCAATCACAAAACTGTAATTTTTTTTAATTTTTATATATATATATGTAATTTGATAAAATAGTTTCGTTCATATAATTGTAAGTGTAAAATCTTAACATCTAAATGTAAACATACAAATGTTTCTCTTATTTTGTTTCATGGTTAATAAAGTGCCCCTGAAGAAGACTGAAAACTCAGTCGAAACGTTGGGAAAACTAATGAATATCTTTCATTAATAAATTATCACGACCAAAAAAGCCGAAGAAGTGAAATCTACAAATTTTAAAATTGAACATATCGAATTGGTCAAAACACTTTTAATTAAATACAATAATTATTGTTCTATTCTTTTTTTTTAGATTTCAATAAGACGAATGGATTTCAATGAAATTACTTAAAACTCTATTTAATTCTATTTTTGCCTAATATTGGACAGGAGGAATTCCGTTGGGTCAGCTAGTTCTTAATAAATATATATTTGGTAATTTCCCTAAATGAAAAGCGGAATGGGAAGCCTTTTAATCGAATCATAAAAAAAGTTATTAGAATTATTTTTAGATTGAGTTGAGTAAAAGTTTCCAACAGTCCATCGTATTTCAAATGAAAGTAGGTTACGAATTTATGTTCAAAAAATCAACATAAAATTCAAAATGGATACAAAAAAAATCAACAAATGCTAAAATTACAATTGAAAGCTTCTACTGTCATTTCGTAAAAAATAAAACCATTATAAAATTTTATGATGAACAAATTTTATTACCATCTCCTTTATCTAAGCTAAGATTGGTTCAGTAAAAAAAAAATACACCAGTAAGGATACGAGCATACATACATATTCAAACCAAAGGATATACTTCCTTTGCTTTTACTTACATTTGAGAGGATACTTAAAACGTTGGTCTGCAAAGATAAATTAGTTACGGAAAGGATGCGAAGAGGTCTCTGTACAATTACTTCAAAGTAAATTATTTCAAAAAGAAGAGAAAACTTGAATGTTGTAAAAGTAAAAAAGTAAAAAAAACACCAAAGAGTGTTAGTGTTAGTGTTAGTGCTTAGTCATTCACCACAGAACGTAGTTTTTAAGTATGTGTATACAAGGAAATGCATGTTCTAAGATGAACTTCCTGCAACAATGTCATATCCTTTAATAAAACTCAAACAACTTTTAGTTAAAATAAGGATACTTGGGATTGCTGGTGCTGGGTTACGAGGATATAAGATTGTATTTTATTGCTCGACATGTTTTATGAAAACAAGATACAAAAACATTGCCATCAAATAAATCCCCCAGACCTATAATGACTTTTGGCAATATACCAGCAATACGCCCATAAATTATACAAAAGTCAATATAAAAGATGGTGCGCGTTGGTGTGAGATTAATGATAGTACATTATGCCACATGCATTGAAGGACATCTTTCTGCTACAAAAATGGGTAATGAAAAAATATTGGCCGATATATAAAAATTTAAGACTCAGATAACCGAATTAGCAACAAAGACGATTCGAATCTATTTTTTGTTTGTCTTTTATCGACAATAATTCATCAGTTTATGTAGCAATTATTTTAACATGATTTTAGCTTTAACCAGTTTCCTGTTTTTATTAGTTACCAATAAATAGAAATATTTGTTTTTAATAAATATCATAATTTTTGATATAACAATAAAATATAGAAAACACATTCAGAAATACGAACACTAACTCCGGTGTGGCACATCATTTGGTGGCGAAACGATTTTCAACTGTTACTATGTTAATAAAAAGTTTCTTTATAGATTTTCTATCATTAGTTTGTATATTTTGCAATAATCAATATTTAAAATTATGAATCTACCAGTATTTATAGAGTGGTAATTGAATTAACTTTTATATCCAAATTAAGAAACTCGACTATTAATTTTGTTATGAAAGAGCACGCGCTTAATAAAATAAAATGCACGACTGGATCGTACGAAATTGCTCTTGTAGCTAACAACTTTACTGTAGCTAACTACTGACGCATTTGGTAGGTACGTAGTGTATGTTTATTTACTATTTATTATTTATTAAAATAAGCTCAGACAAAGTTCTTTAAAATCGATTAAGACGGATTGTATGAAACAAAGAAATTAGATATGTGGGCGTGGCAGCAAGCAAATCTTACTTAAAACATTTTTGGATTTCTTTTCTTGGCTATAAAAATAAATTCTGAGACTTTCGTCCATATCGTTAGCCATTTCCGAAAAACCAGTATATGATATAAATTGACGTGGTGGTGAGCGGATTTCACTTAAATATAATGTCGCAAAATTTTAAAGGATTTAGTAAAATGTTAAAGTCACTTTTAGCAATTTACTAAGCTAAAAAAAATGATTTAACTAATCTTAAATGATTTTAACATTTTGCTAAAGTTAAAATCACGGAATGGCTACTTTTACTTTTAGCAATATGCTAAATCCATTATGGCATCTGATAGTATATCGCCGATGGACCCGAGGGTCCCAGGTTCGAGTCCTGCTGGTGCACAATTTTTTGTTTTCGTAAATAATGAAGTTAAAATGATAAAAATAGAAATATCTTATACCTTTTAAGAGCACATGTTGGGTTTTCATCAACATATAATTGATTTACAACGCATAACAACAATGAGTGTGTTCATCAAAATTCAAACCCTACAAATGCTCAGCTTTCTGCTTAATTAGCAATTTACAAGTTTAGAACATGCTTAAACATTTTGAATTAGTTATTAAACCAATAAGGACTTAGGAAATTGCTATTTGCACCAATGTTTTTTATTTTTGTCTTAGACAAAAAACGAACAAACTCTGAAATTTTCATCCAAATCATTTGAGTCGTCTCCAACAAATAGAGCCATTCTATCAAATCTATTTAAACAAAAAAATGTCTCGATCATAAATATGAGCAAACCGTAAAAAGTTCATCCAAATCGTTAGAGCCGTTTCCAATGAACCAAGAAATGATACAAAAAGTGGGCGGGACAGCGGGCGGACTTTACTTCTTCAAACTGTTTAATTTGTTTCTTGTTTATTATTATAAGCTCTAAAAAATTCTTTACAACCGTTTGAGTCGATTCCAAGAAACTTAGAAATAAGAAAAGTGGTCGTGGCTTTAACTAAATCTATTTTGACTTGCTATACATATAGGCAAGTTTTGCATTTGTGAAAAAATCTAACTCGATTTAGATTCTTAATCGTTCCTATGTGATCGAACATGAGAGCAAGTTCGTGCGATCCAGTCGTGGATTTTATTTTGATTTTCGAGGGATTATCCGATATACTCGTAGTTGCGCATCATAAACTCTCTCCAAAAAAAATATTTTCCGCTGCTCGCGAGATATTGGAAGAAGATCACCAAAATTCCTCTAGTTCCAAATAAAGTGAGACTAGCTTAGACGAGTTTCGCATTTTGACAATCTTCAGCAATGTTAATTTATCAGCACTTTCCAGCATATATTAGCAGCAAAAGTTTCAGGAGAACAATTATATTCCCATTACATAAAAAAGGAAGCTATGAGAACCCTGAAAACTATCGAGGCATATCGTTCTTGAACACTTCTGCCAAATTGTTTAGTACACTGATTTTCAACAAGCTCACACATTGGATTGATAATAAGGGAATATTGAATGAATTTCAAGCTGGATTTCGGAAGAACTATTCGACGCTGGATCAAATCTTCAGTTTGATGAATATTGCAGAAAGCTTCAAAAGAAGGAGTAAGAAGCTTTATGCTTTATTTGTTGACTTTCGTGCTGCTTTTGATTCAATTTCTCGGGAAGCTCTTTTTTACAAGCTGTATAGATGTGGAATCTCAAGCAAAGTTGTTAGCTTAGTAAAAGCAATGTACGAAAATAACATGGCCTATGTTTGGGATGGTGAACACGTTTCTGAAGAATTTAGAACACAAATGGGAGTCAAGCAGGGATGCGTCTTGAGCACGTTGCTTTTCATCATATTTATAAATGATATCCTTGAGACTATTGGAGGAGGAATACAGTTTGGAAGTTTGAAAATTCCTGGTTTAATTTTTGCAGACGATATAGTTTTCCTCTCCGAATCTGTTACAGGAATGCAGCTTATGATAAACAGACTTGAGAGTTACTGCAATCTCTGGAATCTAAAAGTTAATTTAGATAAATCCAAAATGATTGTCTTCAGAGATGGTGGTGGTAGATATGTCCGCAAGGAAAAATGAACTTATAAAGGTGAACTTGTGGGTATAGTTCGTGAGTATAAGCACCTTGGAATATCAATCACAGCGAATCTTAGCATGAAAAAACACTTCCAGCATAAGCTAGGTGAGGCAAAAAGAGCTGTTTCTCCTATTTGGGGTCGATGCTTTAGTAACAGGTATATTGAACATAGTTAAAAAATAAAGTTATTTCGTGCCACCGCTACTGCTATATTGATTTATGGTTGTCAAGTTTGGGGTTATAGCCAAATGGAAGCTGTTGAAAGGTTTTTGAAATATTTTCTAAAACGAATTTTTCGCTTACAAACAAGCACACCAAATTATATGCTTCATCTTGAAACAAAAGTACCAAAATTCTATGTAGACACTCTTAAGATGCATTCTGAGCATATAATTAAATTGTTGGAGATGGACGATAGGAGGCTGCCCAAACAAGTACTTAAACATGTGTTAGCTACGAGAGGACAACTTGTTGAAATATGGGAAGAGCTGAGGTCGGATATAGCAGATTCCGAGAGCATTTCGGGTGATATAAGCCCTGCGGATTTAAGGAGCGTGTTTAATGCAATATTGCAGAAAGTAAGCCACTCTGCATATGAAAGATGTCTAATGGATGCACAATCTTCCCAATATAGAATCTTGTACAGCCAACTCAACTTTGACCTTCGGGAAAATACTTATTTGCAGAATCGTTTTACTCTGAACATAATTAATGTAATTTTTAAAATAAGAGGAGAAATAGTAAAGTTAAATTACATCCCATATCGAGCAGACCTGCCAATTCTCTGTGATCTATGTAATCTTAGGGAGAGGGAGGATGTATATCACTTTATTGCAAGATGCCCAATCTTAAATGAGTTCCGTATGAGGTACTTTGGTGTTAATTCATTGGATATGAACGAAGTGTTGAGCATTTTGAACGGCAATCTCGGCTGGGAAATTCTATACAAATATACATCAACTGCACAAAGCTACATGCACCGTATTATTGAGTGAGACTTTTAATAAAACGAAATTATGTATTATGATAATAAAATAAAACAAATGTTAATCTGGTAGACGGCCTCTGGCCACACCATATAAAACTTAGTATAACTAATTGTAATAATTTATTTTTAATATGGAATGAAATAAAGTTTCTGTCAACTAAACTAAACTTAGCTGCAAAAAATGAGAGAGAGAGAGAAAATGACCAGATGTGGCGGAACAAAGAAAAAATAAATAAGCCGACATGTATCTTCTCGTGTGCGATGGAGTGAAGTCGGTTTTCCGCCAGCGGATACCTGATGAAAAGTGCTAATAAAACGTAAAATCGTATAACTCTTCAATTTCCACATGGATGTACCTGCACTCGTTCACTTTGTCGCTATTAGAATAAAATGCACGACTCGATCGCACGTATTTGCTCCTATGTTCGACCACATTATATACAAAAGATTCTTAATAGAAAGTGCTAAATGTCGTTCTTCACTTAATTTTTTATATACAAAATATATTTTATATTTAATAATATAAATTCAAGAACAAAATTTCAGAAAAATCGTCCACCCGTTTTCGAAATTTTAAATTTTCACAAAAAAAAATATTTTTTTTTTCAAAAATCAAAAAAAAAAACTATTTTTCGAAAATGTTGAAATGCAGTATTAATAAGAATTTGAAGTAACTTTTGTATACAAATTGTGATCGAAATCCGTTGAGCCGCTTATGAGAAATTCGAATATCAATAAAATGGTTGTATGGCAGGTACCTTTAATAACAAAATATTTGAAAAAAAAAATGTTGGCCAAAATGCAGACCATATCCAAAATAGTACACACACCAATTTTTATCAAAATCGTTGGAGCCGTTTTCGATATAATTATGATGGTAAAAAAATTCTATGACAGTGTGGCAGGGACCGTTAGTTTTGGGGCTAAAAAACTATTTAAAAATCTATTTGAGATAATCACCTAAGACGCTTAAATACCAAGTTCGAAGAAAATCGCTTCAGCTGTTTATGCTGTAGCCCTTTGTACAGACAGACAGAGACAAGTAATTGCGGGACCCACTTTTTTGGTATTCTCCATCATCGTAATGTCAACTTTGATTAAAATCTCGAGTTCGATTGTTTTTCCAAATGCAAAACTTGCCCTATAGTAACTAATATCGCAAGTTAAAAGAAAAATCGTCTTCTTCGCTCAAACAATTTTTTTCGCCCAATTTGCGAAGTAAGATTTAAAGTGCCATCGTCAAAGCAATTAAATGTTGGGAATTATTTACTGACGCTCTGATATCGATTTATTTTATGCTGAATAATGACAAACAGCGTCAAAACTAGCTTCGCCCACTAACATCGATATATGACCATGAAAATGTGTAACTAACTAACTATTTGCCAGAAGTTCAATTTCAATTAACTTTTTTATTTAATTACCATAATTAATATCGCAAACTTATATAAGAGGACCAGCAGAATGAATTCATTACTTTAACGAACGTGCTTCGTTGCTAAATATAAACATACAAAAATTACGTGATGCAAATTCATAAAATGCCAGAATGAAGCAGTCAAATTTATCTTTAATCCAACAGATATAGAAACATGCACGCAATTCCAAAATCAATCGAAGAAGTCGAACTCCATCGTCAGCGAGATTTTAAAATGGGCGAATATTTTATCTCATCGATAAAATGAAATATTCTTCCTTTTTTTCCATTTACAATGTACATACGTATATACGAGTATACATGATAAATACATACCAGTACCAGTACCTCTTATGAACTTAATCTCTTGGAGTTAAAATATCCTTTGATCTGGTTATTCCAGCATACATACATAACGAAACGATAACTGAAATAAAACTTTTCGAGCGTCTATTTAGGATTGAGTGAGTTTAAAAGGATCCACCCCTTGTCATCACTGTTGTCGCATGCATTAACAGCAATTTTCTCTATGTACATCATACTCGTATATATATTCAAACGTTCATAGTTTTCTTTTTTGAAAAAGCACTTTCGATCGCAATCAATAATATACAGTTCCGCAAAACACTGTCAATAAAAGGATAATATTACTCCGTTGGGGGTCCGTCCTGTCATCGACATCGTCTCATCGCGCCAATTTCTCTCCTGTCATCATTTTTGTATGTCACATCTACGATAACTGATAACCAAATACTTTAGATATGTCATTCGCTTACTATAGGATAAGGAGTATACTCGTACATATGTATGAAGAGCCATTCAGCTGAGGCTTTTATGAAGGGTTCCGTGATTTAATGTTATTAGTTTGGAAATCACATACAACTTTGTACATTTCGTTATCGGTCTTGAAATCCTTTTTGAGAAGAAACTATATTTCTGCTTCCTTTCAGAAATTTAATTGTACGAACTTTGAGGTCGCCGCAACGATGTATCGATAACGATGTACTGCAAATTTTTTTTTTTTTTTTTTTTTTTTTTGTTAATTTTGTCATAGAATTTGTAAGCAATAAAAGTTTTAGCAGAACCCATGAGGGGTTGATGTATAATGATGTGGTTGTGGCTTTTAGTTTGGAATCTTTATTATTTTTAGTCTTCACATGCAATCTAATAAAAGGGAGGATTTTCATTTTAATCAAGTTGATTTAATGCATTATGACATTCATAGTTATGTCTTTTTGGTATAGAAATATAATGAGGGTTGAAAAGGACTCGAGGCGTGTGGGCTTGATAGGATTTAGGTTACGGCTCAACTCTGTTTGTAGTTACTTTATTTCTATATCAATATAAAATTAGAACAACTATAAAAAGATACATTTAGTTCATTTTTAGCGAATAGATATATTTTTACTGCAGATATGACCTAATTCGGAGACCGACGTGCACGAAAGTTCTATTTTCACAGAAGTTTATCATTCATTAATAAATTTGTAAGATGACTAATAAATTCTTGCATATATCTTTTATTTTTTTACAATTTTGCGTTAAACTTAGGTAACTAAGTTAGGTTTGACTAGCCAGGCACAATGAACTTATTTGGAAGAAAGATTGAATCATAATGCAGGTACAATATGTCATAGATAAAAATGTGCAGAATTCCCAAATATCCCCTGCCCAGAACTATTCATTACTATAAGCCTTTGGTGAGTCAGTTTTGAAAAAACTCTTAATTAAATAGTATGTTTTATGGTAATCTATATTTGTAATTGGTAACTCTAATTTATTTATTCACATAAATGGGGTTACAGCTCGCAGTAAGCCTTGAACCTCAACCAAACCAACTCTCCTCGCTGAGTTACCACGTTCTTCGTTGTTTATCCCGTGTTAGTTGAAGTGATCTTCAACCTGTGCACGCAACCTTAGGCGAATTCTTCCATTGATGTTCATTCGCTCTATATGCCTTAGCAATTTGAGAGTTCGAATTTACTTGATCAGTGCGATATCGCTTGCGATAGTACATCACTGAATTCTCTCCCGACCCGACAACACACAAGGGACCGCGCAAATCTTCCGAAGAATTTTTCACTCGCAGCGAACAAGAATGCTTTCATCGCAGAAATCTCCACGCTATAGACTTATTTATTAATCAATTATATAATTAGCCTAAAGTAACCGCGATTAGCAAGAGTAATTCTTGGTTTGACTTCGATGTTACGATGTCGTCATTTGTTACAATGTGAATCTTGAAGTCACTCGCTCGATTATCTCAAGTCCCATTGTTGCCAATTCCATATATATTTGTTCAAATGCAACAGTGACAGCTTGCTGAGTTCTGAGCAGAGCAGAGCAGAGGGCCAGTTGTATAAATGTGGTTCCAAATATTTGAACCAAAAAATTCCAAATATATTTCTAGGGCTCAGCACAGCAATATATTTAACTGCTCGTGATTTCGGCAAATTAACTGAGGGTCAATGATGTTTCAGGGTGGTTGATTAGGATAGATTAGTGCAAAGCATTCAACAACCAAAACAAAACTTGCATCAAATGAAGTATGCAGTCAGCTATTCTACACATTTGTCATCGGAAAGCTATTCCAAGATTTTTAAAATGACTCAAAATAACTTTCTAACAACAGCTGTTTTTTCATCAGCTATGCTTTTGTACGCCAGAAAATTATTCTAGAATGCTGAAAATTATTATGTGAACGAGGCCGTTCTGAGTTAATTTCTGAACACAACAATTGCCATGTGTATCAATACCACAATAAACATATTACACGGAAGGCTCTTGCGCATGTTGTCAAAATGCAGTTGTCATATTACGAGTATATGACACAAAGATCTCTGAGATTTGACACAGTCATAAATAAATAGACATGGGTTAAAATTTCAGTAAGATGCAGTAGCAGATCGAAAATAACTGTTATTGAAATAAAATTTAAAATTTTTAAATTTTTATTTTGATCCAATCGAATAATAATGAATAACTAATTGTAAAATTCAAGTAGAAAATTTTGATTGATTTTATTTTATTTTGATTTTATTCCATAACTGTTATTTCAGTAACAGGTATCTATAACTGTTATTTAAAAGTAGCAATAACCGATATTGCAACTAGCAGCTTGGCCCATGTTAATGCTTGTGTCCATGTCATCTGTTACATAATGATCACTGAGTTTTGACACATGCTTGAACTTGAACGACTGGATTGCACGTACTTGCTCTTATATTAAATCACGCCTTAAGTACAAATTTTTTTTTAGAAACAGCTCTATATGGATTTAGTCTTTTTTAATTAATTTTGTATATACACAAAATTTCCTACATTTTTTTCTTAGAGAATTTTTAGTATGACATTTTCATGTATTTAATCATAAAAATCCGAATTTCAAAAAAAAAATCCTCCACGCATTTTCAAAATATAGAATTTTCAAAAAAAATTTTTTTTTCAAAATTCCATAAAAATATTTTTCGAAAGTTTTGGTCCGTTATTATTCTTAAGAGGTCAAAGGACCTCCTATATAAAAATTTTGATTTAAATCCTTTGAGCTGTTAAGTTCGATTACAATGTCGGGTTCGATTTTTTTTCCAAATGCAAAACTTGCCCTATATTACCTATATCGTAAGTAAAAATTGATCGGAGTTCGCTCCGTATGGTATAAGAAGCTCGCACAATTTCCTTTTACTAATGTGGTTCTACGTTGGATATTCGAACTTTTCTCTATTTTCTGATTCCTATTAAATGCGAAAATTCACAAATTTATGCATACATACCTGCATGTCGTCATTTTTAAACAATTTTTTACTTTTGACAAATAATATGACGAACCACTTTAAATATATGCGTGTTCTTGTTTTTTTTTTTTTTTTTTTTAATTTAACTATATGCCTGTAAGACCTAAGGTCTTTTAAATGCAACCTGAATTGCACGGCACTACTCCCTTATGAAATCGAGAACAGCAAAAAACCTCGCAACATTATTCCGAACATCCAATCGAACGATTTTGGTATGACAGGAGTTGAACAAGAGTAACTCCGAACAGCCATTAGAAAACGACATATTATTATGTATTTGTATATTAAACAAAAGTTGATTCAGTCAGTTTGGTTGAAATAGAAATGAAAAAGGATCATGTCCTTGGAGATTTGAACCAAAAAAAAAATAAGAAGTTTAAGGTCTTTCTAAGCCAATCCCAAGCAACCGACGCGTAACAACGAGAGCCACAGAACTAACGGATAAATATTCAATTCAAACAAAATAATAGACATCTAATCTATATTAATGTTTAAATACTAAAATTTGATTATCGATTGCCATAATTAGATAAATAAAAAAAAAAACAAATTGATAGTCGTTAATTGTAATCTACTGTTAAGAACTGTCAAACTCTATTTGCGTTCCACATATCATCCACACTTCAAGAAAAATATTTTTAGATCACTCAAAAACATTGTTTAATTTTGCCTTTTACTCCTTTATTAGACTTTGGTGTGAAATAGCTTTCAAATAATATTTCAAAATTGTCATATTCTTTTCAAATTTCTTGAAATTGTTTATTTTTGTATATGAAAAATGCACTTCGGACTTCTTGAGAAAAAAAACATTATCATAATAACGAAGGAAATGATTGAATTTAGCATAATAAAAATAAACAAATTGATGCTGATTTTTCGCTCCATTGCCCACGCAGTTTATTCAAATGTGATGCACATTCATTCCTGAGAATTTTCAGACTTCTTATTCAATGTTCAATATCAGGGCTTCTTTAATATAAACATAGATTTACTAATCACAGACAAAAAAAAAATACAACACTAAACTGCCAGAGAAATTGAATAATTTATTACACTTGCCTTGCCGACGCATTCATGCGCCATCTGAACTCACTGCCAGCATATAATTTCCCATCATCTACTGCATTTCTGAACCACAACCCGGAATAGTTTTGCCAGTTGAGTCTCCTCAGTATAGACGATGCTGCAATAGCGAGGCGATGATGTACGAGTACTGGCGATATGATGGCATTAATTTAATTGAAACACTTCGTGATGTTCCTCGGACCCCGACAGAAGATTTAATGCACACACTACCATACTGTAGTACATACCTCCACAATATGCACAAATATTTATGGAATGACAGAAGTAGATCATTAAATTGATCAATGTTCACGCGTGACATTTAAATAAATATAAATATAAAAGAATTTCCTTTTGAAAAGCAATTTTGTACGCACACAACATACAAACGGATGACACTGAATTACGAGCGAGTACGAGTATATAGTGCCCTTAACTTGATTGAATGTAATTTGAGCATGGACACCTTCTTTTTTCCTTATTTCGCTCTGTTTGCTTTGAATAATTTATTAAGACTCGTACATAAAAAATGTATTGTACAAGTTCAACCTTGCAAAATAATACAAAAGACCAAATGTGTTTTTTAAACATCTATTGAAAATAGCTCTTAAATTTAAATTAAATGATACATTCAAAAGCTTAACACATTTTCTAATAAGTATTTACATTCACAAACACTTTTGAGCGACACTCCTACTCGCGATTTGAACACAATCATTAAGTGGAGTGAATTCTTAACAAAATTCACGAATGTCATTAATGAATCTAAAGCAAATGGAGCAAGGATTGTGATTCTTGATTGATTAAGGTAAGATATTTTGTCAACTACTCGTACAATTTCTACAAGATAAGAGTCCTCTTTTTTGGTGGTTGGGTGTGTATGAATAGGGCATGCCCTGATCGGAGTCAACCAGGTTGTAACTATCTCGTACACATCAATAGTGCTCCTTGCGGTAACCACCGGGTACTGGCTTGTCCATCCGGACATTCCTGCTAAACGTATAAGCGCGAGTGTTGAACACAGAAAAGAAAGCAACATTATAATACTCTGTTTTAATGACTGTTCCGATCGACTCGCAGAAGTCTTGCATGAGCTCCTCAGAAAGAGGAAGTACGGCGGATGAGCCCAAATAATTGGACGAACGGCGGCTTCAACAGTCAACAAAGCAGATGCCCTAACGAGCTACTTCGACGTATTTGGAGATAAGGTCATTAGGACAATTCAATGCAAGTCAGGGCATTGAAATAGAGATGGTGGCGGATGAGCCCTTAATGGGCCAACGGCAGCGCTCATATCCTTGAAGCGGGTTACTGACTCCGGACTTTCCGGCTCCTTTCGTCCAAGGAGTCCAACAAAGGACCTGGCCCTCCAGGTAGGGGGTTGTGCATGGACAACCCCGCCATGTAAAAAAAGATAAGTTGCGAAGCGACCAATAGCCTCGGAAAAGGACGGATTAACTGTTGACGACCCGGCAAAATGCATTAAGGACAACGACCTTCGGATCTGCACGTGGAATGTTAGAACTCTTAACAGACCACGTGCAGCCGAACAACTAGCGGAGGCCCTAGACTGCTACAGAGCAGGAATTACTGCCATGCAGGAAGTGCGATGGGATGGGCCGGGCAAAAGGAAGATGAAAAACTGTTACGTATACTACGGTGATTGTGAAAGAAGACCACAGCGTCTATTTGGGTGCGGATTCGTCATAAGCGGCAGACTTAGACAAGAAGTCTTGGGCTTTCGACACGTGAGTGAGTGTGACAATCCGTATCAATGCTAAATTCGCCAACATTAGTCTAATATGTGCTCACGCCCCCACAGAAGACAAGGATGACTTCTACGAGCTCCCCGACAAAACCTATTAGCAGTGTCCTAAATAATACTGAGGAAAGTATGACGTCGGAAAACTGCAATCGCAAGAGACCGCCAGAACCTATGCCGATCGAATATCCCATAACCTCTCAAGAAATCCATAACCACCTGATTGGACACTATCAGTGCGGTTTCAGACCAGGAAAGTGCACAATCGATAAAATGTTCACGCTTCAGATCCTGAAAACTACCCAAGAACTCCAAATCGATACCCACCATCTCTTTATCGATTTTAAGGCCGCGTACGATAGCATTTATAGAGACGAGCTATACAGAGCCATGTCTGGTTTTGGCATCCCCACAAAACTCATCCGCCTGTGTAGGATGACGATGGAGAACTCTCGCTGCTCCGTCAAGGTTGGTACTGACCTCACAGAAGCTTTTGATGTCAAGAGTTGAGTAGTAAAGCCCTATCTCGAAAAAAAAGGAAACTCTTTATAAGACTCTGATCATCCCAGTCCTCCTCTATGGCACGGAGACATGGACTCTATCAAAAGCGGATAAAGATATCCTTAGTCGTTTCGAGCGTAAGGTTCTTCGCAAGATTTTCGGCCCTATCTGCTTTAATGGGCTTTGGAGGAGAAGGTTCAACCACTAACTATACGAGCTATACAGCGACATTGACCTGGTACAAAAAATACGTATATCACGTTTAGGATGGCTACGTCATATAGAGCGTATGGACAACAATGCTCCGGCTCGCAGGATCTTCGATTCCAACCCAGAGGGAAGACGCAGTCAAGGAAGACCTCGCCTAAGGTGGCGCGCTCAAGTGGAAGATGAGCTCAACCAACTTGAGTGCGTAACTGGAGGCAGCTAGCCAAAGATCGAGCTAGCTGGAGAGGCATGTTGGTTGAGGCCCAGGTTCGCCCCGAACTGTAGCTCCACCTAAGTAAGTAAGTAAGAGTCCTCTTTTCGATTTGTGATGTCAACAAAAACTTTCCTAACAATATGGCATACTAACAACAATTGAAAAGTAATTTGTTGCGTTAAGGTACCGTTCTATATTTGCATTAAGTTGCTGGCATGAATTTGAAAACGAATAACGAAAAAAAAAATGGGATTAAATTTAAAGTATACGAAATACAAATCCAAATACAAAAGTACTTCGAAAACATACCATCAAGATTTTTATTGAAATTATTTTACCATAGTGATCTATAAAACGCTCATTATAAGCACGAAATATACAGGTATGCCATTATAAAATATAAAGTCCAGGTTTTCGAGATTCTATGAGAGAAAACGCAACTTGACCTTCTCTGGAAACTAATGGGGATTTCGTTTGGTAACAAAAAATCAATTTAGTTTTTATTTAGATCTGTCAAAAAACTGATTTTTACAATTTTTGCCTTCGATTGGCCAAAAAGATTTATTTATTTTTTGAACAAAAATCAATTTATAGATCAAAATACAAATTTACCAAACGAAAACCCCGAAAATGTTAGATGCAAAATCCTTGAATCGTTCAGTAGAAAAAATGTTAAAAATACGGATCTCTAAATACATATTTTCCTTAAGTAAATTGAATACCCATTGGCTGCCCTGTGCGGTAGTGAGTTTCGTTATGAGAATTCGAAAAATGCTATCGAATGAAAACAATCCTCACCGTTCTCGTAGGTCTCTAGAGCTAATGGCTTCTGATTTGCGACCTCTGATAACGACAGAATCGGACTGATACGTTTTGTTTATTATTTTCGTGTTTTTTTATTTTTATTTAATTAGGTGCTTTACTTAATCTTATTTCGTGCATTTTTGGCATTTTATTGAAAGATGATGGTGTATTGCCTTGGAGAGGGTGTTTTTTCTTATGGAAGAATTTTAAATTGAAATAGAAAAATGCTTGGCTTGCTTTGAGAGATAATTTATTCCATTGCATGCCATAATTTGGACGTTCTATTTTGACAAAAGCTTGTGCTATTAATGGGGGCGTATCGGATTCATGCTTTTTTGTTTTTCAAAAACCCTAAACAAAATTTTAAGATCCCGATTTCTAAAATACTATTTTTTTTCAATCGCTCTTATTCAAAACCCCGATTTATGATAATTGCGCTTTATACATTCCCATTTAATCCCGCTAAGCCCATTTTTTTTATTTTGATAAATGTTATACACAAAAACTTTGCATACACTCAAACTCGACTCCACCCCAAAATAATATATCGGGTTAAGCATGGGGGTTGCAGGGACAGTATGTCCCCCTTACGCGCCGCCCTTTATGCACTTAGGTGCTGATTCCTAAAGCGGCATTATAAAAAATGGGGATTATAAAATTTAGGATTATAAAAAGTGGGATATCGAACCCAACCCTGTATCAATTTATCACGAAATATACGTTATGTAATGTAGTTTTCCATTGGTAATATAAATCATTTTCCCCTTTTTGCTTTCAATTGGGTAAAATAGATTTATTTATTTTTGAGTCCAAATTATACTATTTTGAGTAGGTACATAGATCTTGGGGCAGGATTACACCTCCGTTTTTTAATACCAATACAATTTTCAGCTGCCAACTTTACAAATGGGTGTGTTGCCCTCAACTTACTAACATGATTCTCTAAAAAAACATAAGCACATTCGTCATTATTGTGACGATTCTATAAGCAGCTCATAGCTCATGTTAAATGTTTCTTATATTGAAAACAAATACAAAAATCAATTTGAAATCGTGTTACATTGGGACACAAAAAAAAAACATCTAGATTGATTAGGCATTGCGAAAACGATTCATAATTTCTCAAATTAAGTTTACTGATGGACGATTATAAACACCATGAAATGCTCGTAAAATCCAATGATTTTCTCAACTCAATCCATTATTTGAAAAGCCTGGCGGCGCGGCTGCCGGCGTGAGTCGATACATGGTGAAATATCAAGCAAAACTAACCTAGGAATAAAGGGGGATACTTATACAGAAAACAGTGTAGCCAATAAAAAAGATCTCCATCTCTTAACGAAACACCTTCTTACATGCCTTTTTTTAGTTTAAATTCCTAAGTTTTGATAATTTTAAAATATTCAGACAAGTTTTTTTTGTGGTAATTACTATAAATTTATGTTATCTCTTTAATATAAAACAACACGTTATCCCATTTTTTAATAATTGCTTGTTGCTATCAAATGTCAAATTAAATAAGAAAAACACTTGCCATGAATCTCTTACATTTCGATGATTTTTTGCAATATTTTTAAGATTTGTGAATTTGAGTCATGTTTTGAAAAGAATTTTTAGATTAAGTTGAGAAATTTGGATTTAATGATTCTTTTACGGACATAGTGCTAACTTTAGGAAGTAAGTTACTTATTTACTTGCTTCATCTTCTTGACCCCTACTATTATAAAATTTTCGAATTTATAATAGGTTATCCATTTTGCGGTTTCAAAAGTATAGGGCTGGAATTCGACATCTGTCAAACTAAGTTGTTAAACCATTTTTTTTCAGTTGAAAGTCTGACATATGCGAAAATGAATCGTTTAACTATCGCACAACGCAAAAAATTGTTAAAACCTACTACAAAAATGGTGATTCTGCCACAGCCACATATCGTGGTTTAAGAGGAGATTATGGTTTACACAATCGTCCAACTACGCAAGCAATTGGCAAAATTGTGAAGAAATTTGAAGAGACTGGATTGGTTACAGATATTGTAAGGCATGTGCATCATCGTTTCGCTCTCATCACTGAAAATATCGCTGCTGTAAGTAAAAGTGTTGCCGAAGACCCGAATGCGTCGATTCCTCGTCGTTCTCAGGAATTAGGACTATCTTACGGCACATTATGGCGTATTTTGCATTTGGATCTACGCCTACATCCATATAAAGTCCAGTTCACATAATAACTGAAGCCAGCTGACCATTCCCAACGTCGCGTCGTAGATATGTCGAATGGTTGCTTGAACAACAGGCGGTGGACTTCGATTTTTCGAACAAAATTTTCTTCAGCGACAAAGCACATTTCTCACTCGGTGTGTATGGTAATAAAAAAAATTGTCATATTTGGGGTTCTGAGAATCCTCAAGTAATTGAAGAGAGGCCATTACATCCACAAAATGACACTGTTTGGGGGGCTCCTTGGTGCGGAGGTGTGATTGGACCTTACTTCTTCGAAAACGACGATAGAACGACTGAAACCGTCAATTCGGAGCGTTATGGTCATATGATAACCAACTTTTTTTTGCCTGCTATTGAGGAATACGACTTGGAGAATATGTGGTTTCAACAAGACGGTGCCACATGCCACACAACTCGAGCGAATATGGCTTTATTGCAAGAGACATTTCCTGGCCGCGTAATTTCTCGTCGTGGAGATATCAACTGGCCACCAAGATAATGCGATTTGACACCGCTGGACTTTTTTTTGTGGGGCTATGCGAAAGACCGTGTATATGCAGATAAACCTTTAACTCTTGAGCATTTGAAAACCAACATTCGTCAAGTTATGTCTGAGATACCGCCCAATATTTGTCGAAAAGTGGTCGAAAATTACCTCAAAAGAATCGATGCTGGCAACAATTCGCGTGGTGGTCATTTAAATGATGTAGTGTTTCACACATAATGTCAACGTTCAAACTTTATAATCTTAAAAAGAAATATCATGAAAAAAAATACTTTATATGTGTTTTATTTACGTTTACTTCTGAAACCCCAAAATGGATAACCCATACCCTAGAATTCAAACGAAATAATCTGATGATATTTTTAGTGAGGCGGGTATGCAGCTTGCTGTGTGTTTTCCTGTACTTTTCCAGTATACGATAAAAATGCTATTCCGCCGGTGCACTTGCGATTTTTCTTGTTTTTTTTTTTCAGTGCTATTAACACGGCGACAAATTGACCGTTATCGCAATAGCAAATCAGAAAGCAGACACCAGAATTGTCTGATTTTCTTGAGTGGACTTCTTTCATTCTAAAAATTTCGCAAATTAATTCATATTGTAAGGATGTAACTCGCTATAGTCTGGAAGTTGAGGAGCCAGAATCGTAGTGCAATGAGAAACAGTATAAAGAGAATGCTGTAAGACAGCGTAGATGGACTTAGATAGTGAGAAAAGGTTTGAAACTGTCCATCATAACTTTTCACTACATTTCCTAATAATTTATATTTCACCGTGTTTTTCTTTGAAACTACCTCTTTACTGTTTCTCCTTATATTGCTTTTCTTACGCTTCGCACTTTTACAATGTTCCTTATAAAATAGACGTTTTAACAGCGTTAATTGAATATTTCCAGCAAGGCATACGAAATAAAATGCACGACTTAATCTCACGTACTTGCTCCTATGTTTGATCACATCGTATGAAAAAGATTCTTAATATAAATATCTAAATATATTTTTAAAGTTGTTTTTTTACCTAACTTTTTATATAAAAATATTGTCCAATTTTAAAAATTCATTAATATACACATAAAAACAAAATTTCAAAAAAAAAATCCACCCGTTTTCGAAATTTTGAATTTTTGGAAAATGTTGGTATGCACTATTCTTTTTAATTCCAAGGAACTCATATATAAAATATTTGATTTAAATCCGTAGAGCCGCTTATGATAAAGTCGAAAATCAAAAAGTGCTTGTATGGCAGGTACCTACCGTTATTAATAAAATACATATTATGTAAACAAAAATTTTGACCAAAATGCAGACGCTAGCACAGTGCACACACTAATTTTTAGCAAAATCGCTAGAGCCGTTTTCGAGGTAATTAAGATGGTAGAGAAAATTGTATGGCAAATGCCTTTATTTTTGGTGCTAAAAAAACGATTCAAAAATCTATTTTAGACAATCACCTAAAACACTTAAATACTAAGTTTGAAGAAAATCTCTTTAGCCGTTTAGGCTGTAGAGCGTTGTACAGACAGACAGACAGACTGACAAACAGATGGAATTGCGGGATTTCGAGGGATTGCCATTCATTTTTTGGTGTTCTCTATCGTCGTAATGTCAAGTTTGATTAAAATCTCGAGTTCTATTTTTTTCCCCAAATGCAAAACTTGCCTTTTATTATAAATGTCATATGGACAATAAAATTCGCGCCGTTAACTCTAGCGACCCAAGTATGTTCCCAAAAATTAATAAGATTTTTAGAAGAAAGGATCAAAACGATCTTCCGTGTCTTAAGCTCCAGAGGACGACAGAGAACAGAGACGTACTTCTGACAGCAGGCATAGACCCAGAGGATGCCGTATTGGACGATGACCTCTATATAATCGAAGATCCGCAGGAGAGTGTAGAGGCTGTGGGGGCTGCTTTCCAGCAAGTGTACAAGGTGAATGCTAGCATTCACCCGAATCATGACCTGGAGAACAGAGCTCTGCTTCATCACTTATGGCTCCGGAACGATATAACCGAATGGCGATCTGAGAATATTGGTTTTACCGGGTTTAATGATGAAGATTTGGCAAACGCCAGAATCGCCGACCGAAATGGGCCCAGTCCCCTGTTAATTTCGAAGAATGAGCTCCAGCTCATCTTCGATTCATTAAAGAAAAAGAAGTCAGCAGGAGTCGATGGTATATCCAACGTTGTACTACGACATTTGCCTCAAGAAGCAGTTGACATTTATACCACACTGTTGAACAACGCGCTGAATAATACATATTATCCAGTGCGGTGGAAGACAGCTGTGGTGCACCCTCACCCAAAAAAGGGAAAGGACAACTCCAATCCGGCGAAACTCGCCGATTCTCTTCAGCATTTACACCAGCGATCTTATAGGTAGTCTAACTCAGGCAATTGCGCACGCCGACGATCTAATTGCGTACAGAACAGCTCCAACAGTTGAACTCATCAAAATTCTTTTGCGGGGTGACTTCGACAAGATTCAGCGATATTGTTATGACTGGAAGCTGAAAATGTATTTCCAGAAATCAGAAACAATTCTGTTTAGGACTTCTTTGTCTAGCGCCTCAAGTGATACGAGAAAGAACTGGCGCAAACTGGTGATCGTAGGACCACGTGGACATCCACTGGCGAGTAAAAGTGTAGTAAAGTACCTTGGCATCTGGTTGGATCGGTACCTGTATTTCGACAGACAGATAGGTGCTGCCTTGGCCAGGGCTAGGGGAGCCTTTGCCTTGACAAAAGGACTGTTTTATAGCATCCGTCTTGACAGCAGGGTGAAGGTGATTTGTTACATGGCCCTCATCAGTCTGATGATTGCCTACGGATGCCCGGTGTGGTTCAAGGTTGCCCCATCTCAAATGGAAAAGATTCGGGTGTTTAAGAGGCGATGTCTTAGACGTTGCCTTGGATTACACAGAACACCAGAGTCGGAGTACACAAGATATTATTTCAACCAGGTTCTATACAACCGAGCCAACAAAAACAGAATAGATAATTTTTTGTTCAAGCTGATTCGGGGTCATGTTGCAAGAGCGATGTCCTCAACTAACAGCTTAATTTTTGGGGCTTATTACCCCAATAACGAATATTTTGAGAGTGCGCGGTTAAGTGGTTACATCCCTCCCGAGGCATTCCTCTATTAAGACAGTCGAGGGCTGATACAGGATGGAGTGGCGGTTCCGCTCATCTACCACGTCAGCCGGAAAACTGTGGATAGGCGACTCCTGTATGGTCGAGACGTCATCGATCAAGGTGGAGAAGAGCGCCTTCGGTTCAGTAAGACTGTGTCCGATCGGGACCGGAGGGATAGGGCGAAACAGGAGAACCAGTTCTGGTGGCTCTCATAATATTTAAAGTCGATGAAGATGGTGTGTCTTGGTCGACTTACATAGATTTAGGGCAATTAGGTATAGGGAACAGTCGGGGTGGCACAAAAAAAAAATAAAAATATGTATGTATGCGGGGGCATACGTGCATGTATCTGCGTGTCTGTACATGTATGTGCGAACGTATATGTATGTGCGTATGTACATGAATGGGTGGGTTGCATGTTGGTGTGTGTCTGCATGCGTATAAAAAATAAACAAAAAAAATTAAAAAACGAAAAAAAAAATGTTACTATGGCTGTTCTAGTTTTTAAGTAATTCTAAGTGGTCTTGGGTATTATTAGGTATTTTAAGTAGTTTAAGTTATTTTCAGTTAGTATAAGTTAGTTATATCTAGTTTTAATTATTTTTAGTTTATCTTTAGGTAGTTTTTAAGTAAAAAAAAATACTGATACTGAGTTTTTTCTAAAAAAAAGTTTTCTTGGTTTAAAAAAAAATAAAATAATTAGATTTAATTAAAATAGTTTTTAGGTCGAAAGACATTAGTTCTAAGAGTTATTGTTTAGTTTAGAGCGCCCGTAAAGGGCCAGTAAATTAGTTGTAAGTTATTGATAATTAGGCTAGTTTTAAGCATTTTTGTCTAGCTTTAAGATTGTTATAAGTTAATATTAAATAAAAATGAATTTACAAAAAAAAAAAAAAAAAATGTCATATGCTCTTTCAAGCTTTTGGTTTTTTCATTCATAAAATTATTAAGTGAAAAATTATGGAATTGAATAATGAATGTGAGTAATCTGACTTTTTTGTTGTTGAAGATAAAAAGAAGATGATAATGCACTTATTGAATTGCAGGTTTTCCCTCAAAATTTCTATACAATGAGGCTGTTCACTCATTAATCTTAGGCAATCTGGAATAACTTTCTGGTGTTGTAATGCGTGCAAAAGCACATCTGATAAAAAAAACAGCTGTTCTCATGAAAGCTATCTTGAGCTATCTCAAACATTTTGAAATAACTAGCTATCCGAGAACAAATGTATAGATAGATAGATATAATTTTATTTATGTTATTAAACAATGTTTACATGATATTATTACAAGAGTAAAATAAATGGCATTGCCGTCTGCCTGATTGACGCGCTAAAATGTATAATGTTCTTGATTCTTGTACACTTGTACAAAAAAGTATTTTACTATTAAAGAAAAAAGCCAAGGTTAATTTAAAAACATGATAGTTTTTTTTTTTTTTTTGTACTACATGAACTCCGTAATGATATTATTGCGATATGTAAATGCAGTTTCAATATAATTATGAAGTGAATCCCAATTGTCGCCGTTAAGAATATTCTTTGTTTTTCCCATTGTCAATGAACGATTTCCGAAATAAATAAGTCTTATATTATTGTAAATTGGACATATTGCCAAGAAGTGAAATGTATCTTCTTTTGCCTTAAGGTTACATATTGTACAAAGGTTTGAATCAATTTTATTAAATGGCGAACCGTTTAAATTCAATACTTCACATCTGGCTCTTCATATCAAAGATATAGCTCTAAGGCTACGACAATCATTAAAATAATTTTTACTTCCCAGATCGTAGTTAAGTTCTGAATATATTGGTCTATTAATAGAGGATGTTGCATGTACTATATTGTCATTGCGACTGTGAATGTCAGACAGTTCCAAAAGATTATAAAACTGCTGCTTTAAAATGAAAAGATCATCATACTGAATATTAATGGTTGTATCGCATTTTTCTGCCAAAAAATCCAATCATTAACCCATTCCAATTTATTTTCAAATGTGTATTTGGTAAGAACTTTGATTATATAATCGAAATGTAATTTTAGTGTAAACGTAAATAAGTTTGGGAGACCTGTCTCCAGGGCAAGGACATAGGTAGGAGTGTTCATAGGGAGGCGGAAAAGTTTTTTAAGAAAAAAGCGAAGTAGTTTTTCAACTTCTTCGTATTGCTTGAATCCTCATGTTTGGCAACTGTAACACATAACTGAGCGCATGACAGCTTCAAAAACACGGTATATTGCTGAGATTGGAATTTCATTTTTATTGATAATGGTTTTCCAGAACGGGGTTATTAGGCTTTAAGATGATGATAGCTTTTTTTGAAAATGATGAGTGAGTTTCATGTTGGGTTCCAAAATTATGCCGAGGTAATTATATTGTGTGACAACTTCTATTGCTTCATCGTCGAAATACCATTTTTCATTCACTCGCAGCTCCGTTTGTCTATTGCGTACGATCATGATTTTAGATTTTTCTAGATTCACCCTCAAGTTCCAAGTTTTACAGAAGTTGTGCATTTTATTGATCATTAGTTGTAAGCTGTTAGGGGATTCCGCCACTAATACAATATCATCAGCGTAAAGTAAAACCTTAATGATTTCTTGAGCAATTCTGATACCGGCTGGTAGATGTTGCGATATGTCATCTATAAATAAAGCGAAAAGGACTGCACTAAGCAGGCAACCCTGTTTAACTCCGGTCTTAGTTTCAAACCATTCAGACTTATTTCTGCCGTCCCATACACATTGACGTGTGTTATTGTACATATTTTTTAAGACTTTCAGCATTTTCGTTGACATACCTTTTTGAGATAGTTTATAGAAAAACAAATGTATATATAACAGCTGACTGCAAACTTCATGTGGTATGAGTTTTATTCTGACACATCTGAATCGTTCACAGAGATATACTCCGATAGTTTGGTATCCGAAATAACATAAAGAAGATAATAAGTGAGTGAGCGCCCCCAAAAGGACACAAACCAAAAATTTCTTGAAATGTCAATTTGGATGTTTCTCCACTTCCAAACTTCAAACTTTTTAAACATAAAAATGAGTCAAAGGAATAAGACCCTAGTGTTTGAATCTACCCCAAGAGTGAATAACCTTTAATTTCTTTGATATGCATCATTCAAAGTGAAATAGATCTTACGTATGCATTTAAAACAAAAGCAATCAAAAGCGCACGATGGGAAATTTATTTTAATAAAACCAACTTTCTATGCAAGCGCAAGTTTCCTCATACTGGTTTCTTTGTGCGTGCACAAAATTAAATGAAGTTTTAATTAAATTTAATTGGATAAGACAGTTTTCGACTAGATGAACAAAACCATCCTAACCGCTAATTATCACCGAAGTATTATAATAAAACATATATGACGTTGATGACTTGTGGGTATTTAGGAAATGGAAATACTTATATTTAGATACTGTATCATAGTCATATTGCCGCTAGATTTTAATTTAAATTCTAGCAGCGACAACCACTGTCAAAGGGCAATTAAAAGAAATTATACTATAGTATCCAAAGTATGAGAGTTCAAGTGTATGTTGTGTGTTTTTTTTTTTTGTATTTATCAAGTGAATTTCAGAGAATTAGCACGCGTTCATTATGATGAAGGGGGTTGTAACTTTAAGTGGAAGTTCAAACGCTTCTCTGACACAGGTTCTACTTGATTTATGAAGCTGAAATCATACATTATATTATGTGTGCACAGAGTACAGGGTGTTTATAGAAAACAAATTCAAATGCTGCAAAATTGTGACAGTTTGCATGTGTTCTTTACCGAATTACGAAATATTTTTCTTGGATTCAGTGATTATTCATCGGAATGAATGTACTCATTATTTAACGAACAATTAGATTGCTAAGTAAATTAATAAAACAAATTTATTGAATACCGGAATGCAATGCTTGAAATAGATCAAAATATAACCAGAAGAATTTCCCATTGTATACATATTCTATAGTACTATCATGAAGCGGAACGTCCGAGGCGCCCTCTAGAGATCTCGCTGAAAGGTACAACTCTGCTCTCTCAGAGAGCGAGAATTTGAAAGATTGACAAATAAAAAATAAGGTAAGACAAATAGCTAATGAGGGAGAAGAATGCAAACAACTTTTACTTTGCTACATTAAGGTGAGACGAAAAATAAAATCCATTCATAAGTTCATTGTATTTATATTCCTCTTTGCCTTATCCTCATATAAAATAGTAAACTACAAATGTGATCTAAAAAAAATACACCACATTTGGTTTTCTCTCTTTTATACAATATTGCTTCAAGAACAGAAATAAAACTACCTCATCTCTTCTTTTCCCTCTTTTATTTCTTTGCCCCGCTCTGAAACAAATATCTGCAAAGGAAAATTTCTCGACACAAGCGCCATCTGCACAGGTGCGCTGATGAACAGACTTTCATGTTCCATGGTAGTACTATATGAATATAAATACAATGGAATTTCCATCAAAAATATAAATGTTGAAGCAATTTTGGGAACTTGACACAAAGAGGAATACCAGAAAATAAGAAATATTTTTGGGGAAGTGTGTAAAACAACAACATTTTTATGCAAACTCTTTTTACTGATGGTGTCGCCGTCTGACGGAGATATAGGTCGTAACTTCTGTGATGAACTATGGGGTCCTTCATTTCGTGGTTTGAAGTTGGCAGCGCTGGTGTTTGACATCTGTCAAACTCACCTGTTATCTGAAGTGTCATAATATTAGTTGAATGCTTACCATTTAAGATAATGGATCGTTTAACAATCGAACAATGCGTTAAAATTATTAAAAATTTAACGTAGCACCTTTTCAGACAATAAACACTCATTTTACGAACAACATTTTCTTTAGCGATGAGACACATTTCTCACTCGGTGGGTATATATTATATAAACAAACAAAAATTCCTCATATGGCACCCACAAGTGATCGAACATGACTGTTTGGTGTGCTCTATGGTCGAAAGGTGTCATTTACGGTGTTTCTTCAAAGATGCCAATGGGCAAACGCCGCCGCGAAATGGTCGAATGATAATCGATTTTTTTTATGGGCAGCACGGCGATTGAAGATCAGGACTTGGTCGAAATGTTGTTCCAACAAGACGGGGTCTTAAGCCACACAACACGACTAATTATGGTCTTATTGCTTGAGCAGTTTCCTGGTCGTATACTTTCACGTTTCGGCGATGTCAATTGGGCACCAAGATCATGCGAATTGACACCGTTATAGATATTTTTCTGTGGGTCAACGCAAAAGACCGTACTTACGCGAACATTCGCTATAGTCCCTAACCTAAGAACCGATATTTAGTACTGCGGGGTAATAGGTGATACATGGACTTATCCGTGTCTGTTACATGGGATGGCCAACTCTTGACCTATCTAGATCTTAGTCTTAGATCTGTACGTCTAGTAAGCTTTGGTAGTCGGGTCGATACTGTCTTTGAAATTTATTTATGTCGCGTAGATATGTGGAATGATGCCTACACAGCACATGACCCTTAGAGACGAGGTAGGGTTAATGGAATCGAAAAATTGACAAAGGAAAATATCCGAAATGTGGTTAGGCCCACGTAAAACCTATCTCCATTTCCTATGACTAAATACTCACGAACGAATGCTAACGAACAATTATTGTTTTAAGTTATAAATAATAATTAGCGCTCCTCAGATCTTGATTTCATTCAAGTGTTTATCAGAAGTGATGAGATTAAACCATACATTTAAATACCTTTTTCATTGCTGTTTTTGCTTTATTGAAATTTCAAGTTGCTTTTTCTAAATCACCCTGTACAAGCAAATGAATTTACGTACTTGACTGTAATTCTTTGGTTAGAAGTGGTGCTCCGCCTGTTACTGGTGCTAAAGAACTTGTGGTGTTCCTTTCAAAGGATGTTTATTTTGCTGAGAAATCAATTTTGTAAGCTTTAATGTCTTAGTGGTTTCGTAGCTTATTTAATGTTCTGAAATCTAAATTTAAGATTCTATTTAATGTAATGATTTTCAAATCTGAAAATTATATTGGCACCTGTTACATTGTCGTATAAAATAGTCTGTAGAATTAATTTAGCAAAAAATGCTCCGATTTTATTTGCTATAATAAAAAACATTAAAGCCACATTGATAGTCATAAAATTTGTTGCACGTACTTGCTTTTGAGAAGAATTGATTTTGTTACAGTGAAAGTGTAGAAAATTCTAAAACAATGTTTCTTTGATTTCATTCTTAGTTACTACTTTAAATGTATTACAGTAGACGCTCGATACAGTGAATCTAGTTCGAGTCAACTATCCAATATAATGAAGACACAAAATTTTATACAGAGTACTCTAAATAGTCAACAAGAAAAATCTTGATATAGTGAATTGATTTTTTTTCTCAGAATTTTCTATCTACAATGCGTCCAAAGCTTGTCGATAGGGTTTGACCGTTTAGTTTCATGTTGTTTTAACTATAAACTCTTCAAATGCGTTTGTGTCTGCGTCCTATTTCATCAAAGGATGCTGTTATTTATATTGATAAGGTCATTGAATGGGCGGTACATAATAATGCAGATTATTCCGACATTTTAGTTTTAAAACATTTACAAAAAAGGCTGTCCAAATCAATTTAAAATTAAGAAAGACGCAAACGAAAGTGACGAATTATTTTTCCACATTTAAATTTTTTGTTACGAGTACAAAATTTTATTTCTATCTTGGTACCCGATACTTAATATTAATTTATGAGTTGTAGGACTTTGTTTTATGTTCTTTTCTTGTTATTCACGTGATGTGAAATGTTCCTTTTTTTGTTTTATTGATGAAATTTTTTCAAAGAAAATTTAAATACTTATGCCTTTTGTCAAGCCTCACTCTGGTTATGCATTTTATTTAATGTTTGTAAAATTGCTTATTTATACTTAAGAATTATAAACAAAGGTGTGTGTACTTCACACTACTCAATTTATGTATGTAGTTTTTATTAAATTTTGATTTGAAAAACTAATAAAAATTCTCTCTCGAAATAGTGAGCAATATCGAAATACTGTTCAGTTTTTTATTACTTCACTATATCGAGCGTCTACAGTATTGACATAGTTAGAATTATCTGGCTATGAAAGTGTAAGATAATCAGTTTAGCTTTAAACAGGATATAGCTTAGTGAATTTCCCGACAGAATTATTTTTTTTCAAGAATTTTTTTTAACAAAAACCTAAAATGAAAAATATAGATTTTAAAATTGTACAGAAATTGCGCTAAATTTTATATGAATCATTACAATCGCAGAAAATTTGAAGAAATGAAAACGACCAGTTGGAATTTAAATTTAGTATTTCCAAAAAAAAAAATGAAAAATTGTCATTCTTTCGAAATTGTTTTAACCCATAATTCAGAATGTCGAAAACGGATATATCGATTTTAATTTTTAAAAATATAAATTTTGGTCAATTTTTTTCTACATATGTACATATTTTGATATTAACTGTACCTGCCTTTAAAGCTTTTTTTATGATTTTCGACTTTCTCAAAAACAGTTCTACGGATTTCAATCAAATTTTTTTTATAGAAGATCCTTCGAATTAAAAAAGAATACTCCAACCAAAATTTTCGAACAATATGTTTTTGGATTTTTAAAAAAAAAATATTTTTTTTTAAATTACCATACCTAACATTTTTTTGAAAAAAATTAAATAAGTTATATAATCTACACGCGTTCAAGGGACAACCATTATTACTACGATTTAAATATTTCAATACAAGTAAAAAACGACTTTAAAATATATTTATATATTTAGCCGTTCCTATTACGCTATTACGAATATTATGAATACGATGTAAACGGTGATTTTTTAAGAGCTTGGTTTTTGAAAATTCAAAAAAACACAGAAACTTGTAAAAAGTGAATGAAATTTTTATTTGGATCGATAAATCAATTTCTGCCATTTACTTTTTAAAAATAATTTCACTTAAATGTTGCCCGCGGCTACGCTTCAGGTGGTCCATTCTGAAGGTCCAATTTTGGCAAAATTTTTCACACATTTCGGCCGGAATCTCACCAATGACGCGTTCAATGTTGGCTTCCAAGGCAGCAATCGTGTTTGGCTTGTCCCCATAGACAATAGACTTAACATAGCCCCACAAAAAATAGTCTAACGGGGTCAAATCACATGATCTTGGTGGCCAATTGACTGCGCCAAAACGTGAGATCAACTGCTCACCAAATTTGCCTCTCAATTGATGCATGGTTTCGCGTGCAGTGTGGCATGTGGCACCGTCCTGTTGGAACCACATGTCGACCGAGTTCAATTCTTGCATTTTCGGCAAAAAAAAATCTGTTATCATCGAACGGTACCTTTCTCCATTGACCGTAACCCTGCGGCCTTCATCGTCCTTGAAGAAGTACGGCCCAATGATGCCGCCTGCCCATAAACCGCACCAAACAGTGCATTTTTCGGGATGCATTGGTAGCTGCTGAATTGCCTCTGGCTGCTCTTCACTCCAAATACGACAATTCTCCTTATTCACGTATCCATTTAGCCAAAATGAGCCTCGTCGCTGAAACGGACGTAGCTTGCGAAACACATTTTTCACAGAGCACGAATTTTGATAATAAATTTCAATAATTTGCAAACGTTGTTCAGGCGTAAGTCTATTTATATATATTAAACAAATCATTAACGCAGCTTTTTGATACAATATACTTATGTTTATCTAATAAATTATTTTTTTTTTGTAATGTAATAATATTAACCAAGAACAATTATGTCAAATTTGTAAAAGATCTCTTTTTGTCGACTGACGGCAAATACCAAAGTCCTTTTGTGAAAATTGTAAAGAAAATTTTGTTATTATGTCTTATGTCAATAAAATCACATTTTACTACTACTACTACTACTACATAAATATTTATGATTCGTATCAGCAAACGAGCCTAAGATAGGTTAGTATCTATCTAAGTTACATAACACCCACAACCGGCTAGGTTAGATTTGTATATTTTCGTTCATATGTTATGACTTATGTATGACATTTCTCATAGGATCGGAAAGTTTTTCGGAAAGCTTGTGATTTATTTTTTGGTAGCAGCTGTTTTTTCAGCAGCTGTGTTGTTAGACAGGGATTACAACAACACAAACCTGTATGGATAGCCATGGATCGATTTCGAAATGTGGACATTATTTTAGCAGAACTATGCATCATAAATGTCAAAGAGTATGCGCATGTGTTTCGGGCGTAGTATTGTATGCAGCGATGCGTGCAGATATGTTGTACATCTATTTTAGCCAATATTGTTATCAAAAACGACCTTCTGAGCAAACAAATCCAACCATAGTGACCAAATTTCCCAAAGATGTCACCCTATTGCAGTAGGTGTTTACGTTAAATTTTTCGTCTATAACGAATTGTAGGCAACAATGGAAAACAACAATACACGTGTTATACGGGAGTTACTAGCTCGAAAACGTGACTCAAAATAGAACTGCAGCACACACCACTTAATACATTGTCGTGGTCAACATTTAAATTAAATGTTCTTTAAAAAGTAAATGAGAACATTGATTTATCAAGCTAAAATAAATGTAATATTCCTGCCTTTTTTATTGAACCGTTAAGCCCACCATACTTATGGTCATTCAATAATCGATCTCAAATGTTTTAGTTCAATGTTCAAGTCCATTTAACTCGAAATCGGAGACACGATATACGATGTACCAACAAATTCAATTAATTTCACAAAACAAGTTGTAAACAAATCAGAAAATTGCATTCTAATAAATTTAGTTATTATCCAAACCAGTAAATTCACCATTTAATGTGATTAAATCAATTTACACTCAGAAGCACATAAAAAGCATTGAAAGTTAAATATTTATACCTAGCTATGTGTTTGTTTATTTTTCATTATTTATTATTTTTGATAAGGTGTGGCACGAAGGTCTAAATTTTAAATTAATTAAGGATGGAAAACAGCATTTGTCCAGGGTGTCCCCAAAAAAAGCAAATCTTCTTCACCCGCTAATTACCGTCCAATTGCACTTACGTCCCTTCTTTCTAAGGTCATGGAAACGCTGATTAATTATCAGCTTAAGAAATATCTTGAAGAACGAAAGCTCCTTAATGACCAGCAGTATGGCTTTCGTAGCAATAGGTCCACTGGTGATCTCACCGAACAGTGGCACAAATCTTTACATCGTTTTGGTGAAAGTAAGATTATTGCACTTGATATTTCAAAAGCATTTGATAGAGTTTGGCATCAAGCTCTCTTATCGAAAATGCGTGCATTTGATATCGATGAATCTCTTCTTCGTTGGATCAGAAATTACCTTTCGGACCGTTCAATACAACTTGTATTGGACGGTTTCAAGTCTGATATTCACAAAATAAATGCTGGTGTGCCCCAGGGCTCCGTATTGTCTCCGACCCTTTTTCTCATTTTTATTAATGATCTCTTATCTGGAACTTCTAATCCACTAAATTGTTTTGCTGACGATAGTACTCTCAGTTTTTCATATTCGTTTTCAGATGCGCCTCCTTGTTCTTCGGATGTGCAACTGCAACAGCGGCGTAGAATTTAATGCTTCAAAAACTCAGTGATGTCTTCTATCGTTAAAGCAGAACCCACCCCTCATGCCGCTATCCATGAGTGGCACTTGCATTGAAGAAACCGATCAGCTTTCAGTTCTTGGTATGTGCATCACAGACAACCTCTTGTGGAACGACCACATATTCGATGTCGCCAAAAATACTGCAAAGTTTCTGGGCTTTCTTCGAAGGTTCAAGAAATTCTTCTCCCCGTCTGATCTGGCTGTAATCTATAAGGCCTTCATCCGTCCAAAGCTGGAGTATAACTCGCATATTTGGGCAGGAGCTCCCAAAACACATTTGATTCTTTTAGATAGAATTCAGAATAGAGCTCTAAGAATGCTAGGCGATAGAAATATAGTAAAGACATTTACATCTCTAGAACACCGTCGAAATGTTACATGTCTGTCATTATTTTATCGCTATTTTTATAAACACTGTTCCAGCGAAATAGCCAGTTGCATTCCTCCCCTTAAATTTTTCAACCTTAATACTCGCGCTTCTAGGAATGCTCATCAGTTTACCCTTGAGCCCAACTTCGGACGTACTGTCAAGTACAGAGATTCCTTTTTTAGCCGTACAACGCGAATGTGGAATACTTTACCCGGCTCTATTTTCCCCTCCCATTTTGTTATTCAGAAATTCAAAACCAATGTGCATCAGTATCTCCTCTTGTATCCTTCCCTAATCTCCTAACGCTCGCACTGTTCTTGTTCATATTAAGGGTAGTCAAAAACCCTTTAGTGCGCGCAAACGTTAAAAAAAAAAAAAAAGAAGAAAAATTCTGCCTAAAGCACTTTATACGCTTCTAAAAGCATATCTAGAAAATAGACTTTTTAGAGTAAGACATGGAAACGATTACTCGGATCTCAAAGAAATAGTGGGTGGTGTACCACAGGGAAGTGTTTTAGGTCCAATATTGTACCTATTATTTACACGTGATATGCCTCAAATAGAAAACACTATCGTAGCCACGTTTGCTGACGACACTCAAATACTAGCAACGGGCCAAACGATAAATGATTCTACGACAAAATTACAAAAAGCTCTGAATAATGTCAATGATTGGAGAAAAACATGGCGGATATCGCTCAACGAAGTAAAATCAGTCGATGTAGATTTTACGTATAAGAAAATTAATAGATTACCGGTATTTGTTAATACGGTTCAAGTTCCGTTTGCTAACGAAGCAAAATATCTCGGAATGACTCTAGACGCGAAATTAAAATGGAAACCGCAAAGAAAAGAAAAGAAATGCGAAGAGTTAAATAATAAACTCAGAGATATGTACTGGTTGTTCGGGAAACACTCTAAGCTCAGTATCGAAAATAAGCTAATTTTGTACAGGCAGGTGCTTAAGCCTGTCTGGACTTACGGTATACAACACGAGATTCTAATTTAAATACCTTACAAACATTTGAAAATAAACTCCTAAGATCATTTGTAAGCGCACGTTGGTACATTAGAAACGAAGATCTCCACAGAGATCTCGGGATTCCCACGATTCGCAATGAAATAAAAAAATTTTGCCCGAAATCATAGAAAACGACTACTACAACACTGCAATAGTACTATAATCGAAATTATCGTTGAGACGAATTTAGTACGCCGCCTGCGAAGGACAAGCCTTCCGATCTGGTGCACTAAACGAGAATCCGTTTTAAAATTGAGGTATAAGCAGGAGCTATCACCGGATAGTTACCGGCAACACGTTGATTAAATTCGTTAAAAATAAATTGCTAGATAAGTTTCAACTTAGTTGCAATCGGGAGGAGGTGTTTTTAGTGCAGTAATAATCTCACACTCCTATGAGCATGCGTTTTTCGGTCCTCATAGAGCCTTTTGAAGGTTTTACAACTACCCATGGGAAAAAAAATTATTTATGGCAATTATTTTCAATCAACACCATCGAACACGTACAATGGAACATCTACATTCAATTAAAATCACTTCAAACTGAATCATTTGGTTTACAACATCACCCACCACCACCGCCACATGTCAGTCAACCGGATGGACGGAAGTTCTCTGTAACAATTAATTTAAAATAATAAACTCCACAATCCACACATGAATGTTTATTGTTTTTGTTAATTTTGAATTTCATACATTCAATAAATTGTCCCACGAAATCAAAAATCATGCGATGACAGTTACGACCGACGACCTGCTGCCGCAAGGGAATCATTTCGTGACATACCAAATAAAATACAAAAAAAATAATAATACAAAAATGATTCACTCAAGTAGAACTCAAGCACAGTGAATTCACATTCACATTTTTTGTCGGCATAAGCCACCACTATAAGGTCCCAATTTCCCAATCCCCGAAAACCACACATTGTTTCATCAATTTAGTTAATGAGCTCACAAATGTGAATAAAAAAAAAAAAAAAACAATATCATTCTTCCAAGTTGTATTTTACATGACTGGAAAAGTCGAAATTATTGTGGCCGCCGACGCGGTACATGGGATCCTTTATGGAGTTATAAATATAATGAATTTCAATTGCACATACGAAAATCATTAATTTAGCGATTCAATTCTTAATTATGAGCTTTTATGTGGGGCAGAGTCAATTATACATAAATTCTACTAGATATTCACTTTTTGTTTCCCGAAATTACTATAGCATACTCCCGAGATACTGAATTAAGAAAATGATTTATGTTTGATGTGAAATTTCTGAGTGAGAGGGAGGCCATTAAGAGCTCCCTAAGGCTTCACTCGTAAATGTCATATTTTGTTCATTTCCAGCAGTGTTTTCTCACAAAATAAGACGACATACAAATGAATTATCGTATTTCATATACAAAACAAAAGTTTTCAAAACAAAATGACGCCCCACAGGCACACCTATAGAAATATAGAAGTAGAATATTTAATCCATGTAGCAACATACCTATGGAAATGTCTGAAATCAATTAGTAGCTGCATTTCAATTTAGCACAATTGTTCTTGTTTTCTGGATTTCATTCCAAAAACTATCTCAATTTATCAAAAGATTTGCATTTCGGATTTATAAATGTCAAATTCTAATTGAAACTCACAACTACTCGTCTGCATTTTATGTTGAAATGTTTGGAAATTCAATTATTGTAATTGAACTAAGACAACTTAATTGATTTGTTAAAGTAATTCAAATAAATCGCTGAATACATCATTTTATTTTAAACTATAATTTATGGGTTAGTCATAAAATTGGCATACAAAAAGTGGATCATCCATAAAAAATGCTCACGAAGGAATGATATTAGAGGTGCCTTGGTAGGTTACCAGCTGGCCGGCGAGCGCTGGAACGTTCAGTCCACTGATATCAATACATATTCACAAAGGAAAATTTCGTAGGCGAGTTTTATTGGGAATCTATCCATTATACCGTGAGGATGTAATTCCCAAAAATAATTCCCCTATAATCGAACACTTAGTGGCTTACAGAAAAGTGATAATCAACTGTGAGAATACCGTTCAACGTAAATATATGATATAAAATTAATTACTTGCTGAAACTCAATTTTTTTATTGTATCTATATAACTTTAACTGTTTTTTTATAAACAAATAAAAACTGAAAAAAATCCAAATTCCCCAGGAATCGAACACTTGTTTCCCGAAGCCGATCATAAAGTTTCCTAATTTCGAACCTTTTAGAAAAATAGTAAAAAGCATTTGTTGAATTCTTGTTTCAGTTTAAATAAACAAATTTATTAAATTATTTTGTTTTTATTTAATTTTATTGAAAATAGGAACAAAAGTGTTAAAAAACCTTTAATAAAACAAACATTAAGCAAAGTAATTTTTAGAATTCTTTTTTAAATGTAATGTAATGTTAAAAGTATAAGATGGCTTTACATAAGCTATACCTTGTATAAAAGGGATATATCTATAAACTACATACCAATGCACGCGCTTTAGCTAGCATAAGATGTTTATATACAAGCTATAGCTTGTATAAGATGAATACAACATACCTACAAATGCACAGGCTTTAAATTTTCTGGTTGTTAATTTGCTGAAGGAAATTATCCGATTTCTTTATTTCATGTGATTTCGGTTTTTGGTCAGTTTTGACTGAAAACATTAAATGAGGACCTTCGATGACGAACTAAAAGCACGGCTTCGACCACACTTGAAGTCTTGCGTTATTGGTAAATTTGATTCTTTCAGTCAGTTTAGCTTTGACCACCGGCGAGGCAGGTCGATTTGGTCACTTGTAGCTTTGGTGCTCCGAACTTCTCCCACAAGTGGTAAGGGGTTTCGTTGCAAGTTAGGTAAATGCCACCAGGGGATTCTTTACCTGCTGATCTACCAGAGCTTTTACCTGTTGTCCACCACCAGGGGCTTTATACCCACTGATCGCCATCAGGGGCATTATACCGGCCGATACGCCACCAGGGGCTTTATACCTGCTAATCGCCACCAGGGGCTTCATACCTGCTGATCGCCACCAGGGGCATTATACCTGCTAATTGCCACCAGGGGCTTCGGTAACTGCTGATCTACTCGAGCTTTTGAATGCTGTGCGCCACCAGGGGCAATATACCTGTTGATCGCCACCAGGGGCATTACACTTGCTGATCCGCCACCAGGGGCTTTATACCTGCTGATCGCCCCCGGGGGCATTATACCTGATGATCGCCACCAGGGGCATTATACCTGCTAGTTGCCACCAGGGGCTTCGGTAACTGCTGATCTACTCGAGCTTTTGCCTGCTGTGCGCCACCAGGGGCTTTATACTTGCTGATCGCCACCAGGGGCATTACACTTGCTGATCCGCCACCAGGGGCTTTATACCTGCTGATCGCCCCCAGGGGCATTATACCTGATAATCGCCACCAGGGGCGTTATACCTACTGATCGCCACCAGGGGCATAATACCTGCCAATTGCCACCAGGGGCTTCGGTAACTGTTGATCTACTCGAGCTTTTGCCTGCTGTGCGCCACCAGGGGCTTTATACTTGCTGATCGCCACCAGGGGCATTACACTTGCTGATCCGCCACCAAGGGCTTTATACCTGCTGATCGCCCCCAGGGGCATTATACCTGATGATCGCCACCAGGGGCGTTATACCTACTGATCGCCACCAGGGGCATAATACCTGCTAATTGCCACCAGGGGCTTCGGTAACTGTTGATCTGCTCGAGCTTTTGCCTGCTGTGCGCCACCAGGGGCTTTATACTTGCTGATCGCCACCAGGGGCATTACACTTGCTGATCCGCCACCAGGGGCTTTATACCTGCTGATCGCCCCCAGGGGCATTATACCTGATGATCGCCACCAGGGGCGTTATACCTACTGATCGCCACCAGGGGCATTATACCTGCTAATTGCCACCAGGGGCTTCGGTACCTGCTGATCTACCCGAGCTTTTGCCTGCTGTGCGGCACCAGGGGCATTATACCTGCTGATCCGCCACCAGGGGTATTATACCTGCTGATCCGGATTAATGGATTTATTGGTATATTAATGTCAATGTCCCCTTTTACACAGGGTAATTTTTTGATTCAAAAATATTCTATATATTTCACACGAAGAATTAAAATTGCTGGGGATTTTTTTGTTTTATTTTAATGTTTCTTGGCACGCACGGTACTTGCTATACAATTGCTTCTATCTTAAATATCTCGAAAACTGCTCTAACGATTGTAATAAAAAAAAAGTTCTTGCATTGCTATATATACAAAACTAAATAAGATCGACTTTAAAAATATATTTAGATACATAATATAAATCTCTTGCATACGATGTGATCGAACCTAAGAGCAAGTACTTGCGATCAGTTGACGTTTCTGTTATCGGGGGTATACAAAATTGCATATATTTCGACCAAATAATCATGACTTGTAAAAGAACTTATTGTGGAACTTGTTAATTCTAAAACACCTATTATATAAAACTTACCTATCAAACATTTTAAAAGTCTATCGATTTCGAAACCAAAATGATATCATCCTATTGGTGCATAGTTAGCTTACCTGAAAAGAAAAAGAGAATGATTTAGAAAATTTCAAAAATAAAATATTGGTTAGGTTTAAACATTTGGAAAAAAATTTTATACTTTAATGACATTAATGCAACGTCCAATTATTTAAAAATTCTAAATTTAGGTAAAAGATTGCATGAACGGCTCCTCGGCTTTAGTAATTTGTGACTTTGAATTAGTTTTTCGTTAAAAAAATTGTTAAAATCGAAATCAATTTTAGCAAATCACTTTCCGCAGCAAGTTCGTTGGGGAATTTTATCCATTGTTTAATCATTTCCCATACAAAATTACACAAATTGTAAATTACTTTTGATGAAAAACTTTACTCAAAGAAATCAACGGAAAACCTCTTGAATATACACAGTTTCTCAAAATAAATTTCAATTACGGTTAAACTTACATAGGGCCATTTTATTCAACATTGCTCAACTTCATGCAAACTCTGACAATCCTATGGGCAGACTTAACACTGATTCCAAACCGTCGCCTACATATAATGGAACACCTCCAAATAAAGTACTCATACTATCGGAGAAAAACATGTTTTTCTTTAACGAAATAACACAAGACCTTGACATTTGGAAGACGAAATGGAACGATATATATGCTCTTGTACGAAAACGGGCTGCCACAATGGATGGAGTGAGTTGAATTAGAACGTGAGAAAGCAGAACTAAAACAAGTCATCAAACAGAACTAAAATCGCGAATCTTGATAATTTTTCGTCAAGAGTATCGCAGTTCGTTAATAATAGTTACCATAGATATATTTCAACTTATGAATTAAAAATTCTTACTTCTGATCTGAAAGTAAATATTTTTTTTAAATTCTCGTGTGTAGTTCACATTTTTGTATAAGCTGCAGAGATTATTCGCCATTCGATAAGGCCAATCACTCAAAAAACACTAATTTGTTTTAAATTTTATTATAAACCTGAATCAAATATAAATTTAAAAAGAGTGCGTCCCTCCATCAATTCCGTTATTTTTCAATTGAATTTCCTCAATTAAATTGCAACTGTTTGTCTACCGAAACAAATATAATCTAAATGTTTATATTGGAATTGCGGGGTGTGCCTTGACCACCTGGTCTCTATTGACATTGCTGACATGCTATATGTACTTGTACACGTAAATACAATCAACGAACCAACAGCGGTGATCCCATCAGGACAAAAAAAATTGATAAAAAATAAAATCTCCCAGTCTGTCAAGTAAGTACATACATAGATGTATCTCTGAGAGTATCTATCTTTTACCTGACAGAATGTACAATTGCACCCTTTTTGTGGGTTTTGGTAGTGCCGGCACCATAGTTCTGGTTATTGTCGTCGTTCTTCGTCTACGTTGTTGGTCGTTGTCACAACCACGAAATTCTTCATTCGGTATTCTCGAGCGGCATATCGGCTCGACTGACCAGAAAAGCACTCAAGGTAATATTCAAGTAATTAATTCTTGATTATTATCGTATTTTGGCGACAGGTGCTCCGTTCGAATTACCCACCTACCTGAATATGACGAATAATCGCACACTATACCGGTAACCGGTCGGTAGTGGTGGCGGTTGTGGGTCTTTGTCCTCGTATGCGTCATGCATATGATACAAATGAAGTGTAAGGGAGAACAGGGCACGTTTTTTGTTCACATCTTCTTTGGTTTTTGGTAATACTGGTTGTTGATTTCTGTTTTATTAGTGGCAGGGTTTTATTAACCACATAAGTGATCTGATCATAATAATACCACAAACAGGATTTTAGTAACTACAGTAATTTTATTACATAACTGTCCTTTTTTCTTGGATTTGTTGGTTCATCATGTAGACATATATTTTTTTCGTTTTGGTCCTTAACCCATTTACCTGTCATTGTACTCAATTGAGTACAGTATTTTTGAAAATTTCAGTTATATTTTTTTTTGAAAAATAGGCTTTAATTTAAATTCCTTTCGATTTGAAAGCAAGCATGGATATGTCATTTAGTTATTTGGAAGAATTTCGTTGAGTTTGAAAGCAATTTTCAAATAATTTGGTCAACTTTTGTGTTGTGCATTTTTTCTTTTAAGCAGTTTTGTGTCCTTGCGATAGTTTAAATGTACACTGTCGGCTAATTTGTGAATAACCAATTCTGTTCAATAGATTTTTTGCCAAAGAACTACATTGTTAACAATTTTCATTCCAAACATTTTTTTTTTCATGGTAAGTGGTCTACAAAAGTTGTGTACTCAATTGAGTACACTGGCCAAAACCGAGCTAATTGTTTTTCTCACTTGGTACACGCTAAACAAATCTCTACATGGCTGCTTATGATATTCGGGATAATGGAAATGAAAGAAATGAATGATATAATGCTTATTCCACACGATGACTGGCTTGAGCACCCCAGGAGCAGTGGACATCAAAGTCAACGATGGATATGAAAGCAAAGACGATATTGCACTTGCTTATCTAAGGAAAGAAAGGTCAGCTAGAGGTGATTCTCAAGATAATGCTCCAAAATGGTCAAAGCATAATATCGTGTATTGTACTGAAGTAGACGAAACTTTCGACTAAAGAAATCCATCATCAATAAGGCTGCTAAGAATGTGAAGTTTCGACCCTTGATGAAAATGGTTGGTTTTTTTTCACGACAAGCTTTCGATTGATGAAGTAATGGTCAAATGCAAAGTATATACGTGGAAAGTCTGCTGTCTGCTCGATTTTTTCTATAAGGAGTGGATGCTTTGCAGTTGTGGACATTGCTATAACTTTGACTTATATTGCGGTGCCGAAAATGTGAGTCCAAGCAATAAGTGCTTACCACTTGGATATCGATTGGTAAAAAACTGGCCGTGGGGCGATAGTTGTGTGTTCGCCTGTCAACCTTATTTTTCCATTAAAAACCAATTCTAAAAATAAATGTCATACAATAAGTTGCTGGTTTGCTCATTCATCACATGCTGTTTAGGAATAGAACTGACAACATGTGATTGCGTAAAACTAGTACACCGATAAAATATGACAAAGAATAAAAAAATTAGTGCGAATTATAAGGGACATAGATAAATAAGACACGGAAATTTCTCCGCATTAGTTCAGCCGCCATCCCTGGAGATAAAATCTGAGACAACAACCACCTACAGTCTCCGAATATCGCGCCGCACATCTTTCCTATCATTCTTTCACTTCTCACCCTCACGCCCGCGCTGTGTTGAAACATTTAAAGGGTATTCATAATCCCTTGAGCACAAGTAGATTAAAAAAAAAAAGGACAGCGAATTTTTCGACAGTTATTTCACAAGCCTAGATCTTGCGGCTAATTTACGCAAAAAAAAGTATTTCGTGCCATTGGTGTTCGGGGTTCGTGACAATATAAGAAAGAAATCGAATATAACTTTTTGGCATTTGTAAATGTCAAAATGACATACAGACTAAATGATGCTAAAAAGATAAAATAACCTTCTGGTGATTTTAACTTTAATAAAATGTTAATAGATAATTCGATGAGTAACTTATTTTAAATTAGCAAAATCATATTTTCAGCTTAGTAATAAAACTGTTTTTAAGTCATTTTAAATCGTTTATTAATTTTTCTGCCTGGCCTCTCCTATTTTGATTGTCTAGATACTTTTTGTGAAATTTGATGTTGATGGTTGCTTAATGTGAATTTTAATTAGGTTTGCATTTTTCTTAACGTTTTTATAATTTGTTCGAAAGAAATAAACGTGTTAATTCTTTTTTTTTTTAAATCTAGGGAATTTTAACAAGGAATTCAAAAATTCACCGAAGTGAATGTGTTTGTATATTTCTAGAAATTCTGTATACAATTTTCCCTGCAAGTATTATACCTTGTAAACAATGTTATGTGTGAAAAGCAAAAATAACCCCTTTCACAGTTGACTTCGTTTTTTCCTCGGTTAATCGAAATGTTTTTTTCTTCTTCAGATTCACATACAGCAGTTTATGATGGATTTGAAAAAGAACATCTTGAATAATAATAATAAAACTCCCCCGAAAATGTCTCTGTCAGCATGTCAATCAATCGTTTACCTGTCATGTAACTTTTCAAATAAGCTTACAATAATATATGAAAACAGCAGCAGGCAATTTGTAATTTGACAGAAAAAGGGCACCGATTAATAGCTGATGTGTTCCGCCTGGGCGCCATCTAAGTATAAAAAAAAACTAGAACCACCAAATTATTAAACATTTCAAAGATATAATGGGTGATTTTTTTGCTACTTGGTTTTTGACGTTTATATTTTTCACAGATCACACATGACAAATTCCACGAACATTTGACATTTCGATTCAGTATTGTTTGCCATTTCATCATGAATAGACTTACGCCGGAACAACGTTTGCAAATTATTGAAATTTATTATAAAAATTCGTGCTCTGTGAAAAATGTGTTTCGCAAGCTACGTCCGTTTTATGGTCTTCAGCGACGAGGCTCATTTGTGGCTAAATGGATACGTGAATAAGCAGAATTGCCGTATTTGGAGTGAAGAGCAGCCAGAGTCAATTCAGCAGCTACCAATGCATCCCGAAAAATGCACTGTTTGGTGCGGTTTATGGGCAGGCGGCATCATTGGGCCGTACTTCTTTAAGGACGATGAAGGCCGCAGGGTTACGGTCAATGGAGAAAGGTACCGTTCGATGATAACAGATTTTTTTTGCGAAAATGAAAGAATTGAACTCGGTCGACATGTGGTTCCAACAGGACGGTGCCACATGCCACACTGCACGCGAAACCATGCATCAATTGAGAGGCGAATTTGGTGAGCAGTTGATCCCACGTTTTGGCACAGTCAATTGGCCACCAAGATCATGTGATTTGACCCCGTTAGACTATTTTTGGTGGGGCTATGTTAAGTCTATTGTCTATGGGGACAAGCCAAACACGATTGCTGCCTTGGAAGCCAACATTGAACGCGTCATTGGTGAGATTCCGGCCGAAATGTGTGAAAAAGTTTGCCAAAATTGGACCTTCAGAATGGACCACCTGAAGCGTAGCCGCGGGCAACATTTAAGTGAAATTATTTTTAAAAAGTAAATGGCAGAAATTGATTTATCGATTCAAATAAAAATTTCATTCACTTTTTACAAGTTTCTGTGTTTTTTTGAATTTTCAAAAACCAAGCAATTAAAAAATCACCGTTTATAAATTTTAAATGCTTAGGTGGAATGTTAAAACAAAACCGGAAATATGTGTAATAATTTTCAATGTTAATTTAATATTATTAATAGCAAACATAATATTTTTGGGGCGTTATAATTGTCACACCATTAGAAAGATTATACCAGATAAGGATATAATGCTTGTTCTATACCACATTACAATCTTTTTAAGCAATAAAACGTTAATTAAATGCTAAAAATAAATGTTTGGATTTATTTTTCGCCCAAATTAATATACAACAAAAAAGTTATACGCATAATTGTTGTATATGTCTTATGAAATGTAACCTACAAAGCCAAAGGAGATTATTTTTTATCGTTGCGCAATGAAATGAAAACATTAGCACGCAAGCACCATGTTCTTGTAGAAAGGATATGTCTTTAGCATCTTATGTTACACATAAACACATGCTTATTATTTAGGTAAGGAATACACTACATACCGTCCCTACTTATATAATATATGAGAAGATATAATATTCTCTGGAAACTAATACTTTTACTTTGCTAAAGCTCAGACGGTCTTTAAGTAAGATTAACGATAAATAATACCTACCTTTAGTGCTTATAGTTCAACTTTCGACATAAAAGATTATATGAGTGCAAACAAGAAAGACAAATGGTGAAGTGATGGCACTACATTTTGTAGAAGAACAGAAGAATATGGATTTTTAGTTTTTTTTTCTAAAAAAAAAAAAACAAAATAAGAACTCCCAAGGATTGCATTTCATTCGACAAAATGCAATAAAGAGCTAGCAGGCACAAAATTTTAAGGGAGACAAATAAATGGGGTAATAATGTCACCCTTAACTACTAGTGCCTATATTTTACCGAAAACTAAAATGTCTATTACTCCTCGCACCCTATACTTACATGATTGATTGTATATCAGAATTCAAGTGTCAATATCCTGCCCAACAAGGTATCATACATTTCTACATAAAGACCATTAACTACTTGCCTATTTCAACATTAAAATACTAACCCGGTCTGCTCATTATAATTGCATAAACTGTCACCAGGATCACCCGGTACTTACCTGTGATTAGCTTTTATCGATTTAACAGATAAATTCCTGATTTACCAAAGAAACCTAAGGGTCAACCACTGACAAGCCACAATTCTGCATTAACCTTAAGAATTTATGGAAAATATTCAACAACATACTTAAGGAGCCTGCTTGGGTAAAAATCCCTGAAGCTATGAATAATGATTGGAGGTTATCCAATAAAACTTTGATTGATAAAGTATTTAATGACTTTTTTATTGATGTAGTCACTTAATGTGAAACTTTTTTTATATTCTCCAGCACGTGCAACAGTTTTAGTCTAAAACTTTTCTTTGGATAATTTGAAAGAAATCGAACTGACTTGAGCAGTGATAATAGCCCTGTTTTTTGGGAGAAGATATGCGCAGTGAAGCAGCATTTACACACATTACAAAAACAAGAATCTGCTTTCGATAAAACTAAAAGCAGATGCCTGCTTTGGATAGGTATGTGAAATTTGTTCGAGCATCGAATGATATTTTGTTTTTTAGTTGGTAGTTCCGATGACTTTGATGAGTCTCGAAGTCTTGTTCTTGGGCACTTTCATTTATTTATAGAGATAACTTATTTAATCTCAGAAACCAAGCTATTCGAATATATTTGTGAACGATTCGAAAAGGTTAGCTGCAAGCAGTCAAAAATCAATAATTTTTAGTTAAGTATGTATTATTTTGGCAAAAAATATGTTTCACAACTATTCACGTACAGGAAAAAATTACTAACTTAACTAACTAGGCCAAAAATACCTTTTATTTATTTTTGCTGCTTTATAAATCATTATAACAATGTAGGTACTTATGCATTTGAACTTAATGTTAAAAATACAGGGTGACGCACGAATCGTGGTACAATAAGAAATTTAAATAACTTTTATTTTAAGCGATGTAATTCATTAATTTTTATTTAATTGGATTCAAAAATTAAATTTTATTTTAAATAACTAATGGTTTTTAAAGATCATAGACCGCAAATGACCTCCACGCTCATCCACGCATATGCGGCACCTGATCAGAAAATTGTACATTGCGGCCTGAAGGGTTAAAATTGGGATCGCCTCAATTATTGTCTTAATGGACTGCTTCAATTCAGCCAAATTCCTGGGTTTCGTTTTGTACAATTCCTGCTTGACATAACCCCATAAAAAAAAGTCTGGTGCAGTCAGTCAGGTGACCTTGGGGGCCAGCGGAAATTGAAGATTCTGGATATTAATTTGTGTGGGAATTTTCGTTGGAGCTCTGCCATAACTTGTGTGGCTACGTGCGCAATTGCTCCATCTTGTTGAAACCAAATCCTGCTGAAAGGGATAGATCTTCGGCGAAGTTCTGGATAAAAAAAAACTCCTTCAACATCTTGAAATAACGGTCCCCATTGACAGTTTGTGTTACACCGTTTTTTTTTTTAAAGAAGTATGGCCCGACAATACACCTTGATGAAACTGCGCACCACACAGTGACTCCTTCTGGGTGCAGTTTTGTCTCATGGAGCATTTCTGGATTAGATTCACTCCACACACGGCAATTTTACTTGTTAACATTGCCGTTTAAGTCAAAATGGGCCTCATCAGCCATGAACAAACAATTTATCAATGTGTTGCCTTCTTCGGCCATTGCAATCATTTTTCGGGAAAATTCCAGGCGAACAGGCAATTCCTGAGGGTTTAACTTGCTTGCAATTTGGAAACAAGTTTAAGTCATCATGAAGTATCCGTTGTAATGACCGTCTGCTAACTCCAATTTGGCCGATAGGTTTCGAGTCGAAACACTTGGATTTGCCTGTATTGCCGATGCAGCAGCCACGATTGTATCCTGAACCCGAACATTGGGATCTGGATGATACGGTCTTCGTTCGATGCTGCCAGATTCGGCAAACATGTTCACCAGTCTCATAATGGTCCATCTACTCGAGGGGAGTACCGCCAAACTCCAGCCTAAATTCCCTTTGGACGGAAATGACGGACTACAAAGAATGCCGATTACTCACGATTCGTGTGACACCCTGTAGATGTTGTTGTACAAATATGTGTATATTAATATGAATACATCTTTCGGATTTAATTTAAGTTACAGTTAGCTTATTCGTGCCAAATTGCCAGATCAAATGATGTTTGAGTGGCTTTGTGACAGCTGCTGTCAAATTACCTAAAAAAAAAACTAACTAAAACTTGAGCAGCGCCCCCTAACAAAGCTCTTAAATTGGAATAGTAAAAAACATTTAAGGATTGTCAGTTCATATCTATTATTTAGTAATAAATACGCACTATGATTAGCAGAAAAATCTAATCATATGTCGTGCAAGGTTTAAAGTGTACGTAATCAAATCACCCTTTAAAACTTTTCTCTACTCGAACGTCGCTAAAAGTTTTGAGTACCACTAAACAAAAACGAAAAAAATTATATTACTTCTGATTCTGTATAAACCTGGATATAATTTAATTTATGATTTAAAATGACCCTTAGCTCTAAAATATGTTTCGCACATGATGAGTTCTTTGTTGTACCTGGTCGAAATCAATTTTGAAGTTGAGTTCATTTGAACTTTTAATTAAATCAAAAACGAAAAGTTTTATTTTTTCCAGCTTTTTGCAGTTGTTAATTACGAGTCAAGTGGCAAAAAGCGAAAAAAGGAACACTTCTCACTTCTGTGTGTGCGTGATGGTTTTTCTGAATGTGTGTTTTGACCTTTCGGATAATTTCAGATGAAAATGGTGTTGATAATGACCATCTCATTATCATTATAGTACTCAATGGTCCGAAAAGTAAATATTCTCTTCACAATGGCATCCTGTAATTTTCCTCAGCAAAGCATGATCTCAATACCTTTTCAAATGTGTTTTCCTGACCCTGAGTTCGGTGTCGAATGAATAATAAGCTGCCTTATAAATATAATGTTAGAACAAAAAATGATTAATTGTTAATAGAAAATACCTACTGTCAACTTCGAGTAAATAATTTGTTATAGCCTTTTCACACCAAACCTAAATCACGGTTTTCGCGAAATTATCGGTTTTGGCATAAAGCGAAAACACAAGTTTTCCCATGTATTTTCGATAAACCACTCGTTTTGATAAACTACAAGTTTTAAATAAAACCTGTCAAAAACATGTTGGATTTGCAGATGAACTAGACAAACACACCTTGTGAAACATTCAGTGCTCAATTAATCGTGACATAAATAGCTGACGGGTTGCTGCCAGGAAAAACGAAAAAAAACAGCTGTCTGGTAATTTCAATTTCAATTCACAACGTATTTGTTGTTGTCTGTGGTGCCAAAATAATAATTGAAATGTCAAACGAAAACTTGTAAATGAGAGGTTTCCTCATGTTCGCCTTCGTCATTGCAGCCTCTGCATAGGTCATCGGTGCTTAGCCCCATTTTCTTTTTATAGTAGCCGAGAAAATTGTGTCCGGTGTGTACGCTTATAAGATTTCGTAGGGAAGTTTATGTGGATGGTACTTTCTGTCCTTTCTTGTCGAAGTCCATCTTTCGTTGGTTTTTGAAAGAATCTTCTTTCCAATGTTCCGTTTCATGAGACAGAGTGGGATTCTAATCGACGGGTTTATTTGGGCTGGATCAAGTGTTGAACCCTTTCTTGCCAGTTCATTAGCTCTCTCTTTGCCTGGTATATTACTGTGACCCGAGACCCAGCTGAGTTTAATGTAATGCTGCGTGCCAGGAATTTTCAGCTCTTCGCGACAGCAATAGTTACAAGCTTCGAATTGGTAATTGCGGCAGAAATCGCTTTGATTGTCGCTTGGCTGTCAATCAAAAAGGTGATATCGGTATTTGGTATTTCCAGTCTCGACACATATTAAGCAGCATTTTTCACTGGCAATACATCAGCTTGGAATACACTACTGTGGTCTGGAAGTCTAGTGGAGGGAGCTAGTTTTAGGTTTTCTGAGAAGAAACCTGCAACAACCCCAGTGTCCATTTTTGAGCCGTGTCGGTGTAGATAGTTATTGACGATTCATCATGGAGTTCGTTGTTTAGCAATACTTGACGGAATTAGGTTTTGAATGGTCGTTCAAAGTCAAGTTTTGGTGGCTCTGTGCATACATTGTTGCCTATAATTCTATGCAGAATCTGAGTATGGCCTATGTGGTTAGTGTTCCAGGCGTTAGTTTGGCTTAGCCGTAGGGAGCTGTTTGCTGCTGATTCTTGTACGTATAGGTCAATGGCCTTTAGGTTGAGTATTGCTTCCAATACCGCTGTGGGGGTACTCCTCATTGCTCCAGTTATGCCTTATACAAGCCATTATTTGTACTTTTGTTAGGGTTTTTAGGTTCGTGGCTTTTTTCCAGCGCGTTCCACCACACAAGATTACCGTATGTAATTGTAGGTCTACCGATTGCCGTATAAGCAAATAAAAAATACGTTCATAATATTGTTGGTTCTCAATTCTTTTAAGAATACCTATGGACCATTTTATGAAGTATAAATAATGTTATTTATAAAATCGTTTTCCACTTGACTTTAGAATTGAGACAGTTTGACAGCTCATGAGTTGGTCTCTGAACGACACAATTGTCATTTCACTTTCACTATTCGAAGCAATGACATACAAATTTCTATTTTATGCTCTTTTCCAAATTGGCGCTCATTCTCAATAAACAAATTTTCACTGCTGTCAGTCATCTTCAATGGAATTGGTGTTAGGTGCGATGTAGATAGGTACGTATGGACTTTTCGATTGGCCGTCCGGAACACGTTCCCCCAATAAAACACCCGGAAACAATTTTACTGATTCTGAACTGTTCACTGTATTTGTGAAAATTGCATCAATAATAATTATAACATGTTTCTTTTTAGATTATTTTACCAGAAAAGTAGTTTAAATTCAATAAACACATCGAAATTACACAACAAATCAAACCGATGATTTTGACATTTTAATTATTAATTATGTGAGTGTATAAGTGATTCTGTTTTCGATTCTGAAATGAAATCCAGAATCGTTTTCTGTTCTGTTTAGAGTAACAATTGTCATTTTGTCGGGGTCAGAACAGTTCTGGACAGCCAATCGAAAAGGGCATTATTTTTTATTTCTGCTCAATAAGATGGTAAATAATTTCGAATTTGAATTTAAATTGTGTTTAGAGATTTGACATTTGAAGCAGTATGAAGAATGCAAGAGAGGATAATTTTCTGAGCAGGTGTTGTGAATTCTACGCAATGTAATATGGAACCGAACAGCAACATAAGCATAAACAAAACTGACTTCGAATACTTTAATTCTCTGAAACGGATGAGGGACGATTTTTCGAATTTTTCACAGCAATTACTTTCAATTATTTAAATTTACTTTAGTCAGCTATCAAATCTGTATCTTTTAATGATGGCAAATGATGAAACACCTTGGTCAAAATATTTGCTTGGTCTTTAAAATATAAAGTGACATTTTATTTGTCAATTCAGCTATTTCCACTCTTGTCTTTCAAATTCGTTGACTTTTATTGACATTGACAATTATCATAATAATAATCATAAAAAATAAAATTTTTTTTCTTTTTTTAAAGGTCAGCTTAAGGTGCCTATTTATATAAAATATATTTTTCTTCTTTATAAAAACCACAATTGTATTTCTTATCATTTATTATTGTTGGTACCTATGAACACCTATCATTTTAACGAAAAATTATGATCCGCAGGTCATAATTTTGAAAAGTTAATTCCGAAATAATGTCACGAAATGAGAATTACAGTCTAGAATGATTGGTCATTATTAAGAATAGAATTCTCAATTCGGTAGCAAATGGAATTTAATTATCATGAGCAATCCCGTAAAATACCTTTGTTTGAATATTATGTATATGATGGCTTTTGCTTCATCACATCACAAATGTATGCATTCATGTACATACACAAAAGCATACTTTGAGATTAGGATGGAATTCCTTTTTGTATATGGTAATAAAAAGAGCACAGGGTGTTTTTTTTTTATTAAGGATGTGAAAGAATTACCGAAACTTTCTACAAAATATAGTGAAACCTGCCAAATTAAACAAAGTAAGTGATCGGATTAACAAAGTTCTTTTTAATAGGACCGGTCGGTCCCAAGAAACAGCATATCAACCATATGTAGTTATAATGGCGGTCAAGAGCGAACTCGTATCTTAGACAAAAGTAGCGCTGGAAAGCGTTGTTTTGATACCAAAAACTGCTACGGACCTGAAAGAAAGGACTTTTTTAGCGGAAAAAACGAGATATCTGAGGCCTTATTATTCTCAATTACATTTATTTTATAGATTCATCGTACTAAAATTATAGTTAACTTTCCATAGAAACAAAATAGAACTAACAAGACTTAAGACCTTAACTATTTATTAAACCATGTATATAATTCTCTACTAGTACTCTTCGTGAATAAAAGAAAATATAAAAAACGTGTAATGCCATTATATTGTTATTTCTTTTAAATCCAATGATTTAATTAGATTCTTTTTATTATTATACTATAAGGCATTCATAAAAAAAATCTAACAATCAAACATGACATTACGATCATAGAGAACACAAAAAATGTGGGTCTCTCAAATCCATCTGTCTGTCTGTCCTCGAGTCTGCAGCCTAAACGGTTGGATGGATTTGCTTGAAACTAGGTACATATCTATTGTTTTTCGGTAATATGCACACATGTATTTTTTATTTTTTTAAGACGATAAATAACAGTAGTTCCCATACATTTTTTTTTTTTTGCCAAAAACAAAGGGAAAAGGTACCTTCTGGTAATTTTTTTTTGTTGAAAAAAATGATTATTTTAGTAGAACAATTTTTTTTGGTTTTCGATTTTCTGGTAAATAGTTAATTTGGATTTTTTCCAATTTTTTACTCAGAAGCTCCTAGCAAGATTTCGTAAAATTTTTCAATTTTTTTTTTTTGGAAATTGAAAATAACCTTTGTTGTTTGACACTCCAAATTTCAAAAAACGACTTAATAGATTTTTCGAAACCACGTAATTGGTAGTTTTTTGACATTATCTTGAATAGTTAAGAAAAACTGTTTTACTAATTAAAAACAACGGTACCTCCCATACAAATGTTAAATAAAAAAACCGTTACGAAAAAAATTATTTCTCAAAAACGGCTCCAAGAATTTTTATAAAAAATGTGTGTGTTCTTATATTTAAGTAGAAAAATATTTTATTTTGCGTACTTATTAACGGTGTTTCCCATAGAACCAGTTTTCATATTTTCGACTTTTTCCTACTATTGGATGAACCGATTAAAATTACTTTTTTTTTGCAAATGCTCCCTAAAAATGTTAATAAAACTGCATACTCAAATTTTCAAAAAATGATGTTTTTAGATTTTTAAAAAACAAATACAATTTCTTTTTTTTGAAAAATCGATTTTTCAAAAATCAAACACCTAATTTTTTTTAAATAAAAAAAATTATATGTATATCAATAATATCTTAAAAATGGCGTTTCAAAAAAAAATTAATGTCTAAAAACGGTACTTTCGATAGGACCGTTTTTTTTACTTTCGAATATCTTATAAATGGCTTAACCGATTCTTTCGAAATTTCTCACATATGTAGGTTTAGGCTGCCCAATTTATTTAAAAAACAAAAATTTAAAAAAAATTTATATTTTGAAAACTGCTTTTTTTTCAAAAATTACAATTATATGTATTTTTTGAATACCTGTGATTTTGCATTTTTGTTTGCAAATTTTTTTCAAAAAGTTTTTTAAAAAAAACTTCTTTTTAGCTCAAATTAGTTTAAGTAATTATTTCAGAATTTTGAATTATTTTTTCTTTGATTAAGCGGATTTATTCTATTATTTTTAAGGTTATATTATTAAATATTCAAGATTTTCATACCAATTTTTTTAGAGAAAAATTAAAGAAATTTTGTATATGTATATAAAAAATTAAGTAAAAAATGCCTAAGATTTTTAATAGAAATCTTATGCATACGATGTGATCAAACATAAGGGCAAGTAAGTGCGATCCATCGTGCTTTTAATTTTTTGATATATTTTTATTTCTCCAGGAATTCTAGTAATATTAAAAGATTTTATTATGTGAATATCATACATTTATTTTTACCTTATTATATTTTCTTCTTACGAACTTTCAATGCTACATACATTGTAGGTCATCACTTCATACATTTATGTATATATATTTAAAAATCACATGAATCTTATGTATGCATGTTGGAGCTACCTACCCAGTTATGTGCAATGTGCATCCTTCACTTTCATTATTATATGTAAGTTGATATTTACATACCTAGGTTCAATCCATGTATGTACATAGGTAATATATCTATCCTAACTTACATAATATTTACAACTTGAACTCTTGCTGTTAAAAAAGATTTCAACAATAAAGACAAATTAGAATGAAAGCCTAGTTTCAAGAGTTTATGATTTATGTATTGTCAAAATATGTAAGCATTATGTCGGCTTTTTGAATATTTTAAACACGGTGATGTTACATATGTATCATTAAAGGAAATAAAGTGCGCATTATTGCAATTGCATTATAAATTACAGGTGCAAAATTCAATCAAAATCGTTTTCGAGAGAATATCAATAAAACAAAAACCTCATTTGTCAGCTACCACATAACCCTTCTAGTTGATTCAGACAAACATTTCCTTGAAACTTCTACTTGAAGGACTAAAAAGAGCTTGCAAGAATTTATCAATTCTTCGTATTTAAAATACAAACAAATTAAAATGAATCATACAAATGCATGACCTTTATTGTAATAATTTCAAAATAGCAATTTCATAAATTTGAAAAAAACACCCTTTATTGTGAAAACGTACACATACACATAAAAAACACACCACAACCACGCATGCATTCCTACATAATTTTGGCCGGTGGCATTTATAAATATTTTATGAGCAACCAAAACGACTTTCTTTCGACTTTGATTTCGAACAAACACAATATGATCAAAGCACACAATTAAGGAGAAGGACTAAAAAAAGGAAACAGAATTATATATATATGTGTAAAGGTACACCTGAACATGAATGTATATGTTTTACTTTATCCATACAATGGCCTCGTTCGGTGCGCGGCCGATAGGCTATCCAAGATACCTTTGTAGCGGATTTATTTTCGAACGATTCAGGTAGCTTTCTTGTTATGTCAGTTGTATTGCATACACATCTGAAGTTTTGAATCAGCTGTTCCTCACATTTCCAAACGAATCTCAACGAATCCAATAAAATTTGGGTAGCTTGAGATTTGTTTTTGACAACATATGTTTAGTTCATCATCAGTTTTTTCCTTAGGCGTTACAACAACACCAAGCAATCCGGATCGGTTAAGTTGCGCCACCGAACGAGGCCAATCTTATTTCGAGTCCACATCCGCACCTTTCGCAGCGGCAGCATTCAACATTCAAATGTGGCATAAAATGATACAAACACAAAAAGATACACTAAAATTTGCATATAAAGAGGTTGTTTTCCTTTTTTTTGTACTCATTCTGAATTGAAAGTATATTTTTCTAAGCTTGAAGACTCAAAAAAATTAGACCGAGAGGGAATTTGCTTTGCATTTGGAAAACAAATTTGTTTTAAAACTTACACATACATAAATATATAATAATGTGAATGTTTGTTTCAAAACTTGAGTTTCTTTTTTTTAGTTTAGTTTTTTATTGACGGTAGATACACATATTCATACGGGTTATTTAATTTGACTTTTCTTTTCTAAATTTAATGAGATAACAAAACTTAAAAAATGCGTTGATGTATTTTTTGAATAATTTCTTTACAGTACCTATTTTAAGGACATAAGAAACACTCAGACACACCGTGTATTTCCCCACATTTCAATTTCTGTGCGAACCTATTTCCCGTTTGCATAATAACGGGTGATTTTTTTGCTACTTGGTTTTTGACGTTTATATTTTTGACAGATTACACATGACAAATTCCACGAACGTTTGACATTTCGATTCAGTATTGTTTGCCATTTCATCATGAATAGACTTACGCCTGAACAACGTTTGCAAATTATTGAAATTTATTATCAAAATTCGTGCTCTGTGAAAAATGTGTTTCGCAAGCTACGTCCGTTTTTTTTCCGCTCATTTTTGGCTAAATGGATACGTGAATAAGCAGAATTGCCGTATTTGGTGTGAAGAGCAGCCAGAGGCAATTCAGCAGCTACCAATGCATCCCGAAAAATGCACTGTTTGGTGCGGTTTATGGGCAGGCGGCATCATTGGGCCGTACTTCTTCAAGGACGATGAAGGCCGCAGGGTTACGGTCAATGGAGAAAGGTACCGTTCGATGATAACAGATTTTTATTTGCCGAAAATGCAAGAATTGAACTCGGTCGACATGTGGTTCCAACAGGACGGTGCCACATGCCACACTGCACGCGAAACCATGCATCAATTGAGAGGCGAATTTGGTGAGCAGTTGATCTCACGTTTTGGCGCAGTCAATTGGCCACCAAGATCAAGTGATTTGACCCCGTTAGACTATTTTTTGTGGGGCTATGTTAAGTCTATTGTCTATGGGGACAAGCCAAACACGATTGATGCCTTGGAAGCCAACATTGAACGCGTCATTGGTGAGATTCCGGCCGAAATGTGTGAAAAATTTTGCCAAAATTGGACCTTCAGAATGGACCACTTGAAGCGTAGCCGCGGGCAACATTTAAGTGAAATTATTCTTAAAACGTAAATGGCAGAAATTGATTTATCGATCCAAAAAAAAATTTCATTCACTTTTTACAAGTTTCTGTGTTTTTTTGAATTTTCAAAAACCAAGCTCTTAAAAAATCACCGTTTATAAGAGCAAATGATTATAAATATACGTCAAGAATTGTTTTTTTCTAAAATACGTATTTATATTTATGATATTGGTACATACATAATGTAAATTTATGAATAACCATACTGAATTTAGACGACATGACAAAATGCCATTATTTGAGCATTTATTGTCGTATTATAATAAGCCAAGAAAAATGGCAGAAATCCAAAATTTGTCCCACTCAAAAATCTAATATTCATATTGCTAAAATAATACTGCAGTTATGTATAAATCAAGTAGGAATGTATAAAAATAATAAATATGTATACATACATACCACATGTTTCAACTTCTTAATTTAAAAATTAAATGACATCTATGTGTTATGTCTTAAAATTTGAAGGCGGTCCGATTAGTACTTAGCCTAGCCTACAAAAGAATAATAAGAATTTTGGAAAAGTGACAATTTATTTCTCAACATAGTCTCCTTTTAAGTCGATACACTTGATCCAGCGATGCTCCTGCATCTTTAACACATCCGAAGAATAGGTTTCCTAGAGGTCTGCAAAGAAGGCCATCGTGGCGGCGATGACCTCCTCATTCGAATCAAATTTCTGCCCAACGAGTGATTTTTTCAAGTTTGGAAACAAATCTGGAGAATACGATGGATACGGCAGCAATTTGTAGTGCAATACGACCGATTGGGCGTGGCAAAGGCGGAAGTGTGAGCCGCCCCGGCACCCATCGCGTCGACAGCTTTCTCAATCCCTAAATTTCATGGAGGATATATTTATAACCCACACGGTCTTTTTAGACGTTTTCAGCTATTTCACGCACATTCAATCGACGGTCTGCTAATACAAAATAGTGAGTTTTTTACATGTTATCCTCATTGGTAGTCATTTTCGAAGCACCTGGGCGGGGCTCATCAAATTTCGCGATGGGTGACAACGTTGAAACTCGTTATAACTGTCGCCAACCAAGCGCTCCTCTTTGGTTACGCTGCTGCATTTCCCTTCCAAAACCAAGAATCGAATCACCGGTCGATAGTGCTCTTTTCCATTTTTCTAAAATTCGCGGACAAGCTGGCCCACACGTGGTCAAAATTAAACTAATACTACGAGTCCCATTCGGCCGAAATTTTGACAGTATCCGTCTAAGATAATGTGCTCGAAGATAGTAAATCTTTCTTGCGATACTTGCACCATCGGGCGGAGACGCTAAGTACTTATCGGACCACCCTCGTATTTCACAATAAACTTTTTTTTATTTTTGTTAAATTTCTGTTATTATTTAAAGAATTATGTAAATTGGCGTAAGTGATACAATTATTGACACTGCAAAATTTCAGCCTAGCTATTGACACCCTCTTCTTACAGAACGTTTCATTAGTACAAATCTGAATGGTTCCCAAACTATTTCTTTTAAGTTCTTCCCTGTTTCTTATTCTCTCACTCTTTATTTTTATATAGTTAGGAGCTAGTCAGTTTTTTTGTGAATTTCGAAACCTAAACATGACTATTACGCGACTGTGTATTTTGTGAAAAAAAAGTCTGCATTTCGACCTCAAGAAAGCGCTTGAAGCTGTGAGGACAAAAAAGCTGCAGCCAAATTTTATAATATTTCTCGAATTACACTTGCCAATAAAAATTCTTTCCTATCTTTCTATTCCTCCTAACTAGTGCCGTGCAATTCAGGTTGCATTTGAAAGACCTTAGGTTTTACAGACATATTATAGTAAAATCTTTTAAAAAAGAACTACACTTATAATTTCGATTGAGTTCTAAGTTCGTTAAAGCAAGGCCTAGTACTCAATCTGTTGCATCCGGTATAGAAGCAGTGTTTGTAACAATGGATAACCACATCCCAGCGAAAAGTTTTCCCGAAGAGAAACAAGGATGTGCTTCATGCCGTCAAGGATTTTCTTGGAGAAGACATCCTTTTGGGCCACAAAACATTTCAGGGAATAGTTGGTTGAAGGTGTTTTTGAGCCGACACCCTTCAATAAGTTTAGAACACCAGATCCGGTTACATCGGTCAGTACAACCGTTGGATTACCAGACTTTAAATAATCGTGGTTTATTTTAATAGAAAAATATCTTGAGGACCAGAATATGTTGGCCATTTTAGCGATGCTACCAGAGATTTTAAAAGGGATGAAATCAATTTTTTATTGTGGCCAAAAACCAAAAGAGCGTTGGCAGCCTACACAAATGAATATAAGTGTTATTTTTATTTTTTTTAAGTTTTATATTTTTTGTTTTTAACAATTTAATAATAAATCAACATACAGGTTTAAAATAATGGTTTAAGCCAACCTCAACCAAACGATCGCTATTTTTATACTTTACTGTCTATTCAAAGATATGTCAATAATTGTACAAATATGTGGTGTCAATAGGTGTACATAAGTGTCAATTATTATATATTTTAATAGGGTTTTAGAAATATCAAAATTTAACAATATCACGAAACTCTTACTAGCTTTTAATACAAATAGCATGAAAATCAATTGAAAAATGTATTTAGAAATGTATTCAGAGTTTCATATATCCATATCGAATATTTTTGACAGCTGTGACAAGTGAAAAAATCCTTACGAGTGTCAATAACTGTATCGCTTACGCTATCTAACCTATCGAGGTATCCGTCGGTTCGACCGGAACCTTTTCCGCTTTGTCGGAGAAATGTTCCACACAGCTCTTCGGAAGTTGACCTCGAAGCAAATATTCTCCGTCCGATTCGGACGTTTTCGGAGAATTCTCCGCTCCGACGCGACGGTTACTTCGCTAGGGCCCTATATTTAAAGATGGAATTTGTCTTTATATAAAATATTAGCTGTTGATGTCCGCTTAAATTGTATGTCTTTATCTCAAATTAAGTCTAATAGAGACGTTTTTCGGCAGACATTAGCAGCTTATCAAGTATTGAAATTCTCTCATAAAGAAAAAGTCTGGAACTGCTTGAGCACAATTTTCTGCCAATTTTTAAACGTCGTCGCAACATTTGTTTTTTTTTTTGTTTGTTTGTTTAAAACTCTGATTTATTTTCTGTGCAAACTAACGGCTAATTTCTTGACAAAGTTCTAAAATCAATTTAAAACTCGATTTAGTAGCTCTCGGTTTATCTTTAGAATTTATTTTTAAAAATATTTAGAACTCGGTTATTTCTTCACTTCAAATACAGTCGAATTAAAATAATTTTTGAGTTTTAAGAACTTTAGTTCTCGGTTTTAAAAACTAAGTTCTAAGGAATATTTTTCAGCTTTTTAGTCACCTGGTGATTTGTTTTGACAAAAAATTCTGATTTTTTTTGGAATTATTGAAAAAAAACGTAGAAGTGTTTTAAGATTTAATTGGTTTGTATAAAATTGATTACATATATATATGTATATATACACTGCCGCTCATCTGAACAGGTTCAACTCTTTTTTGTACCTTACTGTATATTGCAATGATACATCTTTTTTATATATGTATGTAATGAAAGATCATCATTATACGCTTATTTTGGGAGAAAAAAAATTCTTAAAGCTTACCGTTATTCTCACACGATAGCTAGACCAAATGCATTCATAAAACCAAACATATTCTTTGGTTCATCTGAATAGGTTCAACAGCAAAAACCTTAGTTAACTTTGAGTTGCGTCGAAAATGGTTCGCGAAAAATCCTTAAGTGAGAAGGAAAAGTGGAAAATAAAAGCATTTCGAGAATTAGGAATGAACCAACAACACATCGCGAAAAAAATTAACAGAAGTCAAAATTTATTTAGTTATTATTTGTGAAATTTCGAAAAGTGGAACTTATAGGGCCACATCAAGAACCGATAGACGTGTAGTCATCAGAGCAGTTTCCAATTCTTATGAATCCGCTCAAAAATCAAAATAAGAACGGATGTAAGATGTAGTTTGCCGACGGAAAAACGGGTTATTTTTATTTTATTTGGCAAAATTTCTTCACTAGCTATTTGACGATTACGATTACGTTGTTCAGGGTATGATGCAATTGGTTTTGCTGCAATATCATATCTTCTGTCTGATACCGTCTCAATGACTTATCATCAGCACTTCAGCGGTATTAACTAGGGGATTCCCTTCTCCTCTATCAATGCAAATATTGTGCAATATAACCGGAGAAACAATAATTGTACGTGCCGTTTAGATCTTGACGAGAATGCCATATGATAGTACGGGAAAGCGTGGCACGTTTAAGAAATCGGTATTGTGCGAAAAATTCGAGATTAGTAAATTTGCATCTGACGATTATTAGAAAATTTCGGTATAGATAAAAGGTGTTTGCATATCCCGAGTCACCGACCTCGTATAGTTGAGTTTTTAAAAGTCGTTTGATCGTGGAATGAGCCTGCCCTTTTCGTTGGGATACGATACTAAAATTTTTAAATTGACAGATAAAATAGTTTGCACGTTGAGGGAAAAGCAACCTTTCCGATATATACATGATAGGGGTATTCACGATGCAGTGAATTTTTTTGCACCACAGCAACAACTTACACTGACTAAGATTTTACAATACTTTTGGACTTTGGCTATACCTTAACCCTATTGCAACAGAAAAGTACAAAGGTGCAAAATTTGCTTGGTGTCGTTGACAGTTTGACAGCTGTTATTTTTCTGTCAATGCTTGTGTTTCCAGAGTTGCAATAGAATAGAAAAGGTGAGTTAACGATTTACAGAAAAAAATAAAATTTCGTAATTCGACACCTTTTTGTTGCATCGGATCGTAAATATTTACATACGCTGCACCTACCAACTCTCCCCTCGTGATTGTATTTTAAAATGGGTATTTACAATCAATAGCAGCAATTGTTCGTGGAATCTGACCAATATTGTAAAAAGTAACTGCAATTCTGAGTTCCTCTGCATTTGCAGACATTTTGAGAAATCTGGGAAAGTGGCGCAGTAAAGCTTTGCACACTTTTGGTACGATACAGCAAAACACTGGTACACCACACGACAAATGCATATTTCCACGTGCCATTAAACGCAGCAGTATAAGCAATTAGTTTTCTTCCAATATATAACGCGCTATGTACTTTGGCAGAATGATTAAAATTGAAATAGAAAAAAACATTAATTGCTGCTATGTTCTTATCTTGACTGTGGATGCAGCAAATCTAGTCGCAGATGATGAGCGTTGTTTTCGTCAAGCGAAATCGTCATCGCTATTGTCCAAGTAATGGTAGCACTTTGGGACATATTATGATAAATACCTATTTCTTCAACATAATTTTCTTTCTCATGGTCCAGAAAAATCCAATCGGCGAAAACCAAAATCATTTTTAATCAAAATCAAAAAAAAATAGGAACTAAATTTTTTGTTTGCTGAAGAAACTGAATTATAGTTAAACCGAGTTCTAACGAGCTAAACCCCCAATTTTGAGGGTCCAGATAAATCGAAGTTCTAACTAAAACAGGGTTCTAAATTTAAGTTCTAAGGCGCTAAAACTTGTTGAAGAAATGAGTTAGATCTCAATCAAGTTCTGTTGTTTCGTTAAACCGCGGTTTAGGGGTTAGAACTTTCTTAAGAAATAAGCTGTTAGTTTTATATTTTAGGGCTTTTAAATTAATTTATTTTTCCAATAAATCTTTTCCCACACCACGAGACTTTCTTTTGTTTTATGACAAACGTCAATCTGAAAATTGTAAATTGTCTGAATACAAAAATTTATTGGTATGAAATTGGCAAGAAATTTTCAGGAAATTTTACTTCCTCAAGAACGTTCTCTTCTGTCTAAAACTACTGAAACCGACATTGGCAGTAATTGGTACCAAATTTGTGTAAATTGGGAGTTTTGGGCAGAGTGTGGATCAGACCTATATTTGAGGCTATTCTCCATATGTCGATCATTTGGTTCCTCTTGAACGAATTTATGCAATCGAATTTGTTTGAATCGAAAGAATTTCAATACAATCATGAATAAATCGGAATTCATTGTTTTTGACAATTATAATAATGTTAGTGACTATTTCGTTAATTTGGTAATGCTTAGTGAGGAATGGTCTCCTTTTAGAGAGAAAATGAATGGCGCCGATAATTTACCGACTCCCGAACAAGCCTCGTACTACTGATCATGGGAAAAACAAAGCAATGTATAGCTTATTCCACGAAAAACGATTGGTCATCCTATTTAAATCAAACATGGCGAATGCAAGGTGAACTTTCTTTTATAATGGTGCGCGAACTTATAGGATTTTGACTACACTTAAAATGATTAAGCATAGTGCGAGCTTCAGGAGTTTGTGTTCAAGAGCTCTATTTTTAATTCTAGCCACGAGATTCAAATACGTTTTAGGACCTCTAGCTCAGATGTAAAATAGTAATACTCAAAACTTTATAACAGCAAGATCAGAAGTTGAGAAGGATATCTTGCATCTTCGCAGAAAGCCTAAGCATTTAGCAGTATTTTTGGCAACACCGAATACGTGGTCATTCCATAAAAGGTGATGAAAATTCGAAGAACAGTAAGTTGATTCGTTTAACGACAGAAGAGAGCACCGAAACATTAAATTCTACGCGGTTTTTTATTCTCTATTCGACAATGCTGTCGAGGTCAGAATTTAATGAATTTCTCATAAGCACATCCGACGAATAAGGAGGTAAATCTGAAAACGAAGAGTACATCTATAATCTACAAAACAATTTAGTCGATTAGAAGTCTTCAATTCTTCCATCGTCATTGTGATATTTGACAAGTATTAGGTGGAATCAAAATTACTGATTATAAAAGCGTAATTCGGACTTTTCGCGTTGTCAATGTTTAATAACTACTTGGAGAACAGTGTAAGAAATTCTTCGATCGAAATTCTTAACCAAAAAGCAAATATGCCTGACGCTGTTAATTGTAGTAATTGGACGTTTCCGTTCGCACAAAATAATCCAGGCGTTTTGTGTCGAAACCTTTAATCATTGCAATATTGACAGTCAAACTGAACATAACATTTTTCGTTAAGATTTCCATACAAAAGCACCATCAAAATTTCCACTGGATTGACAATTTTTACAAAACTTGCCCTAAAAATTGGGAACACATCATAAAACAAAAATATCCAAATCGGTCGAGTTGTTCTTTAGATAGTGTAAGGAGTCAAATTGAGCAGAATAGGATTTATAGATTGTTCCCATTTAATGGCATAAAATCGGACTGCTTAACTTAATAATGAGATTTTAATATTCATACCCAACTCATTTTAGTTTTGCGAGCAAGGATCAACCTTATAATAGTGTCTGTGCATATTTTTGCCTGTATCCTTGAGCCGGAGTTAATTGTTCCCATTAATGTTGAAAACTTATAGGTCTGGTATACACATGAATATATCTACCTGACTATAATAAATTTATAATGATGCGCCTTAGCATCTGGGCGACAAAAATAATGATAGTCTATACACGTACTCACTCCATATAATTTCATCGCCCACATGCTCTTTTAAAATGCGTCAGTTCATGAAAAATTAAATTCAATAATAGGATTATTCTCGACACCAGTATATCAAGAGGGAAGCTCATAAAAGAAACAAAAATACGAAAAAAATAGCAAGGGTGCTTGCTGCTCTTTGCGATGCGATGGTTTCATTCATACAACACATACAATCACGCACATACAACACACACACACACTAGGTATAATGCACATCTTCGTTTCAATTATTTAATGAAAATAAATCAGAGCATGAAAATATATCTCTTGGCGTTCTTTTCTTTTTTTACGTTAAGCTTTTGCAGGTGAAAAATTATCACCAGACAACAAATAAATTTGAATAATGTCCAGTATCATCGAAAATTAAGCGCGTTCTGTTTAACTTATATATGTATAGGTAATTTGCTGTAAAGCATTTTATACGCATTCGAAAAAATCGATTTTTTGTAAATAATTGACCATATTATCTGATTAACATAAACGGATCAAAATATGGATAACTGGGCTCAATTTTGTGCATTTTTCTTTAAAGTTGTGCCAGATTTTCGAAGTTAAGCATTTTAATTCCGAATTTTCAACCAGTAACTCTGACAATCAGGAGACATCGCAATAATTAGATCCCACAACTAGAATGTACTGATTGTGTCTACTAAGTCCTATAATATTTACATTTTAGACAATAAATTTCCATTTTTTAAAGGATAATATTACAAATGAGGTAATTTCATTTAACATTCCAAATTCGATTACTTTTACCGAAACAAAATTGGGCTGATATTACATTCACTTCGAATTTTGAAGAAATAAGGTTATATATTATGTGACAACCTAACGAACACGCCCATTAAAAAAGCTTTCTAAAAGCTTCTATGTGAAAATGTCAAACAACGATGTATAGAACACAAAAACACAAAGAAGATACAATGAAAGCAAGTGACTAATTGCCAATTTAAATTCTAAATTGAATATGTTGTCAAAGGAAATTACGAAATTTTAGGTGAAAACACTTTTACCTAGTCCATATACTCGTATAGAAGATACTTCCGTTGTCCGTGGGATTGTTCCATTTGCACGATGTTGTGATGGATTGATGGATTGGTGGATTCGTATATTGGCCCAAGAACGCAAGGGCATTATCGAGGAAAATTCCGAAATATTTCCAGGAAAATTGGAACTCCGGGAAGATCCAGAACTTATTTTAATAATTGTTATTAAGTTCAAAGTATTTGTGAACGATAATTTCAAGTGGTCATCGTGATTTCTATGAATTTTGTGTAATTTTTCTATCAACAAATTCTGCGTTAAACAAAACCATTTCAAGTGAAATCGCCGGTAAGTTACAGTCATATAAATCTGTCGACTCCGTGATGGATGAACAACTATTCCGTGGAAGTTTTGAATTCCTTGGATTTTCGAAATTTGACGTCAAACATTTGAAAATTGAAAGTCGGTTCAGTTTTAATTTTGCTCCGCAATTTCAATGAACCGAAACTTTATAACGGAAGGCGTTTGATTGTGAATTTTTTCAGATCAAATGTCATTCAAACGATTTAAGGGGTAAATTCGCATTCCGCTTATTGCGAACGTTATACGCGTAATTAAGGGTCTTCAATTTCGTAAAGACAATTGCTGGATTTTCTACTATAAAGAAAACAAACCTTTAGGGAAACAACATCATCACTTGCATTGCGACCAAACAGATGTGGCCAGTGATAGTTATGATATGACTACCCTTAAAATTAAAAAAAAACATGGTGTGAGCGATTAGGAAAATTGGAGAGGATTTAATAGGAGAGACCAATGCACATTCGTGCAGTTCGGTTAAATAGGGAATTTGTATACTTGACAGTACGTTCGAAATTGTGCTAAGGAGTAAACTGATGACTTTAGGGGTGGAACTCAAGGAATGAAACTTTGCGACACGGTATTCGAGAGTTGCAATTGTTTCTCTAATTGTTTTATTACCTATCATTTTTAAAGCTCTTTTTGTATTCTGTCCAGGAGACTTTGAACGAATGTAGGCTCTATAGATTACAGCCAGTTCAGAAGAAACCGAGACACTTTGCAGCATCATGGGTGTGGATCTAAAAACGAATATGAAAAGCTGATGGTACTGTCCTTGTCATTATCAACTCAACCCTGGGGGACTACTCAGGAAGAAGGTATGTCAGCAGAGGGCCTCCACAAGGTGGTGTTTTATCCCCACTTATATAGAACACAGTGGTTAACGAAATGCTGATAGACCTGGAAGCAGAGGCATACAGGGTAATAGCTTATGCCGGTGGTGTTCCCATCGTTGTATCAGGAATCGACTAAGAATTTTGGTCTGGAACTGGATATAAACTCGGTCAAATCGCGTCCTCTTCAGGAAATATAAAATAACTCAACTTATAGCGTCTTCAATAAATGGTACGCCACTGACTTTTTCAGATGAAGCTAAGTATCTACTAGGTCTCATACTAGACAAAAAGCTAAGGTTGAAATCCAATGTACAAGAAAGAGTAAGAAAAGCAACAGTTGCACTCTTCTCTTGCAAGAAGCCATTGGGAATAAATGGGGCTTATCCCCACGGATTGCCCACTGGTTGTACACATCGGTTGTATAGGGTAGTAGTATGGTGGACTGCATTGGACAAAGTCACATATTGTGACAAATTAAATAAGGTCCAAAGGACCAGCTTATGCATCAGTGGAGCACTCTGGTCTACACCCTCGGCTGCCCTAAGCATACTACTTAACCTTACACCCTTCGAAATCTTCACCAAACAAATGGCCGCGAGTACACCTATTCGTCTCATAGCCATCTCTCAATGGACTAGCAGCTCGAAAGCTCATTCTAATATTCTGGACAAATTCGGATCAAAACTAGGACTATCCGACTATACCACACAGCAGTTAATTTTCGACAAGAACTTCCAAGTTACCATCCCACCAAAATCTGCTTGGGAGGAAGAGAGTTTCTTAAAAGATGAATCAGCTAACTTCTATACGGACGGAGTGTGTGGCGGTGTGTACTCAGACAGGCTTATCTTATAATCTCTTCTTGGCTCACTAATATGTGTCATATAATTGGATACTGCTTAATTCGCAGATACGCCAAAAGACTTGGCGTATTGTCCAGTAACTTTTGCAGAAGCTGTATGGATGAGGAATAAGAGAAGACTATTTCCCATCTTCTTTGTTCATGTCCTGCTCTCTCCCAAGGAAGTAGATTACACCTGGGAGAATACGTCTCCGAGGATTCCAGTGATCTAAGACGCATATAGGAATTCATCAGCTAGACCGCTTCATTAGAGGCTCCAATTAGTTTAATTAAAGAGCATATATCTCTTCATGTGGTATCACAATAGACCAATCGAAAGTCTAAGTGTGTCAGTCGTTTTCCTGACGGCCACTTAAACTTAACCTAACCTAAGCTACTGTCATCGTCAGCAAATTAAATTTAGTGGATTGGAAGTTTCACACAGGAGATCATTGATGAATATGAGAAAGAGAGTCGGAGAGAGAACGGAGCACTGGGGCATACCACCATTTATTTAGTGAATTTCAGACTTGAAGCCGTCCAATACGACTTGTATTTAATTTATAATTTTTAATCCAACGAAGAAGAGGTTCATCGATGCACCAAATGAACGCATTTTCGATAAGAAAGTTTGATGCCAAACATTAAAGAACACCTCTTCAGCGTCTAATATCGAGGTCTTTAAGCACCCTATTAACTGCTCGAGTTTGAAAGCCTAGTGGTATAGCATAACCAGTCTCGCTCGCTTCATAAGAAGCTCCAATTGTTTCTACCGAGTGGGGAGAATTTTGAAATTTGGATCATAATTGCTCCGCGATTAACAAAAAAAATAAACTTCCTCAGAAATATAAATACTAGAGGTATCAATTTCTTTAACATATATCCTTCAAGATCTTCTCTTTGTCTTTATTGTCGTAACTAGATTCTTTTTTTTGTCTGAATAGGATAAAGGGTGTTTGACTATATCTAAAAAAGTGTCGGGAAAGCAATACTAGAATTGAAAATTCAGGAAAAAATGTCAAATTATGAAATTCGGCGATAAGAATCGGTGGGAACGTAACTTTTTCCCGAGTAACGATTGCGCGCAAAATTTTTTGGAATTTTTTTAGAATAGTTTCCCGCTCATGATTGTCCGAGTAATGTAGCCCACTAATTTTGGAAAATTACTATTTTTTACTTATAGAAAATCTTTGAAGAAAATCTGTACTTCTGAAAAGATCATTTGGGCTTGCTAAAGTACTTTTTTGATAGATAAATAAAAAACCCCTGAAGGAATTGAAAAAAAACAAGCCAAACGTAGGGTAAACAAAGATGATTTAGTTTTTCATTAATTGCATTCATTTAAACGATCATTCAAGCCTAACTAATTACCAAATATAATTATTTATTACATGATCAAATGACATAAAACAAAAGTAATTTTTATTTTTCGATTCCCATGACGAAAAGAAATTCCTCGTCCAATATTAAAAATTCATTTTTGCATGCTTCGTTCTTGTTGATTCTCATGGTTCCAAGTGAGGTCAAAATGATTTAAAACAGAGCCGTAAGAAGCCACCAAAGGACCAAACCAGCTGACAAGCAACAGGAGTTAAGGCCCTCCAACCCCATTTCAACCACACCAATCAACGACAGTCAGCACTGCTCAAACCGACAAGATAAATTCAAATTTTATTTAAAAAAAAAAACCTATGTTAGACTTAAGACACTTTTTAGTATAAAATGTTTAAAATAAACCAACAATTTAACGAAGCAGAGCCCCTTCTGTGCTCGCAGATATATAATGTTAGACTTAAGAATTAATTATTTGTAAATATGTAACACTGTAAAAAAATTTGAGCTGAATAAAATTGTACATATATATAAACAGCTGTATATATCAAAAAAAAAAACAGCTGTATTCTCCGTATTGTTAAAAATCACAAATAGTCGTTTTCGTTGATTCTGATTGGTTGGTGCCACAGATACTGTAATTCGCTTTATATTTAAAGGTAGCAAATGCGAAAAATTGGCAATCGTGATATGGGAATTCGATTGTTCGCAAATCGTTACTCGGGAAATTGTTTTCGTGAAATCATAGCCAACCAGATTCAGTATTTGAAGAAAAAAGACACTCGATACTTGCGTTTGCCTTATTCTATTTCCAATATTTTACGCTTTCATTTAGCATAGAAGAGAATATTTTAAAACTTTCAATTGGATTTAACTAAATATTAAATCCAATCAATATTACCAGAGCAAGTTCGTGCAATTGTCGTCTAATTTATTTAACAATTATTTTGGCAATATCTGTCGAAGTTATTTTAAAACGTGCTTCGTGGTTCGTTTCGCCTAAGTTTTTAGCAATAGGAAGTGTTTCAGTTATTTCAATTTCAATTTATTTTTAACTTAAATCCAATTTTTTACGATGTATCAATTTGTACTTCATTCCAAATTGCTTATTAAAATTCATTGTGGGATGCTCATGTGTAATGAACCTGACCTTGCAGTTTTTTGTTTTGTTTTCTTAGTTTTTATCTTTCTGAAAAACAAATGTACGTATTTAAATATTTCATGAATCATGACAGTTATATATCTTGTTTCAGCAAATTAAGGATGCCAAGCACGTCTCTCCTATTATGTTTTCTATCTGCAGGACATAATACGACGAGGACGACGTTTAAATATTCGTTTGGGGACCAATTTGAAGAAGATTCGTTTGCTCTTCAAAATACAATTATGAAATGTGTTTTCATCCTAATGTAGAATATTTGTATTATTTTTCCAAGTTGTTGTTAAGCAAAAGAAAAGAAAAAAAATAGTTATAATGAAATTCAAGTTTAATGAACTTTTTATGGATTTTCTTTTCGGAGGAGTTTGTCTTTGTTAAGTGTAGATATATAGGGTGTAGGGATCTTTGTGTATATATATCTGCGAGAAGAGTTAAAGCATCTTAATGAATCCTTTTGGAAGGATATGCGATGCGCAGGTGTCATTCTTAGAAAACTTTTCAAGAAAATACAAGATAAACAGAAAAGAGTGTTGTTTGCTGAAGAAGAAAAAAAAAACACAACAAAAAACATAAACACGTCAATAAATGCGAATAAACTTTTCATCCCTTACAACATGTATTAGGGATAGAGGCGTTCTCTATCCAAGGGGGTTTTAGCTTATTTTGAATTTCGCGAATATATTTTGACTTCTTTATGAAGATGAAAACAGCAATTTGTTTTGGACTAAATTTAATTAAAAGGTGTTTTTACGAAGAAAGCATCTGTAAAAGCAGTTTATCCTTGAGTTTTATAGCTATTCACACTTTACCTTATTTAAAACATTCAAGAGGCGATAGAGGTTAAAAGGCACGCGATGGCAGGCTAATAAGTTAACCTTTTTTATGGTGGAGAAAATGATGTTTTTTGCAGACCAAAAATAAGGTTAATTGTAGTAAATTCTCGATTTATGCGTTTCCTTTTTGTTTCCAGGTCAGCTTTTTGGAAGTTTTTAATTTATTTTTTTTATTCTTAAATTTAAATGAATAAATAAATTTTTTAGTCAGGATTTTTTATTTCGTTTACTCATGTATTTAGAGCAGTTTTCAGCTAAAAGTTTGCCTTAGTCATTAATAAGTGCATTTTTTTTTCTTTTTTAACTATGCGCGCACTCAAAGGGTTATGAATACCCTTAAAATGTTTATACACAGTGCGAGCGATTAGGAAAATGGGGTAGGATTAGACAGGAGATACCGATATACATTGGTTTAATAGCCTGATTATCGCAATGGGAGAGAAAAATTCGGTCGGGTAAAGCATTCCACATTCGTGTAGTACGGCTAAAGAAGGAATCTCTATACTTGACAGTTCGTCCGAAGTTGGGATCAAGGGTAAACTGATGGGCATTCCTGGAAGCGCGAGTGTTACGGTAAATAGTTTAAGGGGAGGAATACAACTGGATATTTCACTAGAACACTGTCTATAATAATACCGATAAAATAATGAAAAGCATGAAACATTGTGACGGTGCGAGAGAGGCACAATTGTTTTAGTTATTGTTTCATCACGCATCATTTTCAAAGCTCTTTTTTGGATTCTGTACAGGAGACTTAAGTGCGTTATGGGAGCACCTCCCAAATATGACAATTGTACTCAAGCTTTGGACGAATGAAGGCTTTATAGATTACAGCCAGATCAGAAGGGGAGAAATATTTCTTGCATCGTCTCAGAAAACCCAAACATCTCGCAGCTTTTTTGGCGACGTCAAATATGTGTTCATTCCACAAAAGGTGGTCAGTGATGCACATACCGAGAACTGAAAGTTGTTGGGTTTCCTCGATGGAAGCGCCGCCAATGGACAACGGCATTGGGGGAGGGTCCCGCTTTAACGACAAAAGACAGCATTGGGTTTTTGAAGCAATAAATTCTACGCGGTTTTTTATTCCCCATTGGACAATGCTGTCTAGATCAGAATTTAATAAGCTAATCATACGCTGACGTTGAAGTTCCACATCCGAAGGACTTTCTCCAAAACGATGTAAAGATTTGTGCCATTGTTCGGTGAGATATACCATCAGATCACCAGTGGACCTATTGCTACGAAATTCGGTCATTAAGGAGATTTCGTTCTTCAAGATATTTCTTTACTTGATAATTAATCAGCGTTTCCATGACCTTGGAAAGAAGGGACGTAAGTGCAATTGAACGGTAGTTAGAGGGTGAAGAAGATTCGCCATTTTTAGGGACAGCCTGGACAAATGCTGTTTTCCATCCACTCGGAAAGAGACCAGTAGAATAGCACAGATGGAAAAGCTTACACAGTGGTTTTGCCAGCGTAGAAGAACACCTCTTCAGAACAATAGGCGATACACTATTTGGACCAGCGAATTTGTGTATGTCAAGATCTTTAAGAACTCTAGCAACTGTACGAGTACGAAGGAAGGTACGTCCCATGCAACTGTTTATACTTTGAAGTACAGGAGGAGTCATGACACTTTGGGGAACCTTGCTGAGCTGCTAGAAAATTTGCTTTTTCTTGTGCGCTTACCACAGGAGTGTTATTGGAAACGAGCGTTGGATCCGACGAGGAGGTGGAATTTCGTACGTTTTTTGCAAATGACCAAAAAATTTTACTACCCTTGGGACATTGTAGTATTTTTGCCTTAAGTTTTGCTCATGGAGAAATTTGGTTTTTTGAATATGACTATTACAGGTCTTTCTAGCTTGTTTGAACTTATTCCGGCTTTGCTCAGTTGGATTGGCTTTATAACATAGGAAACTTACCACTCTCAACCTGATAACCTCTTTACAGTTCAAATCGAAAAACGAGTTTTCTTTTGGTTTGATGCTCTTGGTTTTATTCGGTATAAAAGCTTTCATCTCCTTAAGAATTATATTTGTAATCATATCAGCGCTGGAGTCAACGTCACTATCGAGGAAGCATAGTGACCAGATAAAGATCCTGAAAAAATTATTCAAACCGTTCCAGTTGGCTTTCTCGTATTGCCATATGGTCCTCTTAGGAATGTTTTCTTTAACTTAAAACTTTGAGCACGAGAAATTGGCTGATGTGAAACAATGGTTCGATGTGCCAAGAGGCGTTAACACACTAATAGTGTATTTACTAGGTTGAAAGGTAAGAAACAAGTCTAGGGTGTTGACAGAGTGACCTGCAATGTCAGGTATTCTTGTTGGCTCAGTAACCAGCTGAGTCAGATTATTCACCTCAGCAAAGAGCTCAACATACCTTCCTTTATGAATCGTACGTTTATTTTAAGCATGTTTTATGATAACTTTACAAATTGGACCTAATTTTTGCAGTTCAGTAAGGTCTTGTGGGTTTCTTTTGGGTTTCATTTAGATGCTCTAATGTTCTATCACATCATTAGTAATATAATATATATTATATTTAAGTCGTTTCGAAATGATCATAACACTTCTGCTTCTTTTAGGGCCGTTTGTTGAGCTGATACAAATCATTAATAATTATGTTCAACTTAAAATGCTTAGGGGTACTGTCGCATAAGTCCCTATGTAGAGCTCAAATGCTAAAGTTCTATACAGCAAATGGACGTTAATATTTAAACAAGGATTGAATCAGCAAAAATATTTCCAAAAATACATAAAGACGTTAAGCCTTTATTTGAAGTTAAAGTAAGCTATGAAAATAAAGATTTGCAATTCCAACCGTACCCTAAACCCTAGTAACTGACTCTCGACACCATTTTTGAGTGTGTTTTTAGTCGATAAAAACGGAGCACAACTACACGTAACTAATACCTGGCTCTAAATAAAAGCATTTAAAGGCTACACTTTTATATTTCCAAAATTTCATTTCGCAATTTCTTGTTGTGGAATTTAATTATTAAATAGTTTTGCCTTTCGATATTTTTAACGAAGTGTGTAGTAGACCAGGAAATTAGTTTATAAGGTTTCTAGGAATGCAATGTCACGCCAAAGATTTGTGTGCAGGCAAAATATTTTAATAGTTATATGTTGTTACGAGTATTAACGGTACCTGCCCTACAACCTTTTTTTTTTTTATTTTGAACTTTATCATAAACTGCTTGACGAATTTCGATCAAAATTATAAATAATATTGCATGCAAAAATTTGCGAAAAATATTTGTTTTCGATTTAAAAAAAAAAAATATTTTTTTTTTTTTAAATTCATAAACGGGTAATTTATTTGTTTTGAAATTTAGTTTTTAAGTTTATATTATTAAATATTTCAAATTGTCATTCTTAGAAAAAAAAAACAAATAAAAAATTAAGTAAAAACGATTTTGAAAATATATTTAGATTCTTAATAGAAACCTTTTGCAGACGATGTGATCGAACATAAGAGCAAGTTCGTGAGATCCAGTCGTGCATTTTATTTATATACAAAATTACCTAATTTTTGTTTTAAAAAAAAGTTTTATTATTACAATTTATTAAATAATATACATTTAAAAACTGCATTTCGAAAAACATCGTCCACCCATTTTCGAAATATTGAATTTTCAAAAAAAAAAATATTTTTTTTCCAAAAATCCCAAAACATATTTTTCGAACATTTTTTGTTCGTGCAGTTTCATTTAGAATTTGAAGGATCTCCTTTATATCCTATCGAAATCCCTGGGGCCACTTATGAGAAAGTCGAAGTCGGCAGATTAGTAACAAAATATGTATAAAAAAGGAAAACAAAATTTAGATTATACTCAAAGCAGTCCACACAGTTTTATTTTATCAAAATCGTTGGAAACGTTTTCAAGATTATTAACATGGAAGAAAAATGGTATGGTAAAAGGGTATGGCAAGTACCGTTATTTTTGATGCTAAAAACACGATTCAAACATTTATTTGAGAGAATCACCTAAAACACTTAAGTAGCAAGTTTTGAGAAAATCGCGTCAGCCGTTAAGGCTTTAGATCATTATACAGATAGACACACAGATAGACAGAAAGACAGAGGGAATTGCGGGACCCACTTCTTTCGAAATTAAATATTTTGAAATTGGTTGGATGATGTTTTTTGAAATTCAGTTTTTAAATTTATATTATTAAATTAATATATAAAATTGTCATACTAAACATTTTTTTTAGGTAAAAAAGGCAAGAAATATATAGAGTTGTTTTTACTAAAAATCTTGTGCTTATGATGTGATCGAACATATGAGCAAGTACGTGCAATCCAGTCGAGCATTTTATTTCATTGGTCGTCGTGTCACTGAATTTTATGAAACAATGCGAATGAGGGAGACATACAATAGAATAATGATTAATTCTGTTCATCTTGATATTGACAATAACGAGCTAAGAAGTACCTGATAGGAAAAACTTTTTCTTTCTAAAAAAGAAAAAAACTTTCTGAAAAGATACACCTTGGGAAACTTGTTACTCTAAAAAGTTTGTTTAATTTTTGTTTCTTATAATAATAATAATCTCAAAACACAAATTTTGTTGTTGTATCTTATGAAATATTGTTCGAAAAACATTCGGCTTTGAATATTTTTCAATGATAATCCAGTCGGGTTAAACATTTGAAATAGAAAAATTAATTCATACAATTTTCTTTCACAGTTCGTTAGGAGGGGTCATAAGTAGTCTAAATCTCGGTTTTCGGGAAAATCGCGCTGAAGCTTTAGCCTCCATTTGAATACAATGAACATTTTAGTTTGGGCAATAACTTCGCCATTTTTGATTTTTGACACAAAGAATTAAGGTAAAACTTGTAGAAAATTTAATCTTATACAACTTTAGTTTTAATATTTTTTTCCAAAAAATTTACCGTTCGCGAGATATTACTGAAAAACTGTTTTGAGTTTTCGAAAAAAAATGCCCCTACTTCAACTCAACATTCACGGTGTTGCCCTAAAGGGTTGTATATGAATACAAAATGATAACCAGTTCTTCATTAAATTCAAAATGGCGACTAAAATTCCAGCAGTATTTTCCCGAAAATCGATTTTTAGACTACTAATGGTCCCCCCAACAAACTATAAGAGAAAATTGTACGTTATTATTTCATAGTCCCATAGACCCCCCTGGTCACAAGCCCCAAACAGTTTTTCACTAAGAACTCGCGAACGGTAACCTTTTTGCAAAAAAAAAAAAATATTAGGACTAAATTTGTAGAAAATTAAATTTCTTACAAGTTTTACTTAAATTATTTTTGTCAAAAATCAAAAATGGCGAAGTTATTGCCCGTTTTAAAATGTTCATTGAATTCAAAATGGTGGCTGAAGCTCCAGCGCGATTTTCATGAAAACCGATATTTAGACTACTTATGACCCCCCCCCCCCCCCAATGACTGTGAAAGAAAATTCTACGAATTAATTTTTTCTATTTCAGTCCTTTTTTGGCAACCCGGCTGGTCTATGACTACTGTGACCATCCGTACTTCAAGCCATTACCGGTAATGATCTAATTGGAGTTAATTGTGCTGCTCACGATTTAAATAATTATTCGTTTTTTATCTCTACACTGTTCATGTTGAAAAATTTAAAGAAATTTTCGCAAAGTCTTAAAATAAATACTTCAAATTAATTCGTTACAGAAAACTAGTTGGCTATATCTAAGCCCAGCTATTGAGAGAATAATACAATTTTATAATCCTTTAAGAGAATTTTTCTTATTTTAAAGAATTTGTTTAACTTCTTAGGTCCTTCTTTCTCCATTTTATTCAATCCGAGGCCTCAATTTTCATGTGAGCATAATATTATTAGCAGAGTCGCAAAAAATTTGCATGTCTAAAGTTGCGCTAGCAATTTAATGCCTTAAATTAAAATTAAAACAATTCATTGAGAACAATTGATAATTTTGTTTGTAAGCAAATTGATCAAAGAATAATTCGAAAAATTGATTTGCCAAAAGTAATGTAAAGAAAATATTCATCAATTTTACAGAACGTATTACGAATACTTAAATCATTGGGATATTGTATCTTTTAAAGAATATGAAGTTTTTAGTTGGGTAATTCTTCGAAACAATTCTATTTCCTTCCTGGCCAGAAATAGAATCTTCGTTATCTTTTGTCAATCAAAAGCAGATGGATACAACTATTAATGATTCCACCTTCTTTGACGAATTTGTTTGTCACAAAATATTAGAGAAAATGGATAGAGAACAACATAACTGTGGCCGAGAAATGGAAAGACATTTTTAAGCCATTTTGCAGATAAAGTATAAACGTCAAAAATCTTTATATTACTTATTGTCGAGATAGGCCTCTGTCTGACAGGTTCAAATGCTCCAACCGAAAGAGTTTTCTCCATAATGAATAATATTTGGACAAATGAAAACACACAACTGAATGTTGAAACTCTCAGAGCCATGTTAATGGTAAAATTAAGCTATAATTTAAAAAATATTTAATAGGAAACGATAATAATCATCAAGGAAATTTCTTAGGCAAGAAATGACCAAGTACCAAAAATTGTGTTGGTAATGTGTTATTAATGTTTATTTTTCAAAGACTTGGTAAAAAAAAGGTTAAGTATTAAAAAAAAATGTACAGTTTTTGCATTTTGTGCTATTTTTGGTTTTGAGAATTTTTTGATTTTGTACCAAACACGTTTTTCAATTTTTAAATTTATGCCCCGAGTTTTGATAAGAGAAATGTGGTCGCGCGCCGTAACTATGACGGATGTGCGGTAATCATGATATTTCAAAAAGCCCCGCAATAGAAGTCACCCCAAATCGGGAAACGGCCTAGAAGTTAACGTTATTTGATGGTTAGCAGGCAGCAATTAGTTAAACGCTTTCCACTTTGTATGGGACTTTCTTACGATTTAGTTACTCTTATATACATATACAGTACATGTGAACATTTTGGTGAATCAATAACCGTTAACATGTTTTTTATGTCATTTTTTCCAGAAAAGTAGTTTTTATTCAATAAAACCAAAAGCAATTTCTGTCCTATTCTGGTGAACAATTTTCATTTCATTTGAGAGGTTCAAAATATGTAAATCTTCTGGGCTAACAAGCTAATTAACAATGTTCGTATATAATAATAAAATTCTCCCTAATTAGCTTAGGTATTCTTTCATTCTCAAACAATATACCTACAATAATTACAATCTCAAACAAAGTTATTTCAAATTTCGAATTGTACATAATGCGTACACACTGCTTACATATCTATACATAAATTCAAACTAGCAGGTAACGGAATCATAAAACCGTGGCACAATATTCGTTATGGTTTTTAACGCTATAGTATTTTTCCTTGTTTCAACTTTGGGGTCAAAAACATTATTTTAGTTGAAAATTAAAAAAAAAAAAAACATATGTATATAATATGATTCATTCTAATTAAGAAATTGAAGCAACACTGTTTCCTTTTGAAGCTTATGTGTCCATTCTACACAAAAATTTGTCATCAAAGTAAATTAATTAGTACAGTACTCTATATTTAATTGTTGGATTAGCTAAACCATGTCAATTACAACAGCGGAACCATAGATTATTATTTTATCAAACAGACCACACAGAAATCGACAAACGGAATGACATATATGTACGGTGACCATCCGTCCCGTATTTCCTGGGACAGTCCCGTATTACGATCGACTGTCCCGGCCAAATTTTAAGAAAACCCGGGACGTACAACTGTCCCGTATTTTTTGTTGTTGTCCCGGGTTTGTCCCATATTATTAATATTTATATTATTTATAACGTTAATAAATTTTAACAATTATTTACATTAATTTAATTATTTGTTTAATATTTGTATGTCAAAGTGCGAATCCGACTTAACAAATCGTTAAGAGGATTTACTAAAAAAGAATATGTTCACTGAACGCATTAATTTGTCACCTTCATTGAGCTGTAAGATTTCTCTTCAAACTGTATCTTCACAAGAGGTATATGCCATCTTATTTTTGCATTAAAAACCAATTATAAAAATAAATATCATACAATGAGCTGCTGGTTTACTCATTACATGCTGTTTAGGCATAGAACTAACAACATGTGATTGTGTAAAACTAATATACCAATAAAATATGACAAAGAATAAAAAAAATGAATGCGAATTATAAGGAGCATAGATAAATAAGACACGGAAATTTCTCCTCATTAGTTCAGCCGCCATCCTGGAGATAAAATCTGAGACAACAACCTACTACAGTCTCAGAACATCGCGCCACAAACTCACGCCCGCGCTGTGTTGAACCATTTAAAGGGTAGTATAATCCATTGAGCGCGTGTAGATTATAAACAAAAAAAAATACATAAATTTTAAATTTATGTCATAATATATTTAAAAAAAAACTTATTTATGTACTTCTACCAAATTAAAGAAACAATGTGAGTGTTTACTTGCCCAAACAAATGGAATTTGTTTCTTTTAATTATTTAAAATAAATTTAGAAATTTGTGGAAGGCCGCTAAATAGAAAATGTGAATTCAACGATGATCTTCAGAGGGAATTTTTCTCCACAAACAACAATGAAAAAGCCAATACCGTAACCTTTTTTAAAAAACGTTTATAAGTTTTCTATAAGCAGTTGTAGAAGGTATGATATTGAACAGCACTAAAAACTAAAAAAAAAAAGAATCTGACTTTGATGCCACTTCAAGCTAAATTTACGATGGATTTTTAATTCGACAAAATTTCAAGAAGGGCCTGCAAGGAAGAATGCAATTAATGAAGGCACCTGGACTGATTCAGGTCTAATGATTGCACAATGCATATCGAAACTTATTAAAAGCTTTTTTGATCAAATATATTCCTGTGCACGCACAAAAGTTGAAGCTATAATGTCCAATGTTCTGGAACAAAATGATATCGAAGAAATTAAAACTTCTCTTTGTGACAGGTTTTTCTTATTGTTCTAATATGGCTGTACGAAACTGTGTCCGCTTTTGGTTCGTTATTTTTCACCACAACTAGGTATCGTCGTCAAGACTTTGGAGGTTAAAAATCTTCATAGGGAAACATCGGACATCACTTCAAAATGCATACATAGATACAACTTTGGTAAAATTTTGGCAATTTGTGCTTACAACATAAACTGTAATTTTGGCGGGTCAACAGGAAAAGGAAAGAACAACACTTTTTGATAAACTTCAAGCCATTACCGGTAATGATCTCATTGGAGGTAATTGTGCTGCTCACGATTTAAATAACTATTCATTTTTTATCTCTACACTGTTCATGTTGAAAAATTTAAGAAAATTTACTTCAAACTAGTCCGTTATAGAAAAACTAGTTGGCTATTTCTAAAACCAGCTATTGGGAGAATAATACAACTTTATAATCATTTAAGAGAATTTTTCTTATTCTAAAAAGAATTTGTTTAACAACTTTTCATCTGAGTTCCTTCTTTCTTCATTTTATTCAATCCGAGGCCTCAATTTTACATGTGAGCATATTATTAGCAGAGTTCCAAAAAATTTGCATGTCTAATTCTAAGTCGCGATAGCAGTAAAATGCCTTAAATTATAATTAAAACCTACATTAAGAGAACAATTGATAATATTTTGTTTGCAAAGAAATTGATCAATGAATAATTCAAACAAAAATTAACTGACCAAAAGTAATGTAAAGCAAATATTCATCAATTTTACATACGTTACGAATACTTGAGTATTTGGGATGCATCTTTTAAAGAATACGAAGTATTTAGTTGGATAATTCTTCAAAACATTCCTATTTCCCACCTGGCCAGTTACAGAATCTTCGTTATCTTTTGCCGACAAAAAGTAGAGGGATACAACTATTAATGATTCCACCTTGTTTGACGAATTTGTGTCTCACAAAATTATAACAAAATGGATAAAAAAAATAAAATAACTGTGGCCGAGAAATGGAAAGATGTATTTTAGCATTTTTGCAAACAAATTATAAACTTCAAAAATCTGTTACTTATTGTCGAGTTAGGCCTCTGTCTGCCAGGTTCACATGCTCCAACCGAAATAGTTCTTTGCATAATGAATATTTGGACAAATAAAAACACACAACTGAATTTTGAAACTCTCAGAGCCATGTTAATGACAAAATTAAACTATAATTTTAGCTGTCAGGAAATTAAAAAATATTTAATTAGGAAACGATAATAATTATCAAAGAAATTTGTTCGGCAAAAAAGGACAAAGTACCAACAATTTTATTGGCAATGTGTTACTAATGTTTATTTTTCAAAGAATTGGAAAAAAAAAATGGTTGAACATTAAAAAAAAATGTAAAGTTTTTGCATTTTGTGCTGTTTTTTATTATTTTTTTTTTGTTTTTGAGAATTTTGTTGATTTTTTACCAAAAATGTTTTTCAAATTTTAAATTTATGTCCCGGGTTTTGCTCAGAGAAATATGGTCACCGTACATATATGATATCTGAAAAAGACAAAGGCTCCAAGTAAAAATAAAGGGTTAATATTATTGGTAAGCCCATGCCCGTGATAAGGACACATAGGTACTTGAAATTTGAAGGCCCTTCACATCTCGAATCCATTGTAGAAATTTACCCAATTAATAAAATGGTTACTCTGAATTTGTTCCTGTTACTAATAAATACATACAAACCAGATTTTTAGTACAAAAGTACTAAATAAGTTATAATTTATTCGCAGCAAAACTAATGCCGGATTTACACGAATGCTTAATTAGCAGTATTACTCTCAACATCTTGGCATTATTTTTTTTGTCGTGTAAATGGTCGTAAATGTCGCATTAAGAAACTGCCAGCCAGAATTTTCGTTAAGTTGTTGCATTATACTGACATCGTGTTAATTCAATACTGACAACAATTTTCAAATAATAACAATTTGCAATAAAGAATGAACTAGCCAGTTGGCAGTATTTTTATCTGCCATTAATTAAATTAATGATATTCAACAATAATATTCAGGTCTATTTTTATTTAGATTAGAGATACTTTCAGACTTCGTTGAACATTTCCAAGATTCATTGCGAAGAAGTGTCAAAATTCAGAAAACTTGTAGACTAATGTCGGTCGTCTACTAGGCGAGATCGTTGCTCAACGAATTTTTCAACAAGTGTTCGGCCAGTGAACATGCTCGTGTTGCTCGTTGAAAAAGTTGTTTCAACGCGTTGAGCAATATTTTCAAGATAATGTATTGCACATTATTTGTTCAACTCGTTGATCATTTTTTTTTAAATTTTGTCTGATGATGGTTAATGTAGAAGTGAAAATATTTATTGTGCGTTGGTTTGGATGCGACAAAATTTGTGTGCGTGCGTGAGTTGACCTATTCTGTTGACATCAACTTGCAAATGGTGCTGTGCTGTTTAAATACAGTTCATTGTGTAGACACTGACATTAAAAATTTGTACCGAACTAAAGTAAAAATTATCATCAACACGTGAGTAACTATAAAGTGTGTGCGTTGAACGCGTTTCTCAACAAGTGCGTCTTGGTTGAACAACCATATGAAAAACTCAGTTGATCAACTTGAAATATTTTTTTGTTGTCAAAATCGAACAAGTTTATCAACTAGTGTAACTAAGTGTAAGGAGTTGCCCAACAATTCAACTAGTTGATCAACTAGGTGTACTAGGTTATTGAACATTTCACTAAGTTTGTCAACTATGTGTAAGAGGTTCCCAACAAGTTTTGTTCAAATTTACCTCTGGCTTCGTTGCTCAACGTGAAGAACTTAAATTTATGCACTGGTGTAAGAGGTTGTTAATTTTTTCATTCAACGAAGGAGTTGAATGAAAAGTTGAACGAAGTTGAGTCAGCTTGTTGCGCATGTAGTGGACGACCGGCATAAAAGCGCGCATAAATAGCTTCTTATATTTGCGTCATTGGCACTGTCACTCAGCAATCTAGATTTCTGGGCCCATAGGACAGGGCTTTGAAGGTTTGTTTAGGTGGAAATCCGACATTGGGTAAGCCACTCTATCACTAAATTAATTTGTTTGGCTTGCAAATCATAGCATTTTTAATAATTGTTCTGTTAACCAACCAATTCAATTGTCAATTTAATTATTCAAATTAAATTTGTTTTTCCAATCAGATCAGAAAAAAATTAATATTGGTTGGTAAATCAATTATTGTTTTAAAGTAGGTTGACGAGTCATGAAAAATTCCATTCTACGTTAATAATTAAAAATGCAAATCATACTCATCAGATTATTTAAAAAAAAAACAAATCATACTCATCAGATTATTAAAAAAAAAAACTTCAATTTTCAACCACTTGGTAGCAAAACAAAACTACACAAAAGTGAAACTCTCATTTGAAGTGCCCCGATAATTGCTGAAGCTGACATTGGTTGAACTTGATGTGCACATCGTACATACTCGTAAATACCTATCTACTTTTTATTTAAATTTGTGTTGAACTCTAGTGAAAGAAGATTGCTCTTTAAAGTTACGCTTGATAACTAAAGCGTAACGCTCTTTGATGCAGATGTCATTGCACCCTCAAATGGTCACAATAGTTAGGCTACTGAACTTGTACGCACGTTTTAAAAATAAAACAATTACATTGCATTCCGTCATAGCAGCAGGAGGGTCATTTCTCATTATGTGTTTACAATTTCTCTTTCTAATAATAATGCATATCACATAATCAACTGTAGCCGCAGCACAAGCCTCAACATTTAATTGGAACACCATCACCACAATATACACCATAGTTGGTTGGTTGGGAGAATCCAAAACTATGACGAAAAGTCAAGACAAGATGTTTATGATGTTCGAAGCCACAAATATTGGTAGAATTAAGGCCACATTGTTAGTGCTACGCCTTCGAGTAGGTTGTTTAATATACAAATGCTTGTTGTTTGTAAGTACGTTTGAAAAAAAAAAACAGGTTTAAACCTTAAGTATGTGTGTATTGGTTGCAATCCGACAAAGGGGTCTGATTGAAAGAGTTCTTCCTTTTGTAACTCTTTTCAATTACTTTTCTTTTTTTTAAACATGGAGTTCCACTCAGTGGATTCTATCTATCAACTTAACCAGGGTTCGGACTTTAGACATCGCAAATCCCAGTGAATTGAACAAAAATCGAAGTAAGACTGAATTTCAGCAAAAAAAAAATACTTATTGAAGACAACATTCGGTGGTAGATTTATCATTTTTAATTAACAAAAAAAATTAATTATATTAAATTAAGTAAAATTAAGGAAACAAATACATTAATGTGTTAACTAGCCTCAAGGATGAAAATGTTTAGTTTTAGAAATATGAAGTTAGTTACGAAAAACAAATTTAACATTTACAAATTTGTACTTTTTTAGAAACTATTAAATTAAGAGGTGGCGCAAAAAAATGTTGACGATTATTAATTAGGGAATGCGCAAACATCAGATTTTCTACAATTTGTACTATTTCTAAATCTATTTTTAATTAAATTCATTAGTGAGAATTGCCTTTGGGCCACTACATTAATATGGGCCAAAATATGGATTTTAAAAAAAATTTTAAGTTTATCAAAATTTTACAATGTCCTATTGGTTAAAGTAAAATTGTTCTCCATTCATCTTTAATTACTGCATCGGGTATTTTATTGAATCGAAAAGCTTCAATTATTTTCAAAACTAAAGGAATATCACCTTCTTGATTTTGTTTTCGGATGAAGATATTCGAGCAAGTTAATCTTTTAGTCCTACTAATATTAAGAAAGTGAAAGTTTGGATGAATAAATGTTTGTTGCTCAATAATGCCAGAACTGCTGAACGGATTTGGATGAAATTTGACACAGAGATAGATTATATTCTGGGATAGCACACAGGACTAAAATCTATCCCCAGTAAAATGTATGGTACCCGTGGGATAAATTTGCTTAATTTTGCATAGAGCTCACACACATACACATACATATGTTTAATAAATATTTTTAGGACCTAAAGTCCAAAATGGGTTTTGCCCGGGCGAACAACACGAAAGCTCTACTTACTTATATCATAAATGTGAGTGAATGTTTGATCCGCAATAGCGCATCAACGACTTAACGAATTTGGATGAAATTTGCTAGGCAGATGGCATGAATCAAAGAAAACAAGATTACGACACTTACTTTTTTATGTTATTTAATTAACGTCACCTGAGATCGAAAGCCATTAATCCACAAACAACAAACAACAACAATTTGCAAATTTTTGACCTCTGGTGCCAATAGGAAAATCAAAGAAGTGTCGTAATCTCGTTTTCTTTGATTCATGGGCAGATGGATTGGGCACAGGATTAGGTCATTTTTATCCCACAACTATTAACGGTTCTTATTGGAGAGACTTAAATATGAAAAAGTATATACTTGGGTGTTTGCTCAGCATTCATGCTTCAACCATTGAATGGGTTTTAACGAAATTTGGTACGCAGCTCGATGATAAGCTACATTATCCTACAAAAGTGATCGATTCAAGTGCAAGAGTTTGTGTATTTATTCTGTTTTCATGCCTCAACGACTGAACGGTTTTAAATGAAATTTTGTACGTGGATAGATGATGCCATTAGATTCTTGTAGAATAGAAAGTCCGTATCATCGCACGGGTATCTTCTAGTATTTAGATAAATGAATGAATTATTTGCAAAGCGTAAAATATTTGTTTGTGATAAAATGGGCTGATGTAGCAAGACCACACAAAAATCTTAAGTATGGAAGATGTCTTAGTTTCTAAGATCAATTTTAGTACTAATGAAGTCTTTCTTTATAAAATTTGTAAGCAATATTTATATTTAGTTATAGATCTCTCATTATTTTATCGCTATTTTTATAAGCAATGTTCCAGTGAAATAGCCAGTTGCATTCCTCCCCTCAAACTAATCAACCGTAATACTCGCGCTACCAAGAATGCTCTTCAACTTCGAACGAACGGTCAAGTACAGAGAATCTTTCTTTAACCATACAACGCGAATGTGGATTACTTTAATGGCTCTATCCCGCCCCCCGTCCCCAGTTTGATATTCAGAAATTCAAAACAAATGTTCATCGGTATCTCCTCTCTTACACCCTTCCCTATTTTCCTAATGCTCGCACTGTGCTTATTCATCTTAAGGGTAGTCAAAACCCCTTTAGTGCGCGTATCCGTTTAAAAAAAGTGTTCCTTAAAAATTGGATAAAGAAGAAGAAATATTTTATTCATGTAATGTAAGATTTTTGTTAATCAATTTTTTAAATATGCTTTTAGTATTATTATTTCTTTTCTCAAGGACAACATGAACGAAATATTGAATGAGAGAACTCTACCAGTTAACATTAACCTGGGCATACAACCATCGGGTTGAACTTGTACTCATAATTTTAAATTCTTCTGTATTAAAATATTTCTGAAATGTTTTAAAATGAGTAAGTGGCCTATAGAGCTAAAAATAATTATTTCTTAGAACTTCTGCAATTTGGTTTTTACTCTAAATTGAAATGAGGCCAACTACATCAGTTGTACATACTTTTTTGACAGTACCTTGTTTTATTTGCACTTGACTTTGAACCTGATAAGACATATACAATAAATTTGGCACCGAATCCATGGTGATAAACGGAAGATAATGTTCTTGTTTTTTTTTTGCTTGAGAATCAAGTAACTTTTCAGAGACATAAATGTTTTTCTTTTTTTAATTCGGCTTCTTTTTTCTATGGTACAGTGAAACCTGAAACTGAATGGCGCTCCAAATTTGTACAGCCTAAATTAGCTGTTGTAAGAAGAGAGAGTTAGAAATCTTTTTTAAATGTTTGACATTTGCTGTACAATAATATTAATTTTTAAGACCATTGATGTTATTCAAATCAAATTTAGAAAATTCGCAGTAGATTGTAGGAAAAGCGCAGTGATTCAGTAGCCCTTTTTTATTGGTAAATGTATAGGGAGCGCCGGAAATTTTTATTCAGTAAACAACAACAAAGGAAAAGTGCGAATAAATTGAGCAGTAAAAATAGTGCCGATAATAACGACTCTCTCGAATTGCAGACAAAAATCTTGTGTACAATTGTTGGCAGGCAGAGGGAGATGTAAAATATGAGTGTATATAAAAAGTGCATAATAGTTTTATTCAGACTCTCATAAGTGCACTACCTATAGGTTACCAATAAAATACGGCTAGTATATTTATAAATTTAGAAAAAATGTAGTAGATCTACTGCTTTCGCCATAAAAGTCCGAACGCTAAACTTACCATTTAACCTTCTCCGATTGAGTGGGTCTCTAAAATAGGGAGTGAGAAACATAATGCAGGTGCGGTAGCGGTAGGTTCTGATGCAACATTCAACTGTCATCACTCAAACTAGCCATATATATTTGCATAACTATAACCTAGTCATATGAAACACTTGAAATTATTTTCTCAGAAATGTGATATTTCTTGCTTGAATCCGGAAGGTACAAAAAAGACGGTAAAAATAAATAAAAAAATATTCTAACAGGAAATTCAGATGAGTTAAAGTGATTTCCACTCACTGAACAACACAATGCACTGTCAAAGTTGTGAAGTTGAAAGGTACGAACACATTTTATGCAAATTTCAGAATTGAATAGGTAGCTGGCTTTTTTGGCTTTTGTCACTTTGACACATTTATTTTAAAATGAAAAATTGCATTTTTTTAAAAATTAATAATAAAAAAATATCATTTTTATGCGGAAAAATTGGAACTAATGAAAGTTTTCTTTTTCTGATTGGCTAACATTCTCGCTGCTAAACTGAAATATGGTTCAGAAATTTAAGCTGTGCAGGTTTTAAAATATAAATTTGACCGGTGTTTATTACCAGCAAGTCAGCGGTGCGGCACGGCTGCGGCAGTTGCTGTACCTACGTGTCTGGTGTCAGGGGCCAGCGACCGTTTGGAATTAGAATAGCAGATATTTTCCCACATGCTTCATTTGGTATCACAAGTTAACATGTATCTAGCTTGCTGACTAGTGGTTATAAGTGTCTGTGGAAAATAAAAACAGATGTCGAGAAGCCGAGATTTTGTGGACATGTGTATCATGTTGTTGTTGTACACAAACAATTAAACGTAGGTAAGCAGTTGAACTTAAAGCGGTGTGTAAACATTGCAAATAAAATACGAAGAAAATTATTAACATGCACAGTTGTATGAGAAAAATAAAATAGTCCGTTGAACTTTTGGTAGTTGAGATGTGTTTAGATTTGGAGTTAAATATGCAGCGCATTTCCCTTTGTGTGATTGTGATCTTGTTGCATACAAATCTGTAATGAGCAAATCTGAAATTTTGCTTACCTATTTAAAATTCACAAACACTGCATCTAAACGGTGATTTTTTAAGAGCTTGGTTTTTGAAAATTCAAAAAAACACAGAAACTTGTAAATAGTGAATGAAATTTTTATTTGGATCGATAAATCAATTTCTGCCATTTACTTTTTAAAAATAATTTCACTTAAATGTTGCCCGCGGCTACGCTTCAGGTGGACCATTCTGAAGGTCCAATTTTGGCAAACTTTTTCACACATTTCGGCCGGAATCTCACCAATGACGCTTTCAATGTTGGCTTCCAAGGCAGCAATCGTGTTTGGCTTGTCCCCATAGACAATAGACTTAACATAGCCACACAAAAAATAGTCTAACGGGGTCAAATCACATGATCTTGGTGGCCAATTGACTGCGCCAAAACGTGAGATCAACTGCTCACCAAATTCGCCTCTCAATTGATGCATGGTTTCGCGTGCAGTGTGGCAATAACATTTTTCACAGAGCACGAATTTTGATAATAAATTTCAATAATTTGCAAACGTTGTTCAGGCGTAAGTCTATTCATGATGAAATGGCAAACAATACTGAATCGAAATGTCAAATGTTCGTGGAATTTGTAATGTGTGATCTGTCAAAAATATAAACGTCAAAAACCAAGTAGCAAAAAAATCACCCTTTAGTTACTCAAAAGCTGAGCATCTTTGCAGCAAAAATAGAATTAGTTTTTTTTCCCTTAACTAAATAAATTACGAGCAAATATTAGCTTTTCTAATTTATCAGTTTATTTTTGGCAATGTTTAAATATCATAATTACGTACTTAAAATTGACGCATGGACTACTGCTGCAGCCATACCCAAAATTCTATTAATCAATGCTCTGGGGAAACATACGGATTGCGCAAGCATCGCGTCTTATTACGTCTGTATACGTATCAGCTTTGTCGCTTAGTTCATGCCGGTACCCTTAACCAGCATGGTATTCGCTGACTACACCGCTTTGAAAGAGTTGCTATTACAATGGCAGTTTAGCACTCTTTGCAGCAAAATAGTTTTTTTTTTAAAGAAAATCTTTGAAAATTAGAAATTCTTTCTTGGGATTTTCTCAAAGCAAATATTTTTTCCTGTGGAAAATGGTCAGTTCTACTTTCCAAATAAACGGTATTCAAGTTGTCCAACTGAAGTTGGGAACTTATGACCATTTCCACACTGAATAAGAGGCATATAACTTTTCTAACTTAAGAAATGATCCTAAAGTGCCAATATCAGAAACTTAAATGCCACTGGCATAAATGTCCAGAGGCATAATTGGGCCATTTTTCTTCGAAAATGAGCAAGGAGTGGCCGTTACAGTCAATGGCGATCGTTATCGGGCCATGTTGAACGAATTTTTGTTCACAAAAATTGAAGAGGAGTATATTGGCAATATTTGGTTTCAACAGGACGGCGCTACGTGCCACACAGCGGAAGCTACACTCGATGTTTTGAGCCCTGTTTTTGAAGACCGCATTATCAGCCGCAGAGCTGATGTTGTTTGGCCACCTCGGAGTTGCGATTTGACACCGTTGGACTATTATTTGTGGGGTGCCGTAAGAAATAAGTATTACGCCGACAAGCCAGAGACAATTGACGCTTTAAAGGACAATATTCGTGAAGCCATTGGTGAAATACAGCTGCACCCAATCTATAATGTGCTTAAAATTGGACCGATCGTGTAGGCTACTGCATGGTCAGCCGAGGCAGCTATTTGGATAAAATTATTTTGCATTAATAACCGGAAGGATTGTACTGTCAAATAAAAAAAGAAATTTGAGAAAATATTCAGTAGTTTTTTTTTTATAGCATTTTCAACCTTTTATATGTAGACACATTTTACTCTCCTAACTTACATAATTAAAATCCATAACTTAGATTTAAATATACGTTTGTAGGTAGGTACCTATGTAACTATTCCTTGAATCATCCATTCTACAATTCATTATAATAAGAATCAAGGTAATCTTACCTACATAGGCTTTAAACCTGCATAGGATAACTACACCTAACTAACTAAACCTCAATGGTTAGCTACATTAAAGTTGGTAGCTACAAGAGCAAGTTCGGGCGATCCAGTCGTGCATTTTATTTGTTAATGGTTGTATTTTTTTAATATAAAAGTTCGTATTAAATTTATTATTTACATTTGTAAATGTAAATCTGATAAAATATGTTTCGGAGGACCCGCACACTTTCACAACCGATGGAACAATTCTTTTTTAGAAAATTTGTAGCAAAGGTGTCTCCTTTGAAAAAAAAATTAAATTCCCCAACACCCGAAATTTATTAAAAAAAAACGGAACTGAAAAAACAAACTAGTTATTCAAAATCACAATCAGAACTCCTTTCGTTTTCGAGCTAAACAAGCTCAAAAATGTTAATTTGAAAAAGTGTTTGTTTGACGTTAAACCTAAATCAATAAAATGTATAATTTATTAATTGAACAATTAGGGTCCGATTCAAGTCCGTTTTGTGGCCAATGTTGTTTTTTCTGTTTTAATTGAAATAAGGACTTTTATTTTTCTGTTTTTATGGATGTAATTTCGTGTTCCTCTCGATAATAAGGACTGAATTTGTTATAAACTTAAATACTACAAAATAATATTACTTTCCCATAAAAATGGTTTGCAAGGAATATGGTTTTAAATGCATATTTTAGGCGCATATTTTACATTTTTAAGTGCATGGAAATCCTAGCCCTAGTTATGAGTATCATTTTCAAATAAGACACAAATTACAACAAGTAAGACCTTGAAAACGAGTTCAAATCCTGTATGGTTCAACAAAAGATTAATAAATCTCAAAAATAAAAAAAATAAGGCTTTTAAATTGCATAAAAGAAATTATAACAGCTCTGAACTAAGAGAAAATTATATTGTCATCAAACGCGAATTTCATATCTTAAATAAATTTTTATATAACTCGTATATGTTCACGATCGAATTTAATATAAAGCATAATAGTAAATGCTTTTGGAATTTTATCAATTCTAAGCGAAAAACTACTGGTTATCCAAGCTGTATGAAATTCCAAAATTCAACAACCAGTGATATTCATTTAATATGCAACCTATTTGCTAGGTATTTTCAATCTGTTTACTCGTTAGACTGCTTTTCAAATCACGAATTACCAATTGTTTCGAAGGTTTTTGATATAGGTTCTATGGTCTTGCATGTCTCTGAAGTAGAGGAAGTACTTCTTGAACTTGATGCAAGTAAAAATGAAGGTCCTGATGGTATTCCACCTCTAATATTGCTTAAATGTGCTACTTCACTGGCTTAACCACTTACTGACATTTTTAATGCATCACTATCTGGGGGCAAATTTCTAGATTGTTGGAAAATATCGTTTTTAACCCCTATATTCAAATCTGGATCAAAGCAAGATATTAGAAATTACCGGCCTATTAGCAAACTTTCTGCAATGCCTAAATTATTTGAAAAACTTGTTTGAAATAGGTTATCTTTTCAACTAAGAAATTATATATCGGAATACCAACATGGTTTTGTGTCAGGTAAATCAACAGCTACTAATTTATCGTTGATGACTAATTACATCATAAATAATTTTGAAGATCACATACAAACAGATGAGACAGAAGAGACATTCACAGATTTTGCAAAAGCATTTGATCGTGTGAATCATAGGGTGCTTTTACACAAATTGTCTTCGCTTGGATTTCATTCTAAGTTACTGAGTTTATTAAAATCTTATATCTCTAATAGGACTCAGATTGTAAAAATTGAAGATTGCTGTTCTGATAATATATTTGTCTCATCTGGCGTACCCCAAGGTAGTCATTTGGGTCCATTATTATTTCTATTATTTATTAATGACATACCTTCAATTTTTATATCTTCCCCATGTCTTTTATTTGCAGATGATCTAAAGTTGTATCGTAAAATTAAGTGTTTATCAAATTGTCAATTACTTCTTGAAGATTTACTGAGATTAACTGAATGGTGTCAAAGTAATGATCTTCATCTTAATGTATCTAAATGTCAAGTTTTGTCTTGTTTCACACACTCTACGCCTATTCTGTTCAATTATAAACTAAATGATGTATGTTTAGAACGCGTTGATCGTAAGAAGGATCTAAGAATAATCTTAGATGTAAAACTCTCGTTTCTGCCACATATTGATTATATGGTCAATAAGACTAATCAAATGCTTGGTTTCTTAAAGAGAAACACAAGAGAATTCAAAGATCCTCATTCGCTCAAATCTCTTTTTAACTCTCTAGTAAGATCTGTTTTGGAATACTCGAGTATAGTTTGGAATCCTTTTTACAGAAACTCCTGTAATAGAATTGAGAAAGTTAAAAAAAGCTTTACTAGATATTTGTTCTATAAATTAAGTTGGCGAATTGACATGCCAACTTACAACACAAGGTTCTTATTATTTGGTATAAAAACTCTGGAAAGTCGATGTTCTTGCTTCTCTGTTATGTTTATCAAAGATATTTTAACGTATCACATAAAATGCCCACATTTATTAAATCTTATTAAATTTCGAGTTCCTCAAAGAAATGTTCGGGATTCTAATATATTATATGAATTTTTTCATCGGACTAACAATGGCCTGAATGAGCCAATTACTCGTTGTATCAGGGAAACTAATGCTGTTTGTTATAGAATAGACATTTTTAGAAACTGTTCAAGAGAAACTTTTAAATTACATGTTTTAAACGAAATTATTTTGCAATGAAGTAACGAATCAATTGTAATTGTTAAGTTTATTTAATTAAAAATTTGTTATTTATTTAATAATAAACTAATGTATTATAATTATATCTAAGTCTATAAGAGAATATTATCTCTGATTGATGATAAATAAATAAATAAACAATAGAAGGATTTCACTACGATCATATAGGTATAGCTTGAACCAATTCAGTTGGCCATTCTACTGCGCAGGTCTCTTTAAATTTCTTTGCTCTACTCTTTAATTCTTAAAGAGACAGAAAAATCACTGAAAAAAAGAAAAAAAAGATGTACATGCCAGCATTGTTTTCAATGATGCTGCTGCGATCATACTGAAGCACTAAGGAGGGTGAGTTTTGTTTATAGCTTCGCTCACAGTAAAATAGAAATGAATTTCCAGCGATGGACTCTCTTTGAATAAGATATGATCATGGTTTATTTTTCGTTCATAGCTTGATGTCTGAAAAACTATTTCATCTCTGGTGAGATAAAAAGAAAAGATTTTTAAGTGTAAACCTTACTTCGAAAAAATAAAATTAATAATTTTTGTTTTTATTATTGGGACAAATTTCAGTGCACCTATAATAAAAAAATAAGTCTATTGCAAAATGCAATTGGGTTAGACAAAAAAACTACCTGCGAGCTGCGACATAGGATTAATGACAAAAACCTTAGGGATTATTGTTTATTTCTATGTTTTATGATTTGTGGCTTAGTAACAGAAAGGTTCCGGGGGCATTGTGTTTATATTTATTTTATGGCGTTAGTGTATATTTGATATATTTTTTTTTTACCTGTTGGGTTGGGATATTTGCTTTGGTTTGCAATTCAGATAAAAAAAACCACCAAGGATAATACATTGAAATACATTTAAAAGAAATTGTAATGGATCCATTTAGAAAAGGAAAACCTATTGGAAGCCAGGCGCGTAAGATAATTGTTAAGATATATAATGACAAACTGGAAGAAGCAAAGAATTCGTTTCTTGAAAATCCTGTGAGTTACGCAACAACGCAAGCAGTGGAAACTACTGGAATTTCTGAACGTTCAATCAGAAGGATTATTAAGGAATACGAAGAGACAGGAGTTGTACAGTCAGCAAATAAAAAAGTGCAGCATACGAAATGGAAAACTGGACTAGACGAATTTGACATCGCGGCGTATAATGCACAACTTCCACCAGGAGGAAAAAATGATGATATCCTTAAAAATGTTGAGACAACGAATACAGGAAGATCTGGAGTTTAACTTAAGTATTACGTCTCTCAGCAGGATTCTAATAAGAAACGGATTTAGCTACCAAAAAACTCAAAACAACCGGAAACTTCTCTGTGAAAGAAATGATATTAAACTCATGCGAGTGAAATATCTGAGAAAAATCCGGGAATACAGAACAAGAGGATATGATATCATTTATTTGGACGAAAGCTATATTCATAGCTCACACACGGGCTTGGACTGATGACAGTAGCAGTGGGTTGAAGACGCCAATTTCAAAGGGAAAGAGGCTGATAATGGCGCATGCAGGTGGTGACAAAGGTTTCGTGAAAAACTCCTTACTTTTATTCAAATCTGGAACGAAAGCGGGAGACTATCACGACGACACGAATTTCGAAAATTTCTGCAAATGGATCCAAGAACAAGTTTTAAATAACTTGGAGGAACCTTCAGTTATTGTAATGGACAATGCCTCGTACCACAATAAATTAGAAGAAAAACAAATTACTTCTGCTAGCAAGAAATCCGAGATGATACAATGGCTAAACGAAAACAATATTCCGCATACTATACAGATGTTGAAACTTGAACTGTATGAGCTAATAAAAGGACACCGAGATACACACAACTCAAAGCATAAGATTGACGATATCATTCACAGCATGGGACATGAGGTTCTACGTTTACCACCCTATCATCCAGATCTCAATCCCATTGAAAATATTTGGGCAACTGTCAAGGCAAGAGTAGGTTCACGAAACACAACATTCAATTTATTGGATGTTCAAAAATTAGCAGAGGAGGAATTTTCAAAAATAACGGCTGAAGACTGGCGAAAAGTGTGTGAAAAAGCCATAAGAACTGAGGAATATTATTCTTATTTATATTATTTTTATTTTATTATTATGTTTCATACTTATTTCTGAAGTACAATTTTATAATAATTATTTTAAGGTAAAATAAATTCTTAAAAACTCGTAGGTAAAAATTATTCAAACTTGTAAACACTAATCTAACTAATTAACACTAATCTACAATTAATACCAAAACCCCACAGATCAAAAAATTATAAATACATATATCAAATAAACACTAACACCATAAAATAAATATAAACATAACGCCCCCGGAACCTTTCTGTTGCTAAGCCACAAATCATAAAACATAGAAATAAACAATAATCCCTGAACTATTTGTCAAAGCAAAGTTGAGTTAAGCACTGTAAGATTTAAGGAAAAATTTGTACTCATTAAATATCTTGTGCACGATTTTTGTTCTCTTAAATCCTCTCTCTGCGCAACCGACCGTTGGCCAACTGAATTGGTTCAAGCTATACTTTCCGCAACACCCATCAGATCACTTTTATTGCTGAATTCCACATGAGTAAGGCCCCTTTGTCAACACACCCAATTATTGGCATTATGGCAATGTATATGATAATTGAGTGCAATTAGGAGGATACAAACGAAGGATATTGCCTCTTTTTATCTGACGATTATTTTTCCAAATTTTCATTTAAAATAGAATAATAGAGGTATAATGTTGACACATTAAACATTAACCGTAATCCCGTTAGATACTCGTACTTCTGAAAACACAATTATTGTCCTTTCAAAAAAACAAAACTTTCCAAACTGCCAAATACATACATATGTACATGCATGTTTCGTGCCATTTTGTCTCTTTCAACTTTAAACCATTAAATGTTAATGACTTGCGAAACAAAATCATTTTTATTTTCTAAGCCCCAACTGTGGCATTTTATTATCTGCAAAATATATAACATCAAATGTTTTTCATTGAAAAAAAAAACGAAATATAAAAGAAATAACAAGATTCCAATCTGAAACCCCAATAAAATCTACGTATACCTACCTACTCATAGTTTATTGTATGTAGGTATGAGAAAAAATATCTAGAAATACCTTTGGGAAATATATATGTATTTAGTAGGTACTATATATTTATCTGAAGCAATCCAAATGGTTTTTATTTTGTGCTTGTTCGTCAGAAAATATTTAACTTGGAATTAAGCTTAGCAAGGCTTTTCGCCTCAGTGATTTTAGTTCTATCATAAAAACATGGTCGGCATCAGCATCAGGGACTGGGACTTTTACTAACTAAACTATATCCCCATCAACATGTGTAGATAGTATTTGTGGACTAAAATAGGAAAAAGAGAAAATATTCAATTCGAATGATTGTTTAGTTTGAGAATTTCCCGAATCGGCACTCATGATAGAAATTCCTGTATCAAATGCAATGTGCTGTGCGCAAACATGAATGCATTTCATGGATGAGAACTCTTCCAGAAATGAAATAAAACAACAACTAGTTATTAAGTTAGAGTGTCAGGTAGGTAGTACCTACCTACAATAAAATAAGTCTTTGCTTTTACCGTAAATAACCTAAATACGTTTCCTTGATGTCGGATGTATTGACAATGACGGAAATGGACAAAATTCATTCCATTCCATATCTCTGGTTGCGTCATTCATTGATATTGTTGCAGAATTGGAGAGGGAAAGTAAACAAGTGTGTAACTGTAATATGATATCCTTTTATAATAAGAGGAAAACTGTACAGTGCGGTTTATATTCTATTTGTAAAGAGCGGAAGGATATTATGTATCTATACCATGGGCGATGGGTTTGTTTTGTATAGTAGGTTAGGTATCATTTTTTAAAAGCATTTTGAATTTGATCAATTTAAAGGATAGTTTGCTGGGGACAGTTTTACTTTTTTTTTATTATTGTAATTTTAATGCTCTAGGGTGCTATTGTTTGGGTCGTATTAGAATACGAGTTAAGCCTTTTCCCATGAGATTAACCAATTGTAACTAACTAATTTCCCAAAGCGGTAGTGGTTGTTGTTTTGGTCGGATACAGTTCGGAGGGTTTTTTTTTTAATCTAAATTGGTTTGCTTTAGTTATCAAACTTAATTCTATAGAGGCGAATTTTATTTTTCAACAAATAAAATAAATATTGAAGTTGTGTTAGCCCTTTAGAATTTAAATAGGTTTAACACATTCAAAATTTAAATAAGCGTGTACTTTTATTATTCCAAACAATTTGAAATAATCCGAATATTGTTTGCCTTTCTTCTTCAACTTGAAAAGAAACAGAAGATAAAATACAAACTGTTAAAAAACTTAATAAAAAGCATTTATACATCAAAAACTGAGGCAACATTTTACACAGTGTACTTAAGAAATTGAAATTGCTAGCATTAATATAAAATTACTAAAATTGTCCTAATTTTAAACACTTTTTAACTAGTACCAAACAAATTTATTTTCTTTCATCACCAGCTGAACGCGCCTAAAACTAGAGCAAAAAAGAGCGTGTGTAATTATGTACATGCGCGAGAAGTAAAACTTCCGTAATTTAAAACATTTTTTTCTTTCGCAATTCTAAGTCAGCTACATGATATACCTACCTATGCAGGTACAGTGAATTCTCCCTTTGCGGACACCTCCCTTAGACGGACACCTCTCTTAGGCGGACACATTTTTTTGTACAGAAATTGCTCCATAAACGTTTCATTGATTTCAGTTTCTCTTGGACGGACACTCCCTTGGACGGACACGAACAGGAATTTCTCATATGAATGACAAATGACGGACACCAGAGAAGGATTGAATATGTCATCACGCTGTGGGCTGATTAGGGAATACGAAGCGAATCGTTTTTAATTCGATATCTCATTTTCGACTCGCTTCGTTTTGATCAATTAACGAATTCGAAGCGAATCGTAAATGCTACTTCCAAGATTTCCAGATAATTGACAGCTGATTGCCAGTGAATATTTATTATTTCAATCAAAATCAGTTGTGTTTTGTCCGATGTGCATTAACTTTGTAATAAAATATTTATTTAAATAAAAAATGGACTCAAAGAAAGAAAAACAATCTTAAAATTCAAACTTGAGAAGAAAATTATTAAGAAGTGCTTCTTCACCTTTTGATCTTCCTTGCTTCGAGTCAGTGTTTTCGCTTAACGTGTTTATTATTTGTTAAATTAGCTGTATTTTATAAAAACTTGGTTTGATAAGTTGTTTCGCCTTTCAAAAGAAACATTTAAAATTGAATAAAAGACAAATATAGACCACAGAACAACAATGGGACACCACCAATTATAAAATTAGCTGCAAGTTTGAGATTCCTTGCAGACGGATGATACCAGAAACTGGTTGGGCAGGATACAAACATCGGAATGACGCAACCCACAGTAAGCAATTCAATGTCCGAAGCGCTACACATTGCAGAGAACGTTGTATGCTGTGTCCGTTGGCCATCCCTTCGTTTTCCCTTATAAATTCGATGATTGTTTCTGGTTGGTGTCTTGGTGTCTTGCTGTCTTGGGCGCCTACACATTTATTACAAAAAAATGATTGTTTATTTCTTTAGTTTGTTTTTATTAAAAAAAATAATAGTCAAACTCACATTTTTATTTATTTAAATGACTAAAATATCACTTTCGACCGTGTCGATAAACCAATCCGCCAAAGAAACCCTATCGGAAATGCACGCTCTAAAAATAGAAATGTCAAATCAAATTCGCTTACGATTTCGAAAATAAGGCGAATGTAAAACGAAAGCGAAGACAGTAATATCAAATCTCATTTTCGCCACCTAAAACGATTCGCTTCGTATTCCCTAATCAGGCCACTGATAATTTTGACAACGGTATTTTTTCCTTAAGTTGCAATTTTCTACAGCGAGCATCAAATTATTTTCTCTCATTCACTTGATGAAAGTGATTTTGTTTGTCGTAAAAAAGGTTTATATTTGGAGTTTCAGATGTTAGTTTATCTGCGTTCAGGTACTTTAAAGTTTGAACTTGGAGGACAGTGAATTCGATGCAGAAGATGATTCGTCTATAGCAAATTTAAGAGAAATGTCCAAGCTCATGAATGCAGATTGGATGGATAACCTGAAAGATTTGTGTTGGTGGATGAAAATGTAAATGTGGATGAAAATATTGCAGTTCCTGTTAAAATCAACGTGTCTGGCAGTGAATCTGATTAAGAGGATCAGCACCTGGTGGGAACATCTAATAATTTCTACGAAGAAGCAAACACTTCAATTGAAAATTTAAAAAAAAATTACGGCGAAGAAAAATGACGGTAGCTGTTCAACTTTTGGTTGACCTACAGGACAGATTCCAAAATAAATCGGTCTTTTCTAAAACTAAACAATATTGACATATTTTTTTTTTTGAAAAATACATCTTATATTATTGCAAAGTTTTAAAAGGCTGATTGTTATATGTGTTAAATCTAATAATTTTATTCCACTTCATATGATAAAAAAGAAGTGAAGTCTATATATGTTTGTTATTTTTATTTTCTGTAAATAAATGAATACTCTTAATTTTGAAAATTAGTGATTTTATTTGATTTCCCTTAAACGGACAACTACCTTAGGCGGACAAAAATTTCTGCACCATGGCTGTCCGCCCAAGGGAGATTTCACTGTATTTCAATTTTATGGAAACCGGCCAAAGAACAACGAACTTTGTTTCATGGTTCAGCAATTTTGCATTACATACATTATACCTACTAGTCCGTATCTATAAATCTATGAAGTTAGATTATCCCATCGACTTAAACATTAAATTAATATATGAGCATCAACAAAACAAACGAAAAAAATCGCCATCAAATACTTACACACAATACGAACTTATCTAATCTTATTAACAAAACGAACCAACAAAATAATTCCTCCTCGAATACACACAATGCGTATACCTACTACATTAATCTATACGAATCCACAACGAACCCACAAAAAAAATTTAATACAAAAAAAATTTAATACAAAAAAAAACAAGGCAACAAAAAAAGAGAATTTCTCCTTGAATACACACAATTCATGTAGGTACCTACATAACAAGAATCCACCACACGTACCAACAAAAAAAATCCTCAGCGAATGCACACAATGCAGATATATACATATCTGCACTCATCTACGAATATGAAAATCCACAAAACGAACAAACATCTCATGTCGGGTGACGTCAGATGTCGGGTCACTTCAGATGTCGGTCGGTTTGACAACTCAATTGAAATTTTTTTACCCCCAATGCCACAATAGAAGTTTTACTTCAAAAACTAGGCGAACATAACTTTTTGTCATTTGTAAATGTCAAAGTGACCGGGTGGTTCAATAAGCCTCTGAAAATTAACACAAGTCTGACGTCACCTTAAATTTATCGACTTTTTTTGTCAAGATTAATCTTTGTTAAAAACACACCCAAATTTTCAGACAGATCTGTCAAATAGATTTGTTATGATAGCCATTTTATATAGACGTCTATGAGCAGTTTCTTTAAAATGGAAAAAAGTGAATTTCGAGACGTCATTGAAAACTATTTTTTGCGAGAAAAAACTCACTCAAAGTACACAAAAGCTTGACAAATATTATGTGGAAATTGCATCATCGATTGGAAGCATTTACCACTGGATTACTCAATTTCGGTGCGACGCACGTTCAAGCACAAGTTACACCGAAAGTTCTAGTCGCCCAAGGCCAAATTGAGGTCACCACACGAGAAATGGCCCACAAAATCCATAGTTTTATAATGGACGATCAGCGCTTAATGATTAATGATTCCGATTTTACATAAGTATTTGGACATGAAAAATCTGTCTGCTGCGTTTACTCACAATCTGCAAGAAAAGCATTCGTTTGACAACTTGTGTGTTTGGCGATATTCCAGAAACATTCGTCTGAGTTTTTGCGCCGTTTCGTAACAGTGCTTGAATCCTGAATTCACCACAATTGCGAATCGATGATGCACAGACCTTACAATATCTGTAACCAATCCAGTCTCTTCAAATTTCTTCACAATTTTGCCAATTGCTTGCGTAGTTGGACGATTATGTAAGCCATAATCTCCTCTTAAAGCGCGATATGTGGCTGTGGCAGAATAACCATTTTGTAGTAGGTTTTAACAAATTTTATGCGTTGTGCGATAGTTAAGTGATCCATTTTCGTAAATGTGAGACTTTCAAATGAAAAAAAAAATTGGTTTAACAACTTAGTTTGACAGACTTTTGAAACCGCAAAATGAATAACCCTTTATTTTGATTCAATAATGTATCACACTTACATGGGTTAAATTCGATATTTGTAGTCCCTCGATAATCAAATTTGCTAAGGTTTTGACATTTGAAGTGAGCTCAGTTCGAGCGAATCGCTATTCGTAATACGAAACTAGCGAATTCGCAAGATTTTATGTTCGATTCGCTACTTATAATGAGGACCTAAGCTTTAAAGCTTTGAGGAACAATAAAATGCTAATTCCAGCCTGTTACAAATTTATGTGATGTCAAAACTCAGTTTAATCATAGGTACGGAAGGTTTACACTGAGAATACCGCTTTATGTACGGGAGATGTCTTTGGTTTTATATTTTTAAATATTTTATCAAAGCTAATTAAACAAATTTATTGGATTACCTGAACGTTAACTCCAGATTGACTCAATGTTGCATAATTTATAGGTATTGCGTTCACCCACCAATTTGGCATCAATTTTTTTTCTTTATAACTTCTTATCAACCTCTGATAAAAAGTAAAAAAGTTAATCCGTTTTCGATGTTAAGGACACGAACAAAATTAACTTGTGAATAAGGAAATTATTTCAGAATGAAAAAACAGCCCGAACACAAAACACATTGAAGATTTAATAAACTTTAACGACTTGATTTCTGGGTTAGTAAGAAAATCAAAAGTTTGACGTGAGAGCAATTTAGAGATTAAATATTTATCCACGGAAGAACGTTAAGAAGATAACTGTTTTAAACGTTTGCCAGAGCAAAAATGTTTTTCACGAGATTTTAAATAAAATGAAGGAAATAGCGACTTAATTATTTATAAATCTGAGGTTACTATGCTGTCAGAAAACTTTTGCGCAATTGACCTGGTAGCTTATTAATTTTGAGTCTTTAAAAATTATAAATATTGCAAAGATTGTAGATTATTTAAATATTTATAGCTCTTTAACTGTGAAAAGCCTTTGGCTTTCAAAAATTTTGGTAATAAGGTACTGGGAGCTCAACTTAGTTGATTAAAAGGTTTTACAAACATGGAATTTGTATTAGGGGAGAGCATTTATCAATGTAAATTAATCAGTTCGAAATAGTATAATATTAATCAAAGGAACACCCTATTTTGCGTGCTGGAAATAATTTATCACAAGAACACCGTCATATATTAACTATTTTGTATTCTTTTTTAATAAAAAAAAACATATACACTAAAACAGCGGCAAGAGAGACTTTTCTTTGCGTGCAAAATGGATATAATAGCTTTTTGTTTTTTTTTTGCCTATGTCTTCTAAATTAAGTATGGTATAGGGTATGTCGTAGAGGATGGTAATGCAAAAGATTCAACCTCAATAGCGGATCTGGGATTTGGCTGTTCCAATATTCTTTCTCACCAAGCCAAGTAAAATAATGACCAGCAAAACGATTTTGATGTTAAAATAACACCTTTTATCTTGCACTCTCATAGTTTGATTCCAAAATTCCGAATCGTATGATCCGAATCCAGTAGCCTATCATCTCCTACTACCATTATTTTTGCTTGTGATTATACAATACACAGGTACTACATATATGTGCATGACAAGTTGTAGATTCATAAAAAAAACATCGAATCAAGATTTTGATTTAACTTGACATTTCCATGATAGCGAAGATGAAAGAAGTCGGTCTCACAATTGTTTTTCTGTCTGTCCGCCTTAGCAGGTGGGTGGATTTTCTTCAAACTACCAAATCTCATCATCTACAACAAACGGAAGCACCCCATATAATTGACACTAATTCCGAGGAAGTAGGCGGATTCCACGCCTCCTGAATGGAAAGCCTTACCTTTTCGGTTTCACAAAGATCTAGCCTTGTGCAAAATTAAAGATTCTGCGATCTAGGGAAGTGCTCCACAATTTTGGTGACCAATAATTTTGATGAACTTTCAGTGAGTCAGTTACAGATTTTGTGATTTTTTAAGGCATTATATCTCAGGAACCACTTATGCTTATCTATATACAAAAATCTCTTTGTAACAAATTCAGCAGTGAAAAGTAGTAAGATCTTAAAGTACGTCAAGTTCTTATTTCATGAAATTATAATACCAAATACTGAAAGTAGAATAATATTATTATTATTATTAATTTTTTCTGGTAAGCAATTAATTTATTTCTTCATTCATTATTCTAGTCCTTAGAAAAGTCAAGAATTGTCAATATGACAATAAGCAGATACTTCTACTAAAAAATCTTAAATTTTCTATTTTTCGCTTCGTATGCACATCAAGCTATCTACCGCTCTACCAAATTTCATCATTCTACAATAAACGGAAGCACACCATATAATTGACAAAAATTCCAAGGAAGTAGGCGAATGGAAAGCCTTAAATTTTCGGTTTCACTAAGATCTACCCTTGTGCAAAATTAAAGATTCTGCGATTTAGGGAACATTTTGGTGAACAATAACTTTGATGAACTTTCAGTGAGTAAGCTACAGATTTTGTGATTTTTTAAGGCATTTATCTCAGGAACCACTTATGATAAACAGTTGAAATTTGGTGACGCGCCTGAGTTTGACTTTCTGACGTTAGTGGTACTTAAGATACAGGGAGATCGAAAATCGTTTGGCATGGAGCTACAAAAGACCGAAGTAGTCGAAAGTTACAAAATTTAGAAACCATTGATGACATTAATATATTGGCCGGTTTTAGTGATCATTAAAATGAATCTAAACGAAAATATATTGCAGGGAACTGTGTTTAGTGATCATTAAAACGAATCTAAGCAAAACTATATTGCAGGCAACTGTGTCGTTTTAAAATCTGCTGCTACACAAAACTATTTTTCCTCAGTAATACTACGTTTCCACCGACCACTAAACCGATATTTAAGTATATTAAGCTAAAAGTCCTACAAATCTTGAGGATTTACCATACAAATTTTAATCTTCTCTATATCTAAATCTACATAGGAATTATAGATTTACAAGCCGAACTAACCTATTTCCACATCGAAATGAACAAATTCATCGGGAAATTGAATTTTTCAATTCGGTTTACACAGATGAAGTTGCCTATCTCACTTCTACATCATGAGAGAAAATGAAACAATATTGGCATCTTGAATAGTGATGTCAAAATGAATCTACTTTAGAAGCGGTGAAAACACTATTGATACTACGTTTCCACCGAACTTTAATCTCTCGTAGATTTACTAATCTCAAAAAGTGTTTCCACCGTTCCAAAAGTAGATAAATTTTGACAGCACTATTCAAAACGCATATATCGTTTTATTTTTCTTATGCAGAAGTGAGACAGGCAGCTTCATCTGTGTCAACAGAAGGGAAAAATTCACTTTCCCGATGAATGTGTTCATTTCGATATGGAAATAGGGTAGTTCGATTAAAGATTTAAATGAGATTTATTTTAAATCTTTATTAAGAAGAAGATTAAAATTTGCATGGTAAATACTCAAGATTTGTAGGAGATTTAGCTAAACCTACTTAAGTCTCGGTTTAGGGGTCGGTGGAAACGTAGTATGAGAGTAGTAAACCTAAATTTGGATTAACGTTCGGTGGAAACGTAGTATAAAGTTAATATGCGAAAATTTGCTTTGGGAACAAAATTATTCCAAGTATGATTTCTCATCGATTTGTATCTTTTTTATAATTCAAGTCTCCGAGTCTCGCTGGTCTCAGAGGTATCGGTAGTTTGATTTCGATTTTCGCTAGAAGAATTTTTTTTTTAATTTAATTATTTTTTAGTATAGTCATGTTCAATTTTTATAATATTCACAATTTTTTTCATTTTGCGAAATATTCTATGTTCGTCAAAATATCAAACTACATAGGTATAATGTATATAGTTATCCTCAGATAGACGTATTGCGAAAATTCAAAGAAGGATTTATGTATGCATTTCGGGGGAATAGAAATCGCTCATTTTTCAAACTTTGTTTCCCGCTTCAGAAAAAGCTGACTTAAACATTTTTAAGGGACACTTGGAGAAAAATACTATCGAAACGTCAAAATGTAGTTTGTGGTCTGCCTGTCGAGCCATGAACTGTACAAATTCATTGAAGGATGGTCACTATTTGAATGGATTAAGAACCGTCTACAAAATTCGAATTTAGCTCAAATCTTAAAATTCGAAAAAGTTCCGATTTTATTTTTTGCTATGGAAAAAGTTGATTTCAAGCATTTTAAGTGACATGGAAAAAATATTATCTGAACCTCAATGTTGCATTTCCTGTCAAGCCATAAACTGTTAAAATGAATTGCGGTATGGCTCCGATTTAAATGGATTAATGGTTTCACACCCCGCATTTTTGTTACCAACGAATTGCTGAGAAACCGTAACCTATCTTTTCAAACTGAACACGCGTCGTATCTTACATCTTTTTACTACCAAAAAACACGAAAGAAACCATGACTAAGAATAATACCAATACCGAGACTAGACTGCACATTAAAACATTAAAATGTTTTCGGGAAAAAGGCAAGACTTGGTTAGGCGAGACCGAGTCCGAAACCGAGACGAGACTGAAATTTTTCGATTTTGACGAGACCGAGACTAGACTATCAAAAGTCTCGCCTATTCTCGTCTCATTGCCAGCCCTAGATAAGCAATAATTGTCAAAAAAAAAAACTGTTAATGGTCAGGTTTACTAATGATAACTCTATTCAGTCATATATTGAGGCGGATTGACTAAAATTACACGTTTTTTCAAAATTGAGTACGTTCATCGGGAAGCTTAGAATGCAAAATTATCTTATATTTCTGATTCCAAAATAAAGCTTATGACTAAATTATTCTTTCTAGTTGAAATATGTTGATGCAACCAACCACACAAAATTAGCTGTTAAATTAGCTTTGTTCAGTGACTTGTTGTGAATTGAGGAACTTTCTGTTCTGACTTACTCTGATTTGATGTTCAGTGAAATGTTCTAGAATAGATATGAAAGATGTCAAAAAACCACAACAAAATTCATATCAAATTAAGCTCATATCAAATTAAGCTGTTCTATACATTTATCATCGGATAGTTAGTTATTCGAGAATTTTTTGGATACACCGACTTAAGCTATAGAGTTCAAAAAATAAGTTATCAAAGTGGGCCCTATTGTGATTGTCAAAATAAAATTTTATCTTAAAACGTCAGTTTATTTAAAAATTTCACAACTATGCACTGTTAATTTTTGATTTTTTTGCAATTCCCAAACTTTTTTCAATTTGGTTGTTTAATATTAAATTTCAGCATTTACCAGATATCAATTTGCAATTGGCAATCACAATAGAGGTGAATAATTTTTCATCAGAATAAATAAGTGAACGCCCCCAATATATATGAGCAAAAATATAAATTCACAATCTTAATAAGACGAAAAAATAAATAAACAATAAATCAACTTCAAATAGTATATAAATCGACCGTCGACCATATGGAACATGGCAACCGAACTTATTCCATAAAAAGCTCATCACAACACGAAAAAAATGTCTAATATATTCCGTTGACTACATTCAAGCGTGCCAGAAGTACATTAAATAATAATTTATGGTGGGAAAACAATTCTGGTAAATTGTCTGATAAATTAAAAGTTATTGTGAAAATGCCCTAGCTTTCTTTAATGTGTACTGATAATTTTGTTTTAGCAATTTAAGAAATTAAGAACAGAATTAAATGTATTTATATATGCACTTTATAGATATCTATTTGATAGAAGAATTCATTAGGGAATTTTACTCCAATATTTTTTCCAGGAGAAGATTATAATATCAGCTAATGTCAGTATCGACTGCTCGGATTTGTTTAATGATAATGGAAAGTTAAGTTACGTTTTTACGCAATTAGCTCTTTTTTTTGAAGTACGAATTGAATCAATAAGAAATAATTGATTAATATCACCCAGCGTAATTATCTTTTTTTATTCAATCGAAGAACAGAGAACAAGCGGGAAACAATTTGGTGCAGTGGGTGAAGTGTGTTCTATTTTCACTTATTAAGCTCGAGTTTGAAAGTGCTCGTAGAATATCATGTGTCATGAGATAATAACTTATTAATGTCAATCTATTGCGCGCATTGATTTGTGCAATTTAGATACAATTTAAAAGAATTAAAACTTTCATCAAAATCTCTAGGATTTTTTCGGAAATATGAAGGTTTCTAGGATTTATTTTGCAATAAAAGTTTAATGGACATGAGGAGGATTATACATGTCATCTATATTATATATATATATATACTTTTAATAACTCAAGAACGGCTGTATCGATTTGGCTAAAATTGGTGGGGAGGTAGCTTAGAACCAGGAGACGGATATAGGATACCTTTTATTCCGTTCGACCGCGTTCCTGTGTGACGTGGCATAAAACGTCAAAAATAATACAAATCACTATAAAACGTGGTATAACAATAACGCATCAGCCATGGAATAACAAATCGCAAATGACAGCTAACCATAATTTTTTCCACGGTTAAGTATGGTTGAAAATTTGATAATTATACATTTTTTCAGAAATCAATAATCAGTAAAAATCAGTAATTTATATTCCCTTTGAATCATCATTAACAATGCCGTGACCAAGACGATCGGATCTTTCCGACAAAGTGGTAATGCAAGAAGGATACAAAACATTGCGAATGAAAGGACTAAAGATGAACAAGAAATTGCCCGTGAAGAGCGCCGTTAGTATGGTTCACATGTATTACCTCATGTGCGGTAGTTTATTAGTCAGGTTAGGAATATCAGCTCCAAATCGTGAAATGATTTGCGCATTTAATCGAGATTTGGGACGGAAACGTGAATATGATCACCAGGAATTAGATTTAGTAGTTCAAACGAATGTTCATGCACCCCTGTTGAATCCTCAACAAAAGGAAGCTTATGGTACATCAATGGTCTCATTTAATAACCGAAATATAGCTATTCGGATAAAATGGTGTTGTTGTATTCACATGTAAGATGACAGCTGATGACAAAACAACTGCTGCCGAAAAAAAAATCTTGAGCTATCCGAAAAACTTTGGTATACTTTTTTATCCCATGAGAAATGTCAAAAACATATGCACAAACCCATACAAATTAAACCTATTCGATGTTGGTTGATCCGGAACTTCAGTTGATACTAACATATCTTAGATAGGCAATCTTGCCGACATCTGAATGAGGCCAATAAAACCAATTGATGATGGAAATAATAGTTTATATTCCCTGGATGGCCCTGGTGCAACTGGTAAGACATTCCTTATGTCAGATACAATATTTAGAAGGATAATCTACGACTCATTCAGCATTAAAATTGCCGTTAAATCTTCAAACTCAAGAAAGACTAAACTGATTTAGATGAAAATTGGTGGGGAGGTAGCTTAGAACCAGGAGACAGACATAGAATACTTTTTATTCCATTCGACAGCGTTCCCGTGTGATGTGACATAAAACGTCAAAAAGAATACAAGTCACTATAAAACGTGGTATAACAAAAACGCATCTGACATGGAATAGCAAAACGCAAATGACAGCTAAACGTAATTTTGTCTATGGTTTTTTTCAGAAATCAATAATCAGTGAATGCTTCTATTTGCGATTGATGTTGGTAAATGTGCGTGGGTCAAAGTCATTTGAGACACTTCTAATGGTATAATATTTCCAACATATAGTACTGCATGTGAATAACTCAATTTACTAGAACACGATACCCATTGAGATGCGACAATCGTTGAAGCCATTATCTCTGCATCTCCAAGTCAGATACGCCCATTATTTGCTATCATCTATATCTTGTGGCACAAATACAAGGATAAAATGTCAGAAGATCTTTTATCATTTAATGATAGAAAAAAGCCAATCTGGGAACACTTCTACTAATATCTGTGCTTACTATAGATCACTTGGATTTTATGTTAGAAGATATCTCCCACATGGAGCCTGCATCTTTGCGATATAGGAATAGGACTAGGCATGTACAGAGAAGATGATAGGAATTGATTCTTCATATTCTTTGTCCATACATCTTGTGCAAAAGAAACCAGTAACTTTTTGTAGATACATTTGCACTTGGAGTTCCTCCTGTTGATTTTGATTGGCGTCGCCCAATATGTCAATTTAGTTTGTTAACAAAACCATTCAGCAAATCACATCGCTGCTCAAGATAATATTTCGCCTAAAACTTGGCTCCACTTCCAAAGTTAAGTTCGCGAAGAAACGGGTGGCGTTGTCATTAACCTTAAGTTCCCGACGCCGGAAAGACTCGCCAAGTTGAAGTGTTAAAGTCTGTGAAAGAAGAAGTTTTTGTGCGCGATGATGATTTAATCTTGTATTATCAATAACCTTTAATTGATTATAAAGGGAATTTTAGTATATTTTCACACAGAAAACTAATGAAACTAAATTGTGAAACTGTTTTGTCAACTATCAACATTCTTCAGCTATAATACATAAATAATAATCCACTAATAGGTTACGATTTTCAACAATTTTGTTTTTACTCAAATCTTTTAAATACTTTCAAAAAAAACTTATTTTTTGTTTAAGTTACTGGCGCCCAACGTGAGGTTATTCAATATGAGTGGGTTGAAACATCACTTTACATAAGCACAAGTAGTTCCTGTAAACTATTTATTTACAAAAATTTTTTTTTTAAATATGAGAACTTAAAAAAAACGTATTTATAAACTACGCTTTAATTTTTTTTATGTGAGATCAGTTAAAAAAAAAATACTATTTCGTAGCAGGTAAATACACAAATTGTTGGAGCGTAAAGAAAATGTTGTGTAGCAACGCATATAGGTAACAGTTTCATTCAAGTATTATCTTTTAACTTCGCGATTAGTAACAGGCTTACTGGGATAGTTACCAGTTCTAAGACAGAAGATCCTGGTTCTTTTACGAGCTGTTGTGCCCCCAAGTTATTTTTATATACAGAAAAATCAAACATCTTTCTGAAAAAGAGTGGAAGTTATTCAAAACAAGCGTTTTTATGTGAACCGGTCTGAAGGTGCTTACCGCTAATTACTTAAATACAAATCCAAAGAAAAAACTTCCATGAAGACGCTTTTTTTTCAAAAAAAAAAACTTAAAACATTTAATAACTGGCGCCCAACAGAGGTCCTATACTTAAGCATAAGTACATATCCATAAGCTTTTATTCCAAAATTTGTTTAGCATGAATTCATCCAGCCTCCCCTGTATTCATATACAAGTAGTAGAGGAGATACTGGTTTTAAAAATTCACATCAGGTGTAAGAACACTCAAGCATTTCATCTATTCGATTAAAAAACATACAACAAAAAAAAAAAAAGAACCGAACTCATTGAATATTTGATTCCAACGAGAAGAATTTTCAAGAGTTCATTTCATAAAATAACCCACTTCGCATGAGAATTTCAATTATAATGAGTAAAAGCCTTTAAAAGCATTCGTCGACAAAAAAAAAAAAGAAAAAAAAACTTGGAAGTAAAGTCAAGTAGAGAATAAAGAGAAGCAAAAGAAACTTTTCACTTCTCGTTGAGCGTGAATACTGGATAACTTTTTTTATTTGCCATAACATATATATGTACCTCGTTTGGAAAAGATCGATATTTGGCAAAGTTTTGTGCTTGTTACACTCTACGAGTACGAAACAGTTGCATTAAGGACACAAAATACGTGACCTCTTTTCAAAATCGCACAAAATGTTCTCTCTTCTAATAAGTTTTGCGAAAAAAAGATATAAATTTTCTACCGAAGAATATGTACTAAATAAATATCTTAATAGAGATATCGACACAATCAAGGCAATCTAGAGATTCCTTTTAAGAAGGTAAGTAAGTAGGTATATAGTGAGTGCGATGCGATGATATCATTTTAAACAACTATACACAACCCACACTCTATATATGCTCGTCCGCAGGATAAGCGGATGAAATTGCTTTTGTTGCCCCAAGTATCGTTTGTGAATAATTTATTGATTGCTTCAAATGGTGGATATGGATTCAAGTATATAGCGGAACAGTGCGGTTCAGTAGGTCAAACTGTCAAAGTCTATAATAGCTTATAGATATACGTTCATTCAATTGTGATGTGTTAAAATTAACAAATTGAACAGCGTTTTGAACCCCAGCTACAGGGTGTGGTTTTCTACACATGTGGTTCTAATTTCTTTTATTTTTTTTTTTTTCAGATTTATCACTTTCATACTTTGCGCTGGAATAATAGCGGACATGCGTTTGCAGCCTAAGACTAGAATAACTAGAGTCCATCTACTATTCCGACAGATTAATTGAAATTATTGGGGTAGGTTGAATTCAATCTTGCAATTCCATATAAACGTACTAGCGTGCGCACCGGCGTTATTCACGATAACCTTCATTATCATTTTCACTTGAGGAGACACTTATCAGTATTTAGAATATGGATCATAGCGGTTCCCTGAATTGAAGGCAATTCTTGATTTATAAGATTAGTTTGTCAGTTAATTTTAATGGTCAATTTAAATATATATAAGATTGACTTGCACAGAAGCTAATCACTAATTACAGTTATACAGTTTTTAGGACAAACAATTTAAAGTGACTGATTATTGCTGTCAAACAGAAGCTCAGAAAACGAATGTCGTTTTCGATTGGATTTTCGGAGTGTTTTAATATTTTTTGATTCCAATCGAATATGAAAATGTGGTATTCACAAATTAATTAAATTTAAATAAAAAATGGCTTCTTCGAACAATATTATACGGGTATTCACTTTTATCATTATAAAAGTGTAAAAGTGCATCTTATTTTTGCAGCACAACAACAACTTACACTGAATAATTTGTAACGAAGTTACAAATCCAACCTAACCATAGCAGCTTTCCCATACCCCCCACACACCACATACATTCATCAACCCGGCAACATTATATTCAACTCAAAACAGATGTACAGAGGCTAGCAGACACGTGACCATACGATCTATGATAAAACAAAGCAATGATCACCCAATCAAACGTCACGCCATATAAATTACATGGGTTGAGTTTTTCTGCGCTTACGATTCACACTTTCTGCTTACGGGAATTATAATAAGAGAAGGTACCATTCGAGTGGAAAAGAAGGACTTCTGCCTTGAGCGGTATTGTACCAATCTAGTGTGCACAAGAAGCAAACTGCTAAGTGCGTAGTGCACTAGTTAGTAGTTTAGTAATTGTTTGGCCTTGTGCCGTGAATTTTTTGCCTTTGGTTTCGACCGGGACCAGGGACTCTATCCCACCGAACTTTGTGCCTTTGGTTTCGACCGGGGCCGGAGACTCTATCCCACCGAACTTTGTGCCTTTGGTTTCAACCTGGGTCAGGGACTCTATCAATCGAACTTTGTGCATTCGGTTTCCACCGGGGACAGGGACTTTATCCCACCGAACTTTGTGCCTTTGGTTTCGACCGGGGCTAGGGACTCTATCCCACCGAACTTTGTGCCTTTGGTTTCGACCGGGGCCAGGGACTCTATCCCACGAACTTTGTGCATTCGGTTTCGACCGGGGCCAGGGACTCTATCCCACCGAACTTTGTGCCTTTGGTTTCGACCGGGGCTAGAACTCTAGCCCACCGAACTTTGTGCCTTTGGTTTCGACTGGGGCCAGGGACTCTATCTCACCGAACTTTGTGCCTTTGGTTTCGACCGGGGCCAGGGACTCTATACCATCGAACTTTGTGCCTTTGGTTTCGACCGGGGCCAGGGACTCTATCCCAACTTATATTAGATTGCTAGTTTATTTTTAAGTACTATTATAAAGTATTTATATGAAATACCGTGTTATAGTACTTTTGATTGAAGTTAATGTAAAATAAAAACAATTAATAAAGATTGAGTTTTAACGGAGTTCTGAACATTTCATACACCGAGTTTTTATTACTTTCTTCGGTCAAACTCTGGCACCACCGCTGACGCTACCTCAGCTCTTAACTAAAAAAGCATGACAAATTTCTTACAACACTTTTCCTATACACTAATCCTATTGCAACAGACAAATACAATGCTTTAAAATGTTCCTAGTATCGTTGATATTTTGGCAGCTGTTATTTTCTATCAGAAATTTTTGTGGTCAAACTGTTTTTGTCATTTTTACTCCAGAGTTGCAATAGAATATACCTAAAAGGTGCGTTCACGATTTTCAAAACAAAAAATACAATTTCAATTTTACACCCTATTGTTGCATCGGTTCATGAATACCCCTTATAATAATTTTTGACAAGAAGTGGTTTTACGATAACCTTTATATGTGTACCTATGTGTGTTCTATTTGTACCCCTTTTTTAAAATTGTGAAAAAAAAATACTCCAAAAACCTCGGAACATCGAATCAAACATTTTTGAATCCTTTTTTAACACATTTTTGGAGTAACAGGAGTGGAAAATGAGTAACTTCGAATAGCCAAACGAAAACACCTTAAAATCTAACAAACTTCGCTCATTCAAGAATTGAGTAGGCAAAGCGAATCCATAATTTTAAACTGTGAAATTTTGCTGAGAAATCATGTTCAAATAAAAGAGATCCCAAATTTCGGAACTAGCCTAATATTGGCACATTTTCATCAACATAAAACTAATAACGTTTCAATTTTAAAAACAATAAGGCTCTTGGTTAGGGTTCAATAAATGATCCCGTCCCAGAAAAAGCAGTAATCAAATTTTTGTACCTCATGAATACGGTATAACGCCTTTCATACGTTCCACCTCAATGGATATTGCAGAAGTAATAATAGTCCTAAAAGCGGGAAAACCACTGAAAGAAAATAAATCGTAAGGGCCCTGTAAACACTCGAACATGGTACGAGTAAACTTGGTTCGAGAAAACCCAGCAGACAGTGAAACCAAATTGAGACAAACTACTCGAACTTCAGTTTTTTTTTTATTTCTTTTTTTTCGTATCATCGTAAAATAAAACCAAAATAAACTATAACAATTTGACATTTCGAGTAAAAGCATCTCCCCGAGTCCTCAGACACTTGAACTTGGTTTCACGAAGCCCGCCAGCAAACATTGAAAAATATCATTATATGATTTTGGTGAGACAAAATTTTTAGTTTTTGGAACCACGAAATTGGTACTCGAAACTTGAACCATGCTTACTCGTACCATGTCCTAGTGTTTCAATGCCCTTAATAGACCGATTTCTCTCTTGCCACTGATCTTCATACATTTGAGAAAATCCAGCTCAAGAGAATCCGTCCTAAAATTGAAGGAAAATGACTTATTCTGGATCTTCATTTTGGTTTCCCAGAAAAGCCACTCAACAATTGATCAGGTCTAAGGAATAACTAATGAAATGTATAAGTCGTTGGAAAGAAAAAAAGCGGTGTTCCAGCACATTTCTAGATGTTTTCCAAGCCTTCGAAAAAGTCTGGCACCATGAACTAAAGTATAAAGTACGCCATATATATTTCCTAAACTAATATATCACATCGTTGAATCTTACTTCGAATATAGGATATTTCGAGTTAAATAAGGCAGGAAATATTCGAAATTTAAGGAAATGCATGCTGGTATTACTCAAGGAAGTGTTCTTGGACCCAAATCTTTTCTACAAGCTATTGACTGCAAACCTTGTGCTCCGCATTCAGAGAACAAAAGCGTTCGACTTAGCGCAACAAGGAGCATCCGTTTTATATGTTGTACCTGCAGTCATCTCCTTACAGGGGAGTTCCCTGCCAAATGCGACTAACTTTGAAATTAAAACTACTTGATAAGGCAATTTAGTCGTAATCAAACACAAAACAAAACAATAAATTGGTTCTAGAATTAGAGGTAAAATAATTGGAGCAGCTTTTTAGCATTTAAATTTTGTTCTAGTGCGAAGTTACATCTAGGATTTTTTTCAAAACATTAGATGTGATCCAGACTTTTGTGGGCAGAAGTTAAAAGCTTATCAAATTTTGAAGAGTGGGAATAAAATTCCTTCACAAAGAAATAAAGTCCGAAAAAGTCTGGAAAGACTTGATCACAAAATGGTATTATACATAGTTTCCTGAAACTCCATCACAAGCAGCTATCTTTATATATTCCAGGTACCATCGGAATGGACAGAGTAGTTATTACCGTGCGCCTCCACAAGCAATTTTTATTTTTGTTTTTATTTCAGCAATTATTGCAGAAATTTGTATTTCTTCGTTCAGTGGGCAAATTATTTCATAAAATCTTAATGACAATCAGAGTGTCAATCAAAAATCACCAATTGTACTTACATTCAGGGCCTGAGGTTCCAACGCATTCCATCATAAACCTTTACACATGTAAATATAAAAAGCACACATATATGTCAGTCGAACTATCATAAAACGTCAAATTTTGTTCATTTATTTCCACAGAGATGGTAAGAAATAAATGCTAAGATCGATTTCGTAAAATAATTTATTTCAGAAATTTGTGGTGCGAATTAGAAATTTCCATTACATGTCCGATTTTCTGAAAAAAAAATGATTGCTTGTGGAGGCGCAGGGTTAGGAACGAGTCAATTCGCAAATAGTTCATTGACCTAGAGAAAATTTGGAAAAAGAAGACGCTAAAGAAAATTTGAATGACCTAACTCGTATTTTCAATGGTCACAAAACATGTTTTACTTTCGCATCTAAGACAGGCAATGTTACTGATCCAAAAGGTTATCGGAACGTCTATCAAGTCAAATTTTCTTGACACCGCTTGCACTAAACCAAAGCACAAGCGGTGTCAAGAAAATTTGACTTGATAGAAACATTGCCTCCAGTTGTTGTTTTTCCGTAACAAAAAGTGCAATTTAAAGTTGTCAATAGCATGTCGGCAAAATGCGTTGTAGTTCGCCCAAAGGTAAGAGAGTGGAGCAGTTTACTGGAAAACTTTGGGAAATCCGTTACAAAATTAATCTTTTGTCTAGACAAGTTTGATAGATCAACCATTGTTATGACTTCGTTTAGAAAATGTCGAATATTTCCATTTAATCAACATTCCACTGATTTTTGAATATGTATTCAAAATAATTTTGAATTTACCATAATTGTGTGATTAAAATTAACATTATAAATATTTAACTTTTTTTATCAAATTAAAAAATGGAAATTATTACACTGAAATAGTTTTAAATTACTTTCCATTCAAGAAATGCTGGTGTTCGAAATAAGGAAACTCTTTATTCGTCTTTGGGAAACAAGGGTTTTCGAGAATAGTCAAAAGCACTTGTTTTTCAATATTATTTTATTTGTGAGAAATTGATAACAATAATGGAAAAAATGCTATTAACCATTAAGCTATATAAATATGAATATTTCGAAACACAAAGTAAGTAATTTTTACAACATCCTTTCAAATTAAAGTTCGTAAGCTGTTCGAGAACAAGTTCCACTACCCTATCTAATCATTGACAAAATTGTGCTAATTGGATATTCTGCAATGCTTTTCTACAATTAAGTCATTACCTAGGACAAATAATAAATCAAACAATTTGTGGTTTTTGAAACTTGTCAAATTTCAAATACCTACGAGCTTTTGAATTCGATGACGTACTCGTATACACTCTTAACTGGTCCAAACGGTATGAGTCAGTACATATATAAATATACTCCATTGCACTGAGTCATTTTCGAAATAATGGAAAAAGAATATACCTACCTAGATTATACCATCCAATCTCCAAATAGGTTATTAATTCGACTATATAATGCCGATACCTACATTCGTCCACAAACATAAAGAACCATTCTGCTGAACGAAACCCCACACAATACTCATATCAATCAGTATCCAAATACCTTAACATAAATCAAAGTAGGTATGCCTATACCTAGTTCCCTACCTACCAATCTCCTACTACCCTACAGAACTATATTCGTTTCATATTTACGTAACAAGGAAAAAAGCTCATTTTTGTATTTTAACTTTTTCCATTTTGGCTTTTTTATTGATTTTCTGAAGCGGAAAAAGGTCAAGGATAAATCCACCTCATTCCGAAAGAAAAGAGACTACGTATGTGGAATTCTTTTATGGTCATTTCTAACCAACAACCGATTGAACTTCTTGTTCTTAAAATATCCAAGTATATGAACTAAATAAGTATACATATCTATTCTTATATCGAATTTTTATTAATAAAGACTTACCTGAGATAAATCCGGATCATCGCGTAATTTATCCATAATAGTTGACTGCACCAAATTAATGGCAAGGCTTATAAAGCAGGCAGTGTAAAACACCGCAATTGAGATCTTATTTTTTAACATTGTATCTTTTTTTTATAAAATTTGTATTTTATCACTTTTTCACAATTTTATATTTTTACTATTATCCAAAACCTATAAGAAAAAAAAAACAAACAAACAACAACAACCAAAATTGTAAATCATCCCAAAGATTGTATAAGGATTTTCTTAATTTATATCTAATAATCGATTGCGCAATTCACTTGAAAACTTATATAAGAGAATTTATTGTTAATAGCACTTCGTCGGTCGGTCGGTTGCTCGTCAATAATATAAATGCAAGGAAATTCCGTCAGCTTTAAACTTGTGGGAAATCAATCCGATTACATAAGTCAATGCAGCAACAGTGGTTAGAACATACTGCACCAAAAGTGCACACACTCGTTCGTCCTTGATGGTAAAAGGCTTCGAGAGATATATAGGTACATAGAAAAAGGTGACAAAGTGGTTTTAGGATTTTTGTAGATAGATTGGGATATTCAAAAAAAAAAGAGTAACTTATAACTTGTTTTTTTAAGCGTACAGCTTGAATTAGGTAGATAGATACTTTAACGAAAACTTTATCATTAATCTCAATACTATGTTTTATAATGTATTCACTATTTTTTGTTTCTATTTTTATTTAGATTATTATCCATTTATTAATTTTTTTATTTGAATATAGAAACCTACTGAACTGGACAAAACACTCCCACGTCAACGTCAATTATTTAAATCGAACAAACAAAACGACAAGACGACCCACAAACTACTGAATCCGATTCGAAGCTGATTCCTAATGTTCGGCGGCTTTGTAAATGCACTCAATTTCAAAAGGGGAAACTACAATCCACAAAACGATGTAGCTTTTTCTGAAATTCACTCAAATTGAGTATAAAGATACTTTCTTTTCCATCTCAGCAACATGAGTTGTGTTTTGGTGGTGTTTTTTTTTATTCTTGTCAACATGTACCTAACCTACCTTACCTTCCACCAGTGCTGTCAGCTGATATACTATAGTACTATATTGGTACTATTATTAAGAAGGTATATTTTGCACTAATATCATTTTTGGAGCACATGAGACTTGCATTAGACGTTTTTCTTTTTAGTTTTCAGATTGTCAAACAAAATTTCACCAACACTAAAGACCTATTCACAATGTGCTTAACAAACTTTAAATAAAATGTATCTATATTAATGCTTAGATAATTAAATATGCTTTCTAATTGCTAACATAATATTGTTTTCGATTGGCTGGTTTTGTGTTATTTTGACTACTCTAAGATATATTTTGATTGGCTGTTCAAATATGGGTTTTGTAAAATTTGTCTGTTCTGGATTTAATAAGTGAATTACTATATACTACACACAAGTACCTACATTTAAAGTTTTTCATCGGATTACTTGTCAAATACAATCATTTTTTGAAGTAGCCAATTGGTGAATATATTATTTTTAATATTTCACTAAAATCGGATCGAGAACAACATCTGATATATTTAAAAAAAAAAAACTAATCGGGTGTAGAATATTGCAACCTGATAGTAATGAATTGCCACTCTTTATCTGCGTTCCACATGCCATCCATACTTCAACGAATAAATTGTTCGCGCAAGTGACTTATGAAATAAATCGCTTACGAACTACAAATCCATGTCAAAATGAACGCATATTAGTTAATTCGTTGGTCGCTCACTCTTCAAAAGTCGCCATTTGTTGCGTTATGATATAAGTTTCAGATCATTGGAAGAATGACTGTATGCAAACAATGAATGCTGAAATGTGCTGGACAATTTTGTTCGGCTTCAATTGTAGGAATTGAGTAAAAAGAGTAACGTGTGTGCTTGATCTAATTACGGCAACATTATGCCTGCTTCATTTCTCTGCGACAAGACTAGAGTTACCTGACGTCCCATTTAATGGGGGTCAGTCCTACTTTAATAAAAACCTACACCTTCTAGCAAAAACTTACAAGAAAAACTTCAATTGAAAACTATAATAAGATGTTCATTAAATATTCTTAAGAATATTCTCTGTGAATACATCCATTTGAAGTGGAACCGTGCTTTTTTTCTGGAGATAAAATCTAAGAAAACAACCACCTCCAGTCTCAGAACTTCGCGCCACACATCTTTCCTATCCTTCTTTCCCTTCCTTAACCTCACGACCGGGCTGTGTTAAGACATTTAAAGGGTAGTATAATCCCTTGAGCGCGTGTAGATTATAAAAAAAATTATAATTTGTAATTTTTGTGATTGCTATTTATAATAAAATATCGAATGAAACTTTTTTACTTCACTTTTTCTTACTCTTGCGTAATATTTTCAGTTTTTTCAGAGTTGTCTCAGTAAACTTTCCCTTTTTTCATGCTCTGTTGAAATCGCATCTTATTTATTGAAATCTGACTTTAAAATTGGAGTTTATTTCTTAAAAATGAACTTGAGAAAACCGCAAACAGCTAAGAATTTTTTTCTTTAAAAGGCTCTTAGGACAGAAAAACCGATTGCAACTAAGTTGAAGCTTATCTAGCAATTTATTTTGAACGAATTTAATTAATGATTTGCAGGTAACTAACCCGATATAGTTCTTGCTTATACCGGGATTTTTAAGCGTATTCTCGTTTAGTGCCCCAAGTCTCATCGATAATTCCGATTATAATACTATTATAGTGTTGTAAAAGCTTTTCTATGATTTCGAACAAAATTCTTTATTTCATCACGAACCGTGGGAATTCCGAGATCTCTGTGGAAATCTTCGTTTTTAATGTAACAAGGTAAGTTTGCAATTTATTTTCAATTGTTTCTACAATATTTAAATTAAAATCTCGAGTACAACCCCAGAGTTTTTTGGGGGTGACCGTGGCGCGATAGTTGTGTGTTTGCCTGTCAACCTCATGGTCACAACTTCGATCCCTGCCATAGTATATGTCCTCTTATTTTCCATTAAAAACCAATTCTAAAAATAAATGTCATACAATAACTGGTTTACTCATTGCATGCTGTTTAGGCATAGAACTAACAACATGTGATTGAGTAAAACTAGTACACCGATAAAATATGACAAAGAATACAAACAATTAATGTGAATTATAAGGGACATATATAAATAAGACACGGAAATTTCTCCGCATTAGTTCAGCCGTCATCCCTGGAGACAAAATCTGAGACAACAACCACCTACAGTCTCACAACATCGTGCCATACATCTTTCATATCATTCTTTCTCTTCCTTAACCTCACCTTGATGCTCGCGCTGTGTTGAAACATTTAATTTGCAGTAGTATAATCCCTTGAGCACGTATAGAATATAAAAAAAGGAGTTGTATACCGTAAGTCCAGACAGGCATAAGCACCTGCCTTTATAAAATTAAATTGTTTTCTAATTTTTATTGATTTTTTTTGTGACCTTTAGTCCAAAAAATGTTTTCGACACTGAGCGTTTCCCGAGCAAACAGAACAAATCTCTGAGTTTATTATTTAACTCTTCCCATTTATTTTTTACTGGCGGTTTTTTTTTTAATTTGCGTGCAAGGTAATTTCTAAATATTTCGCCTCTTTAGCAAACGGAACTTGAGCCATATTAACAAATACCGGTAATCTATTAATATTTTTAAACGTAAAATCCACATGGACTGATTTTACATCGTTGAGCGACATCCACCATGATTTTGTCCAATCATTGACGTAATTCTATGTAATTTAGTCGTAGCATCATTTATTGTTTGACCAAGTGCTTGTACTGCAAATTTCATCAGCAAAACGTGGATATGAAAGTGACTTCTATTTGGGGTATATCACGTGTAAATAATATGTACACTGTTGGACCTAGAACACTTCCTTGTGGTACTCCAGCATATTTCTTTCAAATCTGAACAATCGTTTTCATATCTCGAAAAGGTCTATTCTCTAGATATCCTTTCAGGAGTGTAAAAAGTGCTTCAGGCAGAATTTATTTTAATTTAAAATGTTGGCCTTCTAGACAGCTTGCTTGCGACACGTCTAGGAAGACCGCAGAACAAATTTTCTTTTCTTCAAGAGTTTTCTCTATGTACATGATGTTTAAAAATGTTAAAATTTGAATTTATTAAACGACAGCACTGGTCAACTTCCATTGGCTGGCATTTGAAATGGATTTGATTTTTTGAATTGTTGAGTGGATGCGGAAGATACATCTTTTTTCTAAAGGTTGTTTCTATTATGGTCCAGACCAGAAAGAGAAAGAAGAATGCTTAGGGGAAGAGGAGGGGGTGGTTTTATGGCATGTAGTGTTACCTGTTGATTAACTGACTATTTGCACAACCTCCCACATAACGCAATGACACCACATAGGAGATGGCAGATGGAAAGGAACGCTTTAGATCTTTGTCCCTTGTGGAATGAAAAAATGAATCTGCTCCCTTGTTGTTAGGTGAGATTCGTTATAGGAGTTTTTTTGCGAGGTGTTATAATATGGGGCGCCTGTTGCTAGAAATAAATAACAAATCAACAAAGAACAAATGTTTACCTACTAACTTTATTAATTCAGTCCGATGAAGCACCTACATTTTCTGCGAAGGAAATATATTATGTATGTTTGCATGTATCTACTCCTCGCACTACTAGGGTAGATACAATTGGGTTTTAAATGACGTCATATTATCGATTTTCCCTATTTTGGGAATAAAAAGATGCTTGTTTTATTTTTGGGAGGCACCGAAGGCGAGGTATAGTTAAATGAGGGTTCCTTCCTTCCACCAAACAAGTAAGTATACCTATACATACTCGTAAATACACACACACACTAATTCGTTGATTAAGGAAATGGATATGCCCACTTTGAAAATATTCTTATCTTGGATGGATTTAGGGACATTTTTTTGAGAAATAAAATTGTTCATTCAAATAAATTTAAATAATTTTTTTTTTTTTTGAAAACACTCAAGGAATAATGTTGAAGTGAAAAGAGGATGAACCAACATCCTTATGGCTATACATATGTATATTGTATATAGGATATCAACATATATGTATGTAGGTATCTATATTTTATAATCAATTTAAAATAAAAACAAAAAATTCTGATTGTCCGTCATGATAAAATGTCCTTTGATGACGGCTCCTACCCTTAGGGCAAGCAATTCAAGCAAAATATGTAAGCTCATAAGGGCTCAGAAATTTTTTTGAACTTTTAATGATATTTCATTTTGAGCTACTATTTATAGAGAATTTATTATAAGCTTGCCTCCTATTTAAAAATAGGCATAGCTAGAAGTACATATTTAGGTATTTTTTTTATAGTTAGACATTCATGTTGGTAGGTCATATCAATATAATCTTTTTATCTATTAAACGATTTACGAAGTGGCACGTGCAGCAAAATAGTACGGCGTATGGAATGTCATATTTATGTAAGGTAGGTAGGATTATTATTTGATATCTACTTATGTTTTGCTCATAAGCAAGTGCCTAATTTCCAAATAACGTTTTGGAAGAAAGACCATAAAATGTTTTAAGGTATTTTCAAACAAGACGAAGATGGTGGATTGCGCGTCCTGTCGGGGCAGGGCCCCAATGTCCCCCTTGTAACTCCCCAATATAGGATTTGGGGTGGGTACAAGTTTGGGAATATGCACATTTTCTTGGAACTTTTTAAAAAGAAATCTTCAAATACAAAAAAAAAAATTGCATATAGCCAAACTTGTAGTCACCCCAAATCCTATATAGGGCTGGCAACGACACCGAGACTATTCTCGGTCTCGTCAACGAGACGAGACTCCTTTAAAAGTACCGGAGACGAGACCGAGACGAGATTGAGACGAGACCGTATTTTTGGTACCGAAATTCGACGAGAGTCTCGCTGGTCTCGGTGGTTTGGTTTCGATTTTCGCTATAAGAAAATTTTGTTTTTATTTCATTATTTCTAAGTATCTAATCATGTTCAATTTTTGTAATATTCACAAGTTTTTTTTTGCGAAATATTGTATGCGCGTTAAAATATCAAACCATATATGTATGTACATAGTTATACAGAGAGAAAATCCAGAGAAGAATACGCACGACTTATGTATGCATGGCGTTGTTTCCTTTTGGGTGACATTTGGTAAAAAATATTGTCGAAACGTTTAAATATAGTTCGTTGCCTAAATGTGAAGCCATGAGCTGTCAAAATCCAATGAAGGATGGCTCCGATTTAAATGGATTAAAAAACCTCTACAAAAGTCAAATTTTACCTCAGAAAATTAGAAATTTTTCGATTTAATTTATTGCTCCGGAAAAAGTTGATTTTAGATTTTTGGGTGACATTTGGGAAAAAATAGTATCCAAATGTCAAGGTATATTAAGTTACATACCTGTTAAGTCATGAACTGTCAAAATCCATAGAACGATCGCTCCGATTTAAGCGTATTAAAAGAACCTCACCCTCTATAAAATTCAAATTTTGGCTCAAAAAAATGTTTGATCCGGAAGAAGTTGGTTTTAAGCCTCTTGTATCGCATTTGGAAAAAAATATTATGAAAACGTCGAAATATAGTTCGTTGCCTACCTGCCGAGCCATAAGCTGACAAAATCTATTGAAGGATGGCTCCGCTTTAAATAGATTAAAAAACCTCTGCAACATTAAAATTTTACCTCGGAAAATTCGAAGTTTTTCCTATTTTATTTTTGGGTGAGGTTTGAAAAAAAATATTTTAAAAACGTCAAAATTTACAGTCCTATTCTGTTAAACGTTCAAGTGAATATTTGTATTCTGCTATCCGACGGAAAAAACGAATTGTTTCAAAAAGTACATAAATTTCAATCAAAAATAAATTTTAACAATCAGATTCTCTTAAGAATTAAACAAAAAAATATTAGTAAAGCTTTGGACTCAAAAAATAGAAGACATTTGAAAATATCTAAATAGTGAAAAATTGAGTGAAATATTCACTTGAATCGGAAGATAACAGCATAGGGCTGATAGTTTATTGCCTACCTGCCAAGCCATGAACTGTCAAATTCATTGAAGGATTGGTCCGATTAAAATGGATTAAAAAAACTGTAGAAAATTCAAATTTTATCTTGGAAATACGGCTCTTCAAAGGTGTCTGATAACGTTACTTCACAGCCTATTTTTTACGTTATCACACACCTTTGAAAACTAAATTCGCACAAAATGTAAGCCATTCGGAGCGCTTTCATACCAACTAATAAAATTCAACTTAAGATCATAGTTTTCGATTTACACAAGTAAAACTTACTCGTTTCAAGTGAAGTCTATGGCCTTAGCTCATGGACTTACGTCCTGCAGAACTAAATTTCTAGTTTATGATTTGTTTAGCATAAGCAACGTACAAGGATATATCATTATTGGATTCATTTATTATTGACAAGCACAATAAAGTTAGAAAAGACGTGCAGATGTCAAGTTTGACCGAATTCTCGAGATCCATATTGTACGTTGATTTTCACCAAGTTTCTCAAACTTGGGTTTTTTTTTCTATGGGTTGTGACAGCTAAATGTGAAAATGTGTACCAATTCGTACGATTTTGCACGCTACCAAACAATAAAATCGGAGCAATCCTTCAATGGATTTTGACAGCTCATGCCTCGACAGGTAGGCAACGAACTATATTTTGACGTTTCGATAATATTTTTTTCCAAATGTCATACAAGAGGTTTAAAATCAACTTTTGCCGGAGGAAAAAATTTCGAAGTAAAATTTGAATTTTGTAGAGGATTTGTAATCCATCTAAATCGGAGCGATGCTTAAATGGATTTTGACAGTTCATGACTTGACAGGTAGGGAACTTACTATATCTTGACATTTGGATAGTATATTTTTTCCAAATGTCACCCAAAAGGCTTAAAATCACATTTTTAGGGAGCAATAAATTAAATCGAAAAATTCCAATTTTTTGAGGTAAAATTTGAGTTTTGTAGAGGTTTTTTTTATTCATTTAAATCGGAGACATCCTTAAATGGTTTTTGACAGGTCGGGCTTGACAAAACCGGTTAATTTATTTTTTTTTTTAAATCGAGCTTTGTATGTAGGTACTCATTTTTTTTAAATATTTTATTTGTTTTTGCTATGAAATATATTAACTTACACAATTCTTCCAAAATGTTATTTCCACTTAACTCAAAAGACAAAACAGACTCACGAGTTTGTTTTATACATTTTCCCGCATTTTTCTTACCGACGAACTGCTGAGATACCACAACAATACATCTATATTTGCAATCCGAACAATGCTTCTTATCTTTACTTACATCTTTTTACTACAAAAAAAAAACACGAAAGAAACCAAGAGTAAGGATGATACCAAGACCGAGACCGAGACCGCACATTAAAATTTTCTAGAGAAAAAGGCGAGACCAATGCCGAGACGAGACTTGGTTAGGCGAGAACTGGACCAAAACCGAGACGAGACTGAAATTTTTCGATTTTGACGAGACCGAGACGAGATAAACAAAAGTCTCGCCTGGTCTCGTCTCGTTGCCAGCCCTAATCCTATATTGAGCCAAGTAGAGGGGAAAACGCCGAACTTTTTGTACGCCGTGAACCTAATGGAAAAAATCACTTCACACAAGCCCGAATTTTGCTTCTGGCTTTATTTCCAATTTTTGTTTTCTGGCGTTTTTTTCCATTTTAGGAAATGGAAAATAAGCCAGAGTTTTTTTGGAAAAATGGCCAGAAATTTAGGAAAAAATAACAGAAAAATGTTGCTATTTTTCCTAAGAAAAAAGGCTAGAATTTTGTATGAAGAATTTTCTGGCGATTTTCCAAAAAAAAATAATGGCGTAACTTTTAGGAGCCAAAAGGAACATTCTAGTAAATTTTTTTTCGGAAAAAAAATGGTTATTTTTGGTACCTCTAGCAGTACCATTTATTGGTTTTCAATTTTCTGGAAAACGGCTGATTTGATATTTTTTTTCAATTTTTTATGCAGACGCACAACTGTTTTCCGTTTGGAGTCTCACGAAAACAGAACGAAGGCTTGTTTTGTCTTTGATTTGCAGCAATGTCTTCCAACACCAACACCAAGATTGTCTACATCGGTCGCTTTCTATAAAAGGCAGCTTTGGGCATTCAATCTTATCATATACATGACCTATTGAATGGAACTTCAAAAAATTATATGTGGCATGAAGGAATTGCAGGATGAGGCGCAAATGTAAAAGCTTCGTGTCTATTTCTGCATCTTAAAAATCTTCCAACAACAATCAAATCCGTTTAGTTTTATTCAGACACATGTTAAGGGCAAAATAAAAACACAATAATATTTGCAATGTTTCTACTCATCCACACAATCGGAATTGATGGCTGAGCATACATTTTTAGTTCCTGGTCACACGCATATGAATATCGACATAGATATACATAATATATAGACAATTTCATACTGTCTATGATTGGCATGAATCAAATAGGTCGCAAGCTAAAACTAGTAAGAACTCTAAAAGCCCTATTAAGAAAAAAATTATTAGTCCACCGCTTTTCCATCATTTTACTAAGCCATAGAATAAAAGTTAGTCTAGGTACGTAAATCGTCGAAAAAAATCAAAATTCCAAGTACAACTATGTCTTTTTTTATTCTTTCTCCCTGTAAATTTTTTTTTTTAATCTCAATTCTTATTCCTTCACTAAGCCACCGTCTTCGATGGTCTAGCGAAGGACTAAGTTTGTAAATGTCAAATAGCAGAAATTCTGTTTTATCAATAGTATTTTGCCCTCTATGTCCATGGAATAAGTTCTAAACCTTCCCTAGTCCATGTTTATTGATTTGGGTTTAAGAATCTAGTTTTTAACTGCTGAGTTAAATCATTAACATCCCTATAGGGTATTAGAGAAATACGTCTCTTGTGTCTACGAGATGGAGCTGTCAAAGAAGTGTTCAACGTCCAGATGTCGTTCCGATATTATATCCGTCGTGATCCACCATATTGACACTTGACGTTTGACGTGCTTTTCCGCCAACGAAGAATCTGCGCTTACTTTTCGCCTATCCTCGTGGACACTCAACATCATCGTTTTACACCGCCATCACAAGCCTCAAATAACGTCATATCTTAAATATCTATATCTACATATAAGTTATTGTAAGTTTACATGGATTCTAATTAAATATATAAGTGAATTACAACCAACGAGTGTATTAACGTCAAATGATAAAAAAAAATGCACGACTGGATCGCACGAACTTGCTCTTATGTTCGATCACATCGTATACAAAAGATTTCTATTAAGAATCTAAATATATGTTTTTAAGTCGTTTTTTACGTAATTTTTTATACAGTACGCCCTCGGTAAAAGCAACCCTCAATAAACGGAATACCCCGGTTAAGGCAACACCTAAAATTTTACCATTAGTGACTCTGTAAATGCAACTTTTCAAAAATCTGTGACTCGGTAAACGCAACATTCCATCCATGCTCTTATTTCATTTATTTTTTGTTTCATTTTTTTTGTGATTTGTTTTACTGAAACTGGTCAGTTATTTTACAGCTACTTCTCTCAGAATTTTAAACACACATAGAACGTAGGTGCATTTTTTTTTTGCATCATACAAGAATAAGAAGAAAAGGAGGGGAAAACGTTTCGTATTTCTTATCAGTGTTCATGTAATTTTGTCGCGGTCGTTAATTGCTTTATTTCGTGTAATAAAGAAATCATGTCCATCGTAAAAAAAAGTTCCCAAACTGTCTATAAAGCAGAAGGCTGAGATTTTAACCAAATTGAGTAACGGTGCATCAGTGAAAAAGAAAAAAGTTTGCTTAACAAATTCGTATCTAATTCTGAGTCCGGACCGGGAAAGCGCGTAACCTTAAAAGCCTGCGAGTATCCAAGGATGGAAAAAGCTTGTACAATTAGTTCCAGAGGCAACGCAGGCAAAACATACCTGTTGCTGATAGAAAGTAACTTACACAATTTAATTGTATTTTATTTAAGTCTTAGCTTAGTTCTTAGTTCGGAACCGCAACAAACCAGGAAAAGTTCGGATGGTGTTGGATGGAGCTGCCTCCTCACAAGGTACCTCGCTAAATGATATGCTGCTTAAAGGACCAGACGTGTTGACAATATTAACGGATGTACTTTATGGTCTTCGCTTAAAAAAGATAGCGATTTCTGGAGATATTGGAGAAATGTTTCTGCAGGTAAGAATTAGTGAAAAAGATCAAGATTGTCTTAGGTTTCTGTGGAATTGTGGTAACATCAATAGTTTTCCTGAAATATGCAAAATGTTAATCCTGCCATTCGGATTAAGATGCTCTCCTAGTATTGCGCAGTATGTAAAAAACCAAAACGCAAAACAGTTTGCGAAAGATGTATAGATGACATGCTATACAGCGTTGACACAATTGAAAAGGCAATTCAAATATCTAAGGAGGTGAAGCAAATACACTCCAGGGCTGCATTCAACATTCGAAATTTGATTTCTAATTCACCTGAAGTTCTTAAGTACTTGAATCAAACGGATATTAGCTTGGGAAAATCTTTTCAAGATCATCTAGACGAAACAAACTCTACAACAAAGGTGCTAGGACTATGGTGGAATACATTGGAAGACACATTAACTTTTTCTCTGAAGTTGAATAAAGGGCATACTGATGTCTTGAATGGAGCAAGAATACCAACCAAACGAGAGCTATTGAGTGTGCTGATGTCGGTTTTCAATCCCCTGGTATTTCTATAGTTTTACCTGGTAAAATGGAAGGTGTTACTTCAGGATGTATGGAAGTTTTCAATTGGTTGGGATGAGGTAATTCCTAAAAAATTACATGCTAATTGATTTGTCTGTTCAGTTACACGTATTCGTTGATGCCAGTGAAGATGCAATGGCAACAGTCGCGTATCTTAGGCTTGATAATGGAAATGCAGTTGATTGTATTATAGTGGGTGCAAAAAGCAAAGTAGCTCCACTAAAGCCGTTGTCAATACCTCGATTAGAATTACAAGCAGCTCTGGTTGGTTCCAGATTTGCACAGAAAATTATTAGAAACCATAATATTAAAATATCACAAACGTTTATGTGGACCGATTCTCGAAATGTGTTATCTTGGTTGAAGGTAGATCCGAAGAAACTCGAACAATTCGTAATGTTTAGAGTTGGAGAAATTATTGAAATGACAAAGCTGGAAGATTGGAGATGGGTTCCGACGAAAATGAATGTCGCAGATGAGGCAACAAAATGGAGCAAACAACCAAAATTCGATAAAAATTGCCGATGGTTCAAAGGTCCGTCATTTTTATATGAAGATAAAAGATATTGGCCTTCTATGACAATAAAATATGAAAGATTTCTAAATGGAAGCGTTTACATCGATCGATGGCCTATTGTTTTCGATTCATAAACAATATTAAGCCTAAACGACTTAATTTACCAAAGATAGTAGGTTTGTTTTCATCGGAGGAATTATATGAAGCTGAAAAAGCGTTAAGAAGAATGGCTCACAGAGACAGTTATGCAGATGAATTGGAAATGCTAATGAACTCCAAAATTTAACCCAAATCAAGTCAGTTTTACACATGTTCACCATATATAGACTACGATGGCATTTTGAGGATAAATGGAAGAATCGATAGAGCTTGGTACGTAACGGAAGCAACAAAACGTCCTATAATATTTGCAAAAAATCATCCAATTAGTTTTTTCATCGTTAACAATTATCACCAACACTTTTATCATCAATGCCAGGAGACAATTGTAAATGAAGTTCGTCAGCGATTCTGGATACCTAGTTTGAGGTCATTAGTAAGGTCAGTACGTATAAAATCTCCAGTATGTATTATTAAGAATGCAGTACCATCGTGCCCAGAGATGAGTCCCTTACCAGAAGCAAGACTTGCGGCCTTTGTTAAACCATTTACATACACAGGGATTGATTACTTTGGACCGATGAGAGTTTATTCTGGAAGAAAAACTGAGAAAAGATGGTGTGTTTTGTTCACTTGTCTAACAATACGAGCTTTACATATTGAATTGGCCCATAATTTAACTGCTGACTCTTGTATTATGTGCATTCGAAATTTTATGTCAAGAAGAGGTATACCAAAAGAGATTTACTCGGATAATGGGACAAACTTTAAAGGAGCAGAGAAGGAATTAAGAGAAACCTTTAATAAAATGAACAAGGCAATTATTAAAAGAAGGTTCATCAGTACTAAGACGAAATGGTTTTTTAATCCCCCTGCTGCGCCACACATGGGAGGCTGTTGGGAACGATTAGTGAGGTCAGTAAAAAAGGTACTACAAGAGGTCACAAAAAACCAACGTTTAACCGTTGAGTCACTTATGGCATCGCTTATTGAAGTTGAATGTATAGTAAATTCTCGTCCACTTACTCATGTTCCAGTGGAATCAGAAGATGGAGAGGCGTTAACACCAAATCATTTTTTGGTAGGTTCTTCAAATGGTAATAAACCGCCTGGACATTTTTGTAATAAGGATCTTTTACTGCGAAAGAGCTGGAGACTAAGTCAAGAGATAGCAAACTTGTTTTGGAAACGATGGATTAATGAATATCTGCCAACTCTTACACGCAGAACTAAGTGGTTTAAGAATACTAAAAATTTAGAAGAAAATGATATCGTAATTATAGTGGACAACAATCTTCCACGAGGATCCTGGATGAAGGGAATAGTAATAAGTACAACAAGAGCAAAAGATGGACAAGTAAGAAGAGCAATAGTCAGAACAGCGAATGGAGTACATGAGCGACCTGTAGTCAAACTGGCCGTATTGGTTATCAGCAAATCAAAGTATGGTGAATCAGCAGATGAATCTAGTGTTTCAGCGGGGGGGGGAGAAATGTTGCTGATAGAAAGTAACTTACACAATTTAATTGTATTTTATTTAAGTCTTAGCTTTAAACTTCAATTATGTCTTATTTAATTTTAATTTGGAATTATTTTGTTTATAATATGGAGACGAAGCTGAATAGTCGAGAAGGAAAAGACTTTTTAATTTTTTAGGTATTTTCCTGTTTGTTTTAAATTCATTGTTTAATCCTAATTATAATTTTTCTTTAATAAAGTTTATTATATTCAATGCAAGAGAATATTTCACTAGAAAAATTGTCTCCTCGATATTCTTCTGTAACAGTACCCATTTCCACAGAAATCATTAAGTCAAAAGCATTCATGCTTCACAAGAAAATTAAAGAAAGACCAGGAGATTTTAATGCCAGCAATGGCTGGTTTTCAAACTTCAAATAACGGAATGGAATCCGAATGGTTAAAATTTGCAGAGAAAAGCTGTCACATAGATTAAATTCGAAAATAAAATTAAAGAGCTCGACTTGTTACCAGATCAAATTTACAATGCGGACGAGTCTGGCCTATTTTTTAAGCTTATGCCAAACAGAACGTTCTGGGTTCTAAAGAAGCTACTGCTCCTGGAAGAAAAGTGAGCAATGAGAGAATAACTTTTCTTGCTTGCACTAAAGCGTCTGGAACACACAAAGTGAAATTGTTCGTTATAGGAAAAGCTGTTAATCCAAGAGCATTTAAGCATTTCGAAAACAAGCCCGTCATTTACAAGGCCAACAGAAATGCATGGATGACACACGATGTTTTTAAAGAATGGTTTCATTCAGCTTTCGTGCCAGAGGTAAAATTATTTTCGAATTGATTTCGTAGAATTTTAAAATTGATTTTTTTCTTTTGGTAAGGTAAGACAGTTTCTGGAGTCAAAAAATTTGCCTACTGCTATTGGACAATGCGACGTGTGATGAGGAGGATGAGCTGCCGTTGAGGATCATCAGCGATAAAATCATTAGTGACCACGAAATGATGACATCCATTAATGACTTGCTTCAAGATTTACTTGCCACTGAAACTTTTGTCGCTGAGGTATTAAGCAATTGGATTACCGAAAACGATATCGCGCAGGTGCCTGTTTGCACTAATCTAGAAGCCGAAGAAATCGAGAGTGAAGAAGAAAGCCCAGGTACAAGTGTTAGTCCTCCACGGGAAAAAATAAAAGCAGAACAAGCTATCCAGGCATTTAGCATTTGTCTTCAATGGGCTGAAGAAAACTCGGTTCTATTAGAGGATACCTTGAATCTTCAAAAATTGAGAGAGCTGGCCGTTGACATTAATATTTCCTCTAAGAAAAAGCAAACGAACATTTCCCAATATTTCCTCTAAGAAAAAGCAAACGAACATTTCCCAATATTTTAAAGCAATTCAACTCTATTAACATTTTTTTTAAATGAATTAAATTATATTCCTTTTCCTTCCTTTTACGACAAACCTTAAATTCCAATTCAAAGGATTTTTTTTTGTGACTCGGTTAAAGCAAGAACCTCAATTAACGCAACTGCTCGAACTTCACTGGTTGCTTTTACCGAGGACGTACTGCATATACAAAATTTCTTAATTTTTTTTTCAAAAAAAAATGGATTAACAATCTTAAATATTTAATAATATGAACTTAAAAGCAAAAGATTAAATCGGATTAATTAAATAAAAAATAATTCGAAATTCTGAAATAAATTTAAATTTATGCGAAAAAAAATTAAAAAATCTGTGGAGCGGTTTTTGAGAAAAAAACTTTTTTTTTAAACTATTTGAAAAAAATTGAAAAAAAAAATTAAAAACGCCAATTCATAGGTACTCAGGAAATACATTTAACTTAAACTTTTGGAAAAAAAATTATTGGACAGTTTTCAAAATATAATTTTTTTTAAATGCTTTTAAAAATACAAAAAAATATTTATTACAAATATTGATACGAAGTATAAATTGGTCAACCTAAACCTATATATTTGTGAAATTTCGAAAGAATTAGTTAAGCCATTTATGAGATATTCGAAATAAAAAGAACGGTCCTATGGAAAGTACCGTTTTTAGACATTTTTTAAGAAAAATTTTCAATCATATGATCGGCCGTAACTAAAAAGGTGCACCGATTTTTTTGAATCAAAATCGTTAGAGCCTTTTCCGAGAAAATTCGCTTTAACGTAACATTTATATGACAGGTACCGTTATTTTTTGAGCTAAACAAAAAATTTCAATTTCCCCTCTGTACAATAACTAAGAAACTCTAAATACCAAGTTTGAAACAAATCGGCCCACCCGTTTGGGCTGTAGGTGTCTATACATACTCGTACATACAGACAGACATACAAACGGATAAAATTTTTAGACCATCCTTATTCGTCTTCGCTATCATCGCAATGTCATGTTGGATTGTTATTTCAAACCTTTTTTTTTCGACGAATGCATAACTTGCCTTATAGTACCTATAATCGCAAGTATAAAAGAGTGTGTGTACTTATGTACACGAGCCAGAAGTAAAACTTCCCTAATTTGAAACAATTTTTTCTTTTGTTATTCTAAGTTAGCTATAATACAACAAATATGTACCTATTTCAATTTTATGGAAACCGGTCAAAGAACAACGAAGTTAACATTTTTTGATACCAGCCATGTACTGGCATATATCGAAATTTGATTAATGGTGCACTAATTTTACATTACATAAAACCGTCTTCGGTTTATTTTTTTTATTTGATGAGAATCCACAACATGTACCAACGAAAAAAAAATCCTCAGCGAATACACACAAGGCAGATACATATCTGCATTCATCTATGAAAATCCACAAGACTAACAAACATTTCATATGTCGGGTCACTTCAGATGTCGGGTCACGTAAGACGTGTTGGTCGGTTTGACAGCCCCATTTGTTACACCCAACACCGCAAAAAGAAGTTTTACTTCAAAAATCACTTATTCCAATTCTAATTCATGACTTTTCTAAACCGACACCCTTAAAAAAAAGGGGAAATTGATATAGGCTATGTTAAATGATTTTTCTATACAACTCGTTTAGCTTATATTTTGACGCTTTATGCACTGCATAACTAGACACGCGCTTAACGTATTATAATTAATAAAGTGGTAATGAATGGCATTTTTGCGTTTAGAGAAATTATAAGCAGAACATAGTCTTATGTAATCGCTATGATGAGATAATGAATAAGGCTATATGGTAGCATATAATGGCTGATTTCCAATTACGCGTTGGGCGTCGCTTTGGCTGATTTTTCTCTTAAAGCCTAGTACGCTGCTGATGCGAAACGAAATTTTTCGGTGGTCTCCACTAGGAGAGCGAAATGCTAACGAAAACCACAGCGGAAAAATATTTGCGGAGAGTTCTGTAAGCTGTCAAAAACAAATGACAAGTTGTAAAAAAAAAAGTAATTTTGTCACCAAATTATTTTTAGATGGAAAATTTTTTGTCGCCAAATTACTTTTAGATGTAATTTTCTTGAAATAAATCTTGGATTTAAAAATTGTTCTTGTTACACATAGAGGATTTAAAATAAAACTCAGAACCGTTTAAATGATGGAAATTAAGCAAATACTTTGGGACTTATTAACTGGTTTATCTGCCGATTTGATGAAATTTCTATCAATTTTAAGAAAATCAATTAAATAGGGAGGTAAACCATTCTATAATTCGAAAACTACGTCCTTCATTGGAATGGTGTAAACGGTTATGAGTTCTAATTTATGGTTTCTTTCTAATTCCGGATACCATTTTCAAGTCCAAGAATTATTTCAAAAAAATTATATATAAAGGAAACTTGGTGACAAAAATTAAATCTAAAAGTAATTTGCTGACAAAACTACTTTTGGTTTTGTTAATGCTTCCTTTGAAAGTATGAAGTTTTGATTCAAAAAAGATATCGCTCGCCTTTATTGGACAACCCGTTCCAGAGATATAGTTCAAAACCTATTCACTGCTCACCTTGAAATACATAATCTGAAAATACTTTGAAGTGTATCTTTGGAACGGGTTGTCCAATAAAGGCGAGCGATGTCTTTTTAGAATCAGCACTTCATACTTTCAAAGGAAGCATCAATAGTTTTTGCAAAGAAGTTGTATTAAAAAAAATAGCTCCAGGAATACGCATACATCATTCTAAATATGCGTATTTCAAGAGTGATTTTTTGCAATAAGGCTTCTACATAAATACTTTTGATGCTGATTTTGAGAGCATCAAGAGTAGATTACAAAAAGGTATCTCCCAAGTTTTTAGGATAACCCGTTCCAAAGATACACTCCAAAGTATTTTCAGATTATATATTCCAAGAGAACAGTGAATAGCTTTTAGAATATATTTTTGGAACGGGTTGCATTTTAACTTGTTCATCAGTGAGTTTTCTTAGTGGGTTTGTACTTGACCGCTCTGCTACGCTGCGAATGCTCTTTGATCGATTCCCATTTTAACTATAGGTCTTGCTTCCTCAATTAATACTAACATCGAATGAATAGTAAAAATGCATGGCCTTATATGTCAAATCCCATTGACAAGTGACCAGCTTGCAAGCAGCTTGATTTGCTATCAAATTCAAGAGCAGGGCATCTGCCATACGATGGTTCAATATACATTAAAAAAAAAAAACTTCGTCCAGAAAAGAAAAAGAAGGTAGCGATGGCAATGCGAGGTAAGTGATTTGTCGTCATCTTCTTTCTATCAACACAATAAAGGACTAGAGAGGTCATCACCTGAAATTGTAGACTAAATAACAATGTCCATCCCGTGCCGATTTTCACGAAGTAAACATTAAACAGATTATCTTAACTTGAAAAATAAGTTCTGGGGTATGGTATAAAATCGCCAATCAATGAGATCGGAAACAGACTTTCTAAATACAGGTGGGTATCGTTTAAGATGGCCTTTTTGCAACCAAACATTATTGTGGTAACGATGATTTCCTTAATTGTCGTTGGTGCAGCGGAAGGCCGCTTACCTTTAGCTTCCTTGTCCCGACCAGTCGGAAATTCATATTCGTACTGCCAGTAGCGGGCGGTCGATTTGATTTTTTCTTTGTGGCAATTGAGTTAATTTATGTGTTGAAAGTATGTAGTTAGAAATGGTGAGTGTTTTTTTTATATTTATATGGTGTCAAAGGTGGCATAGAATTTAAAAGTCGGAGTAACAAATGTATTTTAAAAATCATGACATGGACAGTTAATTGCAGAACAAACTACTGAATCTTGATTATAATATTTTTATTTAGTAGTCACTTAAAATAAATTAATTTTAAAAGGACATAGGTTATTTTTAATCTAAGCACTAGCACTAGGTATGAGAAAAGTCGATAGTTAGTTATAATCAGCACTCCAAATAAAGATCAGCTATATTTTGTTCGCCGATAAGATATGTGAAGGGTGTTCTTCTTTCCAACTTCCCATTTTCATTTTGCAGATTTAGTTTAGTCGATTTTGAAATTGGTTTTGATACAAAATTAGAATTGAATGTATTTTGAATGATTTAATACAGGAAATGCACAGAAAAACCAGACACTAGAGAAAACACAAAGCCAAAGAAAAATCAAATAAGCATTACAAGAGCTGACTTTTTTTTTGAAATGTCAAAATTTCGCAAGCAATTAATGTGCAGGTCAATTAAATTGAGAACGAAAAGAGTGGAGAATTGTACTAAGAAATCTACTACAGCTATCCACTAAAATTACACATTTCGTCGTTCAGCAGCGTACTGGAAAACGAAAAGTAGAACGAAATTTTTCGTTCATGATTTCGTCGTGTCATTTTTGTATGGGATTTTTCGTTTCGCATCAGCAGCGTACTAGGCTTAACGCAAAAGTTCAAACATTGCAAATTATGTACAGTGTTTATTATTGTAAATGCGCTATAAAGTTCCTACTCGGCTTACATATATTAGCAAGTATACAAATCAACGTAACATATGTGACAGCAAAGTTAAATATACGTTTGGGCTCGTTTTGACATCTCATTTCATTGTTCTACATACCAGTATTTATCCCGCACACAAATTCTCTACATCCCATCTAATTGACTTCTAATGGAAATTCCTAATTTCACTTTATAATTATTTCGGATATATATATCTGGTGTGTGTTCGCTTAAAGTCAACTGTCATGTTGATGCGTCTGTAATGCTTGTTAAAGTAATGTAAGCGTCTCTAGCGCGAATGCGCTATTGGAAACCAGCCTTAAAAAGACTCTGCCGTCCGATATTCACGATTTTCGGCTTGATAGATTCCTTTTCCTATTTGCCCAGAAAAATGGTAGAAGATCTCTTAAAATTTTAGGGAACATTTGAAATCCAGGAAGATACAGTGCTTAAATTTTCTTTTGTAAAAAAATAAGATTAATCAATTGCTTTTGATTTCGTTTCGATGTAGGTAGATACTTAAATTTGGGTAATTTGTAAATCATTGGAGATTTTACTGAACTTTGTGAGTTTAGTATATCCAACAGCTATTTCGAATCCCAGTTGATTTAAATTTCGTGATTTAAAATAAAAGAGCGCGCCGGTGACTTACATTCGTACAAGTCCGTCGACACCGTGCGAACTCATGTTTATTTTTGGCAAACCTCAGGCTGAATAGAACGAAAAATGTTACGCACTTTAGTGATGACCTGGCTTATGTTGGCTTTAAGGGCTGCTTTGGTTTGTGGCTTATTCGCATAGACCTGCGGCTTCTAAAAACGCCACAAGAAAAAGTCTAACGGGATAAATTCGCACGATATCGGTGGCCAGTTCACATTATCTTTACCTGAGATGACCGCATGCCCCTGAATCCCTCCTGCAGAATTTCCAAAGTAGAGTAAGCTATATGGCACGGAGTGTCGCGTCGTCCTGTTGAAACGTCTACCAGGATACTGGTTAACTATACTTTACCAGAAGAACCCATTAAATCAGAAAAATGGTACTACATATTTGTCATTATTCCTGATAATATTTATCAGATTACCAGGAGATGTGATTCACTCACAACTCACACTCAGGATCCAAATAAAATCTCTTTTACCATGGAATCCGATAGCATGTTTGTGGAAAACGATAGTATTTAACAGGTTTTCTCCTGGTATATTTTATCAGATTACAGCTCTAATAAGCGGACACTCATGGTCACCTAATTTTTGTCAGGTTATGAGAACTGTCCTATTAAGGGAAAGAATAAGAAATGAAATGGCTGCAAAAATGAAATATATGTATGAAGGGAAGGAAATGAAATATGCAATAATGGAACACCATTAGAAGAGGAAACCATACACTTTCAAAATTAAATCGATTAGTTACCCAGGAAGTCCCCTTAATTTTTTTTTTAGCAAAACATTGCTCTGTGCGGTTATTAAAGCTCGCGTCCGGTTATCGTAGATTTTCAATGCATTTTCTTACGTATTGAAAATAAAAGAGGAACTATACTAAAATAGAGTAAGCTGTGTGGCACGGACACGGACCACTGCCCTGTTGAAACGCTCGCCGTTCTCAAAGAAATATGGACCGATGACGCTGCCAGCCCCAAATTCACACCAAACAGTGTGTTTTGCGGGATTAATTGGCCGTAGTTCGACAATTTTGTTTGCCAACGTACCCATATTCATCCAGAAATGGTCCCCATTGCTGAAGATGATTTTCGATGAAAATTAGGGTCAGTTCTTAACTGCTCCAGAGCCCATTCAGCGAACCCACAGCATTGTCTATGGTCGTTTACCTTCAGCTTCTGGGTAAATTGAATTTTGTCCCCTACGACGACACGACGAAAAAATTCGCCAAGTTCTGGTCTGTGTACGTTTTTGTAAGAGACGTGAAATCGACTACACATTATCACGGACAGCGGTGATATTTTCGGTTGATCTTGTGTTTCGCCGAAGCACAATGCTTAAATTTTGTACATACAAAATTTCTTAAATTTTGTTTTTGAAGTAATATCTTCCTATGGGAGAGTAAACCACTTCGTTACGTAACGCGTTACGGCGCCAGTCTGTCTGGCTGCCCTTTCTCTCACGCTTACGGAAAACTTTTGAAAATAATCAAATTATAACGAAGAACTTTTGAAGCTTTTCTCAAATTAAACAATTTCAATATTAAGTATATAGTTTAAGTTATCACTTTCTGTCGGACATCCCGAGACGCTCATGTTTTTTTTTTTTTTAATTAAAAAAAAATCATTAATACTTTTTCGAAATATTGAATTTTCATTTTTAAAAATCCAAACAATTATTTTTTTCGAAAAGTTTGGTATGCACTATTATTTATAATTCGAAGGACCTCCTATGTAAACATTTTGATCGAATTCCGTAGAGCCGTTTCTGAGAAAGTCGAAAAAATGGTTGTACCTGCTGTACCGGTAATAACAAAATATCTAAAGTTCACACATTCGAGATATTTAAGATGGTAGAAAATATTTTATGTCAAGTATCGTCTAAGAAAACGATTCAAAAATCTATTTGAAAGAATCACCCGAAACGGTTAAGTACCAAGTTTGAAGAAAAACACTTCAGCCTTTTAGGCTCTAGATCGATATACAGACAGACAGAAGGAATGCGGGACCCACAAGTTTAATCAAAATCACGAGATAAATTTTTTTTCACGAATGCAAAACTTACTTGTATATCGCCAGTAACATTTCTCTGAAAGATTCATCTTGTCTTGATAAAGTCCCCTTATTCTTGCCGTTTAAATTCAGCATACAATTTTGGGTCATCATCGTTTCTATATTGAGATTTTTAATTCGTTTCGAGACTTAGTGAGAAAAAATATATACAATATACATGCTCACAAATTTGTTCTATTTAATGTGGACTCTTTTCAGTTATTCCTATCACTTGGATAGTATGTATTTATCTGTAATTCGAAAGCCAGACGTACATATGTATATAAGTTTATGTTTCATCACACAGCCTACATTATGTATAATGTAGGTATCTATATAACAAAGGATAATTCCAAAATTATGCAATGACGTTTGTATGTAGAGTTATTCCTTCTTAGAAAATAAGAATTTCAAATATATTTTTTTTTCGCTAACGCAAATGTAATTGGTTGCACGCAAAGGAAACCCCAACATCAAATAACGATTTTGTTTGTCGTTAGGCATACAAATTAATCTCTTATTTGTACATTTTATCTGAATCAGAGTGCAAAACGATAAGACCAACATTTTAATAATTCGTCATAGCTATAGCTGCAAGTAATCTAGAAGTTCTCTCAGGAATACTAATAAATCTACTTGATGTTAAAAGCTTTGTCGATGTTCGATGTGAAAAGTCTTGGAAAAGATAACTTTAACTTAACTTTAAGACCATTTAATATACGTTAGGTTTACATAAACCTAACATTAGCCGTGTTTATTTTGGCAGAAGCTATCCGCAACACAACAGAATTTACTCACATTACAATACAAAATCTTGTTGGGGATAGATTTGTGACATTTATTGGAGTATTGAATGAAAGTATATTATAATTGTTTCGTTGGTACTCCCGATGACTTAGACCCCTTTCACACAAGGAAAGTTGACGGCAACTGGGATTTTGTTGGTGAGAAGGGCAAGAAGTATGGAGAATGAAAAAAATCTCCCCGGTCAACGATTTGAAGAGATTTTTTTGACGTTTATGCTTTGAAATTGTCTTAGGTTTCCATTTTGACTTCTGTCTCTGATAGATGTCAAACATATTTTTCTTAAAGAGAAATTGTTTATTACAATTATATTATTACATTAAGCCAAACCAAGTGAGCTACTTAAATTAATTCATTGTGAAAGAAAATTTTAAGTTTTAATTCAAGTAGCCAAGGTTTCCCGGCGGCTGTTCCCGTGATGATTGTGGCAATGCAATTGGCCGCATTTAATTCAATCCATCACGAGTTGGTACACATTTCATACATACAATTATGCGTCTAGACATGGAAATTCGACAACAAAAACGCACGCAAAAACGGACCAACTAAGCTCTTAGCTTGTGGCTTCATCATCACATTTGGTTTACAATAACGTTCCTGTATTAGCGAGCAGCAGCAGCAGCAGGCAGCACCACAGGTATCAAACATATCATCTTGTCAGTGGTTTATGTCTCCAACTGTACCAATAAAGCTTCGGTGCATTCCAATAACCCCAATATAATCTTTCCATCATCACTATCATGTGTTGGGTCCAAGATTTGGATGGCAAGAGAAACGCACAACAAATCTGCACACAAATCAATTTTCTCCTGGTTCATTGTTTTTCCGTGACCTTTTAATATGTTAATTTAGCAAACCATTATTAACAACCACAATAAAGAAAATAACATTTACTTATATAATCGCACCAGGTTTCTTTATTTTGTATTTATTTTTCTACTATTTGTAGCTGTGGTTAATTTATAACTCAAAATTATGTAGAATTTTCCAGTCGCGAAGCAAATTGTTTGTTTACAAAACGCGAATGTCAAATCAAAAGCAATTCAAAAAATGAGCAACTCAGTTTCCTCATCAATTTCTTCGCGTGAAAGCTACAAGGCAATTAAAGGAAAACGTCAAAAAAATCTCCAGCAACTGGTTTCCCTGTGTGAAAGGGGACTTATAAATATCAAAGTCTATGTTCATAGAGTCTTTTTTCTGTGTTCTGTCAAAGGCCACGTTCACTCATTTATTAGATAAGTTATCTCCGATACCAAACTATGCGCACATATTTGTGAACGATTCGGATTGGTTAGCTAAAGCAGGCAAAAATCAAAACAAAACTCATCAAATAAAGTTTGCGGTCCCATTTGTCGGCGGATAGCTAATCGAATCTGTTTGGAATTATTCAAGATTACTTTTTGTTTTGCACTTATCTTATCGCATACTTTAACCATCGTTTAACCTGAGTTACTTACTTATTTATGTGGCTCCCGATCCATGGAGGGTCACTGCCTGACATATTGCGGTCTTCCATCGGCTGCGGTCCCACTCACGCTCCCTCCAGTCGTCGAGACCAAGCGCTCTTGCGTCTGCAACGCCTAGTCCCTGTAGCGGAGGTTCGGTCTTCCTGGTCGTCTCGAACCTGGGAGCTGGGATTCGAAGATTTTCTTGGCCGGAGCGTTGTTGTCAATTGACTACACTGTATCGACTACCGAGTGCTGGACGATAAATAAAAAAGCGGAATTGATACAAGGCACTTTCGAAAGAAAAATTCTTCGGAGGATACTTGGTCCTATATGCGAAGAGGGCGAATCGAGGAGAAGATTCAATCGAGAATTGTACGAGCTGTACCAAGACGTGGATGTAGTCAAAAGAGCCAAAGCACTCGGCGCCGTGGAGTAGAACTGGTAAAATTAGCGTTTTGTAAAGCGTGTACTTTGTCTTTCGAGACAGACGGTTTGAACCGATTTGTTTGGCCAAACTGAAGTAGCAGCGGTTCGCTAGGGTAATTCTTCGTCGGATTTCCACTAAGGTGTCTTTCGTGGAATTGATGTTTGTTCCGAAGTACGTGAACTCCTTGGCTACCTAGAAATTACTGCTACCAAAAGTGACGTTTTGTCCAAGGCGATGGACAGATGAGGCTTTGTTTGTTGATAGCATAGACTTGGTTATATCCTCATTCACTTTAAGACCAACGCATTTCGCCTGCTTATCAAAAGCTGTGAATGCTTCAAGTACAGTTCACATGGAGCGGCCGATGATATCGATGTCGTCCGCATAACCAAACAGTTGGGAAGACCTGTTGAAAATAGTGCCTTCCAGGTTAACACAACTCTTGCTCTCCCATTTGCATGTTGCAGCGCGTATTTTGTAACGTCATGCGGCATAGCTGGATCAGTTTTTTGGGATCCCGAGTTCCGACATCGATAATAGATGCTCTTGGCGACTTATGCTATCATATGCGGCTTTGAAGTGATGAAAAGATGGTGCTTCTCGACTTGAAATTCGTTGGTCTTTTCCAGGATTTGCCTCAATGTAAAGATTTGGTCCATCATTGATCTGCCTGGCCTGAGGCCACACTGGTACGTGCTGATCAAAGTGTTGCAGAAAGGTCTTAGACGCTTACATAGTACGTTGGATAGGATCTTGTAGGCAACATTAAGCAGAGATATGCCTGCAGATTTTGCAGGACATAGGATCGCCTTTTTTGTAGATTGGGCATATGGAGCTATTTGACCAGTCGTCAGGCATGCTTTCCTCCTCCCACACTTGGTTGATGAACTGGTGCATGCGCCCTACCAGGACATCTCCTCCCTACTTGAAGAGTTCCGCTGGTAGGCGATCCGAGCTGATGGATTTGTTGTTCATAAGCTTGTGGATGGCTTTCTTAACCTCTTCAGTACTGGGCGCTGGGGCTAGATCTTTATTGACTGGTCTCATGCTTCTTTGTTCTCCTGCTGCTTCCTCTACATAATGCACATTAAGCAGTTGCTGGAAGTGCTGCTTAAACTGGTCTACAATTCCCTGTGCTTCGGTGACTAGGTTCCCCTTGCTGTTTCGAAGAGCTTGCGTGCCAGTCCTATAACCGGATGCCAGTTGATTGGCTGTTTTTGTAAAACCGGCGGGTGTTGGTGGCGGTGCAAGATTCCTCAAGATACCTGAGTTAATCCATCGAAATCGGATTAAAATTTCTAAACCATGGATAATATATTAAACCACGTTTGTGCAAACTGGGGCCTATTTCATAAGCTTTGACAAGTGACAATTCTACCAATTTGTCGCACTTATCTGACAAGTTTTTATTTCATATCGTATTGACAGGTGACATAATTGTCAGTTAACGACGATCACAATTTTGCCGTGACAATTTTTTTACTGTCAGACTATAACAAATTTGTCGAGACAATTTGTCATTCTTATATTTGACAATTTTTTTGTAACGTACTCAAGAGGTTGAATTGATCTACAATATTACTATAATGTACATGTATATATGTATGCATAAGTAAAATAGCTGTTTTTCTCTTTCATTTAATTTTGACCTTCTTCACAATCCGTTCCAGAGTATTATTTTAGTTTTTTTTTAGAAACACCCTGTCCATCACCAACTACATGATACTGAGCTCCACCTCCAAGAAGTATAACGCCATAAAAGTTGGGTCTTAGCATCAAGAGCATGATTTTTTTTTGTGGGATGCTGACCGATTTTTAACAAAATATATTCCGCTGTACTTTTGCAGACGCGAATTTTTTTCATTAAATTGAGAATAACTTAGTAAAATCATTTTAATTCTTTCTTTAAAAATTCGAGGATGGGGCCTACTTCGCTAAAATGGCACATACAATTTGTCATCACATTTATCAATATTAGAAATTTCTTACCGAAATTGTCACTTCACTACCGCGCTTCAATTGCTTGCCACAATTGTCACTTACATACTAACAAAATTGTAATTTGTATTTTGTTTCTGTTCCATAAAAAAATTTGTGGGGGAATTTGTGACAATTTTCAAAAACTCCCTGACATTTCATTGCAATGACATTTTTTTTATGATCCGAAATCTTGACAATTGTCGCAAAATCCCCGACAATTCTACAAAATTGTCAATTTTTTTATGGGACAGAATTTAGACAATTGTCAGGTTGTCATTTACAAATTGTCGCCTACTACCTGTCGCCCCTGTCAATGTTTATGAAATAGGGCCCGGCCCTCCCCTTATCACTTTTGGGAGTAAGGCGCCTTCTGAAGTATCTTTCATATGAATATAATCTTTGGTCGCCGACCAGCCAGCTGGCAAATGTCATTAATACATATGTACCTAAATAAATAAAGTTTCGAATTTAGTTTGAAGCAAAATGAGCAAAACAATTTTATTAAAAAAAATGGTTCTTATGCAGTTTTTGTTTGCTATAAAAGTTTAAAAAGGAGACATAAGCTAAATGTCCATCCAATTATCGTGAATCGCCACAAAGATGGAGTATGGAGAAGAACAACCACCAAATAAGGTGAGGTCTAAAATTTGAGGTTAAATTCGAGCGAATTATTTATTCGCCAATTTGTGGAATGCGTCCTGTTGTTGTGGATTGCGAATTTACATTTGACAGTTCGCAGAAGTCTGTTGTTGGTCGCGTAGAAAATATTAATATGTAATTTTCTATTATTTAAACAATTTGTTTGCAGTGTTTTCTTTATTAATTTTGTAAATAAGATAATTTATTAACTTCTTTGAAAAGTTAAAATAAAAATAAGCTGATATTTGCCCTTGAAGTTGCTTAAAAAGGTTTATTCGCATTCGCAGTTCGCAGCTCATATGAAATGCCTTTAAAAGGATATGAGTCGTAGAGTTAGGCGAGTCATCGCACTTTACTCTTTCACTAAACCTCGGCAATGGAGTTCTTGTGTATATACTTAATGCATTGTGGTGCCGGAAGTGTAGGTTGAAGGCTATCCTCCACTTTCAGTAAAAGTTAAAGTTAGTTTATACTTTCGAATCTGCCACATCAAAGATACTTTAATAAAAGAAGTTTGCGTTGCTTTGTGTCAGCTGTTGTAGAATTACCAAACAAATTAACTTACTTAAACTTGAGTAGTGCCCCCTATCAAGGCCCTACAATTGGAATTACAACAAGCACTTTAAGAAGCAAGTAAGTACATAAATTATTTAGTATAAATAATAAATAAGTACTCATCAGCAGCACGTGAGTGTGTGTTACCGATAGTGCACTTATAAGACGTGTAAGTCATAAACTGTCGAATTCCATTGAATGCTGATTAAGATTTTGATGGATTAAACACCGTGTCAAAAATCTAAATTCTTATACTAAATTGAAAATTTTCATATATAATTTCAGCTCCGGCAAAGGATCATCCTTTTTAGAGCTTTTCGAAATATGCAAAGAAATATTTTAAATATTTCAAAATTTAGTTTAGTGTCTAGTCAGAAAATGTCAAATGATTTGTTGGGGTTAGATTTCCCAAGAAAACAGAGAAATTATTATCAGGTTTGAGTTGTCAAATTAAAGTTAAATTATCAGAATTCTGTCGTAAAACCTTAACTTCTTGCAAAAAAGAAAATAACTGACACTAGCAAATTATTTGTTAAGTTTTATTTTTTGGCTGCACGAAATCAAATAAAAAAAAGCATTAAAAAACCTCAATTAGGAAATATGTCACTTTTATGTTCGATATTTGTCAAATGATGATTTTTATTTTTAAATTAAACAGTAATCTGCGGGTTCGGAAAGCAAGTAAGTACTTATTCTTACCTCCATTATGTGTGTATTCATGCTACCCATTCTTGTGTTTTATTGTTCACGCAACGTTATTTTAAATGATTACAAAAACCATAATGTAGTCCCAAAGTATACATGGTTAAAAAATAATTATAAAGGCAACCCATTTCGAGAACCCTCTGGAAATTATTTCGTATCAATCAGACCCACCAACCACTAAAATAACAAAAGTACGTAATAGTAAGAGTCCTTGGTATATAAAGAAACAATCTTCGCCGCTAAAAAAAACCCAACCCATAAACAAAGTCCTGCTGCGTCCTAAACAGGGATTGATTTCCCAACAAAAGGGGGTGCGATTTTCCCTTCCCTTAATAAATAACTTGTTATCAGCAGAAAAATCTTTCCCGCCGATGCGATGACTTGACAAAGAACAGCAGGGTGATGACAGGAAGTTGAAACTATTTTAAGTATGTAACGTCCGGAAGGATGTCACATTGTGTTATTTACATCGCCTTTGATTCATCCGAGTCGAATAAATCAACTTTATACTGTTTACACAAATTAATGACAAACTTTGGAAACGGAATTTACAAAAAAAAAATAGAACAGATTCACATTCATCTCAACAATACTTAAGGACGACAATTCGATTTCGTTCAGCTCATTGAACCAAGGCAGCAGCGTGTGGCCAGGAGGCTCTCGCTCTGTATCATTTCTTGATGATTTGATTTGATATCAAAACCTCGATAGAATTTCATTTAATGAGTTTTCAATCCTCCACATGGACTTCATGACGACTTCACAGTAGGAAAGTTTAACCCTTCATAGTTTTTTTATGAATAAACCTATCTATTCCATAGTTACTAAATACACAAATACATACAAAACTTTTGAAAAGACAACCCCGCTCAAAGATATTCTTTGCAAAAGTGGAAATAAAATTATATGAAAAGCATAACCGCATTTCATGTTCACCTCTGTAATCTGCTGGATCCTTGGTCGTTTTTTTTGTGTATTTGTTTATTTTATTTATTTATTTTCTGTGTTGAAAAGAAATCATCATTATTTAGAAAGCCGGTGGTAACCTACATTTGATTTTTTTTTCCACACTCATCAGAATTCTGTCCAAAGGAAAAACGCGTAGGTACATCGCTACTCATTAATTTTACACGACAGGACACAATATTGAGGGAGTTCGTGTTGTGTCGTTCCTTTTGGTTTATATTGGCGGTGAGGTGGACAGAATAGGTAGGTAAGGTGCCTATGTACGTGCTGAATACATAGTGCTAAAATAATTATTTCAGCGGCAGCATTGCCAACTTACTGCAATTTAGATACGATTGTTAGGAAATATCTTAAACCAAATTTTAAATATGTAGTTGTTTTGGCTTAAGCGCAATGCACACTAATTACTCATCAGAATCCTTTTACTTTTCTCGAACAGTGTTGGTACATGGAAATTTAAAATATCCCAACATATAAACTACCAGCTTATTTAGTGACATATTAAGGGTTTTTTCACATGAGAGCGACCAACGACCGACGAATAAACGAATAAATTCCATTTAAATCAATTTACCAACCTAAATTCCTCACAAATTCTAAGCAAAATTGTAGAAATATAATTTATATTAATATTTGGACACAAAAATTGACTTTTTAATCGCCAAAATAAGATAAATTTGCAAAAAAAAACAATATCGGTAGTCGCGAATTGCATCTGATTGTAACGAACAGTCAAACTCTATTCGCGTTCCACCCTTCAGCGAGTAATTTGTTCGCTCGCGTCTAACCTCAAAATTCAGACTTTCAACTTATATTCGTGACGAATAGAATTAAAGCCATGTGAATGAAATGCCAAAATGGACGAATATTAGTCAACTCGTTGGTCGTTGGTCGCTCTCATCTGTATAGTACTTTAGTCGTGAAAGAAAATGCCAAAAAAACATCATCCGCTGAAGTAGAAGGTTTTTTCACAATCACAAGCATGAAAGGCTTTTGTGCAAAGTAAAATAATGAAAATATCAAAAGCATGAATAATAAACATATAAAATTCATAGGTACCAATGGTGTGGACGCCCGAACTCCGGTATAACACTTGACGTATAGATAATTATGAGCGACTTCCTCTTGTGAAACTAGGTTGTATATTTGGTTTCTGCTCTTAGCGCCATCTTTTAGAATATCAAGAAATCAAGTGCCGAAGCGAAATCGATTGGAAAAGAGGGGCGTGCGAAACGTGAAATAGGTGAAAAGGGAAAAATATCCACTACTACGTTGACAGGGCGATTACATCAACAAATATATTCGAATAACTAGCGAATGATTGGGATCGGGTGACACGAATAGAGTGAGAGTAGGAAACTACAAAAAAAAAAATTAAAGTAGGTGGTGTGTTCTCCAACCTCCGGGGCTTATAACCGTTATAGTCAGGTGACCGATATTCCTCCGGCGGTTCAAGAAAGATACCGATTCTAAAGTATTAAGTATTTTTTTTTTGGTAATTTCTCGATCTTACCAAATAATCAAAAAAAATACATACAAGAAAAAAAATAAAACACGAAATAAAACACAAGTGCAATAATTACTTTTCTTTGTTGGTAAAATACTTGCGTCAAAATTAACAAAATAATGGTTAATCGTATTTATTTGATTATTAAAGATTTTTTTTATGGTTACCCCTACATGAGTAAAATACCTATACGCGGTGTCACTAAACTATTACCCACAAGAAAATAAATATATAAAAGTAATACGATTAACGCAACTGGTTTGTGCATCAATCGTCCAGCCGGCGGACCCAGATTGCCAGCAGATGCCTGATCCCCACTTGATTTATTTTGGCGGTGTTTTCTTTTGGCGTCTACTTGATTCCCGACCGTTCCGTTACTTCCTGGACCAACATTGAAAGGGATCCCCATCCTTAAAGATATTCAACTTTGGCAGTTCGGTACACCAGGCCATTCTACCAATACCACTAAGGCCCTGAACCGAAAATTCATTCGTTTTCCATTTGAGGATCCTTTGCTAATGAACTCAGGCCGCGTCAGTACATAGGCCAAATTGGTATTCCAAGGTTACCAAAGAGGAGGTATCCGCAGTGAGGTCTAAAGGAAAAAAAATGTATGTAGTTAAACAGAAAAAAAAGAGAGGAAACGAGTTTAAAGGTTGCTTATGATATTGCTTAAGCAAAGCCTTCAGGGTGGTGAAAAAACTTATTTATCTTTATTTGGATTATATTTCGTTTTAATTTGGCTTTATATGATTTTTTTTTAAATTGATTTCGATCTTTTTTCTTTATTTTAATGGTTTCAAAATGTAAGTGAGATACGTACCTTTTCCAATATAGTCTGCGTTCTGTCCAAAATTTTCTTTGTGTTAACCGTCTCCACAGAGCTCTATGCCGGTAGGGAAATTGTGCGCATCAGTATTAGCTACTAGCTTGATCACCAGAAAGGGTGATAATTCATTTGATGGTTGGAAAACTACCGGTTTCACGTTGATTGTAATTAAAGTTTCGAATGTTCGTTAGTATTCATCTCTTGCTTGTTATAAATTCATCTTGTTCTTAATTCATCGTTTTTTTGTCTGAAATAATAAAATCAAAATTAATTTAAATGATATTTAAAAATTTAATAAAACTAAACTTGTCAGGTTATGAGAGTTAAAAATCAGTTTTTTTTCTTTGTTCCATGCATTTTTGAATAGCGAATTTTCAGGGGATGCAGATGGTAGCTGATTGACTTGGGTGAAGATGGTTTGGCCGGACCAGAGGCATCTACCTCAACGTTTGGGGAAATCCAAATATGGCCGCGGATTTCTAGGTTGAGAGGGTATAGGCCACACTGCGTCAACACCAGCAGTGCCCTGTGCCCTTGAAGTGGTGATATTCCGTCCGCTGTCACTTTTTGAGTATATTTGTTCTCTGGCCTAATATGTGTATTTGTTGTTGGTGAGGTTAAGTTTCCGGGGGCAAGATCCCCCCCATTCCGACGAGCTAAATGCCGTGCGTGTGCAAGCAGGCCACGTCCCTCGGAACTTAACGTTCTTTCCCTTCATTTCCAAACACTTCCTACTCTATTTTCCTTACCTATCCTTTTTTCCTGCATTACCCTTTTCCAGCTCTTCCCCATCCTTTTGCTCACAACAAATTGGCACCCAACGTGGGGCCCGAACCCCCCACGACCCTGAGATTAAGAGTCTCATACTCTACCGACTGAGCTAGCCGGCCCCCACGTTGGGCGCCAATTTGTTGTGACGAGCAAGAGGACGGGGAAGAGTTGGAAAAGGGTAGGGCAGGAAAAAAGGAACGGTAAGTAAACTAGGATAGGAAGTGTTTGGAATGGACGGGAAAGAACGTTAAGTTTCCGGGGGCAAGATCCCCCCATTCCGGCGAGCTAAATGCCGCGCTACGCAAGCAGGCCACGTCACTCGGAACTTAACGTTCTTTCCCATCCATTCCTTTTTTCCTTCCTTTTTTCCTGCCCTATCCTTTTCCAACTCTTCCCCGTCCTCTTGCTTGTCACCACACCAAATAGAAAACTCACTAATTTTAATTTATGTTAAAGAATCATTTCTAGTTTGTCTTTTTTCTTCATTTTCAATTTAAAATTCTAATATTCATTTTGCATCAACAGATATTAAATGATAGTTGGATGGGTTTGTTCGTAGACTACGGTCAAAGTGACTTTTATACAGGGCAATTTTTCAATTGATTTACAAATCTGCTGTACCGTTCACACAGGGAAACAAAATTGCTGTTTTGTTTTTAAATTCCTTTTAATGTTTCTTGGTTTGAACGCACACCACGCGGTATTTAAAATTGTTCACTGCCCTTACATTTCTCCTTTTAATTTCATGCCTTTACTTATTTTCTGAGTATAAATAGATAGTCTTATTCTTCAAGTCAATTTACAAATTTATTTTCTGAGTATGTTTTGCTTTCAATTCGATATTCACTCAGCAGACTCACTTAACATAAGCGGAGTAAGGAACAAATAGTTAACGTATTGCCATTTTTATGTGAATAGTGCAGACTTTGCTCTTTTATATTTTTGGGAACACTCCCCTATTACATGTTTGAGTGATGGTAACATAGAAAATAAACTCCCCAACAAATATGGAACAGAATTTTTACAACACAAATAAATTGAACAAATCAGAAACCATTTTGTTACAATTTACAAATTGACATATCAAAATTGTATTATATTGTTATACCGGTATTGTTAATCTATAAATTGATTGTAAAATGAAAATTAAATCAGTATTTTCACCTAAATAAAAAAAATATTTTTTTTACGAAAATCGGTTTACTAACCAATACAAATTGTATGGTCAATTAACGTTTGTCATATCGGGGATATACAAATTGTAAATGTGTATAGGTGCCCAAGAAAATGATTGAACACAGAGTTCAAAAAATTTCACAAAAAAAACCGAACATAGGAAAACAGCCCCTCAATTTGTCTGTCGAATGGAAATTAATAATAATTATGACTACTCCATGAAAACATCTATCGAGATTTGCTCCAACTATTTATCGTACCAACAAAACTAACAAAATCAAATTCGAGACCCGAATAAACCTCAACAATCCACTCGCAGTATGATTCTACTTTAGCTTTTTAACGACCGTACCCTTCAAGCAAGCGACTCCGTTTTGGATCCTAAACCACTTTATAAACGGATCCAAAAACGGACCCGAAACGATTCTAAATCGGATCAAACTAGTATGGAAATTAGAATCACCACGGAGCCATTATGTGAATGTATTTTGAGAGAGGGTTTTCTATTTCACTATACTTAGCGAAAACCAAACCTAAATGGAATCCAAAACTAATCCAAAAAAATGTGCGAATCAAGAAATATACCCTTTTATGCATATAGATCACTTCTTTATTTCTTATTTGATAATAATACGGTTTTTTCATTTCAAAATATTATTTTATAAATTCTTTACGTTTGTTATTATTTTGGTTTTCGTTAAAGATAAAAATTTCCTTGTTGCTTGTTTACTCTACAAAATTGAAAAAAACAATAGGGGTCACAGTTTCTCTCAATTTGTCTTTTTTTCTAGTCAATACAAAGTGCTCCCCATCCCCAAACCCCACTCCAATATCGACTACTCTCTCTATTTTTCGGTCCATACAAAAAATAATCTCGATTTTCGTTTATCTTTTTACATGCGTACACAGAAAATTTGTTAATGAGTGTGAGACACTCAGTTTTCTTGGATTCCTAAGTGAACCAAGAAATTCGGGTCCGTGATTTTGCATGAAGGGTAGAGGAATATCTACTAGTGAATTTGTTTGTGACATCCTGCCATGGATAGATTTTCCAATAAAACACGCCTTTTGATTTTTTTTTTGTTAAGTAGTTTTATTTAAGTATAAAAGCGAAACTACCCATAATTATTAAATCTTATAAAAACAAGGAATATTTTATTTAGTTAGGTAAATATAAGGAGCCAGTTGTAGCGAGCAGGAAAACGAATCAGGAAAAAAGTTCCAATGGATAATTTATGATAATTTTACGCGTTTTAAAATACAAACGGTACACTAACCGATGACGAATAACTCAGAGAATTTTTTTGCAAAAACTATTTGCAATAAAACAGTTACTTTTTGATAAAAATGCATTTAATTATTTTCCTGATAAAAATTCATTTTTCGTGCCAGCTGATTGCCATTTGACACAAAATGGAACAAATCATTCCAATGATTTGGGTCCCAATTTCTCTCGTTCCACTGACAGAATTGTGGACGAAAAACTTTTTCGTGTGTGTTTCAATAATTAAAACTTGATGGCAGACTAGAAGTGAGGCTATCAGGAAAAAATATTCACTTTCATACTGTTTCAACTTTTCCTGCTGCGTTTTCATGATCGGTATAACTGGTCCCTAAGCTCTGATTCAGTTTTCCATTGGGCATTCAGAATCATTCCGAAGCATCCAGAAGTTTTCTATAAGGTACACACAAAGGCAAAACATATAAATTGAGTAGAATCAATTAGCACTGTTCCATTGTGGATTTCAGATTGAGTGAACTCCTGAATGAAGCCAATGAAAACAACAAACAATATATGTACACATGAATTGATAGATTTACTGTACATATCTATGTGATTTACTTTTGCTATTTAATAACTGACCAAGGACACATTTCTACCAATTGTACAAAATGACAATTGAAAATACTCGAAAATTGGGTTTCTTTGAAGTAACAAATACTATTTTTGTCCATGAATCAGAGAAAACAACATTACGCACGTGACAGCTACCCTAAAAAAGGCAAATTTCGCTTTTCACCGAATCCACCCCCTAATGCGGAAAAGGAATGGACTCAGCCAGAAGACGAAACTGCTTATCTATAAGCAACTTCTCAGGCCCATTATCACATATTGTTTTCATTCATGGTTTACTGTATCCAAAACCAGCATGAGAAGGCTTGGAATGTTTGAGAGGAAAATCCTCCGGATCTGCACGGGACTCCACTTTGACCAGCGACGACAAAAGCACTTCAGCAACAAACGACTTTTCGAGGCGTCCGGAATAATACCCCTCGACAAGTACTTGATCAGTGCTGCCAAAAGACTGACGCGCAACCTAATCAACCACCCAAACACCCAAGTGAATAGCATGACCAGCGAAGAGAGATAACCCGAGCCAATATATCTGGATGTAACAGAACTACTGGACGAAGGACTTATTTATATCAACGACGACGAAGCAATCCAATTCTACGAGGATGCAGCGTCAAACTACCACCGTGGCTAGATGCCACATTAACCCCCACATCACCAGAAAACAGCCGGGTTTGAACAAACCGAGATTATACACACAGGTTTTAGTAATTAATCAAGGACAATTTTTTTAATAATTTTAACAAAAAAATTAAAACAATGTATAATATTAGCCCCTTAAGTGCTAAAACAAATTAAAATATCAATGTGATATAAGTAATGTAAAATAGAATTAAGAACCAATTGTATATATATCAGTTCAATAAACATTATTATTATTATAATGTTTCGGTGAAGTGTTCTTATTCTAAAATACATACTCGCTTGGAAAAAGTTTTTTTTATTTCCCCATCGCAGTCAATGTCTTTGGCCAATTCAAGTAGATTTGTTTGGTAGCCTGGACAAATTACTAAGTCTTCTCCGTTGAAAGATTTGAAGATTTTGTCCAAGTTCATCAAGTCATTCAACATCCTTGGTGATAGCTTTGACAAGCCGCCTTAACTTAGGTGTTACACCAATAAATACGATGCGCCATTTTCTTCAGCTGGAATTTTGTGTATTAGCTTATTGCATATGTATCCGGTCATATTTTGTAGGCCATCGCTATCTTAATTGGCCAAATCTTCATCGTCTTTGTTGCCATCAGTGTCAATGGCGCTTCCAAAGCTGGGGTTTCGTCAAAGCTTACATTTGCTGCGTCCGAAATAACACCCTCGTTGTGTCCTAATATGTGGCACCTCAAGCGGAATTACTCTCGATCAGGATGATTATGAAAGCCTCCTACTATTTAAATAAATTAACCAAATTCAAGTAAAAATAAAAAAAAACTTACATTTCAAGGCGAAGTATGGCCATTTGTGCCTTAAAAGAAACACGATTTTCGCAACCGGATAAATAAATAGATTCTGTGGCATCTCCTGAGAGAAATAATAGTCTCAAGGCAGTCTTTATCCACTGCGCCTTGTAGGTGGCAATGGCGCAGTGGATAAAGTGCTTGATTGCTAACTTAGACGTGTGGGTTCGATCCCCACGCTAGGCGCATTCTTTTCTATACCTCCAATTTTAATTGGATGCCGCCCATGGGTTAAAAATGAGACAGTCAATACCTGTTTCTCAAATCCACTGTGCCAAACTAGTGCCGTGCAATTCAAGTTGCATTTAAAAGACTTTACGTCTTACAAGCATATAGTTATAAAAAAAAGGCACACTTCTTCACTGTGCAGTACAGAAGTATTTGTATCTAACAGGGTTACTACTATTTTTGTATTGTCCCTGGTTAAAACCCTAGTTGACCGGCCAGATAAATCAGCGTTTCCCGTTGCTTTGTAGACTGTTGGTATGGAACCAGGTTTAGGGCGAGGGCTTTTTTATCCGTGCAGCCTATGAAGATAGAATATGTTTTTTATTTATTTATTATAAAGCAATTCAAATGCACTTACCCAATTCAAATGGAAGTTATCGGTTCTATGTCATCTGCAGTAAAGAGGTCACTAGATTCTAGCTGTTTTTGCATTAAAGATTAAAAGCATCCTTTCTTTTACAAAAACGAATCCAAATTTTCAACAGTACTGGATCTTTTTGGAAAGTGTATTATGCCACATCATCTCTCCCTAATGTCTTGTTCTTATTGTTCTTGTTATTACACATACAAACATCACACTACATTTATAAGCAAAATTACTCGTTTTCATTTAAAATTTTGTGTGACGTCACACGAGTTGTCAAAAATTACAACAACAAAGCGAAAAAAATAGAAGTGTCGTAATCTTGTATCCGTTCATTCATGATTTTTGTCAATGAAACACAACACATTTGTTATTTGAAACACAAGAATGGAAATTGCGGAATTGACAAAACGAAATATCACTTTGTCTTTGAAAGACTGCTTTCACACAAGGAAACTGAGTTACCGGCAACTGGGAGTTTGTAGGCGAGAAGGGCAAGAAGTAAGGGGAATTAAAAAAATCTCCCGGTCAACGATTTTAATGGCTTTTTCGATTGGCCGTCCGGAACACGTTCCCCCTATAAAACAGCCGTAAGCAATTTGACTGATTCTGAATTATATGTATGACGTGAAAATTAAATTAAAAGAAAATCACTTCGGCTAGAAAGAATTTCCAAAGCAAATTTAGATACACATTTTCTTGTATCAATAATAATTATTACTTGCTACTTTTTATGTTATTTTACCAGAAAATGAGTTTAAATTCAATAAACACAACGAAATTACACAACAACTCAAGCCGATTATTTTGACATTTTAATTTTGTAGGTGTATAAGTGATTCTGTTTTCGATTCTAAAATGAAATCCAGAATCGTTTTCTGTTCTGTTTAGAGTAACAACTGTCATTTTGTGGGGGTCAGAACAGTTCTGGACGGCCAATCGAAAAGGCCATAAGAGATTTTTTAACGTTTTGCGTTGCATTCAAATAAGCCCAACATAATCTTCCCAGTGCCAGTTTCTTCGTGTGAAAGCTGCAAGGCAATTAATGGAAAACGTCAAAAAAGCTCCAGCAACTGGTTTTGGATGTGTGAAAGGAGACAAAACCGAGTTAATATTTTGTACAATGTATTTAAGTTATTGAAAATGAAAGACGTCATAGATTTGACAGCTGATTATGTTGAGATTGAAAGTGAATGGTGATCAGAAATAAAACTCATCGATTCGGAATCCCAATCACATAAGTTAACACTATATTTTCGATTCTAAAATTATATGTGAGTGTATGTATGTAGCAACAAATTTCAAAAGGAACAATTATTCTGTGTTATTTAGGAGTATATAACGAGCATCGACTAGACTCAGGTCTTTTTGACATTTATTTAGTTTATGTTTACTTCACAGTCTCCATTTGCAAACATTATAGTATCTTCCAATAAAAGGGACAATATACTTTGCGCAATCTAGTACAATATATCGATACAATTGGTAGTTTACTGTGGATATATTTGGGTTTTCTCCATTTATTAAAAATGTAAGCAAGGACAACAACGTCCATTGTATTTTTGTGAAAAGGTTTATTTTTCTACAACCTCGCATTATATTCGACTAAACAAATGGTAATAAAAGTTGGCGGGTATAGTTCTCAATTTCTGATCAAACATTTAAGAATTTATTTTTAATAATATATTGTTTTTTTTTTAATATGGCAACGCTATCAATTTTGTCCTGTTATTCTCTTTTCTTTTTTGTTTCGGAAGATATAGATATTAAGACATTTTTCTTTTTCTACCTCCTATGGTGTTTCAGGAAGGGTTAAATTTGTTTTGGCAAGAGCAGGAAATGGAAGCCATTATTTTTTTTTTTTTTAGATGCAACCAATGTTAAGGATGATTTGAATGAGATGAAAAAGCATTATGACCATAAACTTGTTTGCATATAATATATAAACTATAAATAGGATCTTGTGCTTATATTGTAATTAGAAAACTGATGAGGTTGAGAGTGACGTTAATGATGTACACATTATACTATTTAGAGGTCGCCATTAATACAATTTAGTAAACACGTAAGTTGCCAAGGAAATCTTCTCATTGAATAGGTTTGCAACAAAAAAAAATCACGGACTGTTGTTCGAAGATTCCAAAAAATGATTCATTGGCAAGATATTGGTTTAAAATTCATATAATATTCGATTTAAAGTTAACTCATTTAAAAATTTATAATCCGATGTATCTATTGGCAATAAAATCCATTAAGTTTACATTCTTTTCTGGTCTTCTTACGTCAAGTTTCGAAATTTTTGTTCAAAAGATTTGAAATGTTTTTTCTCTAGATCTTAACAACTAGTTCCTTTGTTAACAGCACTTCACGAATGAGGAATTCTTTAACCGACCGATTTCTTCCCTGCAGCGCATCTTCTTATTCAATTTTCCTCCAAACGCTTTCTACTGATGAAGAGTTAGTCTCAATGATTCCACGATATTTCAAAAATTTAGTTCAGTTTGTTTGCCAAAAAAAGGAAGAGAAGACTCAATTTTGTATTCTTTAATGAAGAGAACTGGGAACTATCACTGCTCTGTCAAAATTGGTACTGAACTTACAAAAGCATTTGATGAAAAAATGGATCGCGACAAGTTGATCCGCTATCTTGCGATTTCTTCAACTTATTACCTGTAAAAACTGTAAGAAACTCCCAAGTTGGCACAATTTTAATCAAGTCTATCCAATTGCTAGCATACACTGATGACATAGACATCATTGGCAGAACCCAGCGCGCTGTGACTGGAGCGTTTGCTAACATTGAAGCAGAAGCAGCTAAGATGGGACTAGCATTAAATGATGCCAAAACGAATATACCAACTGTCCACAAAAATGGACACACAACACCGGCAGATTGGACAAAACGTCACAACACAAAAGACAGGTACACCTTTGAGGTAGTTATGGACATTGTCTACCTCAGATCCGCTATAACATCTAATAAAAACATCTCGTTAGACATAAAGCGAAGAATAACTCTTGCCAATCGATGTTACTATGGGCTAGGGAGGCAATATTGAGTAGTAAGGTAAGATATCCTTAGTTGTTTCGAGCGTAAGGTTCATCGCAAGATTTTCGGCCCTATCTGCGTTCACGGGCTTTGAAGGAGAAGGTTTAACCACGAACTATACGAGCTGTACAGCGACATCGACCTGGTACAAAGAATACGTATATCATATTAAAGATAGACAGGTTATGTAGAAAAAATGGATCCGGCTCGCAGGATATTCGATTCCATCCCAGAGGGAAGACGCAGTCAAGTAAGACTTCGCCTTAAGAGGCGCGCTCAAGTAGAAAATGACCTCAACAAACTTGGAGGCAGGTAGCCAAAGACCGAGCTAGCTGGAGAGACATTTTGGTTGAGACCCAGGTTCGTCCCTAACTGTAGCGCCCCCTAAATAAATAATAAATAATAAAGAGTATTAATTATAAATATTACAATTTACAAAACTAACTACAGTAAAAACTAAATTCTGGACATTAAAAAAAGATTCAGATATAAATCGGGATTACGTGCTGTTTATTGCATTACGTGTTGAATATTAACCCTGATCCAGGTCCGTAGATAATTAAACGCGGTAAATGTAAATGCATTTCTTTTGGTGTATGAAACAGACGAATGTTTCCTATCTTTGTGATATTGAGCACCCACACAAATATAAATTACCATTGACATTGCCTTTTACATGACATTGTCGCAAATATTGCCAAGTAAGTAGGCGATGTCAAAGCACCCACTTACTGCGCTATTCAAATGTCAGAACTTCAGAAGTTTTAGCCCTTCAACAATTTGTTTCAATTACAAATCGAATAAACCCCATAGGGTGAAAATCCAGTCACAATCGATTTCATGTATCAATTGTATCTTTTAGTTATAGCTTATCTACTCAGCAACTTATATGGTTGTATCTATTAACTATCAACAACATTGGAACTATACAATCGAAGACTAATTAATTCAGATACAGTAATTTAATTTGGTTACTATTTAACTCCACACAATTAAACTTGAAGACTCTTTAGTCCCCACCCAACAAATACTAGCAAGAGTTTATGGGATTGAATTTTCCTTTGCGAAGATTTGTACTTACCAACCACAGGACATGTATTGGTTTCGAGTGAACGTAGCATTAAATTTAAATTGAATTTATTTTTATGAAATTCCGTAGAGAAGTTATTCGAATTTAACTAAAGTTTTCAGGTCAAGGCGGCATACTGCCAGTAATGGTGCAAGGATGCAATATAAAGCAGTGTCTTGGCTGAAAAAAAAAGTAAATGATGCCTCTCCCTTAACCATATACCCTAGTCGTTAAGACTAGAGTAGAGTATTAATTTTCATCCCGAAAGTAGGTGGGCATGAGGCTGCGAAAGATTTTCGGGCAATAAGTCTTTCCTTTTCTATGTGCTTAAAACTTTAGAGTGCATTCTATACAACCATATAAGAGTCATTCTAGATGGACGTCCCCTACCAAACTGCCAACATGCGAACATGAAAGGTAAATCAACGGATATCTCCCTTAACGAGGTAGTTCGTACAATTGAGAAAACAATTCACCAGAAGGAATACATTCTTGCTACCTTCTTAGACGTCAGTAACTATTAAAAATGACCTAAGCGAGTCCATTCTGCAAGACCTAGTAGACCTTGGTATTGAGGACTACATCAGGGAGTAAATAATTACCATGCTTTTTTATATTCTACGCGCGCTCAAGCGATTATACTACCCTTTAAATGTTTCAACACAGCGGGGGCGTGAGGGTGAGGAAGAGAAAGAATGATAGGAAAGATGTGTGGCGCGATGTTCCGAGACTGTAGGTGGTTGTTGTCTCAGATTTTACCTCCAGGGATGGCGGCTGCACTAATGCGGAGAAATTTCCGTGTCTTATTTAACTATGTCCCTTATAATTCGCATTAATTTTTTTATTCTTTGTCATATTTTATCGGTATACTAGTTTTACTCAATCACAAGTTGTTAGTTCTATGCCTAAACAGCATGTAATGAGTAAACCAGCAACTCATTGTATGACATTTATTCTTAGAATTGGTTTTTAATGGAAAATAAGAGGACATAGACTACGGCAGGGATCGAAGTTGTGACCATGAGGTTGACAGGCGAACACACAACTGTCGCGCCACGGCCACCCCTGCTAAATAAGCTTTACGAAACATTATGATACACGAAAATGTCAGTTTGGCTCATGCTGCATGGGAACACCTCAGGATGTTCTATCTCCCATTTCTATGGCTTTTATTCATGAATAAAATCCTCGTTTTTTTCGATAATTGAACTGGAAGATTAATATTGAAGATAATGCTAGGAGATTTGGTCGATCCTTTTGTACATCACAATCGTTTGGTAGCCCGCTCTAAACAAAGCATCTTACAACTTGATATCTATATTAAACAGATTGTATCTTGCAGCACGTTGAGCTTGGAGGTGTCAAGTTGGTGGTTTGGCATATCGCAAAATTTAGTCCTAATGACATATTTTCAGCGTCCACTGACTACTGCACCCCTACCGCCTATTTCATTTCCTGTGTAAATATCCTGGCTCTGTCCAGAACAATATCATATTTATTTGGAAGATCCGTCTATGACGACCCTAGCGAATTGTCCGAAACGAAGATCAAAGATATGAGTTTTGTCTTTTTAATCAACAAAATGGATCTACTTCGGTAGCTTCTGGGCAGTGCTCACCTTCCAAAATCTAAGCGAGTAGAAGACAAGGGTTTTAGAGAGTGTTTGGTGAACAGCTAGCTCTCGGATGAAAACTTGGATCGATCTGTGGCAGTCTGGCGGCTGTCATTGTGTCACAATATATACGCTTTCGAGGGTAGTTGGTAATCCAATTGAATGAGTGCCCTAAGCTCTGCCTGTTAATTTCCTGAAACAATTAATTCGTGGACAATGTCAGTATACAGTATCATTAATAGATATACACCAAACAATTCAAATCGTTTCGAATATACAGATCTATACTAGTTATGGTGTCAAAACAGCGAAACCCCAGCGCTAATTGGTCTACTGGGTTATAGTTTGCTCATTCATGACCGGCATTTCTACCTGCCAACCTAACTAAACTAGACCGGTTAACGTCGTACAACAATTTATGTATTCTTTTATTAATTTTGTAGAAAACGACTATTACTATTTTGATTAAACTTCGTATCCACTTAAGCAATTGCAATACATACATGGTGGCGAACGAATCGTATAATAAGAAAATAATAAGAAATTTAAATAACTTTTATTTTAATCGATGTATTTCATTAATTTTTTTTATTGGATTAAAAATTAAATTTTATTTTAAATAACTAATGGTTTTTAAAGATGATAGACCGCAAATGACCTCTACGCTCATCCACGCATATGGGGCACCTGATCAGAAAATTGTTCATTGCGGTCTGAAAGTTTGGAATTTGGATCGCCTCAATTATTGTCTTAATGTAGCTCTTCAATTCAGTCAAATTCCTGGATTTCGTTTTTTAAAATTCCTGCTTGACATAACCCCATAAAAAAAAGTCTGGTACAGTCAAGTCAGGTGACCTTGGGGGCCAGCGAAAAGTGCAGTTTCTGGATATCAATTTGCTTGGGAATTTTCGTTGGAGCTCCGCCATAACTTGTGTGGCTACGTGTGCACTTGATACATCTTTTTGAAACCAAATCCTGCTGAAAGGGATAAGAAGGTCAAGTTCTGGGTAAAAAAAACTCCTTCAACATCTTGAAATAACGGTCCCCATTGACAGTTTGTGTTACACCGTTTTCTACAGAGAAGTATGGCCTGACAATAAACCTTGATGAAAATGCGAACCACACAGTGACTCGTTCTGGGTGCAGTTCTATCTCATGAAGCATTTCTGGATTAGATTTACTCCATATACGGAAATTTTGCTTGTTAACATTGCCGTTTAAGTCAAAATGGGCCTCATCAGACATGAACAAACAATTTATCAATGTGTTGTCTTCTTCGGCCATTGCAATCATTTTTCGGCAAAATTCCAGGCGAACAGACAAATCCTGAATGTTTAACAAGCTTGTAATTTGGATTTTGTACGGAAACAAGTTTAAGTCATCAAGAAGTATTCATTGTAATGACCGTCTTCTAACTCCAATTTGTCCCGATAAGTTTCGAGTCGAAACACTTGGATTTGCTTGCATTGCCGATGTAACAGCCACTATTGTATCCTGAACCCGAACGCACTATCCAAATCCTTTTTTCAGCATCATTCATTTTGATAAATCTAAATAGTAGCCTATAAAACAAAAAAAATAAGCCGATTACTCACACTGAAAAAAAAGTTATTAAGTTTTATTTTTGTAGCACGATTCGTGTGCCACCCTGTATAAGGCAAGTTATGGATTCGTGCAAAAAAAATTCTAATTCAATCTGTCAGTCTGTCAGTCTGACAATTGTAATTAGTACAATCCACTTTTAAGTATAAGATTATTTGATTTTGCGTACTTATTAACGGTACTTCCCATAGAACCACTTTTCATATTTTCGACTTTTTCAACTTTGGATCAACCGATTAAAATATTTTTTTTTGTATACAAATGATCCCTAAGGTTGTTAATAAAACTGAATACCAAAATGTTCCAAAAAGATGTTTTTCGATTTTTAAAATATAAATAAAAAATTGTTTTTAAGAAATCGATTTCTCAAAAACCAGTCATATAATTTTTTTTTGAAATTTGAATTTTATATATATATTAATGATTCTTCATAATGGCGTTTCAATTTTTTTTCTAAAAATGTTTTCAAAATTATATACATAAAAAATTAATATTTTAAAAAACCGCTCCAACGATTTTTGAATTTTTTTGATATATTCTTATATCCATGAATTCAAATGGCAGCTTTGTTTTTCCCTGAAACTATAACGACTAAGAAATATAAAAACATTTAATTATATTAAATATCCAATATTCCCCTTTTACTAATTTTTGCGTACGTCACTATGCCCTAATACATTTATATATACCTATGACGTATCTTTAAAAATCTTACCTACATAGGTTTTAAGCCTGCATATGATAACTACACCTAACTAACCAAACATTAATGGTTAGCTACAAGAGCAAGTTCGTAAGATCCAGTCGTGCATTTTTTTTTTCTTGTGTTACAAAATGCATGAAAATCGCTCATCTCTCATTTGTTATTTTTAAAATGGAAATTAAAAGAATTTTTAAATTTGAGGGCCAGGAACTCGTCATTTGTCACAAATTACTTCAAAATACAAAAAAAAAATATATTGTGTATTGTATTGTGTGTTATATGTGGAATTGTATTACAATTGAATTGTGCCAATGACAACCACTATTTTTACTTACGTTTATAGCTTGAGTAGGTATTTTTATTTTTTTCAAATTTGTAGTCGGGAAATCTAATGAGCTCATGAAATATTTCAATTACAATATTTCAAAATTCAAAATACTAAAAATCAATTTTAGTTAACAAAAATTATCTAACTCTAACTCCATTCTTCCTCCCCAAATCCTAACTCTTGCATCTGATTATCAGCGTCCGCGTTATATAGCTCTAAGCCAAAAGAGCAACTTCGTGCGGTCCCGTGAGGGATTTAATTTTTTTTTTGTTGTGCACTAAGTTTGTTTTCCCTAAAAATCGTTGACATTAAAAAGAAATCTTATTTGTTCTCAGCACCTCTTCCTTTCCTAGCTATTTATCATTACCATTACCACCCTTACTCTCTATAGGTAAAGAAAGAACAAAATAAAAATAAAAGTTGTTTGTGTTTCAACACTGTGTTTATAAAAAGTTGTTGGAATTATATTGCCATAAATAACTTTTTGTCGCTTTGCGTGATAATTTCGGACTCATAAAAATGTCTGTGTAATATATGTAAATTGGTTGGAGATTACAGATGTAGATGAAGCAAACAAATTAAATAAGACGACAAAGACCATGCAAATCGTTTTATTTATTTTTTTTAATAAACTTACTGAGATGGTGTATTAATTTTCACTTTGTAAACGCATTACTTTAATCAATCCAACTTTTTATTTCAACTTTTGAAGAGTTGATTTTGATATGGTCTTCCCAAACTTTGTTAAGAGAGATTGAATTTTCTATGATAGCCCTAGCCAATTTTATAGACTTAACTCAAAGGAATCAATTCCAATATTAAGGAAAGATAAATTAAACGGGAATTTTGTTAATGTAGTTTTTTTAATGTTTTTTTTTTTACTTCAGACTGTGCTGTGGGAAATAATTCTAATAGGTACGCATTTTCCATTGATATTCGAATGTTTTATTAGAACATGCGCCGAACACTGCGTTTTGCATCTACTTTCGCTTGGCCGCCATATTGGTTGATTGATTTTCGCTCGTAACTTACTCATTTTTGATACTATAAAAAAGAGTTCTGCTACAAATATCTCTTTTCTTCTCTTTTTTTGTACCGTTTTAAGGTTTGTAGAGGCAGAGTCAAGAGATTTAAGTGTAGAAGGGCTATTTAAGAATATGTATGAATTTCAAGCCTAATTCATGTTTCAAATATAAAGCGTTTTTCTTTTTTCGTTCAGAGCAGAGCACTGAGCAGAGTTCGAACACATATATTATGCACTGAACTTGTTCCAAACAGAGCGAGCTCCTAACAGTGATATGTTTTTTAAATACACTTCAACCACTAAAATCAGAACACATTTTCATTTTAACCATAAAAAGCAATATACTACAAAACCTACCCTGTTTTGTAGACTGATACACACCCAGATACAGAAAATCAACTAGCGATCACCTTCTTTCACCAACTTATGTATCTAATTATTTTTTTCTTCCTATTTTCCTTCTTGACACACATGGCATTTGGTGCGTTCAGCAATTTATACTCACATGCTCAGTCAATTATCTTCGAGCACGTCGAGTGCAATCTACACATGTTCAGAACGAAAAAATGAACACACATTTGGAGCTCTGCTTGCTTTGAGTTAAAAAGAAACTCAAACAAATTTTTTGACAACTCAGACTCCTGGAGGTGTTATATAGTTGAAGTTACTTGCAGATCATTTGAATGAAGGTTATCTGGTGAAACACATACAGAATATCTAGTACAGCGGAAAGGGTATTTCGCAGCGCTCCACATAAAGGGTGATCGTTGGGTTTTGGGACTTGGGTCCCGGAATTTTATATTTCCTAATGAAGAGATATTCTTTTAATATATTAAGATCCTTTCCAGATACAGGCAATCACGCTGATATGATAAAGAATGTTCCTCGTTTTGTTTTCCGGCGCAAAGAACAAACAACGAAGATGGTTTGCCGAAACGCTAACAGGCAACGTACAGCTGACCGTGCGAAAAAAAGATACATTCGAGATTTATTCCACAGACTTCCAACGATTGGCCTTGCGATTTATTTGATTGTCATCTCGAAAGCCAATCGAACGTGAAACTGAGTCGGCTTGAATTGGAATAGAAGCTCAGGGGTAATAATATGAATTCGAGGGATAAGGACCTCATATCCTTTGATTTTACCCTTGATGACCATGACTGGAATTACAACAACATGATTATGATTTGACACATTCAGCTGCTAAATACGCGTCGAGTTCCTGGCTCATCAATCCAATTTTCATCGGATATTTTGTCGTTTCATCCTCGTTGATCACGCTGTCAACGGATTTGTACGAGTGCATAGTTTTCGAGCGAATTGACTTTGAAATATGAAATTTAAGCTATCAACGACGTCATCGACCAAATCATCTCGTAAATCCTTCATCGTTCGGTTAACTGTCTCCAAAGCTCGTTTAAGCGCCATTGTGCATTCATCCCAAATGATGATTTTGCATTCTCGCATCAATTTCGCTGTTGCCGAATTCTTTGTCATTGTGCACGTTAGTGGCTTATGAATCGCGAGCTTCAAAGCGGAATGTGCAGTTCAACCACCTTCAAACAGTGTTGCAGCAATGCCATAGGATGCAACTGGTAACGAAACTTGAGATCTAGACCGAATCGTTGCCAGAAACAACTAAATGACGAACGTCTTGCATGTCCCACCGGGAGAATCGAGAAATTAAATGCGATTGCGGATTAGTATTCGAAAGTAGTCCGATTCAAATTTACGTTTACGACTGGTCTTCTTTTAATAACTTTTTGTTGAAATTGAGGTTTTGATTGTGCAGCGCAAACCTATACAATATGGACCACCATTAATTTCTTCTCCTCGTTCGTCTTGCGTTTGATTATCACGGACATTCTGACTATATTATTGCAATGTTTGATCTTCTATTAGGAGGCATTAGTCTCACTAAAAAAACAACAAAGTCTTTCTTGACTAATAATATTCAAAAGAAATGAATTATTGAATATTTCGCAATGAATGCCCGCAACGTAATTGGAAAAACTCACATTTTTCTTATTTCCTGAAAAAAAATTATCGAATTTATAATTATAGCATTGAAGTTCAACGCGGAATTAAAACTCAAAATCAAATCAAATCTCTAATCAATTGCAGGAAAACAAGAATATTTGCTGAGTACAAAATGACAATTGCGAAAAGGACGCCTGTCAAATCTCACACAGACTAACGTGGTTTTCCATTGGTGAATGCAGAATTTGATGCAGAATTTGAAATATTTCGTGGCGAATGGAATGTTATTTGGATTTAATTTTTTTTGTTAAGGTGTTGGCTTACATTCGCGTCTGTGAAACTGGTATCTGTTAAAATAAATGCTTCCACTTGTACGAGTACTTGTATTTAGTAATGGGTTATCCATTTTGCAGTTTCAAAAGTAAACGTAAATAAAATACACATAAAATATTTTTTTACATGATATTTTTTTTTATTATAAAGTTTGAACGTTGCCATTATGTGTGAAACACTACATCATTTAAATGACCACCACGCAAAATGTTGCAAGCATCGATTCTTTTGTGGTAATTTTCGACCACTTTTTGACACATATTGGGCGGTATCTCAGCCATAACTTAACGAATGTTGGTTTTCATGTGCTCAAGAGTTAAGGTTTATCTGCATAAACATAGTAAACATCGCCACGTCAAGAAATTACGCGGCCAGGAAATGTCTCTTGCAATAAAGCCATATTCGCTCGAGTTGTGTGGAATGTGGCACCGTCTTGTTGAAACCACATATTCTCCAAGTCGGTTATTATATGACCATAACGCTCCGAATTGACGGTGACAGTCGTTCCATCGTCGTTTTCGAAGAAGTAATGTCCAATCACACCTCCGGACCAAAGAGCGCCCCAAACAGTGACTTTTTGGGGATGTAATGGCCTCTCTTCAATTATTTGATGATTCTCAGAACCCCAGATACGACAATTTTGTTTATTAACATACCCACCGAGTCGCTGAAGAAAATTTTGTTCGAAAAATCGAAGTCCACCTCCTGTTGTTCAAGCACCCATTCGACGTATCTACGACGTTGCTAATGATCAGCTGGCTTCAGTTGTTGTGTGAGCTAGTCTTTATATGGATGTAGGTGTAGATCCAAATACAAAATACGCCATAATGTGCAGTAAGACACTCCTAATACCTGAGAACGACGAGGAATCAACACATTCGGGTTTTCGGCAACACTTTCATTTACAGCAGCGATATTTTTAGTGGTACGAGCGAAACGATGATGCGCATGCTTTACAGTAACTGTAACCAATCCAGTCTCTTCAAATTTCTTCACAATTTTGCCAATTTCTTGCGTAGTTGGACGATTATGTAAACCATAATCTCCTCTTAAAGCGCGATATGTGGCTGTGGCAGAATCACCATTTTTGTAGTGTTTTAACAATTTTTTTGCGTTGTGCGATAGTTAGGCGATCCATTTTCGTAAATGTCAGACTTTCAACTGAAAAAAAAAATTGGCTTAACAACTTAGTTTGAAAGATGTCGAATTCCAGCCCTATACTTTTGAAACCGCAAAATGGAAAACTCTTTACCTATGTGTTAGTAAAAGATGGGTATATTCGCCAAAAACTACGGATCTACGAATTTGATTTAGAATCAAACAATTATTAATATTATTATTATTATTTGCCCAATCGAAGGATTTAATTGTCAGTATTCATGTTTTGATAGATTCGTATCAAAAAAGAATTTCCCAAATGCAATAATAAATGATCTAATAAATAAAAAACTTCAAAGAACACTCAATAAAAACAATCAACAATCACAAAAACTAAAAGCTGGCAACCCTAAATATTACCCACTAACCTACGTCCCACACCTCGTCCCATAGTCACACACTCAACAACACAGTTCCAATAGACAAAGAAAAAACTATTTTCGCACCCAGAACCAACTTCTCACTGAACACAATATTTAAAAATACTAAACCAAAAATAGAGGAAACAGAACAACACAATGTGGTATATGAAATCCAATGTAAAGGAAACATGACGAACAATTCCAAATGATCTGCATAGGCACAACAAAAAGAAAACTAGGAGGGAGACTGTCAGAACATGAAGCTGACATTGCGGGCGTTCACTCATTTATTCTCGAATACCAAGCTATCGGAGTATATCTGCGGACGAATTAAATAGGTTAGCTGAAAGCTGTCAAAAAATCAAAGCAAAACGCATACCAATGAATTTTGTAGTCAGCTGGTTCTATACATTTGTTCTCGGACAGCTAGTTATTCCAATTTTTTTGGGATAACTGAAGATAGCTTTCATGGGAGCAGCTGTTTGTTCATCAGATGTGGTTTTGCACGCATTACAACAACAGAAAGTTATTCCAGATTGCTGAGAATAATTGAGTGAAAGTCGCCATTAGGAAAAATAGAGCAGCTACAGCACTCTCACAACACATGAATGACAAAAATGTAAGAATACTAGACAAGGAGAACCGCACCTCCCCCCGCTACACTTTGGAAAGTCTTCGAATCCAGCACAAAATGAGCTTGACGATGAACCACCAAGAAGACATTGGCCTCGTTCGGTGCGCCGATAGGCTATCCAAGATACCTTTGGAGCGGATTTATTTTCGAACGATTCAGGTAGCTTTCTCGTTATGTCAGTTGTATTGCATACACATCTGAAGTTTTAAATCAGCTGTTCCTCACATTTCCAAACGAATCCCAACGAATCCAATAATTTTGGGTAGCCTGAGATTTGTGTTTGACAACATATGCTTAGTTCATCAGCTGTTTTTTCCTTAGGCGTTACAACAACACCAAGCAATCCGGATCGGTTAGGGTGTGCCACCGAACGAGGCCATTGACAACATAAGCTCCTTATATAGGTTTGCCATTAGCAAATAACCTGTGATAAGCTGTGATATTAGTCTTAGATTTTTGTTGTGCTTAATGTTAATCTATTTAATTGTTAATTTATTAAAGTGTTGTTAAAGTCTGTAAAATTGTAATTAAATTTTGTTTAAGTTAATAATGTCAAATATTGTAATGCAAAACATAAAATAGTAAAATTTTCAAAAAGAAGTGTGAAACATAAAATTAAATGTTCATTATATAAAAAACCTATTATAATATTTAGCTAAATAAAAAAATCCCCTGAAGAAGCTGGAGAATAACTGGCGAAACGTAGGGTACACTAAGATGAATTAGTTTTTTATTAATTGCATCCAACCAAAAAGATCATTAAAGCCCAAAATAATGAAATAACTCAAAAGAATTGTATTCTTGTACCAATGGAAAACCACATTAGTGAATGTATAACGCAATCTATCGGGTTGTGGCATTGATCGCAGCACAGCGTCAGCTATTCTCGTTAACTTCAATTATTAACAATGAATTTCACAATTAGCCGTAACTTTCAAAGTTCCACCAACCAATTTTCCACCTTTAAATTTTCAAAAAAATCCATGGAACATCTTAGACAGTTCAAGAAACATCAGAAGAAATTCATAGAACATTCCAGAAAATGACAAAATAAAATACCGAAATCAATGTAATCGGAATCAAACACGTGGCAACAAATGAAATGTAGATGACTAAAGAATTGACGACCATGTGGGTGTCACATGCCTGCATGCGCACTATACTGATTGCGCATGCATACTCCAAATGTATGGTGTTGAATGTGTGGTTGGGCATGCGGCATGACTGATTTCAAATTTTTTGATATTTTTTTGTTTGTGCATGCAAGTATGTGTGGTGTTTGTGCTACATTTGCACAGTCAAATTATTGATTTTAATAAACGTACAAGTAAGGTAGAAATGTCGTCGATAAATTAAAGGTTTTGGGCTGAATTTTTAGAATTCAACCAAAACCTTCCGGTTTTTAATGAAAATTGCTGCTACAGCGGACTCGGAGCTTGACATTTAATAAGTTGTCTATTCAGCGATATGAATATTGCATGTTGTTTGCATGAATAGTGTATGGCGAAAGCTAGATTGTGCATTCTTGGAATTGTGCATGGAGGCATGCGTAGTGTATGGACCCTATAACTCCGGTTTTAGACATCGGACAGCAAACAGATTTCTTATATGCACTCTCCAAAAATGTCCTCAGATCTCTCGAACATTTTATTCAAATCGATAGAGCGGCAAAAAAGAAGTTCGCGCACAAACATGATTTGGACCAAGGTCTTTACAACTTCCAGTTCATGGGATATTGGTTGAATTTATTTTGATTGTGGTTCCTAGGAATGTAGCTCAATTGAAGAGTTTTCTGTAATCTTTCCTGAGCGGATCTAACCTACAAGTGCGGCTTCCTTTTTCCCTTAATGCGAGCGAATAGTAGGACAGGAATTAAATGTATAGGAGAATGTTGAATTGTTGATCCAGTTTCTATCAAGCACAGTTCTATTTAGTTATAATAATATGGTCTGTCAAATATTTTTTTTTAATATTTCGTTTAGGTATCCTAATGATGTACAAACTGTTTGCTTCATCTACTCAAGCGGATTATCAAAAGAACCTACCATGGCATTATCATACTCGATTAATAGATTTTTAGCAAATGGCGCTCATGCACTACGATTAGTGGGCATAGGTAACTATCTATGTGTTTGAGAACCTTATATCATACACAATATCGAAAGTTAACATATTTCCATAATAGGTGACCGATATTTGCTAAGTACATACTATCTGACATTTATAAATTTAAAATTGAGCATATACACAGAGCTTGCCACAAATTTCAATTTCCATAAAACTTAGATACAAACATCCCTTACTAACCGAGATTAAGTTGAACGTTATGTCGAAAGAGTTTGAAATTTCATGAACCTGGTAAAATCCTGTGCATTTTCATAATTTATATTTTATCTTGCATAACTAATTTTTAACGTAAATTGAATTTTCCAGGAGAAGATTTTATGAACGCTTGAAAGCCCCCAAAGCCCGTCATCATATCCGTATATAGGTTGGGTGTACGAGAGCACATAGCTGCAGCCAGCCAGAAATCACAAGCGTTAAGCATTTAATTTTCATATTCCAATAATATGCAGATGGTGAGTATGTGTATTTGCATGGCATGCGACTCTAGTGCAAATTAACTGAAGTGTCCTTGGCAGTTGACAGTGATGTAACGCTGCGCCGAGCCGGTCGGTCCGCCGCCGCCAGTATAGCTTGACTGGCTGTAGTTATTCCATCAGCGACGACTGAGACTACGAAGACGATGTAAATGACGATGACAAAATGGAAGAACATGGAATTTCCGGCTCAAGCGAGCAGAAAAATAAGCCAACTCTTAATCAGCCGTAAAGAAGCATGAGTAGGTCGATTGAAATCGCAAATACAAAAATTACCGCTTTCAATGAAATTGCATTATCCTTGAATTTCGTTTGCACTTATATGGATGAAAAAAAATTTAATAACTCAACGAGAAGCTCAAGCAAAATTAAGTTTCGAGAAGTCAATTCTATGGCGAGGGCGACACTTCAATATTTATTGAGCTTAGAAACTCGCAGACACCCATCATTTGAGTTTGTTTGCTTTCAGTTTTCAATTGGAAAATTATTATTAAAATAGTTTGCATGAAGAATTTCCGAGATGGATGATTCGATTTGTGTTTTTTTTTTGTATGATTCAAAGGATGATTTTCCTTTTGATTTGCTCTACAACTGGCATAAAACGTCCAGAAAAATGTTTAACAAAATAATTAAATGAAATAATTATAGCCAGAATGAATTTATGTAAATATAGGAATTCAATTATGTTTTGAAAATATTTGCATATGTATGTACATTATGTATGTGTACATACATTATGTGTATAGATGTGAATTCAGACATATTTCTCGAAATATATATATCAATACTATTTAACTCTCAATTATACTCAAATAGTTTTAAAAAGAAGTTCATCAGAAGGCCTTTGCTCGGGCGCCAATTAAACATTTGATTGAAACAGAAAAGATGCTTATACGGAAGACATTTGTAATCAATAGATAAGGCATCAGTGTGGAGTACCGCAAGTGAAGATTGGGTTTCAGCCACTAGGGTAGGTTGTTGGGGTGGCAAACCAGAGAGATCTTACCCATTACGTACTTACGGCTTTATATAAGGGCACCTTAGAAGTTTCCCATATGTAGTCAAGATTTTTGACATCTGAGCCACTGTATTTTCAGCCTTTTGGTCAGGTCGACATCGCTGTGAAACTTATACATCTCGCTGCTATATCTTCTCGATCTTACTCCTTCGAAACAGACTTGACCGAAGAATCTTTCTTTCAAATAAGCTGCAATAAGCATAAGATTCTCATCCGTTTTTGGCAGGATCCAAAGTTCTGCCTCAATTGGCATAACCGGGACGATGAGGGCATTTACAAGGTCTACTTGGTTGTTTGAGAAGGAGTTTTACTAGTCATATGCCTTCTTAGTACGAAGAAGCAGCGACTGACAAGAGGGATTCGATTAATCTGCCATTTTGCGAGATAATAGTGTAACCCGCATGTAGACAAAGTCCTTAACGGCTTTGAAGTTGTTTCTTTTGATCGCAACATTTTGCCAGATTGGACAATGTTGAGATTCCTTTCTCGATGAAAGCATGTACTTCGTCTGCGATTCCTTCTTAACAGCTAAACCCATTTTTGGCATCTCCTAGGGTTGGCAACGAAGAAACGAGGCTTCTTTAAAAGCAGAAGAGACGAGACCGAGACGAGATCCTATTTTCGGTACCGAAATTCGACGAGAGTCTCACTGGTCTCGGTAATTTAGTTTCGGTTTTCGCTAGAAGAAATATTTTTTTAATTAAATAATTTTTAGTACTCATGCTTAATTTTTATAATATTCGCAAGTATTTCTTGCGAAATATTCTATGCACGTTAAAATATCAGATTACATATAGTGAGAGCTCTAATAAGCGGACATGCATGCAATTTTAGTCCAGGAAGGAATAACAAATAGAATGAATGCAAAAATAAATAACAGAAGGAACACAAATGACATGTGCAAAATGGAACGCCAGCAGATAAGGGAACCATATACTTTCAAAATTACACCAGCTTATTTACCCGAAAAGTCCCTTAATAAGATTTTAAACAAAACATAAAATAATATTTTATTTTTCAAATGCCACTCAAAAGGTCTAAAATCAACTTTTTGGAGCAAAAAATTAAATTGGAAATTAGTCTGTTTTATACATTTTCTTCATGCTTCACACATAACCCCACACCCCGAATTTTTCTTACCAACAAACTGCTAAGATACCGTACTCTATATTCTCAATCTGAGCTCGCGTCTTATCTTTCATTTTTTACTACAGGGTGGCACACAAATCGTGCTACAAAAATAAAACGTAATAACTTTTTTCAGTGTTTTTTTAGATTTTTAGATTTATTAAAATGAATGCTTGGGATACTGAAAAAAGGATTTGGATAGTGCAGCGATATCATTCTTTGCAGTCCGTCATTTCCGTCCAAAGGGAATTTAGGCTGGAGTTTGTCGGTACTCCCCCGAGTAGATGGACCATTATGAGGCTGGTGAAAATGTTTGCCGAATCTAGAAGCATCGAACGAAGTCCGTATCATCAAGATCCCAATGTTCGGGTTCAGGATACAATCGTGGCTGTTGCATCGGCAATACAGGCAAATCCAAGTATTTCGACTCGAAACTTATCAGGCCAAATTGGAGATAGCAGACGGTCATTACAACGGATACTTCATGATGACTTAAACTTGTTTCCATACAAAGTCCAAATTACAAGCAAGTTAAACCCTCAGGATTTGTCTGTTCGCCTAGAATTTTGCCGAAAAATGATTGCAATGACCAAAGAAGACAACAAATTGATAAATTGTTTGTTCATGTCTGATGAGGCCCATTTTGACTTAAACGGCAATGTTAGCAATCAAAATTGCCGTATATGGAGTGAATCTAATCCAGAAATGCTCCATGAGACGGAACTGCACCCAGAACGAGTGACTGTGTGGTGCGCAGTTTCATGAAGGTGTATTGTCGGGCCATACTTCTCTGAAGAAAACGGTGTAACACAAACTGTCAATGGGGACCGTTATTTAAAGATGTTAAAGGAGTTTTTTTAACCAGAACTTTACCGAAGACGTATCCCTTTCAGCAGGATTTGGTTTCAGCAAGATGGAGCAAGTGCACACGTAGCCACACAAGTTATGGCGGAGCTCCAACGAAAATTCCACACAAATTGATATCCAGAAACTGCACTTTCCGCTGGCCCCCAAGGTCCCCTGACCAGACTGCACCTGGCTTTTTTTATGGTGTTATGTCAAGCAGGAAATGTACAAAACGAACTCAGGAATTTGACTGAATTGAAGCAGTCCATTAAGACAATAATTGAGGCGATCCCAATTTCAACCCTTCAGGCCGCAATGAACAATTTTCTGATCAGGTGCCGCATATGCGTGGATGAGCGTGGAGGTCATTTGCGGTCTATCATCTTTAAAAACCATTAGTTATTTAAAATAAAATTTAATTTTTAATCCAATAAAAAAAATTAATGAAATACATCGATTAAAATAAAAGTTATTTAAATTCCTTATTGTAGCACGATTCGTGCGCCACCCTGTATACCAAAAAAAACACGAAAGAAACCTAGACTAAGGATGAGACCAAGACCGAGACAGTGGCGAGTCTGGACATTAAAATTTTCTGGAAAAAAGGCGAAACCAAGGCTAATACGAGAAAATAGAATTCTAAAAATAATAGGCGATATAACCGTAATGGAAACAGTTTTTACATCTCTAGAGTTAATGCTATGTCTTTCATTATTGTATCCCTTTTTTTATAAACAAGGGATTAGAAATTACCTTTCGGACCGTTCAATACAAGTTGTATTGGACGGTTTCAAGTCTGATATTCACAAAATAAATGCTGGTGTACCCCAGGGCTCCGTATTGTCTCCGACACTCTTTCTCATTTTTATTAATGATCTCTTATCTGGAACTTCTAATCCACTTAATTGTTTTGCTGACGATAGTACTCTCAGCTTTTCATATTCGTTTTTAGATATACCTCCTTGTTTTTCGGATGTGCAACTGGAACGGCAGCGTATGATAAGCTCATTAAATTCTGATCTTGACAGCATTGTCCAATGGGGAATTAAAAACCGTGTAGAATTTAATGCTTCAAAAACTCAGTGCTGTCTTCTGTCGTTAAAGCAGAACCCACCCCCCATGCCGCTATCCATGAGCGGCACTTGCATTGAAGAAACCGATCAGCTTTCAGTCCTCGGCATGTGCATCACAGACCACCTCTTGTGGAATGAACACATATTTGATGTCGCCAAAAACGCTGCAAAGTGTTTGGGCTTTCTTCGAAGGTGCAAGAAATTCTTCACCCCGTCTGATCTGGCTGTAATCTATAAGGCCTTCATTCGTCCAAAGCTGGAGTATAACTCACACATTTGGGCAGGAGCTCCCAGAACTCATTTGAATCTTTTGGATAGAATTCAAAATAGAGCTCTAAGAATGATTGGCGATAGAACTATAGTGGAAACATTTACATCTCTAGAACATCGTCGAAATGTTATATATCTCTCACTATTTTATCGCTATTTTTATAAACATTGTTCCAGCGAAATAGCCAGTTGCATTCCTCCCCTTAAATTTTTCAACCGTAATACTCGCGCTTCTAGGAATGCTCATCAGTTTACCCTTGAGCTCAACTTCGGACGTACTGTCAAGTACAGAGATTCTTTCTTTAGCCGTACAACGCGAATGTGGAATACTTTACCCGGCTCTATTTTCCCCTCCCATTTTGATATTCAGAAATTCAAAACCAATGTGCATCGGTATCTCCTGTTGCATCCTTCCCTACTTTCCTAACGCTCGCACTGTGCTTGTTCATTTTAAGGGTAGTCAAAACCCCTTTAGTGCGCGCATCCGTTTAAAAAAAAAAAAAAAAAAAAAAGTTGCATTCATTCCCTTAACATATTAAACGATTACACTCGCGCTTCTAGGAATGCTCATCAGTTTACCCTTGAACGTTGATCCAAACTTTAGACGTACTTTCGAGTACAGAAATTCTTTCTTTAACAACGGGAATGTGAAATGCTCTATTTTTTCCCTGCCATTTTAATATTCAAAACTCCAAAAGAAATGTTCATCGGTATCTCCTTTTAAATTCATCTTTATTTCCTCAATGCTCGCACTGGTGCTTCTACATCTTAAGGGCAGCCAAGCCCCCTTTAGTGAGCGCACAATTTAAAAAAACATACGCTGTTTTGAGAGGAATATTTTCGGTCGAACGGAATCAGTATTGATCAGAATCGAGAGGACTCTCAATTCATCAACCGGGAACGACGGATGAAAATTGGAAAACAAACTGAGAAACTTGAAACGGCTAGCTTGGGAGCGAACTGTTTAGATTTTTCCAAATTACTCGAAATCAATAGGTTTTCTTTGAAAAAAAAATGTTGGTACACATTGTAGACCATGTCATTCTACACAAAAAAGATTAAGACAGTTTTTACCGTACAATTGATAGATTTGGAGAAAAATGGTCGAAAACATTGTAGTGCAGTACATCTTTAAAACAAATTTAATAAATTTATGTTTTTGAGTGGGGAAATTTTTTGTTTTTCGTTATGTTTGGAAGTTTTAAGTGTGGAAGTGGAAGCCAAATGAATGACGCCATCATAAAAATAATAATTTATTTTATTTTGTTCAAAAACTGCCAAAACCTTTATTTTTTCGAGTAATATAGAAAAACCTGAATTTACCCCCTTTTCCCCCTCTAACATTTTTTGCTCCGCTCCAAAGGGTACTTTTTAGAAAATGCTTAGGACGTAAAATTGAAGCTTTCCACTAGAATTCAGTTTTGTCGGAATTTCTTCAAATTGAAATCAGATTATGATTATTTTTTACGACCTTTAAAGCATCTGGCTATAAAAACCGCCGAAGAAAGGTGGCTGGCAGAAGTGTTTCAACATTTCTAATAATGTTCAGTGAAACATACGTACAAATCAGCTATCAGAATATAAGTGAAGTAAGCAACATTTTTACATGCATTTCGGCCCAAGCTAGCAGGTATGCATACCTTAACTGTACGTACTAACAATACTCTATTATATACATTTTATCCATCAGAAAATAAAGGTCTGGGGGCCCTGGGATCTTGCTCTATACATATGTATGTATATTAGGTCAATTCATCCTTTGTCGCTTTTGAAAAATATTATTTGATTTTGTTCAATCCTTAAAACAATTTCTTTATGTTTCCGGTAGACTTTCCGCTGCTTCTTCCTCAAGTTCAAATATTTTGTTTGACCATTTGTTTCATTCTTTGTGATGTTCCTTTTGGGGGATATTTTCCCTCTGTTTTGAATATTCGACTTTAAAATAACAAACCATAGAAAAAACTTTCTAACAAAATTGATAAGGATAGCTGTCCAAAGTTACCAACAATAATTACGAAAATGTCATCTACTGCAACTTAATTAGTTTCATCAAAAATAATTTCTTTTAACGAAATAACGCTACGTACCTACCCTGCATATATATTTTCTGCAACCATGGCACCGCTGCTACTTGTAGAGCAGTATAATGAAATAGAAATTATAACCACGTGCTCCGATCCATTAATTAGTTTCCTTCAAGTTTTGGTCTTGCACAACTCTCAAAAACAGTATTTTAGCAGAATTGGAATTTTAATTACATTCGAAAGTTACCCTTATCGGCCAATCATCGATGCTTTCCGGTCAATTTGCTTAACAATTTAAATCAATTACAGCTATTAAAATCAGCGGGGATTCTTGCTTAGGGCATTTTGGTATGAATAACTAATACAAAATATCACTGAAACAAGGAATGTATATTTGAAAAAGGCTAATTTAGCATTTTTTTTATTTCCATGTAGCTTGGTACGTCATACGCGATTGTAAACGTTATTTCGTCTGGACCATGTACAAAATAGGTACCTTACTTTACTTTACATATACATTTGCCAAGGAAATAGACTTCCAAAAATCAAAAGTAAATAGTGGTGATTTTTTTCCTTACAGATAAATCTATATATGTCAGCTTTAGCTTTTATTAAGAGGGTTAGATCTCCTTTAAGATGTTGGAAGTAAATATTTATTTAAAATTCTTATAGTGTAGGTTGATAGGTTATGTGGTATCGTCCCACATCCGGATCGGCGTGCTTCACAAAAATGGCGAGACTGCTTCCGATTTCCGCATATTCAATTCTAACTAGAGATGGATGATATTATCTTACACATATATGTACAGTCAGTCACAAAATAAGAATGTTATTTTTAAAAAATAAATACATAAAAATGAAAAAATATAATTTTTTTAATTTTATTTATTCTTATTATATTTATATAAAGAACAATCCAATCGGTTCGATTGAATTAATGAATTTGTTTAAAGATCTTAGGACATGTTTGGAGAGTGCATATAAGAAATCTGTTTGCTGTCCGATGTCATGACCAAAAATATCACTCACATTGCTTTATTAGTATTACCAGATGGATTAGGAAAATGTTAGTCAGTAGAATAAGCACCACAAGAGGATGTCCTCAGGGAGGGGTATTATCACCCTTGCTGTGGAGTCTTGTAGTGGACGAACTGCTAGAAAATCTGAACTCCCAAGGTATACACTGTATTGGCTTTGCCGATGGGGAAGTTTGAAGAAACTTTATGTGATATAATCCAACGAGGATTAACAATCACAAGGAAATGGTGTGTTTCTGTAGGACTAAATATCAACCCTACCAAAACCACGATTATACCATTTACCAAGAGAAGAATTCTGCCACACATGAAACCTATCCGGGTAGCTGGCGAAGTAATAGAAACTAGGAGGGAGGTAAAATACCTATGTATCACACTAGATAGTAAACTCCTCTGGAACAAACATGTAGAATCAACCGTCGGGAAAGCCACAACGGCCCTAATGATATGCAAGAGACTTGCAGGCAAATCTTGGGGTTGCTAGCCGAGAATCCTTAGATGAATGTACACCATGATGGTAAGACCCATCATTACTTATGGTGCGTTCGCATGGCACAAACGAACCGAAATATTAACAACTAGGAGATCCCTAGAGAAAGTACAAAGGCTCGCATGCTTAGTCATAACTGGAGCAATGAGAACCTGCCCTACATCAGTCATGGAGGTTATACTCCATCTGTCTCCTCTACATGAGGTTATTGGAAGTGCAGCAAAGGTAGCCATTATGAAAGAGGGAACTGGGACTGGCAAATGTATAGGTCTCAGAGAATGAGACAACATTCAGAAGTCTTCAGTAACAGACCTTATTGATATTCCAAGAGATGGTACGATTAAAAAATATAACTTCGAGAAAAACTTTCAAACGAAGTTAAGTAGCAAGAAAGAGTTGGTAGCGGAAACTGTTAACTACACTCTGAAAGCAAACACCATCAAGTGGTACACTGATGGATCGAGAACATCGGAAGGGACTGGTGCAGGAATATTTGGGTCCAGAACCAAATTTTCCATACCTATGGGACAGTCTACTATCATTTTCCAAGCTGAAGTACAAGCTATAGGAAAATGTGCAGATCGTAACCTCGAAAGAAATTACAATAAACAAAATATTGCCATCATATCAGACAGCCAAGCCGCACTCAAAGCTTTGAGCTCCTACTCTATCAGTTCTAAACTGGTATGGGAATGTGTAGGCAGGTTAAATGAACTCGGCAAAAATAATAATGTCACACTTCATTGGGTACCTGGCCACGTAAGTGTCCAGGGCAATGAGAAGGCAGACTCCTTAGCAAAAATAGGTGCGTCGACTCCCTTAGTGGGGCCTGAACCATACTGCGGAATACGAGAAAATGTGATTAGAAATAAAATCAAAAAAGGAGAGGAGGCCATAAGATCCAACAATTGGATAAAACTCCCCAAATTGAGACAGTCCAAACCACTACTTGGGAATTATATCCAACAACGTTTCACAGACTGTATAACCTTAAACAGGAACAACCTCAGAATAATAACGGGTCTCCTTACAGGACACTGTAAATTAAAAAGACATCTAAATATTCTTGGCTTAGTAAGTAGTGCCACATGGTGGTTCTGTGATATAAAAAAGGAAACGCCGGACCATATTCTGGGCAAAAGTGCATCAGCACTTGTTCATCAAAGGAAAACACACCTTGGACGATACCAGGTTAAAGAGAGTGACTTACCATCTCTAAAAATACTTCAAATACTCAAATTCATGAGGGAAATAAATTTGGAGGAAGAGCTGTAAAATGAGCTATCCTCACCCAGCTCTTGACGGGGGCACAATAGATCTCAAGGTCGCACTGCAAAAACCACATAGTTATATGCATTCATTCATTCATTTATTAGTATAAATAATGTGTTTTGTATGCACACACTTCATTTTGGTTTCTCTTTATTGCCGCGTGTATGCAACTACAGCATTTGATTCTTATTAAATGGATTTTAATATTTTGTTTTGTCGAACTCTCTTGAATATTCTATGGATTTCCTCTGATTTTTATGGACGTTTCTCGAACTGTCAAGTCTGTCTGTTCTATGGATTTTTTTGACTATTTTGTGAAATTCATTGTGATAAAAGACGTTTTGCGTACATTTTGCACAGAGAAGTATATAATAGATGAAGCTGTGCTGGGATCAATGCCACAATACATTGACTTAGGCTGTGCGCGATTTGACAGGTATGTCCTTTTCACATTGTCATTTTCTATTCAGCAAATGTGCTATTTTTCTTGCTGCACATTCCGCTTTGAAGCTGGCAATGGATCTTCCCACGGTCGACAAGCCAATAACATACGCTCTTAAAACTGCGTTCAAATTTACCATGAAATTGTATGTTTTTTTTTAAAATAATTTTGCACGCGCATTATGAATACCCTTTATACGTTTTTAACACAGTCCGGCATCCGGTGAAAGAAGAGAAAGAAGGATAGAAATATGTGTGGCGCGATGTATTGGTGGTTGTTGTCTCAGATTTTATCTCCAGGGATGGCAGCTGAACTAATGCGGAGAAAATTACCGTGTTTATTTATTTATCTCTCTTATAATTCGCATTATTTATTTTATTTCGGTGTCATATTTATGAGTAGTTTACTCAATCACATGTTGTAAGTGTTATGCCTGAACAGCATGTAATGAGTAAACCAGCAACTCATTTTATGGCAATTTTTAGAATTGGTTTTTAATGGAATATAAGAAGACATAGACAACTGCAGGAATCGAACCTGCGACCACGAGGTTGACAAGCGAGCACAGAACTATCGCGAACGACCACCCCCATGTAATTTTTAGTGTAAAAGTAGGCAAGTTGCGTATTTATACACAAGACAATAGGTAAACAAAATTGAACACATTATGTTAGATATTACAAACATATTGCAAATTTTCATCCTCTGTGTATCTTTCAATAACCATTGTTCAGTATTAAACTAAGAATGCTTAGCATTATACACCCACAATGTTTATAATTAAACAAATATTGTTTAAATTCGAACACCTTATGAAAACTACTCATAAAGTATTTGTACCTACTTATACAATCAATGCTTATTTTTATTTTGAAATTGAGAGTGAGAGCGTTCAATGAGGCAAAGCTTTTTCGATTCCATTCGGATTCTCTGAACACAATTTTTCGGGGTTCGGAGCGTAACAATCCATTCGGAGATTTTTCACGAATCTGTGATAGGGCTGATTAACTACCATTTGATGTAAGTTACACAAATTTTATGTACATTTGCAATTTCATTGTGACGATAACTTTGCAAGTTCGTCATCTGACCGTTGACGTTGGCGAAAACAGAATGTAAGATCGTTTCCTCTCCAATAAGACAAAAAATAAAGGAGAGGAAGAAAAAAAAGTTGTGCGCATGCGTTTAACAATTTAAAAATACTGAAATTATGGAAAGCAACAAGTTTCCTCGCTTTCTGATAGTAAGATTACACGATTTATTTTTAGAGTGTTCACAATGACTACGAATTCGGCAACATAATTATAAGGTAGATTAATTAATCAAGTGCGGGGCAATTTTTAGAGTACTTCGGTAGTAATTAAGTAATGGTACGAATGCAGTTCTCCGGCGATTTGAATTTTGATAATGAAATTCAAGCTAACGACGACGTTCTTATTCTCATTCTTCGCTGCTAGTATTGCCCGTTCACAAGACACAAATCCAATTGAAATTTTTATAATTTCTTACAATGCCGGGAAAACTTTACTTTGTTGATGAGTTTCTCCTTCAACCTTGTTAAGTCCCCTTTCACGCAGGGAGACCAGGTGCTGGAGATTTTTTGACGTTTTCCTTTAATTGCCTTGTAGCTTTCACACGAAGAAACTGGCACCAAGAAACTGATGAGGAAACTGGGGAGACTATGTTGGGCTTATTGGAATGCAAAGCAAAACGTCAAAAAAATTGCTTCAAATCGTTGACCGGGGAGATTTTTTTCATTCCCCTTACTTCTTGCACTTCTCGCTATCAAATTCCCAGCTGCCGGCAACTCAGTTTCCTTCTGTGAAAGCAGTTTAGCTTGTAAAAATGTTGAGGGAATGATATCAATCCAGTCGAGAAATCAACATCAACAGCTATTGCCAGGCGCCAGCACTTTTAAATCCGAACTGAGTTCACGTACTAGGCATTTTTCTTCTATTATGCAGGCGCAACCTTTTAGATATTATAGACTTCTTTTCATATGATGGTTTTCCTGGTTTCAGAACCATTAAAACTTCCGCAACATTCAATTGACTCGGAACGCACTCTAGCCAGTGGCATACATTTACTATGTTTTAAGGGTTGATAAATGTGCATTTTTGGCATGCACGATGCACCGACGACGATGTTGTGTGGGAGCCAGTATTGTCTCGATCGTCGAACGACTTCGACGCTTCGACCGAACAAGATATCTTTGGCAGCAGGGGTATATTCATATTTTTTGTTGCATAAACTCTCTTGTGTGTCACAAAAATAAAGTAAAGAGTACACATGAGTACTTTATTTTGACATAAGCACAATATAACGATAAAGGGTATAAAATGTCTATTGTATAAGCATCTGCATAGCGACTACATAAATCATTATATGCACTGCATAACTATATGCACACGTTGTTCTAATAAATTCTAATAAACAAGACCATCGATTTTTAACTATATATCGATTTTGGAATTTGATACACCGCCCCAGCTATATGTGGCGTGTGTTCCAGAGTTGGAAAATAATCTTCACTCTTCATTTACGCTTCGGGGGAGAAAACAAAAAATTTATCATCCAGCTTTAAATTGAATAAAATACAACCATCACGAATAGAATTCAATGGCGCAAAATTTTAGTCGATTTAGTAATATATTAAATCATTTTTAGTACGATACTAGGCTAAAAAGAAGATTTTGCTAATTTTATACCAGTTTAGTATCGCACTTTTTTCTTAACATTTGACTAAAGTTAAAATCACAAAATGGCTACTTTATTTTTTCAGTATTGTATTAAATATATAAAATAAATGCCACTTTGACATTTGCAAACGTCAAAAAGTTATGTTCGATTACTTTTTTCCACTATTTTAAGCGTGTTTAGTTGTAGTTTATTAAGAAAATAGATTTAGTATGGTGCTAGTTAAAAAGTGTTTAAAATTAGAAAAATATTAGTAAAGTGCTTTAGTATTAGCAAACTATTAAGTAGTATCATGTCCTTAACATCAGGCTGTTTACAATTTTGCGCCAATGAAATTAATACTTGATTTTATTCCATTTTTGCCTAATATTAGACGGGACGAAATCCGTCGGGTCAACTATTAGTAACCATATTTAAATATGTAAGACATAGTGGACAAATATTTTGCTATTTATCTAGCACCAGTAAACCAAAATAACGTGATTTTATACATACGTACAATGTACATACATACAAACACAACACAAATACCTTCGTAATTCTGATTTAGAAAATAGTGTGCAAACTTAAGATCCACATTAATTCCCTCTGCTCCTGACTTATGTATACAAATCAAAATGTCTAATCATCTTCTTTTTTACAAACTGCCATGCCATAGAATGATGCGTTATAGCAAAAGCAATTTATGAAAGGATATTACATCGCCTCGAGCTAAGGATATGAATGTAAATAGAAATGGTAACATTTGCGCCCACAAACTTTTAATCCACGAAGAAAAAAAGGAATAATATATACATAACACACTATGGGAATGCGAACACTTGTGTCAATTTCTAGCAATTAAAACTCTCATCAAAATAGATACGTACATATATAGACACAAATTAATTATAATTTCATTTCAACGTATTATTTTTAGTTTATGATGAAGTTGGTAATGATATGCATATATAGCAAATAAAATAGCTGTGAAGGAAAATTAATTTAGTTTTACTTCAGTAAAACGTAGTAGTCGTGTTCTGTTTGGAAGTTGCTAGGCAGCGAAACAAAATTTACGAATAAAACGCTTAACATTTTATATTCGCATTCGTTTTATATCTCTCTCTTACTTTAATACTTTAATTTTTATATGCACTAAATTACTGACCTATTTATCGGCAAATATATGCTTACAAAAGTAATTAACAAAAAGTTAACCTTCTTCTGCATTTATAAATTTATTCATTCATCTAATGACGTGTTTTGCGAGGAATTGGATAATCTTCTATCAAGTGAGTCATCAAATGATATTGTTCTATTAGGTGACATTAACATAGACATTTTACAAAATTCTGCTAATTTAGATAATTATTTATTTTTAATGTCATCTCATGGCTTAGAATCATGTGTGAATAGACCGACTCGTATTACTGATTCTTCAAAAACGTGCCTTGATCATATAATGATTCGTTTTTCTAGCTCCCATAAATTTCTATTCAGCAGCTCTATTCTTGACTTGCAAATAACTGACCATTGCATGACTTGTTTGAACTTGGAATCTGCTTCAGTTTCGTGCTCAAATAACACGCCTTCTTGCTCTTCTTTTATTCAAACAGATTTTGTGTCACTTAACAATTTACTTCGTTTTGAATGCTGGTATAGTGTAATTAGTGAAAGTGACCCTTCTAGATCGTATTTCATGTTCATTAAAACTCTTAATAACTATGTAAATCAATGTTCAACAAATGTTACAAAAAGGAATACTAAATTTAAAAAACTGAAACCATGGATAAGTTTTGAGTTACTAAACAAAATAAGAGAAAAGAACAAACTTTACAAGAAGAAAATTAAACATCCATTAAATTCGAATATTCTAAATTCATATAAAGAACTTTGTAAGGAAATTGCAAAAGATGTTTTGTTGTGCAAAAACAATTTTTATTTAAACAAGTTTTGTGAGATAAAAGGTGATTCGAAAAAAGAATGGAAACTGGTTAACGATATACTTAATAAATCAAGTCAAACTGAACAAATAAAAAACTTAAAATTCAATGGCACAATTATAGATAATCCAAAGGATCTGGCTAATTTATTCAATGACTATTTTGCATCTATTGGCACAAAAGTTGTGTCTGAAAGTTGTGCTGCCTCCACAAATTGCGAATGCCAAGCTTCTGTTATGCCTTCCTCCTTAAGCTTCTTTTTCGAGCCCATTACATCTTTTGAATTGTATAAATTGATAACCTCCCTCAAAAATTCAAATTCTAAAACTTCAAACTGTTTCTCTAATAATTTTGTAAAAAAAATAGCTTTTAACATTTGCGATGTTTTATGTCATATTTTTAATAAAAGTATTCTTCAAGGTGTCTTCCCAGATGACTTAAAACAAGCTGAAGTGATACCTTTATTTAAGAAAGGGGAAAAAACATCTTTGAACAATTATAGACCAATTTCTTTACTTTCTGTATTCTCTAAATTATTTGAAAAGGCTGTTAAGAAACGAATGATCGTTTATTTAGAAAAAAACAATTTTTTTAGCGAAGCTCAATTTGGTTTTCGTAGTGGTCTTTCTACTGAAGGAGCTTTATTAAACTTCTGTTCTAATATTTATGATGGTTTCAATAAAAAAAATCTTAATGCAGCCCTCTTTATAGATATAACTAAAGCTTTTGATACCGCTAATCATAAAATACTTTTGGACAAGCTTTTAAATTGCGGTCTTAGAGGTGTTATACATAATTGGTTCAGTTCGTATTTATCTGGTAGAGGACAAAGTTCCAAAAGAAGTTTAACTTTAGGAGTACCTCAGGGTTCTGTCCTAGGCCCGATACTTTTCTTAATTTTTATCAACTCGCTCTTTTTACAAAACTATCGTAGCAAGGTAATTGCGTTTGCAGATGATATGGCTTGTTCTTATCAAAGTGCTTCTCCCCTTAATCTTTCTGCTGACATAAATCATGACCTGGAAGTTCTGAGCCATTGGTTCCAAATGCATAAAATGGCTATTAGTGTTAAAACCAAAGTAATGTTTTTTAATGTGGCTGGTAAGGAAGTTGATTTCGGGAAATTTTTCTTTCATTGTGCAAACTGCAAAAAATATAAACACAGCAAGTTTATTTGAAACTCTGCGATAAACGCACAAACATATAATAAGTCAGGTACGTGCTCCGAAAACTGTTTTGAAATTGAAATTGTTAAGTCCTTTAGATATCTAGGGGTTTTGGTTGACTGGAAGATGAGTTGGTCTGCTCATACCAATGCACTCAAAAAATACCTTATGGCTGCCACAAGGCAATTATACTTTTTAAAATCGGTTTGCTCACAGGTTCTTTTGAAATGCATTTATTATGGCTTGGTGCACTCTAAGCTTGAATATGGCATAGTATCTTGGGGTGGTACTCATAATAACAAAATTAATCCGCTTCTAGTTTTTCAAAAACACGTCATTCGTCTAATTTGTAATAAATCCCGTAGAAGTAATAGCCTGGTTCTTTTCAAAATGCTGAAAATACTACCCGTTAAGCACTTATATTTTTACAAAGTTTTAAAGATATTTTTCGCTAGATCTGGATATCTATTAAACAGATTTTCCTTCAACTATAATCTGAGAATAAACAATCACAATCTTGTTTCAATACCAAATCATAACCTTCAAATTTTCTTCAATTTTTTCACATCGCTTGCTCCAAGACTCTTTAATAGTCTTCCTTCTAACTTAAGAGATATAAGAATTGAATCCATTTTTAACAAAAGGGTGAAACTGTGGCTTTTTGACCTTAATTACCAAAATGTAAATGAGCTTTTGTCTGTAATTGTATAATTGTTTATTGTATTTTTTTTTTAACTCTACAAAAAAAAAAAAAAAAAAATAAAAAAAAAAAAAAAAAAAAAAAAAAAATAATTAAAGATTAATTTCTACCTAGTCGTGACCCCACATCACTATTTATTACTCATTGTTATTTATTTTTTATTGTTCAATTGATTTTGCTTTCCCGGCTGCTTTCAACTCTAGTTCCATGTGTTCTATCGATAGCAGCTCTTTATTTAATTACATATTTGTTATTTTATTATTTTGATTGTATTTTGATTGTATTGTATAGCTTTAAGATTTTGTATTTGATAAAGAATAAATAAATACTACTACTACTAATAGAGCACGACTAAAGGGTTGTAATGTTCCCCTACTCCCTAAAACTGCGAAGATCTACAATTTTCTGCGCAAAACTGTCAAATCCTGTTCCCGTACAGCAAATTTCTGTCGTTTCTCACAATGAGAGAGTAAAATATTTCAACAGGCTGCGAATATTATGGCATTTTCGATTGGTAATCTGTTCCACGTTTCCCCAATAGAACACCCGGCACAATTTGATTTATCCTGAATTGTATGTATCACATAGGCTAAAAAGAATTAGCACAGCACTTGTTTTTAATTAAGATACCTACAAAATTTTTTATATCATTGCAAAAGTTAAAAATAATGAATTAATATTTGTGACAGCAAATTGGTTAGGTACTTTATAAGACTTTTCACAGACTTTATTAAACATTTTCAAAGGAACGCTTTTGTGAAACTTTGTCGCTCTTAGACAGAATTTCATTCCCACTCTTGATAAAATGACAAAGTACAAGAAAACAGCCAGCGGTCAGAGCTTAATACTGTCATATAGATTAGATAGATATAGTAGATATTCTGCACTTTTTTCAAATTTTCAAATCCACTGCATCACTGCGCTTTTCCTACAGTAGGCGTTTTTCTTTTTTGCGTTCAGAGTAGAGCATTGAACAGAGTTCGAACACATAGAATATGCTCTGAAGTTGTTCGAAACAAAGAGAGTTCTGAACACTGATATGTTTCTTAAACAAACTAGAACCACACAAATCAGAATACATTTTCATTTTAACCATAAAAAGCAATAAAGCATGTAGTACCGACGTTTTATTGTAAGATAGTAAACAACTGGTCTTTAGGAAATGTTTAATCGAACAGACCTAATGATATTATTTAGGTTATGACTTCATTAAAAAGTGTGTATTTAGGCGGAACGCACGGCATTCATGAATAGGACAGAAACAAAGGATATTACATTAGGCCTGTTTTTTTCTAAGCCCAGGGGAAATTTGACGAAAAAACGATGAGTACGATTAACAATTAACCCAGGGGTGCTTACCTTAAACCCAGACAATTCTCGGGGCTTAGCTTTTGGAGAGGATAAACACTGTACTACCAAATGTTATCGATAAAATGCTTTGAAACTTCAAAACTGACATTTTTACTTGTCAGATAATTATCAATTTCGTTTGGTTTGGTTGAGCAGTGCTTGAAATTAGTTGCAACATTGGTTCTTTATATAGAAACGTTTTTGAATCTAAATTACCATTAATCAAAAACCTTTTATTCAATAAGTAAGAGGATTGAATGACGATTCCAAAAAGGTATACAAGACCTACTAGGCCAATCAGTTTCGAAAGTAAGAGGGAAAATGTTCATGGATTTTGCCGATTTTGAGAAAACAGGTCATGTTGCTCCGTTAGGAGCACTTTTCGAAACTGGTGAACCTAAAGAGGTGTTTTATACCTTTCTTGAATCATAATTCAATCCTCTCACTTATTGGATAAAATGATTAAAAAAATCTAGTTTGAAATTAGTTCTTACATTGGTTCTTTATATAGAAACGCCTTTCGGAAGTAATTTTTGTAACTATACTACCTTTAAATATACATTTGTAGGTAGGTACCTATGTAATCCTTGAATCAACCATTCGACAATATTTATTATATTAGGAATGAATGTCATCTTAGCTACATCGGCTCTAAACCTCCATAGGATAAATAGACTACCTTCCTACTAAACATTTAGCTACATCGTGCATTTTATTTAGTTTAGGAATATTTATTAAAGATAATGTCAAAAAACTAAAAAATACGAAGTTAGAAAAATCCTTTGAGTTGTTTTCGAAATTTTGAGTTTTCAAAAAAACAAGTTTTTTTTTAATTTCAAACAATTGAAAATTTCAACCCAATTCTGACTTGGTGACAAATTGTCCGTTCTCCATTTTTCACTTTGTTTCAAAAACTGAATTAATCAAACCAGTGCTGTATTCGTTTCGTGTTTAAGTCATTTAGTCCTGAAGAAAGTACTTTACTCTATAGGAAAAATGTTTCAAAGAAATAAGAGGACAATTAAGTAAAAAGGGGTCAACTTGTTGCCCTCTTTAAGAAAACCAAAAAAAAGGACACGATACCGAAAAAATGACTGATTTGACTTCGATCGTTTTAAGCTTTCGCGGAGTCAGATTCATTGAAAGATGATGAAAAAAAGTTAAACTGGATGTTTCACTACGCGGCACTTAGAGTTCAAACAGCTTATGTTCCACTATCGGATAAGGAAAGCGATACAACTGAAATTCAAAAAGGACCACTGGCATCGGGATACGCCAAGTTTCAAACTAGTGAATATGATGAAGCTGTCCTAAAACTGTGTAGCTTCTTTGAACCTAAACAAACCGTTTCATTCGAACGGCATGTTTTCACAAAATGACTTCAGCTAGAAATGAACGCATCGAAATGTTTTTGATGCGATTGAGGGAGCAAGCTGACCGTTGTAATTTTGAAAGTCAATTATATGATAGTATCAGGCACCAATGAATAAATGTAATGAATCAACTTTATTTGACCATTATTTTTCCAACGAAATAATTAGTAGTAGTACATACCCATGTACTACTCAGTTTCAGATGGCGCCCACATTTTATATTTTAGAAAAAATGAATAAAATTATTAATTTTAAAATCAAAAGACCTTCTCGACTTTCGTCTATAAGATATACAAACCCAAATTTGTATAGTTTCAATCAATCCTGAAAGCCTCAAACAAAAGGCATGATTTCAAAGGAATCATTATACATACTTTGCTTTGAGAATCTCGTTAGGAAATATAAAAAAAAAAGAAATTTAAAATCAAAAGTTTCGCATGAAAGTCATAAAAGGTCGAAATTATATGGATTGGTCTTTTTGGCCACCTAATAAAGCTTGTAGGTATTATGTTTGCCTTTCTAAAATAACCATCACCTTTCAACCCATTTTATTTACTTATTTATAAAACATTGGCTTTACATTTTATTTAAAAAAAATAAAATGAGTAGAAAAAATGCTTCGTTTTATGGGCAATATAACGATTGAAGAACTCGAAACGATCCCCTTTATCAACCAGAAATGCCAAGGCCTCGCAAAATTAAGTGTATGCGTTTTTAAGAGGCTCTTGAGAATATATTCGCAACCCATTTTCTGCATATAAATTGCTAATTATTCGCATCTACCGTTATTCTTTTCCTAAACAAATTTTTATGTAGTGTTGAGACTTAGCCGCTCAGGTCGATTTTACAATCCCAAATCCCAAATTTGGTTTGCCTTCGGGTATAATTGAAAACAAGAGAATATTTATGTGCCCTAAAGTAGAGATACAGGTTTAATGAAAACATGAAAAAGGAGAACCACTTGTAGTTCAATCAATCAGGGACTACTTTAGTGACAGTAAATATGTAGCTATCTATTTTTTATGAGAGTTTTTGATATACGTACCTACTTGAAAGATAAATTTTCGACTGGACAAAGTTTTCGGGAAAAATAATTTAAACTGAGATTACAAAATAAAATATGTATCAATAAACCCCTTTTCCGTAATTAATCTTTTTATGGGAATAATCTCGCATTAATCCACTGGCAATAAAATCTCTCAGAATATTCATCTGACATGAAATGTCGAATAGAGTTGCGTTGTTTCTTGTTATTTTGGGATGTCAGAGAACTTTTTCAATTCAATTCAATTTCTATTGAGACTTTTCTTTTGTTTGACACTTGGTTTTATACTTATAAAATATTACTACTGGTTTTGAATTGGCCTAGCTTAGACTGCTTTCACACTTTCACACAAGGAATCTATGAGTTTCCGGCAACTATGTGTTTGAATGCGAGAAGGGTAAGACGTAAGAGGAATGAAAAAAATCTTCCCGGCCAGCGATTTGAAGATATTTTTTTTTGACGTTTTGCTTTGACATTTTCGTAGGTTCATCAATTCTCTTCTGGTTTGTTTTTCCGTGACCTTTTAATATATATTATTTTATAGTACATAAGCCATTATTAACATAAATAGTCGAGAAATAAAAAAAAATATGTTTGTTTTGTTGTTAAGATCTCAAAATGACTTTTTTAATTTATCGCCTTCCATTGGAAAATCTCAGTCAAACAAATTAAAAATTTAAGGTATCGCCCCAACTTACAGAAGCCCATTTTTTCAGAGGCGTTAAGTGAGGAAAAGTTATCGCCTGAGTTGCAGAACATGGGCACAGTCTTCCTTATTTTTTATTTATTTTTCTAAAAATAAGCTGCGGTTAATTTATAACTCAAAATTATGTTCAATTTTCAAAGCGCTAAGCAAATTGTTTGTTTACAAAAAGCGAATGTCAAATCAAAAGCAAAAAAAAAACGAGCAACTCTGTTGCCTCTTCAGTTTCTTCGTGTGAAAGCTACAAGGCAATTAAAGGAAAACATCAACAAAATCTCCAGCAACTGGTTTCCCTGTATGAAAGGGGACTTTTCATTTCCTTGTAAATTATAGACATATGTAGTATTCTTAGACGGTATTGTTAATATAGGTTATAAATTCATGTTTTAAGCGTTGCTCAAAGACGCTTTCGGGAATCATTGAGCTCTTCGATTTTGTTTTGATTTCGATGCCTGATATCGATGACATTTTATCCCATTATTTTTTGTCTCTCATGCCAATTTACTTTACACACAATAATAGGTGTTGGTATCATTTTTGTAGTAAGAAGTGTAACAAATGGCAAACTTCAAAAGTGGGGGAAATTAAGTAAATCTTGCAACAAATTAAACAACCGCAAATTGGCCACATTTGTGTATAAAACGTCATTGATCCCAAAAAAAAATGTAGCGATGGGCATAATTGAATGAACACTCCAGACATCCCAAAAATAAAACAAAAAAATAATAAAAAAAAGAGATTATTTGTGTTTTCATTACTGCGTCTTTTTTTTTATTCCCGCTTTTCTCTAGTTTTCAATACAAATATTCCATTCTGGTTCACAAATAATGAACTTTTCTCATATCTTTCGAATGTGCCCATCACTAACACCAGGAAATGGCAAAACAATCTTGCCGTCTTGTTGCTTTGACAGTTTTTGTATCAGCTACCCACAAAAATTCTTGTACATAGTAAGAATTTGCAACTTTTTCAACGTAGGGGTAGTTTTACACCTCTACTTTGACAGTCTTTTTAGTAATATTTTAGAGTTAACAAATTTTGTGAAATTTTCTACAAATTGTTACGAATTCGTACAAATTCACAAGATAACAAACAGACCTAATAATTAAACAAAACTGCAATGTATTACCTACGTCATAAGGCGGTGTCGAATATCGTCATCGTTAATATTGCCTAGTTCCATTTACTTCGAACAATTAAATCACCCTCAGTTTCACAGTGGGAGCTTGCACTTAAGATAAGCTGAACCTTAAACTGAGTTTAAATTTTTGGTTTAAGTCGTCCGGCTTCACAGTGAAATCTGATCTTCAGATCAGTTGAACTTCATTTAACTAGATTTTATGGAAATAGTTGACAGCATTGTTCTTGCCTTGTCTTCCCTTTCACTCTCTGACACAAAAAAAAACGCGAAACAACAACAAATGCTTTGTGCTATTTAAGGGGTTCTCCAATAAGAGGTGTTATTTTGAATAGCCCGCTATTTCGGTAGCTGTCACTTTTGAAGCTGTCATTTTTTGACATTTGACAAGTAGAAACTACGCTATTAATAAAAATGGAACGATACACGCTTCAACAACGCATTTCTTTTTTTTGAATATCAAAATAACACCTCTTATTGGAAAACCCTGTACAAGCGAGGGAAGATTTATTTTGTTTGAAAGTACCGTTATTATTCTGATTTTGGTCAGCCATATCGAAACGAGAATAATAAATAAATTAATATTCAAATAATATTTATTAAATGATACAAAAAGTGATGTAAAGCAATAGTATGTAATCATACAAAAAATGAATATAATATTCAAAATCACTTTCACAACTCTACAACATTTAATACAAAATTTTATTTGTTAATAATATTTTCTGAAAAAAAAAACAATACATACCCTGAACTGAAGCTTAAACTGCAGAATAATTTCGGTTAACTTAAACTACAAATTGAACTCAGTTAAAGGTTCAAACGACACTGTGAAACCGAAAAAATTGTTTATCTGAAGTTTAAACCAAAAGTGGAGTTTAAGCTTGCACTGTGAAACTGGGGGTTAGGAAATTACTTGTTTCATTTGGTTGCTCTACGGGGGAAATATTCAATAATTTTATTTTGTTAAAAGAAGCAAATTCATTTACATAGCGGAAATTATTTTTTTCTTTTTTCCAGACAACTTCACTGTCCTCAATAATATTAAATCATTATTATTTAATATTATTTGTATTTGGCGTTTTCCTTACTTATTGCCATTCTCTCCAACTTCGTTTTTACAGTTAACATAAATCAGTAGTCTCACGTGTTCTACTGATAATTCAGAAGAACTCTCCGAACTCCGATCCGGGATCGCATTGCAATCGAACAAGTTAACACTAGATTCTCGATTCTGAAGTTAAATTTGAGCATATGTGTTAGGCAGGAAATTTCAAACGCATATCTATTTGTGATTATTTTATTTTGTTATCATGGCCTGACACAACATTGAATTCGAACTTCTGGATATGATTCTGACCATAAGTCCAGAATCCAATTTCTCCTCTTTCCAGGAGGATTGATACCAATCGAACATTCGGAAACCTTCCGGACAACCAATCGAAAACGACATAAAACAACGGGAATACAAATAAAATTAATGCATATGTATAATGTATACATAACCTACTTATTTAAAAAATAATTCTCAGTTTTCAACACGATAACCTCCTTTTACTAAATGCTTTTAAGAAACTTGCCAACAAAATAATTTCTACGCAATTAAAATTGCATTTAGACCTTGCACTATGCACTTGCTATTGTGATATGTGGTAGGTACTCGTAGGTAAGGTAAATATTATACAGATATGTATGCAGGTATAGCAATGTCGCATTGGAACCTCTACAGAGCCATTTACCTGGAATGTGAAAATGAATCACTCGCTTCGGGTGACGTAAAACTACTTGCACCACGTTAAAGGAAGGCACATCAGAGATCCTTGTCCCGCATAACAGGTACGCTGACCCCAAACCATCAAAAGCCCCAATACGATCCACAACAATTGGATTACCCTACGCGCCGAAATTTCAATTGGCTGTTGCTGTCTTCGGTTGTCTAAGCTTTTTCACAAAAGTTCGAGCTACAGAAACTTTTAAGGAGAAAAAATACCGTCATGCTCAATTGAATACGATCCACAGTGTTGCCAGTGTGTCAAACATACAATAGGGGACAAATCGATGCCCATTTGAAAGAACTTGGAGAAGATCACACTTTAACCTATTAATCTATAGGTGCACGCGTGTAACTCAAGGGCATATGGTTTTCTTATACGAAAGCTTTATAGAGTGTGCTCAAGGTCAGTAGTAGTAAGATTTAAAATTTTCTCTCAACAAATTTTTGTTCAGCAACCCTTTGTGCTTTCTTACGTTAGCTAACCGCAAATGCGGAAGGTATATAAGTACTGAACTCATATAGTGTACCTATGAGAACCCTGTCTTTTCCTTACGTAAGATACAAGATAGTATAAAGTGCTCTTATAGAATGTCGTTTATATTCTTTGTGGTAGTTGTTAAAGCCATCTTGTTTAACATTTATGTAGTGGATTTTTTGATGCGAGCACTACATAGTATTGATTTACTCCTAACGTTTTCACAACACCCAACAACGTTTTTATGGTACCTACCCTACATGCATATACTCGTTCGTACACATACCTACCTTTATTTAGCTTTTAAAATTGCTTTTTAGTTATAGGAGGAATGAAAACTTAAGAAAAGTAGGGTTGAATTGAATTAACTCAGCCTGAATGTTGCGGATGATTTCACAAAGAAAAACTGTTCTTCATTTTTCGACACCATGTTAAGGGAAATTTCTGCGGACACAATGTTTCGTTTTCCGTTGTTTTTGACAGATAAATTATTATGTGTGTAGAGTGGCAGATTATTATGATCGTATAACTATGATGATTAAGATTTGACGCTTAAATTGTGAAATTATAGTACCGCCTACTTCTTAAAATGAATGTATACTTAATTTTGCTTTAGAACAACGAAACCCAAAAATGACATTTTTGTGACATCTTAACCCCTTACAGTTGCTACTAAAGGACTATGCATATGGTACCGACCAACGAATTAACGAATTTTGACATTTCGTTCACAATAGCTTTTTTTATTCGTCATTTGTAAGTTGATAGTCTGATTTTTAGGTTAGTCGAGCACCAATAAATTATTCGTTTAAGTGTGGATGGTATGTGAAACGCGAATAGACTAATCGTAAAGCGCATTTCATATGAGCAATGAATTGCAAATGCGAATTGGTAATGGTCCCAAACTCTGAAGTTTCTTTCATATGAATATAATCTTTGGTCGCCGACCAGCCAGCTGACAAATGTTATTAACACATATGTAAATAAATAAAGATTCGAAATTGGTTTTCAGGAAAATGAGTTCAAAACAATTTTATTATTTAAAAAAAGTGGTTTTATGCAGTTTTTTTGTTGCTATAAAAGTTTAAAAAAGAGACAAAAGCTACATGTCCATCCAATTAACAGGAATCGCCACGAAGATGGAGAAGAACAACAACCAAATAGTGTGAAGTCTAAAATTTGAGGTAAAATTCGAGAGAGTTATTTATTCGCCGATTTGTGGAATGCGTCCTGTTATTGTGGATTGCGAATTTACATTTGACAGTTCGCAGAAGTCTGTTGTTGGTCGCGTACAAAATATTCAAATGTAGTTTTTCGATATTTAAACAAATTGTTTGTAGTGTTTTCTTTATTAATTTTGTAAATAAGATCATTTACTAACTTCTTTGAAAAGTTAAAATAAAAGTAAGTTGATATTTCCCCCTGAAATTGCCTTAAATATTTATTCGCAGTTCGCAGCTCATATAATAGGCGCTTTACAATCAGACTCAATTCGCGACGACCAATATTGTTTTCTAAAATTTATATTATTTTATTCATTAAGAAATAATTTTTTGGGTCTAATACTACGTTTCCACCGAACTTTAATCTCTTGTAGGTTTACTAATCTCAAAAAGTGTTTCCACCGCTCCAAAAGTAGAATAATTTTGACAGTACTATTCAAAATGCATAATCGTTTCATTTTCTCTTATGATGTAGAAGTGAGACATGCAGCTTTATCTGTGTCATGCGAAGAGAAAAATTCACTTTCCCGATGAATGTGTTCATTTCGATGTGGAAATAGGGTAGTTCGATTGAAAATTTAAATGAGATTTATTTTAAATCTTCATCTGAGAAGATTAATATTTGTATTGTAAATCCTTAATGTCGATTTCGTTTCAATAATTAGGATTCGCTACTAAAACCAATACTTTTTGGCTTTGAAAAGAACGATTACGGACCGAATCTCTTTTTGGGACTGTGTGTGTTGCTTGGCAGCTCTAAAAAAAACAAATCTTCAATTCGTTAAAACATCATTATTTCGTTTTAATTTCCCGATTCCGACGCGGGGGAGTTCCTAAACCCACTTGCACTTTTTTAATATTTGTTTTCAAGAAGTTTTTAACAATTTTTTTTAGTTTTTAATATATTAATTTACTTTTTCTGTACACTGCCACAAAATAAAAATTAATTCACAACACAACAATTGAGAAACGTCAAAACAAATATTGTAGTGTGTGTACGAATCTGTGCACAAATCCGTTTTGAATCCGTCTCCAAAAAGAGATTCAATACGGATCTGTTTTTGAAGTAAAAGTATTGGTTTTAATTTGAAACGAATTTGATTTTCAGAAAAAAATTGACGGCGGATCGACGGCAAGTCGATGTTTTTGTTGAAAAGAAATCGACATAAGATTTGTAGGAGATTTAGATAAATCTACTTATATCTCGGTTTAGTGGTCGGTGGATACGTAGTATAACATTAATACAGGGTGGCCCACGAATCGTGTTACAAACAGAAATTTAAATAACTTTTATTTTAATCGATGTATTTCATTTATTTTTTTTATTCGATTAAGAATCAAATTTTATTTTAAATAACTAATGGTTTTTAAAGATGATAGACCGCAAATGACCTCCACGCTCATCCACGCATATGCGGCACCTGATCAGAGAAAATTGTTAATTAATTGCGGCCTGAAGGGTTAAAATTGGGATCGCCTCAATTATTGTCTTAATGGACTGCTTCAATTCAGTCAAATTCCTGGGTTTCGTTTTGTACACTTCCTGCTTGACATAACCCCATTAAAAAAAGGTCTGGTGCAGTCAGGTCAGATGACCTTGAGAGCCAGCGGAAAGTGCAGTTTCTGGATATCACTTTGTTTGGGAATTTTCGTTGGCGCTCTGCCATAACTTCTGTGGCTACGTGTGCACTTGCTCCATCTTGTTGAAACCAAATCCTGCTGAACGGGATATGTCTTCGCCCTAGTTCTGGGTAAACCAAACTCCTTCAACATCTTTAAGTAACGGTCCCCATTGAAAGTTTTTGTTACACCGTTTTCTTCAAAGAAGTATGGCCCGACAATACACCTTGATGAAACTGCGCACCACACAGTGACTCGTTCTGGGTGCTGTTCTGTCTCATGGAGCATTTCTGGATTAGATTCACTCCATATACGCCAATTTTGCTTGTTAACATTGCCGTTTAAGTCAAAATGGGCCTCATCAGACATGAACAAACAATTTATCAATGTGTTGTCTTCTTCGACCAGCAATCATTTTTCGGCAAAATTCCAGGCGAACAGGCAAATCCTGAGGGTTTAACTTGCTTGTAATTTGGACTTTGTACGGAAACAAGTTTAAGGCATCATGAAGTATCCGTTGTAATGACCGTCTGCTAAATCCAATTTGGCCCGATAAGTTTCGAGTCGAAACACTTGGATTTGACTGTATTGCCGATGCCACAGCCACGATTATATCGATGATACGGTCTTCGTTCGATGCTTCCAGATTCGGCAAACATGTTCACCAGCCTCATAATGGTCCATCTACTCGGGGGAGTACCGCCAAACTCCAGCCTAAATTCCCTTTGGACGAAAATGACGAACTGCAAAGAATGGTATCGCTGCACTATCCAAATCCTTTTTTCAGTATCCCAAGCATTTATTTTGATAAATCTAAATGCCGATTACTCACACTGAAAAAAAATGATTACGTTTTATTTTTGTAGCACGATTCGTGGGCCACTCTGTATAAATTATATTTCTATAATTTTGTTTAGAATTTGTGAAGAATTTAGGTTTTCAAATTGTTTTAAATGGAATTTATTCGTTTATTAGTTGGTCGCTCCAATATGTGAATAGTCCTTAAAAGGTCATTTTTTGGTCAAACAACAATTTCAAAACAAAAACATCCTCCAGGTTGTTTATATTTAAGTTAAGGTCTCACAACGGCCTATTAGAAAAGGGATATTGACGAAAAAATTGCAGTTTGGGCTAAGGAATAACATTTTTATAGATTGTGCCATATATGTTTTAAGGACTATTCACATGAGACGACCAACGACCGACGAATAAACGAATAAATTCCATTTAAACCAATCTACCAATCTAAATTCTTCACAAATTCTAAACGAAATTGTGGAAATATAATTTATATTACCTTATGTTTAAGATAGACTTTTTAATGGCCAAAATAAGATAAATTTGAGAAAACAATATTGGTCGTCGCGAATTGCATCTGATTCCACATACCATCCACCCTTCAACGAGTAATTCTTTCGCTCGCGTCTAACCTCAAAATCAGATTTTCAACCTATATTCGTGACGAATATAATTAAATCCATGTGAACGAAATGTCAAAATGGACGAATATTCGTTAATTCGTTGGTCGCCCACATGTGTATTGTACTTTAGGTATCTGGACGGAAAAAACGTGAATGACTCAATAACAAAACTACACTTTTTACAGTAAACTGATTTCTAAGGGCCGTTTGCTAATACGAATCATAAATATTTTTGTTCAACTTAAAACGGTTATGGGCTACTTTTTCCTCTGCGTATACTCTAACATAACTGCTTAAGTAGAGCTTAAATGCTTAAGTTGTGTATTAGGAGACGGGCCTAAATCAACTATTTTATACATAAGTACCTACATAAATATAATTTTATTGTAAGCTAAAAAAAATAGAAATGAAAATAGTTGCCGATTGCTGTTTTAGTATCAACTGCCTTTTTCTTGAAAAAAAAACAAAATGTTATTTATTACATTTTTGAATGACACTGTACTTAGGCGTTTTTCAAACTAGTGTCAGCTTAACACACGTAATTCTGATAAAATTAATGAGTACATTTAAATAACTATCTCCAACAGAGCGCACACTTATTGAGTTGTAACAGGCTTTTATTTAAATATTATGTATGTATTGTGATTTATAGCCAAATCGATAAATAAATAATAATGTTCTTATTTAGAGGGTAATACAAATAGCCTAAATTTGTCTTTTTCACATCATCAGCTATCAACAATGAAAGTTCTACCAAAATCGGTCCAGTACCGTATATATTAACCTACATTTAAATTTATTTAGTATATATTAATTTTTTGATATCTTCCACATTAACTCGAAATACCTCTGGAGAAAATATGAGCTAACATCATCTGGCGGAAACAGTTTGCAGCAAACTTTGTTCTCCTTTTTTTCATTTTGATCTTCTACAAAAAACGATATTACGGAATTTTAGAAAATTAAGTAGAAAAAATTTTTTTTTCCGTAGAAAACCAATTTTCTAAGCATCAATGTTTAACCTATAAAATTTAAAATTTTCGTTGGAAATATTTAATAAATAACCACTATTACCTACAAAAATGTAAATAGGTTTAAATATACCATAGATTCCGATTCATAGAGGTGTTAGAATCGAAAAAAACACAATTGTGCAATATAAGAAGTTTGTCTGAGAGACTCAAAATCAGCATTTTATCAAATCTAAATTGAAAAACGATTTAATAGATGTTAAAAACATCCCCCTTTTCTTTGTTAAGCAAACGACTCGGTTACTTTCCAAAATATGCCACATTTTTAAATAGGTATTACGTTTTCAAATAAATATACGATTAGATTTTTCAAAATTTATTTTATGACACAAGAAATACTGTCAAACTAAAGGACAAGAATGATACAAGTTCTTTATTAATTATAATTAATAAGCTTTCAAACTAGGGCCAAATAGAGTCATCTTTGATCTAAACTCGTTTTTGATTGCAAAAAAAGTTGATCTTTTTGTGTAAATATTTATTTCATTTTGTGTTGTAAAAAAGCAATATTAGATAAGACTTAAAAAAAGAGACGATATATCTATAGTTCGTAATATTTGATCTCTATTCACACACACATCTAAACAATCAGTTGTCACACGTCCCAGCAAACATTTATCCGAAGGTTCAGATTCTAATGAAGAATAATATTCAAGAAACCTTCAGTTTTTTGAATGAATTATGAATGTATATGAAGATCCTACAAATCCTTACCGGGGAGAAGCAAAGGGATATGCATTCTCTATGTGTCAAAAAAATAAAAAAAAACAACACTCATATCTTGTTGGTGGATCCTTCATATGGAGACCTTTTTTGTTCGTCCTTTTATTTTTCCTTCTTACAAAGGGGTAATGATAACGGTTCATTGTCGCGACGAAAGATTCATTTGCATAGTCGATTATCAGTTCGGAAAAGTTTTCCAATAAATCGGAGGTAGCAAATATGTATAATAAATAATACATAATAGCTCAAAATAAGGTAAAAATAATAGGTATATAACCAGCCTGTGTTTTTGTAGTAAATAGGTAGCTACTTATACTTTCAAAAATAAATATAAAAAAGAAAACGATAAAAATAAAGGTATGTACAAAAATTGTGTTAAATTTTTTTAAAAACATATAAATCATTTCTTTAATTATAGTATCATGTAACAATTAAGAAGTCCTAGGAAGCTATAAAAGCCAACCAAGAGGCAAATGATATATGTTCCAGAGGTTCACCGATAAAATATTCAATCATAAATGAATCAGAAATAATGAATTCCGTTATGATGAAATTTGAATCCTTTTACCTGGGCTCTAAGGCACCGATTTGAATCATTTTAATGATTAATTTATGATCTGAAAATTCTGCAATTAAATGAACGTATATAACAGTTCCATATATTCCTTTAAATAATTAATCCCTGAACCTTTTCTGAATCGCAAAAATGATTTCTGTACGATTAATTAAAGTGAAGGTATATATATACTAAGAAATCCTTCACTTAATTGAAGTTTATTGGAATTATTTTTATGATTTAGAAAAGATTCAGGCATTAATCATTTAAATGAATATATGGAGCTCTTATATACGTTCATTTAAATGACGAATTTTCAGATCATAAATGAATCATTACAATTTAAATTGGTGTCTAAGAGCCCAGGTAAAAGGATTCACATTGCATCAAAAGTGAATTCTTTTTCGGCCGGTTCCTTCACTTTTATGAATTAATTATCGTTCATTTCTGAATGAAAATGTTTGCTGGGTAGGTTTACTCGAATCTTAATATAGTGCAAATTAAAAAAAACAGCACTTTCGAGCATCGCTACACACGCATGCATCGTGCCAAGCCAATATACACCTATGCTATGCTTACCCTTATGTGTTTATGCGGCTATTATAAGTATTTAATCGAATTATTAATTCTGGCATTATTATTATTATTGTTATTATTATTATTCAATATAAGCTATTACAATCAAAATTATACTAAAAAATAACATCAAAATGAAAGCATTTATGATTTACTACACATTAATCAGAATGACTTCGAGAATCGCATTAGGTAATTTTATGAAGTGGAAAAATTAAAATTGGTTGGTGTTAATATCAAGTACATTGGATCTTTACGGTATCTTGAAGCTCATTTGCCCGTGTGACGTTTTCCTGCATTTTGTTAGGTACTTTTTTAGGTACCTCTCTTTCGCGAACGTTTTCTCCCAGCAACGATATCTCGGATTTATTTGTTGCGAGTTTGTTGGCGGGATAGCAATACTTTTATAACTATTATAAAATTACTTTGTGATACATACATATATGTTATTGTTCGTAATACTTTAAAATATTTTGATTTTTTTTGTTCGTTTTATGGATTCTCATAGAATATTGTAGGTACATGATTTGTGTGTATTCGATGAGGATTTTTTTTTTTTGTTGGTTTTTTATTCGAATTTTTTGTTGTTCGTTTTGTTGATTCTCATACATTAGTATGTATTGTGTGTATTCGACGACGAATCTTTCAGTTCGTTCTTGTTTATTCAAAAAATGTTACAGCGATTATGAAAACACTAGTGAAGCTAAATGCAATGTTTCTTTAAGTCCGAACATTTTAAGTCCAAAAAAATTTGGCATACACCCAAACTGGACCCCACCCCAAATCCTATAATTGGGCCAAGCACCGGTATGCAGCCGAACTTTTTATCCGCTAATATACCTAAATATATCCCACTTTATATACCTATATAAATATATTTGGACTTTGGAGAATTTTTAAAAGTGATTCTCATTGGCTTTATTGGTCGTAATGATGATTAAACGAAAACAATTTTCATTTTGTTTTCCCAACGTTTCGACGGTGGTTGCCGTCTTCTTCAGGGGTGTCTTTATTTACAAAATTAAAAAGAGATATAATGTTGTACATATTGATACAAGTATACGAACAAAATATGACTTAGATAATGTCAAATTTTAAGATTTTTAATATACATAACAATAATTTGTTTGAAAAATATAAAAAACAGATTAAAAACAGATTTTGAACACTTCTCATTTGAAGATTAGTCTACGTTTTATGATATTTATTGTCAGAAACTCATGAACAGTAAACGGCAGATATATTTTATGTATCTTATTTGTGGTTCATATTATTTTTGATGTTATTTATATGCAGTGTCTCTAGTGTGTAACGTTTAGATGTATGTTTTCCTGTTACAAGGATCTCCACTCCCTCGAAATTTGGTGTGTGACCGGTATCAACGCTGTGAGAAGCCAGTGCCGTCTTCTCAGAACTTTTTAGGCGAATATCTTACTTGTGGTTCGCCATTCTTTGCCGAAGGAGTTTTTCTGTGGTGCCGATATAGCAAAGATTGCAGGATTCATCCGTTTTCCCCTGGCAATTTATTTTATAAACTACGTCTGAACGGCGATCTTTGTCGGGTCTCGTCTTCAGGTTGGTGAATAGAGATGCAACAGTCTGGTTCGACCTATATCCCAAGTTGACTTCCGGGTTGTTTTTCGCGACCATTTCTTTGAAATTTTCGGAAAGTTTGGGCACATAAACGACACTCTTATAAACACATAAGTTGGTAGAGCCAACTTAATTTCTGAAGGAACTTGGTGTTTTTGACGAAGTATCAAGATCCTTATAACTTCTGTCGGAAAGTTGTTGTCTAAGAGTATTTGCGTAACTTTTTCTTCTAATATTTAAATATATGCCACACTGAAAATTCTCTTTGAACTGTATGACAAAAATACACAGAAGCTAAAACGATTGTATTCAGAAAGGTATCATTTTTGCGGGCAAACTTTACCCGGGGTAAACGTGTAAACGTGAGAAAAGATATGGTTACATAGCCAACTGTGTTGCGAGAATATATATTGCAAAAAAATGTATGCGGTTAAACGTAATGCGAGAAAAAATTTGTGGTCAACCGTAATACTACGTTTTCACCTAGCACTTATACTACGTTTTCAAATACCACTTAATCCAGATTTAAGTGGACTAACCATAATGCTACGTTTTCACCTAAAGATAATCCGGTTTAAATTGAGAAGATTAAAAATTAATCCTCAGTGTTTTCACCAGTGAAAAAAAGATTAGTTTGACGTTTTCACTATGAATTGTCATTCAAAAGTCAATACAACAAGACAAAAACAAAATAATTGGGAAGAAGAATAATAATTTCGGTGCAGTGAAAAAATTTAATTTCAATAAATAAAAATGAGTAATAACTTTAAAATATTGTTATCCCAACATCTTGCAGCATATATATATTTACATAAATACTGTAATCGCCTTTGCACGGTTTTCGTTTTTATATATTTGGGAAAGAACAACTTCAAAGTATTACTGTAGGATAGCTAAAACATTTTCCATTACAAATTCGAGGCACCGACCGCTTTGGTCTTTGTAGCTTTATTGCATTTTTTATTTTTATACTTATTTATAAACAAAAACAGAATTTGAAGGCAACGACAAATTTACCAGTAAAAACAAATTAAATAATGTTGGACATTTTTTTTTTTGTTGAATGTCAATGGCGAAAATATGACATTAGAATAGGCGCGTTCTATGAAATAAGGTTTGTTTCTTTTCAGAATCTTCTACTTCGAAGAAGATTTCAATTAGATTAATTTCTAATCTTCATTTAAGGAGATTAAAATTTGTATGGGAAATCTTCAAGATTTAGAAGATTTCAAAGGTTTTAAATAAAACCTGTCGAAAACATGTTGTATTTGCAAGATGAACTAAACGAAGACACCTTGTGAAACATTCAGTGCCCAATTAATCGTCACATAAATAGCTGACAGGTTGCTGCCAGAAATAAACGAATAAAAAATAGCTGTCTGGGGTAATTTCAATTTAAATTCACAACGTATTTGTTGTTGTCTGTGGTGCCAAAATAATTGAAATGTCAAACGAAAACTTGTAAATGTTCAGTGTGAAGGGTTTTCCAGTTTTCGTAAGCTTTTAGCTGAAAACCCGGTTTTGGGTATGGTATGAAAAGCCTATAAACCGGATTATCTCTAGGTGAAAACGTAGCATAACTCACTCACAACAGTATTTAATATCGAACCGACCCTGTTTTTCGTCCGATCTGTTTGTGTAAATCGTAAATTCTTTTTCTCAATTGTCGCACCCTGTACTGAACTCAGTTTGAACAAACGTCATTCTATGAATGTCAAAAAAAAATCCCGAGGTACTTGCTATTTGGTGGACAACCACAATAAATATAAATTCAGAAACATTCAACTCTAATAAATCTCATAGTTCCACACAAATAGTGTAAGTTATTAGGATATCTCGAATCAATAAATGTTCAATAAAATTTTCTCTAGAAAATAATTCAATCGCTGGCAAACCACCAACTCCGGAAAGCTGCATTTTCGCATGTGCCTCAGTGTCTGTCAATCAACAACTTTATTTGTGGGCTTGAATTTCTTCGCATATCAAATTGTTTTTGTTTTGCCTAGCCTGTAACTTGGTGATTTTCTTCTTCGTCATCCAAAATCTGGTGTTTATTTTTAGATTCCATAGACGTTTTCCAGCTGCTAGCTACTAGGTATAATCAATTCCATTTGAAATGTCGTCCAACTTCAAGTATACAATGCTGAAAACAGTAAAGCCCTACATCAAGTATGTGCCCCAACTATCGAAGCCAGTATTACGTGTTCTCATCCAAGTCTCGGTGCACTACATTGAAAGCCGTAAATGTTCACCAGAAGTTTTGGATCTGGCCCTCACCAAGTTAACTCATTCCGGTTGTGAAATTCCAGAGAACTTTTGTGAATTATTTGCTGCTATTTTACAAATAATGCAAATTTTTCTACGGACACCCAAGGGCAGTGTCAAGGACGATGAACTACGACAGTGCCTCAGGGAGTTGAAGTAAGTTTATTTGATCAATTTTTGAATGAACAAGTTAACGTCTTTCCTTGCAGGTTCACAGAAGAATGTATTGACGACATTAGTAAGGTTTTGCACAATCACAGAGATTCGCTTACAAAGAACTTTTACGAGGTCAAATGCCTTAGATCGCCCCCGAAAAGATTGCAGTGGCGGATTAATATCTCGCTTGGAGATTGGTAAGGTTTCTTTAAAAAATGTAGGACATTGTGATTTATAAGAACGAAACTTCAAAGATTTTCCTTATTTAATCTGTTTTCGATATTTCGTTGAATAATGTTAACTAATTGGTTTAGTTCAATTTCATATTATATTCAAGTCTAGCTTTCGAACCTGAAATGTTAGCAGACTTAGATCAGAGACACTTAGACATATCAAACTTTTCCACAATCAATTCTCGATAACTTTTCGATTTAGCTAAATCCAATATGGCTGCCTAGCCTGGATGATGATATCATCATGATTTTTCAAGTGCTTTCCAATTAGAATAGAATAGAATAGAAAATGTGATTTTTTTTTACCAAAATAGTTCACAATAGTAGAATTGACTTTTGCCGTCAGCCCGAAAAGAAAAGAGAATTGTATGTTACATACATAATAATAATATCCTCTTAACAATAAAGGGTCCGCCAAATAACTTCTTTTTTTTTTTGAAAATGTTATAAAAAAAAAACTACTGAATATTTTCGCAAATTTCTTTTTTTATTTGAAAGTACAATCCTTCCGGTTAATAATGGAAAATAATTTTATTCAAATGGATGCCTCGGCTGGCTATGCAGTAGCCCACACGATAGGTCCAATTTTTAAGCACATTATCGATTGTGTGCAGCTGTATTTCACCAATGGCTTCACGAATATTGTCCTTTAAAGTGTCAATTATATCTGGCTTGTCGGCGTAACACTTATCTTTTACGGCACCCCACAAATAATAGTCCAACGGTGTCAAATCGCAGCTCCGAGGTGGCCTGCGGCTGATAATGCAATCTTCAAAAACAGGGCGCAAAACATCTAGTGTAGCTTCGGCTGTGTTGCACGTAGCGCCGTCCTGTTGAAACCAAATATTGCCAATATACTCTTCTTCAATTTTTGTGAACAAAAATTCGTTCAACATGGCCCGATAACGATCGCCATTGACTGTAACGGCCACTCCTTGCCCATTTTCGAAGAAAAATGACCCAATTATGCCTCTGGACCAAAATCCGCACCAAACAGTGACTCGTTTTGGGTGTATCGGCTTTTCAATATATGCGTGCGGGTTTTCTGTGCCCCAAATGCGACAATTTGCTTGTTTACATACCCGCCAAGATCAAAATGAGCTTCATCTGAAAAGATGATTTTTTTTGGCAAAATCGGCATCTTCTCTAAGTCGATCGCAGGCCCACTTAGCGAAGAAAAACGCATTGGATGGTCAGTTGGCTTCAACTCCTGAACCAATTGGACTTTGTATGGCGTCATACCAAGGTCTTTATGCAAAATTCGTCTCAATGATGTCTCCGAAATGTTCAATCGTTGAGAACGACGGTGAATTGATGTTGATGGCGCTTCAGGCACACTTTCTGCCACAGCAGCAATATTCTCGGGTGAACGAACTGTTTTTGGCTTTTCACGCTTTGGTTTATCGATGAGGATGCCAGTTTTTTTTCTTTTTTTTCACAAGATAACGAACATACGGAGCTGACGGTGCTTCTCTTCTTCCAAAATCCGTACGCAATTTTCGCACACATTCTCCAACATTACCAGGATTTTCAAAGTAATGTCGCAATATTTCCCAGCGTTGTTCAAGCGTATACACAACCATAAAAAGAACAGAACACGTCTCTAATAAATGTATTGAAAAGGCAGCTGAAATGATTCAAAGGAGAAAACTGAGCTCGTCATTCAGCATATTTTTCATGAATACCCAAGCTGCTATCAAAGCACTGTCCATTGAGACAAAAATATCCAAGGCAGTGGCAAAATGCCGAGGCGAACTGAATAACATTGGTAACACCAACAAAGTCAAACTCTGTTGGGTGGATGCTAATCTCTAAACTTAGCGAAATTTTTATTTTTCCAGCACATCACTTAACCTTCCTTCCCACTACCTGGAAGATATAGTTCAGCGAGTGAAAACAGGATGGTATTTTTAATCGTCTGATCACCAATATATGAATACCACATGGCTCAATGGCGGGTCCTCTGGTAGCAATTGGCAAATCCATTTATATGTCGAAGATGAATAGTTCTTTACATTTTTCGTACAATTGGATTGATGGAAGACTGCAGAATTAGGTTGAATGAGAATTTAAGTCATATACTAATTTGGTCTAAGAACAACTATATGCAACTAAATCCTGCTAAATCTGTTATGTTATATTCTAGAGATGAATAGAGATGAACACAATATCAATACCAATATAGTATTTGAAGGAAGAAAAATACTTGGGATACAGAATAAATGGTAGTTTAAGTGCTATAGAGCAATTTCAGATACCATCAGAAACATTTACTGCGAATTACGAACTCTAAGATCTTCATCTGAATTATTGTTATCCGCAATGAAGATATATAACAAAATCATTAGTTTTGCCATATTTTAGTGTTACTTTTCGGTGTATTAAATTTTGGACTGTGAGTGTATTTAAAACACTCCATAGTGCCATCCGATATAGGTATCCTAGTTACCGCAGTAGAATTATTTTTGTACTGCATATCGGAACGTTAATTTTTTGTATCCGCAAGGTTACAAACATATCGCTTTCGCAACTTCGGAAACAGTTTGGTAGGCAAAGTGGACGACCTAGTACAGGTCCCAATGGCAAATATGAAGTAATATATAGAAAGTACGGGATGGTTCGTAAACGAATCAGTCTTTATTCAACATTAGTTTTAAGAAAATCTCTGCATGTCAGGGGATCACAATGGACGAATAGGCCCCGTGTATATCGTCGAATTTAATTAGGTGTTTGATATCTATTCTTACTAATTGGTTCCATTTTTTCTTCAACTGTCACTCTGTAATTGTAGTTAGTATCAGTAGCGTCAGCACAGCACTTATGCATCTGACCCCTAGTATTGTGGTAGAATAAAAGGTTCCAAATAAGAGAATATAGCCTTTCGTTTGAACTGGGGTTACGAATGAATTTGCGGCCCAGAGCGCTCTAATATTTAGAGAGTGTACGAACTGGAAAATGGTCCATTACGATCACAGAACTATAATATGTTTTATAAATACGACAATTCAAACAGACTACATTTCACCGCACATAACATGTAACCCTGTCGCATTAACAGTGATCTCAACAAGGGAAACCTGGAAAGATAACCGAGTCATCGACACAAGTCATGTTCGGGTCAGTAATCTTTTCAGAAAATCCTCCCCTAATCAAATCATATACAACCCTATTCTGTTGAACGTTCACGTGAATATTTGTATTCTGCCATCCGACGGAAAAAACGAATTGTCCCAAAAAGTATATAAATTTCGATCAAACATAAATTTTAATAATTAGATTCTCTTAAGACTTAAAAAAATATATTAGTAAAGCTTTGGACTAAAAAGAGAAGACATTTGTGAAATATTCAAGTGAATCGAAAGATCCTATCGGATCGGATAGCAAAATAGAGCTGATAGCCTTTTCAGCTTTTCATATGGAGGTGGCCCGCGATGAGCGAGGCGGCTAAACATCTCTCCGCATGTAAACTTGTCAACAGGAACATTGATCTCTTCGTCAAAACTAGTAGATTGCTGCCGCAAAAAATTAAGATTCCTAAGCGAATAGAACTTAGCCTAAGCCGGGTCCCAGGGACCAGTAACTGGCCAAAAACAGGATCATTACTTGAACTGAGCCAAATCGTTTCCGGATAATTGTGCAACTGGAGCAAGAACATTTTAGAATCCAACAAACTTTTCTCAAAACCGCAAACGACAGATGGTCAGGTATCAACAGTTGACGGGTTTCGATTAATCTGTGGACAGATATATCTAAGAAAAGCATTACTTGCTAGGACTTAACAGACTGTGCCCTTAAAGATTACAATTCAATGGGGCTCCACATGACTAGAAAGGACATCAGCTCATCTGACGTACGTAGAGGTTATATGGCGGAGAGGACTAATATCACTTCCTATATGTCCCAGCTTATTTCTAGCCCGAACCAGCAAAGAAGTGGGATAATTAGGGAGGCACCTCAAACTTAATTTCCCTATTTACTCCCATCCAGTTTTTCTCTCTCATTAAACTTCCCTTTTCCTGCCATGCGGGCCACAATGGATCCACTGAGATCCGAGTAAGATGAGGGGGTTTCATTTCTCTCCTAACCTAACATAAAAAAGATGGTAAGCAATATTTAAACAACATGGTCTTGGCACTAAAAATTAACTTTCAAGGAAATTATGTGCAGAAGTGAACTGAACAAAAAAGTTAAATTGAATTTAAAAACAAATTATCAAAAAAAAAACTTCCTTTAATGCATTTTCCTTATTTTATTTAAACATCAAAAAACGGAAAAGGAATTACATTTTATAAAACAAACAAAATTTAATTATAAATTGTTAAAAATCCTTAATTTTTTTTAATTTTTTTTTTTTAGTGGAATCATACAACTCTCCCAACCAACAATCATAATCCACTTTCAAACCCCTAATGGAGAGTATAGAACATTGGAGTTTCCGGTTGCGATGTTTCATCGGTTGCGCTACAATATTGCCCTGCTGCTTAAAGAGATGCAATCCCTCGAGAATCGTGCTCTCATGAAGAAGTACACCACGTAAATTTAAAAAAAATACAATCTCAATGCAAGATTGTATACTTGCTGCTATAATCTTTTTATTCCTATTTCTGTAACCTGTTCCCATAACAAACAAAAAAAGTGTGCTGCGTTCGATGTTACTGCAATTGGTCGAAGTGTCGCTTCTGTAATCCATGTACTATGTCTAACTTCGACTACAATAAGATATTTAATGTATTATTATTGTTGAATTGTTTAATTCTATGTATTTGAGTAGTAAGGCTGTATATGTAGTGTTAGCTATATTAATGTTCGATGTGCCAGTCAAAACAAAGTTTGAGAAAAAAAAGACATTATATACACATAATAAATATAATATTATACAAAAAAATGTATTTGCCTATGCAATTGAATGGTTTATTTTTAAATTAATTATATTATATATAATTGTATTATTAATGTATATATATAAAATAAAAAATGAGTGAGAGATTACACAACAAATCAGCGGTTTGTTTTTTTATTTTATTAAAAATCAGCCCTATCACAAATTCCATCGTAATAATTCCCCGCACGGACAGTTACGCCGCGATCTACGACAAACAGCTTTCACAAAATCCGAGTGGAATATTCTTATTTTCGAAATCAGCGGTGTATGTCAAAATTAAAGGATAAATAGCAATACCGTGCTATTTTCAATTTTAATTAAGCTTACACACATGATTATGTGAAAATTTAAACCAATCTTTTAGTCCAAGGTTGCCTTCTACAATTTCCCAGAAACTTTCAATTTCTTATTTTGCCAGTTTCTTACAGCCTTGGGAGGCCAGGTCGCCTATCTCGATCATTAAAGACTTTCATATTGAAATTTAAAATAAAATATTATTCATAAAACCATAAAATCTGTAAAAATACTTACATTTTTCTTTAAAATAACTGTTAAAGACGCATTACTTTCAGTGTCCGGCACAAATGGTTTGTCGTAGAAAAAGTCTGTTTCATTTCATTCAATTCGAATTCAGTGATACCAATTTCTACGAACTTCGAAAATCGTAAGCGAATTTTTCACTCCAAATCCACTACGATGGAATTTGTGATAGATTTATCGGGAAACGTAGCATATTTTCGATTAAGATGGAATTTGTGATAGGGCTGAATATAATTTTTGCAAAATTATCTATTGGTTATCAAAACTATTCAGCCCTATCACGAGTTCTATCATAATCGGAAAGTTTTCGAAATCAGAAAAAAAGTTACCTCATAATGAATGAAGTCTGTGATGCATTCATACCTATTATCGATGTTGGTTTTTTTTCAAGTGGCATTCCATAACTTTTACGACATCAAAAATTAATAGACTATCAATTTCAAATCAAATAAAAAAAAAACATTTTCATGTTGCTGTTACGAAACTTCACCTTGATTTTCAGCGAAACTATCATCTGTATTTAAATTGATTTCTTCTTAATAGTGAGGTGAAGTCTTTCAACCTGAGTTTGTGCTGATGTGTGTTCCGAGGCAGTTGTGAAGGGATTTTGGAGTAAATTATAGGCTGGGGTACCCCGATCAGATTTCCGCATGGATTCAAGATTCAATCAATTTGTAGCAAATTTGCTACAGCATGTAACATGTTGAGACAAAACTTTGCATTTATTTCCTTAGTATTTTGGATAATTTTCTTCTTTACATTAAATTTCAGATCGGTCCAAACCAGAAACAAGCTGATTTCTTGTTTGTATTTTATTAAAATAAGTGATTCAAACCGTTATCTCCATTTCTTACTGGGCTCTCTTGCTGTTTAACTGCTCAGTTATGTTTCTAATTTGATTGCCTTTGTATGTCGGTTACATTTTCCTTTTAAAAAACCTCTAGCCATAGTGCTCGTTCCTCTCCATGAGATCCACAAGTACCTGGAACTGAAATTGATCTATTAATTTCAACTACAAATTGAAAATATTTTATTGTTTTGCTAAACAATTTTAAATTAAATAACAATAAATTATATAAAATAAATTATTTAACGACAATACTAACTGTTTTTCGATCTTCCATTTCTCTGTCGTGAAAACATTTTTTGAACAAAAAATAACGTCGTTGATTCATCCTCATCCTTTCCTTGCAATGCAGAATGCAAACGTTAAACGAGGCTTAACGTTTACCCATGAAATCGAAACGAGTGACAACAATTGAAAACGACTAATGGAATGCAGATTGTGTCGCTTCGTATATTTTTCTGAGGCTTACAACTTCGGTGTTAGGTAATAAGCATCCATTTTTCGGGATTCATACCAAGTTTCAGGTTACGAACGGAATCATGATATATGACTAATTCTAACGGTGATTCTTGCTCAATTGAGTTTGTGCGGTGAAACTAACCCAATAATACTTTCCCAGAAAATTTATTCAAAATGTCAGGTTTTAAACTGATTTTTTGGCCCATGGTTACAACTTATTACAAAGCATTTACCTAGAAAGGTGTTTTTTTTATAATACAAATTCTATATACTTAATTTTTATCAAAAAAAAAGTAAAGAAACACATTTTGGCTGTTTCTTGGTATTTGCTACATTTAACAACAGAAATTAGATGCGGTGGACTCAACATGTATGAAAATGTTTTCGCGAAATACAGTTTAATTTGCATGTACTTATCATTTTGAGCTCTAACAAAAGAATCAGGAGATACATGTATTATTATATTATCTTCAATCGTTTGGTTTTCTTCTTAAAATTGTAAAAAAGAGCTTTACACTACTTCACAAATTCAAATTCAAAATATTAGATCAGCTGATTTCTTGTTTGACAAGTAATGTGGTTATCGTTTGGTAACACAAATCAATTTATTTTTGATTTAGATCTGTCAAAAAACTGATTTTGACAACTTTTGCCTTCCATTGGCCAAATAAATTGATTTATTTTTTTTATCAATTTTGCAGATCTGGATTTTTCGGCAGATCTACCGCTCTTTTACTAAAACCACTATGCATTATAATTGACAGCCATCAGCTTGATAAGACAGCTGATACCGATAGCTGCTTCAAAGACACAAATATACACCAATACTATATCAAATACAAATCAATCTGAAAAGGTATTCGAATCGTTACGAAATAAATCAATTTATAGATCAAAATATAAATTTTCCAAACGAAAACCCCATAAGAAAGTGCAGTAGATAAAATGTTCTGGTAGAGCATGGAGGGGAAATGAAAAAATAATGGAGAAATGTCATTTTCGTGCCAGAAAAAAAGTAAAGAAACACGTTTTAGATAAATTTGGGATCCCGCGGGATCCCGAAGGTGAGTAAAGAATCAGACCTATTATTTAATCGGACATGTTGAATTATTGATTCAAAAAAACTTTTAACTGTCTTCCACCTTGCTGAATAATTTCAGTATCATATATAAAAAAACCACCTGCCTAACTAATTATATGGCTTGCCCAGACAAATCCTTCCAATTTTAATGATTAAAAATTGTAATCTCGTTGGATATAATTCACATTGTTTTTTTGTTTCAAAAAAATACAGGTAAAATGAAATGAACTCAACCAAAAGTGCGTATTTGCAAGGTCCTCAATAGGCCAAGTGTGATCGGCGGGACGAAACGAAATTTTGTGGACTAAATGCAATTAAAAAGCTATTTTCAATCAAAGTATTTACCACATTGTTTCTCATATTTGAGGTAAGGTAATTTGCGGAACGATATTGTCAACACAAATTATAATAGTCAAACTAGAATTAAACATCCCAACAATGTCAAACTGTCTGTTATAGATTTGTATTGTTCTGCCGAATCCCATTATTCCTCTCTTCATTGACACTGAACATTACTTGTTTTATTTCAAGATTACCAATTTTCAGCTTTGCTAAGCCTTTCCTTGTTTTAATGTTTTAATTTATTAAAATCTGGCGGTCAAGTTGGACCCTTGCTAAAAGCAAAAAAAAAATGATAACAAACCTTTACTAATTTAAAATATATATTTCGTACCACTGGAATGGAATAGTACAAGAATTCTTCCTTATATACATATTATCTAATGTAAATAATGTTTTTTGCCATCAATGTCTCGCAATCTCTGAGCAGCTTGCTCAGGAGTTAAATCACGCTGTGCTTGGCACAGAAGTTCAAAGCCAACCATGAACTTTCGAATAGTTGCAGAACGCAACAATGGTGGATAATAGATCGCATGCAGTGTCCAGTGAGCAGTATCTTTTCCTAACTCATCACCAGTTGGGGCTCCGTGCCATCCCATAGAGTAAGGAAACGAACATCCAAACAGGTTATCATACTTTGTTGTTAATTCCTTAATAGTCAATGCTAGATTATCGATTTGACTCTTTGTTAAATCATTGATTCGCTTATTTTTGTTGCGTGAAATCAACATCGTTTCAAATGGCCAAGATGCCCAGTATGGAACAACAACAAGCCAATCTGGATTCTTAACAACAATTCGCTCTTCCTTGGCTAGCTCTCGTTCAACGTAATCATCAAGCAAGGCCCTCTTGTGCTGCTCGTAATAGCTTCTTAGATTCTTATCTTTAGTATGTGGTTCCGATGGGAAAAATGAACATGCCCAGATCTGGCAATGAGGATGTGGATTCGAACAACCCATCGCTGAACCTTTATTCTCAAAAATCTGAACCCAAGTGTACTTCTTGTGCAGATCATTGTATTGGTTAATCCACCTTAAAAAAAAAGAATAGAAAATTACAATCAATTCAAAAATGTGTTTACTCTTTGATAACAGCAGCTATTTCTGTAGAGCTCATCAACGGCAAAGTAGTATTGGACTTTGGATGGAAGCACATTACTCTGCAAGTACCTCGTGCAGGCGCGACCTGAAACAATGGATCGCTGCTGATTGGAGGGTCTGGAACACCTTCAAGCAGAGCAGGAAAATCGTTGGTGAAAACAAATGTTGATTCATACACCGGGTTTTTCTATTAAAAAGACTTTTCAAGAAAAAAAAATTTGGTTAACAAATATTTAAAACTTACGACACCATTAGGGCGGCTTACACCTGGACAGAGCGGATTCGTGGGGTCGAACTCTGGCAGCTCATTTTTCTGAGGTGATTCTTGCTGACCTGACCACGGGCGCTTCATGCGATGTGGACAAACCAGCACCCATTGTCCAGTCAGTGGATTTAAACGCCTGTGCTGATGCTCTACATCAAATTGTAATAATAATGAAAATAAATTACTCTTATGCAACGACCTACCTGTTGCAATAAATTCTTCCTTAGACATCGTACTATATGATGATGAGCTCGATATGAACTTCGGTTTGGTATTAGATAAAGAATGAATACTCTTTACAGAAATATTCCTTTTTAAGCAAACCAATTGATTATTTAATCAACACTTCAATGTACAATTTGGAAAATAAAAAAGGAACTTGTTTACGGTTTTGAAGAAGAAAAACTGATAAGAGAATTCACTATCAATTGTCGTGATCCCTCTCCAGTACGAGTTGTTATTTATCATAACTATCTAGAGATGGTAGGAAATATCGATACATTTTAATCGATACTTGAAACTTCGATAAGTGATTGTAGAGTAGATCTTTCAATACTCATCATGTGCACTGTGGCGTAGACGTTACTAAAGCTAGTATTAGACGGTCCTTGTAATATGTCATGGCCGCGACACTCTGACGTCACTATGACATAATTGTCTGTCCTAAAAGTGTCACGTCGTGTGATCGTCATTGTTTTGCATGTCATTGCCGTGACTAGAGCAATGACAGGCACCGTGACAAGTTACTTTTAGGTAATTGCAATGACAAATTGCCGTGACCGTGTGATAGCCCTTTCGTTGTTGATGGGACACCGTGACACGTAGCCTGTCGCTGCAAGGACTGTGTTCCAACCATGTCACGGCAGGAATTTCTGCCATGTCATTATTTGTCACGGTTGGGCATAGTTACATAGGTACCTACTTAAAAATGTAGATATATTTAAATAGATTTTAATTATGTAAATTAGGACGGTAATTTGTACCTACCTACATAGATGGAACCTAGGTATGTAAATATGGACATATATAATGAAAATGAAGTATATAGGTGGGTAGGTAATTATATATATGTAGCGTTTGCACAAATACTATATTATAGTTTGATGGAAAAAAGATGCCATTTGAATTCTAGGGCAAATACCGTAAATTTTGTTCGGATTGATAGCTAGTACCAATTCTCCGAAATTTGCATCAAAGTCGTTAGTGCCGTTTTCCAAAAAATAAGCTTTTCCTTAACAACCAAGACACAATGACTCGATTGATCGACGCCGTGTGATCGTCACTGCTAAAAATAATAAATGTCATTGCAGTTTAGTTTGAGAGTTGCCACGTCGTGTGATAGTCATTGTTTTGCATGTCATTGCCGTGACACCGAGACACAAATATCACCGTAACACACTTTGACGTTAATTGTATTTTGGGACAACAATGACAGACATGTGAGATTCCTGTGATAGTTATTGTGATATCTTTGTCACGGCAATGACGGTGGTAGCACCTATTTTGTTGTGACTTCAGAGTGTCACGGCAATGACACATTACAAGGACCGTCTAATACTAGCTTAATGTGGTCGTGACAATATTTTATTTTATTTATATTTACGGTGTTTACTTTTACGTACGTTTACTGTAAATTATAGAAAGTAGGTAGGTATTATTGTCTACCTACTTACCTCTAAAAAGTTCTTAATAAATGTTTTTTTTTTTGAAAAGCTTCTTTGGAAATTACATGTCCATACCAAATCTAATGACGTTTATTTTTTGATTGATATGATCAAGGTACCTTTTGAAGAGCAATTTACAAAGAAAAGTTTTGCGCATGTTCATACCTGTGTTTCGTAGTTCGATGATTCGTTTTACCCTAACAAGCCCAAACGTATGCAAGCAGAATAATTTATAGAGAACTAATGGCATTTTTATTTGGCAATACGGTATATCTCTCCGATATGTGATCCAAACTGAACATGATTGGCATTCTGACGATACTATGAATTCTGGTGTGATTGTATATCTGAAAATAATTGAAACTAACTACTATATAAAAATTGTGTTCGTTGCACAATTGGGATATAAAAAATGACAATACAGTAAAAGCTCTTTAATTCGGAATGCTTGGGGGAAAACCATTTCGAATAAACAAATGTTCCGATATATTTTGTTATGGCTTAAAACGCATTCCAATTGATGAACAAATGCAAGAATTTAAAACGAAAAACTATGTTTCCACTGTATTTGTTTGTTTTCGAAAATAATGGACAAAAATTGTTTTTATTCTCATTTTTTTACAAATAGACCAAAATAGCCTAAATAAATACAGGGGAAAAGTTACACAAAAAAATTGGTCAAATTCAGAATATAAGAAAAACTATTTTATTAACACAAAAGTTTCCAAATAATGCATAAATTATATTATAATTCATTTTTGTAACTAAAAACATAAACAAAATTATACAGGGTTATCCACAGTCACCGCCGCAGACATAAGCCACGGGTTCCTGACTAATAATGCCATTTTCTCGTTTTCGCTATGTTTTGAAGTTATGACGGGTTTTGACCCTCTTTTCCTTAAACTGGCCTAATTATTGCTAATTTATAAGAATTTATAATTTATAACTCTTATAATTTGGCCTAAAATTTTTGTTTGTGCGAATAACTGTTGATGGCGTGGATGCCTGGGTTGATTTGTACTTACGCTGGCGGACGTGCGTCTGTCCGATTCTGGTGATGTCTTGCTGGCGGACGTGCGTCTGTCCGAATATCTGATAAATGTCTTGATGGCGGACGTGCGTCTGTCCGAATTTGGCGATAATTGTCTTGCTGGCGGACGTGCGTCTGTCCGAATATAAGATAGATGTCTTGATGGCGGACGTGCGTCTGTCCGAATTTGGCGTCGGCTTCGGGCTTAGCCAAGGACTAAATCGACTAAATATGTAAGCCCAAATGTGCCAGCAGGCACTCGAGCAAAAGCTGAAGGTTTCTTGATGGCGGACGTGCGTCTGTCCGAATTTGGCGTCGGCTTCGGGCTTAGCCAAGGACTAAATCGACTAAATATGTAAGCCCAAATGTGCCAGCAGGCACTCGAGCAAAAGCTGAAGGTTTCTTGATGGCGGACGTGCGTCTGTCCGAATTTGGCGTCGGCTTCGGGCTTAGCCAAGGACTAAATCGACTGAATATGTAAGCCCAAATGTGCCAGCAGGCACTCGAGCAAAAGCTGAAGGTTTCTTGATGGCGGACGTGAGTCTGTCCGAATTTCAGATAGATGTCTTGTTCCAAAATTAAATGCTTCTCGTTGCCAACTTTACGAATTTTAAATATTGAAACTTATTGCAAAATTAACATTTATTTCAATTAAATTTATTTATTTACTGAAGAAATTGAAGAGAGACAATTTATATTTAAATACTTTTTTTTTTTCTTTATTAGAGATGCACGATGTGCATCGTTCGGCAACCAACAACGAAAAGGGAAGAAACTTAGAGGCAAACCCGGAAATGCCCACCAACTTACAATGGGTTTTTTTTTCTTTTTACGTTGGCTGCCATCCTCGATTGTAGTAGATGATGGGTGCTGCCAAATTGTCATATGTGCGGTAGCACAGTTTAGCACTAAATCAGTGCGGTGGCACAGGCTAAATTAATCTGACTACAATCGAGGATGGCATAAACAACTGTTTTCCAGCAAATTTCAATCAAACACAATTTATATTATTTTTTAGTTTGTTTTCTCACTCATTTTATTAAAAAAACAGAATAATAAGTAGTCATTATACTAAAACAACTTAATTTAATTATTTGATTGTTTTACTGTCATTTTCACTTGAATTATAATTAATTTGTATGTATGCGAAATATGTATCCACTTTGTGTTTAAGAACTTTGATTACCATTTATCGCCAAATTAAACTGTACTGGTGTTCTCCCAAGCAACATCTAAATGTTGATTACCGAGATACTTCCAATACAATTTTTGTATGCCTTTTCCCCGACTTCTATAAATATGAATTGCCGGGACTCCCACAATACATAGACATTTTGACGATTTGTTTGAAATATTTTTGCTTCCTATGCATGTTCAATCATTGCGTTACTTAATTTTTGTTAATTTAAGTTTTACATTAAAAAAAATGAAAACTGACATTTATTAACTGACATAAATTCGGAAAAACAAAATTTTCAGATTTCAAATTTCTTTTCTTTTCAGAATCAGAACTGTCCTTTTCCCAAGTGAACTCTTTTATAGCGAGTTTCATTCAAATTTCAAAGATCTCTCAAAATCGAGATTTCATCTTTTCAATGAAACTTTTTTCCAGATTTAATTGTAGTATTAGCAAATGACTGACACACACATTAATGAAAAAAACATATCTTCATCATCAGATCACGAGGAAGACGAAGACGAAGCAATCAAAAACTACATTAAATTTATAAAATCTAAATTAACATCTTGGTCCATTATTTGTTCATTTTTAAATTTTTGTTAGCACTAGTTCACAACAAATTAATAACAAAATATTTACCATTTAACCGTTGACAGAAAAGACTTTTTACAATAATGTGTGCATTCAGCACAAATCTGCCAACCCATCAGAGATCATCAGATCTTTCGTGTTAAGATTTGATCTATATCTGCTCTTTTTGTTGGAATAAAACTCAGAAGCTTCTAAAAGATCCAATATTTTCTTGAATGAAAATCGCTATTAGAAGAGTTCAGAAGGCTTCCGGATAACAAATAAAAACGAGATAACTTTGTTACATTATTGATAGAAAAGTAAGTCCAGCAATTTATTCTGATGAAGAGATGGACATCAAAATTGGTGAACGCATGGATTTAAAAAAGAAAATTAGCACACGGTTATTTATTAGTAACGGTACCTCCCATACAATTTTTTAGAGCAAAATTGTTAATCTAAATTATCTCGAAAACGGTTCTAATGATTTTGATTTTTAGAAAATCAGTACACCATTTAAGGTATGGTATACATTTTGGTCTAACAATTTTTTTACATAAAATACGACTAAAGGTACCTGTCATAGAATGGTTTATTTTTGATTTTCCAACTTTCTCATTACCGGCTCAATAGATTTCGATCAAAGCTTTAAATAACCGTTTAATTGGTTCATGAAGATAATCTAATGTCTTTTTCGATTGGACGTCGGGAAGGCTTGGTATCAACTGACAGTTCTTCTCCTGGAAAGAAGAGGAATTCGATTCCTGTTTTGAAGTCATATCCAAAACAAGAAGCACACACATATACACATCCAATAAATGTCAAATTCTAATTCAATGTTATGTCGGCCATATTTACAAAATAAAATAATCAGAGATGTGCGTTTGAAATTCCCCGCCTTACACGATACATTCCAATTAAAATTCAGAATCGAGAATCTCGTGTATAATTGTTCGATTGGGATCCCGAATCGGAGAGTTATTCCGGATTACCAACCGAAAACGATGTTAGAGTAAGGCGCCAGTTATAGCTTTCATTGAAACTCATCATTGAAAACTTTGACTATCAATTCTGAGACACTTAAATAACAAACCTGATGTCGGATTGGTATCAAAATGAAGGTAATAAGATACATAATATTTTTTGTCAAAAACATATTTTATTTGCTCTACCACTTTCTGTAAATTCACTTTTGATTTTTCAATGATGGAAAGCATTTTCAATGAACAGCTGACATCATTGAAAAATCAAAAGTGAATTTATAAGAAAGTTGTAGAGCAAATGAAATATTTTTTCGACAAAAAATTTTATACGAGTATATCTTATTACCTTAATTTGGTACCAAAACGACATCAGTTATATTTGTTTAATTGCCCCAGAATTGATAGTCAAAGTTTTCAATGATGACTTTCAATGAAAGCTATAATTGGCGCCTAATACTTTTTTTCAAATATGAGGGTTACAGTAAATAAAAAAATCCCTGGAATTTTTTCTCTCATTCGAACGTAGTTAACGAGAATGATACTCATAAGTTTCTCTCGGTATTTATTGGTATCAGCAATAAATTTTCCCAGGGTGTTTTGCTGCCATTTCATACAATTCTTTGTTCGAGGGAAATTTATTTATTCCGTGGGAGATTCAAGATCGCAGGAAAAATTTCGCGGGATGAAATATTCCTTGTGAAAAGAAATTCCATGAAGATTCCCAATAGGGCCCTATAGGTATTTTTTAACATTTTTATTCTAAGCTCACCGTATTCCGCTATAAGCAGGTATACTTAAGCTTCATTGTTCATTATTTATAGCAGAGTAAAATATTGTTTATTTATATTTAAATGGAAATGACAACTTTATAAGACTAAAAAATAAACAGTATTAACACATGCCAAAACAACTGTTTCAAGACAATGTTTTCCACCATACCTACATTTACATAAACTAAACTGATTGCGTACTTCGTATGAAGTACATTTGTTTGTTTTTTTTTATTTTTTATTAAAAAAGCAAACAATTTAAATTCCCGCCATTGCTTCTCGTGTGATAAGATAGTAAGATTAATAACACTTTTTAGAAAAATAATAATTAAAGGAAGACATATTTTGCATGACAACCCAAAATTCAAAATACACATAATTTAAAACAATACATTAGAATTTACAAATTATAATCATGAGGTATTCACGATATGGTGTAACAAGTCTTATAAAATTGTAAAATTTTATTTTTATTTTACAACAGACTGTTACTAATCTGTCAAAATATGATTCACATTTGTTCCGAAATATCTTAAGCTTATAGCGAGTTTCATTTAAATTTCAAAGAACTCCTCTCAAAATGGAGATTTGATCTTTTAAATGAAACTGTCCAAATTTAATTGTAGTATTGGCCGCGTCCATTGGCATACCTAAGGCAATCCGGATTGCTTTGTGTTGTTGTAACGCCTAAGGAAAAACCAGCTGATGAACTAAACATATGTTGTCAAACACAAATCTCAAACTACACGAACATTATTATTAATTTGAGGAACAGCTGATTCAAGACTTCAGATTTGTGTGCAATACAACTGACTTAACAGAGAAAGCTACCTGGATCGTTCAAAAACAAACCCGCTACTAAGGTATCTTGGCTAGCCTATCGGCATTGCACCGAACGTGGCCAATGCTGAATAACTGACACACACATTTCTGAAAAAAAAACATCTTCATCATCAGATGATGAGGAAGATGAAGACAAAGCAATAAAGAACTCCGCTAAATTTATAAAATTTAAATTATTAACTTCTTCGTCTATTATTTGTTTATTTTTTAGTTTAATTTTATAGCAGGTACTGGCACAATGTCACAATAAATTAATAACAAAATAAGTTCCATTTGATGCTTGACAGAAAAAAAGTTTTACGTATATGCGTGCATTCAGATCAAATCTGTCTACCCACCAAAGATCATATCTTTCGTGTTGAGAACTGATCCAGATTTGCACTTTTTGTTGGAATGAAATTCTCAAAGTTCAAAAAGATGAAATCTTTTGTCAGAAAGAGCATATCTTTTCTTAAATGAAACATGCTATTAGTGTACACAATTGGTAGATATTACAATATTGTAAGATCTGTCAGTGAAAAAATGCTTACAATGTCTTACAACTGTGTAAACTTATAATAAATTGTCAGAAAATTTGTGTTACAATTAATTGTAATGTGGTTATCGTTTGATAACACAAATCACTTTATTTTTGATTTAGATCTGTCAAAAAACTGATCTTATCAATTTGTACCTTCGATTTGCCAAATAAATTGATTTATTTTTTGATTTAAAATCAATTTTGCAGATCTGGATTTTTCGGCAGATCTACCCCTCTTTTACTAACACCACTATGCATTATAATTGACAGCCATCAGGTTGACAAAACAGCTGATACCGATACTGGTTCACAGACACAAATATACACCAACACTATAGCTAATAAAAATCAATCGGAAAACGTATTCGATTCGTTACGAAAAATTTATAGATCAAAATATAAATTTACCAAACGAAAACCCCATAAGATCATTGTCTGAAAATTAAATGTATGACTTAAAATTGTAAGGTATATGATAATCGTGTACACACACAATTTGTAGTAAGGCCTCTCAATTCGTAGCGTTGTCTGACGTTTCTGACAACGAAAATATTGTAAGATGTAGTTTTTTTACACTATACAATTTTTTAATTGTCAGACAATTTAAAGTAATTTTGACGTCGCTCAGTGTTGGGAACCCATACAAGTGTTTGAATTATTGTTGTTTTGTTTTTTGTTAAAATTGTTGTTATATAAAAAGTATTCTGATAATAAAATATTATATTTTTACAGTTATTTTTGTAGCATAATTTAATAAAACACTTTCCAAAAGAATTAAAGCAAAACAATTTATTTCAGTTTTTTGAGTGTTTTTTGATCTCTGTGGAAAGTGGTCGTATTGAAATGAAACAAAAACGTTCTAAAGTCTTGTTTATTAGTTTTAATATGTATATATATTATTAATAGTATATATGTAAATTAATTTTTGTTATTGTAATCCAATTTCTGCTTTTACTTTTCTGAAAACTCAAATGGGAATAGTTTGAAAAGACTGACAATTAATTATGTGTGTACACGGTTGGTAGAAAATCTACCAATCTCTTACAATTTATTGGTAGATATTCAGCCAGCCACCTGGCATTAAATTGTCAGCCAACTTCTGACAATAAATCCTAAGAGATTGGTAGATTTTCTACCAACCGTGTACACACATAATTAATTGTCAGCTCATTGGTAGATAATTGTCACGGTTCGGGTATAGTAAAAGTGTAAGCATTTGACATTCAGTATATTTTGTTGCTGTAGTGCAAAAAATGCTACACTTTTACAATGATACAAAACCAGTTACATCGGATCGTGAATAGCCCTATTGTGTGTTGCAGTGATTATAATTTAGTAAGATTCCTTGTCAAAGTTAAACATGTATTTAGGTAAGTCAAGACTTGTTATCTTTGTGGAGTAAAAATTACATTTCTTTAGAATTGCAGTCAATTAAATTAAAAGGTAAGTAAAGCTTTTTTTAAGCAACTTGACTTCACCCACATACAGTTTTTCCGAATTCCGAATTCCTCTCTGAGGGTCCCAACTAAACACTATTTTTTTATTCTGACGATTCTGAATTTTAATGTGTCAATCCTGAGGCCCAACAACAGCATTTTTAAATCTAAGGACGCAACATTTTGGGCCAGTTAATCGGATTTCTGGAGCACTTTTCAAGCGGAAGTGGTGTCAGTTTTTACTTGCGATTATATGTGCTAAAGGCAAGTTATGCATTCGTAAAAAAAAATTCTAACATTCAAACATGACATTACGATCAAAGGGAATCCTAAAAAACTGATCGCCAAAAAATGTCTGCCTGTCTGTCTGTCCGTCTGTATGTATAACGAGCTAAAGCCTAAATGGCTTAAGCGATTACCTTCAAATTTGGTATGTATGATTCTTTTGGCATTCCTCAGAGGGGAAATTGACATTTTATTTTTAGGCCTAAAAATAACGGTACCTGCCATATAACCGTTTAGGAAAATCTTATTTTTCTGGAAAACGACTCCAATGAGTTTGATAAAAATGTTTGAGAATTTTTTTGTTGGCAATTAACGGTACCTTTCATACAAGGTTTTTTTTTTAATTTTTGGCTTTCTCGGTAACGGTACATTGGATTTCTGTCAAATTTTAAATCTAAAAAAACCTAAGTAGCTAAATTAATTGGGCATATCAAAACTTTTTTTTTAATTAAAATTAATTATTGAAATTTTTTTTTGAAAAATCAATATACAGGGTGGAGCAAAAGAAATATCTTAATGCTTATTTGTCCAACGCACATTATTTTTGCAAGTTCCTTACAACAAACATTATGGGTTTGAAATGGTTGTTTGGAATTCGACATAAGACTTTCGAATCGCTCGAAGCTCAAAATATAAATTATTCGAACTCGACTTATAAGGTTCGTTCGTTGAACTTTACTTAGGGTCAACCCAGGTTTTTTTGAGAACCCCAAGAGTTGTCAAAAAAGCCTGGGGTTTTCGGTTCTCAAAAAACAACCGAGGGCCATAAATACATAAATTTTTATGTTGCAGAAATGCAAGTTATGTCATTTAATAATTAAAACTTAAAATATGTTAAATTTAAGTTCTTAGTACATTTTTTGTGACCCTATGCACAATCCTCAACTTCAAAGCTTTCCATTTTTCATGCCTGTGTCTGAAAATTAATTTGAGTATTGTTTTATTTCCATTTTAAAATAACAATTTGCATACAAAACGAGAATTCACAACAAAACAAAAGCTTCAGATTAGGGATGATGGATAAGTCCATATACCCCGTTTATATGAGTGAATTGAGGAATCGAATCGAATCGAATTGAGATTTCGATTCAGGTATATGGCCTCGTGGGATCGGAAGATCGAATTAAAATGGAATCGAAGTGACAATTTGAGTTTACAGAATAAACAACAAAAACATGCAACAGAAAAAAAATACAAAGAAACAGGAAACCCACTGAACACAAAAAACACGATTGGTGCACACACACACCAAGAATCAGATGTGAATTCGATTCTTTAATTCCTCGATTCAGGTATATATGTACATTTTCAATTCGATTCAGCTCTTCTAGTGGGATCGGATCGAGTAATCCTATTTTAATCCGATTCAAGTATACAAAGACCTAAATCCTGATTCAATACCGATTCAATTCTCCATATAAACGTAGTATATGTTATTGAAACATCGATATTAAAACAAAAAATCGATGATTCAATATCGATGTTGAAGGAATAATACGGCAAAACACTTCAACACATCGATGTTTTCGATTCGATAACTATTAACATCGATAATGAGTACTCGATATTCTCCTCAATATCGCCCATTCATAATTCAGATCTCATGTGACTTTGACGTTAATTCATTTACCTCAAGTTGCCCCTGCTAAAAACCTAGTTCTACTTCAGACGAGTTGAGGGCAACCCTAGGTTTCAAAAAACATAGAATTGATTTATCAGGATGACTTTAGGTTTTTCAAAAAACGCTTTAGGTCGAACCTAGGGCGACTTCAGTGCTCAACGAACAAACCTTATGTTATTGAAATATCGATATTAAATCAAGAAATCGATGATTGAAAGAAGAATAAGAAAAAACCCTTCAAAATATCGAGGTTTTAAATTTGATAACTATTAACATCGATGATGAGCACTCGATATTCTCCTGGCCCATTCCTACCTCAGATCTCATGTGACTTTGACGTTTATTCATTTACCTCAAGTTGCCCCTGCTAAAAACCTAGTTCTACTTCAAGGCGAGTTGAGGGCGACCATAGATTTCAAAAAACACAGGTAATATAAATTATATTTCCACAATTTTGTTTAGAATTTGTGAAGAATTTAGGTTGGTAAATTGGTTTAAATGGAATTTATTCATTTATTCGTCGGTCGTTGGTCGATCTCATGTGAATAGTCCTTTAGGGTGCATATGTGTGATGGTATTGCTTGTTAGATCGATAATTTGGTCGAAAATGTGGCAGTATATTTGTCATTAAAAACTGCCAGCTAGAATTGTTGATAAGTTGTGGCATTATACTGCCAATAATGACAATTTGCAATAAAGAATGAACACGTTCATTCTTTACTGCTAGTTGGCAGTATTTTTATCTGTTATTATTTTAGCATCGTGTAATGCCGGATTTACACGAGTGACAAATTACCATTAATTCATTCCATTAAACTGGCAAAATAATGGTAAAATCAAATCAATAATGATAAGCATTAACAAGGGGTAAAATAATGACTATTTGATTGATAATGGCAATCTGCCATTAAAGAATGAGCAAGTTCATTCTACCTCGCGGTGTGCCATAATTTTCAAAATGCATCATTGTGGATTTACATGACTCCATTATAATGGCAATATTTAATGTCACTCTTCCCTGCCATTTTTTTAATGACGAAAACAATGACAAATTTTCAAACCATTTACACGATTTTGTCAGTAATGTAAATAAAATGGAAGAAATAATGGCAATTAGTCACTCGTGTAAATCCGGCATAAGCGAATGTCGTCAAATAAATTAATGACAGCAGTATTTTAGCAGTAAATACTGGGAAGTTGGCGGTCGTGTAAATCCGGCATATGTCGCATGAATTACTGCGAAAAGCATCTGAAAATCGAATCTCCATTATATAGCTAAGAACACCCTTTCCATATGCGCTGTGACGTTAGAAATCAGTCACTTTTCAAAAGAAAACTAACATTAATTTAAAAAAAAATAGTTCATGCATAACGACTATTAAATTGATTCTTTATAAGATATGATTTATTATTTTTTGTTATACTTATTTAACTAAATAATTACCATTTAAACCCAACAACTTAGTTTTAAACCATTAAACATATCTAAATTCTTCTCCTGTGATGCGGCAGTCTTCTTATGCAATTAATAATACAGTGTGCAACACGACTATATTAGAACTGCTGTTTTTTTTATTAAATAAGTTTATATAAAACAAAAAATATTTATTTTTGTGTAGAAATGCTTTACAATATAATAGGGATATATATATATATATTAACAGAATTCTACAAATTCAACAAATACCGGCATACATTACTATATGAATTTTTAAGTAAAATTCGATTGCACTTTGTTAGAAAATTAAATTTTTTAACAAACAAAAATATAAACAAAATAAAACAACATTTCCCTCATTCACAATAATATTAAAGTATATATGAATTAAAGTTTTTTTAATTTTCAAAACAAAAATAAAGAAAAAAAAATCATAACAGAGATAATAACGAGAAAAAAACACTACATCTAGTCCACTAACAATTAACAACTTTAAGAATACGAATACTAAATTGGCAAATCCGGAAATTCTGTCTGGCATTATTGCCCTAAGACTTACGAGTACATAACTAATAGTAAGTTCTGGTTACACGGATTACAATGTATGTATAGGTATGTACGCTTCTAAAAATTTAAGCAATAAAGGTAGGTAAAATTTGAATGTTAAGTATTTATAGTTTACAGTTTTTTTTTTATATTTTTTTTTCTAATTTTTACAGATGGCCATTCATTGAATCCATGTTGCTGCGTAAGTAAACAGGCGATGTAAAGGATTTTCCTTTGACCAATTGTTCCAAATTTTCGCCAGCATAACTAAGGAATGGTGAGATTTCACATTCATTGCCATGTACAATTCCACCAGCAGCTTCGATGTACTTTTTGTGCAATCGATAGAGATCGTTTCTGGCTGTCGCAGGGCAATCTTTGCCTGCATTATCGGCATTTTTGAGTGCACTAAACTCCTCATCTCGTGGAACTTCCATGGCGACGAATTTCTGAGCAAATTCAAAGACATCAAAAATGAATTTTTCAATTTTGATGCCATTGGGCTTTTCCGGTGTAATTCGTTTGCCGGAATTATCAACAAATGGAATCTTTTTCTTCGCAACATGCAGTTTAAGTTCGGATTCAAAAGTGTGACCAACTTTGTGCAAGAAACCAGATGTAAAGAAATGATTGCATATGTTTCCGGCGCTAAATGTAAGTCGACCATCGGAGTTGCGCATTTCTGCTGTCTTTGCTGTTATCTCACTATATTCAACAACCTGGTATTTGCCGTCGACCATGCAAACTACTCCCACAGGCTCGTTCGGATTCAATTTTTCGACAACTTTTGCCGCACAATCAGCATTCTCCTTGACGCAAAAACCAATAAACACCGGGTCCGCGACCTTGATTAGGATATTATCCACGCTGTGGGCATGCAGGTATTGGATACCTCTAGAAGCCATGTCCTTTAGGATACCACGATTCTTCATTGCACGGTAAATTCCTCCATTACCATCGGGAGCACGTGCAACTCGGTGCTTTTGGTCTAATATTATTTTGCCATCATATTCGAAGCATGGTAGAGATCCTTGCTCGAAGAGAATCACATTTTCCCGCTTCAATCCAAAATAGTTGTTGGCCACAAAGTAGTCCAGCGTAGCGCTGATTGTGTGTTCTGATGTCATAATGTACCATGTAATTCGGCCACGTTGACCAGTGTAGTCGAAGGCCAACTGTTCCAGTTTTAGGATACGTTCAGCTTGTATACGGAATAGGGTTTTGCGCGATTGGAGTTCAACATCGTACATACCTTTGGGATGAGCAAAACCAAGGCGGGTTCCTATGGAATAAAAAAAACATATAGAAATTTCTTAACTTTGTGATTTAAACTTATTTCGAATTTTAATACTATATTCTCTTAACCATTTACAACCAAGAAAAATGAGGATACATGTTTGATTGATGATACCTAAGTGTAATTATATGATTGTAATGAACAAAGTGGGATGAAATAATATGGGAAATTAGCAAAGTAATATTTCATTCCAATATTTCCAATAAACTCGAAATGTGCTGGAAACAGTAAATTAATTTAAGGAGCTGGTTATAGCTTTCATTGAAAGTCATCAGTGAAACAAAAATCAGTGGAATTGGTTGACAAATTGGTTATAGCAATCATTAAAAAATCTTTGTCAAAGGAAGGTAAAGAGATGAATATTAAAGAAAAAATTACAAACGGGAACAGAAAGAGAAATGAACACAAATCATTGGAATTATAGTGTTCCGTTGTGAAACGAAAAATCAGCTGTTCAATTAAACTAATTAATTTTATATGGAAAGTAGTAATGCAAATGAAATATTTTGTTGAAAATAAAAATATGTAACTAATAATCCTCATTTTCGTACCGAAATGCCATCCAGAATGGAAAATTGAGAGAATATTTTCAATGATGAAAATATTCTCTCAATGAAAGCAATAACTGGCGCATTGAACACACTTTGGGTGATCCTTAAGCGCTTAATATGAGCCCAATCTAAAAGTATTACTTGAGACAAAAATCACTGTAGTTTTCGTTGAGCCCTGAAGTTACACGGACAAGGCCGCACCAACCATATGTGCACGATGAGCAGATGCACAGGGCGCATTACCAGGTGCAAGGAAATGTTATTTGATCTTGCGCAAGAAATACTACTATTTGAATTTGAACCACACAACGTGTTCAAAATATCCCAAAATAAGATCCATTATAAATGTGATAAGTTATTTTTTGCCGACTAACATCACTTTCATTGTTGCATTCAAGGAGAATTTAACTCAAAATATCTTTTATGCTTCAGATATTGAAAGATGTTGCAAAATTCACCGGGGATACCTCAATAAAAAAATGAATTGAAAGTCTACCTCCTGGGTAATGTGGAAAAGTCTTTTTTGTGTGTATTAGTGAATTTATGTATGTGTGTAATTATAAAAGGGGGCGCTTTCTCTACAAATCTTGCACAGGGCGCAAGTTTGAATGCAGCCGGCCCTTGGACCGCCTAAAAGCGTCACCTGAAGTCACCCTGATGAATAAATTTTGTGTTTTTTTTTTTTTAATCTATTGTCGCCCTAAACTCTCCCTGAAATAGATCTACGTTTTTAGTTGGAGCGAGTTGACGTAAACGAATAAACTGTCAATTTAACATGTGATCTGAAATAGGGATGAGCGATATTAATAAGAAATAGATGTAACATCGAATACTCATCATTGACGTTAATAATTATCAAATCGAAAACACAAAACACAAACACAAAATCGAAGGGTAAAGTTAAACGAACGAACCTTGTATTTGAAGTTAAGAAGTTTGAAATGAAATTTAGTACATTTGGCTTCGAAGTTAATTTGAGTTAATTAATCAACCCCAACCTATAATTTAAAAGTTTTTAGTTGTTTTTAACGAATTATTGTAAAACCACTAGAAAAACAGGATATGTTATGAGTATGATACTTAGCTTGAAACACCACCTTAAAAATAATAATTAAAAGGTGTTTTTTTTTAGAGGTTTGGAACTGGAAGTTTGCATTGACAGCCATTTTGTCATCTGTCATTTGATTTATCTTTATTTTTTTTAGAATGGGCTCGGAACGAGATTGCTGTAGATCCCGATTTGAACAAGAATCTTTTGTTCGGCGATGAAGCTCATTTTCGGTTGAGTGGGTACTTCAATAAGCAAATCTGCATCATTGAGTGTAAATAATTCTCAAGCCATTGTTAAGATACTATTACATCCAAATAAAAACTGACAGTTTAGTGTACTTTATAGGCTGGTATAATCATTGATCCTTACCACTTTAGGTATTCACATTTTGGTAAAAAAAAAATTACATAAAATGTTATTAACTTTAATTGAGTTTTTTTGTGACCTTTAGTCAAAATTATGCGTTTCGCCCAGGTACTACAGTTGGGCTCATCAGTTAGATGCTGTAGAACCTTTCTAAGACGCAAAATATTAGTCTCCATCATAATTTAGACTAAAGGTCACAAAATAAACTCAATTAAAATTAAAAGCACAGTCCACAAAATAAAGAACAAAAGCAATACCTACGTATGCAAATGCGTTTGTATTGTTTTTGTTTTTGCATTTCTTCTTAAAGTTACCAGCCATAGAACTACTGTTTTGATTCTCGACATTTTCATGATATCGACTAAAATATTGATACAGTATAAATGATAAATTCTAAATGATGCTACTTATTAAAATTTTCGAGAACAAAATAGTTCTTGAACTTTTGACTCGTTCGTCCATATACAAATGTCAAAAAGGGTCGAACTTTTCATTTTTCCACCACATGTCACTGTTTTAAACAGCCTATTATTATTATTACTTAACAGTTTGCTAATATTAAAGCACTTAACTAAAATGTTCCGAATTTTAAGCACCTTTTAACTAGCACCATACTAAACCTAATTCCTTGACAAACATTAACTGGACACGCCTACAACAGTGCAACAAAACATATCGTCTTTCGATTTACAATTAGGAACCGTTCGGAGTGCGTGGATACCCACCCAGAGTTACAGTTCTTCTGCTGAAAAGAAGAGAAAACGACTATGGATTTCATTTCAGAATCGAAATTAGAATTACACATTCGAACACAACTAGTTTTCAAAAATGTGAAACGTCATTTAATATACACAGCAATTTCAACTTCAATTTTAAATTGAAAATATTTTGACGAAGTTAAGTAATAATAACTAAAAATTATAATCAAATCTTATTAAAAATACAATAACCAAAGTTCTAAAAAAAATAAGTGGCTTTAACATGCCCACAAACATATTTTGCTCGCCACGTTTACGAATTACAAATGTAAAAACAAACAACATTAAATATGTACATATGTATGTACATGCGACATTACACACATGCAGCTATACAAAAACTTGTTTGTTTGTTTTATTGATGTTCTGGATCGGAGAATTTTTCCGAATTGTTAATCGAAAAGGCCATAAGCGAACATAACTTTTTGGCGTTTGTAAATGTCAACGTGACTTATGGATTTAGTATGATACTAAAATGAGTAAATAGTCTTCTGTTGATTTTAACTTTAGTGAAATGTTAAAAGACAGTTCGATGATTGACTTTTTTTGTAAATTAGCAAATTCCTCTTTTTAGCTTAGTTTCATACTAAAACTGCTTGAGCATCGTACTAAATCGTTTAAAACTTATATACATTTAGTAAAGGTCAATAATAACAACGTACTCGTAATATAAGATTTGTAAAAATATTTGCGCAAAATTTTAAACAGCCTGATGTTAAGGGCATGATACTAATTAACAGTTTGCTAATACTAAAGCACTTTACTAATATTTTCATAATTTTAAACACTTTTTAACTAGCACCATACTAATACTATTTTCTTAATAAACCACAACTAAACGCGCCTAAAATAATGCAAAAAAGTAAGCGAACATAACTTTTTGACGTTTGTAAATGTCAAAGTGGCATATGGATTTAGTACGATACTAAGATACGATACTAAGATACGATACTAAGTAGCCATTTTGTGATTTTAACTTTAGTAAAATGTTAAGAAGAGAGTACGATACTAAACTGGTTTAAAATTAGCAAAATCCTCTTTTTAGCCCAGTATCATACTAAAAATGATTTAACATATTTCTAAATCGTTTAAAATTTTGCGCCATTATATCTTACATTTTATTAAAGTTAAAATACCTTAATATGTACAAATTTGTTCGTTGAGCCCTAAAGTCGCCCTATGGTCGCCCTTAAGAGTTTTTTTGAAAAACCTAAAGTCACCCTGAAAAGCAAATTCTGTGTTTTTGAAACCTAGGGTCGCCCCCAACTCGCACTGAAGTAGATCTAGGTTTTTAGCAGGGGCAAGTTGAGTTAAATGAATAAACGTCAAGGTCACATGGGATCTGATTTGATTTGTTATTTTTAAAATGGAAATAAAAGAATACTCAAATTAATTTTCAGACACGAACATGCAAATTGGAAACCTGTGAAGTTGTGGATTGTGCTTAGGGCCAAAGCAAATGCACTAAGAACTTAAATTTAACATATTTTAAGTTTAAAATACTAAATGACATAACTTGCTTTTCTGCAACATGAAATAAATGGCCCCAGGTATTTTTTGAGAGCCGAAACACCCAGGTTTTTTGACAACTCTTGGGGTTGTCAAGAAAACCTAGGTCGACCATAGGTAAAGTTCAACGAACGAACCTAATGTTATATTTTTAGTATAGTACTAACTGACATTTTAAAGGTGCGGTTATTTATGCGACATTTAAACGATTGGCAAAATTATAATATTTTTGCTAAATTTGTGCCATTAATTGCTCATAATTCTATTTCATGAGGAAATATGAGTCAAATTCTGTTTTTAAAAATGTGCTTTTAAAAAAACGGGACTTAGTAGAGCTTTTTGAAAAGAAATAAGCTTTTTTTGCTCTTTACAGGGTGAAGCTATTCGTTGGCCGGCAGTGTATAAGTAAAAGAATATTCCTTATCAAAGCTTTTATGCATTTTTTCAAAAGCAATTATTCAGAAATAGAAGACACATTTGTTTTCATTATCATTAATTAAAGGTTATTGCTAGGTTTTTTTTTTTCTAATGAATACGACAAACAATTAACGTTAGTAATAGCAACTAGAGCGGCTCGACAATTTATATTAAGTGTTTATTCCATGTAGCTAACAAATTGAATTTTGAATTCATTGTTTAAACATTTCTTATCACCTACTTTTGTAAGAGCCGATTACTCTTCAGTCTTGGCAATTTTGTATTAAGCTAAACTTCCTACGGCCTTGCCACATCACATTTTTTTTTAATATAAAGTTAACAAAATAATTTAGATAATTGTCTTCAGGATTTATCTAGATATGATATATGGCATACCAATGATTTTTTTTTACTAAACACGAGTTATGGTTCCCGGTTAAAATGCCTCCATAGACTCTTATCGTCATAAATAAAAAAAACTTCGTGATAATATTTTTTGCTCCACATACCACATGCTTAGAAAAAGTTCCTATCAACAACAAGACTCTATCGCTAAATACAATTGTACAAGTGTTTTTTGTTTTCGCAGATTCTTGAAGTACAAACAAACATCTCACACCTTCAAGTGATAATAGGTCTACTTTTTAAATATAAAGCAAGATTGTTGCTTTCCGGTTAAATGAGTCACATTTCTCGTAGGCCTCTTATGGATGTTATGTCAAAAAAATAATATAGTGGATGGGTAAAAATATCTCGTTTCATTTGAATTATCAATGTTAAGGTCACATCTCACGGTCAAGTTCCAGAGGTTTGGAAATATTTATATAAACAGTCTTTTCAACAACATCAATGGAGAGGTTATTAATAGACCGTTGGAAATAAATATATTGTTTTTTTTTTAATAAAATATTACAAAGCAGCTTAAATACATGGCGGAAAATTTTAGTCGATTTAGTATTATGTTAAATCATTTTTAGTATGATACTAGGCTAAAAAGAAGATTTTGCTAATTTTAAACCAGTTTAGTGTCGTACTGTTTTCTTAACATTTTACTAAAGTTAAAATCACAAAATGGCTACTTTATTTTTTTAGTATCACACTAAATCCATATGCCACTTTGACATTTACAAACGTCAAAAAGATATGTTCGCTTACTTTTTGCAATATTTTAGGCGTGGTTAGTTGTAGTTTATTAAGAAAATAGAAATAGATTTCGTATGGTGCTAGTTAAAAAGTGTTTAAAATTAGGAAAATATTAGTAAAGTACTTTTTAACTAGCACCATACTAAATCTATTTTTCTTATAAACTACAACTAAATACCTCTAAATTCTTTCAAAAAAGTAAGTGAACATAACTTTTTGACGTTTGTAAATGTCAAAGTGGCATATGGATTTAGTACTGTACTAAAAAAATAAAGTAGCCATTTTGTGATGTTAACTTTAGTAAAATGTTAAGAAGATAGTACGATACTAAGGTTTAAAATTAGCAAAATCATCTTTTTAGCCTTAACATAATACTAAATCGACCAAAAATTTTGCGCCATTAGATTTAAAAAAGACTTGACTAATTTATGGAAAACTGATTGAAGAGGGTTTATTAATTGTAAGGGTATATTTTGTTCTCAAAAAGAAGCAATATTTATGAGCCCTATTTATGTAATAATAAAATTACCGCGAGAGTCGAGAATGCAGTTCACACGACGCTAAAATCAATTAAAATTAAAAGTTCACACGCTTGTACAATATTTGACTTTTCTCATAGTCGCATTTTAGAAGATTTATACTCGTATGCTCTCTGAAATCCAACTACTTAAAAATCAGTTAATTTATTAACGAGATAGTCGAGCATTTTTAAAAATTAAATAACCAATCTAAGTAATTATTCGTTAACAAAAATTCATATTATTCATGATTTGATGCTTCACAGAATCCAAACCACTAGTCAACTTCAAAAGGATTTCGAAATTTGGAATTCAAAATGTATGTTTGACATTTTATCGACCAAAACTCAACAATCAAAAATGGGCGTTTCCAGAACGCCAGAACATTGTAATTTGAACAATAATAAAAAGAACACCCATTATATATCGTGAAAATAGCATTGACCAGCATTTATTCCTACAGACACCATCAATGTTAATCTTGTTATTTTTTTATAAGCTTTTGTTTCTCATTCGTTAACTCTAGAATATGTTTTCGTTGGGTCAATGTATGAATATTAGTTCAGACGAACATTGTTTAACTAATATTTCAGCTTCCATACAATGATTTAAGGTTTTATCGAATGTAAACTGCCTAACTAAAGCCTGCAATGTTAGTTGGGTTATGATCTTGTTAATCAGACTAAAAACGTTAATGATAAAAACAAACTCTGAAATTCAAATCGTTAGAGCCGTTACAAAGAAACCAAGAAATTATAAAAGTATAGACGTGGTCTTAAAAAAATATTTTTTTTCTTGCACAAGAGAACAAACTCTGAAAATGTCATCCACATCATTTGAGTAGTCTCCAAGAAATAGAGCCATTTCCGAGAAACAATGAAATAAAATAGTGAGTGCGGCAGTAGGTGAAAATTTCATCCAAATCGGTTCAGCCTTTTTGGAGAAACCAATAATATTAGATTTACATATATGTATGTATAGCGATGCGAAACGCTAACACGTCGACTATAATGGCTTCGGCACATTGAGCGAATGTATAACAATGCTCCAGCTACGAGTAAGAGAGTCTTGGATTCATATCACTGCAGTATGAGGCGATAAGGAAGACCGAACCTCCTCCAAGCTAACGCGGATGCCAGAGCGCTTGGTCTAGATGACTAGAAGCAGCGTAAATAATATCAGTGAGAATGGAAGAATACAGTATCTGAAGCAGGGTCCAATTTTAAGAAGAAATGCAAAAACAAAAACAATACAAACGCATGTATTGCTTTTGTTCTTTATTTTGTGGACTGTGATTTTAATTTTGATTGAGTTTTTTAGAGACGTTTTGTCCCAAATAATATGCATTTAGTCCAGGTACTACAGTTAGGCTCGTCAGTTAGATGCTGTAGTACCTTTCTAAGACGTAATATATTAGTCGATGGCTATCGACACAAAAACTCAATTAAAATTGAAGTAGGGTCATTTCAAGGGTCATGCAGGAACCGGTCCAAAACACTTATCTTTGGACACTTCTAAAGGGGTTATATGTAAACCCAAAAACATACATTTGTGTCGGATAACTAATAAGAAATTTATACACATACTAGGGGACGAGGCGAAATTCGTCTCGCCCCAATTTAAAGCCTTCAAATGAACTGCAGATTCAATGTGATTTATTTGAATGGAATAAAAATCAATAGAGAGTCATAAGATAAACAATGTTTTTCGATTTGTTTTCCGGTGCAAAAACAAACAACAAAGACAGGGTACCAACACGCTATCAGGCAGCGTACAGAGAAATTCGAAATTTATTCCACTGACTTACAACGATTGGCCTTGCGGTTTATTGATTGTCATCGCTAAAGCCAATCGAACGTGGAACTGAATCCCCTTGAATTGGAATGGAAGATCAGATGGAATAAGCGGAATTCGTGGGACAAAGACTTCCTCCCCATTTGAATTTGCCCTTGATGATCATGGCTGAAATCAAAACAATATGATTATGATCGATCCTATACCTTCAGCTCTAAAAATGCGTCGGAGTTCCTGGCACATTAAGCGAGTTGGTTCAAAAATTTCGCCGGATGGTTAACCGTTTCATCCTCGTCGGTCACGCTGTCAACTGATTTGTACAAATGCAGTTCTCCAACGACTTTGAATAATGAAATTCAAGCTATCGACGAACTCCTTTTTCTTCGATGCTAATATAGCCCTTTCAGAAATCCAAACAAGATTTTAAAATTTGTTTGCAATGGGGGACACTTTACTATGGTGATGAGTTTCTCCTTCGACGTTATTAACTCGCAAACATTTGTCGGGAAGGATATCAATCCAGTCGATACATCAACAGAAATTTGGGCATTGCCTAGCGCCAGCATTTTTCTTGAGAATTCAGCAGCCGATGGGTCGTTCTGCAATGCAATAAATGCATTAAATTCATCGGCAGCAGTAGATTTCGGGTTGACGGGAAGCGTTTGACGAAAATCTCCGCTGGCCAATATCATATACCCACCAAATCATCTCGAATCACATTGTAAATCCCTCATTGTTAGGTCAACTGCCTCCAAAGCTCGTTTATGCGCCATCGCCATCCCAAAATATCAATTTCATCAATTTTGCTGCCGCCGAATTCTTGGTTATCATTGTGCACGTTATTGCTTTGTCAACGATGAGAAAATTCATGGTCAGCTTCAAAACGGAAATGTGCACTTGTCCATTTCGACCGCCTTCAAACAGTATGGCAGCAATGCCATTTTGCTAGAATCAATTGTCAAATGACGAACGTCTTGCATGATGCTCCACCGGGAGCATCGAGAAAGTAAACGCGATTCCGGATTCGTATTCCAAAGCAGCGCGATTGAAAGTCTACATTTAACACTTTTCTCCTTTTAATAACTTTTTGTCGAATTTGTGGTGGTGATTGTGCAGTTTAAAGCCTGTGCAATATGTGCACGTCTCCATTTATTTCTTCTGCACGTACCTATTGCGTTTGATTATCACAAACATGCTGATTAATTATTGCAAGGTGTGGCAATCTTACCGTGTTTGTTGTATTCCAAACGAAAAGCACCTATGAAATTTGTCTTAAAAATCAGCATCCAAAATCCCACACAATGTGAAACAATAATAATCTAAATAATATTCACTTGAAATTAATTTTATGTGAAAGAAAACTCATTTCACGGAAAAAAAAATTTAAATTATTCTATAGTGATTTTGTATCGTTATTTTTTATTTTTGGTTATAACTCCGGTTCTAGACATCGGACAGCAAACAGATTTCTTATATGCACTCTGCAAACATGTCCTAAGATATTCTAAAAATTTCATTCAAATCGATCGAGCCGAAAAAAAAAGATAGCGAACAAACTTAATTTGATTGTTCTTTATAAATATATAAGATTGGAAAACATTCTTTTATTAAAATAAAGATCGATTTACTGATGGATAATAATTTGTATTCGGTGTGTTACTTTACAATCTTACAATTTTCATATTTGTAATAAACATTTCAGAAGAGCGATTTTCTGATAAAATTGGTAGAGCACGTCATATTGTCAATATGTAGAAGAGAATATTAATACCTGTGTTAACACAAATTTTTAGATCGAAGTATTGAGGGTGTGGTGATAGAGTGAAAATAAATGTTGTGTTGACGTCAGAGAGTCGATTAATTCTAGTTGTAAGAAGGTTCTTTCATTGAGTCATTTCCTGAACTAAATTGAAGTATTTTCGTAATTAATATATCATTTAATAGAAAAAAATTATTAAATATGAAGATCAATCAATATGATAACCAATAAAAGAGGGGATAAATTAAACATACTAAATTCTAAATATAAACTAAAACTAATGTTTTCTATATTTTCAGATCCAGGGAATTTTTGGCATTTGAGTCACCATTTAAACGACGTTTTCGATTGGTCATCAGAAAGGCTTCCGAATGATACTGAAAGTTTTCAATTGTTGTCAAATGACAGTTCTTCTACTACTAAGAATAGAAATTCGATTCTGGTTTTGAAGTCAAAATCAAAACCAGACACACGCAAACACTCACAACCATTAAATGTCAAACTAGTATTCAGTGTTGTGGCGGCCATGCTTACAAAATAAAATAATCACAAATGTTCGTTTGAAATTTCCCACCTAAAACTTATACTCACACTAGAATTTAGAATCGACAAACTAGTGTTTACTTACTTGTTCGATTTGGAGCCCTGGGGCCTATAATACTACGTTTTCACCTACCACTTAATCCAGATTTAATTGTATTAACCACAAATCCTCTTGGAAATCCTCTGAAAACTTGAAGATTTGCCATACAAATTTTAATCTCAAAAGATTAGAAATTAAACTCCTTGAAATCTTCTTCGAAGTAGAAGATTGTCAAAAGGTGAGATAAAGTTTTTCAAAAGAAATTATTTCACTAAAACTAATTTGCTATTTCAGCTTTTCTTAAGCCGAGTCTAGAATACACATTTCAGTTACGACTATAACTCGAATCAATCAGGTACTAATGTGTTATAATCTTCATAAAATCGATCTCGACGACGCGACGAGTTGCAATCTCATAAGCTAGGTGGATAGTGTGTGTATTCAGATAAAGCTGCAAATATTCTTTCTTTCTCGTGTCCTGGCCAGATTTCATGTACCAGAAGGATTAATGCTGCTTGAGTTTTGGAGGATAAAATGTTAGGATAATAATATTTTTTAAGTTATTACTCATTTTTACTTATTGAAATTAAATTTGTTCACTGCACCGAAATTATTATTTTTCTTTCTAATTATTAGGTCCGTTCCTGTACGAATTTCTACGAAAAACAGTCAAATTCTGTTCCCGTACTCCAAATTTTCGTAGTTTTTCACAAAAGAGAGCGCTCTTTAGAGAGTAAAATATTTGCCCATGCTGCGAATTTTAGACCAAAAAATTTCTTTGGACAAAATTATGAAGACTGTCAAATGAATGAAAAAAGAAAAAAAAACAATACATAAGCTGTCAGTTGCCAAGTGTATCGTTACAAAAGTTGAAAATAATGGAATTTATATTTTGGTCGGGCTTATCCGTGCAATTAATTGAAATTTGTGATATCAAATCGGTTATTTAAAGAAATAATTTTACGTAAATCTTTAATAAACATTTTCAAGAATACACTTTTACGTTGACGTTTAAAAAATGGTAAACATTTTTGTTCAAAGCGTTCCCGTACTTTTGTGAAACTTTGGTGAGCTCTGAGAGATTTTTTCCCCCACTCTTGCAAAAATAACAGTCTTCATATTTTTGTGCACAAAGTACGGGAACACACTTATGATTTTGTTTTACTCTTGATATATTGACTTTTGAATGACAATGAAACGTCAAACTAATCTTTTTTTTCTCTGGTGAAAACACTTCAAGATCAATTTTTAATCTACTCAATTGATTATCTTTAGGTGAAAACGTAGTATAACACAACTCGACAAGTCGACACGTTTAATTCACTTGTGAAACCATACTTGTACGACAAGGAGAGGTATATTCTGTAACACAGCGCAAGACTGTTGCACTTGTCAGAATTATAAATTTCCATTGCCTTATCCACATTGTGTGACAGTGTGAATTGAAATTGAACTGAAATTGAACAAAAAAAGAAGAATAAATAGAAAAAAAAGTGGACAGAGATATTTACTTTGAAAAAAAGCCTGAATATTACTTCGGAAAATAAAGACGAATAATTCTTAGGCAAGACACATATAGAGTAAGAGCCCGGGGCCGGCAGACATACGTCATTTTATTATAGCTGATGACATCTTAAAGGTGTCTGCCAGACAAAACGCCCCACTGTAGGGGTTTGACAAGTTTCAAAAAAAGTTTGAGACACTATCCCCTTAAACATATCAAAAAATCAGCTTTGATAAAATAACGTAGTTGAGAATGCACTGTTAAATCTGCATATCTCCGAAAAGCCCCAGCTTTGAAAATTCGGTATCTATTCGCAGAAAAAAAAATCAACTATGATAAAATGACGTATGTATGTCTGCCGGCCATGGTATCTTGGGGTAATACTGTGTCGTTGACATTTGAAATTTTTCGAAAAACAAATGGACGTCAACTTCAAAATTTATTCTTGGTTTAATCACTTTTAACAAAATCAGAATCAAATAAATACATTTTAAATTGAATATGTGTTGAAAACAAATTTATAAATTATTTAGGTATGTACATGATATTCTTCCACAATTTAAATTCCTTATTTTCAAACTGTTTTTACTCAGAAAATACATACTTGTAAGCTAATGACAACTTTTAAATTACCTGTTACACACTAGCCATGCCTAAGCAAATTTTCTGTGACACTTGTCACAAAAGGAGGGAAATCCAACAATTTCCCACTTGTCACATTTTAAATTGACAATTGTCACAGAGCTTTTAAGCTTGCCATTTTGTGTTACAATTTTTGCTAAGTCTTGTATTTTACTTGTCCTACAATTAATTGGCGCGTTCTAATTATTAGGTTTCTATTTCTGCCTTGAAAAATGTTTTGTACTGAAATGTTTAATATCACCCTCATTGCGAAGATCAACTATCAACTGATTGTCGGTTGATAGAATTTATCAATATAATATACATTAGGGTGTTGTGAAAATGAATTGATAAAATATTGTGCTATTGTGAATGCCTTCAAAATATTTCTTTTATTCTGAATGGAAATGTGCTCCTGACAGATGTTTGTTTTTGAGAACGTAGAAAGGAAATCATTAAACAGAAAATCAATTAAATTAAAACAAAAAAAAATACAAACTGACTTTAATTGAAGTATAAATATATGAAATGGTGAAGCGTGTTTTTTTATTTTACATTTTAGATCGATCCACACTCTCTGTCACTTTTCTGAAGTCTGTTATGTGCTATTCAGCTCTCCGGCAATTATTTCCCACATCTTTGGAACAAAATTCCTTGGCGAGTTCCACGTTCTCCTCCATCAACTGGACCAATCTGCATAACTGTTTTTGTTACTTACGACTTTGTGAACCCTTGGGAAATTATAAATTTATCACTTATGTAGTTCGAAACACACATTTTTTCATTTACGATTGAAAGAAAAGTTGACAGCTAGGAAATAGATGAAAATTGTTCTTCACAATACCGATTTTTTTCATTCACAATAGATTTTAAAAAAATGTATCAACAATATTGACAGTTGACAGCCGCAATACTTTTTAATAAAATTGATTGATAAATTTCAATTATTAATTGATAGTTGAACTTCGCAATAAGGGTGTATATTGCAACCGCTCTATTTTCTAAAAAAAAATTAAAACAATATTTTTTTAACGAGGAGCGTTTGTGTAGACGTGCTTGTACATAAATACATTTCTAAATTTGTCTTTCTCCTGTATATTACAATTATGTAGTTAAAAAACATACACATTTGGCATTAGCGACCGGTGACTGCTCTCATGTCGGAGAACCGCCAGCCTGGTTGTGCCAGATAAACAAACAAAAATTGTCGCATATCAAAAAGCATGGCAATTTTTTTGTTTTAGTATAATAATAAAGCATTGCAATGAACAAAATAATCGTAAAAGCTTTTTTTTATTGTATACATACTTGAATTGCGATATTTCAAAGGGAATCACAATGTAAATAAAACACCGTCCATTATCTCTACATCATATTTTTTTACAAATATTTCTCTTTGGGCTAATAACGGATGGACATGAAAACAATATTATATTGCTGCGTATGTTGCGACAAAGATGGCGTATGATGACAAGAGTTTCAGCAGGGAATTCGGATTAGGACATCCCCTTCACCTATCACAATCCTTAATAATAATTTTAACTATAAGGCTGTAAGAACTAAGGAATTTTTAATGCAACCTGAATTACATGGCACTAGTTAGAAGGAACAACAAGATAGGAAACAATTTTTGTTGGCTAGAATGTTGGAAATTTGAGGATTAGGTCTTGATAAAGTATCATCATAACGCACGGGCGGAATCCAATTAAGACCACACGTCCAAGTTAGCAGTCAAGCACTATATTCACTGCGCCAATTTCACTGCCGAGTTCCCAAGTATCGTCGGCTAAAAGCATTCTGGAGAGGGAGTTCCATATTCTTCTACAATAGATATAAGTGATAAAACCAACAGAACACAACCTCACGCAGCACATTATCGGGACCTGTCGATCAAATAGCTTTTGAAAACCTTTCCTTCTCTTACAACCATTGCAACCTCCCTTCTTACAGGTGTAGTGGGTTGATCCTGACAGCCCGAAGGAAAAAAATGTTTTTTTTTTTTTTTTTTTAAATTCATTTTTATTTCATTTTAACTTATAACTATCTTAGAGCTAGACAAAAATGTTTAAAACTAGCCTAATTATCAATAACCTACAACTAATCTACTGGCCCTTTACGGGCGCTCTAAATTAAACAATAACTCTTAAAACTAATGTCTTTCGACCTAAAAACTATTTTAATTAAATCTAATTTTTTTTTTTTTATTTTATTTTATATTTCAAGGAAACTTTCAAAAAAACTTGGTATCTTATCTTTTTTTTTTTTTTAACTTATAAACTAAATTTAAATATATATTAGAAATAACTAAAACTAAATAAAACTAACTTACACTAACCAACAACCCAAACCACCTAAAATACCTAATAATGCTTAAAACTACTTAAAAACTAGAACAGCTACAGCAGCATTTTTTTCGTTTTTTATTTTATTTTTTTTTTTTGTTTATTTTTTTATATGCATGCAGACACACACCAACATGCAACCCACCCATACATGTACATACGTACATACATATACGTACGCACATACATGTACAGACACGCAGATACATACACGTATGCCCCCGCATACATACATATTTTTAATTTTTTTTTTTTTTTTTTGGTGCCACCCTGACTGTTCCCTATACCTAATTGCCCTAAATCTATGTAAGTCGGCCAAGATATAATATCTTCATCGACTTTAAATATCACGATGCTGTACAGAGAGCCACCAGAACTGGTTCTCCTGTTTCGCCCTATCCCTCCGGTCCCGATCGGACACAGTCCTACTGAACCGAAGGCGCTCTTCTCCACCTTGAGCGATGACGTCTCGACCATACAGGAGTCGCCTATCCACAGTTTTCCGGCTGACGTGGTAGATGAGCGGAACCGCCCCTCCATCCTGTATCAGCCCTCGACTGTCTAAATAGAGGAATGCCTCGGGAGGGATGTAGCCACTTAACCGCGCACTCTCGAAATATTGGTTATTTGGGTAATACGCCCCAAAAATTAAGTTGTTAGTTGAGGACATCGCTCTTGCAACGTGACCCCGAATCAGCTTAAACAAAAAATTATCTATTCTGTTTATGTTGGCTCCGTTGTATAGAACCTGGTTGGAATAATATAATGTGTACTCCGACTCTGGTGTTCTGTGTAATCCAAGGCAACGTCGAAGACACTGCCTCTCAAACACCCGAATCTTTTCCATTTGAGATGGGGCAACGTTGAACCACACCGGGCATTCGTAGGCAATCATCGGCCTGATGAGGGCCATGTAGCAAATCACCTTTACCCTGCTGTCAAGACGGCTGCTATAAAACAGTCGTTTTGTCAAGGCAAAGGCTCCCCTAGCCCTGGCCAAAGCAGCACCTATATGTCTGTCGAAATACAGGTACTGATCCAACCAGATGCCAAGGTACTTTACTACACTTTTACTCGCCAGTGGATGTCCATGTGGCCCTACGATCACCAGCTTGCACCAGTTCTTTCTCGTATCCCTTGAGGCGCTAGACAACGGGGTCCTAAACAAAATAGTTTCTGATTTCTGGAAGTTGATTTTCAACTTCCAGTCATCACAATATCGCTGAATCTTGTCGAAGTCACTCTGCAAGAGACTTTTGATGACCTCAACTGTATTAGCTGTTCTGTACGCAATTAGATCGTCGGCGTACGCAATTGCCTGAGTTAGACTACCTATCAGATCGCTGGTGTAAATGCTGAATAGAATCGGCGAGTTAACCGCTCCCTGCTGAAGACCATTATTAATATTAAAAACTGTGGTAGAAGTTACATTGCCACTCTTGACAACAAACTTTCTACCATTTAGCATGTCATAAAGCATGTACAATAGCGGTTTACTTATACTAAGTCTGGCGAGCTTTAGATAGAGACCCTCTAACCATACGGTGTCGAAGGCCTTCTCCAAATCAACCAGACAGGCACCCGTACACTGCTTTTTAGTTTTGTTCCATTGGATATCAGAAACTAGTTTAGACGCGGCATGAATTGTGTCATGTCCCGCCTTAAAACCGAACTGATTATCCGGGATGATATTTTTGTCCTCCGCCCTTTTGAACAGGGCTCTATTAATAACCTTTTCAAATACTTTGCTGATACTCGGAAGAAGACTTATCGACCTGAGATTCGCCGGATTGGAATTGTCCTTTCTCTTTTTAGGGAGAGGATGCACCACTGCTGTCTTCCACCGCACTGGATAATATGCATTATTCAGCGCGTTGTTGAACAGTGTGGTATATATGTCAACTGCTTCTTGAGGCAAATGTCGTAGTACAACGTTGGATATACCATCGATTCCTGCTGATTTCTTTTTCTTTAGTGAATCAAAGATGAGCTGGAGCTCAATCTTCGAAATTAACAGGGAACTGGTCCCATTTCGTTCGGCGATTATGGCGTTTGCCAAATGTTCATCATTAAACCCGGTAAAACCAAGGTTCTCAGATCGCCACTGCGTTATATCGTTCCGGAGGTAAAAGTAGTGAACCAGAGCTCTGCTCTCCAGGTCATGGTTCGGGCGAATGCTAGCATTCACCTTGTACACATGCTGGAAAGCAGCCCCCACAGCCTCCACCTTCTCCTGCGGATCTTCGATTATGAAGAGGTCATCGTCCAAGACGGCGTCATCTGGGTCTATGCCTGCTGTCAGAAGTACGTCTCTGTTTTGTGTCGTCCTCTGGAGCTTAAGGCACGGAAGGTCGTTTTGATCTTTTCTTCTGAATATCTTATTAATTTGTGGGAACATACTCGGGTCGGTAGCGTTCACGGCCCGAATTTTGTTGTCCCAAAACAAATTAATGGACAACCTATAATTTTCTTTGATCAATTGGTTGTTGTTTTTGATGGACGACTTCAGTGTCCTTATCTCCAGATCTCGTGTGTCAGTAAACCGTCTGTACAAGCGTTTTAGTCTTGTCAGTAAGCCACTTTTTTGTCTGTGTAGTGCATCAATTGTCGCGTTACGGTACATGTCAGTTGCGTTACGTTCTTTGTATTTCGGTATTGTCCTGTTCATTGTTCGTTGAATTGTTTCGTCCATTTGTTCTAAGTATCTGTCAATTTCAGTATTTGTCAGGTTCCTGTCATTTGGTGGGGATATATCATTTGAACGTAATTCGCTCAATAAGAAGTTCGAGAAGCGTGGCCAGCGCACCTTACTGTAATTGTAAGTATGCACAGGTACATACTCCTCCAATTCCATAAGCTCGTTCGGAAGTTGTATTACGGCGGCGAGTCCGCAGTGGTCACTGTCGTACTCGATCGTTCTTAAACAATTTTTAGGTCGTTGGCCCACACTGTCAGTAATTGTTAGTCTTGCGTCTTTCAACAATAGATCCAAATAGGCACCGCTTCTTGGAAACGATGGCCTGTCTGTAGCGAGAAGTTCAATGCGATACTCCAGGTTGTTACGACCCATCCAATTGTACAGATGGTTACCACGAGGATTTTGTATTTGATTTCCCCAATCTATATGTTTGGCATTCAAATCACCAGCCAATATGTAGTAGTTTTCTTCCGAGCTTAATCTTAAGCATTCAAAAAGCTTTTCAAGCTCTGTTATAAACTGTGTGGGCTGAGGTGTTTCCGATGCATAGGCAGCGATCACATACATTCGCTTCCCCTGTTGGAGATGAATGCATATGATGCATGCCTCTAACGTCCGAAATTTACGCACATCACTATTATATATTACCTTATAACTAATGCCTTTACGTATAAAGATTGCGACGCCCCCTCCTTGAGTGGAGTTGGGTCGGTCTCTCCTTACGATATTGTAATTGTTGTTAGTCAATTTATGTTTCTGGTTAAGCTTAGTTTCGCTAGCCATAAACACATCTGGACTTATGTCTTTAAGCAATTGGAATAAATTCGCTCTACGTTCGGTCCTAATCAGTGAATTAACATTTACAGCTAGGATCTTAAAGGGCCTCTCCGGCAGCGCGCCCTTAACCTCTAAGTTGCGTTAAGCTCGGCAAAACAGAGTAGAGATAATCCACCCTAGTCGCCTGCTCCCTGATCTGGTTTTGGAGGCCGTTCAACTGGCCCTGGATGGCCAGTAGAACGCCCATAATATCCGCCTGTGCCGCCGGCGCCTTAGGCACGGGGGCCTGTTGGGCGACCTTTGGTGTAGGCTGTACCGTGCTTCCCCTTCCTGACGCCATTTGGGCGTAAGAAATTTGGGGGTTGACGGGCGTTGTTGTAGGAGGGCGCACTGTTGGACGCTTTTCTACCACTGTTTGCTTTGCTGCTTTATTGTTTTTTATAAGCTGCCGGCGCCTCGGCAGAGTACACATTTAAGCTGGGTCCTATCTTCGACCCGTTCCTTTCCTAACTTGCATTCATCTGCATTGTGGTTCTCTCCACATTTAACGCAGCGTGACTGCATTTCGCAGTTTGCTGCGGCGTGGCCGAACCTTTGGGGGAGGAAAAAAATGTATTGAACATGGCATGACATCCGTGGCGGATATATCCTCGAAGTTACATTAGCCCTAAGCTAAATACTACTTGATCAAGTGTCAGCGCCTAATCTTAATCATAAGTTTCTAGTCTCTTAATCCAAAACAATAATCAAGTAATAAATGTATGTTTATTAATAAGAAAATCCGTGTCCAGTATCAAAGTTATCTGTCAATGCTGACGTATCGTTTTGTAGTTGGTGACACACAAAATAAAGAAAAACGAAAGTTATAATTTACAGCTTAATTTTCTGGAATTTCCATTGTAATTCGTTGTATTAGTGACAACGGTAACATTCATAACGCAAAAGGGATTTAAAGCAAATTTGAGTAATAAAACTATTAAATTTTCCACAAGTCACTTATATGGTGGCAGGTAATTCTCAGCTAATAGATAATTTTGACACAGAATCTATTGTTGACATGCACTTAGTTATTCTCAGCAAACTAGAATAATTTTCTGTTGTTGTAATGCGTGCAAAAGCACATCTGATGAAAACAAAGCTGTTCTCATGGCTCATGGTTTCTTTTTTCTTTCTGAACATGTGTAAATCGCACTCGACGAGCTCGAAGATAATTGACTGAGCATGTAAGTATATATTGCTGAACGCACCAAATGCCATGTGTGTCAAAAATTAAAATAGGACGAAAAAAATAATTAGATACATAAGTTAGCGAAAGAAGGTGATCGCTAGTTGATTTTCTGTATCAGGGTGTGTATCAGTCTACAAAAAAGGGTAGGTTTTGTGTGGTTCAAGTGTGTTTAAAAAACATATCAGTATTCAGAGCTCGCTCTGTTTGGAACAAGTTCAGTGCATAATTTATGTGTTCGAACTCTATTCAGTGCTCTGCTCTGAACGAAAAAAGAAAACCGCCTCTTGAGTTATCCAAAAAAATTTGCAATAACTAGGAGAACAAATGTATAGAACAGCTGACTGCAAATTGATTTGGGATGCGATTTGTTCTGATTTTTTGACAGCTTTCAGATTCGTCCACAGATAACTCCGATAGCTTGGTATCCGAGATAACATATCTAATAAGTGAGTAAACGCCCGCATTGACTTAAAAAATGAGATAACTTTCCAGCCACTTTCCAATCTTAATTTCCCTATTTGGAAGGCAATTTTCTGACAGCTGGTCAATCAAAAACTGGAACCTAGTTTTACTGTGAACTCCATCACGGGGTCCGTTATATCGATCAGGAAAACGCATCAGGGAAACTTGAAACTGTATGAAAGTGAATATTTTTTCCTGGTGGTCGTTTATAGCAACCAGGAAAATTATGTCAGCTGGCAAGCCTCACTACCAGTCTACCACCAAACACTACAAGATTGACACGAACATTTTTTCGTACACAATTATGTCAGTGGACTGAGAGAAATTGGAACTCGAATGATTTGAACGTTTTATTCCATTTTGTTTAAAATGGCACGAAAATTAATTTCGACAGTTATAGCTTTCATTGAAATTTATCATTGAAACGCAAATCAGTGAAACCATTGGCAAGTCGGTTACAGCTATCATTAAAACTTGGTTGTCGTTGAAAAGATCTTGGATGTTTTTGAGGTTAGATTTGATCATCGAAAGAAAAACTGAGGTATTAGAACAGGAAAAAAAGGAAACACAAATCATTGGACCGATTAAGTGCGTCCCCGTACTTTGTGCACAAAAATGTGAAGACTGTCAATTTTGCAAGAGTGGGAGTAAATATCTCCCTGAGAGCAACAAAGTTTCATAAAAGTACGAGAACGCATTGAACAAACATTTTAACAATTTTTTAAACGTCAATATAAATGTGTATTTTTGAAAATGTTTATTAAAGATTTACATGGAATTATTTCTTAAAATAACCAATTTTATATCACAAATTTTAATTTATAGCCCGAATAAGCCCGACTTCCAAGTTTTGTAATGATACAAATGACAAAGTTACAGCGGATGTATGTTTTTTTTTTTTACTTTATTTGACAGCCTTCATAATTTTAGGTCCGTTCCCGTGCTCCCTAAAACTGCGAAAATCTACGAATTTCTACGAAGAGAGTGCTCATGAGAGAGTAGAATATTTCCCCAGGCTGCGAATTTTAGTCCAAGAAATTTCTGTGGACAAAATTATGAAGACTGTCAAATGAAGGAAAAAAGTTACAAAAGTTGAAAACAATGGAATTTATAGTCTGGTCCGGGTTATCCGTGCAATAAGTTGAAATATGTGACATCAGATTGCTTATTTAAAGAAATAATTTCATGTAAATTTTTAATAAACATTTTCAAAAATACACTTTTAGGTTGACGTTTAAAAAATGGCAAAAATTGTTGTTCAAAGCGTTCCCGTACTTTTGTGAAACTTTGTTGCGCTCTGAGATTTTTACCCCCACTCTTTCAAAAATGTCAGTCTTCACATTTTTGTGCACAAAGTACGGGAACACACTTTTTGTCCAAAGAAATTTCTTGGACTAAAATTCGCAGCATGCGGAAATATTTTACTCTCTCATGAGCGCTCTCTTCTGTGAAAAACTACGAAAATTTGGTGTACGGGAACAGGATTTGACAGTTCTTCGAAGAAATTCGTAGATTTTTGCAGTTTTAGGGAGTACAGGAACGTACCTATTGTGTTACACTTTTGGGAACAAAATGCCAGCTGTTCATTCAAAACGCTTTCCGTCATTGAAAAATCAAAAGTGATTTTACAAGAAAGTGGTAGAGCAAATAAAATATTTTTTTGAAGTGTCAACGGCCTTGGCTCCGATGAAAGCATCGATTCCCACATATCAGCGAAATCAAGCATCGTTGCGCGTGGTTAGTACTTCGATGGTGGACCATCGGAAACTAACCACGTGCTGTTGACATGTGTTCCTTCTGTTGTGTGTTCTTTCTTTCTCTGTCTCTCTCTGTTATATTAATGTATGTGATGTTTAAATCCAATGGTCTCGTTGCCAGTGCTTCAGTGTATCTACTTCGTAGATTTATCTACGGAGTAGTATAATATGTAATGTAATGTAATATTTTTTTGAAAAACAAAATTATACATATATCTTCTTACCTACATGTTGGTACCAAAACGAACAGTTTTATTTTTTTAAGTGCCACAGAATTGATAGCCAAAGTTTTCAATGATGAGTTTCAATGAAAGCTACAACTGGCGCCTTAATTTCCATTACGAAAATAAATATATAAATACAGTGAAACCTGTCAAATTGCGACGGCGGTACCAGCAATTAAAAAAAATGCGATGTATACATATTTCGAATTTCCTACGTTTGGAGCAATTAGACAGGTGAAAACATTAAGCAACGCATGTTATCTTAGTGGTCCATGGTCCGATTAGCAGGTGCCCCGATTATAAAGGGAAATTTGTATGAAAAATAGCAGGGAATGCAAAAGGTGCGGTCCGAATATCAGGTGGTCCGATTATGAAGTGTCCCGATTAGCAGGTTTTACTGTACATTTAAAAAAATATACAATTGTTCTACTGCAATTTTTTTTGTTTACAAATCGATTAGTGTAGCACATCAAGACATCATAAATTATCTATTAGAAGTTTTTCCTGATCGCTATAACTGGCCCTTGGGTCTTCTGTAGGTTGATCGACGAACGATGTCTTCCATATATTATTGTCCATCAGCATTGATGGTGTGTTGGGCCCTTAAGCGAACGAATATGTTTTTGTTTTTTTTTTTTGTTATTAATATAGATGTATTTGTTTAACTTAATGTACAATATGGTAAACATTTGTCTTTTAGTAAAAGATAAGACAAGATTTTTTTATCAGGTTGCTAGCATGACAAGAAAATCTAAAGCAACTAATTGTTTAAACTAGTTAGACAACTTAAGTGACATTTTACTAGGCTTGTTTTTTGTGAATTTAAAAAAAAAAACATAAAATAACTGAAACTAAAACAGGAATTCTATTTTTTTAATAGCCAACACATTCACGATAGATTAAGAGAAGTTAATAATAAATTTGAATAGTTTGCCTTTTGAACTGGCCATAGAAGGTTTTTTTAACTTTAAGCCTATTTTTTATATAGTAAGCTCTTAAGTATACAAGTTTTTATATCACCCAAGACTTAAAATTTGTCAAGGTTATTTGAACAATGCTATTAATAATGCTTTGTTAATAAATGATCTCAGAAAAGATAAATGTGACAAATTTATTTAAATTTCAGTTTTTTTCCTAAAAATTCTGTTACTTATGAACGTGTCAGTTGGTGTGAAGTATTATGTCAAATTAGATAATACGATTTTTTTAATAGCTCCATCTATTTCGAGAAAGTGACAAATACTCCAAGAGTATCCCTTCTCATGATATAGCACAAACGTTTTCATAGCCATTTAAATGATTATGTAGGAAACTATTGTAGGTTGCCTCATTCCTGACGAATATAAACAGGCACACAGGAATGGTTTAGACTTAAGGGTCTCTAGACAGATGGCAAAGCTTTATTTTAATAATTGCTTATAATTTTAAACAACGATAATGGAGAATAAGAAATATAATATAATTTATAATATCCGAATGTGAAAATAAAAAGCGGAGCTTTTTAAACACGATGGGGATGTTCGGAGGAAAGTATGCCCGATAAGTGGAATCTCAGTACCATCTGCCCGATCCACAAAAAAGGAGACCGCCTAGTCTGCGCCAACTACAGAGGCATAAGTCTTCTAAACATCGCTTATAAGATCCTATCTAGCGTTTTATGTGAACGTCTCAAGCCTTTTGCTGATGAACTAATAGGTCCTTACCAATGCGGCTTCAGACTTGGAAAGTCTATAACCGACCAAATATTCACATTGCGCCAGATCCTGGAGAAAACCCAAGAATATAACATCGATACCCACCACCTGTTCGTCGATTTTAAAGCAGCCTACGACAGTGTTAATAGAGTTGAACTGTATCGTGCCATGTCCAACTTTGGAATCCCTGCTAAACAGGTACGCCTTATCAGGATGACGATGGAAAATGCTCGCTGTTCCGTCAAAGTTGGTAGGGACTCTACTGAATCCTTCGAAACCACCAGAGGAATAAAACAATGTGACGCACTGTCATGTAGCTGTTTTAACATTGTGCTTGAAAATGTCATACGAAACACACATGCCAGCACATCGGGCACTATCTTCAATAAATCGACATAATTACTTGGGTTTGCGGACGACATTGACGTGATAGGAAGAACAAAGCGAGTAGTAACCGGTGCCTTCAGTACTATGGAGTCAGCAGCAAGCAGAATGAGACTGAAGATAAATGAGGACAAGACGAAGTATATGCTTTCATCAACAAAAGTCCAATCCCACCACCGACTTGATCAGAACGTGACCATTGATAGGCATAACTTCGAGGTAGTCAGTGAATTTATCTACCTGGGTACTGCTGTAAACACAGGCAACAACATCAGCGCAGAAATCAAACGCAGGCCAACTCTGGCTAATCGCTGTTTCTTTGGGCTGAGTAAGCAATTGAGGAATAAATCCCAATCGAGAAGAACCAAGGTGACACTGTATTGAACACTACTTAGCATCCCGGTCCTGCTATATGGTGCAGAAGCATCCTCTCCCAAGTGGATGAAAAGTCACTTGGAGTCTTCGAGAGAAAAGTTCAAGAAAACAACATTTGGCGAAGAAGATACAACGACGAACTATACGAACTGTACAGGACATAAGCCTAGCCAGAAAAATTCGAATTCAACGACTTAGATGGCTGGGCCATGTAGAGCGGATGGACATCGACGTTCCAGCTCGTAAAGTCGTCAACGCCAAACCAGAGGGAGCCAGAAGCCAAGGTAGACCTCATCTTCGATGGAGCGACCAGATAGAGGGAGACCTCCGACAACTTGGAATGCAAAATTGGAGACGCCAGGCTAGAGATCGAGCCGGCTGGAGGGGCATACTGAGCAAGGCCCAGGAGCACCACGCTCTAGTACCGCCTTCATAAGATAAGTGAAAATAGAAAAATATAATATTTTTCATAAAAACAAACTATTTAGTTAAAAAAAATGCAATACGACAAAGAAAAGAAAATGCACCTCGAGGTCGAACACTCTTAGTATAAATTTAAGTACTCTGGTTCTCCAGTAAGAAAGGTCAGTAGTAAAAACTAAGACTCACATAAATTATTGTAATTTTTTTAAATTACGACCAATAGATAGAGCAGTTGTCAAACTTGGTAGATAAATAAATAAATACAAAATATTCTATCAACATATGTATATGTATACTTACAAATGCAAAATGACAATACTGCAAACGATAACGCCATATAAGTTATTATTTTATTTTTGTTTTCATCAAAATGTAGGAGTTGCCTCCATATTTAAAATTGTTATTCATGATAATTTGCATTCATCAAATGAGAAGGCCGTAACAATTTAAAAGTTCAGTGTCAATTGGTATATCTTTAAAACTGGCACTGGCATTAACGTACATACAATCTTAAATAACGTTCCCCCTTTGAAAACTAGTTGTGTTTGAATGTGTGAGTAATTCTGGGGCCCTATTCCTGAACACAAGTCGAGCGAGTTTCATGTGAAATCGACACATTTCACATGAAACGGTATTCTTGAACACTACTCACTAATCATTGGTATTCCTTAAATCGAACGTCAAATGTCAATTGCCACTCGAGTAAAAAAATACGTACTATTCTTAAACACTAAAGTGATTATTTTTATATGACAAATTATTCATGTTTACAAAGCAATCGAGGGCAGACATGGATCCAAAAATGTAAGTACGAACAAACAAAATAATTAAAATAATATAAAGCAACAACAAATATTCACAATGGAAAAGTTGTACAAATCTAAAAAAACATAAATGGAGTGTACATAGGAAAAACTGCAAGATCTTTATCGATAAGATTTACAGAACATTTAAAGGCTGCTGTATGTCCCGAACCTTCTTTTGGACTCGCTCAACATATACAAGCTTCTAGACATGGATGCTCCCTCGATGATGTGTCTCTATTACATTTTTTCCTGCTGGACGTGTATTAGACAAATATGAATTTTTTTTAAATAAATAAGCATAAGTGCATGAACATTTTAAGCTTACAAATTGACTTACTCTTTCGACTGGTACCAGAAAGATATGGCATCTGGACGACTTGTCAATTTCCGATCTAATCAAGCCAAGCACATTCGTATAAGCAAAGCGTCGAACTTAATAAACAAAGTTTTTGCGTTGAGTGACCGAAAATTCCACTCCGCTAACGCAGAAAAAGTTAAGCAAATACTCTTAGACAACAGCTTTCCGACAGAAGTTATAAGGAACTTCAAACTTCGTCAAAAACACCAAGTTCGTTCAGAAAATAAGTTGGAAGAGAGGAGATGTGTTTAAAAGAGTGTCGCTTATGTGCCCAAACTTTCCGAAAATTTCAAAGAAATGGTCACGAAAAACAACACGGAAGTCAACTTGGCATATAGGTCGAACCAGACTGTTGCATATTCACCACCCTGAAGACGAAACCCGACAAAAATCGCCGTTCAGACGTAGTTTATAAAATAAATTGCCAGGGGAAAACGGATGAGTAATGCAAGCTACATCGGCACCACCAAACAACTCCTTCGGCAAAGAATGGCGAACCACAAGTCAAAGTTCTGAGAAGACGGAACTGGCTTCTCACATCGTTGATACCGGTCACACACCAAACTTCGAGGGAGTGGAGATCCTTGCAACAGAAAAACATACATCTAAACGTTAAAAGAGACACTGCATATAATTAACAACAAAAATAATATGAACCTCAAACAAGACACACAAAATATATCTGCCGTTTACTGTTCATTAGTTTCTGACAGTAAATATCATAAAAAGTAAACTAATGTTCGAATGAGAAGTGTTCAAAATCTGTTATTAATCTGTTTTTTTTACATGTTTCAAACAAATTGTTGTTTTGTATATTAAGAATCTTAAAATTTAACGTTATGTAAGTCATATTTTGTTCGTTTACTTGTATCAATATGTACAACATTATATCTCTCTTTTTAATTTTGTAAATAAAGACAACCCTGAAGAAGACGGCAACCACCGTCGTAACGTTGGAAAAATAAAATGAAAATTGCTTTCATTTAATCATCATTACGAACAATAAAGCCGACGAGAATCACTTCTTAAAAATTCTCCAAAGTCCAAATCCAAAAAAAAAATTGAACAATAGCCCACTACTTAACATATAATAATTTTTTTAAATATATATTATATATTAATTTTTTTGTTTTATTTTTTTTCCATATTGTATACTTAGTTTAAACCTTCAGATCTCTATGTTTAATTTTCAAGTTTATTAATTTGTATGAACACTTTGTTTACCAGTGTCGTGTTGCAGCCTTTATAATTGTATGATTTGTTTAAGAACAGAAAAAAAAATATTGCCCCGATGATGTCCTAACTAAGACGAAACGCGTTGGCCTTAAAACGGTTTTTTTAATTAGGTATTAATAAAAACAAAATTTTAAATTGTGGAAAAACAAGTGTTTAATTACTTCTTTATACAAAAATGTCAATTAATTTATGTTTTGATTATTGCTTTTATTTCAAAATTTATTCTTGCACATTGCTAGGAAGCTCTAAGGGATTTGTTGCATCTCTCTTCAAAATGCTCCTTTTGCCTTTGTCGACACCATTATTATCATCAATATCAGTGTTATAAAGTAACTGTACTTATTATTCTTAATTTTTGAAATTTATTTTTTTTTAATTTTTCACGTACTCTTTAAACTGAAATAAATTTACTGCAAATATTTTGTTTCAAAATGTAAATATTTTTCTGTGAAACTTAAGTCAACGTTTAGGGAAGTTAGCTACAATTAAAAGAATCCGTTCAGACATTTTAAGAGTCATATTATGTTTTTGACTCTTACTAGTGTTGTGGAATACCTAATGCCGCTTGACTAGACCGTGAGCTCACGAGTAGCACCCTACTCGATTCGTATTCAGGAATACGCCCCTGATTTCAATTCTGAATTGAAATCCAGAATCTTTTTCTCTTCTATTCAGGAGAAGAACTGTCACTCTGGATGTCAATAGAACACTTTCAGAAGGGTTTACACGCAATTCGAGTGGTTCCGAATCACCGGTCTGATCCTCACTCTGTCCAAAACTATAAGTGCAATTCTAGCTTAAGAAGTTTTTTAATAACTGAACTTAAAGCTTTTGGAATTATTTGAATAGAATTCTTTGGAATTATTTGAATAGAATTCTAGTCAACCAAAATGGAAAGTTTTGCTTTGGATTGAGAAAAAATTGTTAAATTTTGACGACGGATCACAAATAAGGTTCAAGTAGTAGATAGAATAATTGATTTCAATTATTCACTTAAATAGCGTGTTAAAATAATAAAATATTTATTTTGAGTTAAAAAATATCATTTTGCAAATTATACCTTATTTGTTCAGTTGTCTTTATATTTGTATTTCATAAGAGCAGTTTAAACAAACCGTTACAAACAAGTTGGAAATAATATAAGAAATTATTTCCAAATGACTTAAGATGTTACCTTATTGGAGGCAAACATTCCCAATAAGTCTAAAAAAATTGAAATCTGTATTTATATATACATACACTTATAAAGTTTTTAAAGACCAGTTGCACTACTAAATTACATTTTAAACAATATAAAAGCCTACTATGGATACATTTCCCAATAAAACATGCCTATTATTAATATGCGTATAAAATTTTAATTTCAAAATAGTAACTCGTTCGTTTTTGAAAAATCGATTTTTCAAAGAAAAATAATTTACTTTTCAAAAATCGAAAAAAATCACTGGATAGTGTATTCCCTACAAAGTATAACAGATTTTTTGACTCCATTTGAATTTGACAGTAGCACCATGGCAATTGCATATCTCGTTTTTTTTTATAAAAAGAGAGAAAGAGATAGATTGCACTCCTTTTCAAAAAATTGAAAAACAATTTATTTTTATTGTCCGTTTCAATCAAGATAATAAGAACATCACACAATTCAGAAAAGGCAAGACGGAAGACGGAACCTGGACAATCGGATCTCGCAAGAGATTATATCAATCAAGACGAGGGAGGAATTGATATTGAAAATGCAAAGAAGTCCTTCGTGAAGAGGATAAATTCGATAAGAACTTTTCAAGGAAATTGTCAAAGCAAAGCACAAAGTTGAAAAGAAAAAATCAAAAAGCAAGAATTTCGAAGACGAAGATGAAGTCGACGACTTTGGTAGTGGTGAACACGATCAACGTGATGTCGATTTGTCATGTTTGCCGAATACAGATAAGATTTAGAAGAAGACGACAAAGAAGATGAACCACGTCACAAGAACGTAAAAGATATTGCAAGCAAATTATCATTAAATATGGAAGCTGAAATTATTGCAATGTAATTGTTGGGAAAATAAAACAAGTTCAAGTTCTTTTACAAATGGAAGTCAATATTGTGCGTTTCTCTGTCTTTTTTCGTCTTAAAATTCTAGGTTATTTACAATACATATTAAAAATCTGGTAACAGAACGTTTCCATGAAATGTGTTTTCTTGTTGGTGGAGTTGAATGATTATGTAGTACTTACATTTGTTGAAAATAGATGTGTAATTTAAATTTTATATTTTTTTGAAGAAGGTGCCCTTGGTATGGTTGATTAAACAAATTTAATTTCAAGCATAAGCAACCATCTTGAAATGTAACTTTGGCAACAAAAATGTTATACTGTTATACTGACATGGACCCTCTAGAATTATTACAGTTTTCTATTGGGGCCGATTTTTTTGTGTGATTACACTATCCAGTGTATTATAGAGATCAGTAAAAAATATGTATTTTAAATTTAAATATACAGTATTATTTAAACTTTTAGGTTAGGTTCATCATATAGTCGAAAATGTTTTGTACTTAAAAGTGAACCTAATCTAAGAAAACACACATTTTTTTATCAAAATTCTTGGAGCCGTTTTTTGAGAATTTGTATTTAATGTTTTTTGTATAGAAGATACCGTTGTTTTTTGTTTTAGTTTTAGTTTTTTTAAGTATTCAAGACAATGTCAAAAAATTACAAAATACAAAATTTCGAAGATTATTTCTTAATTTCGAAATTAGATCGTTTTCGAATTACATATTGAGTTTTCAAACGAAATGTTTTGTTTGCAAAATTTTCAATTTTTTTTAATGCAATACTATTTAGACTTTCTAAGAGCTTCTCCAAAAAAACATTCCAAAAAAAAAATTAAATAAATCGTTGTCCAAAATATCGATAACCAAAAAAATGGTTCTCCCAGACCTAGACGTTCCAAAAATACCCATTTTTTCTAACAAAAAATTTGGAAAACTGCCTTTTCCCTTCATTAATGATCTTATTTTATCGGTGGAGGCGTTTTTAAGAAAAATAAGATTTAACTTTTTGGCGTACAAAAAAAATGCATGGTAGGTACCGTTATTTTTGGTTGAATCCATAACTTGTCATATGCATAATACATATAAATCGCAAGTAAAAAGTTGCAAAAACATCTTTTTTAACCTTAATATCAAAGTGATGAATATAATAATACACGAGACTAGAGAAATACCAAACTAGATTTATCACTTGTTTGACACTTAAAGATTTAAATAAACACCGCTAACTTCGACATTAATTTTTGAAAAAAAATTAAAACTTATTTGTTTAACTTACAAGTAAACATTGAACGTACATAACTATATATGTATGTATATAGCTCAAAGAACCGCACTGTAGGTATGGCTTAACGAAATCCTCAAGATTGTCAAATAAATTTAAAACCTGTAAATTCAATCAAAACATTTTTCAAAATATATCTACCTTTTGCATTAACAAGACAAAACCAAAAGATAAACAATATATTATTTATCTTCAATTTTTTCATTTTGTCAAACAAAAATTGAAAAGATAAATAAATTACGCCTCTGTGGTGCAATGGATGGATAAAAATATATTTTACCTTTACTCTTTTTAGTGATGTATGTATGCATATACGAGTATAGGTATATAAAATTTACTTAAAATCCAACCGCGATTGTCGAATGGAATTTAGAAACAAAAGTATGTGTAAATGCAATAATTGCGTGTTCTGCATGCGAATGAATTTAAATAATAGAAACTTATTTCTTCGAGAGCTAACTCTATAGATTTGTATGCCACATGCAAGGAGTGGAATATTACTCAAATAAATAACAAACAGATCAGTGGGTAGACAGAGAGGTTTAGTTAAATTCTACTGGCAGCCCACCACCACATAAAAATAATGACAAATCAGTTAAGCAATCCAGTTCAGAAGTTCATCGACTGCAAAGCTAATGTATTTGTTTTGTTGTTCCTTCGTTTTTTTTTTTAAGAACCCACGTAAGAGGATGAATAAATTAACAACTCACCTTGTCCACCAGCCATAAGAATAACGCCAACATGCCCCTTGCTAATCTGTCTATATCCTTCGTTTCGATATTCGTTGAGAATTTCATCAGATGAGCGTGCGATGCTGACCAATTTGCACTCTGGAAGGGGCTGTAGGCGATCGTCTAGTTTAATTCCGTCTTCTCGAAGTGAGGCTGTGCAACGATCGAAATAATGTTTCAATTCATTAAGTTGCAACTCCTTGATATCAGTAGCTAATTCCAGTTGCTCCTTGTGCGACAATTCTGTCCAGAACTTCAGAAGGTGCTCTTGGCCAACTTTACTTAACCGCTCGTGCAATTCTTCGTATGTCGCCATTGAAATCGATTTGTTTTTTTCTTGTCTTTAGTTTTGTTTATGTTTATATTCCAACTATTGGCAATGAGAAACACACCGAATTTTTGTTATTAAACTTCTTTAGCAAACAACCGCACACTGTTAAGTCCCGAACTCAACTGACAACGAAAAACCATACGACTGCATTATTGGTAAGAAGCGAGCTCCACTTCGGAGCCATGTTTATAACACTGAGTTGCCTAGTTTTTGTCTTGACTTAATTTGCTGTGCTTCTTGTTGTCCCTGAATAAGTGAAAGTGGTCTTTTGTGGCTGAGTAGTGAGCGCGCGAATATAGTGGTTGCTTATAGCAGATGAAGTTGTTAAGTTTGCTACGGAATATTTTTATGGAGTTGACAACAGTAACAGCAGAAGAGCCGCTCGATTTCTGGCAAATCAAGCAAATCCATTGGGCTCTCTTCCAGCACAGAAAGACAAAACCGTCTTGTGATTTAGCTTGCAAAGAATTTTCCGGTTACACCCGCACCACTACGATTAAAGTTTGCTGATTTACTTCATATAAAACTTGTTATTGAACTAGATTATTGAATTTTTCTGTTTTATTTGTTTTCCATTTATATTTTTTTGATTTAATTATACAAATTGCCACGGGAAGTAATTCTTGCGCGAATACTTTATCGTTCACTAGTCACCGCAGCCACTTCAATAATTGCGAAACGTCAACAAAAGATATGACGGCGAGAGTGTTGCCGTGATACGAGAGCTGTAAATTCATTCTGAACAGCATGGCCAGGTTTACTGTAATTTTAAAATAAAATAAAAATGTGAATATAAATCATATTTTATTGAGTTTTTTATACGTGTAATGAATAAACAGAATAAAAGAAATATGTTACAAACAAGAGATATAATTCGGTACTAGAAATATAGGGACATGTTAATAATATAACAGACGTGTTTTATTATTTTTTGTTGAAAAAGTAAATACCTAGCCATATTTAAAATATGTTACAACAGCAAACAATAACAACATTAAAATTGAATATAATTTAGGTCAGCAATTTGAGAGTGAAGCCTAGTACGCAGATCGGAAAAAAAAATTTCTTCCATACAAATTTTATCCTAGGACAAATTTTGTCTTTGATATTTTTCCGGGCAGTACGCAGCTCACGCGCAAAAATGTGAAGTTTGTATCCGCTGTACTTCGAAAATGTATCCGCTGTACAAAAAAAGTCTCCATTTAATTTTTCAGGCAAAATAATGCTCTGCGCATTGTTTTGCAGGAAAAATTTTGACAGCTCATAGTCATTGTGGCAGAATTATATTGTGCTATAGATAATTTGAAAGTAAACATTTATTAATTTTCGCTACGGCCGGGCCAAAAACAAAATTAAAGCCGAATTATTTCATTACTGGTATCTTTGTTTTTAATGAAAAAAACCAACATGAAAATCGAAGCAGAATCCTTCACGCTTCAACTGGACACAGAACGTTTTAAGATCGAGGAAAAATATTACAATTACGTGCAGGTTAGGACTCAAAATAAAAAGGCATAATTATAACTATTTTACATTTTTAATTTTTAGTTAAAATGCTGACGAAATGTTTGGCTCACAACGAACTGAGAAAAGATATGAATCCATATCATGAAGTTTAGACCGTCTAGAGCCATGATGTGATGCCGAATCCAATTCAAGTTATGGTTGAAAATCGAAGAATTACCCGCGATACATTTGTGAAAAACCTTGTAAAAACCCATTGTTTTGCATTAATTTAATGTGTTTAATAAAAAGAGTGCAACAAAGCAAATTTTGTTTGCTTTTTTGAAATTCTCGATTGACAGATACTTGACAGTTCCTCTTATTTCTCCAACTTCAAAATTTTGCGCGGCTTTTTCCAAGTGATTGTAGAGATTAAAATTGTAGAGGTAAAATTTAGTTTTTTCCGATCTGCGTACTGGGCTTGAACATAAAAGTGAATAACAATTGTTTGTTTATGTTAAGCAGAGTACGCTGCTGACGCGAAACGAAAAATCCCACACAAAAATGACAGTACGAAATCATAAACGTAAATTTTCGTTTTGCTTTTCGTACTGCAGTTCGCTGTTCCATGACGAAATTTATAAAGTCTGCACTCACTTTTCGCAGACAATTTATTACCCAGACTAATTAATTGTGTGCGGAAAATTACATTTGAGTTTTTAGTCTTGTTTTTTTTTTGTTTTTTCTTTCATCAAAACTTATTTATTTGTTTTTTTTTGTGATTGGATTTGTTTTTCATCTAGCGCATTCATACAAAAAAGATGAGACAACTAGAAAACTGTTATAAGTGCGCTGTTAACATACCAGTATAACCTTATAAGACTTCGAATCACTTTTAGAGGGCACATTGAGCGATATTTCAAATGCAGTATTATTTACTTGTATAAATCAAAAAATACAAAAATATTTCTTACCTTGTTTGAATACAGAACAAATGTCAGCTTACGTTTTATTACTCCGATCACACGTCAATGATGTACCAGTATGCCTTATGTCATCTTCAAATTGTGTATGAATAAAACACTTTCCAGTGTATTATAGAGATCAGAGAGAATCCATGTCCATGCAGCGATAAGTCGAAGAAAAGTACTTTTTGAACAAGACATAAGCATTGTTCAAAGCTTGTCTATAGAGTAACGTTTCATGTATGTGTTTATTTTTTTGTATTGGCTTTTTATTTGTTTTTATGTAATTTATTTTGCTTGTATCCTCGGCTGTCAAACGATTTTGACTACAAGCTGAAAATTGATTTTAGATTTAAATAGTGCGTTAAAATTGATTTTAGCTGTAAATATGTGCGTTCTATCACCGCATTAAACTGTTTTGTAATTCACATTTATTTATGGACACGAATCATAACATGGGGTCTCCACCATCTAGATTTTCTGGTAAGCTAGTTTGCATTCTATCAAAATTGCTCACGGAGACCACAAATTCCTTTTGTTGAAGGTTTTTTTAAATATTGTAATGCTACTAGTGTAAGAAAACAGCGATAAGTATTCCTTCGCGACATTTGTGCAATTGAAATAGTATGCTATGAAATGCACAATGCCAAATTTTGTAGCATTCTATTTTTCTTTCCTTCTATCAAAATGACAGGTAGTATACTATAAAATATAGAAGGTGGAGACACCGTTTTGTAAAAGTGTAAAAGTGTAGCATTTTTTTGCACTACAACAACAAAATATAAGGGGTATTCACGATCCGATGTAACAAGTCTTGTATAATTGTAAAATTTTATTTTCTTACAACAGACTGTGAACACTACTTTAAACCTACCTACTGTGAACCTACTTTACACTTTTACAATACCCGAACCCTATTGTAACAGAAAAATACAAGAGTGTAAGATTTTTTTAACAAAAACTTAAGCCTTCTTCAGAACAAATGTGAAACAGATTTTGACATTGGCCTCGTTCGGTGGCGCAACCTAACCGATCCGGGTTGCTTAGTGTTGTTGTAACGCCTAAGGAAAAAACGGCTGATGAACTAAACATATGTTGTCAAACACAAATCTCAAGCTACCCAAAAATTATTGGATTCGTTGAGATTCGGTTGGCAATGTAAGGAACAGCTGATTCAAAACTTCAGATGTGTATGCAATACAACTGACATAACCAGAAAGCTACCTGAATCGTTCGAAAATAAATCCGCTACAAAGGTATCTTGGATAGCCTATCGGCCGCGCACCGAACGAGGCAATTTGCTTCAGTGTTGATACAGATTAGTAAAGGTGTGTTCACAGTCTGTTGTAAAAACATAAAATTTTACAATTGTACAAGACTTGGTAAACCAGATCGTGAATACCCCTGTTGGATCGTGAATTCCCCTAATAGGGTTCGGGTATTGCAGAAGTGTAAAAGTGTAAGATTTTGAAATTCTGTATATTTTGTTGTTGTAGTGCAAAAAATGATACACTTTTACACTTTTACAATTATACAAAACCAGATACATCAGATCGTGAATACAACTAATAGCGTTCGGGTATTATAAAAGTGTAAAAGTGTAAGATATTGACATTCAGTATATTTTGTTGTTGTAGTGCAAAAAAATGCTACACTTTTACTCTTTTACAATGATACAAGACCAGATACACCGGATCGTGAATATCCCTATACTGAATGTCAAAGTCTTACACTTTTACACTTTGACAATACCCGAAACAGAAAAATACAAGAGTGTAAGATTTTTTTTAACAGCCTTCTTTATAGAACAAATGTGAAACAGATTTCGACATTTGCTTCAGTATTGCTACAGATTAGTAAAGGTGCGTTCACAGTCTGTTGGAAAAAAATTAAATTTTACAAGACCTGGTACACCAGATCGTGAATACCCCTATATTACAAATACAGCAATAGGTGTTTTTCTATTTTAGTTCAGAGCAGAGTCTGAGTTGTCAAAAAATTTGTTTGTATTTATTTTTAACTCAGAGCATGCAGATATCTGCATGTTTTTTTTTCAAGTCTGTGCAATTGTTAGCATACGCTGATGACATAGACATCATTAGCAAAACCCAGCGAGCTGTCACTGGAGCGTTGGCTAACATTGAAGCTGAAGCGGCTAAGATGGTACTAGCAGTCAATGAGGCCAAAACGAAGTACCTGCTGTCCACAAAAAGGGACACACAACATCGGCGGATTGGACAAAATGTCACAATAGACAGGCACAACTTTGAGGTAGTTAGGGACTTTGTCTACCTCGGATCCGCTATAACATCTAACAAAAACATCTCGTTAGAAATTAGCCGAAGATTAACTCTTGCCAATCGCTGTTCCTATGGTCTAGGGAGGCAATTGAGTAGTAAAGCCCTCTCTCGAAAAACAAAGGAGACTCTGTATAAGACTCTGATCATCCCAGTTCTGCTCTATGGCTGAACACACCAAATGCCAAATATGCCAAGAAGGAAAATGTGAAGAAAAAAATAATTAGAAACAATTAAGTTGACGAAAGAAGTTGATCGCTTGTTGATTTTCTGTGTCTGGTGTGTATCATTGTACAAAAAAGGGTAGGTTTTGTGTTATATTGCTTTTTATGGTTAAAATGAAAATGTATTCTGATTTGTGTGGTTCAAGTGTGTTAAAAAATTATAGCACTGTTCAAAACTCGCTCTGCTTGGAACAAGTTCAGTGCATAATCTATGTGTTCGAACTCTGTTCAGTGCTCTGCTCTGAACGAAAAAGAAAAACACCTAATGGTAAACAAATGGGTTTTTGAGGGTGAAACGTACGAAAGTTAGCAATCTTGATATTAGTCATCTATCCATGTAATTTTTTTGGTCTGGTTTTTGTTGAACTCGTATGTGATTGTTGATGAAAAAATAGAAGTAGTGGTAATGAAACTGCCCAGGGAGTAAAAATACACAGTTTGTGGATTTGATTGTGGTTGTGATGTATTGCCATTAAAGTTCGGATCTGACAAAATGTGGAGAGTTAGGGACAAAGTCAAATCAGATGGTTTGCTATGGCAGTAGAGGTGTGGTTGGTAACGTGAAAATTCGTACGAATTTGTACAAATTTTCACATTTTGCTGTCAAAACCCATAGGAAAAAAACCCAAGCTTAGGAAACTCGGTGAAAAATTCTAGTTACCAAACAGGCATAATATTACAGGAATATGAGGGATAAAGGAAAAGAAAATAGTGCTATATGGCTGTTGTATATATGAGCTGACGTGTGTGTGTTTACGTAGAGCGGTAATTTGGTTATTTGCTTGATTCTGAATTTTGAATTTTAGCACTGATGTTACTTGATGTTGGCAATGATTTCCCGGAAAACAGTTCCCCGTATAACGATTTCCCGCATAACGACTGCCCGGGAAACAATTTCCCTAGTAACGATTGTTCGCAAAACCAATTCCCGTATCTCTATTGCCAATTTCCCACATTTGCTTCCTTTATCTGTGAAACCAACCAATCAGAATCAACGAAAAGCTACTATTTTTAATTTTTAACATAACGAAGAATGCAGCTTTACTCGAAACCATGACAATCAACAAGAACGAATAATGAAGAAATGAATTATAGATTTTTAATTTCGGACGAGGGATTGCTTCAAGCCAATTCGCCATCTTTTCATGAAACGTGCTTTCCAGAACTTCGGATTTTCTTCGGAGATATAGTTTTCAAAAAAATGGTAAAAAAAAGTCTTCTTTTCAAAAAGTATCAAAAAACTATGTTTTTTAACAATTCGTACTCAATTATTGATTATTCCCAAAAAATGGAAAAATTAGCTATTTGCTTCGATACGAGATTTTTGGACGTGGAGTTTCATTATTCTTGTAAAAAAAAAATTGTCGTCTAATTAAAGAACTTAAGCAAGTCAAGTGCCTACATCTGGGGCACGTTTAGTAAAAAGTTCTTTTCAGAACTTAAAATTTTCTTCAAAAACATAATTATTTAATGTTATATTTCAAGAAAAACCAAAAAAAAAATTAATAAATAAAATATATTGCCATAAGTACAATATAGTACTACATAATAAAGAAATAAATAAAATATTTTTGAAAAGTACGAAATAGTACTTCTCCAAAATTTCCGGGCAATCATGAATTAATATTTCTTTATACGGGAGACGACTGAAAACTTCCAAAAAATTTTGCGGGCAATCGTTATTCGGGCAATTTTTTTCCTGGAATAAGTTACGTTTTCTTTTCGAAATTTCAGAAAACGGTTCAACTGATTCTTATAAAATTAATTTTTTTTAATTACGTAGTTAAAAAAGTTTTTTATTTGAAAAAGGTCACTAATTAATGTTTCAAAACACTGACACATTTAATTTTTTTTAATAAAAAATCAGTTTTTCAGAATTCCTTTTTGCTAAAACCTGTTTATCATTTCTTTAAAATCTTTGTGTATTAAAAAAAAAATGCACGACTGGATCGCATTTACTTGCTCCTATGTTCGATCACATTGTATGCAAAGATTCTTAATAAAACTGCTAAATACATTTTTAAAGTTTTTCACTTAATTTTTTATATATAAAAATTCTTAAACTTTTTCTAAAAAAAATGGTATGAACATTTTAAATATTTAATAATATAAATACAAAAACAAAATTTCAGAAAAATTGTCCACCCGTTTTCGAAATATTGAATTTTCAAAAAAAAAATATTTTTTATTCAAAAATTAAAAAAAAATATTTTTTTGAAAATTTTGAAATGCAATACTATTTAGAATTTGAAGGAGCGCCTGTATAAAATGTTTTATCGAAATCCGTTGAGCCGCTTATGAGAAAGTCGAAAATCAATAAACTGGTTGTATGGTAGGTACCGTTAATAACAAAATAATTTAAAAACTTTTTCGGCCGAAATGTTGACCATACCTAAGGTAGTACACACACCAATTTTTATCAAAATTGTTTTTGAGATATTTAAGATGGTAGAAAAATTTGTATGGCAAGTACCGTTATTTTTGGGCCTAAAACAACGATTCAAAAATCTATTTTGGACAATCACCTAAAACCCCTAACTGTTTGAACAAAATCGGTTAAGCCGTTTAGACTTTAGATCGTTCTACAGACAGACAGACGGAATTGCGGGACCCACTTTTTTGGTGTTCTCTATGATAATAATGTCATGTTTGATTGTTCGGAACAAAAATAGTACCTATAATCGCAAGTAAAAACAGCAGATATGTTGTTTTTTTTAATATTTAATTTGTACTCGTATTTTCTTTGCTAAATTATTTAATAAATTAATTTAATCTTATAATGTTTTATTTATTATTATTTCAAACTTTATGTATTAGTTTCATTTTAGCTTAATAAGATAGTCTATAGCCTTAACTACATTCAAGACTCATTTGTACAAAAGTAAAAAAAATGTCTCATATGTATGTTGGAAAAAAACAAACATTTTGTTTTACTTTTGTACAGAAGTATGTTAAATGTAGTTAAGGCTTTAATGTATATGATATTTTATTTTAAAAATAAATATTAAATATTTAATTAATAATAAAAATTATTTTTTAAAATTATCATTTTTCGTTTTTAAATGTTTAAGGAATAATTTAACACACAAAGGAAATAAAAAGTCAAGTTTCTGTATTTTACCCTCAACAAAATTATACTGCACAAAAAATCCCATTGAAAATTGGTGCAGTAAGAATTTACAACTTTTTCAATGTAGGGGAAGTTCAAACACCCCCCCTCCCCCCCCATCACCATCACCACCATCACTATGTAAAATTTTTTTGGGTTAAGAAACAGTATTTTGTTTAAATTACAAACAGAGCTGATTATAAAATATAGGTACTCTACTTTCTATATAACAGATCGCCATTATCTGAGAAAATGTTAATAAAATTCCTCAAATTCGGTGTAAAATACTAATTAAGAAATTGTGTCCCTAATTTTAAATATCTCATAAACTCATCTGAAATACTGACATTTTAATTTTTAATCAAGAAAAGTTCCTAGAAAATTATTAATTATAGCTGATTGCAAACGAATAAATTATACAAATGGAATTCAATTAAAACTTTTAAACTAACTTAACTTTTAACTAACTACTCGTACACATGCATATGAACAAATGTATGTTCTTGCGTGATTTAAAAGCAAAATCTGTGGTTAAAATCTTTCCAATACCCTAAGAAGTGTATCACACATTTCATATAAGATGTATAACATTGTATTATAAGATTTAATATTTTTGAATTCATAATTGGATTCGAAAATTCGACAAGATGAAAATAGCTGGTTAAATCATGCATCATTTGGAAAAATTAGACGAAGTAGTAATTACAACAATTATTAAAAGATGAATTTGAGGTTGTCCGCAATCGTCAATCAATATCTTTAAACATAGGCACTCATAAGGCCGACTAAAAAATATTATATATGTACATAACATATGTATGGACTTTACCTTACTGCACCCTTTGTGTAATTTTTTTCTTTAAGAAGTGTGTCAAACTTGTTTTACAGAAATATATCTGCTGAAAATGCTATACGAACAATAAACTATACTCAACCCATACGTTGATCAAGAGTCTAACACCTCTTAACATTTATACCACCAATCTCAAGCATTCACCTAACCAGTCAAGCCTGCAAAACTACACGAAACCGATACCTAGTGACCTTCAGCAGATACCTACCTATAGCAGTTATAAAAATACCAACTCGGTAAGAAAATAAAAACCTGAACCGAAGTCAAATTGAAATGGAAATGGCGTGGGCTAAATTATTCACTCAACAGTAACCGTTATCGACTTATTTTGGTATTTTTCTTGGTTTGGTATTATGGCAGCTAATAACAGGAGCGTAAATAAATCAAGGAACAGGTTTGACTTGACTTTTGATTATATTTTTTCGGTTGTGTAGCATTTAGAAGTTAGGCTCTTATCATTAAAAAAAAAAACAGTTTAATTAATTGTGATAAAAGTAATAAAAGTGTTTTGAGCTTTAGCTTTAGTTAAAAACTTAGCAAAATAAAAAGCTTATTGTTTGTACTTTTTTTGGATCAAATAAGTATAATAGATATATATGTATTAATAAACCTGTATGGTTTAATAATTTTAAGTGGTGTGCTTGCAATAGCAATTATTATTATTCTTATGTGATAATTGTACTTTAGCACAACCTAGCCATGTGGCAGCGTGGCCGAGCGGTCTAAGGCGCTGGTTTTAGGCACCAGTCCGAAAGGGCGTGGGTTCGAATCCCACCGCTGTCAATATTTTTTGTTTAGCAATTATTTTGAAAGGAATTGAACAACTCAAGGTTGAATTGAGATACAAGTGAGGCAAATCAGATAAGTTCGATTAATAGGTTTGTTTTTGGGAAAGAAGTAAATGAAAAGGCCATCGTTCCCATAACCGCCTTTTCTGCTTTCAAAAGCAATTTAATATACTTTTATTATTGCATTATATCAACCTACATAGATATGTATATCTACACTACCTACATGGTCATGGCTCGTAATAAATTCAATCAGTGATGGTCCTCATTCTACTTGTAGTGTACATGAAAGGTGATTTAGCAAGAAAATACATTTATATTTCGGTATAGGAAACTCATTTATTTAACTCAGATTATTTAAAAGTAAAACATTAACATTAAATTAAAACAAAAACTTGCATGTGATGACAATATTTCTGCTGGACATAGAAATAGCAAACATTTAGAATTCTGTTAAAAAAAACAATAATTTAGAAAACAAAACCTTACTTTCAATACTGTAACACTATTTGCCAAGCTAATACTTTGCCGGCCAACCGCATGATTTTTCAAAGTAGCTAGGCATCTCCGTGGTAAGCTCTTCAATCATTTTTGGCCTCATCTGATCTGAGGAATAGAGTACCATATGTTTTCTTCCTTCGATTCTTTTTGCCCGATATTTAGTTTTACATTACTCCAAAAGTTTTCAATGGGACTAGAATTGCTAAACCAATCCCTGACCATGGTGACATGTTTTGGATCATTGTCATAACTCCATAGAAAATGGTTCCATTTTATTTTTCAATAGGTTAAAGTATTAAAAATTGAGAGTTTTATTTTTGCGACCTTGGGCTCATCAGTTAGATGCTATAGTACCTTTCTAAGACGCAATATATTAGTCCATAGTTACCGAAACAAATTAATTTTAAAGATTGGGAATTATTATGTCCCATTTCACACAAGGAAACCAGTTGCTGGAGATTTTTTTGAAGTTTTCCTTTAATTGCCTTGAAGCTTTGACACGAAGAAACTGGCACCAAGAAACTGAGGAGGAAACTGGGAAGATTATGCTGGGGTTATTGGAATGCAAAGCAAAACATTAAAAAAATCGCTTCAAATTGTTGACCGGGGAGATTTTTTTCATTCCCCTTACTTCCTGTCCTACCCGCCATCAAACTCCCACTTGGGGAGAACTCAGTTTCCTGTTTGAAAGCAGTAAAAGCAGTCTATTATTCTAGGGAAATTTGCTTGAATTCAGACACCTAGAAAATAATGCCCGTGGTCTGGCTTATTTAATTGTAAGAAAAAAAAACAAGAAAAAAAAAATAAAGAACAAAAACATTACCTATGTATGTACATACGTTTGCATTGTTTTTGTTCTTCTTCTTATAAATTATTTAGAATTTATTTAATATTTCAATATTCTTTCAACTGGTCCTACTCCATGCCAAGAAAAAGCACCCCGAGTCCAGACCATTAAACTTTTTTCACCGTGATTTACAGTTTTTATATGGTATTTCGAGATGTAGATAAGCCTGACCTTCCGGGCGATGGACAAATGTTTTTCCATCTGTTGCAATGCGGTTAATCTTTATTTCATCACTCCACGACATTCTTTTCCAAAATGTCAGTTCTTTGTTGTGATGAGTTTTAGCAAATAATGCCAACGATCCTTAATATTTTTTGTTTGAAAGCAGTGGATTTTTTTCTGCTAAAGCGTCCATTTAATTTAGCGTCATTCAGTCATCTTACATATGTGCTGTAGACATAAGCTCCAAATTCTTCGCGCGTGATGATGATTTAAATGGATCGGACTTACCCTTTTTGGCAATGCCGATGGTCTTATGGCAACAAGTATCAAACTTCTGGCAACTATTTTAACTTCTTCCCGCAAGGTGCGGTTATTAAATGAAAACTTACAACTTATTTACCAAGTGTGCTATTTTTCTGTAAACTATAAATGTATACAATAGAATAACTTGAACGACCAACAAAAAACCTGTTACCGGTTTAAATTTGACTCCGTTTTGTTGTGTCAGTTGCTATAAAGTAACATACCTAAAGATATTCTTTTTCAATTAATATTCCTCTTATATGTGTGATATTTCTATTTTCGTAGCTAGCTGTACATATGAGGTACGTACTTTAGGGCAAGTTTTGCATTTGGAAAAATCGAGATTTGAATCAAACTTGACATTATAATAATAATAGTAAGAACAACAATTTCCGTCCTAAACGGTTAAAACGATTTTCTTTATATTTTGCGCTTAAGCATAATTCGTGATTGCTTCGATTCTTTTTTTAACTTTTTTTAGCCATACAATTTTTCTGAACAAAAAAGGTGACTCTGAATTATCTCAAACGATTTTGATAAAAACAAAATTCTGTGGACTATTATAGTAAGTCTACACTTTGGCTTAAAACAAATTGTACATAAAAAGTTATCGACGGTTTAACCGTATAATTTATCGATATAATCGTTTTTTTTTCTCGATTTTTCTCAATGGATTTTGATAAACATTTTGATACAGGAGATCATTCGAATTGTTAATAATGCTGCATACTAATAGCGAGTTTCATTCAAGAAAAGATTTGCTCTTTCTGTCAAAAGATTTGATTCTTTTGAAAGTTTCATTGCAACAAAAAGAGCAAATCTTGATCAAATATCAACACGAAAAATCGGATCTCTGATGGGTTGGCAGATTTGATCTGAATGCAAACATGTGAAAAGTCTTTTCTGCTAAATATCTAATGGAAAATATTTTGTTATTAATTTGTTGTTAACTTGTGAACTTGTGCAAGTCAGTGCCTTAAAAATAAACAAATAATGGACGAAGAAGTTAATAATAAAGATCTTATAAATGTTAATTTAGTGGAGTCTTTGATTGCTTGGTCTTTCTGTCATCTGATGATGAAGATATTTGTTTTGTCAAATATTGTGTTTCGCTCATTCAACAATACTACAATTAAAGATGGAAACAAGTTTCATTGAAAAGATCAAATCTCGATCTTAACAGCAGATCTTTGAAATTTGAATGAAAATCGCTATGTTTGGATTTTGGTTCGGGTTTTTCCCATACAAATTTTGACAGCTGGTCATGGATACCTATCAAACGGTTTGTGCAGCCATTTGCACAACAACAAAATATATTGGTCTGGAGCGGTGTGTCTGTGTCGTATATGGGCCTTTTACACTAGACCTCCACTTAAAATAAATGATTGCAAGAAATGTGTCATATTTCTTATGGAGGACCTTTTATTTCTGGATTTTTTCTTTATTTTCAGACATAAGAATCTGTATTTATGTCTTGTCTTCTCAGAAGAAATAAATGGCGAAATAAAATTTTACGATTCATGACATCCTACATTCGTTGAGCATACATTTATCATATAAGAAATTATATTGTTCATATAATTTGCCAATTTCATTTTAAATTACAATAGTTGTGTTTGGTAACGTGAAAATTCGTACGACTTTGTACGATTTTACACATTTTGCTGTCAAAACCCATCATAGGAGAAGAAACCCAAGTTTCGTAAACTCGGTAAAAATTTCTAGTTACCAAACAGCCATAATATTTCATTTAACAATAGTTTATACCTATTCTTGAAGAAGAACGAAATTTCACGATTTATTTTTGCCTACGAAATAAATATTTCTAGTGGAGTCGCGGCCTTAAGAAGTGAGCTATTGTTTAATAAATCGATTTTACATACATATAAGGGGTTTTCCAATAAGAGGTGTTATTTTGAATAGCCAGCTAATTCGGTAGCTGTCACTTTTGAAGCTGTCATTTTTTGACATTTGACAAGTAGAAACTACGCTATTAATAAAAATGGAACGATACACGCTTCAACAACGCAGTTCTTTTTTTGAATATCAAAATAACACATCTTATTGGAAAACCCGAGGGTTTTCCAGGGGTTTTCCAATAAGAGGTGTTATTTTGAATAGCCCGCTATTTCGGTAGCTGTCACTTTTGAAGCTGTCATTTTTTGACATTTGACAAGTAGAAACTACGCTATTAATAAAAATGGAACGATACACGCTTCAACAACGCATTTCTTTTTTTTGAATATCAAAATAACACCTCTTATTGGAAAACCCTATATATTAAATTGTTCGCCAAATGTGTTCGCCGTGTATGTGATAATATACACGAGCAAGTTCGGCGAACATGTTCGTCGTTTAGGGCTACCTTAATACACTTCCAGCCGATATGTGAAAGAGACACTACATCGAGGGAGCAGGAGCATCTACATATATCCAGAAATTTGAATATGTTGAGCGAGCCCAGAAGAAAGTTATTGACCCACATCAGCCTTTAGATGTTCCATACATTTGATCGATTAATGTAAGAATCTGTGTACAAATCCTTTTTGAATCCGTCTCCAAAAAGATATTCAATACGGATCTGTTTTTCCAGAAAAAAATTGGGTTTAATTTGAAACGAATCAGATTTTCAGACAAAAATTAACGGGGGATCGACACGGCAGATCGATGTTTTTATTGAAACGAAATCGACATACGATCTTGAGGTTTTTTCTATATATTTATACTACGTTTTCACCCAAAGATAATCCGGTTAAAATTGAGTAGTTTAAAAATTAATCTTGAAGTGTTCTCACCAGAGAAAAAAAGATTAGTTTGACTTTTTCACTGTGAATTGTCACTCAAAAGTCAATGTAGGTATCAAGAGTAAAACAAAATAATAATTAGAAAGAAGAAGAATAATTTCGGTGCAGTGAACAAATTTAATTTCAAAAATGTGTAATAACTTAAAACTATAGTTATCCCAACATTTTGTCCTTCAAAATTCAAGCAGTAGGTATATATAATAAATGCATGAAATCTGGCCAGGACACTAGGTCGATAATCTAGAAGGAAAATGAAAAACCAACTTGCTGATTTAACAATATTTGCAGCCTTATCTGACCAACAATTCCAGCTAATGGATTTTCTGTCAACCTGAATGCCTCAAACACCCGAAAACAAAGCCACACTATCCACCTCGCTTATGAGATTGCAAATCGTCGCTAAAATATCTTCCATTACAAATTCGAGGCACCGCTTTGGTGTTTGTAGCTTTATTGCATCTTTTATTTTTATACATTTTTATAATGCTTTAGGAGTAAAACATTATTTTTTCATTCTGCGCACCTAGTTAAAAGTCAATTACTTCACTGTAAGAAAAAAAGAGTTCGATGTCGTAAAAATGTTGGATGTTGACAACAAATATTCGAAGGCAATTTTGTTGTACCACCTTATTGTTTTCCTCAACGGAGAGGTATAGCAAGCCATTTTGTCCGAGATGTCTATGCCTTGTTTGGCGTGGTTATAGCCGACTATTAATTTTAGTTTTTTTATGGCTTCATTAAGTTGGTTATTTTTTCCGGTAGCTATTACCTCAAGGTCATGCTTTGTGCTCAGCATCAGAACTTCCCTCTTATCTCTCGACTTGGCTACTACTACAGATGTATTTTCCCGTCCGAAAATATCACCTTTCCTTAGCTTCGCCGTTGTTATGTCCATTGGATTTCCTTTTCGATTTCTACGCAGGGTTCCAATCAAATGCGTCTTACGGGCAAGTAGAGTTCTTGCTTAAACTGACAGAAGTATAAAAGTTGTCAGTCGATATAGTTCTGCCCTTGTCCAGATATCACTTCGCTAAATCTACTACTATTTGTGTACTTTGTGATGTTGATGCCGATGCTACACCTCTTTGATTGCAACCGTTATTTTTCCCAGCATAAACAGAACTTGTAAAGGTGTAACCAGTAGGGTCGCACAATTTGTAAATTTTGACCCCGTATTTGTGCAAATTACCGGGATTATATTGCCGAAACTGAAGCATTCCGCGCCAGGGTATCATCGATTCGTCCACAGCTAGAACCTCACCAGGTGTTCGAGAATTAACAAAATTGTTTTTCAATATTTCAAGAAGGCCACTGATTTTACCCGATTGTTACCAACCGTCGAACTGTCGGAAAAGTGGATTAATCGTAGGATGATTTGAAAGCGGTTTCGGGACATAACTTAGGGGTCAAATGAATTTTTGTAAAATGGATCCTTGCTCCAATAATTCTTTATAGACGGATATTTGACGATACCCATATAAATAACAAGGACCAGGAACGTTTTTATTTCACTGACGTCCGTATCAACCCATCTCTTAAGTCGGGAATTGCGCGTTATTGTTCTGTTGGCCAAAGTATTTTGAGCGTTTTGATTTGTATTATGAACTATCAGCTCATAAACTTCTTGCGTCACCATTTTGATGATATCTTTTGTCCATGCACAAAAGATATCATCAAAAAATTTAACCGAAATATTAAATTAAATCAAAATTGACATTGCGTATTGCAATTAGTGTGGCGGTTTGACAATAATAACGTTATTTTCAACGGCAGCGTGGCCGAGCGGTCTAAGGCGCTGGTTTTAGGCACCAGTCCGAAAGGGCGTGGGTTCGAATCCCACCGCTGTCAGTAACTTTTTACTTGCGATTATACTATAAGGCAAGTTATGTATTCGTTAAAACATTTTTTTTTCTAACAATCAAACATGACATTACGATCATAGAGAACACCAAAAAAGTGGGTCCCACAATTCCGTCTGTCTGTCTGTCGGTCTGTCCTCGAATCTGCAGCCTAAACGGTTCGGTGTATTTGCTTCAAACTTGGTACATATTATTTTTTCGGTAATATACCCACACGTTTTTTCATTTTTTTAAGATGACAAATAACAGTAGCCCCCATACATTTTTTTTTGCCAAAAATAAAAATCTTATTTTTCTCAAAAACGGCTCCAACGTTTTTTATAAAAAAAAAATCAGTTCATTAATGAGGGGAAAGGGTACCTATTGATCATTTTTTTTTGGAAAAAAAAATGTTATTTTTGGTGCCTCTAGTACAACCATTTTTTTTTTTTTTTTGGATTTTCACGGAAACGGTTAATTTGATTTTTTTGAAATTTTTTACGCAGAAGCTCCTAGAAATTTTAAACAATATTGTATACCAATATTTAAAAAAAAAATTTTTGGAAATTAATTTTTTTTTGAAAACTCAAAATTTCGAAAACGACTCGATAGATTTTTCGAAACTTCGTATTTGGTGGTCTTTTGACATGATCTTGAATAGTTAAAAAAATTATTTTTTTTTAAATAAGAAACAACGGTACCTCCCATGCAAATGTTAAAAAACCGTTAAGAAAAAAATGTATTTCTCGAAAACGGCTCCAAGATTTTTTATAAATAAAATTGTATATTCTTAAATTAGAACAGTTCACTTTCAAGTATAAAAATATTTCTTGTTGCGTACTTATTAACGGTACTTCCCATAGAACCACTTTTTATATTTTCGATTTTCTCAGTATTGGATGAACCGATTAAAATAATTTTTCTTATAAAAATGCTCCCTAAAATTGTTAATAAAACTGCATACGAAAATTTTCAAAAAAAAACGGCTTTCGATTTTTAAAAATAAGTACTAATTTTTTTTTTTTAAAGCCAGTCACAGAATTTTTTTGCAATTTGAATTTTATACGTATATTAACAATATCTTCAAAATTGCGTTTAAAATTTTTTTAAAATGTTTTCAAAATTTTATACATAATGAATTAATTTATTAAAAAACCGTTCAACGATTTTTGAATTTTTTTTTTGATATATTCTTATTTATCCCTGAATACAAATTGCATCTTTGTTTTCCCCCAAACTATAACGACTAAGCAATATAAAAACATTTAATTATGTGTATTATCCATTTATTTCTACCTTATTATTATTCCCTTTTTACGAATTTTCGCGTACGTCACTTAATACTAAATACAATGTAGGCCCTCATACATCATCATATATGTATATACATACCCAGCAAACATTTATCTGAAGGTTCAGATTCTAATCACCAAAAATGAAGAATAATATTCAGTTTTTTGAATGAATTACGAATATATACTAAGATCCTACAAATTCTTACCAGAGAGACACAAAGAGATATGTATTCTGTGTCAAAAAAAAACAACACTCAGATTTTGTTGTTGGATATTTCATATGGAGATCTTTTTCTTATATCCTTTTATTTTTATTTTTACCAAGGGGTAATGATGACGGGTCATTGTAATGACAAAAGTTTCGTTTGCATAGTCGATTATCAGTTCGGAAAAGTGTTTCGAAAGATCGGTTTAGATAGGTATATAACCATCAGCTTGTGTTTTAATGGTAAATGGGTATCTACTTACTTAACAAAAAATATACATAAAAAAGCAAACGATAAAACATAAAGGTATGTACAAAATGGTGGTCAATTTTCTTAGAAATATAAAAATCATTTCTTTAATTATAGCATCGTGTAACAATTAAGAAGTCCTGGAAGCTATAAAAGCCAAACAAGAAGCAAATCGAAAAATGTTCCAGAGGCTCACCGATGAAATATTAAATCATAAATGAATCAGAAATAATGAATTCACTTATGATGCAATTTGAATCCTTTTACCTGGGCTCTTAGACACCGATTTGAATCATTTTAATGGTTCATTCATGATCTGAAAATTCTGAAATTAAATGAACGTATATAACTATTCCATATATTCCTTTAAATGATTAATCCCTGAACCTTTTCTGAATCGCAAAAATGATTCCTGTACGATTAATTAAAGTGAAGGTATATACTTAGAAATCCTTCACTTAATTGAAGTTTATTGGAACTATTTTTATGATTTAGAAAAGATTCAGACATTAATCATTTAAATGAATATATGGAGCTCTTATATACGTTCATTTAAATGACGAATTTTCAGATCATAAATGAATCATTACAATGATTCAAATTGGTGTCTAAGAGCCCAGGTAAAAGGATTCAAATTGCATAAAAAGTGAATTCTTTTTCGGCCGGTTTCTTCACTTTTATGAATTAATTATCGTTCATTTCTGAATTAAAATGTTTGCTGGGTATGTTACCCCGTTTATATGTGTGAATTGAGGAATCGAATCGAATCGAATTGAGATTTCGATTCAGGTATATGATCTCGTGGGATCGGAAGATTGAATTAAAATGGAATGGAAGTGACAATATGAGTTTACAGAATAAACAACAAAAACATGCAACAGAAAAAAATACGATCGAGTAATCCTATTTTAATCCGATTCAAGTATACAGACCTAAATCCTGATTCAATACCGATTCAATTCTCCATATAAACGTAGTATGTTGTGTCTTTAAAAATCACATGAATCGTATGTATGCATATTTCACATAAATGATGAAGTTGTATGTATATAGCATCCTTCATTTTCATTATTATATGTACATGTTTACATACTTGGTTCCATCAATACGTATATATATGTACGAGTAGATACATTTTACTCTCCTCACTTACATAATTAAAATCCATAACTTAGATTTAAATATACATTTGTAGGTAGGTGCCTTTGTAACTATTCCTTGAATCATCCATTCGACAATTCATTATAATAAAAATCAAGGTAATCTTACCTTACATAGGCTTTAGACCTGCATATGATAACTACACCTAACTAACTAAACCTCAATGGTTAGCTACATTAAAGTTGTTAGCTACAAGAGCAAGTTCGTACGATCCAGTCGTGCATTTTATTTACTTAAGCTTTATATTATATTAACTCATGAGCCTGCACACCACATGAAAATCAAAATTTAGTTATTATATGGAAAACCAGTATAAACCTCAGAAACCAGATAATTTATTTGAAATTATTTGGTTTCTGAGGTTTATTCAGGTTTCCCGCCGTTTCATGAATACCCTTAATGTATAATTTTATGTCCATATTCTTATGTCATATACGACAAACGGAAAAAAAACTGTTTTAGATGAAAGATAATTATACTATATTAATAATTCCATACTGGAATGCTTTTAACTTATAATTTTTTGTTTGAAAAACAGCATTTGTCTAGCCCGACCGTAAAGAAAGATGATTCTTATTCACCTTCTAATTACCGGCAATTGTACTTACATCCCTTCTCTTCAAGGTCATGAAGAAATATCTTGAAGAATGAAAGCCCCTCGTAGCTTCCATGACTTCTTAATTGTTACACGATGCTATAATTAAAGAAATGATTTTTATATTTCTAAGAATATTTAACACCATTTTTTACATACCTTTATGTTTTATCATTTGCTTTTTTATATATATTTTTTGTTAAGTAAGTAGGTACCCATTTACTATGAAAACACAAGTTGATGGTTATATACCTATCTAAACCGATCTTTCGAAAAACTTTTCCGAACTGATAATCGACTATGCAAACGAAACTTTTGTCATTACAATGACCCGTCATCATTACCCCTTGGTTAAAATAAAAATAAAAGGATGAACAAAAAAGGATCTCCATATGAAGGATCCAACAACAAAATCTGAGTGTTGTGTTTTTTTTTGACACAGAATACATATCTATTTGTGTCTCTCTGGTAAGAATTTGTAGGATCTTTGTATATATTCATAATTCATTCAAAAAACTGAAGGTTTCCTGAATATTATTCTTCATTTTTGGCGATTAGAATCTGAACCTTCAGATAAATGTTTGCTGGGTTGTTTCCAGATTTAATTGTAGTATTGGTGAATGACTGACGAACACATTTCTCAAAAAAACAATATATCTTTATCATCAGATAAGGAGGCAGATGAAGCATAGAAATCAAAAACGCCACTAAATTTATAAAATCTGTATTATTAACTTCTTCGTCTATTTATTTGTTTAATTTTTAGCAAGGATTGGCACAAGTTCACAACAAATTAATAACAAAATATTTTCCATTTTACGTTTGACAGAAATCACTTTTTGTGCATTCAGATCAAATCTGCCAACCCATAAGAGATCAAATCTTTCGTGTTGAGATTTGATCTAAGATTTGATCTAACTCTCAAAATTCAAAAAGATCAAATCTTTTGAAAGAAAGAACAAATCTTTTCTTGAATGAAAGTCGCCATTAGTTTTACGTCATCTGTTGGGTCCATTTCATTTTCGTTTTCAGATTTACTTCCTCTTTGTTCGGATGTGGAACTACAACTGCGGCGTATAGCAAATAGTAAATAAAAAACCGCATAGAATTAAGTGCTTCAAAAACTTAATGTTTAGGCCTATTCTGCCAAATCTGTTATTCTGCTATGAATAATTATCTGTTATGAATCATAAAAGATCCTTACCATAAAAGATCTTTCGTAATTGGTATTCAGAAGTTTGAACTTTTATAAAAGCCTGTTATGAAAAATCGAAAAGGAAATTCTGTTATAAATAAAATGCATTACTGGATCGCATGTACTTGCTCCTAGGTTCGATTACATACACATTATATGCCTTTTGCATATTCTTAATAGAAACGGCTAAATGTATTTTTAAAGTCGTTTTTCACTAAATTTTGTATAGGAATATAAAAATCTTAATTTTTTTCTAAAAAAAAAAAAATTGATAGGTATGAACATTTTAAATATTTAATATAAATTTAAATTTTCGTTCACCCGTTTTCGAAATATTGATTTTTTTCTTCTTTTTTCGTTTAAGCTAACAGCAAGTGCAATGGCCAAACAGCAAACTTCACTATCACTCAACATTTTGTCTATACACAAATATCAGCGGCCACTAAATTATTGGGAAAAATATTGCACCATGCCTAGCAGGTGCGAATCGTCCATATAAATCGATTCCTTGCGTCTTACCTTTTTAAAATCTCATCCTTAACAAACCTTCCATGAAAATAGATTAAAAACGAAAAGATGGTTTGTTTCCTATTTTAACGTTTCATTGTAATAAAAGTATATTTATTTATTTATTTATTTACTTATTTATTTATTTAGCTTAATACAAGCAACACTAGTATAGCTTAAATCTAAACTTAAAACTAAAGTTAACTTATGTAAATCTCTTGTTTTTTTTTATTTGTTTTGTTTTTTTCCTTTTTTTTTATTATTATTTTTTTATTTTTTTTTTTTATTAAGGTTTGGGCCCAAAGGCCCACCCTCTGTTTTTGAAGTGAAAACTTAAAACTAAATCTTAAACTAAAAAGTGAGGAAGAAGAAAGAGGTCTAGGATAACTTGTAGAGAGAGCTTTCAAGTGAGGAAGTACTAATATGGAATTCAAAGGTATCTTGTGCGTTATTGACTAAGCGGAGCATTCTTGAAATAGGTTCAAAGAGACCGTGATTTGTGCGGTGATGGGGGAGACGGAAGAGAGGAGCAGATATTACGTCTCGTGGGTTAGTGTAGATGGGAATCTTTTCCAAAGAAAAGATGGATCTATGGTCCCTGCTAAAAGTTGGTGCAGAAAGAGAATATCAGCGACTTCACGGCGTTTATGTAGGGTTTGCAAGTTGATTAATTTTAAACGATCTTTATTAGGGGGTAAGAAGAGATTATCAGACCAAGGAAGACCACGGAGTGCAAATCGAAGAAATCTATGTTGTACAGCTTCGATTCTTTGGGAATGCAAGTTCTGACGAGGAGACCAGACTTGACTAGCGTACTCAAGGATGGGTCTAATGAAGGTGATGTATAAGGATTAAGTGACGTAGGGGTTCGAGAATTCCTTAGACTAACGTTTGATGAAACCTAGAGAAGAGTTGGCTTTGTTTATAATAATATGATCAAAATGGGCTCGAAAATGTAACTGGCTGTCGCAATAACTCCAGAGAAGTCAATTTGAATAGCCAGTTCGTGAAAACAATATGTTCTAGAAAGAGACTGTAATCGTTTTCGTGAGAATGTAATGCATTGACATTTAGTTACGTTGAGTTCTAAACAAAATTTTTCCCACCAAGTTTGGAATGCATTAAGGTCGTTTTGAAGTAAGGTAGAATCAGACGGTGTAGAAATGACTTTAATTATTTTCATATCATCAGGGTAAATAGAGACAGTCGAATCATAATGAAATTAATAACATCATTAATTGTTAAGACAAAAATCAAAGGACCAAGGTGGCTCCCTTGAGTAACTTAATTGATACGGAATTGTATATTAAATAAAATGTTTTCTTTTCCTAGCCTTCTTTTTTCTAGCTCTCCACGTGTTTGGAGTGCTGTTCTACGGTACCTTTCGGGGGGTGGAATTGAAGAAAGGTTTCTTGGTTTTTTTGACGATAGTGAGTCTCGCAACACAGATGAGCTGACAAAGCATATTTTCAATATACTTGATACATTCTCCTTCAAGGACAAACTAATTGTTCAATCATAAGATGGTGTAGCAGTTATGTCTGGGAAAGTGGGTGGTGTTAAAAAGAAAGTCCTTGATGCTTGTCCAATGGCTAACTTTATACCTTGCTATGCTCACGTCTTAAATTTAGTCTTATCGCGATCACTTGAAAATATATCGGAATTTTTTTTGGCAGTATTAATACTATTGTCGGTTTTGTTTAATAAATCCCATCCGACGCCTGGGGTATCGGAAGCTCGCTGGCATTATCATTCGCGGATAATAAACGTCATTTTAAATTTTAGATTAGATATACATACATATAATAGGAACTTTTTTTAGAATATTAGAAAACCCTAACGAATGAGACACTGCCTCGCTTTCTATTTCCGAGAGCTTGCTAATTAAATTAGAGGCAAAAGATTTTTGTTTTTTCTTAATACTCTCTCTGAAATTTTGGCTAAGACTGACATTCTTTTCAATTTAATTCAAAATAAGAAAACGGGTGTTGAATTTGCAATAAGAGAAATCGAAAGTTTTGAGTCTTGGCTTAGCTCTGACTTTCTTAATAAATTTGAATGCATTTTTGAAAGCAAAAGCGATTGCGCGGAACCACCACGAAAATGATGATTGCTCGAAATTGATTCCACGTAAAAAACGTCTTTTTGTAGAAATAAAAGACAATTTTATAACCGAAATAAATACAAGATGTAAAACTTTCACGAATTTATTTTTTTAGATTTACTTAATAAATCAAGATATGATTATTTCGCAATTTCCAATCCGGATGAAAAAATATATTCTTTAATAGTTTGTTTCCCTGGATTTGTATACAACTGCTTCTCTTCGACAACTTGACGTTTTAGCACTTCATAAACATTTAAAAAACGAAAAATTGCGTGAAACATTCCCGCAAATTTTTAACTCAACAATAAATTTATTTAAGATATTGTATTTGCATCCGCCAAAAAAGTTTTCTTTTGAAAACGCGTTTATTATGCGTTAAGCTCATTGTTACATTTAACTTAAATGACTTAAGGTACAACAAATTAGGTTTGAATTGCACAACCTTATGGTTTGATACTAAGTTATGCAATTAACCAAATACTTTCAAGTAAACTTTCGAAATTTAATTTTTTGGCGACTAATTTTTCCTCGACTTACCTTTTGAAATTATTCACGCCTCGCCACTGATGCCTAGCCAATTATGTACATTGCGCAAACATATTGAGCGTCTCGAATCCGCTTTATGAAAAGCATCTCAGTGTGTACAATTGCCCCAAAAAATTGGTCAAGCCCATCCTATAAAATTTCAAGACGGTAAAATGATTAGCAACCCGAAACAAAAGGATGGCCATCTCACAAATGTTTTTGCCATTTCCAGTAAATACAGCTACATTATCGCTTACAGTTCGGTGTTCCGACCCTTCGTCACATACAAATAAGTAAGAACAATTTGTCAACATAAGTTAAGACAAGATAGGCCACCAACGGAAGTAACAAATGTCTACGAAAAACTACTCTTGAACATCGGGCTTATCAAAATTATAAAAAATATAAGTTTAATTCCGAACCATCAGTTTGGATTTAGAATTAAACATATACCACCATAAATAAAGAGCATCGAATTACGGAAATTGTGGAAAGGTGACTAAAAGCAAAACAAGTAGATATATGCATTTCTCTGTTCTTAGATGTTGCACCTAAATACGTAATACAATAAAATGCACAACTGGATCGCATGAACTTGCTCTTATGTTCGATCACATCGCATGCAAAAGATTTCTATTAAAAATCTAAATATATTTTTAAAGTCGGTTTTACTTTATTTTTTATATGTACAAAGTTTCTTTTATTTTTTTCTAAAAAAATGGTATGACAATCTTAAATATTTAATTATATAAACTTAAAAACAAAAGATTAAATCGGCTTGATCAAAGAAAAAATAATACAAAATTCTGAAATAAATGTTTTAACTAATTTGATCTCAAAAAAGTACGTTATTTTGTTTCTTGTATAAATTTGAATTTATAAGAAAAAAAAATTAAAAACAGTTTTTTTTAACTTTTTGGAAAAAAATTTAAAAAAATCAAAAACGACAATTCATAGGTATTCAGCAAATATATATAACCATAATTTTTTGAAAAAAAAATTATTGAGCAGTTTTCAGAATATATGTATATTTCTAATTTTTTTTTTTAAATGCTTTTAAAAATACAAAAAAAAATTAATTAAAAATATTGGTACGTAGTATAAATTGGGCAACCTAAACATATATATGTGTATAAATTTCGAAAGAATCAGTTAAGCCATTTAAGAAAAAAAACGGCCCTGTGGAAAGTACCATTTTTAGACATTTAAAATTTTTTTTTTCAATTATATGACCGTTCGTACCTAAAAAGCACTTATACATATTATTGGCGGGTGATTTAAACGCCAAACACACAGATTGGGAAAATCAAATACAAAATCCTCGAGGTAACCATTTATTTAATTGAATGGGTCGATACAACCTTGAGTATCGCATCGATCTTCTCGCAACAGACAGACCATCGTTTCCAAGGAGCGGCGCCTATCTCGATCTATTGCTGAAAGACACCAGACTAACAATTACTGACACTATGGTTCAATGGCCAATAAATTGTTTACGAACGATCGAGTACGCCAGTGACCACTGCGGACTCGCCGCCGTAATACAACTTCCGAACGAGCTCATGAAGTTGGAGGAGTATGTGCCTGTGCATACTTACAATTTCAAAAGTGCGCTGGCCACGCTTCTCCAACGCCTTATTGAGCGAATTACGCTCAAATGGTATATCCCCGCCAAATGACGGGAACCTGACAAATGCGGAAATCGACAGATACATATGGCCTTTTCGATTGGCCATTCAGAACTGTTCTGACGCCCACAAAATAACAGTTGTTACTCTAAACAGAACAGAAAACCATTCTGGATTTCATTTCAGAATCGAAAACAGAATCACTAATACACTCACATAATTAAAATGTCAAAATCATCGGGTTAATTTGTTGTGTAATTTCGATGAATTTAAACTACTTTTCTGGTAAAATAACATAAAACGGGGCAAGTTATAAATATTTATCTAAATTGAAATCAAGTGTTTTGGAAATTCTTTTTAGCCGATGTGTTTTTTTTAAATTTAATTTTCGCAAATACAGTGATTCATACAATTCAGAATCAGTCAAATTGTTTCCGGGTGTTTTATTGGGGATCGTGTTCCGGGCGGCCAATCGAAAAGGCATTTAGAATAAATGGACGAAACGATTCTACGAACAATGAACAGAACAATACCAAAATACAAAGAACGTAACGCAACCAACATGTACCGTAACGCGACCATTGACGCACTACACAGACAAAAAAGTGGATTACTGACAAGACTAAAATGCTTGTACAGACGGTTTACTGACACACAAATTCAGGCCGTTAACTCTAGCGACCCGAGTATGTTCCCAAAAATTAATAAGATTTTTAGAAGGAAGGATCAAAACGATGTTCCGTGTCTTAAGCTCCAGAGAACGTTAGAGAACAGAGGCGTACTTCTGACAGCAGGCATAGACCCGGATAGCGCCGTCTTGGACGATGACCTTTACATAGTCGAAGATCCGCAGGAGAAGGTGGAGGCTGTGGGGGCTGCTTTCAGGCAGGTGTACAAGGTGAATGCTATCATTCGCCCGAAGAATGACCTGGAGAACAGAGCTCTGCTTCATCACTTATGGCTCCAGAACGATATAACCGCATGGCGATCTGAGATCCTTGGTTTTACCGGGCTTATGCTACGTTTTCACCTAAAGATAATCCGGTTTAAATTGAGAAGATTAAAAATTAATCTTCAAGTGTTTTCACCAGTGATAAAAAGATTAGTTTGACGTTTTCACTATGAATTGTCATTCAAAAGTCAATACAACAAGACAAAAACAAAATAATTGGGAAGAAGAATAATAATTTCGGTGCAGTGAACAAATTTAATTTCAATAAATACAAATGAGTAATAACCTTACAATATTGTTATCCCAACATCTTGCAGCATATAGATATATTTACATAAATACTGTAATCGCCTTTGCTCGGTTTTCGTTTTTATATATTTGGGAAAAAACAACTTCAAAGTATTACTGTAGGATAGCTAAAATATTTGCCATTAAAAATTCGAGGCGCCGCCGACCGCCTTGGTCTTTGTAGCTTTATTGCATTTTTTATTTTTATACTTATTTATAAACAAAAACAGAATTTGAAGGCAACGAAAAATTATACCAGACAAAAACAAATTAAATAATGTTGGACAGTTTTTTTTTTTATTGAATGTCAATGGAGAAAATATGACGTTAGAATAGGCGCGTTCTATGAAATAAGGTTTGTTTCTTTTGCGAATCTTCTACTTCGAAGAAGATTTCAACGAGATTAATTTCTAATCTTCATTTAAGGAGATTAAAATTTGTATGGGAAATCTTCAAGATTTAGAAGATTTCAAAGAGGATTTATGGTTAATCTACTTTCATCTGGATTAAGTGGTAGGTGAAAACGTAGTATTAATGATGAAGATTTGGCAAACGCCATAATCGCCAACCGAAATGGGCCCTGTTAATTTCGAAGAATGAGCTCCAGCTCATCTTCGATTCATTAAATAAAAAGAAGTCAGCAGGAATCGATGGTATATCTAACGTTATAATACGACATTTGGTTCAAGAAGCAGTTGACATTTATACCACACTGTTTAACAACGCGCTGAATAATGCATATCATCCAGTGCGGTGGAAGACAGCAGTGGTGCATCCTCTCCCTAAAAAGGGGAAAGGACTACTCCAATCATGCAAATCTCCGGTCGATAAGTCTTCTTTCGAATATCAGCAAGGTATTTAAAAAGATTATTAATAGGTCTCTGTTCAAGTGGGCGGAGGACAACAATATCATACCGGGAAATCAGTCCGGTTTTAAGGCGGGACATGACACAATTCATGGCGCGTCTAAACTGGTTTCTGATATCCAATGGAAGAAAACTAAAAAGCAGTGCACGGGTGCCTGTCTGGTTGATTTGGTTATCTAAAGCTAACCAGACTAGGTATAAGTAAACCTCTATTGTATTTGCTTTATGACATGCTAAATGGCAGAAAGTTTGTTGTCAAGAGTGGCAATGTAACTTCTACCGCAATTTTTAATATTAATAATGGTCTTCAGCAGGGAGCGGAAAACTCGCCGATTTTATTCAGCATTTACACCAGCGTCTTGACAGCAGCGTGAAGGTGATTTGCTACATGGGCCTCATCAGGCCGATTATTGCCTAAGAATGCCCGGTGTGGTTCAACGTTGCCCCATCTCAAATGGAAAAGATTCGGGTGTTTGAGAGGCAATGTCTTAGACGTTACCTTGGATTACACAGAACACCAGAGCCGGAGTACACACGATATTCATTTTCAAATTGATTCGATTCAGAACACCTGCTTCAATTTTCTTTATCTCCTCGAACAATAACTTAGAATATTCCAAGTAGCTCAACATTGCCTACTCGTAGGTCTTTTTCCGTGATCGGTGCTAGGATCTTGAACAGCTTACCAGCTCATCTTAAAAACATTTATAATTTGAATTAGTTTATTAGTTCTATTAAGGATCATCTCCAGAACCCAGACCTTTCCTTGCGTTTTCACTATATATTTGTTCATTAATTTTTCTTTGTTTTAGTTTTCTTTTTTTAAACAAATTCAGCTTTTTAATTACTTCTCTTTCTTTCATCTCAATTTACATAATACATATATACCTTTGAAATCTAAAGTTTTATTTAGCTTTTTTAAACATAAATCTGTATGCTCGATTTAAAAAAAAATAGAAACTTAGTTTACTTGTAAATAGCATTTGTTGTAGTTTTTAATGTATATAATTTTTTAAGCCATAAATGAGATTAAATCTCAAGGCTTAACTGTGTAAAATAAATAAATGAAATAAATATAAATATTATTCCAACCAGGTTCTATACAACGGAGCCAACATAAACAGAATAGATATTTTTTTGTTTAAGCTGATTCGGGTCACATTGCAAGAGCGATGTCCTCAACCAACAGCTTAATTTTTGGGGTTTACTACCCCAATAGCGAATAATATGAGAATCTGCGGCTAAGTGGTTACATCCCTCACAATGCATTCCTCTATTTAGACAGTCGAGGGCTGTTTTGGGTATTATTAGGTATTTTGAGTAGTTTAAGTTATTTTTAGTTAGTATAAGTTAGTTGTATCTAGTTTTAATTCTTTTTAGTTTATCTTTAGGTAGTTCTTAAGTAAAAATTTAAAAATGATTTGACACTGAGTTTCTTAAAAAGTTTTCTTGGTTAAATAAAAATAAAATAATTAGATTTAATTAAAATAGTTTTTAGGTCGAAAGACATTAGTTTTAAGAGATATAGTTTAGTTTAGAGCGCTTGTAAGGGTCCAGTAAATTAGTTGTAAGTTTTTAAAATTTTATTAATTTTTGTCTAGCTTTAAGATAGTTATTAGGTAATAATAAATAAAAATTAATTTAAAAAATGTCATTTTTGCTTGAGTTGGGGTAATAATCTCTCAGAGCGCAACAAATTTTTACAAAAGTACGGGAATGCTTTGAACAACAATTTTTACCATTTTTTAAACGTCATCACAAAAGTGTATTTTTGGTACTCCCATGGTATTTCATATGAAACATAACATAGATGGTATCTTCGGAGACCATGGTATAAACACCAGCAGTGTGTATCAGCTCCACAGCTCTAAATTTAAAAATAAATACAAATTTAAAATTCTTCTTAGGGCGAAGCCACTCCTTTCTAGAAGAGAATGATATTTTGACTAATGTTAAGCATTGGGTTTGGGATGTTTCAGTTCAAATTCTATGGCAGACTTTTACATTCCTCTTCAACAGGAAAAAACTGAGACTTATGGCGTTCTTATTTGGCAATCCGGAATTCTTCTCTGATCCGGGATCCCAACTGAACACTTTTGTGTGATTCTGTCTGTTCTGAATTTTAATGAGATTATGTGTGTGAAAACAATTGTGTAGATATACTTCAAAATACTCAAATTCAAAACAAAAAATGTTTGTTGTAAAATTATGATACAAAAAATGACAACAGTCGAGTTTGACGTTCCAATCGGAATCGGAACCGTAACCAGAAGCACTCACACATATACTTTATGAAAGTGTGATTCCTTCTGGTTCCGATTCTGATTTCATATCAAGAAGCAAAATTCTCTTCTTTTCAGAATTAAAATACTGTCATTTTTTGCCGAGTGAACACTTTCAGAAGAGTCCGGAAGGCTGCCGGATTGCCAAATAAAAACGACACAAATATTTTTAAAAAATGGTTCAAAATTAACACTTTTATTTACGTTTTCGACAACAACTGGCGAAATTCTGTGACGCATAAGGTTCGGCTTGAGAAAAGTCGTCGTTAAAATGGCCTCATTCAATAACCGAACTAAAGCTATCCGGTTGGTGTTGTTGTACTCCCATGTAAGCACAGAGCTGATGACAAAGCAACTGCTGCCAAAAAAAAACAACAACAACAACACCAACCTATCCGGATAGCTAATAAAAAAAATCGACCACCCGTTTTCGAAATATTGAATTTTCAAGAAATAATGGATTTTTCGAAAAGTTTTGTATGCACTATTATTTTGAATTTGCAGAACTATTGATCGAAATCCTTTGAGCCAAGAGATAGTCGAAATAGGAAAAAACGGTTATATGACAGGCATTAATAAGATTTTTATTAAAAATTGTTATTGGCCAAAATTTAGACTAATAATAATGCACTGATTTTTTAAAATCAAAATCATTAGAGCGGTTTTCGAGATAACTAAGATTTAAAATTGTATGGCAGGTACTGTTTGTTATTTTTGGGACTAGAAAAAAGATTCAAAAAAGAAATCGACCTATACTGTGTCCAACAAAAATAGTCAATACAATTCTTATGGGCGAGCTTTTTTCAAACCAGTGGTACCTGTGTATACTGTCACCACATTGAATTTAAAAAAAAACTACCATTGAAAAACATTCTACCCACTGACCAACTTGAACAAATTGGTGTGGTAATTTCCTGCAAAATATCGTACACCCCAACATGACCGTCCATGCAATAAGGCCCTAAGCATACTGTACTGTACTGATCATCTACTCGTATCTATTTTCGCTGTATAAGTTGACAAAATATACATTCTAACAGTGTTACCATTCCGATTGAAAGCAATACAAAAGAGCTTTTCAGTGTTTTTTTTTTCAAAGAGCTTTCTGTTTTTAAGCTTTTGAGAACAAAATTTAGTAAGGTGAGGAGGAGAAGTGTTGTTGCTTTGATTTTCTCCTTTTTATTTGGTTGTATTTTTAAATAGACCGTAGTCCAGTTAATTTTTCTCGCTTTCAGTGTTTTTGCAGAAAAGGTTATTTGTGCAAAGTATCGAAACTTTTAAACCAACTTACGTAGATATTCATTACAACAGGTTTTATAAAGTGAAAATGTTTTTAATCAAGAGTCAATAGGTAATTTATATTGTGTTTGTTAAATAGTGAAGTAAATTTGAGTAAAATTAAAATTAAAGTAATATTATATAACTTTTAAGGTTTTCGCTGATATCCTTAAAAAACGCTATTGGCATACTGCTCGCTTGGTAGTGTGGAAAAAGATAAACAGTTTTTTTTTATTGAAATTTTCATTATTTTAAATAAGCGGTTGGTAACTCATACACATATTTCTCTCATATTTGGGGTCATTTATAATGATAAGTACGGTTTATGCAAGCTAATGCAACCAGAGTGAGAGACAAATACCCTATCTTGCCTGTACTGATTATTTTTTGTTGGGCAGAGTATAATCACCTAAAACGCTTAAGAACAGAGTTTGAAGAAAATTGCCAAATTTGATTAAAATCTCTATATAGTTCGACTTTTTCCAAATGCAAAATGCAAGTACACTGTGGCGTATGTAGATTTTTTTTATTAGAATTAGTTATGTTCTATTATTAAAAACAAATAAAATAGCTACAATATTCAGCGCTATTTTAATTTAAATAAAACAAAAGAACAATTGATTAAACACATCTTAAATTTCTTATAAAGACTAGAACAAACCAAATTCCACCACAAACCACATATCCTTTTAGGTCGTGTGTGAATTGCGTTAAAATGTTTGTTAAATTTTGTAACTTGGTTAAAATTTGACACTAGCGTGGTGAATAAAATGGGTTAAAATGTAGGCATCTGTGGAGCAGGCTAAATTTGCATTAAAATTTAACGTTTCTCAAGATAGAGTAATTTGAAACTGTAAACGATAACCGAAAATAAATATGAATTCCAAAAAGTCCAGATCTACTGGGAAACCATATAATAAATGTAAGTTTTAATTTATTCAATTGAAAAATAAAATTACATTAATATTTTTGTTTGTGTAGGGTCTCAAGAGGAAAAAACATATAATATAATCCGTTGATATTTTAACAAATATAAAATAATTAATTAAAATACTCATTGTATTTCATTTTGCAAATTGAATACAAATAGATTGATTTGTCAGCTTTGTGAAATTCTTCAGCTGTGAAAACTAGTGTTTACATACTAAATCAACAAACTAACCATAATGGGAATTGTTTTAAAAAGATTTGGAATTGTTGTTTTAAAATATTAAATTAACGATGTAAAACCGAAACATATTAGTAAAACTGAGAATTCGTTACTTTTTTCGTGCCAAATTATTAACTTTATATCTTCTAAGTCGGATTTTGGGAAAGAAATTAATTAACTTGAACAACAAAAAAATGTTTCTAGGGAAATTTCTTAAATCTTGAAGGAATTTTAGCCAAAATAGTGTTTTAATAAATCCCTTTTAACGCAATTCACACAGCAAAAAGCTAAATTTGATCCCACCACAAACCAAACTTCAAAATTTAACCTAGGTAGAAAATTTAACCAACATTTTAACGCAATTCACACACGGCCTAAAACCTATCGAATGAATCGCATGAAAAACGCCGGCATAACTATTAATGGAAACCTATTGAAAATTTTGTCTTTCGATTCTGAGATATCGAAGCAAAAAACAATTGATGAGTTTTTGGTACCCAAATGAAACTTGGTGCTTATTATCTTTTTCATTTTAATTGTTTTACTACTTTCTATTAAAATTTAATTTTATTTTTATTACAATAAACGAAATGGGCTTTAATGAACAGCTGACTTTCGTTTAAGCTCAATTTAACACAACCATTAGCTGTGTTTTATTGGGAATCTATCCATTGTACAGTAAGTAATTCCCAAAAAAACGCATCGACCGTAGCATGGACCGTAGCTTTTTTATTTTTGTAAGAATGGTACACCTGCACAGCAGTCACAAGTAATGAAAGAGTCTTTTGCAAAGTAAAATTAATAAAAAATCAAAATTAGGAACAATAATTAGCTTTTATTCATATAGAATAGAAAGTAGAAAAACGTACCAATATTTAGTTTATGTTTCAATTTTTCTGCATGTGTTCACTTTTTCTGCATTTGCAATTTTAAATTCAAACATTCATTTTGCACCAATAGAAATGAAATGATAAGCGAACGGTTTTGTTCATAGACTATGGTTAAGTCTCTTTTTACACAGGGCAATTTTTGTATTGCTTTAAAAACCGTCAATGCCTTTCACACTAGGAAACACACTTGCCGGAGATTTGCTTGTTTCCTTTTAATATTTCTTGGTTTTGAACTCACACTACAACGTAGTTTAAATTGTTCACTCCCATTACATTTGCCCTTTATATTTCATACTTTTATTTATTTTCTGAGTAGATCGATAGCTAGAGTTTTATTTTTTAAGTCAATTTACAAATTTATTTTCTGAGTATGTCCCCTTTCACACAAGATGTCCCCTTTCACACAAGGAAACTGAGTTGCCGGCTACTGGGAGTTTGTTGGCGAGAAGGGCAAGAAGTAAGGGGAATGAAAAAAATCTCCCCGGTCAACGATTCGAAGACATTTTTTTGACGTTTTGCTTTGCATTCCAATTAGCCCGACAAAATCTTCCCAGTTTCCTCCTCAGTTTCTTGGTGACAGTTTCTTCGTGTGAAAGGTACAAGGCAATTAAAGGAAAACGTCAAAAAAATCTCCAGCAACTGGTTTCCGTGTGTGAAAGGGGACGATGTTTAGCTTTCAATTCAATATTCACTCAACAGAGATCATACTGCACTTAACATACGTGGATTAAGGAACAAATAGCTAACATTTGGTTTGCAATTTCCATGCCCATGTCCAGAAAAAAAACAATGGGATCACAAAATTGTACACCCAGTCCATGTCCATGTACTGAAGCAAATACCGTTCATGGCCAACGTTCATTAAACAGTGAGGAAAAAGCACATTTTGTTAAGTTCAGTTGCCGCTTAGTGCGCTTAGGCCAGGCGCTCACATGCATTTTTTCCGAAACGAAATAGTTTACACACTAATTGACCGAATATCGCGCACATAAGCAACTTAAAAATCAATCAACGAGATAAACCAACACACATGCAACATATTGATTTAATGTGAGCGCAGTTACATTATAGTTCGGTGTGATTCAAACTGAAGAACTTATTTGGGGCGATCGTTCGATTTGTGCCAAAACACAAACCTTTAAGTTGCTCGAATCGCGGACTGAATAGTTTTTGCATGTGCGCGCACTCTCATATAAGTCCATTGTATTCACTTTAGCAACCAAACTGTAAGCTGCATATGTGCGCGCCTGGCATTATAGCTCATAGAATTTCGTACGAATAAATATTTTGCGGCGCAGTGTCGAGCAGTTCCTCTATAGTGTAGTTCCAGTCAATGCGGTTTGTCTTATCAAATTGCTTTTTGTAGATCTAAATAAAAAGATGATTTTTTTCACCAAACTCCGTTTATTTATAACTATCAATAAAAATTTAACACAAAACGAATATTGGTCTTAATTAGTCTAAACTAAATGTAAAACCGAATTCATTGCATAGATATTGATTTTTTTTTCAAAATGGAAATCGAAATTTGTTAAAATTGATAAATTGACATTAGGGGTATGCAAAATTGCAGATATAGGTGGAATTTTAGACGTGCTCCAGAAAATAATTGAGCAAAGAATATAGTCTTTAATAGCAAAAGTTAGAAACTTTTCAGAAGAACAGCTTATATTTTATTAAAAAATAGAATTATCTAAGATCTTAGGAATATAAACTGTCCAACTATAAAAAAAAAAGAATCAAAAAGATCGATTTGTCTTACGAATAAAATTAATAATTATAACACTCCATGAACACATCCATCGAGATTCAACCCAATTATCAATCGTACCAACAAAACTAACAAAATCAAATTCGAGACTCGAATAAACGTCATCGAGCCATCCACCGTAGCTTCTACTTTAGCTTTTTATCGACCGTAGCGAATTGTAGGTAAAATGCTACGACGGATAAACTTACGACGGATAAATTTCCCAATAAAACACAGGTATTGAAATCTCTGTTCTTATCTCTATAATTTTTTGTCTGGAGAAGTACCGCTTTTCAATGAAATTAAAATGTTTGCTTCAACCTACTTGTCAATAAAATAAAATGCGACGAATGACCTTGCTAAGAATTCAACAATGGCACTATGGCGATTATAGAAAGACAACACTCTACTGTCTATATTAGCCAAAGGATTGTGTAACGCGAATCATATCTCCTCAGAAACGTTTCAATATGTAGTTTAGTAGACTCATTGCCCCTGATAGATGGATGGAAATCCAAGTGTAGTACATTTGTGGCAAGTAAAGAAAAGATACCCGACAACATTGCAAAATTATGACATTGTTTATTCGTAGCCTTGCCTTTGCATAACTATTTGTTAAATGATAAAATAAAAATATTGATTAAGTTTTATTACCTAGTTTTGTTTATTTTATTTGTATAGGAAACATTTTATAATTTTTATTTGTAAAAATGATTAAAATATTTTTTGTATTTCACTGTATCACTTTAGTTAGATGATACAGTTATAAATGACATTTATATTAAATTTAATTTACGATTTATTCCTATTTAATATTATTTTATTGTAAAAAAGAACATTATTTGTTAACCTTGTACAAAGCTACAACTTTTTAATTAAATCTTATCATACGTATATATGAAGCTAATTTGATCTAAAACGAGACGAAATATCTTCTGTGTGGTCTAATTTTTGTGTTTATTATTTTTTTTCTCAAATTTTGGTATTCTATTGCTTTGCTTATGATTTTTTTTATTGTTTTTTTTCAATTGCACTTTTTTGATAAACATACACTTTAGAAGCATTCAATTTTGCTATTAAAATTATGAAGAAAATTATAATGCCTATAATATAGTAGACCATAAATTTATTAAAATATATTTTTTATATAATTATTACCAGACAATTTGCATACAAAAAAAGAAAGTGTAAATGGATAAATTAATGCAAAATAGTATATTAAATTTTTCAACATTGTTCTAATCCAAATAAGTAAACAACAACAACGGAACAATTCGTATTATTGTAATATCTTCTTTGTCTTGGATGTTTCCTTTTTAATTTGAATGCTTATAAAACAGGACAAATGGTAAACAAAACAATATGGAACCCAAAATTAGAAAACATTAACAAATTTTAAAAATCGATTTCTATTTTTTTCCAATAATTTATGTTATTATATTTGTTCCTATACATTTGGTCTATAATAGTTTTCTTGTGCTCCTCGTCAACAGAATACGCACAAACATATATGTACATAATTAATCTATTTTTTCCATAAATTGTAGAAATTCAGCAACTGCACATTTTGCTCGTCTATCTAATTTTGTATTATGCGCGACGAATAAATAAGCGCGTTATTATGTTGGTAGGTCCAAAAATGTTAGGAAAACGTCATTTTTGATGTTACCACCTCAAGCTCAACTGTTCCATAATAACTGATTGCTACCCATATCATAACACCTCCTTCACGACTATGATGGCAAATTTTTGTGCGTATTTCGTTGACGAAGAGTTTAGGCTAAGGCGTTATTATCTTTGATATTATTGCCTAATGCCAGCAAATTAGCAAATCTAATCTAAAATCTAAAAATAGATGTAAAACTTTGTGTAATGCAGTCTAATCAGGAATTTATCACCGAGCTTGTGAAAATCTTTATCTTCCAGAAATTAAACATAAGTTATATTAAATTTTTTTATGATTACATACTTGCTTTTTTGTATCATTTAATGACTTTGAATGACCAACAACAACTTGAGTGTGCTACCACCGAGTTTTTTTCAATTATTTTTTGCTGGAATTATAGCTATTTCACGACTTGCCAATGTCGATCATCAGACTCCTTTGCTCTAGTGGTGCTCGTCCACTTTTCATTTTAATTGAAAAACTTCTTGTGCCTTCATCGTGTATTGAACACATGACCAAGCTGCGTAGAAGCTAACGCACTACGCATCACGCTACCGAGCCCACATGATCAGATCCAACCCAATGCTGGTTTTTGTGTTTATCAATTTCATTGTTACAAGTTAGTTGTTGTTCATTCGGGTTCTTTCTTATTTTCTCCTTAATCGTTTATAGGCCAACCTTTTTGTTGTTCATATAAGGAAAGGGAGGAAACTTGGTGGTAGTACACACAAGTTATTGTTGGTCGTGCAAAGTCATTAAACATGAGTTCTTTTAAGAGTTTATGTTTTAATACAAATTTAGTACGATTTTTCTTTATTCTAAACGGAAAATATCAAGAATTTAGAAAAACCTTGACAATGCTTTAAAGATTTTTTTGTTTCACCAGGAAAGTAACAGTGTTTAGTTAAAATAATAATTCGTTTCGAGACTCATAAGCTCGATGTTATTTTATTTTTTTTGGAATAAATTTAAGATAGAAAAAAAAACGATAAATAAATAAATAGGAAATCCTATTTAAAATATACAATTATTTGCATTTGTTTCCTTTGTCGGAATTAAAATACATAAATATCTACTTTACATAAAAAAAAATTTTGTTCTTGTTAATGTTTCTTTGATATATGTCCCTGTTTTTTCAGTTGACGCAGTGCACATTTAGCAGCAGTACACTTTGCTATTCGATAATTTCGACCAATACCACGAAACGTCCCCTTACAAAATACTTCTACCGTTACTCTAACACGTCTTCCATCGGCGAGTTTTTCTGGTTTTCTATATAACACAAATGTTATTGATTACATTTTGATTGTTCTTAGTTTGCTATTTGTTTCTTACCCAAATTTGGCAGTTTCTGGTTCTAATTCGAGTAACTCTCTTATTGGAGATTTTGGCACTGAATTACTAAACTGTTCAATCTCAGGTTTCATCATATTGCTATAAATCTTCCAAACAACATCTAAAGACATATTTGAATCCAGAAAAATGGCACCGGCAATTGATTCGAATACATCTCCTAAGGCCTTCGGTACTTCTACATCTTCAGCATCATCACATTCTTCTTCAGATAACAAATAATACTAGAGTTTGAAAAAATGGAAAACTGTTATTCCAAATCGTGTTCAAGCAAAAATAATATATTCTGTATTCTGTGGTACTAAAATGTCAAAAACAATTTATCTCAAACATTTAGAATTTTGAAAAGTTTGTGATTTGTAGGTATTCTAACCATTCCAAAATGTCTCCTACATTGAGAAGCGTTTCTTTCTTTGCCTTAGTATCACAGCTTTATTAACATACCTCTTCACTTATACTATGACCGTTTTCATGTTGAATTCTTACAAATCTATCGATAACTTCATTCAACCCTGGGGACAAATGTCTAAAGTACTTATGGAACCCATGTCGAACTGCAAGCGAGGCAAATATTGTGTTGTTCACTAACGCGGACCGTAAATCAGTTAATGCCCCAGGAGAATGTTGTCGCGGATCCTCGTAAAGATGCCGAGTTATGAGATAGTCCAACACAGCATCACCTAGAAACTCGAGACGCTGATAACAGTCGGTTAAGCGATTTGGTGAGTAGCTAGCGTGTGTCATAGCTTGAAGAAGATACGAACGATCATTGAAACTATAACCAATTGCAGCCTCAAACTCAGTGTAACCATCAAGCAACGACTCAAGTTGCTCTCGAGGATTTGGTGCGAAATTTAATAGAGGCGACTTTGGTGCTGACCATGAACCGTAAACTATAATTTCATCATTTGCATCTGTACAACGAGTACTTCCAGGTATTCGAGGAGCGTTAGGATCATATTTTTGTTTAATTGCAGGCAAAACTCTTATTCCAAGCCAGGCCATGAAGAGCAGTGCTCCTCTGGGACCACATTCTATTAAATATGCTCCAATTAAGGCTTCAACGCAATCCGCAACGGATTTATCTAAGTTATTACATTAATTTATTTTTAGTCAATCTTTTTTTTTTTTAAAGTAGTATTATTTACCTGGAATGCTATGCTGAGTTACTAAATTATACGGAATAAGAGACTGAAAATCAAAGTCGCTACCATCGGTACTGTTAGGTGTCATACATTCATTTCTATCGCATTTAGGAAAATCACAATCAGCATCATCCTTTAAAGATATAAGTCATCTTGTTTAATTTTACTTCTTTTAAAAAATACCCAACGGCTTACATCTAGCTGTGCCAATTGTTCAGCTTTTTTCCGGACAAGTTCACAAAGTTCTTCACTACTCAATTGCTTAATATTTGGCAAATCAGCTAACTTCCAGTGATATGGTGGAATCTAAGTAAAAAATTGGATTTTAGTTTAGAGATTTTAAATCAAATGTCTTCCTTACTCTTGCTTTGATCAGAGTTTTCTCTAGCTCTCTGGGTACATAATAACATGGTGGCAACCAATTATCATGAGGTTCAAATTTAGTAGCAATCATACATTCTCCTAGCATTTTCTTCCTTCCCAATCGATAAAGATTTAAGTTAGCAACTTGTTTCGATCGCAGATGACTTAATTTGCCTTCGTGTACATTCTCATATGTTATATATAAATATGTAGTTATGGCATATTTTAGAAATGAATCACCAATTGTTTCCAGTCTTTCGAGATTAATGCCATCGTTTGCATTAGACATTGTTAGGCCTTGTAGAATAATACTTGGACTTGGTCCAGGGTGACCGGTCAATTTTGGCTGGTTATCAAAACTAAATTCTAGTCCTTTAAGATCGATAGGTTTGGTTTGGATTGAAATTGATGTCGATTGAGGTTTATTAGTATCGATTGCGCTATCGAAGTTTACCAGAACTTCTTTTTTTCCATCGGCTGTTAATGAACAATGATCGTTGAAACTATCAAACATATCGCCATTTCCATCTACGAAGTACTTTTCTTTTGTACTTCCTTCCAGGTAGATTCTATTTAGTTTTTCAACATCTGTAATGGATAACTGTAGGTCTTGCAAGTCCCTTTTTTTTAGAGCTATATAACACATAATTATGTTTTCATCCAAATATGGAAACAATTTCTTTATGCTTTCGAAATTCTTAGAATATCTTTCTTCACTTATGGTTTGTTTCTTTGGTAAAGTAAGGATTTGACTTGATCGCACTAGCATTCCAGATGAATGGATTTCTTTTTTTAACCTTTCAGTTGACAACAAGAAAGCTTTTTCTGATGATTTCAACTCCGATTCTATGTTCGTATCAACACCATTGAAGTTATATCCCACTTGCAAGTTCTTGGTTACTTGATAGTCACGTTCGTTTGCTATCGTATCTTGTATAATTGACATTTGTTTTTGACGTTTAAGTATTTCATCTTCCGTCTCTATTGCTTCGGCCACGTTGTCCGAGGTAAATTCGATTCTTAAAGGACCATCGTTTTCATCTCCACTACTCGATAATACTTCATCGTCGTAATCATAATTGGAAGCAAATGATTCATCTGAGCTGTATATAAAACTAGAATTCTTTTTGCGGTCCAGTTTACTTTTCACTGAGTCTTCAACATCCCAGAACGTTGGTGAACCATACCGAGTTGGTTTGTCTGTTTTAATTATGTCTAAATATTTAAATATATCAAATAATATAAATTAATAATAATTATTAAAGAAAAATGAAATCTTACCGTATTCAGTTTTGCAAAAGCTTACGTTTGGCGGAAGAAATTCTGAACAAAATTCTTCATCCTCCATATCAGTGTCTTCTTCGCTCATACTGTTTGCCATGTCATTGGACCAGATTCCGATTTCAATAAATGTGTCAGCCTTCAAAATGTAATATAGACAAATGAACAGTTAAATTATACTTATATAAAAATTATGTTAAATTTAAATGCGTATAACCAACTATAATTTGAAATATTACTAATATTAGAACTGGAAAGAAACGTCGTTGAAAATTAAAAAAAAAATCTCAACTTAGTGATGAGTTCACTTCGGTGCCTGCCAGTATTTCCTAAAAAATGTTCTTCTTCTCTATAAAAAAAAATTCATTTATCCTTATCTCAAAGAATATTTCCCAAAATATGAAAAACATCTTTCATAACACCAATTCACAAGACGTGGAGTGAAAAACCATCGAGCAATTGCTAAACTTTCATACTTTCCAAAAATGTTCGAAAGCATTATATGTATGTATATGTTGTAGGTCCTTAATTACCCCAGCACAGAAAGGTTCCTTAAAAAGCAGATCCACCACCACAAACTTTAGGCGTTTTTCTTTTTTCGTTCAGAGCAGAGCACTGAACAGAGTTCGAACACGTAGATTATGCACTGAACTTGTTCCAAAGTAGAGCGAGCTCTGAACACTGATATGTTTTTTAAACATCTTCGTCTATTATTTCTTTATGTTTTATCATGGATTGGCACTTGTTTTCAAGTTCACAACAAATTAATTAAAAAATATTTTCCATTTGTCCCTTGACAGAAAAGACTTTTTACATGTATGTGTGCATTCAGATCAAATCTGCCAACCCATCAGAGATCCAATCTTTCGTGTTAAGATTTGATCTAGATTTCCTCTTTTTGTTGGAATGAAACTCTCAAAATTCAAAAATATTAAATCTTTTGTCGGAAAGACCAGATCTTTTCTTGAATGAAACTCGCTATAAGTTGAAAGTCTGATTTTGAGGTTAGACGCGAGCGAACAAATGACTCGATGATTGTGGATGGTGTGTGGAACGCTAATAGAGTTTGACTGTTCTGTTCGTAACAATCAGATGCAATCCGAGACAACCAACATTGTTTTTTCAATTGGCCAATTGCACTCACGTCCCTACTTTCCAAGGTCATGGAAACGCTGATCAATTATTATCAGTTAAAAAAATATCTTGAAGAAGGAAAGCGCCAGTATGGTTTACGTAGCAATTGGCCACTGAAGATCTGATGGTATATCTCACCAAACAGTGGCACAAATCTTTACGCCGTTTTTGGAGAACGTAAGATTATTGCGCTTGATATTTCAAAAGCATTTGATAGAGTTTGGCATCAAACTCTCTTATTTAAAATGCGTGCATTTAGTATCGATTGATCCCTTCTTCGTTCGATCAAAAATTACCCTTCGGACCACAAGTCCACACAAGTCTTATTGGAAGGTTTCAAGTTTGATATTTATAAAATAAATGCTGGTGTGCCCTAGGGCTCCGTTCTATCTCCCACTCTTCTTTCTCATTTTCACCAATGGTCTCTTGTCTAAAACTTCTAATACGATATATTGTTTTGCTGACGATAGCTCATATTCGTTTTTAGATCCACAACTATGTCCTTCGTATGTGGAATTACAACGGCAGCTTATTAAATTCTGATCTCGACTGCATTGGTCAATGGGGAATAAGAAACCGAGTAGAATTTAAGGCTTCAAAAACTCAATGCTGTCTTTTGTCGTTAAAGCTGGACCCTCCCCAAATGGGCGCTGGGAAATAACTCTTCGGGACATAAATTCAAAATATGTTTTTGTTTTTAAGTGAGACACACGTTCAAAATTCGCATAGAGCATTTAACAAAAATATTTTTATAATAATTTTTTCTCATCTCGGTCAGAGATTGTACACAATGTACGCTGGGTGTCTTATATTTAGAGAATTTTCAGCGATACATATACATAGGTATATAAAGTTCACGGCGGCGTATAAAAAGCTCGGTGCGTGGGGGGTGGGGCATGCTTCCCGCTGCAAGCCCCCTACAACACCCCATCTTGGCCCAATATAATCGTAGGATTTGGGGTGGTGTCCAGTTTGGGTGTAAGGAAAGTTTGTTTGGATTCATATTTTTTCGATTTATTTCGAAAATTTATAATTTCGATTGCCTCAAACAAAACATGTCAAATGGGACAAAAGTCCAACATTCTTTCTTTTCGAGTTTGCACTTATGTCCCGAGGAGTTAGGACAATGCACCCCCAAATGCGGTTGTCCTTTCCTATTTTCCTAATCCCTCGCAATGTGTTTTTAATATTTTAAGGGTAACCTTAACCCTTCAACTTTTTTAAAAGTCTTAACACATAATTACTTTCTTAACTAAGTTAAATGTGGTACAACAACAACCATTATATATATATATATATTTAAAACAACATGAAACCTACCTTAAGTTTCTCCTCTCCTTCTAAAACTATTTCGTTTGCTGATTTTTCTACTTTAACTACTTCAGGTTCCTCCAAAACAACTTTCTTTTCTTCTTTCACAACTTCAGTTATTTTTTTAACCTCAATCGCATCAATCGGCGGTGGGGGTTTTGTTTCAGATTTTATTTCATTTAAAGTTTCAGTCTTTGACTCTTTATTCTTTTTTAAGACTTCAGCTAAACTCCAGCCGAAGTCTAAAATAGGCCACTCGAAACTATCATCTTCTATTTCCATACATCCTAATGCAATGTCATATGATACCTTCTTGCGAATTTCATCGGCTAACAAGAGCCCATTTACCCGATACAGAATACAAGGCAAACAAACAGCTGTTCTCCATAAAGAAGCAGGAAATGGATGAATTGTACACAGCTCCGGGACCAATATTTGTTTTTGTTCGAGATTTTCTCGTTTTGCGCGTTTTGTTTCCTCTGAACTTGTTGGCAAAGCTACTCCCTTCCTATTTACATATCGTGGGGTGAGGAAATTGAGTCTTGCACTCGTATGATCTACATCGAGTAGAGGTTGATTCGCATTTTGAATAGTGATTCCATACTTAACAAAATAATAGTGCTTGAAAGTGTTGTAGTTTTCTCCAGGAAAACAACTCAATGGCGTTAAATGGGGGCAAATTTCTGCAACATAGAAGTACTGGGGCTGATCCTGATTTCTATACCAAGGCATAACGACGGCATCTTTAAATTTATTAGCATCGAACTCTCTGTTCTTTCTCACATCATCGGGAACACTTTGTGGCATCATATTACAATCTCTTGCTATTACCTCCAGGAAATTCCAATCAATGATAATTCCACTCTTCTTTGTTTTAATTGTCGGAACAATGAACACACAATTTTCCGTTGAATCCACATCGAATAGCATAAGAAATTTTTGCAACCTCAACACATTACTGAATGTATAATTAATAAATGTATTTATCCGATCCACTTGGTCGTTACTCAAGACTATTCGTTTTTTTGAAAGGTCTATTGAAACTTTTACCTCTCCAGAACGTGTGAATATGGGAAAAGCACTGACTTTGGGAATTTTTTTCAAAGTCAGTATTCCGAATCCTTGTAAAGCTTCTTCGGGTGGATAAATTTTTCGTCCACGTGTATTTTGTTCCTCAGGAATGGGACACTGCAGCGTTAAATTAATATAGTACAAATATGATACTGCCCCAGCTGTAGGTCGACAATTGGAAAACTCTGATGCAATCTATGAATATTTAAATATAGCTTTAGAGATTCGAAAAGAAAAAGTTAATAAATATATCTTACACGCTTATAATAGTACTGCCTACGTTTGGTTGTCCCAGGCCGTGGCTCTGCGTTCTCCGTTACAATTTGTTCGTCTATCTGTTCCAATTCAAACTCTTCCCAATCAGACTCGAATGCCTTAAATCCTTCTTTTCCAATTGGCTGTAAAGTATTATCGAGCTCACCACACAAATGCAATTCTCTACATGCTTGAAGTGCTACCATACGTCGAGCAAGAATCTTTGTTGGCATTGGCAAACCCTTCAAATAATAAAAAAAAATGTTACAACAGGATAAATAACGGTCACATTAGTGAACTTACTACTATATCATATTTTAAAGGCGAATTTATTGGAAGACGAAGTGTATATTGATAAATATCTTGCCCACAGCGTTTAGATTTTGCACATCTTGACAATGGTGTTAGTTTGGTGAATGTATCACTCGGCAATTTGGCACAATATTTATTTATGAGAGCAATTGCCGTTGACAGATCTACAGCAGCACCTGTTAGAAGTTCTGGTAGAGGCTTGTACGCTTCAATGCAATTTGTAAATTTATCGGCCTCCAGATGTTCTTCGTCACATGGTTCAGTGTTGGCACATTTTTGGAGCAACATCTAGATACAATATATACATTTAATAAGAGTGGGGAAATTATGAAAATAGAAAATAATATCAAGTCTTCTTATCGTACTTTTGAAATGTATGAGCGTCTCACAAGTCGTAAGTGACTCATAAAAGATAAAATGCTATATTCACTTATAATACAGACATTGTAAAAATATTTTTTATAAACTACCCAAATGCTTAACATCGCATGAAAAAGTCAGGCCCAAACGCCCTTTTTTAAGTAGGGTTTTAACATGTCTAAATATAGAGAGAGCGCTCTGCTCACACACTTCTCACATATTCAAAAATGGCAGCTGAACCTCACTTTTTCTGCAGGGAAATTATAACAGCATTATGCGTTAATGCACTTAAGATATTGTGTACAGTTACAATCCTTCTAAATGGCGCGCTTTCATAAAAGTTATGTTACGTTAAATAGAGCTATTTTTATGATACAAGAGTATTGAAACTAAAATGCTTTATTCATATGAATTTATGCAACGTCAAAAAAAGCCTTAATAAATGTTTATTCACTGTGTAGCTAATCAACCGTTCAGATGCGTTTTATGTCGTTTTCTATTCAACCAAAATAATCGACCGCTTAGGAAGTTTTTGGTTCTGATTTTTTTTTTTTTTTGATTTGGGATCAAAATCACATATCTGGATTTTTAGAGAGATACACGTACATAAAACATTGAATTGCACATACACCAAAGTAAGGTTACATTTGCTTAAAAGTCAAACGTTTTTGTTTACTCTTCATAATAAATAAAATGCACGACTGATCGCACGTACTTGCTCTATGTTCGATCACATCTTAAGCAGAAGATTCTTATACTCTGTCCAATAATGGCGGGCTTTTTTCAGGAGAAGTGTTGTTTCCAAATAGCCAATGAAAATGCAGTTAATTTGTTTTCGCTTTCGGTGTTTTTGCAGAAAAAGTTGTTTGTGCAAAGTATCGAAACGTTCAAAGCAAATTACTTGGATTACAAAAGGTTTTATAAAGTAAAATTTTGTTTTATAAACAGTGAATAATTGATATTGCGTTGGTTAAATAGTGATACAAAATTAAGATAAATAAATAGAAAAGATATATTATATAACTTTTAAGATTTGCCCGAATACCCTTAAAAAAAACGCACCTAATGGCTTACTGCCTGCTTGGTGGTGTGAAAAAGATAAATAGTTTTTTTTTAAATTTAATTAAAATGTTCATTGTTTTAAATAAGCAGATGGTAACCCATGCACGTATTCCTCTCATATTTGCGGTCATTTATAATGATAAGTACGGAAACCCTAATAGAGCTTTAACTTGAGATAGGTTTATGTAAGCCAATGAAACCAGAGTAAGAGGCAAATGCGCAAATCTTAGTAGTAGAAACACAAAATATATTTTTAACGCCGTTTTTTACCTATTTTTTTTTCTTTTATTATTTTTATTTTTTTAAGAATAAAATGCACGACTGGATCGCACGAACTTGCTCTTATGTTCGATCACATCGTATGCAAAAGATTTCTATTAAAAATCTAAATATATTTTTAAAGTCATTTTTAACTCAATTTTGTATATGCATATACAAAATTTCATTAATTTTGTTCTAAAATAAATTGGTATGACAATATTAAATATTTAATAATACAAACTTAAAAACAAAAGATTAAATCTGTTTAATTAAAGAAAAAATAATTCTGAAATAAATACTTAAACTAATTTGAGCTCAAGAAAAAGTACGCCATTTTATTTCTTGGATAAATTTGAATTTATGAAAAAATAATTTTAAAAATCTGTGGAGCGGTTTTTGAGAAAAAAAGTTTTTTTTTTAAACTTTTTGAAAATATTAAAAAAAAATTCAAAAACGCCAATTCATAGGTATTCATAAAATACAAATAAATATAATTTTTTTAAAAAAATTGAATGCGCAGTTTTCGAATAATAATTTTTTTTAATTTTTTTCTTAAAAATTATTTTAAAAATACAAAGAAATATTAATTAAAAATATTGGTACGCGGTATAATTTGGACAACCTAAACCTATATTTTTGTGAAATTTCGAAAGAATGGGTTAAGCCATTTATGAGATAGTCGAAAGCAAAAAAACGGTCCTATGGAAAGTACCGTTTTTAGACATTTTTCTAATTTTTTTTAACTATATGATCGGTCGTAGCTAAAAACCCACACTGATTTTTTTTATCAAAATCGTTAGGTTTAATAGGTTTGGTTATATGGCAGGTACCATTATTTTTTGAGCTAAAAAAAATTTCAATTTCCCCTCTGCACAATACCTAATACCAAGTTTGAAGCAATTCGGCCCACCCGTTTGGGCTGTAGGTGTCTATACATACATACAGACAGACTGTCAGACTGACAGACTGACAGACTGAGAGCCTGACAGACTGACAGACTGACAGACTGACAGACTGACAGACTGACAAACTGACAGACTGACAGACTGACAGACTGACAGACTGACAGACTGACAGACTGACAGACTGACAGACTGACAGACTGACAGACTGACAGACTGACAGACTGACAGACTGACAGACTGACAGACTGACAGACTGACAGACTGACAGACTGACAGACTGACAGACTGACAGACTGACAGACTGACAGACTGACAGACTGACAGACTGACAGACTGACAGACTGACAGACTGACAGACTGACAGACTGACAGACTGACAGACTGACAGACTGACAGACTGACAGACTGACAGACTGACAGACTGACAGACTGACAGACTGACAGACTGACAGACTGACAGACTGACAGACTGACAGACTGACAGGCTGACAGGCTGACAGACTGATAGACTGACAGACAGACATACAGACGGACAGAATGTTTAGACCATCTTTTTTCGTCTTCGCTATCATCGTAATGTCATGTTTAATTGTTATCTCACAAGGTTTTTTCCACGAATGCATAACTTGCCTTATAGTACATATAATTGCAAGTAAAAAATGTTGGTACGGGGATTTTAACTTTTTAACAATATAAATTCAAAAACAGAATTTAAAAAAATAGTGTACTCGATTTCTTAATATTGATAAAAAAAAGCATTTTTTTCAAAAATCCACAAAAATATTTTTCAAAAATTTCGATATGCAGTATAATTTAGAATTTGAAGAACCTTCTATACACAAATTTTAATCGAAATCCGTGGAGTCGTTTATGAGAAAGTTGAAAATCAAAAAATTGGCAGGTATCGTTAATAACAATTTTTTTAAAATTTTAAATAGTACATATATTTTTCTTATCAAAATCGTTAGATCCGTTTACGAGCTACATAATTAAGATGGTAGAAAAAATTGTATGGTATGTACCGTTATTTTTGGAGAGCTAAACCAACGATTCAAAAATCTATTTGATTTATATAGATATATTTGATTCACCTAAAACGCTTCAACCGCAAGTAAAAATTAAATACACACACATACAATTAAAAAAAAAGATTTTGCGTTCTTTTTGCAAAAAAAAAAAACTAAAAAAAAATAAAATTCCCTATTGGCAAATAGAAAACGACATTAGTTGATTTTATTTTTATTAGTATAGTATCTAGGTATACTTTTTTTATCATTTTGGAAACTATATGAAAAGAAAGAAAAAGTAAGCTTTTATCACAAAAATCTTGGTATGTGTAATGGATTTTCGTAGATCGTCTTATTGAAGATAAATAATAAGGTCCGACTTGATTCAATGAATAGAACAGAATAATAATATTTATTTTAGAGAAAATAATTTGACAACGGAAAAATAATAAAACCTACTAAATAAATATTTAACAAACAAAGTTCTATATTGAACAGTATATAAGATATTGAATTTATATTTCAAAACTCCCACTAAATTCAAATGCTGTTTTTAAGACCCATTGCTTTTAAACATCTATTGTGTGTCTCCCTGACAACAGGTTTGGTAAGCGCATGTGCTATCATCTCCTTCGTAGAAATGTATTCGACTTCAAGATCGCCGTCATTGATATGTTGCCGGATAAAATGATGGCGAACATCGATATGTTTTGTTCTTGCGTGGTAGATATTTGCTGGTGCTAGACATAAGGCACTCTTGTTATCACAATAAATGGTGACAACAGGCTTGACTGTAACATCGAGTTCTTTTTGTAGTTGCTTTATCCAACAAGCTTCTTGAGCTGCATTACTTAAAGACATATATTCCGCCTCAATAGTTGATAAAGCAACAGTTGGTTGCTTCTTTGTGTTCCAGGTTATTAAAGCTCCTTGAGCAATAAAAACGTAACCAGTCACTGAACGTCTTTCTTCTGCGTCTGAAGCCCAATCTGAGTCACAAAATCCATGAACTGAAGAATTAACACCTTTGGTGTAAGTTAATTTATAGTTCGAAGTTCCTTTCAGGTATCTAAAAATTCTTTTAACTGCTTCCCAATGCATCTTTGCAGGATTGTTGTTGAATCGGCTAAGACAATTTACAGCATACGAAACATCAGGTCTCGAAAATTGTGCTGCAAATAAAAGACTTCCAATTGCTCCACCATAAGGAGTACCTGCCATACGTTCTCTTCCAGTGCAGATTGATCACAGTTTTCTTTCGTAAATTTTTGATTTGGATCCATAGGGGTACTTACTGGATTACAGTCTTCCATATGAAATCGTTTCAACATTTCTTGAATATGCTTCTCTTGATCAATAGAAATTTTGCCTTCTTCATGAATAAGTCTTATGCCAAGAAAATATTTTGCCTTCCCAATGTCTTTCATTTGAAATTGCTTCATCAGACCTTTCTTGACATTGCCTTTCATTTTTATATCGTTACAAAATATTAACAGGTCATCCACGTAAACAGCTACATTTAGCATTTTATTTTCCTCAAAACGGTAGTACAGGCAATGATCAACTGTTGATCTAGTCAGTCCGATCCCCTTTAAACCTGCATCCAGCTTCTGATTCCATATTCGACTTGCTTGCTTCAGACCATAAATTGATTTACGCAATTTACAAACTTTTAAGCCTTTGTGGAATGCTTCAGGCTGTTGCATATCCTTGAAGAAATGCCGTGACTGCATCCATCTGATCGATATCTAAATTATATTTAATTTATTAGATAACGAATAGTGCTGTATCTAACAACAGGTGAGAATGTCTCCTCGTAGTCGATTCCCATCTTTTGTGTACGTCCTTTTATAACAAGTCGGGCTTTGCAACGTTCAATTACACCATATGAATTTCTTTTTGTTTTGAATACCCATTTGTTATTTATTGCTTTCTTTTCTTTTGGTAAATCGCAGAGAGTCCAAGTTTTGTTTTTATAAAGTGAATCAAGCTCGTTCTTCATTGCTTCTTTCCACTTATCTACATCAGGTCTTTGTAGAAATTCTTGCAAAGAACAAGGATATTCTAATCCTTCTGTACAGATAAATCCAACAAAATCTGGTTTATTACTTTTGTTTAAACTCTCTGATCGTCGAAGCACTCTATGGCAATCATCCACCTGCTTTGACGATCCGGGAACATCTCTTGTTTTTTTAGAGTTAGGTGTTTCAGTTTCACATTCATCGGAAAAACCAAAGAATTCTTCCTCTGATGAAGATTCGGTTTCGGAGCTGCCATCAAATCGATTTGAAACTAGTTAGTCTTCTTCAGGTTCTTTACTTATGGGTAGATTTTCTGTGCATATTTCTTGTCCATTTCCAAAATCTGGGAAAATTAAATCATAAGGTTTAGTACTAGTCTTACTCACGTAATATTTTTGGGGTTCCTCAATAAAAGACACATCTCTGCTCTTGACTATTTGTTTCGTATTAGGTTTGGTGTCCTCGTTATATCCAACCATGATGAGTTCTTCACTTTTAGAGTCGAACTTCCTTCTTTTCTCTTTTGGAATATGAGTCATAGCTTTCGAACCAAAAACCTTTAAGTGACCAATATTTGGTTTCTTCCCGCTCCAAATCTCAAAAGGTGTTTTGCTGGTCAAACTTCGAGTTGGTATGAGATAGACGGCTGTAGACACTGCCTCGGCCCAAAAATTTTTTCGTAGTGATGCATCGGACAACAAACATCTAGCCCGCTCAACTATTGTTCGAATAATTCGCTCGGTACCTCCGTTTTGTTCTGGGGTGTAAGGATTTGTGGTCTGGTGTCCGATACCTTTTTTCGTTAAAAATTTGTGTAATTCTATATTGCAATACTCTGTGCCGTTTTCTGTTCGCAAAATCTTTATGACCCGTTTGGTTTTCAACAAAACTTGCAAAGCTTTCAAGCCACTTGAAAACTTCAGACTTAGACTTCAGCACATAAACGAAAGTGAATCTTGGAAAATCATCCACAAATGTCAGAAAGTATTTTGCTCCGCCAATGGATTCAACGTTTATAGATCCACATAAGTCTGAATGAATCAGCTCTAAGACCTTGGTAGTACGGGATAATGAATTTGTGAAAGGTAAACGTGTCTGTTTGCCCTTAAGACATACTATACAAGTTTCTTCAGACTTTCCGGTAAATGCACCAACTGCCATTCCATCTCGAAGCTTCTTCATATTTTCGCCATTTATATGACCTAATCGTCTGTGCCATAAATCAAAATCATTGCACACAGTTGAACTCAAATTAACTCTTTGCTCTTTTTTATCAAGTCGATACATATTTCCAACTAAGGTCGCCGTTGCATAAAGTTGTCCCATTTTGTTTTGAACTTTACAACCATTCGAATCGAACTTGACAACGTTTCCATTTGAAATCATTTGACTGACGGAAAGCAAATTTGTACACAAACCAGGTACAAGCAAAACATCTCTGATGATGGCTTCATTTAATTTCCAAATTTGTTGCATGAAAAACATCGAACAAATTTCATATTTTTTCTTAGATTTTTCATTTTTATGAAACTTCTTACTGTTTTTCCCATACAATGCTGATGATGTCAACCATCGGAAGCTTTTGAAAATTTATTTTCGTAACGAACATCTTGCAAGAGTTTTGTTTGTACAAAATCACCAGATATGACCGCACCAGAGCTTTCGATTCCCATAATCATCGGCATGAATCGTTCCGGTAGTCCGGCCAAGAGGGAAGTTCCAAACCACTCTTCTGATATCTACATGCCAATCTTACGAAGTTTATGTGAAGTTGAAACGATATGTATATACATGTACATACTCGTCAACGGATTCACATTTCTCCAACGATGTTGAAATCAGTGTTCTTAATAAGCCAACCTTTCTGCTCAATCCATTGTCCATAAATGAATTTTGTAGTAAATCCCATACTTCTTTTGCTGTTTCCGCTTGGAAAATGTGGACGTAGTTTATAGGATCCACCACAAGAATTATTCTCGCCTTTGCCTTTTTAATTTTCTTCACATCTTTTTCGGTGCCAAGAACACAATCCCAAAGCTCTTCAAGTTCCAAATAATTTTAAACTGCAAATCGCCATGTATCAAAATTTTCACGGCCTTTGAGCTTCTCAATTAAGGGCAACTGGACATCTCGAAAATTAAAATTTGTTTCTTTAGATAAAAATATTTTCTTTAAATTATTTTCTTCAATCAGAACGTTCTGGGCCCATAACCTAATGGATTTTCGTAGATCGTCTTATTGAAGATAAATAATAAGGTCTGACTTGATTCGATGAATAGAACAGAATAATAATATTTATTTTAGAGAAAATAATTTGACAATAGAAAAATAATAAAACCTACTAAATAAATATTTAACAAACAAAGTTCTATATTGAACAGTATATAAGATATTGAATTTATATTTCAACAATGTGTAATAGACATACATAACGAAATATTGTATTACAAATTGCGATGTTATTTTCAAACAAAAATCAAATGCTTTACTGTTATTTCAATATTATGTCGTGCTCCATAAAAATATTATGATACTACAATGAACTTACCTTTTCGATTTCACGATACTGAGCTAGACGATCGACCATTGCGTTTGTAGCATTTTCCATATCCTGGATGGCAGTCTCATTCTCGCTAGAAATGCCTACTTGTTCATCAATTTTTTCCACAGCACACTTATATTCCTCTGGTTCGATATGTTTTTCTGATGAATCAAAATTTTCTTCTATTGTTATATCGCCGTTAGTTATTGGCTTTAATACGCCACTCAATCCAACGCTAGCATTTATTAACTCGGATATTGGCACTACTTCGAACAAGTTTTCGAAATCCTTCTTTTTTAGTCTCTTTTTTTCAGATTTGTCGTCTGTCGAATCTTTAGATTCTAGAGATGTGTTTATAGTTTCTGATGAGTCGTTCGGGTTTTCAATTGATGATTGATAGGAAATTTCAGAAATACGATTGCTATTTTCTATACTTTTTGGCAATTTAACAGCACCAACGGCAAGCGATCTAGCTATTACTTCAGGGTTAAGAATTTTCACAGATGCTCCTGAGGAATGTTCAATTATAATTGGTTTTGGTTGCGATATATTTTCGATAATTTCACTTTGAAGGAGTGCTTCCTTATTAATATAATCTTCGGCACTCTTTGCGGATTCCGAACAAATGATATGATGAGACATATTACTAAGTAACTCCGAGTTGCAGCTAAGCCGTTCTTGTGCGAAATTGGGTGCCACTAAAATGACGTGATAGGCATGTGCGGCTCTAGCTCTACCCTTGCATTGTACGTAGCTGCGATATGTAGTTGGCGGGTTCCATCGAACAACTAGGTTGCACTTTGGTAAATCGATTCCTTCTTCGAGCACAGAAGTTCCAATCAACAGATTACAATCATGAATTCTAAAACGTTTCAATACATCTTCTTGTCGTCGATGTTCTAACTCGGCTTCCTTAGGTTCAGCTATAGGATCGGCTACTCGGTCTGTTGTGAATTGACATTTTAAGTACTTAAGTTGACCGTCATGACGACTCATTTCAGCGAGCAAATCGAACAGAACTTTAGCAGTGTATTTATTGTTGCAGAAAATAATTCCACACAGGGCATCCGGATCGGCAAATGCATCTCGATTATGCCTTCGAGCAAAGGGTCTTTTTTTATGACGACTATTTAGATTTCGGCGGTTTTTTAATGCATTCACAAGACCATTCGTGCCATTTCTAAGATTATTCTCATTTTGGTTTGTTTGATTAAAATGATAGCTTGTATATGTTGGCTTCAAAATAGGATCAAGGTTCTCAATAATGTCTTTCGAAATGGATTTACTCAAATTCTCAACTGTATGAAATGTGTTTTCTAAGTTTTGTTTTAGTTTGTGAAAGTTAAGTTTGTCAATTTCTTTTGTTATATTACCTAGTTGTTCATTTTCACTAACTTGTTCTTCTGGTTTGAAGAGTCGAAGAATCTCTAAAAGTCGAAGAACTTTAGGGCTGGAGTACTTTTCGACTCTTTCTCGTTCAGTTGGAATCTCGTAGAATGCCTGCTCGCATAAGGTATGTATTTCGAGAAGGGCTGTTATGACCATACAAAGCAATAGGTAATGTCTTTCGTATGGGGTTTTTATCTTTTGTTTTTCGATTTGTTGAATTAAGCTTATAGCTACTCGATCTGCACACCAAGGTCCCATTTCATGCAGGGCTTCCAAGTAAATGTCTAAGAATTGTGTCGGTTCTACTTTCGGATCAGGGATACCTAAAATAAATGAAATGTGATTAATATATCATGTGACTCTATGTCAATTTATTTATTTAATTATAACAGTTTTGTTTATACAAGTAGTATTTATTTCATAACTGCGAATAACTATTATAAAAATAGATATAAATAAATAAATAAATATAATAGAATAAATATTATAACTGTTATAAAATCGTATTTCGAGAGAATCTTTCAAATATAAAACGTGCATTTGTAAATAAAAATTATAATTTTATTAAATTTTTAAGCTTAAAAACCAAAGGTTTTTGGTAAACAATCCAGAAAAATAGCGTTTTCATTGTTGTTGTTCTTTTTCTTCTTCAATTTTACCATAAATTTTTCATTAAAAATAAATCAGGTGTTTTTTTTAATAATACAATTCTATATAAAGGGTTATCCATTTTGCGGTTTCAAAAGTATAGGGCTGGAATTCGACATCTGTCAAACTAAGTTGTAAAACCATTTTTTTTTCAGTAGTCTGACATTTACGAAAGTGGATCGCTTAACTATCGCAAAACGCATAAAAATTGGTATTGGTTTCAATAAGACGGTGCCACATGCCACACAACTCGAGCGAATATGGCTTTATTACAAGAGACATTTCCTGGCCGCGTAATTTCTCGTCGTGGCGATATCAACTGGCCACCAAGATCATGCGATTTGACACCGCTGGACTTTTTTTGTGAGGCTACGCGAAAGACCGTGTTTATGCAGATAAACCTTTAACTCTTGAGCACTTGAAAACCAACATTCGTCAAGTTATGGCTGAGATACCGCCCAATATATGTGTCAAAAGGTGGTCGGAAATTACCTCAAAATAATCGATGCTCGCAAGTATTCGCGTGGTGGTCATTTAAATGATGTAATGTTTCACACATAATGTCAACGTTCAAACTTTATAATAAAAAAGAAATAACATGAAAAAAAATATTTTATATGCGTTTTATTTACGTTTACTTTTGAAACCGCAAAATGGATAACCCTATACTACTGAAATTATTCAGACAAGTAGAAGACTTAACATTATATTTAATTGGACTTGTTGAATTATTGATTCAAATTCATAACAGGCCGTTAAAGCTATTTTGTAAAAATAAATCAAACAATATACCTTTTAACTCCTCCATAAACTCGTCACTGTATATCTCCGAGGGATCAAATCTATGATCTTTCAAAAACGCCTTTCGAGTGCAAATTATATCTTCTAGAAGCATTGTTAATTTATCCTTATTTGGCGGATCACATTGTACAATGAACTCAGTTGGCTTCGTGCAGTACCTGTTGGAAATCATTTAATAAGTAAAATAAGGAGTTGAACATTTCGTTCTTTTAATAGAGATATATTATTATAAATTGACTTCAATTTTCAAAATTCAAGGGAAGTTTTTATTTATATTTGGTATTACTCAGTATTAAAAAAAAATACGCGAATATATTTTTTTCAAATATATATATTATGGTCATTTTTATCCGTTAGGACTTTTCAGACAATTGGGACAGAATCAGTTTCGAAAATTTTAGACTATTTGCAATGCAATTGATAAACAACAAAACCAGCGATGAGGCTGCTCTAACGATTAAACCTAGATCAGTTTCAACTTGATAATAAATATCTAAATATCCTTTTTCTTATGGAACACAAAATGTAGTAAATAATAATCATCAACGATCATCTATAATAAACAGACCACAAACCGGCATTAATTTAGTGCTCAAATTTAACTAAAAATTATTTTATAACTACGTTTTCCGAACGAGAAAAAAAAGCAAATTTTCACGACACAAATTAATAAGACGAAAGCAAACATTCTTTTCCTAAAAGATTGCAAACGGGAAAAGGTTTTTCCCAATTTCATAAAATTACAGTGCTGAGTAAACAACTCGAGAACGATCAAAGTCATAACAAATGCCAAAACTATGTGGTTAATATCTGCAGCCCAGTTCCAATATAGCGGTCTAGATAAATTGCAATTAAAATAATTATACACAGAGCAGACCTGCGGATGATCTTGTCCATAGAAGGCGGAAATCGTATAAGCCGTTTGATCGAAATTCGCTGAGTCGTTAATGAGAAAGTCGAAAATCAAAAAAAATAAACAAAACGACATCATTGTTGCTTGCACATCCCAAATATGCATAGATGACAAAAAAGAACTATTGAAAACTTATTTTGAAATTAAAAATCTTTGAGATATACATCACTACTTAGGACTAGAGGTAATGAAAGCCAATCAAGGCGATTATTCAATTAGACAAAAGCAATACATTGATAAATTATCTGATCAGTATGGTATTCAAGGTTCTAAATATTCCAAAATACCTCTTGACATAGGATACGGTCAAAGCGATGACTCAATCCCTATTATCAACAATGAAAAATATTAAAAGTTAGTTGGCAGATTACTTTATATTGCCACTAATACTCGCCCGGATATTGCTGCATCAATTTCAATTTTGGCCTGCAAAACAAATTCACCAAGTCAAACCGATTGGATAGAATTAAAACGTGTTCTTAAATATCTTTGTGGAACATCAAATTTCAAACTTCAATTAAGCTGTAATAATACCCAAGATGAAAAAGAAAAACTTGTGGGTTATGCCGACGCCAATTTGACAGAAGACCGAACATCAAGAAAATCGAACTCGGGGTACATATTTCTATTGAATGGATGTCCTATTAGCTGGACTTGTCGAAAACAAACATGTGTTTCTTTGTCTAGCATAGAAGCCGAATTTGTATCCTTAGCCCAGGCATGTAAAGAAGCAATTTGGTTAAGAGAACTCCTCACTTCTTTTAACTGTGAACAATCTACTGCGACTATTCTTTTTGAAGACAACCAAAGCTGTCGAAAATTGATTCAGGAGGAGAAACTTAGTAACAGGACGAAGCATATCGACACAAAAACTTATTTCGTTAATAGAAATTTTATTTCATGTAAATATCGTTGTTCGCAAAATATGTTGGCTGATATGTTGACAAAACCTCTTGCTGCTTCTCGTCTTCAATATTTACGGAACAAATGTGGATTGGCAGACAAATGAGGTAAAGTGTTAAGATATTCATTTGTATATCAATTTACTGTGTTTATAATAACTTGTTTATTATAATTTAATTAAGTATTCTGAAATTTGTTTGTATTGAGGATTTTATAAATTCTTATTTTATTCCTAATCAAGCTGTTTCATAATAAGGACTTAATAAATAATTTGTATTCTTTTATAAAGAGAAGTCTTTTAATGCAATAAGAAATCAACAGTCTGCACCTATAACACTGCACTGAATTTTGTTTATCAAAGTCGATAGGTATAATTAAGATCTACAATTGGTGCATAAGATTGTATGATAGATACATAGTTTTTTTTATTTTTTCAAAATCAGTATTTTACCAATTTTTTTTTAAGAATACGGACATGGCTATATACTGCCCTCTTTCGGAAATATAAAATAAAATTGTATGGCAGGTACGGCTGTTTTAAATTAAAAAAAATCGAGACCATTCCAAACAAAAAGAAAATCTCTTCAGCCCAACAGACATACACAGATAGACAGACGAAGAGCGGGACCCACTTTTTCGTGTTGTCTTAAGAAATCAGTCCCACCATTTGTAGAAATGCGAGATAAAAGGTGTTACAATTCCTGCTGTTAGCACTCATTTTAATTGTTTTTTTTTTTTAATGTTTTAGTATTATATAAAAAAGTTGCATGTTTTTTTTTAGTAAATAGCATACTTTTGTATGCATATAGGGACCACCTAACTTTTTTTTACGTTTGGTTGTCCCTTAAAATTCAGTTGTTTGAGCTTTTTATATAAAATTTAGTTTATCTGATTTTTTAGAATGTCTTAGTTTCGAATTTCCTGTTTTTTTTTCAGTCAATTTGCCATACAAAAACGAAATATTTCAAAAAAATTAAATGAAAGTGTGATTCTTATGAAGTCGGTCCCTAAGCTCCAGAGGTCGGTCACATGAGTATCCAGTAGTCAGCCTGAATATAAAAATTTATATTTTCATATTAGATATGTGTCTATTTCCAATTTTATAGAATGTATTTACCTAGGAATAATTTTAATATTTAATATCAACAGTTCAGTTAAATATAAAATGTGATTATAAGTATTTATTTGGTCTAAAAACGCAATTTCTTATTAGGTACAAGCACACAGACTTTTTTTACAAAAGTTATTTAATAGGAAAAAAATTTATTTAATTTATATGAAAATGAAAACTAAAAAAAATTTGAATTTAAATTTAACATTTAACATGTAATAAACATTACATAGTTCAGGTAAATATTGCTTGCTTTTTAATAAAACAACAAATAAAATGCACGACTGGATCGTACAAACTTGCTCTTGTAGCTAACAACAGTGTTACTCACTCACTCACTCACTGACGCTGTTGGTAAATAGCTGCTAGTCTATTATAGTTATCCTATGCAGATTTAAAGGTAATATTACGTTGATTCTTAGTATAATGAATTGTCGAATGCATGATTCAAGGAATAGTTAAATAGGTACCTACAAATGTATATTTAAATGTATTTTAATTATGTAAATTAGGAGGGTAATAATGTGAATATGTACAAGTACATACATGTATATAATGAAAGTGAATGGTGTAAAGGTGGGAAAAAATCGTGTTTTAAACTTATTTAAACTGCCAAAACCATCACTTTATCAGTTTTTCGAAAAAAACGAAGAACGCCATTAGATGCCACGGATCAATGAAAATTTTATAAAAAAATATCTCGAAAATTGTAGGATGGGTTTTGATGAAATCCTATTTTTTTATTTTTCGTTTTTGAAATCAAAATTCTTTTTAAATGTTGGTATGCAATTTTTTAGAGACTATTAATGTTCATGTGAATATAAGATTAAAAATTATTTTTTTTGATTAGTTTTAAAATTATTGATTTTTCCAAAAAAAAAATTGAATAAATTATTTTAATTTAAAAACAAAAGTTATTCAAAATTTTGATATGCAAAAATAATTTAGCTACTTAGATCTTCTCAGATATAAAACTTGACAGAAATCCAATGTACCGTTACCGAGAAAGCCAAAAATTAAAAAAACCGTTTTATGAAAGGTTCCGTTAATATACTTTTCCTGTAAACTTGGTTCATATCAAATGATAGCTATTACCAACAAAAAAAAATCTCAAAAATTTTTATCAAAATTTAGGCCCAAAAATAAAATTTCAATTTTCCCTCTGAGGAATGCCAAAATAATCACACATACCAAATTTGAAGGCAATCGCTTAGGCTGTAGCTCGTTATACATACAGACAGACAGACATTTTTTGGCGATCACTTTTTTAGGCTTCTCTATGATCGTAATGTCATGTTTGATTGTTAGAATTTTTTTTACGAATGCATAACTTGCCTTATAGTACCTATAATCGCAAGTAAAAAATCAAATATATAAAATTAATTTGTTGGTTTTTTTAATATATTTTTTTGTATCTGAATACGCAATAGGGGCGGTAAGTGTTTGGACGAAATGTATACAAAATAATGAAATTATTACGTTTAAAATCACTTGGGTCCATTGAAAATGCGTCTGTTAAGTACACTGACCCAAAAACATTACTGGCCGCATGATTTATATTATTTTCAGCTACCCAGTAATTAAAGAAGTTTTCGATCGCATTTAGCCACTTTATTTCTCACCTAAAACCTACTTACCGGGCATAGTTTTAACAGAGGAAAGAACACTATTTGTAGTTGTACCAAATGCTTTAATTTGCACTGAATGCAGAGTAGTTAGTCTCCCAATGACTTCCTAATGAATCATTATAAAATGAGTTGTATCAATTGGGAACTAAGCCAATACCTCATGTCGTCTCCCAAAACGTATTTAAGTCATCTATTTCTCTTAAATACTATTTTAGCTCCAAGAACTGCTTCGTCGCTATTGTTCGGTTTGACAACTTCGAAGATGTTTGAAGAATCCATAGTATCAAGTCTTTCCGGGTCATTTTAGAATTTGTTATTAAAATTTTCTTTCAAAAGGTTTGGACCATTCTTAATAAACCTGATGATTTTTGTGAGAATTCACATTTGCCAAAGGTCTATTGGCCACTTCGAAAAGATTTTGTTCCACGGTCGCCCTAAGGTCTGTATTAGAACAATTTTCATTATTATTATTTCGTCATTGTAGATTACTTCTAGGAAACCTGAATTCCTTATTGCTTATTTCAATTTAAAATGTTTATCTAATTTTGTTCAGTACTGAAGAAAGTGTCTCTTTCGAGTAGTTATAAAATTTTCTTTTGCTCTTCGTTGTTTTCATTTTTAAAGTTCTTTATACCTACAAATTAAACAATTTTTCGAATTTGTATAACCATTATAATTTTTTTTTAGACATTGTACCTTGTAAGTTTTATTTATGACTTACGAAATTGTTTTATAGGTGTCTTACAAGAACAATTAGGTACAATAATTGCTAATGCAGTAAATTCTTCTTACCAAAAGCAGAAAAAACGAGCTCAGATGAATTGAAAAAAATTGGAAAATAATTTTTGCCGGGAGGTTAAACGAAAGCTTATGCAATTAATTTGTACTTTACAACGAAATGCCCGACTACTAGAGGTGGCCGACCTCACAGTCGAACACTTTTTGGAAAAAACCGTTTAAATTGTGTAATTTTTTAGATTATCAAGTCCTGTAAATGCGAACCCCTAACATTGAGACATATTCATCTAGTACAATTAAATGCCAACATTTATAAAAATAGTTGTTTGTGTTGGGACTTCAGAGAGTCCGGTATTTTACGGTTTTATAAAAAAAAAAACTGTTGCGAGTGTTGTGGGAAACTGTGTGTATTGTGTGAAAACTGGGACAAATACAAATCGTTTCAATGTTTTTCTTTAGTTTAAATCTATTACTATTCAATAGAATAAAAGATTAATCTAAAAAGTTAATATTTATTTTATATTTTGACTGTTCGAACATAGGAAACCAAATTTGTACGAGTTCCCTATTCGAACACTAGTGTTCGAATCAAGGAAACCATGATATATTGTTGGTTTCCTTTGTCCGAACAATTTTAATATTTTATCGTTTCTTGCCTTAAATTAGAAAACTAAAACTTTTTTCAGACACAACGAAACGAAAATATGAAACATATAGTGAAGCCTCTCTAGAAAATGCCTTAAATGTTATTCGTTAGAACCTTTAGAGCTTTCGAGCAGAAAGTAGGGAGTTTGGAGTACTCATAACTACGCTTCATGATAGGATTAATATGGAAACATTTCAGATATGCTTAAGCGGATGGGTCCTTCACTACTAACAATTTAGCTTAGCAGTAGGTCCGATTTTGAAATTTCGGTGGCTATGGCTTGTATATAGCTTGCACATGGATTCCTTATGCAAATTAAATATTTTATTGATATAACTTTTTAAAACTACTTTTATAAGGCTCACCACAGGCTTTCCAAAGTTGTTAGTTAGAGCGCTAAAATCTATAGCTTGCTATATAGCCCTTCAATTTTTATGATTTGTTATTGTTGTAAATTAATTTCTATATCATGGAAATTTCAACATTAGTTTTGAATAAGTATTTGATGTTACTATTCAAATCGTTTTAACTTTATTGTATAAAAAAAATTTAAGTGAACACAAAATCGAGCAAAAAACGAAATCAGATGAAATACAGAAATCGAATTTCCTTCAGCAAATTAACAATCAGAAAAGTTAAAGCCAGTGCATTTGTAGGTAGTTTATATATAACCATCTTATGCAAGCTATTGCTTGTATATAGTCATCTTACGCAAGCTAAAGCAGGTGCATTAGTAGGTAGCTTGTATATATAGCCATTTTATACAAGCTATAGCTTATATATAACCATCTTATGCAAGCTATAGCAAGGTAGCTTGCATCTATCCATCTTGTACTTTTAATAAATTTGCTTAAGAATATTGCTATTTAGGTATGTTTGTTTTGTTTAAGGTTTTTTTTAACACTTGTGTTCCTATTTTCATTGAAATTGAATAGAATCAAAATAATTTAATAAATTTGTTGATTTAAACTGAAATAAGAATTCAACAAATGCTTTTTATTAGGTGTGTTTGGTATCTTTTTTGGAGTAAGAACAGTAACAAATGTCAAACTTCAAGAGTGGGGGAAATTTTGTAAATCTTTCAACAAAGTAAACAAATGCAAATTGGCCACATTTGTATATAAAACATCAGTGGACACAAAGAAAGAATGTAGCGATGGGCATAATTGAATGAATACTCCAGACATACCAAAAATAAACTTAAAAAAAATAATAGAAAAAGAGAAACACAACACGCCATACAAAGAACAGTGCACACAACAAAAATATTGTATAGAATAATAAATTCAGAAAAGTCTCGATAATACCAATAAACAAATATTAAAATTTTCCTCTTCTCGATTAATTGTGTTTTCCTTACTGCGTTTTTTTCTTTATTCCTTTTTGTCTCTAGTTTTCAATACAAATATTTCATTCTGGTTCACAAAAAATGAACTTTTCGCTCAAGTTCTCATATCTTTCGAATTTGCCCATCACTAACACCTGGCAGAAAATCTTTCCGTCTTATTGCTTTGACAGTTTTTGCATCAGTTACCCACAAAAACTCTTATAGTAAGAATTCGCAACTTTTTCAAAGTAGGGGAAGTTTTTCTCCTCTACTTTGACAGTCTTTTTGTGATATTTTAGAGTTAACAAACAGCATTTTGTAAAAAATTGTATAAATTGTTACGAATTCGTAAAAATTCACAAGATAACAAACAGACCTATTATTTTTTTAAATGTTTAGTCTAATGTCGATTTCGTTTCAACAAAAACATCGACTTGCCGTCGATCCGCCGTCAATTTATTTCTGAAAATCAAATTCGTTTCAAATTAAAACCAATTTTTTGGACTTTGTGGATTTTTTGGCAGATCTACCCCTCTTTTACTAACCCCACTATACTATAATTGCGTGCGTTCACTCATTTATTCTCAGATACCAAGCTATCGGAGAATATCTGTGGCCGAATCAGATAGGTTAGCTGAAAGCTGTCAAAAAATCAAAGCAAAACGCATACCAATGAATTTTGCAGTCAGCTGGTTCTATACATTTGTTCTCGGATAGCTAGTTATTCCAATTTTTTTTGGATAACTGAAGATAGCTTTCATGAGAGCAGCTGTTTGTTCATCAGATGTGGTTTTACACGCATTACAACAACAGAAAGTTATTCCAGATTGCTGAGAATAATTGAGTGAACGTCCCCATTGACAGCTATCAGTTTGACAAGACAGCTGATACCGGGTTCGTTCGTTGAACTTTACCTAGGGTCGATCCAGGTTTTTTTTACAACCCCAAGAGTTGCCATTAAATGTATGTTGCAGTAAAGCAAATTATGTCATTTAATAATTAAAACTTAAAATATGTTAAATTTAAGTTTTTAGTACATTTTTTGTGACCCTATGCACAATCCTCAACTTCAAAGCTTTCCATTTTTCATGTCTGTGTCTGAAAATAAATTTGAGTATTGTTGTATTTCCATTTTAAAAATGACAATTTGCATAAAAAACGAGAATTCAACAAATGCTTCAGATTAGGGATGATGGATAAGTCCATCTGTTGTTGAAATATCGATATTAAAACAAAAAATCGATGATTCAATATCGATGTTGAAAGAAGAATAAGGAAAAACCCTTCAGCACATCGATGTTTTCGATTCGATAAATATTAACATCGATGATGAGTACTCGATAATATCCTCAATATCGCCCATTCCTACTTCAGATCTCATGTGACTTTTTGACTTTTATTCATTAACCTCAAGTTTCCCGTGCTTAAAACCAAGTTCTACTTCATGGCGAGTTGAGGGCCACCCTAGGTTTCAAAAAACACAGAATTTGTTTATCAGGGTGACTTTAGGTTTTTCAAAAAACGCTGTAGGTCGACTTCAGGGCCCAACGAACAAACCTAATACGTGAAAGAAATTAGAGTAGTTTAAAAGCTCAGAAATATTTAGGTATAACTCAAATGGTTTGGCTATCGTTCCTCCAAATATAAACTTTCCCTGCACATTTGCGAGCAAAGTCCATTTCTGTTTGCATAATTTTATGAGATAACACCAAGGTAACTGAGAATATTTAGACAGAGTGTATGTGTGAACTTAAGGGATATTAAGGCATTGTAACAAGAATTCTAAAAGAACTCGTGTTTTTTTTCTGTTAGTTTTTCGTTCATTATATTCTGAGTTAGAAAAAATTAAAAGTACTAAATATAAAGTTTTACCTTAAAACAGTAACGATATCACTAGCTGTTTCAGCTTTACAATAAACTTTCTTTTCGAGAATTTCAAGCATTGCATTTAGATCTTCTGGAGCGCAACCAGCGCTATGCAGAGGACCAGCTAGTGCAAGCACTTTTGGTTTTAACTCCAGTTTACTGTAAAAATCTCTAAAAATTATAAACATATCACTTTGTTCTTTGATTTCATGGCAGTCTTCCAATACGATGAGATTCACATTATCCATATTAATATCACCGTTTTTCAAGCCCAGCAAGCATGTCTTTGGTTTTAGAATCAAAACCTGTGCTTCCCCGAATTTCAAAAGTGGCTTCTGACTTACATCTTGCTTTGCCTCGTTGTAGACTTTTAGATCAGTTAGGTGATAAATCAAGTTGTAGGCAGATTCCCCTGAAAGGCGACTTAGATAGAGGCTTACTTTTGAATGATTCTGTCGGAGTTCGCGTGCCTTTTCTTGTAATAGTTTCAAGGCTATGAATTCTTTGGAAGACTTGTGTCCAAGACATAACATGGTGTTTTGTTCGGACGCAGACGCAAGCAGTTCCACTTGATAGTCGCGAGGGGTGAAAGATGTTGTGTGGACATTATCACTCCAATGAAATGCCATTTTACAATTAGTATATTTTTAACTATTAAGTTTATTTATTTATATTTAGATATAATTGAAAAACTCATAACTCACTAGAAGTACATATTTTAAATACAAAAAGATTAAATAAAGCGAATACCGGAAAGGTTTTTGTGATTTGTGCAATCTACACAAATTTTTTATCTGCTAAATTTTTAACAAACTGACGTAAACTGAGAACTAAACGTCAGATACGGCTGTGTTCAATAATAATGGATACAAGCACCTGATAACTAAAGGCCGCTTTACATGGATCTGCATCTGCAGACTTGAAGAAAAGTAGAGCGGGCCAAAAAACAAACATAAAAGTAAGACAGGGTACACACTAATAACTCACTCGAACTCTGCTATAACTTTCTTAACACATCTCACAATCACATGTTCTTAGCGTTCAAGTATGTAGTTTTGAGAAGAAAATGTTCGCTATTTTCGTTGTTTTTAAGCAAACTGAGGTGAAATGGAAAAAAAAACTTGAAAATTCGCTATCTGAACAGAACAAATTATGGTGCAGATGAAAATGCTATAATTGGCGTTTTTCTTTTTTAGCTCCGAGTAAAGAACTCAGCTGTCAAGAAAAGATCTGTGTTTACTTTTTAGCTCAGACACATTCAATCTCTCAACTCGTGTTTCTTTTTTAAATCACAGCTAAATCGGGGCATAAACCATAAGCTCAGAATAAAATGACCGATCGAACGGAGCAAAGTGCTGGGCGCGGCTAACTTTACTCATAATGTAAACAATAATTACTAAAGTAAAACCAATTAAAAACAAAAATGAATTTGGAAAACGAAAGCTTTGGATTTGCTGGTAAATAAGTTTTAATAAAAACTATTATAATAATATATGACAGTTCTGAGCTTAAGTTTATTTTAAAATTAAATCGGAGATATCTGACCATGCGCTACTCAGATCTAAATCGGTTTATTGAGGCTCTGCTCAGAGATCTGCTCGGAGATAAAAAAGAAAAACGCCAAATGAAGATGAACATGTTCATCTTCACTATAATCTGTAATCTTCAGGTTCGCACTTCCTATAAGGCGGCTTTACATGGATCTGCATCTGCAGATTTGAAGAAAAATAGAGCGGGCCAATAATATAAAACAAACATAAAAGTAAGACAGGGTTCACACTAATAACTTACTCGAACTCTGCTATAACTTTCTTGACACATCTCACAATCACATGTTCTTAGCGTTCAGGTATGTAGTTTTGAGAAGAATATTTTCGCTATTTTCGTTGTTTTTAAGCAAACTGAGGTGAAATGGTAAAAAAAAACTTGAAAATTCGTTATCTGAACGGAACAAATTATGGTGCAGATGAAAATGCTATAATGAAGATGAACATGTTCATCTTCACTATAATCTGCAATCTTCAGGTTCGTACTTCCTATAATCTTCATACATGAAGATGATCTCCATTTTGGTTTTCGCTCTCTATCGCACAAGTATGATTTTTTTATTTTGTTTCCTCTTTTTCTGCAGATGTCAATGCAGATGAAGATGAAGATGCATGTAAAGCCTCCTATAATCTTCATAAATGAAGATGATCTCCATTTTGGTTTTCGCTCTCTATCGCACAAGTATGAATTTTTTATTTTGTTTCCTCTTTTTTTGCAGATGTCAATGCAGATGAAGATGAAGATGCATGTAAAGCCTCCTATAATCATCAAACATGAAGATGATCTCCATTTTGGTTTTCGCTCTCTATCGCACAAGTATGAATTTTTTATTTTGTTTCCTCTTTTTTTGCAGATGTCTATGCAGATGAAGATGAAGATGCATGTAAAGCCTCCTTAATGCCGTACTTACATAAGTGAACATTTGTTTGCAGTATTGTCGGTCCTGTATTTCAAATGATTTCTGCAAAAAGAGAAGGATTTGGCATTTGTGGTCTGCCATTGGTACAAACATTTAATTGGGTTTTGATACAAATCTGCCAAACCACGGATTTCAACAATTAAATCCTTCCATTGAGCACAAAATGGCTGAACTTTCCTTTAGGAGAGCACGAATTTTAATACGCGGACACTTTTATTCGGTAGATGTATGCTTAAAAACAATAAATATATCAATTTTTAAGTCAGGAAACATTTATTTCTAGTTTTAATTAATTTTTAAAGTTTTCATTTTTCATACAAAATGTATGTAAATGATGACTACCGACAACTTTTTTTTGTGTGGACAGTTGTTTACCAATCTACAGATGACTGTATTCAACTTCGGTATGGTAAGTGTTGTGGTATGTGCATTTTTCTTGGGATAATATAAATTGATTTCAAACTATAGGTGCGTTTTTTTGCAATCCCCGGGGGAATTGGTTAAAAAAAATGACCAAGGCGCTTAAGTGAAATACTTGGTAGCACTATTTATTATTTAGCAAGATGACATTTGAAGAACATCTGTAATGCAAGAAAAAAATAAAAATCATTGTTTGCCTCATCCTCATTCTTCTAAAAATCATCGGGTTGATTTGTTTTGTGTAATTTCGATATATTTATTGAATTTAAACTACTTTTCTATTAAAAAAACATAAAAAGAACCAAGTTAATTATTATTTATACAAAAAATGTGAATCAAGTAATTTGAAAATTGAAATAAAGTATTTTGGAAATTGTTTTTAGCCGATGTGATTTTATTTTAATTTAATTTTCACGAATACAGTGGTACATAGAATTCAACTACTTGAAAACTACCCCATTCGTCGGTCACTGGTGACATGATATTTGGACGAGTTGCTTATTCGGGACGGGACGCTCAGTTCCTATGTCATTAGGAATTTAGGTCTGAGCAAGAGCGGACGACGATCAAGAAGATTGAAGTATGCCTAGGATGTAGTAGAGAATCTGTATTGGGTTGCTGCCGTGTACAACAAAACGCAGCCGAAAACAATTTTCTCAGAGAAACCTTTGTTTTGTAGTTCATTCAATTCTTGTTAATTAAACGAATATCAACTTCAGGAAATACTTTTTTATTTAATAATAATTTCACAGTCAAGTTTTAATATACATATAATAAAAATAAACGCAAAAATGAAAATCGCTGTAGAAGGTTGTTCTCAAAATACAAAAGCGAAAATGTTAAAATTGATTTGGTGTTGTGTTGCGGAATGTATATTAAAAGGTAGGTTAGGTTAGGTTGACATGGTCGTCAGGAAAACAACTGATACACCTAGACCAAAAGCTCAACCAAAAAAAAAACAAAATTGATAATTATTTGACATGTCAAAATGTCAGTTTTGAAGTTTCTATACATTTTATCGATAACTTAGTGAAAAAGATTTTGGTAGCACAGTTTTTATCCTCTCCAATAGCTAAGCCCCGAGAATTCTCTGGGTTTAAGCTAAGCACCCCCGGGGATTAGTTGTTGTTGTATTTAGTATGCAAATTGTTAATCCTACTCATCGTTTTTTTCGTCCAATTTCCCCGGGGCTTAGAAAAAACACGCCTTATGTAAAATAGTGGTTTCGTTTCATGTTAAATCCTAAAAAAACTTTGCATACACCCAACCTTGACCCCGTCCAACCTTGACCACAACCCAAATTCTATAATTGGCCCAGGCAGGGGGGTTGCAGGGGCAGCATGCCCCCTCCCCTACCATCCGAGCTTTTTGTATGCTTAGAACTTAATTACAGAAAAACTTCACACATGTAGGTTTTTTTCTATACATACGTTTTGTTTAATGTTATTTTTTAATTCGCAATCGGTTTTTACTGAAAGTAAATAGGTAGGTATATTTAGTATTTTAAAAGTGATGCATAACTACTTTTCGCAAAATATGGTATTTCATTTAGTTAAATGTTTTCACCTAAGTTTTATTATTGAAAAAACTACACTTGTACTTTTAATCCAAAAAAATGTTCCCCAAAAAAAGTACCTACGTACAAAAAAAAACTTATCAGGGGCCCAATTCCGCAACTGTGAATGCTTTTCCGTGCAAACAAATTATTCACCCTCAAAATATGCGTGAAAAAATTTGCCTATCTGTGTACACGTTATCTGTCAAAAAAAAATGCATCGCACCCTTGCATGTATGTGTACACAACTTTCTGTGTACACAGAGAAAACTCACGCTTGCCGAATTAGGCAAGAACACTACCAGAGGGAAGTATTAACAAGAACTGTCAAAACAGTTTTTCGTTGCCGCGAATTTTTTATATTGTGTATTATTGCAAACTTTTAAAGTATGTTAAAAATAGAAGAACTTATATTTTCATATTAAAACCGTTTTATTTATTATCTTTTATAATAATTCTACCGAATATAAGTATCCGTGTGTTGAAATACCTTCTAATTTAAAGACAAATTGAACAAAAGTGTTGTACTAAAAAGGCCAAAATTGAAAATTAAAACATTTTTTAATCATATTTCACAGAGTTTCCTCACCATAATATTTTAAAGCTGTTATATAGAGACCCCTAGTTCACTGTAAAAAAAAATCAAAGTTCTACGCGTGCTCCCCTAATGGAAAGTCGCCCCAACAAAATTATTGTTATTTTGATTATAAATGAAATTCGCAGGCCGATGAAAGTTTTGATACTCACAAGATTGAAAACAAAAACCCCGTATCAGATACCGAATTTCGCAAGCGTAAATAATTATCCGTTTAAAAATCTATTCACCATCAAAATCATAGAGAAAATAATTAAATAGAGGCGCGACTCGTACCCCCCTTGCTTTAAACACCCGCAAATTTTTTTTTAGGTGAGTAAGAGAAAACTCTTAATTTACTCATTTTTTCCTATCTGTGAATACATGTGAGTGGTGGATTAAAAAACCATATTGCTCAAACTGACAGCTAATTTTTTTTGTTTTTGGTTTGTCAAAAGTCTGTCTGACATTTCTAATTACCAAAACATAAATAATGTTTTTTTTTCACATTTGGTAAGTTTTATTTCATATTTATTTAATTATTCTTTATTACAATAAAAGAAATATATTTAACTATAAAAAAAATTGTTTTTTTATGTTTGTTTGATAAAGATTTGGCCACAATGCCGGAGATCCGATGGAAAGCGTACATCCAAAGGTATATCTTAGATTGGAAACTCAGAAACCAAACCCAATTGTTTCTTGTTTTCTATAATTGTTTTGTTGTTTTTTTTTTAGATTGGGAGTGAAGACGTACTTAGTTCATCTGGGAGTGATACCACCAACCACTCCACTTTACACAAAAACCAATCCATCAACAAAAAGTGAAGATCGAATTGGTTATTTAGAATAGGAGGCTTCACATTGGCGGACACAATGTGAAATCTCACGAATAAGCGATTAGCTGCCACATGAAGTGTCTCGTCTATGTAAAGAGAAACAACAATACAATGAGTTATTAGTAGTGGCGGGTTGTTGCTGTAGTACAGAAATATAGAAAGCTTTTCTTGGAATCTATTCTTCAACAGGACATGTTTTGGTACCGGAAACAATTTCCCCAGCAAAATGACAGAGTAAGTAAACCTTTATTTTGCAAGTGCAAATTCATATCTAATCGATGTTTTTCTTATAAACTTTCAGAGATCTCGATAAACTGAAAGAAGGAATCGCTGAGAAAGTAGCCATATTATCTTCTTGGAAGAAATATATCGTCAGTGGCAATCTCATGAACGAGATCGATATGCACATGTTGACCGAAACACCTTGGTCTGTATCTGTAGCTTCTAAGCAGATTTTTGGTCTGTCTGTGGATCAGAATTCAACCAAAGAGAAATAAGGTAAGTTAAATAGAAAAAAAACCTAATTTGATGTATTTTTGAGTATTTGTTTTTCTTTTAATTTTGTAGGACAAACAGAGCCTGGGATTCATCTCAAAACCATGACGAACAATAAGGTTCGACCACACAACAATGAAGCCCAGCAGGAAGTCATTATTGCCAGATATTATAATTAAATACATAGGCTCAATATTTTAAAGTGTTCTCCTTTTATATATATATATATATATATATTTGTATATAGCTTAAGAATTGTGATTCACTTGATTTTTTTCAATTACATTTTCTTTAAGGGTGTTCAAAAAAATTCTTTTCTTTTCAAGGGAAATGTAATGTTGTGTGTCTCAATGACACATAGGTAAGTATTATAGCCCTATGCTGAGGTAAATTAACACTCAGTACAGTTACAATCATCGAGATCAAGCAAGTACTTTGGAAATGACAGCTTGTCCAAAGTAGCAAATCCAAGAAATTTCTACTGATATCAAGAAAAATCTTGAAATCAGTACTTACGCCAAGCTCTAATTTCCAAACTACTTGCTTGATTTCGATGATTGTAACGGTTCTGAGTGTAAATTAACCTTAGCTTCTAAATCCCTGCAATCATTTTAAATTCAAAAAATTATTTCGAAAAATTGCTATCTAAAAGTAGTTTCTTCGTGTTTTAAAAAAAATGAAAAATTACAAAATTACTTTCAGATGTAAATTTTTTGAAATATTTGCTCGAATTGAAAACGGTTTCAAGAATTTACAAGCTGACATAAATTAAAACTCAAAACAGTTTCAATCATCGAGATCAAGCAAGTACTTTGGAAATGACAGCTTGTCCAAAGTAGCAAATCCAAGAAATTTCTACTGATATCAAGAAAAATCTTGAAATCAGTACTTACGCCAAGCTCTAATTTCCAAACTACTTGCTTGATTTCGATGATTGTAACGGTTCTGAGTGTAAATTAACCTTAGCTTCTAAATCCCTGCAATCATTTTAAATTCAAAAAATTATTTCGAAAAATTGCTATCTAAAAGTAGTTCTTTCGTGTTTTTAAAATTAGAACGTTTTTTTTTTAAAGGTGAAGTTGAACAAACATTCCCGAAAATAAACAAAGAATCATATACATGTATATATATATAAATATTGTATTAATGACAACACAAAATAATTAACATCTTTTTTTTTATTGTTTTGTCATCTGTCAAAATACTCACCTCACATTGAGTAAACTGGTCTTTTCTTGTGGTGGAATTTTGGCACGTTCGCATTAATATACTATGGTTTGCTTCTACTTTTTGATTGGATTTTCTTCATTTTGAACATAAAATTAATAAATATTGCTTAATTTGTAAGCCAGAATCAACAAAAAGCTTTTATTAGTATGTTTTATGTTTGATTAAGGCCTTTAAAAATACAATTTAACTAAAAAGCAATTCATTTTTCAATTTTTGAATTTAACGGATTTCCATTTTAAATATATTAGGTCACCATATCTACCAAAATTGGGATTGCGCACTCCTCCGTTTCGATAAGCCTGTGTTGGTGTCTGCTCCATTTAAAATGCACGGGCAACTAACACATGCTTGTCGAAACGGAGGAAATCCTCTCAATTTAGCTTGTAGGGTGAAAGAGAATAAACCCCCGAAGTCGTGCCTCTATATTAGTTTCTCTATGATCAAAATACGCATGGATAAATTTGGCTATCTATTACTACGTTTATATGGAGAATTGAATCGGTATTGAATCAGGATTTAGGGCTTTGTATACTTGAATCGGATTAAAATAGGATAACTCGATCCGATCCCACTAGAAGAGCTGAATCGAATTGAAAATGTACTTATATACCTGAATCGAGAATTGAAGAATCGAACTCACATCTGATTCTTTGTGTGTGTGGGCACAAATTCTGTTTTTTTGTGTTCAGTGGGTTTCCGGTTTCTTTGTATTTTTTTCTGTTGCATGTTTTTGTTGTTTATTCTGTAAACTCAAATTGTCACTTCGATTCCATTTTAATTCAATCTTCCGATCCCACGAGGCCATATACCTGAATGGAAATCTCAATTCGATTCGATTCGATTCGATTCCTTAATTCACTCATATAAACGGGGTATATGTACACCTTAAGCCTTAACTACATTCAACACACTTTTGTACAAAATTAAACAAAATAAGTGTATTCATTCAACGAGATATTTTTTCGTTTTGCAGAAAGATATAATTTTCCCACAAACGCTTGCATGAACACCATCCTAAAAATACTTGCTTATATGTGGGAAATAATCAGATGTTCATTGAAATAAATTAATGAGGTTTTCTACACCAAATTCGTGAAATAATTTTATATGATTTGTAGAATATTTTTCCCATACAAGCTTTCACAGTTCATTTCTGCTGAGATAAAATTATCTGGTTTCTGAGGTTTATCTGGGGTTTCCGTCGTTGCATGTATACCCTTAATATATTTGTCTTTTTCCAACATAAGACATATTATTTCAAATTTTATAAAAGTAAAAGTTTGACCGCTTTTAACTTTTTCTTTTGCGCAAAAGTGGGACGCTTATTGAAAAATTTAAATATGAGATAGGATTCAGCAGTACGTTGGAAAGACACAAAATACATTTTTTTCACTTTTGTAGAAAAGTGTGTTTAATGTAGTTAAGGATTTATCCTGTCAAATATATCACCTTTTATGAATCACACGACGAAAAAATTTCTCTTGAGGCTTTACTTTTTCATGTGACTTAGATATCTGGGCATTGCAGGACTGTCATGACATTCAGTCACTCCCAATCCCAACCAAACAAATTGCACATCAGTTTTAAAACTGTTATAAATTTCTGTTTCTCTCGCCTCACTGATTTCTATAATACACTGGATAGTGTATTCCCTACAAAGTATAACAGTTTTTTTGACTCCATTTGAATTTGACAGTAGCACCATTGCAATTACCTATCTCGTTTTTTTTATAAAAAGAGAGAAAGAGATAGATTGCACTCCTTTTCAAAAAAAAAATTGAAAAACAATTTATTTTTATTGTCAGTTTCAATCAAGATAATAAGAACTACAAACAATTCAGAAAAGGAAAGACAGAAGACGGAACCTGGACAATTGGATCTCGCAAGAGATTATATCAATCAAGACGAGGGAGGAATTGATATTGAAACTGCAAAGAAGTCCTTCGTGAAGAGGATAAATTCGATAAGAACGTTTCAAGGAAATTGACAAAGCTAAGCACAAAGTTGTATTATAGAGATCAGTGTCTCGCCTCGACCAAAAGAAAAAAAAAAAACAAATTGTTAAAACCAATGCAATACAGCGGTTACTTTGAGTTCCTGAATGTGAAATAATTTTTTTCTAATCGAACTGTCAAAACAAAAGTGCGCAAAATATTGCTAAAATGAAAACAAAATAAAAATTTGAATTTGAATAGTAAAAGAATGAGAATTTTCTTATTTAATGTCGATTTCGTTTCAACAAAAACATCGACTTGCCGTCGATCCGCCGTCAATTTTTTTCTGAAAATCAAATTCGTTTCAAATTAAAACCAATACTTTTACTTCAAAAACAGATACGTATTTAATCTCTTTTTGGAGACGGATTCAAAACGGATTTGTGCACAGATTCGTACACACACTACAATATTTGTTTTGACGTTTCTCAACTGTTGTGTTGTGAATTAATTTTTATTTTGTGGCAGTGTACAGAAAAAGTAAATTAATATATTAAAAAATAAAAAAAATTGTTAAAAACTTCTTGGAAACAAATATTAAAAAAGTGCAAGTGGGTTTAGGAACTCCCCCGCGTCGGAATCGGGAAATTAAAACGAAATAATGATGTTTTAACGAATTGAAGATTTGTTTTTTTTTTAGAGCTGCCAAGCAACACACACAGTCCCAAAAAGAGATTCGGTCCGTAATCGTTCTTTTCAAAGCCAAAACGTATTGGTTTTAGTAGCGAATCCTAATTATTGAAACGAAATCGACATAATAGTGTTTTTTTAATGAATAATTTTTGTTAAAATATTATATTTATTTTTTAACCAAATATGAAAACATGTCTGGAGACGGCGATATCCCAGAACCTAATTCAAGTGGAGCTGGTGTCAATGGCTGGGATGATCACATGAACGACGCCGACAATGAAGATCTACTTCTGCTGAATGATGATTTGAATCTCACCACATCCACCTTACGGTCCGATGAAAAGTATGCGGGCTTTGATAACAATGCCGCAGACTATTGGTTCTATCCCTCTAACTTACCGGAACGTGCTTATCAATTTAACATTGTCCAAAAGGCATTGTTCCACAACACACTAGTAGTCCTGCCTACAGGTCTGGGCAAGACTTTCATCGCAGCAGTTGTAATGTACAACATTTACCGATGGTATCCTACGGGGAAAGTGATTTTCATGGCGCCTACGCGTCCTCTAGTTGCGCAACAAGTTGATGCTTGTTGTAAGATCGTGGGAATTCCAAAAGCCGATTCCGTCGAAATTACTGGCAAGCTCAGCAAAGCTAGCCGCGCTCAGTTGTGGCAATCGAAGCGCGTCTTTTTTGCCACTCCCCAGTCAGTTCAGTCGGACATTCTAGATGCCGAACTAAATTTTCCTTTTCATGCTGTAAAGCTCATTGTCGTTGATGAGGCACACAGAGCTAAGGGACGTTATGCATATACGGAAGTCATTAGATACATTTGGAGCAAAAATAAATTCTTCCGAATACTCGCGCTCTCCGCTACTCCTGGTCGACGAAAAGAGGATGTTGAGGAAGTCATTCGCAATCTATTCATATCGAAGTTAGAAGTCCGAACAGAAGATTCTGTTGATGTAATCTCATATGTGCACAAGAGGCAGTTAAAAGTTATCGTTGTAGATCTTGGCACGAAGTTAACAAAAATTCGAGATGAACTGCTTGAGATAGCAGATCCGCATATTAGAAATTTAATAGAAAATCGTCTAATTTCCGGTAGACCTGGGAGTATTAGTCGCAATTGGCTTGTTATGGAGCACAAGCGATTTCGCGAAATGACTCTCAACAGTGGAGTGCCATATCAAAAAGAATTGAATTCAGATTTCAATATTTGCATTAGTGTTTATCATGCCATAGAGTTGCTAGAACGCCACGGACTAAGGGTTTTTCTAAATAATTTCGATGAAACTCAAGAAGGTGGCCCAAAGTTTGTGGTTATTCTGCGACCCGATTTGCGTCGACTAGTGCAAAGAGTACGCGAAGAAACAGGTCCCAATCCATTCGCATTTAGCGATCAATCCATGCTTGATGGGAAAATTGCTCCTATACCATCGAACATTGACTTTGGACATCCCAAATTTGAAATTGCAAGGGAGCATGTGTTGTCACATTTTGAGGTAAGTTCCTTTTGCCTTTTTCGATGTAATAAATATGGTTAACCATTTTTCTTATCATGCCAGAGCAATAAAGACGGCCGCGTAATAATCTTCTGTGAGTATCGGGAATCAGTAATGCTGATGCACCGTTTACTTCTTCAACATAGGCCATTGATACGACCAAGATTGTTTGTCGGTGAGTTTTTGTTTTTTTTTTCAATCACAAAAATAATAACTTCGTAGATGATTTTTAAAAAATTGGCGTTCAGAATGCGTAGTCATTACCATTGACCACGTTCAAAAGACGTGATAAACTTGAAAGCTAAACAAGTTTCTGGTTTCTGATTGGCCAGCTGCCTAACAACAAGGAATTTTTATTTGGTACCTGGCCAATTAGAAACCAGAAATTTGACTTCGACTACATCTTTCTAAACGTGGCCTTTTTCGTTTGTTAATGAGATAAACTGAGGGCCCCATAGAGCGAGACAAACTGAAGTATTACAATCTTTTATAAAAATATAATGCACCGAACGCGGCCAATAATAAAATAAATAAAAATTTATGTTATTATTGGCCGCGTTCGGTGCACACCCAAAGCAATCCGAATTACTCCTAAGAAAACAACAGCTGATGAACTAAACATAATGTTGTCAAACACAAATCTCTAGCTAACAAAAATTATTGGATTCGCTGAGATTCGTTTGAAAATTTGAGGAACAGCTGCTTCTAAACTGCAGATGTGTATGTTGAATTAACAGAGAAAGCTACCTGGATCGTTTGAAAAAACCCATTACTAGGTATCTTGGCTAGCCTATTAGCATAGCACCGAGCGCGGCCATAATTTTTATTTTTATATGCTAATGGAGATTATACAAATTTCTAAAAGCTTTTTAGAACATTACTTTATCAGACGATAGAATGTAGCTTTTAAAAGATAATTTTTTGTATCCGACATGATTTATATCAGACACCAAATATAGTCGAGAAAATGCAATCGTTGTCATCTGCGTACCCAATTGATTTGCTTTTTAAAGGCTGAAAAAAAGAGAGTTAACGTGGACCAGAAATAGAGCACGCCAGTATTAATGTCTAGGCGTTCACTAAATACACCTCCTACTCTAACTCTCTGCATTCTTCCTACAAGATAAGAAGCAAACCATATGAACATAAAACCTCTGAATCCAGTTTTCTTTTACATTAATCAAAACGATACTATGATCCACGGTATCAAATGCCCTTGTTATGTCAATGAATATAGAAGCACTCAATTTTTTTTTTGTTAAAACTCATGTACTTCTGAACAGAAGCTTAAGAGGTCATCCGCCGTAGATTTCTTAGTTCTAAATCCATACTGATTTGTGCTTCTCAAATATTTTAGAAAACAAGGAAAGGAAAGAAATAGGCATATACATATTGACTTGCTTCCGGTGTCCTTTTTTTAAGGGATTCAGAAAAAGTGAGCTTACACAAAAGAAACATTAGGAGATATATTTAAAAAAAGTTCGAGTTATCAAGATACATAATTGCTTCTTAAGCTCAAAGGAAGAAATTGGTACATAAAAGAAACTACTTCATATATCATTTTCATGACTAGTGGTTTTAGCAGCAAAACTCGTAAAGAATTTATTAAAAGTGTTAGCAATATTTTCCGAACCAATAATGTTAATAGAATTCGATATTAAACATGGCGGAGAGGAAGAGGATGTATTTTGGTTTGGAATTTCACTCGATTGTAACGAGCCTTTTTGCCGGTTGGTCCTTTTGCTGGCACAATATTCCCAAGACTAGCTCATTTGGGGTGGTTTCTTGGACTCATTGCTCTTACAAAAAAAAATAAATCAAAATGCCAGAATTTCCATCTAGGTGTCATTGATGGGCTACCTGGTTATCTTCCTCGCTAAAACAACCCCTATATTTGGCTTCTTCGCCTTATTCAAAATTCTCCCATTCTCTCCTCCATCCTCTCATCCCTTTATATTAAAAAAAAATTACTCCATGTTCATCATGGCTTTAACCCTTCACAAAATTTCCATTTTTTTTTTTATAATAAAATGTGAGTTTCAAAATATATGTTTAATTTTTATTTATATAATATCATTTGATTAAGAAATATATAAATAATCAATTGAAAATATTAATTAACAAAAATTTATTTGATTGAAAATAGGTACGCAGGTGGCAATCATGCGCCAATCGTTAGAAAAATTGATTTGATAAAAATCGTCATCGATTTATTACACTTTGGATATTTAAAATCTCTTTTATCTCTTTCACTTTCTTTTCTTTTTATTTTACTTTACGTTTAACTTCAATTATAATTTCCCCCTTTTTAAACCCCCTTTTTATCGCGAAGTTATTTGGTCAATAATTAAATAAATTCACTCTTTAATCAAATACTTTATAGGTACTTAAATTCTTATAAAACGACTCACCAATTTCTTCTGATGTAGTGGCCACTTGTGCTGGAAGTCAATATGTTTGGTTGTCGATAATTCTTGATGTTAGTTTTTTTTTCGCTATAAGCTTCAGCTGACTATTCGTTTGATTGAATTATTTTCGCTGTAGCTTCGCGACAAAAATCTAAATTTAATTTACTTTACGTTTCGCGAATCTTATCATTTCAAAAGGATTAAAAAAAAAAACCTTTCTTATCAACTTATAAAATCGAATATCAAAAATTTACTTTACTTGATTTTAATGATTTTAATCAAAATGAAAAGTTTTATAAAAAAAATGAATTTACGCAAAAAAAATTAAAATATTATTCTTGGTGGTAATTAAAGCCAGGTAGTTTTATGCCTGGGATAGATTGTCGGCGCCTGGACACACTAGGCTACCGGGCTCCTTTTGTTTGGTGAAGATTTGTTGGAATTTTAAATTGGTCACGAGATTCTTTTGGTAGTATTGTGAAGATGGGGTTTTCTTATTTGAGGAAAACTTTCCTAAATTTTTAACGACCTCCTGTTACCAATGGTATTATCCGTTTATTTTTCCGGATGTTTAACGGAAACCTGATATCGGTAAAATAAGGTGCATTGTTAGCTAGATTCAAATATGTATATATACATATATACAGTATCGGACAAAACATATGCAACTAGAGCTGGAACCAAGCAGTTTCTTAAAATTTATAAAAGTTCTATTCAAAAATGAAATAATATGCATATATTATAGAAGCTGTGTATTTAAAGTAAACAAAAATATATAATTTTCAAATGCTAAAGGCCGTTAAAAGCTATTTTGAATCAATAATTCAACAAGTCCAAATATAATAGTGCTAAGTCTTCTACTTGGCTGATGTATTTCAGTAGTATATAGAATTTGTATTATTAAAAAAAAACTTCTTATATAAATAATGCCAGGCCATGTGCAAAAAACAAAAAATTCCAATTTAATGATTAGGAATTCTAGTCTTGTTGGATATAGTTCACACTAGATGTTCTTCACGAAATCTATGTAAGATGAACTGAACTTGGCAAAAATTGCATATTGACAAAGGTCCTCACTATTCAACTGATGAGTCCATGTGAGATCACCGGGACGAAACGCCAATTTTTTGTTGGACTAAAGGCCGTTAAAAGCTATTTTGAATCATTTTAGTTATAGCACTTTCTTGCTTGTCAAACAAGAAAGCATCTAATCGAATAATTTGAGTTTTAATTTTTAAGTAGTGTATACAAAATTTTAAGAAAAAGAAAACCAAATGATGGAAGCAGATATAACAATAAATAAATATCAAAATGATAAGTGCATGTAAATTATGTTGTATTTCGTGAAAACATTTTCATACATGCTGAGACCACGGGTCTTAATTTCTGTTGTAGTGGCAAGTACCCAGAAAAATACAAAATGTGTTTCTTTACTTTTCATTTCTGGTTAAAAATTACAACAACAACATGAGCAAAGCTTGAGCCAAACAATTTCTCAAGCCTTTTCCCAAACTTTACCCAAAAAGTAAAGAAAAAGACAAATCTGCATAAGCTGCAAAAAATCGGATCAGTACGATCAACTTTTTTTATTACACGCGCAGGGCATTTTGCTAATATATCAAGTATAGTTATTAATATTAACTAAAAACCGTTTTGTAATATTTTAAAGAAGAATTTCGACAAATGTACATACCCCACTATGCTTGATATTGGAATTGAAATTGTTCAAATTTCATCCATTCACAATTTAACCTTTATTCTGTTTCATTGGACAGGTCAAGGTGGCACTGGATCGATTCGTGCAGTGACCCAGCAGCAACAAATCAATGTAATGAATGACTTTAAAAGTGGCAAAAGCAATGCACTAATAGCCACATCCGTCGCAGAAGAAGGTATCGATGTTGGTGAAGTAGATCTGATAGTATGTTTCGATATAAGCACTTCAAATCCAACACGATTTATTCAGAGAATTGGTCGAACCGGTCGTAAAAAAGAAGGTAAAGTATTAATCCTTGCAACTGAGGGAAAAGAACATTCCATGCTCAAAGACGTGCTTTCTGAACGAAATAGATTAAACAAGAGCATTACTCGGAATGGGCAATTTAATTCGGCTTTTTATAATCATTCCCCGCGAATGGTTCCCACTGAATTTAATCCAAAATGCCTTAAACTATTTATTCAAGCACCAGAATCAGAAGAACCGGCAAGGAAATCCAAAGATAAACCTGCAAAGACAACAAAAGGAAACAAATTTGAACAAATAGGTCAGAAAAAAGACTTGACACATTTTTTCAAGCTAAAGGTTGTATTAGATGATGAAGATAAAGCCATCTTTGCACATGGCCGAGAACCTGAAAAAATAACTAGGAGGTCAAACTTGCCAGCTCCAAAGATTAAACCTTCTACGAAAACAAATTTGTCAGCATCAAGGAATATTACTTCACCAGATGATACTGATGAAATTATTCCACTATCTCCTCCTTCTCTTCCTCCCAAAAGTATCACCATCAATAATAAAATGATCAAGAAAATGGCTAAGTACATCCGAAATACCACAAATGGACAACCAATTGAAACTTTCAAAGCCATTAGTTCAAATAAACTTTCAAAAGATAGCCTTCAATTTTTAATAGACTATAGTCCTGATATTTTATCTAACATCTGGACAAGAATGCAAGAGTTATGGCAAAAAGGAATAGATGAACATAACATGCCATTGAAAGGAATAACAAACGAAGATCGACAAATCATTCGGTCTTACCTGCAAATAGAAAAAAATATTGCTTCGAAAGAAACGTTTGCTGAACTAATAGAAAGGAAACGCAAATTTCCCATATATCCTTCTTATTCCAGTTTAACTGAAAAATATAAATCCATATTTGAAGATATGAAGCATGGTGGAATTTGTGAAAATAATTTCGAGTTGCTTATAGAAAAATTTGGAGCAATTTCATCACAGTTCCCTTCCGAGGAATTATCAAATGAAAACTACACCAAATCTATGGTTTATGACGATGAAATCAATGAAATAGATCAATCCATGTCAATATTTAACGAAAGTAGTCAAAACTATAGTAATGATTGTGTACTGGATTCTAAATACATGAGTCAATGGGGGGACAAGACGAACCAGACTCAGTATTCTTCAGCAGTGCCAATTGATAAATTAAATAATTCAAATGTATATAATCAACTAAAACCAACACCAATAGTTGCAGCGGCAACAAACGATAGTGATGATGATGTTGTATTTGTTGGAACGACACATCAATCAACGCCTATACGAAAAGGTTCACATAAAAAGACCCTACCTAATTTTAGTGAAACTCCCATACCTAGTACAGCTTCAAAACGTATTTCTCAGCAAATACCGCCAACAAAAAAAAGTCAGAAGAATATTCTTGATTTCATGAAAACGAAAGAAGTTAAAAATGTTGAATGTATGTCGTCTAAGACTGAGTCTGTCCAAAGTACAAACAACAACAAAAATCAAGAAGAAGAGGATGAAAATACAATGAATTTCTTTGATGATCAGTTTGATGCCATAATAGCTGCAAACAGCGGAATTCTAAAATGCATTGAAAACAGTAACCAAGTGAAAGCAGTAACCAGCTTTGAGAACACAGAAAAACGATGCATAAATACTTATGGGACAGAGAAAGATAAATCTCCTGTAAATGTGATGAAAATAACATCGACTTTGGGTTCGGATGATTCAACTCCAGACAATATTATTTCTTTAGCTGATGAGACAGAGAAACAAATCTGTACAAATACAACAACTGCAGTAGATTCTACACCTGCAACAGGCACCAATTCTTTGTCTAGTAAATACTTGAAACAAGATCAAACTACAGCTTTTAAATCAGTATCCCTAAATTGTGAAAGCGTCCATCCAGAATTGGCAGACATAGACATTAATGACCTGTCGGAATTCTCTATGGACGAAAATGTAGATTCTGCTGTGCAAATTCCTACACCCACTCACAGGTCTTCTCCCGACATATTCGACGATTTATGCGAACCAATTTCAGAACTTAAAGCTAAGGAAGCTTCACCTGTGAAAGTGATTAAATCTCCGCCGCCGGCACAAGTATCACCGTGCTTAGTTACAAAGAAAATCCTTACATGGGGACAGATTCGACAAAAGTACATCAAACCATCGCAGTCAGTCCCTAACAGGACAGATTCAGCTGGTCAAGGGAATGCCGAAGCGACCCAATCGAATTCAAAACTTATAAAAGAAGAAGATCGTCAAAATGAAAGCGTCATAAATATGCCCGGCAAAATTCGTTCCAAAAGACGACTTATTATAAGTGATAGCGATAGCAGCGATGACAAAGATTCTTCTTCAATACCAAAGAAACGAAAACCGCATAAACAAACGAATCAGGAAGTATGGGTTTAATACAAATTATTAATTAAAAAATAATTTTTTTTTTTTGTTATTTTTCAGTTAGTTCGAAGAAGTCTAGTCAAGAATGAATGGTTACGAAAGAAACGCAACAATGGATTTATTAATGACGAAGCAATTTTAAGTGGTTCGGCTACGGAAGATGAGTCTGAGCATACAATAGGACAATACATTCATGATTCGGTAGTGGTCAGTGACGAAGAAGAAGAGAATCAATCTGCAATACCAATGACTGGAGTGTATTTACAATCTGTCAGGTGATTTTAATATACAAACAAACAAACATTTTTAACGACTATAAGGTGTCTAATTATGTCTATTTTATCTAACAGAAGTCCTTGCAGCAACATTAGAGGTTTTAAAATTCCTGAACGTCGTCAATATAACGATGCCTCGAAAATATTTTCGCAAAGGGTGCCCCAAGACAATAGTTCCTATGTTGTCGATTCATTTGTGGTTGTGAGTGACGATGAATCCGATGTTGAGAAATCTATGTGCCCGCTGGAACGGGCAGAAGAAATTCTTAAAAATAAAAGACGAGCGAAGCGCAAGGCTGTACAAGATCATTTTTTACAGCCCTCTAAGAAAAAACGAGTTTTGAGAATACATAACAGCTCTGAAGATGACGATGATTTTGTTTAATTGTGGAGTCCTTATGAAATGTACAAGTGTCAATAAATTATTTATATTGTATCTCTAATATTATTTAAAAAAAAAACAACATTTAAGTTTTATATTTATTCCAAGAGAACTCCCGTTCCAACATTTCACCATTGAACTGATCTATTTGTTTGCTACAATGATTTCTGCATTTACATGCTACTTTTAGGGAATCTATATTCAACTTTATTCCTGTATACCTTAACTGCAATCAGTGGAGAACTGATTTTGTCAAGCTAATGGGTTTTTTGCTGAAACAGAGATATGCTTATCCTTTTGGTGACATGAACATTAGAACAGGAATAAGAGGGTAAGTAGGCATCAGCCCTACAGCTTTAACTTGGGTTTCTGAAGCAAGAAGCTTTAAAGATACTACCAGTGACCGCAACTGTAACTTATTTCTGGAACCTCTTGAAGATGCCGTGGCTTTTATTTTTAATGGTCAGAGCTTCAATGATACAAATGGCGAGTATACCTTTGTTAGTAGCAGAGGTTCTTTTATAATTGATTACTGCTGCCCATCATATACTACCGCATATTTATTTGATTGAAGACTTCTTTGTAGGATAAGACATTTCTTGAAAAGCTGCCTGCAATAACAGTTGATTATGATGCTGACTGCATTTATAATGCCGATGAGATGGGTCGCTTTTTTTGAGCACTACCTACAAAGACAGACCTTAAAAGGAGAGAAGTGCACAGGAGAAAACCTTATTAAGGAGAGACTCACTTTTTGCAATGTGCCAATATAGTAGAAGACAAAGAAAAACAGTTGGTGATTGGAAAATCTTGTCACCCCAAGAGGTTTTCGTGGCCTTAAACGAACACCACATCGATTTGTCAGCTTTTGGATCAAGGTGTAATAAGAAATTTTAAATTTCACTACCAGTCGCTTATTTTAAAACATCTCATTAACCGATTAAAAGCTCGCAATCCAATGAATTAATCAAAAGTATATAAATGTTGTAATTGCAATTTATTTTATTAATAATGCTTTGAAGCTTGTAACACAAAAACAGTTATTAATTGTTTGAAGCATGCTGGTTTTGGAGAACGTTTGAATTTGGAGGACAGTGAATTCGATCCAGAAGATGACTTGTCTCTAGCAAGAGAAATTGCCAAGCTCCTTTATGAATGCAGTTTGGATGGAGGACCTGAAAGTTTTGGGTTAATGGATGAAATGTAAATTGGAAGATGACTTTGACATAATGCCCGAAAATATTGCAGTTCTTGAAATGTTTTTCTGCCATATTCTGCTATCCGATCCGATCGAATTTTTCGATTCACGTAAATATTTCACTCAATTTTTTACTACTTATTTTCAAATCTCTTCCATCTTTTGAGTCCAAAGCTTTACTAATATTTTTGTTGTTTGATTCTTAAGAGCATATAATTGTTAAAATTTATTTTTGATCGTAATTTATATACTTTTTGAAACAGTTTGTTTTGTTTTTTCCGTCCGATATAAATATGCACGTAAACAATTAACAGAATAGGGTTGTTTGTTTAATTTCCCTTAAACGGGAGTTGCCCTTAGGTGGACAAAAATGTCTGACCCATCTTCATCAATAGAAAATCGCTGCGATGCATTGATGGACTGCATATATGGAACCAACGGAAGCATTTGTTATCAAAAGTTGAAGTTTGAACCAAAAAAGACGATTTGACCTTGCTTGTAATGTAGCCAAAAAAAAAACCTTTCTTTTTTTGTTTTTAACAAACTATCATGTTAAAACATTTTATAAAACGTAACGAAGGGCAATTTCTTAGATACACTATATAAAATGTTTAAACATAATCGTTTTTTGGCAACCCCAAGAGTTTTCATCGTTGTTAAAAAAAAACTGGGGTTTTCAGTTTACCCGAGGCTTCCAGTTTTGGTACATTTCAAAATGAAAAGTGCATACAAATTAAATTGTATTACATGAAAACATTTGTATACATGTTGAGACCACCACTTCTTATTTCTGTTGTTAAATGTGGCAAGCACCCAGAAACATCCCAAATTTGTTTGTTTACTTTTTATTTCAAATTAAAAATTGCAGCAGCATGCTTGACCGCAAAACTTTATCCAAAAAGTAAAGAAACACTCGTTTTCTATCCTCTTTTTGAACGACTTATATACTCAGCTCTCAGCAGGAATGTTCCTAAAAGGTTTAAGAATCAACATACTCCTGTACAGTGACGACATGGTTATACTCTAATCTGCAAGCTCTTACAGACAGTTTCATTGTTACTGCACCAAATGCAAATAAATGTGACTTGATAAGTCAGAAATAGTCATCTTAGACAATGAAAGCAGTAGAGCAGCTAAAGAAAAATGGGTTTTTGGTTCTGTTGAGATAGCTGTTACAAACCAATATAAATATCTTCGAGTTATTTTAAATTACAATATGTCTTGGACGGAATACCTCAATAACAGAAAACAGACCAACAATTTCCCAAAAATTCCATTAATTCTACATCGTTTCAGGTTTTAAGGAATAAAACGATTCGACACTCGGCTAAATTCTAAATACACATGTGGCTTCAAAGACAATATTGTACTGTTCTCAAGTGTGGCCCTACAAGGAGCATGTCCTAGTGGAAAAACTTTAACATTTTTTTCTGAAAAGGTGTTTCCTTTTTCCTAACAACACGCCAAATTATGTATTACATATAGAAATGGGACTAGCAAAATCTTTCTTACCAACCCTCGAATTGCACTTTTATTTTATATCCAGTCATGGAACCACCGAGTAAAAAAAACTTCCCAAAATACTATCGGAAAATTATAATTCGAAAGAACATCTACTGGGCCAATGAATGGATGGCGTTTTTTTTATAAACCTCAATTACATATTCCTTTTCATAAACATAGTATATTGGAGAAATGTAACTCACAAAATGTTACTAAGGCCCTTTGCTGATACACAACTTCAGGATTTAAGTTCTACTTAAGTTCTAGTTTACGCAGAGGAAAAAGTAGCCCATAGGCGTTTTAAGTTGAACATAAATATTTATGATCAGCAAACGGACCATAGTAAGCTTAGATAGAAACACTGGAGCGCACAGAAGTCACAGTTCCACGTTTTCAGATTCAAATTCACAAGATATGATTAGTCTTATACTAAAAGCACGCTGCGGATTGCTTAATTTGAAAGCTAGAGCCTTCCAAAAACACAATTGGTTTATGTACAATGTATAACATCGATCCATCTGAGAACACAAACCACTTGATCAGAGTTTGTCCCATATTCAGCGGATAGAGGAAATTATTGCTGGGAAACCATCAGTCAACCAGATCCAAGTTCCTCGATAACTTAAACGGATAATGCTATTTAAATTTAAACTTCAGAGAAGTTTTATCAAAAAAATGTTCAGATTACCCATCAACACACCAAATTATGCGATTTATCTGGAAACGGGCTTACTGAAGTTACTCACGAGCACACTGAAATTACAAGCTGATTATCTCATTAAGGTTCTAGGATATCAAGACGATCGGTTGAGCAGAAAGATGCTTCTTTACGAAGTAAAGAACAAAGACTGGTGGTTTAAGAAATGGATACGTATTGCCAATACTTTTGGAGAAGTTATAAAAATTGATTTAAACAACATGCACAATTTAAAGCAACAATTTTATCGAATTATCCAGCTTTATGAAGACTCAGTTATGAACTATCTAATAGAAACAGCCACTAAATCAGAAAGCCGAATAATTTATAAAATTTGAAGATTTCACTTCTTCGGCTTTTTTGGTCGTGATAATTTATTAATGAAAGATATTCATTAGTTTTCCCAACGTTTCGACTGAGTTTTCAGTCTTCTTCAGGGGCACTTTATTAACCATGAAACAAAATAAGAGAAACATTTGTATGTTTACATTTAGTTGTTAAGATTTTACACTTTTGATTTGAGATCCTTTGTTTTAAAAGCTGCTTGGTAGTGCCAATGTAACATAGTTCACAATTTACTCTTTCGTTGCCTAAGCAATTGATCTTATATACAATGTCTGTACTTTCTCTGTACTTATAAGAGAAACATTTGTATGTTTACATTTAGTTGTTAAGATTTTACACTTTTGATTTGAGATCCTTTGTTTTAAAAGCTGCTTGGTAGTGCCAATGTAACATAGTTCACAATTTACTCTTTCGTTGCCTAAGCAATTGATCTTATATACAATGTCTGTACTTTGATCCTTTTCACTTTTCTTGTTAAGTTTTGTAAACAGTGTGTTAAGTGTTTGGTTGGATTTGTAAGCAACATTGACATCTTTAGCTTTGCTAGCGATGGTTTTCTTAAAACTTTCAGCAAGTTTCGGCACGTAAACCATAATTTTGAAATAAACTGTTCCTTCATGTTTATTGCTTTGTTGGTGATTGGTTTGGTGTTGTGCTATTAATACGCGAATCATATCTAGCGGATACCCATTATCAATAAGGATTTTTGTTATTTTCTCTTTGTTGGCGGGATCGAATTTCTTTTCACTAATCGTAAGGACTTTCTTAATAAGGTTGGAAGCCGTATTGACTTTAATATGTTTCGCTTGGCACTACCAAGCAGCTTTTAAAACAAAGGATCTCAAATCACAAATCTGATATCAAGTCCAAAAGTTCTCAAAAAACAGCTCTTGCTAGTCACAGCTTAGAAAGAAGTCATGCTCCAGACTTTAAAAATGTGCAAATTCTTCAAACGGAAAAACACACATCGAAACGATATACGTTAGAAACTTTGCACATTTTGAATAACAAAAATAACATGAACAGGATACACAGTGTATCTCGTCGGTGTACTGTTCCCTAGTCTCTACATAACTGCGATACATACATAAATACATCAATAGTTTTGTTGCACCTTAAAAAGAAAATTTTATTAAACAGTTGTTGACAAAACTTCTAACTAATGTCCTTTTCGATTGGTAATCCGGAAGAACTCTCCGATCCGGGATTCCAATCGAACAAGTAAACACTAGATTCTAGATTCTGAAAATTTATTTGAGTGTATGTGTAAGACGGGAAGTGTCAAACGCACATTTGTGATTGTTTTATTTTGTAAACATGGCTGACAGAAATGTAGAAGATTTCGAAGTTATTCATGATGAAAATGCGAAATTACAGTTATTGAAGGGAAAATTTGTCTTCGGAACAGATATCCATAATTTCAAATCTCTAAAGAGAAGAAATTAAAACTACAAAATTACAGACAAACCAAAACAAAACAATGACGTGAATAAATTAATTTGAATTTGAAATTTAGTGGGTGTGAGTGTAGGCGTGCTTCTGGTTTTGATTCTGACTTCAAATCCAGAAGGAAATTTCTCTTCCATCCAGGAGAAGAACTGTCATTTGATACCAATCGAACAGTTTCAGAAGCATTCGGAAGACTTCGGAAGCCTTCACGACCAATCGAAAAGGCCATAAGAAGAAGTGCTTTAATTTAAATATTCAATCACAAAACTGTCATTTTTTTAATTTTTATATATATATATGTAATTTGATAATTTCGTTCATATAATTGTAAGTGTAAAATCTTAACAACTAAATGTAAACATACAAATGTTTCTCTTATTTTGTTTCATGGTTAATAAAGTGCCCCTGAAGAAGACTGAAAACTCAGTCGAAACGTTGGGAAATTGATTGATCATTGTTCATTAATAAATTATCACGACCAAAAAAGCCGAAGAAGTGAAATCTTCAAATTTTAAAATTGAACATATCGAATTGGTCAAAACACTTTTAATCGAATTATTTATAGTCAATTAAAATATAATTTGAGTAGTAAGAATTATTTTCGAGATTGTCTAAACTTTAAAGATATTTCTTTAATATTCAAGGTAAGATGTGAACTACTAAGCCTTAATGGAAAACCATATAATAGTTGTTATAATCCGTTTTGCACACTATGCAACATCAAGTCGAAAGAAGACTGTTTTCATTTTGTAAGCGTATGTCCAGTTTTTAAACATCAGAGATTAGCTTACTTTGGAAAAGATTCCCTGTCTATGCTGGAAACATTACAATTATTGGATGGATCTGACTGGACTAAACTTGTCAATTATTTGAAGGAAATTTACAAATTTAGAATGCTGCTCATAACCGAATTTATTTAGTATCTTAATTTGCTAGTCGAGCTGACGGCAAAGCCAAAGCTTTAAATAAAAAATTCAATATTATTCTGTAAATAATATTGAACCTATATGAAATGTAAATAAATGAATAACTTACTTAAAACTTACTATTTAAATTTATATCAGTTTATAAAATCCAAACTCAAATTGTGCTTTCAAATAATGATTGCATGTTGCACGTAAGCTCCTAATGTCTTAATTTATTAAAGCCTTTTTAACATTACAGGAAACTTGTATAAGTTATTGTTAATTACTAACTTGTACCACTTACTACTACTACTTTGTATTAGCTAACTAATTCCAAACCTGAATTGTATTAGCTAACTTATTTCAAACCTGAAGCTTCATAGCAAATAACATAAATAAAAACAATTTGATAACTACAAAATTTTTAAAATGCACTTTAATCGGTTACTTTTTTGTTTTAATTGCAATGTTACTTGTTTTTCTTTTTTTTAATAATTAAAATATTGAAATTAAAAATGACTTAATTAAAACATATATAAAACCTGAAAATATACATTATTTCCATTGTTTGTTTCTTATTTGCATCCTCAGCTTCCAGTCTGAAATAATCTAAAGTAATTTTATCCTTTAGCCGCCTTCGCTTTGCTTTTAATTTTTTTCACTCGCTTCAGACCGTCCATGTTGCTTCGCATAAATTGAGCATACATTGTCATCATTTTAGGAACATCTTCCTGTTTTACAACGGTGGAAAGCTGAAAATTAAACGGAACAAAATTGATGTAGTGTTTGGTTGTTAATTTTTAAATTTAAGGGGGTCAATTATAAATAGATAACTACATGAAATACCTTAGTTAGAAATATATTTAATTTGTATTATTGTCCTCAAAATTAAATTCATTCTAGAACAAGGATCCATATAAATTATAGTTTAATTCCTTTAATGATCATTGTTCAATTGTGCCGGTTGTTCAAACGTTAACACTATTTTATGTGGAACGTTGGGTTAGAATAGATGAAAAAAGTAACAGCGATAATAATCTGGCCCCGATTTCTCGATATCTTTCATTGAATTTGTTTTAGATTGCAATGCAATGAAATATGAAAATTCCTTGGTCAAATGCGGTCGGAATCGATTTGATTAAAGGTTCGTACGTTGAACTTTACCCAGGGTCGACCCAGTTTGTTTTTGACAACCCCAAGAGCTGTCAAAAAACCTTAGTTTTTCGGTACTCAAAAATCACCCGAGAGCCATTAAATTTTTGTTGCCAAAAAGCAAGTTATGTCATTTAATAAATATAACTTAAAATATGTTAAATTTAAGATCTTAGTACATTTTGTTTAGCCCTACGCTATGACTTCAGGGTTAAACGAACAAACCTTAACAATGGCTTACTCGCGTATGTCAAATCGAATCTAGATACGACACCTGACTTTGAGATAGATCATCAGTTATAGCGAGTTTCATTCAAGAAAAGATCTGCTCTTTCTGACAAAATATTTCATCTTTTTGAATTTTGAGTTTCATTTCAACAAAAAGAGCAAATCTAGATCAGATCTCATCTTTGGTGGGTAGACAGATTTGATCTGAATGCACGCATACGTAAAACTTATTTTCTGTCAAACATCAAATAGAACTTATTTTGTTATTAATTTATTGTGACATTGTGCCAGTCCCTGCTAAAAAAATTAAACTAAAAAATAAACAAATAATAGACGAAGAAGTTAATAATTTAAATTTTATAAAACTCTGCTTTTTTTTTATTGCTTCATCTTCATCTTCCTCCTCATCTGATGATGAAGATGTTTTTTTTTTTTCAGATATGTGTGTCAATCATTCAGCATTGGCCGCATTCGGTGCAATGCCTATAGGCTAGCCAAGATACCTTAGTAGCGGGTTTGTTTTCGAACGATCCAGGTAGCTTTCTCTGTTAAGTCAGTTGTATTCCATACAAATCTGAAGTTTTGAGTTAGCTGTTTCAAATTTATAATTTTTGGGTAGCTTGAGATTTGTGTTTGACAACATATGTTTAGTTAGGCGTTACAACAACACAAAGCAATCCGGATTTCTTTAAGTATGCCACCAATAGAAGTTGATAAGCCTTTGAATGTATCATCCGCTTCTAGTCATCCATTTGCCAACAGATTAACAATCATTGAAAATAAACTTTAATTTTCGGTTGCGTCGGTAGTCATTTGCTCATTCTCATTGATTGTATAAGACGTATGAAACGATTTTTGTAACGAAAGAAAATCGTTGAAAAACATTGTTTCAGAAAAAAGTGCTCCTAACTACAAAAAACTGTACATTTCAAAAAAAAAAAAACAAATATGCTTGTGAGAGAATAAACGGCTACCTTTAATCAAGTAAACAAGATTTCCTTTAAGCCGATTTTTTATAATATTTAAAAACTCAACTTCTTAACGAAACAGGAGCAGATGTATTTACTGCACTAATAACAACAATAGATACATTTTATGTAACTTGTATTGCTCTCCCAATTATCGGAGTAGACTTTGTGTAAAAATTCTATCTTTTCGTACATTTAAAAGCAAAATGCTTGGTGGATAAGTAAACTTTTTAACTTCTGCACTATAGAAATACATATAACAATATTGACTCCAACTGCAAAACATTTCTAACGATTATAGAAATATTAAAAAAAAAACCCAAATTTTCATTAGCACCTTTCCTTAAATTACAAATTAAGCACAATATTAATTATAGAATTGAAACTAAAGGTCGACTTCATGTTTGTAAGTCGCGTCGATTAGACGTTTTCAAATCTAATTCAGTAAACTAAATTTGGCTATATGCTGAATATATGTACATAGGTCTGCAACTACATTAATTTAAATTTGATTAATTTAGGTGTTCTTCAGCGCTGGCAAAAGCACTACATAAGCTTTTCAATCTGTCCTTCTCTGCTGTCTCTTTCCGAGTGGATGGAAAACAGCATTTCTCCAGCCTGTTGCTTAAAAAAGACTAATCTTCTTCGCCTGTTAAATACCGTCCGTGCAATTGGGCGGTCATGGAACAGCTGATTAATTATCAGCTTAGGGAATATCTTCAAGAGAGAAAGCTCCTAATTGACCGGCAATATGACTTTCGTACCAATAGATCAAATCACTGATGGTGAAGTGATGGTATATCTCACCGAACAGTGGCCAAATATTTACATCGTTTTGGAGAAAGTAAGCTTATTGCGCTTGATATTTCAATAGCATTTGATTGCGTTTGGCATCAAGCTCTCTTATCTTCTTCTTCGTTGGAAATTACCTTTCGGACCGCTCAATACAAGATATACTTGACGGTTTCAAGTCTTAAATTCATAAAATAAATGCTGGTGTGCCCCAGAGCTCCGTTTAGTCTCCAACCGTTTTTCTCATTTTCATTAATGATCTGGAACTTCTAGTCCAATATATTGTTTTGCTGTGCTGACGACAGTACCCTCAGCTTTTCATATTCGTTTTTAGATTCACACATATGTCCTTCGGATGTGGGATTTCTGAGACAATGCAAGAAATATTTCTGATTGGCTGTAGGTAGATCTAATCTGGTCTGATCTGGCTGTAGGTCAATCTTTCTCTAATCTAATTTTTAAAGCCTACATTCGTTCCCCCCTCTGAAGATCCAGCGAAACGTCGGAATAAAATGTATGTATTTATTTTTATTTTTATATTCTACACGCGCTCAAGGGATTATACTACTATTTAAATGTTTCAACACAGCGCGGGTGTGAGGGTAAGGTTAATGAAGAGAAAGAATGATAGGAAAGATGTGAGGCGCGATGTTCTGAGACTGTAGGTGGTTGTTGTCTCAGATTTTATCTCCAGGGATGGCGGCTGAACTAATGCCGAGAAATTTCCGTGTCTTATTTATCAATATCCCTTATAATTAGCATTAATTTTTTTATTCTCTGTGATATAATATCGGTATACTAGTTTTACTCAATCACATGTTGTTAGTTCTATGCCAAAATAGCATGTAAACCAGCAACTCATTGTATGACATTTACTTTTAGAATTGGTTTTTAATGGAAAAATAAGAAGACATATGGCGTTTTTATTTGGCAATCCGGAATTCTTCTCCGATCCGGGATCCCAACTAAACACTTTTGTGTGATTCTGACGATTCTGAATTTTAATGAGATTGTATGTGTTAAAATAATTGTGTACGTGAGAATATTCGAATTCAAAAAAAAATTTTTGTTGCACAATTATGATACAAAATATGACAACAGTCCGGTTTGACGTTCGAGTATATGAATGTGTAAGTGCTTCTGCTTCTGATTTCAAATCCAGACGCAAAATTCTCTTCTTTTCAGAATTAGAACTGTCATTTTGTCCCAAGTGAACGCTTTCAGAAGAGTCCGGAAGGCTTCCGGATTGCCAAATAAAAACGACAATTGACTACGGCAGCGATCGAACCTGTGACCATTAGGTTGACAAGCGAACACATAACTATCGCGCCACGGCCAACCCCAAAAAAATTAAATTTGACCAAAAAAACCCGATTCTAGGATATTTGAGTTTTGTATTAAATGACAACTAAAGTAAGCTCGGACAGGTCAGCATTTTTAAGGTGGCAAACGCAATAAGCTTAATCGCTCTTCATACGGAGGAAGCGAACAAAAGTTCAGTTGGTGGTCGCATAACAAATCTTGAGCGCATATTGAAGTTGCTATACAAATGGCCTCATTCAGGTGTCGGTACGATAGCATATCTAATAGTGTGTTAAATGAGGCTGTTCGGAACAGATTAGAACACTTTAGAACAGAAAAGTACAGGATTTTGCTGTTCAATGAGAAATTTTCTGTTCTAAACTGTTCTGGTTTGGTGTTCAATGAGTCTGTTTGGAACACTTTAGAACAGGATTTTCTGCACTTGCTTTTTAGGTAGAACAGGTTAGAACAGATTTGTGAGAACTGTCAAAACCAATTGTTGTTTAAAAAAAAAAATTTTGGTTTTAGAATTAGTTGATAAATCATTTTCCGTGTCGGAATCATCTCAATTTCATGAAAAATATTTTTTTAAATAATTTCAATTCCATTCAGATTATTTTTAAGAACGTTTCTGCAAAAATAAACGAATTTGAATTGTAGGTAAACAACAATATTTTTTTTGTCAGATGACTGACTGTTCTAAGTTGTTCTATATTGTTCTGAAGTTTCTCACGAATCTGTCATGTTCTGTCCTGTTCTGTTCTATTCTGTTCTAACCTTTTCGTCACTGAACAATCTTTAAGATATGTTAGTATCCACTGAAGTTCCTGAACAACCACCGTGGAATAGGTTAAATTTGTATGGGTTTGTGCATATGTTTTTGACATTTCTCATGGGATACAAAAGTATACCCAAGTTTTTCGGATAGCTTAAGATTTTTTTTTCGGCAGCAGTTGTTTTGTCATCAGCTGTATTCTTACATGGGAATACAACAACACCAACCTATCCGAATAGCTATCGTTCGGTTATTGAATGAGGCCAGTAACAGTAGTAACAAGAACAGTTTCACGATACATATACAAAATATGTTCTCTGACAGCGATCTGTAAAATACACCAAAGTCAACAGAGCATTTACTAAAAATGTACTCTCAACATGCAACAATCTGGGCCTAGCTAACCGTGCAATTGGTATTAGGCAAGTTTTAAATATGAAAAATTCAGATACATTTTTTTCATTTATTGTGCAGAATCAATAATTTTGCTTCGTAATCGCAGAAAATATAAAAAAATTACACTCACCAGACAAGGAACTATGTACATTAATTTAAGCGAAGAGAGAGTAAAGTAATATGCACATCAGAATGACCAACGAATTAGCATTTTAACATTTCGTTCACATGGCTTTAATTTTATTCGTCACGAATATAGGTTGAAAATCTGATTTTGAGGTTAGACGCGCGCGAACATATTGCTCGTTTAAGGGTGGGTGGTATGTGGAACGCGAATAGAGTTTGACTGTTCGTATCAATCAGATGCAATTCGCGACGACCAATATTGTTTTCTCAAATTTATCTTATTTTGGCGATTAAAACGTAAATTTTTCTGTCTTAAACATTAATATAAATTATATTTCTACAATTTTGTTTAGAATTCGTGAAGAATTTAGGTTGTAAATTATTTTAAATGGAATTTATTCGTTTATTCGTCGGTCGTCTTAATGAGAAAAGTTCTAAGGTGAGTATTGAAATTCGATTAAACCATTTAAATCGAATTGATCAAGATCGAATTTCAATTTGTACAACTATTTTATCATTTAACATGAAGGAAATAAAAAGAAAAATATCCATTGAAAAATATGCGGGGCTTTGCTGTCTCAAGGCCCATACGCCATACGAGAATTTGCAATGCCAATAAAACGGTGTATACTTTCAAAAATAGATCTTCTGGGCTTTTTATCACATACCAATTGCCAATGTGACATACAGAGAAATTGGAATATGTATTTATATCTTGTTAACAATTATATTAGGCTTTGTAACCAATTTATGAACACATCGTATGACAATAAATCCATTAAACTACTTGGGTTTGCCGACGTAATTATGTATCAGTTGCGGACGACATTGCCATCATCAAAGCATGTGTCTCGCAATGTTTAGTCCTTTACAGACAGCGATTGAGGAAAAGTGGAACCTTCTTCGTCTTCAAGTAATTAAGGATAAGAACAAATACACGTTATCAACAAACTCACAAGTACCTGTCCACAACCTAGGTAAAAAACGTTAATATTGCAATCAGCAACTTTCAATTAGTTTAAATTCATCTAATTTGGAGCGAACATAACTCCACGAATGATATTCCGACAAAGAACTACCCTAGTAAAATCCTACTTCTTCGGTTTGACTGAACAATATGTTCAAAAGTTCTTCTGAGAAAGTAAAAAACACTTATGCTGAACAGCAGATAACAAGACTGTGTGAATTAAGGAACCCAGAGCTGTGTAAAGATGTGGACGAAGTCCAAAAACTCAAAACACAGCCAGTACATTGGGGCCACAAAGGCCGAATTGACAAAGAAGCTCCAGCTAGTCTCTGATATTCAGAACTCAGTTTCGAGGCGAAAAGAAACCCGAACCCATCTGATATTAAGAGCAGGCTGTCGCTAGTGCTGAAAGCAGAGGATCATGAATGGCGGCTATATTTTTCACCGGGGACGAACGTTAGAAACATGATAAACAAATAAAGAATTGATTTCATATTTTGGAAACATTTGCAAAAATGTTGGTTAGAATTAAATCTGCAGCATTTTACTTGCTCACCTTTTTTGATTTTGTTTGAGCTCTGATCAGGCACTGGTACTTTTTAGGTTCTGGCAGTGGAGGTTTTCCTTCCCGAGGTACTGGTTTATTATGGCCATCAACTAAAAAAATAAAGAATTTCTCTTGGTTTATAGATGAAAACTTAAAAAAAGATATCGTGGCAAAACTTACATCTCTTAAAAGTTACCTTAAAAGAAGAATCATTTTTGGCAGCGACTGCGAATTTTTCAAGTTTAAGAATAAACTGAAATAATATTATGTTAGAATTAGATTTGTTAAGTTCGTATATAAGGTTATTTTAATTTAATTTTGTAAAACTTACCGAAGAATTGTCCAGCAATACCATTTTTATAATAAAACGAAGCAAAAATAAATGACTTTTCTTTTTTTTTATTTTTTTTCCAGTGTTGGTACATCGACAAATACGTGTCAAACACGAAGAATGGGTTTACATATATAAGTTTATTATCTTGCATTTAAATTATAGGTGTGTTTTTTTCTAAGCCCCGGGAAAATTGGACGAAAAAAACGATGAGTAGGATTAACAATTTCCATGTTAAATCCAACAACAACTAATCCCCGGGGGTGCTTAGCTTAAACCCAGAGAATTCTCGGGGCTTAGCTATTGGAGAGGATAAAAACTGTGCTACCAAAAACTTTTTCACTAAGTTATCGATAAAATGTATAGAAAATTCAAAACTGACATTTTGACATATCAATTAATTATCAATTTTGTGAATTGCAAAATTCAAAGGTAATTCCAAAGTGAGTTTGCAGCATTCTGAAATCAAAAAAACTGGAGTAAAGTGTGAAATTCAATTCTCCGTACGATAGTTCTAGTTTTATGTTTACTACAGAACATTCCACTACAATCCAAAACACTATTGGCACTGATATAATAATGCAATTGGATGATGTAATCAAGACAACAAAAACCGGGCCAAGAGTAGAAGAAGCAATGCTCCGCACAATTCGTTGGTTTGATCGCTGCACATCGGCTCATAAGCGAGACGTTGAACAGTTTATTTCCAATTGTCCAAGGGGGATTGGATTATATACCGATTTGCGAAAACATTGTGTTGCAGAATTAACTCATCGAACCGTTCGGGGCTTTGCAATTGGTGGACTTAGTGGAGGCGAAAACAAACACGAATTTTGACGGACAGTTCACACCTGTACGAATCTTCTCCCAAATGACAATCCTCGATACTTAATGGGCGTTGGGGTCGCTTCAGATTTGGTCGTATTTCGAACGAGAACAGTACGTTTTGGATGTGCTGTTGTTGATAGTGCACAATTGAATCTAAAACAACAAAAGTACGCTCTGGATCTCCGACCGAGAGATGAGAACTGTCATTGTAACACTTTGCAAGATGTACAAACGTTCTTACCTTCATCACATATGGCAACTGTAGACCCAGTTGCACCTAGCTGATTGAGTATTCACAATGTAGCGTATCAACTCAGGCTTTAGAATGGTATGCGGGAAGCAATTAAAAAAGACGAATTTCCCAGATTCGTTAAATACTTTGTGTAGTCACACAGAAGATCCTATTCCAGAATGGATTATTGACGCTCTCAAAGCTGTTAAAATAGATTTGCATAGAGTGAGAAAATCAGCCTTAAGGAATATTTTAATAAATGCAATTGCTAATTTATTAGTCTAAAAAAATGGCATTGTGTAGGTACATACACTTCAAATGTTTCAAAATTAACTATAATAAATTACTTATTTGATTTTTTTCACATCATAATTTAAAAACGAGATATAGCTATGTAATTAGTTTTCTTTTTTGTTCAAATAATTTGCTGTTGCGTTTCGTTTTTGGTTTTTAACCTCGTGTGTCGTGGATTTTGTTTCATAAATTGTCATCCTCGTCCTCAGAGCCATTATCATCTTCTTCGCCATCCGATAAGGGTTTTTAGTTGAATGTAAAGATCCAATGCTGTCACTTTCAACATCCTTTTGGCCATCTTCGCTTTTATTATTGCTAGTATCTGGTTAGACCGAATCACTTTTGCGGGTTCTCTCAATTTCTGCCTGGAAAATTGTCACAAAATATCTGTGATTAACTAGTTTCAAGGTTTTAGTTAGGAAGCTACCTTCATTGATATCGAATTTTTTGGCCTTTCGACCAAATCCAACAATTCCATATCATTGTATCTAGTGGTGGTTGGGCGCTGAACTGATTTAAGTTTATATTGCCGAACGATATTTTTGGTCGATTAACGTCTCGATTTTCGTAGATTTACAAAAATAACTTCTATTAAACAATTTTTCATTAAGAAAACATTTTCAGAACAAGAATATTTTGTGGCTTTTTAACATTTTCATTTAGTAGGATGACGACAAACGTTGATGTTTTTTTTTTCTTGTTTTTACAGCTGTTTTATAAAATGTCATTTTGCAATTTAACAGTGCTGCCAATTTTTATCACTAAGCCCCTTTGTCGTTTTTTTCAACCAATTATCCCGGGGCTTGCAAAAAAACGCACCTTATATCGATTTCGTTTCAACAAAAACATCGATCTGCCGTCGAACCGCCGTCAATTTTTTTCTGAAAATCAAATTCGTTTCAAATTAAAACCAATATTTTTCTGGAAAAACAGATCCGTATTGAATCTATTTTTGGAGACGGATTTAAAACGGATTTGTTCACAGATTCTTACACACACTACAATATTTGTTTGAAGTTTCTCAATTGTTGTGTTGTGAATTAATTTTTATTTTGTAGCAGTGTACAGAAAAAGTAAATTAATGTATTAAACAATAAAAAAAATTGTTAAAAACTTCTTGGAAACAAATATAAAAAAGTGCAAGTGGGCTTAGGAACTCCCCCGCGTCGGAATCGGGAAATTAAAACGAAATAATAATGTATTAACGAATTGAACATTTGTTTTTTTTAGAGCTGCCAAACAACACACACAGTCCCAAAAAGAGATTCGGTCCGTAATTGTTCGTTTCAAAGCAAAAAAGTATTGGTTTTAGTAGCGAATCCTATTTATTGAAACGAAATCGACATTAAATTTTAACAAGTAGTTATCATAATATATGTAGTACTAGCAAATAATTTTTTTTTGTATATGAAGGAATTGGAGGGAGAAACGAAATTCGGACACAAAATTGCATTTGCATGCAGCACAACTCATTTTCTATGATTAGAACATTCGTTGCTTATTTTTGCAACAAATGTGTAATGTGTTTTTTCACTTTTATATTTGCTAAAACTTTTTCACCAATTATAAAAAAAATCAGAACGGTTTATCTTTAACACGTGGAAGTGCATTTTGAAATTTAAAAAATATTAATGGTATTCGTGTAACGGCGGAAAACCCAGATGAACCTCAGAAATCAGATAATTTTATCTCCGCAGAAATGAACTGTCAAAGTTTGTATGGGAAAAATATTCTGCAAATTTGGTAAAATTATCTAACGAATTTGATTTAGAAAGACAATAAATAAACCTCGTAAATTTATTTCAAAGAACATCTGATTATTTCCCAATTTACGCAAGTATTTTTAAAGGGTGTTCATGCAAACGACTGGCGGAAATTTTATATCCTTCTGCAAAGCGGAAAATTATCTCGTTGCTTGAATACCCTTATAATTTTTATATAAATTAAGATTCACTGAATTCTGAAATATCTTATTAAATAATTCTTGATTATGTCTGAGTTGAAATACAAAATTTCATAATTATGGTGAATGAAGTTCTTAAGAAAATGGCAATTTTTGAAGAAAATACACAAAACGTTTCAAACTGTGTTTCACTAAATTATGAAATTTTGTATTTCAACAAATCATAATCAAGGATAATTTAAAAAAGTATATCAGAATTCAGTGATTATATAGATCAGTAATGTAAACGCAAAGTTGAGTGTACAGTCATTTTTACAGAAATGCTATTGTGTCAAACATTTTGGGCCATGTAAACACCCCTATCCACTATTACTGAGGAATGGTATGTGAACGAGGCCAATTGATCCTTAATTTTCAGATTGCTGAAGCTGTTCATTTCGATTTTCAAAATTGGTGACACGTGCGAATTTGACAAGAGAGATACAAGATATTTGTTGACAAAAATTTGATTGGAATAATTGTAAATTCAATTTTTGTTTTAAATTTTTTTAACTTTTAGGTTTATCTACGTGTATAAAATATGCGCAAGCAACGGAAAAACTATTCTCGAAATAAAGGCAAAAAGTCTAACTTCAATCAAAAGAGAACAATTTCTAAAAGTAACAACAATTTATCTAACAAACGAAATACAAATTTTCGTTTTATACAACGAAGTAAAGAAGCTGAGGAATTACATCGACGGAATAAAATAATTGAAGATAAATATAAAACACAAACACAAGTATCCACAGAAGATGCTGATGATTATAATGAGGATGAAGTTGAAGAAGAAATCCCCTACGAAGCTCTTTTATCTACTTTGAACACAAATGGTAAGAATTTTTCTCTTGCTAAACTTAAAAGCACAATATGTACTGTACACGGTGTGACCAATGAAATATTTCAAATCCGGCTAGAATCGTGGTTTTAGCAGGATTTTTTGACTGCAAAAACTGGAAAGGAATCATTCGATTCCTTCGTTGATCATAAAACTAAACACTTTCAACTGCAGCATTTGAAATAGGCAAATAGGCTTTCATTGGATGCATCGGTGAATCTTTTTACCTCGCTCCAAAATTCAGCAGTATTTTCAATATTCTCCCATTTATTTAGATTTAGGCTGTTCTATTGCGATTCAATTTTAGAAATAAGTTCAGAATTCATGTGTTTATCTTTATAAAAATCGTTTAATGGTGACTTATGAATCCGGAAACATTAACAGAAAAGAATTTTACGAATTTTAAGAATTCGTAGATTTTGTGGAGTTCCCGATTGAATCTCTGTAATAAGCGATACGCATTTATGTTTTAAAGTAATATTTTGTTTTAGGTTTGGGAAATATGAAAACCTGCTAGATTTCCTACAAAAACCAAATTTCCTGCTAAAAAAAAAACTGCTGGCAGGATCTGAAAAAATAAAATGATAAAAGCAAACTTTTCCTGCTAAATTTAGCAAGAAAAATCCTAAATTGAGCACACTGACTGTTCATATCCTTTATGCTACTCTTTCAATTTGATATGTGTATAAACTTAAGCTGGGAGATGAGTAAATAAAATCAAAAGGCTGATTATTTTGCTTCTTCAATTATTGCTAATTGATAGAACAAACCTGGGTTTTAAACTTATGTCGATTTCGTTTCAATAAATAGGATCCGCTACTAAAACCAATATTTTTTTTTTCCTTTGAAACGAACGATTACGGACCGAATCTGTTTTTGGGACTGTGTGTGTTGCTTGGCAGCACTAAAAAAACAAATTTTCAATTCGTTAATACATCATTATTTCGTTTTAATTTCCCGATTCCGACGCGGGGGAGTTCCTAAGCCCACTTGCACTTTTTTAATATTTGTTTCCAAGAAGTTTTTAACAATTTTTTTTATTGTTTAATACATTAATTTACTTTTTCTGTACACTGCCACAAAATAAAAACTAATTCACAACACAACAATTGAGAAACTTCAAAACAAATATTGTAGCGTGTGTAAGAATTGTACACAAATCCCTTTTGAATCCGTCTCCAAAAAGAGATTCAATAGGGATCTGTTTTTCCAGAAAAAAATTGGTTTTAATTTGAAACGAATTTGATTTTCAGAAAAAAATTGACGGCGGATCGACAGCAGATCGATGTTTTTGTTGAAACGAAATCGACATTAAACAGATTTTCTATTCTATTGGGGTCAATTCCATGAATTAACAACATATTATGTTTATAACTCAACCATCGCCCCTACTACAGATTGTTTCATTCAGGGCATCATCTTTAATATTTGTTTGGCTTTCTTAATATTCCAAATTGTCCAGAATTTGTCGATTTCGATTATCTGAATCCACAGATCTAATTATCTTTGACGTACTACACTATCACAGTACACATACTATGTTCTACACTACAACTTTTCTTATAATAACAAGTGATTTATGGATGTGGGTGATTATGCTACAAATTTAAATCCTGTTCTTAGTTGGGATCGAATTGAATACTTTTATGACCTATAGTCCAAAATGCGTTTCGCCCATATACTACAGTTGGGCTAATCAGTTAGATGCTGTAGCACCTTTCTAAGACGCAATATTGATTATTTGACCAAATTCCCCCAGAAAAATATAATTTGCAGTGAGTAATCGCTGTAAATTTTATTAAAGTCGGTAAACACCGACCAACAAATATTGCGTCTTAGAAAGGTACTACAGCATCTAACTGATGAGCAAAACTGTAGTACCTGGGCGAAACGCATTTTGGACTACAGGTCATAAAAGTATTTAATTTTGCTTTAATCCACAAAGTCCACAAACACAAAAATAATATTAATTTATTGTTTGAGTTTTCTTCAAGATACTTAAGTTGGGATCCTTCCTATACGATATTTTAAAGTAGAAACAAAATAAATTTTTCGAATTATATAAACTTATCTACTTGCTAGAGTAGTTTATATTTTGTATATAGATTGAATGCATTTCAAGTGTTTGTTTAGTGATTGGTATGCGAATATTAAGTATACGAATGATATATTCAATAATCCTCCTCATTGGTATTCACTCTACATTGTACTCTCAGTTCTTAAATTCGTGCGGGTCCTAATGGTTTTCTCAACATATCGGCTAACATTTTATTTGATAAACAATATTTACCAGTGATCATTTCCTTCATGATGTAGCCCTTGACAAAATGAAATGTGGTATCGATTTGTTTTGAACGTTTTCCTCTGCTTGAATAAGTTTTAAACAACTTAATGTTGGCTTATTCTGAACACAATCGAAACCGCTCAAATTGTTTCGTAGCGAATTTGCTTCTTTACATATTTGAAAAAGTGCGATGAATTCAGCTTCGGTTGTTGAAAGTGGTACTCAAATTTGTTACAACAGCTCAAACATTAACGAAAAATATGTATGCTGAATTTGAAATCTGACCAGTTTTGTTTGCTGCCCAATTCGCATCTGCATATCCCATCAGTTCTCCTCCTTTGCCTTTTTTTGCTCAGCCGTAAATAGATAATGATTTTTTATTCGCTTAAGGCATTTTATTCTAAGTTTATTTCAAAGGCCATTAAATTGATACAATTTACATAATTACATAAAGTTTTTCTAGGATTTTTTTAAAAATTATTTTAAATTTTGCATAAAGACTGAATTCGGTCTTAAAGCAATTTATGTTATTAATATTTCTTATATTGGAAGTTAAGTTGTTGAAGGCTTGTAGACCGGGGTATAATATGCTTGCTTAAACTGTTATAGTTCTCGTCCGTGTAATGCTGAACTCCTCAATGTTGCGAAGGTTGTATGGTACAATTCGTCGTTTAGGCCCACTGGATTGTAGATACTGAGGGTACATGTTATGCTTTATTTTAAAGACAAAAATCATTGCCATCATGAATAAGCTTTGGTTATTATTAAGCCAGTTAAGTGAGTTCAACATAGTTATTATAGATGTTTATCTGACACACTTAATATGATATTTTGAAGTTTTTGGAGCCTTTCCTTTTGAGTTCTGTTATACAGATATATATACATACTAGCAGAAAGTCCCTGGCGTTGCCCGGGCACCGAGGCAAAAGTCTTTTCATGCAATATTTTCCAAATGAAAGAAATATAAAGAAAACAAAATTGTAAGAAAAAAGATTTTTCATTTATTTTGTCGTTAAATAACCATGTTCTGTAACTTTCGAATCGATAATAACAGTCGGGAAACAAAAAAAAAATTGTTTGTTTTGGTTTAAAGATGTCAAAATGACACTTCAATTTATTGCCTTCCGTTTGAAATGATATCATAAACCCATTTTTTTTTTCAGAGGCTGTAAGTGAGGAAAAGTTATCGCCTGAGTTACAGAAGATGAGTACAGGATTAGATTTCTTATTTTTTTAACAAACGAACTATTTTTCATTTTGGGACTCTTCGCTTTCCGGAGGTTGTCTTTTTAATTGCGATAGGTAAATACAATTTAAGGCAAGTTATGCATTCGTCGAAAAAAAAGTTTTGCGATAACAATCAAACATGGCATTACGATGATAGCGAAGACGAAAAAACATGGCCTAAAAATTCTGTTCGTCTGTATGTTAGTATAGCCACTTACAGTCCAAATGGGTGGGCCGAATTCCTTCAAACTTGGTATAGAGTTTTTTTTATTGTGAAACTGCCATTATGTTAAAGCTCATTTTTCTCGAAAATGGTTCTAACGATTTTGATTTAAAAAAAATCAGAGTATTTTTTCGATATGAACTATTATATGATTGGAAAACAAATTACCAATAATAGCTAAGAACGGTACTGATTTTTTTGCTTTGTACTATCTGGAAAACGGCTTAGGTGATTCTTTCGATCTTTCGAAATTTTACACATATTATGTAGGTTTATGTACATCAACTTATGATGCATACCAATATTTTTAATTACCTAATAGACATTTGTTTGTATTTTTAAAAGCATACGAGTATTTTAAAACTTTTCTTAATTAATTAATATTTCCAAAACAGCTCATTATTTTTTATTTAGAAACCGCTCCACAGATTTGAATAATTTTATTCTCATAAAGTGAAATTCATCTTTATCAGTTTGTTTGCTAAGGATAAACTCGGAAACCATATCTACAATTTAAAAAATTCGTTTGGTTTTGAGATGTTGTAGTTTGCAAGTGGCTTGAGGGTTAAATATTATTCTTTTGTAAAACTTATCTGTTTGTAGGGTGAAATGGGTTAAACGCAAAAAAAAACAGTACTTGTGAAAGTTAAAATTTCGGGACTGTGAAAGTTTACACAGCAAACTTGATTTTCTTTGTAAAATTAACATGAGCCAATGAAAAAGATGGCAGTTAAGTGTAAACTCCTATCAACTGTCATAGCTGGCACATGAAAAGTTGGGACCCACCAAATTTTGTTTTACTTTCATGCATATATCAACTTACGCGAAAGCATGCGTCTACAGTTGCAAGTTAGTTTTTACGTTCGCAAAAGTAGCCACTGGCGCTGGGGAATCCTTGCAGATGTAAGCTCGGTTAGTAGGCTAATTTCAATATTCTCAACAAACTATTAATTTCTAACATGGTGCCAAACACACGCGACCTTACACTGAAATACAAGGAATATTGCATGAATTCAGCGGCGCATGTAAACGTGAAAATAAAAGATTTCGAGATTGTATGTGTTTACACACTGGCGAAGGTCAATTCATGTATGTGTATAAGCCCCACATAAATTACAGAAAAGGAACATATCGAATTTTTTTCATCAAGACCTTCGGAATTTTTCATGCTGGGGCCCTGTTGGTGTGAAACTCAAAATGTCGGGTGTTTAAAGGTTTAAAGTAAGACCGCACTAATGCGACACTATGTATACTTTTTTTTCAAGCCGCACTTGAATGGCAGCCTTTTTGGTCTTCGATATCATCATAATGTCATGTTTGATTATTATCTCAAATTTTTTTTTCAAAGAATGCTTAACTTGCCTTATATTGTACTAACTATAATCGCATGTAAAAAAACGAAAGCGAAGAGTATGAAAATGAACAATAGTTCGTTTGTAAACAAAAATACAAATAATAAATCTTCTTTGTTAAATTAAATATGAAAACCAATCCTGGTTAATTAAACGACAAAATAAATGATAAATCCTTTTCCTTTCCAATTTTGTTTCTTAATTTTTTTTTTCATTTGGAAGATATTACATTAAAAGACTTTTGCCTCGGGTGCCCGGTCAACTCCGGGGACATTCTGCTAGTTTGGAAATAAAATCCATAACAACTGCGGAAGAAAACAAAACAAAAACCAATTTGGATATAAATCCATGGAAGCAGCAAAACGTAAACAAAACGAAATATAAATTTGGAAATTATATTTTAAAATCAGGATAAATTTAAGAGGTAAGTGCAAATATTTGTGTATTAACCATATAAAACACAACTTATATATTAAATTTAATAACCTATAAGTTGCCCAAAGGACAACAGAAGAAGATAAGTGTCAAATGGTAAGTCGTCAGTTTACCTTTCATATACAGACAAACTGACATCGAAACAAAATTACACTTTTATATAGTAGTAGATATATTTATTTATACTATATAATTATAATTATTTATACAACAGCGCAAGGGGATTTTTGTTACCCTTATTATGCCAAGACACAGTGTGAGCATTAGGAAAGGGAGAGTGGGTTGGAAAGGAGGTGTCGTTACACATTGGTTTTGAATTCCTGAACATTGCAATGACCGGGAAAGACAGAGTGTGGTAAAGCATTCCACATTCGAATAGAACTGCTAATGAACGAATCTCTGAACTTGACAGTACCACCGAAGAGGCGCGAGCATTATGGTTAAATTTTTTGATTGGAGGAATGCAACTGGCTATTTCGCTAGAGCATAATCCGTTAAAATAACGGGAATAAAGGTTGAGACAAGAAAATTCACGCCGGTGTTCAAGTGACGTAAATGATTCAACGATCTGATCTATCATTTTAAATGCTCTGCGTTCAATACTGTCCAAAAAGCTTCATTAAGTTACAGAAGCACTAGCCCAGAGGTAGGAATTATTATCTAGCTTTAGATGTATATACATAAGTATCATAGATAACAGCCAGATCAGAAGGGGAGAAAAACTTCTTGCATTGTAACAGGAAACCCAAACACCAAGCGACATTTTTGGCGACATCGCGTATGTGACCACAAGAGGTGGTTGGGGATACGCATACTGAGAATTTCGAGATTTTCAGTTTTTTTAATGCAAGTGCCACTCATGGATAGTGGCAAAGGTGGTAAATTATGCTTTAACGACAGTAGGCAGCATTGAGTTTGAGACAGTGTGAGCATTAGGAAAGGGAGAGTGGGTTGGAAAGGAGGTGTCGTTACACATTGGTTTTGAATTCCTGAACATTGCAATGACCGGAAAAGACAGAGTGTGGTAAAGCATTCCACATTCGAATAGAACTGCTAATGAACGAATCTCTAAACTTGACAGTACCACCGAAGAGGCGCGAGCATTATGGTTAATTTTTTTGATTGGAGGAATGCAACTGGCTATTTCGCTAGAGTATACTCCGTTAAAATAACGGGAATAAAGGTTGAGACAAGAAAATTCACGCCGGTGTTTAAGTGACGTAAATGATTCAACGATCTGATCTATCATTTTAAATGCTCTGCGTTCAATACTGTCCAAAAAGCTTCATTAAGTTACAGAAGCACCAGCCCAGAGGTAGGAATTATTATCTAGCTTTAGATGTATATACATAAGTATCATAGATAACAGCCAGATCAGAAGGGGAGAAAAACTTCTTGCATTGTAACAGGAAACCCAAACACCAAGCGACATTTTTGGCGACATCGCGTATGTGATCCTTCCACAAGAGGTGGTTGGGGATACGCATACTGAGAATTTCGAGATTTTCAGTTTTCTTAATGCAAGTGCCACTCATGGATAGTGGTAAAGGTGGTAAATTATGCTTTAACGACAGTAGGCAGCATTGAGTTTTCGACGCATCAAATTTACTCGATTTTTGATTCCCTATTTAAAAATGATATATAAGTCAGAATTTAATGAGCTTATCATACGTTGCAGTTGAAGATCCACATCCGAAGAGCAGGGAGGTGAATCTTAAAACGAATATGAAAAGCTGAGCTATCGTCAGCGAAGCAGGTAGTAAGTGGATTAGACGTTGCAGATATGAGATCATTAGTAAAAATGAGAAAGAGTGTCGGAGACAGAACAGAGCCCTGGGTCACACCAGCATTTGGTTTGTGGTTTTCAGACTGGATCTCATCAAATACTACTTGTATTGAACGGTCGGTAAGGTAATTTCTAATCCAACGAAAGAGGGATTCGTCAAAACCGAAGGCCTGCATTTTCGATAAGAGAGTTTGATGCCAAACTCTATCAAATGCTTTTGAAATAACATGCGCAATAATCTTACTATCTCCAAAACAATGTACAGCCCTATTCTGCTATTCACGTGAATCGTATATTCGATCTACCTATTCGATTCCCTTTCACACTGCCTGTGTATTCTACTGTCCATCGGGTGAACTGCACTATCCCAAGTTCATATTACCATTTAAAACAGATGCTCATGCGAAAATCGCCTGAAGTTTGAATAAAAATGTGTATGTATACATGTATCGGACTTTTTTCCCTTTCACAAACAAAAATAAGGAAATTCCCAAATTGATGACTACGGAGGAACGACATAAAAAAAATAATGAAACGTTGTATGATGTTTTTTTTTAATGCTTAAATAGAAAATTTGTTATTTAAAGCTTAAAATGTATTTATAAACAACTCCATCAGAGTTTTCTAGCAAATTTATTACATTTCAAAACCCGCTTACCTTTTAACACTCAACCAGGCATAACCATATACTAAATCCGCAACAATTGATATGCGGGTTTGAATTGTATGGGTTCACGTGAATAGCAGGACACCGCACAATATTATCGACTTTACCAATGTATACAAGATTCAATTGGATAGAATAGCAGAATAGCGATGAGTGAAAATTCAAGAAAAATTCCCCCCGATGAATAGCAGAATAGGACTGGTTGAGATTTGTGCCACTGTTCGGTTAGATGTACCATGAGATCACCAGTGGACCTATTGCTGCGAAAGTTGTACTGCCGGTCATTAAGGAGCTTTCGATCTTCTGGATATTTCTTGTGTTGATAATTGATCAGCGTCTCATGACCTTGGAAAGAAGGGACGTAAGTGCTATCGCTAATCAGAGGGGGAGGAGGATTCCCCATTTTTTGGGTATGTGACTTTTTGGATACTGGAAAAATGCAGTTTTCCAACTCGCTTACGCAGTGGTTTTGCCAGCGTTGAAGAACACCTTTTCATAACAATAGCGGGGATACAATCCGGACCAGCGGATTTGTGCGTGTCGAGCGAAAGAAAATTGGGCCCATAAAATCGTTTACGCTCTCAAGTACAGGCGGATTTATAACGCTCTCCGGCAGCCCTGAATTGGCGGTGAACTGCCTGGCAAATAGATTAGCTTTCTGTAAAGAGCTTACAAATGGAGTGTCATTGACAATTAGCGTAGGAACCGAGGTAGAGGAAGTATTCCTCATGTTTTTTTACGAATGACCAAACTGTTTTAATGCCATTGGGACATTGCAGTATTTTTTGCCGTAATTTTTGGTCAAGCACAAATTTGATTCGTCGAATATGGGCGTTGCAGGCCTTCCTGGCTTGCTTGAACTTTTCCGGTTTTCCTCAGTTGGGTTGGCTTTATAACAACCGAAACTTACCTCCTTGACGCTATTAACCTCTTTCCAGCTCGAATCAAGCCATGCGTTTTCTCTGGGGCTGATGCTTTTATCCCTGTTCGGGATGAAAATTCTCATTCCCAAAAGAATCAAACTTGTGATCATATCGGCACTGAACTCAACGTCACTATATCGAGGAAGCATAGTGACCAGTTAAAGATCCTGAAATAATTTGCATATCTTCTAACTTCAAGCGTTTTTACATTAATTATTGCACATTTTAAAGTATAATTTCGAAATGCAAATCTTGTGAATCTTTTCTGAATTCGTTAAATTCTTTGTATTTTTATATTAGCATAAAATTGAGTTTTGTGTAGTTTAACATTTGAGTATGAATGTGTTAGTGCTTCTTGAGTGAATTCTGATTTCAAATCCAGAATTGAATTTCTCTTCTCAGAATCGTCAGAAGATGATTTTTTTTGCCAATGGAATGGTTTTAGCAGACTTCTGGAAGTCCAATGGAAAACCATATAAGATGTAACAATATGACTTACTGTACAAGCATGTGTCAGCCTTGCTTTGTATGAAATCCGCCGTCCGCTATAACTTTATGGAGTGTTTTATTCTAAACAAGGGCTGCCTGTTTAAGTCCATATATGTTTTTTCGAAGCTTGCGACTGTTATATACAACACGTACAACTACAGGTGCTACATGATCAGATATGGCTTTCAAAAGGTCACTGGCTTTTAACTACGATTAGATTTGTATAGATGATTTGAGATTGCTTTGAATATTATCTGATTGCTTATGTGACAACGGATTTTCGGTTCTGTTTAGATATAGTTGACCCTTTATAATTAACTGATTGAGTTACTTAGAAACTACTTATGTTTGTGTACAATTATTCCATTAGATCCTGTAATTTTCTGTACGATTATTGGGTGTTAGGAACTTCGAATTTAGAACATGCGCTAAAGGGAAAAGGTTATTAATAGAGCCCTGTTCAAATGGGCGGAGGACAAAAATATCATCCCGGATAATCAGTTCGGTTTTAAGGCGGGACATGACACAATTCATGCCGCGTCTAAACTAGTTTCTGATATCCAATGGAACAAAACTAAAAAGCAGTGTACGGGTGCCTGTCTGGTTGATTTGGAGAAGGCCTTCGACACCGTATGGTTAGAAGGTCTCTATCTAAAGCTAACCAGACTAGGTATAAGTAAACCTCTATTGTATATGCTTTATGATATGCTAAATGGTAGAAAGTTTGTTGTCAAAAGTGGCAATGTAACTTCTACCGCAATTTTTAATATTAATAATGGTCCTCAGCAGGGAGCGGTTAACTCGCCGATTCTATTCAGCATTCACACCAGCGATCTGATAGGTAGTCTAACTCAGGCAATTGCGTACGCCGACGATCTAATTGCGTACAGAACAGCTCATACAGTTGAGGTCATCAAAAGTCTCTTGCAGAGTGACTTCGACAAGATTCAGCGATATTGTGATGACTGGAAGTTGAAAATCAACTTCCAGAAATCAGAAACTATTTTGTTTAGGACTCCGTTGTCTAGCGCCTCAAGGGATACGAGAAAGAACTGTTGCAAGCTGGTGATCGTAGGGCCATATGGACATCCACTGGCGAGTAAAAGTGTAGTAAAGTACCTTGGCATCTGGTTGGATCAGTACCTGTATTTCGACAGACATATACATAGGTGCTGCCTTGGCCAGGGCTAAGGGAGCCTTTGCCTTGACAAAACGACTGTTTTATAGCAGCCGTCTTGACAGCAGGGTGAAGGTGATTTGTTACATGGCCCTCATCAGGTCGATGATTGCCTACGGATGCCCGGTGTGGTTCAACGTTGCCCCATCTCAAATGGAAAAGATTCGGGTGTTTGAGAGGCAATGTCTTAGACGTTGCCTTGGATTACACAGAACACCAGAGTCGGAGTACACAAGATATTATTCCAACCAGGTTCTATACAACGGAGCCAACCAGAATAGATAATTTTTTGTTTAAGCTGATTCGGGGTCACACTGCAAGAGCGATGTCCTCAACCAACAGCTTAATTTTTGGGGCTTACTACCCCAATAATGAATATTTTGAGAGTGCGCGGTTAAGTGACTACATGCCTCCGGAAGCATTCCTCTATTTAGACAGTCGATGGCTGATACAGGATGGAGGGGCGGTTCCGCTCATCTACCACGTCAGCCGGAAAACTGTGGATAGGCGACTCCTGTAATAGAACCAGTTCTGGTGGCTCTCTGAACAGCATCATAATATTTAAAGTCGATGAAGATGGTATGTCTTGGCCGACTTACATAGATTTAGGGCGATTAGGTATAGGGAACAGTCGGGGTGGCACCAAAAAAAAAAACTTAAAAATATGTATGTATGCGGGGGCATATGTTCATGTAACTGCGTGTCCGTGCATGTATGTGCGTACGTATGTATGTGCGTATGTACATGTCTGGGTGGGTTGCATGTTGTTGTGTGTCTGCATGCATATACAAAATAAACAACAAAAAAATTAAAAAAAAAAATTAAAAATGCTGCTGTGGCTGTTCTAGTTTTTAAGTAGTTTTAAGTGGTTTTGGGTATTATTAGGTATTTTAAGTAGTTTAAGTTATTTTTAGTTAGTACAAGTTAGTTGTATCTAGTTTTAATTCTTTTTAGTTTTTCTTTAGGTAGTTCTTAAGTAAAAATTTAAAAATGATTTGATACTGAGTTTTTTAAAAAGTTTTCTTGGTTAAATACAAATAAAATAATTAGATTTAATTCAAATAGTTTTTAGGTCGAAAGATATTAGTTCTAAGAGTTATTGTTTAGTTTAGAGCGCCCGTAAAGGGCCAGTAAATTAGTTGTAAGTTATTGATAATTAGGCTAGTTTTAAACATTTTTGTCTACCTTTAAGATAGTTATAAGTTAATATTAAATAAAAATGAATTTACAAAAAAAAAAACATGCGCTAAAGGGAATTGTAAAAATCATCCGTTGCCTCCAAATATTGTTTTTTTTTTTGTATTATTACTATTTCTATGTGCGCTTAATAGCTCAATCGATTCGTTTTTGGGTTTTTAATTACGTTGTAGCTTCGAAACACAAAAATAAGTTCTTGCGATCCGCTCGCGCGGATTTTACTTAAATACTAAAACGTTTTCTTTTTTGTAGAAAAAAGGAAAAAACACATCGAAAGCTCCTCCGACGAAACCGAAAGCGCATCGGATGAAGAAATTGGGGATGGGGAACAAGAAGATGAAGATTTGTTGTCGTCTTACGAAGAGGCCAATAGTATTGATGAAGCAGATGTTGAAGAAGAAGATGAAATTAGTGAGGATTCAGATCAAGAAATTGAAAAAAGTGAATCCGTCAGCGATAATTCCGAAATAGATAAAGAAGAAATTAATGACGAACTTGGTAAAGAAGAAGATGAACTTGAAGGGAGTAAGACAGAGGAAGAAGAAGAAGAAGAATTTGAATTAGACGATACAATTACAAGTTCAAAATTCGATAAAAAAGGTTTCCCCGATCCCTTCTCGCAACATTTTGATAATGAACTATCACCACAACATGTAGAAAATCTTTTAGCAAAGCCAAGTGTTGTTACTAAATCGGAATTAATTTGGCCCAAATTAGGTAGACTACTGGTTGAGATATCACAATCGGGAAGACCAAACATCAATGATTGCCACCCAAAGAAGAAAAAACTTCTTCTAGACGAAGAACATTATGCCAGCGAAGGTAATGAACCTCAAATACTCTCTCTTATTGAATCCGAACTAGAAAAATGTGAATCCGAACTAGAAAAATGTGGAATAAAACCGCAACTATATAAAAATATAGCCAAAGCCAACAAAATGAACATTGAACAAGATTCCGATAGCAGGCTAACAAAACTTCAATTGGAAATACTTTCAGTTATTTCAAAGTATCAAGACTTATCGCTTCCACTAAGGACACTAGAAAATGCGGAAGAAATTCGTTTCTTATACTCGCTCCACTGTTTGAATCATATGATTAAAACTCGTGCAAAAATTTTACATCACAATGCTAAGTTAAAAATTGCAGCGGAAAATAAAAAATCAACAACGATTATACCCGACGCATATCAAGATCAAGGCCTAGTCCGACCAAAGGTCTTAATCCTTGTTCCATTTCGTGATGCAGCTTTTAAGGTGGTGAATTATTTTATAGACCTATTGTATGGCGAGAAATCAGGTAAGAAAATTGGAATTTTTAAACTAGTAGATTTTGTATCTTTTTTTTTCTTCTTTTTCTTTATATGAATTTATCAAAAGAGAAAGCAAAAACCGATGGAACAGTTATAAATTATAAGCGCTTCATGGATGAGTATACAGGGGTTACGCTATATTTTCCAAAAACAAACCCCAAGCCAGAAGATTACGAAAAGACCTTTGCCGGCAACACAGACGACAATTTCAAAATTGGAATTTCTTTAACAAAAAAATGTATCAAACTCTACACTGAATTCTATTCATCAGATATACTGATTGCTTCACCTTTGGGATTAAGGATGGTTGTTGGAGCAGCTGGCGATGCCGAAAGAGACTATGATTTTCTAACGTCTATCGAAGTACTTGTCCTTGATCAATCCGAATTATTTTTAGCGCAAAATTGGGAGCATTTATTGCACGTTCTGGATCATATGCATTTGCAACCAAAATCCACGCAAAACACTGATTTTTCTCGTGTCCGCCCTTGGTGCTTAAATGGTCTGAGTCGCTTTTACAGGCAAACACTGCTATTTACCTCGCACGAATTGCCCGAATTTCGTTCGTTATTTAACACCAAATGCAACAACTATCGAGGGAAAATCCGAGTTGTTAATCCCATAGTTAATGGTTCGATTCGAAACGTATTTGTTCAGATACCGCAGGTGTTTCACAAAATAGATGTTCCTTCAATTGAAGGTTCATTTGATAAACGCTTTGAGTATTTTGTTAATAAAATCCTACCGCAATTCAAAAGCCCCTCAATGGCCCATTGCATGATATATGTGCCGAGTTACTTTGATTATGTTCGATTGCGGAACTACTTTAAAACAGAAACAATAAATTTTGTACAGATTTGTGAGTACACCAAAGATGGGAAAATCGCTCGTGCACGCGACAAGTTCTATCACAGTGCTGCCCATTTCCTTCTTTATTCAGAACGTGCTCATTTTTTTAGACGAACTCGAATTAAGGGCATTCGCCATTTAATCTTCTATCAACCTCCGTGCTGGCCACATTTGTATCCGGAGCTAATTAATCTTATGCAAGAAGGCTACCAAAACCCTCGTGATGGACTTGAAAATTCAATGAGTGTTACGGTTTTGTATTCAAAATACGATATGTTACAAGTTTCTGCGCTAATTGATACCAAAAGGGCTGGAAAATTACTGAAGTCCAACAAACCAACCCACGTTTTTACGGCTGGCGAATAGATACAAAATTAAAAATTTAATAATTAATATTATATAATTAATAATAATAAATAAATAATTTTGTAATAAATGTATGTGTAATGTATTATATATTATGTTGTACTATAGTGTAAAATATTTTTTAAAAAATTTTAATTATATTACAAAACCTATATAAAATGTAAAAAGATTTAAATTTTTAAAGTTGTCTTTTTTATTTTCTCTAACAGTTGCCGGCCAGTTTGACATATGATAATAATTTATAACCTTTTCTTGTGTTCAAATAAAAGAAATACAGTGGACTCTCCCTAAGTCGAATTTTCACAGGATACCAATATATGTTCGAGTTAGGGAGAGTTTGGGATAAATTCGAGTTACAGAGAGAAGCATTTTTTTCTTTAAAGTGGTTATTTAATGGAAAACGGTTTAAAAAAAAAAAAAGTTCAAAATAACAAAAAACCTCTTATTAACGTTACCTACTTAACAAAAATTTAATTTTTGATTGAGTCATCACAGCTGGAGTGTTGGTTTTTATAAAAAATAACTCTAAAATAAAAAGACAGTTTTGAACTTCATCCGGCACTAGATAAGTCAATTCTATTGCAGGATTCGACTCGCGTTCTCAATTTCAGCTTTTCTGTATTTCTAGGTTAATCATCTCGGGTACTTCTTCTTCATCTTTACTTTCGTTAGCGTAATTTGCAGCACGTATTATTTCCTCCAAAACAGACTCATTATCAGGTACTTTCCAAATAACATCTGCAACATTATAATTCGATCTTGTTAACCTGTTCCAAATTTGGTCAATTTCATCGTTAACTAAGTAACATCTTCTATACCCATGCTCTTGAACTTTCCCGCACACAGTCTAGAAGCGATATTTTGTAATCTTTTTTAGTTTCCCAAATCTTTAAGGGTTTCGTAAGTATATCGCGCTTATAGTGTACCTTCAAATTGTATTATTCCCATGTGTCTATCGGCTGAACTATTTAATTTATCCTTACATTAATTAGGGTGAGTTGGAGTCGATAATAAACAATACCTTTCGCTTTGATCTTGCAAATTTTTCAAAAAAAATTTGAAAAAAAAATCGACTTATGGAATGAAAAAAAGGCCAAGAATCGAGAAAATGTATTCGTATTCGAGTTAAAGCGAGTTTCGACTTATAGGGAGTTCGACTTAGAGAATGAGTTTTGTATGAAAAACTGAGGGGAGTGCAAAAATATGGTGAAAAGATTCGAGTTAGAGAAAATTTCATCTTAGAGAGAGTTCGACTTATGGAGACTCCACTGTATTATTATTCTCAGTCTTGTTTTAAGTTTTAAGGTCAAAATTTGATGAATCTATTCTTCACAGAATATGTGAGACAAAATGTTTAATTGAATATTTTTAATCTAGCAAGATATGACGAGGAAACAAAGGCATATGTGATGTTTTAAGCTTCCAAAATGAAGTGAAGTTTTTATTTTCAATAAATAATAACGTTTTTAGAACTTACAATTTGACTAAAAAACAGAACAAAACAAAAGCAAAGTATATAATTATAAAGTACTCAATCTTCATTTCCAACACCACAGCAAAATAGTTTGGCAGAACGAATGAACAGGACTGTTATCGAAAAGACACGCTGCCTTCTCATCGGTGCTGAAATGGAAAAAAGATTTTGGGCTGAAGCAGCAAATACAGCAGTTTATCTAATAAATCGAACACCATGTAAAAGTTTACAAAACAAATCACCCGAAGAAGTTTGGTCTGGAAAAAAGATAAGCCTAGGGTATCTAAGGATCTTTGGATGTCAAGCTGTTAAAATTTGATGTTAAAGGGAAAGAAGTAATTTTCATTGGATACTGTACAAACTCCTTAACGGAAAAAGAACTAAACATATCACCCTTTTTCTTTTCTTGACAAATCTCTTTTTTCTTTGGACATTTTGCAGAAATGTGGCCAAATTCATTACAGTTGTAACATTTAGGACCCTTGAATTGTTTCTTACCGGAATGTTTCCAATTCTTACCAACAAATGCAGTATCCTTGCTAGTTTCCGTTTTAACGTCTTGGAGTAACTTCATTTTAATGGTATCTCCAGTTATTTTAATTCCAGATCTTTGAATTCCCATTATCATTGGCTTGTATTCATCTGGAAGTCCAGCTAAAAGCATATACCTGTCAACTCTTCATCTACATTAAGACCTACAGATCTAAGCTTGTAAGATGTATTTAGAACATCGTTCACATAATCATCTACGGTGGAGAATTCGTTAAGTTTTGTAGAACAAAATTTCTGAATGAGTCCCACTCTCCTGACCAGTCCAGAATCTTGAAAAATATTTTGAAGGGTATCCCAAATTTGCTTCGCACTACCGCATTGTCTTATGTGAGGATATATAGACCGTTCCATGAGCAATATTAGTTCGGATTTTGCATTTAAGAGCTTCGTTGTATCGGTTTCAATATCAGAAACAGCCTTCCATAGTCCATTCATTTGGAAATAAGCTTCGACTGAAAATTTCCAATCCTCGAAGTTTTTCAAAGCTGTACTTCGTTTCAGACATCTTTCTAGAATAAATTTTCTTAAAATTTTATTTATTACGTGATAAGGCCCATAACCTGATGTTTTAAGATTCCAAAATGAAGTGAAGTTTTTATTTTCAATAAATAATAACGTTTTTAGAACTTACAGTTTAATTAAAAAACAGAACAAAACAAAAGCAAAGTATATAATTATAAAGTACTCAATCTTCATTTCCAACAATATGGCTTCAAGTTGGTGTGTGCGTTTTTTTGTAATTATCAAAGATTGCTGCTAATTATGGGTAATAAGACAAAGGATATATTTTCTATTATTTATGATTTAAAATTTAGCTCGATATTGAAACAAAGTGGTCGCATAATGGATTTCAGGGACCGGGTACTGCGGACAAAAATTCTAGTTCCGTTATATGTATTTGGGTGGCAAAAATCTGGATATGTAATAAATATCATAACAATAAATAAATAAATTCAATTTGAAAAAAAACATGGTGAAAAATGTTCTATGAATGATTGATTAGTTTTGTATGTACATATGTACCTAGGTCAATCTGGAGTTCTTGTTGTTCAGGAATGATTGCTTGGATTGATAAAAACCTCCAATTCATTTTACATAGACATCGACCACGAACAAAATTCGTTTGGCGTTTCTGCTCTATACAGTGCAAATAACTAAACTGGTAGTTGTATTATGGTAAAATATAATATAAAATATGAAAAAATATGTTCTACATTCATTGCATAAGTATATTAATAAGATAATACTTTATAATTTCAATTCTTAACCGCATTAGATCACCTGGTGAATTTTGAAACAAATAAAAACGCTGGTTATCTTCAAGGTTTCCACGAGTAAAATTTTACATATTATTTAATTTGTAGGGGCTCTCAAAATTAAAACAAAAAATTTATTTTTGCTCCGAATAATTAAAATAATTAGTTTTTTTTAAATTGTTTTATATAATTTCTATTTTTTTTTTCTTAAGGTCACCCCATTAATTATTTTTTTCGAAATGAGCTGGCGTTACGGTGAATGGCGAGCGCTATCGAGCCATGCTGACAATACAGTTTTTTGTTTCCAAAAATTAATCAGCTAAACATCCACGAAATTTGGTTCCAACAATTCGGCAAATTGCCATACAGTTCGCTTAAGCATAAATTAATTGTAAAATCAATTTGGTGACAGCTTTATTTCCAAAAGTGGTCCTGTGAACTGGTCCCCTCGTTCGTGTCGTGCGACTTAACCACTAACTACTTTTTATGCTATGTTGATAGGCTATGTCAAGTGATTACCTTATGTCGACCAACCATCAACTCTAAGCATTGAAAGTCAATATTCAAGCCATTATTGACGACATATGCCCGTTATGTGTCAAACTAATAAATTGTGTTCGTGGAGATAATCAAAATCAAAAATAATCAGTCCTACCACGAATTCCATCGTAATTGGAAACTTGTTACGAATACCGAAAAATCTATCACAAAATCCATCGTAGTGTAAAGGCTCATACAAATTGCCATTACGAATGGATTCGTAAAACTTTCTGATTACGATGGAACTCGTGATAGAGCTGAATGTGTGTTGCACAATTATGATAAAAATAAATGACAACAATCGAGTTTGACGATCAAGTATTTAAATGTCTGAGTGCTTCTGATTTCCATTCTGTTTTGAAATCCAGAAAAAAATTGTTCTTTTCAGAATCAGAATTGTTTTTTTATCCCAAGTGAACACTTTCAGAAGAGTCCAGAATGCTTCCGGATTGCCAAATAAAAACAACATTAGATTCTGTGATAGATGGTTATTACCTTATTTCGGCTTACGGCCTTTCCCCATGTTTTAATTGTGAACTATGTACATATGTATGAAAATTAAATGAATCTATATATATAAAAGAAAGTTGTGTTAGTTACACTTTTAATAACTCAAGAACGACTGAACCGATTTGAAAATTGGTGAGGAGGTAGCTTAGAACCAGGATAGGATATTTTTTATCCCGTTCCCGTGTGAGGTGACATAAAACTTCAAAGAGAATGCAAGTCTGGCATGAATAAATTAATTTGAATTTGATATTTAGTGGGTGTGAGTGTGTGCGTGTTTCTGGTTTGGATTCTGACTACAAATCCAGAAGGAAATATCGTTTCTATTCACGAGAAGAACTGTCATTTGACATCAATCAAACAGTTTCAGAAGCATTCGGAAGTCTTCCGGACGACCAACCGAAAAGACCATTAGTCAGGTTGTAAATGCCAGCGCCAAATCATGATATGAATGACACATTTAATCGAGAACGGGAACGTGAATATGATCACACAAAAAAGGAAATTCGTGTTACATTAATGAAGGCTATTGATGATGGAAATGGTGGTTTATATTTCCTGGATGCCCATATAGTGGAACTGTAATGCCAGATTTATACGAGTGACAAATTGCCATTAATTCATGCCATTAAACTGGCAAAATAATGGTAAGTCCCCTTTCACACAAGGAAACTGGGTTGCCGGCAACTGGGAGTGTGTTGGCGAGAAGGGCAAGAAGTAAGGGGAATGAAAAAAATCTCCCCGGTCAACGATTTGAAGAGATTTTTTTGACGTTTTGCTTTGCATTCCAATAAGCCCAACAAAATTTTCCCAGTTTCCTCCTCAGTTTCTCGGTGCCAGTTTCTTCATGTGAAAGCTACAAGGCAATCAAAGGAAAACGTCAAAAAAAATCTTCAGCAACTGGTTTCCCTGTGTGAAAGGGGACTAAGATCAAATCAATAATGATAAGCATTTACACAGGGAAACATTTTCAAACCATTTACACGATTTTGTCAGTAATGTCAATAAAATGGAGGAAATAATGGCCTCGTGTAAATCCGGCATAAGACATTTCTCATGTCAGTGGTTTTAGCCACTGTGCGATATCCAACATTTCGGTTGCAGTTACTTCTTCTGGAATAGCAGCCACATTGTTAGAAAGATCCCGTACTGCTCAATTAGTATTAAAATTGCCGTTAAATCTTCAAACTATTGAAGAACCAACATGTACTATTGGAAACAACTCAGCAATGGCCAAAGTTTTATCAGCATAAAAAATCATCATCTGGGACGAATGCACAATGGCACAAAAACGTGCATTAGAAGCATTTAACCGAAAATGAAAAGATCTACGCAATGACTCGATATGTTTTGGAAGAGCAATCATTTTACTGTCTGGCGAATTCCGCCAAACACAGTCAGTTATTCCAAGACCAACGACTGCCGGCGAAATAGCCTGAAATCATCGAATCTATGGCGCTATCTGAAGAAACTTCAGCTGACAACAAACATGATAGTTGCATTTCTTAGGCCCGTTTGCTGATACGAATCATAAATATTTATATTCAACTTAAAACGCTTAGGGGATACTTTTTCCTCTGCGTAAACTGTCACATAAGTGCTTAAGTATAACTTAAATGCTTAAGTTGTGTATCAGCACACGGCCTTTAATGGTACATCTTCTGAAGATTTCTCTGAGCAATTGCTGACTATCGGTAGTGGTCGAATTCCTGTCGTCGAATCGAAGGATTGATTTCATTTCCTCATAATTTCTGTAACTTTCTCTCATTGAAAGACGAACTTATCAACAAAGTATTCCCAAACATCATTTCTAACTATAAAAATAAAAAATGGTTGAGTGGGCGAGCAATCTTAGCGGCTAAGAATAAAGATGTGAATGACCTAAAGTACATCATTCAGATTTAGATCATTGGAATAATGCATTCATTCAAATATATTGACTGTGTAAGAAATGAAGATGAAGCCACCAACTGAATTGAATTTTTAAACTCCTTGGTGTGCCTGGCTTACAACCGCACAAGTTAAGCATAAAGGTTGTCAACATAGTAATCATGCTTCGAAACAAAAAACAGCCAAAAATGTGTAACGGTACGCGTTTGGTGGTAAGTAAACTGATGAACAATATGATTTACGCGACGATACTCAAAGGAAAATTCGAAGGTGATGAAGTTCTCAATTATATGTATAATGGGTCGGAAGATCATCTGAGTTTTTTGTTCGAGCGCCTGATAATAAAACCAAAAATGTTGTGTATTGCAAGGTACTTAACTGAAGAGGGCAACCTATGCAAACAAAATACATAAGCAATAAGGAATCATCATAATACTTAATTTTGTTTTTTGGATTTCCTAATAAAAAATTGAAATTACTTAAATCCAAAATCTGCTTATTTATTGAATCTAAGGCGGAACAGAGTTCGCTGGGTCAGCTAGTATTAAATAAAGATCACATCTAAATTGAGCTAAAAAATATTGCTGAATACGAAGGTCACTAAAATAATCATTTACTTACCAATTTAGTCCTTAATTAAACTTAGATACCCAATTTTATAACTTTTGAGTACAGTATATCGCTCCCAGACAAAAAAAAAATCAATAAAAAAGTATTTATGTATATTTGAATTATATGTATAAGTATGTTATTTTTAATTTATTATTTTAATTATTGCAACGTATTTTTGTTTCCTACATTATTAAGTTACGTATAACTGACATTTATCGTTTTATTTAGGTTTATCTCTATTACAATTTTTTACACTTAACTACACATCGTTTTATTACTTTCTACGCATTTCTAATTTTTACTCATGTGTTCTACTTATTTGGTTAATAATTGTTCACATCCAATATTATTTAAACAATCATGATCGAACGGCCGATCAACTTTGTCTTAAGACTTATGTGCAATAATTTTTCTAAGTTTTTATCGTATATCGTATCAAATTTAATATTTAATCATTTTTTTTTTTATTATTTTGTATTATTTAGTTTTAGTGAATTCGAATGGTATGTAACTAACAAGTGACGGCGTACAATACCCGATGCTATAAAGAAAAGACATTGCTTTACATGAAGTTCGAACCTATACGTCATGAATATATATATCTTTTTGTTTATGTTTTTTTATGTCATTGGCCATTTTATTTAAATGTATTATATATTGTATATATATAATATTTCTATTCGAATGAAATGTAGACTTATTGTATACTCGTATATACAGATCAATAATGTTTTATATCGCTAACGATGTGTATGAACGAATGTGTGAATAATTGTATTTATGTTTTTTTTTTGTTTGTTATAGAATGATTTAAGTCCATATAGCATAAGGACAAACAGCCCTGCGATTTCCAAAATAAAAATTTAAACTTAAAAAATAACATAATAAGGCCCGTACTAATCTGCATCAAATTTTCTCCGATTAGTATATTCGAAATTGAAGGGGAAGAATCCGCTTGATTCGACACCAAGGTTTGAATCGTCTTCAGAATAATCTTCGTCGTCATAATTGCTGGGCTTCTCATTAATTGGAGGTGCTGTAGCACTATGAATTTCTTGAGATGCAATCGACAATGATTCCAGAAGAGCGACTTCGTTTGCTTCTTTTTGTTGAGGGAATTGATAATTATTATTATCATTTTTTATAGCATGGTGACTGCTTAAACTTGTAGGACTGGGGCCTTCGGTTTGCTGCTGTACGAAATCGGTTTGTTTGGGTGTCTTGTTTATATGTGAATTTTGTAAACTTGGATGTGCTGCATCTTTGTTCCACAGGTACTGAATGTGATGTCGCTGATAATATTCATGTAAATTTTTATAAAACTGTTCTGCCGATATTTCCGAGGAGTTCATAAGTTGTATAGCAATTTGTTCAGGTATAACTATTTTGTCTGAAAGAAAAACGAAAAAAATAATATATTAATTTATATTTGGGTCAACTTATGCACTAATCTTATGTCCAGTTTTCTAAATATACAACGAATAGCTCAGGGGCGGATCCAGGATTTCAGTTTGTGGCGGGGATTAAGTTGATCGAAGACAGAATACCGAAAAAGATTATTTTATTAGATACAGGTACCTATATTTAATATAACTAGCCGACCCAGCTCTCGAAATTCGAGTGCCTATTTATTTATTTAGTTCATTATCATTCAATAAAAGACAGAGAATTCATGATTTTTTTAAATTGTTGAATGCAATGAGAAGTACCTAAGCACTAAATCGTGGAGTCCAAAGGAAAACAGTTAATCGTAAACAAACTTTCAAACCTATACAAATTCTTTCACCTTTCATTAGGTGCGTTCCCGTACTCCTTAAAACTACGAAAATCTACGAATTTCTACGAAAATCAGGCAAATCCTGTTCCCCTACTCCAAATTTTCGTAGTTTTTCACAGAAGAGAGTGCTCATAAGAGAGTAAAATATTTCCCCATGTTGCGAATTTTAGTCCAAGAAATTTCTTTGGACAAAATTATGAAGACCGTCAGTTGGCATATGTGTATAGTTACAAAAGTTAAAAATAATGGAATTTATGGATTGGTCCGGCTTATTCGTGCAATAAATTAAAATTGTGATATCAAATTGCTTATTTTAAGAAATAATTTCATGTAAATCCTTTAGAAAATATTTTCAAAAATACACTTTTATTTTGACGTTTAAAAGATGGATAACATGGGTGTTCAAAGCGTTTCGTACTTTTGTTAAATTTTGTTGCTCTTCGAAAGATTTTTAACCCCACTCTTGGCAAAATGACAGTCTTCACATTTTTGTGCACAAAGTACGGGAACACGCTTATTATTTCCATGCTAAACCAAAATACGTACATACAACAATCCTGACGTCTTAAAAAAAATTAAGAAATATCAAAATAACCCAAAACAATAGATTTAGATATGGGCACGCTTCACACACCTCGTATTTTCACCACACTTTACCTCTTATGAAATGCCACCACATATGAAATAAATAATGATTGTTTTAATTTGTATAAATTCAATTTTATTAACTTCGAAAATGAAATTTAATTATTTTCTAAATTTATTGTGACGGTCTTTGTTCAAGTTGTACATAAGTTTTTATTACAAATTAAATATTTATTTACACTTTTCCACCACTTTCCTGTACTCAGCTATTCACCATCCTAGTATTGCCCAGCACTAACACAATTCAATAAGTAAGTATGCAGCAGCGAACACTCAAGAGTAAGTAATTTCTAATTCCTTTTATATATTTCATGAATTATCCAATGCACAAACCATTTTCTTTTTTTAGCAATAGATACTAGCTGGTATATGTGTGTAAATTTTTGCATTTTTATTTATTGTTTTAAACAATTTCTGTGTAGTATATTTAAATAATTTTGGCATTCTGCACATCTATGCCAAAAATGCCTTCGTTTGATATGTAATTTATGCCCCTTCCGTTTTTGTGGGCCGCGTAAAGTGTACCACAAAAAATATTTTCGCCGTTAAATTATATGATATATAAAAGTAGCTTGAAAAAAAAAACAACAACCAAATTTCAACGCGCCTAAGCATGGAGAATTGTTTGGGTATAATTGTCTTTCTTCAATTTTCTTTTTCCATTTTTGTACCCATAGCTCAATTTTGTGTATAACGATAGAAACAGGTTGATAATTTAAAAGTTGGGTGTCAAGTCAGCTTCTGTGCATGTAATTTTTTGGCAAAAATACTCCTAGCTGAAATATTGCCGGTACATCTGAAGAAAGGCGATCTTTCAAGACTGTCACGACAGAATCCAGTTGGGGAATATAAACGGTCCTTCGGAAATACTTCTCGACAGGTAGACTGTCAAGGTCAGCGCTTCATAGGAAAACAACAAGTTATTTTAAGGATCCAAAATTTATTTTTTTCAGTCAGTATATAATTTCCGTTTCAGGTTATTTGTATGTTTATGATCAGGAAGTTATCGTGAACAAAAATTTCCCTGGAAATTTTGTTCCAATTCGAATCTTGGGGACGTGAATTATAGGCTGGTAGCTGGTAGCTCTACGGTAACGTTACTTTAAAACTTTTATGAACCCAAAATATACAATATCATTGCAGTATACAAACCTGGTAGAAGCTCCGTTCATCAAAGTATACAGTAATTATTCCCATTTTAATTTATTGAGATTTTTTTTTCGAATAGGTCTAACGTGTCTCGAAATGAGAGGAACAAATATTTTTTATGTTTTTTTTTTTGCTTTAAACGGATCCAATTTATGAAATTTGCATCGTTTTTCAATGATAAAAAGAAAACAAACTATTTATCGCAGAAAAAGAGTGCTATTGATTTCTAAAATATATTGCAAACCAACTTTAACCCTAGAAATCTAACGTTCGTCAAAATGGCAGTCATCGATCAAATATTTCCCACTCTCTTGCTTACTTTTTAACTTCCATAGGGTTAAGCAGATTCCGAAGTATACAGTTTTTCTAAGAACAATACACGAATATCCCGAAGACGTTTTTAGAAGTCATTATCATATGACTTCGTCGAACACTTAAAATTGGTCAAATTTTTTTTGATCAGGGTATGTCCTGAAATATTTTAATTATATTTATTTATCATTATTTAATATAATGTTGTTCTGAACAATAAAATATTGTTTAAAGATGTAAAAAAAAATCAGCATTACTCACATGCTTGCTTTTATACTTTTGTACAACAGAAAATTGAAAGATACGAGTTTGCGATACTTTAACTGTATTATAGCAGTAATGAATACAAGTAGTGATACCAAATTTCTACGGAAATATTACTGGAGTTATACATCAACGAGCGCCATACTGGTAGTGTTGCTGTATCTTTACAATTATGAACTCAGCCATGCTCAAAATTTCCCTCTGAATTTATTGGTATCGGGAATAAACTTTCACAGGGAATTTTGTTGTCATTTTTTTTCGAGGAAAATTTATTCCGTGGGAGATTCACGGTTACAGGAGAAATTTTGAGGCAATAAAATAGACTCAGTCCTACCAAATAAAATCTCAGTGAGCATGCAATGCCAGATTCCCAGCCTGTGGTTCAATTCCGCAAGCGTGAGTTTTATCTGTGTACACAGAACGTCATGTACACATGCATATTTGCGATACCGCAAGGGTGCGATCCATTTTTTTTTTCGACAGATAGGCAAATTTATTCACCCATATTTTGTTCGTGAATATTTTTTTTTTCACAAAAATTCATTCATGCTTTCGGAATTCGGCCCCTGGATCCCTTAATGGGACTAGATTTCTCGCTGAATTGTAATTGAAGCTTGCGAGTTCAAGTAAGTTACTCTTCAATTTTTTTAAATAAGATACATTTATATATTTTCAGAATAAAGAAAAGCTAAAACGACGAAATGCGAACAAATATCCTTCTAAAGTCCTTAAAAATTGCAGTCACTTCGTGTGATATTGCAAAAAAAGTAGCAATTTAGTAAAAAAAAAAAGTCTTAATTTACGACCAAGGAATACCAAATTAATTCCACCACGCATTCAAATTTACAAATCCAATATTATTTATTTAGATTAGGTTTTTATGCAATTTGCAATCGATAATAATATAAAATTAATAAATTTTCGATGAAATTACGATTTGTTGATGGCAATGTTGTTTTATTTCGTTCAAGTTATTGATATTACAAGTGATAATTCAGGACTTTTAGGTGTCATATCATCATTTAAGACAATCTTGAAAATTCCGAACAAAAAGTCATAAAAACTTAACTACAGATTTTGTCGAAGATGCAGAAATTAATCTAAAGGGATTTCAAACAATAAGATGCGATTCTATATCTACACATACGGGTGGTGTTATAATTTATATTAAAGATAGTTGGGAGTGTGAAATATTGAACAATATTGTAATTGAAAAACAGATTTGGTTTCTATTGGTTAAAGTGTCTTGTAACAATCTTGTATATTTACTTGAAGGAATTTACAGATCACCTAGCTATTCTCCGAGGATATTTTTTGATCAATTCACCATTTGGTTAAATACTTTGAACTGTGATTTTAAAACTGTGATATTAATGGGTGATATAAATATAGATCTATTTAAATATAGTTCGTTTAAAAATCAATTAAGTGCAATATTATGTGACAACTCATATAACCAATTAGTAAAAGAGCCGACGAGAATTACCAGGAATTCTCGTAGTTTAATTGACCATGTTATGACAAATAACCCGAAGATAATTGCAGCGAAGACTGATAGTAAATTTAAAATAAGTGACCATGAATCTGTAATAATTAGTATTAATGTATTATTTAATAAAAAGCAAACTCAAAAGTATATTCGAGTATTTAAATATAATTCTGAAAGTTTTGTCAGAAACTACGAAATTGTGCTTTTTTTGTGTCTAATGTAAATTCATCAGTTGACATATTGGCCAACAGATTTTCAGAGAACATTCTTCAGACTGTTGATAGTTTTATAACATGTAAGAGTACAACTTACCAAAGACAAATTCACAATTTTTAACAACATATCACCGCATATTTCAAAGGCATCCAGGTATAATTTTACTTTAACTCCGTTTGTATCTTTTTTATTATTCATTGATTTTAACACATAATATAAATCACTCATAAATATTTCTTTAAATTTAAAATCTAAATAGTAATAATCACGTATTGAATTTGTGTATGTTTCATTTAGAATACTATTTCTGATTTCGTGAATACTATTCACAAAAAATAGTTTAAAACATTTGAAATTTGGGGTTGTATGTATTGTTATTATCAGTGGTTTACATCTTATCTTGAAAATAGAACTCAAAAAACTAAAATAAACGATGATATCTCAAATTATGTTCCTGTGATTCATGGTGTCCCTCAAGGATCCTTACTTGGTGTATTGTTGTTTTTGGTGTATATTAACGATATTTGCTGATGATGCGTTATTATTTATATGTGGTGGTAATGTTGATGATTGTATTGATGAAATTAATTCAGATCTAAATAATTTACAAAAATGGTTTGATAGTAACATGTTAAAATTAAATATTAATAAAACCAAAGCGATGATATTAAACGGTAGTACAAATAGAAAAATTAATGTTTACAATCAGGATACTGAAATAGTAAATGAAATCAAATATTTAGGTGTTATAATTGAAGAACAATTAAATCTTAATGTACATGTGAACTATATTTGTAAAAAGATATCTAAAAAAATTAATTTTTTTATTAGAATAAGGAAGAAAATGTCAACAAAGACATCAATTAATGTATATAATACAATGATTAAGCCTCACTTTGAATATTGTTCAACTATTTTGTTTATGTGAAATAATCAGATGATGAATAGATTACAAAAACTTCAAAATCGAGCCATGAGAATTGTCTTAATGTGTAATGGATTAACTCCAATAAGAGAAATGTTGATTAAGTTATCTTGGATGAGAGTGAACCAAAGAATAATGTTTAATGCCATAATATTTGTGTTTAAAATTAAATTTAATATTTTACCAAATTATTTAAATGAATATATAATGTATGTTAGAGAAATACAATGTTTTTCGTTGCGTAATGCTGGTGACTTTATGTTGCCATTGTATAAAAACTTGAAAACAAAAAATATGGTTCTTCATAGAGGATTAGATATTTATAATAATTTACCAAATGAATTGAAAATGGAAAATAACTAAAATTTAAAAAACTTTTAATTGATTATGTCAAGAATAGATTTATTTAAAATAAGATTGTAATTATTATTGTAATGAAACTTTTAAATGGCAACATTTTTGTCACATAAACCAAATAAGAAAAAATAAAGATACAAATTGGTTTGTGTACTACCTTGGGTATGGTCTTTATTTTGGCCAAAAATTTTTTGATATTAACGGTATCTGCCATACAACCATTTTATTGATTTTCGACTTTCTCATAAACGGTTTAACGGATTTCGATCAAAATTCTTATGCAGGAGCTCCTTAAAATTCTAAATAATACTGCATTTCAAAATTTTCGAAAAATAGTTTTTTGGATTTTTGAAAATTCAATATTTCGAAAACGGGTGGACGATTTTTTCTTAAATTTTGTTTTCGAATTTATATTATTAAATATTTAAAATGTTCATACCAATTTTTTTTTTTAGAAAAAAATTAAGTATTTTTATATATAAAAAATTAAGTTAAAAACGACTTTAAAAATAGATTTAGCTGTTTCTATTAAGAATATTTAGCATATAATGTAAACGAACATAGGAGCAAGTACGTGCGATCCAGTCGTGCATTTTATTTACTTTTTTCCAAAGGAAAACATTTTTCCACAAAAATGAGAGTTTAAGGGGCAAAATATACCAATTTTTAAAATTTACTTTTCGTATCATACGAATATGCCATTTTTAACTATCTAGATGAGCATTCAATCATGCTGTTCGGAATAGATTAAAACACTTTAGAACAGAAAATTGCAGGATTTTGCTGTTCAATGAGAAATTTTCTGTTCTAAACTGTTCTGGATTGGCGTTCAATGAGCCAGTTTGGACCACTTTAGAACAGGATTTTCTGCACTTTTTAGATGGAACAGGGTAGAACAGATGTCCCAAAAAATTTTTGTTGTTAAAAGAAAAACATTTGGTGTAAGATTAAGATTTAGTTGATAAATCACTTTCCGTGTCGGAATCATATCAATTTCATGAAAAATATTTTTTTAAATTATATTCAACTCCATTTCAGATTATTTTAAACAATTTTTCTACTCGTATAAGAACAAACGAACTCTAATTGTAATATTTTTGATTCAAAATAGATTTTAACGGCCTTTAGTCCAAAAAATTTGCGTTTCGTCCTGGCGATCTCGCTTGGAATTATAATTTGGCTAGTGAGCGGCTTACCAATACGCTCTTTTTGTTAAGTTGAGTTCAACTAACATTGATTTTTTGATAAAAAAACAATGTGAACTATATCCAATAAGATTAAAATTTTAATTATTAAAATTGGAAGATTTTGTCCTGGACCTGACAAGTCCAATTAAATATAATGCCAAGTCTTCTACTTGGCTGAATAATTTCAGTAGTATATAGAATTCTTATTATTTTATTTCTTTGATTAATATGTATTGAAGATTTTCCAGTTTTTACCAATGTTATTGTGTTTAAAAAATCCAAGAAAATAAGAACTTATTTACTGATTTGACTTTATCTTCTTCACTATCGCCGCCAAATTTTAATTGCAAGTCACCTCATGCTACAAAACGTCAAAAGGGCTGTCAAATCATTGGGGCGCGGAATTAAGAATTTTCCAGATCGGTCGCAACCACGATAAACAGATAATAAAGTATGCTCATTAGATACACCCATTTCGCCATCTTGCTTATGATGTGACGTCATCGTGTTCTGCTAGCTTGGCAAGCGAGTTCATTAATTGTAATTTATCAATTGGTTTATTTATATTTTATTTGTTTTCACGTTAAAAAGTGAATTTTAAAATTTGAAAATGGTTGTGTGTGCTGTTTTGGGGTTTAATAATTCACCGGACAGAAAAAACAATGAAATAAAATTAAAATTTCACTATCTCCCGAAAGACGCTAAAATGTGCAAATTGTGGATTAGTGCTTGTGGTAATAAAAAATATTCTTTAAAAAGCAGTCGTGTTTGCTCAGAACATTTTGTTGAAATCTACTATGCACTTAAAGATATACTTTTAGATGTTCCTGAAAATAAGAGAGCTTTAAGAAAATAATCAGTATATTACAAACCTATTTCTTGTTTTCATTTTTTTCTGCATTTGCAATTTAAATTCGACCATTCATATTGCACCAATAGAAAGGAAATGATAAGTGAATGGGTTTTGTTCAAAGACTATGGTCAAGTCCGTTTTTACATAGGACAACTTTTGTATTGCGTCTATGCCTTTCAGACGAGAAAACAAAATTGTAGGAGATTTGCTTCTTTCCTTTTAATGTTTCTTGGTTTTGAACGCATACTACACAGTAGTTTAAATTGTTCACTCCCCTTATATTTCCCCTTTATATTTCGTGCTTTTATTTATATTCTGAGTAAATCGATAGCTAGAATTTTATTTTTCAATTTTTCAGTTTCTGAATATGTTTTGCTTTCAATTCAATATTCACTCATCAGACTGCACTTAACATACGCAGAGTAAGGAACAAATAGTTTGCCATTTCCATGCACAAGTCCAGAAAAAAAACAATGGGATCACAAAAATGTACGCCCAGTCCATGTCCATGTAGTGAAGCGAATACCGTCCATGGCCAACGTCCATTAAACAGTGAAGAAAAAGCACATTTTGTGAAGTTCAGTTGCGGCTTAGTGCTTTCAGGCTAGGCGCGCACATGCAATTTTTCCGAAACGAAATAGTTTATTCACTAGTTGAACGATGATGGCGCACATAAGCAACTCTAAATCAATCAACGAGATAAACCAACACACAAACAACATTTTGATTAAATGTGCGCGCAGTTACATTATAGTTCGTTGTGATACAAACTGAAGAACTTATTTGGGGCGATCGTTCGATTTGTGCCAAAACACAAATTTTTAAGTTGTAAGCTCGACTCACGGACTGAATAGTTTTTGCATGTGCGCGCACTCTCATATAAGTCCATGGTATTCACTTTAGCAAACAAACTGTTGCAAAACTGAAAGTTGCATATGTGCGCGCCTAGCCTTAAAGCTCATAGAATTCAATACGAATAAATATTTTGCGACGCAGTGTTGAGCAGTTCCTCAATAGTGCAATTCCACCCAATGCGGTTTGTCTTCTCAAATTGCTTTTTTGTATATCTAAATAAAAAGATGATTTTTTTCACCAAACTCCGTTTATTTATAACTATCAATAAAAATTAAACACAAAACGAATATTGGTCTTAAGTTAGAAAAAAATAAAACTAAAACGGAATTCATTCAATAAATATTGATTTTTTTTCAACATAGAAATCGAAATTTGCTAAAATTGATTAATTGATATTAGGGGTATGCAAAATTGCAGATATAGGTGGAATTTTAGACGTACTCCAGAAAATTTATGAGCCAAGAATACAGTTTTTAATAGTAAAAGTCAGAAACTTTTCAGAAGAACAGCTTATAATTTTGTAAAAAAAATGGAGTTATCTAAGATTTTAGAAATATTTATAAACTGGCCAACTATAAAAAAAAGAAAAAAGAATCTAAAGGATCAATTTGTCTTACGAATGAAATTAATAATTATAACACTCCATGAACACATCTATCGAGATTCAATCCAATTATCAAGCGTACCAACAAAACTAAAAAAAAATCAAATTCGAGACTCGAATAAACGTCAACCACCTACCACCGTAACTTCTATTTTAGAACGACGGATAAACTTACGGTGGATACATTTCCCAATAAAACACGGCTATTGAAGAGCAATCTGAAGCGGAAGAATCAGCAGGCACAAAATGATGAGGGTATGAGGACGGCTATGAGGACATATTTAAGAGGGATACTTGCAATCTACCCAAGTAGAACAATTGGAGCATCCCAATAAAAATGCATGCTGGAAAGCTGAGGATATTTCTTCAGCAATGTCCCTATATTCTGCTAGTGCCAGATTCTATAGCCTACTTGGATAGATGAAAAGTCGGAAGGTGGATTTAAGAAACCAAGCGATACATTCCTTGAAAATGTTCGACTTTTGGAAAATATTTTTATGAAACACAATAAGGAACATCTATATACAGAAGGCAAGTTCCTGGAAAAACATTTAAAAAAATGCTGAAGCTGTGCCTCTCGATATAAGTGTAAAAAAAAAACCATTTTTTGAATGATTTAGAATAAAGCATTTAAACAAATAATTTTTATTGTAATTAACTGCAAGAATAGAAAAATAATAAAAACAATGCAATGTATGGTATTCTTTTCTTTCATCTTATATCCGAACCAGTTAACAATGACGTCACACCACAGCTGTCAAAACACAATGAGCATAGCTTATTATCTGTTTATCGTGGGTGGCAACAATTGTGAATGAAAGCAAATACATATGGTTTGCTGGATTTTATTATTTTAGGACTCGGATAATTTTAAATGTGGTGTGCGGAGCCCCTCGAAGCGCAGGGCCGTGGGCGTTGCACACATCACACACTTCTTACGTCGCCTCTGCGGATATGTAAGTATATATGCATATATGTATATATGTGTGTCAACTTTTAAACTTTTTTGATTGCATTTCCCCACGATTGTAGGTATTTAAAATATCTCAGATTTGTTATCCATACTAATAGGACGAATATATTAAAGGAGAAGAATACGCATACACGGTGTTCCACCCTTCTCTTTAACATAGCCATTCCATTACAAAATCTCCAATTAAGAAAGTGTATGCAAATTTTGTTTTTCATTTCAAATGTTCACAAATCACTATTTCACAAAAGTTTTTCTTCTCAACCTAAACAATTGTTCTTGTTAAGGAGCACTTTAGACTTTGTGTTAAATTACATTTGTATATGTACGAACAATACTATGCATACACATATTAGCATGCATAACATTTTTTTAGTTCATTCCTCACTTCAGCTTTCAAGCTCATTTCTATACATTACCTATTTCATTTTACGTTATGCATATTCTTTAGATGCTTGCTAAGTGCATTTTCGTTCATAGATTAAAAAATAATTCAACTTTGTTAAATATTTGAAAACAATAAGCTGTCATCAAATTAGATTTTAAAATTGATTTTATTTTATCTGAAATTTTGCTTCTCAAAATCCCAAATACTGTAATTTATGGCCTTTTCAATTGGCCATCCAGAACTGTTCTGACCCCACAAAATGACAGTTGTTACTCTAAACAGAACAGAAAACGATTCTGGATTTCATTTCAGAATCGAAAACAGAATTACTAATACACTCACATAATTAAAATGTCAAAATCATCGGGTTGATTTGTTGTGTAATTTCGATGCGTTTATTGAATTTAAACTACTTTTATGGCAAAATAACATAAAAAGAAGCAAGTTATAATTATTACTGATACAAAAAAAATGTGTATCTACGTTGAAATCAAGTGTTTTGGAAATTCATTTTAGCCGATGTGATTGTTTTTATTTAATTTTCACAAATACAGTGATACATACAATTCAGAATCAGTCAAATTGTTTCCGGGTGTTTTATTGGGGGAACGTGTTCCGGACGGCCAATCGAAAAGGCCATTAGTGAAACGTTTAAAAAAAAATTTAATGTAATTCGAGAGCCGAATTTTTGTGAAAAGGCTTTTTTATTGTATGTAAATATCTCCATTGAGGTTTACTTTTACTTTTTTAAAAAGACATTAATGGTATTCATGCCATCGCCGAAAACCCAGATACCAGGTCAGAAACCAGATAATTTTATCTCTGCAGAAATGAACTGCCAAAGTTTGTATGGGAAAAAAATTCTGCAAAGCCGATAGATTTATCTCACGAATTTGATGTAGAAAGAGTTGAAATAAACCTCACAAAGTTAATTTAACGAACAGCTGATTATTTCCCACATTTACGCAAATATTTTTAAGGTGGTATTCATGCAAACGTTTAACGGAAAATTATATCTTTCTGAAAGCGGAAAATTATCTCGTTGCAAATTTATGATTTGAAATCTGAAAATATCAGAAGCACTATTCTTTTTATGTTGGTAGTTTTATCTTGATTTTGTAATTTTCGAACGCAGAAATAAAAACAAATTAAATGCATGACTGGATCGCACGTACTTGCTCGTATGCTCGATCAACTCATGTGCGCAAGATTCTTAGTAGAAACGGCTAAATATATTTTAACGACATTTTTTTACTAAATTTCTTATATACAAAATTTCTTTAATGTTTTTCTGAAAAAAAAGTTGGTATGACAATTTTAAATATTTAATAATATAAGCTTAAAAACAAAAGTTCAAAAAAAAATCATCATCGAAATATTGAGTTTTCAAAAATCAAACAAAATATTTTTCGAAAATATTGATTTGCAGTATTATTTATAATTTAAAGGGCCTACTACGTAAACAAATCGGTGGAGCCGCTTATAAGAAAGTCGAAAATCCAAAAAATGGTTGTATGGCAGGTACCATTAATAACAAAATATTTTTAAATAATTTTTAACCAAAATGTGGACTATACTTAAAGTAGTGCACACACTTTTTTATCAAAATCGTTTGAGCCGTTTTCAGATAGTTAAGTTGGTAGAAAAAGTCGTATGGCAAGTACCGTTATTTGGGGGGCTAAAAAAACGATTCAAAAATTTATTTGAGAAAATCGCTTAAAACGCTTAAGTACAAAGTTTAAAGAAAATCGCTTCGGCCGTTTAGGCTGTAGATCGTTCTACAGACAGACACATGGAATTGCGGGACTCACTATTGTTGGTGTTCTCCATCATCGTAATGTCAAATTTGATTAAAATTTCGAGTTTGATTTTTTTCCCAAATGCAAGATTGCCATATAGTACTCATATCGCAAGTAAAACTAATAAGTAAATCTTGCAGTTTCTCTCCTTAAAAAAAATCAAAATTTTGGAAATTAAATTGTAACGACATGTGTTGCCTTTATTAAAAAGGCATAAAAAGTTTCCTAAGACACAATTAGTTTAAACTATTTTTTCTGAGCTTTCACATAAAACTGTTTTTCACTCGAAAATTTTTAACAATACTGTTTTCTAAAAACATCAAAAATAAAATGTTTTGTAAATTCTTATACAAAATTTCAGGGAATTTTAAAATTAAACGTCTTTTTAGATACAGATAAATTTACAGAGTTTAAAAACACAGAATTGCATTCATGCAAAAATATAGAATCATTATCACAAAACATTTCTATTATGAATGTACATATTTCAAAATTGAATTAACTTTATTATTAATGTCTGTCTACTTACCGCAGTTGGCTATTTTCGTGACAAATGGCCGAATACTTGGGTCCCATATGAACACATAGTAAAGGGACAACATTATCGCAGCCAATGACACACAAAAAACATAAACGGCCACTGTGAGTATCCTTATGGCCTTTCGATTGTTTTGCGGCTGTTGATAGAATCTACTAATTGTTTCGGTAGGAGGAAGTTTGATTTTCTCTTCTAGTGAGCCTAGTTTTGAAATCATTGTGTTTTTGTTTTTATATGTATTTTATTTTTTGTCAAGGGAAAATTTGAACTCTCTGAACTGATATGTTCGATAATGGTTAATTCTTTTTAATAAATTCTAAAACTACAATTTTTTAAACTAATTTATCGAATAATTTCACTGATGTGCAAATTTGTATCAAAAAAAAAATAATTAATTATTATCCGTCGCTTATTGTGTCCCGAATGCAACTGCACCAATAAACTCTCAGATCCGTTAGAGTGTTGAAGATTTCACTTAAAATAGCTTTTCAGTGGAATGTATAGTGTGTGTAGAAGAGCGAACGAACAGCAGGAATGGGGCGCGACAGCAGCGACACACTCATTGAAGCCAAGTCTGATTCTGAAATTGCTTGGTCGGATGGACGACGACCGACAGCTACGGCGACGATGACGACGCAAAGGACTAGGACATATGTATACATGCACAGTACATTCACTGTGTCAGAAAAAGTCCTGCCTCTGCGAATCGATAATTCTACAACAATTGTGTGCAAAAAGGATTCAGGTTAGTGACCGAGAATTGGGTCAGTAGGACATCATGCAATTTAGAGATTTCTGGTTTGTGTGTGTATAAAAAAAGCTTTCAAGGTAGAAGCGCCCGAGTTGTTCGTGTCAAAGTTTTTATTTGTAAATTCAACCAAGTTGAACCTACATATAGTATTTCTTGTAGTGAGTGTGGATGTATTATATTAAATCTAGAACACCACCGGAATATATTTTCCAGCTTGAATACGAGTAGGTAGGTTACTGCAAGTCGTAGGTAGATATAGGCAACTACTGTATATTAGATGTTTGTGGGTATATTCCAATGTAAATATTTGAAGTCCTTCAATGATGTGACTATAAATTTATGACCCTCTTTCCAGAAAGTAAAGTATTAATTTATTATTATATACCTATGTAAAAGATTGCTTTTTTTGTTCGTGTTAAAATTTTGGTCGTTCATTCTTAGAATCTTGAATACATACCTACTATAATGCATATTGTAAAGCTTCATGATTTACTTTAAGGGTGATTTGGTGTGCTAAATAAAAATTAGATAGGCATAGTCCTGAGGTAGATTAACCAGAAAACAAAAGTAATATAAAGCTCAGGAAAATAAAGAATACAAAATTGACTCAACTTCTTTTCAAAAAAAGGGATAACAGGGCGTATACGCACTATTTCTATTTCTATTTCTATTTTATTGAAAAAACGACTCTCTCAAATTAAAATATTGAGGGATTGTATATTGATTTTTTAGCCCTGTATATAAATAGATATATACAACATAGAAATGTATATTGATTGATTACTTTTACTGTCGTGTTTTCTATCAACGCACAAATCATTTGCTTTTTTTAACTTAGGTAGGTAGGTTATGTTTGTGTTTATTTTTAGCCAATCTTTCTAGGTTAGTATGTTAACTGCTTATTTATTTAAAAGCTTTACTATTAATTTAAAGAGCGATTATTATTTGTCGTGTTTGAAATCTAGAGAGTGAGTTGCATGGACTATCACTTATGTTGCCTAATGACTATAGATTAATGGGTGTTTCACAATATCTGACAAAAGTTCTGATCCGATAAAATAACTAGAAGTTGAATCATCCCATTGAGAATTCTTTGCGTTTCATAATTATGTATCAGTAACCTATATTCATCACATTTTACAGACAGAAAAGTATTGGCTTTTTAAAATATTCCTACCTATATAGATGGCGTCTAGGTATGTAATATATACATACATATATTTATAATGAAAGTGAATGGTGTATAGGTGGGTAAAAATTGTTGTTTAAACTGATAAAAACTGCCAAAACCACCACATTAATCATTTTCTCGAAAAAACGAAGAACGCCATTAGATGCCACGGATCAATGGCAATTTGACGAAAAAGTATCTCGAAAATTGTAGGACGGATTTTGATGAAATCCTGTTTTTTTATTTTTAGTTTTTTGAAATTTTGGTATGCAGTTTTTTAGAGTTTATTAATATACATGCCATTATAAAATTTAAATTTAAAATTATTTTAAAAAATTTCAAAATTAATTTTAATTAAAAAAAAATTGTTTTTTTTTTTTTTAATTTAACTATATGCCTGTAAGACCTAAGGTCTTTTAAATGCAACCTGAATTGCACGGCAATAGTTTGGCACAGTGGATTTGAGAACCAGGTATTGACTGTCTCATTTTAACCAATGGGCGGCATCCAATTAAAATTGGAGGTATAGAAAAGTATGCGCCTAGCGGGATGATCGAACCCACACATCCTAGCTAGCAATCAAGCACTTTATCCACTGCGCCATTGCCACCCAATTTTTTTTTTCAAAATTTTCAGAATTAGTTTGGCTACCTCGATCTTTTCAGATATAAAATTTGAGAGAAATCTTATTTACCGTTATCGAAAATCCAAAAATTAAAAAAACCGTTATATGAAAGTACCGTTAAAAGACTTTTCCCCTAAATTTGATTCTGATCAAATGATAGTTAGTACCAACAAAAAAATTCCCCCAATTTTTTATCAAAATCGTTGAAGCCGTTTTCGAGAAAAATAAGATTTTCTTTAATGCCTGTATTGCAGGTACCGTTATTTTTAGGCCTAAAAATAAAATTTCAATTTTCCCTCTGGGGAATGCCAAAAGAATCACACATACCAAATTTGAAGCCATTAGGCTGCAGATCTTATAAACACAGACGGACAAACATTTTTCGTGGATCACTTTTTTAGGCTTCTCTATGATCGTAATGTCATGTTTGATCGTTAGAATTTTTTTTTACGAATGCATAACTTGCCGTATAGTACCTATAATCGTGATTATTTTTTATTCGGAGTCGCACTATGATATCTGTGAATATTTTAGGTGCCCGTAGTGAATTTTCTAGCCAGTGTTTGATTTGCCAGTAAAATGTTCATAACATTTAACTGCAGTGTAAGTGTAATAGTAATAAGATTTGGTGTAATAATAAATTTAACTTTAAGCCTTTAAGACCTAAGGTCTTGAACAACCTTAATTGCACGGCACTAGTTAGAAGGAATAGAAAGATGGGAAAGAATTTTTTGTTGGCACAGTAGATTGAAGAATGCTGCTCACCGTAGGGATCGAACCCACACGTCTAAGCTAGCAGTCAAGCACTAATGTTACTTGTTCAGATATTATGAAACGAAAGTGAGGTTAGTAACCGAAGAATACGTTTTCAATTGGTTTAACTAACACTTTAATCAGATATTGCAGCATGCGCTATGACTATTACTACTGGTCTCTTTCCGAGAGGATCGAAAACAGCATTTGTCCAGTCTTCAAGAATCAAAGATCCTTATTAACTGGCAATATGGCTTTCCTAGCAATATATCCACTGGTAATAAACTGATGTTATATCTTACTGAATAGCAAGCAACAAACCCGACTCTTGTAAATATCTTGAAGTCTACTTTCAGAAGAGCTTTCAACCCTTTTAATTATCTTCAAGAATTCATTAAGACAAAAAAGGGACCAACGGGGTGAAATATTTGTCACAGAAGTTTTAAGATGTAAAAAAAGAAATTATTTAATAGTTAAAACAAACAACACTTTTAGAGATCAAATTAACTGGTTGTTGAGTGGAATGGTATTAATAAAATTGATTTAAGAGATTGTTAAGGACTGATAAATTTACTCGAAGCATTTATAGTTTATTCAAGAGCTTGTGTGTGGAACAAATCTTTACATAGTTTTGGAGAAAGTAAGATTATTGCGCTTGATAATTCAAAAGCATTTGATAGAGTTCGGCATCAAGATCTCTTATCGAAATTGCATTTGGTATCGATGAATCTCTTATTCATTAGATAAGTAATTACCTTTCGGACCGCTCAATCCAAGTCATATTAGACGGTTTGATGTCTGAAATTCACAGAATAAATTCTGATGTGCCCCAGCTGTCATTCTCATTTTCATCAATGTTCTCTTGTCTGAAACCTGTAAACCACTAAATGGTTCTTACTGACGACAGCGCCCTCAGGTTTTCATATTCGTTATTAGATTCACATATCCATGTACTTTATGATTAAATTATCCTGACAGCATTGTTCAATGGGGAATAAAAAATCGCGTAGAATTTAATGTTTCAAAAACTTAGTGCTATCTGTTGTCGTTAAATCAAAATATACCGCCATGCTGCTATCCATGACCGGGACTTGCATTCAAGAAACGGTCAGATTTCAGCCCTTGGAATGTGCATCACAGATCACCAATTGTGTAATAATTTGGTGTTACCGAAAATGCTGCTGCTTAGGCTTTTTTTGAGTATGCAAGAAATGTTTCGCTCCTTCTGATCTAGCCGTAATCTAAAGAGCCAACATTAGTCCGAGCTGATGGAGTATAACTCTCACATCTATTTAAATCTCTTGGATAGAATTCAAAATAGAGCTCTCAAAATGATAGGTGATAGAAAAATAACTGAAACAATTGAATCTCTTCAACTGCGTCGCAATGCTTTATACCTTGGCCTTGGAAGTTTCAGCAGGTTTAACGCCTCTCTTCACAACTCTAAGCTCGTTAAATCTTGGATTGGGCTCCAAAAGTCCATACTCGCCTGACCTGAACATTGTAGAAAATATTTGGACATGGTTACCACGCAAAGTAATAGTTGCTTTTTAACAAAATCGTTAGAGCCAGGTAGAAAAAATTATATGCCAATTACCGTTATTTTTGGGGATAAAACAACGATTCAAAAATCTACGAGTATTTTGGACAATCACCTAAAACGCCTAACCACCAAGTTTGAATAAGATCGGTTCAGCTGTTTAGGCTGTAGATCGTTCTACAGACCAGACAGACAGACAGGCGGAATTGAGGGACCAACTTTTTTGGTGTTCTCTATCATCGTAATGTCAACTTTGGTTAAAATCTCGAGTTCGATTTTTTTTTCAAAAACGCAAAGCTTGCCCTATAATAGGTACTAAAGGGCAAGTTTAGCATATCGCAAGTAAAAAGTGTATTTTTTTTATTAAATGAGTTGCCGCCGTAACTTTCATTTCTTTCCGCGTATAACGTTTGCAAAAAAATCATTTTAACGTTTTTTTTTCATTAGCTGTTATTAAGTTCCAAAGACAAAGTTATATAGGACACACTAATAGGCTGTCGGGCAGTGAATTTATAACAACTACACTACTACTCATAAATCAGTAGCTTTATATGTACGTGCCACATGTATTACAATGATTGCACAACGATGTGCTGTAAGTTAAAAATACTGAAAATATATATTTATTAATAAGATAAGTTTTCAAACGTGCGGACGACTCCATTACCTATTGAATTTTTTATAATTTTGTACAATGCCGGTTAACACGTTACAACGTCGAAAGAGAAACTCATCACTTCTCCTTCGACGTTGTTAACTCGCAAAAATTTGCCGGGAATGATATCAATCCAGTCGAGAAATCAACAGAAATTTGGCCATTGCTTAGCACCACTGCAATGCGACTCTAATATTTGTGGTCAATTTCAACTTCTTGACATGCCGTCACAAGGACTACGATTTCAAGCATGCATGAAATTCATTGGCAGCAGTAGATTTCGGGATGACGGAAAGCCTTCGACGAAAATTTCCACTGAGCAAAATCATATTCCCGCCAAATCATCTCGAACAATCTTTTAATCCTTCATTGTTCGGTCAACTGCCTCCAGAGCTCATTTATGCGCCATCGTGCATTCACGCCAAATTATAATTTGCAGTCTCGCATTTATTTCGCTGTCGCCGAATTCTTGGTCATTGTGCACGTTTTTGGCTTGTCAAATGTGAGAAAATTCATCGCAAGCTTCAAAGCGGAATGTCTGGTTCGACCGCTTTCAAACAGTGTGGCAACAATGCCATAGCTGCCATATGATGAAACATGTAACGAAATTTGAGATCTTGACCTAATCGTTGCCAGAAACAACTAAATGACGAACATCTTGCATGTCCCACTCCCACCGGGAGCATCGAGAAAGTAAATGCGATTGCGGAATCGTATTCTTCTTAATACTTTTTGTCGAATTTGTGGTGGTGATTGTGCAGTTTGAAGCTGTTCAATATGGATACGTCTCCATTTATTTCTTCTGCACGTATCTACCTCTTGCGTTGGATTTTCACGGACATTCTGATTCATTATTGCAAGACGTGTATGTCGTCCAAGGTTAGATCGGAATCAGTGTAATAATACTCAAAAATCTAGTCAATTGCAGCAAGAAAAATAGCACATTTGCTGAATAGAAAATGATAATGTGAAAAGAACACCTGTCAAATCGCGAACAGCCTATGTCAATGTATAACGCAATGTATTGGGTTGTGGCATTGATCGCAGCACAGCATCATCTAATATATATCTCGTAAGCTTCTTCGCATAACACAATCCAAGAGGTACATGTTTAAATTTGAATGCCTTGCAATGACTGCACACAACAGTCATTAATCCAATTGAAACCGCATCAAGGGAAGCATAATTCAGATTTGAATCATACGTAAATGCACCACACACAAAATTTATTCGTTGTGCAGTTCTTACACGGGCATTACGCTGCCGATTAACCGCATTAACATCAGCTCGTTCATGATCTTTTTGAGCAGCTCTGGCTACTCTTCTAGCTGCACCATTCCAAATTGATCGGCCCAAATTACTACCTGGACGTACCATATTATTGTATTCAAAACGTATTATTTAGAAATGGTTTTAATTTTTTACGCTACACAAAAACGAATTTTGACTCAGCGGTCAAACGATGTGTATTGAATAAACGCAAAGTAGTTTATGTCCAAGAAATACACCGTCTGAATTAACAAAAGCCAAATCAGGAATTATACGTTTTTGACAACATTTGTTTATAATATAAAAGAAGAAGAAGATGAAGAGGAAAGATTATGCGAGTATTTGTACAGTACATTATATAAAAGTACATCTATGTATATTTGTAAATTAGGTAGTAAAGGGTTATCCATTTTGCGGTTTCAAAATTATAGGGCTGGAATTCGACATCTGTCAAACTAAGTTGGTAAACCAATTTTTTTTTCAGTTGTAAGTCTGACATTTACGAAAATGGATCGCTTAACTATCGCACAACGCATAAAAATTGTTAAAACGTACTAAAAAAATGGTGATTCTGCCACAGCCACATATCGTGCTTTAAGAGGAGATTATGGTTTACATAATCGTCCAACTACGCAAGCATTTGGCAAAATTGTGAAGAAATTTGAAGAGACTGAATTGGTTACAGATAAGGCCTGTGCATCTTCGTTTCGCTCGTACCACTGATAATATCGCTGCTGTAAGTGAAAGTGTTGCCGAAGACCGGAATGTGTCGATTCCTCCTCGTTCTCAGGAATTAGGACTGTCTTACGATACATTATGGCGTATTTTGCATTTGGATCTACACCTACATCCATATAAAGTCCAGCTCACACAACAAACTGAAGCCAGCTGACCATTCACAACGTCGTAGATATGTCGAATGGGTGCTTGAACAATAGGCGGTGGACGGCGATTTTTCGAACAAAATTTTTTCATTTCTTCAGCGACGAAGTGCATTTCTCACTCGGTGGGTATGTTAATAAACAAAATTGTCGTATTTGAAGTTTTGATAATCCTCAAGTAATTGAAGAGAGGTCATTACATCTACAAAAAGTGACTGTTTGGGGGGCTCTTTGGTCCGGAGATGTGATTGGACCTTACTTATTCGAAAACGACGATGGAACGCCTGTCACCGTCAGTTCGGAGCGTTATGGTCATATGATAACCGACTTTTTTTTGCCTGCTATTGAAGAATACGACTTGGAGAATATGTGGTTTCAACAAGATGGTGCCATATGCCACACAACTTGAGCGAATATGGCTTAATTGCAAGAGACATTTCCTGGCCGCGTAATTTCTCGTCGTGGCGATATCAACTGGCCACCCAGATCGATTGGACACCGCTGGACTTTTTTTGTAGGGCTACGAGAAAGACCGTGCTTATGCAGATAAATCCTTAACTTTTGAGTACTTGAAAACCAACATTCGTCAAGTTATGGCTGAGATACCGCCCAATATGTGTCAAAAAGTGGTCGAAATTACCTCAAAAGAATCGATGCTTGCAACAATTCGTGTGGTGGTCATATAAATGATGTAGAATTTCACACATAATGTCAACGTTCAAAGTTTATAATAACAAAGAAATATCATGAAAAAAAAAATGTTTTATGTGTTTTATTAACGTTTACTTTTGTAACCGCAATATGAATAACCTTTTATAATACAACTTAATTTAATCTCCTAAACTTAACCGTGAAATAAGTTGACTGTATCCAACATTTCAAGAATCCTAAGCCCAAGAGACTTCATAACAATTTAACGTGCCCTTCACTTACATTAAAATGCGTCCATTATTATTGGGGTGGGGTGAGAATTTAAAGTACCCCAGGCAAACTCCTGGCCCTAGATGTAGCATATTATTAAATTAAATGGAGTTCGGTCATAAACAACTCTACCTAACCTCAATCTTACAAAAATGTCTCATGACAGGCATTTCATAAGAGAAATACAGAACACGTTCGTTCGGAATAAAAATAAGTCATTCCGTCTCGATGGGTTTTATTTTATTTTCAACTCGCAAGTCCCCACACTATCACAGTCTATTGTGTTTTGTAGAAAATGATTTGATCTTTAACTGTGTCAAAATCAGTATGACTGTATGCCATACATATCTATGTGTAAGCAACTACTCATATTCGTACTCGTACAAGCCTTATGTTTGTGATCTAAAAAAAAACCGTGTTTTGCATCCTCTTCACGAACGAAGTGTAGGTTAACGCTATAGGAACCCATTTGCAATCAACCTCCTTCAAATGAAATCTTAAGACAAAATTAGGGCAAGGATGAAAACAAACATAGCGCACAGTAGTGCAGTCTGTATATAAATTCAAAATTAAATTGTAAGAGATATGAATAAATAGATACAAACTTTTTTCCATGACGACAGAAAATATATATAAAACGCAATGTTCCTAGCAGTAATTAACGACGGCATTGAAAAATGACGATTCAATCCGGTAGTCAGAAAACAAATCTAATTAAGAAACAGTTTAAATAAAATGCACGGCTGGATCGTACGTACCTGCTCTTATGTTCGATTACATCGTATACACAAGATTTCTCTGCAAGAAGATTTGTCAGCAAAAGTTCGCCACAAGGCGGTGTTCGATCTCCTCTTTCCTGGAAACGGATAGCAAATGAGCTGCTGATGGATACGGAGAGCTACAGAGTGATTGCTTATGCGGTCGATGTTACCATTGCCGTATGAGGAAAGAACACGAAATCCTATACAAAACGCTTTAATTAAGCTAACAAATTGGGCAGAAAGGTGTGCCCTTGGAGTCAACCATCAGAAAACGGAAATTGTTCTATTTTACAAACATTCCTAACGCAGATCCTCCTACTATCAAATATACTCCACTAGCTTTCTCAGATGAAGCAACATACATTGGTCTTACTTTAGATAAAAAAATAAGTTTTAAACCTAATATAAAAGAAAGAGTTTAAGAACCCACAGTCGCACTCTTCTGATGCATAAATGGGGCATTGAACCCCGTATTACTCACTGGCTATATATACTTCGGTAATCAGGCTAAACTTGTGGACCGCTCTAGAAAGGCTGCAAATCGTGACAAATTGAGGAAAGTCCAATGATCAGCTTCAATGTATATAAGCTCTCTGCCGCGCTAGACATTCTACTCCATTTACTACCCCTCGATATTTTCAGCAAACAGAATTCAGCGGCACGGCTACCCGCATTAAAGCTTTTTCACAATTGATCAATAATGATATTGGCCATTCTACTATTCTGAACTCGTTCGGATCACTTCCAAGTTAAATTGATTACACTATTCTTAAATTAGAATTCGGCAAAAACTTCCAAGTCACCATCCCTCCAATATCTGTCTATGAGGTCTTAGGCGCCAATTAAAGCTTTCATTGAAACTCATCATTGAAAACTCTGAGCCACTTAGGGCCAGCTTAGCACTTAGTTAGTACATATTCTCCAGATAGAGCAAAAATTAGTTTTCAACAGTCAGATACAGCTTAATGTAGGAATAAGGTTATCTGCTCATTTTGTAACGAAATAAGAAGTTATCCGAGGAATAAAATAATAAAATAAATATTTTCGATGTCAAAAACACTTTGAAAAATTATTGCTTAGAAATAAACGTTAAACAAAAATTAGTTTCTATGAAAAGTTCGATACTCGAAATAAAAGTGACGTTCAAATTAAATTATTCTATAGATTGTCTTTTCTTGATTGAAAAATTCGATGTTGTTATCCGGTTGTTTAACAGTCAAGTAAATTTATTCTTCTGGTAACTAACTAACTCTTCATCTGGAGATTTGAAAATCTGCTCTTAAGCAAATAAAACTGATGTCGTTTTGGTATCAAAATGAACTAATAAGATATATAATACTAGCAGATACACGTGCGATGCTACGGGCCTACGTGAATCTAATCAAATCATCTATCCGCTTACAAAATTTCATTCAAACCCTTCAGTCGTTGAATGTAGGCACAAACGACGAACATGATCGCCTAGAATGCTCGCGCTCGCTGTACTCTTCTTGTATGTGGGCTGGTTCGCGAGCCGCTTGCTGTTGGCCAAAAATTTATATTTTGTCGTGTTCGTTGGCTTCGATGTTCGTCGTGTATGGTCATGTTCGCAAACAAAGCGAAGATTTAATATTGAATTCGAAAAGTAAGAACTACAAAAATAAAGTTGGGAAAAATAAATCATGACTAATCTTCCAGCTGCTTACCAAATTTCATTAAAATCCATTCAATGGTTGAGGCATGAATGCATATACAACCAAGTATATATTTTGTTCATATATAGGCCTCTCCCATATAGGCATAGGAACTGTTCGGTTCCATTTTTCGGGATAAAAATGACCTATGTGATAATCGAGTATGTGTGTGTCCATGTGCCAAATTTTATCCAAAAAACATCCATCCATACAAACTTTTACATTTATAATATCAGCAGGATTATCCGATATTTTTTAAGCTTCACAACGAATGTTCCACCTTTACATTGTCCAAAATCATTAAATCATGCTTTAAATTTATCTATATATCATCGAGAAAAAAAATGTTCGCGTTCTAGAATTTTTCGAGTTTTCCTCTAAGTATTTTCTATTTTTTCATTCGAAAAGCCATTCCGGAACATTTGCATACACAATTGAATGCCGTTCCGGAGTTATTGAGCAACAAACATCCATACATCCATCCAAACTTTCACTTTATAATATTAGTAAGATTTTTTGTCAAAAAAATATTTTATTTGCTCCAACACTTTCTTGTAAATTCACTTTTGATTTTTCAATGACGTCAGCTGTTCATTGAAAACTCTTTCTTAGACGGCTAAGTATGTATACTCTTAAAATTGTTTATTACTTAATTTTTTATAAACAAAATTATGCGGTAAAACTATACTATTCACCAAATCCAGCAATTCCGCAAGACCACAACATAACCTAAATACAAATAACAACATCAGCATCGTGCAACCTTAACAACATCCTAACACCTCCGTTCGTCATCCTTACAGTTCGCACTGCCTTACAGTAGGAAATATTATTTAGAGGTAAGGAATGGCGATTAATTGAAGAAACTTGTACACTCGTTAGCAAGCCTTGATTTCGATGTTGGTTTTTGCTGAGGACTAAGATTCTCGTCGATCCCGAGCGGCAACCAGCTTGGAGATCGATTCCGTTAACCTTATTTGGTTTAGTACACTGGTGTGCCACACTAGCAGAAATTACATTCCTAACCGCTCTTCCCCTCTTTCTGCTCCTGAGTAAGTTGAGGGGTACCTGAATCTCCCTCGGACTAGCCTTGGGCAGGAACCAGATTCCTAACCGATTTTCCCCTCTTACTCCTTCTTAGTAAGCTGTGGTCATTAATTTAGACTTATATTCGCTATTCCCTGCCTGATCCTTCTGAGCAGGAAAGTGGGCCGCTTACACTTATGAAATACCGTGTTATTTATCTTCAGTTAAAGAATTTGTAAGGAACATAGCAAAAGAAAATATCGTAAGCAATAAAAGATAATTAAACCGATTTATAACCTTCTTAAGTCCTAGTTTTATTGTGCTTTCTTCGGGATACCCTGAACACCGGCGAGCTTACCTCAGCCTTTGGAAAAAAAAAACCATCACATTTTAACAACAACAAGTTTGAAGAACATCGCTTCAGCCGCTTAGGTTGTAGTTGTAGATCGTCCTATAGACATACATATAGACGGAATTTCGGGATACACTTTGTTGGTGTTCTCCATCATCGTAATGTAGAGTTTGATTAAAATCTCGAGTTCGATTTTTTTTCCAAATGCAAGACGTGCCCTTAGTATCTAATGTATATCGCAAGCAACAATGAGGGTCAGACAGATATCTCAGTCTTGAGGTATTTCAAACTTTGTCTCGGGCTTAATTTGAAACATCTGCATATAAAAACTTTAACGCTATATACAATTGTAGGATATAATAGATAGTATGTATTGGAGTATGTAGTGTATATATTATATCTGCACCCTTCAGCTTGCTTAGATTTGTTCCCTTTTTAAGTATACCTTGAGGCTAGTAATGCGGTGACGAAATGCTTTCAACTGTAAATGCTTTTCTAGGGCTTCCTTCTACCATTGAAACTGATGGTCAAGAATAAATTTCTCTTCAAATTGGATTTGTATACTAAAAACAAATCGATTTAACGCAAAGTACAATCTATGTACGAATATATGTATGTATGCATGTATAAAACTTAAAGAGAAAACTATTTGAACTTGATTGTTTGATGTTTATACATTTTAATTGAGTCATGCCTTACAAATCCGGTGTATGCTGATTTAAGAATTTTTACAATTTTCCCATGGTATACTCGTATGAATGCAAAATGAAAATAAATAATTTAGAATTTAGTAGACGGAAAACGTGATGAATGAATTTCGACGACCATTGGAGCTGGTTTCTCTCAATACACACATTCTAGGTATTTGTGCATTTATTTCTTTTTTAAACAATTATTATTAATTATGGAACTATAAATATTTTGTCGGGCTTGGAGCACGTTGAATTCATGCTGTTTTTATTGTATACATATGTACATATGTAGGTACCTACTGCTTACATACATACAAACATATATGACAAATCTTGGATTCGTAAAAAAAGCGAACTCAAAATTTTGATTAATCTTGAATTTTAACGGTAATAGTAAAGACGAAAAGAGTGGGTCTCACAATTCTGTCTGTCAGCGAGGCTGCAGCCTAAGCGGTTGGTTTGATTTTATTCAAGCTTGTAAAACTTTGTAAACTGTTTTATAAAACAAATTCAGTTCATTGATAATGGCAACATTTGTATTTTTTTTGTGTCAAAAAATGGTTAAACATATTTGGTATCTCTAGTATATGTAACCATTTTTGTTGTATTTCGATTTGCGGGAAAACGGTTCAGTTGATTTTTTTTTATGAACAATGTCCTATTAAGTTTTAACCAACATTTTTCAAAAACTTTATTTTTAAAATAAAAATAATTCCAAAACGAATTAATTAATTTCTTCGAAAGTAGTATTTTTTTTTTACATTTTTAGAATACTCGTAAAAACGAATTTCCTACAATAAAAAACAACGGTACCTACCATACACATGTTAAAACACTGTTAAGACAATTTTTAACTTGTGACTCCTATAGCAGAGGTCCTTCTAATTCTAACCAACATTTTCGAAAAATTATTTTTATGATTTTTGAAAAAAAATCTTTTTTTTGTTTGTTTTGAAAACTGGTGGACAATTTTTTTTAAAGTTCTGTTTTTAAATTTATTTTGTTAAATACTTCAAATTATCATCAAAACATTTTTTTTTTCAATTTAAGAGATTTCGTATAAAAAAAATTAAGTAAAAAACAATCTTAAAAATATATTTTGCCGTTTCAACTAAGAATCTTGTGCTTAAGATGTGATCGAACACAAGAGCGATCCAGTCGTACATTTTATTTTTGTTTTATTAAGTTCTAATGTAAGACTTAAATTTAAAAAAAAAAATAGGTTTCACTTTTTAATATTAAATGACGAAAATAATATAAGCCATCTAAGTGGCTCCAGCCAAGTTATGTTTACAAAAGTACAGCTTATATTGTACCCCAGGGTCTGGGGGCCATTTGACTTCTTGAACCTAAATTGGTTATTTTCAGCCGATCCAAAGCCGCGCAGTAAAAGAATAATGAAGGTATTTCAGATTTTTAATAACGCATAAGTCTGCACAAACAGCAAAAAATTATTTTGAATTTTAATGCTCTGTACTCATATACCCATATCTCATTATTTCGAAACGATAATATGTATCTATTACTAAATTCTGAAAACCAAATAAATTACAAATTTTTATTTAGTTCAACAAAAAATAATATAAATAAAAATTGTTTTGGAAGGAATATCTGGCTCCTATAAAAATTAAATGCCCGACTAGATCGCACGTACTTGCTTGTATATTCGATCGCAACGTTTGCAAAAGGTTTTTAATAGAAACAGCTAAACATATTTTTAAAAATAAATGCAGAATCATAAAATAAGATAATTAAATAAAAAAAAAAGATTTTATTTTATTTAAATATTATTTTAATTTTGATTTACTTATTTTTTAAACTATATATCAAAACAACTTTATTTTTATTTTTATTTTTATTTTAAAAAATGATTTATGCGACGCGTATCAGAGTTTTTTATTCCATCTTCGGGCAATACACTTTTGTTTTCAAGGAAACACCACACAAACAGAAGATGGAGTAAAAATCTCCGAAGCGCGTCGCATAAAACATTTTGAAAAATAAAAATAAAAATAAAGTTGTGATATATAGTTTAAGAAAAATAAATCAAAATTAAAATAATAATTAAATAAAATAAAATCTTTGTTTTTATTTAATTATCTTATTTAAGATTCAAAAAGCCTAAATGTATATTTTTAAAGCCATTTTTTATTTAATTTTTTATGTACAAAATCAAGTTTTTTTTATATAAAAAATTTAATTTAACAACATAGTATTTAAAAAAAATCATTAACCCGTTTTTAAAACATATATTTTTCCCCAAATAATAACGATGATAGAAAACACGGAAAAATTTTGTCCCGCAATTACGTCTGCCTGTCTGTCTGTCTATACAACGATCTACAACCTAAACGGTTGAAATAAATTTCTTCAAACTTGGTATTTAAGCGTTTTAGGTGATTGTTTCAAATAGATTTTTGAACCGTCCAAGACTAGCGGTACCTGTCATACAATTTTGTACACCATTTTAATTATATCGAAAACGGATATAACGATTTTGATAAAAAACAATTGTGCACTACTAAACATAGGTATATCCTACATTAATTACAATTTACATATTTTGGTATTAACGGTAACTGCCATACAACGATTTTTTTTTTATTTTCAACTTTCTTATAAACGCATTCACGCATTTCAATCAAAAGATTAATATATGAGTTCCTTCAAATTCTAAATAATATTGCGTACCAATATTTTCAAAAAATATTTTTTTTTGGGATTTTTGGAAACAAAATTTTTTTTTGGAAAATTGAATATTTCGGAAACGGATGGAGGATTTTTTTTTGAAAATCTGTTTTTAAATATAAATTGTAAATTACAGTAAACACAGTTTTTTTTAGAAAACAAAAATTAGGAAATTTTGTTTACAAGAAAATTAAGTAAAAAACGACTTTAAGAACGTTTCTGCTAAGAGCAAATACGTGCGATGCAGTCGTGCATTTTATTTTTAAAGTTTTTGTTCTTAATTTTCTAATAAATTTAGTTTTAACATTAATAATCATTAAAACCTTTTTTTTCGTAAATAAACTCAGAATGAACTACATTTATATGTAAATTTATATGTTTTTTTTTTTTTATTTTAAATTTGAATCCTGAAAAGTTTACCTTAAATTTTGGATTCCTTAGCTAGATAATTTGGGTCTGCTAAATTTTCCAACAGTTTTAAAATCTTACATTTATCCCCATTAATACTTGCATTTATAGTCGTAAATAGTTAAGAATTTTGGTGATATCATTATATCTACATTTTTGTATTTTTATATATTATATTTAATATGGTGAAATTTATTTATTATTTCTTTTAATAAAGCTAAATTATTTCCTTCAAGCCAGAATAATATCCTTATTTAACACACCGGTTCGATTCTACAAACATAATGTCTCTTAAATTTTAACTTTTAACTTTTTTTTTCAATGTAATTTTGTAAGTTTTTTTTCTTCTTCTCAAGCTATTTCAATTTAATAAGGTATATGTTTTTTTGGCTTAAACACAGGAGGCATTTTTGAGTCCCAAAAGAATACGTAATAAAATGATAAACCAACTCCTACACCCGACAAAGCAAATAGATAAACAAATATTGTTAAAAACCGCAGGCATCTTTCCGAATAGCGCCTTCGCCGTGGTCGAATTATTTCTTCTAATTCTTTTATTGACAGCGGTGGTGCCGGTTGCGACTGCGAAGGAGTTCGCTCAGTTTCAACGTTTTCAATTATTTGAACAAGTTTTGGCATTTTAACACCGAGCGTCTTATGTCCTGGTATCCCTAATATGAGAACGATTGACAATGAATCTAACGAATCACAGTTAATACTACTGGCAGATGTCACAATTCAATCTGGATTTGAATTCTTTAATTAAATTTCCAATTAAAATCGCCAACCTGAAGTGTATTGTTTTTTTTTCTGATAGCTCAGCTAAAATTAATCCTTTCACACAGCCTATAGTATTGATAGAATGTCAGTGTATTGCTAAGCACTTCATACATTCGATAATCCGCAATCGGCCTTCTCAAAATTTATGTACGCGCAAATCAAAAACTTACCACGCTTCAAAGTTTTGCCTTAACCAACATGATGATGTTGTTTGAACTCAGGAAGTGCTGGCATTTTGGAGTCCCATAGAAATAAATGATAAATGGCCAATGTCATTCCCATGCCACTAAGTCCGCCCAAATATATGCCCAGTGTCAGGATTTTGAATGTTTGCGACTCAAGAAAAGGCACTTTCTTGTTGTCCTTTTGTTCGTCTTGTTTCGCCGCTTCGTTATTATCAGCCATAATTTAAAAAAAAGAGTGAACTGGTTTTCTGACTTATCAAATTAAATATTTTGAAAAAAAAATAAACTATCACTTCAAAGGAATCTTGCTTTTCTTAACTTGATATGTTTATCGGTTGTATGTTTGGGCTCAACTAATGAAACAATTTTTTAAAGTGTCGCATTTTCTTGTTTTTCATAATGGAAAACACATAAGACATGTAATTGGGAGCGCAAATAAGCATTAAGAGCTTGTGACTTTTGAGGTGGCTTAGTGGTTTCTTCGATTCTTCTCAGGGCCGCATCGACAGTCGTAGGGGCCTGTTCGAGCAATTTTTCGAAAAAAAAATTTTGTAAAAAGATAAGGAAAATGGCGACATTTTCAATGAAGACTGTTATAATGTACTTGTTTTACAAATTTAATTCCCATATCAAATGTTGTTTTACCTACATTCGTTAAGTTCTTTATGACTGTTTAGTTTGATGATTTGGCCTTAGAACTAACACTTTGAACACAAAGGGATGAACCAGCCCTGTTTATTTTAAAAACAGTTGTATTTTCATTTATTTGGCTAACTATACTTAGCTGGAAGTGTAGATAACGTCTTACATATGTTTTACTCACATTTTCCAGAAAAATAAAAGTCGTTATAATATGACCTTGTCTCACCCTATTGAGGGGTAACTTTAAGAAATTGTATTGCGTTTTTTTTTGTATGTTAGGTGTTAAAACAAAACGTTAGATATGTAAAGAAGGATTTTATGTAAAATCAAGTATTTATATACAAATACATAGTTGTATATCTTGAACCAGCCAATCAAATACATCATATATAGTTAAAGCACCCAAAATAAAATAAAAATACACAGTTAATACAGAATGATTTTTTTCTAATGCCTTAATTGGACTTCGGAGAAAAAATATTAATTAAGGTTTAAGATATACAATTTAAGATAGTTCTAAATTAATTTTGTTAGTGGCATTCGTAAATGTACTACAAATAAAAAAGTTCAAGTTCCATAAAATAATTTATGGTGTAAATATTTATTAGACCAAAAACATAAATGTAAAAAAGAGCCAAGTTCTTCTATACAAAAACCTCTATGTTACAAGTCAGCCATGAAAAGTAGTGTGATCTAAATTTATTCCAAGGTTTTACTTCATTAAGCTTGAATACCAATAAGCAGACGCTTCGAATGAAAAACATTATATTTTCTATTTTTCATCAATCTCTGGGGAAAACCTGAAGGTTTCGATTTATTTCTTTGCTTGCACCACAAGACCTATTGTTATTACCTAATTACCCAATTTTGAAATGAAAACTTGCCAAGTAAATAAATACAGTCAGTATAACAGATTTCTCTGATAATTTTGAGGTTCTTCCATATTCCTCTACTAAAAAAATATATTTATTTGATATTCAACATTAATAAGCTTCCCACGTGGCAGACATTTGAATTTTGTGACAAGAAAGCAACAAAACTTGTTACATTCACGTTACTTTGAAGTTTTTCTAAAACAATTGAGTTGCTTAGATGTTTCTGAAAAGTTTTTCAACTTTTCCCAAAAAACCAAAATAATATGAGTTCCATTTATGTTACATAAAGGTTTTTGCGCCTATAGCTGGCGACTGAAAAGTGATGGTTCTGAATATAAGTTACTAAGATGTTACACCACAGATTTTGATTTTAACTGAAATTGAAACAATTCAGTAATTTTCATCTTTCGCAACCTGCAAGTGACTCAACAGCAACATGTTATGGAAAACTGAATTGCAACTCATATGGAACTTAAAGAAACTTAAACCTTGAATACTTCACAGGGACTAAATAGAGACAAAGTAAAATTAATAACTTGAATGTAACACCACAATAACTACTTTTGTCATAAGTCAGAAGTGTCAAATATTGTTGTTTATTATTTTCTAACACAAAATGGCACCAATTAAATTAAATAACAATTATAAAAAATTATGGAAAAGATTAAAAAGAAATGGTAGTTTCGGGAAGAAAAAAAGATCTATTCTTGCGAAACATACAATTTTTCCACAACCAAATAGAAACATTGAAGTAAATATAGTTCAAGAGAGTGATTCAAATGATCGTGTCGCAAATTTAGATTAAAGTTTAATTTCTCAAATTAGCTAAATAGCATTTTATGTGATGGACTGAGCTTAGGACATGGAAAAACTGTTCATTTTAAAATACGATGTCAAAACTTTTTTGTTTCTATTTAGTAAGTTTGACAGATGTTTTTACGACATCTGTTGTTACTATATTGTGGCTGATGTGTCACAAAGAGGTTTCAATTTTTTTAGTTACTGATCGAATATGTGTTAGTAACATACTGTTTGTAACTTCACTGAAAGGAATTTAGCTTTTTTAATTTTTTGTTTCAAAAAAACTTTTATGAAACTCCTCAGTAACTCAAACGGTGTCAATAAATACTACTTAAAAACAAAATAAGTCACTAGAGGGTTTCAATAAAGTTTTTTGTAACAAAAGTTAGTTACAATAGCCGTGTTATCGTGACTAGCAAGTACAGTAAAGTAAAACATTTTCACGAAAACGATACACACTCCAACTTGATTTTATTTATTTTAATATGGATGGATTTTCACATCTGTCAAAAAGCTACCAAATACAAGGAGAAAAAGAAATACAAGCATACCTTAGGTACTTAAAAAAAATCACTTCAATGCCCTCTATGATTGAATAGACTTACTAATTATCGGAACTCAATTATACTTCGGATGAAAAGGAAAAGTAATTCCCAGTATGTTCTTACTGTTGTTTTCCTTGTAAAATTTTTACTTTGCTGTACTTGATAGTCACGAGAACACGGCTAATATGTTTTTGAGAAGTAATAATGATGAACACAATCCAGAACTGGCGACAAAAAAAAACAAATATTTATTGCTACTGAAGGCAGCGTTGCATTTTGGTGAGCGATTGTGTAGCCATTGATTTTTACTTTTTGAATAGATTATATATTGTATATAGATACAACAAAAATATTTTTTTTTAAAGAAATAGCGTGGCCACCGCCTTGGTTTTTGGCATTATAGAACTGGCTTATAAATAATTTAAAAAACTAAATTTGGGTAGAAGTTAATAAAACAAAATTTGTATTTATTATTTTAAGGCATAACAATCAAATTGTGTAAAAAACTGGGCTTATCATATATACTACTATTTAATACAATTTTCAATTCAATTCAATTCTTTATTTATTTTTCAAATCATAGAATACAATTTTATATATGTATATAAGAAATAATTACAAAGCATGGCAAATATGCCGTCTGCCGTAAAAAAAAATTACTAATACAATAAAAATTTTTTAAATATAATAAGAGAGTTTGATTTAACAAAGTTGTGCTAATTTAAATTCGATTATAAGTTATTTTTATACACATATATTTAATTTGGGATTAATAAATTAAAAAATCTGTGACTTTTAGTTTATTCAAAACAAAGATAAATTAATGTTGGTTAAATTGTTATTTAAAATGTTATTGTTATATAAAAAGTTAGAAAGAAAGAAAAAATAATTATTCTGGACTTTTAGTTTAGTCAAAACAAAAACATATAAAGTAGTGAAAAAGGGCTTTTAGTTTACCTAAAACGAAAATAATCTGCGACATGAGCTTTTTAAAATACCTATTCAAATAGTAGTGGTGACTTTATTCTTCAAAACATGTTCAAATACTCATCTCTATATTTTTTTGCGTGCGAAACATGTCCTACAAGAGATTTCCAACCATGGCCACCATTCAAAATATTTACACATTCTTCTAAAGGAAGGAAACTTGCGGAAAAATGAAGTTTAAGGATCTCTTGTAAAATGGGACAAAACGCTATAAAATGTAAGATATTTTCATTCGTACCAAGGTTGCAAACAGAACAGATAGGATTTAAGTCAGATCTATATGGTCCACAATTCGGATCCAGAATTTCAGTTCTGGCTTTGAAAATTCGCTAAAAAGCGAACAGAATTCCAAAAAGATTTTGAATCATACAATTACAATACAATTTTCTATTAAACTATTATTGTCGTTTTCCATTTGCAATTGAGAGTAGAAAAATATCCAGGATTTAAATTTTTTTTAGCGTATGAATCGTAATTTTTCTATATAAAAAACCTTCCCAGAACTAAACAATAGCAAGCGTTAAGATATGTATGTATATACTTGTGAATCTAAGTAAGTATGCAAATAGGTCTAAGTCTAGCTAAAAATCCGTGTGGGTTTACTTCTGGAGTAGGGAATTTAAAAAAAAAGCTTAGATATTACGTTCTGCCGTATTTTAGTCTTTAGTCGCTGGAAAAGTAGTAGTGCAAATTCTGGAGTTGTAAGGTAATACATTTTTATTTTTTTAAACATTATATGTATTGAGCTTTCAATTAGTTTTGAAAGAATACTATTAAAAAAAATCCGTACAATTTTTGGTTTTAAATCATGTTTTTCAGCAATACGCAAGACGCTTAGCACTAAGCTCCTATGGTATGCAATCTTCTTCTAATTTTCAAAATGACAGCGCTGATCACATTCAAGCAGTTCCTATGAGGCCATATTTTTCTACAGAAATAAGAAATATTTATTCTTTTTCTTAAAATTATAAATGAAAACTACGAATTTAATGCTTTTAAAAGAAAGACTTTACATGTGATTTGTTACAAAGATGTCAAAGCAAATAGATTTTTCAGGTTCAAAGGTTCAAAACAAAAAAAGAAAAACAATTTTTTTTAAAAAAGCTTAAAATTTTATTTATTTTTAAAGCGCGCAAATTTTATAGAGGTAAAAAGTCATATTTCATAGTATAACTGCGAGCGTTTAAAAAATTCAGCTTAGAAAAGGCCGAAAATATATAGTCGGATTTATAAATTATCCATACACAAAAATAATGTTTGATTGATTGTAAATTGTACTAGTTCGAATTTAATGGTTTCATTTTTATTACAAAAAAGTATTTTGAAACTAAAAATATTATGTATCCTACAAAAACTTTATTGAAACTTACTTTCAGATACATTAAAGTTACGAAGTGAAGTTACAGGGTCTAATCGCAGGGTTACAATTCAGTTTCGTAAAACTGCACTGAAACTACTTTATAAGTTGCAATTAAGTTACAAGAAACCACTTTGTAACAATTCAAAATGATTGCACACAAGTTGCATATGTAACTTCTTAGGAACTAGAATTTAGTTGAAAATAAAGGCCATTTCTGCGCTTTTTACCTACTTATTTGTAACTTTAACGTGACCGCCACTTTGTGACATAGAAGGCGCCATGACTCCATAGTAACAAAGTGTGCCAATTGGGTAAGAACTTAGCGTACTTTTTCATGGCTGACTTGTAACGCAAAGATTTTTTTTTTATATAGAAGAACTTGGCTACTTTTTGAACATTAATATTTTTGGTGTGATTTCACTACTTTATGTAAAGATTCTGTGAAAATGAGGGGTTGCCAGGCGAACAGAATGTAAAATATTAAATTTTTGATTTTCCTTTTATTTGTATGTCAATTCCTATCGCTGTACCAAATTTCATCATTCTACGACATTAAGAAGTTCTCTACATAGTTGATATCAATTCTGAGAATATGGGCGGGTGCACGCCCCTTAATGTATCTTTTACAATTTTCCAATATCTCCATTGCATTGACCACATGATCTACCAAATCTTATTGTTCTGCAACACTCCGAAGTGATCCATATACTTAATAAAAATTTTGATTAAATAGGCGTATGTCACGCCCTCTGAATGTTTAATATCAAATTTAAAATTTACCCTTTGTTTACAGCTCAAGTCCTACCGCTCTACCAAATTTCATCATTCTACGACAACTATAAGTGCTGTTCATAATTGATGTCAATTCTATACAAATGGGCGAGTGCCACGCCCCTGAACGTAAAATCTTAAATTTTTAAATGTTGCCTTTTCCTTCACTTTAAGAGTTAAGTGCTCAAAAATGTATATACCAATAATGTGAAAATGGGCGAATACCACGCCCCCTGAATGAAAAAACTTAAATTTTAGATTGTTTCCTTTGTATAAGCTACAAGGTCTACCGTGGTGCGAAATTACAAGATTCTACCATGTCGGGAAGTGCTCCATAATTTTGATGATCTGTCAGTGAGTGAGTAAGTCAGTTAGTCAGTTAAGGTTCTTGCGATTCTTGCAGTCTTATATCTCGGGAACCAATAATGCTAAAGAATTGAAGTTTGTGAGTTGCCTAAACATGGAGGGCTTAGCAAATGCTGCGAGTCTGAAGTTTCTGACTTCATTGGTGCTGAAGTTTGACTGGGTCGCATAGTTTGACCTGTAAATAGAGTGTAGCGCCAGAACTTGGCAGGGTACAAATGTTTTTTTTTTTTTGAAAAAAAAGACGGACAGAATTGCGGCATCCACTTTTTTGTTGTTTTCTATCATCGTAATATCAAGTTTGATCAAAATCTCGAGTTCGATTTTTATCCCAAATGCAAACCTTACATTCATACATTTTCAATGAAAATCAAATGGATTTATCAACAATGAATGGCTGAACAAAGTATATTTTATTTATTAAACTACAATTAAGCCGTCAATGTAATAGAAACGATGATTCTCTGACGCCACCACAAAATCAACTCAATGCATAAAACGGTCAATGTGAGACAACATCAAAAACAAATGTTGACGTGACACATATGGCAGGTGAGGTTTATGTTTCACTGCAGAAGTGTAGACGCACTGTAGAAGCTTTAAACTTGAACACGTCAAAAAACGTTGTACCAATGACAGAAATGAAATTTTGATTCAATATTCAAGTGGCACAGAGCCCCTAGGGATGGGTCGATGTTAACAATCCGTGGTGGTTACTTTGATTGAAAAGCACGTCGAAATGATAAAAATTTATTAAAATTAGTGAGTTCCAAGGTTCTTTTTGCCAGAAAAAATATTTTTTTGGAGATGAGTCACATTTTCGGATAAATGGTTTCCATTAAAAAATGAAACTCAGAAATATTTGTCAGCGAGCAAACATTTGAACGGTATCATGCTACATATATGGACCTTTCGAAAAATTAAAGGATTTCGTTAATACCTAACACACACAGTTTGTTTTATTTAAACGACTCTCTGTCACACTCTAATATACTCTCTCAAAGCGTCTCAATGGCGCGGAGCGCGTTGACAAAGTAATTACACGATCCTTGAAGGTGGTCAATGTGAGTTGTGAATTTAGCCTAAAGTTTCGACTTCAATTATAAGAAGAAAATATAGTCATAAAATAAAAATTGATTACGGATCATTTTGTTTAAGTATAGATTTGTATATATTAAAGCAGGGATACATAAATCTTTGTTTAAAATTCAGTTAAATCAATACAAAAATTTAACTAAAAAAGGTGATTATCAATTAATCATAAAAATATCTGAACTACATACATATATCTCATTTCTAACCCATTCAACTGAAAAAAAGATCTTTTAGAATCTGGGTTTTCTTTGCTTCTATATATATTTTTCAATAATTCAATTATTCATTTTTTCAAATAATTTCCTAATTCAAGAAATGGAAGGTATGTGTTGGCAATGATGCCACTGACATTGGCCGTGCTGAATGCAGCCATGATTCAGCCCGAGCTGAAAACCAAGGTTTGAATTTAAGTAAATGTTAAAGAGGGGAAAGCAGAAAATTCTAGAAGATTACGTCGTTTGCAATTTTTGTATTTGTATTTATCGAGAAAATTTAAATGAATTTTGTGGTAGCACACTCAAGTTGTAGTTGTTCATTCAAAAGCAAGTTAACGCAATTTTGTGGTAGCACACTCAAGTTGTTGTTGTTCATTCAAAAGCAAGTTAACGCACCCATAAATTCACAATTACCCACGAGTAACGGTGCAGTGGTTTCATGTATCCCTGATTGGCTGACATGTTATGCCTATTCTGCGAGCGAGCTACCGAGTCATTGACCAGTAATGAAGAGTCAACATAAAGTTCATATTGAATTGTAGCTGCACAAAGTGGGACAGTTATTCGAGGGATTATTATTTATTAAGTTAGTCTTGAGATAGATTGTGATTATACGGACGTGTAAAATAAAGAACTATTGAATTATAAACGGTTGTCTCATTGTTTCAATTATCGTAAGTCGAACCGTTGGGTCGGCCCTTAGTGAGCCAGCGTTCGCGGTTTTTTAAGGATCTCTCGGAGGGAATCCTTTAACTAGTATTGAATTGCTAAGATTCTTGTTTTATTTATCATTCTCGTTCTTTATTTAAAATTACCAATATTAAAATAACTAATTATCTTAAAACAACGTAACTAAAAAATCTCAATTTACTTTTTTCTTTTTTTAATATTGCTCAAGCATCAAGCAATAGTATGTACTCAAAGTTTTCAATTAATATTTTAAGCGTTTCATGTTTTTTACACTTTTCTTACATTTTCTTGAAGCTCTTCCAAATTCGACTAATAACAACTGCATTAAGCCAATTTATATGTAGAGTTTTATTAAATAAAAGATACTGTTTGTGTTCACCATTTGTTTTTAGCAACATTGTTTCTACTTATCTGCACTGTTCTTTTTTTTCAATTTATTTGCATTTTATTTATAACGTGGATTGTTTTACAAGTAAAAAATAATATTTTGAACAAAATATTTATTCACACTTACCTTTTTTATAAATAAGCACACACGTAATAATCACTGAACGAATCTACTTATGATGTATTATAGGCACCGGTGGCATAGACGAATCCCAGAGAAAAATATGGTACACAGCTAAGGTGAAGCCTAGACCTCCTACGCCACCAAGATAAAATCCCAATGTTATCAACCGAAATAGCTTTGAATTGAAGAAATCTTCATTTTCGTTTGTTTCCTCTTTCTCTTCTGCAGAGCCTGATTGAGTTGATTGTGACAAAAACCCGCTCTTGTTCATTTCGTTAATAATATTTCGTCAATATTGAGTATGATTTTCGTTAAGTTTTAATGAAATAATGTTTTGTAATCGTTTTGTTGAGTTAATGTTGAATGTCAAAAGACAACTAATTTGAATTCCAAAACATATTCATTGAATATAAAAATTCCTATCAATCTTAATTTCCATTGCATGTACTTAAGAATTATGATTCATTAAATGCATATAATCCGATTATTATTATTTTTGTATTAAAATAAAAAACAAAAAACATAAATTGTAAAGGTTCTTCGAATGTCAGTCAGTAGTTTGCAAGGGATTATGTGTTTCCGCTTTGCCTTTGTTCTATGATGTCTTACCACCTTGATAAGCAAAAATGGTGAATAAGCTTCTTAGGAAGCTAATGCATATTATCTAACATACCTAATTATTATCGATCAGTGTAAAAACTATAGCTACGTATATATTTTTATGTACAAACTTATGTAAAAAAAACTTGTATACAAAAAATTAAAATTAAGATTAATTTTAATAAACTTCATGGCCATGAACTATGGCAACGGGTGGCATAGTTGAATCCCAGAAGAAGAAGTGATATAATGCGAATAAAAATCCAATTCCACTGACCAAACACACATACATTATAACTGAGAACAACCGAAATGCCTTAGAATCATAGAATGATACGTTCGCTCTGCTGTCGAATTTCTCTGGGTCTTTGGCTTTGATCTTATCTGACAACAGACCGGATTTTCCGGATTCGAGATCCGAATTCGAAGACATGATTGGGTTTGTTTGATTTCTTAATTGATTTCAATACAAAATCACGAAAGCTTTTTATGTGTTTGTGAATACCGTTTTATAACGATTATTGAACTGTAATTTATTAATTAATTTTATTTGAGTAAATAACAACGTTTTTTGATTTCGTAAATTTGGTGAAAAATGGGACAAGTCTTTGTTGTTTGTTGACCGCTCGGTATGAACTGAATTTTTTTCTTTTCATGTTTAATGTGAATGGGCACGACGATTCTACCTTCAACATCGATTGAGCTTTATAAAAAAAAAGAATTTCATTTAGTTTTGCTTGTAAGTGCGATACAACTGATATATACATGGAATTTACATAAATTCCTTAAACCGAGTGACGTTTAAGATTTTCTTTGGTTTCTTTTGGGTAGTAGCTATGTTAATATAATAAAAATTATTATACGAGTGTCTAACCTTATAAAGAGAAGAATCGACAATCAACATAAAGAAATGTATTTGAATTAAAATTATAATGAACTTATAAACATTTTAGTTAAAAAAGAGTATTGTAAACAAAATAAAATATAAATAAAGAAATGCGGACGGTAGGTGTTGGGTATGAAAGACAGAAGTTCACTTTGGATTTATTATGACTTATTTTAACTTTCCTGAAGCTTCCACGCATTGACGAGAAAAAGATGTTCAAGTTAAATATTTTTTCTTTACTTTTTTAATAATTTAATTGTTTTCTTCTTAAATTCGTTTTTTTTTTCATTTGTTCTTTTTTGCTTGCAACTCACATGGAAAAAGTTTGACTACATCTGTAGTTTTCAGCTTTTGCCTATAAAAAAAAAGAGTTTGTTAATTTGTTATAAACAATTTATTTTCATTCATTTGGAAAAGTATAATAAAAACTTATATTTAGTTTAAATAATGAAGTTTTTTTTTTCGTGAAAAAAACTAAACACAATTAAGTAATTTAATATCTGATAGTTACTAAAAATTAAATTAATTGCGGGAAGGCATACTTCCTTTAACTTATTGGTAAATTATTTTTCCATTCGTCTGCAGTCACCATTTTGTACTGAGCATCCAGCAAAGCATGCGTCGGATACGTTTATCCAACATGTCCCATAGAAATTCTATTGGATTCAGCACTTTTTTTTAAGATTTTCTTTTAATATATATTTAAATATACCATCTTGTCCATTATGCCATCTATAAATACTACCTCCCCAACGCCTCCATATATACGACCCCAACGACCCCCATGTTTGACGGTTTGTAATCAAATCCTCTTTTTTAAGAGCAGTATTCAGCTTTCTCCATACTAACTCTCAGCAATCAATTTGGAAACTATTAAATTTGTTCTCATCAGATAAAATTACCGGCTGAACTTTCCTTTAGGGGGCACGAATTTTAAGACGCGGTTACTTTAATTCGGTAGACTTATGTTTAAAAACAATAAATATAACAATTTTAAAGTGAGGAAACTTTTATTTCTATTTTAAATTAGTTTTTAAAGTTTTCATTTTTCATACAAAATGTATGCAAATGATGACAAACGACAACTTTTTTCTTTGTGTTGGCAGTTGTTTACCAATCCACAGATGACTGTATGCAACTTCGGTATGGTAAGTGTTGTGATAGGTGCATTTTTCTTGGGATAATATAAATTGATTTCAAACTATGTACTATTGTTGTTTTGTTTCATGTCAAATCCAAAAAAAAACTTTGCATACACCCAACCTTGACCCCACCCCAAATCCTATAATTGGCCCAGACAGGGGGGTTGCAGGGGGCAGCATGCCCATCTTACCCGCCGAGCATTTTGTACGCCGTGAACTTAATTACAGAAAAACTTCACGTAAGTAGGTGTTTTTCTATAAATACGTTTTGTTTAATGTTTTTTTTTTTAATTCGCAATTGGTTTTTACTGAAAGTAAATAGGTAGGTACATTATGTCTTTTAAAAGTGATGCATAACTACTTTTCGAAAAATATGGTATTTCATTTACTTAAATGTTTTCACGTAAGTTTTATTATTGGAAGAAAACTACACTTGTACTTTTAATCCAAAAAATGTTTCCATTAAAATTTCCCCCAAAAAAAGTACCTATAGGTACAAAAAAAAAACTTATCATAACACTGCCAGAAGGAAGTATTAACAAGAACTGTCAAAACAGTTTTTCGTTGCCGCTAATTTTTTATATTGTGTATTAATATTGCAAACTTTAAAAATATGTCAAATTGTATATTGTTCTTAAAAAATCTGTATTCTTCGGAATCTGCCTAAAATTTGGTTTGAAATATATTTTATAATTCAATAGCACTCTTCTTTCGCGATTAATTGTTTTATTATAGGTGTTCGAAATTTAAATATATCTCTTTCGGCTGTTTTGGTCGTAATGTTTTTTTAATGAAACAATTTCATTTCCTTTCCCGACGTTTCGACGGTGGTTGCCGTCTTCTTCAGGGGATCTTTTATTAACAAACATAAAATGAACATATTATTATTATAAAATTTTGGCAAACTTACATTTAGTACGTATTACAGATAAACGTAAATAATACAATGACAGACAAATATAAAGCAACGTTTAAAAAACAAACATTTTATGCTATAAAAAAAAACACTTCGATTGAAGCTTAGTCGGCTTTTAATTGTCACGCCGCAAATGAGAAAATAGTCACACAAATTCTCCTAATAATGGCTATACAATGGAAATCATACGGAGCTTGATACTTCGCCAAATACACAAAGCTCCTGTTGATAATCGGCAAAAAGAGAGAGGTATTTATAAGAGTATAGTTTATGTTCCCAAACTGTCAGAAAACTTTAAAGAGACGGTAAAAAATAGCACTAATGACATCAGTTTAGCGTATAAATCCAATAGGACGCTGACACCTCTTTTCACCAACATGAAAACAAAAACGGAAAAGGATAAGTGCACCGACGTAGTCTATAAAATTAACTGTCGTGGCAATGCGGAAGAAAATTGCAATCTTTCCTATATCGGTACAACGAAACAACTTCTTCGTCAACGAATTTCCAACCACAAATCCGACATTAATTTAAAAAGCACTGGGAAGACAGCATTGGCCTTACACTCCATTGAGCGTGGACACAAACCAGATTTTGACAGAGTGGAAATCCTGGAAAGGGAGAAACATGTCTCCAAGCGGTATACTCTAGAAACGCTTCATATTATTAACAACAAAAACAATATGAATCGTAAACAAGACAGCCAGAACATTTCATCAGTTTACTGCTCTTTGGTGACTAAGCAGAATCCGTGACAATTTAAAGCCGACTAAGCTTCAATCGAAGTGTTTTTTTTATATCATAAAATGTTTGTTTTTTAAACATTGCTTTATATTTGTCTCTCGTTGTATTATTTACGTTTATCGGTAATACGTACTAAATGTAAGTTTGCCAAAATTTTACACTAATTGTTCTTATGTGTATAATATGCTCATTTTATTTTTGTTAATAAAAGATCCCCTGAAGAAGACGACAACAACCGTCGAAACGTCGGGAAAGGAAATGAAATTGTTTAATGTTAATGTTAATGTTTTTAAAAAAACATTACGACCAAAACAGCCGAAAGAGATATATTTAAATCTCGAACACCTAGGGTGATTTTTTTGCTACTTGGTTTTTGACGTTTATATTTTTGACAGATCACACATGACAAATTCCACGAACATTTGACATTTCGATTCAGTATCGTTTGCCATTTCATCATGAATAGACTTACGCCTGAACAACGTTTGCAAATTATTGAAATTTATTATCAAAATTCGTGCTCTGTGAAAAATGTGTTTCGCAAGCTACGTCCGCAAAATTGTCTTCAGCGACGAGGCTCATTTTTGGCTAAATGGATACGTGAATAAGCAGAATTGCCGTATTTGGAGTGAAGAGCAGCCAGAGGCAATTCAGCAGCTACCAATGCATCCCGAAAAATGCACTGTTTGGTGCGGTTTATGGGCAGGCGGCATCATTGGGCCGTACTTCTTCAAGGACGATGAAGGCCGCAGGGTTACGGTCAATGGAGAAAGGTACCGTTCGATGATAACAGATTTTTTTTGCCGAAAATGCAAGAATTGAACTCGGTCGACATGTGGTTCCAACAGGATGGTGCCACATGCCACACTGCACGCGAAACCATGCATCAATTGAGAGGCGAATTTGGTGAGCAGTTGATCTCACGTTTTGGCGCAGTCAATTGGCCACCAAGATCTTGTGATTTGACCCCGTTAGACTATTTTTTGTGGGGCTATGTTAAGTCTATTGTCTATGGGGACAAGCCAAACACGATTGCTGCCTTGGAAGCCAACATTGAACGCGTCATTGGTGAGATTCCGGCCGAAATGTGTGAAAAAGTTTGCCAAAATTGGACCTTCAGAATGGACCACCTGAAGCGTAGCCGCGGGCAACATTTAAGTGAAATTATTCTTAAAAAGTAAATTTCATTCACTTTTTACAAGTTTCTGTGTTTTTTTGAATTTTCAAAAACCAAGCTCTTAAAAAATCACAATGCAAATTTCCTAAATTAGATCCATTTAAGAAATAAAAGAAAACTCAAAAGAAATTTAAAAATATTTTTTTTCCTCTCCATTTCAAACTCACGACGACCGACGCGACGGCGGCGTTAGACCTTCCGAAAAAAATCTCAATGAATTTCAATGGGTATAATTGCTTTATACTTTTATGAACGGAGTTTATACCAAGTTTGTACACTGCATTGATACTGTATGTTTTGTGTTCATAAAAAATTTAAAGTAAGGTTACGGTGGAGTTACTAAAAATATTTTACAATTATGAGCTCAGCCGTGGTTCGTGGATTTTTTTGATGCATTTTACATTGGATTCTTTTTCGTATTCCTAAATCGGTTTACTGCACTGCTTACTGTATTACGGAAACCCTTTCATATTGACAATTATTTCTCCAATTTCAGTGAAGGATTTTCCTTTGAAATGCAAATTAAAAATTTTGTTATTTTCTTCAGTTCTACCACACTTATTAATTAAATCCATACAACTGTTATATAGTTAAATTTTTAAAAAAACATGATTTTAGTTACTATGTCTACGACTTGTGTTATGTGAAAGCCTATGGCAGCAAAAATCTATTTGGTTTTAGTAAAAATAACGGTAAATTCACAAGTCTGCATTTGGAAAAAAATCAATCTCGTGATTTTAATGAAACCCGAAAATACCATGATAGAGCGCACCAAAAAAATGGGTCCCGCAATTCCGCCTATTTGACGATCTACGGCAGAAACGCTTTTCTTTAAACTTAATACTTAAGCGTCTTAGCTCTTAGATGATTACGTCGATTATGTTTGTAAATCTTTTTTAGCCTCACAATAACGGTACCTGCCATACAATTTTTTTAAGCAAAATAATAAATATTAATTATCTTATTAACGGCTATAACGATTTTGATAAAGGAACTCAATGCACTATTTTAGGTATAGTCATGTTGTCTAAAAAAATGTGTACATAAAATGTTATATTAACGGTACCGCGGTACCGTTGTTTTTTGATTTTGCATTCTATCATTAAGGACTCAATGTCGATAAAAATTTGTATACAGAAAGTCCTTCAAATAATACGCCGACGGAAGACTCAGAAGGGGAGTTGACATTCTTGGAACCACCCGATGAATACCCAGTTAAGTTTGAGTTAAGAAAGAGAATATTAAAAAAATATTGAAAAATTACTACAAATGCTCAACAATCACTCTAATGGCGTTTTTATTTGGCAATCCGGGATTGTTCTCTGATCCGGGATTCCAACTGAACACTTTTGTGTGATTCTGAATTTTAAAAAGATTGTATGTTTGAAAATAATTGGGTACGTGGAAATATTCAAATTCAAAAAAAACGTTTGTTGCACAATTATGATACAAAAAAAGGCAACAGTCGAGTATGACGTTCAATTATATAAATGTGTGAGTGCTCCTGGTTCCGATTGTGATTTCAAATTTCAAATCCAGACGAGTCTGGAAGACTTCCGGATTGCCAAACATTGGGGTGCTATTGGCTATAACTTATTAGAAATGGCTATTGTTTTCGATATTTATATTAAAGAAAGCCTTCATTTATGTATATGTTAAGTATATATGTATATCATTTTCCATGAAGGTATGTAAATATTAAATGTATCAGTTATGCAGTATGCACGTGTTAAATATGATTTTGTACGTCACTATATGCATTTGCGCATAAATAATTCTTTATTGTTTTCATAAACAATTGATTTTGGATTTAATGCATAACCATAACAAAATTGAATAAACGTTCAGCTTGTGTGAGGGTATAAAAATGATTGACACCTCTATTTGCTGGCATTAATTTAAAAACTTTCCATCAGAGTCTTTCGAAAAAGTATTTTAGAACCACTTTTAAAATTATTAAACTTAGAATTAGCTACTAAAAAAATAATTTGTTTTTAAAAAATGACTGAAGAAAAGGAACAAACCAAAGGCAAGGAACCTGAAGAGAAAAAGGAGGACTTTTTCGATTCAAAGCTGTTTAGGCTTATAACACTGGGAATATACCTTGGAGGAGTTGGAGGACTTGGCTTCACATTGGCTATGTACTATTTATTTATATGGGAATCAAAGATGCCTGAATTACCGATCTTAAAAAAAGTGGGAAGTCCTATTTGATTTTACAGAACAATAAGTGTAATTCAAAATTCGAAAAGTATTATTCGGCCCTATTATAAGTACTCGCCAAGCCAAGAATCCGTCTAATTTTTCAAAGAACTGTGAGCAATAAGAGTGTTTTTTTATGAAAAGTCTATATTTTATTGTTTTTTGAAATGTTAATTTAATTATGCAATGCATTGAAGGTTTTTAAAATAATCATTTCATCGGATTCAATAATAGGGTTGAACGTAACCAGTACAACTTTAAAGATAGTTATATGCATTAAGAAAATATTAAGATGTATTTACTGGCTGATAAGTTATAAGCACATAAATATAAGTATTTATCTACATTTAATCATATTTAATATAAATTATTATACCTTAACTAAATGATTTACTTGAAATTATAGATACCTAATCCATATTCATATACAGAAAATAAATATATGTACATATTGAATTAAACTTACATTTAAATATATGAATATATTTTTAGTGTCTTTATTTTGGTTGCTGATTGTTTTCGATGGTTACAGGAAATCGTAAGTATATTTCTGGCATAGTAGAATCAAAGAAAAACAGAAAATAAATTGATAAAACCATTCCCATACCACTGACTCCTCCTAAATATAAAATTAATGTGATCCATCTGAACAGCTTCGTATCGAAAAATAACTGTTTTTCTGGATTCAATTCGTCGTTATCCAAAGAGGGGTTTCTCGCTTGATTATCAGCCATTTAAAAAATAGTTTTCGAATGGAAATAAATTCAAAATGGGTATTTGCTTTTATACTATGCCCATAATTAAAATAGACAGAAAAATATTCAAATTGAATGTAAGATTTGCATCAATTAGCAGGTAAGAGTGACAGGACCTTCAAGAAAACTAACATGCAGATATTTCAAACTATTGATATTATGTCAATTGAGAATAAGCATGTTTAATATTGTAGAAGAAATAACATTGCTATTAAAATTATTGCATTCTAATTAATAAAACTTTATTTAATATTTGACTAAAAATTAAGTCGAAAATATGCCCTTGAAAAGTCTCTAGCTAATGATAAACTCTTCTTTCCAATTTTGTTAAACATGGGGAAAAACCGGCAGTTCACATAGGTTGATCAACATGACGTGGCGCAAGATATTTACCAATGTAAACATAACACTTTTAACCATATACAATTTTTTTTAAAGAGTCGTAAGATAAATGTTTTGCTATGCTTCCCAAATCTGGGGAATACACCAATTTGAAGAAGTGCTGAGATTTCAAATTAAACTTACCAAGAAATACACTAAACTACGCTTTCTACTTGGAAACAGAGTGTATGTTTACACACACCCTAAAGTTTCAAGCAGATTTTATATTAAAAATCGATCGCCTCACACTCAGATAATCGACTGATATTAAAAATAGTTGTTGTATGAGAAAAGAAACAGTGACTGGTGGTGGATGATGAAATATCATACATTGTTCAATTGGATGTCAGTAAATCAATTACTTGCTAATGTCGTTTTTTATTCGCCAGTAGGGCTTTGGATCAGAGATTGGGGATTATTCTTAGCAAATAGAACGCAAAATCAAATTTGCATTTGAAAAAAAAACCGACTGTAGATTTTAATCTAACTTGACATTGCGAAGATAAAGGACACGAAAAAAGTGAGTCCCGCAATTCCGTCTGTCTATCTGTATAGAACGATCTACAGCCTAAACAGCTGAAGGCGAATTTCTTCAAACTTGCGGTACTTAAGGTGATTCTCTCAAAAAAAAAATTTGAATCGATTTTTTTAGCCCCAAAAATAACGGTACTGCCATACAATTTTTTCTACCATCTTAATTATCTGGAAAAGGGCTCCAACGATTTTGATAAGAAAAAGTGTGTGAACTACTTAAGGTATAGTCTATATTTTGATCAAACATTTTTTTTTTTAGATATTTTGTTATTAACGGTACCAGCATTTTTTTGATTTTCACTTTATCATAAACGGCTCTAAGGATTTTGACCAAAATTTCGAATTATAAATACATACAAACATTTTCGAAAAAATATTTTTTTGGGATTTTTGAAAAAAAAAATTGAAAATGCAATACATATTTCGAAAACGGGTGGATAATTTTTTTTTAAATTTTGTTTTTAAATTTATATTATTAAATATTTAAAATTGCCAAACCAATTTTTTTAAGAAATAAAATTTAAAAGAATAATAAATAAATATATAAAAATTTAGTTAAAAAATTTATTTCAAAATATATTTATCCGTTTCTATAAACAATCTTTGGCATTCGATGTGATCGACCATTAAATCAAGTACGTTGCGATCCAGTCACTCATTTTATCTTATTATGAAGAGTAAGCAAAACGTTTGACGTTTCAGCAAATTTTGTAGTACATGATGCGTATGCAAGTGCGTGTTTCAAGTACGTGTAAGTTCAGATCTGTGGTTTTTTTGGTCGAAAAAAGTCGATAATTTTGGTACAATATAACGCGAAAACTGGTCCTGGATCAAAAATTTTCTGCAGGGTCGACTATTTTGGTGTCAAGAAACTTTACAGAATTCGCAGTTTGCTATATCTGTCATTTTCTTATTCCGCGACAAAGGCCGATACATTTTACAAATGAGAGGAAAAAATATAAAGAAATTGTCGAGCATCTGTTCACGCAAGTTGGTTAGTTGGACGATCCAGCAAGTTCTCAAAAAAATTGAAATCCGTAATACTACGTTTCCACCGACCACTAAATCGAGATTTAAGTAGATTTAGCTAAATCTCCTACAAATCTTGAAGATTTAACATATAAATTTTAATCTTCTCAGATGAAGATTTAAAATAAATCTCATTTATATCTTCAATCGAACTACCATATTTCCATATCGAAATGAGCACATTCATCGGGAAGGCGAATTTTTCTCTTCGGTTGTCACAGATGAAGCTGCCTGTCTCACCTCTACATCATAGGAGAAAATGAAAAGATATATGCATTTTGAATAGTGCTGTCAAAATTAATCTACTTTTGGAGCGGTGGAACCACTTTTTGAGATTAGTAAATCTACAAGCGATTAAAGTTCGGTGGAAACGTAGTATAAAGCATGTTGTTCCAGCGGTTTTTTGGATTTAAATTGTCGAACATTGATGATTCTCGAGCCATGTTGACAGCACAACTTTTGTTTTTTTCTTCCTTTAAGACAAAAATCAATCTGACAATTGTAAATTTTCTGCCCAAAAATTGTTGGAAGGTGATATATTTTACTCCCTCAAGACCGCTCTCTTCTGCGCTAAGCTATCAAATTTTAAACAGGAATTTGCAGAAATTGTTGCCAATTTGTGCCATTTGGCAAAGTGTGGATCAGACTTATTGTACAACATTCCTTTTTCCATAGTTCTTGCAGCAAATGAGTTGTACCTATATATTATTTAAGTGAGTGAAAGACATATCGAGGAGGTCAATGACTTTCTTCTGGTAATAACATATTGTAATCCACAAAAAATCTACAAATGTTTCTATTAATAAATGATTTGTTTGTATAACTAAATTAAATCAATAGGGGTATTCACGATCCGGTGTAGCATTTTTTTGCACTACAACAACAAAATATACTGAATGTCAAAATTTTACACTTTTACACTTTTACAATACCCGAACCCTATTGTAACAGAAAAATACAAGGTGTAAGATTTTTTTAACACAAACTAAAGCCTTCTTCAGAACAAATGTGAAACAGATTTTGACATTTGCTTCAGTGTTGCTACAGATTAGTAAAAGTGTGTTCACATTCTGTTGTAAAAAAATAAACTTTTACACTTTTACAAGACTTGGTACACCAGATCGTGAATACCCCTAATTTAATTAAAGTTCTGAAATATCTGAGAGCTTTGGTTCTTGAGCGCTCTGCTCGTAGAGATGTAATGTCGATTTCGTTTCAATAATTAGGATTCGCTACTAAAACCAATACTTTTTGGCTTTGAAAAGAACGATTACGGACCGAATCTCTTTTTGGGACTGTGTGTGTTGCTTGGCAGCTCTAAAAAAAAAACAAATCTTCAATTCGTTAAAACATCATTATTTCGTTTTAATTTCCCGATTCCGACGCGGGGAAGTTCCTAAACACACTTGCACTTTTTTAATATTTGTTTCCAAGAAGTTTTTAACAATTTTTTTTATTTTTTAATATATTAATTTACTTTTTCTGTACACTGCCACAAAATAAAAATTAATTCACACCATAACAATTGAGAAACGTCAAAACAAATATTGTAGTGTGTGTACGAATCTGTGCACAAATCCGTTTTGAATCCGTCTCCAAAAAGAGATTCAATACGGATCTGTTTTTGAAGAAAAAGTATTGGTTTTAATTTGAAACGAATTTGATTTTCAGAAAAAAATTGACGGCGGATCGACGGCAAGTCGATGTTTTTGTTGAAACGAAATCGACATAAAACACGCTTCTACGGCAACTAAAGTCGAACGCGACTACTGGAACTGGAAGCATTTCCAATCAACTGTCACGTATCAGCTGTTACTTATGAGTGTTGTTTTTATTTTTATTTTTGAATTACACAAATATTTTCAATTATAAATTTGCTATTTGCGTTGAAAATGTCAATTTTAATACGATTCCCATCGAAAAGATTTATTGAACCATTGAAATATATAATATGCTCGTCGAGAAACATTTCGCGAGATCGCGATAATGTTTTAACTACGAATAAAAACCAACTTCCCGAGCATTACGATATAATTATTGCCGGTGGCGGTCTTGTCGGCACAGCTCTTGCTTGTGGAATTGGTAATTTTTTTTTAGGATTGAAATATAATTTGTAATGGATGAAATTAATTAAATATTGCATGCATTTCTCTTATCGCAGCAAAAAATAAAGTTCTTGCCGAGAAAAAAGTTCTTCTGCTTGAAGGTGCTCCACCATTCAAAGGATTCACTGGTGGCCAATACGGGAATCGAGTATCTGCTATTAATAATGGCTCTATTGAATTGTTCAAATCAATCGGAGCCTGGGATAAGATATCTTCAACCCGTTATAAGCCTGTTAAGCAAATGCAAGTTAGTTTTTTATTGTCATATTTTCTATTGAATTTTTTAGGCAGTTTAAAATGTTGTTTTTAGGTTTGGGATGCTAGCTCAGATGCTCTAATTACTTTCAATCATGATAACTTCTCGGAAAATGTAGCTTGTATTATTGAAAATGATTTAATGCTAGACTCTATATATAGCCAATTAGAATCAGCCCAAAATGTAAAGATTCTTAACAAGTCAATGGTTGGCAATGTTGAATTACGTATGGATGGTAATTCAAAGAATGTGGTTAGTCTCAAGAACGGGGATTCAATGAGTTGTGATTTGCTGGTAAGTGATATTTTGTTTTCGTTTTTTGCTTAATTTATCGTCTTATACATAATTTTTAGAGTTAAATTAGTCCAAAAGTAAATTATAAAATAATCCAGACTAAATTTATCAATTTAAATGATGGAGTCTGGTGTTCGAATTGTTCCCTGTTAAATAGATAAATTTGCAAGGTCAAATTTATTGCTAACCTACAACTTTTGGACCTGTTTTAAAACACAGTGATACATACAATCTATAAGAAGCTGCATTTCTAATAACATCCAATAAGGAGGCTTAAGCACTCTATAGGCTTGTTCGTTGAGCCCTGAAGTCGCCCTATGGTCGACCTAAAGCGTTTTTTGAAAAACCTAAAGTCATCCTGATAAACAAATTCTGTGTTTTTTGAAACCTAGGGTCGCCCTCAACTCGCCCTGAAGTAGAACTAGGTTTTTAGCAGGGGCAACTTGAGGTAAATGAATAAACGTCAAAGTCACATGAGATCTGAGGTAGGAATTGGCGATATTGAGGAGAATATCAAGTACTAATCATCGATGTTAATAGTTATCGAATCGAAAACATCGATGTGTTGAAGAGTTTTGCTTTATTATTCCTTCAACATCGATATTTTTTGTTTTAATATCGATGTTTCAATAACATCACAAAAAATGTACTACGAACTTAAGTTTAACATATTTTAAGTTTTAATTATTAAATGACATAACTTGCTTTTCTGCAACATAAATTTAATGGCCCTCGGGTGTTTTTTGAGAACAGAAAACCCCAGGTTTTTTTTAACAACTCTTGTGGTTGTCAAAAAAACCTGGGTCGAACCTAGGTAAAGTTGAACGAATGAACCTTATCATTGGACATGTTAAATTATAAATCCACGACGTAAGATGAACTGAATTGTACAAACATTCGTATATTATGTCACCACTGGTTATTTTTTTTACTTGCGATATAGACAATATAGGGCAAGTTTTGCATTTGAAATACGAACTCGAAATTTTGATTATTATGTCCTTATGTCTGTACCGCGGTCCACTTAAGCCTCCTAGGTGGTTCCCTAAAATAAAAATTGAACATTTGTAAGCCCAAAAAAAACGGCACCTGTTCTATAGTCTACGAGCTAGCAAACGTCTTCAATTAACGATTTAATTTTATCAAAAATACACATTCGTGTTACACAAACCAATTCTTCACAAACATTAATGAAAATACCATGGATAATTTAAAATTTAAATACTCAAGAACTAGAGTATTATAATAGCGAGTTTCATTTAAAAAAGGATCTGATCTTTCTGACAAAAGATTTTATCGTTATGAATTTTGAGAGTTTCATTTCAACAAAAAGAGCAAATCTAGATCAGATCTCAACACGAAAGATCTCATCTTTGGTGGGTAGGAAGATTTGATCTGAATGCACGCATACATGTAAAACGTTTTTTCTGTCAAACATCAAATGGAAACTATTTTATTATTAATTTAATGTGAAATTGTGCCAATCCCTGCTAAAAAATTAAACTAAAAAATAAACAAATAATAGACGAAGAAGTTAATAATTTAAATTTTATAAATTTAGTGGAGTTTTGTATTGCTTTGTCTTCATCTTCCTCATCATCTGATGCAGCATTGGCCGCGTTCGGTGCAATGCCGATAGGCTAGCCAAGATACCTTAGTAGCGGGTTTGTTTGTTTTCGAACTATCCAGGTAGCTTTCTCTGTTAAGTCAGTTGTATTGCATACAAATGTGAAGTTTTGAATCAGCTGTTCCTCAAATTAATAATAATTTTTGTGTAGCTTGAGATTTGTGTTTGACAACATATGTTAAGTTAATCAGCTGAATTTTCCTTAGGCGTTACAACAACACAAAGCAATCCGGATTGCTTTCGGTATGCCACCGAACGCGGCCAATACTACAATTAAATTTGGACACAGAGTTTCATTTAAAAGATCAAATCTCCATTTTGAGAGGAGTTCTTTGAAATTTAAATGAAACTGTTTCCATTATAGTGCTATCGCCTATCAATCTTAGAGATATATTCTGTAATCTATACCCCAGCCTTGAACATATGAAGAACTTATAGATTACTGCCAGATCAGAATTCGAAAAGAGTTTCTTACATCTTCGAAGAAAGCCATTTTGCAGCATTTCTGGCGACTTCGTATCATTCCACAAGAGGTGGTCTGTTAAGTGCATGCCAAAGACTGACAGCTGATCGGTTTCTTCAATGCAAGTACCGCCCAAGTACCGCGGATACCGCCATGGGGGTTGGATTTTGCTTTAACGACAGAAGACAGCATTGAGTTTTTGAAGCATTAAATTCTATTTGGTTTTCTATACCCCATTGGTCGATATCAGATTTGAATAGCTTATTTTACGCTGCCGTTTCAGTTCTACATCTGATAAACAGGGAAGTAAATCTGAAAATGAATATGAAAAGCTGAGAGTACTATCGTCAGCAAAACAATTTAGTGGATTAGAATTTCCAGATAAGAGATCATTAATGAAAATGAGAAAAAGATTGGGAGACAAATCGGAGCATTTATTTTGTAAATTCCCAAACTATATCAAATTCTTTTGAAATATCAAGGGAAATAATTTTGCTTTCTCCAAAACGATGTAAAGATTTGTGTCACTGTTCGGTGAGATATAGCATCAGATCACCAATGGAAAAAGGGCACCGACATGCATTGAAATCGTTTCTTTTATTTTCGACAGTCTCCTTAGCGGCTCTACCGATTTTAACCAATTTGTTTGTAACGGTTGTCCTTCAGTTTCTAAATAATGCTTTGTAAAATTTTCGAAAAAAAATTTTTTGGATTGTTGAAAAAATATATATGTATATATTTTTATAAATTCAATGTTTCGAAAATGGATGTGCTTATGATTTTAAATGTTAAACAATTGGTATTGCAAAATAATTGTTAGAAAATATTTAAAGTAATTTTGTATATACAAAATAATTTCTAAGGTAAATATTATACACAGCTTGTTCTTATGGTTCAAAGTTCAAGTTATAAGCAATAAATAGAAGACGTTTTATTTTTTCTTGACGAAAAAAGTGAAAAAAAAACTCAAAAGTATTTAAACTACAATTATTACTAATAATGTAGATTTTCGACTGCTATAAAGAAGCATATTTTGCAAACGTTATAAAAGATTTATTTAGTGCAACTGCACTCTTTCAATTTCAAAGTGCCCATCATTCTACATAAAAAAAATAATAAAAAAGAAAATTTGTCAAGTAAACCAACACAATTTAAGTGAGTAATCATTAAATAACAGATTTCTCTAATAATTTTGAGGTTCTTCCATATTACTATACTTAAAATATTTGATATTTAACATCAATAAACTTAGAACTTGGCGTACATTTATATCTCACTACTTTTCACGGATGATTTGTTACGCAAAGGTTTTTGTATGTAGAAGAACTTGGCCTCATTTTTAACCTTTATGTTGTTGTGTGATTTCACTACTGGTTGCAAATATTCTTTTTATCAGGAAAAGTGCGTGGAATAAACGACTAATGAGAGCCTCATAAGGAATCGTAAGTTTTTAATTTACGCCTTTTGTATGTACTACAAGTCCGACCCCTCTACCAGTTTTCATAAGTTAGACGTGCTACATTGAAATGATAATAATTTCTAAGAACTAGGAGGATGAAACGCCCCTGCATGAAAAATTTCATAATTTCAACTTTTTCTTCTCATCTAAAAGCTGACCACTCTACCATATTTCATAATCCTGCACCAATCGGAAGTGGTCTCAATATATTTAATATTAATTCTGTGAATATGAGTGGTTGCCACGCCCACTGAATGTAAAATCTCACATTTTTAAATTTCCCTTTGTTTGCGTGTCAAGTCCTATCGCTCTGCCAAATTTCATAATTCTACGACAATCAGAAGTGCTGCTGAAAAATTATATGAATTCTATTCAAGTGGGCGGGTGACACGCCGAATGCAAAATGTCAAATTTTTAAATTTTTCCTTTGTTTGCACTTTAAGCTTTACCGCTGTATTAAATTTCATCATTCTACGACAATCAGATTGATTGATATTAATTATATGAAAATGGGCGGATAACACGCCCCCTTTGTATACACCACATGGTCTACGGTTGTGCGAAATTACTAGATTCTACGATGTCGGGAAGTGCTCCTTAATTTTGATGATCTGTGTAAGTAAATTAGTCAGTCAGTTACAGTTTTTGCGATTTTTGCAGTCTTATATCTCGGAAACCACTAATGCTAAAGAATTTAAATTTGGTGAGTAGCTCAAACCTGGTGAGCTTAGCAAATACTGCGTGTTTGAATTTTACTGACTTTATTGGTACTAAAGTTAGAGGGGGGTCGATAACCGCCTGAGTTTGATCCGGAAAAAACGATGTGTCCTTTCATGTCAATACTTAATCTCTTTTTACACGAAACCCTTGAAAATAAAAAATTACACATTGTATTTTATAAAGCTTTATTTACACAGTGATTTTTATTGTAATTGGTTATAAAAGAAGATAATTTTTTCCTAACAACATACATACTTAGAAATAATACTGTTATCGAGCTTAAAAATAAAATTGAGATTTTTTATCCAAAATTTTCTTTATGTGACCCAACTCTTCTGTTACATTATATGATTTTATTTCTATACTGTCAGCTATTTTTTCTAGTGTCTGAGATAAATCTCTTAGTTGACCCTTAATGCACAAGATCTCTTGTTTAAACGTTTTCATGCTGTCGTTTTGTGGTTTTAAATCGCCTGATGAATCCAATTTTTGAAATAGATTCATTTGACTGGGAACATTTGTTGCGGACCGAGGTCGCAGTATACATAAATTATCTGTTTTTTGGTTTTTATTGAATTCACGATTTTGAAGAGATTTATTGAAGAACAAACAATTATTCTGGTATTTTTTCTGCTTAAGGCTCTGGTTGCGATCCCTTCGTTCTGCAACCATTTTATAAATGCTTATCTTTAATTCCTCTGGTAACTGCTTGTCTCTGGGATCGTTTGGGCGCATGACAAACTGCAGTTGGTTTCTAGAAGCCCGAAGCAATGAACTACGTTTGCATAGAGCCAACAATCGTCTTGGGGAGTTACGAAGAAGCCGTGAAAACAGTAAACATTCAAGACGTGATACCAACTCTGCTTGTCGAACTAATCTGTCTAATGTTGCTGAAACTTGTAGACCCTAAATTAAACAAGTTATATTGTTATTGAGTTTTTTTTACGTTGAGCACCCATTTCTTACTTGTATATCGTTTACCGCCAAACCAACCATTAAATTAGTTAATATGACCGTTACAAGAAGTACAAACGATAGAAATAAAATATGGGCAGTTACGGGGTATTTTATGGGAATGTCTCCGTAGAAAATATCTTCAAACTCCAACTCTCCTGACATCATTGTAATCGCTTTTAAAAGTGACCTTATTAAAAAAACAAAACATTATTTTAAGTTCTTTTTAAGTTATCGAAACAATCTTTTTGTTTTAATAGTTACCAAGCTATATTTATAAAAGCAGGATAATCAGTAAACAAGACACAGAAACTCAATCCAAACGCAATCAACAAGCAGCAATAAGCTAGTAAAAATTTTCCAAAGTTCATTGAAACTGAAAATAGTCAATAAACATAGAAATTTACATAATACATAATAATTATTTAATTTTACGACATACCTTTTGTGAACATTTGAATATAAAGTCCGAAAATGGGAAATCGACCCACCAACATCATTAATTCAAGCCATACGAGGAACATTACAATTGCAGCGACATGGTGTTGCCATACGGGTACAGTTAACAAATCATGAGCAACAAGAAGAGCTGGTGTCTGGAGAATTAAATTCGAAACCCTTAACTTTAAGTGGCTTATTAGAATAGTAATATTTACCACACATAAAAATACTCCAAAAATAATTGTCCATTGCAGCCAATTTTCCCAATATTTTGCATATCCCGTCAGACCATGTGCCATCTGAAAAAAAAATTAAAAAATTTAACAAAAATTTATTTCTAACTCGATCAATACCTGAAAAATTTCTTTAACCAACAGCAGCAGATTTAAAACTACCACAAAATAGCCAATAGATGAAATGTAATTCGCTGCAATGCAAATGGTATCCTTTTCGCAGTTTCTAACGTATACACCGAATACGTATATTGTGAACATTAATACGTACACTGCATGATAGAGAAGACTCATGAGGAAGAATTTTCGTATTCGTCTCCATTTGAGGAATAAGAATGTTTCACAAAGTGGATGGATAAGTATGCGCTTTTGACCGACTTCAATGAAGGACATAAGCAGTTCGGTTTCACCTCTTTCCAGAGTTGGCAACGGAACCAAATGTCGAAAGTCTAGTTTTATTTCACAATCGACATCTCCTATCTCGTGATCGTTTACCTTAATCGATGCATCTAGATTGGCTATGAGTTTAGGTACCACATCCGGAGTTCGCCTTACAATAAATGATAATGCTGAGACATTTCCATCTGTCCTTGCTGTTACATCAGCACCATTTTCTAAAAAAAAAATATAATTTATCTGTAGGTAGTTAAGGAAACTTTATTTAAATTCATATAATTAAAAAGTTGTATTTGCACCAAGATTTACATTATTCTTTACTTCTTACATTTTTTTTTCATTACTTGCGATTATTAGGTACTACAGTAAAACCCGTATTAGTGACTCACGCTAAATACCCCAATTTAGTATTGACTTATGCGGTTTAGGCAGTTATAAAAAACCCGCTTAAGTGTACATCTCTATATTAACATATACAAAAATTAAAACAAACATTTTTGATAAAAAAGAAACAGTTAATTCAAAATAGCTTTTAACGGCATTTAGCATATAAAATTTGCATTTCGTCCCGGCGATCTCACTTCGATTCATCAGCTGACTAGTGAGGTCCCTACCAACGCACTTTTTGTTAAGTTCAGTTCATCTGAAATGGATTTTTTGACAAGAAACCATAGTTCACATTAATCATTAAAATAGGAAGATTTTGTCCTCGGCCAGACATAGTTAATTACGAAGGTGTTTTGTATTATATAATCGGACCTGTTGAATTCTTGATTCAATAGAGATTTTAACGGCCTTTGATCCACGAATCATTATAATATATTAAGATTATTACTTTTTTACTTGCGATATATGTAGGTACTATAGGACAAGTTTTGCATTTGGAAATAAAATGCACGACTGGATCGCACGAACTTGCTCTTATGTTCGATAACATCGTATGCAAAAGATTTCTATTAAAAATCTTAATATATTTTTAAAGTCATTTTTAACTCAATTTTGTATATGCATATACAAAATTTCATTAATTTTGTTCTAAAATAAATTGGTATGACAATATTAAATATTTAATAATATAAACTAAAAAACAAAACATTAAATCTGTTTAATTAAAGAAAAAATAATTCTTAAATAAATACTTAAACTAAAAAAAAATTACGCTATTTTATTTCTTGGATAAATTTGAATTTATGAAAAAAAAATTTTAAAAATCTGTGGAGGGGTTTTTGAGAATAAAAATTTTTTTTTAAACTTTTTGAAAATATTTAAAAAGAAATTCAAAAACGCCAATTCATAGGTATTCAGAAAATACAAATAAATATAATTTTTGAAAAAAATTTAATGAGCAGTTTTCGAATAATATTTTTTTTAAATTTTTTTCTTAAAAATTATTTAAAAAATACAAAAAAATATTAATTAAAAATATTGGTACGCGATATAATTTGGCCAACCTAAACCTATATTTTTGTAAAATTTCGAAGGAATCAGTTAAGCCATTTATGAGATAGTCGAAAGCAAAAAAAACGGTCCTATGGGAAGTACCGTTTTTAGACATTTTTCTATTTTTTTTTTCAACTATATGATCGGTCGTAGCTAAAAACCCACACTGATTTTTTTTTATCAAATTCGTTAGAGCCGTTTCCGAGAAAAATAGGTTGGTTTGAACGTATCGGTTATATGGCAAGTACCGTTACTTTTTGAGCTAAAACAAATTTCAATTTCCCCTCTATACAATACCTAAAAAACTCTATATACCAAGTTTGAAGCAATTCGACCCACCCGTTTGGGCTGTAGGTGTCTATACATACATACAGACAGACTGACAGACTGACAGACTGACAGACTGACAGACTGACAGACTGACAGACTGACAGACTGACAGACTGACAGACTGACAGACTGACAGACTGACAGACTGACAGACTGACAGACTGACAGACTGACAGACTGACAGACTGACAGACTGACAGACTGACAGACTGACAGGCTGACAGACTGACAGACTGACAGACTGACAGACTGACAGACTGACAGACTGACAGACTGACAGACTGACAGACTGACAGACTGACAGACTGACAGACTGACAGACTGACAGACTGACAGACTGACAGACTGACAGACTGACAGACTGACAGACTGACAGACTGACAGACTGACAAACTGACAGACTGACAGACTGACAGACTGACAGACTGACAGACAGACATACAGACGGGCAGAATTTTTAGACCATCTTTTTTCGTCTTCGCTATCATCGTTATGTCATGTTTGATTGTTATCTCACAACTTTTTTTTCGACGAATGCATAACTTGCCTTATAGTACGCAAGTAAAAAAATCGAACTCGAGATTTAAAAACAAAGTTGACATTACGATGATAGAGAACACCAAAAAAGTGGATCCCGCAATTCCGTCGGTCTGTCTGTCTGTCTGTACAACTCTCTACAGCCTAAACGGCTGAAGGTGATTGTCCAAAATAGATTTTTGAATCGCTGTTTTAGCCCCAAAAATAACGGTACATGCCATACAAATTGTTCTACAATCTTAATTGTCTCGAAAACGGCTCTAACGATTTTGATAAAAATTGGTGTACGAGCTTAGGTATGCTCTACATTTTGTAAAAATTTTTTTTTAATATTTTGTTATTAACGGTACCTGCCATCAGAAACGGCTCAACGGATTTCGATCAAAATTTTTATTCAGGATGTCTATCGAATTCTAAATAATACTGTATTTCAAAATTTTCGAAAACTAGTTTTTTGGATTTTTGGAAAAAAAATAATTTATATATATATATTCAAAATAGAAGGCAATTAAGCGGGAAACATAGTTAAGCGGAAAGTACTTATATAAGATGAGTTTTATATGAACAAATCCTCAGAATGTTGGTTCTACGAAAATATAAGTACTTAAGCGAGGGGCACTGGATATTGCTGTATAAGGCAAGTTATGCATATGTTTAGTTTAGTTTAGTTTATTCAATTTATCGATATGCTATACACATTAAGATATAATATCTTATTAATAAGTGATAGCTTTAATAATGTATACATGAATAAGAATAAAAGCTAACTAGCAAGATCAAAGTAATATAATTACATTAGAACAATAATTAAAATGAAGTTAAAATGAAAGCTGAGTAGTTTACAAATAAATGAAGCTATAAAATTAAAAATAACTGCAAATTTTAAATTATTAATGTATTAAAGTATTAAAGGTAAAACCACAAATTTAAAGCAAAGAAAAGTAGTGACTTAGTTTACTCTGAAATATTTTAGCATTACTAAGACCTCTGATATCACTTGGCAAAGAGTTCCATATGCGAATGGCGTTGACAAAGAACTGCCGCTCGGAAGTAAGGCATGTATGGCGTGGGATGTTAAGTGTGTTTGATCTGTTAGAAGTAGGAAATTGTAATCTGTAATATAGGTTATGTGGTTGATGCGTCTGTTTAATAGTGAAGAGAAAAAGAAGTGTTCGATATTGAAGAAAATACTTAAACTGCATATTGAATAGAGTAGGAGCAAATTCGGAGATATGGTCATATCTTTTAAGGCCGTAGATGTATCTTATTGTATTGTTGAAAGCAACCGTAAGCTTTCGTCTACTCTCAGCATCACAGTTACAGTAAATTTCACAACCATATGTAAGGAGTGGAATAATCAAGGTTTTAGCTAACATCTTACGAGTTTCTATCGGAGTTAAGTATTGGGAATCATGAAGAACCCTAAGAGCACCGTACACTTTACCAACAGTTGAATTTATGTAGTTTTGCCATGTTAAAGATCTGTTGAAAGTGATACCAAGATTTTTAGCTGTTTCTACATAGTCAATAGCAATATTATTAAGCATTAGGCGGGGGAAATAAGAAAGATCAATAGGCTTTTTAGAGATAACTAAGCATTTAGTTTTCGATGGGTTTAAAAAGAGGCCATTTTTCTGGGACCAAATATGGAAAAGATCCTGGTTAATATTATGAACACAATTTTCAATAAGACCTAGTGGACTACTCAAATAAAGTTGCACGTTATCAGCATACATTTGTACAAGTGAAAATTTCAATATCGATGGCAATTCATGTCGAAAAAAAAGTTTTGAGAAAACAATCAAACATCACATAAATTCTGTCCGTCTGCTTGTCTGTCAGTCTGTCCGTCTGTATGTCTGTCCGTCTGTATGTATAACGAGCTGCAGCCTAAACGACTTAAGCAATTACGTTCAAAGTTTGTATGTGTGATTCTTTTGGCATTCCTCAGATGGGGAAATTGATTTTTTTACAGCTCAAAAAATAACGGTACCTGCCACATAACCGTTACGTTAAAACATATTTTTCTCGAAAACGGATCTAACGATTTGGATACAAAAAATCAGTGCAGCTTTTTAGGTACGACCGATCATATAGTTGAACAAAAATTTAAATGTCTAAAAACGGTACTTTCCATATAACCTTTTTACGATTATAGGTACTATAAGGCAAGTTTTGCATTCGTAAAAAAAAAAAATTCTAACAATCAATCATGACATTACGATCATAGAGAAGCCTAAAAAAGTGATCGGCAAAAAATGTCTGTCTGTCAGTCTGTCCGTCTGTATGTATAACGAGCGACAGCCTAAACGGCTTGAGCGATTGCCTTCAAATTTGGTATGTGTGATTATTTTGGCATTCCTCAAAGGGGAAATTGAAATTTTAGTTTTAGACCTAAAAATAACGGTACCTTTCATATGACCTTGAAGGCAAATCTTATTTTTCTCTAAAACGGCTCCAACGATTTTGATAAAAAAATTTGTGAATTTTTTTGTTGGTAATAGCTATCATTTGATATGAACCAAGTTTACAGGAAAAGTCTATTAACGGTACCTTTCATATAACGGTTTTTTAATTTTTGGCTTTCTCTGTAACGGTACATTGGATTTCTGTCAAATTTTATAACTGAGAAGATCTAAGTAGCTAAATTAATTTTGCATATCAAAATGTTGAATAACTTTTATTTTTAATTTAAAATAATTTATTAATTTTTTTTTTGAAAAATCAATAATTTTAAAACTAATCAAAAAAAATAATTTTATATTTTACATTCACATGCACATGCACATTAATAGTCTCTAAAAAATTGCATACCAAAATTTAAAAAGAATTTTGTTTTCAAAAAACGAAAAATAAAAAAACAGGATTTCGTCCTACAATTTTCGAGATACTTTTTTATAAAATTTTTATTGATCCGTGGCATCTAATGGAGTTCTTCTTTTTTTCGAAAAACTGATTACAGTGATGGTTTTGGCAGTTTAAATAAGTTTAAAACACGATTTGTTCCCACCTATACACCATTCACTTTCATTATATACTTGTACATATTCACATTATTACCCTTCTAATTTACATAATTAAAATCCATTTAAATATACATTTGTAGGTACCTATTTAACTATTCCTTTGTTAGATTTTAGTTAAATGAGACAACCAGAGTTCAGTTAGAAATATAAGTTTAATATTCGGTAATTCAAAAAGGACTGGCGAAAGTATAATTCAATTACATAAAATGAAAACATTAATTGCAACAAAAGCTTGATATTACAGTTTAAGAAAAGCTTTAATACAGTGAAGCAAATAAGTTTTACAACACTCCCCCACAATAGCGTTGACGTTGCGATTAAACAGGATAACTTCATGGCAACAACATGCTCATCATTGTTGTAAATTTCAAATGCTTTGTCTTCGCCAGGTTCTTTGTGAAAATGTCTGCCATCATTTCATCACTGCAAAGGTATTTCAAATCAATGACTCCTGATTCATACAAGTCCCGGACAAAGTGGTAGCGTATGTCGATATGCTTACTTCTTGGGTGATGGACCGGGTTTTTCACCAATTGCTGTGCACCTAAATTGTCATTAAATAAAAGAACATAATGTTTAGTATTAGGAAGCTCCAACTCAGATACCAAATTTTTCAAATAAACAGCTTCTTTACTCGCTTGTGAGAGGGCCATGTACTCGGCCTCCGTGCTACTTAAATCAACGGACATCTGCTTCTTTGACTCCCACGAAACAATTCCACCGCCGAAAAAGAATATGTAGCCAGTATAAGACTTCCTGTCATCTGTATTTCCTCCCCAATCCGCGTCAACGTATCCCTTAAGTCCATCGGAAGTTTTTGCATATTGGAGTTTAGCTTCTATAGTTGTTCTTAAATATCTCATCAAATGTTTCAATGCTGCTAGATGTTGACTATTTGGCTCTACGTGGAATTGTGACAACTTGCTTATTGAATGACTTATATCGGGTCTCGTAGACACTGCTAAATACATAATCGCTCCCACAACTGACTGGTAGTATTTAGGGTCTTCCTTTTGAAGCGTTGAGTTTTGACACTTAGTCAGAACGGTCCCAGGATCTAGAGGTGTGAAACAGGATTTGCAATTGTCCATACGGTGTTTTTCAAGAAGATCTCTGATGTATTGTCTGTGATGGATCGCAATGGTTCCTCTTGGTTCCTTGCGCTCGACTTCTATTCCCAAAAATTGTGCAACTGGACCTTTGTCAACACACTGAAAAACATCTTTAATTTTACCTTTTATGAAATCCATCGATGATTCAGTGGAAGTGACAATAAGAAAATCGTCGACATAAACGGCTAAAATGTTGATTTCAGAATCTTTGTTCATGATGTAGAGGCAGTTGTCTCCATTGCACCTTCGAAATCCAATTTTCTGTAGCTCTTCATTCAATTTGCAGTTCCACTGCCTTCCGGCCTGTTTAAGACCATACAACGACTTACGCAGCTTACAAACCTTTCCAGGATGTTTTGCATCCACAAATCCTTCAGGTTGAATCATAAACACGTTCTCAGTTAATTCACCGTTGAGGTAGGCGGACGTGACATCTAAATGGTGTGCAAGGAGTTCGTACTCCACTGCAATAGCAAACACCAACCTAATTGTCGAGTAATGCACGACGGGAGAAAAAGTTTCATTAAAATTAATCATGTAGGTCTGCGAACATCCCTTTGCCACAAGACGACACTTATACCTCTCTATCGATCCATCTGGTTTTCGTTTCAGGTTAAAAACCCACTTACATCCGATTACTTGGTCATTCCTTGGACGATCCACCAGCTCCCAGGTTTCGTTGTTCATAAGTGCATCAAACTCCATCTGCATGGCCTTTTTCCATTCAGCAGCATCCTGACACGTCTTCGCTTCCTCGACGGACGACGGAATTGAAGATGCTTCTTTAATTATGTTGACTGCTTCAACCATGTTGTACTGCTTGGATGGTGTTCCGGGCTTACCACTTCGAATAATTTTTGGACGTCCAGGGCCAACGACGAATCTTTTGTTTGGTGAATCTGATGATTTCATTCGATCTTGCGTGATTTTGAATACTTCATTTGATGTGTCCTTACCTTCAATTTCTCGAAAGTGTTCTTCATCAGGCTCTGCAAAAAATAAAAAAGATTGGGTATCAATTACATGGCTTTGGAAATTTTCGAAGAATTTAACATCGCGACTCCTCTCCACCTTCCTTGTTTTCGGATCAAAAAGTCTATAACTTTTGGATTCCTCCGAATATCCAACCATTAGCAGCTCACGTCCTTTCGCAGCAAATTTGAATTGACCTGGCTTTTTTTCCAAGGCTATAGCTCGTGAGCCAAAAACTTTTAGATGTGAAACACAAGGTTTTGTTCCTGTCCATAATTCATATGGAGTGAAATTACCTAGAACCTTCGATGGTGACCGATTCCTTAAATAAGCTGCGGTGTTAATCGCTTCTGCCCAAAGGTACTCCGGAAGACTCTGCTGCAGCAGCAAACATCGGGCCATTTCTACCAGTGTCCGGTTGGCTCTCTCAGCCACCCCATTCTGCTGAGGCGTATACGGCGTTGAAAGTTGACGTGTGATTCCCTGTTCTTGCAAAAAACGATCAAAATTGTTATTGACAAATTCACGTCCATTGTCGCTTCGTAAAAATTTAATTTTGTTTGAAGTTTGAACCTCAACCATATTTTTAAAGCGCTTGAAAGTACTGAATACCTCATCTTTTGTCTTCAAAAAGTATACGTGGATTCTCCTTGACTTATCATCAATAAATGTGATGAAATACCTGGCTCCCCCAGCAGATGGAATCCTCATCGGTCCGCAGACGTCAGTATGCACCAATTCTAGCAACTGTTTACTACGATTGAACGATTGCTTAGGAAACGGTTGCAAAGTTAATTTCCCCTTTGCACAGACGATACAATCCAGGTTAGATTTAGATGGTTCCACGTTCATACCAATGACCATTTCATTTTCTTGAAGTTGTTGGAGACTTTTCATGTTAAGGTGGCCAAAACGTTGATGCCACTTATTCAAGCTGTATGCTGGCGTACTAGATTGGAAAGAAATAGATTCCGTTTGAGGTTTAACAATGTAAAGTTGATTTCTTTTAAATGCTCGCAAAACAATATGTTGTTTAGAGTTTTTAACAATTGCGGCCTTTTGTGTGAAGTCAACAGTGAAATTGTTATTTGTAATTTTACTCACAGATAAGAAACTTCCTTGTAACTCTGGAATGAACAAAACATTTTTCAAAAATATTTCACCTTCACTGAATGTCAACCGGATTGTTCCAACTCCACTCGATAAAACGAATTTATCGTTCGCCAGTTGTACTTTTTCACGCGGCACTTCTTCAATAATCTCAATAAATAAATCTTTGTTACAACACATGTGTGACGTCGCACCGCTATCTAAGCACCATTCGTTCCGTTGCAGCATGAATTCATCGATTGAAGAAAAGAGACCGAACGATGACGACTGACGTCCTCGTGATTTCGATTTGCATTCTGATGCAAAATGCCCACGTTTATTGCAACTGTAACACTTGCACCTACCGTTCGAACTGTTTTTTCCTTGTTGCTTCTCTCGTGATTTTACCGCAAAAACTTGCTCCCCTGATGACCCTTTTCCTTGATCTTTGTTCAACCTCCTCCGCTCTTCTTCCAACAGCTTTGATTTTAATAACGTTGCAGATGGCAGAGTGTCACGGCTCTCTATTGCAATTATAAAATTTTCGTAAGAATCAGACAAACTGCACAATAAAATTATTGACAAAAGATCTTCGGGAATAACCACCTGAATCTCAGCTAATTTTTCTACTACACCTGCAAACTCGTTAATATGATTCTGCATGGACTGCCCTTCTAACATTTTTCCCTGTAACAACTGCTTAAACAAATTTACCATACTTGCAGGCCCTTTTGGCTGGTACATCTCGCGAAGCACGACCCATGCTTGTTTCGAAGTTTTGCTGTGTTTTACATGAATTAACTCTGACGGCTTTACACTAAGCAGAATTGTAGCTAAAGCCTTACTGTCTGCTGCCTCCCACGCTGCTTTCTCCTCAGGTTTCGGTTCTGCTGGCAAAGCCTTCGATCCATCGACGTACGACCAAAGATCGGTGTGCACGAGTATGCTCTTCATGTGAATTACCCAACTTCCATAATTCTCTCCGCTCAATTTCGCGATTTGATATAGCGAACTCATCGCAAATGGTTTCGAGAATAATTAATCGACTTACAGATTACTATAAGTAGAATTATACTTGAATTAAACTAATTTAAATATTCCTCTAAGTACTCTGAATAGTCTGGGCCCATAACCTGTTAGATTTTAGTTAAATGAGACAACCAGAGTTCAGTTAGAAATATAAGTTTAATATTCGGTAATTCAAAAAGGACTGGCGAAAGTATAATTCAATTACATAAAATGAAAACATTAATTGCAACAAAAGCTATTGATATTACAGTTTAAGAAAAGCTTTAATACAGTGAAGCAAATAAGCTTTACAACATCCTTGAATCATGCATTCGACAATTTATTATACTAAGAATCAAGGTAATATTACCTACATGGGCTTTAAATCTGCATAGGATAACTATAATAGACTAGCTACCTACCAACAGTGTCAGTGAGTAACACTAAAGTTGTTAGCTAGCAAGTTTGTACGATCCAGTCGTGCATTTTATTTTGTTTTGCTTTCGACTATCTTATAAATGGCTTAACCGATTCTTTCGACATTGCACATACATAGGTGTAAGTAGCCCAATTTATACTGCATACCAATATTTTTAATTAATATTTTTTTGTATTTTCAAAAGCATTTAAAAAACTTAATTTATATTTTAAAAGCTGCTCATTAATTTTTTTTTTCAAAAATTATAGTTATGATTATTATTATTATTTGCTGAAGACCTATGAATTGGCGTTTTTGATTTTTTTTTTTGAAAAATGTTTTCGAAAAGTTTAAAAAAAAACTTTATTTCTCAGAAACCGCTCCACAGATTTTTTTCTCTCATAAATTCAAATTTATCCAAGAAATAAAATGGTATCCTTTTTTTGAGCTCAAATTAATTTAAGTATTTATTTCACAATTTTGAATTATTTTTTCATTGATTAAGTCGATTTAATCTTTTGTTTTTAAGTTTATATTATTAAATATTTAAGATTGTCATACCTTGTTTTTTTAGAAAAAAAAAACTAAAGCAATTTTGTATACGGTGGCGTGCAAATAATTAGAAAAGATTTCTCATAGTCATTTTGTCTTGTCTGTCTTGCTTTCTTCTTCAATATTTTTGTAATTTTTTGTTTGCTTAAAATTTCTTTTCATGTCTATTTCATTTTATCATATTTTTTTTAATTTATAAAAAAGAAAAACAACTAAAACCAAAACCTGAAAAATTAACCGAAACTAGTAGGGCACATAATTTAATTATTTTTTTTTAAATTTAACTATATGCTTGTACGACTTAAGGCCTTTTAAATGCAACCTGAATTGCACGGCACTAGTTTGGCACAGTGGATTTGAGAACCAGGTATTGACTGTCTTATTTTAACCCATGGGCGGCATCCAATTAAAATTGGAGGTATTGAAAAGAATGCGCCTAGCGTGGGGATCGAACCCACACGTCTAAGTTAGCAATCAAGCACTTTATCCACTGCGCCATTGCCAACCACACGTTTATATTGCTTAATATTTGTTTAATTTATTAATATTTTTGTATTATAATATTATTTTTTAATATTTTACTAAATTTTTTTCGAATAACCACGGTTATCAATTACACAGTCGAATCTTCTGGGCATAGGGCTAACCAAATCCTCACAAACATTCTTTGGAATCCATTTCCAAACATCCTGAATTTCTTGGAATAAATTAGGCATGTTTCCAATTTTTTTGTAGCTCATTTTTATTTTTGGTTTAGGTCCGGGCTGCACGACACATGGCCAGTCCAAAAGAGTAATGGAGTTGTCTTCGCACCATTTTTTTAGTGTAACTGGCCGTGTGCTTTGGATCGTTGTGCTGCTGAAATTTTCATATTACGGGTAGGGTTTCCTCCGCGTAAGGTAGCATAACATTCTCTAAGGATGCTGCAGTATTGAATCCTGTCCATATGACCCTCAATTCTTTTAATCGGGCCATCGCCATGCCACACCAAGTCATTGCTCCCCAGATCATAACACTGTCACCACCATGCTTGACAATGGGGCGAGTGTACTTTGGATTATATTCTTGGGATCTCGGACGGCGAGCACAAGCTTTTCCATCAAAATTAATCCTATTAATTTTTGTTTCATCTTAAAAAAACACATGTTTCCACTGACTGTCCAATGCTTTATACTTTTTAGCAAAAGCCAAGCGGGCCTTTCTGTGACATTCAGTCAGTAATGGCTTCTTCCTTGCTATGCGTCCAAAGAGTACAGCTTCACGCAAACTTCTTTTTACAGTGTCTACAGACGGTCCATTATCTGTTTCACCAAAAACTGCCCTTCTAATTTCCCTCGCAGTTGCAAAGAGATTTTGTTTGCTTTTCCGAACAATGAGCGCACCTAATCTATGAGAGGTTGACCTTGGTCTCGGCTTGCGTGGTATTTTTTCTATGGTGTTATTTTTCTTAAAATATTGAATCTTTTTTGAACACTTTAAAATGTTAGAAATCTCGCTATAAGATTTTCCATATTCATGATGGCTCAAAATTTCACGTCAATGTAAAAAAAAAAACATGGCAGAATTTATTTTAACAACTCATAGAATTCGGAAGTTGAAGTTTGACCTGAAAACCGTCAACGACTTTAAAAATACATTTACATAGATTTTTAACAAAAAAATGTTTTCATACGATGCGATCGAACATAAAAGTAAGAGCAAGTTCATGCAATCCATTCGTGCATTTTATTTTTTAATGTCTTCCTTAATAATTTCGGTTCTTTAATTTAGTGCCTCGATGCATAATTATATAAAGTTTCCCAACCAAAACTATCATTAAAATAAATAACACTTATGCGGGATTTACACGAGTGACACATTGCCATTATTTCTTCCATTTAATTGACATTACTGACAAAATCGTGTAAATGGTTTGAAAATTTGTCATTGTTTTCGTCATTAAAAAAATGGCAGGGAAGACTGACATTAAATATTGCCATTATAATGGAGTCATGTAAATCCACAATGATGCCATTTTGAAAATTATGGCACACCGCGAGGAAGAATCAAATAGTCATTATTTTGCCCCGTGTAAATGCTTATCATTATTGATTTGATTTTACCATTATTTTGTCAGTTTATTGGCATGAATTAATGGTAATTTGTCAGGATATGGCATAACAATAACATAGTTTGCATAGTTCGCATAGAATTTTCAAGTCTGGTCTATGTGGTATGTAGTTCAAATTAATTATTATTTAATAGATTAAAAAAATAAGTTTTCTTGAAGATTTAGGTTCAGTTGACTATAAATTATCGTATGCATTGGAAAAATCCTATAGAAAAGTGACAAAGAAATCGTAAGTCAAAAATAATTTTATTTTAGTTTTCCAGTACCATTATGTAAGTAGAAGAATCAACACATTAATTTATAAGGACCAGTTGTACAAATATTTGATCCGTCGTTCAGTTAATCGTTAAACCTTGGCTAATCAGCCGAAATCGGCAGTTTATAAGATTGCTGAACCACGAATTAAATATTTGAACCGTGTTTGTACAACTAGGAAAAACTTTTTATTCTGATTATTTGCAATGCGACGTCCAATTTGCCTTATTATTTCCTCTGCTTTAGCATGTTTTCCGAAACTTTTCGTTGAAATCAAAAGAATTTAAAATTTCATAGTTAATTCGCGGTCTATACATTTTTACTGTTCTATTAAAAAAAAGTCCTCGCTTATATCGCTATCGATGCTACTAATGTCATTTTTAGTAGCTACTAATGTCGTTTTTAATAAAGCGTTCATTTGGGAAAAATGACAGTTCTAATTCTGAAAAGAAGAGAATTTTGCTTCTGGATTTGAAATCAGAATCAGAACCAGAAGCACTCACACATTCATATACTTAAACGTCAAACTTGACTGTTGTCATTTTTTGTATCATAATTGTGCAACAAACATTTTTTTTTAATTTAAATATTCTCACGTACACAATTATTTTCACACATACAATCTCATTAAAATTCAGAATCGTCAGAATCGCACAAAAGTGTTCAATTGGGATCCCGGATCGGAGAAGAATTCCGAATTCCGAATTAAAATATTATATTTTACAAGTTTGTATTTGTAAACTACAAAAAAAATAGTTTTGGTGAAACGGAAACGATGAAATTTCTACCAATTTCCCTTTGTAATCTAAAACTACAGTTTTGTAAAACAATTATCTCGTGAAACAGAATTAATCATTTTATCTACAAATTTGTTAAAAAAGCACTTCTAATTGACAATTTGTAAGTTGGTGAAATAGACTAGAATGAAAGAGAATAGCGAGTTTCATTCAAATTTCAAAGATCTCTCAAAATCGAGATTTGATATTTTCAATTAAACTTTTTTCCAGATTTAATTTTAGTATTGCTTAATGACTGACGCACACATTCCTGTTAAAAACACATCTTCATCATCAGATGGCGAGGAAGACAAAGCAATCAAAAACTCCACTAAATTTATAAAATCTAAATTATTATACACAATTTCACAAGAAATTAGTAACAAAATATTTACAATTTGACCGTTGACAGAAAAGACTTTACAACAATGTCTGCATTCAGAACGAATCTGCCAACCCATCACAGGTCAGATCTTTCGTGCTGAGATTTCATCTAGATCTGCTTTTTTGTTGGAATGAAACTGAAAATTCTAAAAGACCCAATTTTTTTACACAAACAGCCAATCTTTTCTTGAATGAAATTAGCCATAAAAGTCTAGTTCGAAAATCTAATCCTAACCCAACACAATCTTTAAGGACTATTCACATGAGAGCGACCGACGAATTAACGAATAAATTCCATTTAAATCAATTTACAGACCTAAATTCTTCACAAATTCTAAACAAAATTGTAAAAATATAATTTTTAATAATGTTTAGACACTAACACTTACTTTTTAATCGCCAAAATAAGATACATTTTAGAAAATAATATTGGTAGTCGCGGATTGCATCTGATTGCTGCGAACAGTCAAACTCTATTCGCGTTCCACATACCATCCACACTTCCACGAGTAATTTGTTCGCGCGCGACTAGTCTCAAAATCAGATTTTCAACTTATGTTGAACTTATGTTATGTCAAAACGGACGAATATTCGTTAATTCTTTGGTCGTTTGCCAATTTGGATATAAACGGCCGGCGCAGCTTGTTTCGACTCCTTTCACTTAACAAGGGTCGAAATCACTGAATTGTCGTTCGCGCACATCAGCCGCCGCCGCGACAGGCAACGCTTCCAAAAAAAATTGACAATGGAAAGTGCGCTCGTATCAAAACAGCGGTCGAAAATTGTTGTTTTTAAATTATTTTGTGATTATTTCTTCAAAATTTTATTTTGCAAATTTATTGTGAAAGCAACAAGATGTTCTGTTTTTTTTTGTTTTTATCAAACGACGCGCGAAAAAACGGAAAAAGTTAAGACTGCTTTCACACAAAGAATTTAAGGTGCCGGCAACTGGGTGTTTTGACGACGAGAAGGGAAAGAAGTAATTGGAATCGCCCTCAAAACACCCCGTCTCCTTGTGTGAAAGCAGTCTAACCAATTTCTAGCATCGCGATTTGTGGGGCCGCGCCTCCATTGTATTCACGCAAATGAGTTTGTTACTACGTTTATATGGAGAATTGAATCGGTATTGAATCAGGATTTAGGTGTTTGTATACTTGAATCGGATTAAAATATGATTACTCGATCCGATCCCACTAGAAGAGCTGAATCGAATTGAAAATGTATTTATATACCTGAATCGAGGAATTGAGGAATCGAATTCATATCTGATTCCTGGTGTGTCTGTGTATCAATAGTGTTTTTTTGTGTTCAGTGGGTTTCCGTTTTATTTGTATTTTTTTCTGTTGCATCTTTTTGTTGTATATTCTGTAAACTCAAAGTGTCACTTCGATTCCATTTTAATTCAATCTTCCGATCCCATGAGGCCATATACCTGAATCGAAATCTCAATTCGATTTGATTCCTCAATTCACTCATATAAACGGGGTATGTATGCATTTTAACTTTGATAGAGCGTTTTTTGAAGTGCCGTGTGATCGACCGCGCTTCTATTCTGTTCAGCCAGTCATGCTTAAGCCCGCTTCAGTATTAACTAGATAAGTGCATACGACCCATTAGCTTTGGTTATCCATATAGCCAAGAAACGCGCATCTTAATGACAGATAGCAAACGTTGAATTATGACATTTCACTCAATTTTTGTATGTTGACGCTTGAATAAAAATTCAAATCTGGTTTCTGTTTATTGTTTGCTGTTGTTAAAAATATATCAAACAAAATTTAATAAATTCTAAAAATGGATACATATCGGATCATAAATAGAGAACTTTCAATAAATAATCAAGAACTTCGAAATGTTATAAACAAATTGAAATGCGAAGTAACAAACCTAAATCGTCAGCTATTGGAACAGCGCGAAGAATTCAATCGTTTGAAAGTAGCTATTGCTACAAAAATTGAACAAAAACACATCGAAACCATGGCCCTAATTTATCCTGAAAAGAATCCAGAAAAGTTCCAACAGAGTAAAATTGATATTGCATCTCATCGACGTTCGTGTAGTAATGCGACGGCAGCTGATCCAATTAAAAATAAATCACATTCCCCGCCAGCTGGATCTTCGTCATCGTCGTGTACCAGCGATGTTATGGATGAATCGTCTTTCAAGCCGCATATTCCCAAAATTGTTATTGAGGGAATTGCCCGATTAAGTAAATCACCAGGAAAATGTTCCCAAAGTTTTTCGAATCGAAGCCAATCACGAACAAGTGAAAGTAAGTAAACGCCAGAATAATTGAACAAAATAGCCATACAATTTTCATCTAACTTTTACAATGTTTGTTTTAACTATAAAGAGCCAATAACTAGACTAACTATGAATTATGTTATTTGATCAAGCTAAATCCATAATAGGTTGCACAAATTTAACTTTAGTGATAAACCAAGGAGTCAACAATGACTTAAAATAGTTCACAACTAGACCGTAACAACACTTATAATTTAACAAATTAAATGCAAAAACTGTAACCCTTGTATCAAATCCCAAGTTATTTAAATATTACTATAAACTGCCAATAGCTGAAACAAGAACAGATACCACCTATTGCCTACATATTAGAGATATGCCTTCTATAATGAATTATTATGGGTAACTTACGGCCCTATTCTGCTATCCGATCCGATCGAATCTTTCTATTCATGTGAATATTTCATCCAATTTTTCACTATTTGTTTTCAAATGTCTTCTATCTTTTGAATCCAAAGCTTTACTAATATTTTTGTTTGCAGAATTATTAAGGCCCGTTTGCTGATACTCATCATAAATATTTATGTTCAACTTAAAACGCTTATGGGCTACTTTTTCCTCTGCGTAAACTGTCACATAAATGCTTCAGTAGAATTTAAATGCCTAAGTTGCGTATCAGCAAACGGGCCTAAAGGAATCTAATCATTAAAATTTATTTTTCATCGAAATTTATATACTTTGTGGAACAATACGTTTTTTTTCTGTCGGATAGCAGAACAGAATACAAATATTCACGTGATCGTTTAACAGAATAGGGCTGTTACACTTTACACTTATCCATCTCATAATACCTTTAATATAATGTACTATGTCTTATTTCTCACAAAAACTTTCTTTGCCTTCTTCGAGCTACCTACCTCGTAATACAATTTTTATATTTTATTTGTATAAAGAATGCATATAGGTTGTACCTTGAACTTCAAATTACTAAATTTAAGGTCGGAAATTTGAAAGGGAGAATTATTTGATATTTGATTCTTCCTCGGTAACACCATGGTAGCTGTGGATATTTGTTTTTTTTTATCCATCATATGACTGTATTTGAAGACGCATTCAATATAATAGAAGTTACAAATTTATGAATAAAACCATGTCGATTTTTGAAAATACATAAATAATCAAAAACAAAAACCAATGAGCTGACATTTGCCAATTTTGTATCAATTGAAAATTGTCCGTTTATACGGTTGGTTGACTTTATCCATGACTTGGACAATTTATTGGTAGAAAGTCGGCTGGCAATTTCCGACAATTTTTTGTCTTCCAATTGAAAATTGTCTAAAAAATTGGTAGACTAATTGGAAGACAATTTCTTGACAGATGATAGAGAATATGAAACTTTATTTTAGAAGCGAAGTATTTGTGAAAAAAAAATTTATAAAATATTATAGCTCGTACCCGCCCGATTTTTTGTTCGCATCTTCTGTATGTTATACTTGAAGCTAGTGCAACCATTTGGCTTTGAATTCGTTGACCGACATCTCAATGGCTTCCCCAACGTCTTGCCAATCTGTGTCTATGGGTTGCTTATACTCTGCACAACCTGCATCCCACAAACATATCGTCTGGTCTCGATCTATTATATGAACTGCAGAGTTTGTTGATACGTCTAATTCTTTTCGACCTTCTTTTTATAAGACTTCTTCTTCGTTAGTTTGACAGTAGATGACTTTAGCAGCTTCCCATTTATTTCCGCATTCATTTTTTTTTTTTCGAAAGCGAATAATTTAATTTGTTGTTTCCTCCCCCAATTTAAAAAATGGATGATGATGTTGGCAAGAACATCATCCAATATCCAATTAGTCGAAAATCGTCCAATAATTTGAAAACAAGAAAAAAGACGATTGGAAGTTGATGGCAGACGATTGGCTGCCAATTTTTTTTTTCAGTCACTTTTGACAGATAAAATTGAATGTTTACATGGATGACAGAAAATTGGTAGAAATAGATTGCGAAAAACCTGCCAATATTGGAAGATCTTCCAATCGTGTACACTTAGCTTTAACTCTGCCTTTATAATTTTTGCTTTAAATTACAATAGAAGGTTAAGTTGAAGTGGCTGTCAGCGTTGCACCTGACACAGTTAGACCATAGTTGGTCCCTTGTGATACCATATGAATCATGAGATAATCTCCCTATTCGTTGAAGCATTTGGAGCACCTAATGACATGTATGAGACTGTAGATGTGTATTTTGTTTAGAGCGCTGAGATCATCGAGATAAAGCAGGACATGTACACAGAAGATGAGGAATAGATTCCATCGCTTCTTCGTTCATGCAGCTTCTGCAAAAAAACGTTTGAATACACTTCAAGCCTCATTGCTTGCTTGTCTATGAGTGTCCGGTTATGACACTAATTACGGAGCTGATGTACAATCTGCTTAATGATATCAAACACTTGGATCGTTTCAGATCCAGTTTTGACCAGAACTGTTTTGTCATCAGGCAGGTCCAGGTGGTTGTATTGTTCCATCTAAGGTTTGTCATTTCTAAGACAAAATAATTGCCAATATATCATTATTGATTCATTGTGAAGAAGCTTTTAGGCTGTGCTAGCTGTCATCTGTTTGCTGGAGTAGAACGTCTAGCGCGGAAGATGGGTTTGTTCTTAATTCTCCGCTTATACACATTGAAGCTGATCGTTGGACTTTGCTCAGCTCACTATTTGCAGCCTTTTCTAGAGCGGTCTAACATACTGGTACGCCATAGGTAAAAATCTGTCTTACACAAGTATATAGCCAGTGAGTAATACGGATTGAAGGCACCATTTAATCCCTATATCATTTTTCCATGAGAAGAGTGCAGTGTGGATTTTTTAACTATTTCTTCTATATTAGGTTTCCAACTTAATTTTTTATCTAAAATAAGACCAAAGTATTTTCCTTCATCTGAGAAAGATAGTGGGGTACCTTTAATATTAGGAGGATCTATGTGAGGAATTTTGTTTTGCCTTGAAAATATGACAATATCCGTTTTCTGAGGGTTGACTCCCAGGCCTAATAACCCTGCTAGTTAAAATTTAATTAATCAGCTGACCAAGCGATCCAACTACTTTTAGACTTGACAGTACAGATGCGATTGTAGAAACGTCGATGTTGATAAAAGCGCCTTCTATGTCCAGGAAAGCAAACCATAGTATACTTCTTAAGGTGAAGAGAGTATACGATAGTTCGTACTAGTGTTTATAATGCATTATCTACCCATATTCCCTTGCACTACGCGTGTTGTACCATTGGCATTGCTTGTAGACAATAGTAACGAGATATTGAAATAAAAGTTCTTGAAAATTTCTGAAGTACTCGAAAAAAAATATTTTCGTTTTAGATATTTTAGGCCCGTTTGCTGATACGCATCATAAATATTTATGTTCAACTTAAAATGCTTATGTGCTACTATTTTCTCTGCGTAAACTGTCACTTAAGTGCTAAAGTTGAGTATCTGCAAACGGGTCTTAGTTTAGTTATTGGTTATTTATACAAATGAAGGAAAATACAATAAATATATATAACTTTGTATAATATTTTCATACAACTTCCAACAATTTTTCTTGTGACTACCTATTAAAGATTTACAAATTGCATCAAACTGCAGTGAAGACATCAATAACACTGAGAACTCTGACTTGGAACAAACATTAATAACATCAAATGCCAGTCTTGTTACAATAAATGAAGAAAAAAGTTATGGTCCTGAAGCACCAAATGAAACTTTAAGTGATGCCACAATTAATTGTTTACTAGATGCTCCATGTAGCACTCCGTACAATCAGCACAAATTGTCAAATGAGACAACTTTTCCACAAAAGGAATTGCGTGTTTTAGTTAAAAAAATTAGCGAGGAAAAAATTGCTCAATTAATTGCTCAAAGCAGTCATCGTTCACGATTGAGTGCCTACCGAAAACAAAATAATACATCGTTCAAATTAAAAAGCGCCCAGATTGAAGCTTGCCATTTGGAGAGGAAAAGTTTGACACTTAATAATTCTCATTGTACAACAATGAACAATTCATTATTTAGATACAATATAAACGCATCATCAGATAGAGAATCTTTTACAGAACAAAAATCCATGCCCAACAAAATTCAAATCAAAGAAAAAGTAATTTCTGTAAAAGATAAATCCATAAAAATGCCTCTAAAAAGGGCAAAGCCTAAAGGAAAGCAAAACAAGGAGAATGTGGATACCGATTCAGATTTAACATGTTCCGAAGATGAGTGCACCGTTGGAAGAAGACGATTAAGACACAAGCAACTTTCTCTAAAAGAACCCAGTCTTAGAGGAAAACTGCGAAATACAACAAATATCAAATTGTAATATGTAAATAATTAGCAAATTTTTATTTCGTTAGTTTTTTAACGATACAATTTTGTTTATAAACTAATCAATTAAATTCAATGTATGAATAATTTCACATTGTTGCCAACGGAATTAATTAACGGAAAAAAACCTAAAAACGAGAAACCAAAAGTATATTAAAATTACAATTACCAAAACAATTTTCGTTATTAATTTAATTTTTTTTACAATTTTAATTGTACACTGCACAAAGATTTTATTATTATTTATTAACATTTTATTAAAATACATAATATTTTAAAAATTAGTAAATCCTAACTATTGAGACTATTGAGCTTCACTATGAGTTTCGCCCTAAAAAATTGTAATGTTTTAAAAATTTCGCTTATAATAAATAACAGGCTGAATCCTTAATTGTGTTAATTGAGAATATATTTTTCTTATTTTTGGAACAAAACAATCAACAAAATATATGACCATATCTACATAAATACAAATATATTTCCTAGATGTATCTTCTTTGACGTTGAACAAAAAATTTGCAGCAATTTTATATTAATATCACTTCTTTATTTATTCATCAGTCATCACTTCATAATATGTAATTACAACACTATACAAAAATATTTAATATATTTCTAATACAAAATTTATTGGCTATTTATATTTCAAGACTTTCAAATGTCAATCAAAGTCTGTGATAATACAGTGGCCTGATTAGGGAATTCGATGCGAATTATTTAAGGTGGCGAAAATGAGATTTGGTTTTCGCTGTCGTCTATTTCGTTTTACATTCGCCATATTTTCGAAAGCGAATTTTGTTTTGGTTTATCGACATGGTCGAAAGTGATATTTTGCTGGGAGTTTTTTCATTTAAATAAATACAAATGTGAGTTTACCTATTATTTCTTTAGTAAAACAAAATAAAGAAATAAACAATCAATTTTTGTAATAAACGTGTAGGAGACTAAGATAGCAACAGACCAACCAGCAACAATTTTCTGCGCTCATAGAATTTATGAGGGAAAACGAAAGGATAGCCATTGTTCTTCTTCCGGGGTCTATATTTGTCTTTTATTTCGTCCAAGACAAATTTAAATGTTTCTTTTGAAATGACAACTTATTGAAACTATAGTTTTTATAAAATAAAGCACATTTAACAAATAATAAACACCTTGCACAATAACACTCACTCGAAGCAAGGAAGATCAAAATCTAAATTAATAATTTTCTTAAAAATTCTCAAGTTTGAATTTGATGATTCTTCTGCTTCCTCACGTTCAGCATTGATATAAAAAAAAAACATTAAAGCGTTCATTTTTAATTTAAATAAATATTTTATTACAAATTTAATGCACTCAAACAAAACATGAAATGATTAAAAAAACAAGGATTATCGTTCAAAATCCATCGTTATCGTAATTTGCGATTACGTTTTACGATAGTCGTTTTTTTAAAAGGATACTCGTTTTCTCTTACGACTGCGTTTGGCTCTCGAATTTTATTGTTTAGACGCATGACTTTATGTATAGCTGTAGTATTGAAGGAATAAAGTTAGATGCGTTTAAAAAGAATGGATTTTTTGATTTTATCTGCCAAATATTTATTATCGTAAGCCATAATCGGTCCATGTTATGACTATCGTTTCCTTGGGTATCGTTTTTTTGCCTTTCGTTTTGTAATTTTTAATATGGTCCCTGGTAATCTTGGAAGTAGAATTTACAACTCGCTTCCAATTCGTTAATTGATCAAAACGAAGCGAGTCGAAAATGAGATCGAATTAAAAATATTTCGCTTCGTATTCCCTAATCAGGCGACAGATATGTATGTATCTGTCATAAATCGTTTTCATAAAATATAAAACTTGTTATGTTTGTTCGAAGTGCCATTTTTTATTAGTGGATCTTTATTCGGATCAAACTCAGATAAACATTTTTGTGGCAAAACTCATAATAAAGCTAAAACGTAACGTATAGAATTGCTGTTAAAATATAAAATTGGGTATTTCTTCCTTATTTTTGGAATTATGTTTTTAAGTACTTATTTAATAAATTGATATTTTTTTATTGAACTTGCTTAGGACGGACATTTCGTACTGTGTCTCTGCTTTTTTTTTTTAATGGAAAGAAGAAAAAACGACTCTACATACCAAATCATTTTCGCAGAATAATTGAAAGTTTAAGCCTACATACATATATCCAAGGTTATGAGTTACTGTAGATAACATCTATTGAGTGTTAAAAACTGAACAAAAAACTGAAGCATACGCCCACACCTTAGAGAAGCAAGAAATGCAAACTTAAAACTGCATATTTTTTTATACTTGACTGATACTTTACATACATAGTGCTAAAGTTGAAGTTTTAATAAACAAATTACATACATTCAAAAAAATGCAAATGTATTTTATTATCACCGTGATAGCCGTTGTCTTAAGGATGTTTTTGACAGAAATGGTATGAAACAAAGAAATAAAACAAACGACAGAATCGCACGTTTGATCAGATCGTGTGCCAGGATTCTTAGTAGAACCATCTAAATATATTTTTTAAATCGTTCTAAATTTTTTATATACAAAATTTAATAATTTTTTTTTCTATTTAAAAATATAAATTTTAGGAACAGAATTTAAAAAAAAAATCGTTAGCTGTTTTCGAAATCTGTATATGTATTGAATTTTCAAAAAAAAAAATATTTATTTGTTAAATAATACCAACAAAATATTTTTGGAAAATGTTGGTATAATTTAGAGTTCGAAGGACCACCTATATAAAAATTTCGATCTAAATCCGTCGAGCCGTTTGTGGGAAAGTCGAAAATAAAAAAAAATGTTTGTATGGCAGGTACCGTAACAAATTATGTAAAAAAATTAGATTGTAGGGTAAATTCACAAACGCATCACTGCAGTAATGATGCTCGATTATTTGCGTCAAACATTCACAAACGCAAACTTTTCGCATCACTTTGAACGTCGACTGTTTATTATTGCAAAGTTGTAAGGGGTTTTCCAATAAGAGGTGTTATTTTGAATAGCCCGCTAATTCGGTAGCTGTCACTTTTGAAGCTGTCATTTTTTGACATTTGACAAGTAGAAACTACGCTATTAATAAAAATGGAACGATACACGCTTCAACAACGCATTTCTTTTTTTTGAATATCAAAATAACACCTCTTATTGGAAAACCCTATATATGCTGATGCGCAAACATTAAACAAACAAGCATCAAGAAATATCGTGATTACTTGTTGATGCCGGTGATCGACTGGTATAAAAATGGCGAATGAAAATGAAATGAATGCATTTGAATGACATATCATTTCTTTTAAGGCCTATTTGCTCCGCTTTACGCATTTTGTATTAAAAAATATGATTTTTTTTTATCAATTAAAGCTTTTAATAGTATTATATCCGTCATTGGAAACAAACAAAATCGCATCCGCAACAGATATGTAATCCATTAGCATCGGAAACGAGCAGTGATGCTGAATCGCTGCGCAATTACTTGACGTTTTTGAACTTACCCATACCTATAGTAATGCAAAGGTTTTTTTCCATATACAAAACTTGCCCTATACTACCTATATATTCCAAGTATTTATTATTATTATTCAAATTTATTAACTATAAATTAAAATTTATATGTTAATTCATATTGTTAAGAGACTTAGCTGCTGAGGCTTCTGACTCTTAAGAAGATCTAAGCTTGTGTATTTTTTTAATTTAACAAAAGTATGTAAATAGTAAGTAGTATAAATAGTGAAAATTAAATGTTTATGTTTTAAAGTTGTTTAGGTTTATACAATTTTAATAATTATATGATTAGATTTTAAAGTTATGTAGGTTTATAAAAAGTTGTGTATTTTTCTGATGTTATTCGGATCGAAGTTTCCTAGGATCTCGGTGGTTAATAGATTTGTATTGTATAAGCTGGTGTTAGAAGTCAAGTAATTGCATGTACCCATTCCTAGAATGTGATTAACATCCAAAATTGCTTGGCAGCCTGTACAAGTTGGAGGGCTTTCTTTTTTTAGAAGGTGTTGATGTGTGAGAGTAGTGTGCCCTAGTCGTAGTCTTACCAAAGTGGTGTTCATCTGTCTTGAAGTTGAGGTTGGGTAGATTGGTTTAGATTTATCAATGTTGATGGAACTGTAGAAATGTTGGTAATTCTGCCAGTCGTTTAGTCTATGTGCTTTGATTTTACGATTGACTTCACGTAATAAGTCACGTTTTGTCAGTGCAAGAACAGATTTCACAGGGGAGACATGAGCAACATTTGCTGCTTTATCAGCTTGTTCGTTACCAAAAATTCCGGCGTGACCGGGAAACCACATTAGTTTTAGTTTGTTGGCAGACTTAATGAGATGGTCTCTTATTTTGCTAATAATGACGGTGCTATTGTTGGGATTTTGTATGGCATGTAGAACTGCCAAACTGTCCGAATAAATCACAAAGTGGCCTTGTAGTTTAGTTATTATCTCTGCCGTCTTTAAGATCGCAGTAGCTTCAGCGGTGAATACAGAGACAGTATTGTCTAGAATTCCAATGGACAGAAGGGAACCATCTTCGTAAGTTGAAGCAAACGATATATTGGGTTTTGGAACCCAAGTAAAAATTAGAGGAATCAACAAAAGACAAAATTAAAGTTTGGGACAAAACTAGAATATGTACATATATCAGTTGTCTTGTGGCAAGTGCAATAAGAAACCCCTTTTAAGAGTTTTAACGTCATCGCGACTCTATAAAACGAAACCAACCTAAAAAATAGACCCAAATCGATTTGTAAAGATATCGAAATCGATCTCTTCATGTCTCAGAGGAATGGTGTCCAGAAAAAGTATATTTATTTTTATGCATTTTTCAGATGTCCGTTCCCCGTTTTCTTTTTTATTTTTTGTTCCTTGTCGTTTTGCTGATGATGACAGGCAATTGTAATATTTTAGCTGCGTTTTATTATATACGGGTGTAGGGCTGGGTTATTTTTTAACACGTATTACAAAAACAACACGAGCTTCTATCTGGGTTTGCAAATACAGTCGAACTTCGATAACCCGAACCATCACTTGCCAAAAAAATAATTCGAGTTATCAAGTAAAACAGAAAATTAATATAAATTACGTAATGTTTATTAGTGAATAAAAAAAGTACAGTTGTGATTATTTAAAATATTCTGTTATACATGACTGACGAATGGATTTGCCGGAATGCTATATTAAATAGCCACATCCTTTTTTCTTGACCCACTATTAATTTAAATTTATCTTCAAATGATGTTTACTCGTACACCGGCTGCATGTCTTATTGAACGAAAGCCAAGATGATAGGATGGAAGCATTTTCAAGTCACCTACCATAAAATAGTGTAGGTTTCGACATCAAATAACGCAATTTTTCGAAAGTGTATGTGTAGTTCAAAATGATTACACCGTCCTACCACTTCAATTAATTTCTCTATAAAAGAAAAGTTGGCAGTAGTGAATAACATTGCAGGTTGCAAATGCATGTCTTATGAAACAAAGACAACTTTTTTGCAAGACATTTTATATTTCTGTAGTGATAAAAGTGTCAATATAAATAACCGTGTTTTTACTTGCGATTATAGGTACTATCTGTGTTTTATTGGGAATCTATCCATTGTACGGCAAGTAGTTCCCAAAAAAACGCATCGATCGTAGCTTTTTTATTTTTTGTAAAATTGGTACCCCTGTACAGCAGTCACAAGTAATGAAAGAGTCTTTTCCAAAGTAAAATTAAGAAAATATCAAACTTATGAACAATAATTAGCTTTTATTCATATAAAATAGAAAGTAGAAAAACGTACCAATATTTAATTTATGTTTCAAACCTATTTCTTATTTTCATTTTGTCTGCATTTGTAATTTTAAATTCGAACATTCATTTTGCATCAATGGAAAGGAAATTATAAGTGAATGGGTTTGTTTATAGACTATGGTCAAGTCCCTTTTTACACAGGGCAATTTTTGTTTTGCTTTAAAAATCGTCTATACCTTTTACACGAGGAAACAAAATTGCCGGAGATTGGGTTGTTTCATTTTAATGTTTCTTGGTTTTGAACGCACACTACAATACTTAGTTTAAATTGTTCACTCCACTTACATTTCCCCTTTATATTTCATGCTTTTATTTATTTTCTGAGTAGATCGATAGCTAGAGTTTTATTTTTCAAGTCAATTTACAAATTTATTTTCTGAGTATGTTTTGCTTTCAATTCAATATTCACTCATCAGACTCCACTTAACATACGCGGAGTAAGGAACAAATAGTTAACATTTAGTTTGCCATTTCCATGCACATGTCCAGAAAAAAAAAACAATGGGATCAGAAAATTGTACCCCCAATCTATGCAATTTTTCGGAAACGAAAAAGTTCACTAGTTGAACGATGATCGCCATAAGCAACTTAAAATCAATCAAAGAGATAAACCAACACACAGACAATATTTTGATTTAATGTGCCCGCAGTTACATTATAGTTCGGTGTGATACAAACTGCGAAGAACTTATTTGGGGCAATCGTTCGATTTGTGCCAAGAAAAAAAAAAGAATACAGTTTTTAATACTAAAAGTCAGAAACTTTCCAGAAGAACAGCTTATAATTTATTAAAAAATGGAGTTATCTAAGATTTTAGAAATATAAACTGGGCAACTATAAAAAAAAGAAAACAAAAGAATCAAAAAGATCGATTTGTCTTACGAATTAAATTAATAATTATATCACTCCATGAACACATCCATCCAATTATCAATCCTACCAACAAAACTAACAAAATCAAATTCAAGACTCGAATAAACGTCAACCAGCCATCCACCGTAGCTTCTACTTTAGCTTTTTATCGACCGTAGCGAATTGTATGTAAAATGCTACTACAGATAAACTTACGGTGGATAAATTTCCCAATAAAACACGGCTACTATAAATGCAAGTTATGCATTCGTCGTAAAAAAAGTTTTGAGATAACAATCAAACATGACATTACGATAATAGTGAAGACGGAAAAAGATGGTCTAAAAATTGTGTCCGTCTATATGTCTGCCTGTCAGTCTGTCTGTATGTATGTATAAACACCTACAGCTCAAACGGGTGGGCGGAATTGCTTCAAACTTGGTATATAGTTTTTTAGGTATTGTACAGAGGGGAAATTGAAAAATTTTTTAGCTCAAAAAATAACGGTACCGGCCATATAACCGTTACGTTCAAACCTATTTTTCTCGGAAACGGCTCTAACGATTTTGATAAAAAAAATCAGTGCGGCTTTTTAGCTACGACCGATCGTATGGTTGAAAAAAAAATTAGAAAAATGTCTGAAAACGGTACTTTCCATAGGACCGTTTTTTTTGCTTTCGACTATCTCATAAACGGCTCAACCGATTCTTTCGAAATTTCACACATGTATAGGTTTAGGTTGCCCAAATTATACCGCGTACCAATATTTTTAATTAATATTTTTTTGTATTTTTAAAATCATTTTTAAGAAAAAAATTTATATTTCGAAAACTGCTCATTAAATTTTTTATTCAAAAATTACATTTATATCTATTTTCTGAATTCCTATGAATTGGCGTTTTCGAATTTTTTTTAAATATTTTCAAAAAGTCAAAAAAAAATTTTTTCTCAAAAACCGCTCCACAGATTTTTAAAAATTTTGTTCGTAAATTCAAATTTATCCAAGAAATAAAATGACGTAATTTTTTTTGAGCTCAAATTAGTTTAAGTATTTATTGCAGAATTTTGCATTATTTTTCGTTTAATTAAACCGATTTAATCTTTTGTTTTAAAGTTTATATTATTAAATATTTTATATTGTCATACCAATTTATTTTAGAACAAAATTTAAAAAAATTGTATATGTATATACAAAATTGAGTTAAAAATAACTTTAAAAATATATTATTTAGATTTCTAATAGAAATCTTTTGCATACGATGTGATCGAACATAAGAGCAAGTTCGTGCGATTCAGTCGTGCATTTTATTTTCACCCGGTTAATGGATTTAAAAAAAATCACCGGTTTTTAACCGAGAAAAAATATCTCCGGTGAAAACCGGTTAACCGAAGCAAATTAATCGGTTCCGGTTTTAACCAGCGGGTTTTTGCCATCCCTACTTACTGGGAAACCCGATATTCAGCCTTATCACAGGCCCTGTCGTTATATATTCGTACTATGAATCTCGAACAAATGTATTATAGGCCCCGTCGTACTAAAAATATTCCCTACGAAATTCGAAGTTCGAGAAAATTGGCATCACTAGCCCCGAATGAGTAGAAAGTTTGACTGTTTTTTCTACGAACAGTTATTTTCATAGTAGCCTGAGGAAGTGGAAGCAAAAATAAAAAAAATTACTTGCAAACAAATAGGACATCGCACAAAAATATTGAACTAAAAGAGATATGTAAGTTTATTGCGAAATTAAATGTGAGAAATATATAATAATTTTAGTTTTCAAATGGCAAACAAAGCAATTACAAATCACATTCAATATAAAACGATTTTTTAAATGCTCCAAGAAAATCCTGAAATCGCCAAAGGATATTCCAAAATTCCTATTAAATCCATTTTTGATTAATAAAACAATTAAATTGTCAAAAGATTAAGAACAAAAATTGAAATCCATTGTTCTTCTCATATATTGACGTAAATCAGATTTTGAAATTTGAAACTCCGAAACATGGGTTGCTGTGAGGTAGGGTTTCCATCTGGCTACTTCCAGAAAAGAGGACAATTGACTCAAAATAACTATTGAAAAAGAGAACTTTGAAGAAAAAAATTAAGAACAAAAAAGAGAACATTTAAAAATACGTTAACAAAAAAAAGGGATTTTAAAATTAAAATAGAACAAAATCAAAAAAACCTCACAAATTGTAGACCGATCTGAAAACTTCTCAAGGTATTTCAAATTTCAAAAAAAACTCTCCATTTTTGGATTGAAAGTGATTTATCGAAATCATCATCACTTGAATTTGTCATAAAAAAGTTTGCAATTCGCAAAACTCGTCGAAACCCTTATTGCGTTTTTATTTGGCAATCCGGAATTCTTCTCTGATCCGGGCTTCCAACTGAACACTTTTGTGTGATTCTGACAATTCTGAATTTTAATGAGATTGTTTGTGTGAAAATAATTGTGTACGTGAGAATATTCAAATTCAAAAAAAAAAATGTTTGTTGCACAATTATGATACAAAAAATGACAACAGTCGAGTTTGACGTTCAAGTATATGAATGTGTGAGTGCTTCTGGTTCTGATTCTGATTTCAAATCCAGAAGCAAAATTCTCTTCTTTTCAGAATTAGAACTGTCATTTTTTCCCAAGTGAACGCTTTCAGAAGAGTCCGGAAGGCTTCCGGATTTAATTTAAATTGCTTTTCAGTTTCATCCAAGAAAAACATTGAAACTCGTCGAGTTGAAGAGTTCATTTTTCTATGTAATCAAACGATTTTGGATAGCATTTGAAGCATTCACTCTTTAAATCATTTACTTTCTCTTCATAACCAGAAAAGAGTAAACATTTGTCCATTTGGAAACCGCTATGCGCTGCTTGTCAGCGAATACGTATATATGTCTACATCTGATTTTAGGTGATTGAATTATGTTATATTTTATGGTGAAATTGAATTTATGTACGTAAATAAAATGAAAGTAAGTTTTGTTAAGAAAGAGAACAAACAAAGGTCTTTGCAAGAAAACATAGTGTAAAAAAGATCGGGGCGTAAAAAGAGAACATGTTCTCTTTTAAAGAGATACGATGGGCACCCTACTGTGAGGCAATGATGTTTTGATTTCGTTCGGGGCTTATGATGTGAATTTATTCGTATTCGTAGCGTAACAAAACATTCGGAACTTTGTCCTCTTTCACACAGGGAAACCAGATGCTGGAGATTTTTTTGACGTTTTCCTTTAATTGCCTTGTAGCTTTCACACAAGGAAATTGATTAGGAAACTGAGTTGCTCGATTTTTGAATTGCTTTTGATTTGACATTCGCTTTTTGTAAATAAACAATTTGCTTCGCGGCTGGAAAATTCTACACAATTTTGAGTTATAAATTAACCGCAGCTTATTTTTAGAAAAATAAATTCAAAATAAAGACACCTGGTGAGATTATATAGGTAAATGTTGTTTTTTTTATTGTGGTTGTTAATAATGGTTTGCTAAATTAATATATTAAAAGGTCACGGAAAAACATTGAACCAGGAGAAAATTGATTTGTGTGCAGATTTGTTGTGCGTTTCTCTTGCCATTCAAATCTTGGACCCAACACAGAAGATTATATTTGGCTTATTGGAATGCACCGAAGCTTTATTGGTACAGTTGGACACATAAGCCACTGACTGGATGATATGACTGATACCTGTGGTGCTGCCTGCTGCTGCTGCTGATCGCTAATACAGGAACGTCATTATAAACCAAATGTGATGATGAAGCCACAAGCTGAGAGCTTAGTTGGTCCGTGCGTTTTTGTTGTCGATTTTCCATGTCTAGGCGCATAATTGTATGTATGAAAAGTGTACCAGCTCGTGATGGATTGAATTAATTAAAAGAATTAAAACTTAAAATTTTCTTTCACAATGAATTTATTTAAGTAGCTCACTTGGTTTGGTTAATGTAATAATATAATTGTAAGAAACATTTTCTCAATATGTAGCAAAGGTATACAAAGACACGAAAGCTTTTCTAAAGAAAAACAAAAACATCGTCACCGTACCAGCTGACAAGGGGAATGTCACGGTGGCTATAGATAGGAGTGCGTATGAAATGAAAATGAATGCTATTCTAGCTGACTGTTCTACATACAGAATTAATCGCAAAGACCCTACAACAACACTTCAGTCCAAAAACAACGAACTTGTCAAATGGCTTAACAACAACAAATTCATTAATGGTAGAGAAAAGGCGAAAATGACGACATACACAGCACAAATTCCATGCATTTACGGCCTGCCGAAAATACATAAGCAAGATATAACCCTTCGACCCATAACATCAGCTATGAAGCTGCCGTGTTATGAATTATCCAAGTACATTGGGCGAATACTACACAATGTAACAAATAATTCGGCATACTTGGTAAAAAATTCATTGGAATTTGTAATTAAGGCAAAAAAAATCAAACTGGATGAGCATGACGTTTTGGTCTCATACGATGCTGTGTCTCTGTTTACCAATATCCCTCGGATCTTGCTATCAGCGTAGTAAAAAAAACTATGGGAAACAATAAGCCAATATACAATGATTAGCCAAAAGAAATTCTTGGAAATTTTAGAGTTTTGCTTGAAGGAAAACAACTACATTCAATACAAAGACAACATCTATAAGCAAATACATGGCATGCCAATGGGCAACCCACTTTCGCCTACAATTGCGGATTTGGTACTGGATTATCTTCTCGATGAATGTTTTGAAAGTATTGAAAGACCAAAGGCAATTTTCAAATATGTTGATGATATATTTGCGGTAATTGATCACCGCAACATTGAAAATTTGCTGTTGGCCCTCAACAATTTCAACCAAAAAATCAAGTTCACCGTGGAGAAGGAAAAGCATAACACGATAGCCTTTTTGGATGTCAAAATTTATCGTGAAAAGGACCACCTTACCTTCGATTGGTACCAAAAAGAAACAGCACCTGGTAGATTAGTTAATTTTCGATCCAACCAGGCGAAACATATTTTAATCAACACGGCAACTAACTTGATTAAAAAAGTATTTACGTTAAGTGACCGTAAGTTTCACTCCAAAAATGAAAGCGTAGTCACCCAAATTCTAGCTAATAATGGCTACCCCTATGAGCTTATAAGAAGTTTAATACAACGCTACACAAATAGTGTTAACCCTGAAAGTCCATCGATCATTGGAATAGATTGCGTTTATAAAAGCATAGTTTATATTCCAACACTGTCTACAAATTTCAAACAAGTGGTTGCCGACCGTTGCAAAAATGTGAAACTAGCTTTCACGTCACATTGCACACTTGCAACACTGTACACAAAACTAAAGTCTAAAACAAAAAAAGAAAACAAACAAAACCGTGTACAAAATCAACTGCAAGGGCAAAGATGATGAAAATTGCCACGTTTGCTATGTAGGCACAACAAAGCAGTTCCTGCGACAGAGAATAGCTGGTCACAAATCGGACATCAATAGTAAAAGCTCCACTAAGACGGCACTGGCGAACCATTATGTCCAAATCAACTATCAACCAGATTTTGATGAAGTAGAAATTCTACAAACGGAAAGACATTTTGCCAAAAGGTACACTCTGGAAACTCTACACATCTTCAAAAACAACAATAATATGAACAGAAAACAAGACACTCAAAACATCTCCGCAGTCTACTGCTCTCTTGTAACGGCAAAGAAATTTTAAATTTTGAGTTAGAATTAAAACAAGACTGATCTTCGCATTAGAAGTGCAACTTTCTTAAATCTTTTTTAAATTTAAAAATCAATTAACAACAAAGTTTTCAAAGTTTTTTAATTCAAAACTAGGCAAATAATTTATTTTATTATTTTTTATGTAAGTTCTTTGAAGTTTTGTTTTTTCTTTGTAAACAAATTTGTTAAACTGTGTTTGTGATTTATTGTTTCAATAAAGGATCCCCTGAAGAATGCAGCAACCCCTGTCGAAACGTCGCGTCGGGAAAAGTAAATGAAACCAAATTAGTTTCATTACACATCAAGTGACCAAAATAGCCGAAGAGGAACCAGATTCTTCAACAAAACAAGAAACAATTTCTCTTTAAAACAAATATGTTTGGCATCTATCAGAAACAGAAGTCAAAATGGAAACCTAAGAAAATTTCAAAGCATAACGTCAAAAAAATCTCTTCAAATCCTTGACCGGGGAGATTTTTTTCATTCCCCTTACTTCTTGCCCTTCTCACCAACAAACTCCCAGTTGCCGGCAACTTAGTTTCCTTGTGTGAAAGGGGTCCTTGCTACGAGGGAATCTGTGATAGGGGTGATTATCATCTTTTTTGATGATTACTTTTCGATAAAATAATTGATCCATTTTAAATAAATTGGCTAAAATAATAATTATGGGGTTATTAACAAAACGAATTTCGTAATAGGAGTGACTGTTTGTTCATTAGATAGAACACACAAATGTGCATACATAAATACCTAATTTTTATTTTTTTTTAAATTGCTTTCTCATTGATATTAATGTTTGTTTTAGAAATCTCTTTTTATCTTACCGATAAATGTGTACACACAGTTACTGAACTCATTCAAAGCAGCTATATGCAATGGTGTGTATCCGTAGTTGTCTGCCTTATTAACATCTGCGCCAGCTCTCAATAGAGCAGTACAACAATCCAAGCACCTTGATTGCTTAACGATGGCTGCATGTAGAGCTGTTCGACCATCTCTGTAATGAGCATTTACATTGGCACCATATTTTATTAACACCTCCACCGTTTCCACCGATTGTGATAGGCAGGCCAAATGCAATGGCGTTTGATAGCCTGCATTTCTGCAATTAACATCAGCGCCATTTTCTAATAAAAGTCGCACACATTCTACGTAATCATTTTCGGCAGCTAAATTTAAATTGAATGTGAGTTAGGTAAAAAATTAAAAAAATCATTTATAATTCTTTACCTAAGTGAAGTGCTGTTAGCTTGCCTTCACCAAATTGTGGTCGCACATCAGCTCCATGGGCGAGCAATAGCTCTACACACTTTTTATTCCCTAAGGCACATGCAGTATGCAAAGGAGTTTCCGTATAGACTTGTGGTGTGTTTGGATTGGCACCATATTTCAAAAGCGTTTCAACGCAATCAATTGCGTTTTTGTCGATAGCAAAGTGAAGAGCTGATCGTTTTTCTATTCCAATATTAATTTGTGCTCTTCTTCGAAGAAGTAATAAAATGCAATCTACGCTGCCAGCGCTAACAAAAAAAAGTAAAAATTGCTTTAGATTAAGAAAAAAAAATAATAATATTAAATACCTTGCAGCACAATGTAAAGGTGTAACCTCCTTTTTAAAATCCCAGCAGTTAGGATCAGCTTCACGATCTAATAGGATTTTTGCAATTTGCGAATTACCAGTAGCGCAAACAAAGTGCAGCGGTGTTCGACCTTTCGAATCTTGAGCATTTGGATTCGCAAAAAACGTATTTAAAAGAATTACGATGCTTTCTACAAAACCATACAGTGCCGAATAAAGCAGAGCTAGATTTACATCGGAGGAGCCGGAAATTAATTCTAAAACAGTCAAAAGTCTATTTAGGTTTATAAAGCGATGAAATACAATAAAAACAAACTACCGTAAAATTCTCCACATTTTACCATATCTAGAATGTTGCTGGAATTAACAGATTGTCGGCTTAAGGTATCCTCAATCTCTTTAATGTCCCAAATTACATGGCTATGCTGTTGCCAGGAATTTATGGCGTCTGTTTCATTACTAAATATATCACTGTCACTCTCGCTGGATATACTGCGTTTATCATAGAAGTCGTCTGAATCTCTTTCTGAGTTCCAATTCAAGTCATTTTCCTATTAAATACAAAAATATATATATTGAATATGTTAACACAAACAATAGTGTTAGGCCGTGTGTGAATTGCGTTAAAATGTTGGTAAAAATGTCTACCTTGGTTAAATATTGAAGTTTGGTTTGTGGTGGGAAATTTAGCTTTTTGATGTGTAAATTGCGTTAAAATGGATTTATTAAAACAGTATTTCGGCTAAAATTCCTTAAAGGTTTAAGAAATCTCCCTAAAATCATTTTTTTTTTCGTTGTTCAAGGTAATTAATTCCTTTCTCAAAATCCGACTTAGAAGATATAAAGTTAATAACTTGGCACGAAAAATGTAATGAAATCTCAGTTTTACTTACATGTTTCGGTTTTACATCGTTAATTTAATATTTTGAAACAACAATTCCAAATCTTTTCAAAACAATTCCCATTATGGTAAGTTTATTGGTTCAGTATATAAACACTAGTTTTCACAGCTGACAAGATGACAAATCAATCTTTTTGTATTCAATTTGCAAAATGAACTACAATAAGTATTTTATATTAATTATTTATATTTGTTAAAATATCAACGGATTATATTATTTGTTTTTTTCCTCTTGAGACCCTACACAAACAAAAATATTAATGTAATAAAATTGAATAAATTAAAACTTACATTTATTATATGGTTTCCCAGTAGATCTGAACTTTTTGGTATTCATCTTTCTTTTCGGTTATCGTTTACAGTTTCAAATTACTCTATCTTGAGAAACGTTAAATTTTAACGCAAATTTAGACCTTGTGTGAATTGCGTTAAAATGTTGGTTAAATTTTGTAACTTGCTTAAAATTTGACACTAGCGTGGTGAATAAAATGGGTTAAATGTTGGCAGATGTAGGGCAGGCTAAATTTGCGTTAAAATTTAACTGTAAGCGATACCCGAAAAGAAAGATGAAATCCAAAAAGTCCAGATCTACTGGGAAACCGCATATAATAAATGTAAGTTTTAATTTATTTAATTGAAAAATAAAATTACATTAATATTTTTATTTGTGTAGGGTCTCAAGAGAAAAATACAAATAATTTAATCTGTTGATATTTTAACAAATATAAAATAATTAATATAAAATACTTATTGTAGTTCATTTTGCAAATTGAATACAAATAGATTGATTTGTCATCTTGTCAAATTCTTGTCATCTGTGAAGACTAGTGCTTATAATGGGAATTGTTTTGAAAAGATTTGGAATTGTTGTTTCAAAATATTAAATTAACGATGTAAAACCGAAACATATAAGTAAAACTGAGATTTCGTTACATTTTTCGTGCCAAATTATTAACTTTATATCTTCTAAGTCTGATTTTGAGAAAGAAATTAATTAACTTGAACAACGAAAAAAAAATGATTTTAGGGAAATTTCTTAAATCTTTAAGGAATTTTAGCCAAAATAGTGTTTTAATAAATCCCTTTTAACGCAATTCACACAGCAAAAAGCTAAATTTGATCCCACCACAAACCAAAATTCAAAATTTAACCAAGGTAAAAAATTTAACCAACATTTTAACGCAATTCACACACGGCCCTAGCCTGCTCCACAGCTGCCTACATTTTAACCCATTTTATTCACCACGCTAGTGTCAAGTTTTAACCAAGTTATAAAATTTCACACACGGCCTTAATAGAAAAAATATTTAAAGCGAGATTCCAGATTTTTACCCAACGCAATTTCGGCGGATTAACTGAGGTTCAACCGCACGGTTAACGTAAATCAGATGAACTGATTTCATAGTCACCACTGGGGACCACTTCCGCGATGTCCAATTAAGCGATGTCCACTAATGACAGTCAGATTTAGCGGTAAATCTTAATCTTAACCTAAAAACTAGGTTTGTTTATTGGACTTTACTTAGAGCCAGTTTTACAAACGTATCTACGATGATCTACTTTTTCTAATAAATCTGAGAGCTTTCGAAACAAGATTTTTCGTTTAAAAAAAAAACACCAAGAATTGTCAATTTTTTTCTTAACGTTTATGACCTTTAAAAGTTATATGACATTTATGTCGTTTTTGATTGATTTTTGAACGAGCTATTATTTTTCAAAAAGAACACATTGATGAAACATCGATATTTATGACTTTTTAGATGTTAATATCGATGTTTTTCAATATCGCTCATCCCTACACGACATTGTTATTGACATTGCATTCGAGTTTGACATGTAATGGGTGTGAGTGTATGTGTGTGCTTCTGGTTTTGATTCTGTCTTCAAATCCAGAAGCAAATTTCTCGTCATTTGATACCAATCGAACAGTTTCAGAAGCATTCGAAAGCCTTCCGGAAGACCAATCAAAACGAAATTAAACGTCGAACTCTCCAGTTGTTTCCATTTTATGAATGCTTATTGTGCAACAAACATTGTTTTCATATACACAATCACAAAATAGTATTCAATTCGGATCCCAGATCGGAAAGAGAATCCGGGTTGCCAAATAAAAACATCTTTTTGGTTTTTTTATTTGCCGATGTTCCCCTTTTTGCGTTCCATTTTGTACATAATGAATTGATTTATTTTAGAATCTAGATCATTTTTCCATATCTAGATTTTTCGCCAAATTTGCCCCTCTTTGTAAACCACATTCAAACAAAAACAAAACAAAATGTTTGTTTAACTTTATCTTCTGGAGTACATGCAAATGGAGATGGAACAGATCTCTCAGAACCAATGAAGTCAGAAACATCCAATTCCAAATATTTGCTAAGCTAGTCAAGCACATGCGCTTCACCAAATTTCTACTTTAGGCGCTTTTCTTTTATCGTTCAGATCATAGCACTGAACAGAGTTCGAACACATAAATTATGCACTGAACTTGTTCCAAACAGAGCGAGCTCTGAATACTGATATGTTTTTTAAACACACTTGAACCACACAATCAGAATACAGTTTCATTTTTAACCATAAAAAGCAATACCTTCGCTTTTTTGTACACTGACACACACCAGATACAGAAAATCAACAAGCCATCAACTTCTTTCGCCAACTTACATATGTATTTTCCTTCTTGACACACATGGCATTTGGTGCGTTCAGCAATTTACTCACATGTGCAGTCAATTATGTTCGAGCACGTCGAGTGCGATCTACACATGTTCAGAACAAAAAAAGAAACACATTTGGAGCTCTGCATGCTCTGAGTTAAAAAAAACACAAACAAATTTTTTGACAACTCAGACTCTGCTCTGAACTAAAAAAGAAAAACGCCTTTTATGAATAGTGATAAGCATAAGTGATATCTGAGATATAGGACCTAGGAGGAAAAATCACAAAGGCCGTAACTGACTAACTGACTGATCATCAACATTATTTGAGTACTTCCCGACATCGTAGAATCTTGTAACCTTGCACAACGTTGTCTTGTGGTGCAAGCAAAGGAATCAATTGAAAATTTGACTTTTTTGGTTTTTGGGGCGTGGTATCCGCCCACTACCTCAGAATTGGTGTCAATTGTATGGAGCACTTCCGATTGCTGTAAAATAATGAAATTTGGTAGAGTGCAGACCTTTAAGTATATAAAAGGAGAAAAATATAAAGCTTGAAATTTTCTGTTTAGGGGTGTGGTATCCACACACTTTGTCAGAAATGTTTTCAATAATATAGACCACTTTCGATTGCCGTTGAGTGATGATATTCGGTGGAATGGTAGTACGTAAAAAGAGAAAAAAATAAAATGTGAAGTTTTTCACTCTCTAGTCTACACCCCTACTTTCTAAAAAATTAATTTATGTATATGGAGCACATCCGATTGCTGTAGAATGGTTAAATCTGATGTAGCGGTAGGGCTTGAGGTATATGCATACAAATAGAAAAATAGAAAATCTAAGATTTTTCATTCGGAGGGTGTCATATTGTCATTTTGAAATTATACACGCATCTTGAAAATACATTGATTTTTAAGAACTATAGTCCTCGATGTGGTATTCTATGTTAACATGAATGAAAAAAAATTAAAACATTTGCATACCTGACAAAAATTATGAGTTTACATAAACAAAAAATTCTTAAATAATTATGTATATATGTGATGTGAACTATAGTATAGTCCAATTTTTCAATAGTCCAATTTAGTCAGTATTCATTAAATAATAATTAACCCTCGCAAAGGGTTAATTAATCTTCTTTATATAATAAATGCCACTCTAAGGCTAAAGTACGTTCCGAGCCAATGGAAGGTTGCGGAAGTTATAATGGTTCTCAAACCAGGAAAACCATCACATGATAGGAAATCTTATAGCCTCTTCACACCAAACCGAAAACACTGTTTTCGCGAAGTTATCGGTTTTGGCTGAAAACCTAGAGCGAAAACACAAGTTTTCCCATACATTTTTGATAAACCACTCGTTTTGAGAAACTAAAAGTTTTAAATAAAACCTGTCGAAAACATAAACTAATAACATAAAGACCCGAAACCTCTGCTTTAATTTGACATTTGCCTACAAGCTGAAACACGCACACATATAACTTTTCTGTTCCTCTTCAAATAGACACATTGATAAAAACGCACACAAGAATCTTTTCTGTTCCTCTTCCTATAGACACATAGATAACACAGCCCTAGTAATTTATTTTTGTTTTGTTTTTCGCTTTCACATCTATTCATGGATAGGGTGCTAAATGTACAAATAAAACAATGTAAACAAATGGGTTTTGGGGGGTGAAACGTACGAAGGTTTCCAATTTTAGTATGGCTTATTTGTGGTCAAAAACATGTTGGATTTGCAAGATGAACTAAACAAACACACCTTGTGAAACATTCAGTGATCAATTAATCGTCACATAAATAGCTGACGGGTTGCTGCCAGGAAAAACGAAAAAAAAAACAGATGTCTGGGGTAATTTCAATTTCAATTCACAACGTATTTGTTGTTGTATGTGGTGCTAAAATAATTGAAATGTCAAACGAAAACTTGTAAATGTTCAGTGTGAACGGTTTTCGAGTTTTCGTAAACTTTTAGCTGAAAACCCGGTTTTGGGTTTGGTGTGAAAAGACTAAGGTCTTTGAAAGAATATTAGTTCTGCGCCTGCAGCCAATAATAGAAAAAAGCGCCTAATACCTGAACATCAGTTCGGATTTAGAAGCAAGCATTTGACAATTGACCAAGTACATAGGATCACTGACGTCATTGAGAAAACTCTTGAAGAAAAGAAAATTTGTTCGGCGGTCTTCCTAGACGTGTCGCAAGCTTCTGATAAGATGTGGCACGAAGTCCTAAATTTTAAATTAAGGCAAATTCTGCCTGAAGCACTTTATACGCTTCTAAAAGCATATCTAGGGAATAGACTTTTTAGAGTAAGACATGGAAACGATTACACGGATCTCAAAGATACAGTGGCTGGGGTACCACAAGGAAGTGTCTTAGGTCCAATATTGTACCTATTATTTACACGTGATATAACAGAAGACACTATCGTAGCCACATTTGCTGACTACACTGCAATACTAGCACTGAATAATGTCAGTGAATGGACAAAAACATGGCGGATATCGCTTAATGAAGTAAAAGCAGTCCATGTAGATTTTACGTGTAAAAAAATTAATAGATTACCGGTATTTGTTAATACGGTTCAAGTTCCGTTTGCTAATGAAGCAAAATATCTCGGAATGACTCTAGACGCGAAATTAAAATGGAAACCGCATGTTAAAAAGAAATGCAAAGAGTTAAGTAATAAACTCAGAGATATGTACTGGTTGCTCGGGAAGCACTCTAAGCTCAGTATCGAAAACAAGCTAATTGTGTACAGGCAGGTGCTTAAGCCTGTCTGGACTTATGGTATACAACTCTGGGGTTGTACGCGAGATTCTAATTTAAATACCTTACAAACATTTGAAAATAAACTCCTAAGATCGTTTGTAAGCGCACCTTGGTACATTATAAACGAACATCTCCACAGAGATCTCGGGATGCCCGAAATCATAGAAAACGGCTATTACAACACTGTTATAGTACTATAATCGAAATTATCGATGAGACAAATTTAGTACGCCGCCTGCGAAAGACTAAGCCTTCCGATCTGGAGCACTAAACGACAATCCGCTTTAAAATCGCGGTATAAGCAGGAACTATCACCGGATAGTTACCTGCAACACGTTAATTAAATTCGGTAAAAATAAATTGCTAGATAAGTTTCAACTTAGTTGCAATCGGGAGGAGGAGGTATTTTTAGTCCAGTAAGAATCTTACACTCCTATGAGAACGCGTTTTTCGGTCTTCATAGATCCTTTTGAAGGTTTTACACTTACCCACGGACAAAAAATTCAATAATAAAGTCTTAATATATAGTTGTTTCAATATAACAATATTACTTCATGAAGTAAGAACTTGGCTTACTAGTAGATTTCATTACTTTTCACGGCTGACTTGTTACATAGGCTATTTTTTCAACATTTATGGCTTTGGTCTGATGTTAGGTTTTTTTGAAAAGTTAACCAGTTTAACGCCAAAAAAAAATGTATTTTAAAGTGCTTCTTTCAATGACAATTAACATTAGGTGTGTTTGGTATCCTTTCCGTAGTAAGAAATGTAATAACTGTCAAGCTTCAAGAGTGGGGGAAATTTTGTAAATCTTGCAACAAAGTAAACAAGCGCAAATTGAATTGGCCATGTTTGTGTGTAAAACGTCAGTTGACACAAAGACAGACAGTAACGATTGGAATAAATTAACACTCCAGACATACAAAAAATAAACTATACAAATTAAAAGAAAAAGAGAAACACAACACGCAATACAAAGAATAGTGACCAACACAAAAATATTCTACCTATAGAATAAAATGAAAAAACACTCGACAATGCCAGTGAACAAATGTTAAAACCATAAACTAATTCACAGTTGTATTTGCGGCCTGCTTGGTATAGACGTTTACCTTTTGTAGTTATGAGCCGAGATCCCCAGTGGGTGTGCTTAGCTTTGAAGTCCCCACCAACAAGGAAGTTATGTCCTAACAAATTTAGGACTTTCAACTATTGCTTTTGTTTCTGTTGCGTTTCTAAGCTTGTTCCCAGTTTTGTTTTTTTCTTGGAATTTTTTGGCCATTGGACATCCTCTGTAACTCGCAGGATGATTGCCTTGTTAACACATTTCGCTTTCTGTTTTTAGTTGCATGCTTGCCTTCACATTTAACACAAGCAAACTCGCGATTGCAGTATTTTTGTGTTTGTCCAAAGGCTTGGCAGCGTTTCAAGCAGCGTCTATACCAAACAGGCCGCAAATTCAACTGTGAATTTTATTCTTTTGGTTCGCCAACATATTGGCCATCTGATACTAACAAAATACCAGACCTTATAGACTTTTTCGTAGTTAAAGGTATTAAACGAAATCATATAAGTGTCGAAGGTAATTATGATTTATCGTCAGATCATACTCCAGTAATTTTATCACTGACCGAAGCAGAAATAATAGAAAAAACCTCATGAATAAGAGAACAAACTGGAACGAATTCAGAGATAAACTTGAAAGTTTTATAAACCTGAGATCCCCTATGCAAACAATTGAACAAATTGATCATGAAATGGAACAATTTATTGCTGATGTGCAACAGGCTGCAGAAGAAAGTACTCCAACTATTTCAAACGTGAGAGAAAAAGGAATAAGATATCCTGTCGAAATAAAGGGGCTAATATTGGAAAAAAGAAGAGCTCGAAGAAAGTGGCAAACTACGAGATTCCCTGGTGATAAGGCACTTTTTAACCATCTTAACAACTATTAAAAAAAAGAATCTGTGAGTTCAAAAATGATTCACTTAGTAGATTCCTGAAAAATCTGACGACGGATGCTTCTTCCGAATACTCCTTATGGAAAGCAGCTAAGCGCCTAAAAAGACATCAGACACAAAACCCGCCAGTAAAATCTGATGATGGTAAATGGATCGCAAACCTGAAACAAAAGGCTGATCTCTTCGCTGAACATCTCGCGAATGATCTTAAGCCATTCCCAGCAAACAGCTACAGATCCCTTACAGTTTGTTGATAGAAACGACGAATGTGAAATATCTTTTGTCACACTCAAAGAAGTAAGAAGCAGGTGTCAACATAAGTTGTCTAACAAAAAATCACCAGGGTACGATCTAATAACTGCTCAGATTTTGAAAGAAATGCCATCAATAGCCTTCAAGAAACTCTAATTTATAATTAACGCATGCCTTAAACTAATATATGTTCCACATCATTGGAAAATTGCAGAAGTCATTGTTATACCTAAACAAGGTAAGCCAACAACAGAAGTAACATCTTAAAGACCAATATCGCTTATACCAATCATGGCAAAAGTTTTTGAAAAACTGCTACTGAAAAGGCTTAACAAAATAATAGAAGAAAGAAGACTAATTCCGCGCCATCAGTTTGGATTTAGAAATAAACATTCCACGATAGACCAAGTGCATCGAATTACGGATGTCGTGGAAAAGGCACTTGAAGAAAAACAAGTATGCTCGGCTATATTCTTAGATGTTGCTCAAGCCTTTGACAAGGTTTGGCACTTGGGATTTGAGTACAAACTGCATAGGGACCTTCCCAGGCAGTACTACGAAATACTGAAATCCTACGTTTCGAACCGACTCTTTAGAGTATGGTACGACCAAAATTACTCGGAACTAAAGAAAATTGAAGCCGTTGTACCACAAGGAAGTGTCCTAGGACCAACCCTGTATCTGTTATATACAAGGGATATTCCAGTGGACATCAACGCTTTCATGGCCACTTTTGCTGACGATACGGCAATATTGGTGCCAGATAAATCCGTTACGAAGGCTACACTAAAATTGCAAAATGCTGTCGATATAAATAGTGATTGGACGCAGAAATGGCGTATCAAATTAAACGAAACAAAATGGACGCATATAAACTTTACTAACAGAAGCATAAACAATGTTCCAATATTTATAAACAATCCAGCAGTACCTTACTCCAATACCACCAAATACCTTGGAATGACTTTGGATGCAAAGCTTAAATGGAAAGAGCACATCAAAAAGAAACGAGAAGAACTAAACTTGAAGTACAGAAAAATGTACTGATTGCTAGGAAAGAACTCTGACCTATCTATCCAGAACAAACTAATGTTATAAACGGTGATTTTTTAAGAGCTTGGTTTTTGAAAATTCAAAAAAACACAGAAACTTGTGAAAAGTGAATGAAATTTTTATTTGGATCGATAAATCAATTTCTGCCATTTACTTTTTAAAAATAATATCACTTAAATGTTGCCCGCGGCTACGCTTCAGGTGGTCCATTCTGAAGGTCCAATTTTGGCAAACTTTTTCACACATTTCGGCCGGAATCTCACCAATGACGCGTTCAATGTTGGCTTCCAAGGCAGCAATCGTGTTTGGCTTGTCCCCATAGACAATAGACTTAACATAGCCCCACAAAAAATAGTCTAACGGGGTCAAATCACATGATCTTGGTGGCCAATTGACTGCGCCAAAACGTGAGATCAACTGTTCACCAAATTCGCCTCTCAATTGATGCATGGTTTCGCGTGCAGTGTGGTATGTGGCACTGTCCTGTTGGAACCACATGTCGACCGAGTTCAATTCTTGCATTTTCGGCAAAAAAAATCTGTTATCATCGAACGGTACCTTTCTCCATTGACCGTAACCTTGCGGCCTTCATCGTCCTTGAAGAAGTATGGCCCAATGATGCCGCCTGCCCATAAACCGCACCAAACAGTGCATTTTTCGGGATGCATTGGGAGCTGCTGAATTGCCTCTGGCTGCTCTTCACTCCAAATACGGCAATTCTGCTTATTCACGTATTCATTTAGCCAAAAATGAGCCTCGTCGCTGAAGACAATTTTGCGATAATTTCATAATTTCGACATTTTTCACAGAGTACGAATTTTGATAATAAATTTTAATAATTTGCAAACGTTGTTCAGGCGTAAGTCTATTCATGATGAAATGGCAAACAATACTGAATCGAAATGTCAAATGTTCGTGGAATTTGTCATGTGTGATCTGTCAAAAATATAAACGTCAAAAACCAAGTAGCAAAAAAATCACCCGTTATAAGCAAGTACTGAAAACCGTTTGGACATATGCCATCCAACTATGGGGCTGTACAAAGAAAACAAATGCTGAACCCATCAAAAAATTCCAAAGCAAGGTCCTTCGTGGAATAATAAATGCCCCTTGGTATATAAGAAATTCAAATTGAAATGGTTACAGAAGTGGTTAAAAACACGATGTATCACACAACCACATACCAACTCCGAAATGGAGACCGTCTTAAATCTACGAGACAATGTTCGGAGATTAAGAAGAACCAAGCCTCATGAGCTGATGGTCTAAAAGCTATTGGAAAGTGTAATAACTTTAAACTTCCCCCAATGCGATTTACATATAAATTAAGAAAGTAAAATCATTTGTCGACCTTTCATAGACTGGTCTTGATTTCACCGGTGGTTTTATTGGAGTCCCACACTACTCCGTACCGATTCTTACCGAGTGTCTTTTGAAGATTTCCATCGGATAAAAAAAAAAGAAAAAATAAAAAAAATAAACTAATAACATAAAGACCCTAAACCTCTGCTTTCATTTGACATTTGCCTACAAGCTGAAACACGCACACAAGTAACTTTTCCGTTCATCTTCCAATAGACACATTGATAAAAACGCACACACGAATCTTTTCTGTTCAACTTCCTATAGACACATAGACAACACAACCCTAGTAATTTGTTAAACTAAACAAATTAAAAGAAAAACAGAAACAACACGCAATACAAATAATAGTGAACAAAACAAAAATATTCTATAGAATAAAATGAGAAAACACACGACAATTCCAGTGAACAAATGTTAAAACCATAAACTAATAACATGTTATGACTTATTTGACTTTCCATTTTTCGCTTACTTGTGTTTTCCTCACTGCGTTTTTTTTTTTATTTATGTTAGTCTTTAATTTTCAATACAAATATTTCATTCTAGTTCACAACACAAATAACTTTTCGCTCAAGTTCTCATTTCTTTCGAATGTGCCCATCAATTATACAAGGAAATGGCAGAGCAATCTTGCCGGATTTTTTCTTTGACAGTTTAAAAAAAATTCGGAAGAACTCTCCGATCCAGAGCAACAATAAAAACACAAAAAAAAATACAAACACCTCCAATTTGATGCTGAAGGTTTTGTATCGCTGTATGTGTGTAATATCACTTGTTCATACATACTTATCCAAAATTGTTTCTTCACATTTGTAATTTTTAAACATGGCGGAAACAAGAAGGCAATACAAATTCGTTTGTGGACATTTAAAATCAATTTTTATTTTTTTAGAACTTTGGTTATTGTATTTTTAGTATTATTTCATTAAAATTTTTAATTCTTATTACCTAACTTTGCCAAAATATTTCAATTTAAAAATGAAATTGATGTTTACATTAAATGAAACTTTCGAAAACTAGTTGTGTTTGAATGTTTGAGTAATTCTGATTTCGTTTCTGAAATGAATCGTTTTTTTCTTCTATTCAGGAGAGAACTGTCACTCTGGATATCAATAGAACACTTTCAGAAGGGTTTACACGCACTCCGAACGGTTCCGAATTGCCAATCGAAAGTGCCATAAGAATTCACAAATTTTTCAACGTAGGGGAAGTTTTTCTCCTCCAATTTGACAGTCTTTGTAGTAATATTTTAGTGAAAATTTGTTCAAATTGTTACAAATTCACAAGATAGCAAACAGATCTATTATCGTAATATGGATTTTGGGTTCTAGGATACTGTTACTTTTTTCAAAACATATTTTACTAAAAGAAGACTTAGTTCTTTGTACATGCACATGTTCATAAGATATTATTATTATTTTTACAAATCCACTTACTATAATCGAAAATCGTACATTTTCCATGGTCTGGTTCGACAGATTGATCTTCATTAAACTCAATTCACAAAATTAATCTCGACAACTTTCGGAAACACTTGTTTTTTTGTTGTTTTACATTCACTGTTTAAAAAAATCCGATTTAAAAATAGTGGTAATGTATGCGGTCATTCGAACACCTAAGAACACGGTTTCATGAATTTATGTACATGAATTATTCGCCAGGTGCTTTCTTACAAATAAAAATTTTAATTTTTCGTGTTTGTTGTTCAAAAAGTATGTATTATTCTGCTCAAATATAAAATGTTTACATTTTGCTAATCAGAAACCACAAGCCGAATGTAAACAATACACCATCGACGCGGTTGGGAATTTGTGTATTTTGATATTAATAAATATATCTAAATGTTTTGCCTCATTAGAAGCATTTATCACCTTCTCTCTTATGTGAAGAATCATGATCTATTTCTAAATGTTTTCGCTTAGGCACTTAGATTTTCCAAAGACAACAAAACAAAAATTAAAAATTAAAGTGTGAAAGAACATGGTTAAGGTCATTTATGACAACAATGTTATTTTTTTCCTTGAATGTTTACGAACGTTTTATTTAATTATTTTAACTTCGTTACAATAGAAACGCATTTGCGATTTACTCTTCTTGCGACTTAAAATAGGTAGTATGCTGTCCGACCTATTTTTTTTTTGACGGTATTAAAAGTCGTGTGTTCTTTATGGTAATCGCGCGTCCGATATCGCAGTGCGTTCCTTAGGAGTAAGAGGGTTGTTCAATTAAACGTATGTTATAGGAAAAGATGGAGACGACACGGCGACGATTGTTTTATTAAAACGCAATAAATTTATTTGACGTTTGACAAACGCCATATTATCCATTTCGAATATTATTCGAATATATTCGAAATCGTAATGAATATTAATTTTCCGAAGGTCTCCAGCGACAGTTTTCTAGCTTAGAATTAATAGGTTTGCTTGATAACTTTTTTGTAGTAAGCAGTGTAACAACTGTCCAAATTCATGAGTGGGGAGTGTAAATCTTTCAACAATAGGTTCGTTCGTTGAACTTTACCCAGGGTCGACCTAGGTTTTTTTGACAACCCCAAGAGTTGTCAAAAAAACCTGGGTTTTTCGGTTCTCAAAAAACACCCGAGGGCCATTAATTTTATGTTGCGGACAGCAAGTTATATCATTCAATGTTTAAAATTTGAAATATGTTGAATTTAAGTTCTTATTAAAGTTTTTTGGCCCTATGCACAATCCAAAACTTCAAGCGTTTCCATTTTGCATGTCTATGTCTGAAAATTAATTTGAGTATTCTTTTTTTTTCCATTTCAAAAATAACAAATCAAATTAGATCTCAGGTAAATTTGACGTTTATTCATTTACCTCAACTTGCCCCAGCTAAAAACCTAGATCTACTTCAGGACGAGTTGAAAGCGACCCTAGATTTTTTTTTTTATAATCTACACGCGCTCAAGGGATTATGAATACCCTTTAAATGTTTCAACACAGCGCGGGCGTGAGGGTGAGGTTAAGGAAGAGAAAGAATGATAGGAAAGATGTGTGGCGAGATATTCGGAGACTGTGTTGTCTCAGATTTTATCTCCAGTGATGGCGGCTGAACTAATGCGGAGAAATTTCCGTGTCTTATTTATCTATGTCCCTTATAATTCGCATTAATTTTTTTATTCTTTGTCATATTTAATCGGTATACTAGTTTTACTCAATCACATGTTGTTATGTTCTATGCCTAAACAGCATGTAATGAGTAAACCAGCAACTCATTGTATGACATTTATTCTTAGAATTGGTTTTTAATGGAAAATAAGATGACATAGACTACGGCAGGGATCGAACCTGTGACCATGAGGTTGACAGGTGAACACACAACTATCGCGCCACGGCCACCCCCAAAAAACGCGGAATTTGCGTATCAGGGTGACTTCAGGGTTTTCAAATAACGCTTTAGGGCGACCCTAGGACGACTTCAGGGCTCAACGAACAAATCTAATGTTAACAAACTCCAATTGATTTGATTTGTGTGTGAAACGTCAATGGAACTCCGCGAACAAAGACAGAAAGTAGTGATGGGCTTGAGACATATTAAAACCAAACTAAAAAAAAAATACAAAAAAAGAGAAAGACAACACGCAACACAAAGAATAGTGCACAAAACAAAAATAATCTATAAAATAAAATGGGAAAGCACTCGAAAATTCCAGTGAATAAACTTTTAAAATGTTCCACTTCTCGATTATTTGTGTGTTTCTTACGGCGTTTCTTTCTTTATATCTGTTCGTCTTTAGTTTTCAACACCAAGATTTCATTCTAATTCACAAATTATGAACTTCTCGAGTTCTCATTTCATTCAATCAAAGTGCACTAACGCAAGCAAATAGCTAAACAAACTTGACAGCTTGGGGTTTTGATGGTTTTTACACCAGTTTCCCACAGAAATTCATGTAAAGTTTTTATCCTCCACTTTGAGTTTTTGTAGTTAACAACCAGCATTTTGTAAAAGTTTGTACAAATTGTTACGAATTCAGAAGATAATAAACAGACCTATTTAACTTGAAAATCACCACAGATAGTAAGAAATAATGCGACAACAATAAAATCAATTTTCTGCTCATTTGTCGTTTACATTTCGATAACGATAACATTCCTAAAATATTCCTGTCAAATATTTAATTAACTGAAGTAAGTAAGTGAGAGCATATTTTGGTAAACCGAGCAAGAAAAACTTCAATGGAAGTCAAATATAATGCAAAATAATTAAATGCACGGCACATTGAACACAATATTCCAAATTAAAATAATTTAAATTCGTTTACTTTCTAATTTTATAAATTAGCAATAATTGTGAAAACTAATAAAATACATTTTTATTTAAATTCCGTAAATAAAAATATTTGTCCGTTCGCGTTCGAATGCAAAATTGAACTGATTTTGCTCATGATCACAAAAAATATCTGCAAAGGTGTGTTTTTCTGGATACTCTTAAAAAAATTTCAAAACATGTGAATTGTGTATTCAGCACTCAATTTTTAATATTTTCCAACTTTTAATATTAATTGTGTATGTCGTGTTGTCGGACTTCCTTGACTTGACGCTCGACCCGGCCATCAATATGTAATACCAAAATATAGATATATACAAAGATTTATCTATAAAGGTAGGTATACTCATTTTTAAAATATTTTTGTTTGTTTACTTGGAATAAAATGTTCAATTCATGCACTTAGCCATGTGATATGAATTCTTTGGAAAAAATCATCAATGAATTTTGGGAATTCCTTCGTATTTGACCTACATACATAAAATACACCAATATTTTATTGGAACGTAAATATGTATTTCAATTTTATTAGATATCACCTGCCTACACATGGTTTTTAATTTGTCGCGTCTTTATTATTGGCGTTTGGTTGGATAACCGACGCTACTGAAAATGATTAAGAGCTTGGCCTTATAAAAGGATTTATTACTTTTTTTTTGGTATAAATCAATTTTAAATAAATAAAAATGAATAATGAAGAAAGTTGTGGGATAAATATTTATCTGGATATAAAGCATGAGGTATTGATGATGCGGATGGTAGATTTGCGATCGCCGCCGATTGTCGATGGCAAATTGGAAAAGAAAACGTTGGATAGTAATAGGAATTCATAATAACCGATGATGGGTCTAGTTCGACGACTTGAATTCCAATTTGATTGTTACTTCTCTTATGTGGTTATCGTTTGGTAACCCAAATTAATTTATTTTTGATTAAGATCTGTCAAAAAACTGATTTTGACAATATTTGCCTTTGATTGGCCAAATAAATTGATTTATTTTTTGATTTTAAATCAATTTTGCAGATCTGGATTTTTCGGCAGATCTACCCCTTTTTTACTAACACCACTATGCATTATAATTGACAGCCATCAGTTTAACAAGAGAAGCTGATACCGAAGCTAGTTCACAGACACAAATATACACCAATACTATAGCAAATAAAAATCAATCTGAAAACGTATTCGAATCGTTACGAACAAAATTAATTTATAGATCAAAATATAAATTTACCAAACGAAAACCCCATTAGAGTAAAACGAGTTTCGTACAATGCATTCCAAATGGATGTTGAAGAGGTTACTTGACAGTATGGATCGCCTTTTCTAACTTCTTGTTTTTAACATTAGGTACCATCGTTAAACTTTACCCATGGTCGACCCAGGTTTTCTTGACAACCCTAAGAGTTGTCAAGAAAACCATTTATTAATGGTTAATGAATGGTAATGATTAAAATCGATGCTTCAATATTGATGTTTAAGGAAGAATAAAGGAAATTCGTCTAAAACATCGATGTTTTCGATTAGATAAATATTAATATCGATGATGAGTATTCGATGCTATATCGATGTTTTTCTCAATATCGCTCATCCCTACTTCAGACTTTGACAGTTTATCCATTTACTTCAATTTACTCCAGCTAAACACCTAGATCTACTTCAGGGCGAGCTCAGTGCGAACACAGGCATAAAAAACACAGAATTTTCTTATCAGGGTGACTTAGTTTAAAATAAAGAGTTTTAGGGCGACCCTAGGGTGATTTCAGGGCTCAACGAACAAAACTATTAAGGTCCGTTTGCTGATACGCATCATAAATATTTATGTTCAACTTAAAACGCTTATCGGCTACTTTTCTCTTCGTAAACATAAGTGGTTATGCACATCTTATGAAAAAACAGCTGTTCTCATGAAACCCATCTTGAGTTATCCCAAAAAATTTGGAATAACTAGCTATACAAATGTACAGAACATCTGATTGCAAACTTCATTATGCGTTTTGTTCTGATTTTTTGACAGCTTTCTGCTTACCTATCTGATTCGTTCACTGATATATTCCGATAGCTTGGTATCCGAGATAACATATCTAATAAGTGAATGAACGCCCTCAATGTAGATCCTTAATCATGATCCGCTATAAATGTTTTAACTTTTAATTGCATTTTGTAAACAGAAGATCACCTGAATTAGATGGTGGAAACGTCGGAGAAATAAATGAAATTGTTACATGTACCGCTTTCACACGCCACGAACTACTTCGTCGATCTATAGTGTGGACACGGTTTTTTTGTCGTATGAACAGAAACTATAGGGGTTTTTCTTTTTTAGTTCACAGCAGAGTCTGAGTTGTCAAAAAAATTGTTTGTGTTTCTTTTTAACTCAGAGCATGCAGAGCTCCAAATGTGTGTTTCTTTTTCCGTTATGAACATGTGTAGATCGCACTCGACGTGCTCAAACATAATTGACGGAGCATGTGAGTAAATTGCTGAATGCACCAAATGCCACGTGTGCCAAGAAAGAAAATGTGAAGAAAAAATAATTAGATACATAAGTTGGCGAAAGAAGTTGATCGCTTGTTGATTTTCTGTATCTGGTGTGTGTCAGTGTACAAAAAAGGGAAGGTATTGCTTTTTATGGTTAAAAATGAAACTGTGTTCTGATTGTGTGGTTCAAGTGTGTTTAAAAAACATATCAGTGTTCAGAGCTCGCTCTGTTTGGAACAAGTTCAGTGCATAATCTATGTGTACGAACTCAGTGCTCTGCTCTGAACGAAAAAAGAAAAACGCCTTATATCGACACAGCATTATTCTTTTATATATATAAAATCTGCGTAAATACTTCTTGAAAATAATATGACGTACTTCATGACCCGACGAACTCTGTTCCGCCTTAGATTCATAAATAAGCAGATTTTGGATTTTAGTAAGTTCAATTTTTTTTAGGAAATACAAATAAAAAAATTAAGTATTTTGATGATTCTTTATTGTTTATGTATTTTGGTGCATAGGTTGCCCTCTTCAGTTAAGTACCTTGTGATACACGACATTTTTGGTTTCATTATCAGGCGCTTAGAACAAACACCTCAGATGATCTTCCGACCCATTATACATATAATTGACCATGGGAAAAACATGGATAATCCAGATTCAAACCAAACTTTCAAGGATTGGTCTTGTGATTTGCAAATGGTCATGGCGAATGGAAGACGGATCAGAAATTAAAGTCTTTTAAACTCAAGCGGCATATTGGTTGGGATCATCGGCATCCTCAGAATGAGAACTTCATCAACTTAGAATTTTCCTTGGAGTATCGTCGCGTATATTGTTCATCAATTTACCTAACACTAAATGCGTACCGTTGCACAGTGTTGGTTGGCTTATGTTTTGAAGCATGATTACTACGGAGCCAACCTTTAGGCTTAAATTGTGCGGTGGTAAGCCAGGCACATCCAAGGAGTTTAAAAATTCAATTGGATAGTTGGTGGCTTCATCTTCATTATTTTGTTACACAGTCAATAGATTTGAATGAATGCATTGTTGCAATGATCTAAATTATGTAGTTTAGGTCATTTACATCTTTGTTCTTAGCCGCTAAAATTGTTCGCTCAACCATTCATTATTTTTGCAGTTAGTATATAGTGATGTTTGGGAATACTTTGTTGATGAGTTCGTTTTTGGATTAGAAAAAGTTACAGAAATTATGAGGAAATGAAATCAATCAATGTTATACCACGTTTTATAGTGAATTGCATTCTCATTGACATTTTATGTCACCTCACACGGGAACTCGGTAAAGTATCCTATGTCCGTCTCCTGGTTCTAAGCTACCTCCTCACCAATTTTCAGCCAAATTGGTTCAGCCGTTCTTGAGTTATTAGAAGTGTAACTAACACGACTTTCTTTTATATATATAGATGTAAATTTGACAACTACACTATTTGCCGGCTGGCTTTGACATCAAATTATACGTAGTTGACTTGAAAGCTGGTCAAACAACAAGGAACTTTTTTTCCTTGGCAGCTGGCCAGTCAGAGACCCGGAACTTGACTAGCTTTCTGGTCGACTACGCCCTTCTGAGAGGCGCATGAAAATAGCCTTATACAAGTATATTGTCGTTTTTATTTGGCAAGCCCTCTGGACTCTTCAGAAAATGCTCACTTGCATAAAAATGACTGAAAAGAAGAGAAATTTGCTCCTGGATTTGAAAACAGAATCAAAAGCAGAAGCACACACATATTCGGGGCGTTCACTCACTTATGGCCTTTTCGATTGGCCGTCCAGAACTGTTCTGACCCCCACAAAATGACAGTTGTTACTCTAAACAGAACAGAAAACGATTCTGGATTTCATTTCTGAATCGAAAACAGAATCATTAATACACTCACATAATTAAAATGTCAAAAGCATCGAGTTGATTTGTTTTGTGTATTTTCGATGTATTTATTGAATTTAAACTACTTTTCTGGTAAAATAACATAAAATGAAGCAAGTTATAATTATTATTGATACAAGAAGTGTGTATCTAAATTGAAGTCAAGTGTTTTGGAAATTCTTTTTAGCCGATGTGATTTTTTTTAATTTAATTTTCACAAATACAGTGATACATACAATTCAGAATCAGTCAAATTGTTTCCGCGTGTTTTATTGGGGGACCGTGTTCCGGACGGCCAATTGAAAAGGTTATTATTAGATGTTATCTGGGTTACCAAACTATCAGATTATATTTGTGAACGAATCAGAAAGGTTAGCTGACAGCTGTCAAAAAGCCAGCACTATGCATTTGTTCTCGCATATCTAAAGTTATTCCAAAATGTTTGGAATGGGGCGTTCACTCATTTATTCTAAGCAATCTGGAATAACTTTCCGTTCTTGTAACGCGTGCAAAAGCACATCTGATGAAAAAAGCAGCTGTTCTCGTGAAATCTATTTTTAGTTATCTCAAAAAAATTGGAATAACTTGCTATCCGAAAACGAATGTATAGAACAACTGACTGCAAGCTTTATTTGGTTTGAGTTTCCCTCTGGTTTACATGGAAAAGAAAACTGGAAGACTTTATTCCTCCTAAGCTAAATGTGATCCCTATGAAACTTTCCACAGACGCCAAATATCTGGGTGTAATACTAGACTCAAAGCTAACTTGGAAACATAACGCATGGCATGGAGGTCTACACCACAGGCAGGGCTGGAAATCATTTTAAATCTTCCAGGTCTGGAAGAGTACATAAGGTGCACAGCAGCCAAGAGTGCACTTCGACTTAAAGAAACGGGCTCTTGGAAGCACAGTACCAAAGGTCATGAATCTATCTGGCAAAGGTAAGGTAACATGGCTGAACTTCATGTGACCACTGATTACTTACCACCGAAAATAGACTTTAACAAAAACTTCACGATGTTAATAACCGAAAGACATGGATGAGAACCTAGCTCACTATTAAGAGAACAAAGTATTCCCGCATCTATACTGATGAGTTTAAAATGGAAGAAGGAACAGGAACCAGGGTGTTTTGTGAAGTTCTTAATATTAAGGGATCATATAAACTCCCAAATGAATGTAGCGTCTTTCAGGCTGAGACTTACGCTATTGAAAAAGCAGCTGAAATGATCCATATGAGAAAACTGATCTCATCAGAGATCACATTTTTCTTGAACAGCCAAGCAGCTATCAAAACACTATCCAGCGAGACAATAAGATCCAAGGCAGTGGCAAATTGCCGAAGCTCACTGACTATCATCGGTAACTCTAACCAAATTAAACTCTGCTGGGTTCCTGGACAGAGCAATGTAGAGTGGGCGATATAGCAGATGAAATGTCAAGGAGGAGTTCAATAGCAAATAGGGACAGCAGCCACTTATTGGGTATGGGTCCTTAAGTTACCGATTGGCGTAGTGAAAAGGAAGATAGACATAAAAATGAAAGATCTAATAAATAACTCATGGATATCCAGGAGCGACTGTGTTATGACCTAGAATTAACGAAAAGAAAATCCAGTATATTTTATCACTGAGTAAAAATAGCATAAGAACTTTGAAAGGTGTACTAACAGGATATTGTCCCATATTTGATTCGGATGTGTTGCTAAGCGGACGTGTGTGACAGAGTGGCAGTTTCGGTTTGATTTCTAGAAGTTTTAAATTCCATTCCAAGGGCAATAATAGTGGCTACCGATTGAGGTCTAATAGGCTTGTGAACTTTTTTAATTATTATCACGAAAGTCGTTTTAATTAACAAGTAAATTGAAAAAATAAAAATACCAAAATAAACAGTAAAATTTTTATTTTTGTGAACTCACTCTATATACTAACTGCTAAATAAAAGTTTTCCCCAACTTACCCATACATGAACAAATCTTGAACATTAAATGTCTGCAAAACGGAACAGAGAATTGTTCTCCGAGTCTCCGTCTCCTCCGAACCAACCGCAAAAAATATCAGCACTTTCCCGATTCACACCACCAAAACATTCAAAGTTATCAAACCCCGAAACAAAATCGATGTCTAACATGCTTAAGAAAAATAATTTGATTTCTAGTGATGAATCCACTATTTTAGAAAAACTTGAAAAAATTATGTCACAAATTACCGACTCAGAAAATCGAATTACTCAAAAAATCGACTTAGAAGTTGGAGCTCTGAGGTTTTCGCTTGAAGCTGTAAATAACCGACTGACTTTGCTGGAATCAAAACAAAACGAAATTGAAGCACTAAAAGACGAGAACAAAGAACTTAAAGAACAGCTACAAAAACACGACGAGGCGATACAAAAAATAAAAGCTCACGTAGAGACTAACGACGAAAAACAACAACTAAAAGAGACAATGAGCGATGCACTTTTACACGGAGTACCACTGCTACCGAATGAAAATTTACAATTTCTTTTTAATGAACTCTGTGCTAGGTTAAAACTTAAGCCACCAACAATTCAAAACTTATACCGCCTCAAATCGAAAGATAAATCATTTTCACCACCGATAATGATTAAATTTGTATCGCCAAATGATAAAAGTCTTGTTCTGAGGTCGATCGGCAACTACCGAAAAACAACTAAGACGCAGCTATGCCTTCGAGATCTTGGCATGAATGATGTTGGAGAAAATAACACTAACAGCAAACCTATTTACCTCCACGAATGTTTAACTGTTAAAAACCGTACTCTTCTACAGCATGCACTTAAATTGAAGCGAGAGAAATAAATTGTATCAGCGTTTACTTTTCGTGGCCTTGTTTCCGTCAAAGTAACCAAAGAAGAGGATGCTAAACTAATTGAGACTTCTGATGATTTTGCCGTTTTTGCCACAACGTCATGAACAACAACAAAACAACTGTAACAGATGACAACAATAATCCATATACAATTTAAGTTAGTTATTCTTATTACTAGGTACTCTTATCTTGTTATATTTTTTCATCTCTCTATTTTTTTTCTTATTTTTCTTTTTCTCATTTTCTTTTTTTTTTTGAATTCGAAAGCTTGTACAATTACTTTTTAATGCTTCTATACTATAAATGCCTTTCATCATCATATTCTTTGTCGCCTTGCGAATTGTTTTTCTTTCCGAATGATTTTTTCAGTATATGCATCCTTTATGAAAAGAGGTTGATTTGGAACCTCCTTTTCTTAATTTTTGAGAATGGTCGATTCCAGTAGATTGCAAAACAGAGATGCCACAGATGTTATAAGCCAAAATTGTTCAATGAGAACAATGGTTAATGTTTTATGCAGTCAGCACATTGGATTGCATATTTGTCATATTAATGCTCAGAGTATTTTACCAAAACTTGATGAATTTAAGTACTTATTTGAAGGTTCAAAGGTTGATGTGGTTTGTGTCTCAGAGACTTGGCTGTCAAGTGACATAAGTGATGATGTGTGTTCGTTGAATGGATTTCATAAGCTTTTCGATCTGATAGGGTTGGTAGAATTGGAGGTGGTTCTGCGATTTTTGTCCGCAAAGAATACGACTGTAAATTTATCCGCAAAGCTTCTCTTGGGAGTGATATTGATTATGTGTTTTTGGAAATAATATGCAATGAAAATAAAATCTTACTAGGCTCAGTGTACAGGCCAAACAACAACATCGATTCATCAATGATTACACGAGTCATAGATGAATTATCGTTTATATCACCGTTTGTTATTGTTGTTGGTGATTTCAACAGCAACATTCTTAATGATTCCTGTCTTGTCCAAAATATGAGTACTTTAAATCTTTTCCCAGTCAATACATCATCGCCCACCCACTTTACTAGTTCTAGCAGCACTCTTCTTGATGTATTTTTTGTCAGCCATTTGTACAAAGCTTTACATTTTAATCAAATCTCAGCTGCAGGTTTCTCCCATCATGATCTTATCTATTTGGCGTTTCAATGTAAGCCGTTGATTTTAAATACAACTATAAGTTTTCATGATTTCAAGCATATAAATCCGAGTCAGTTGGAAGATGATTTAAAGAGAATTGAATGGTTTCGGGTTTATGCAATGCCTGATGTTGATGACCAAGTATCTTTCATGCAAACCAACATACAAAACTTATTCGAAAAACACGTTCCATTAGTTACGAAAGTTGTCACAAGAAAAAATATTCCATGGTTCAACAGCAAAATCCAAAAATTGATATTTGAACGTGACCAAGCATATAAATGTTGGAAGCGTTTTCGATTAGATGTTTTGTACAATTTGTTTAAAAGGTTGAGAAATAAGGTAACAAGTGAGATACGGGAAGCAAAGATAAAATATTTTGCCCCCCGGCTGAACCCGTCTAAAGCGGGATGTGCACTTTGGAAAAACCTGCGAGACATTGGTGTTGGCAAACAAAAAAATAGTAGCGCTGATAAAATTGACTGCGATGAACTCAATAGGAAATTAATTTCTCTTCCATGCCCAGAAGTCGTTAATGAAAGAACGGATCTATCTGTTGAATACAATGTGTTTTCTTTCCCGTGTTTTAGCTTTTCACCAGTTGATGATGCCGACGTCTTAGATAGCTGCTTAAAGATAAAGTCAAATTCAGTTAGACTTGATGAAATTCATCCCGTCTTCGTTAAAGCCATACTCCCATATATTCTTCGGTATATAACGCATCTTTTCAACACAATCCTTATGTCGAGTGTTTTTCCTTGGAAATGCTTGGGAACAAGCTAAAGTTATACCTATTCCAAAAAATCAGAACGATTTTAGACCAATTGCCATTCTATCATTTCTGTCTAAAGTGATGGAAAGGATAATGAATGCCCAAATTCGTAAATATCTTATCAACAAAAACTTGTTATGTGAAAATCAGTCTGGTTTTCGCCCTAAGCATAGCTGTACAACAGCTCTCATAATGTCGTTGAAAATATAAGGCAAACTATTGACTCTGACAATGTTGTTTTTCTCGTTCTTTTAGACTTTTCCAAGGCATTTGACAGGGTCAATCATAATATTCTTTGTTGTAAGCTAATAAACCAATTTAATTTCGCTTTACCTTCGGCAATGTTGATCCAGTCATACCTAGATCGCAGATCTCAAGCAGTTGTGACAAATGGCGATGTGTCTGAACTTCTCATGTTGGACAGAGGAGTCCCACAGGGTTCAATACTGGGACCACTATTGTTTTCTTTGTATATAAATGACTTGCCTGCCTGCTTACAAAACAGTCAAGTGGATATGTACGCTGACGATGTTCAGTTACGGAAAAGCTTTCCACTAGGTTTGGTGGAAAATGCAGCAGTTGAGGTTAATGAGGATTTAACCAACGTTCATAGTTGGTGCCTGGAAAATAGACTTTGCATAAACCCACTTAAGTCTAAATGCTTGGTGATTTCAAGAAAGTTAATCGACACTTATGACTTCCCCAAAATATACTTAAATAATAATCAAATTGGATTTGTCGATTCAGCAAGAAACCTAGGAATTACGTTTACTAAAACACTTTCCTGGAATCACCATATCAGACTAACAATTGGTAGGGTTTACGGAGGGCTTAGTATGCTGTGGACTACTCATAAAATAACACCCTTAAAAACAAGAATTATATTGGCCAAAACACTACTGATTCCTATTATGCTCTACGGCTGTGAAATTTTTAATAATTGTGATTATGAGCACAAGCGTAAACTTAACGTTGCATATAACAGCATAGCTAGGTATATCTTCGGTTTAAAAAAATATGATCACGTTTCTCAATTTTCCAAATCAATATATGGCGTTACTCTTGAAAATCTTTTTAAGCTTAGAACTTTAACACTACTAAACAATGTTTTGCAAACTCATCAACCAATTTACCTTTATAATAAGATATGTCATTCGCGTTCTCTTAGAACTTTGAATATTCGGCCTATACGTTACGTCTTCTTAATATCTGAGCGGCAGTTTTGTATAAATGCGATACGTCTGTGGAACTCAGAACTAAGATATTGTATCTTATTGTATAAATCTGTGCGAATAAATGTATGAATTATGAATTATGTATTGTGCCTACACTAGATTGGGTTTATTGGCATCTGATTTCTGTAGGAGCTGTCAAGATGTTGATGAAACAGAAATCCTTAAGCACCTGCTCTGCGACTGTCCAAATCTATAAAGAATCACCTCCGGCACTTCGGAAACAGATTTGTTGATGAACTGGACGACCTAGTGCAGATACCAATGTAAATATGAAAGAATATATAGAGAGTACGGGCTAGTTGGTAAATGAACCAGTCTTCATGAAACATTAGTTAGGGACATTTCTGTGAGTGTAGGCAGCAGCCTTTGGGCTGTGCACGCCCCTCTTATTCTAACCTAATGTTCGTTCTGGTTTTTAGACAGCTTTTCGCAAACCTATCTGATTCGTTCACAAATATGCTCGGATAGTTCGATAACATATCTAATAAGTAAGTGAACTTCCCAATGACTCAAGATATCGCTTTCATGAGAACAGCTGTTTCTTCATCATATGTGCTTTGGCACGCGTTGCAACAACAGAAATTTATTCCAGATTGCTCAGAATAAAGTCAGAATAAACGCCCGCATTCATATTGATATAGTTACGAACATTACGAACGGATTCTGTAATTTTTTTCGTGATTCGTAAAACTTTCCGATTACGATGGAACTCGTGATAGGACTGAATAAATTATTGTTGGACTACTTATTAGCAGATTGAGAAGCATCACGAAAACATGGCTAAATTCTGGTTTAATAAATTAAATTATTTATTATGTTTTATACAGATTGGAGCGGATGGCGCAAACTCAATTGTTCGAAAGAAGATGGGTGTTGATGTTTTTTCATTAAACTACGATCGTATGGGACTTGTGGCGACTCTTGAATTGGTCGATGTAATATTTTTTGTATTATGTTTAATATAATTTTAAAAAGAGATCTTTATAGCCAGGAGATAATTCAGTTGCTTGGCAAAGATTCATTCCTACAGGTCCAGTTGCATATCTACCGTTAAACGACACGATGAGTTCATTAGTTTGGAGTACCACTCCTAACGAAGCTAAAAAACTTGCACAAATGGAACCAAATGAATTTGTTGATGCTGTAAATGAAGCATTTGTAAGTATTGATACAAGCCTATAATATAGAAGATATTTTATTTAATGTATCTTCTCCATTTTCTTGTAATGCACGAAGTGGAAGGATTTTCCAAAAAGCGACGTTGTAACAAACGCATTGGAAGCATTGAACTCTCTCATGGGAAGAGACAACTTATCCAACCGACAGTATCCACCTAAAGTCAAGGGTGTTCTAGAAGGGTCTCGTGCATGTTTTCCACTTGGTTTCCTACATGCCTCCTCTTATGTGTCCACTGGAGTTGCTCTTATTGGGTTGGTTTTAAATGAAATTTGTTGAAAATCGTAATATTGCATTAAATTTTCTTACAGAGATGCGGCACATAGAATTCATCCTTTAGCCGGCCAAGGAGTCAATTTAGGCTTTAGTGATGTCACAAATTTAATCAAAGTCCTTTCAGATACAGTATATGCTGGAGCTGAAATTGGCGACAAACACCATTTGGTGCAATACGAACAATATAGTCTTATTAAAAATGTTCCCCTAATGATTGGTGTTCATGGTCTGCAAAGACTTTACTCAACCACTTTCAGCCCGGTGGTGTTGCTTCGCAGCTTGGGGTTACAATTGACACAGAATATACCGGGAATTAAGGTGAATTATACTTTAGAATAATTTTTTTTTCAATTTAATTTTATTTTAAATACTCTTTTTTTAGGACATTTTCTTAAAACGAGCAATAGCTTAACATTTTAAGATCCTGTATTTTCTAGTTGATAATTGATTGTTGTTTTTAAATCATAAAATACATTTATATCATTTTCTAAATTTAAAACTTGTAAGCGTAATTTTTGTAGTAAAATATATTTATTTTAAGAACTAGACAAAAGAAATGTCAGCTTATTACAGTTGGCAGTCATTAAAAGTGTGAAATACTCCACGTGCTTCGCGGGGCTGGTTTGCCAACTAAAAACACAACTAATGCCGGTCGTCCACTAGGCGATCAGCGCTACAAATTTCAAGTTCAACACATTCATCTTTAATGTAAGATGGCCTCAATTCAATTCAACCAACGAGCTTGGGAAAATTTAGTTTACATAAACCTATAAAGATCTTGATATACACTCTACACTATGGTTCTGAAGTATTGTCCTTCAACGCTGGCTATCGCTTTTCCATCTGTCCTACTCTACTCGACTCTTTCCGAGTGGATGGAAAACAGCTTTTGTCCAGCATGTCCCTAAAAAAAGGTAAATTTTCTTCACCCTCTAACTACCGTCCAATTGCGCTTACAGCCCTTCTTTCCAAAGTCATGGAAACGCTAATTAATTATCAGCTTAAGAAATATCATGAAAGGTCCTTAATGACCGTTAATAAAGCTTTCGTAGCAATAGGTCAACTGGTGATCTGATGGTATATCTCACCGAACAGTGTCCGTTTTGGAGAAAGTAAGATTATTGCGCTTGATATTTCTAAGGTATTTGATAAAGTTTGGCATCAAGCTCTCTTAACGAAAATGCGTGCATTTGGTATCGATGAATCTCTTCTCTCGTTGGATTAGATTCTGATTCTGACCGCTCAACATAAGTAGTTTTAGACGGTTTCAAGTCTGAAATTCATAAAATAAATACTTGTGTGCCCCAGGGCTCCGTTCTGTCTCCGACCCTCTTTCCCATATTCATGAGTGATCTCTTGTCTGAAACTTCTAATTCAATATATTGTTTTGCTGACGACAGTACCCTCAGCTTTTAATTTTTTTTTTTTTTTTTTTTTTTTTTTTATTCATTTTTATTTCATATTAACTTATAACTATCTTAAAGCTAGACAAAAATGTTTAAAACTAGCCTAATTATCAATAACTGACAACTAATTTACTGGCCCTTTACGGGCGCTCTAAATTAAACAATAACTCTTACAACTAATGTCTTTCGACCTAAAAACTATTTTAATTAAATCTAATTTTTTTTTATTTATTTTATATTTCAAGAAACTTTTATACAAAAAACTTGGTATCTGATAATTTTTTTTTTTTTTCCTATAAACTAAACCTAAATATATATTAAAAATAATTAAAACTAAATAAAACTAACTTATACTAACTAAAAATAACTTAAACTACTTAAAATACCTAATAATACTTATAACTACTTAAAAACTAGAACAGCCACAGCAGCATTTTTTTCGTTTTTTAATTTTTTTTCTTTTGTTTATTTTTTATATGCATGCAGACACCCACCAGCATGCAACCCACCCACACATGTACATGCGCACATACATATACGTACGCACATACATGTACAGACACGCAGATACATGCACGTATGCACCCGCATATATACATATTTTTAATTTTTTTTGGTGCCACCCTGACTGTTCCCTATACCTAATGCCCTAAATCTATGTAATTTGGCCAAGATATATCATCTTCATCGACTTTAAATATCACGATGCTGTTCAGAGAGCCACCAGAACTGGTTCTCCTGTTTCGCCCTATCCCTCCGGTCCCGATCGGACACAGTCCTACTGAACCGAAGGCGCTCTTCTCCACCTTGAGCGATGACGTCTCGACTATACAGGAGTCGCCTATCCACAGTTTTCCGGCTGACGTGGTAGATGAGCGGAACCGCCCCTCCATCCTGTGTCAGCCCTCGACTGTCTAAAAAGAGGAATGCCTCAGGAGGGATGTAACCACTTAACCGCGCACTCTCAAAATATTCGTTATTGGGGTAATAAGCCCCAAAAATTAAGCTGTTAGTTGAGGACATCGCTCTTGCAACGTGACCCCGAATCAGCTTGAACAAAAAATTATCTATTCTGTTTATGTTGGCTCCGTTGTATAGAACCTGGTTGGAATAATATCTTGTGTACTCCGACTCTGGTGTTCTGTGTAATCCAAGGCAACGTCTAAGACATTGCCTCTCAAACACCCGAATCTTTTCCATTTGAGATGGGGCAACGTTGAACCACACCGGGCATCCGTAGGCAATCATCGGCCTGATGAGGGCCATGTAGCAAATCACCTTCACCCTGCTGTCAAGACGGCTGCTATAAAACAGTCGTTTTGTCAAGGCTAAGGCTCCCCTAGCCCTGGCCAAAGCAGCACCTATATGTCTGTCGAAATACAGGTACTGATCCAACCAGATGCCAAGGTACTTTACTACACTTTTACTCGCCAGTGGATGTCCATGTGGCCCTACGATCACCAGCTTGCGACAGTTCTTTCTCGTATCCCTTGAGGCGCTAGACAACGGAGTCCTAAACAAAATAGTTTCTGATTTCTGGAAGTTGATTTCCAACTTCCAGTCATCACAATATCGCTGAATCTTGTCGAAGTCACTCTGCAAGAGACTTTTGATGACCTCAACTGTATTAGCTGTTCTGTACGCAATTAGATCGTCGGCGTACGCAATTGCCTGAGTTAGACTACCTATCAGATCGCTGGTGTAAATGCTAAATAGAATCGGCGAGTTAACCGCTCCCTGCTGAAGACCATTATTAATATTAAAAATGGCGGTAGAAGTTACATTGCCACTCTTGACAACAAACTTTCTACCATTTAGCATGTCATAAAGCATATACAATAGAGGTTTACTTATACCTAGTCTGGTTAGCTTTAGATAGAGACCTTCTAACCATACGGTGTCGAAGGCCTTCTCCAAATCAACCAGACAGGCACCCGTACACTGCTTTTTAGTTTTGTTCCATTGGATATCAGAAACAAGTTTAGACGCGGCATGAATTGTGTCATGTCCCGCCTTAAAACCGAACTGATTATCCGGGATGATATTTTTGTCCTCCGCCCACTTGAACAGGGCTCTATTAATAACCTTTTCAAATACTTTGCTGATACTCGGAAGAAGACTTATCGACCGGAGATTCGCCGGATTGGAGTTGTCCTTTCCCTTTTTTGGGAGAGGGTGCACCACAGCTGTCTTCCACCGCACTGGATAATATGCATTATTCAGCGCGTTGTTAAACAGTGTGGTATAAATGTCAACTGCTTCTTGAGGCAAATGTCGTAGTACAACGTGGGATATACCATCGACTCCTGCAGACTTCTTTTTCTTTAATGAATCGAAGATTAGCTGGAGCTCATTCTTCGAAATTAACAGGGGGCTCATTTCGGTCGGCGATTATGGCGTTTGCCAAATCTTCATCATTAAACCTGGTAAAACCAAGGTTCTCAGATCGTCATTCGGTTATATCGTTCCGGAGCCATAAGTGATGAAGCAGAGCTCTGTTCTCCAGGTCATGATTCGGGCGAATGCTAGCATTCACCTTGTACACTTGCTGGAAAGCAGCCCCCACAGCCTCCACTCTCTCCTGCGGATCTTCGATTATATAGAGGTCATCGTCCAATACGGCATCCTCTGGGTCTATGCCTGCTGTCAGAAGTACGTCTCTGTTCTCTGTCGTCCTCTGGAGCTTAAGACACGGAAGATCGTTTTGATCCTTTCTTCTAAAAATCTTATTAATTTTTGGGAACATACTTGGGTCGCTGGAGTTAACGGCACGAATTTTATTGTCCCAGAACGAATTAATAGCCAATCTATAATTTTCTTTGATCAATTGGTTGATGTTTTTGATGGACGACTTCAGTGTCCTAATCTCCAGGTCTCGTGTATCAGTAAACCGCCTGTACAAGCGTTTTAGTCTTGTCAGTAGTCCACTTTTTTGTCTGTGAAGTGCGTCAATTGTCGCGTTACGGTACATGTCAGTTGCGTTACGTTCTTTGTATTTCGGTATTGTTCTGTTCATTGTTCGTAGAATCGTTTCGTCAATTTGTTCTAAGTATCTGTCGATTTCAGTATTTGTTAGGTTCCTGTCATTTGGTGGGGATATACCATTTGAACGTAATTCACTCAATAAGGCATTGGAGAAACGTGGCCAGCGCACCTTACTGTAATTGTAAGTATGCACAGGCACATACTCCTCCAACTCCATAAGCTGGTTCGGAAGTTGTATTACGGCTGCGAGTCCGCAGTGGTCACTGTCGTACTCGATCGTTCGTAAACAATTTCTTGGCCGTTGACCCACAGCGTCAGTAATCCTCAGCTTTTCATATTTTTTTTCAGATTCACACCCATGTCCTTCGAATGCAGTGCTGCCACTAAGAAATTAAAAAAAAAAAAAACAGTTTAAAACATGATTTGGGATAAAAAAAACATGACTGACCTATCTCGTAGTTAGATACGAGTTAAATGAAAAACAAAAGAAAGAATTCAAATAGACAATTTGGAAACTATATTACGAGCAAAACAAATATATTCAATTACAGTTTATTTATGCAATTGCTGAAGCTGAACTCAATGTTCAAAGCAAAATGGTATCAGGAAAATAAAAAGGATTGAAAAAGGAGAAAAAGGTACATCCTCTGATTTTTTTTTTATAATCTGCACGCGCTCAAGGGATTATGAATACCCTTTAAATGTTTCAACACAGCGCGGGCGTGAGGGTGAGGTTAAGGAAGAGAAAGAATGATAGGAAAGATATGTGGCGCGATATTCGGAGACTGTAGGTGGTTGTTGTCTCCGATCTTATCTCCAGGGATGGCGGCTGAACTAATACGGAGAAATGTTCGTGTCTTATTTATCTATGTCCCTTATAATTCGCATTAATTTTTTTCTTCTTTGTCATATTTTATCAGTATACTACTTTTACTCAATCACATGTTGTTAGTTCTATGCCTAAACAGCATGTGATGAGTAAACCAGGAACTCATTGTATGACATTTATTTTTAGAATTGGTTTTTAATGGAAAATAAGAGGACGTTGAATACGGCAGGGATCGAACCTGTGATCTCTTTTACTCTTCATCATTGCGTTACTCGAGGTGATAGCTAAGCTGTCAAAAATATTGCAAGACCCCAAGCGAGAGATAGAGTGCGTAGATAGTGTTATATTGAAAAATAATATCTGTTCTCTTCTTCATTATTTTTTTTGGTGCATTTCACATATATATTCACACTCAAGGACACTATATGAAAATAAAAAAAAAAAAACAAAGAGTAGGTATACTTACAAATAAAGTGTTTATCCGGCACGAGTACGATAACTCAGGCGCCGCAAAATAATAACGGATTTTCTTAGAGGGGCTTAATACAAGTATTGTTTAATATGTGAGGGGGTCTATATCCACCCGTTTGGCCGGTAGGGGCAATTTCATAAAAAAAAATACTAAAAATGGAAAACAAAATATTATAAAATAACGGTAATACCAACAAACAAGTGTTATAACTTTTTTTAAAGCCAATACCTTTATCTATTAGCTAATTTTTAAATCAAGTGGCTATGCATAGTTTTTGAAAAAATACGGTGCGGCAAAATACTAACGGATTTTTGTACAGGGGATTAATACAATCAATTTATCCTACGGAAGAGGGGTCTATCTCCCTTCTTTTAGGCGGGAGGGTCAATTTTCTAAGAAAAATTACTTAAAATTAAAAAAAAGATTTAAAAACAACGGCAACACTTACAATAATAAAATTATAGGTTTTTTGAAGCCAGAAAATTGTCTTCTTATCATTTATTTCAACCTAGTTATTTGCGTTAATAGTTTTTTGAAAAAAATACCTTCAAACTCAAAATTTATCAAAAAAAAAAAAAAACAGTGAGGTATGTATGGGGCCTACCTACAACACCCCTGCCTGTGACACAATAGACTTTGGGGTGTGGTGCGAGGTTGGGCGTATTCAAGCTTTATTTTGTATTGCAAAGTCTGGATTTAAAGAAACTTTGAATTGATCCTCTATATCCAAAAGCTGTTTTCTAAGTAAGTATACCTGCATATAAAAAAACAAGAACTAAGAATCTCATAAAAAACAGTTTTGGTAATTTTTAATCTTAAACTGAGGACATACAACCATCTAGTTTTCATAGTTCAATTACGAGTATATTAGGACATCTAATAAATTAAAGCCAATTAGTACTTAATTTCGCTACTTAAAAAAATGTTTGATAAATTTTGTGTTTGAATGTATTTTTTTCAAAAACTATTAACGCAAATAACTAGGTTGAAATAAATGATAAGAAGACAAGTTTCTGGCTTCAAAAAACCTATAATTTTATTATTGTAAGTGTTGCCGTTGTTCTTAAATCTTCTTTTTTTTAATTTTGAGTAATTTTTTTTTAGAAAATTGCCCCTCCCGCCCAAAAAGGATGGATATAGACCCTCCGGAGGATAAATTGATTGTATTAAGCCCATGTACAAAAATCCGTTATTATTTTGCGGCACCGTAGTTATGGTACTCTCCCCTCAAAGTGAGATCACCTAAATACAAAAAAAAAATCTCATGAAAAAAGTAGTTTTAGTAATTTTCAATTTTCTCACAAAGTAGAACACAGACAATCAAATTGTTTTCAGTTTTTGATTAAGAATTAAGAGCAACAAGTTTGTGAAAAAAAAAATATTATATAATTTTACAGTTTAAACACCTTTTTTTATCTTTTTCTTCCCAAAGATTGAGTTTAAAACATTTTTTTTCAAAAACTATGCATAGACTCCACTTGATTTAAAAATTAGCTAATAGATTAAGGTATTGGCTTAAAAAAAGTTATAACACTTGTTTGTAGGTATTACAGTTATATTTTAATATTTAGTTTTCCATTTTTAGTACTTTTTTTATGGAATTGCCCCTCCTGGCCAAACGGGGGAGATAGACCTCCCCCACCCATATTCAAAAATACTTGTAACTAACTGTTCTACAAGAATCCATTTTTATTTTTTGGCGCCTGAGTTATCGTACTCTCCCCGTTTATCCTTTGCTTTTAGTTTCGTGTTTGTATTTATGTAGGGTAGGCAGTGTGGCCAATGTAGCATTTTCCTGCTAAATTTAGCAGGAAAAGTCAGCTCTTAGCATTTTTTTTCCAAATCCTGCCGGCAGTTTTTTAAAGCAGGCAATCTAGCAGGTTTTCGTATTTCTCAAACCTAAAATAAAATATTGCTTTAAAAAATTAAAACTTAATCACATTTAATGCGTATCGCTCATTACAGAGCTTCAATCGCAAATTCCACAAAATCTACGAATTTTGCAGCAAGTAAACTTCTATTCTTTTAAAAAATGTTTGCGGATTCATAAGCAACAGTTACAAGATTTTTTTGAAGATAAAAACATGAATTCTGAATGTATTCCCAAAATTGAATCGCAATGGAACAACATAAATCTAAATAAATGGGAGAATATTGAAAATACTGTTGAATTTTGGTGCGACGTAAATAGGTTCCCCGATGCATACAATGAAAACCCATACAAAGAGTTGTCAAACTTTGTCAATTCGTTTTTTGTAGATTTATATTTTATAATATGAAGGCTATTTTGGTCAATTTGACTTTCAATGCAAATAAAAAACTTTACTTCATCTTATCCCAACGTTTCGTCGTTATTCACAACTTCTTCAGGGGTTGTTTAATTGATTTTTTTGTTTTATTGATTTTACATAGTTTTGTACTTAAATGTTTTTAAAAAGATTACAAAAATTGATAAACTATTTAATAAGTTTACATTAAACAAGAGACTAATAAATTAAAAAGACCAACAAAAATTAACACAGTGTAGTTGGGTATCAGGTACTTATTTGATTCGTTTTTAGTTTTGCTTATCTCAAATTCTGCAGTTGAAAGAGTATTTAATTTAATGAAGTAAAGGATCAATGAAAAAATCGAATGCAAACTGATATGTATGTTAAATACTTTACTTTTTATCCAAATAATTTATCTGAGGAATGTTTTAATCCCTTTATTATTCGTCCTTATATATATAGAAGAATAAGAAACTTTTTGAAGATGATTTAAATGAAGCAGAAAATTTTTGAAGTAAAACATTATCATATAATTAAACGGCGAACATGTTTTTTGTGGTAGACTTTTCGCGGCCCACAAAAACCGAAGGGGCATAAATTACATATCAAACGAAAGCATTTTTTTCATAGATGTATAGCAGAATGCCAACATTATTTAAATATACTACACAGAAATTGTTCAAAACAACAAATAAAAATGCAAAAAAATACACACCTACACTAGCTACATCTGTTGGTGGAAAGGTACACCACACTGTCATACAGTTTAAGTTTAGTAAAAGTTAGAACCATTTTAACTTTTGCTTTTGTTGTTGTTTAGAAAAATACAGCAAATTTTGGGTGTCAAGCCAATTGAACACAGGACAATTGAACACACTGTAAAGGAACACTGAAAAATTATAGTAAAAATAAAATTCCAGAAATAATTTTTCCATATCCTCAGCACCGACTGCGATTCTACCACGATGTTCCCCTGAAGAAAATGGTTTGTGCATTGGATAATTTAATGAAATATATAAAAGGAATATGAAATTGCATACTCTTGAGTGTTCGTTGCAGAATTAATTTTTGAATTGGGTTAGTGCTGGGCAATACTAGGATGTTGAAAGCTGAGTACAGGAAAGTGGTGGAAATGTGTAAATAAATATTTAATTTGTAATGAAAACTTATGTACAACTTGAACAAAGGCCGTAATTAAGTTTCATTTTCGAAGTTGATATAATTGAATTTATACAAATTAAAACAATCATTATTTATTTCATATGTTGTGGCATTTCATAAGAGGTAAAGTGTGGTGAACATACGAGGCGTGTGAAGTGCGCCCATCTCTAAATCCATTGTTTTGGGTTATTTGGATATTTCTTGAATTTTTTTAAGGCGTCAGTATTGTTGTATGTACGTATTTTGGTTTAGCATGGAAATAATCAAACATGAAAGGTGCAAGAGTAAGAACCAGGAACATTTGTTGTGTGGTACAAAAATTGTTAATGTGTCAAAAATGTGTATAGGTTTGAAAGTTTGTTTACCATTAACTGCTTTCCCTCCAGGATTGAGTGCTTAGTAGGTACTTCTCATTGCATTCAACAATTTTAAAAAATCATGAATTGTATGTCTTTTATTGAATGATAATGAATTAAATAAATAAATTGGCACTCGAATTTCGAGAGCTGGGTCGGCTAGTTTATAGAAATATCCTTTACGGCTCTGTTAAAGCAGAAACCATCCCACAAACGCTGCAGTATTTGAGCTTTCTTTCGAAGATGCAAGAAGGTTTTATCACTTTTGAACTGGATGCAATCTATGTATATAAGGCTTTCATTCGGTCCAAAACTCGAATATAACTATCACATTTGGGATGGAGCTCTCAAAATTCATTTGAATCTGACATTATTTTATCACTATTTTTATAAACAATATTCGAGCGAAATAGCCAGTTGCAATCATCCCCTTAAATTATGCAACCGTAATACTCGCGCCGAATGGCATACCTGTTGGTATCATTGGGATACGTGGAATCAAAACGTCTTCACCTATGAATTTCCCATTTGACCCTAGAAAGCTAACGTCCAGACTGCAATAAAAAGCTAATCATTCGGCTTTTTGACGTACATTTAGAATTTTTTTTGAATACGTTAGGTATTACTTTTTATTAAATGTAATGGTATTTACCTAAAAATGGGTTTTAAATTTGATAAATTTGATACAACAACCAGCTCTGGTCTCAGAACATCGCGCCACACCTTTCCTATCTTATGTCATTTTCGATTGGTAATCCGGAAGAACTCTCCGATCCGGGATTCCAATCGAACAAGTATACACTACTTTCCAGAATCTGAAAATTTATGTGAGTGTATGTGGAAAACGGGAAATGTCGAACGCACATTTGTGATTATTTTATTTTGTAAACATGGCTGACACGAATGTAGAAGATTTCGAAGTTATTCCTGATGAAAATGCGAAATTACAGTTATTGAAGGGAAATTTGTCTTCGGAACAGATATCCATAATTTCAATTCTCTAAAGATTGAAATTGAAACTACAAAATTTCATATAAACCAAAACAAAACAATGGCATGAATAAATTAATTTGAATTTGATATTTAGTGGGTGTGAGTGTGTGCGTGCTTCTGGTTTGGATCCTGACTTCAAATCCAGAAATGTCTCTTCTATCCAGGAGAAGAACTGTCATTTGACACCCATCAAACAGTCTCAGTAGCATTCGGAAGCCTTCCGGGCGAACAATCGAAAAGGCCATTAGACTATCTTCTACCTCTTCTCTCTCACCCCGCGCTGAGTTAAAAAGCTTGTAAAGGGTAACATCATAATCCCTTGAGCGCGTGTAAATTATATAAAAAAGGAAAATAAAGTTAAAATAAATATTTACTTCAGTTCTTAATACTAAATTCACATTTTTCATAGCACATGTTTTTTTTGTAGATCAAAAAAGCACTATCATACTAAGATTATGTTAGAAAATTATTTAAAAATGACGAGTGAAATGTACATATACAATAAACAATAATAATTACAAGAAAAACGCATCCACCACACGAGGCAAACCACTGGCTGCTGAGTTGGCGTGAAAGCATCATTATGTAATGTCGAATTCCAAACAACCAAACATTCGGTTTTTTCTGAACACAATCGAATTATTTCTAAACAAAATCTGTCAAAACAAACGCAAGGTATTTTTTGCATGTTCCTGTAATACTATGTTTCCACCGACCACTAAACCGAGATTTAAATAGATTTAGCTAAATCTCTTACAAATCTTGAAGATTTACCATACACATTTTAATCTTCTCAGATGAAGATTTAAAATAAATCTCAATAAAATCTTCAATCAAACTACCCTATTTCCATATCGAAATGAACACATTCATCGGGAAAGTGAATTTTTCCCTTCGGTTGACACAGATGAAACTGCCTGTCTCACTTCTACATCATAAGAGAAAATGAAACGATATATGCATTTTGAATAGTGCTGTCAAAATTAATCTACTTTTTGAGCGGTGAAAACACTTTTTGAGATTAGTAAATCTACAAGAGATTAAAGTTCGGTGGAAACGTAGTATAAGGGAGATGGAAATATTTGATTGATATCTGCCATTTTTACGAACGTTAGATTTCTGGTTAAAATATTAATTAACTTCTAAACCGCAAGTCTTGTGCCATTGCTTAATTTTGGTTGGTTGATATTACGAAGCATAATGATTGGTGGTCCAACTTTCAATTGCAATATGTGCGGTGGACAATGAATTTGGTAAATCCAAATGTATTGTCTATCAGCATTTTTATGTCACCAATGTTCATCAACTGCTTCGAAAATTCATTGGCTGGATGGATCATTTTGTAATAGAACACGCACATTTGTGGTTAATGAAAACTCATTTTTTGAAAAAAAGGCCTATGTCCTTCTCATTATTTTTTCTAGATAGTTGAAAAGAAAATCCAAGTAAATTGGTTGAAAATTACGTGAGTTATACACAAAATATCAACTCAGTTTTATATGTAATGTACATATATAGATTTTCTCAACGATTTTTTCTAATGAGATAACGAAAATAGAGCTTATAAACATTTATATTATTGTTTCTATTAATTTAAAACAAAATAAAGAAGGCTGCAATTAATTTCTACGATTGTATAGAAAACAAACTAAATTAACAAAATATTTCTTCCAGTATTTTTTACAAATTAATTTTAACTTCTTACACCGTCTCTTAAAACACCCTTTTATTATAACAAAATATTTGCTGCCGAAGAACATTTCAAAGAAAAAAATTCCACCTTAAACAAAAAAAAGAAAATTCCACAATTAATATAAATAATGCCAGCATTTTTCACTAAAATGCATTCTTACCAGCAAGTCCCCATCCAAAAACAAGTGCTATAAAAGCTCCTTGCAGCATTCGTAGATTTATTGGTTGTATGATATAGTATGCGCTCTGATTTTTATATTTTTTATTTTCTTTGTTGCTATCTGTTGCAGCATTGCTATTTACACTATCTTGTTGTTCGAAGTTATTCATCAATCCATTCACATCAACCAGACGGGAAAGAGCTTCATATTCAGCATTAGTCATTTTGTCAAGAATTCCACCTTCGAAGAGTCTTATTAATCTGGAAGACAATTGCATATTGAACGCCCCTCGTATAATAGTAAAATGAGGAAATGATAGGCCGAATTCCCTATAGCAAGATTTTCAAGGCAAAACAAGTGCGAACAATAAAATACGGCAAATCCATATGTGCAAATTCCACCTTCAGCAAAAGAGAGAAAATTTCACAATCTAACTTTTTTGAATTATTGTCCAGCATATTTTGCCTTAAGAAACTTTCCCACAGAAGATTTTTTTTTATAAAAAAAAAGAAAAACAAAACAAAAATTCCTGCCACATTAAAAGAGGATAATTTTATTACACTTCGTTAAGACTATCCAGGAATGGGCAACCAAGTTGAACAGCGACGGCCGAGTAACGAGTATATAGTTTTTGGCTCAATTGAAACGTTTTAAATCCTATTTGAAAAAGTAGTACAAATTTTAGTGTTAACAGTGTAACACTATGGTTAGCTTATTTTTAAGTGTGAAAGATTTCCATTCCAATATTTGTTATTAATATTAAAATCAGTAATAAGTCTGACTTGTGTTATATTAAAATTTTAATATTATAAAGGATGAGGAAAACGAATCAGTGAAAATATTCTAATAAATAATGTATGATGTTTTCATTCGTGATCCAAATGATCACCCCTAAATTTCTTGCCGTGATCTTGTGTTTCCTCTACAAATTAGTTTATTTGAAAAAATAATGGAAATCGAAAACCTTCTAAATTTAACTTCATATGCACACTACCGAGCAAAAAAAAATTCCAAAGCTTACACCAACATCAATTATTAGGTCTGTTTGTTTTCACAAAATGCCGTTTGTTAAAGCCTAGAACGCTGCTGATGCGAAACGAAAAATACCATAAACAAATGACAGAACGAAATCTTAACGAAAATTTTCGTCTGCAGTACGCTGTTCCATGACGAAATTTAAAAAATTCTCCCCTCACTTTTAGATTTCAGTTTTTTTAGTCGTGTTGTTTTTGTTGATTCTTCCATCCAAGTTTGTTTATTTGTGATTTTTTCTGATTGTGTTTGTTTTTTTTTTCTTGAATTTTTTCGTTCATGTTTTCATTTTTACATTTTAATTTCGCATCAGCAGCGTACTAGGTTTAACTCGAAAAAATTACTTCAAAAAGACTGTCAAAGTAGGTAGGGGGATTTGAAATTTGAATGTGAATTCGTACTCCATGAATTTCTGTGGTTACCTGGTGTAAAATCTGTCAAGACACCAAACTGTCAAGTTGTTTTTTTCAGCTTTTTCCTTGGGTTAGTGATGAGAATATTCGAAAGAAATCATAACTTGACCGAGAAGTTCATTATTTGTGTGGAAGAATGAAATCTTCGTATTGAAAATTAAATACAAATAGGAATAAATAAAGAAACGCATTAAAGAAAATAAAAATAATGTAGAAGTGGAAAATTTGAAAATTTTGACAATAGGTTTGTTTGTTGAGACTTCGGGACCCTAGGATCGCTCTAAAGCGTTTTTTGAAAAACCTAAGTCAACCTGGTGAACAAGTTCTGTGTTTTTGAAACATATAGGGTCGCGCTAAAGTAGAACTAGCTTTTTAACTGGAACAAGTTGAAGTAAATGAATAAACCTCAAATGGCGTTTTTATTTGTCAAACGGAATCCTTCTCCGATTTGGGACCCAACTGAACACTTTTGTGTGATTCTGACGATTCTGAATGAGATTGCATGTGTGAAAATAATTGTCTACGTGGAAATATTCAAATTCAAAAAAAATGATTGTTGAACAATTATGATACAAAAAATGACAACAGTCGAGTTTGACGTTCAATTATATGAATGTGTGAGTGCTTCTGGTTGCGTTTATGATTTCAAATCCGGAAGCAAAATTCTCTTTTTAGAATTATAACTGTCATTTTTTCCCAAGTGAACAGTTTCAGAAGAGTCCAGAAGGCTTCCGGATTGCCAAATTAAAACGACAAAAGTCACATGAAATGATGTAGTGATGGGCGAATTTGAGAAAAATATCGAATACTCATCATCGATTTAAATAATTTTCCAATCGAAAACATCGATATTTTAAAAGAATTTCCTTTATTCTTCCTTCAAAATCGATGTTGAAGCATCGATTCTTTTGTTTTAATATTGATGTTTCGTTGTTATTTTTGAAATGGAAATTAAAAGAATACTCAAATTTATTTCATACACAGAAATTGAAAATAGTAACTTTTGAAGTTGTTGATTATGCATTGGGCCAAATCAAATTACACTACATAACTTGCTTTTCTGCAGCATAAAATTAATGACACTCGAGTGTTTCTTGGGACACCTGTCGACTTTGGGTAAAGTTCACCGAACGAACCTATAATTGAGCCTGACTGAATTTTTTAATTTATCTTTCACAACCAAAAATAAGCTAAAACCTTTTTTCTACAATACCGAATTGTTTCATGTTAAAGTAAAGAGTCTCTCGTCCTCCCATGACTACTTTGTTCTCCAAACCATCGGCAATAAGCTTGATTCCAGATTCGACAGAATCTATCAAATACCCTTCGTAATCCACTTGTTGCTTCATGAGTGCGTATAAATTTCGAAATATTTCAGTTCCGTTCTGTTTTTATCAAATAACACAGTTGATGTTAATAAAATACAATTAACATACTATTATATCAAACCTGTAGCATCTCCAGCGATGAACTATCTTTTTCCACATACAAGCGATAGCCATCACTCAATATAGCCCTGTGAAGTTTCTGTAAATTATTAATCGGCTGTTCGTGTGCTGGTCTAGCAAACTGTGATGTTAATTGCGCAGAATAGACATCGGCAAGGACATAAGTAGCCGAAATCCAGAATACAATCATAAGAAATTTAGCTCTATAACCGTTATAAGGCTCCGAACATGCTATATAATGAAAAAAATATTAAAAACCGTTAGTCAGTGTACGAGTACCAACTTACATTGTTTTAAAAACAATTGGACTGTAAACCATATACATCGATCCAACAAATTTCTTGGGATTTGCTCATTGTGCTCATGATTTATTTTGTCATCATTTATTTTTACAGGAGGGCTTATAGGAGTTATTTCGTTTACATAATCGGCATAAAAAAATATTTTACGAAACTTGTTTTTCTGAAATGACAACTTGTACGGTATGGCAATGATAATGTACAGCATAGGTCCTGATAGAACAAGAGTTAATATAAGAAAAGGCCACACGTCCTTTTTGAAAGGCCTCAACACAGCCAATGCTTCGTTCAGTCGTCGTGGAGCATGGGTAACAAAAGCTCCGGAATCGGATAAAGTAAAAAATGAAAATTCAACGGCTCGTCTGCGTTCCCAACTTAAACTCACATCACCAAGAAGCAAGTGAGCTTTCTAAAAAAAAAAAAAAAAACAACAACAAAAAGAATTGATCAAAAATCATACAATATTATGTTTAAATTGCGATACCCGTTCTTGTAAAAGCCCTATGCCACCAGTAAATGATGTATTGCTTTCATCATCTGACCTTAGAGAACCTTGAGTTCTGCCAGGAGTATCGATGTAAACAAAATTGAAATTCATACTGGTTGCCAATAAGGTCAATAGACGATGATCCCTTCCGCCCGTTACATTAACTCCCTTGTAGTCAGCTAAAGTTTCCAAATTTAAATCGGTTTCGTATTCCCAATCGTCAAGTGAATAAATTACAGTATCGTTTTCATAATTTACCCAAAACCAAGGTGGAGACTAAAATAAAGGGTTGCGATTATTTCGGCAGGATATTTATTATTTGCTTACATGGAAAACTGGAACGCGCAGTACTCTTCCAGCCAAGTTTGAATAAACTTTAGTTGGGGATGGTAACAATGGAGTATGATATAATCCAAGACTTTCGGAATCAAACCAATTAACTAGCTTCAATGTTCCTGATTCAGTGGGAGTATCTTGATTGTAGTAAATTCGAAAACTAAGTGTAAATACAAAAAAAAGTTATTTAATTTTTTTTTTAAATCGAAAAACTATTATTTTGAAAATTTGAGTATTCAGTTTAATTAACACTTCTAGGGATAATTTGCATTAAAAGAAAAATAATTTGAATCGGTCCATCCACTAATAGTTATAAAGTCGAAAATATGAAAAGTGGTTCTATGAGAAGTACCGTTAATATATATAAAAAAAAAAATGAATAAGAAATGGACAGCACTAATCTAAAAACACACATTAGATAGATAGATATTTTTTTTATTGTTTCGAAAAGAAGAATTACATAGTTAACAATATTTTAAAGTCATTGCATAGCACAGAGATATGATCACAAGTTGTATCTTACTACTGAAAAATCAATATTAGGTTTCTGAAAAGCTTACGTTTTAATATTTATAAAATCGAAGGAAAAAGATTACTAAAACCTTCATTTGAGATTTGTTTATAATTACATATATCACAGGTAAAGCAAATCTAATAATAACTGAATACTTATTCAGAAGTAAATAAATAGGTACATAAATAAATAAATCAATAAATATATAAATAAATATGTATAAGAACATAATAAAATATAAAAAATATATAAATAAATAAACACACAAGGAAATAAATTAGTTAATAAATAAGTAAATAAATAAATATATATATACATATACGAAAAAATGAAATATATAAATAAATAAATAAACAAACAAGCAAATAAATAAATAAATAAGTAAACAAGCAAGTAATACAATAAATTAACAAAGTAATAAGTAAATTATCATATGAGAGATACAGTAAATAAATATGTAAATGTAGAGTAAATTATAAATTAATAAGTAAAACAAACTACACAAATAAATAAGTTAAACTATCAAAAGAAAGAATCAAGGAAGGAAACAATAATGATACATAGTGTATATATTTTTGATATTATTAACATTTTTTTTTTTGCTTAATATATACATTTTTTTTTTTTAAATTAAGTTTTTTTGTGTTAAATTAGGTTTCTTATAAGAGTATTTTTACTTGATTCACATTTCCTAAAAAAAAATTCACTGTGAACTTCAATTTTTCTGTGTATTTTTAACGCGTTTGCTCTTTCGTGTAACTCCTGAGTTGAAAAATGCCATGGGACCTTTAGGATCATTTTTAAAATTTTATTTTGTAGGATTTGTAATTTTTTCTTGTGCATTTCAACACAGTTTCCCCAAACAGGTGATCCATATAATAATATCGCTTGAAAAACGACCTTAAACATTATTAATTTGTTGTATTTACTTAATAACGACTTCCGGTATATAAGCGGGTATAACAGTTTAATACCAATATATATTTTATTCATTGTCATTAGTGTGTGTTCCTTAAAGGACAACTTCTTGTCTAAGTAGACACCTAAGTACTTAACAGAGTTGACCCATGGGATATCACAGTTATTTGTATTTAAATTGCTGCTGGGTAAAGAGCAATCATTTCTTTTTCTGGTAAAAAAGATAACTTGACTCTTTCCAGCATTTATTTCAATTTTCCAACAATATTCGAAAATAACGACAAGAGCATTTTGAATATTGTTCATTATATTCGAAGGATGTTCATCTGAGTATATCGCAATGTCATCAGCGTACATTCCAAAATCACAACTTTTGCAGGACTGGGAAGTCCGATGTAAATATATTAAATAGGGTGGGTGATAAAACAGATCCTTGGGGAACGCCCGCAGGGATAATTTTCGAGACGGAACTTATTCCTTTGACTGAAACTATGAGTTTTCTATCACTCAAAAAACTTTGAATAAGCTTAATTAAATAAGCTGGACATTCATTCATAATAAGCTTGTGTATGAGTGCATGATGCCATACTGTATCAAAAGCTTTTTCTACATCTAGTAGAACTAGTCCAGTAGATTTTTTTGGTTGAGTTTTTTTTTTCACATGTCTGCAGATTCTAAGAACCTGATGCGACGTATTATGCTCTTTCCTGAAACCAAATTGCTGCATTGGTATTACATTCTTATCATTCAGAAAAAATTCGAATTTGCTTCGAATAACCTTTTTTTTTATCAAAACCCTTGTAATCCTTTTTGAGAAATACATTTTTTCTTAACTGTTTCTTTACATTTGTATGGGAGGTAACGTTGTTTATTGTTTTAGGAAAATAGTTTTTTAAGTATTCAAGATAATGGGGGCGTTCGGTGGCGTACAGCTTTTCTGTGCAATACGTTCGTTATTGTTGTAATACGCGTTAAATAACACGCCATTATTTATCACGCTGACGACCATGACAACGAACAAAATATATGATTTCCAAATCGAAGCCAATTAGTATTACAACAACAACGAACGTATTGCATAGCAAAGCTGTTCCGAACGCCCCCAATGTCAAAGAACTACTAAATAAGAAGTTTCGAAAAAAAAATCTATTAAGTCGTTTTCAAAGTCATTTTTTAAGTCATTTTCAAAAAAAAAAATTTTTTTTTCTTATTTAAAAAAAAATAAACTTAGAAAAATGTTGGCTTACATAAGTGTTAAAACTTTCTAAGAGCTTATGCATAAAAAGTTTCAAAAATTAAATGAACCGTTTTCCAGAAAATCGAGAACCAAAAAATTGGTTCCACTAGAGGTGCCAAAAATAACCATTCTTTTCCAAAAAAAAAAATACCAAAATGAACAGTTGTAAATTTATATTTTATAATAATTCAGGCTATTTTGGTCAATTTGAGTTTCAATGCAAATAAAAAACTTTATTTCATCTTATCCCAACGTTTCGTCGTTATTCACAACTTCTTCAGGGGTTGTTTATTAGAAATTTGTGATTTTACATTGTTCTGTTCTTAAATGTTTTTAAAAAATGTACCTTTTCCCTTCCTTAATGAACGGTTTTTTTTTTTATAAAAATCGTTGGAGCCGTTTTTGAGAAAAATGAAAGTTTCGTTTTGACCAAAAAAATATATGAATCGGTGATTGTTAAAAGAACATAACGACATTTTTATTTTTTTACAGGAGAGGCAAAAAACCTTTTATTTTTGACCACGCCATCGCATTGACAATTTTAACTTTAAAATCTGATTAGGGGTAGTTCTGTGAGTTGTTAGCAGTTAAAAGTTTCAAAAAAAAATATTGTTAGCGACGGAGGTTTTTTAGGAAACTTGCTTTATGTTTTAACACCAAACGTTTTGTTGAGAGCCAAAAGAACTTAAATACTTTATGTTATGTTGTTTTAACACTTAGGCCCGTTGGCTGAATCGATAATGATATATCAGCAAACGGGCCTCAGTTTGCCTCTTAAGTCTTAGCTAAATAACTGAAAATGAATAAAATAACACATTGTTAAGAGTTCAGATTTTTTTGATGCAGAAACTATTGTCGATTTCGTTTTAACAAAAACATCGACTTGCCGTCGATCCGCCGTCAATTTTTTTCTGAAAATCAAATTCGTTTCAAATTAAAACCAATATTTTTCTGGAAAAACAGATCCGTATTGAATCTCTTTTTGGAGACGGATTCAAAACGGATTTGTGCACAGATTCGTACACATACTACAATATTTGTTTTGACGTTTCTCAATTGCTGTGTTGTGAATTAATTTTTATTTTGTGGGAGTGTACAGAAAAAGTAAATTAATATATTAAAAAATTAAAAAAATAGTTAAAAACTTCTTGGAAACAAATATTAAAAAAGTGCAAGTGGGTTTAGGAACTCTCCCGCGTCGGAATCGGGAAATTAAAACGAAATAATGATGTTTTAACGAATTGAAGATTTGTTTTTTTTTAGAGCTGCCAAGCAACACACACAGTCCCAAAAAGAGATTCGGTCCGTAATCGTTCTTTTCAAAGCCAAAAAGTATTGGTTTTAGTAGCGAATCCTAATTATTGAAACGAAATCGACATATGTATAGGGTTATCCGTTTTGCGATTTCAAAAGTAAACGTAAATAAAACACATATAAAATATTTTTTTTCATGATAATTCTTTTTTATTATAAAGTTTAAACGTTGACATTATGTGTGAAACACTACATCATTTAAATGACCAGTACGCGAATTGTTGCAAGCATCGATTTTTTTGAGGTAATTTTCGACCACTTTTTGACACATATTGGGCGGTATCTCAGCTTAACTTGACGAATGTTGGTTTTCAAGTGCTCAAGAGTTAAAGGTTTATCTGCATAAACACGGTCTTTCGCGTAGGCCAAAAAAAAAAGTCCAGCGGTGTCAAATCGCATGATCTTGGTGGCCAGTTGATATCGCCACGACGAGAAATTACGCGTCCAGGAAATGTCTCTTTTTTTCACACTATCAGAATTGGCCGAAGAGAGCTTATAGCAAGCTACGTCTTCCGACCAATGGTTTGCCAACACAGAAAACTGTGTTATACCACCGGCTCATCATTTAGTGCAGTGTTAGTTGTTAGTAGGCAAACTCTATTACAAATAACACTTACAAAATGAAAATATAAACAAATAATATTACGTAAAATCGCCGTCTACCGCCTGTTGTTCAAGCACCCATTCTACGTATCTACGAGGTTGTGGTCAGCTGGCTTCAGTTGTTGTGTGAGCTGGACTTTATATGGATGTAGGTGTAGATCCAAATGTAAAATACGCCATAATGTGCCGTAATACAGTCCTAATTCCTGAGAACGACGAGGAATCGACACATTCGGCTCTTCGGCAACACTTTCACTTTCAGCAGCTATATTGTCAGTGGTACGAGTGAATCGATGATGCACAGGCCTTACAATATCTGTAACCAATCCAGTCTCTTCAAATTTCTTCACAATTTTGCCAATTGCTTGCGTAGTAAACCATAATCTCCTCTTAAAGCACGATATGTTGCTGTGGCAGAATCACCATTTTTGTAGTAGGTTGTAATAATTTTTATGCGTTGTGCGATAGTTAAGCGATCCATTTTCGTAAATGTCAGACTTTCAACTGAAAAAAAAATTGGTTTAACAACTTATGTCGTTTTTTTTTGGCAATCCGGAAGCATTCTGGACTCTTCTGAAAGTGTTCACTTGGGAAAAAAGGACAGTTCTGCTTCTAGAAAGAAGAGAATTTTGCTTCTGGATTTAAAATCAGAATCGAAACCAGAAGCACTCACACATTCATAAACTTGAAAGTCAAAATCCATTGTTGTCATTTTTTGTGCCATAATTGTGCAACAAACATTTTTTTTAATTTGAATATTTCCACGTACACAATTATTTTCACACATACAATCGTATTCAAATTCAGAATCGTCAGAATCGCACAAAAGTGTCCAGTTGGGATCCCGGATCAGAGAGGGATTCCGGATTGCCAAATAAAAACGCCATTAGTCTGACAGATGTCGAATTCCAGCACTATACTTTTGAAACCGCAAAATGGATAACCCTGTACATTACTTTAGGTATCAGTGGCGGGCGTGAATAATTTCAAAATGTAAGTCGGGGAAAAATTAGTCGCCAAAAAAATTAAATTTCGAAAGTTTACTTGAAATTATTTCCTTAATTGCATAACTTAGTATCAAACCATAAGGTTGTGCAATTCAAACCAAATTTGTTATACCTTAAGTCATTTAAGTTAAATGTAACAATGAGCTTAACGCATAATAAAAGCGTTTTCAAAAGAAAACTTTTTTGGCGGATGCAAATACAATATCTTAAATAAATTTATTGCTAAGTTAAAAATTAGCGGGAATGTTTCACGCAATATTTAGTTTTTTAAATGGCTATGAAGTGCTAAAACGTCAAGTTGTCAAAGAGAAGCAGTTGTATACATAACTTTAAGTTCATTTTTTAAAGCTGTAAAATCAAAAAATCCAGGGAAAAAATTTATTAAAGAAGATATTTTTTCATCCGGATTGGAAATTGCGAAATAATCATATCTTGATTTATTAAGTAAATCCAAAGTTGGTGTAAATCATGAAAGTTTTACATCTTGTATTTATTTCGGTTGTAAAATTGTCTTTTATTTCTACAAAAAGACGTTTTTAACATGGAATCAATTTCGAGCAATCATCATTTTCGTGGTGGTTCCGCGCAATTGCTTTTGCTTTTAAAAATGCATTCAAATCTATTAAGAAAGCCAGAGCTAAGCCAAGACTCAAAACTTTCGATTTCTCTTATTGCAAATTCAACACCCGTTTTCTTATTTTGAATTAAATTGAAAAGAATGTCAGTCTTAGCCAAAATTTCGGAGAGTATTAAGAAAAAACAAAAATCTTTTGCCTCTAATTTAATTAACAAGCTCTCGGAAATAGAAAGCGAGGCAGTGTCCCATTCGTTAGGGTTTTCGGTTTTCTAATACTCTAACAAAAGTTACTATTATAAAGGGTTATCCATTTTGCGGTTTTCAAAAGTATAGGGCTGGAATTCGACATCTGTCGAATGTGTATTGAATAGAGAAGTATCAAACGCAATGAACAGTATACAAACAAAAATTTTAACAAATTTGTTCTATCCAGCGAGAAACTTTATAACCCGAGACATTGCGTGTTATTTTGTTGCCAGTATTGTTTTATGTTTGTTTAGCCGTGAGTTGCAAAGCAGCATGTGTATAGAGAAGCACTGAAGGCAGAGTTGTTAAAGTAATGTTGGCAGCGTGTGCAGGTATAGGGTTAAACTAGATTCATGTTGTCAGAAGCTTAAGTTGTTATGAATATTACTGTGGGGTTGTTGCACTGCGACCTTGAGATCTATTGTGCCCCAAGTTGTTAAGGATAAGCTTTTTAAAAGGTAAAACGCAAGGAATCGAGTTATATGGACGCTTCGCGCCTGTTAGGTATATTCTACATTTTGGGCCAAATTTTTGTTTACATATTTTGTTATTGTACCTACGATACTACCATTTTTTTATTTCGACTTGCTCATAAACGGCTTCACGGATTTCGAAAAAAAAATTTATGTTGGAGGTCCTTTGAATTCTTAATAGATAATACTGCATACCAAAATATTCGAAATATTAATTTTGGGATTTTTGAAAAACAAAATATTTTTTTTGAAAAATTTAGTATCTATTTCGAAAACGGGTGGACGAATTTTTTAAAATTCAGTTCTTAAATTTATATTATTAAATAATAAAAATCCTCACAGCAACATTTTCTTAGAAAAAAAATTACAACATTTTGTATACGAAAAATTAGGTTAAGAACGACCTGCAAATAAAATTTGCCGTTACTAATCATTTATGTTAAACTTAAAACGCTTATGGGCTACTCTTTCCTTTGCGTAAACTATCACATAAGCGCTTAAGTAGAACTTAAATTCTTCATCATCAAAGCATCATCAAACGGGCCTAAGAGCAAGTACATACGATCCAGTCGTGCATTTTATTTTAAACGTCTTTTGATCCACCCAAATGCTCAGTCAGACGACAGAAACGAGTGTCCTCTTATTAGAATATCTGCTCAATTTTTAAAAATCTCCCAGTATCTACAAGCATTGGTTGAATTGGATTGTTTGATATTTTACGTGGCCTTATCTTTAAACAAGAATTTTCACAATTGTTATTCATATTTTAATAATTTTTAGCTTTTTTAGAGACACGACCCGAAAGACCAGGAGCAACTGACTGGCTATAATTTTCAAACTTAAAAAATCAATAGTTGACCAACTACGTTTTGCCAGCGTTGGGTGTAAAAAGAAATTAATTGCATGCACTAAATGTGATTTAGCACTCGTTTGTCAAAATGGTAGAACAGATATGTTGTTTTAACACTAAATGCCGATTTCACGCTCGAATTTCTGCGAGTTTCAGGTATAGATTTATGATAGTTTTGCTCTCAGCCTATAGTTCTACCCCTAAGCAGTATAACACCATAATATAAGTGATTTCGAAAAATGTGGTACTTATGTTGTTTTAACAATCACCGATTCATATGTCATATTCCGGAAAAAAAACAATATTTACGAAGTTTGAAGCAAATCCACCCAACCGTTTAGCCTCGAGAATATACAGATGGAATTGCGGGATCCGCTTATTTTGTGTTTTCCATCATCGTAATGTCACGTTTGATCAAAATCTCGAGTTCGATTTTTAACGAACACATAACTTGCCATATATGTAGTACTACATATATATCACAAGTAAAAATGGTTGTTAAAAGATAGAATAATGTTAACAATTACTAAAATAGAAAACGCCAACCTCCCATTGAAAACAATACATTTTTGAAACAAATTAACAATTTTTATAAACGTAACACAATTTTATATATTTTAATTTTGTAACGCGGTATTAATTTTATATTACTTACGCTTTTTTTCTTGGCCGTGTAATTACAACGACTCGCATTGGTTCTTCAAACTGCACTTCAAAATCCTTAGGAATACGTTTTGCTCCCCAATAAAAAATAAATAAATTCATTCGATGGGCAAGCTTTCGCCTTTGAATAACTTTTCCCAAATCAAATGGCTTACCAAATATTAAGCTATAACTTTCAATCGAACTATGAATACTATTTTCAATGAATTGAAAATATTGCTCAACATCATAGAAAATCACAGACTTATAATAGCGCCTATGAATTAAATAAACAAATTCATCAATTTCATCAAAATCATACGTAGAATCTATGAATATTGCTAATTGTGAAGGTTTTAATCCATTGATTATTTCTGATAGACCTAAAATTAATACATATTATTATACAGCTCCAAATCTTTTTTTAATACTTACCGATTGTAACTTCACTTGCATTTTTACAAAATTTAAAATTTAGAAAACCTTTCGATTCACAAAACAAACAACTGAGAAATAAAATGAATTTCATGATAATCAAGTGTGCAGTCTTTTGTTCACTTTCCAAATGCAATTTACCTTTAATAATTCCTAGTTATGAAATATCTCAAAAGATTGGCATTTAAATAATCGTAGGCATAATTAATACGCCAATCAAAATTCAAAACTGTCAAAACTTGTTGGCATTTAAATGTTTTTTTTTCTTTATTAAATTTGTTAATTTTGATGTTATGTATGTAGGTATGTATATAATAATAATATTTTACACATTAATGTATGTGTTATTTGGGTATTAGGGATATACATTCTGTTATGTGCCATACAGAAGCGGTTATGCCTTTTATTGGATCAAATATTTTCAAAAAAAAAAAATATTTCTTAACTCTTATTTATAGTAATTCCTTTCGCTGGAAATCAAATGATACTAAATCTAGACGTATTATATAAAAACTTGCTCGGCAGCCAATGACTCCATGAAAGGTTTCACAACAGCACTGGTTGTGAAACAAAAAATGAGACCAAAAGTGATTGAAATGGGTAGAGCAGGCAAAGCCTTCCGCCATATAGCCAATAACAACAGTGTCAAGCATAGCCCTATTAAAATTGCAACAAAACATGCAATAGTTGTTGTCCAATCGCCATAGCTGGAAGCCTTTCCAACAAGCACTGAGTAGAAAATGAAGTCTCCCAGTCCGAGTTTTATACCACCTGTCAAGAATATACATTATGTAGATTACAATGCTAAAAATATTATTTGCTTTAAAAAACTTACGTTCTTCAACTAGTTCAGCATTCTCACATGGCACTGTCGTTGGGTGAGTTACTGTGCGGTACTCAGTGGATCGACTTGAACTGCCACCATTGCTGGCTTGCACTTCGATTTGTCGCCTAGCAATTCTCTGATCTATATTTGTGGACCATTCTTGGGTGAAGCCAACGTCAGCATCTAAATAATATTTAAATTTGTTTTAAAAACCAAGTAGTAAATGATTTATAATTATTGTTAGTTTTTGTGTTACTATTAAGAAAAAGTTATTTTTTGGTTAAATAAGTTTAAAAAGATATTTTTTTCCTAAAGTAAGATATTATAAATAAAATTTATTATTAGTGTATGGTGTTAAATGAGTAGTACCATTTGCGCGTGAACTAAAAGTCACTAGAGGCGTACCTTCAGGACTTGTTGTTGCCTGTTCGCTACTGGTATTACCTGACCGTCTCGCTGAAGAACTCGCTGATTCATTTCTGCTACTGACAGCGATTGCATTGGGTCTGGTATTTAAGCCATCGCTGGGATTATATGTTCCCATATAAGAGTATAGAATTGTTGCTGAAATGAAGTAATAACACAACAATTAATTTTTTTTAAAGATATTTCACATAATAATAAGTCATATTTAGTCATGGTATTCATAGAATTAACACCTCTTTTATAATGCTGTTAGTGCTACTTAACTCAATTCAAGCATTCTTAACATTGTTCGAATGAATAAATGTACAAGTTCGCAAAAATACAAAAATTGCACAATCAAAATAATAATAAGAAGTACAAAAATCAATTTAAAATACAACAAAAAAAAATGTTGGTAACTAATGACGTGTTCTAAAAACGATCAAGCAACTTGCGCTCAAGTATAAATTATGAGCAATTTAATTCGAAAAAAATCGTATGGTATTGTATTTATTAAAAAGGTTAGATCTTGAAATCTATGTTAGAGATGTGGCCCCGATGGCTATAATGAGGAAGAAAGCACCTAATTCGCAACCTACCGTGTCAACCACTATTCTTTTTAATTCCTTATAAATAATACCTTGCAATTGAGATTGCATTTAAAAAAGCTTAGGTCTTACAAGCATATAGTTAAAAATTTAAAAAAATCATGAATCCAAAAGTCGCTGTGTAACAACAGACTTGCTGATGATTCTAAATCATAATACATACCTACATATGCAGCTTTATTGTGAGTTTCGCACGGAATATATTTCATTCGAAATAATTTTTTTTCGACCCGAATTTTAAAAGCTATACTGCGAGATTCGCAGAAATAAAATTCCACTTCGAATAAGAAATGACATTTCAAATAAACTTGTGGAATAATGTCTGTGATGGTGTAGGTATATAAAAATTCAAAGGAATAGAAAAGAAAAATCCCAAAGTTTTCCATTTAGCAATAGAATCCATTAATGTCGTTTTCTTTTTGACAATTGGGATTTTGATCACGGATTGCGGATTTTTCTTGGCAAAAAGAACGCAAAATCTTTTTTTTGTAATTGTATGTGTATATTTTTCTCCTTTTTTTATAATGATGCGCGCACTAAAGGGGTTTTGACTACTTTTAGAATGAGAAAAATGCGAGCGTTAGGAAAGAAGCGAAGATTTTAAGAGAATGCACATTGTATTGAATTTCTGAATATCAAAATGGGAGGGGAAAATAGAGCCGGGTAAGGTATTCCACATTCGCGTTGTACGGCTAAAGAAAGAATCTCTGTACTTAACAGTACGCCCGAAGTTGGGCTCAAGAGTAAACTGATGGGCATTCCTAGAAGCGCGAGTATTAGGGTTGAATAGTTTATGGAGAGGAATGCAACTGGCTATTTCGCTAGAACATTGTTTAAAAAACCGATAAAATAATGAGACATATAACATTTGGACGGCGTTCTAGAGATGTATATGTTTCCACTATAGTTCTATCCCCAATCATTCTTAGAGCTCTATTTTGAATTATATCCAAAAGATTCAAATTAGTTTTGGGAGCTCCTGCCCAAATGTGAGATTTATACTCCAGCTTTGAATGAAGGCCTTATAGATTACAGCCAGATCATACGGGGAGAAGAATTTCTTGCATCTTCGAAGAAATCCCAAACACTTTGCAGGGGTTTTGGCGACATTGAATATTTGGTCATTCCACAAGAGGTGGTCTGTGACGCACATGACGCACTGAAAGCTGATGGGATTCTTCAATGCAAGGCATGGGGTGGTTTCTGCTTTAATGACAGAAGACAGCACTGAGTTTTTGAGACATTAAATTCTACATTTGACAATGCTCTCTAGATCAAAATTTAATAAGAAAGTTCCACATCCGAAGGAGTTGGGTGTGAATCTACAAACGAATATGAAAATCTGAACGTATTGTCTTCAGCAAACCAATTTAGTGGATTAGAAGTTCCAGATAAGAGATCATTAATGAAAATGAGAAAAAGAGTTTTATACAAAATGGAGCCCTGGAGTACACCAGCATTTATTTTGTGAACTTCAGATTTGAAACCTTCTAATACGACTTGTATTGAGCGGTCCGAAAGGTAATTTCTAATCAAAAGAATAAGAGATTCATTGATACCAAATGCAAGCATTTTCGATAAGATAGCTTGATGCCAAACTCTATCAAATGCTTTTGAAATATCAAGCGCAATAATCTTACTTTCTCCAAAACGATGTAAAGATTTGTGCCACTGCTCGGTGAGATATACCATCAGATCATAAGTGGACCTATTGCAAAGGAAGCCATACTGCCGGTCATTAGATGTTTCTAAAGCTGATAATTTATCAGCGTATGGAAACGACCTTGTAAAGCAGGGACGTAAGTGCGTAATGCTATTTTCCATCCACTCGGAAAGAGCCCAGTAGAATAGGACGGCTGGATAAGCTTACGCAGTGGTTTTACCAGCGTTCAAATACTGGAGGAGTCATAACAATTTCTGACAGCTTCGAATTAACAGCTAACTGCGCTGCAAGCAAATTGGCTTTTTCACGTGAGCTGACAAAAAGAGATAACATTAAAGACGAGCGTTGTAACCGAAAACGAATTTGAATTTCGAATATTTTTTACAAATGACCAAAAATGTTTACTTCCTTTAAACCATCAGTATAGATTGCTATTGTTGATCACTGGGGTTTGGGGTCGTTCTTCGTCAATTCATATCTGCTTGGAAATGCAGTTTGGAATGGTTTATGAAAGTCAAGTTCACCCAAATCTTTCTGAACATTCTGTGCACGTTTTATTTTGCTATTTTTTCAGGTATTAGTCTGGCTTAGCCTTAAGGCGATATATGCTGCGGATTCCTGTACGAAAAGATCTAGGGGTTTCATGTTGAGTATCGCCTCTAACCCCGCAGTTGGAGTGGATCTTATGGCCACCGTAATTCCAACAAAGTCTCTGTATGTTTGTCAGGGTTTTAAGAGTTGTGCTTTTTTCAATTGCATTCCACCAGACCGAATTACCATATGTTAAGATTGGTCTGATTATTGCCAAGTGCATCCACGTGATAATTTTTTGACTCGGTCCTTAAGATTTCCCAAAAATTCTTTTACATGAATAGAATGTAATCATTCCTTTTTCAGCTCTTTCTTTAGTGTACTCCAGTTTAATTTCCTATCTAGAATGACATCAAGATAATTTGCCTGATCTGAAGATTTCAGCGAGGTGCCTTCAATTGAAGGTATTCTGAAGAATAAAAAAAAAAGTAAAAAGGACCAATTCAGTTTTTGACGGGTTAACCAAACTTTCAAGTTCACCTAATGACCTTAGGATGATCATTTTTAAAACTCCAGAGGAAGTTTGGGCAAGCGAAAAGCCAAATATAAGGAATTTTAGGGTTTTTGGATCTTCTACACGTTCCAAGTACAGAACCGAACAATGCAGATATTGAACCATCAGAATTGAACTATGACGAAGATCAATTATATAATGTCGGAAGTACAGATACAAACCTTGAAGTTGATCAATCATCAGAATCATTCAATCAAGATCAATCATTTTATTCTGATGAAGAATTAGTGCCGGTAGTAACAATAGCATTGACTTTACAGAACGTGCGAAAATCCGAAAGAACACCGAAACCAATAATAAAAGATGATTTTATATCTTATATGGTGCGAGAAATAGATGATCCCAAGAGTTATAATGAAGCAATTGGTAGACCAGACTCCAAGCAGTGGAAAAGTGCAATTCAAGCGGAATGCAAAACATTACTTTAAAATAAAACGTGCCTCCTGAAAAAAAAATCCTAAGTACAAAATGGGTGTTCAAGATGAAAATAGATGCAAATGGAAAGATTACAAGTCATAAGGCGCGATTAGTTGCCAAAGGGTACAACCAACGTAAGGGTCTTGATTATGAAGAAACATTTTCTTGGGTGGTGCGCTATGAGTCTATTCGTTTCTTATTGGCTTTGGCTGCAAAAATGGACTTGGACATTGAACAAATGGATGCAGTTACCGCTTTTCTTCAGGGAGATTTAGACGAAGAAATTTATATTTCACAACCCGAAGGTTTCAGAAAAGGAAAGAAAGTTCTTCGTCTCAAAAAATCAATTTATGGTTTGAAGCAATCTTCAAGAATTTGGAACATGAAGCTGGACAAGGTACTTAAAAAATCTGGTATGATTCAATCCGAACTAGATCCATGCATTTATTACAAACGAGATGACGGGAAGATAATATTGGTTGCTGTTTACGTTGACATGCTTATAATTGATAATAATCCTGAATTAAAGAAGCTTCTGAAATCAACTTTGATGAGCGAGTTCAATATGAAATACTTGGGAGTTGCAAATTCGTTTCTTGGACTTCAATTCATGTTCAACCACAATGGATGCAAGTCAAAAACTGAAGAAGAAGTTAAAGAAATGTCAAAGATTCCATATCAAGAACTAATTGGAAGTTTGTTGTTTGCTGCACTGGTGTCAAGACCTGATATTAGTTTTGCTGTCAACTTCCTCCAAACCTGGTAAGGTACATTGGATAGCCGCAAAAAGAGTACTTTGAAAGGTTCTGCTAAAAAATCGCTATGCTATCAGAACGAAAACATTGAAACCATTACTGGTTTTTGTGACGCTGACTTTGCTAGTGACGTTGATGAGCGAAAGGATTATGTTTTTATGATGGGAAACGGAGCAATATCCTGGTGCTCAAGAAAACAACCAACAGTAGCATTATCAACTACGGAGGCCGAGTACATGGCGATGAGCTTAGCAGTTCAAGAGGCACTGTGGCTCAACAGTTTAAGAAAGGAAATTTGTGAACAATCAAAATCACCAATTAAATTATTTTGTGATAATCAAAGTGCTGTTTATCTGGCGACAACTAATACATATCATGCTAGAACAAATCACATAGATGTTCGACATCATTTTGTTCGCAAACGAAAATCTGAAGGGTACTACAATACAAGTTCAACATGTACCAACAACAGAAATGGTAGCTAATATAGTGACGAAGCCTTTAACAGCAGAAAAATCAAAGAACTTCACAACACTTATGTGACTTCTAACATAAAAATTCTAGTGGGGGTGTTGAAAATTGAAGAACACATAATCACTACTTGCTAATAAAACACTTTGTCCTTATATTTAATATTTACATAAGTAGTTATTGATATTTATATGTATCTGAAAATATTATTCTGTTTTGTTCCTTGATTCAAGTTGGATCTTTTAATTCAAATTGGCCTAAACTACATGGTTTTTCATCAGTATTAGGGATTTTTTTTAATTTATTTATTAAAATAGTGGGGGCTTTAAAAACACACAACATACGACAATTAAAAGCTACGCTTCGTCTTTCATGAGCAATCTCTAGAATGATGTGTAGCCACGGTGGGTTGCTGGTCGGTAATGTAATTATTTTTTGTATTAAGAAAAGTAAACAAAAACGTTCGACTTTTAAGAAAATGCAGCTTTACTTTGTTGTGTGTTCAAGTGCGTGTAAATCCCTCGTTTTGTTTTAATTATTTGAATACAAAACCAAACGAAAATTTATGAAAAAATTGTTCCAACTAAAAAAATTGGAACATTTTTTAAGATGATGGGAATTAATTATTAATTTATAATTAAATAAAAAAAACTTACACGAATAAATGAGAGCCGGAAATATTTGCTCGTTGCGTTCTTGGGCAGTTTCCACAAGTATTCTCAAGGGTCCTTTAGGTGTTAGTACCGCAACCAAATCTAGTTAAATAAATTGTTTAAATATTGGCCTGCATTGTAATTAATTTCGTATTATTTACCCCAAATCGAAATTGCAGCTAAGACCGACCAAGCAGTCCATTCAGGTAAATACTTAATAAAAACCAAAGCCATAAGAGCCGCCACAAAAATGAGATAAGCTTGCTGCAGGCGTAATGGTCCCTGCCAATGAATGGACATCATACCAGCAACACCGAAATTCCACATTATAAGTATTGCAGTTGGATAATCCATTGGAATGTTGTAAGCTCGTAAAAGTTCCCTTCAAATATTTAAAAAAAATGTATAAAACATAAAAACCTTTTGTTATATAAGGAACATACTCCAAATAGAGATAACTGAAAATGAAAAGTAGCATAAAACTGGACAAAATCAACCATCCATGAATGATTTTGTAGCATCGGTTCTTGTACAAAACAATCAGCAAAACTGTCATGCACACGATCACCACCATAAGAATAAGCGAATTAGCAATAGCGTTCCAAAACTTCGTTCCCGGGTCTGGAGAAGACTCATGGAATGGAGTATACAATCTGTGGTAGGAAAATTTGTTACAGCAAAAATTCAAGAGCCAACAAAAAAAATAGTATTTACAAATAGACATCGGTGGAGGAATAGAAACTGACTGCGTTTATTGTTGCAACCACTACGAGCATACAAAATGAGACAGGAACAAATAGTTTGATGACGTGCTGAGCTCCATACTTCAGACCTTCATCTTCTTCTTCCTCTGGCATTTCATTAGGGTTGCCTCCCGACCCTGATGGATTATTGCCACCTCTGGCACTGCGGACACTTCTTTGTCTTTGTTCTCCAGGTGCTAGAGGTGGTGCACCTCCCAGTGACTTTTCAAGTGAAGTTACGTGAATTAATAGCTATACATGATGTAAGAAAAAACTTTTATATTGAAATATTTACCCCATAGTTTCCTTCCTGTGGACCACGTTCGCGTTTTTTCTTTGAACTGCGTTCTAAACGATCCGGTCGTTCGCTGCTTGTATGCCTTAAGCTGGATTCTCCAATGTGTCCATCCATTAGGGGCGTCCTTTCAGTAATCGGCCTTGTAATATCAATATTTTCTCTCCAGATCTGGGCACTTGAGGATGGTGAAACAGAAGAACTATTATTCATACGGACTGAATTTCATTAGAGGACCCAAAAAAAACAAAAAAAAATAAAGAAAACAGCTGAAAACTTTTCACTTCAGTTGTTTTTTTTATTACTTTCACGGAAGACAGAGGGAAGTATACAGTCATTTCGAATTGTCAAAATTCATATATGACCGCATTCAGTCAGAAACAGGTTGGCATTTGTTTTATAAATTTTTGAAAAGACTGCCTCTACACTTTAAAAAAATTAAAATTCTTGTTCCAATCTTGGGCTTTGAAATAATGCAATGCTTAATAGAAGTTAACTTAAACATGTATCCGCACTATTTACAACAATAGATTTAGAAAAGTTCTCTCTTACCATACCGAAAATCACAAAGAAGAAAGGACGATAATTCTGAAATGTTTCAATTTGAGCACTTCTGTTCACCTCCGCTTCTGCATACGCATTCTGAAGAATGAAAAAACTACCTGCGTGGTGAATACTACTTCACTTTAACACAGGACAACTTGTTGCAGGAGACTTTTGTTGCGGGCGCCTGGGTTAATCCGTTTGGCTGTTCGAACCCTGAAAGGAGAAGAATAAAAGTATAAAAGAATTTGATTCAATTAAGATAAATAAACATTAAGATAATAAAACATAATAATAATTAAAACAAAATGTCTTACCCATCCAACAAACCCGTCACACATTTGTTTCGTAAGTCACAATATGGTAGATAAACAAAAATAGAGATAGACTACTCGTAACCCAAAGATTATAATACCCATGAATCCAAAAAAAAAATAAACCAGTTTACGACACTTCGTTGTTTTGTTTTTGTGATTGACGTCATATGTGTAACAAATACATTAAACAACCAAACTACTATTTGCGGATTTGGTCTTTAATTAATGACTTTAATGCATATGAGTTATGACAGTTCGGTGATCTCTAGAATACCGTGGATGTTGTTGGTGTGTTCTCTATAAGTAGAACAGCTTTGTTTTGGAGGCCATGGATAGTTGAACTAAGGTGTGCTGGTACCATCTTTGACGTATATCAGAGTAATTTAAAGTAAGCTTTCATGGCATCGGGTAGAAACGACGAAGATATTTTGGTAAGCTAATTTTAATAAAATTAATAATACAGGAACAGTAAATATCACTCAATGTGACGTCCTAAAAGGGATTCGAAGGGTTGCACTGGCATGATACCAGCGCGCTCATAAAAGTCTACGTGCTACCTCATCTTTCTGGGTATGATGGCATTGTCAGGGGTGGCTGACCAGTTGGACGCTCCGGGTTGGGTGGACCTGAGAATGAATTACCACTTTCACGCCCGACTACTGGTGAAAAGTTGCGGCGATTTTTCGTTAGGTTTATTTCGGCTCAAAAGCTATTAGTTTGTATAAAGTGACCAGGATTGTTCTTTTATACGCTTTATCGTGGTAGGCACTTATGTCTCGCGGTTATATATATAGTAGTGTCGTGAAAGCTTATTTTTGTGGAAGTGGTACATTCAAATACAATTTTGTATAAGATTTTTATGTTGAGAAGTTAAAAGTCTCGCCCTGTTATTAAAGTGTTGTAAAAAGGTTAGAGATGGCACAAACTCTTTTTCTTGGGCGTAAAAGTCGTTATTCTAATGGTTGTCATAAATTTACGCAAATAAAAAGTCGCGTCAACGTCATCTGTGAAAGAGGATTTATTTTGAGGTAATCCAAAAAGGTTCTAATTTGTGAACATGCCCCTCGAACTTCGAAAGAAATATAAATGTCATTGATAGTTTTGTTCACCCATACTAAGGCATTTAATGATGGCATGTATGTGTAATATAGTTGGCTGTTTACGTATGCGCTTCACAGAGATGTGGATCGGATGATGCTGTCCAGTTAAGGGAAAATCATCCGAGGTGTTTTTTTGAATAGTTTCGCCTAGTCTCTTCAATTTACTTACCAATACAAACAGAAAAAGAAACTGCATCTAAGGTGGGAATAGTAGGCATAGGTTTGTGTGACAGTTTGTATGTTGGCTACGCTTGAAGTACAAATGACTTACCTAAACAACTCGTCATTAGTTGATTACGGGGATTCAGAAGAAAAAAAAAAGAATCAAAATTACGACCATAAAAATTTTAATAAAATCGAGAATTTAAACATAAAAAAATAAAAGAACAATACATTTATTGGTGCGTTGCTTTGTATTTAGCTTTCCGGAAAAGTTTCAATAGTTGTGTTTTTTTCCAAATGTTTCCTCCGTAGGATCTATTAAAGGAAGTGCCGCTTAAAATCAACTCTCATTGTCGGTTTTTTCTTAAGCTATAAGATTATATTTAAACCACCTTTAAACAATTTATACAGCAAAATTCGAAGTGGTGAGTTACAAAAAAAAAAAGAAAAAAAAAAAGAGAAAAAAAAAAGAAAAAGGTGTTATTTGGAAAGTTTCATAAATAGAAACAAATTCTTTTTTTAGGCGATTTTTCGGCGGTCCCAGTAAAGCTTTCTAGTACGGGCCGCCGCTGGTGTCTTCTATGGCCCCCTATATTCTTGGTACGAAATATTTCCGAAGCATTTTCTGAAGTTCTCCGAAAACCAAGTTTTAGAAGTTGAGCTGGATTTCCGAGGCAGTTTCCAAATTTGAAGTCGAAGGCCTCAGATAGAAGTTATAATCGCAGTCCAGCCGAGTTGTTGGAGCTCCGCTACCGCAGCATAACCTAGACATATCGGTTACCGTGAGTCTGAAACAAACAAAACAAAAAAAAAGAAAACAAAAAAAAAATTTTTATTGATTGTACAAACTAAATTATTTTGAATACCTACCTTCTAAAATTTATAAAGATATACAGTGTGTGTTCGTGTGTGTCCCTTATTCATTAGGCCGTTATCTATTAATATTTATAGAATTAACAGTAAGTTTTCATTTGATGATATTAATTTCGATCTTAAAACTTGTTCAAGTGTAAAACATAAAATCGGTTTTGAACATAAGTGTCACCGCGAGCTATTTTGCATTGACCCGGTGTTTTAGGTACCTCCAGAGAGCTCTATAGGGGTAGGGAAACCTGGGCAGCGTTTGTTTTTAATTTCTGAAAAAAAAGGGAAAATCACCGTTAAAGGGTGTGTTAAAGCTATATTTATGTAATATCTGACACTTAGGAACGATTTTTAGTTGTCTTTGTTGTTTTTTCTTTCTAGTTTTTCTTTGATTCAATTATTATTATTTGTTTATTAATTTAATGCTGTTTTTTTTCAAAGTTTAAATATCTGGTTATTACTAATTTTTTTTGTATCAGGTATAATTTAAATTTTTTTTTAAATTTAACAATGTGAATAAACATTAAGCTAAAAAAGCCGATGAAAAAAAAATTAAATTTGAATCTATTTTCTTGGTTCGCATAAGTGAAGACATGTTCGTTTGAAGACTATTTTTCAGGGGGGCCGAGGTTAGCTGAGTTTCGGTGGTGAATATGGTATGATCTGAAACCGATCATCCACCATCTTGGGGGAATCTAAAAATGGCCAAAGATTCCTATGGTAGGGTGGGTAATGGCCTCACTGCAACAACATCCGCAGTGCCTTGATGTGACAATAGTCCGTCCGTCGTTATCTTCCAATTTCCTTTTCCTTTCCTTAGGCCTGATCTGTGTTTTTTTGTTTGCAGGTGAGGTTAGGTTTCCGGGGGCAAGATCCCCCCCGTCCGACGAGCTGATGCCGTGCATAGCAAGCAGGCCACGCCCCCCGGAACCTAGCATTCTATCCCTTTTCCGAAATATTCCTTTCCAATATCCTAGCCCGTCCTTTTTCCTACCCATCCCCACTACCGCGACTAATCCACCTCCTCTTGCCCGCAACAATTATGGCGCCCAACGTCGCTAAAGCGTTTGTCCAACCTAGTTGGAACGTTTTTTTGACGAGATAGTTTTTGTAGTCTTTGTTTCAGTTCGTTTATGTTGTGAAGTACCCAACCAAACTTGCTGTGAATTTTTAAAACTCGTAAGTCTGCAACAGGAAGGCCTCAGGCGTACCTAGTTGTATTGCGACGAGTGTTTGGAAATTCACAGCGACTGCGGTTAATAAGTGTTATGCGTTTTATTTGGCATTACTGAAGTTTTTGAAAAAGGCGTATGTCTGCATCAGGAAGGTCACAGACGAACCTAGGTGTATCGCGACGTTCTTTTGCAAAAGCTTGAGTAAGATCAGATAGCGTATTTTAGTATTGTTTTTCCCTATTCCTATCCTTACTATTTTTACTATTCTATATCTAAATTTTCAATTTTCAATCCAACAGTCTTGTCATTTTCTATTTGGTAGCGGTGAGTGTGAGTGACGTTTAGTCCGACATCACCGTTCCAAAAATTTTGTCGAGTTTTATTTCACCGTTTCATGTCTTCTAGCAAGGTCCTGGAGACAGACTAGAATTGCGGGAACGGTGAGAGAAAACTTAGTAATGTGATTTGTTAGTGTTTCTAGTAGTTTTCCCATATTATTATTGTCACATCAGGGATTTTAGTTCGTCCGTCTGATGTCTTTTATTTTAGTGATGATCGTAAGTAGGATCATACCTTGTCGCTATGAGAAACCGCCGAAAAGAAGCTACCTAAAGCACCCCGTATGTCCATGAAAACCAAAATAAAAAGATTAATACTTGTCCGAAGTGAAAAATTAGTTTGGGTTAAATTTTGAAAATTGTAGGAAGTCTTGATAACCTTAGGATTTAGTTAAAAGAAAATTAACAAAATACCTGCTAACTTAGCGGATGTAGAAGATACGAATTGTTAATAGTTTACAATTACCTACTGAAAATCTACATACATATATATACAAATAAATACTTAGTAAATAGTTATAGACAGAAAAAAAATAGAACAGCAAATTTTCGGTTTTTGGCATTGACAGTTTTTCAGTATTGTTTTTTTATTTGTCATTTATGTTAAGGAGTTTTCTTTGCAATTTACGAAAAAAATATAAGAAAAAAAATATTAAAGCTAGTGTAAGAATTTCTTCAAAATTACTATTTTTATCAGTCGTTTTCTTTTTGTTTCTTTTTCGGATTTAGTTTTTTGGAAATTACTAAAGAATTTTTAAGTTTAAAGAGAAAAAATAGCAAACCGTAAGTTTGTAAAAAAGTTTAAGCGACAGTTGGTAAATTAGTTTTGTTTTGTTGTGTGAAAAACCTTGTTTTTGAATAATTTTTTTGGATATACATTTCTTTTGTTAGGTATTTATCTTGTTTCGAAATTGTTATTTCTTTATTTATTAATAGTTAGTTTTACTGTTGTGTTCTTTTAACTTGATTTCAGTTTGTTTCAGAGGAAATACTGAAATCCAAGTATATTTCAAAAACAGTTCTAGTTTTTTTGTTAAATTTAAGTTTTTTTTCTGAGAAAAAAAAATATGTTAAATTTTTCAAATATATAGATTGGGATTTAGGTTTTTGGGTATTGTATTTTTTTTTTGTTTTACGAGTTCGGTTTTTGTTATTTTTGAAAATACAAAAACATTAGTTTTTTGTTTTTTTTTATAATTTTCGTTTTTTGTTGTTATTTTTGAAATTTACTTTTTTTTGATTTTTTTTCATAGTTTATCAAAATTGATTATTTACCTTTTTTTGATATATTTATTCATTCAGTTTGTTCATCTTAATTTTCTTTCGTTACTTTGACAAAACAAGTTATTTTCGTTATTTATTTACATTTTTCTTTATTTTTTTCTCATTTAATTATTCTTTTGGTTACAAATTTTTTTTGTTTGGCTTAAGTTAAACAGTTTATTTTTCATTAATTTAGTTTGCTCTGATTTTTTTTGTTAAGTTCTGTTTAATTTACATATTTTTTTCTTGAGTTTTGAACTCTTACTAAAGTTCTGTAAGTTTTTTTGTTACATTATTTTTTTTGTTCGGTTTTGAAAAACTCACCATTTTTTTGTTTTGTTGTGATTTGTTTTGGTCGTTAAATTCTCTTGCTGAATTAGTTGACTAGGTGAAATTCAAAATGGCTCACGGAGATAGGGAGGAACAAAATCGCATCAGTAAACTGATAAGAGATGCTGAAATGGATGAAGCAAGAGTTACTAGGTCAACCACACAAAATTTAGACACCGGTAACAGGCACCGAGTATTACACTCGCCTCTTATTAGTGATAGGCGGGTCCGTTCCACATCTCAAAACCTAGTTAGCCCTGGTGTTCCTTCACCTAGTGGCCAAAATACGAGTGCTCACACGTCGTCAATATCAACTCGTCTTACAGCGAGATTAGCAACACGGGAGCCGCATCAGTGACACAACCGGAAAGCTTTGGCGCTCTCGACAACACAATCCGGCCAAATGTTGATAGGGAAGTTGAGGATAGGGCCTCAGGTATTCCGACAAACCATGGTTCGAGGGGAATCCTCGAAAGTATAGCGAGGACTTTACCTTTACCTAAAACGAAACAAAAAAAGATTATATCGGAAGATTTAGAAGATTTAATAAACCTAGGAATAGCTAAACGCACATTTAAGTGTCGAAATCGAGAGACAACTCAGTGGTTTTCTCGAAAAATTAAATTTGGCTCTGCCAACTCCAGCTTCAGCCGACAATAACCAGCCGAGACAACCTTCTATTCCGCCACCGACGTTGAATACTTTGCCTGTAGGTCCACGACCGATAACAGGTAATAATCCCACTTTTGCAGGGCATCCACCAGTACCTGATAGTAAACTGTCGATAAAAACAAATAAATTTTACATGATGTACTAAATGTTATATTAACTGCATGCTTCTATTTACGTATCTATTTATACACTTAGTTATTAAGTTACTAACAACTATTTATTAAAGTATTAAAACTAATATACCATCTGTGATAATAATATTTACATAAAGACTGACAATTTACTAACCATTATAAACATCTGTGATATTTACAATTTTTTTTATTTATACTTTAGGATTAGTAAGTTGCTTTAAACATCTGTGATATTAATCTTATTAAGTTTTTATTTATTGACTGTGATACTTATTTTGACTTTGTATTTATACCACTTTTATTTATTTATTTATTTTTTTTTTCGTTTTATTTGTTCGCATGTTTGTTTATTTGCATGGGCACGGCACTCTCCATCAACTAATTACTTACAATAGTAAATAAACTACTCACCGAAAATAATAGAAAAACAATACACAAAAAAAAAAATGATTTTTTTTTCTCCATAATGTGTTGACGATGAGGTAGGTCAGGTAATGTTTTTTGTAGACTGCCAGAAGGGAAAGGTCGTTGACCTCGATCAACTAGTATGCTAGAATATGGGGAAACTAAGGTTAAAGCAAATAAATATTTTATATACATGGTACATACCTTTACAGTTAGGAGTTGGCGTCGGTGGGAATTTCCAATAAGCCAGAATTTTCCTTTTGCCCGGCTGAGCGTGGGTTTTTCCCCACTTCACTTGAATAGACAACACAATGCCAGACACGCCAGCCTGGTGCAGATTTTTTTTTCTGTATGGCATACGACCTACATATTCCAGGCGACCAATTGTTTTTGTTATTTATTAGGAGTATATCCTAATAAACAACAAATTTTGTTGCGGGCGCCTGGGTTAATCCGTTTGGCTGTTCGAACCCTGAAAGGAGAAGAATAAAAGTATAAAAGAATTTGATTCAATTAAGATAAATAAACATTAAGATAATAAAACATAATAATAATTAAAACAAAATGTCTTACCCATCCAACAAACCCGTCACACATTTGTTTCGTAAGTCACAATATGGTAGATAAACAAAAATAGAGATAGACTACTCGTAACCCAAAGATTATAATACCCATGAATCCAAAAAAAAAATAAACCAGTTTACGACACTTCGTTGTTTTGTTTTTGTGATTGACGTCATATGTGTAACAAATACATTAAACAACCAAACTACTATTTGCGGATTTGGTCTTTAATTAATGACTTTAATGCATATGAGTTATGACAGTTCGGTGATCTCTAGAATACCGTGGATGTTGTTGGTGTGTTCTCTATAAGTAGAACAGCTTTGTTTTGGAGGCCATGGATAGTTGAACTAAGGTGTGCTGGTACCATCTTTGACGTATATCAGAGTAATTTAAAGTAAGCTTTCATGGCATCGGGTAGAAACGACGAAGATATTTTGGTAAGCTAATTTTAATAAAATTAATAATACAGGAACAGTAAATATCACTCAATGTGACGTCCTAAAAGGGATTCGAAGGGTTGCACTGGCATGATACCAGCGCGCTCATAAAAGTCTACGTGCTACCTCATCTTTCTGGGTATGATGGCATTGTCAGGGGTGGCTGACCAGTTGGACGCTCCGGGTTGGGTGGACCTGAGAATGAATTACCACTTTCACGCCCGACTACTGGTGAAAAGTTGCGGCGATTTTTCGTTAGGTTTATTTCGGCTCAAAAGCTATTAGTTTGTATAAAGTGACCAGGATTGTTCTTTTATACGCTTTATCGTGGTAGGCACTTATGTCTCGCGGTTATATATATAGTAGTGTCGTGAAAGCTTATTTTTGTGGAAGTGGTACATTCAAATACAATTTTGTATAAGATTTTTATGTTGAGAAGTTAAAAGTCTCGCCCTGTTATTAAAGTGTTGTAAAAAGGTTAGAGATGGCACAAACTCTTTTTCTTGGGCGTAAAAGTCGTTATTCTAATGGTTGTCATAAATTTACGCAAATAAAAAGTCGCGTCAACGTCATCTGTGAAAGAGGATTTATTTTGAGGTAATCCAAAAAGGTTCTAATTTGTGAACATGCCCCTCGAACTTCGAAAGAAATATAAATGTCATTGATAGTTTTGTTCACCCATACTAAGGCATTTAATGATGGCATGTATGTGTAATATAGTTGGCTGTTTACGTATGCGCTTCACAGAGATGTGGATCGGATGATGCTGTCCAGTTAAGGGAAAATCATCCGAGGTGTTTTTTTGAATAGTTTCGCCTAGTCTCTTCAATTTACTTACCAATACAAACAGAAAAAGAAACTGCATCTAAGGTGGGAATAGTAGGCATAGGTTTGTGTGACAGTTTGTATGTTGGCTACGCTTGAAGTACAAATGACTTACCTAAACAACTCGTCATTAGTTGATTACGGGGATTCAGAAGAAAAAAAAAAGAATCAAAATTACGACCATAAAAATTTTAATAAAATCGAGAATTTAAACATAAAAAAATAAAAGAACAATACATTTATTGGTGCGTTGCTTTGTATTTAGCTTTCCGGAAAAGTTTCAATAGTTGTGTTTTTTTCCAAATGTTTCCTCCGTAGGATCTATTAAAGGAAGTGCCGCTTAAAATCAACTCTCATTGTCGGTTTTTTCTTAAGCTATAAGATTATATTTAAACCACCTTTAAACAATTTATACAGCAAAATTCGAAGTGGTGAGTTACAAAAAAAAAAAGAAAAAAAAAAAGAGAAAAAAAAAAGAAAAAGGTGTTATTTGGAAAGTTTCATAAATAGAAACAAATTCTTTTTTTAGGCGATTTTTCGGCGGTCCCAGTAAAGCTTTCTAGTACGGGCCGCCGCTGGTGTCTTCTATGGCCCCCTATATTCTTGGTACGAAATATTTCCGAAGCATTTTCTGAAGTTCTCCGAAAACCAAGTTTTAGAAGTTGAGCTGGATTTCCGAGGCAGTTTCCAAATTTGAAGTCGAAGGCCTCAGATAGAAGTTATAATCGCAGTCCAGCCGAGTTGTTGGAGCTCCGCTACCGCAGCATAACCTAGACATATCGGTTACCGTGAGTCTGAAACAAACAAAACAAAAAAAAAGAAAACAAAAAAAAAATTTTTATTGATTGTACAAACTAAATTATTTTGAATACCTACCTTCTAAAATTTATAAAGATATACAGTGTGTGTTCGTGTGTGTCCCTTATTCATTAGGCCGTTATCTATTAATATTTATAGAATTAACAGTAAGTTTTCATTTGATGATATTAATTTCGATCTTAAAACTTGTTCAAGTGTAAAACATAAAATCGGTTTTGAACATAAGTGTCACCGCGAGCTATTTTGCATTGACCCGGTGTTTTAGGTACCTCCAGAGAGCTCTATAGGGGTAGGGAAACCTGGGCAGCGTTTGTTTTTAATTTCTGAAAAAAAAGGGAAAATCACCGTTAAAGGGTGTGTTAAAGCTATATTTATGTAATATCTGACACTTAGGAACGATTTTTAGTTGTCTTTGTTGTTTTTTCTTTCTAGTTTTTCTTTGATTCAATTATTATTATTTGTTTATTAATTTAATGCTGTTTTTTTTCAAAGTTTAAATATCTGGTTATTACTAATTTTTTTTGTATCAGGTATAATTTAAATTTTTTTTTAAATTTAACAATGTGAATAAACATTAAGCTAAAAAAGCCGATGAAAAAAAAATTAAATTTGAATCTATTTTCTTGGTTCGCATAAGTGAAGACATGTTCGTTTGAAGACTATTTTTCAGGGGGGCCGAGGTTAGCTGAGTTTCGGTGGTGAATATGGTATGATCTGAAACCGATCATCCACCATCTTGGGGGAATCTAAAAATGGCCAAAGATTCCTATGGTAGGGTGGGTAATGGCCTCACTGCAACAACATCCGCAGTGCCTTGATGTGACAATAGTCCGTCCGTCGTTATCTTCCAATTTCCTTTTCCTTTCCTTAGGCCTGATCTGTGTTTTTTTGTTTGCAGGTGAGGTTAGGTTTCCGGGGGCAAGATCCCCCCCGTCCGACGAGCTGATGCCGTGCATAGCAAGCAGGCCACGCCCCCCGGAACCTAGCATTCTATCCCTTTTCCGAAATATTCCTTTCCAATATCCTAGCCCGTCCTTTTTCCTACCCATCCCCACTACCGCGACTAATCCACCTCCTCTTGCCCGCAACACTTTTTACTTGCGTTCTCTTTTGATAGTTTTAATAAACGTGTGTACCTTTCACACGAGAATACAAAATTCCATGAAATGTTCTTTGTTTCCACACTATACGTAGTTTAAAAGACAACGTAACTATTCACTTATTTCTTAAGCTGGAGCCGATTTCTGCAGGCTTGAATGAATTTCCGTAATAAAATGTGTTCATTCTCAAAATATGAGTGAATAAATTTGCCTATCTGTGTACACGTTATCTTTCAAACAACTTGAATTTCACTTTTGCGTAAGGAGTTGGCTTTGCCTTCGGCCATGCACGGATCTGCGAAATTTTTGCTGCGCGAAGTAATCGTAATTAATTTCTTGAAAAAGTAAAGTGGCATAAAATTATGCATTTAAAATATTAAATCAAAGAGTGATACGTGACGAGACCTGAAGATTAAACAATTAGTGAGGTCAAATAGCTACTCATGTAGCAACCATGGCAGCCAACCACGAACATCCGACACCCAGATCCAGTGCCAATGTTCTGCAACTTAGGCGATAACTTTTCGCATCGTTAAAAAATGGAACGTAACATTCCTCACTTATCGCCTCCTGGGAAAAATGTGTTTCTGCAAATAGAGGCGATACCTAAAATTTTCCATTTTGTTTGGCTGGAATTTTCCAATGGAAGGCGATAAATTGAAATGTCATTTTGGCATTTCAAAAACAAAACAACCAATTTTTTATTTTGGTTTGATATTTATTTGTCTAATGTTGATAAAATTTTAATCAACTTTCGTTCAATGTATTTTGTAGAAGTATAAAATAATACCTATATAGCAAAAGGGTGTCAGTTTCTCGTACTTTTGCATTTTTCTTTTCAATAAGATTAGTTGTGGCCTCTCTCTTTGTTTCGTACATACTAGTTCCTGCAGCCTCCTTAATTATAGAAAGAATCTATTAAAAGCGACTAAATCTTTACAATCAATTCATAGAATATCTGAATCATCCTTACCTCATGCGGTTTCATATTTAAAACTTTCGTTACACGACCTTGCATGATTAAAAGTTCGGATTGTTCACGTTAAGCTGCACAGAGTAAACAAAAATCTGTGACCTTTTTATTTTGTACAAGTTTTCCATTAATTAGGTATTTATTTTTGCACCGACCACAATTTGTGCTGTAACGGAAATTTCTCGGCACTTTTCATAACCTAGTGGACACTGATCGGGATCGGAATTATCAAAAACAAGAGTTACATTTGCCTTTGTGACACCAGCCTGTCCGCTTTTAAATACCAGAGGGAAGCTAGCTCTCACCTATTTTATACATTTATAATCTTCTGTTTCATGTGTGCATATCTAATTATTAGTGGCGGTAAGAAAATATAAATAAAGCCACATACATACTACGTTTATATGGAGAATTGAATCGGTATTGAATCAGGATTTAGGTCTTTGTATACTTGAATCGGATTAAAATAGGATTACTCGATCCGATCCCACTAGAAGAGCTGAATCGAATTGAAAATGGACTTATATACCTGAATCGAGGAATTGAAGAATCGAATTCACATCTGATTCTTGGTGTGTGAGTGCACCAATAGTTGTTTTTTTTGTGTTCAGTGGGTTTCCTGTTTCTTTGTATTTTTTTCTGTTGCATGTTTTTGTTGTTTATTCTGTAAACTCAAATTGTCACTTCGATTCCATTTTAATTCAATCTACCGATCCCAAGAGGCCATATACCTGAATCGAAATCTCAATTCGATTCGATTCAATTACTCAATTCACTCATATAAACGGGGTAACAAAGGTGAGGCCATGTCAATGTACATATTTAAATATAAGGTATTAAATCGGCACCTATTTAACTATATATTTCCTACCGTTTAAGGCGAGCTTACCTAGCCCAAGTTATTTATACCAAGTACAAAGCATAAGAATCCAATGTTTTATTTTCGAGTTTCATTTAAACCAGTGATTGATGTGAATTCTCGATCATAACCATGAATCTCCGTAAGTCTAGCATATGATTTGAAATCATCAGTAATTACCGATTTAATATACATTTCGAGTAAACAAAAAAATCTAAATAAAAATATATGTTAACAAAATGGAAAATAAAAAAATTAAATGACCACAAACCGTACAACACGTCTTGTTTTGAGCAGAACCATATCTCCTCCTTTTTATCTTTAATCTCACTCGCTATTTTGCTGGTGACAAAATTTGACGTTTATATCGAAATAGTTAACGATTTTCATAGATACAGGAACACTTTTTATCGCATTTTTCCAGTATTTCAGTTCCGTTTGTTTCAGTCGATAAAGTTAACGATTGTCAAACGATGCAGAAACACGATGAGGCGATAAATTGATTTTTGTTCCGATTCTCAACGTTTCTCGACTATTTTTATCGATTCAAATGTTACAGAACAGGGACACAGGTCACAGACATATCGCCAAACCACACATCATCCACACATGGATGATGCTGTACCTTAATTGAAGCATCCTCAGGATCGCAACAAACAACAGTCCGTTAGGACCTGTAGTCCGTTATATACTACGGAACATACCAAACAGTCCAGCAAGCAAAATGAAACACCTACGCACTAGCTGTAAAGTAATAAAGAACCTAACAAATGGGTTCCCGCTATTCTGCCTGCTCCATAAATCCTCGTCCACACAAGGACCCAATACATACAGATGAAAGGATTCGTGCTCAGCATCTTTATATCGATACAAGCGAAATCAATTCTTTCAACCATCAACATGATATATGTACAACATTTGTGTTACATATAATCATAGTTCAATCTCATAAGATTTCGTTCTCATGTTACCTGTGAAATATGTATAATGTATTTTAATAACCGTTCAGAGCCCTCGCTCTAACACCAAAAGAAAAAGAAATTATTTTATATATATTGTACAGTTTCATTAGTTTTAAGTATATATGTGTATTTTTAGGTTTAACGACTATGCGTGTCGAAAGAAATTGGAAAACAGCTCCACGAGCAAGAGATTTTATAACTAAAATTCAGTAACTGTAGCCATGTTGGCAAAATACAATTATTCAATTTCAATTTCAAGTTTCTTTATTCTTATTAATTCAATACAGATTTAAAAAATAAATGTTATAAATGTTTAATATATCTAAGAATAGTTAGTGTCATCTTTTTTTAAAGAAAAATAGAGATGGTGAATTAAATCAAAAGTGAGAGCCATACATTATAGCCTCCTGTGATATTCAATAACATAAATTAAGACAAAAATACACTGTATTTCAATTGATGTTAAATGAAACCTTCTTTTATAAAGACTCAATAAAGTAACCTAACCTAATCTTTTGCCGAATCGCAAATAGGTATGCGTAGGTACCTGATTTTTGTGTATATCTAATGTTCTAACCTTCACTTGAAATTAATGATTGCAAGAAATGTGTGATGTAGCCAATATTTCTTGTGGATGCCCCATATTACTGGATTTTTTTTTTATTTTTTTAATTAGGAATTTATTTCTTTGCCTTCTCTGAAGAAATAAATGGAGAAATAAAATTTGACGTTTCGTGACATCGTGATTTTTGTTTAATTTAATTTTTACAAATACAGTGATACATACACTTCAGAATCTGTCAAATTGTTTTCTAGTGTTTTATTGTGGGAACGTGTTCCGAACGGCCAATCGTAAAGGCCATTAGTTCCTTGGAGAACCATGTAATAGCACGACATATTTTTGCACACATAGTTTTATAAATATAAAATACAGTAATAGTGTCTGCAAAAATTTCTAAATGTTGATACGGCTTCTCTTTTTGTTTTTTGCTGAATGGTATCGCTTTCTATGAAAAACTGATGTAAAACTTTAGTAATTTTTAGAGTAATGTTATCTGTCAGTGTCATCTCTAATTTTTCAATTACTTTATTGTTTACAAGTACTTTTATATAATAAATTTTACCATGTTTCAATTTAAATGGTTGCGAAGAATCGTGCGTCGGAATACTAATCCTATACAAGAAAGAACTGCCGAACTATGGAAACGCCGCCTCAGCGTAGGGTACGCTCTCATTGCTTGGCAAGCTTTCGGAGTAGTCTGCTACTGCGTCTATAAAGGAAAAAACGACTGGGCCAAATATCATGGCATTAAGGGTGAAGAAGAACTTGCAATGTCTCCAGGTATTCATTTTGTTAAATAAAATCAGCAACAGGCATCTGAGCAGGTTTTTTTTTTAATTCAATTGCTTAGCACAACAATTCGCCAAGACTCTGAATGTCGATAAAGGAAAAATTATTCGTTTTAAAGGCTTCACCAAAGTGGAAGAAATTCCATTTGATAATCGTAAGGATGAAGATGAATTATAAATAGACCATGATTGCACATAGGTTAAGTTTTGTTTTTATTGTAAATAAAATACAAAAATACACAAAAAAAACTATTTATCTTAAATGCCAAATATAAAATGTGAGGCACTGTATTTAATTTATCTCGGCGTTTAAAGATATCCTGCCGATACAATAGTTGCATGGACATAATCTATCACACTTGATTTTTTAAAAATTCTTTTAGATAATAAACGTTAAAAATAAATATAGATATGCGTCTCGAGTGATGATGAATTCAATATCAATTAGTAGTTAGGCAAACAACATAACATAAAAAATATAGTGACAGTCTATTAGAAGAATATTCCCAGTATACGGTAGTTAGGTAGTATATGCGAGGATCCTAATTTTGAAACGAGAATACGATAAACTTTTTTCTTGTTTAGTGATAATCCAATCGCTGCTGCTGTTTGTTTTCATTAGATTCATGAAATTCACTTAGAATTCGATCCTCTTCAGCTCTGCGATTCTTTTGCAGAATCAATGCGCGTCTAGAACGAAGAAAATGTCCAAATAAATAGAAATATAATAATTTTTGTAGTAATGTAGTAGTAATGCAATTTAATAGAATTGCAATAATTTTGACATGCCTATATCGCTCATAAAAACCAACAATAGTTCCCAATTCCTGTTTAAATAAACGAACCAGCATTCCATCGAAACATTCAAGCTCTTGGAGACTAAACATATTGAACTGAAGCATATGATCTTTGGAAGAATCAGCTAAAACCAATAAAAAAAAGTCAGTCAACAATGCAATTTTGATTTAAATTTTTTTGTTTAAACCTTCAGAGTATACAATCAGCCATTTGGGTATCTCTTCTAGGAGATATGGGTTGGCAGGTACCAAAGCATTATGTGGATTATATTGGGTGGGTTGCGGCTCAGGGTGTATGGCTTTAGGGGGCTCGGCAGATGTTGTGTATACGTAGTATGATGTTAGACAAGGGTGATTGAGCTGCGTTTGTCCGGTGAGTTGGCTACAAGTAGATTAATTACACAAATCACTTTCAAGATTGAGATAATAAAACTTACTTCTCATAGTAGACACCGTGAACTTTGGACACAACTCTGCGCCAACCAACTGGCAAACCTTCTCGCTCCAAGGGATGTGACCAATGAGTGGTGTGTGCATTGTGATCGATGTAGTATTTTCTGCCGTGCAGAGTGTACTGGGTAGCCCAGCCTGGTGGTAGGGGAAGCTCCTCCTCAACGGACTGCTGTGACGGGACACGTTGTACCATCTGATGTGCCGATGGATTGTGTACAATATGGGCAGCTTCGTAGTTGTTGAGTGACGGGTATACAGGAATTTTAGCTTGCACCAAAGCGACGTTTTGTCCTAAATGCTGATATCCTATTGCTGCTGCAGCATTTTCATTCTGCATATTTGAATACAACGATTGCATTGAACTGTTTGCGCCATACCTACAAGATTTTTTTTTTTTTTGATTAAAGCCGGACGGAAACCCAGTTGATATAATAAAACTTGGTGAGTCTGAAAATTTTCAGCGGCATTTTGTGTAAACTGGAAAAAATATATAACAACAACCGACGAAAACATCAAGTGATTAATGCGACTGCGCAAGAAATCTTATTTTATGGGGCGCAGGTTTGGGGTGTGCTTATGTTTGGCCAAGAGGAGTACCTGTAGCATTTTTTCCTTAGAAGAGTATTCTATATTTATATCATTTGTATCAACGCTTAAGTTGAACGCAGATTGTATGGTGAGAATTCTAAGCATAGGTGAGTCAAGTCTACCTAGACAGATTATGGAGGATTCGGTGCGACATAAATCTCTATGGGTAAAAGACTGGAACCTGTTAGCTGCAGACTGGGGAATAACTTTAGACTTTTCATCATTAAATGGGATCCAGTGTAAAAGAGCTCTTTATTAAGTTAATGAAGAAGATGAGAATGAGTTGTACACGTCCATTTGAGAAGCTAAGTCATCCACAGAGAGACGGTACTACCCCAATTGTATATACAAACCCAACGAGAACAAACAATTAAACAGTTCATATAACATTCACATTATTGGAACTATTTTTAAACTAATAATGGAGCTGATAAGATTAAATTTTACGCCACACCGTAATGAGAGATAGGAAAACTGCAGTATCTGTAAGATGCAGGAGCGGTAAGATATAAACCACTTCCGATACTGACAGAGAAACTTTGTAAAAAGTACGCGCAATCAGACCAGATGTCCGGTTATCTGAATGGTAGATATTGGATGCTTATATACGAGTATTACAAGGAAGCGTTTTCATAAGGGTCCCGAATACTCACCGAAAGCTTTTCATCAATTTCAAAATTAAGCACAAAACCATATGGGTTATTGGAGATAATAAAACACGGCTAATACATAAATAATCTTCCATTCGTTTTCCAAATATTGAATTTTCAAAAAATATGCATGCAGTGTTATTTAATGTACAACATAAACATTTTGATCTAAATAAGTCGAGCTGTTTATGATAAATACACAATACGCCGGTGCAACGTGCAAAAGGGTAACAGCTCATCCGAGCTATTCCAGACATGTACAGAGTTCAGACAAGGAGATGCGCTCCAAGCGAGCTGTACTTAAGCATTCACAGCTATTGATGAACAGGCGAAACGAAGCGAATGAGGTATATGCTGTCAACAAACAAAGCCCAATCTTTCCATCGCCTAGGATAAACCGTCACTGTTAGTAGCAGTAATTTCGAGGTAGTCAAGAAGTTCACCTACCTCGGAACAAACATCAACTCTACCAACGGCACCTTAGTGAAAATCCGATGAAGAATTACCCTAGCGAGCCTCTGCTACTTCGGTTTGGCCCAACAAATAGGTTCAAAACTCCTTTCTCGAAAGACAAAGGGCACGCTATACAAAACGCTTATTTTACCAGTTCTTATCTACGGCGCCGAGTGCTGAACAATTAGTAAAAATGGGGAATTGATACTGGGCACTTTCGAGAGAAAAATTCTTCGGAGGATATCTGGTCCTATATGCGAAGAGGGCGAATGGAGGAAAAGATTCAATCGTGAATTGTACGAGTGACCTAGATGTGGATGTAGTCCAAAGAGCCAAAACGCGTCGACTAAACTGGTTTGGCCACATCTAGCGAAAGGACAACAACGCTCCAGGCAAGGAAATCTTCGAATCCCAGCCCCCAGGTTCGAGACGACCAGGAAGACCGAACCTCCGCTACAGGGACCAAGCATGGAGTGTGCGAGTGACCGCAACCGATGGAAGACCTCAATATACCAGGCAGAGACCCTCCATGGATTGGGAGCCGGATAAGTAAATAAGTTTATGAGAAAGAACGTTAACAACAAAATATTTTAAAAAAATGTTGACCAAAATGTAGTCTCTAAAGTAATGCATACATTTTTCGTTTCCGAGATAATTAAGATGCTAGAAGATATTTCATGACAGGTACCGTTATTTTTGGGGCTAAAAAAAACGATTCAAAAATCTATTTGAGACGAATCACCTAAAACGCTTAAATACAAAGTTCGAAGAAAATCGTTTTAGCTGTTTAAGCTAAAGATCGTTGTACAGACAGACAGACGGATTTTCGGGACCCACTGTTTTTGAGTTCTCTATCATCGTAATGCCAAGTTTTATTAAGATTTCGATATCGATTTTGTTTCCAAATGCAAAACTTGTTCAGTATAGTACCTATGTATATATCGCAAGTAAAAATAACAGTGGCGCTTTAGTGGCATATTACTAATTCCAGCCGAACAACAACAGGCCCAAAGAATGATTGGAAGTGTGTCGCTAGACTAGACCCTTATAATCTAAGTGCTTTTGCGCCATATAATTTGTTTTAACTTAACTCAATTCGAGTTATTTATTTGGTGCACGTTAGGTTGAAGTGGCTGTCAGCATTGCAGCTGACACACTTAGACCAGAGTTGATTCCTTGTGATAAACTCCCTATTCGTTGACCCATTTGGAGCTTCTAATGAAGCATAAGAGACTTAATTTGGTAGTGGCGATAGTAGATGCCTATATTGTTTAGATCGCTGAGATTATCACAGAAAAAGTTTCCAAGATGGATCTTACATTTTTGATATAGAGTAGGGCATGTACACAGAAGATGAAGAATAGATTCCAGCTCTTCTTCGCCCATGCAACTTCTGCAAAAACTGTTTGGACCAGAATTGTTTTGTCGTCAGACAGGTTGTTTTGTATTTCTCCATCTTCGGTTTGGCCTTTCTATAGCATTTGGTTTCAGTATTAAATTACATGTAGCAATGTATTTACCCATATTTGCCTTTTCAGGTAATAAAGGTAGGGTCGTTCTATTTTTGGCAAGTTCATCAGCCTTACAATTCCCTGGAATATCCCTGTGCTAGGCACCCAACATACATAGGCGAGTTTTGAACGCCATCTCCATGAGAGATAAACGGCAGTTGAGAGGAGTATTGATCTGAGAAAATGCAGATATCAGCAGTTGTTATCACGTTTTCTTTGAGCCAGGAGAGAACACCTCTAATTGCCACGATTTCCGCCTGGGCATGCTACAATAATTAGGAAGACGGAAAGATATAAATAATCTTAGTCTGTTTGAGTACACACCCCCACCAATCCCTTCGTCAGTTTTTAATCCATCAGTATAAAAATGGATAGCATCATCTTCCAATTTAAGTTAAAAACAAGTATACCCAACAATTATGACAACGAACGAAATAATGCAAATTATAAGGGACACAAAAAATAAGACACGCCATTTCTCCGCATTAGTTCAGTCGTCATTCTTGGGATAAAAATCTGAGACAACCACCACCTTCAGTCTCAGAACATTGTGCCACACATCTTTCCTATCCTTCTTTCTCTTATCTAATCTTAGATTTAAGGAGAAATAAGGAATAATTGCGAGTGTAAGAATATTACATAATTTGATAGAGAAAGTGGTAAAGTCAAATGGATTTTATGTGCTAAATTGTGTGAATTATTTTTGGACTCTGAAAGAAATATAACTAATATATTTATTGAAGGAGTTCATGGGGAAATGGTATAAATGTTTTTCTTTGTCTTATAAAATGCACGACTGGATCGCACGAACTTGCTCTTATATTCGATCACATCGTATGCCAAAGATTTCTATTAAGAATCTAAGTATATTTTCCGTCATTTTTTTCTTACATTTTAATATACAATTTTTTTTACAGTTTTAAATATTTAATAATATAAACCAGTTTTCGAAATATTGAATTTTTAAAAAAAAATATTTTGTTTTTCAAAAATCCAAAAAAATATTTTTCGAAAATTTTGGTGTGCAGTATTATTTATAATCTGAAGGACCTCCTATGTAAAAATTTTGATTGAAATCCTTCGAACCGTTTATGAGAAAGTTCAAAATCAAAAAAATGGTTCTATGACAGGTACCGTTAACACAAAATTAAAAAAAAAAATGTCCAAAATGAAGAATACCCAAAATAGTGCACACACTTTTTTTTTATCAAAATCGTTAGGGCCGTTTTCGAGATAATTGAGAAGGTAGACAAAATTATATGGGAGGTAGAGTTAGTTTTGGCCCGAAAAAAAAACATTCAATCTATTTTAGACAATCACCTAAAATGCTCAAATACCAAGTTTGAAGAAAATCGCTTCAACCGTTTAGCCTGTAGACCGTTGTACAGACAGACAGACGGAATTGCCGGACGTACTTTTTTTGTGTGCTCTACCATCGTTATGTCAAGTTTAATTAAAATTTTTAGTTCAAATCTTGGCCTATAGTACATGTATCGCAAGTAAAAATTGTTCCTATTTTTAGTGAATAAAGAAAAGAGACGTACCTTGAATTACTTGGAACATCGTACGCAGACAGAAGATTTGAGTTAGTATTACTGTAAATTGGCGACTCTGACCGTTGAATCATGCCTCCGATTGCCCCCGTGTTCGAGGACGACGCCCCTCCAGCAGCAACCGATGAAATAACAGTATTGCCAACAGCTGCATTATTTGATGTTTGATAATGGTTTTCGTAAATGGGAAAGTTCTCCGAGTTGTAATTTCCACCCGATGCTAAGGTGAGGCTCATTTGAGAATGTTGTTGCCGCTGCTGAGACATTGGAGGAGATTGTGGCCTTGGAGACATGTTATGGCGGTTCCGAATTGCATTCGCGTACTTTTGTATTGCAATTAAGTCCTCTCTGTCGCCCTTGTAACGGGCATCGTAAGTGTGTGCGTGATTTTGGTTTACTGAATAGTTGCGATGGAAGTTGTCTATCCGCCCACCACGGCCACTTCCAAAGCCGCCAGCATTGTATGAGGACGAGGAACTACTGTATGGCAGTTCGGATTGTTGGCGCATTCTATCGATTTGATCGATATTGACGTAGTTGCTGTTACTGTTGCTTAGGTTGTTACTGGAGAAGGAAAGAGTTGCAGGCAAATACTGTTGCTGTTGCCTCGATGGGAGTTGGGAGTGTGCTCGTCGCGCATGGTAGACATCATGCTGGTGTGAATCGTGAATAGAATACTCATTGTAGGAGCTCGATTCACAATTAGGAGATGAACTAGCGCAGCGACGAGTTAGGTTGTGTGACGAAAGACTAGGCGTGAATTTTCCAAAGTATCCAAGGCCAGATGTTTTGACAATGTTCTTCGTGCTTCCGAATTTATCTTTGTCCGTCCTGTGCGACAGGGTTTGACTGTTGCGTCGATTTTTTCCTTTGTTCTTGTTGTCATCGAAAGACCAAACGTTAATCACTACATTGATTATCATATTCAAAGGGCGTTTTTACATATTTACCAATTTGATTTTGTATGCATTTACCTGGAATTTCCGGCGGTTTGTCCTTTTTTACATATTTACCAACAACACCTTCTTTGAGGGATTTGTCTTTGCTCTTCCGAGAAAGCATTTTTCTTTTTTCTTCCTTGTATTGATAACTCGCCTTTAATTTATTAAAACTCCATTGCTTACATAAACTATAAAAATGTATGTATATAAATATAATCTCATTTTTTTTAAAATTAATTAATAAATTCAATCTATTAATAAAATTTTGTATATTTCATGACAGCCGTGTTTCAAAATTGTAGAAACTTTCCTTGGATGTTAATAAATTTAAGCTGAAGCTACACTCGCACAAATCAGTTTTTTATTTAATGCGGCAAACAGATTAGGGCGTTCGGTGTCGCAAAGCTTTCTGATAGATTGTTGAAGAATATTCTGTGCGTTTGTGAACGTAAAAAACCCAAGAAGTAACCATTTCTGTCAAAAGTCAAAACAGAGAAAAAAAACTAATTGCTTACGATTACGCTATAGCTCAAAGTGAAATGAACATACATTTGTTGGATAAAATATAAATTTTAAATGAATCAGGAAGTTAGACCACAAATGTTTCAAAAGAAGAAGGTGATTTATATATATATATTTAAGGCACGTAATTAAAGTTCACAAACAACAATTGAAAAGACAGCTGATTTCGTACTCAGCTTTGCACTACGATACGTAAGTATATCAGAAATTTGGCGCTAGCTTGGCTTCGATTTGGAAATCATATGTTTTGTTCGTTGTCATGGTCGTCAGCTGTTAATGACGTGTTATTTAATGTGGATTTTGTTTCAATAAAAACATCGATCTGACGTCGATAAGCCGTCAATTATTTTCTGAAAATCAGATTCGTTTCAAATTAAAACCAATTTTTTTCGGGAAAACCAGATCCGTATTGAATCTCCTTTTGGAGAAGGATTCAAAACGGATTTGTACACATATTCTTACACACACAACAATATTTGTTTTGAAGTTTCTCAATTGTTGTGTTTTGAATTAATTTTTATTTTTTAGCAGTGTAAAGAAAAAGTAAATTAATATATTAAAAAATTTAAAAAAATGTTAAAAACTACTTGGAAACAAATATTAAAAAAGTGCAAGTGGCCTTATGAACTCCCCCGCGTCGGAATCGGAAAATGAAAACGAAATAATGATGTATTAACGAATTGAAGATTTGATTTTTTTAGAGCTGCCGAGCAACACACATAGTCCCAAAAAGAGATTCGGTCCGTAATCGGTCGTTTCAAAGCAAAAAAGTATTGGTTTTAGTAGTGAATCCTATTTATTGAAACGAAATCGAAATAACGCGTATTACAACAACAAAGAACGTATTGCACAGCAAAGCTGTGGGCCACCAAATGCCCCCAATATATTTTGCGTTTGTGAACGTATAAAACCCAATAGGTATCCATTTCTGTCAGGTCAGAAAAAAAACTAATTGCTTACGATTACGCTTCAGCTCAAAGTGAAATGCACATACATTTGTAGGATAAAATATATATTTAAAATGAATCAGGAAATAAGAACCACAAATGTTTCAACCGATTCAGAAGAAGAAGATAATAATGTGTTGGTACGTAATTTAAGTTCACAAACAACAAATTTCTGGTAAGTATACCAAAAATTTAGCGCTAGCTTGTCTTCGATTTGGAAATCGTATGTTTTGTTAGTTGATATGGTTGTCAGCTATTAATATGATGTTATTTAACACGTATTACAACAACAACGAACGTATTGTACAGCAAAGCTATGCGCCACAGAACGCCCCATTGTATAGTGCTAGTTGTGCTTGGCTGGGTGCCTAAACGTGAGTGAAACTTAAAATTGCTTTTATGAAAACTGCGGCTACACCCATTCACAATTCATATTATATTGCAAATTATTATATTTCGCATATAATCAAAATTCGCTTGTAATATATGGTGACTCAGAAAAAAAGTGACTCATGTAAACGTTTTTTGATTTTTGACATATGCACAAACAAAGGTGGTGGATTTTTCTTTGATATTTGACACATTCGGAAACTTGAACGAAAAAGAAAACTCGAATTATAAATATTAGCTGTAATATGTATACCGTGACACATATTTAGTTTAATGAAATATTGGGAAACATTATGTGCAATATAGGTGATGAAGAAACTTGACATTTGATACTAACTAGATGTTCGTGCTAACGCTGAGTTGTACAAACGTGGTTAAAATATTAATCCGTTGTTCATAGTGCGCAGATCTCGGCGAATGGACTGAGGTGCAACCATTTAATTGGCTATTATGACTTGAAACTTTTTTATTACGACGTGCGTCGTTAACTTTGCTATGTTTATCACAATACATTCACCGATGTTGCATGAATACGCTTATTTATATTACTATGTCGACATGAACAATCGTATATGGCGACAGCATTATTGGACCACATTTTTCATAATAATGCGGGAACTAAAAGGGCCTTGGATACCCCCTTAACATGATCCAGCACATCTTCGAGCGTTAGGAAAGTAGGGAATCATTTAAAAGGTGATACCGATGCACTATTCGTTTTGAATTTCTGAATAACATTTCTGAAGGGCAAAATAGAACTGGATAGAACATTCGCTTCGTTGCGTTGTACGGCTCATAGAGAAAATATAATTTCTCTAAAGTACGGCTTAAGAATGCGAATCTCTGTACTTAATAGTACGTCCGAAATTAGATACTTGAGTTATACTATGTTCACACCAAAGGAAAATCTGAGATTTCAGCAGGAAGATTTCGAGATTTCAAATATGTGTTCAAACCGCCAAATCCACGATTTCGTCTCTCAGAAGCAGAAACAACATCTAATTCATCAACCCAAGCCACACGTTGTCAGTAAAAATTCATACTCTCTTTGTATCTCCTTATTGTTATACTATGTTCCCACCGAAGTGAAATCTCGGATTTCGTAGATTTCAGCCCAAATCATCGGATTTCACCATATAGTTCTTGTGATTTCGAAATCCGAGATTTCGTTGAAATCACAATGAGATCTCAGTACCGATGCAGGCCATTCATAGTGAACGAGTCCATTTTGAACTTCACCATACTTGGGTGAAAAGCTTTTTATGTGCAAATTACGATCTCAATGGTATAAATTGATGAGTTTTCCTAGAACGTCCAATATTGGTGATGGTTTATTTACTTAAATGTAAGTATAAACTTGCTTAGGAACAAAATTCTCTACGAAACTGAAGTAAATCCAGATATTTAACTTAGGATCTTAAATTTTTTAATTTATTTATTAAACTAACTTTGTATTACAACAAAAAAATAACATTACAGCTCCTACTGCTTGTCTGTATGGAAAATTATGATCCTTCGTATTTCCTTTCCCTTTTTTAGATGTCTCAGAATTTTTCAACATCGGTGTTGAAACTGATTTGCAATCAGTAAAATTAAAACGCTCTAAATGTCTAAACGCTCGAATGTCATTACTTAAATATTCAATCTGAAGACCTAGGAAGTATTCAGCCTTTTTTTATTTAATTTTGAATTCTTGTCTTAGATTTCATATAAATTCTTCTAAGTCTTCAGGGTCTGTTGCTGTGACTAATCCATCATCTACATAAAGAACTAGAATAAGTTTCTTTACGTCCTTTTCTCTTGTATAGAGACATATGGATCTGCTTTGCTCACTTTGAATCCCAATTTAGACATCGTGGCACTTGTTTTAAGCCATATAAATTTCTGTTAAGCTTACATACACTTTCTGTCCCATTCTTGTAGCCTTCAGGTTGATGCAAATAAATAACTTCTAGTAATTCTCCATACAGAAATGCTGTCGATGCATCAAACTGAAACGAGTGCATCGTTTCTGTTGCTGCTATGCTTAGTATTGACCTTATTGTTCCAAGCTTTGCTACTGGACTATATGTTTGGTTGTAATCGATACATTTTCAGCTGCTTAAATCCTATGACAACGAGCTTAGCCTTATGTCTTTCAACGCTGCCATCTGGATTTCTCCTTACACGAAAAACCCACTTACATGGTAAAGCCTTCTTACATTTTGGTAGTTCAATTAAGTTCCAAGTATTATTTTCTTTGAGAGAGTGTATTTCTTCATTTATTGCAATTTGCCATTGCATCTATCTTTACTCTTCAGAGCTTCTTCAAAATCTTCTGGATTTTCTGTTAGAAAGGGATCTTCTATCTGAATAACATATTCATCCAGGTACTTTGCCTTGTTAAGTTTAGATCGGTTTCTTAACTGTTTTGTTATTGACGATGGTTCTTCTTCATCATCTTCTGCATCAAAATATTCATACTGTTCATCACTAAGCATATCTTGACCTGTATTCAAATAATCATTTTGTTGATCGCAATCTATAGGGTTTTCCAATAAGAGGTGTTATTTTGATATTCAAAAAAAAGAAATGCGTTGTTGAAGCGTGTATCGTTCCATTTTTATTAATAGCGTAGTTTCTACTTGTCAAATGTCAAAAAATGACAGCTTCAAAAGTGACAGCTACCGAATTAGCGGGCTATTCAAAATAACACCTCTTATTGGAAAACCCCTTATTTCTTGATCTTGAATGTTATCGATTTCTTTATTTTCTTGATTGTTATGTTCTATTGCTTTTTCTAAATCTTGTTCCTCATAGTCTTTTTTAATCGAATTTTTCTTCGTAACTTTTGATTTGAAGATGAACAGTGTTGCAGACATTTGAAAGCTCTTTAGTTGTAATGCAATTATTAGGTATTTCGGCGAATTGGACATCTCTAGATAAAATTACTTTATGTTCGTCCTTAATATAAACTCTATACCTTTCATCTCCATCATACCCAACAAGATATCCCTTTTTAGCTTTTGCATCCATTGTCTTGTCTTTTTGAACTGGTATATGGACATAACAAATTGAGCCTATTATTCGAAAATGCTTTATTCTGGGTTTTTGCCATATCCAGATTTCGGCTGGGCTAATATTATGAACTGAAGATTTGCCGGTCCTGTTCAAAATATAAATAGCTGTATTTACTAGTTCAGCCCACATCGCTTCAGGAAATGTTGATTCTTTGTTGGAATATTTAATGTTCTAGCCATTTCTACTACTGTTCGGTTTTCACGCTCGCTTTCAACATTCTGCTGTAGTGTGCATGGTGCTGTCAACCTTTGCGTGATTCCAAAGGAGATTAATATATTTGTGTAACATCTTCATTATCAAACTCTCCACCATTATCACTTTAAAACAGTTTTACTGGATGTCCCAAATTTTTCGCATGAGTGAGCATCTTTTTTAATACATCTTTTACTTCGGATTTTTGTCGTATAAAATATCCATAGCGAAACTTTGAAAATGAATCCTTAAAAATATCAAAGTATTGTTTCTTCGTAAAAGATTCCGAAAAAGGACCACACATATCAGCTGACATTAGTTGGCCAGGTTCAGAAGTATTCTCTCTTGTGCCAAATGAATGTTAGTGTGCTTTCTCGAAAACACAGGGCTCATATATATACTTCTGAATCCATTTTTACATTTACTCCTAATTCACTTTCCAGCATTTTCTTAACATGGCGTTTATCTTGGTAACCCCATCTCTCATGATATAACTGCAGTAATAATTGTTTTGATATAACTGCTATACTAGTGTTTTCTTCCACGGAAATTATTGCCTTAATATCTGCTTTGAACAGTGATCCTCCTATTTTTCTTGTTCCTGGTTCTTTCCATTTACTTTCAATAAACATTTACATGGTGAAGAAGTAAACGTGCTGTTTGGGTTTCTATCTTGTGCTGCAAGTACTGAGAACAAGTTTCTAAAAATGTATGAACATACCATATACATCGTTGATAGTCGTCCTCTGATTTGTCCCTCCCGCTTTTGAGATGATTTGTATTGTACCTTTTCCAAGAGCAGCTAGACTCTTCTTTCCAGCAGATTGTATGCTAACATCATTCTTGAATTCTTGATAATCCACAAAAACGTCTCGGCGATTTGTGACATGTTTGGTGACACTATTGTCTATCCACCAAACCTAAGTATTTGGTTCAACTCTATTTCCTTCATTTGCAATGGACTCCTGGGCTACATTGGTATTAATATGAGTACTTGGAAAACTATATGATAATTTCTTTTTAGGTCTTCCATCAACAATCCATTTATAAAACGTTTTAATAGTTGCATATGTCGTCTTCTTTGGTTGAGTGTCTAGGTTTATTATCATGTTCTTTCTGCTTCGGCGTATTGACTTTGAGCAATAAGGCTTCTTAAGTGTCCCCTTCGGTAGTTCTTCGGGTGTTCCTCCCGAACAAACACAGCTGCATTGTGAGCTAGTCAAAAGTCTCCTCAGTATCCTTTGTCAATAGCGTCCAACTCAATCCAACCGTTTCGAAATTATTTGGCAGAATCTGAAGCGTCTTACAAACTAGCGACAAATTCGGTGGGGCATGTTCATTTTTAGATTTGAGTCCGTTATTGATTTCGCTCCAGAGACTTCTTAACTTTGCTACATGTGTTGAAACGTCTTCACCTTGAGCCCAACCAAACGTAAAAAGATCGGTGCACTTCTTAAAATGCTGATATTTAGATGTTGCCTCAAATTGCTTTTTGAGTGCTTCCCATGTTTATTGAGCTGTTCCGCTCTCCATCACCTTTTGATACACCTTATTAGGCATCGAACTCGTAAGCATAGTCCTTGCATAACTATTTGCCTACCGATATAAATCGCTCTGCAATTTATGCTTCTTGACTTCTGCTTCTGATGTTTAAGTTTTGAATCAATAACATCAAGCTTCATCATGGCAATCTAAATGATCACGAATCTTTCTTTTCCAAACAGGCCAATCCGTTTATCCTTGATTTATATTTCTTGATAATTCCCTTTGAATAATTCTTCTCTGTCGTAGTCGTTGGTCTTTGAAAAAGTTCGTTATTATACTTTAGATGTTAAATTTTCTTTTAAAATCCTCTTTGTTCACAATTATTTTCTTAAAATCGTGCCGGACCCATAACATATTATATTTTTAATTTTAAAAATAAAGTTTTCTTATTTGAAAAGAAAAAACATCTAATTGTGCTTGTTAGAAAATTTTGAATGAACAATTTATTAATGTTCTATTTTGATATAATAATAAATTGTAAATTAAATTAAACAAGTAATTTACGAATAAGGTTGATTTCATATTAACAACTTCAACTTAATGAAGAAAATTTATTTTTACTTATTTACATAACTTCATTATAAGTTATGTTCCATCGAGTTATTAATCAAATATTATGTGTTTCTATTTTTCAATGTTTTTTTATGTTATTAAAAATAATTTAATGAGTAAATGCGAACATCCAAAAAATAACGACAAAGACTGAACGTGCCATTGAGTTTATATCTGAATGCATTCATTGATCTATTACACATATCAAAAGTTACGCAATCGTCAAATTTGACGTTTCTATTTTGAAGGTTCTCTGGGAAAATATAAATTTTATTTCAACAAAAATGTTCCTCAGCTCAATATTTCATAGGCGAGTTAAATAATAATAATTAAAAATTTAAACCAATTGACACCTCAAAATAAATCTGTAGGCTTCCAATTAGGAACATTTTGAGCAGGTCGATAACCACTTCACCTGTTCTCAATATTCATGCAACTCCGGCATTGTTTGCAGAACCATTGAAAAAGAAGAAAAAGATGGATCCACAAATTATAAAACAGCGCGATGAACGAAGAAAGAAAAAACTTGAAAAACAAATCCGACGACTAGAAAAAAATGCAAGACAACTAAAACCAGTTGATGAATTAGATGTACCAATAGAACTAATTGATGAAAAAAGGTACAATAATTTGTGTTCAACATAAAATTATTAACTAATTCATTTGTGTGTCTGCAATTTATTAATAGTCAACGCTCGAGGTCTATAACAATAACTGCTGAAGTTCTAGAGCAACGATCTTCTCTTAACAAGCAATGGGCCGCATACAAACACAAAGAAAAAGTTGCAGATTTCCAAGTTATTGATCGTGTTCTGCAGTTCCAAATGAAAGCCTTAAATGAGTTACGTAAGGAATCAGAACAACTTTATCTGGAGGCAATACAACCAGATGCTCAGCTCCTTCCAATTACCTTAAATGGACCTGTATCCACGCCACCAATTGAAAACTATCCAAGTCCGGATGGAGAATATGTGCACTTATCTAAGAAATGGCAATAACGGTATTGTGTGTGGGTTTAAATTTAAAACAAGAAGTAAATAAATGATCCACTTAGGAAGTCAATTGTTTTTAAATGAATGGTCGATTGTATATTATATTCAGAATGCAGACTTTTATGGAATCAACGTAGCTCTTGGTAGTTAAATCAAATTTAATCCTTAATCTAGAATCTGAGATATACAACAAACAAATATATTAAAGTGTTTTGGTGAGTGTACTTTAGGTTCTCCCTTCGCAAGGTAAATCTACAGAAATTGATGAAAATGGTCAAAATGCGAAGAGTTATTAAAATTACATAAAGTTTAAATTTTTCGGAACTTACCGCGTTAAATGTTAGAAATATTTTCAATTTCTTTTTCCCGACGTTTCGAAGAAGTTTCAAACTTCGTGATCACGGGATGATACAGTCATGTAATATGTAAAGTTATTTTATAAATTTGATCAATGATTAATTAAATAAAATCAGGATATTGAGATGTCAGCAAACTAAGGCCGGCAATTCACGACACAAAATAACTGCGCAAACTGGGGCTTGCGCAGTTTAGTTGTGTTGTGAATGGGATTGTTTGTGTGATTTGTGCAGTAACTGTTTAGGCCGTGTGTGAATTGCGTTAAAATGTTGGTTAAATTTTCTACCTTGGTTAAATTTTGAAGTTTGGTTTGTGGTGGGATCAAATTTAGCTTTTTGCTGTGTGAATTGCGTTAAAAGGGATTTATTAAAACACTATTTTGGCTAAAATTCCTTCAAGATTTAAGAAATTTCCCTAAGAACATTTTTTTTGTTGTTTAAGTTAATTAATTTCTTTCGGAAAATCCGACTTAGAAGATATAATGTTAATAATTTGGCAAGAAAAAAGTAACGAATTCTCAGTTTTACTAATATGTTTCGGTTTTACATCGTTAATTTAATATTTTAAAACAACAATTCCAAATCTTTTCAAAAAAATTCCAATTATGGTTAGTTTGTTGTTTTAGTATGTAAACACTAGTTTTCACAGCTGAAGAATTTGACAAGCAGAAAAATCAATCTATTTGTATTCAATTTGCAAAATCAAATACAATTAGTATTTTAATTAATTATTTTATATTTGTTAAAATATCAATGGTTTATAATATTTGTTTTTTCCTCTTGAGACGGTACACAAACTGAGCAAACGGTCAGTTACAAAATTTTATTCACGCAGTACACATTGTTTCTTTTTTATAATGGCTAATGAACAAAAGTTCAGGAGCGATTTCCTCGAACTTTGTAAAGAACAGCTGGCTCTAGAGAGTAGGGTTACCTCTGAAAGAGTCCAAAAAGGTAGTCCTGGCTAAAAAAATGGATTCCCTTAAAAACTATAATAAAAACACATTCTATCAACAAATATATTCTTATATATTTTACAAACATAACAAAACAATATTTTTTTCAAAATAAATAGAAGTTAAGACTTAAAACAATTAATTTATTTATTTACTTAAATAAATAAACAATTCAGTTTTCTTTATAGTAAAACAAATTAACAAAATCAGTTAAGAATTAAAAATCTAAAAATATTAATTATTGGGAAAATTTTGCCTATAGATCTGAACTAAAATTGGCCCAGGAAACCAATCTTCTAGCTGCTCATCTTCTAAAACAAGATTGAACAAATGTGGATTGTGGGTAATTATCTGTATTGTGTAAACTGTAATCTGTTATAAGAAAGGAATCAATGCACTCGTACACAGACAAGACACATGAAGTTGAATGTCAAACATGAGAAAATGTGGACAAAAATCTAAATGAGATCACACAGGGCTGAATTCAGAGAAGAATCCGAGAAAATTCAGAAGTTTTCAACGAAGATTTAGTATTAACAAAATTATTTAAATTGTTAAAAAGAGTTGTGAATTTTTAAAAGGAGTCAATTTTCGACTATTTTACAAAAGTCGCGTCCTGTGGTCCAGACCTTAAAAAAGAGCCAAAATAACGCAAAAGAGTCCCAAAGGTAACTCTGATAGAGGGCTAATTTTCAACACATGTTTACTGAATGAAAACTTTTTAAAACTGAGAACTGTGCAGTTTACTTGTATCGTGTTTTGCACAAACCGACTTAAGTGAAATGTCAGTTTGCGCAGTTATTTTGTGTCGTGAATTGCCGGCATAAGTGTAGCCTGTTCAATAAATATTATTTTATAAAGTGTTCAAAGTTTGTTTCCCGCTAAGAAAGTTTGTTTTTGGACATCGAGCAAATTACCAGTATTTTTCTTTTATTTTACCACACTAAATAAAACTGAAAATATTGCATTAAATTAAAAAAATTAAATAAAGGCTATTTTATGACAACACACCTAAAATTTCACCTCAAAGTTAAACTCGTTGGAAATTCATTTAATTTAAAGATATACATACTACAAAAAATCTAGTTAATAGTTTGTTGGAAGGCCTTTGTTGGTCTTAACAGCTTTCAACCTATTTGACATGAATTTTACCAATTTTTCGCAATAAGAAGGTGGTATTTTGTTCCATTTTTCCAGCAAAACTCTCTTAATTTTTGTACGAGTTTTATTTTGAGGTGTTTTTTGAGTGTTTAAGGAAATGCTGGCATATTTTACTGTTAAAGTTAATGGTTTTTAAGTTTTCTGAGAAATATTATAAGTGACAGTTTTATCTGTTGCTTTAAATTTTTTTCAAAATAATGTTTCCATATTAGTTGTTATATGGTTTTTTAAGTAAATATTGAATGTACGAGTTTTACTTTCATTCACTGTATATACAATTTATTAGGCTCAAATTGTAGCAAAATGATATTTACAAATAAATAATTCTTAAGTCTAACCATATGCATCAGCGAGCACAAAAGGAGCTGTGCTTCGTTAAATTGTTAGGGTTTTTTTTTTAATAAAAATTGATTTTTTCTCGTCAGCTTGAGTAGTGCTGACGGTCGTTGGTTGTTGTGGCTTCAATTATTATCTTTTAGCAAACTTAATCATTTTATAAGAAGCGTTGAGAAAGGGACATATATATAGGGGTACATATATTTCTAACCACGCTTGAACCAGCACCAACGTGGTCAGCTCCACCAGCTGTATTAAACAAAGGTTAAGCCGGGCCCACTCGCAACAGCAAATAGAAAATCTTCAAACTTCTCAAATAGCATACACAAAAGTATGTTATGTTTTTAAACATTTACCTTACCGGGATAATAATTAGTTACCAAGTAGAATAAGAAACACCTTATTGACCACAAACGATTAGAAAATTAAATAATAAAAACAAAACAAAATTTGTAGGTATTACATTTTAATTTTTTTTTTTTTATTTTTATTAAACTTGAATGCATTTCGAACCAACTGTGGTTCATCATCAGCAATACACTAATTTGGGAAAAGAACGAAGAAAGAAAGGAAAGTAACAATCAAAACATAACAACGAAATAGAAGAAAGCTTTACATTTTTGAAAAAACAATTAGAATAAAAGAGAACATTAAACAAAGTTAAACAAAGATGACATAATATTGCCATTATCACTATTCATGGTGTTGTTGTTTTTGTGGATATAGAGGCTTTCATATGCATCAAGTCGTCGATGGTTTGTGACGTGTTTAATGAGCTTTACATTTTCCAGACTTACGTTGAAATGTTTGTTGGTGAGGACGTGTGCAGCGACGGAGGATTTTTCGGGTCTGTTGAACTTGATGTGATTCGAGTGTTCATTGAAACGGACACCAATGCTCCGCTTTGTCTGACCGATGTAAACAGAGTTACAATCTCCACATTTAATTTCATATATCCCAGATTTGTTAATAACTGTGGATTTGTCTTTGGTTGAGCCTAGCATATTTTTTAATTTTCCATTACTCGAGAATACGCATTCTATATTTTGTTGTTTTAATTTTGTGTATATTTTGTTAGTTATCGGTGGGAAATACGTCATCGAAGCTCTTTCTGGGTTGTTGTTTTCGTGAAGTTTCTTGTTTTGTCTGTAAAAAGTAGTTAATTCTGATTTTTTAAGTTTTTTGGTGTGTTTGTTTATGAGATGGTCTATTACAGATGGGTTGTATCCATTGATGGCAGCAATATCTTTTAGAAGGCTGTATTCCGCGGCATAGTTTGCGATTGAAAGTGGGAGTTTACACAGGCGATGAACCATTGAATGAAATGCAGCGAGTTTGTGTTGAATTGGGCTGTAAGAGTCGTTTGTGATGTATCGGTTGGTTGTTGTTGGTTTTCTATATACAGCAAATTCAATTTTTCCGTTTTTTCTTGACAGGGTTAAGTCCAAGAAATTCAGCTTCTGATTTTCTTCTGGTTCATAAGTAAAGTTTATGGTGTCGAACTCGGAATTGAGTGTATTTAAAACTGAATCTACTTCTACACTTTTTATCACCGCAAAAATATCATCTACATACCGAAACCAAATTCTTGGAAGTAATCCTCTTTCTTTTAAGTTTGCTTCGAAGGAAGACATGAAAACTTCCGCTATAAGTGGCGACAAAGGGTTTCCCATACTTGTTCCAGACTCAATTTTGTAGAAAACATTTCTGTATTGAAAAAAGTTTTGAGACATGCATACTTTAGCTGTTTTTAAATATGTAAGTTTCTTGTTTTCGTCGATTTCAAAATTTTCAAGATGTTTTTGGAGAGCCTTTATAGCTTCAGGAATGGGAATACTCGGGAATAAAGCTTCGACATCGAATGAAATCATAATTTCGTCTTCTTTTATTAAGATGTTCTTAGTTTTTTCCACGAAATCAAAGGTATTCTTGACTGAGCAGCTTTCTAATGGGTATTTTTTCATTTCACTTACCAGCCATTTGGATATTTTAACCGAAGGTGAAGTTATATTTGAGATAATGTGTCGCATTTTGTTTCCCGGTTTGTGTACTTTTGGCAACGCATAGAGTTTCGGTACATCTGGGTTGGATATATTCAGTCGCCAATTGGGAATTTCAAAAACCGAATTTATTTGTTTTATTAACGATTTTGATTCGCGAATCATTCCGGGCAACGGTGTTTTGTTTAGAATTTTAAAATTACTGGATTTTATCGAATCATTCACTCTTTTATCATAATCATTTTTGTTCATTATTACTAGTTTGTTACCTTTATCTGCCTTCATAAAATAAACTTGTTTATGTTTTAATTCTTGAATAATGGAATGTGTTTTTATTGATTCGGAATCACACTTAAAGTGATATTGATGAACCACAGTTGGTTCGAAATGCATTCAAGTTTAATAAAAATAAAAAAAAAAAAAATTAAAATGTAATACCTACAAATTTTGTTTTGTTTTTATTATTTAATTTTCTAATCGTTTGTGGTCAATAAGGTGTTTCTTATTCTACTTGGTAATTTAACGCGACTACAAAATAAAAGTTCAAGCCTTTTTAAGATCATTGTTTGGGGTTTTCCCCTTTAAGTACAATTTTCTTAAAAGACCTTAATTAAATCAAAATGTTAACCAAAACAATCTTGAACAAATATTCCAATTTGGTGGAAAAAGCAAAAAGGATAAAAGCAAATATAATATTCCTAAAAGAGTGCCGGCGGTCTCGTATATATCCGCACTTCATAAAAATAAAATGTGCCGTAACAAATTCGCGAACTCATGAAGTCATCGAAAAATCGAAGTATATATGGCTGAATTTGGAGATAAAATACCATTACTCACAACTAACTAAATTAGAGTTAGAAATCTATAATTTACATCTCTTAATCACAAAAAACACAAACAGTTTCGAATTTCTGGAGTGGTTAGAATTCCAAGACAAAGTAATAGAGAAGTGTAACAATATTTTTACTAAGAAACGAGAGTCTCAAAACCTTAAAATACAAAAACTTAAATCTGAACAAAGAGAAAATTATAAACCTCAAACAAAAAGTGCTCTTAAACCTAAACTCGTTGAAGATCTAATTGTTAACTTATCGCATGAAAATTTTACCGAAGAACAAGTTACTGTTTTGAATAAAGGTTTAAACTACACTCCGAAGCCTTTAAAAATTCCTATCATTGAATCCGTTGTTGATTTGGAGACGTGCTTAAAATTTAAACAGCCAGAAATAAAACAAAAAATTAGAAACCTTGCAAAACCTGTTTTAAAAAACGCAAAGAAAAACTTTAAGTGTGATTCCGAATCAATAAAAACACATTCCATTATTCAAGAATTAAAACATAAACAAGTTTATTTTATGAAGGCAGATAAAGGTAACAAACTAGTAATAATGAACAAAAATGATTATGATAAAAGAGTGAATGATTCGATAAAATCCAGTAATTTTAAAATTCTAAACAAAACACCGTTGCCCGGAATGATTCGCGAATCAAAATCGTTAATAAAACAAATAAATTCGGTTTTTGAAATTCCCAATTGGCGACTGAATATATCCAACCCAGATGTACCGAAACTCTATGCGTTGCCAAAAGTACACAAACCGGGAAACAAAATGCGACACATTATCTCAAATATAACTTCACCTTCGGTTAAAATATCCAAATGGCTGGTAAGTGAAATGAAAAAATACCCATTAGAAAGCTGCTCAGTCAAGAATACCTTTGATTTCGTGGAAAAAACTAAGAACATCTTAATAAAAGAAGACGAAATTATGATTTCATTCGATGTCGAAGCTTTATTCCCGAGTATTCCCATTCCTGAAGCTATAAAGGCTCTCCAAAAACATCTTGAAAATTTTGAAATCGACGAAAACAAGAAACTTACATATTTAAAAACAGCTAAAGTATGCATGTCTCAAAACTTTTTTCAATACAGAAATGTTTTCTACAAAATTGAGTCTGGAACAAGTATGGGAAACCCTTTGTCGCCACTTATAGCGGAAGTTTTCATGTCTTCCTTCGAAGCAAACTTAAAAGAAAGAGGATTACTTCCAAGAATTTGGTTTCGGTATGTAGATGATATTTTTGCGGTGATAAAAAGTGTAGAAGTAGATTCAGTTTTAAATACACTCAATTCCGAGTTCGACACCATAAACTTTACTTATGAACCAGAAGAAAATCAGAAGCTGAATTTCTTGGACTTAACCCTGTCAAGAAAAAACGGAAAAATTGAATTTGCTGTATATAGAAAACCAACAACAACCAACCGATACATCACAAACGACTCTTACAGCCCAATTCAACACAAACTCGCTGCATTTCATTCAATGGTTCATCGCCTGTGTAAACTCCCACTTTCAATCGCAAACTATGCCGCGGAATACAGCCTTCTAAAAGATATTGCTGCCATCAATGGATACAACCCATCTGTAATAGACCATCTCATAAACAAACACACCAAAAAACTTAAAAAATCAGAATTAACTACTTTTTACAGACAAAACAAGAAACTTCACGAAAACAACAACCCAGAAAGAGCTTCGATGACGTATTTCCCACCGATAACTAACAAAATATACACAAAATTAAAACAACAAAATATAGAATGCGTATTCTCGAGTAATGGAAAATTAAAAAATATGCTAGGCTCAACCAAAGACAAATCCACAGTTATTAACAAATCTGGGATATATGAAATTAAATGTGGAGATTGTAACTCTGTTTACATCGGTCAGACAAAGCGGAGCATTGGTGTCCGTTTCAATGAACACTCGAATCACATCAAGTTCAACAGACCCGAAAAATCCTCCGTCGCTGCACACGTCCTCACCAACAAACATTTCAACGTAAGTCTGGAAAATGTAAAGCTCATTAAACACGTCACAAACCATCGACGACTTGATGCATATGAAAGCCTCTATATCCACAAAAACAACAACACCATGAATATTGAATAGTGATAATGGCAATATTATGTCATCTTTGTTTAACTTTGTTTAATGTTCTCTTTTATTCTAATTGTTTTTTCAAAAATGTAAAGCTTTCTTCTATTTCGTTGTTATGTTTTGATTGTTACTTTCCTTTCTTTCTTCGTTCTTTTCCCAAATTAGTGTATTGCTGATGATGAACCACAGTTGGTTCGAAATGCATTCAAGTTTAATAAAAATAAAAAAAAAAAATTAAAATGTAATACCTACAAATTTTGTTTTGTTTTTATTATTTAATTTTCTAATCGTTTGTGGTCAATAAGGTGTTTCTTATTCTACTTGGTAATTTAACGCGACTACAAAATAAAAGTTCAAGCCTTTTTAAGATCATTGTTTGGGGTTTTCCCCTTTAAGTACAATTTTCTTAAAAGACCTTAATTAAATAATAATTAGAATGAATATTGTTGTTTTGGTGTATATAATATATTTTTATTTTATATTTCCCTTTTTAAGCTTATAGGTATAAGACGCGAAATTCACATCAAAAAGGTAACTCCACTATCTGCGGTCACTGGTTTGAATGATTTCTGGTCGTGACCCATGACACCCCCTGTATACGCCGTTGGCTGCAACTATTATATAAATAATGTAGGTATGTAAAGTTACCAGCTGCTGCTGTAGGAGAACTGTTGTAGACTAGTATACCTACCTACTGTTAACTGTTTTTCCTTTGAATTTATTTCTGATTTTATGTCCATACTATGTTATATAATTATGAAAATATAAGTTATAAAGTAGCCAATAAAATGTTTGCTTTCTTACGTGGTTGTTTTGCACATGGTTTGATGTTTTTTCATATAATTATGTTTAAAACTATTTGATTTCCAAAAACATGAATTTGATTTGCAAAAAAGTGAATTCTATTTGCAAAAGGTTTAATTTCCTTTGCAAACATTTAATTTGATTTGCAAAAAGATGAATTTGATTTGTAAATGTGAATAGTGGCGGATTAACCTTCTCGGCGCTCTGAGGCACGCTCAGTGCCTACCGCCCCCTTTTTTTAATACTATGCAAGGATCGTAATTCAATGGGCTAATATCGAAGAGTTATGGGACACGGTTGTATTTTTGGGGGTGAGCAATTTGAATGCGGCGGTAATATTTTCGAAATATGTCACATGTCATTGTTTTTAATAAATTTGATATGTACAATTTTTGTAAGCAAAATTGCATTACTAAGTTTTTACTATACTTGTATGGCGAATATATATCCCCCCTTATATTTCAACGAAGAACGTAAGTTTTAAAACTGGGAACCCGTCAAATATTTTTTATACTACACAATGGTACTGCGTATAGACTATTGCAATTAATTTAATAATAAGATCTAGTAAGATATATATAAGAAGTTGATTGCTTTGATCCTTAAATTAAATGGTGTATGTCTTAATGCCTTTTATTATTTTGGGGCTCGTGACCTCATAACACTCTGGAGCCGCGCTTGCGCATTACATGGTGGTTTATATATTTGTTGTTGAAAAGACATAGTTATAGGTTTTTGGTCTTATTATATTAGAAATGGCATTGGTATATACCTTTTCTTATATAAAATAAATTAATTTTTGTATATAAATTTTAAGAATTTATTATTTTTATTTAAACAATAGGTATTTTAAATTTTTACCCATTTCAGTATAAAATATTCAGCCCAATTCTAAATATTCCCCGGGAAAATTACTCTCCGGGAGGTGTGTTCTCCCGAGAGTAGTATTCTCCAATTATGAATTCCCCGGGAAACTATTTTTCTTTCGAAAGCGCGAAAGAGAATTCTGAATGTTCGAATAAGCTATTTGACAGCCATTAGCGTTTAAATACTTGCTGCATGTTCTCACAAGATCCTCTCTAAGGCTCTGCAAATGTTTGAGGGACAGCTGCACAATAGATGTTTTAAGTGTATAAAACGACTGAAGACAAAAGAAAAGTTTTGCAGATGGGATGTTCGTTGTTTTTTATCTCAAAAATAATTAAAATTTTATTTATATTTTAGTTGCATAAAGTAAAAAAACTTACAATTTTTCTTAATCCTCCCACAAATGTGTCGGAAAAACAAGCGCCAAATGGGAAAAATGGTCGCTTTTTTGGCATTTAGAATGTCTACTTTTTCCCCGAGTATTTTTCCCATATTCGAAGTTTGTTTAAAATAGGAGAAAGGGAAATGGGAAACAAATCCTGGGAGTTTTTTTTTGTTTGTAATAAGAGAGTAGGGAAAATGAAAATATTTCCCTGGGAATTGTCATTTAGAATTGGGCTGATTAATTTACCTAAAAATACACATTAATGTTACATCCGAAAAAAAAACCTTGGTTATTTTTTTTTCACTATAAAGTCTTTTTAAGTCACTTTTCACTAAATAAAAAAATATTTTGAATATTGCGCAGTTTTTTTTGCAATTTTAAGAGTGCAAAAATCAGGTCCGATCATATATAAAATATATCTATAGCGACCGCGTATTGTTCAAACCGGCGGTTTCTTATCGAAATATGCAGACGGAAAATCAGGGCAGAGATTTAATTTTCGTATTTTCAGATACCAAAAATGATGAGTACGTACCCCATTAGAATGACATTAATGTTTTTCTTTGTTTTTTTGCGTAATGTTTTTAGATTAAAATCAAATATGATACAAAATTTGCCGCCCCCTACAAGTTGCCGCCCTAGGCTCAAGCCTCACGAGCCTAGTGGTTAATACGCCAGTGAATGTGAGTACAATTTGAAAAGCCTAGAGAAATGCAAATTTATAACCGTCATCACAGTTGTTCGCCTTTAAAAGTGTTAAATATTCCCCGCGCTTCGAGCAGTTGATGGGCTGATGAATCAGCCTCGAATCACGTCCATTTCAGGCCGACTCCATTGGCAATAAATTTTCTCGTAATACCCCATATTACGTCTCTTCGATTTTATCATGATATCGATGTCTGACATCAAATTTGACGGCTGCGTTTTTTTTTCTTTTTTTTTATGTTTATCTAATTATTTTTTGTCTCTCACGCCGGTAACTACTTTATTGGCACACTTACAAAATTTTTGTTTGTACTTAAATTCGTCAAATACACCATTTTTATTAGTTAATGTCACGTCAAAAAAATTTTTTTCATGAAATTAATTTTTGATAATTCTTCTTAAACAGCCTTACATATACCTCAACATCTATTGCATGAATGAATTGTCAAGACATGAACTGCCCAGCCAAGACAAAAAAAATGCCCTTATACTTAACGGCAGATATTTTGTTGGCTATACAGATATCAAGTGGAGTCGGCCTGTTTATAATAAATAGCCGTGTTTTATTATCGCCAATAAACCATATTACCCCGTGAAAATAAAACGATCTGGGTTATGTACTTAAATGTACCTCTGTTCGCCGAATTTAATACTAATATTTGCAAACCCAGATGGAAACCCCGATAGAAATCTGGATCTCGTGTTGTTTTTGTAATACGTGTTAAAAAATAACCTAGACCCAGACCCGTAGATAATAAAACGCAGCTAGTGTATGTAGGTACATACTTACAAAAAATTAAATTTGTAGTTAATTCGGTAGGCACATCAATTCAATTGATATTATACATTCCTATATATACCTACATATATACATCATGCTGAGAAATTTGAAATTTTTTAAGTTATGAGAGTTATACTTAAAAATAGACAAACATTTTGCTTACATAACAAATCGGACCCAAGTAACAAATTTTCCTACATCTGCGCAGTACCTAATTCTAGAAAAATATAGAAAACAATAATAGGTACCTATTTGAAAGGGAATTGCATTTAAATTGAAGGAATGGTTCTTTTGTAACATGTAAGTATATGTGGTTACCTACACTCGTATAGAGAACATATTTTGTTTTGTGTGCACTAGCCACGTTTCTTGGACAGCTGTTTTAAACTGTATTATACCTATATAATGTAGGTAGGTATATTTATTTTATATACCTACCTACCTTTTCTATACCTACTCTGCCTTGCAATAAGAATGTTTGTATTAATGAACCTATGGATAGGTACATGTGTAAACAATGGTTCACTAAAGCTGCGCATGACTCAGTTATGTACTGCCGGGTGCATGGAATTGCAAATTATTTGTTTTTTTATCAAGAGCTTGTCATCCTTAGTATAGTAGGTACTATGCTTATTATATGCAATGTGCTGCATACATCAAATAACATAAAATAAGTGCCTTTGTACATATTTATGTATCGTTGGCTTTATTCCAATCTAGATATATATAATAATGTAGATAGCCGTATAGTTTACCTAACTTCCCATCCTACCAACTTAGAAACCTATAGGTAGGTATACAGATGGAAATTTAGTAACTCTGAAAGGTAGGTACATACAAGTTCGTAAATAAGTATGTAGGCACCTACCTATACTAAAAGAAAATATTTCCTGCATTCAAACCATAATTTAATTCGTTTTTCATAAATACATATCTTTCTTACAAGTCTACTTAAAGTATCCTAATGGGCCTAAGGCCTTACCCCCTTCAATTTTATCAGACATTTTTATATCACAGAATTTAAGTTGGTATACTTCGTTTTAGGTGATTCTCTCAAATAGATTTTTGAATCGTTGCACATTTTTTTGGATTTAAATTGTTTTTTTTTTAAATTATAATATTTTTTATTTTGGCGCAAAATTTTAGTCGATTTAGAAATATGTTAAATCATTTTTAGTATGATACTAGGCTAAAAAGAGGATATTGCTAATTTTAAACCAGTTTAGTGTCATAATATTTTCTTAACATTTTACTAAAGTTAAAATCACAAAATGGCTACTTTATTTTTTTTGTATCGTTCTAAATCCATTTGCCACTTTGACATTTACAAACGTCAAAAAGTTATGTTCGCTTACTTTTATGCACTATTTTAGGCGTTAATCACGCCTGTAGTTTATTAAGAAAATAGATTTAGTATGGTGCTAGTTAAAAAGTGTTTAAAATTATGAAAATATAGTAAAGTGCTTTAGTATTAGCAAACTGTTAAGTAGTATCATGCTAAGCCCTTAACATCAGGCTGTTTAAAATTTGTCGCCTGTTTTTAAATTTATATGAGCCGTTTCTATTAGGAATCTTGTATACGATGTGATCGAACATTAGAGTAAGCACGTGCGCCGCAGTCGTGTATTTTATTTTTTTAATTGTTAATAATGTTTCTCTTGGACGCTAGTTTAACTAAACTTAAATAAAAGAGAAAAATTGTATTAATTGCATAAGAATCACTTTATTTGAGAGATAATTCTTAACAATAACTATAACCCTCTGGCCGGCATTGTTTTTACAGAAGTAAGGAACAATAGGGGGTTTAAATAAACCAGCTTGCCCGACAACATGGCTTGGAAACCATCATAGCTCGACCAAAATTTTTTGAGAACCTTCTGGCTTGCCCAAAAAACTTGTGTGAACAGATGTTCGACAATTTCTTTTTTTTTTATATTTAGTAAATTAGCTTGACCCTGCTGTAAGTAATAATAAAGGCAACAATATCTAATAATAGGTTTGTCCATTGATCCCTGAAGTCAACCTAGGGTAACCCTAAAGCCTTTCTTTTGAAAAACCTAAAGTCACTCTGGTGAGCAAATTCTATTTTTTTAAAAGCTAGGCTCGACCTTAAGTAGTACGGATCTGATTCAGGGTAAATGTTGCCCATATTTTTAAGCTACAGCATAAGCTAGTTTATGCGAATAAATTTGGATAATATTGGAACATACATGTCTTTGCACTGCAGCAAAAATTCAAGACTACCTCATCTAGGACATTTTGATATTTTCAAATTTTCTCATAACCAGCTTTAACAATTTTCATTAAACTTCGTAGGTAGCTTATAGAATAAGATCGCAGACATACGTCATTTTATCAAAGCTAATTTTTTGATATGTTTAAGGATATAATGTCTCAAACTTTGTTTGACACTTGTCAAACCCCTACAGTGGGGCGTTTCGTCTGGCAGACACCTTTATGATGAGAGTTGTAAAAAAAAGCTGAGTTTTTCTGTTCTCAAAAAACACCTGAGGGCCATGAATTTTATGTTGCGCACAGGCACAGCAAGTTATATCATTCAATAATTAAAATTTGAAATACGTTAAATTTAAGTTCTTAGTAATTTTTTTGGACCTATGCACAATCGACAACTTCAAAGGTTTCCATTTTGCATGTCTGTGTCTGAAAATTAATTTGAGTATTCTTTTATTCCCATTTTAAAAATAAAAAATCAAATCAAATCTCATGTGATTTTGACGTTTATTTATTTACCTCAACTTGCCCCAGTTAAAAATGTTTTTTTTTTAAATTTAACTATATGCTTGTAAGACCTAAATTCTTTTAAATGCAACCTGAATTGAACGGCACAGTGGATTTGAGAACCAGGTATTGACTGCCTTATTTTAACCCATGGGCGGCATCCAATTAAAATTGGAGGTATATAAAAGAATGCGCCTAGCGTGGGGATCGAACCCACACGTCCTAGTTAGCAATCAAGCGCTCTATCCACGCGCCATTACCACCCAATGGCAAAAAACACAGAATTTGTTTATGAGGGACTTCAGGTTTTTCAAAAAAAAAAAACGCTTTAGGGCGACCCTAGGGCCACTTCAGGGCTCAACGAAATAAATCTATTTCAAGCTTGGGAAAAAATAACACAGGAAATTTTACGTTACTTTTATTTTTTTTTGTTGAGAAAATTGGTTTATTTTAACAGATATTTCGTAAAAATAGGTACCTCTGGGTACAAATACAATAATATTGGATTAAAATAGTTTTACAAAAAATTTTTGTTGGCTAAAACAATAAATTTGTTAGTCGACATATTTGACATTGTAGGTAATTCTATAAATACCATTGTGTATCTTTAATGCATAGCCCTTGAGTTAATGAAAGATAGTTCATGCCTTTCATGTGACTCTGATCTCAGCTGCTTATTTATACCGCAATTGTAATGGCCTCGTTCTCATAATAATTGTGAGCAATGGGAAATAACTTTCAATTGTTGTAAACAGTAAAAAAGCTCAGGTGATAAAGAAACAGCTGTTTTCGTGAAAGTTATCTCGAGTTATTCTAGAAATTTTCGAATAGCAAGGTATCCGACGACAAATGATAGAACAACTGACTGCAATCTTTATTTGATTATGAGTTTTTGTTTTTAATGTTGACTGCTTTCAGCAGTTTTTTTTTTTTTAAGTTGTAGGTACACATTGTAGAACATGTTATTCTACATAAAAAAGATAAAGACACTTTTTATCTTTTAATTGATAGATTTGGAGAAAAATGGTTGACAACATTGGGGTGTACCTACCTAGTAAAAAAAAAAAATAATAATAAATGTATGTTTTTGAGTGGGGAATTTTTTTGATTTTAGTTATGCTTGGAAAAACATGTTCTATTAAAAAAAAAAAACAAAAAACAAAAAGGGAAATTGTCTTAAAAATCATAATTTATTTTATTTTGATCAATAACTCCCAAAACCTTCATTTTTCTTAAAATTTCCTTAGAAAAACTTGTAGACAGTACCTACAATTATGTAGGTGGGTATATCTACAAAATGGAAAATAACGACTGAATTGTACACCCTTTCCCTTCCACTAAATTGTTTGCACCACACCAAATTTACTGTAGGAATAGGTACTTTTTAGAAAATGCTTAGGACGTAAATGTGAAGCTGTCCACCAAAATTTAACTTTGTCGGAATTTTTTCGAAGTATCGTCATTTTTTTTGTCCAATTTCCCTGGACTAAAAGTACATTTTGTATACTTCCTGAAAAATAGCGATAAAAAGAAAATCGTTTCGGAGGAAAGTGTATTTAATTCGTTTTCTTTTTTTTTGGTAGTTGAGTACATTTAACTATTTACCTACCTTACAGGTATACGTACAGCTACATAAAACTTAAAATATGAGGAGATGCCTGTAAGGTAGGTATTTTTTGAGAATGCATTTCAGTTTTTAAGAACCCCTAAAAATCGCATATTCAAAGAGCTAATCTATCTACAATCCACATCAATATGCATTTATGTGTATACCTTCTTTATTTATAAACTGGTTTGTAAATAAAGGAGAGTATCTACCATCTTATTTTCAACCAAACAAAAGCCATGATGGTATTAGTTAGAGGTATATAGTTAATGTATAATTAACAGTCCGTATCATTTGAATAGCATCACTCACAATCTGCATGGGATTAAAAATAAGATTTAAAAAAAATGTCAACGGATTTTTGATTGTAATGCCTAGTTTATATCTACAGTTTTTTAGAACGAAAAAAAGTTGGTGATGAGAAAAAATATTTTTTTCCGCGAGAAAAACGTCTGATGGTAAAAATGAATTTGTAAACCCGTATTTTTTGCAGGAAAAAATATTCGTGGTGGGGATATTTTTTTCTTCGGTTTATTTAATATAGAAATAGGTGCATTTAGTTTTTTTTGTCAATGAACTTAACATTACAATTGTTTTTTTTTTGTACGGAATCCTACATCTATATATTATAGATCTAAGGAAATATGGTTTCTGACCGTTTTCGTATAATTATCTTTTTTTTTGTGTACTGTTTCTCAAGTAGGTACATTAAGGTCACGTTTCAATCAACCAGGCATTTTTATTGTTTTGAATGGGGTGTTCACAGATCAGGATAGTTGTTGCATATATTGTCCTTTCACCAATGTTTCAATTATAAACCTCATACGATGCTTGCGCTAGATTTAGCTTCCACTTTTCTCTCCAAACATCAGCTAAGATCCTGGTAATAAGCTCGCAATTTTGCATTATCTAGTGTACATTTTAACTTACCATATGCATAGGTACTTAGGAGAAGTTTTATATTTAAAAAAAAGTCAGATCCGAGATTTAAATCAAACTTGTCATTACGATGATGGAGAATACCAAAAAAACTGGGTTCCCCAATTCCGTCTACCTGTCTGTCTGTAGATCGCTCTATAGCCTAAGCGACTGAAGCGATTTTCTTCGCAGGCTTGGTACTCAAGAGTTTCAGGTGTTTGTCTCAAATAGATTTTTTAATCGATTCTTAGCCCCAAAAATAACAGTATTTACCATACAATTTTTCCACCATCTTAATTATCTCGAAAACGGCCTTAACGATTTTGATAAAAAAAAGTGTGTGCATTACTTTAGGTATACGTATAGTCTACATTTTGGTGCAACATTTTTTTTACATATTTTGTTATAAACGGTACCTGCCTACAATATTTTTTTAAATTTTCGACTTGCTCATAAACTGCTAGACGGTTTTCGATCAAATTGTTTATTCAGTAAGTCCTTATAATTCTTAATAATACTATACACGAACATTTTCGAAAAATATTTTTTTGGATGTTTAAAAAAAATATTTTTTTGAAAATTCAATATTCCCAAAATGGATGATTTTTTTGAAATTCTGTTTTTAAATTTATATTTGTTAAATAGGTACATAAAATTGTCATACTAAAAAAAATCTTGTGCTTAAGATGTTATCGAACATAAGAGCCATTATGTGCGATCCAGTCGTGCATTTTAATTTCTTTCGAATAAAGAAATCGCCTGCGAAATTCTTCATTCACCATAATTTATTTGCACGGTACCTTAATTGATGTAATTTTTTTCTTGCATAAACTATTCCTTGCATTTTGAATAAGGGATGAAATATAACCTTGGTGTAGCAAGACTATAGTTAAAAAAATCCGATTTCCTTAGCTCTATAATCCATAATTGTTAGGTTACGAATGACGAACAATTACACTGGGAACAGCATCAAATGCTTGTATTATAGTTGTTAGAATTAAATGCACTTGAACTTATATTGGAATAATATACAATCATTTTACTAAAATACTAAATATTAGTTGTTTTTTTTTGCAGATATTAATCAAAACCAACACCACTTGAACCATAAGAGAAAGTATTCGCAATAGAATAGTGATTTCATTTTTTTCGTGTTCACATAAAATTTCATTATACCTACATACATAGGTATGTAGTGAACATTTCTTCTTCAATAAATTTTATTTTCTTTCTCAAGATTGTTTCAAACTATCGTTGGAGATAATTTTACTCTCAATCAATCAATTGAGAAATATAAAAATTGGAGAACATAGCATCAAATCAATGGATACCTATATGTAAAACATTTTTGAATGTTCTTCATTGAAATTCTGCTAAATTATTCTATCCTATACAAAAGTATCTCTTTGAACAATTTAGAATGAATTTCACTTGAAACATTTGGCGCTTAGACTAAAGTTGCTACCAATTATTTACTTAATGGAAATTTTTAGAAAGAAAAAGAGCACCCTCAAAATAGTAGAACTGCATTATTATCTCATTTTCGTTAAAAAGTGGATTTAGAACAATTTTGCTTTCATGTCATTTAACAGTCCAGAAACAAATAACCACAAATCCACAACTTCTTTTCAGGTACATGCATACATACATGGAATAATGTATGTATGTATGCACCTTCTTCACCCTCTGGCTTGTAGTCGTAGGCCAAGGCCAAAAATCAAGATTGAGTAATTCTCATTTCAGAAGTTCATAAAAAAAAGTGTAATAGGGAAATTTCAAAAAATAAATCATTATCATTATATACTTACATAAATAAATTATTAGAGCATTAGATTCCCACCGACAAATCCTAAACCTTCTCCTTAATACCTATTACCAAGTAGGTAGGTAACCTAGGTATATAAAATGAAAAAAATCATCAAACTACTTGCAGCTCAATAAAAACCTACCTATGAGAGTGTATAAAGCGTATATACTATAAGAATTATTCCTTCTCCGGCGTATATTATTCCTTTGTATGTATTCAGATGAAATCTTTTCGTTGTTGCATATAACATACAGAGCAAAACCATGCGTACAAACTGGATTCATGTTCTTTTGCAAATTCATGACTTTAAAGGGTTCTTCTGCAAAAAAAAAACCGTGGGATAATGGTTTTATGGCATTCAATTTTCAATCCCTATGTACTTTTCGGGTAATTATTGTCCAAAGGATACAGATTTAAGAAGTACTACTTTCTTCCAAGCGACGGAAGAATACATGATATAGGTGGGGGTAACAGTATAAATACGATGGCAGATTTACCTCGAAATTCATTCGGAGAACAGTTGCCATTTGGTTCGTTCGCTCGCTGTTGGTAGCTGCTTTTTAAATATTTATTTTAATTTGCTTAAAGTTGGAAAAGTCAAGTGTGTGTTATTGTTGATAATAGCGGGTTTTCCAATAAGAGGTGTTATTTTGAATAGCCCGCTATTTCGGTAGCTGTCACTTTTGAAGCTGTCATTTTTTGACATTTGTCAAGTAGAAACTACGCTATTAATAAAAATGGTACGATACACGCTTCAACAACGCATTGAAATTATTAAAATTCACTATAAAAATGGTGAAAATTTGGCAGAGACGGTTCGTAAAACTAAAACATTTTTGGGTCGTCGTGAAGCACCTTGTCGGACCGCAATACAGAAATTGGTGGACAAATTCGAGCTGTTGGGACAAGTTAGTGATGTGAAGAATAAAACCCGTGCACGTCGCTCAAGAACAACTGAGAATATTGCTGTTGTAGCCCGATACACGCTTCAACAACGCATTGAAATAATTAAAATTCACTATAAAAATGGTGAAAATTTGGCAGAGACGGTTCGTAAAACTAACACATTTTTGGGTCGTCGTGAAGCACCTTGTCGGACCGCAATACAGAAATTGGTGGACAAATTCGAGCTGTTGGGACAAGTTAGTGATGTGAAGAATAAAACCCGTGCACGTCGCTCAAGAACAACAGAGAATATTGCTGTTGTAGCCCAAAGTGTTGAAGAAAACCCAGGTTTGTCCATTCCTCGTCGTTCTTTGGAATTAGGCATTCCACAAACGTCATTACACCGTATTTTGCATAAAGACTTAGGTCTTAAGGCTTATAAAGTTCAGTTAACACAAGAACTCAAGCCGGCTGATCATCAACCAAAGGAAAGGAATTGCAATTAAAATAAAGCAGGTGTGTTTTAAATCAAAACTAAAAAATAAAATTTGTTAAATTATTTAAACAAAAATTAAAATGGCTGGTGGAGATATTTTATACAAAAAGTCTAAGACTAGAAAAACCCTTATCGATTGGGTAACGGATTTCCGTTTGAAAAAAATTGAAATGAAAAGAAGAGTTCGTCGTGGAGTTGCGGGGCTTCGTATTTCTGCAATACTAAACAGGGCTCTCAAAAGCTCAGAAAAGAAACTTTGTCAAGAGCAAGAGGAACGTTATATCCGTTGGTCCAATCTACAATACGAATTGATTAAAAATCAAAGTCATTCATCCACATCTATTTATTGTACACCTAGCCAACAAGAAGAAATAAAACGTAAAACGGAAATTGAATTGTGGAAAAGTGAAATCAGTAGTTTGGATGACTTCATGCGCAGCATGAGTAGCCAAAAATGTGTTTCTGTTAGCAGTTAAAGAATATTCCTTAAAATTGTCCAAACGTGCCTTACCAAAAAAAAACCATATATTTGAATGTACCTTGTAAAATTGTGATAGGATTAATTTTAATATTTTGTAAATTTAAGTTTTTTTATTTCGTTTGTACTATGATGGTTTTCCATTTACAGTAACCAATTGTGTGAAGATGAAGAGAATGATGCAACTGCTCTCTTGACCGGACCGGGCTTGATGCCTTGGCAAGTGTCGTCCGTTGTGGCAAAATAACACAAGAAATGTTAGTAAATTTTGGTTTGTAAAATAATTAAGTATGTACCTATTAAGTATATATATATAATTATAACTATGATTCATATAAAATGAAAGCTTTTTGCAAACAACAAAATAATTGACGCAGCTTTAAAAATCTGTATGTATACCACCAGTTTGCTTTACTTTTTAAATGAGCTTTTTTATCTTAGATTAGTTTTCTAATCTGAAATTTCAAAATTATTGTACCTAATTATGATTCATATTGAATCTTTGAATTTGTAAAGTTTACGTACATGTTTTATTTTATAAAAGAAAAAAATATAAATAAGTTTTTTTCTACCTTATGTCTTCACTTTGTTTCCTAAAAAATGGAATTTTATTTTACAGCTCCAAATCTGTAATAAAAGAAAACGAAAAAACATCTACACATTCAGCTAAATAAAACTCCCATCAACTCTGTACAACATGCAACTGCTAGTTGTATTTACAATAACATCATACATTAAGAAGTGCACCGTAACACAAGATGAATTCGGCGGTGGAGGATAGAAACGAGAATGGAGCATAGTACCTGTATCAGTAGCAGTTACATCTATGGCATCTACTCGTATCTCCAACTTGCTGCTGTGTGAAATAGGGTGCGGTCAACATGCGTAAACAAGGGATTCAATTGCGCTCGGTTCGAAGTGATATTTGTTTTGTCTATATTGTGTTTCGGACGTGTTTGATTGGGAAACCGGCGATCCCATATCATATTGAAAAAAGTTTAATTCTCTTATTTTTTTTTCATTCTATGTGCTTTTTTATATTTTTTGCCCAAAATCCAAATATTTGCAGGTGTTCAGGGTTTTCGTGTGGCATTTTTCTTTGAAAATGTGATGTATTGTGTTTCTAAGCTCAATGAGAAGAATGAGAAGAAAAAGTGCTGAGCTAGTCCTTCCAAAAAAATCAAATATTATATTCAATTTTAATAAGTGTTGCATATTACTCTAGAAAAGAATGTGCTTGGTATTAAGTTCTGTTAGAAATATGGAAAATAGTTGGCGTACACCTGATCTAATTTAATCATTTACTGTAAGATATCCATTGGAGAAGCCGCAAAAGAATGCCATTACAGCTACAGCATCCTTATTAAGATGGAAAGTTCTTTTTCAAACTAATTATTACTTTCTAGGAACTGAAAAATTGGCTGAGAATCACGAATTATAGAGCTGACTTCATCCACACAATTAACTAAACACACTTTAGGAAGAATAAAAATCCACATGAACTGAAAAAAGTCTTCCGCTAGCAAAAAGCAGGGACCTCATAGAAGCATTTTCTCTACCTGCGGACAAGTCTGCGAGTTGTGTAACGGTTTTAATTTATCTCTGAAAAGATTTTTTTTCTTTCTTTAAAACAGCACCGCGTGCTGTCTTAATTTTTTAAAATTCTCGCTTTTATAGCTTAAGCTGAGGCGATCGTCTTTATACTATGACTTTCAATGGATTAAGAGGCTTGAGGAAAATATTTTGTACCTACTCGGTAACAGTATTGAATGTGTTAACTAACTTTATTTTCTACAACACCGGGTGTTGTCTTAATTTAAAAAATCTAGCTTGCATAGGAAGTGAATCTGTAAAAGTATAGGTACAATCCGTAAAGGATGGGACTAGCAATGGGTGTGTCGCTTTAATTCGGGAAAGAAAACAGTCATCAGCATCTATAAAACTCTGTTTCGGATTTTTTATCAGAACAACTCTGGGCGTGATATCTTAGCTCAAACAAGAGGTTATTTTTCACATCAGGATACAGGTGTGCCCGTAATAGTCTCAACCTATTTGTTTTTTTTTTTTAATACAGCACTGGTTGTGTTGTCTTAATTTTATAAATTTACCGCTTTTATAGAATTCTTGAATTTATTGGTGCGAAGGCATTGATCCCATCACAGAATATAATGGCATTTAACTTGTGGAGCTAACCTAAACAACGTGCGAGTTTAATCAGTAAAGTGCTACATTGAAATTTATACTTAAATACAACACGATGTGGTGTTGTCCTAACTTTATAAAATTCTAACTTTTATAGGCTATTAACTTGGCGAAGGCTTGTAGATATTTGATATATAAATCACACAAGTCCACTACTTCTGAGAAAAGAAAATTGGAAGGGAGAAGTTCATGTAACAGTCGTTCATAAATAATTGTTTATCACAAATTTTATAATTACAAATACCTACAACACCGTAAGGAGTTGTCTTAATTTTGAAAAGTCTCAATTTTATAGTTAAAAGATGAAAGCTAAAAGCCTCAGTTGGTTAAATAACTGTTTGTGAAGAATTAAGCAGATCACCATTTGAAACTTAATATTGCTTGAAATATTTAAAGTCGTAAATGATCGTTTATTTTTTGCTTTACAAATACAATGGGATTGTCCTAATTTTTTTAAAATTTGATTTATAGCCCTTACACAAGATTTTGGAGCGCATATACTAAAGTGAACAACAATTTAACATTTTGGACTTACAAAATTATAAACTGTAGTAATGAATTTTTTTTTATAAATCTACTACTGCGCAGAAATGGTTTGTAAAAATAATGTTTTCGCTTTTATAGCCGTATCATTGCCGTAGATGCCACACAAGTATCGTTTATGAATAACTCCAAGAAAGTGGGCTCTTTTTTGCAATCTTTCAACGCTCTTTTGAGTCAGAGATCGGAGCTTGTGTATAATGCATACTTTGGGAAGAACATACAAAGGACGGTATTGTTGCAACCAAACGGACATTATATTACCAATAGTTTCTTGCTTTTTTTTTTGCAACATATTTAATTTTTTCGTAAGTTTTTTTTTTCGAACGACTAAGTTTTCTTTTGTTTCTTGTTAAAGAAAATCAAAGGTAGAAGAACCTGCAATTTACAATTACATACACCTGTAAGTCATAAAAAAAATTAGAACTTAGATGACAACAGGCATTAGATTTCAACGAATTAAAACTCCTAGCCCCCTGCTCCCCTTACTTTATTTTTAAATATTTTTTTTTAGAGAACTAAAGAATCCAAATGGAATTCAAGAACGAAATCCAACACGATATCCGCAACACAGATTTTTGAAACCCTTATGTTGCAGATTTTAGAGTGTCATTCTTATCACAAAAAAAAAATATTTCCCTATCGACTACCTTTTGTAAGTTCAATGAAATACGTTGCCCAAATAATTTTATTTTATAGTGAAGTCGTATATGAGAGAAATGGCACCACCAAAGATGTCAGCGCAACCGTGAATATTGAAAGTTATTTTGTTTCAGGAAATTGCAAGATAAGTTGATTTTATTTTCGACTTTATTCCTCTGCATGGCGAATTTTCTATTTATAGAACACACCTTAATACATTTTTGAAAGAGTGACTTGCCTAAGAACTGAACACTAGAGAACATGCACACACTTTGCTGCAGATAAATTAAAGGGAATCAATACAACTAAACAATTAATTTTATTCTCCGGCATGTGTTCTCTTTGTGGGGTGCAAAACCTATCCATGTCTTTTTCTCAATCGTCCGACTGTAAGTGATTTGAATCAACATTTAATGCTTATTTTGTTTCAAATTTCAATTCTATTTGTTATCACATTTTTTGGGAAGCTTATTGTTATATAAAAAAAAGAAGAACCAACATAGCATAATATAAAAAAATGTAAAAATTCTTATGTTCGCAGTGTCCATAGTAATCCATAGTAATCCATAGTCTGTAATCCATTAAATATTAAAAAAAAAAAAAACTAAAATATATAATACAAGCACAATATGAAATTTGTCTAATTAAAATCTGTAAAACATAATGGTGAATGCTGAATATTTTCCTTAATTTTTTCTTATAATGGCAACATAATTTGGTATTTTTTTTTGTATATATATAAACTGAACTTTTGTATTACATAAGAATGTGATTTGTTTTATTTAAATTATTGTAATTGGTGGCAACTTTAAATGCAAGTAATTAATAATACAATAGTTTTTTTCTTAAATAAATTAACAATTTCATGGAGAAATCGCAAGCAATATTTTTTTAAAATTTAAGATGCTTTACACTCTTACTTTATTTTAAATGCCTTATCAGATATGCTTGCTTATTTTTAAAGTTATAATTAATATCAATAACATTGAATGTCTTTTTTTTTTGTAAAAATTAGAATTTGATTTTGATGTATAACAAGAAGTATTAAATATTTTTTTTATTAATGTGGACACTTGCGAAATTGTAAAAGAAACTTTTTAAATGTTTACAATATTTTGGTAGTTACCAACTGAATTATAACATGTTATTATTCCCCTGTATGGCATAAGAAGTAGAGTATTAGAGATTATTTGCAGAGATAGAGAGATCACATTACCATACCACAATTTGTCATATCCATCTATATTCGTTGGACGGGTGAAAGGCGTTCTTATCTGATGTGTAGGGTGCAGTTGTAGACTGTTCAAGAATTCAATTATTCCGGGAGTGGGTATCATCAATCAACACAAAATATCAATCAACACAAAATACATATCCGAGTAGCAGAGACGATTTATAAACAGGGGCAATAAAGAAGCGCTAGGAATATTTCTTATCATCAATCAATATTAAACAACTTTTGATGGCTAACTTTTGAACTGGTAAATCTTCAGAGCAATATTGCGTTGGAAAGTCTTCATATCTTTCAGTTGATCGATCGGCGTCAGCAAATGCCGTGTTCAGAAGACATCTTCTCTATTTGAACTCCAAACTTTTACCCGGAAAGTGAACTATACCTACCGTCTCCTTGCAGTGTCCAGCAAAACTACATGTGGTAAAATTTGGTGTAGCTTAAAGACTGATCAATATTTTGCAGTTAAAATAAAGCAGCACTTGAGGTTTAATTCTTACTAAGACAAACCTTTGACTTTGGTTATGAAGCAGTTCGCACCCTAACTTCCTTTATGTGGGTCGTGAGAATACATCTCCAACCATAATCGCTTGAAATTTTCTACCAGTTCAAATTACACGACATGGTATTTGACGAGCGTCGACGTGTCGCAAGCCGTTTCATCAGGGTAACTTGTTATTGTTTATTGTGGACGAACCCTTCTTCGTATATTGCAGTTTCATTCCGAGAATATTGTGGCAGATTAATAGTTTGAATTGACGACCTCCCGACTGCTACATCGAACCATACCATTATGCTCTTATACTTGCAACACTGGTAGATCTTTGAGATTTGTTGGACTCAGCATGGGCATAGGTACCTACTTCCAGTTATTATTCCTGCATATGACTAGAAGGCACCAACGACTACTTCCAACTTTACACACACATTGTTCTTGTTTCCTGGTAACAATCTTGAGATATCTCCAAAAACAAACTTCATACTTTCAGTTACAAACTTGGCGGCATGGGCATGGGTACCTACTTCCAGTTATTATTCCTGCATAGACTTGAAGGCACCAACGACTACTTCCAAATTTACACACACATTGTTCTTGTTTCCTGGTAACAATCATAAGATATCTCCAAAACAAACTTCATACTTTCAGTTACAAACTTGGCGCTTGAAGTTCTCGTTGACTCGATTAAATCGATAATCTGACACCATCTGTTCGAAATCACGCTAAATGTGCCTGCGATAAGCACCATTTGTTAAAAGGGTAACATTTTTGAGATATCTTCGAAACATCTTGGTACTTTCAGTTAAAACTTCACTTTGGAAGTCTCCCTGTGAACCAGAATCTATAGTACACCATTTGAAGGCAAACAATCAATCCTCACCTTAATACGTACAAACTATTGGTCTTTGAGATGTTTTGCCGAAACGTTTTACCTTATCCTCAGCGCTAAAAGTTCTTCCGTTTATAAATGTCCTGAATGCTCATATAAGGTCCATTTGAAGACAAATTATATCTAGTTTAGACATCTTCGGCTTTACTGGTAACGTCTTTGCGATTTTCTGGACAAATTTTGGTTTTTTCAGTTACACAACCGAATGCTGAACTTCCAATAATTATATTCCATCAATCTTAATAACATAATATGGATATCGAATGTACAACACACTGAACACGATGGTCGATGGTTAAGACTTTGAGATATATTAGCAACACCTTGGTACTTTTAGTTTGACAAATGGTTACCGTGAATCACATATCAAAATCAGCTTCATATCAACGCGAATCAATTTCTGTACAACGCTTCACTATGATTCTTGGAATAATTTGACGCATCAGGGAAATTACTCGTTGAGTAATCAAGTCTCTCAATTTGAACGCATCTTCAACTGACACATCACGATCCTTGAATTACTTTATCTCTGGTAATATCCTTAAGATGTTTTGCAACCAAAAGTTTTCGTTTTTTCAGTCTGACATCCGAATAAAGCATTTGATCATCATGCTTTGTCACAAGTTTCTGCATCAAGAGCCATCGAATCAGAGACGATGTTTAGTTTTCTTCATCACTTACACAATCATACCTGGGTCAATATTTACTGAAAGACTAGAACAAAAAACACGAAGCAGCAGTTGGCTTCCTGTTATTAATGTATCTAATCAAGAAAGCGCCTTATTTGGATACATTCCGCGAAGCAAATACATCTGCTAAGTGGTAACTACAGCATTTTTAACATTAACAATCAACTGTCGTTTCAGTCTCATGAGTGGGTTTTTATTTCAAACAAACATGAGCTTTGTAAAGATTCCAACTTCGTGGCGTGATAGAGAATTACCATCTCATTAGTGAAGTAGCGTCCTGAAAATCTTTCAGTATGTCGGATTGCTTGCATTCGTGGAAAAGCAGAAGCATTTAGTCGTTACATACTATACCTTCTACTGTTTTAACGACTACAACATCATTCATTGCCAGCTGATTCAGCATGTGATTTGTAGAAACACTTGCATTATGATGATCTTCATAAATGTGCATCGAGTTTAGAAATGTGACGAGGGTGGCGTGGGATTCACTGTAATGACTGCGGCGTGGGAACTAAACAAAACTATGACAGCGGCGTGGGATACTCTTGACTGCAGCGTGGGATACTCTTGACAGCAGCGTGGGATACTCTTGACGGCAGCGTGGGATAGTGACGGCGGCGTGGGATACTTGTGACAGCGGCGAGGGAATCAAATAGTTTTGACTGCGGCGCTGGATCAATGACGGCAGCGTGGGACCATTGGCGGCTGTGTGGAAGGTGATAGCTGAAGCGGTTGAACGCGGCGTGGAATCAAAATAATTTTCTTCAAGTGACTGCGGCGAGGGACCCTGTTACGAACACAACTTTTTTCGCATAGAGTCTTATACATTTATATTGAGTACACCGAGAGAATTGTAACTAGCATACCTTTTAAAGCGAAACTGGCGTGCAGTTTAGATGGTTATTACAATTTTTTTTGAAAGAGACTGAAGTTTAACCTCCAGAATCACACATTCCAATCAATAAGCATATTTTTATACTGAGGAAGAGATTTTTTATTTCAACTGGGATTGCCCAACGTAAATGCAACGAAGTAAGATTTTACGAGTAAACATTTTTAACAAATTTTTTTTCCTATCGCAACCTTTTTTTTATCAACTTGATTTAATAGACGACAACTTTGTTAGACCTGGTCCAACCAGTCATCAATATTTAACTGTTCATCTTGCACTTTAAAGTTTATCATCGTTTTTGTTCAACTTTTGAACCTTTCAACGCACACTAACCTGATATTTTATGGAGAGATCTTTTATACTGGCTGATGTGTAGAGTTTTTGTTTTCACTGTGATGTTTTTGTAATAAAGTTTTTATTGAAAAGATCAAATTTTAAATGAATAATAATAATAATGAATAAAATAAAATGCGTAAATATCTGAACTATTAAACTAATATGTTGTTTTTATTTTGTTGGATTTGGATTTTCAGGAAACGAACTTTGAATTTTATTTAAGCTGAACTAATTTTCATAATAAGTGGAACATGTGCATTAGGCATATGAAAGGGAATTATAAAAAGAAGTACACCGACGACAATTGAAAAAGAAGGCTATAAGGGATAATAGAAATGCATATACTAAGCTCATGAGAGTTCATAGACAAAAAAATATTTTGCATAGCAATAAATAAACTCAAAAAAGTGTGTACGTATTATGTACGCGCGGCAGAAGTAAAACTTCCCTTATTTGAAACAATTTTTTCTTCCGTAATTCTAAATAGGCTACAACTTATTTCAATTTCGAGGGAACCGGTCAAAGAACTACGAAGTTCACATTTTTTAATACCGGCCCCCGTACTTGCATACATACATCCCCCATAACTACCCCATCTTCCAATTGTACAAACCGCTGGCTGAGAACTATGAGTATAAGGTTTTAGAACAAAAAAGAATTTTTTTTCAAAAATTGCTGGCAACGCTACAGCCAAAAAAGACAGAACTTTCATTGAATTTGCGCTATTATTCAGTACTATAAACGTTCTATGTTGAACATGGAACCTTTAACGTACTTTTTGTCACACAAGAAAACAACGCGTTTAAGTTACATATAAATTTTTTGCTTTGTTAAATGAATCCACATAGAACCTTTCTCAATTTATTAATTTTTAATTGAAACACAAAGTCCTACGTTTTCGATGACAGAACCATTCTTCAAAATTTCAAATCTGTTTAGTTTTTACATAAATTCACTGATTTGTGGACTATTTCATTTCAGAAAAATATAATTTTATTGATTTTTTTTTATTTTTAAATATAAAAACATAAATCAAACGTAATTAAGGTCTTTTTTAAGATAATCTTTTTTTTTCTCCATACAAAAGCGCATCTTCTCCGATATAATCTCTTCAGTAAGGTTCTATGTGTTGTACATCCCAGAATGAAAAAAATAAAAATTCATTGAAGAAGAACCTGCTTTTTCGTTGATCAATGGAAGATGAACCTGCCACTATTTAGCTGAGTCATTTGATGAATTTAACATGGGCGTGCCACTTTCTTGAGTAAAATTCACTACGGAAATAACCACTTCATTTATTCACCAACCCATGTGGTGAAAAACATGGTGATTATGCAACTGTGAATTCCCTATGTAAATGCATTTGTATTATTCATCAGCTTAATATTTTCGATGAAAAAAGTAATGAAAAAATGACGCTATGATCACTTTACAAAGCAAACGGGTGGACTTAGACGATTAACTGATGAATTTGTACATTACTATTCAACAATTGTTTAATCGCATAATCTTCCCTATTAAAATAGCAGTTTGTACTTCATTCCTTGCTTACTAAATCATTGGATGTCGTACTCATGATTTGGCAAGTGAATTCATTGATGTATTCAGTCATAAAATTCATTGCGGACGACCTTTCCCACTGGGATAGAACCTTTTTCGAAATTTTTATTCAACTTTTTCCCAACAAGGTTCTATGTCGTTTTTTAAAATGCTTGTAAAATCATCTAAAGTGATTACATTAACAATATCTTATTGGTATTATGGTTTTTGATGGTTCTTTATCGTATTCCAACAATACTTTACCATTTAGTGCAAAAACCAGCACTCTAAAACTTTGAAGGCGATTATCTCGGAAAATTTTTTTTACATACAACCTTATAGTTCTCGGTTAGCGGAACGTCACCGTCGTTCGAACTTTAAATAATTTCATGGTTCAGCAATAATACATTGCATTATACATTATAATATACTTCGTGTACAGTAAAACCCCGATAAGTGCTTCACATTAAATGCCCCACCTTAATAGACACTTATGCGGGTTAGGCAGTTATAAGAACCCCGCTTAAGTGCACATAAGTACTTATTTCTATGTATTTATATATATGTACAAAAATTAAAACAAAAATGTTAAGCCGAAGGTACGGTAAGATGAGATTTATATGAAAAAATCCTCAGAATTTTGGTATTCTAAAAAAAGGTACCTAATCGGGTTAGTCACTTAAGCGAGAGGCATTTATCCGGGTATTACTGTATATAAATCTACGAAGCATTGGCCTCGTTCGGTGGCACAACCTAACCGATCCGGATTGCTTGGTGTTGTTCCTAAGGAAAAAACTGCTGATGAACTAAACATATATTGTCAAAAACAAATCTCAAGCTACCCAAAAATTATTGGATTCGTTGATAATCGTTTGGAAATGTGAGGAACAGCTGATTCAAAACTTCAGATGTGTATGCAATACAACTGATATAACAACAAAGCTACCTGAATCGTTCGAAAATAAATCCGCTACAAAGGTATCTTGGATAGCCTATCGGTCGCGCACCGAACGAGGCACGATATACTAGATATGGACTGCTAGGAGCCAACTTCGCGTTGGATCTCTCCGACCACACGAGCGCCATCCAGCTCCCAGCGGAAATCACGAATGTTATCAAGTACCAGTGCTTAAGGGATTTTTTTTCAGACATTTACATGACTTTATTTAAATTTTATTTTTTACAATTTTCTGGCAGATGCAAATAAAACAAAAAAGTATGGTAATACGAAATTATTATTTAATTGTTTATATAAAAAAGCACCACTGAGACGGAAAACTAACAAAAGAGAAACAGTTTTCTAAATAAATTGATTTAAAACGAAGAATTAAATTAATTGGAAAATTAGAATTAGATTTTTATTTGTTTTATTTCGAATTCAACTATAAAAGCAATCTCTTTCCTAAAATGAAAAAAATATATTTTATAATATTTTATAACATTTAATTATAACGGTAGATTTTATTAGATTGATTCAAATAAATAAATAAATTTTCTTATAGCCCCCCAGCACTACAGCATTATTGAATTTCTATAAAGAATAGATGTCAGCACTTATCTTATACAAAATACCAATAGATGTCCCTAGTTTCTTTGCCTGTTGAGTAAATATGGTGCGCATGTCAAGAGTGGCAATAGATAGCTTTTGAAAGTAATATTTTTGTTTGCTACTTTGCTCCGAGGGGCGTAAAGATCGTTCTCACCATTTTCAATAGAGCTTTTGTATGGAAATGACAATCGTCTAGCAGTCCATGTATAGTATGTCAATGACAGCTAGTATACAATATAGAAAAGGTGTTGTCTGAGAGGTAAATAATTGACGATGGCAGCACTGTTTTCATCGACAGCTATTTTGTCATTCGATATGCCATTTATATTTATGCCGGATTGCTTCACGACATGCATTTACACGGGCTAATGTTGGCATTATTTTGACAATATTTATTGGCAAAGATAGAATTTTTGTATTTACACAACTGCCATAAACGAATGAAAATAACGGGATTTTTTGAAATTATCAAGAAAAAAAAGAAAGCCTTAACACACAAGCCTAGAAAAATAAAAATGAAATCAAGAACTAAAAATATTGCTCTGTTAGGACCATTCTTGATTTTGGAAGATCTTAAGGCTTTACTACATTCAACACGGCTTTGAACATAAGTGAAAAAAATGTTTTGTCTTTTTCCAACACATTGCTGAAACCTATCTCATATTTCAAATTTTACAAATTGGAACTCAAGATTGGACTACATCCGAACAGCCGTAGTGGCCATATGCCAGAAATCATATTAAATTAAAAATAGCAAAAAATTATTAAATAAAGTCAATTTAAAACCCTGGATGTTTATGCATATTTAACACACACTAAAGATATGCTTTGTCGAATCGACGAAGTTCACCTTTAAATCGGCATTATCCTTAAATTTAGGTAAACTCGATCCTGAAAAGTTTAACTAAAGCTCTTAGTAATGTTTTTTAAATAATAAATACGACTTCTAGTTAGTACCGAAAGGCTTTCTACACTTAAAAATAAAATTCAAATTATTACTTCACTTTGTTACACAAACAGCCATTGATTTAAAAAAAAATAATAAAATAATATATCTAATATTTTAAAATAATTGCAAACACTTAAAATAATAATTCATACGAGTATCAACTGTTAGAACTAAAAAACGAAAATAAAAAATTATATAACTACATACATATATGTACATATATACAATATGCACAAGCTTCAATTTTGTGTTCACCACTACGCTTTTTTGTATTTTTATCACATACATTTCGTCATTCCTTTTTTTTGAAATGTGGGAAATATCCACAAAATTTTTCTTTCTCCCAACGGTTATTGAATGTTGTCTTGGCGATTTTCTTGAACATCGGACAAAACATTTTCAATTTTCTTCCTTGTTGTAGCATAAAAAAAATCACACAAAAGATACCATTCGTCGTTTCGACGAACACACCTGTAATAAGAACGTAATTACATTGATCGCAGGATACCATACGTGAGCTCAATGCTAGAGATCAACATGACGAGATGCTGTACGAAGATAGAATCCAAAGGGATGAATAGTTAAAGAGAAATAATAGAAAATAAAAGAGGTCTAGCAAATTTATACTATTTTTTTATTTAATAGGTCTATAATTCTATACCTCTAAAAAAACACCCTGTATGTATATAAATCACCTAAACTGCGTTTCGTAGGTTTGGTATAGATATACTAAAAAATATGATTAGGTAGGTATGTAGTTAGTTATTTTTTTAGAATAAATTTTATTTTTTAAAGATCCCTCAAAATCGCTTATTCAAGAAGATAACCTATCTGCAATATAAATACATATGCATTTATGTGTATACCTACTTTGTTTATATACCGATTTGTACCTATCTACCCTTTTCATATCACACGAAAGTCATTAGTTAGATAGAGGTGTGTTCATGTATACAGTCCGTACTATTTGAATAGCATCACTCACTCCCATTCTTACCCATCTTACACTTTGGCACTTTTTTGATATTATGTATGGATAGGTATATGCATATATACTTAAGAAAATACATATATGTAGCTATTGAGTGGGAATGTTCAGGGAATTAAGATTAAGATTTTAAAGAAATCTTAACGGATTTTTGTTTTTAGCGTTACAGATAAGTACAATATTCCTTATGGAATCCTACAACCACTTTTTTATAGATTTAAGGAAATATTGTCCCAGGCCGCTTTCGTACAATAAATTATTCTTTTTGTTTGATTGATGATTTATATACTCGTATAAGTATGTGACATTTTCAATGATGATTAAATTTCTTAAAAGGATAAGTGGTCACTTATCAGGCTAGTTTATATTTAGGCGTTTCAATGTTCCCATACATTTTAGCTCCCACTTTTCTCTCTAAATATTAGATAAAGTCGTGCCTAAATTTCAACGTACATATTTGTAAACGCACATCAACGTGAATTTGAGGATTTTAAGGAAATCCTGTTCAAATGCACTTTTGGAAAATGTCTGATCCTAAACTTCTTTTAATCATGAAAACAGAATACATCCGAGGATGACATTGGCCTCGTTCGGTGCGCGGCCGATAGGCTATCCAAGATACCTTTGTAGCGGATTTATTTTCGAACGATTCAGATAGCTTTCTCGTTATGTCAGTTGTATTGCATACACATCTGAAGTTTTGAATCAGCTGTTCCTTACATTTCCAACCGAATCTCAACGAATCCAATAATTTTTGGGTAGCTTGAGATTTGTGTTTGACAACATATGTTTAGTTCATCAGCCGTTTTTTCCTTAGGCGTTACAACAACACCAAGCAATCCGGGTCGGTTAGGTTGCGCCACCGAACGAGGCCATTGGATGTGTTTTAATACAAAAAGATCAATCAATTGCATTCGCTTCAAGAAGTCTTACTAATACAGAACAAAATTGGAGCGCAATATAAAAGGAATAATTGGCCGACGGTTTTGGATGTGAAAAATTATCATTTTATTTAGGTATGGTGGTGAAGTAATTGTTTAATCAAACCATAAGCCATTGGAACAATTAATTAGAAAAGAACTAGATTATATGCTACTGTTAGACTTCAAAGAATGATCTTAATGTTATTGAGATACCCGGGTCTAGAAATAAATTACACACTTGGAATTTAAGTAGTTGTAGCTGATTGTCAGTCAAGAGCTCCATTGAAAGAAACATGATCTGAAAATGAAGAATTACAATATGTTATTCTTCTATGAGAAAACAATTATGAAATTTATGTAGAGGCGGCAAAAAATGATTCAGAACAAGCTGAAAAAATAGATTTTGTTAAAACAGAATGTCCAGAATATACAAAATTTTCGCATATAGGAAAACGTTTTCATAAGCTGAACTGAAAGATCAACTAAGGTTTGAAGAAGATAAATGATATATTAATCATTCCACATTCATTGAGCTTTTCACTACTGAAAATTTTACATGCACCACTTGTTGGAATTTAAAAAAAACTCTCGCTAAGGCTTGTAACTTCTTCTATTTGCCAGGAATATCAGATGATGTTAAAACTATGTTAAAAGATTGTCGTATTTGTGACAAATATACAAGAAATAATTATTTGGAACAACTTATTCCCAAGGAAAATCCGTAATATCCACGCCAAAAAAAAACAAATATCAATGGATACATGGAAACGAATATGCTGGAAAATTTTCGGGGTGGAGTTGGAATGAAATACTCAGAGAAAAGTCTATAACAAAGGTTACAGTAACTTGGATGTTCAATCATTTGTGTCGATTGTGTTCTTTCAATTCGAAACAATTTCCGCAATACGCTAGTATAAATAATATTAGAATGAAATGTTCAAGCACGAATTACACTCAAAGCAATGGCTGGAATAGTTAAACTAATAATAAACAAAATGCACGACTGGATCGCACCTACTTGCTCTTATGTTCACATCGTAAGCACAAGTTTCTAAGTGAATATATTTTTATAGTAATTTTTTAATTAAATTATTATATATATACAAAAAAATATACACAAGGGGACTTGGAAGTCTCCAGATCAAGACACTGTTAACCAAATTGATCATGTCGCGATAGACGCCAGGCATGCCTCCAGTATCCTGGATGTCCGAACTTTCTGAGGGGACAACATAGACTCGGATCACTACCTGGTAGTATCTAGAGTCCGGATGCGGATATCCTTGGCGCCTCAGCGAAGAGAGGATATTAGGAGAAAGTTCAACGTCGGTAAACTTTTATCACGATAGACTGCCACAACTTTTGCCGACCGTGTCGCCCTCAATCTCTCAGAAAATGCACCAGCAGCACCAACTATAGACGAACAGTGGAATCATTGCAAGCTAGCAATTAGAAGTGCCGCCTCTGATGTGCTGGGTTTCAATCGACAACCAAAGCGAAACCTCTGGTTCGATGAGGACTGTCGGCAGGCACATGCAGCCAACGACGAAGCCTATGAGTCAATGCTGCAAGCTAGGACCAGAACTGGTGAGAAAGCAGCCCGCGAGGTCTATGTGCAAAAAAGAAGAGAGGAACAGCGACTCCTAAGAAGGAAGAAGAGGGAGCGCGAAAAGCAAGCGGTCGAGTCTATTGAAGGATGCTACAACAGGGGTAACGCTCGATAGTTCTATCAAAGGGTGAAACGATCTACCCAAGGACTCCAGCCCAGAATAGAAGCCTGCCGTGATAAAAATGGTAGTCGTAGGAGATACGCAGACGGTGCTGAGAATTTGGAAGGAACACAGAACAACCCATTCAACTTGGACGATAATGGTCAAAATATCAGTCCACCTGACCTAGAAGAGGTAAGAACGGCGATATCCAAACTTAAGTCGCACAAGGCCGCGAGTTCAGATGGGCTGCCAGCTGAACTGTTTAAGGCAGCGGGAGATGACTTGGTCAGGAGCATACAGCAACTCATTTCTAGAATCTGGTCGGAGGAAAGTATGCCCAATGAATGGAAGCTTAGCATAGTGTGCCCTATCCACAAAAAAGGAGATGCTCTGAACTTCGCCAACTACAGAGGTATAAGTCTCCTCAACATCGCATACAAAATTATATCGGCTATTTTGTGTATCCGCCTAGAACCTTTTAACAACGACCTGATCGGATCTTATCAGTGTGGCCTTAGGCGAGGAAAATCAACTAACGATCAGATTTTCACACTCCGGCAGATCCTGAAAAAAAACCCAAGAATTCCAAGTCGATACGCACCATCTCTTCATCGACTTTAAAACCACCTATGATAGCGTTGATAGAGACGAATTATACAGATCCTTGTCACATCTCGGCATCCCTGCCTAACTTACTTGTCCGCTTGCGCAGAATGACAATGAAGGAATATCGCTGCTCAGTCAGAGTCGGTAAGAACTTCACCGACGACTTTGATGTCAAGAAAGGTTTGAGACAGAGTGATGCGCTATCATGCAATCTCTTTAACATCGTGCTGGAAGCAATTGTGCGCAACGCAAATGTCAACACCAGAGGCACAATTTTTCAAAAGTCCGTTCAACTCCTTGCTTATGCTGATGACATTGACATCATAGGCAGAACAAAGCGAGCTGTCAGTGGGGCATTTGCAAGTATTGAAGCGGAAGCGGCGAAGATGGGTTTGACTGTTAACGAGACGAAAACTAAGTATATGCTGTCATCGAGAAGAGAAGTCCAACACCATCGACTGGGACAAAACGTCACGATTGGCGGTTATAACTTCGAAGTAGTCAGAGACTTTGTTTACCTGGGATCCACCAACGAAGAATCACACTTGCAAATCGCTGTTTCTTTGGGCTTAGAAAGCATTTGAGTAGTAAAGCCCTCTCTCAAAGAACCAAAGAGACCCTATATAAAACTTTAATCATCCCAGTCCTGCTGTATGGGGCAGAGGCATGGACACTGACAAAATCGGATGAAAACCAGCTGGGTTCCTTTGAGAGAAAGATTCTTCGAGTTATGTTTGGCCCAGTGTGCATCGGTGGTGAGTGGAGGAGAAGATTTAACGAAGAACTTTACGGGCTCTACAGCGATATCAACCTGGTCAAAAAGCTGAAAATACAGCGACGATCACGTGGAGCGCATGCACATCGACGCACCAGCCCGACGAGTCTTCGCATCCAACCCCGGTGGACATCGCGACAGAGGAAGGCCTTATCTTAGGTGGCGCGATCAAGTGGTGAACGACCTCAACCAACATGGTGTGCGTAACTGGTGGCAGCTAGCTAGGGACCGGGCTAGCTGGAGAGGTTTTCTGGTTGAGGCCGTGATCCATTCTGGATTGTAAGCGCCATCTAAAGTAAAGTACAAAGTATATACACAAAACTTCTTTAATTTTTTTCTAAAAAAAATGGGTATGACAATTTTAATAATTTAATAATATAAGCTTAAAAACATAATTTCAAAAAAATTTTCCATTCGTTTTCAAAATAATTACTTTTCAAATATTTTCTTTAAAGTTATCAGACCACCCGATAGATTAGGATATTGGGAATGTGATTAAAACTTCTGACATGATTTATTATGTTATTTAATAATATTTATGTTAAGTATATTTTTAATTACAAAAATGTTTAATTTTAATAATGATAAAATATAAAATATTCTTTAGCCCTAAATTATAATTTAAAAAGAAGTCTAAAAAGATAAAGCGTGTTATAATAAGATATTTATAGTAGTTTATAAATAATCGCTAAGCACAGCCATTTTACATGGATTGCGGTCATTCTATTTGTAAACGCATTCATTACATCTGTCTTTGTAGAGAAATGAAAACTTGTAGTCGCATAAGTTAGAGTAGGTACTTTAAACATAATTTCAAAGTATTTATTTCCTTGTACAAAAATAGATGCTTTTATTGAGTGACAAATTATTTCTCGATTAAATTTTTTATTTGCTTAAAGTACGTATAGGTAATGCTCACAAATTTGTACATATTTTTCTTATTACGTTAAACGAGCTAAACTTGTAATTGTATATGCATATGTATACCCAAATATATGTTTATACCGTATATTTTTATGCAGGCAAGAAAACAATTCAAAAAATGGTTTAAGTAATACCCTCCCGCTTCCAGGCTCACATATTTTATTTCTTATTTTATCGGAAATAACTCAGAACGATTTTTAAGAGTTAATTTATTATTATTAATAAAAACAATTTTAAAATATTGATTTAGTACAATCCGTTCACTGCAACGCCCACTTTCTATCACTTCTTGGTTTACTGTAAACAGCTCTAATGACTTGGGTCAAATATCCAGTTTGCTCTAATGATGGAGACAAAAAAATAAAAATTAGATTATGTAAAACCCGAAAATTTTCCCACCTAATTTTATTATTTCTTAGTATCTTTGGAAGTCGTACCAAATGTCCTATCAATTATGAATAATTGGGCAAACAAATGCGGACTAGTGGTTAACCCGCAAGAAACCGAATTTGTCCTCTTTACAAACAAAAGAAAATTACATACTTTTAAGATTCCTTCTACACATAGGACTCAGCTTAAACTCTCTGACCACGCAAAGTATTTAGATGTGATCTTAGATAAGAAACTTAACTGTAGTCTCAACATCAAAGAAAGAACTAACAAGAGCAATGGTCAATATCGCAGTGAATAAAGTGCTTGATTGCTAACGAGTGGGTTCGATCCTCACGCTAGGCGCATTCTTTTCTATACCTCCAATTTTAATTGGATGTCGCCCATGGATTAAAATAAGACTGTCAATACCTGGTTTTCAAATCCACTGGGCCAAACTAGTGCCGTGCAATTCAGGTTATAGTTAAAATTTAAAAAAAAAGAGCGTGTTTGCATTCTACTCCTGCAAACAGGATTTTTGGTAGAACTAAGCCCAAAAAAGAGCAAATGGATGTTCCCGGACATAGTTAGACCTGTAATGACATACGGTAATGTAGTCTGGTGGAATGCATTAGAAAAAGTTACCAACCTTAAAATGATGACCAAGGTTCAAAGAATGGCATGTGTCGGATTCACTGGGACTATGCGGTCAACCACCACAGCGGGTTTGGAAGAGCTACTAAACCTCACGCACCTTGATCTATACGTTCAAGAATCAGCAGTCAAAAGTGCACTTCGGCATAGCCAAACAAGTAGCTGGAAATATAATGCCTTCGGCTACGTACAGATTCTACAGACATTCATGGGAAATAAGGTAAGCACTGATTACTTAATCCCCCGTCTAGGCTGTCATAAACCTTTCACGACCGCCCTTCCTAGTAGAGAGGACTGGCAAAAGAACGCGTCACCAACCTGCGCATCGATGATATCAATATACACGGATGGTTCCAAAATTGATGCTGGGGTTGGTGCAGGCTTCTTTTCAGAAACCCTTGGACTAGCCAGCTCATTCAGACTGCCTAACTATAGCAGTGTCTTCCAAGTTGAGGTTTTGGCAGTGACGGAAACTGCCAAACAGGGCTCAATGATGGTAATACCAAAGGCTGATATTACATTTTTCATTGACAGCCAAGCAGCAATAAAAGCTATTTCTGCCAGTGAAATCAAATCGAAGCTCATTAACTGCTTGACCTGGTTTAGGCAGACACAATAGTCCAGATCCCGCCCTGCAATCTCAAACAGGAAATCGAAGGTAAAGTTTGTATCTTTAACAAACGGGAGATGGAGGTCACTCTAGGAAATTATGCCCAATTTTTAACAAACAGACAACTGATGATATTATGAATCTGAACAAAAAGTCCCTCTCTCTTCTCGTGAGCATAACACTGGTCACAACCTGTTGAGCTTCCACACAAAAAAGATTGAAACTTAGCCTGGATAATCGATTCAGAGGCTGTGTTGACGAGGAGATACATGAAGACACTTCTCACTTTCTTTGTCACTGCCCTGCGCTATGTCAACTGAGAAGCAGACTCGTCGGGAGTCACTTCTTCGCCGATTTAGAGGAACTCTCTAACATTCCTAGCAAGAATGTACTAAAATTCATTAACGCTACTAAATGGCTTGAAAGTTCCTAATCAACATAGCCGACAGGTCGAATTTGTCTCTGAAACCAAGCTTTAGTAATATACAATGGTATAGGACGACATTGACAACGACTATCGACTGTAAGTCTCATGTGTTTCCTGTAGAAGTTGCAACAAAAGGAGTTCGGGCAGTCAGCCCTCACCAGTTTTTGCAGCTCCTTCGGTGAACATGTGAGTCATTGAGTTAAGGGGCCACCTCTCCTTAAGAAAGATAAAATACTCTTGTGGAAGGGTCGGCCGTCTCGACTTATTCAGCCAATCGGACTCCACTGCACAGTCACACACACCAACCACCGATCCATCAAACCCACCCACCAGGCATTGTTGGGAGCCGCTCGTTTCCCCGGGCCTGATGGAGAAATGATCTATCCAGTGCGGGTAGAGGAGAGGATCAGGCCCAAAAATGACAGTGGTACTGTAACCTCTTCTCAACTCGGGTGTCTATGTGACGACCGACACTTACAAAGACACAACTTCCGTTCAAGCACACTCCCGACACTTCAAGCGTCTGCTTCCGGAAAACTGAACTCCCTTAAAGAGATTTGTCATGTCATGTTTTTTTAGCATGGGTTTCTTCCAATTGGGTATCACAATGGATCTACAATGATCTAACCTAACCTAACCTAAGTCATACTCTAGAAGATGTAATCTTGTATGTTTATAGATAATATGATATATTTTAAGTTCATTTAAGTAGGTATTATTCAGAGCAGTATATCCAAGGGTTGAAATTTGCCAAGAAATGCTGATTTTTCGGTACAGATTAGACTCTTCTGATCTTTAGGTTTTCTTTACATATAGAGACGAAATTCCAGGCTACACACAAATGATGATGATACAAAATTTAAGAATTTCACAAAATAACATAATTGGTCTTATAACCCTCACACACATATTTTTATTTTGCATTCACTCCCAGAAGATCTCCTTAAGAACCAAATCGTACGTGGGGAAGTTTGTCAAGCTGTATTCTATCTAGAGTAATATGGGACACTTATAACAAATCGCGAACCGCTGACCTGATATTCATTGCCAGGGCCGTGGCAACATGTACGGGACACTGGCTAAAGAAGAGCATGCGGCGAAGATGCGCATCTATCACAATACTCACTATCGCAGTTGTGAAGATCAACAAGAAAAGAAACTGTTGTTCACTTCCTCTGCAAGCAAGCGTAGAGGTGAATAGGTTTCGTGGGAATTTCACGATGAAATCCAGTGGTTAAATGATTATTTATCCATGTACTAGTATACACAGGGTCGAGTCTGACACAGTGTCGGCTGAGCCAGTCGTGGAGTGTGATTCAGCCGTGCGAAAATCCTCTCAACAGTGTTTTCCAATATTTTTGCGAGATAAAACACCCGCTATAAAATCACAACCCCATCCGTCCTCAACAGAGAAAGATATCTGAGCCCATGGGAGGAGGCGACATATACTCCACAACCTCACGTCATGCCAAGCTTAGCATATGGAAGATCGACGGGTTGTCGAATCCAAACATATCAATGAATGATCTTTCTGAGAGATCGAATCGCATGCGTCGTGGAAACAGAAACAAAATTCCTGGTTTAGAATAAGTTCCAATCTTTCTCAGCCCAAATAAAATAAAACAAAAAATCTTTTACAATCACAGGGTCAAACAGTGGTGTCAAAACGGCTCACTACAGCTCTAATTTAGTCATTAAATAAATAAAACGAAATTGATGAGTTGTAATCACAACTTCTTCTCTGATATAAGAAGATTTTTTAATAATACAAATTCTATATACTACTGAAATACATCAGCCAAGTAGAAGACTTAGCACTATAATATTTGGACTTGTTGAATTATTGATTCAAAATAGCTTTTAACGGCCTTTAGTCCAACAAAAATTGGCGTTTCGTCCCGGTGATCTCACATGGACTCATCAGTTGACTAGTGAGGACCTTTGTCAATACGCAATTTTTGCCAAGTTCAGTTCATCTAACATAGATTTCGTGAAGAACATCTAGTGTGAACTATATCCAACAAGACTAGAATTCCTAATCATTAAATTGGAAATTTTTGTTTTTGCCCATGGCCTGGCATTATTTATATAAGAAGTTTTTTTAATAATACAAATTCTATATACTACTGAAATACATCAGCCAAGTAGAAGACTTAGCAATATAATATTTGGACTTGTTGAATTATTGATTCAAAATAGCTTTTAACGGCCTTTAGTCCAACAAAAATTGGCGTTTCGTCCCGGTGATCTCACATGGACTCATCAGTTGACTAGTGAGGACCTTTGTCAATACGCAATTTTTGCCAAGTTCAGTTCATCTAACATAGATTTCGTGAAGAACATCTAGTGTGAACTATATCCAACAAGACTAGAATTCCTAATCATTAAATTGGAAATTTTTGTTTTTGCCCATGGCCTGGCATTATTTATATAAGAAGTTTTTTTAATAATACAAATTCTATATACTACTGAAATACATCAGCCAAGTAGATAGTTTCTCAAATTCTTAATTAACGAAAACCAAGCAAACGTATTAAAGTTATACATATATGTTTGAGGATGCTTTTTGGTGTTAAAGTAAGATAATGGAACATGATAAAATTTCTCAATATGACACCAGTCTTACACTGTCAGGCGTCAGGCCAACTATACTGCAGGGTTAGCTTTAAGATTTTTTAAAAGTTCCCTTAATATAACGCAACATTGCAACTGGCGATAAATTTATCGCAATCGTAATAGCATCAGTAGCAGATAAAATACCTGTCAAATTTTCTTGGGCGGGCATTTTATCACATAATTTATATTACATTAGTGAAGAATGTCGATGGCAACTTTTAGATATGTACATTCCGACCATTTTTGCTCATACAAAATTAAAGCAACTACAAAAATGATAACGGATGATAACACAAAACAAACAGCTTCTTGACAGTTTTACTTACGATAAAGTATGCGATGAAAAATATCCCATATGCCATGCTTTTTATCGCATGAAATTAAAGCTACTACACATATAGGTCTCCACTTTAGATAGTTAAACCATTCTTTATCTATTCCTTTGGATTCTTCGCTAGTGAAGACCGCAATAAGGTACAATTTTACCTTGTCGAATAATACAAATTTCCGTATTCACCAATATCTACGACAACAAAAATGCTAAAATAGTTATTTATTGCAATTATATGACGCTTGAAGCTATTCAAATGATTCGGACTGTACAGAGATACTGTAGCTATCATTTCTGAAAATATTTAGGTACCTACATATTTGTAGGTATAATATGTATCTTTTTCACCAACTGAATTGTAGTTATTATAGTTCATAGGCCGTAGCCCATAGCAAGGAATCATGATTATGTAAATCTTCATATACCTCAATATCGATGTAACGGGTGATTTTTTTGCTACTTGGTTTTTGACGTTTATATTTTTGACAGATCACACATGACAAATTCCACGAACATTTGACATTTCGATTCAGTATTGTTTGCCATTTCATCATGAATAGACTTACGCCTGAACAACGTTTGCAAATTATTGAAATTTATTATCAAAATTCGTGCTCTGTGAAAAATGTGTTTCGCAAGCTTTTATCGCAAAATTGTCTTCAGCGACGAGGCTCATTTTTGGCTAAATGGATACGTGTATAAGCACAATTGCCGTATTTGGAGTGAAGAGCAGCCAGAGGCAATTCAGCAGCTACCAATGCATCCCGAAAAATGCACTGTTTGGTGCGGTTTATGGGCAGGCGGCATCATTGGGCCGTACTTCTTCAAGGACGATGCAGGCCGCAGGGTGTGGTTCCAACAGGACGGTGCCACATGCCACACTGCACGCGAAACCATGCATCAATTGAGAGGCGAATTTGGTGAGCAGTTGATCTCACGTTTTGGCGCAGTCAATTGGCCACCAAGATCATGTGATTTGACCCCGTTAGACTATTTTTTGTGGGGCTATGTTAAGTCTATTGTCTATGAGGACAAGCCAAACACGATTGCTGCCTTGGAAGCCAACATTGAACGCGTCATTGGTGAGATTCCGGCCGAAATGTGTGAAAAAGTTTGCCAAATTGGACCTTCAGAATGGACCACCTGAAGCGTAGCCGCGGGCAACATTTAAGTGAAATTATTTTTAAAAAGTAAATGGCAGAAATTGATTTATCGATCCAAATAAAAATTTCATTCACTTTTTACAAGTTTTTGTGTTTTTTTGAATTTTCAAAAACCAAGCTCTTAAAAAATCACCCTTTATTTTTAACAAATCAAAATAGGGAACTTGGTTTCCATTTCAAAAATTTACTATGAATGTAGATACATACAATGTAAGTAGATTACGTACCAACCTTATCTACATTATGTATATACATAAACATATAAATATACATAGGTATAACCAAGTAGGTACATTCCGAATTTTTAATTATATCTTAAGGCTACCCAAATAGATACATAATATATATGCAGGTATGTATGTAGCTATAGAGCTACTTTCTTTAAAGTAGGTATGTTTTCTCATGCAAGTGTTAGACTGTTTTCACACAAGAAAACTCAGTTGCCGATTCCAAAAAATGAATCATTATCATTCCATAAACAAATTAATACAGCATTATATTCCGCCCACCGACATTATATCTAAATCCTTACCTAAACTTTCTATCTACTTAATAGGTAGGTATTACCTAAAATGAAAAAAATCATCTGCATTAATATGTAGTTACATTATTTGCCTGCAGTACGCTAAGAAACATATAAACAAGAACTATGTATGTATATGTAGTATATAAAGCTTCTGTACTAAAAATTATTCATTCTACGGCGCTAATTATTCCTTTATGTTGAAGTGTAAATTTGCAGATGAAATTTTTTCGTTTGCCATATAAGATATACATACAAAACAAAACAAGGCGTAGAAACTGGATTAATTTTTTGTTGTAAATCTATAACTTTAATTAGAACCATAAAACTAATTTTTTATTGTAATAGTGTATCGCGTGAAGCTATCCAAATGTATCGGACTGTACAGAGATACTATAGTAGCCAGTCATTCTGAAAATATATAGGTAGGTACCTATTCCATTTAAGAAGTTATATAGATATGCATGGAAGAATGTATGTATGAATGTACCTTCTTTACCATTTGGCTTGCAGTGATAGGTCAAGGCCAGAAATCAAGATTGAGTAATCACATTTCAGAGGTTCATAAAAAAATTGTAATAAACAAACTTCAACAAATTAATCATTATCATAGATACCTACATAAATAAATTATTAGAACATTAGATTCCCATCAAACAAATCCTTAAGCCTTCTCCTTACTACCTATTACTAGGTACCTACATATACCTACCTACCTAAAATGAAACAAAACTGCATCTGCATCAATCTACTTGCAGTGCATTAAAAACCTACCTATGTGAGTGTATATAGCTTATGTACTAAAATTTATTTATTCTCCGGCGTATATTCGTTTGTATGTGTTCAGATGAAATCTTTTCGTTGTGGCATATAACATACAGAGCAAAACCATGCGTACAAACTGTATTCATTTTCTTTTGCAAATTCATGACTTTCAGGGGTTCTCCTGCTAAACAAACCGTGGGATAATGATTTTATGGCTTTCAATTTTCAACCCCTATATACATTTCGGGTAATTATTGTCCAAAGGATACAGATTTAAGAAGTACTACTTTCTTCCAAGCGGCGGAAGAATACATTATATAGGTGGGGGTAAGAGTATAAATACGAATGCTGATTCACCTCGAAATTCATTCTTCAGAGAGCAGTAAACCGTTATCATTCGCTTCGTTCGCTCGCTGTTGGTAGCTGCTTCATAAATATTTATTTTAATTTGCTTAAAGTTGGAAAAGTCAAGTGTTTGATCTTAAAAAGTGTGTGTTATTGTTGATAATATTTCCAAAGGAAAGGAATTGCAATTAAAATAAAGCAGGTGTGTTTTAAATCAAACCGAACAACACAAAAATTTGTTGTTGCATAATTTTGAAATTAAATTATTTAAAAAAAAATTTAAATGGCTGGTGAAGATATCTTATCCATAAAATCCAGAACTGGTGATAAAACCCTTACCGAGTGGGTAAAGGATTTTCGTTTGAAAAAAATTAAAATGAAAAAAAGAGCTCGCCGTGGAGTTGCGGGGCTTCGCATTTGTGCAATACTAACAACGGCTCTCAAAAGCGCAGAGAGAGAGCTTCGACAAAAGCAACAGGAACGTTATATACGTTGGTCTAATCTGCAATACGAATTGATTAATAATCAAAGTGATTCAGCTTCCATCTATTCTCCACCCAACCAACAAGAAGAAATAAAACGTAAAAAGGAAGTTGAAGAGTTGTGGAAAATTGAAATCAGCAGTCTGGATGACTTCATGCGCAGCATGAGTAGCCAAAAATGTGTTTCTGTTAGCAGTTAAAGAATATTCCTTAAAATTGTCCAAACGTGCCTTACCAAAAAAAAACCATATATTTGAATGTACCTTGTAGAATTGTGATAGGATTAATTTTAATATTTTGTAAATTTAAGTTTTTTTATTTCGTTTGTACTATGATGGTTTTCCATTTACAGTAACCAATTGTGTGAAGATGAAGAGAATGATGCAACTACTCTCTTGACCGGACCGGGCTTGATGGCTTGGCAAGTGTCGTCCGTTGTGGCAAAATAACACACAAAGAAAAGTTAGTAAATTTTGGTTTGTAAAATAATTAATTATGTACCTATTAAGTATATATATATAATTATAACTATGATTCATATAAAATGAAAGCTTTTTGCAAACAACAAAATAATTGACACAGCTTTAAAAATCTGTATGTATACCACAGGCTTGCAGAAAGCTTACTTTATTAATAAGCTTTTTTATCTTGGATTAGTTTTCTAATCTGAAATTTCAAAATTATTGTATCTACCTATGATTCATATTGAATCTTTGAATTTGTAAAGTTTACATAAATTTTTTATTTTATAAAAGAAAAAATATAAATTAGTTAATTTTGAATTCAAAAAATCAAATTTAAAAGTTTTTTTATTTCTACCTTATGTCTTGACTTTATTTCCTAAAAAATGGAATTTTATTTTACAGCTCCAAATCTGTAATAAAAGAAAACGAAAAAACATCTACACATTCAGCTAAATAAAACTCCCATCAACTCTCTGCACAACATGCAACTGCTAGTTGTATTTACAATAACATCATACATTAAGAAGTGCACCGTAACACAAGATGAATTCGGCGGTGGAGGATAGAAACGAGAATGGAGCATAGTACCTGTATCAGTAGCAGTTACATCTATGACATCTACTCGTATCTCCAACTTGCTGCACTCGTCTTTTGTGTGAAATAGGGTGCGGTCAACATGCGTAAACAAGGGATTCAATTGCGCTCGGGTCGAAGTGATATTTGTTTTGTCTATATTGTGTTTCGGACGTGTTTGATTGGGAAACCGGCGATCCCATATCATATAGGAAAAAGTTTAATTCTCTTTTTTTTTCATTCTATGTGCTTTTTTCTATTTTTTGCCCAAAATCCAAATATTTGCAGGTGTTCAGGGCTTGCGTGTGGCATTTTTCTGTGAAAATGTGATGTGTTTCTAAGCTCAATGAGAAGAAATAGTGCTGAGCTGCCCCTTAAAAAAATCAAATATTGTATCCAATTTTAAAAAGTGTCGCATATTATTTGAGAAAACAATGTGCTTGGTATTAAGTTCTGTTAGAAATATGTGAAAATAGTTGGCGTACACCTGATCTAATTTAATCATTTACTGTAAGATAACCATGGAGAAGCCGCAAAATATTGCCATTACAGCTCCAGCATCCATAGTAAGATGGAAAGTTCTTTTTCAAACTAATTATTACTTTCTAGGAACTGAAAAATTGGCTGATAATCACGAATTATAGAGCTGTCTTCATCCACACAATTAACTAAACACACTTTAGGAAGAATAAAAATCCACATCAACTAAAAAAAGTCTTCCGGTATCAAAACTAAGGGGCCTTATAGAAGCATGTTCTCTACCTGCGGACAAGTCTGCAAGTTGTGTAACTGTTTTAATTTATCTCTCAAAAGAATTTTTGTCTTTCTTTAAAACAGCACCGCGTGCTGTCTTAAAATTGTAAAATTCTCGCTTTTATAGCTTATGCTGAGGCGATCGACTTAATAAGTATACTAAGACTTTCAATGGATTTAGACTGCGGAAAATTTTTTGTACCTACTCAGTAACAGTATTGAATTTATCAACCAACTTTATTTTCTACAACACCGGCTGTGTTGTCTTAATTCTAAAAATCTAGTTTTCGTAGGAAGTGAATCCTCAAAAGGATACGATCCGAAAAGTATGGGACTAATACTGGGTGTATCGTCTTAATTTGGGAAAGAAACCATCCATCAGCATCTATAAGACTCGGCTTCGGATTTTATTTTGGAATAACACTGGGCGTGTTTCTTAGTTTACACATGAGGTTATTTTTCACATAAGGATCCAGGTGTCCCGTAATAGTCTCAACTTAATTGCCTTTTTTAAATACAGCACTGGTTGTGTTGTCTTAATTTTATAAATTTACCGCTTTTATAGAGTACCTACTTGTATTTATTGGTGCAAAGGCATTGATCCCATCACGAAATATAGAACTTGTGGAGATAACTGAACAGCATGCAGGTTGAATTAGTAACGTGCTGCATTGAAATTTAAAATACAACACTGGGTGTGTTGTCTTAATCTTGTAAACTTATAGCTTTTATAGAATTCTTGAATTTATTGGTGCGAAGGCATTGATCCCATAACACAATATAAGAGTCTTTAACTTGTGGAGATAACCTAAACAGCATGCGGGTTGAACCAGTAAAGTGCTACATTGAAGTTTACACCTAAATACAACACGATGTGGTGTTGTCCTAAATTTATAAAATTCTAACTTTTATAGGTTATTAACGTGGCGAAGGCTTGTAGATTTGAAATAAAAATCACCCAAAATAAGATCCACTACTTCTAAGAAAAGAAAATCGGAAAGGAAATGTTCATGTAACATTTGTTCATAAATTTTCTATAACAAATTTAATAATTAAAAATACATGACGTGACGAGTTGTCGTAATTTTGAAAAAGTTTCAATTTTATAGTTAAAAGATGAAAGCTAAAAGCCTCGGTTGGCTATATAACTGCATTGCAATATTGTGAAGAATTAAGGAGATAACCGTTTGAAGCTTAATATTAGAAACATACAGCTTGAAATATTTAAAGTCGTAAATGATTGTTTATTTTGTTGCTTTACAAATACAATGCCCCTAGGTATTGTCCTAATTTTTTTTAAAATTTGATTTATAGCGCTTACACAAGATTTTGGATCGCATATACAAACGTGAACAACAATCGTTAACATTTTGGACTTACAAAAGTATAAACTGTAGTAATACATTTCTTTTATAAATCAACTACTGCGCAGAAATGTGTTGTAAAAATAACGTTTTCGCTTTTATAGCCGTATCATTGCCGTAGATGCCACACAAGTATCGTTTATGAATAACTCCAAGAAAGTGGGCTCTTTTTTGCAATCTTTCAACGCTCTTTTGAGTCAGAGATCGGAGCTTGTGTATAATGCATACCCTGGGAAGAACATGCAAAGGACGGTATTGTTGCAACCAAACGGACATTATATTACCAATAGTTTCTTGCTTTTTTTTGCAACATATTTAATTTTTTCGTAGGTTTTTTTCTCGAACGACTAAGTTTTCTTTTGTTTCTTGTTAAAGGAAATCAAAGGTAGAAGAACCTGCAATTTACAATTACATACACCTGTAAGTCATAAAATAAATTAGAACTTAGATGACAACCGGCATTAGATTTCAACGAATTAAAACTCCTAGCCCCCTTCTCCCCTTACTTTATTTTTAAATATTTTTTTTTTAGAGAACTAAAGAATCCAAATGGAATTCAAGAACGAGATCCAACACGATATCCGCAACACAGATTTTTGAAACCCTTATGTTGCAGATTTTAGAGTGTCATTTTTATCACAAAAAAAAAATATTTCCCTATCGACTACCTTTTGTAAGTTCAATGAAATACGTTGCCCAATTAATTTTATTTTATAGTGAAGTCGTATATGAGAGAAATGGCACCACCAAAGATGTCAGCGCAAACGTGAATATTGAAAGTTATTTTGTTTCAGGAAATTGCAAGATAAGTTGGTTTTATTTTCGACTTTATTCCTCTGCATGGCGAATTTTCTATTTATAGAACACACCTTAATACATTTTTGAAAGAGTGACTTGCCTAAGAACTGAACACTAGAGAACATGAACACACTTTGCTGCAGATAAATTAAAGGGAATCAATACAACTAAACAATTAATTTTATTCTCCGGCATGTGTTCTCTTTGTGGTGTGCAAAACCTATCCATGTTTTTTTCTCAATCGTCCGACTGTAAGTGATTTGAATCAACATTTAATGCTTATTTTGTTTCAAATTTCAATTCTATTTGTTATCACATTTTTGGGAAGCTTATTGTTATATAAAAAAAGAAGAACCAACAAAGCATAATATAAAAAAATGTAAAAATTCTTATGTTCGCAGTGTCCATAGTAATCCATAGTCTGTAATCCATTAATGATTTTTAAAAAAACTGATATACATAATACAAGCACAATATGAAATTTGTCAATGCCATAGAAAAAGCGGCCTAAATAAAATCTGTAAAACATAAAGGTGAATGCTGAATATTTTTCTTAATTTTTTCTTATAATGGCAACATAATTTGGTATTTTTTTTTGTACATATATAAACTGAACTTTTGTATTACATAAGAATGTGATTTGTTTTATTTAAATTATTGTAATTGGTGGCAAAAATTTAAATGCAAGTAATTAATAACACAATAGTTTTTTCCTAAATAAATTAACAATTTCATGGAGAAATCGCAAGCAATATTTTTTTTAAATTTAAGATGCTTTCCACTCTTACTTTATTTTAAATGCCTTATCAGATATGCTTGCTTATTTTTAAAGTTATAAATAATATCAATAATATTGAATGTCTTTTTTTTTTGTAAAAATTAGAATTTGATTTTGATGTATAACCAGAAGTATTAAATATTTTTTTTATTAATGTGGACACTTGCGAAATTGTAAAAGAAATAACTTTTTAAATGTTTACAATATTTTGGTAGTTACCAACTGAATTATAACATGTTACTATTCCCCTGTATGGCATAAGAAGTAGAGTATTAGAGATTATTTGCAGAGATAGAGAGATGACATTACCATACCACAATTTGTCATATGCATCCATATTCGTTGGACGGGTGAAAGGCGTTCTTATCTGATGTGTAGGGTGCAGTTGTAGACTGTTCAAGAATTCCATTATTCCGGGAGTGGGTATCATCAATCAACACAAAATATCAATCAACACAAAATACATATCCGAGTAGCAGAGACGATTTATAAACAGGGGCAATAAAGAAGCGCTAGGAATATTTCTTATCATCAATCAATATTAAACAACTTTTGATGGCTAACTTTTGAACTGGTAAATCTTCAGAGCAATATTGCGTTGGAAAGTCTTCATATCTTTCAGTTGATCGATCGGCGTCAGCAAATGCCGTGTTCAGAAGACATCTTCTCTATTTGAACTCCAAACTTTTACCCGGAAAGTGAACTATACCTACCGTCTCCTTGCAGTGTCCAGCAAAACTACATGTGGTAAAATTTGGTGTAGCTTAAAGACTGATCAATATTTTGCAGTTAAAATAAAGCAGCACTTGAGGTTTAATTCTTACTAAGACAAACCTTTGACTTTGGTTATGAAGCAGTTCGCACCCTAACTTCCTTTATGTGGGTCGTGAGAATACATCTCCAACCATAATCGCTTGAAATTTTCTACCAGTTCAAATTACACGACATGGTATTTGACGAGCGTCGACGTGTCGCAAGCCGTTTCATCAGGGTAACTTGTTATTGTTTATTGTGGACGAACCCTTCTTCGTATATTGCAGTTTCATTCCGAGAATATTGTGGCAGATTAATAGTTTGAATTGACGACCTCCCGACTGCTACATCGAACCATACCATTATGCTCTTATACTTGCAACACTGGTAGATCTTTGAGATTTGTTGGACTCAGCATGGGCATAGGTACCTACTTCCAGTTATTATTCCTGCATATGACTAGAAGGCACCAACGACTACTTCCAACTTTACACACACATTGTTCTTGTTTCCTGGTAACAATCTTGAGATATCTCCAAAAACAAACTTCATACTTTCAGTTACAAACTTGGCGGCATGGGCATGGGTACCTACTTCCAGTTATTATTCCTGCATAGACTTGAAGGCACCAACGACTACTTCCAAATTTACACACACATTGTTCTTGTTTCCTGGTAACAATTTTAAGATATCTCCAAAACAAACTTCATACTTTCAGTTACAAACTTGGCGCTTGAAGTTCTCGTTGACTCGATTAAATCGATAATCTGACACCATCTGTTCGAAATCACGCTAAATGTGCCTGCGATAAGCACCATTTGTTAAAAGGGTAACATTTTTGAGATATCTTCGAAACATCTTGGTACTTTCAGTTAAAACTTCACTTTGGAAGTCTCCCTGTGAACCAGAATCTATAGTACACCATTTGAAGGCAAACAATCAATCCTCACCTTAATACGTACAAACTATTGGTCTTTGAGATGTTTTGCCGAAACGTTTTACCTTATCCTCAGCGCTAAAAGTTCTTCCGTTTATAAATGTCCTGAAGGCTCATATAAGGTCCATTTGAAGACAAATTATATCTAGTTTAGACATCTTCGGCTTTACTGGTAACGTCTTTGCGATTTTCTGGACAAATTTTGGTTTTTTCAGTTACACAACCGAATGCTGAACTTCCAATAATTATATTCCATCAATCTTAATAACATAATATGGATATCGAATGTACAACACACTGAACACGATGGTCGATGGTTAAGACTTTGAGATATATTAGCAACACCTTGGTACTTTTAGTTTGACAAATGGTTACCGTGAATCACATATCAAAATCAGCTTCATATCAACGCGAATCAATTTCTGTACAACGCTTCACTATGATTCTTGGAATAATTTGACGCATCAGGGAAATTACTCGTTGAGTAATCAAGTCTCTCAATTTGAACGCATCTTCAACTGACACATCACGATCCTTGAATTACTTTATCTCTGGTAATATCCTTAAGATGTTTTGCAACCAAAAGTTTTCGTTTTTTCAGTCTGACATCCGAATAAAGCATTTGATCATCATGCTTTGTCACAAGTTTCTGCATCAAGAGCCATCGAATCAGAGACGATGTTTAGTTTTCTTCATCACTTACACAATCATACCTGGGTCAATATTTACTGAAAGACTAGAACAAAAAACACGAAGCAGCAGTTGGCTTCCTGTTATTAATGTATCTAATCAAGAAAGCGCCTTATTTGGATACATTCCGCGAAGCAAATACATCTGCTAAGTGGTAACTACAGCATTTTTAACATTAACAATCAACTGTCGTTTCAGTCTCATGAGTGGATTTTATTTCAAACAAACATGAGCTTTGTAAAGATTCCAACTTCGTGGCGTGATAGAGAATTACCATCTCATTAGTGAAGTAGCATCCTGAAAATCTTTCAGTATGTCGGATTGCTTGCATTCGTGGAAAAGCAGAAGCATTTAGTCGTTACATACTATACCTTCTACTGTTTTAACGACTACAACATCATTCATTGCCAGCTGATTCAGCATGTGATTTGTAGAAACACTTGCATTATGATGATCTTCAGAAATGTGCATCGAGTTTAGAAATGTGACGAGGGTGGCGTGGGATTCACTGTAATGACTGCGGCGTGGGAACTAAACAAAACTATGACAGCGGCGTGGGATACTCTTGACTGCAGCGTGGGATACTCTTGACAGCAGCGTGGGATACTCTTGACGGCAGCGTGGGATAGTGACGGCGGCGTGGGATACTTGTGACAGCGGCGAGGGAATCAAATAGTTTTGACTGCGGCGCTGGATCAATGACGGCAGCGTGGGACCATTGGCGGCTGTGTGGAAGGTGATAGCTGAAGCGGTTGAACGCGGCGTGGAATCAAAATAATTTTCTTCAAGTGACTGCGGCGAGGGACCCTGTTACGAACACAACTTTTTTCGCATAGAGTCTTATACATTTATATTGAGTACACCGAGAGAATTGTAACTAGCATACCTTTTAAAGCGAAACTGGCGTGCAGTTTAGATGGTTATTACAATTTTTTTTGAAAGAGACTGAAGTTTAACCTCCAGAATCACACATTCCAATCAATAAGCATATTTTTATACTGAGGAAGAGATTTTTTATTTCAACTGGGATTGCCCAACGTAAATGCAACGAAGTAAGATTTTACGAGTAAACATTTTTAACAAATTTTTTTTCCTATCGCAACCTTTTTTTTATCAACTTGATTTAATAGACGACAACTTTGTTAGACCTGGTCCAACCAGTCATCAATATTTAACTGTTCATCTTGCACTTTAAAGTTTATCATCGTTTTTGTTCAACTTTTGAACCTTTCAACGCACACTAACCTGATATTTTATGGAGAGATCTTTTATACTGGCTGATGTGTAGAGTTTTTGTTTTCACTGTGATGTTTTTGTAATAAAGTTTTTATTGAAAAGATCAAATTTTAAATGAATAATAATAATAATGAATAAAATAAAATGCGTAAATATCTGAACTATTAAACTAATATGTTGTTTTTATTTTGTTGGATTTGGATTTTCAGGAAACGAACTTTGAATTTTATTTAAGCTGAACTAATTTTCATAATAAGTGGAACATGTGCATTAGGCATATGAAAGGGAATTATAAAAAGAAGTACACCGACGACAATTGAAAAAGAAGGCTATAAGGGATAATAGAGATGCATATACTAAGCTCATGAGAGTTCATAGACAAAAAAAATATTTTGCATAGCAATAAATAAACTGAAAAAAGTGTGTACGTATTATGTACGCGCGGCAGAAGTAAAACTTCCCTTATTTGAAACAATTTTTTCTTCCGTAATTCTAAATAGGCTACAACTTATTTCAATTTCGAGGGAACCGGTCAAAGAACTACGAAGTTCACATTTTTTAATACCGGCCCCCGTACTTGCATACATACATCCCCCATAACTACCCCATCTTCCAATTGTACAAACCGCTGGCTGAGAACTATGAGTATAAGGTTTTAGAACAAAAAAGAATTTTTTTTCAAAAATTGCTGGCAACGCTACAGCCAAAAAAGACAGAACTTTCATTGAATTTGCGCTATTATTCAGTACTATAAACGTTCTATGTTGAACATGGAACCTTTAACGTACTTTTTGTCACACAAGAAAACAACGCGTTTAAGTTACATATAAATTTTTTGCTTTGTTAAATGAATCCACATAGAACCTTTCTCAATTTATTAATTTTTAATTGAAACACAAAGTCCTACGTTTTCGATGACAGAACCATTCTTCAAAATTTCAAATCTGTTTAGTTTTTACATAAATTCACTGATTTGTGGACTATTTCATTTCAGAAAAATATAATTTTATTGATTTTTTTTTATTTTTAAATATAAAAACATAAATCAAACGTAATTAAGGTCTTTTTTAAGATAATCTTTTTTTTTCTCCATACAAAAGCGCATCTTCTCCGATATAATCTCTTCAGTAAGGTTCTATGTGTTGTACATCCCAGAATGAAAAAAATAAAAATTCATTGAAGAAGAACCTGCTTTTTCGTTGATCAATGGAAGATGAACCTGCCACTATTTAGCTGAGTCATTTGATGAATTTAACATGGGCGTGCCACTTTCTTGAGTAAAATTCACTACGGAAATAACCACTTCATTTATTCACCAACCCATGTGGTGAAAAACATGGTGATTATGCAACTGTGAATTCCCTATGTAAATGCATTTGTATTATTCATCAGCTTAATATTTTCGATGAAAAAAGTAATGAAAAAATGACGCTATGATCACTTTACAAAGCAAACGGGTGGACTTAGACGATTAACTGATGAATTTGTACATTACTATTCAACAATTGTTTAATCGCATAATCTTCCCTATTAAAATAGCAGTTTGTACTTCATTCCTTGCTTACTAAATCATTGGATGTCGTACTCATGATTTGGCAAGTGAATTCATTGATGTATTCAGTCATAAAATTCATTGCGGACGACCTTTCCCACTGGGATAGAACCTTTTTCGAAATTTTTATTCAACTTTTTCCCAACAAGGTTCTATGTCGTTTTTTAAAATGCTTGTAAAATCATCTAAAGTGATTACATTAACAATATCTTATTGGTATTATGGTTTTTGATGGTTCTTTATCGTATTCCAACAATACTTTACCATTTAGTGCAAAAACCAGCACTCTAAAACTTTGAAGGCGATTATCTCGGAAAATTTTTTTTACATACAACCTTATAGTTCTCGGTTAGCGGAACGTCACCGTCGTTCGAACTTTAAATAATTTCATGGTTCAGCAATAATACATTGCATTATACATTATAATATACTTCGTGTACAGTAAAACCCCGATAAGTGCTTCACATTAAATGCCCCACCTTAATAGACACTTATGCGGGTTAGGCAGTTATAAGAACCCCGCTTAAGTGCACATAAGTACTTATTTCTATGTATTTATATATATGTACAAAAATTAAAACAAAAATGTTAAGCCGAAGGTACGGTAAGATGAGATTTATATGAAAAAATCCTCAGAATTTTGGTATTCTAAAAAAAGGTACCTAATCGGGTTAGTCACTTAAGCGAGAGGCATTTATCCGGGTATTACTGTATATAAATCTACGAAGCATTGGCCTCGTTCGGTGGCACAACCTAACCGATCCGGATTGCTTGGTGTTGTTCCTAAGGAAAAAACTGCTGATGAACTAAACATATATTGTCAAAAACAAATCTCAAGCTACCCAAAAATTATTGGATTCGTTGATAATCGTTTGGAAATGTGAGGAACAGCTGATTCAAAACTTCAGATGTGTATGCAATACAACTGACATAACAACAAAGCTACCTGAATCGTTCGAAAATAAATCCGCTACAAAGGTATCTTGGATAGCCTATCGGTCGCGCACCGAACGAGGCACGATATACTAGATATGGACTGCTAGGAGCCAATTTCGCGTTGGATCTCTCCGACCACACGAGCGCCATCCAGCTCCCAGCGGAAATCACGAATGTTATCAAGTACCAGTGCTTAAGGGATTTTTTTTCAGACATTTACATGACTTTATTTAAATTTTATTTTTTACAATTTTCTGGCAGATGCAAATAAAACAAAAAAGTATGGTAATACGAAATTATTATTTAATTGTTTATATAAAAAAGCACCACTGAGACGGAAAACTAACAAAAGAGAAACAGTTTTCTAAATAAATTGATTTAAAACGAAGAATTAAATTAATTGGAAAATTAGAATTCGATTTTTATTTGTTTTATTTCGAATTCAACTATAAAAGCAATCTCTTTCCTAAAATGAAAAAAATATATTTTATAATATTTTATAACATTTAATTATAACGGTAGATTTTATTAGATTGATTCAAATAAATAAATAAATTTTCTTATAGCCCCCCAGCACTACAGCATTATTGAATTTCTATAAAGAATAGATGTCAGCACTTATCTTATACAAAATACCAATAGATGTCCCTAGTTTCTTTGCCTGTTGAGTAAATATGGTGCGCATGTCAAGAGTGGCAATAGATGGCTTTTGAAAGTAATATTTTTGTTTGCTACTTTGCTCCGAGGGGCGTAAAGATCGTTCTCACCATTTTCAATAGAGCTTTTGTATGGAAATGACAATCGTCTAGCAGTCCATGTATAGTATGTCAATGACAGCTAGTATACAATATAGAAAAGGTGTTGTCTGAGAGGTAAATAATTGACGATGGCAGCACTGTTTTCATCGACAGCTATTTTGTCATTCGATATGCCATTTATATTTATGCCGGATTGCTTCACGACATGCATTTACACGGGCTAATGTTGGCATTATTTTGACAATATTTATTGGCAAAGATAGAATTTTTGTATTTACACAACTGCCATAAACGAATGAAATTAACGGGATTTTTTGAAATTATCAAGAAAAAAAAGAAAGCCTTAACACACAAGCCTAGAAAAATAAAAATGAAATCAAGAACTAAAAATATTGCTCTGTTAGGACCATTCTTGATTTTGGAAGATCTTAAGGCTTTACTACATTCAACACGGCTTTGAACATAAGTGAAAAAAATGTTTTGTCTTTTTCCAACACATTGCTGAAACCTATCTCATATTTCAAATTTTACAAATTGGAACTCAAGATTGGACTACATCCGAACAGCCGTAGTGGCCATATGCCAGAAATCATATTAAATTAAAAATAGCAAAAAATTATTAAATAAAGTCAATTTAAAACCCTGGATGTTTATGCATATTTAACACACACTAAAGATATGCTTTGTCGAATCGACGAAGTTCACCTTTAAATCGGCATTATCCTTAAATTTAGGTAAACTCGATCCTGAAAAGTTTAACTAAAGCTCTTAGTAATGTTTTTTAAATAATAAATACGACTTCTAGTTAGTACCGAAAGGCTTTCTACACTTAAAAATAAAATTCAAATTATTACTTCACTTTGTTACACAAACAGCCATTGATTTAAAAAAAAATAATAAAATAATATATCTAATATTTTAAAATAATTGCAAACACTTAAAATAATAATTCATACGAGTATCAACTGTTAGAACTAAAAAACGAAAATAAAAAATTATATAACTACATACATATATGTACATATATACAATATGCACAAGCTTCAATTTTGTGTTCACCACTACGCTTTTTTGTATTTTTATCACATACATTTCGTCATTCCTTTTTTTTGAAATGTGGGAAATATCCACAAAATTTTTCTTTCTCCCAACGGTTATTGAATGTTGTCTTGGCGATTTTCTTGAACATCGGACAAAACATTTTCAATTTTCTTCCTTGTTGTAGCATAAAAAAAATCACACAAAAGATACCATTCGTCGTTTCGACGAACACACCTGTAATAAGAACGTAATTACATTGATCGCAGGATACCATACGTGAGCTCAATGCTAGAGATCAACATGACGAGATGCTGTACGAAGATAGAATCCAAAGGGATGAATAGTTAAAGAGAAATAATAGAAAATAAAAGAGGTCTAGCAAATTTATACTATTTTTTTATTTAATAGGTCTATAATTCTATACCTCTAAAAAAACACCCTGTATGTATATAAATCACCTAAACTGCGTTTCGTAGGTTTGGTATAGATATACTAAAAAATATGATTAGGTAGGTATGTAGTTAGTTATTTTTTTAGAATAAATTTTATTTTTTAAAGATCCCTCAAAATCGCTTATTCAAGAAGATAACCTATCTGCAATATAAATACATATGCATTTATGTGTATACCTACTTTGTTTATATACCGATTTGTACCTATCTACCCTTTTCATATCACACGAAAGTCATTAGTTAGATAGAGGTGTGTTCATGTATACAGTCCGTACTATTTGAATAGCATCACTCACTCCCATTCTTACCCATCTTACACTTTGGCACTTTTTTGATATTATGTATGGATAGGTATATGCATATATACTTAAGAAAATACATATATGTAGCTATTGAGTGGGAATGTTCAGGGAATTAAGATTAAGATTTTAAAGAAATCTTAACGGATTTTTGTTTTTAGCGTTACAGATAAGTACAATATTCCTTATGGAATCCTACAACCACTTTTTTATAGATTTAAGGAAATATTGTCCCAGGCCGCTTTCGTACAATAAATTATTCTTTTTGTTTGATTGATGATTTATATACTCGTATAAGTATGTGACATTTTCAATGATGATTAAATTTCTTAAAAGGATAAGTGGTCACTTATCAGGCTAGTTTATATTTAGGCGTTTCAATGTTCCCATACATTTTAGCTCCCACTTTTCTCTCTAAATATTAGATAAAGTCGTGCCTAAATTTCAACGTACATATTTGTAAACGCACATCAACGTGAATTTGAGGATTTTAAGGAAATCCTGTTCAAATGCACTTTTGGAAAATGTCTGATCCTAAACTTCTTTTAATCATGAAAACAGAATACATCCGAGGATGACATTGGCCTCGTTCGGTGCGCGGCCGATAGGCTATCCAAGATACCTTTGTAGCGGATTTATTTTCGAACGATTCAGATAGCTTTCTCGTTATGTCAGTTGTATTGCATACACATCTGAAGTTTTGAATCAGCTGTTCCTTACATTTCCAACCGAATCTCAACGAATCCAATAATTTTTGGGTAGCTTGAGATTTGTGTTTGACAACATATGTTTAGTTCATCAGCCGTTTTTTCCTTAGGCGTTACAACAACACCAAGCAATCCGGGTCGGTTAGGTTGCGCCACCGAACGAGGCCATTGGATGTGTTTTAATACAAAAAGATCAATCAATTGCATTCGCTTCAAGAAGTCTTACTAATACAGAACAAAATTGGAGCGCAATATAAAAGGAATAATTGGCCGACGGTTTTGGATGTGAAAAATTATCATTTTATTTAGGTATGGTGGTGAAGTAATTGTTTAATCAAACCATAAGCCATTGGAACAATTAATTAGAAAAGAACTAGATTATATGCTACTGTTAGACTTCAAAGAATGATCTTAATGTTATTGAGATACCCGGGTCTAGAAATAAATTACACACTTGGAATTTAAGTAGTTGTAGCTGATTGTCAGTCAAGAGCTCCATTGAAAGAAACATGATCTGAAAATGAAGAATTACAATATGTTATTCTTCTATGAGAAAACAATTATGAAATTTATGTAGAGGCGGCAAAAAATGATTCAGAACAAGCTGAAAAAATAGATTTTGTTAAAACAGAATGTCCAGAATATACAAAATTTTCGCATATAGGAAAACGTTTTCATAAGCTGAACTGAAAGATCAACTAAGGTTTGAAGAAGATAAATGATATATTAATCATTCCACATTCATTGAGCTTTTCACTACTGAAAATTTTACATGCACCACTTGTTGGAATTTAAAAAAAACTCTCGCTAAGGCTTGTAACTTCTTCTATTTGCCAGGAATATCAGATGATGTTAAAACTATGTTAAAAGATTGTCGTATTTGTGACAAATATACAAGAAATAATTATTTGGAACAACTTATTCCCAAGGAAAATCCGTAATATCCACGCCAAAAAAAAACAAATATCAATGGATACATGGAAACGAATATGCTGGAAAATTTTCGGGGTGGAGTTGGAATGAAATACTCAGAGAAAAGTCTATAACAAAGGTTACAGTAACTTGGATGTTCAATCATTTGTGTCGATTGTGTTCTTTCAATTCGAAACAATTTCCGCAATACGCTAGTATAAATAATATTAGAATGAAATGTTCAAGCACGAATTACACTCAAAGCAATGGCTGGAATAGTTAAACTAATAATAAACAAAATGCACGACTGGATCGCACCTACTTGCTCTTATGTTCACATCGTAAGCACAAGTTTCTAAGTGAATATATTTTTATAGTAATTTTTTAATTAAATTATTATATATATACAAAAAAATATACACAAGGGGACTTGGAAGTCTCCAGATCAAGACACTGTTAACCAAATTGATCATGTCGCGATAGACGCCAGGCATGCCTCCAGTATCCTGGATGTCCGAACTTTCTGAGGGGACAACATAGACTCGGATCACTACCTGGTAGTATCTAGAGTCCGGATGCGGATATCCTTGGCGCCTCAGCGAAGAGAGGATATTAGGAGAAAGTTCAACGTCGGTAAACTTTTATCACGATAGACTGCCACAACTTTTGCCGACCGTGTCGCCCTCAATCTCTCAGAAAATGCACCAGCAGCACCAACTATAGACGAACAGTGGAATCATTGCAAGCTAGCAATTAGAAGTGCCGCCTCTGATGTGCTGGGTTTCAATCGACAACCAAAGCGAAACCTCTGGTTCGATGAGGACTGTCGGCAGGCACATGCAGCCAACGACGAAGCCTATGAGTCAATGCTGCAAGCTAGGACCAGAACTGGTGAGAAAGCAGCCCGCGAGGTCTATGTGCAAAAAAGAAGAGAGGAACAGCGACTCCTAAGAAGGAAGAAGAGGGAGCGCGAAAAGCAAGCGGTCGAGTCTATTGAAGGATGCTACAACAGGGGTAACGCTCGATAGTTCTATCAAAGGGTGAAACGATCTACCCAAGGACTCCAGCCCAGAATAGAAGCCTGCCGTGATAAAAATGGTAGTCGTAGGAGATACGCAGACGGTGCTGAGAATTTGGAAGGAACACAGAACAACCCATTCAACTTGGACGATAATGGTCAAAATATCAGTCCACCTGACCTAGAAGAGGTAAGAACGGCGATATCCAAACTTAAGTCGCACAAGGCCGCGAGTTCAGATGGGCTGCCAGCTGAACTGTTTAAGGCAGCGGGAGATGACTTGGTCAGGAGCATACAGCAACTCATTTCTAGAATCTGGTCGGAGGAAAGTATGCCCAATGAATGGAAGCTTAGCATAGTGTGCCCTATCCACAAAAAAGGAGATGCTCTGAACTTCGCCAACTACAGAGGTATAAGTCTCCTCAACATCGCATACAAAATTATATCGGCTATTTTGTGTATCCGCCTAGAACCTTTTAACAACGACCTGATCGGATCTTATCAGTGTGGCCTTAGGCGAGGAAAATCAACTAACGATCAGATTTTCACACTCCGGCAGATCCTGAAAAAAAACCCAAGAATTCCAAGTCGATACGCACCATCTCTTCATCGACTTTAAAACCACCTATGATAGCGTTGATAGAGACGAATTATACAGATCCTTGTCACATCTCGGCATCCCTGCCTAACTTACTTGTCCGCTTGCGCAGAATGACAATGAAGGAATATCGCTGCTCAGTCAGAGTCGGTAAGAACTTCACCGACGACTTTGATGTCAAGAAAGGTTTGAGACAGAGTGATGCGCTATCATGCAATCTCTTTAACATCGTGCTGGAAGCAATTGTGCGCAACGCAAATGTCAACACCAGAGGCACAATTTTTCAAAAGTCCGTTCAACTCCTTGCTTATGCTGATGACATTGACATCATAGGCAGAACAAAGCGAGCTGTCAGTGGGGCATTTGCAAGTATTGAAGCGGAAGCGGCGAAGATGGGTTTGACTGTTAACGAGACGAAAACTAAGTATATGCTGTCATCGAGAAGAGAAGTCCAACACCATCGACTGGGACAAAACGTCACGATTGGCGGTTATAACTTCGAAGTAGTCAGAGACTTTGTTTACCTGGGATCCACCAACGAAGAATCACACTTGCAAATCGCTGTTTCTTTGGGCTTAGAAAGCATTTGAGTAGTAAAGCCCTCTCTCAAAGAACCAAAGAGACCCTATATAAAACTTTAATCATCCCAGTCCTGCTGTATGGGGCAGAGGCATGGACACTGACAAAATCGGATGAAAACCAGCTGGGTTCCTTTGAGAGAAAGATTCTTCGAGTTATGTTTGGCCCAGTGTGCATCGGTGGTGAGTGGAGGAGAAGATTTAACGAAGAACTTTACGGGCTCTACAGCGATATCAACCTGGTCAAAAAGCTGAAAATACAGCGACGATCACGTGGAGCGCATGCACATCGACGCACCAGCCCGACGAGTCTTCGCATCCAACCCCGGTGGACATCGCGACAGAGGAAGGCCTTATCTTAGGTGGCGCGATCAAGTGGTGAACGACCTCAACCAACATGGTGTGCGTAACTGGTGGCAGCTAGCTAGGGACCGGGCTAGCTGGAGAGGTTTTCTGGTTGAGGCCGTGATCCATTCTGGTACTTTAAACATAATTTCAAAGTATTTATTTCCTTGTACAAAAATAGATGCTTTTATTGAGTGACAAATTATTTCTCGATTAAGTTTTTTATTTGCTTAAAGTACGTATAGGTAATGCTCACAAATTTGTACATATTTTTCTTATTACGTTAAACGAGCTAAACTTGTAATTGTATATGCATATGTATACCCAAATATATGTTTCGTTTCTCGGGAACGGCCCACTTTTTCATTTGTTCTCGAAAACCGTATATTTTTATGCAGGCAAGAAAACAATTCAAAAAATGGTTTAAGTAATACCCTCCCGCTTCCAGGCCCACATATTTTATTTCTTATTTTATCGGAAATAACTCAGAACGATTTTTAAGAGTTAATTTATTATTATTAATAAAAACAATTTTAAAATATTGATTTAGTACAATCCGTTCACTGCAACGCCCACTTTCTATCACTTCTTGGTTTACTGTAAACAGCTCTAATGACTTGGGTCAAATATCCAGTTTGCTCTAATGATGGAGACAAAAAAATAAAAATTAGATTATGTAAAACCCGAAAATTTTCCCACCTAATTTTATTATTTCCTAGTATCTTTGGAAGTCGTACCAAATGTCCTATCAATTATGAATAATTGGGCAACCAAATGCGGACTAGTGGTTAACCCGCAAGAAACCGAATTTGTCCTCTTTACAAACAAAAGAAAATTACATACTTTTAAGATTCCTTCTACACATAGGACTCAGCTTAAACTCTCTGACCACGCAAAGTATTTAGATGTGATCTTAGATAAGAAACTTAACTGTAGTCTCAACATCAAAGAAAGAACTAACAAGAGCAATGGTCAATATCGCAGTGAATAAAGTGCTTGATTGCTAACGAGTGGGTTCGATCCTCACGCTAGGCGCATTCTTTTCTATACCTCCAATTTTAATTGGATGCCGCCCATGGATTAAAATAAGACTGTCAATACCTGGTTTTCAAATCCACTGGGCCAAACTAGTGCCGTGCAATTCAGGTTATAGTTAAAATTTAAAAAAAAAGAGCGTGTTTGCATTCTACTCCTGCAAACAGGATTTTTGGTAGAACTAAGCCCAAAAAAGAGCAAATGGATGTTCCCGGACATAGTTAGACCTGTAATGACATACGGTAATGTAGTCTGGTGGAATGCATTAGAAAAAGTTACCAACCTTAAAATGATGACCAAGGTTCAAAGAATGGCATGTGTCGGATTCACTGGGACTATGCGGTCAACCACCACAGCGGGTTTGGAAGAGCTACTAAACCTCACGCACCTTGATCTATACGTTCAAGAATCAGCAGTCAAAAGTGCACTTCGGCATAGCCAAACAAGTAGCTGGAAATATAATGCCTTCGGCCACGTACAGATTCTACAGACATTCATGGGAAATAAGGTAAGCACTGATTACTTAATCCCCCGTCTAGGCTGTCATAAACCTTTCACGACCGCCCTTCCTAGTAGAGAGGACTGGCAAAAGAACGCGTCACCAACCTGCGCATCGATGATATCAATATACACGGATGGTTCCAAAATTGATGCTGGGGTTGGTGCAGGCTTCCTTTCAGAAACCCTTGGACTAGCCAGCTCATTCAGACTGCCTAACTATAGCAGTGTCTTCCAAGTTGAGGTTTTGGCAGTGACGGAAACTGCCAAACAGGGCTCAATGATGGTAATACCAAAGGCTGATATTACATTTTTCATTGACAGCCAAGCAGCAATAAAAGCTATTTCTGCCAGTGAAATCAAATCAAAGCTCATTAACTGCTTGACCTGGTTTAGGCAGACACAATAGTCCAGATCCCGCCCTGCAATCTCAAACAGGAAATCGAAGGTAAAGTTTGTATCTTTAACAAACGGGAGATGGAGGTCACTCTAGGAAATTATGCCCAATTTTTAACAAACAGACAACTGATGATATTATGAATCTGAACAAAAAGTCCCTCTCTCTTCTCGTGAGCATAACACTGGTCACAATCTGTTGAGCTTCCACAAGAAAAAGATTGAAACTTAGCCTGGATAATCGATTCAGAGGCTGTGTTGACGAGGAGATACATGAAGACACTTCTCACTTTCTTTGTCACTGCCCTGCGCTATGTCAACTGAGAAGCAGACTCGTCGGGAGTCACTTCTTCGCCGATTTAGAGGAACTCTCTAACATTCCTAGCAAAAATGTACTAAAATTCATTAACGCTACTAAATGGCTTGAAAGTTCCTAATCAACATAGCCGACAGGTCGAATTTGTCTCTGAAACCAAGCTTTAGTAATATACAATGGTATAGGACGACATTGACAACGACTATCGACTGTAAGTCTCATGTGTTTCCTGTAGGAGTTGCAACAAAAGGAGTTCGGGCAGTCAGCCCTCACCAGTTCTTGCACCTCCTTCGGTGAACACGTGAGTCATTGAGTTAAGGGGCCACCTCTCCTTAAGAAAGATAAAATACTCTTGTGGAAGGGTCGGCCGTCTCGACTTATTCAGCCAATCGGACGCAACTGCACAGTCACACACACTTACCACTGATCCATCAAACCCACCCACCAGGCATTGTTGGGAGCCGCTCGCTCCCCGGGGCCTGATGGAGGAATGATCTATCCAGTGCGGGTAAAGGAGAGGATCAGGCCCAAAAATGACAGTGGTATTGTAACCTCTTCTCAACTCGGGTGTCTATGTGACAACCGACACTTACAAAGACACAACTTCCGTTCAAGCACACTCCCGACACTTCAAGCGACTGCTTGCGGAAAACTAAACTCCCTTAAAGAGATTTGTCATGTCATGTTTTTTTAGCATGGGTTTCTTCCAATTGGGTATCACAATGGATCTACATTGATCTAACCTAACCTAGCCTAAATCGTACCATAGAAGATGTAATCTTGTATGTTTATAGATAATATGATATATTTTAAGTTCATTTAAGTAGGTATTATTCAGAGCAGTATATCCAAGGGTTGCCATTTGCCAAGAAATGCTGATTTTTCGGTACAGATTAGACTCTTCTGATCTTTAGGTTTTCTTTACATATAGAGACGAAATTCCAGGCTACACACAAATGATGATGATACAAAATTTAAGAATTTCAAAAAATAACATAATTGGTTTTATAACCCTCACACACTTATTTTTGTTTTGCATTCACTCCCACAAGATCTCGGCATTATATGTATATTCAATTTTCCTTAAGAACCAAATCGTACGTGGGGAAGTTTGTCAAGCTGTATTCTATCTAGAGTAATATGGGACACTTATAACAAATCGCGAACCGCTGACCTGATATTCATTGCCAGGGCCGTGGCAACATGTACGGGACACTGGCTAAAGAAGAGAATGCGGCGAAGATGCGCATCTATCACAATACTCACTATCGCAGTTGTGAAGATCAACAAGAAAAGAAACTGTTGTTCACTTCCTCTGCAAGCAAGCGTAGAGGTGAATAGGTTTCGTGGGAATTTCACGATGAAATCCAGTGGTTAAATGGTTATTTATCCATGTACTAGTATACACAGGGTCGAGTCTGACACAGTGTCGGCTGAGCCAGTCGTGGAGTGTGATTCAGCCGTGCGAAAATCCTCTCAACAGTGTTTTCCAATATTTTTGCGAGATAAAACACCCGCAATAAAATCACAACCCCATCCGTCCTCAACAGAGAAATATATCTGAGCCCATGGGAGGAGGCGACGTATACTCCACTACCTCACAACTTCTTCTCTGATAGTTTCTCAAATTCTTAATTAACGAAAACCAAGCAAACGTATTAAAGTTATACATATATATATAATGGAACATGATAAAATTTCTCAATATGACACCAGTCTTACACTATCAGGCGTCAGGCCAACTATACTGCAGGGTTAGCTTTAAGATTTTTTAAAAGTTCCCTTAATATAACGCAACATTGCAACTGGCGATAAATTTATCGCAATCGTAATAGCATCAGTAGCAGATAAAATACCTGTCAAATTTTCTTGGGCGGGCATTTTATCACATAATTTATATTACCTTAGTGAAGAATGTCGATGGCAACTTTCAGATATGTACATTCCGACCATTTTTGCTCATACAAAATTAAAGCAGCTACAAAAATGATAACGAATGATAGATAACACAAAAAAACAGCTTCTTGACAGTTTTACTGACGATAAAGTATGCGATGAAAACTATCCCATATGCCATGCTTTTTATCGCATGAAATTAAAGCTACTATATAGGTCTCCACTTTAGATAGTTAAACCATTCTTTATCTATTCCTTTGGATCTATCGCTAGTGGAGACCGCAATAAGGTACAATTTTACCTTGTCGAATAATACAAATTTCCGTATTCACCAATATCTACGACAACAAAAATGCTAAAATAGTTATTTATTGCAATTATATGACGCATGAAGCTATTCAAATGATTCGGACTGTACAGAAATGCTGTAGCTACCAATTCTGAAAATATTTAGGTACCTACATATTTGATTTAAGAATTTATATAAGCATGGATGGATGAATGTAGGTATAATATGTATCTTTTTCACCAACTGAATTGTAGTTATTAGCAAGAAATCATGATTAAGTAAATCTTCATATACCTCAATATCGATGTATTTTTAACAAATCAAAATAGGGAACTTGGTTTCCATTTCAAAAATTTACTATGTTTGTAGGTACATACAAAGTAAGTAGATTACGTACCTACCTGATCTACATTATGTATATACATAAACATATAAATATAAATAGGTATAATTAAGTAGGGACATTCCAATTTTTTATTTATAACTTAAGGCTACCCAAATAGATACATAATATATATGTAGGTAGGTATCTAGCAACAAATGAATCATTATCAATACATAAACAAATTATTATAGCATTATATTCCCACCGACATTATTTCTAAATCCTTAAACTTTCTATCTACTTAATAGGTAGGTATTACCTAAAATGAAAAAAAATCATCTGCATTAATATGTAGGTACATTATATACCTGCAGTACACTATGAAACATCTAAACAAGAACTATGTATGTATATGTATATAAAGCTTTTGTACTAAAAATTATTTATTCTACGGCGCATATTATTCCTTTATGTGGAAGTTTAAATTTGCAGATGAAATTTTTTCGTTTGGCATATAAGAAATAACATACAAAACAAAATAATGCGTAGAAACTGGATTAATTTTTTGTTGTAAACCTATGATTTTAATTAGAACCAAAAAACTAATTTTTTTATTGTAATAGTGTATCGCGTGAAGCTATCCAAATGTATCGGACTGTACAGAGATACTATAGCAGCCAGTAATTCTGAAAATATATAGGTAGGTACCTATTCCATTTAAGAATTTATATAGATATGCATGGAAGAATGTATGTATGTATGTACCTTCTTTACCATTTGGCTTGCAGTGATAGGTCAAGGCCAGAAATCAAGATTGAGTAATCACATTTCAGAGGTTCATAAAAAAATTGTAATAAACAAACTTCAACAAATTAATCATTATCATAGATACCTACATAAATAAATTATTAGAACATTAGATTCCCATCAAACAAATCCTTAAGCCTTCTCCTTACTACCTATTACTAGGTACCTACATATACCTACCTACCTAAAATGAAACAAAACTGCATCTGCATCAATCTACTTGCAGTGCATTAAAAACCTACCTATGTGAGTGTATATAGCTTATGTACTAAAATTTATTTATTCTCCGGCGTATATTCGTTTGTATGTGTTCAGATGAAATCTTTTCGTTGTGGCATATAACATACAGAGCAAAACCATGCGTACAAACTGTATTCATTTTCTTTTGCAAATTCATGACTTTCAGGGGTTCTCCTGCTAAACAAACCGTGGGATAATGATTTTATGGCTTTCAATTTTCAACCCCTATATACATTTCGGGTAATTATTGTCCAAAGGATACAGATTTAAGAAGTACTACTTTCTTCCAAGCGGCGGAAGAATACATTATATAGGTGGGGGTAAGAGTATAAATACGAATGCTGATTCACCTCGAAATTCATTCTTCAGAGAGCAGTAAACCGTTATCATTCGCTTCGTTCGCTCGCTGTTGGTAGCTGCTTCATAAATATTTATTTTAATTTGCTTAAAGTTGGAAAAGTCAAGTGTTTGATCTTAAAAAGTGTGTGTTATTGTTGATAATATTTCCAAAGGAAAGGAATTGCAATTAAAATAAAGCAGGTGTGTTTTAAATCAAACCGAACAACACAAAAATTTGTTGTTGCATAATTTTGAAATTAAATTATTTAAAAAAAAATTTAAATGGCTGGTGAAGATATCTTATCCATAAAATCCAGAACTGGTGATAAAACCCTTACCGAGTGGGTAAAGGATTTTCGTTTGAAAAAAATTAAAATGAAAAAAAGAGCTCGCCGTGGAGTTGCGGGGCTTCGCATTTGTGCAATACTAACAACGGCTCTCAAAAGCGCAGAGAGAGAGCTTCGACAAAAGCAACAGGAACGTTATATACGTTGGTCTAATCTGCAATACGAATTGATTAATAATCAAAGTGATTCAGCTTCCATCTATTCTCCACCCAACCAACAAGAAGAAATAAAACGTAAAAAGGAAGTTGAAGAATTGTGGAAAATTGAAATCAGCAGTCTGGATGACTTCATGCGCAGCATGAGTAGCCAAAAATGTGTTTCTGTTAGCAGTTAAAGAATATTCCTTAAAATTGTCCAAACGTGCCTTACCAAAAAAAAACCATATATTTGAATGTACCTTGTAGAATTGTGATAGGATTAATTTTAATATTTTGTAAATTTAAGTTTTTTTATTTCGTTTGTACTATGATGGTTTTCCATTTACAGTAACCAATTGTGTGAAGATGAAGAGAATGATGCAACTACTCTCTTGACCGGACCGGGCTTGATGGCTTGGCAAGTGTCGTCCGTTGTGGCAAAATAACACACAAAGAAAAGTTAGTAAATTTTGGTTTGTAAAATAATTAACTATGTACCTATTAAGTATGTATATATAATTATAACTATGATTCATATAAAATGAAAGCTTTTTGCAAACAACAAAATAATTGACGCAGCTTTAAAAATCTGTATGTATACCACCAGTTTGCAGAAAGCTTACTTTTTAAATGAGCTTTTTTATCTTGGATTAGTTTTCTAATCTGAAATTTCAAAATTATTGTATCTACCTTTGATTCATATTGAATCTTTGAATTTGTAAAGTTTACATAAATTTTTTATTTTATAAAAGAAAAAATATAAATTAGTTAATTTTGAATTCAAAAAATCAAATTTAAAAGTTTTTTTATTTCTATCTTATGTCTTGACTTTGTTTCCTAAAAAATGGAATTTTATTTCACAGCTCCAAATCTGTAATAAAAGAAAACTAAAAAACATCTACACATTCAGCTAAATAAAACTCCCATCAACTCTCTGCACAACATGCAACTGCTAGTTACAATAACATCATACATTAAGAAGTGCACCGTAACACAAGATGAATTCGGCGGTGGAGGATAGAAACGAGCATGGAGCATAGTACCTGTATCAATAGCAGTTACATCTATGGCATCTACTCGTATCTCCAACTTGCTGCACTCGTCTTTTGTGTGAAATAGGGTGCGGTCAACATGCGTAAACAAGGGACTCAATTGCGCTCGGGTCGAAGTGATATTTGTTTTGTCTATATTGTGTTTCGGACGTGTTTGATTGGGAAACCGGCGATCCCATATCATAATGGAAAAAGTTTAATTCTCTTATTTTTTTTTTTCATTCTATGTGCTTTTTTCTATTTTTTGCCCAAAATCCAAATATTTGCAGGTGTGCAGGGTTTGCGTGTGTCATTTTTCTGTGAAAATGTGATGTATTGTGTTTCTAAGCTCAATGAGAAGAAAAAGTGCTGAGCTAGTCCTTCCAAAAAAATCAAATATTATATTCAATTTTAATAAGTGTCGCATATTATTTTAGAAAACAATGTGCTTGGTATTAAGTTCTGTTAGAAATATGGAAAATAGTGCCTACACCTTATCTTATTTAATCCATAACCGTAATAAAACCATGGAGAAGCCGCAAAAGATTGCCATTACAGCTCCAGCATCTATAGTAAGATGAAAAGTTCTTTTTCACACTAATCATTACATTCTAGGAACTGAAAAATTGGCTGAGAATCACGAATTATATAGCTGTCTTCGTCCACAGAATTAACTAAGCACACTTTAGGAAGAATAAAAATCCACATGAACTGAAAAAAGTCTTCCGCTAGCAAAAAGCAGGGACCTATAGAAGCATTTTCTCTACCTGCGGACAAGTCTGCGAGTTGTGTAATGGTTTTAATTTATCTATCAAAAGAATTTTTTTCTTTCTTTAAAACAGCACCGCGTGCTGTCTTAATTTTTTAAAATTCTCGCTTTTATAGCTTAAGCTGAGGCGATCGCCTTTATACTATGACTTTCAATGGATTAAGAGGCTTGAGGAAAATAGTTTGTACCTACTCAGTAACAGTATTGAATGTGTTAACTAACTTTATTTTCTACAACACCGGGTGTGGTGTCTTAATTTAAAAATCTAGCTTTCATAGGAAGTGAATCTGTAAAAGTATAGGTACAATCCGAAAATGATGGAACTAACAATGGGTGTGTCGCTTTAATTCGGGAAAGAAAACATTCATCAGCATCTACAAAACTCTGCTTCGGATTTTATCTCAGAACAACTCTGGGCGTGATATCTTAGCTCAGACAAGAGGTTATTTTTCACATCAGGATCCAGGTGTACCCGTAATAGTCTCAACCTATTTTTTTTTTTTTTAATACAGCACCGGGTGTGTTGGCTTAATTTTATAAATTTACCGCTTTTATAGAGTACCTACTTGTATTTATTGGTGCAAAGGCATTGATCCCATCACGAAATATAGAACTTGTGGAGATAACTGAACAGCATGCAGGTTGAATTAGTAACGTGCTGCATTGAAATTTAAAATACAACACTGGGTGTGTTGTCTTAATCTTGTAAATTTATCGCTTTTATAGAGTTCTTGAATTTATTGGTGCGAAGGCATTGATCCCATCACAGAATATAGTGGCATTTAACTTGTGGAGGTAACATAAACAACGTGCGAGTTTAATCAGTAAAGTGCTACATTGAAATTTATACTTAAATACAACACGATGTGGTGTTGTCCTAACTTTATAAAATTCTAACTTTTATAGGCTATTAACGTGGCGAAGGCTTGTAGATATTTGAAATATAAATCACACAAGTCCACTACTTCTGAGAAAAGAAAATTGGAAGGGAGAAGTTCATGTAACATTCGTTCATAAATAATTGTTTATCACAAATTTTATAATTACAAATACCTACAATACCGTAAGGAGTTGTCTTAATTTTGAAAAGTCTCAATTTTATATTTAAAAGATGAAAGCTAAAAGCCTCAGTTGGTTAAATAACTGTTTGTGAAGAATTAAGCAGATCACCATTTGAAACTTAATATTGCTTGAAATATTTAAAGTCGTAAATGATCGTTTATTTGCTTTACAAATACAATGCCCCTAGGTATTGTCCTAATTTTTTTTTAATTTGATTTATAGCGCTTACACAAGATTTTGGATCGCATATACAAACGTGAACAACAATCGTTAACATTTTGGACTTACTAAAGTATAAACTGTAGTAATGATTTTTTTTTTTATAAATCTACTACTGCGCAGATATGTGTTGTAAAAATAACGTTTTCGCTTTTATAGCCGTATCATTGCCGTAGATGCCACACAAGTATCGTTTATGAATAACTCCAAGAAAGTGGGCTCTTTTTTGCAATCTTTCAACGCTCTTTTGAGTCAGAGATCGGAGCTTGTGTATAATGCATACCCTGGGAAGAACATGCAAAGGACGGTATTGTTGCAACCAAACGGACATTATATTACCAATAGTTTCTTGCTTTTTTTTGCAACATATTTAATTTTTTCGTAGGTTTTTTTCTCGAACGACTAAGTTTTCTTTTGTTTCTTGTTAAAGGAAATCAAAGGTAGAAGAACCTGCAATTTACAATTACATACACCTGTAAGTCATAAAATAAATTAGAACTTAGATGACAACCGGCATTAGATTTCAACGAATTAAAACTCCTAGCCCCCTTCTCCCCTTACTTTATTTTTAAATATTTTTTTTTTAGAGAACTAAAGAATCCAAATGGAATTCAAGAACGAGATCCAACACGATATCCGCAACACAGATTTTTGAAACCCTTATGTTGCAGATTTTAGAGTGTCATTTTTATCACAAAAAAAAAATATTTCCCTATCGACTACCTTTTGTAAGTTCAATGAAATACGTTGCCCAATTAATTTTATTTTATAGTGAAGTCGTATATGAGAGAAATGGCACCACCAAAGATGTCAGCGCAAACGTGAATATTGAAAGTTATTTTGTTTCAGGAAATTGCAAGATAAGTTGGTTTTATTTTCGACTTTATTCCTCTGCATGGCGAATTTTCTATTTATAGAACACACCTTAATACATTTTTGAAAGAGTGACTTGCCTAAGAACTGAACACTAGAGAACATGAACACACTTTGCTGCAAATAAATTAAAGGGAATCAATACAACTAAACAATTAATTTTATTCTCCGGCATGTGTTCTCTTTGTGGTGTGCAAAACCTATCCATGTTTTTTTCTCAATCGTCCGACTGTAAGTGATTTGAATCAACATTTAATGCTTATTTTGTTTCAAATTTCAATTCTATTTGTTATCACATTTTTTGGGAAGCTTATTGTTATATAAAAAAAGAAGAACCAACAAAGCATAATATAAAAAAATGTAAAAATTCTTATGTTCGCAGTGTCCATAGTAATCCATAGTCTGTAATCCATTAATGATTTTTAAAAAAACTGATATACATAATACAAGCACAATATGAAATTTGTCAATGCCATAGAAAAAGCGGCCTAAATAAAATCTGTAAAACATAAAGGTGAATGCTGAATATTTTTCTTAATTTTTTCTTATAATGGCAACATAATTTGGTATTTTTTTTTGTACATATATAAACTGAACTTTTGTATTACATAAGAATGTGATTTGTTTTATTTAAATTATTGTAATTGGTGGCAAAAATTTAAATGCAAGTAATTAATAACACAATAGTTTTTTCCTAAATAAATTAACAATTTCATGGAGAAATCGCAAGCAATATTTTTTTTAAATTTAAGATGCTTTCCACTCTTACTTTATTTTAAATGCCTTATCAGATATGCTTGCTTATTTTTAAAGTTATAAATAATATCAATAATATTGAATGTCTTTTTTTTTTGTAAAAATTAGAATTTGATTTTGATGTATAACCAGAAGTATTAAATATTTTTTTTATTAATGTGGACACTTGCGAAATTGTAAAAGAAATAACTTTTTAAATGTTTACAATATTTTGGTAGTTACCAACTGAATTATAACATGTTACTATTCCCCTGTATGGCATAAGAAGTAGAGTATTAGAGATTATTTGCAGAGATAGAGAGATGACATTACCATACCACAATTTGTCATATGCATCCATATTCGTTGGACGGGTGAAAGGCGTTCTTATCTGATGTGTAGGGTGCAGTTGTAGACTGTTCAAGAATTCCATTATTCCGGGAGTGGGTATCATCAATCAACACAAAATATCAATCAACACAAAATACATATCCGAGTAGCAGAGACGATTTATAAACAGGGGCAATAAAGAAGCGCTAGGAATATTTCTTATCATCAATCAATATTAAACAACTTTTGATGGCTAACTTTTGAACTGGTAAATCTTCAGAGCAATATTGCGTTGGAAAGTCTTCATATCTTTCAGTTGATCGATCGGCGTCAGCAAATGCCGTGTTCAGAAGACATCTTCTCTATTTGAACTCCAAACTTTTACCCGGAAAGTGAACTATACCTACCGTCTCCTTGCAGTGTCCAGCAAAACTACATGTGGTAAAATTTGGTGTAGCTTAAAGACTGATCAATATTTTGCAGTTAAAATAAAGCAGCACTTGAGGTTTAATTCTTACTAAGACAAACCTTTGACTTTGGTTATGAAGCAGTTCGCACCCTAACTTCCTTTATGTGGGTCGTGAGAATACATCTCCAACCATAATCGCTTGAAATTTTCTACCAGTTCAAATTACACGACATGGTATTTGACGAGCGTCGACGTGTCGCAAGCCGTTTCATCAGGGTAACTTGTTATTGTTTATTGTGGACGAACCCTTCTTCGTATATTGCAGTTTCATTCCGAGAATATTGTGGCAGATTAATAGTTTGAATTGACGACCTCCCGATTGCTACATCGAACCATACCATTATGCTCTTATACTTGCAACACTGGTAGATCTTTGAGATTTGTTGGACTCAGCATGGGCATAGGTACCTACTTCCAGTTATTATTCCTGCATATGACTAGAAGGCACCAACGACTACTTCCAACTTTACACACACATTGTTCTTGTTTCCTGGTAACAATCTTGAGATATCTCCAAAAACAAACTTCATACTTTCAGTTACAAACTTGGCGGCATGGGCATGGGTACCTACTTCCAGTTATTATTCCTGCATAGACTTGAAGGCACCAACGACTACTTCCAAATTTACACACACATTGTTCTTGTTTCCTGGTAACAATCTTAAGATATCTCCAAAACAAACTTCATACTTTCAGTTACAAACTTGGCGCTTGAAGTTCTCGTTGACTCGATTAAATCGATAATCTGACACCATCTGTTCGAAATCACGCTAAATGTGCCTGCGATAAGCACCATTTGTTAAAAGGGTAACATTTTTGAGATATCTTCGAAACATCTTGGTACTTTCAGTTAAAACTTCACTTTGGAAGTCTCCCTGTGAACCAGAATCTATAGTACACCATTTGAAGGCAAACAATCAATCCTCACCTTAATACGTACAAACTATTGGTCTTTGAGATGTTTTGCCGAAACGTTTTACCTTATCCTCAGCGCTAAAAGTTCTTCCGTTTATAAATGTCCTGAAGGCTCATATAAGGTCCATTTGAAGACAAATTATATCTAGTTTAGACATCTTCGGCTTTACTGGTAACGTCTTTGCGATTTTCTGGACAAATTTTGGTTTTTTCAGTTACACAACCGAATGCTGAACTTCCAATAATTATATTCCATCAATCTTAATAACATAATATGGATATCGAATGTACAACACACTGAACACGATGGTCGATGGTTAAGACTTTGAGATATATTAGCAACACCTTGGTACTTTTAGTTTGACAAATGGTTACCGTGAATCACATATCAAAATCAGCTTCATATCAACGCGAATCAATTTCTGTACAACGCTTCACTATGATTCTTGGAATAATTTGACGCATCAGGGAAATTACTCGTTGAGTAATCAAGTCTCTCAATTTGAACGCATCTTCAACTGACACATCACGATCCTTGAATTACTTTATCTCTGGTAATATCCTTAAGATGTTTTGCAACCAAAAGTTTTCGTTTTTTCAGTCTGACATCCGAATAAAGCATTTGATCATCATGCTTTGTCACAAGTTTCTGCATCAAGAGCCATCGAATCAGAGACGATGTTTAGTTTTCTTCATCACTTACACAATCATACCTGGGTCAATATTTACTGAAAGACTAGAACAAAAAACACGAAGCAGCAGTTGGCTTCCTGTTATTAATGTATCTAATCAAGAAAGCCCCTTATTTGGATACATTCCGCGAAGCAAATACATCTGCTAAGTGGTAACTACAGCATTTTTAACATTAACAATCAACTGTCGTTTCAGTCTCATGAGTGGATTTTATTTCAAACAAACATGAGCTTTGTAAAGATTCCAACTTCGTGGCGTGATAGAGAATTACCATCTCATTAGTGAAGTAGCGTCCTGAAAATCTTTCAGTATGTCGGATTGCTTGCATTCGTGGAAAAGCAGAAGCATTTAGTCGTTACATACTATACCTTCTACTGTTTTAACGACTACAACATCATTCATTGCCAGCTGATTCAGCATGTGATTTGTAGAAACACTTGCATTATGATGATCTTCATAAATGTGCATTGAGTTTAGAAATGTTACGAGGGTGGCGTGGGATTCACTGTAATGACTGCGGCGTGGGAACTAAACAAAACAATGACTGCGGCGTGGGATACTCTTGACTGCAGCGTGGGATACTCTTGACTGCAGCGTGGGATACTCTTGACAGCAGCGTGGGATACTCTTGACGGCAGCGTGGGATAGTGACGGCGGCGTGGGATACTTGTGACAGCGGCGAGGGAATCAAATAGTTTTGACTGCGGCGTTGGATCAATGACGGCAGCGTGGGACTATTGGCGGCTGTGTGGAAGGTGATAGCTGAAGCGGTTGACGGCGGCGTGGGATCAAAATAATTTTCTTCGAGTGACTGCGGCGAGGGACCCTGTTACGAACACAAATTTTTTCGCATACGAGTCATATACATTTATATTGAGTACATTTATATTGTAACTAGCATACCTTTTAAAGCGAAACTAGCGTGCAGTTTAGATGGTTATTAATACATTTTTTTGAAAGAGACTGAAGTTTAACCTCCAGAATCACACATTCCAATCAATAAGCATATTTTTATACTGAGGAAGAGATTTTTTATTTCAACTGGGATTGCCCAACGTAAATGCAACGAAGTAAGATTTTTCGAGTAAACAATTTTAACAATTTTTTTCCTATCACAACATTTTTTTTTCATTAACTTGATTTAATAGACGACATCTTTGTTAGAACTGGTCCAACCAGTCATCAATATTTAACTGTTTATCTTGCACTGGTCTTAAAGTTTATCATCGTTTTTGTTTAACTTTTGAACCTTTTGAACTCACACTAACCTGATATTTTATGGAGAGATCTTTTATACTGGCTGATGTGTAGAGTTTTTGTTTCCACTGTCATGTTTTTGTAATAAAGTTTTTATTGAAAAGATCAAATTTTAAATGAATAATAATAATAATGAATGAAATAAAATGCGTAAATATCTGAACTATTAAACTAATATGTTGTTTTTATTTTGTTGTGTTTGGATTTTCAGGAAACGAACTTTGAATTTTATTTGAGGTGAACTAATTTTCAAAATAAGTGGCTATTGACATGTGCATTAGGCATATTAAAAGGATTTATAAAAAGATGTCTATAAGGGATAATCAGCCCTATCACAAATTCCATTGTAATCGAAAATATGCTGTTTCACGATAAATCTATCACAAATTCCATCGTAGTGGATTCGGAGTGAAAAATTCGCTTACGATTTTCGAAGTTCGTAGAAATTGGTATCATTGAATTCGAATGGAATGAAACAGACTTTTTCTACGACAAACCATTTGTGTCGGACACTGAAAGTTATGCCTTGTTAACAGTTATTTAAAAAAAAAAAAGTAAGTATTTTTACAAATTCTATGGTTTTATGAATAATATTTGATTTTAAATGAAAAAAAAACAATTTCAATATGAAAGTCTCTAATGAGCGAGAAAGCCGACCTGGCCCATGGCTGTAAGAAACTGGCAAAAGAAGAAATAGAAAATTTATCGGAAATTGTAAAACGCAACCTTAATATTCTTGGACCACATGATTGTTTTAAATTTTCACATGTATGTAAACTTATTGAAATTGAAAATAGCACGGTTTTGCTATCTATCCTTTCATTTTGAGATTCACCGCTGATTACGAAAATAAGAATATTTCACTCGGATTTTGTGAAAGCTTTTTGAAGTAGATCGTGGCGTAACTGTCCGTGCGGGGAATTATTACGATGGAATTTGTGATAGGGCTGATTAGAAATTCATATACTAAATTATGAGAGTTCGAGGTATAGAAAAAAAAATATTTTGCATATCAATAAATAAACTAAAAGAAAGCGTGTGTACCTACTTATGTACCCGTGCCTAATTTGAAACAATTTTTTCTTCCGTAATTCTTAATCAGCTACAACATATTTCAATTTCATGGAAACCGGTCAAAGAACTACGAAGTTGACATTTTTTGATACCGGCCCCGTACTTCATTTGAAGTTGTTTATTCACGAACCCCTGTGGTGAAAAAACATGGTAATTATGCAACTGCGAATTCCCTATGTAAATGCATTTGGATTATTCATCAGCTCTTTGTATATGAAACCTATAGTACTACTATGGGCGTGTTTCTTTTTTCGTTCAGATCAGAGCACTAAACGAGTTCGAGCACATAGATTATGCACTGAACTTGGTCCAAAACAGCGAGCTCTGAACACTTACCCCGTTTATATGAGTGAATTGAGGAATCGAATCTAATCGAATTGAGATTTCGATTCAGGTATATGGCCTCGTGGGATCGGAAGATTGAATTAAAATGGAATCGAAGTGACAATTTGTGTTTACAGAATAAACAACAAAACAACAAAAGCAACAGAAAAAAATACAAAGAAACCGGAAACCCACTGAACACAAAAAAACACAATTGGTGCACACACACACCAAGAATCAGATGTGAATTCGATTCTTCAATTCCTCGATTCAGGTATATAAGTACATTTTCAATTCGATTCAGCTCTTCTAGTGGGATCGGATCGAGTAATCCTATTTTAATCCGATTCAAGTATACAAAGACCTAAATCTTGATTCAATACCGATTCAATTCTCCATATAAACGTAGTAACTGATATGTTTTTTAAACACACTTGAACACATTTTTATTTTAACCATAAAAACAAATATAACAAAAAACCTACCCTTTTTTGTACACTGATACACAAACCAGATACAGAAAATAAACAAGCCATCAATTTCTTTCGCCAACTTATGTATCCAATAAATTTTTTCTTCACATTTTCTTTCTTGACACACATGGCATTTGGTGCGTTCAGCAATTTACTCACATGCCCAGTCAATTATATTCGAGCACGTCGAGTGCGATCTACACATGTTCAGAACGAAAAAAGAACACACATTTGGAGCTCTGCATTCTCTGAGTTAAAAAGAAACAAACAAATTTTTTGACAACTCAGACTCTGCTCTGAACTAAAAAAGAAAAACGCCTAAGTATAAGCTGTTTTTGTCATGGCAACCTTCAAAATATGGTGGGTATAAATAAATTATATCGCATGAATTTGTAGTAAGAATGTATATGTATATAGAATTTATTTTAGATTTTTCTTTCAAATTTTGGATATTTGATGGATTTTAGGATTTTGGATAGTAGTAACGTTGCTACTTTTCACTTTTTCTATGCAAATATTGCAAAGCAATGTTGAGATATTTCAATATTTTTTGTATAGGTAGGTACATGTGTACCCAGATACCCACCTACATAAAATATGTATGTACATAGGTACTTTTTGTTCTTTTTCAAATATAATGTCTTGAGAATAATTTCACGGACAGTTTTATTAGGAAATAAAGTAGGTATACCTAGGTACGAGTAGTATGTAATTTTAATTTTTTTTTGACTAGCGATATTATATATGTAGGTAGGTACTATATTACAAGTTACGGATTCGAAAAAAATCGAACTCGAGATTTTGATCAAACTTGACATTACGATGATAGCGAAGACGAAAAAAAATGGGTCCGCAATGCCGTCCCTCTGTCTGTCTGTCCTCGAGGTAACAGCCTAAACGTTTTTTCATAAACATGCCCCTAGTTTTTTTTTTCAGTTTTTTTAGACGAAAAATGACAGTACCTACCTACCTGCCATACTTTTTTTGACCAAAAAGGTAAAAGTTTAAACACTAATGTAAACCCAAATTAAAAAAAAAACTCAATATTTCCAAACTTCCACTTAATAAATCGATAAATAATCAACGGTACCTCTCATAGAAATTTAAAAAAAAACGTTAAGAAAAAAATATATTTCTCAAAAATGGCTCCAAGAATTTTCAAAAAAAAATTTGTTATTAAATACTATCCTATAGTCCAGTTTTAATTAAAAAAATATTTTGTTTTGCGTATTTCTTAATGTACTTTTCATAGAACATAAATATATAAACTCTTTAACATAAAACTTTTATATTTGATTTATTATAAACTTTAAATTTCTATGACATTAATATTTTCAATCAATTTACCTATAATTTAGTTCTGCTTGTGCTCAATACTACTGTTCCAAATTAAGTAACCAATTCTTCATCGTTCCTGGCCTTTAACAACAAAGCATGGCCTACTCATTAATAACGGTGGGATTGGTATTGGAACCACCTGCATCGTCTGCCTGCGTTGTTATAAATAGTAATTTATGTGACCTTATGTTATTCTCAAAATTTTTGAATCGATTAGTAGGCTACGGTTCTTATAGAACCACTTTTCATATTTTTTGAGTTTTCACTATTCGATGAACCGATTGAAATTATTTTTTTTTATACAGACGCTTTCTAAAAGTGTAAATAAAACTGCATATTCAAATTTTCAAAAAATGTTTTTTTTTTAATTAAAAAAAAAATATACCTGCCTACCTACAATTTTTTTTTTGAAAAATCGGTTTTGCAAAAACTAGTCACTGAACTTAATTAAAAATTTATATGTATAATTATAATTTTTTGAATTTTGAGAAAAAAAATATAATAAATATTTTGAAAATTGACGATTTTTTTTGAAATTACATAACTACAAACGTTTTTAAAAATATAGGTAGGTATTTAGTTGTCTACTAATAATCCTGTGCATACAATGTGGGCGAACTTTAATTTAATTTAAATATTAATATAATAATAATTATTTAATTAACAGTATACGACTTACTTCTTTTTTGTTAATGTTATTATTTATTAAATAAATTTCGAAATATTATTTTAAAACAAATAATATTAATAAGCAATTCTTATGTGAAGTTTCGCCTCTTCGATTTCTTACGAAAATACTTATCAAATCGAAATCTGAAATTTCAAAAGAAACCCCTTGGGAACACAAGACAAATTTTCCTTTTTCAACGATTACCACAAATCTCAAACTTATAGTCAAATAATTATTATAGTTAATGTATTTGCATTTTGGTAAGAAGCTTTATTTTTTGGAGTAGTGACCGTTGTACACAAGTGTATGCCTACATATTTTTATATTTGCTATAGCCAGCAGATTTAACTCTGCCCGTACAACAAAAAACACATACACCCAACCAACTCTTACTCAACAAAAAAAATCCTCCTAAAAAAACAAAAAAACCTATCAAATACTGACCCAACAACAACTTGAGTGTGCTACCACCATGTTTTTTCAAATACTTGTTTTCCTTTCCTCCTGTTATTTATAATAAATTTTGTATATAGATGTCTCATTAATTTATTATCACCCTATTTCTCTTCACACTCGTTTTCCTAGCACACCAACACTACCTAACCTCCGATTTGGTAGTGGAACTCATGATGAGTAGTGGACCTTATTGCAGGCTGGAATTTCGTCGTCATGATATTACTATTAATAGGTGCGTTTTTTTGCATCCCCGGGGATATACAATAGGTGTGTTTTATTGGGAATCTATCCATTGTACCGTAAGTAATTCCCAAAAAAACGCATGGACCGTAGCTTTTTTGTTTTTGTAAAAATGGTAACAATGCACAGTAGTCACAAGTAATGAAAGAGTCTTTTGCAAAGTAAAATTAAGAAAATATCAAAATTATGAACAATAATTAGCTTTTATTCATATAAAATAGAAAGTAGAAAAACGTACCAATATTTAATTTATGTACAAACCTATATCTTGTTTTCATTTTTTCTGCATTTGCAATTTTAAATTCTAACATTCATTTTGTACCAATAGAAAGGAAATCATAAACTAATAACATAAGGACCCGAAACTGTTTTTTGACATTTGCCTACAAGTTAAGACACGCACACAAGTAACTTTTCCGTTCCTCTTTCAAAAGCCACATTGATAAAAACCCACCCAAGAATCTTTTCTGTTCCTCTTCCTATAGACCCATAGACACTACAGTCCTAGTAATTTGTTTTTGTTTTGTTTTTCGACAAAAATGTAAACAAATCGGTTTTGGGCGGTGAAATGTACGAAGGTTTCCGATCTTAGTATTGGTTATTTGTGAAGGAAATGATAAGTGAATGGGTTTGTTCATAGACTATGGTCAAGGCCCGTTTTACACAGATAAAATCTTTGTATTACTTTAAAAATCGTCTAAGCCTTTCACACGAGGAAACACAATTGCCCTAGATTTGCTTGTTTCCTTTATGTTTCTTGGTTTTGAACGCACACTACAACGTAGTTTAAATTGTTTACTCCCCTTACATTTCCCCTTTATATTTCATGCTTTTATTTATTTTCTGTGTAGATCGATAGCTAGAGTTTTATTTTTCAAGTCAATTTACAAATTTATTTTCTGAGTATGTTTTGCTTTCAATTCAATATTCACTCATCAGACTGCAATTAACATACGCGGAGTAAGGAACAAATAGTTAACATTTAGTTTGCCATTTCCATGCATATGTCCAGAAAACCAAACAATAGGGGTGTTCACGATCTGGTACCAAGTCTTGTAAATTTTATTTATTTTCAACAGACTGTGAACACACCTTTACTAAACTGTAGCAACACTGAAGCAAATGTCAAAATCTGTTTCACATTTGTTCTGTAGAAGGCTTAAGTTTGTGTTAAAAAATCTTACACCCTTGTATTTTCCTGTTACAATAGGGTTCGGGTATTGTAAAAGTGTAAGATTTTCACATTCAGTATATTTCGTTGTCGTAGTGCAAAAAAATGCTACACTTTTACACTTTTACAATGATACAAGACCAGATACACCGGATCGTGAATACCCCTAATGGGATGACAAAAATGTACGCCCAGTCCATGTCCATGTAGTGAAGCGAATACAATCCATGGCCAACGTCCATTAAACAGTGAAGAAAAAGCACATTTTATGAAGTTCAGTTGCCGCTTAGTGCGTTTAGGCTAGGCGCTCACATGCAATTTTTCCGAAACGAAATAGCTTAATCACTAGTTGAACGATGATCGCGCACATAAGCAACTTAAAATCAATCAACGAGATAAACCAACACACATACAATATTTTGATTTAATGTGCGCGCGTTTATTATAGTTCGGTGAGATTCCAACTGAAGAATTTATTTGGGGTGATCGCTCGATTTGTGATAAAACACAAATTTTTAAGTTGCTAGAATCGGGGACTTTGCATGTGCGCGCACTCTCATATAATTCCATGGTATTCACTTTAGCAACCAAACTGTTGCAAAACTAAAAGTTGCATATGTGCGCGCCTAAGCCTAAACGCTCATAGAATTTCATACGAATAAATATTTTGCGGCGCAGTGTCGAGCAGTTCCTCTATAGTGCAGTTCCACCCAATGCGGTTTGTCTTCTCAAAATTTTTTGTAGATATAAATAAAAAGGTGATTGTTTTGCACCAAACTCCGTTTATTTATAACTATCAATAAAAAGTGAACACAAAACGAATATTGGTCTTAAGTTAGGGTCCAGTTATAGCGATCAGGAAAACGTATTAGGAAAAGTTGAAACAATATGAAAGTGAATATTTTTTCCTGATGGTCGTTTATAGCAAACAGGAAAATTATGTCAGTTGGCAAGCCTCACTTCTAGTCTGCCATCAAGTTTTCCTGATTAAAACACAAGTTTTTGGTCCACAATTCTGTCAGTGGAACGAGAGAAATTGGGACCCAAATCATTGGAATGATTTGTTCCATTTTGTGTCAAATGGCAATCAGCTGGCACGAAAAATGAATTTTCATCAGGCAAATAATAAAATACATTTTCACAAAAAAAAAATTGTTCTATTTCAAATATTTTTTAGCAAACAAAAATGTCTGAGTTATTCGTCATCGATTAGTGTAGCATTTGTATTTTAAAACGCGTGAAATTATCATAAATTATCCATTAGAACTTTTTTCCTGATTCGTTTTCCTGATCGCTATAACTGGCCCCTTAGTCAAAGATATAAGTAAAACGGAATTCATTTAATAGATATTGATTTTTTTTTCAAAATAGAAATCAAAATTTGTTAAAACAGCTATTAATTTATTAAAAATGGAGTTATCTAAGATTTTAGAAACATAAACTGTCCAACTATAAAAAAAAGAAAAAAAAAAGAATCAAAAAGATCAATTTGTCTTACGAATGAAATTAATAATTATAACACTCCATGAACACATTCATCGAGATTCAATCCAAATATCAGTCGTACCAACAAAGCTAACAAAATCAAATTCGAGACTCGAATACACGTTAACCAGCCATCCACCGTAAATTCTACTTTAGCTTTTTATCGACCGTAGCGAGCTGTATGTAAAATGCTACGACGGATAAATAAACGACGGATAAATATCCCAATAAAACACAGGGACTGTTTATATAGAAACGTGTGTATCACGCTTAAGTAATTTGGCCTCTGAATGCATCCAATAAAAACGGTTTGAAGCACTACTCAAAAAATTTCGTTTTAGAACAGCGCCATGTGGTTCCTATGGAAACCATGAAATAACAAGGAACATGACAACAAATGATAGTTTGACGTTTAATGGTTTGCTTTGTATACAAATCCAAAGAATTCTAGTTTTGGCAACACAAATTTGAAATATTTCTACAATTAAATTATGCACCATTTGGCAATCCAACAAGTAATATCAGCAAAGAATGGATCAATTTGAAAAAACGGCTTTACTTCGTGATATCATCTTAAACACTAGAAAACCCTTAGTTATCCAAAAATTCTCTACAAACTGGAAATGTTTCGATTGTTCGATTGAAGAGTGGTGCAAGAGATTTGATGGATCCCTGCAAAAAGAGGAAACACCTCAATTTGAACAAATGCCGACCAGATATTGTGATACTCCCCAATGGGAACGTTATCGCTCGAAACTTAGCACAACATTTACAAATTTTCTTCACAACCACTCAAATGCCAAAGAAAACTGGACGGCTTTTTACTACGAACCGAGCAGCAATATACCAATTGAATGTCGACACGATATTGACTTTGGGTTCCTTGGTTTCCCCAAAAGAACAAATGATGTTTCCTTTTGGTTGAGTTCTAAGGGAGCCAATACTCCTTGCCATTTTGACACCTATGGTTGCAACATAGTTATTCAAGTCTATGGCAGGTAAGGAATACAAAATTGTTTTTGCTAACTGGATTGGTTTATTTTCATAATTAGTTTAGTTTAGTTTAAGTTTATTTAGTTTAATTAAAACTATTTACATTTTCGATAAGTTATATTTAACAATTTAAGAATAAAAATATTTAATTTATTTTAAATAACACTTTAATTGACTCTTAGATACAAGTGATACAAATTTACATCCGTTCGCTAGTACGTCCTGTAACCGAATGCCCAGTACCTTTTTCCTCTTCATCTAATACTACGCAATTTCTCCTTTTTGCAGAGGTTTCAATTCCCTATGTGTTAGAATCGTCCATCCTGAATTCCTCGACGTCCTCGTCGAGTAGTTCATCCAACTGAATCCATTTCTTCATACGATCAGCTGCACAAATAGAAGAATACGGTTTCTGCGTACGCGGTGCGATTGGGATATCTTCAATTTGATATCGATCATGTGGTAATACAGTTGTCACTATGTATGGGCCTTTATATTTCGGTTCCAGTTTCCTTGAAATTCCTGTTGCAGTTATTCCATCATTTAAAGTCATCACCAATTCGCCAACAGCATAAGCTTTTGCTGGTTTACTCTGGAAGCAGAGCTTGCAGTATCGTCCTATTGTAACGCTCCACTTGCCCGTTTGCTCTAGGTATTTTCGTGGCGTTTAAAACGTGTTTTATCACATGACTGGGAACATGTTCTTGAAACAATTTAGAAGTGAATGCTGTACCTCTATCAGTTATAATCCTTCTGAGGTTATGAAGGCAGTGTAGTGTGTATGTTCAGGTTTTATAGGTATTTGGTAATACCCAGAAGCCACATCCAATACGATGAAATATTTGCATCCTGCTAGATTATTTAACTGCTCTTCCATTAGCGGCATTGCAAACCTAACCTTTTTTATATTCTTATTTAATCGCCGGTAATCCATGCACATTCGGTGTTCTTCACTTTTCTTCTTCACTAAAATCACGGGAGAAGCGAAGCTTGATTGTAATTCCTTAATGATTCCACTATCCAGAAGCTCGTTAACGATTGAATTGAGGATCTCCCTTTGGGCATAAGGTACTTTATAAGGTTGACTGACAACTGGTTCTTTCTTTTCAAGTTCTATTTCCATCGTAGTCATTTAAGTATGCCCAAGCTCTTTTTTATTCATCGCTATGCATTGGTGATATTCTCTTAGCAAATTAAATACCTTATCGACTGCCTCAGTTCCAATTTCATTGTTTATCTGGATGTCTGTTAATTGAATTTGTGAGTGGCCATTTCCAGATTTGTCATTACGTTGAATTGTTAGTTTCTCGCTTGTTTTAGTAAGCATACATGTTGGATTATCAAGTATATCTTTTCCCATTAACAAGTTCTCTGCTAAAAAAGTATCCTCCACTACAACGGCATGCACAGTAAAACAAGCGCCAGTACATACACTACCCACTCCTTCCCATCTTCCTCCTCCAAATCCATGCAACACCACATGAGATTCCTGTATACGCTTGTTTAACTCATCTGCGACTGCCTAAGACACAATGGTTCTCTCACTTCAAGAGTCAAGTAGTGCAGTGTAACGTTTTCCCTGAATTGTAACGTCTTTACGATAACAATCATTGCTAGTGTTGCTTCCAACAGTGTTCACACGGTAGGTGTTATTTTCTTCCTTTCTATTCAAAACGTTATTTTCAGTTCGTGGTCTTTTCCTTGTTTCAGTGCAGTTTCAGTCTTGAATAGTGAACTGGCTGATTACAGTTATAGCAAGTAGCGCTATTCTGTTGTCAAGTGGATTCCTTGTTTGCCATTTAGGCTTGAAATTAGCAATAGGTCGGCTTTGATATTCCAACATGGTCCTTTGCAATCCGCTGGAAGTGGATGATAAGCCAGAAGTTTTTGTATTTTCTCTGATGCTCTGATACAATTTAATTTTTTCAATCAATTCCGCAATGATTTAAAATTGCTTGCTGCTAAATTTGAACTCATTTCCGGATCATTCAACCCTGTTAAGGCATATTGAATAATTGTTTTATTTTCAAGCTCTATTCTTTTGCCAAGCATATTCATTTCGAAACAATAATTTTCAATCGTTTCCGCTCGCTTTTTAACTCTCTTAACCAGTTGTTGATGAATTTCAATTTGGCTTGTCTGATGTGGAAAGTTAGCGCGTAGCCCATCCGCTAATTGATTCCATGAACTACATACTTCCTGCATTGTGTCCCACCAATACCGTGCAGGTCCCTGCATTTTAGAAGCAACTGCCATAAGCAATGCTCTTTCATTCCAGTCGTACAGCTTTGTTAGACTCTCCACCCTCCTAATCCATGAATCCGTTAATAAGGAACTAATTTTGCCAGGTGAATAGGTAGGAATGGAATCGGCAATTTCTTTGATACTGCATACTACCTTCGGTCTATTGCTGGAACTGGTGATCCGCTCTTCAAAGTCCTTAAGTTTTATATCCAGAGCTTGTTTTTGCGCAAATATCAGACGTTCCTTCTCCAATAGTTTTCTTTCTCGTTCTATAATCTCCCATTCCTTTACTCGCAGATTATCATCCATGGTCGCCACCGAATCAGAACTGAGTATAGAATTGTGTTGATCGACATTCAGAATAAGACTTTCGCCTTGTCCCTCATCCGATGTTGCTCTAGTTCAATATGATTTTTATCATACTGTCGAATTCTGTTCAATAGGACTCGTTTCGACCCGTTGACCGGAAGTTGTCTGCTTCTAAGCTCATGCTGGGGCTGTTTTAAACTCATGTTTTCCATCGTTTCTAAAAATTGAAAACCAATAAATGTATCAACATGGTAATTCACAATTTCTTTCTAATATATCGTAATTTACTATCACAATCCAATTATTCAAATATTCAAACATCCAATCTCTACCTAAGCTAAAATAAATCCTTGATACTCTTATGAATTCCAGAGTAATATTTCCTACTTGCATGAAGTTATCCTATTTTACCTAAACTCTGTATCTGGCATAAGATTCATAGATATTGATCTTTTAATGTTAAAATTTTACATTCTTATACCTTTTCATTAAGCACAAGCACCAGTACAGCAACATTCTATATTCCGTTTCACTACAACCTATCATTCTTTATGTTTATTACCACAAATTGTTCTGAAACTATTTATCTCTCTGACACTATTACATTCTATCATGCCTTTTCGTAGACCAAAAACTCAATGCAGAACGAAGCGTGACTTATCAGATCATATCATATTTTCCCACTCAGGTAGGACCTATTTTGTTGTGACGTCAGAGTGTCACGGCAATTACACATTACAAGGACCGTCTAATACTAGTTTAAACCTTCTTGTAATTTATTTTTAATATCAACATCTTTATCACTGGACTAGCTAATTTTTATATAAATGGTAAATAAAAGCGTTCCTAAAACCGAACCTTGGGGGACACCATAATTTACTTCAATCGCATCAGACGTTTCACTATTTACTTTTACTCTTTGTTTTAAGCCCATATTTTTCCAATTTCATCATTAAAATATTTCTACTTTCAGTCTCAAATGCATGTTTTAAGTCCAAAAAACACAATAAATACTTCTTTTTTTAGATAGTTCCTCCTTCCATGATGTTAAAACTATATTGATTGCGGTCTCACATTTTTAGAAAACATTGGCTGTTGTTTCCACCAGAGACCAACCTAACTCCCATCAGAGTGCCTTATGAAGAAAGCAGTGTATATTGCTCTGAAAACTTTTTCTCACCAAGGAACTTGGAACCATTTTCTGGTATGTAACGAGAAAGCGTTTCTGATATACAAAGATGCATAAGCTGACATTACTTTCCTAAAGATTTTTAATTGCAATTATAGGTACTACATTTTTTTTAAATTTTTTTTTAAATTCATTTTTATTTGTTATTAACTTATAACTATCTTTTAAGCTAGAGAAAAAATCATAAAACTAGCCTAATTAACAATAACTTACAACTAATTTACTGGCCCTTTATGGGCGCTCTAAACTAAACTATATCTCTTAAAATTAATGCCTTTCGACCTTAAAACTATTTTATTTAATTTTAATTATTTTATTTTTATTTCACCTAGAAAACATTCAGAAAAAACTTGGTATCATATCATTTTTTTTCTTTTTTATTTTTACTTATAAACTACCTAAAGCTAAATAACTAAAACTATATATAACTAACTTATACTAACTCAAACTAACTTAATCTACTTAAAACACCAAAAAACTACTTAAATCTACTTAAAAACTAGCAGCATTTTTCGGTTTTGTAATTTTTTTTTGTTATTTTGTAAGCGCATGAAAGCGCATACCAACTTTCAACCCACACATACATATATATACGTACATACATATGGATACGCACATTCATATACATACGCGTGAATGCATTCACATATGCCCCCGCATACACATATTTTTAATGTTTTTTGGTGCCACCTTGACTGTTCCATATACCTAATTTCCCTAAATCTATATATGTAAGTCGGCCAAGACAAAATCTTATTCGACTTTTGCTTTGCACTATCCCTTCGGACCCGATTGGACACAGTCCTACTAAACCCAATGCGCTCCTCTCCACCTTGAGCGACGACTCCTCGATCATATGTATAGGAGTCGCTTATCTACAGTTCTTTGGCGGACGTGGTAGATTAGCGGAACCGCCATTGCATCCTGTATCAGCCCTCGACTGTCTAAAAAGAGGAATGCATTGGGAGGGATGTAGCCACTTAGCCGCACATTCCCAAAGTATTCGTTATTAGGGTAATAAGTCCCAAAAATTAAGCTGTTGGTTGAGGACATCGCTCTTGCAATGTAACCCCGAATCAGCTTAAACAAAAAAATATCTATTCTGTTTATGTTGGTTCCATTGTATAGAACCTGGTTTGAATAATATCGTTTGTACTCCGACTCTGGTGATCTGTGTAATCCAAGGCAACGTCTAAGACACTGCCTCTCAAACACCCGAATTTTTCCATTTGAGATGGGGCAACGTTGAACCACACCGGGCTTTGAACCACATCGGCCTGATGATGGCCATGTAGCAAATCACCTTCATCCTGCTGTCAAGACGGCTGCTATAAAACAGTCGTTTTGTCAGGGCAAATGCTCCCCTAGCACTGACCAGAGCAGCACCTATATGTACTGATCCAATCAGATGCCAAGGTACTTTACTACACTTTTACTCGCCAGTGGATGTCCATGTGGCTCTACGATCACCAGCTTGCGCCAGTTCTTTCTCATATCCCTTGAGGCGCTAGACAACCGAGTCCTAAACAGAATAGTTTCTGATTTCTGGAAGTTGATTTTCAACTTCCAGTCATCACAATATCGCTGAATCTTGTCGAAGTCACTCTGCAAATGAATTTTGATGACCTCAAATGAATTATCTGTTCTTTATGCATTTAGATCGTCGGCGTATTCAACTGCCTGAGTTAGACTACCTATCAGATCGCTGGTGTAAATGCTGAATAGAATCGGCGAGTTAACCGCTCCCTGCTGAAGACCATTTTCAATATTAAAAATTGTGGTAGAAGGTACATTGCCACTCTTGACAACAAACTTTCTACCATTTAGCATGTCATAAAGCATATACAATAGAGGCTTACTTATACCTAGTCTGGTTAGCTTTAGATATACGGTGTCGAAGGCCTTCTCCAAATCAACCAGACAGGCACCCGTACACTGCTTTTTAGTTTTGTTCCATTGGATATCAGAAACCAGTTTAGACGCGGCATGAATTGCGTCATGTCCCGCCTTAAAACCCAACTGATTATCCCGGGATGATATTTTTTTTACTCCGCCCACTTGAACAAATCCCTATTAATAACCTTTTCAAATACCTTGCTGATACTTGGAAGAAGAAGTAGGTACTACATATAAGGCAAGTTATGCATTTGTTGAAAAAAAATGTTTGAGATAACAATCAAACATGACATTACGATAATAGCGAAGACAAAAAAAAGATGGTCTAAAAATTCTGTCCGTTTGTATGTCTGTCTGACTGTCTGTATGTATGACACCTACAGCCCAAACGGGTGGGCCGAATTGCTTCAAAGTTGGTATATTGAGCTTTTTAGCTATTGTACAGAGGCGAAATTGAATTTTTTCTTAGCTCAAAAAATAATGGCACCTGCCATATAATCGTTACGTTGAAGCCTATTTTTCTCGCAAACGGCTCTAACGATTTTGATTTTAAAAAAAACTGCAGATTTTTAGGTATGAAATTTTAAAAAATGCCTAAAAACGGTACTTTCCATAGGACCGTTTTTTTTTGCTTTCGACTATCTCGTAAATGGCTTAACCGATTCTTTAAATTTCTCAAATATATATGTGATAGCCCAATTTATACTGCATACCAATATTTTTAATTAATATTTTTATTTGTATTTTTAAAATCACTTTTTTAATTTAAAAAAATGTATACGTATTCGGAAAACTGCTCATTAAATTTGGTTATATGTATTTGTTGAATACCTATGAATCGGCATTTTTAATTTTTTTTTTGAAAAATGTTTTCAAAAAGTTAAAAAAACACGTTTTTTCTCAAAAACCGCTCCACCTATTTTTAATTTTTTTCTCATAATTTCAAATTTATCCAAGAAATAAAATGGCGTACTTTTTTTTAGCTCAAATTAGTTTAAGTATTTCTTTAAAAATTTTGAATAATTTTTACAGAAATCTTTTGCATACGATATGATCGAAAGAAAGTTCGTGCGACCCAGTCCATTTTATTTAGTCCTGAATCGAGTCTGACTTTGAATTTAGTTAGTTAGTTAGTTATCCGGCTCCCGATCCATGGAGGGTAGGTAGCTGCCTGACATATTGCGGTCTTCCATCGGTTGCGGTCCTCGCACACTCTTTCCAGTCGTCGAGACCAAGCGCTCTTGGGTCTGTAACCGCCTTTTCCCTGTAGCGGAGGTTCAGTCTTCCTGGTCGAACGGGATTCGAAGATTTTTGTAGTCGACGCGCTTTGGCTCTTTGGACTACGTCCACATCTTGGTACATCTCGTACACTTCTCGATTGAATCTTTTCCTCCATTCGCCCTCTTCGCATATAGGACCAAATATCCTCCGAAGAATTTTTCTCTTGAATGGCCCAGTATTAATTCGAGACAGGAGTTTTGAACCCATTTGTTTGGCCAAACCGAAGTAGCAGTAGAAGTAGTTCGTGGAATTGATGTTTGTTCCGAGGTAGGTGAACTCCTTGACTACCTCGAAATTACTGCTACCAATAGTGACGTTTTGTCCTAGGCGATGGACGTATGAGGCTTTGTTTGTTGATAGCATATACTTGGTTTTGTCCTCATTCACTTCAAGACCAAAGCATTTCGCCTGTTCATCATAGCTGTGAATGCTTCAAGTACAGCTCGCTTGGAGCGGCCGATGATATCGATGTCGTCTGTATAACCAAGCAGTTGGGAAGACCTGTTGAAGATAGTGCCTTCCAGGTTAAAACAACTCTTGCGTACTATCTGCTCCAGGACTATGTTGAAGAAGTCACATGATAGCGCATCTCCTTGTCTGAACCCTGTACACGTCTGGAAAAGCTCAGATGAGCTGTTTCCCATTTGCACGTTGCACCTCGTATTTTGTAACGTCATACGGCATAGCTGGATCAGTTTTTTCGGGATCCCGAGTTCCGACATCGCCAATAGAAGCTCTTGGTGACTTATGCTATCATATGCGGCTTTGAAGTCGATAAAAAGATGGTGAGTCTCGACTTTAAATTCGTTGGTCTTTTCCAGGGTTTGCTTCAATGTGAAGATTTGGACTATCGTTGATCTGCCTGGCCTGAAGCCACACTGGTACTTGCCGATAATAGTGTTACAGAAAGGTTTTAGACGCTCACATAGTACGTTGGATAGGATCTTGTAGGCAACATTAAGCAGGGATATACCTCTGTAGTTTTTGCAGGACATAGGATCGCCTTTTTTGTAGATTGGGCACATGGAGCTATTAGACCAGATGTCGGGCATGCGTTCCTCCTCCCACACTTGGTTGATGAGGTGGTGCATGCGCCCTACCAGGACATCTCCACCATACTTGAAGAGTTCCGCAGTTAGGCCATCCGAGCCGGCGGATTTGTTGTTCTTAAGCTTGTGGATGGCTTTCTTAACCTCTTCGGTACTGGGCGCTGGGACTGGATCTTCATTGACTGGTCTCATGCTTCTTTGTTCTCCTGTTGCTTCCCCTACATAATGCCCATTAAGCAGTTGCTGGAAGTGCTGCTTAACCACGTCTATAATTCCCTGTGCTGCTTAACCACGTCTATAATTCCCTGTGCTTCGGTGACTAGGTTCCCTTCGCTGTTTCGAACAGCTTGCGTGCCAGTCCCATAACCAGATGCCAGTTGCTTGGCTGTTTTGTAGAACCGGCGGGTGTTGGTGGCGGTGCAAGATTCCTCAAGATACCTGAGCTGAGAGGCTGCGGATGCTCTTTTCTTTCTTCGCAGGGTTTTTTTCTCGTTCCTTCTCTTTTGACTTGACTTTGAATGTAGTAGAAATAAACACGCATGTTCCGACAAAGACTAAAATAAAAAACAATTTGAAAAACTTGGAATGGTAAGAATAAAATACATACTTAAAATACAAAAATTCAGATTGCATAGAGGTCATTGGAAATAATCGAAAGGAAATGTTTTTATTTTTGTTCCAATGTTAATATGTAATATTTCGGAACCCCTAATCATTAGGTAGAATTCGAATGTCATGTCTCAAAAATCTTTAATGATGTGTAGTCTAGATTGTATACCTACCTACAAGATGATGTTTAATCTAACGCTGTTCTTAGTTGCTAGAGAAAATGCATTCGCTTGCATTCTAGAAGAAGGTGATGCACTTATTGTTCCTAGGAATTGGTGGCACTATGTAGAAACTCTGGAGACTTCTTTGAGTGTAAATACGTGGATTCCCTTAGTAAGTTTGTAATACTTCATTTTATAAAATCAATCACTTGATTTATCTATTCTAGAAAATCGATATCGATGCACAAATACAAGAATGTATAGTAAAATATATTGTCGAAACCTCTATAAGCCAAGAACCCGAAGAAAAAAAGAGCTATATTTTAAATCCAAATCAAGTGAGTATCAAAATTGTATACTTTTTTTTATACCATGATAGAATTATTTTTTTGTTTATATTATACGCGCACTCAAGGGGTTATGGCTACCCTTAAAATGTTTTGACACAGTGCAAGCGGTTAGGAAAATATGAGAGGATTTATAGGATATACCGATGCATTAGTTTTGAATGTTTGAATATCATAATGGGAGGGAAAAGTATTCCGCATTCGTGTGGTGCGGCTAAATAAGGAATGCCTATACTTGACAGTACGTCCTAAGTTGGAGTCAACGGTAAACTGATGAGAGTTCTTAGAAGCGCTAATATTACGGTTGTATTGTTTTAGGGGAGAAATTGAACTGGCTATTTTATTAGAGCATTGTCTATAAAAATAACGATTTAAAACAAAAAAAAAACAAAAAAAAATAGGTGCAATTGTTTCCGTTATGTTCTATCACCTATCATTTTTAAAGCCTTTTTCTTGGGTTCTATCCAAGAGACTTTGTTAGTTGTGGGAGCACTTGCCCATATATGACAATTTTACTCAAGTTTATTTCTAAGTTTAAGAGGCTTACAATACATCATGTCCTAGTTTTCAGCAATTCAACGGAGTATTGGATGACAGGGTGAAGAGCGAAACGTTAATGTTTGCACGATATCCAAGTAGGTATCGTTTTGGATAAATTTTTAATTTCACTTATGATTTGCTCCTTAATATAAATTTGTAAGCGACTGTTGAATTGAATTATTAAATGCTCAACTGTAATTTGATAATGCGTAGTCTGGCTATTAGTGTTAGGAATTTTAGTAAACTTGAAATTTTAATGATCTTGCAAAGTGAACATGAATATATGATAAAAATACAATCAATACGAATGCGAAGAAAATTGAGATACAAATTAAATCCTTTATTTTTTTTCCAACCACTCAGTACTTATTCGACAGAAATAAACATTAAATTTATTAATGACTAACATAAATAAAACCATTATTATTTGTCAACGCTCGCTTTCGATTATCAAAAAAAGTTTCCAAGTTGGAATTGAATTCAACTTAGTCCCCTTTCACACAAGGAAACTGAGTTGCCGGCAACTGGGAGTGTGTTGGCGAGAAGGGCAAGAAGTAAGGGAAATGAAAAAAATCTCCCCGGTAAACGATTTGAAGAGATTTTTTTGACGTTTTGCTTTGCATTCCAATTAGCCCAACAAAGTCTTCCCAGTTTCCTCCTCAGTTTCTCGGTGCCAGTTTCTTCATGTGAAAGCTACAAGGCAATTAAAGGAAAACGCCAAAAAAATCTCCAGCAACTGGTTTCCCTGTGTGAAAGGGGACTTATATACCTCCAATATTATGTTAAGCTAAGGGTACATTCAGATCACGGTACGATAGCCCATCTAAGATAGGTTAGTATCCATTTAAGTTCCTGGGCAACCAACGACGGATAGTTGGTGGGTTTGTGCATATGTTTTTGACATTTCTCATGGGACATAAAAGTATATCAACGTTTTTCGGATAGCTATAAATCGGTTTTCGAATGAGCCCTATTGCTCTTGATACTCTGGGTTACCGAGTCTACCAATGGTCTAATGCACGTTACCCAAATTTGTTGCTGCTACAAAAAATATTTTAAAAACCAAGATATGGCCTTTGAGGATAAAATTAGCTACACTTTCCCGCAATACACTGAACAAAACAATTACGTAAGTTCTCATATTTGAGAACAGTTTGCGAATTTCGGAAAAAAGCAAACTTTCTCAAATTTTATGCTAAAATAAACGATATTATGTCCTTTTCGATTGGTAATCCGAAAGAACTCTCCGATCCGGGATTACGAACAAGTAAATACTATAGATTCCAGATTCTGAAAATCTATGTGAGTGTATGTGTAAGACTGGAAATGTCGAATGCACATTTGTGATTATTTTATTTTGGAAGCATGGCTGACATAAATGTAGATGATTTCGAAGTTATTCCTGATGAATGCGAAATTACAGTTATTGAAGGGAAAATTTGTCTTCGGAACAGATACCCATAATTTTAACTTTCTAAAGATTGAAATTGAAACCACAAAATTTCAGATAAACCAAAACAAAACAATGACACGAATAAATTAATTTGAATTTGATATTTAGTGGGTGTGAGTGTGTGTGTGCTTCTGGTTTGGATTCTGACTTCAAATCCAGAAGGAAATTTCTCTTCTATCCAGGAGAAGAACTGTCATTTGATACCAATCGAACAGTTTCAGAAGCATTCGGAAGACTTCGGAAGCCTTCCGGACGACCAATCGAAAAGGCCATTAGACGACACGTAAATGGTTAAGATACGTGAATCAAATTTCTGACAATCACGTTAACATTTTTCATTTTGCCGATTATCAATTTCACGGAATCTACCCCTTGAACCAGCTTTTGGTTCATTCTGCATAAATTATTTTTTACTTTTTTAAATCTACACATAAAACTAAGTTGATAATCTCGCCATATGGGAATCCAGGGCAACGAAGAAGCAGACTCCCTAGCAAAAATACGAGCAACTTCATCTTTAATGGGACTAAAACCTTATTACAGAATGGGAGAAAAAGTGATCAAAAACAAGATAAAATCTGAAGAGGAGGGCCAAAGACTCAACATTTGGAATAAACTCCCCAGTTTAACAAAGGCTAAACTACTACTTGAGAACTACAACCAAAAACGGTTTTTATCTTGTATTAACCTAAAGTAGGAACAAACTAAGGGTAATTAATAACACTGGCCACTGTAAAATTAACAGGCATCTCCATATCCTAGGATTGTAGAACAATGCTCTCTGTAGTTTCTGTTGGGTGTACGAGGAGATACCTGACCATGAGTTGTGAAGCCATCACTCGTCAGAGACACACATTTCTGGAACATCACATAATAGAGTAAAAGGTACTATACTCTATTAAAATATCCCAAATACTAAAATTCCTCAAAGGAATTAATTTGGAGAGCGTACTGTAAAATGAGAAATAACATCCAGTTCTGTCGGGGGCACAATAGATCTGAAGGTCGCAGTGCATCAATACCCCGAAAACATTCATTCGCATTAAAATGCATTCCCCAATTAAGTGGCCATCAAATATATACATTTTATTAAATTTCAAACAAAATCGCCCGGTAAATTGAACAAAAAATCAAAGTAATGCTCTTATTTTTCGTCAAATAAACTTTTGATTTTCAATATACATGGTCACTCATACAATTTATTTAAGTAAGTTTTTACAACAACTCGCAAATGAAATGCACGACTGGATTGCACGTACTTGCTCTTATGTTCGATAACATTGTCTGCAAAAGATTCTTAATAGAAACGGCTAAATATATTTTTAAGGTCGTTTTTCACTTAAATTTTTAATAACAAAATACTTACATTTTTTCTAAAAAAAAATTGGAATGAAAATTTTAAATATTTAAAAAATAAATTTAAAAAAAAATGAGTAAAGATCGTCACCCTTTTTCGAAATATTGAATTTTAAAAACTATTTTACGAAAATTTTGAAATGCAGTATTATTAAGAATTCGAAGTAACTCTTGTTAAAAAATTTTGATCGAAATCTGTTAAGCCTCTTATGACAAAGTCGAAAATCAGTAAAAGGTTTGTATGGCAGGTACTTTTAATAACAAAATATGTAAAAATAATTTGGCCAAAATGTAGACCATACCTAAAGCAGCACACATATTTTTTTATATAAAAATCTTTATAGCCGTTTTCGAGATAATTAAGATGTTGAACAAATTTTTATGGCAAGTACCGTTATTTTTGGGGCTTAAACAACGATTTAAAAATCATTTTAGACAATCACCTAAAACGCCTAAGCACCAAGTGTGAGCAAAATCGGTTCAGCCGTTTAGGCTGTAGATCGTTCTACAGGCAGAGCGACAGACGGAATTGCTAGACCACTTTCTTCGTGTTCTCTATCATCGTAATGTACTTTGATTAAAATCTAGATTTTTTTCCAAATGTAAAACTTGCCCTATAGTACCTACATATATCGCAAGTAAAAAATGTTTTTTTTTGGTTTCTCAGTGCAATTGAGGTTAATTTTTTAATAAATGCAATTAATTCAATTAAGCGGGCTTTTGTAATTACGTTACCCTAAAGAAAAAATCTAGCCATGTTCTTTTGAAAATGACAAAGCACATATGAAAATAGAGTAGAATCTGCGCATGCGCATTGCTCTGATGTACGAATAAATGAGTTTGACAAGCAAATCCAGTTCTATGCTTTCCATTAAAAATGGAAATACATATATACAAAAAAAACCCTTTACCCCTGTTAAATAAAGTATTATAACTGATAAACTGGTGGCTGAATGAGAACTTGCCCCAATAAAAAATTTTAAATCGAAAGTTTTTTATCGCTGCTCTTTTATGATTTTTTTTGTAAAGTTGAGAATCTGATTTGATGAAAATTTATAGACGATAGGCAATGTAGAGTTAATTCAAAAATTCATTACAAAAATATTTCTTTCTTTTTGCCAAAATATTTAATAAACATTTTATTTTTTGTAGTTGCATTTAACAGCATCCAGTGATGAGCTCTTCGAAATTTTAAACATCTTAATAAAAAATAAATCAAACGTGCATCCAACTGATGAAAAATATTCATACGAATATCTTCCAGAAGCAGAAGTAAATAAGCTAATTGAAAGTTGCCACGATGATGTTAGTTTCCTCGAATTGCTAACTCCCAACGAGTTTGATATCATTATGAGTGAAAGAACCAAACGTTACACAGCCATGGATCCACCAGACAAATACAACATCCATCCAATTCATGAAGCACTATTAAACGCCATATGTCATCCAAATTCTATTAATAAAATAAAAGACGAATTTCTGAAAAAAATAAAATAAGGTAATATATTATGTACCTAAATATAAAAATTAAACAAAAATAATTATTGTTTACTATATCGATAAATTTATTCATAGTAATATCTACTTATCTACATGACATCAGTCATACCAATAATAGTATGATTAAATTATTTTTAGTTTATCTTAAAAAAAACTAAGCGACTACTACAATTTTAGGTTACACTATCACAGGTTTTCTAAAACTATTGTTATAATTTATCGCTTTATTTTATTATTTATGTACACTATGATTCCGTAGGAACTGTGGAATTTTTCATGAGTACAGTTGTCATATTGCAACTGGCTAAAATGTATGTAAACTATCTTTTACTTTGTCCCATATTAACCTCCCAAAGTTTTAAGTAATTATCTAAAACTTCTTCAAACCACTGTTTTTTATCTTTATCAGTAAACATGACATTGAGAGCTTTTAAATCCAATTGCAATATTGCCTCATTTCCAAGTAAGGTGTCCAGAGATCTCAGAAGCGTACCATTTCCATGTAGTTTGAGTAGAGTTCCATACTTAAATACATAATATTCATATTGCAGCTTTCTTCGTGCCCACCGTTCAATGGTGGCATTACCGCTAGCGGTTCTTATCTGTCCCAAATGCTCTGCATACCAGGGAGCAAAATAATTGTACAAATCAAGCTTCGAGAGACCACCTATTCCTTTAGTTTTGAGACGATCTTTTATTATTTGATAGTTTTTGCGATTATAAACGAAAACCTGTAAAGGCAAATTAGAATGATATTAATAATATTTCTACTAACAGAACGGAAATAATTATTGTTAAATGGTTTGCAATAGGCTCAGTGACCAATATGTGAAAAAGCTAGTATTTTAATATATTTAAAAGAGATGAAATTCTGATCATTTTATGCTAGTATCGAACATCTGATATTACAGACTGAAATCTATCCTTATCCTAATTGCTTTGCAAATGAAATGGTGGCAATTGCGCAGTGTATATAGTGCTTGACTGCTAACTTAGACGTGTGGGTTCGATCCCCACGCTAGGCACATTCTTTTCTATACCTCCAATTTTAATTGGATGCCGCGCGTGGGTTATAATGAAAAAATCAATACCTGATTCTCAAATCCATTGTGCCAACAAAAGATTCTTTCCTATCTTTCTTATCCTTCTAACTAGTGCCGTACAGTTTAGGTTGCATTTCAAAAGACCTTATGTCTTACAGGCATATAGTTAAAAGAAAAACAAATTAATGAAATATTTTGTTAACGGGCAATTCAAAATAGATAACTAACTGCATTACACATTAATGAGATTTTCTATTGGTAAATTTATATTTTGATTTATAAATTGATTTTTTTTGCAACGAATCGAATACGTTTTCAGATTGATTTTTATTTGCTATAGTTTTGGTGCATATTTATGTTTGTGAACCAGCTACTGTATCAGCTGCCAAATATTATCTCAGACATTGTTTTTAATTTCAAGTTTATAAGTCCGAAAATGAGCTTGACGAATAAATAAATTCACTTAAAACTGCTTCCATTTGAACTCAAAACTATTTTAATTCCTTCTTACAACCGAAACAAATTATTAGCGAACAAGAACTTGTCAAACTGTTGGCTGTCAATTATGATGTATAGTGTTGTTAGTAAGAGAGTAGATTTGCCGAAAATCCAGATCTGCAAAATTGATTTTAAATCAAAAAAATAAATCAATCTCTTTGGCCAATCGAAGGCAAAAATTGTCACAATCAGTTTTTTGACAGATCTAAATCAAAGATAAATTGATTTTTGTTAACAAACGAAATTCCCATAAGGTTCACTATGTTGCTAATTTTTATAGAAATGGTAGAAATGCTGACCTTAAACTTTATACCTCATCGATATTGCCCAGCATGTAAAATATAAGAGCAAATAATCCAAAATATGATAAAAATAGCAAAAGAGTTTAGTGACCAATTTAGATAATGTATTAAGTGGTATTATTGAATTAGTGACCAAAACAGCCGACAGAAAAAATATGTTCCACTTATGTATCTCTTTGTTATAGACAAGCTATAAATATATCATCTGGCGATATTCTTGTAGGGGTTGGTACGAAATATCGCATCGCAAAATCCCGCATTTAAAAATAGGATATCGAATTTCTTCCATAATAATTGATGACTTATGTCGTTTTCGATTTGAAAGAAGGGAAATAGGACTCTGGTTTTGAAATCAGAATCAGAAGCACGCACACACTCATAGCCACTAAATGTATTTGAATTCAATGCTGTTCATGACAAAATAAAATAAACAAATGTGAAATTTCTCGCCTTACACGTGTTAACTTGTTGGATTGGAATCCCGGATCGGGGAGTTCTTCCGGATTACCAATCGAAGAACTACATTACTGTCTTCTTTTTGTTTGAAGTTTTCGAAACTCTCGTTTTCGTCAAACGGTTTTGACTACCTATGTATGAAGAAGAAAACGCAAACAATATGCAAAATATTATTTTTGTTTTGTTTTTGTGGACTTTGTGGAATATAGCCAAATTGAATTAGTTTTATGACCTTTAGTCCAAAATGCGTTTCGCACGGGCACGATAGTTGGGCTCATCAGTTAGATGCTATCGCACCCTTCTAAGACGCAATATTTTGTGGTCGGTAATCACCAACTATCGTGCCCGGGCGAAACGCACTTTGGACTAAAGGTCATAAGACTTATTCGGTTTTGACTACTCTTAAAGTGATCACACACAGTGAGAGCCTTAAGAAAATAGGAAAGGAGTTTAAAGAAGGTAACCAAGTACATTGGGCGGGACAAATAGAGACAGTATATAATCAGTGTGAAAATTGGCGCAAGAATGAATTGATGTGTTTTCTCAGAAACGGCTATTTCGCTAGAACATTGTTAATAAAAATAGTGATTCATGATGATAATGAAATGACATTTCGATGGTGTTCTAGAGATGTAAATATTTCCATTATGGTTCTATCGCCTATCATGCTTAGAGCTCTATTTTGTATTCTATCTAAAAGATTCAAATGAGTTTCGGGAGCTCCTGCCCAAACGTAAGAGTTATACACCAGCTTTGTACGAATGAATATATAGATGTAATATTGATCAGATCAGAACAATTTCTTTCGAAGAAAGCCCAAACATTGCAGCGAGTTTGACCACATCGAATATGTGGTCATTCAACAAGGTGTTTTGTGATGCATATACAAAGGACTGAGCGGTTCCTCAGTGCAAGTGCCGCTTATGGATAGCGGCATGGTGAGTGGGTTCTGCTTTTACGACAGAAGAAATCACTTAGTTTTTAAAGCATTAAATTTTACGCGGTTTTTTTATTCCCTATTCAATCAAATGCTATAAGGAGCAGATTTTAATGAGCTTATCATACCCTGAAGTTGTAGTTCCACATCAGTTGAACAAGGAGTTGAATCTTCGGAAGCCTTCCGGACGACCAATCCAAAAGGCCACAACATAAGAGCTAGGTACATGTATGCATTTTTACTTGTGATATAGGTACGGTGACCATATTTCTCTGAGAAAAACGTGGGACATAAATTTAAAAATTTGAAAAACGTGTGTGATACAAAATCAACAAAATTCTCAAAAAAAAAAAATTAAAAAACAGCACAAAATGCAAAAACTTTACATTTTTTTTCAACATTCAACCTTTTTTTTTACCAAGTCTTTGAAAAATAAACATTAATAACACATTACCAACAAAATTTTTGGTACTTGGTACTTTTTTGCCCAACAAATTTCTTTGATGATATTATCGTTTCCTATTAAATATTTTTTAATTTCCTGGCAGCAAAAATTATAGTTTAATTTTACCATTAACATAGCTCTGAGAGTTTCAACATTTAGTTGTGTTTTTTCATTTGTCTAAATATTATTCATTATGCAAAGAACTTTTTGGGTTGGCGCATTTGTTCTTTATTCGGCAAACAAGGTGGAATCATTAATAGTTGTATCCGTCTTCTTTTGGTTGACAAAAGATAACGAAGATTCTATTTCTGGCCAGGCAGGAAATAGGAATGTTTCGAAGAATTAGCTAACTAAAAACTTCAGATTATTTAATAGATACATCCCAATGATTTAAGTATTCGTAACAACAAATTCTATTTGTTTGTACAAGTAAACACTCACATTTCAAATTTATGCATTGTGTTTTTTGTGAAGATACAATTTGAAGTTTTTGAAAAGAAATCTGACAGCTCAACGAAGGTGACAAATTAATGCGTTCAGTGAACATGCTTTTATAGTAAATCCGTCTGAACCATTTGTTAAGGCAGATTCGCATTTTGACAGACAAATATTAAACACATATTTAAATTATTGTAAATAAAATTGTTAAATTTTTTAACGTTATTCAAATAATATCAATATTTGGTAATATGGGAGAAACCCGAAACAAAAAATTAAATACCGGACAGTTGTACGTCCCGGGTTTTCTCTAAATTTACCCGGGACAGTCGAGCGTAATACGGGACTGTCCCGGGAAATACGGGACGGATGGTCACCGTAGATATCGGTACTAACTATAGGGTAATCGAACTCGAGATTTTAATCAAAGTTGACATCACGATGATAGAGAACACCAAAAAAGTGGGTCCCGCAATTCCGTCTGTCTGTCTTTCAGTCTCCCTGTAGAAGGATTTACAGCCTAAACCGATGAACCGATTTTGTTCAAACATGGTGGTTAGGCGTTTTAGGTGATTGTACAAAATAGATTTTTGAATTGTTGTTTTAGCCCCAAATAACGGTACTTTCCATACAAATTGTTCTACCATCTTAATTATCTCGAAAACGGCTCTAACGATTTTGATAAAAAAAATTGGTGTGTGTACTATTTTGGATATGGGCAAACATTTTGTTCAAATATTTTGTTATTAACGGTACCTGCAATACAACCATTTTATTGATTTTCGAATTTCTCATAAACGGCGCAAGGGATTTCGATCAAAAGTCAAATTCTAAATAATACTGAATTTCAAAAATTTCGAAAAATAGTTTTTTTTTGGATTTTTGAAAGTAAAAATACTTTTTTTTTGAAAATTAAAAATTTCGAAAACGGGTGGACTATTTTTTCTGAAATTTTGGTTTTGAATTTATATTAATAAATATTTAAAATTTCAATACCAATCTTTTTTGCAAAAAATTTCAAAAATTTTTATATATACATAAATATAAAAAATTAAGTGAAAAACGACTTTAAAAATACATTTAGCCGCTTCTATTAAGAATCTTTCGCATATAATGTGATCGAACATAGGAGCAAGTACGTGCGATCCAGTCGTGCATTTTATTTTCTACCAGAATAGCTAATCCCGTGTGCGCCTGAAGTAAAGTATGAAACTGATAGCGAGTTTCATTCAAGAAAAGATTGGATCTAACTGTAAAAAGATTAGATCCTTTTGAATTTTCAGAGTTTCATTTCAACCAAAAAGAGTAGATCTAGAGATCAAATCTTAGTACGAAAGATCTGATCTCTGATTGGTTGGCAGATTTATTCTGATTTTCCACCCGGAAGAATTCATCTCGTATGCACTAGCCCATTTGACTTACCTGGTAAAGTGAATTGCCCGTCGTATATGAATTAATATAGTGCGTTCCAAAAGCCTCCATAAATTTGACAGCACTTGTTATATTTCCAATCTTCAATGTTTGTACTCTATGAGCAACGTCTGGCTCTAATGATTGATTAGGTGGAATATCGGTCTTTAGTTTTCCTGTCTCACGAAAACGTACAACTCTGACTAGAACATACGAATAATCGCCACGAACAAACGAAGTATTAATGCCCAACTTCTTTGCCGCCACATCCGCATGCCATCCACCAGTGAATGCCTCCCAAGGCTTGTCTAGTCGTTCTATTGTGAAATCCCTAAAGTATGCCTGGTATAATTGGCGACGATTGTCACAGAATTCCATGTGAAAATCGCCATGAAATATTCCTGGCGCATTTTCTTCTCGGGTTTCTGTCAGTGAGTTTAAGTTCTACGGAATAGGAGAGCGAAATTAAATTTAGTTTTTTTTTTGTTTATAGATTCCTTGAATAATCTACCTTATAAATAGTTTTAGTTGGCTCCTTGAAAAGCCATCGTTCGGTGTCATTGTATGAAATTACTTTCATCGATATACTTAGGTAGCCATATCGCACGAATATGTTGATAGCTTTACCTATTCTCAATTGGGACTCATGGCTCCCGCCAAAACAGAGGTCACCAGCCAGCATAAACAGAGCCAAGAGCCAAATAAAGCCATACTGTTGGTTCATTGCTCATTTAACTGGGTTGAAAAGCCAAATGTGAACGTCACCTATAAATTGATATAAAATTATAATATTATTATTCATAAAAGTTTATATACTAATCTTAAACAAACTACATAAATTAAAATCAAATCTTTCTAATTTATGTACAATTCAAATCGAGTTCTTCCAAAAGAAATCGAAAGCAGTTATAGAGACTTGACTTAATCATATCTAATCACCTTTATTCGTACGTATGTACGTGGATGGATAAATAAGTATTTAAATCTAGACAGCGATATACATAGATCTGTTGGTACTCATGCTCAGCTACGGATATAAAGTGTAAATTGCTATCGGAAACCAATATGAACGCAATCAGAATATTTAAATTCTTAACAATAAGATGCATTCACTGGCGAGCAATACTTTTTTGTTTGTTTTTAATTGAGAACTTATTAAACATTGAGCTATTAAAAATGGCAACATTATTCAAATGCTAATTTAAATAACCAAAGTACAACCCGGTTCGATTTATTTGAACCTGTTTAAAACTTGTTAAAACAAACAGTAAGTTTAACAAAACAAAACATGTTCAACTGCCATGGTCAAGGGCACTAGTGAGGGTGACAAACTTTGCTCATTCTCTGATCTTGTGGATGTCGTTGCATCCAATTCAATCTTAAGAAATAAATTTTGTATTGTCAACTTTTTATGATTGAGGAGTTTATTTCGGTTTATACTTATTTAAAGGTTATACATTAGGAGCTAGCGTTTTAAATGAGAGTAAATCTATGAGACTGTGCTTGAAGTCGACTTTCTGGTCTCTACTGATGAGTGAATGCAATTAATTTTTTTTTTGAAAGGTTGACTGGAAATACTGCAAATGATGTCAACAGTATTTCAGTAAAAATAGAAGCAATGCAAGAAAGTTAACGTAATATTGTATAGTTTTGATGTGGTCATATATTAGCTTATACTTATATAATGATTTGTTAGATTTTAGGCAAATTTCTGATTTAAATTAAAAGCTTATGTCCGCTAAGAAGTTTAAAACTAATAAGAAGCATTTCCCACGTTCAGAAGAAGTCATTCACTTGAAAGTAATGTCGAATTTCAAACAACCAATTTAAATCGATTTTTGAAGTAAAACTTCTTTTGCGGTGTTGGGGGTTAAAAAAATGTTTATGGATGCAACGGAAACGACAGCAACGGAACACTGAAAAATTATATTAAAAATAAATTTCAACCCAATGGTTTTTGCTTTGGATAATGCATCGAAATATATAAAATGAATTACAAATTGCATACTCTTAAGTGTTCGTTGCATACTTATTTATTGAATTGTGTTCGGCCTGGGCAATACTAGGATCAGTGTTGTTCCATGTAGACAAAAAATGTAGACTACACGATTGTCTACGTGTAGACAATTCAACGTAGACAATTCATCATTGTCTACTTGTCAATGTAGACAATGTAGACAATCAATTTTATTTCAATTTTTTAACTTTTTTTGTCTTCTAAATCATATAAACAAAACAAATTTTTATTATTTGAGTCTTTCAATCTGCATTTTTTATTTATTTCAACAAAAATAACAATAAAAAATCGTAAATTCTTATGTATTTCACAAATACAAAATTATTCATTTTCGTCTTCGGAGTCTTTATCAAAACAATTATATTGTTTATCCTCGAATAATAAAGATGAAGGAGTTTCTTCGATCGTTCAAAAGTCAAGCGGTTTCTCGACATGGAATGAACATGCGCATAACTTGAAAAAACTCTTTCAATTTGAGCGGAAGGGGCTGGAATAAGAACAAGTTTTTTGCCAGATTTGGATGTTTTATAGATGCCATATTCCAAAAAACAATTGGTTTTTTAATATCTTTTTCATAAAGAATCTTAAAAAAGTTGATTTTTCTATTAAAATAGTCCCAATCTTCAACTCCATCACTATTCAGATGCTTAAACAAAAACTGGCACACGATTTCATTTTGACTAACCGTCAGCTTCCCATTGTCAAAATGAGGGTGTAAATAATAAGCTGAGAGAGCATATTTGTTTAGAGCCATATCCACGCGCGATTTCAAAGATGTTTCGTGTTGCGCCTTAAATCTATCTGGGAGTTTTAAACTCAACCAAAGATGAACTGCTTCTCCAGCAGAACAATCAACCGCTTGACACCTGTTTATTAAAGTGCAGACTGGATCGAGAAGCTCGATGTAATTCTTAACATCATCAATAAACTTTTCATCAAACATCAACAAAGCTACAGTCTGCTTTATTTTTTTGGTAGTTAATTCTGCTGCTACAATTTTCATTATATCATAATTTTTTACCAAGCATTTATATGAATCACGGTATGAACACCATCTAGTTTCACAGGGCAGTATAATTCTGGAGCCTTCACGATTTACTACCATTTTTTCAAAATCTACTTGTTTGAACTCTTTTAAAATCAAAGCAACCTTGGCTAAAAGATTTCCAATATGACTACTACAAGTGCTATGCCATATAAAATGCTCTGAATTTTTTCCCATTCTCTTCATAGTGCTGGCGTTGTTAGATACAACAGCGTAAACTTGAGTGGAGTAAATTTCTTTTGCAATATCTACAGATTCTGAAAGTATGTTTGTTAGCTTTTCTGCAGTCTCTGATTCTCCAGATAGGTCCCAGGCCTGAAGGAAATGCTTGTTCGCCTTTAGCATTATGTAGCATTGAGAAGACAGTCTTGCTGTTGCTGGAGCTATTCTTCCAGCCGTCAATCAGCAAAACAGAATCCGAACTGAAAGATGATATATCATAGGCCTGATCCAAAAGCGTTGTTGAAAGTTTTTTTCGACCTGGAACCTTATCTGCATACGCAGGGCGAATTTTTTTTATAAAATTTTTAAAATGAATTGAATCAACAATTCTTAACGGAATGTTGCATCCAAAAACCAGTTTACCCAAAGCTTCATTCAACTCGTCTTCCTCTCTTTCCGTCAATCGGTCCCTTAATTTAGAAACAGAGTTTGATGGGGTTGGACAACGTTTCGATCGTTGTATGTTCTTATTGAAAGTTGTTACAGGTGGGGGTGGGCCCAACGACAATGATGAGGAACTGCAACTGTTGGAACTCAATGAAAATGATGAGCTTGTTGTCGCAACTTGTGATTCAATTTCTCTTGAATCAATATAGGTAAGAGTTGTTGGATCATGGGTTGAACAACTGTTCAATGGGTCGGTTTTGTTAGCTGCTTCCTACAGAGAATACGTCAGATTCAATTTGATCGATTTTAGTAAAATAAAAATACTTACACAGCTATTTAAAACATAAACATTATTGCTGTCAACATCAACTTTTCGATATTTAATTGAAGTCAAACACGCATCTTTTCTAAATAGAAGTCAAGTAAACCTTGCGAAAGAACAATCGAGAATGACAGATGAGAATGAAATATAATCATTGTCTACATTGTCGACTTCATTGTCTACATTGTCGACATTGTCTACAAAGTCGACGCGTAGAGGAACAACACTGACTAGGATGGTGATTAGCTGAGTACATAAAAGTGGTGGAAAAGTGTAAATAAATATTTAATTTCTAATGAAAACTAATGTACAACTTGAACAATGACCGTCGCAATAAATTGAGAAAATAATTATATTTCATTTTTGAAGTTAATATAATTGTATTTATACAAATTAAAACGATCATTATTTATTTTATATGTGGTGGCATTTCATAAGAGGTAAAGTGTGGTGAAATACGAGGTGTGTGAAAGGTGTTCATCTCTAAATCCCTAGTGGCATTAGTTTTGGGTTATTTTGATATTTCTTTCTTTTTTTAAGGCATCAGTACAGTTGTATGTACGTATTTTAGTTTAGTATGGAAATAATGAAAGATGCATGAGGAAGAACCAGCAACATTTGTTGTTATATTTAGTTTATTGTGGATACAGAAGGTACATGTATATATTATAGAAATATAGATATAGGTACATATTTATTAATATCTTTAAATGAGGAATGATGAGTAGGAATTAAAGAGTGTGGGGTTGTTAGCTACATTATATAGATATGTAGGTAGATTGAAGTGTACGCAGGAATACCTAGTACCTAATTACTTAATTATGTAGGTATTATAAGTAAATTTGGTGGGTTTTCGATAATTTGGGGGTGGCCGTGGCGCGATAGTGTGCTCGCCTGTCAACCTCGTTACAGGCCAATGACTTAACACACCCCCATGATACACTACATGATACTCACTTCCATGCCAATGTAAGGCACATAGAAGTTGGGTTTTAGCACCTGGATAGTAATTCCTCTTTATGTTTGTGGTGGAAAATGTTCACTTATTCTTAATAAAATATTATTCCGCGGCTGGTTTTTCGACACCAAATTTTCTTTTAATTGTAATCCATTTAACGCGTCGATTTTGTTTTTTATTATCCGTTTAAAATATAGAGGGCGCTGGCGTATTACATGGAGTTCAAATGGGAATCGTCATCACTTTCAATTCCACTTGAAAAAATATTTTTTAACATTTTAGGTCAACTTCTGTCTTTTCACTGTCATTTGTTAATTAAATACTTACAAATATGTTAATTCTATATATTTTTTTCATTTCTTAAACGAAATAATAAATTTGTCATAAAAAAATTGTCAAAAAATACTTGACAGTTTATTATCGTGGTAATTTTTTTTTATGAAACAAAAAACTAACAAATTGCCACCTGTCGCAATTGTAAATGCTTATGAAATATGGCCCTGAACTAGCCTAAATGGATCGAATAAATATTTACATATGTCGAATTTCAATTGTATGGAACTTGCCAAAAATAGTACCAATTTAAAGTCTATGAAATTTTGCTAAAAACGCTGTCATAACAGCATAAAATCGATTTTTTTAATAAATAATTAAGTTGTGTTCATAAAAAAAAAGAATGTTTATTTATTTGGAATTAAACATAAATAAGTTTAAGTAGCTCGTAATGGTTAGTGCGTAACTTCATGTCTTGGGTTCGAATCCCAGCATCTGTAACTTACAAAAATGCCCTGCGAAATTAGTTTACGTTTATTTTATTAGAACGAACTTTTACAGCGAAATTAAAAAATGGTGATTGTGAACAACAAGTTAGTAAAAAAGATAGATAATAGTAACTTTTGGAAAGTTAGAATCTCGGGGTTTTGACCTTGTAACGAAGTTACAAATGCAACCTTACTAGATATTCTAATTTCCCCCACACATCGCATTCATTGACGAGCTAACGGCCACTTCAAATTGAATTGAATTTTCAAGTTCAAAGGCTATTACCGTCAAAGAGCCAGATATGCTGAGAATCGTTAGTAGGCAGACACGTGATCATGCGATTATGATCAGTAGTGAAAGCAGAACATCATCATCAAATTAAACATCATGTCATATGATTTACATTGGATGAGTTTTCTGCACTCTTACAATTCACATTTTCTTGTTACTGAAAATATATCAAGAGGAGTTAACATTTGTATGGGAAAGGATGGACTTCTACCTTTGGTGTTATACATATGTACCAATCTCGTGTACATAAGAGAAGTGTCTAGGAGCATACTACTGAGTGCGTGGTTTACTAGTTAGGAGTTTAGCAGTGTTTGGCCTAGTGCCGTAAATTTTATGCCATTGTTTTCGACCAGGACCGGTGACTCTATCCCGAAGTTTATGAAAATATTAGTGTTAGCTTATTTAAAGGAAAACTATTGTAAAGTATATGAATTGCCTTGTTAAAGTATTTTTGAGTAAAACTATTGTAATATTAAAAACCAAATAAAAATTAAACGGAGTTCTGAACACACAACGCACCGAGTTTTATTGCTTTCTTCGTTCAGACCTTAGATCCGCTGACCTCAGCTATATAATATAAAAAGCATCACAGCCTTCGGCATTTCCTATATCGTATCTAAACCTTTTGGTTCTTCCGATTAAGAACAGGAACATATTCATATTAGAAATACACTATATCGAACCTAAATGCAATGTTTCTTTCAATCCAAAAAACTTTGCATACACTTAAATTGCTCACCCACCACAAATCCTGTATTGGCCCAAGCAGGGGCTAGCAGGGAGCGGCATGCCTCCCCCTTACGAGTCAAGTTTTCCTTTACCTTTGAGGCGTATGACAAAAATACACACAGAGTCATTTATTAAGATTCGTGTGAGGACGATCATAGACGATGAAAACAATTTAATCTCTTCATCATTTTTTTTCTCATTGCATATGCGTTTCCTGTTATGCTTCTAATATAAAATGAAGAAATTCAAAAATATAACCTCGACGATATTCAACGGTGAATTATTTTTATTCTTCCCCTGATTTTCTATAGCAGGCAATTGGCCTGCATATTGGCAATAGTAGCAATACTTCGTCCTTGTTGATTCTCATGCAATCGAGTGACCAATTGTATGGAAACCAAACAATTACCCCCCGATAACTCAGTTATCAAGCCGAAGAAAACGGTTAAATACCTAGGAGTTCACTTCTTCGAAAGGTTAAAATTTAATCAACACTCCAAATTCACCCTACGTAAGGCTAACCATGCCTTTTCTCTAGTACGACCTCTTATGCAAGTAAGAGGCGGTCTCCAAACAAAGACGAAACTTCTGCTTTATAAGCAACTCATTCGTCCCATTTTAACTTTTATAGCTTTCCTATATGGTATACCATAAGTCCATCATACATGAAAAAACTGCAAATTTTCGAGCGAAAAGTTCTTCGCCATTGCACTTCCCTTTTCCGCAAACCAAACTCCGTTAAGTTTTATAGCAACTCAAGGCTATACGAAGCTTCAGGAATTGTCCCCATAGACAAATACATGTACAACCTCAGCGTTAAGATGCTGCAAAAAATCCCATCCCATCCCAGCCCTCTTATTAATTTAATTACAGGTGACCCAGACACAGAAGACCGGTACCTTCACGTGCTATCCATGATGGATCCAGCATTTGGAATATGGTCAGATGACAGCTTCGGAAACTTCTACGTAGCTGCAGGAACGCAGTACAACAGAGGTTGAAGCCACCACAGGACCAAACCATCTCAACCACACCAGTCAACGACAGTCAGCACTGCTCAAGCTATAATGTTAGACTTAAGAATTAATTATTTGTAAATATGTACCACTCTGTAAAAATTTGAGCTGAATAAAAAATTGTATATATAACAAACAATTAATGCGATTTTATGATTGTGCTAGAAAAAAGGTATGATTTTTGCGGGCGAACGTTACCCGGGCAAATGTGATAAAAGATTATAATTTTTTTATTAAATAAATTATTTAACTACTATCAATTAAATGTATTCATATTATTTGGGTAACCGCAACTGCTGGCACAAATTAAGTTAATATCGCTATATTACATATGCAACTCTCCTACGGGGAAAAGTTTTGCTAGAAAACGTGGCCGGGAAACGTGATGCGAGCAACTGTTTTACGGTCAGGCGTAGCTAACCCACTTATTTCATACTAAGATTTGAAATTTTTGTTTCAGAATGTTTTACTCTTCAAAATTGAATAAATAAATAAGAAAAAAAAACTATCGATTTAATTTAGTTCTTTTTACAAATTTATTGAAGAATTGAAGAAATAACACTTTTATAAATTTAATTCAAATAATAAAGGGTCCGCCATCTAACGTTTTTTTTCAACTAGTGCTTATTTCGTGAAAAGTAACACTTAGCTCATGTCTGATTTGACAGATAATTAGATTTATCCTTCCGCTGAACGAATATGGTTGTATATACGCTTGAACAACGCTGGGAAATATTGCGACATTACTTTGAAAATCATGGTAATTTTGCAGAATGTGTGCGAAAATTGCGTACGGATTTTGGAAGAAGAGAAGCACCGTCAGCTCCGTATGTTTGTTATCTTGTGAAAAAAGGGAAAGAAACTGGCATCCTCATCGATAAACCAAAGCGTGAAAAGCCAAAAACAGTTCGTTCACCCGAGAATATTGCTGCTGTGGCAGAAAGTGTGCGTGAAGCGCCATCAACATCAATTCACCGTCGTTCTCAACAATTGAACATTTCGGAGACATCATTGAGACGAATTTTGCATAAAGACCTTGGTATGACGCCATACAAAGTCCATGGTTCAGGAGTTGAAGCCAACTGACCATCCAATGCATTTTCGCTTCGCTAAGTGGGCCTGCGATCGACTTAGAGAAGATGCCGATTTTGCCACAAAAATCATCTTTTCAGATGAAGCTCATTTTGATCTTGGCGGGTATGTAAACAAGCAAAATTGTCGCATTTGGGGCACAGAAAACCAGCACGCATACATTGAAAAGCCGATACACCCAAAACGAGTCACTGTTTGGTGCGGATTTTGGTCCAGAGGCATAATTGGGCCATTTTTCTTCGAAAATGATTTTTGTTCACAAAAATTGAAGAGGAGGATATTGGCAATATTTGGTTTCAACAGGACGGCGCTACGTGCCACACAGCCGAAGCTACACTCGATATTTTGCGCCCTGTTTTCGAAGATCGCATTATCAGCCGCAGAGCTGATGTCGTTTGGCCACCTAGTAGCTGCCATTTGACACCGTTGGACTATTATTTGTGGGGTGCCGTAAAAGATAAGTGTTACGCCGACAAGCCAGAGACAATTGACGCTTTAAAGGACAATATTTGTGAAGCCATTGGTGAAATACAGCTGCACACAATCGATAATGTGCTTAAAAATTGGATCGATCGTTAAGGCTACTGCATGGCCAGTCGAGGCAGCCATTTGAATGAAATTATTTTCCATTATTAACCGCAAGGATTGTCCTTTCAAATAAAAAAAGAAATTTGAGAAAATATTCAGCAGTTTTTTTTTATAGCTTCAAAAAAAAGAAGTTATTTGGCGGACCCTTTAGAAACAAAACAAGGTAACATTAAAAAAGTCTACCAAAATCGTTTGCTACTGACTTAAGCTGATTGTTTTATTAAACATTACAAATTTCACTAAATTACAGCTTAAATTATTTTAAATAATGTTGCGAACTTTGAATATAGCTTTATCACTTATATGGTTCTACCACACGTGACTTGTGTACTATACCTAAGATCAAAAGGGGGATTCCAAGATTCATTAGAAATAAATAAAATAATTATTTCCTTATCTACTACAGATGTAAAAATAAAAATTAAATTAAAACTATTGGTAATTGTACGTATATGGACAATACGTGTGCATGTGGTGAACGTTCACATCAATAATAATTTTATTGAACAGTTATAATATACAATAGCAAAAAAAATCCCAACAAAATTCATTGTGTAAATAAAAGACAATAATAAACACAATAATTATTGCGTTATTTTTATACATTTTATTTTCTAAAAAAAACACACAAAAAACACATGGGAACTAATCTTAACACTAAAAACAATTTAGATTTCAAAGCTTTTGCTAAAACAAATTCTAAAGACCAATCTATGTGTTCTTATCTTTATCCGCTAACCTACTCGTATTTTTAATGACATATATATATTTAAAGTACGCAAAAAGCATAGCGATTATACCAAAGCCTTCAATGAAACCCGGATCTAATCAATGAATGATACAAAAAATATTTCCGCAGTCATTAGTTTAAAAAAAAAGAAGATGAGTTGAGTACCTTCAACAAGGGCATTTAAAAAACAAACTAAATGGCGCCTGTTCAATTAAGGTCATAAAAAAGGAAATCACATAAATATTGGAATAATTATGTAGGAATTTATTTTTAGATTTATCAGTTCGATGTTTTCGATTTGAAGTTGGCGTGTCCCGCAAATTATACGAAATAAGAGAATATTTTTATTCTTTTGATGAACTGGCATTTTATAATGTGGCTTTTCATGGTAAAATAAATTAATTTATTTAACAACTAAATCTGTCAAAACATCAGTTTTCCTCTTTTTTGTGTATTATTGGCAAAATAAATTAATTTATTTTTGAATCTAGATCATTTTTGCAAATCTAGATTTTTTAGCAGATTTACCCCTCCTTGCACCAAACACAATTTTCAGCTGTCAGCTTGACAAATGTGGTTTTGAATTTGTAATTTGTTTCGATCGTGAAAAGTTAAAATATTAAAGAAAATTAATCCAAATATAAAAAATGGAAGCAGTTTTAAATGAACTTTTACTAGTTTCACAGACACGAAATTAAACAAATACAATGTCAAAAAAAAAATCAATTGCTAATGTATTCCATTCGCCACGAAAAAAATCAATTTTTAGATTGAAATCTGAATTTATCAATCGAAAACATTATTAAAGATTTCGCTTCACAAAAGATATGACCCTGATTGTACTGAAAAAAATCGAAATTTTAATAGAATGGCCATAGGATTGGTAAGATAATTAACATTAATGCATTAGGTACCAACTTTATTACAAAATATTGTAACGGGTGATTTTTTTGCTACTTGGTTTTTGACGTTTATATTTTTGACAGATCACACATGACAAATTACGAACATTTGACACTTCGATTCAGTATTGTTTGCCAATTCATCATGAATAGACTTACGCCTGAACAACGTTTGCAAATTATTGAAATTTATTATCAAAATTCGTGCTCTGTGAAAAATGTGTTTCGCAAGCTACGTCCGTTTCAGCGACGAGGCTCATTTTTGGCTAAATGGATACGTGAATAAGCAGAATTGCCGTATTTGGAGTGAAGAGCAGCCAGAGGCAATTCAGCAGCTACCAATGCATCCCGAAAAATGCACTGTTTGGTGCGGTTTATGGGCAGGCGGCATCATTGGGCCGTACTTCTTCAAGGACGATGAAGGCCGCAGGGTTACGGTCAATGGAGAAAGGTACCGTTCGATGATAACAGATTTTTTTTTGCCGAAAATGCAAGAATTGAACTCGGTCGACATGTGGTTCCAACAGGACGGTGCCACATGCCACACTGCACGCGAAACCATGCATCAATTGAGAGGCGAATGTGGTGAGCAGTTGATCTCACGTTTTGGCGCAGTCAATTGGCCACCAAGATCATGTGATTTGACCCCGTTAGACTATTTTTTGTGGGGCTATGTTAAGTCTATTGTCTATGGGGACAAGCCAAACACGACTGCTGTTTTGGAAGCCAACATTGAACGCGTCATTGGTGAGATTGCGGCCGAAATGTGTGAAAAAGTTTGCCAAAATTGGACCTTCAGAATGGACCACCTGAAGCGTAGCCGCGGGCAACATTTAAGTGAAATTATTTTTAAAAAGTAAATGGCAGAAATTGATTTATCGATCCAAATAAAAATTTCATTCACTTTTTACAAGTTTCTGTGTTTTTTTGAATTTGCAAAAACCAAGCTCTTAAAAAATCACCCTTTATAATAGCAGACTAGGCGAACTTCGTCTGAACTGAGCTGCAGAGCTATATTAAAACACAAATAGTCCAAATTTACCAATGTGATTTATTTGAATGGAATAAAAATCAGTACAGAGTGATATGATAAATAATGTTTTTAAATTTGTTTTCCAGCGCTAAAACAAATAAAGACCGTTTACCAAGCTATCAACGACGTCCTTTTTTCTTCGCTGCTAGTATGGTCCATTCACAAATCCAATTAGGATTTATATAATTTTTTACAATCCCTGTTAACACTATACTTTGGTGATGAGTTTCTCCTTCGACGTTATTGTTAACTCGCAAGAATTTGCCGGGAATAATCCAGTCGAGACATCAACAAAAAATGGGCCATTGCTTAGCAACACTGCAATGCAACTCTCCTATTTGTGGTCAATTTCAACTTCTTGACATGCCGGCACAAGGACGATGATTTCAAGCATGCATTAAATTCATTGGTAGCAGTAGACTTCGGGATGACGGAAATCCTTCAACAAAAATCTCCACTGAGCAAAATCATATCCCCGCCAAATCATCTCGAACCACCTTGTAAATCTTTCATTGTTCGGTCAACTGCCTCCAAAGCTCATTTATGCCAAATTATGATTTTGCATTCTCGCATCAATTTCGCTGTCGCCGAATTCTTGGTCATTGTGCACGTTATTGGCTTGTCAGCCGTGAGAAAATTTATCGCCAGCTCCAAAGTGGAATGTGCAGTTCAACCGCCTTCAAACAGTGAGATAGCAATACCATAGATACCATATGACAGGCAACAACAGAGATCTTGGCCGAATTGTTACTAGAATCAACTAAATGACGAATATCTTGCATGTCCCACCGGGAACATGGAGAAAAAAATGCGATTGCGGAATCGTATTGGAAAGCAGCGTGATTGAAGTCTACATTTACCACTTTTCTTCTTCTAATAACTTTTTGTCGAATTTGTGGTGCAGTTTGAAGCTGTGCAATATGGACACGTCTCCATTTATTTCTTCTGCACGTACCTCTTGCGTTTGATTATCATGGACATTCTGATTAATTATTGCAAGACGTGTACGTCGTCCAAGGTTAGATGGGAATCAGTGTAAACGTATTATTTAGAAATCGTTTTAATTTTTTACGCAACACAAAAACGAATTTTCACTCAGGGGCCAAAAGAAGTGTATTGGACAAACGCAAAGTAGTTTATGTTAAGGAAATTCAATTCAATTCAATTCTTTATTTATATCGGTGTACAAATAAGACATAGTCTTTTATAGTACCTAAGTTAATAATAAACGGTGATTTTTTAAGAGCTTGGTTTTTGAAAATTCAAAAAAACACAGAAACTTGTAAAAAGTGAATGAAATTTTTATTTGGATCGATAAATCAATTTCTGCCATTTACTTTTTAAAAATAATTTCACTTAAATGTTGCCCGCGGCTACGCTTCAGGTGGTCCATTCTGAAGGTCCAATTTTGGCAAACTTTTTCACACATTTCGGCCGCAATCTCACCAATGACGCGTTCAATGTTGGCTTCCAAAACAGCAGTCGTGTTTGGCTTGTCCCCATAGACAATAGACTTAACATAGCCCCACAAAAAATAGTCTAACGGGGTCAAATCACATGATCTTGGTGGCCAATTGACTGCGCCAAAACGTGAGATCAACTGCTCACCAAATTCGCCTCTCAATTGATGCATGGTTTCGCGTGCAGTGTGGCATGTGGCACCGTCCTGTTGGAACCACATGTCGACCGAGTTCAATTCTTGCATTTTCGGCAAAAAAAAATCTGTTATCATCGAACGGTACCTTTCTCCATTGACCGTAACCCTGCGGCCTTCATCGTCCTTGAAGAAGTACGGCCCAATGATGCCGCCTGCCCATAAACCGCACCAAACAGTGCATTTTTCGGGATGCATTGGTAGCTGCTGAATTGCCTCTGGCTGCTCTTCACTCCAAATACGGCAATTCTGCTTATTCACGTATCCATTTAGCCAAAAATGAGCCTCGTCGCTGAAACGGACGTAGCTTGCGAAACACATTTTTCACATAGCACGAATTTTGATAATAAATTTCAATAATTTGCAAACGTTGTTCAGGCGTAAGTCTATTCATGATGAAATGGCAAACAATACTGAATCGAAATGTCAAATGTTCGTGGAATTTGTCATGTGTGATCTGTCAAAGATATAAACGTCAAAAACCAAGTAGCAAAAAAATCACCCGTTACTAAAAATTGCTGTTTTAAATTGAGAAATCCCTATTATTTGTTTTATTTCCAATGGCAGAGAGTTGCAGAGGATAACTGCATACACAGAGAATAGCCTTGACGAATTCAAATAAAAAAAGGAAGGAGTAAAGAGATTCATTGTTCGAGTCGACTGCGCGAAGTTTAGCTTATCAAAGAGGTATGGCGGAGTTTTTCTTAGAATAACTTTATGCAAGAAAACATAACATCTTGCAACAAGGAATTGTTCAAGTATGCATCCTAGGACACGTTAATGGTATTGCGAAATATGGTTAAACCTCCTCAAATTAAATACGTACCTAACCAGGAGTTGAAACCGTGATACAAAAATAGGTGGTAGGTTATTGGTATCAAATTGCAATCGTTTGAGACTTAGCGGGACTTAAGGTTAAACCATTACTCAACGTCAATTTATAGATCTCATGAAGATCTTCATTTATCCTGCAGACTAAGTCCTTCAACAAGTTTAAATGGAAGGGAGAGATATACCTGTACATCGTATGCATAAAGATGCAACATGACATTATTACACACTTTAGGTAAATCGTTGATAAACAAGCAAAATAAAAGTGGACCCAATATTGAACCGTGTGGTACGCCAGTAATTAAATTGATTGAGTCTGAGCTTTCTCAGATCTACTTTTACTCTCTGACTTCGGTGTCCTAGGTAGTCTTTAATAAGATTAATCGATCTTCTACTGAAGCCAAAGTAAATATTAAGCTTCTTACAAAGGATATCATGGTTTACTCTGTCAAAAGCTTTGGTAAATCCAGCAAACAAAGTATAGTTAATTTATCTTGATCATACTGTACTCTTATATCATCAAGGACTTTTACCATTGCTGTAGAACAACTGTGTTTTGTGCGTAAACCGGACTTATTTGGAGAAAATAGATTATGGGCGTTTATGTGATCTGAAATTTGATTATATAACACACAACGAAATTCACTGGCTGAGGAAGGGTTGGGCTTTTTAGGCACAGGAATAACCTTAGCCATCTTCCAACATTGAGGAAATGAGGAGGTTGTAATACAAAAGCTTACAGTATGGGTGAACGTAGATATGATTCGCGGTAAAATCATTTTTATAACAAATTGGAACGCCATCTTCCCCTATAGAATTGGACTTAAAATGACGAATGTTGAAATACACCGGCTGAACTAACAAAAGCGAAATCAGGAATTATACTTTTTTGACAACATTTTTTTATATATATATTTGTTTATGTTTATTGTTTATGTTAATGTGTATTAGTTCATGAGATTTAACAATTTTACTAAGCACAAACATTTTAATAGCTCACAAAAACAGCCATAAATCGAAAACCAATACACATAAGCACATAGCACATAGCTTAAAACCTTCTTCTCGACCATGCCATGGTCGAATGGCAACTGAGATCATACGTTTTTGACAATATTTTTTTATATATAAAGAAGAAGATGTTCTTCCTTTCCCAGAAATAATTCTATTGCTCCGATCAACCAACTTTTGGTTGCGTTGCGCTTTTTCGCTAATACTAATCATCTCCTTACTCCTTAATATAGCTGAAGCTGACTTTGGATGTAGGTATACAAATCTCGACAGTGTCAAGAATCACATACGAGTTTCAACAGCAATACCTAGGCTTGAAAAAGACTACAAAAAACTGCCTGAATTGGATAATGTTGATGTTTAAAACCTTTGGATCCAACAAGATGGCGCTACATGCCATATACAGCCAACGAAACAATCAATTTATTGAAGGAAACTTTTGGTGAGTGCATTATCTCGCGTGCGTCGTTGGTCTGTGGCATGGCATGGCCTCCAAGATAGTGCGATTTAACATCACTATAATTTAAATGTTTTGTTATCTGCTGTTTTTTTGGAGACGTTTTTTCTCGATTTTTTGCTTTTATAAAATCTTCAAAATGGATAAGGTATTCTTAAAATGCTCACGCATATAAAGGGTCCGCCAAATAACTTTTCTTTTTTGAAAATGCTATAAAAAAAACTACTGAATATTTTTTCAAATTTCTTTTTTTATTTGAAAGTACAATCCTTCCGGTTAATAATGGAAAATAATTTCATTCAAATGGCTGCCTCGGCTGGCCATGCAGTAGCCTACACGATCGGTCCAATTTTTAAGCACATTATCGATTGTGTGCAGCTGTATTTCACCAATGGCTTCACGAATATTGTCCTTTAAAGCGTCAATTGTCTCTGGCTTGTCGGCGTAACACTTATCTTTTACGGCACCCCACAAATAATAGTCAAACGGTGTCAAATCGCAGCTCCGAGGTGGCCAAACGACATCAGCTCTGCGGCTGATAATGCGACCTTCAAAAACAGGGCGCAAAACATCGAGTGTAGCTTCGGCTGTGTGGCACGTAGCGCCGTCCTGTTGAAACCAAATATTGCCAATATCCCTTCTTCAATTTTTGTGAACAAAAATTCGTTCAACATGGCCCGATAACGATCGCTATTGACTGTAACGGCCACTCCTTTCTCATTTTCGAAGAAAAATGGCCCAATTATGCCTCAGGACCAAAATCCGCACCAAACAGTGACTCGTTTTGGGTGTATCGGCTTTTCAATGTATGCGTGCGGGTTTTCTGTGCCCCAAATGTCGCAATTTTGCTTGTTTACATACCCGCCAAGATCAAAATGAGCTTCATCTGAAAAGATGATTTTTTTTGGCAAAATCGGCATCTTTTCTAAGTCGATCGCAGGCCCACTTAGCGAAGCGAAAGGGCATTGGATGGTCAGTTGGCTTCAACTCCTGAACCAATTGGACTTTGTATGGCGTCATACCAAGGTCTTTATGCAAAATTCGTCTCAATGATGTCTCCGAAATGTTCAATTGTTGAGAACGACGGTGAATTGATGTTGTTGGCGCTTCACACACACTTTCTGCCACAGCAGCAACGAACTGTTTTTGGCTTTTCACGCTTTGGTTTATCGATGAGGATGCCAGTTTCTTTCACTTTTTTCACAAGATAACGAACATACGGAGCTGACGGTGCTTCTCTTCTTCCAAAATCCGTACGCAATTTTCGCACACATTCTGCAGCATTACCATGATTTTCAAAGTAATGCATTGTTCAAGCGTATACACAACCATATTCGTTCAGCGGAAGGATAAAACTAATTATCTGTCAAATCAGACATGAGCTAAGTGTTACCATTCACGAAATAAGCACTAGTTGAAGAAAAAAACGTTAGATGGCGGACCCTTTATTTATTCTCTTAATTGAGTCGTTAATATTAAAACCTAAGAAAAATCATCATTATGTTGAATCTAATCCATAATGGTTAACTTAAAGTAAAGATGCAAAGAAATAAACATTATCGATAAAAACTAACTTAAAACTGAAATATTTTTGTATTCAAATCTAAAAGATCCATATCATCTTTTGATAAAGTATCCTTTTTAATTTTTTTTTGACGATCAGTTGTTTGATTTTTAATTCTTACCAATTCCGAATTTAATGCGATGACTCGAGAATCAAGAATTACCAAAATGAGTATTAAGCAAAATAATATGTAATTAAAAAATAACAACTCGATGACTGAAATCAATAATATAACCAGATTCTGAGTTAATTAAAATTAATAATCAAAGTTAATAACTTTTTGTTAATGTGAAAAGATCTAAATAAAAATTTAGAAATTTTAAATCTTATTTCAATAACAGGTATTTTCGATCTGCTAATACCTGTTACTAAAATATCTACCTATCCCTATTTGTATGTGAATCTGCCAAAAATCAGAGTGCATGTGTTTAATCTCATGGCCTTTTTGATTGGTCGTCCGGAACACGTTTCCCCAATAAAACTCCCGGAAAGAATTTGACTGATTCTGAATTTTATGTATCACTGTATTTGTGAAAATTAAATTTAAAAAAAAAATCACATCGGCTAAAAAGAATTTCTAAAACACTTGATTTCAATTTAGGTACACATTTTCTTGTATCAATAATAATTATAACTTGCTTCATTTTATGTTATTTTACCAGGGGGTCAATTCCCGATCTGTGAAATTATGAAGTGATAAAAAAAATATCATTTCAGTTTTCACAGAGGTTTATCATTTTCCAACTTCACGCACACTCCTAATGTGATTCTAGAACTCATTGTGATAAAGTTTGTACTAAAAAGTACTAAATGATAAATTCTGTCATTTCTGATTAGATTTTTTGTTGGGAAAGGTAAATATTTCATTTCAGTTTCTAAATTTACTTAAGAATAATGTCCGGAATAATAATACTGAACAATTGTGGGTCTTATATTATATTGAATAGTATCTCTGTTTTGAGTAATATTTATTATTTTTTCATGTGAGGATATTGAGGCTTTCCCTTCGAGATGGGCAGAATCTATTCGAAGTTACAACTAGGAGCACTTTATTGAACTTTATAGATTCCCAAAACAAATCCATGATTTAATACGTGAATTGAGAGCATTCTTGAAAAACACTCAACTTATAAGTGCGCTTTAAAGCCATTTAAATATGGTAAAGTGCTCTGCATTTTTTTGCAATGCGTAGTTTGCAATGATCTGTCGCGGGAATGAGCACCGTCGCGTCGGCTGTTGTCAATCTGTTGATTTAACAATTTCGTTATTTACTCGAATAAACACAAATATAACTTATAACAAAAATAAATTTGCGTATAAATATAATTGTTGCTTACTTGTCATGTGCCAAATCCTGTTTTTCTTCTTAATATTCGATTAGAAACATTTTCTTCACAAAACAATTGACTCTGATAAAAAAATTATCATATGAAAAATGTTTGGCATTTAACTTCACTTTTTCACGAATCGAGAATCGAATTAGACGTGAAAGCGTGATAAAATTTATCAGTTCACATCTTCACAGATCGGGAATTGGCCCCCAGAAAAGTAGTTTAATAAACACATCGAAATTACACAAAACAAATCAACCCGATGATTTTGACAATTTAATTACGTGAGTGTATTAGTGATTTTGTTTTCGATTCTGAAATGAAATCCAGAATCGTTTTCTGTTCTGTTTAGAGTAACAACTGTCATTTTGTGGGGGTCAGAACAGTTTTGGACGGCCAATCAAAAAGGCCATCAGAGATATTTTGTAAAATATGAAAACCATATTTTTGAATTATAACAACGACAACCGAATTTTGACAACATGCAAAATGTGTGTACTGTGAGTATTGCTCACCAATTTGTGATCTTGGTGTAAGGTATCTGTTGTTTTTTTTTAAACTGTATTTTCTACCTTTGTTGGTGTTGAAGGACATTTCTCTTCTGAACATAAATTTAGAATTTATGGAATTTCTATTGAATTCTGTTTTAGTTTTTTGTTTGTTATTGCTCTAAGTTATCCTGTTTTATGCGCAAATTATCTGGCTTTGAGGATATCCACACAATATGCCTTTTTCTTTTCTCGTTAAGAGCAGATCACTGAATAGAGTTCGAACCCATAGATTATGCTCTGAACTTGTTCCAAACAGAGCGAGGTCTGAACACTGATAAGATTTTTAAACACACTTGAACCACACAAATAAGAATACATTGGCCTCATTCAATAACCGAACTAAAGCTATCCGGATAGGTTGGTGTTGTTGTATTCCCATGTAAGAACACAGCTGAAGACAAGGCAACTGCTGCAAAAAACATTTACATGGGAATACAACAACACCAACCTATCCGGATAGCTAATAGTTCTGTTATTGAATGAGACCATTTTCATTTTAACCATAAAAAGCAATATAACACAAAACTACCCTTTTTGGTACACAGATCTACACACCAGATACAGAAAATCAACAATCGATCAAATTCATTCGCAATTTAATTGAATCTGATCAGTTTTTTCTTCAGATTTTCCTTCTTGACACACATGACATTTGGTGCGTTCAGCAATTTACTCACATGCTCAGTCGATTATGTCCGAGCACTTCGAGTGCGATCTCCACATGTTCAGAACGAAAAATAAACACACATTTGGAGCTCCGAATGCTCTAAGTTAAAAAAAAAACAACAAACAAATTTGTTGAAAACTCAGACTCTGCTCTGAAATAAAAAAAAAAAACGCCTAATATAACATTAGGTAGGTACAATAACAAACTATAATTATTATGTGTTCGTTTGTTGAACTTTACCCAGTGTCGACCCAGATATTCTTGACAACCCCAAGAGTTTTCAAAAAAAAAAAAAATCTTTGTTTGGATTTTCTTTTATTTCTATTTTAAAAGAACAAATTTCATACAAAACGTCAATACACAACAAAACAAATGCGTCAGATATCATGTCACTTTGACAGTTTATTCTTTACCTCAACTCGCAATAGAAAAAAACCTTGATCTACGTCAGGTTCAAGACTAGTTCAGGTTAAAAGAAAACTATGGTCTTACTTTTCTGTTTTTCAAAAATATTGTATACATTTTTCAGTGACTTTTACATAAACATTGACAAATCCATAGTTTCATAAAAACTGTTAAAATTTAGGTTCAGGATCTACATACATATGACTAAGTTATAACACTTATTCCTTAAGGTTCATGTTTTCCATAAAATAAATAAATACAATAAACAATTCCAAATTATAATTTGGTTAGCGTACTAATACGAAACAAAAGCGGTAAATACGTACGAAATAAAAATGTTGATATAAATTAAAATAAAATTAACTTTTTTTTATTGATTCTTTTGTTTTTAAAATAAAACGTTTTTTTCAAGAAGTTTGGCATATGTTCTGCACATTAATTATTGAACAGGTGCTAAACAACTCTTGCTGACCAATAAAGAAAACAAAGAATGATTATAAAAGAAATACAACATAAATTTATTGACCATAAGTAAAATTTGTATGTATGCATGTATACCTACTCGTAAATATAAACATAAGTATGTATGAACATATCTACATATTTTAATTTTAATTTTGTTCTTTTGTGACCTTTAGTCCAAATTATGCGTTTCGCCCAAGTACTACAGTTCGGCTCATCAGTTAGATGCTGAAGTAAACTTCTAAAACGCAACATATTAGTCGATGGCTACCGACACAAATAAAATTTACAGCTTTCAAACACTGTGAATTATATTTTTCTAGGGGAATTCGGTCGAATTCAGACACTTAGTAAAAAAAATACCTACATATGTACAATTTGATGACTTTGAATGCCAACAACAACTTGAGTGTGCTACCACCAAGTTTTTTCTCAATTATTTTTGTCTGGAATTATAGCTATTTCACGACCTGCCAAGGTCGATCATCAGATTCCTTTGCTCTAGTGGTGCTGATCTACTTTTTTCATTTTAATTGAATATGTACATATGTATATGGCAAACGCCATAATCGCCGACCGAAATGGGCCCAGTCCCCTGTTAATTTCGAAGAATGAGCTCCAGCTCATCTTCGATTCATTAAATAAAAAGAAGTCAGCTGGAGTCGATGGTATATCCAACGTTGTACTACGACATTTGCCTCAAGAAGCAGTTGACATTTATACCACACTGTTTAACAACGCTCTGAATAATGCATATTATCCAGTGCGGTGGAAGACATCTGTGGTGCACCCTCTCCCAAAAAAGGGAAAGGACAAATCCAATTCGGTGAATCTCCGGTCGATAAGTCTTCTTCCAAGTATCAGCAAAGTATTTGAAAAGGTTATTAATACAGCCCTGTTCAAGTGGGCGGAGGACAAAAATATTATCCCGGATAATCAGTTCGGTTTTAAGGCGGGACATGACACAATTCATGCCGCGTCTAAACTAGTTTCTGATATCCAATGGAACAAAACTAAAAAGCAGTGTACGGGTGCCTGTCTGGTTGATTTGGAGAAGGCCTTCGACACCGTATGGTTAGAAGGTATCTATCTAAAGCTAACCAGACTAGGTATAAGTATGCCTCTATTGTATATGCTTTATGACATGCTAAATGGTAGAAAGTTTGTTGTCAAGAGTGGCAATGTAACTTCTACCGCAATTTTTAATATTAAAAATGGTCTTCAGCAGGGAGCTGTTAACTCGCCGATTCTCTTCAGCATTTACACCAGCGATCTGATAGGTAGTCTAACTCAGGCAATTGCGTACGCCGACGATCTAATTGCGTACAAAACAGCTAATACAGTTGAGGTCATCAAAAGTCTCTTGCACAGTGACTTCGACAAGATTCAGCGATATTGTGATGACTGGAAGTTGAAAATCAACTTCCAGAAATCAGAAACTCTTGTTTAGGACTCCGTTGTCTAGCTCCTCAAGGTATATGAGAAAGAACTGGCGCAAGCTGGTGATCGTAGAGCCACATGGACATCCACTGGCGAGTACAAGTGTAGTAGAATACCTTGGCATCTGGTTGGATCAGTACCTGTATTTCGACAGACATATAGGTGCTGCTCTGGCCAGTGCTAGGGGATCATTTGCCCTGACAAAACGACTGTTTTATAGCAGCCGTCTTGACAGCAGGATGAATGTGATTTGCTACATGGCCATCATCAGGCCGATGAACACCAAAGTCGGAGTACACACGATATTATACAACGGAGCTAACATAAACAGAATAGATAATTTTTTGTATAAGCTGATTCGGGGTCACATTGCAAGAGCGATGTCCTCAACAAACAGCTTAATTTTTGGGGCTTATTACCCCAATAACGAATATTTTGAGAGTGCGCGGTTAAGTGGCTACATCCCTCCCGAGGCATTCCTCTATTTAGACAATCGAGGGCTGATACAGGATAGAACGGCGGTTCCTGTATGGTCGAGACGTCATCGCTCAAGGTGGAGAAGAGCGCCTTCGGTTCAGTAGGACTGTGTCCGATCGGGACCGAAGTGATAGGCCGAAACAGGAGAACCAGTTCTGGTGGCTCTCTGAACAGCATCATGATATTTAAAGTCAATTAAGATGGTATGTCTTGCCCAACTTACATAGATTTAGGGTAAATAGGTATAGGGAACAGTCGGGGTGGCACCAAAAAAAATTAAAAATATGTATGTATGTGGAGGCATACGGGCATGTATCTGCGTGTATGTGCATGTATGTGCGTACGTATATGTATGTACGTATGAGTGGGGCGTATGTAGCTGTGTGTCTGTATGCGTCTGCAAAATATAAACAAAAAAATTAAAAAAACGAAAAAAATGCTGCTGTGGCTGTTCTAGTTTTTAAGTAATTTTAAGCGGTTTTAGGTATTTTCAGGTGTCTTAAGTAGTTTAAGTTAGTTTTAGTTAGTATATAAGTTGGTTGTATCTAGTTTTAATTATTTTTAGTCTAGATTTAGGTAGTTTATAAGTAAAAATTGAAAAATCATACGAGACCGAGTTTTTAAAAAAAAGTTTTCTTGGTAAAACAAAACTAAAATAAAATAATTAGAATTAATTAAAATAGTTGTTAGGTCGATAGACATTAGTATTAAAGGATATAATTCAGTTTAGAGCGACTATAAAGGGCCAGTAAATTAGTTGTAAGTTATTGATAATTAGGCTAGCCTTATGAATTTTTGTCTAGCTTTAAGATAGCTATAAGGTAATAATAAATAAAAATGAATTACAAAAAAATGTACATATATTTTTGTTTCTGGAGTCTAATATAATTAAAATGTTTACATAAAGAAAGGTGATAAAAAATAGAATTGTACAAAAAGACATATAAATTGGAGGAAGATCTACATATATTTGTATACAATTTTGTTTACTTCCTTATACTTCTTAAGTGTACGGCGGTTATGTAATCATCATATTGACTGATAGGTATGTGCATATGTACCTATATTGAATTTTATCAAACATTTTAAATGTATGCATCTACTCTTAAATTTATTTGCATCTTCAATTACAATAATTTAAGTGTGATCGCATACCCATCTAGCTTAATGTGTTATCTGTGTGAAACTTCTGGGTAAGGCAGGTATAAAGAAAAAAAAGTACAAATTCAATTTAATTTCAAGTTCAATACCGATTACGACCAGAGATACATTCAAAATAAAATGCAGGACTGGATCGCACGTACTTGCTTTTTGTTTGATCACATCGCATCGTAAGCACAAGATTCTTTGTAAAAAGCTAAATAAATTTTAAAAGTAGCTTTTTATTTATGTTTTCATACACAAATTTTCAAAAATGATTTTTTTTCCAAAATTCAAATAAATATTTTTCGAACAGCTTGGTATTATTTAGAGTTCTAAGGATCTCCTATATAAAAATTTTGATGGAAATCCGTGGAGCCGTTTATGAGAAAGTCGAAAATATGTAAACAAAACTTTGAACCAAAAGTAGAGTATATCTATAGTAAAGCACAGATTTTTTTAAATTCAAATCGTTAGAGCCGTTTTCGAGATAATTAAGATTAAGGTCCAGAAAAAGATTTAAAAATCTAATTGAGACAATCATCTTAAACGCTTATAAGTATTAAGTGTGAATGAAATCGCTTCAGCCGTTTAGGCTGCTGCGGGTGGCAATATGGCAGAGTGGATATAGCTTGACTGCTAACTTAGACGCGTGGGTTCGATCACCACGCTAGGCGGCATTCTTTTCTATACCTCCATGAGTTATAATGAGACAGTTAAGACCTAATTATTAAATCCACTGTGCCTACAAAATAATTGTTTCCTATCCCTTCTAACTGTTGCCGTGCAATTCAGGTTTCATTTAAAATAAAATGCACGACTGGATCGCACGAACTAGCTCTTATGTTCGATCACATCGTATGCAAAAGATTTCTATTAAAAATCTAAATATATTTTTAAATTCATTCTTAACTCAATTTTGTATATACATATACAACATTTTTTAAATTTTGTTCTAAAATAAATTGGTATGGCAATATTAAATATTTAATAATATAAACTTTAAAACAAAAGATTAAATCGGTTTAGTTAAAGAATAAAATAATTCAAAATTCTGAAATAAATACTTAAACTAATTTGAGCTAAAAAAGTACGTCATTTTATTTCTTGGATAAATTTGAATTAAAAAAAAAAAATTTAAATCTGTGGAGCGGTTTTTGAGAAAAAAATTTAAAAACACCAATTCATAGGTATTCAGAAAATACTTATATAATTTTTGAAAATAATTTAATGAGCAGTTTTCGAAATATAAATATTTTTTCTTAAGAATACAAAAAAATATTGGTACGCGGTATAATTTGGGCAACCTAAACCTATATATGTGTGAAATTTCGAAAGAATCTGTTGAGCCGAAAGCAAAAAAAAAAAACGGTCTTATGGAAAGTACTGTTTTTTGACAATTTTCTAATTTTTTTAAATCAAAATCGTTAGAGCCGTTTCCGAAAATAGGCTTGAACGTAACGTTTATATGGCACCGTACCGTTATTTAAAAAAAATCAATTTCCCCTCTGTACAATACCTAAAAAACTCTATATACCAAGTTTGAAGCAATTCGGCCCACCCGTTTGGGCTATAGGTGTATATGCATATATACAGACAGACTGACAGACAGACATACAGACGGACATAATTTTTAGACCATCTTTTTTCGTCTTCGCTATCATCGTAATGTCATGTTTGATTGTTATCTCAAAACTTTTTTTTCAACGAATGCATAATTTGCCTTTAGTACCTATAATCGCAAGTAAAAACGTTAGGACTTACTTAAAACACGACCAGCTCGAAGGACATGAAATAGGGTTACATCGTCAAAAAACTTCTATAATCAATTTTGTTCATATGCTCGGAAATTTTAGAGGAAGTATTCTGATGGGTTGAGGTCATTGTATTTCTTACAAAATGACCTTATTAATCTATTTTTTCTTCTTTTATATTTTATGTTTAATTTAAAAAAACTATTAGTTAATATAAAAAATTTTTTAAAATAAAGATCTTTCGCGGTCATTTTATAAATCAAACATCCACTTGATTTTTTTCTACGTGTACCATCACTGTTTTCGATAAAATACTTTATTCCGGAGTAAATACATGCATACAGAGCGGCTAGCTGCAACGATTCCCAAAACAACAAAAACATACTGCAGATTGTCCTACATCATCATGTTGCTCAGTATTTCAAACTTTTTGAATTCAGCAAACATGTTGTGTTGAACGATAAAATCAGTGATGTTATATTTATTTTGAATGTTTTTAATGTTTAGTTTTGTTTTTAGACAATTCAATAAAAAATTATAATGTTTCTGACTTTATTAACAAGCTATTGTTTCGAATTTGTCGCGAATACTGGAATAGGTAGGTTATACCATCTATAGGTATTGTTCATGAAAACTTGGTAACTTTATTTTAAATGTTATAAACAAATAAATACGACATCTCAATATAACATCACTGTTTTTATTGCACCCTATACGCCAAATGACGACAACATCATTCTCATAATTATGGGTACAAAAAAAGTGATCTTTATAAAAAAAAAAGAGAAATGTCAGAAAATATAAAATAAAAGAAAAATAAAACAGAGGGACACACTGATGACGAACACGAAGATCTGTGCAGTGAACCTTGCGAATCTAACTACCTACCCGCAGTGCCGCAGTGCGTACGATGATCTCGACCGTAATTACCACCAATTGTATGCGAACCGGCTTACCTTGACTAATCATTTGCTTCTTTGTTGTTTCTGTTGGTCTTCTGCCTTCTTCTGTCAACAGGCAATTTTTTTGGACTCCCATTTTTGCGTACGAAAATGAAATAAAAACAAAAGCAAGGCGATATCTGTCTTTATGGATACCCATCAACAGATGCAGTAATGTGTCAAAAAGGTTAATAGTTGCATTCAGATTGTTTATGCAGATAAATCCGCCAAGTGGTGGATTTACGAACTGCTTTCATTGTACTTAACCAGGGCCCACGTCACGATCAAAATTGATCGTTCGATAAACAATCAAGGCTTCGTTTTGCAAATTGCTGTATAGGCCATCTTTGCCTATAATATTGACTTCGCTGATTATCACAATTAGTAAACTATAAGCATTTACATACCTACATAGACACATATGAACTAGACAATGTCTAAAGCTTGAAACGATGAAACAAATTAATTGGTTGGATCTAACATAATTAAAAATGCATGATAATTAAAACTAAAAAAGAATAAAAATAATATAACTTGTTTTAGTAAGACAAATTAAATGTGAATCAGGGTCATAGGAACTTGCTCTTGTGGTTTTAAAAAGTGGCTTAAATGTCTCTTACCTAAAAAAAAAATATTACCATTTAATTTCAATACTCTGTTTAATCTTAAACAAACTTTTTATAATCGAAAAAATTGTTCACACAATGTCCATGAAAAAACGCCACAGTTTCAAGATTAATATTTGCTACATAATTTTAAAGAATCTAAAATTCGATAATTTAAGTCTCAAAAAAAAAAAAAAAAAACATTTATCTTAGTGATTTGAATTCAAAGGTTCAGCAGAGGCTAAATTCAGCTATCAAAGCCACTGGCGGACTAAATATTTTTGAAGCAGGCCCTAAGAAATGTATTTGTGTGCTATGGTAAATATACTAAGGGTAGATGTTTTCACTGCAACATAATCCTAGTTGCAGGGTTAAATCCCAGTTAACTCCTGAAAAATCCTGTGTTAACTCAACAAATTTGTAGTTAACTCTGAATTAACTCAGTAGATATTGCTGAAAGATTCATGTGAAAAACCATTGAAATCAATGTTCGAAACTATGAAAAACACGTTTTCTATAATGTGCCATCTCCATTTCGATAGTGAAATGGCTTTTCCATTCATATATTAAAGTTAATCCTCCACTGCTTCCTAGTTAATACTAGGGTTACCATATTCAAAATGATGAACAGGGGGATATCACGAGTTTTCTAGGGGAATAAGTGTTCAAAAAGTGGGACAAAACACGTTTTTTTTTTGTAATATAATACCACAGTAAGATAAGTTAAATAAGAAGTTTCATTTGATTTTTATTACAAAAAAAAAACAATCACAAAAATAAAAAATTATAACTTATCAACTAAAATAAATTAATAAGAAACATAAACAATAAAAATTACCCCCTTAAAAAAAATAAATAAATAAATAAATAAAAGCGCGATAAGTCTTTGTAAATTCATAATATAAGAGGAGCATGAATATTAACGCAAAAATTAATATAAAAAGTACACGAATTACATATACTTTTCGCTTGACTTGACTTTTTTCAATAAACTGGCATTTTACTTTTTAATACAAACAAAAGTAATTTAATTTGTAAAATTAAATTTGTAGCAGTACAAATCATAAATTGACAGATGACGGACAACTTCAACGCGTGAGGCGAAATGTAGATCATTGAGTGGATACGTTTAGCCTTGAAAGGAGTTTGAATTTCAAATGGAGGCGTTCGCAGAGAATGCTCTTAAGCATAATGCACATTTTATTACAGTTTTCGATTGATGGTATTCTTTTTTTGAATTTTTGATTTATAAGATGGACATAGATTTTTATAGAGGGGACAAGCAACATTTTGGTATGACAAATGGGGACTGTCCGTCTGGTAACATTTAGCCTAAAAGTACTTTTTCCTCCACCTCTAAATCGAGATTTAAATGGGTTTAGCTTAATCACCTATAAATCTTTCAGATTTACCATACGAATTTTAATCTTCTCAGATGTAGATAAATCTCATTTATAGATTAAAAAACCGGACTAATGTATTCCCATATCAAAATGAACACATTCATCGGGAAAGTGAATTTTTAGCTTCAGGTAACACAGATGAAGCTGCCTGTCTCACTTCTACATCATAAGAGAAAATGAAACTCCATTTGCATTTTAAATAGCGCTGTCTACTTCTTTAGTAGCAGTGAAAACACTATTTGAGATTTAGTAAATCTACAACTGCTCTATTAATAAAAAAACGATTATTCCACTTTTATTTCATGAGTTTACAAAACCATTGTATAAGAGTTAATCCATGAATTAAAATTTCCTATTAATAAAAACACGAAGTTCGTGGAATAGTAAAATGACGTTTAACAAAAATCCCTTAAAAAAATGTACTACAATAAGTAAGATTTTGAACCTCCCTACTTTCTAAGTTTTATTTGGGTACAGTCAATCGTGCCAAAGCCAATGAGGCGGTCACAATTTCGTATTCTGTTGAGACCCTCATAAGAAACCTCACAAGAAAACTCACCACCGGAAGGTGCATTTTTTTTAGTGATGCATGCCAGCTGATTTATCAAAACAAACACATATCATAACAATCTACAAACTAGAAAAGTGATGAGTTACCTAAAATTTGTTTAAAGACATCTGCAATAATAATTTATTTTTTGATAAGAATATAATCAGTTTCAATCAAGTAATAATTAAAATCAGTGTTATAGCTTGTAGATGAACTGAGCAGATGGCAGGGATTCTCAAGAAGAACTTTCGGAGCCAAAACCATTTTTTTCGAAATTTTGGTACGCAGTTTTTTTTTAGAATTTATTAATATACATGTTATTATAAACTTAAAAAAAAAATAAAATTCAACTATGGAAAACACAAATTAATTAAATTTTGTAGCGTTTTCCTCGATTTTCTTTATCTTTTTCATTAAATAATTAAAAACTTATATATATTTTAATCGTGGTTAAAAAAATTTACTTTTTTCCACATTGCTGCTTTGCATTAGTTTCATTTAAATTATGAGCTTTTTCACGAATGTCTCGTACACTACAAGATATAAATTTTCTCGAACAATGTTTGCACTTGAAGAAATAACTCCTTTTCCTCCTTTACGCGGCAAGTTTTTTTTTGGAAATCTAATGAAAACGAAGCGATTGTCGATTTTCACTAAAGGCCGATCGATAAAAGTTGTATCTTGAATGACAAACTGATCATTCATATCCCTTAATTATCTTAGAATTCTACTGCTCCACAATCAAAGAGTGATTTATTGAAAAATTTTTTTATTAATTCTTACTTCTTACTTTTCATTTATAGATGAAACTTTTTCCATAAGAGATGCATCAAAATCAAAATCAATTCCATGTTTGTTCTTGTTTCGTTTTTTTTTATACTTTTGTTTTACTGATATGTCAAGTATAGTTGAGTTGTGCTTGTGATGTGCCAGAAGCAGACCATTATTTTCAAGTTTTTATGACGCTCACAAGTTGTAAGGTTTTTACCAGAATACCAAAAAGTCACAAAAATGAGTTCACCTCAAGTTATGAGGTTTTTGTGACTTGTGAGGGTTTAGTGAGGTTGCCAGAATAAGGCTGTTAGATCATCTTCAACCATTGATATGATTGTGTTTACTCAAATTTTTCTTCGAAAACCTATATTTCTGCCTGAAGGCCTCTTCATAAACCATTTTCAGTGGGTTATATCTGTTTTGTACATTTTTCTTTGTCTTTATTATTTTTTTATTCAAAATTAAATACGTAAATCTTTACTTACGTATTTTTTTTTTATTTCTTTTTTCGGTAGCTTAGTAAACGCCACTTAGAAGAAATGTGTTTTTAAATAACATTTCGCACTTAGTCACTAAACCTTCGGTGAAAACGTGGGACATCTTGGGGTTAATTTATTTGCACGATTAACTAACCCTGGCTTAACTTAGAGCTAACCCAGTCACGGAAAAACTATGCCTATGAGAGAGCATTCTGTTCGTAACCAGATAAATAGCTTAGCAAAAGAATTTCTAATAACGCAAAAATAGCAGAATTTTCCGATAATAGCCGTGTTCTCGTGACTATCAAGTACAGCAAAGTAAAAAATTTTCAAGGAAAACAACAATAAGAACATACTGGGAATTACTTTTCCTTTTCATACGAAGAATAATTGAGTTCCGATAATTAGTACGTATTATCAATCATAGAGGGCATTGAAGTAATTTTTTTTTAGTAATGTATGTTCACAGTAAACATAATAAGGTAATATATTGCGCATGCTTACAAAATTCGGTTGTCATAATTAAAAAATTCGGTTGTCATAGTTGGCAAAATGTCTCTGAGATTTGGCATTTTCACATAGAAATAGAGATGGGTCAATATTTCAGTAATATTTGTAGATCAAAAAAAAATAACTGTTATTAAAATAACATTTGAAATTTCTAAATTTGTATTTTGATCAAACCAAACAGCGGAATATAGATTAAAAAGTGATGAATAATTAATTTTAAAATGGTAGTCGAAAATAGTTTATTGAAATTTTGTTATTTCACTGACAATTTTTGTTCCATAATTGTTATTTCAGTAACAGGAATTTATAACTGTTATTTAAAAGTAGCAGTAACAGATATTGCACCTAGCAGTTTGGCCCATGCCTAAGCATATGCGCATGCCAAATATGACACGATTGTCTCTGAGTTTTGCAACATGCGCGAACTTGAACGAAAATGAAAACGGGAATATATTACCTTTATTATGTGTACTGTCATGTATGTTTGTATTTATTTCTTTTTCTCCTTGTATTTTGTATGCTTTTTGACAGCAAAAAACACAGATGTGAAAATCATTCCATATTAAAACAAATAAAATCAAGTTGGAGTGTGTATCATTTTCGTGAAAATGTTTTACTTCGCTGTACTAGAGAAGAACACGGCTATTGCTTTCCTTGTCATAAAATATGATAAATAATATATCCTCTTTCATTCATACTTAGCTGTACTTTCTGTTTCAATAAATATTTTAAATTCTATCGCTGTTAGATTACGTGAATAAAATTACAAATAAATTTATAATATCGATTTTGGTTAATAAATTAACCGCCCATTATGGATTCATTATATGTTATTTCTTGTATGGTTATTCCGCTCTTGAAGCTCTTGGTTAATATTGCATCTAGTACAAAGTTTGACATTCTGGGCGAGCAGCGCGCAAGCGTTATAACAACAACTGTCCTAGTTAAAGGTGGTAATTTTAATCTTCACGACCATCGTTGTCTGGTTGTATCTACAATTCGTATGCGATGAGTGTCGTTGCATATTGAGTTGCGAGCGACGACGAACGGCCCCGGCCGTTACGGTGTGCCTAGCACCCTTTGTTATTGTGCGGGTGGCTCTGAAGTGCGGGTAACATGTCTACTTATGTATAATGCCTCTTTGGAAAAACGACAGAAATTAACAAAAGAAAAACAGTGTGCTCATTTTTTTTTTGATGGCGATGACTATGGCGCGGCGGCGTGGCTAATAAAACATTTGGCCACTGTGTTCATGTTCAGTTAAGTATGGTAAATTTGGAATTGAAGGTAACATTCTGAGGTTGTGGTTAAGCAGATGGAATAACTATTATTAGATATGGGCAACAATTCGGCAGGGGCGGTAGATATTATAATTTATATGTAGGTATTTTGTTTAAAGGTCAACGAATCGTAAACAAAAATACTAAAATGAATGGAGTTTTAGATAATTTTAATACATATTTAGTTAATAAATGGTTCTACAGCGGGTTATACTTGGTTCCAGATTTTTGCTCACTGATTTTGGAGAATTAAGTGAGCTTCAACCATGGTTCAGGGTCAAAGCGAGTGGTAATGTTAAATTACATTTTTAAACCCCGGTTCAATCTCGGTTAACCGGTGAAATCACGGTTTAAATATTTGAATACTACACACTAAATGTTCCACAAAACTTTTCTGTGACAGTGTTTGTTGTTAGATAAGTTATCTCGGATGCCAAACTATCCGAGTATATTAGTGAACGATTCATATAGGTTAGCTGTAAGGTGTCAAAAACTAGAACAAAACTAATACCAAATGAAGTTTGCAGTCAGCTGTTCCTTATATTTGTCGGTATACAACTTTGATGAGAACAGATGTACGCGTTAGTACAACAAAAAGTTATTGCAGATTGCTCTGAATAAATGAGTGAATGATCCACATTATACTATAGGAGCCACAGTTGTTTATAATTGTGCTTAAAATTTCCTAAAAAAATGGAAAAAATGGAAAAATTGATATATAATTCATAATATCAAAATCTCGAATGAAAACATTTGAGATTGCCAAAATCGCGAGTGCCAACCTCGAATACGAAAAATTCCAGATTACAATACATATTTTAGTTCTGTTTGACTACTTTTAAGAAATCCGTGGTTCAGCGCATTAACTAAGGTTCAAGCATGTATTAAACACTTCTCACATACTTCAATCATGAACCGTTGTTAAACCTCTGTTAATCCGCGAAAATTTGATAGTTTAAATTGCTAAAACACGGATGAAATATTTAAGCGACTTTAACCTTGCCCTAAGTTAAAATAAAACAAAGAAGAATGAATGAATGAGAAGTGGCGATCACGATAACAAAATGGATGACAAAAGATAAATCAGCAGGAAGACACACTTTTTACGCGATTATTTGGGTTGTGAATATGCACCACAATAAAACTCGCGTTACTGAACATATTATCCAGCATTTAATTTTTTTAGATCGCCACCGAGATCGTTTTGGTTTGTTTGCCCGAGGCTTTATAGGTCTTCTTTAACTTTAAGAATTAATGCAAAAACAAAAACAATACAATCGCATTTACATACGTAGGTATTGTTTTTGTTCCTTATTTTGTGGACTGTAATTATGATTTAAATTTTTGTTTTTTTTGCGACCTTTAGTCCAAATTAATATGCGCTTCGCCCAGGTACTACAGATGGGCTCATCAGTTATATGCTGTAGTACCTTTCTAATACATTGCGTCTTAGAAAGGTACTACAGCATATAACTGATGAGCCTATCTGTAGTACCTGGGCGAAACTCATATTACGAGTAATTTGGACTAAAGGTCGCAAAATAAAAAAAAAACTCAATTTAGGTCTTCTTTAACTCCTACTGTCTATAGGCTTATTAGTCTCAGATTAAAGTTCCTTTTGACGTATTTGATTTCAGATGCCGAATTCGGAACACGATTTAGATGAACATAAGCTGCACTGGTCATCGATTTTTACCCAGTCGCACGAACAGTGATCTCAGCAAGGGATAGCTGGAAGAAACACCGGGTCATCGAAATAATAATGTATCGGTCTTTACGCACGGATTTAAGGCAAACATGGGGTGGGTTCGGGAATCTTTTCAGAAAATGCTCCCCAAACCAAATCTTATAGACTTGCAAACTTCTGCTCAGTTTTTCAGATGTATGTAGTTGCTCGGAATTAGTTAGGCGGCAAAACATTTCTCCGCATGCAAATGTTCAACAAGACAGCCAGGCGGCAATCGGCAATCCTTAATCGTGACAAAGTCAAAACCAGTAGATTGTTGCCGCAATCGAACTTATTCACCCAAATCTGGGTAATAGGACATAGTGACAAAAATAGGAATGAAATCGCAGACTGAAACTGGCCAAAATGGGATCTTCGCTTGAACCAAGCCAAAACGTTTCCGGGATCCTTGTACCACTAAAGCAGGAAAATGTCAGAATTCACCAAACTTTAAGTCCGCAAACGTCATATGGTCAGGAATCGACTGTTATCGATCGGGAAGAAAAACAGAATAAGTACAAGGACTAAACAACCTCAACTATCCCTCCTGATCGTAACGGGGAAGAACTCAACGGGAACCCACATGTACCGAATGGGAATCAGCACTTCTGACTTATGTAGAGGTTGTATGGACAAAGAGGTGGAAAAGGGTTCATATTACTTCCTTTGTGAATGCGCCAGGCTAGCCTTAACCCTCAAGAAATACGTCTTCGATGAACAGTGCGATTTCTCTTCTAAGGCACTTAAAAATATCCTGAAATTTACACAAAGGGCAGGTTAGCTTAGGGGGTCATGCAACACCTAATTTCCCCACTTATTCTCCTCCTGTTTCTTTTCATCTAAAACTATCCCACTCCTACACTGGGGACCGCAATAGATCCATTGAGATCCGAGTCAGGTGATGTGCCTTCCGTTTCACCCACATAACCTAACCTAACCTAACATAACCTAAGCTCATATGGTTGTCATTCCAAAGTTTTCTTATTAACAAAAATACTCTCATGTATTTATTTAAAGGCCTTGCACATTACTTGTTGTACATATGACAGAATTTATAATAAAGAAATGAGTTATTTTACCTTCCAGTTTTTGATAATTATTCTGAATAAAATTTGGTAGTTAATAAGACAGGTTATGCGATAGAATATTATACACAACTCGCCTTCATTAAATTTTTTTTTTTTCTATTTATAGAAGTGAAGTTTACACATATGCATATCATTCAACGAATTCATCGAATTAAAATATTTTTTTATGAAATAAAAACATTACATCCATGTGTATACATAAATAGAAGCATATTTTTTTTTCTAATAATTTACGAAAAATCTATTAGCTTATCGCTTTTTCGAATTGAAGCACGATTGAAATGTTGTCCCATACTATTGCTATGCATCTATTTTTAGATGGCTGATTAGTTTTTTTTTTTTTTAATGGGAAAAGTGTGCGACAAATGGTGCCTAATCTAACCTAACTTACTCCAACAAATAAATTTCCTTCCGTAAACATATTTATTTTCGTATTTCCGATAAAATTTTGGATAACACTTGGAACATCTGTGTTTGTTTATATCTACAGTTATGTTGAGAAATACAAAAACATCTGAACTAAGATATTTCCCAGGGGTACACACGTTTTTTTATTTTTTTTTTAGAATTAATCTAAAACTCCAGGCTTATTATTTCGATTATCTTATAGATAAAGGTGTTTTTTGTTTGACATACTCCTACGTATTTATTCCAAAGCTGTAGCAACACAAATACATACGAAATATTTTTTTATTAAACAAATTTTTTAATTTTTTTCCATAACAGAACAAATAGTTCTTTTCCATCAATCTATTCATTTCAGCTGGAGCCGTGCAACCAGGGTTACCAGATTGAAAATTAATATAAGAGGTACATGGCGGAACAAATGTGTAAAAAACAGGAGTAAAAAAAGTGAAGCACCTAAAATGTTTCATTCGATGTTTTTATTATAAAAAAAATATTCAGAAAAAATTACAACTCATCAACTAACACAAATTAATGAGAAACAAACACAATAAAACAAAAAAAAACGCACTGTTAGTGTTTGTAAATTGATAATATAATGGGAACATGAATACTAACAGTAAAATTAATATAAAAAATTATAAATTATACATAATTTTCGCTTGATTTAATATTTTTCAATAAGCCGCCATTTTACTTTTAAATACAAATACAAATATTTTAATTTGTAAACCAAAAATGACAAGACAGTTAAGCGTCTTTCATATGAGCTGCGAACTGCGAATTAACCTTTATATGCAATCTCAAGGGGAAACATCAATCTATTTTTATTTTAACTTTTCAAAGAAGTTAATAAATGATCTTATTTACAAAATTTATAAAGAAAACACTACAAACAATTTATTTACATTTTAATATTTTCTACGCGACCAACAACATACTTCTGCGAATTGTGAAATGTAAATTTGCAATCCACAACAACAGGACGCATTCCACAAATCGGTGAATAAATAATTCGCTCGAATTTAACCTCAAATTTTAAACTTTACATTATTTGGTGGTTGTTCTTCTCCATCTTTGTAGCAATTCATGGTAATTAGATGGACATGTAACTTATGTCTCCTTTTTAAACTTTTATAGCACAAAAACCACTTTTTTAAAAAATAAAATTGTTTTGAACTCATTTTCCTGCAAACCAATTTCGAATCTTTATTTATTTACATATGTAAATATGGATGGTCGGCGGCGGCGACCACAGATTATATTCATATGAAAGAAACTTCAGAATTTGCGAACATTAAAAATTCGCATTCGCAATTCGCTGCTTATATGAAAGGCGATTTAGGAGCACAAATCATAAATTGACAGATGAAATATAAATTTAACACGTGAAGTGAGAAGTTCATTGAGTGGTGGCGTTCAGCTTTTATTTGAACTTCAAATGGATGTGCTCACATAGGATATTTTTAAGCATATTTAATGAAAATTTGTATTTATTACAGATTTCAATTAAATGGTTTCTTTTTCGAATTTTTACTTACCTCATAGGGGGGGCAGGTGTTTTAATAGGATATATACAGCGTATTGGTATTAGGAAGGGTTACGTCTCAGTCGATCTCGACCTTCATACTTTTTCGTCTTTCACATAAATTCCAATATAATATCGTCTGTGACTTCAAGTGCAAGTTTAGTTTAGCTTTTTTCAAGTAGTGCTATAGCACAGAGGAAGAAGTGGCAGACCGTAGTGCTGAGGGTCGGCAATTCTTAGTATAAGTTAGTCATACATAATTTAATCAAAATAAATAAATAAAATAAATAAATAATTAATTTTAGTCTAGCTTTATGTAGTTTGTTAGTTAAAATAAAATGATATGTTACCAAGTTTTTTTTTTGTATAAGTTTTCTTGGTGAAAAAAAATAAAATAATTACCATTAATTAAATTTTTTTAGGTTTTAAGTGATATAAGTTACCTTAAAGGGCCAGTTTGTTATTTGTAAGTTATTGATAAGTAGACTAGTTTTATGCATTTTTCTCTAGCTTTAATTTAGTTATAAGTTAATAATAAATAAAAAAAAACCCTACGTTCAACTCAGATTGCATTAAAAAAATAGGTCTTAAATATTTTTGGAAAATTTTGGAATGCAGTATCGTTTAGAATTTAAAGGATCTTCTGTATAAATTTTTTTATCGAAATCCGTTGACCCGTTAATGAGGTAGTCGGAAATCTAAAAAAAAGTTATATGCCAATAACATTTTAATTTTAAAAAAAATTATTGATTAAAATGTAGAATATTCACAAAATTTTTTTTTTAAATCATCAGAGCCGTTTTCGAGATAATTAAGATTTTCCATTTTGCATCCAAAAAATTGTATGGCAGTGAAATTTAAATCAAAATTAAAATGGTATCAGGTCACCACTACATTAGGTCTGTCTTTTTAAATACTTCCAAGATCTATAAACAATGTTTATAAAAATTGTATTGAAAGCATATATAATCAAATGGAACCAACTAACGAGCCTTAGATACTAAGCGATTTATATCTCTCGAACTAACAATGGAAATATATCTACAAACCTCAATTGCCCTATCCTCTATATGTTCTGTTTAATAAATATTTAAAATCGTCAGACTTTCCTACTACTAGGAAAAGTGTCTTCATAACACCAGTCCATAAAAAAAAGCTTTAATAAAGAAGAAGTCGACTGTTACAAACCTTGTTCCTTTTGACTCTTTTTGTATCGATTCGATCGAGGTCGTCTGTTTACTGATTTAGCATAGGTTTTGTTACAAAACTTAATTATTAAAGTAAAGGCTTTATGATTCAACGAAAGCTTCTTAGTGTGAATATTGTCTTATTTAAAAAAGAACAGAAGTTATTGCGTTACTTTTTGTAATCAATTTAGTCATTTAGCCCTCTTATTATTTATCATATATTTCAATGACTTTGACATCTCTTATACAAGACTTATCAGTGCTAATCTATGCTCCGAAACTACTTTCTTATGATCAAGGACTAATATTTGTGTAACTAATTCTATATTTGTAATGTATATACAGGGTGCGACAGAGAAACTTACTTATTTGAAAGGTCAATAAAAACAAAAGTACTTCAATTATTGTTTTAATTTTTTTTTTATTTGAGAATACAATATCCCAATTTTTTTTTCATGCAGTCTTGAAAATGACATCGGATAAATGGCGACCCCCATTGCGCATACACTGATTGAAATTCGTCTCCACTCTTTGCAGCATATCAATCGGTTGGCAATGGCGTCGCGAATGTTGATCTTGAGGTGTGCTATGGTCCTATGGTTCTTGCACAACAGCCAATTTATAGAGATGAAATTGAAGGTCTTCATGGAGAATTCGTCGAACAGTGGTGTCAGAAATTCCCATAGCAGCTGCGTGTTTGCGAGCCGAACGCCGGGGAGAACGCACAACTGACTGCCTCACTCTTTCGATATTTTCCGGAGTTCTGATGGTCCGTTGAAGTCCATTTCTGAGTTTAGCGACACTTCCACACTCCCCAAATGAGTTAACCCACGACAGAATCGAATTACGGGCAGGAACGAGTCTGTTGGGAGGAATTTCAAAGCGAGCGCGGAAGGCACGGTGCGTAGCAACAAGTGAGCGACCGTTAGAAAAGAAGCTCTCGACTTCGAAGGCCCGCTGCTCTCTAGACCAGAGCATGATGGAAACTGAGTGGAGGGAGAAACAAACTTGGGAACTTCCCCCTCCAGATGCGCCCCCTCTCGCCTCTCTAACCACCAAATCACCGCGCGGGGATTTTTTCAAATAAGTAAGTTTCTCTGGCGCACCCTGTATTATGTACATACGCTATAGTGGACGTCCAGTATAACGAATGATATAATGTCCGAGGGCATTCTCTATATCGAGAGCGTTAATTAAATTGAGCGACCACTTGAAGAAAAAGAGAAACAACTTGATACACTTGTAATCCCTTTGGGCCACACACATACTAGAATTCGAAAAAACTTTCGTGTTAACACAAATATGTGCTTATGCATAAATATGCAAGAACAAAAAAACAAAAATCACCGCAGTAATTTTATGCGAAATGTTCTTTATATCGCATAGCAAATTGTGACCATCGTTCGCTATTTAGAGATATTAATGAAAATTAAAAAAGCGTTCGTAATTCGCTATACTGGACGTTCCCTGAACCTAGTTTTAAGTTTCTAACGTTAGTAAATTTTAACACATTAAATAAATAAATAAATAAATAAATAAATAAATAACTCAGATTGCTAAAATATTATAAAAAACTTTCCCCTGAGTTTTGCAAGAAGAAAACTAATATTTTTTGTATGATCCACCCTAATGTAAGTACACGCACCAAGCTCATAACATATACACATTTATTTATCTTTATAATGTTATCTTAAGTTTTCAGTATGCCCCGCGGATTTTTTTTGTCTCGATTAGCAGTGGAAAACCTGGCAACCCTAGTAATTACCAACGAATAAAATGTTGGGACTCATTACATTTTAGTCGACTTCATATGGCGGGATACGATTGTAACAACAACAAATTATTGTTTTCCGAAGACGAAACTTTTACTCTGGTACTTATTCTGTAAAACGAAATCGATCAAACGGTATTTTTACTCTGACAGTAAAATCCTCTTTTTAAATTACTCATTGCTTGCACTTCGGGTTTCAAGAAAATGCACTGGAATTATCTAGTGCCAATTGTTTCTTTTTTATGTTTGTAGCGATGCCAGCTTGTGTTCTGAACTTATTCCGCGAGTTACCGTTGTTCTTGAACAATAAAAATGGACGCACACACTATTTATTTGGTGAACCCAATATGTACCAATTTAAGCTTCGCTTGACTACATGACAACAATGCCAAACCCAACCTTCGTTTAAACTTATTCGTATCCGTACACCATCTTAAAAAAAATATTCCCAAACTGGTTGACATTTAATACAACACGCCAAAACTTTTGCAATACACATTGAAGTTGTACTACTTGTACTCTCTCTTACAATATAGCTAGTGACACTGAGTAAAGCAGAGCACAAACAGAAAAGCCAGACTCAAAAAAAAACAACCAAGAGCAAAAACCTGCCGAACATGTATAGGTAACTAGAGTTCACTATGCTCTGTTTCTCATGTCACCTAATTTTCCGGTACATACTTCAACTTAATTCATATACTTAAGCGCAAGAATAAAAAAAGAAAAAAATTATAAATATGATCAACTTTTCTAATTATTACTCAAACTCGTAGATATATCGGTTTATCAGTAGACTAAACGGGACTGCCGAATGAATTCAAACTTGTTTAACTTTAAGGTTGAGATGAAATTGTCTTACAAATTGAAAATAATCAAGTTCCATCAATTAAACAAATTTAGTTTCATACATTTTTAGTTTGTTGAAAAATATAACTAAATATATTATTATTAGGGCTAGGATTTCCATGCTCTAAAAAATGTAAAATATCCATTTAAAACGATATCTCTTGTTAAACATTGCAAATATTTGTATGGGAAAGTATTATTATAAAGTAATATTTAGGTTTATATAACAAATTCAGTCTTTATTATCGAGCAACCCAAAATTACATCTACAAAAACAGAAAAAATAAAAGTCTTTATTTCAATTAAAACACAAAAAACAAAATTAGCCAGGAAATCGTCTTGAATCGGATTAAATTTGTTCAATTAATAAATTATACATTTTATTAATTTATTTTTTACGTCAAACAAACACTTTTTCAAATTGCGATTATTGAGCTTGCTGAACGGATTTTCAGCTGCAAGAAGTGCCTCACATAAATCCATATTAAAATTGTTGTTTGTTCTAAACGAAACGAATTGTGACTGCGATTTTGCAGGTGTTGTCCAATTTAAATTTTTTTCTCTAAGGAGACACCTTTGCTACAAATTTTAAGCCGTATAAAGTTAGCATGACAACATCTAAAAGAATTGTTCCATCGGTTGTGAAAGTGTGCGGATTTGTCTTCGCTTTCGGCATTGTTTCTGAAATAACTACAGATCTCAAATTAATCGCTTGATATAAAGTAAATCCTAAATTTAATATGAACTTATAAAAAAAATACAACCATTAACAAATCATCGACATGAAAGTAAATCCAGAAATTTTAGAATAGAACAAAAAAAAAACTGTCAAACAAAACTCAAACATATATTGACCAAAAAATTATCTCTTTTAAGTTACTCACATAGAACCAAATTGAAAACTGAAACTGAAAAACATTACGATTTGGGAGAGTCTATATGTGAATGCAAAAGTGAACAAAAACATCTGCTATCGTCATATACGCTACTAAAACTACGTGTATTTGATGACGTAAAAATTCGTACGAATTTGTACAAATTTTCACATTTTTCTGTCAATACCCATGGGAAAAAACCCCAAGTTTGGGAAACTTGGCAAAAATTCCAAGTTACAAGTTACTAACTCGTATACATATGTAAAATGGAATACTGGAATGTGGAAAAAGCTGCTGTGAAAGTTGTCAACAGACACTGAATTAAGATAAAATTTAAAGGCACGTGTGCAGTTTTTACTTCAGGAGTATTTTGTTTTTCGAAAATATGCCTTTATTCTTGAAAATATGCAATTAAAAGTAAAATATGCATTTATAATAAAATGTGCAAAAATACGCACTGAAGATTAAAAATTCGTGTTTCCATTTTATTCGTGTGTTTCTAAAGTTTCTCATGAAAAATATGCATTTGCATAGAAATCCTAGCCCTAATTATTATCAACTAATATGGAATATGAATAATGCACGAAATATTCTTGATTACTTCGGAGTTTATTGGTATCGGAATTACATTGTTCAATGGAATCTAGCTATCCTTTAAACTTTAAACTGGTTTAAATTACAAATTTTAGTATTTTTACGTTACCCATAACATATTTTTTGTGAACTGTTCTGATATGTAGATAAAATGAAGCGCCCTTCATGAAATACTACGGATGTTGTTGTTTTCAAATGTCAAAATTAGAAAGAGTAAAACCGAATATACTTTCTGGCTTGTTCAGAAAAATTATATCTCAGTAATCTCATTTACATGATCAGAAAACAACAGCGGAATTCCTCACCTTAGAGATTTTAACAAATTTTGAGGAAATGTAGGCAAATACATAAATCACAATAATTATAAGAGAGATGCAAATATTGAAATGTCTCAAAAGCCGTTTGCGCAATTTGTATATGAGTATTGAGAGAGGATGAAACAGAAACAAATCCGTTACCGATTTTTAGTCTTACTTTGTTCTTCACGCGGTTCGGTTGCGGTCAGGAAGCTTTATGTTTTTAAACAAACAAATATAAGTTTTTTTGTCTTCTTATTTTTCTTTGTAGTTTAAGATCTATATTTATGACGTTGTTGAGTGTTTTTTTTTTGTAGGATAGTTGAACAAAATTGCCTGGAGACGGTTGAAACGCTGACTGTGTTTACTTAGCTTTCGTTTTTTTTAGATTTTACGTGTACATTCACATCATCAAATATTCATTTCCATTTAATCGTCATTTATTAACCACTGAGCTTAGATTCGCTGCATCATTTCTACGGATAGGCCACCCCTTGAAAATGAAATAGAAGGTGAGGTTCCTATACCTTATGACCTGGCAATTGTTGAAGTTCTGCCACTACCACCAGAGATTCAGCATAGAGAGATTTCGGTTGAAAATGAAAAAGACATCTCCTGATAGACGTAACGTAAAAATAATAGAACAGCAATGTTCACCAAGGCAATCAATAAGTGCTCAGGCAATATTGTCGATTGCTGATATTGCGTTTTCTTCGGCAGTAGTACGACCTCTACTCAAACAATTCGCAAGAACACCTAATAGATAAATAATAATTGTATTGTGATTTGACTATTAAAAAACTGCAGTTCCTTTAATTTATTTTTACATTATTTGATATAGTAATTTTTTAAATATTGTCGGTCATTTTCTTGTTCTTAAAAAATATTTATTTGAAAAAAAAAATTAAATTATATACAGCTGCGGTAAAAAAAGCACCATTACGAAAACTAGATCTCGTTTAAAAATTAAATTTAAGATAATCTTTTGAGAAACATTTTGAATAAGCTAGAAGCTTATATTACGTGCAAAAATTCACATTTAAAAAACAATTCCAACTTTTATTCATCAACTTATTAAAAAAATTATTTTTTTTTTCGAAAAACTCAAATAAATAAGCGGTAAAAAAATAGCACCATTGCTTCATCATACAACTTAAAACATCATAAAAATAAAAAATCTTTTTCTATGATTTTATTCTTTAGGGGTAGTCGAGCAAAATTAATATTTTGTTGAATAGCCTATGTTGGCTATTACTGCTTCACAACGTCTGGTCATTGAATTTCCAAATTTTGTCCCTTTCTACCGGAATATTCTCGCAGGAGACCTTTACTGCGGCCCATAGTTCTGTGTTACTAGTCGGTTTGGTTTCAGATACTGCTTTTTTCACGTCAGACCACAGATTTTCAATCGGATTTAGGTCAGGCGATTGCGTTGGCCACTCCATCACCTTAATTGAAAGATCTCCAAACCATTTTTTAGCCTTCTTACTGGTGTGCTTGGAGTCATTGTTCTGTTGGAAGACCCACAAAAGTTGCATCTCTTTCTCTGCATAAGGAATCATAAAGTTTTCGAGTATACTATCGTAAACGTGTTGATCCATGATGGGTTTAATCCAATATATGGGCCCAACACCATAGTAGGAAAAACAAATCCAAACCATAATGCTTGAACCTCCGTGCTTAAATACTTTATTTGTGTATTTGGGATTATATTCCACTTTCGGAGATCTTCTCACGTAGGAACGAGATCCTTTACCGCCTAACAATACGATTTTACTTTCATCTGTCCATAGAACGTTGCGACGTTTCTCTATTGGCAAATTCAAATGCTGTCTTGCAAATATTAAACGCTTTTTAGCATGTTTTGCAAAAGAGGGACTTTTCTTGGACTACAAGCAGTTAAATTATGTTCCCTCAATCTGTGGCGACCGATTTCCACGCAAGCTGTAACAGTCAGCTCTTTTTTTTTTAGCTCAGTTGCAGGTTTAAAGGGATTTTTATGGCTTTCTCGGACTAGGGCCCTGTTGAGAGTTGTATAACATAACAGGTTTTCGTCCACTAGATTCGGTTTTAGGTGTGTATGTTATTGCATTTCGAATCATTTTGTTGGAACAGCCAACAAACCGTCGAACTTTTCCATACGTTTTACCTTCCGATATCATTTTTTTTAAATAATTTCCCCGTTTTCGTTGATACAATGCTTTCCACGACCCATTTTCTTTGAAAAACTGTACATTTTGTGTTTTAAATGAAAATACCAAATAAATATACACTTGACCCCTTGAAATATTTCTTTTGTAACGATCAGTAATATTATTTTTACCGCACAAGAAAATTGGATTTTGGCATTATGGCCTCGTAAGAAAAGAACTGTTACTATTTTAGCGCCAGGTGATAGTTCAAGAGAAGCTGTAAATATTTTTCTATTCACTCATTTAAAGAAGTTATACTGAAACTTGTACCAGTGGTGCTATTTTTTTTTACCGGCACTGTATGTAATGAAAATATAATATTTTATACTATTTTCACGTGTTTTAACAACTGTCCATAGGTTGGGTACGACTTTTTTTTTTACAAATATAGATAACCACTTGAAGCAATACACAGGCCACTCAAAGATTGAATCACGATATTGGATTTCACATAACTCCATAATGGCTTATTTAATAAATCGCAATGCTATGGACGATATTAGGAAAATTGTTTAACTGTACCCAGTTTCCCCTATTAGTAGGCTAAGGCTTGAGGGCGTTTAGTGGCCCTCAATCATGATAAAGTAAAATGTGTGTTTGCCCAAATATAAATTATTTTTTTGAACTCGAGAATTTAACCAAAACGCGAGAATTTAATTCAAAAATAAATCTTATATCTACTACCTTATTGGATTTAAGCTACAGATAAACTTCTTCCCAAACCAATTTCAGTTTCTATAACCGATTCCATACATTGTATAGTTTCTTTTTTCAAATTTTCTCGAGAACGTATTCTACGATTTTAATTTTAATTTTATTTTTTAGCCAAAAAAATTATTATTGGATAATTTCCTAATATCTTGTCATTAACTGGATTGATATTGTTTTAATTTATTGACTGACGCTTCTATGCGGTATTTAATTAAATTTATACATCCTATCTATTAGAAGTATAATAGCTATATAGTGGAAGAAAAACATTTTTGTCGGCACTTAAAAATTGTAAACCAATGATTTCTTATAAACAAGAAATTTAATATTGAACTATTACAATGTGTCCTGTTGTCATTCATACGTAAGCACATTACAGTGTTGTGAATCCCAAGAGCCAGTTCGTGCATTTTATATCGAATTTCTAATTTTGAGAAACAATCAAATGTATTTTTTTCCGGATTGATTGCGATTTCTGATACTTTAATTTAAACAAAATGTCTATTTATTACCATTAAGTCTGATTTCAAATTATAGGAAATAAATTTCAAGTTTCATAAGGTGTAAGTTTCAAGAACGCACATTTAACAAGATTAATATATAATACATTTTAAAATCAAGGAAAAATGATCAGTCAAAACAAATGATCAGATCATTACTAAGATCAAAGGTTTGCCAGCATCATACATATAAATAAAAATAGCTTACTTATAATAAATCTGACCCCTCTTCGAGGTCTTGATTAGATTTTTTTTTTGATTTGTGCATAAATTATATTTGCAAATTCAATAGCTATATAATAATGCTCGATTTCAAATCACATGAACTTGCTCTGGTTATGGTTTCAGGCATTATGGTTACAATTATTACTATTGGAGACTTTTTAATTATAATTCGATAAACAGGTGAATAGAAACGAGTATGCACTGTAGGGTTTTATGTAGACTCTATGAAATTTTCCATGAATTCTTCTCATGTTATGGGAGTTTATCGTCAAGAAAAAAAAGCACTTTGAGTATATATTACAGATATCTCATTTAATTCAAAATCGGCAAAGGTAGTTTAGAAAAACAAATGAACAAATCTAATCAGAAGATATCTCCTCTTAGCGCAATATCCTGTAGCGCCCAACGAAAGACAACTTAAAATCTAGAAATTCGGCCAGGTTCACAAAATTTACATAGGACTCCTAGAGCACCTGTCTACGCTCTTCTAGATCGATATAATTTTTTTTTGGAAATCCGCTTTTTTATGTAAACTTTAATTAAATTCTCGAATTAATTTGTTTGCTTAAAAGCAATACGTGTCCTGTAGAGCATGTGCAATATATACATCTATGTATCAAATTGTATTGGGAATTGAAATGAATATTGTGTAAGCTCATTATAAGCAATATATGCTCAACACTTAATGGTTATTCTCAATGTGCTAATGATCAGATATTATAATGTTTGTTGATTAAATAAAGTATGTAGTAATATTCACGATTAAATTCAGTTGCGTAACTCTGGGTAAATGTTTATGTTTATGTTAAGTTGTAAAACTTTCAAGACATTTTTGAATTGTTCTTGGTATTTGTTTAAGTTCCATTGGTATGTGCACCGGCTAAAAGAATTATGGTGTTCAAAACTGTATGATTCCACTCTTAGGCGGCTCCCTCACTTGTCGGAGCGCCATCAGTAATCAGTATATTTACTGCTTTACAGAACAAATATTGATCTCATGTCATGTCATGAATTAGTATTAGTATTAGTAAAGGGTTATCCATTTTGCGGTTTCAAAAGTATAGGGCTGGAATTCGACATCTGTCAATCTAAGTTGTTAAACCAATTTTTCTTTTTCAGTTGAAAGTCTGACATTTACGAAAATGGATCGCTTAACTATCGCATAAAAATTGTTAAAACCTACTACAAAAATGGTGATTCTGTCACAGCCACATATCGTGCTTTAAGAGGAGATTATGGTTTACATGATCGTCTAACTACGCAAGCAATTAGCAAAATTGTGAAGAAATTTGAAGAGACTGGATTACAGATATTGTAAGACCTATGCATCATCGTTTCGCTCGTACGACTGAAAATATCGCTGCTGTAGGTGAAAGTGTTGCCGAATACCCGAATTTGTCGATTCCTCGTCGTTCTCAGGAATTAGGACTGTCTTACGGCACATTATGGCGTATTTTGCATTACGATCTACACCTACATCCATATAAGGTCCAGCTCACACAACAACTGAAGCCAGCTGACTATTCACAACGTCGTAGATACGTCGAATGGGTGCTTGAACAACAGACGGTGGAAGTCGATTTTCGAACAAAATTTTCTTCAGCAACGAACCACATTTCTCACTCGGTGGGTATGTTAATAAACAAAATTGTCGTATTTGGGGTTCTGAGAATCCTCAAGTAATTGAAGAGAGGCCATTATATCCACTTGAAGTCACTGCTTGGGGCGCTCTTTGGTCTGAAGGTGTGATTGGACCTTACTTCTTCGAAAACGACGATGGAACGACTGTCACCGTCAATTCGGAGCATTATGGTCATATGATAACCGACTTTTTTTGCCTGCTTTGAAGAATACGACTTGGAGAATATGTGGTTTCAACAAGACGGTGCCACATGCCACACAACTGGAGCGAATATGGCTTTATTGCAAGACATTTCCTGGCCGCGTAATTTCTCTTGGTGGCGATATCAACTGGGCACCAAGATCGTGCGATTTAACACCGCTGCACTTTTTTTGTGGGGCTACGCGAAAGACCGTATTTATGCAGATAAACTTTAACTCTTAAACACTTGAAAACCAACATTCGTCAAGTTATGGCTGAGATACCGCCCAATATGTGTCAAAAAGTGGTCGAAAATTACCTCAAAAGAATCGATGCTTGCAACAATTCGCGTGGTGGTAATTTAAATGATGTAGTGTTTCACACATAATGTCAACGTTCAAACTTAATAATAAAAAAGAAATATCATGAAAAAAAATATTTTATATGTGTTTTATTCACGTTTACTTTTGAAACCGCAAAATGGATAACCCATTATAACCATTGTATTTAATAAAACACTTGCGGTAAATGTGAAATAAGTTAATGCCCGATCTTAAGTGAAAATCAATCAGTCGTTCAAAGGTTTTTAGAAGGAATGGTGATATGCTTATAGGTCTGAGATCTTTGGGATTCACGTGAGAGAATTTACCAGCTTTGGGTATAAATACAACTTTAAATTCTCTCCATAGTAGTGGAAAATGAAACAGATTTAGGAAACCTTTAAAGATGACTTCCAAAATCGGGAGAAATACATCGGCATCAGCGTTGCCATAATGTGCCCGATCGGCTCATTTAGCCCTCTGTTTTTTATTTTGGCCCTTGGTCCGCTTATCTCATTTCTTGTAATAATAATAATAAAGTAATTTTAATATAAGTTTCATCACAAGAATTGTCACTGTCAATTGTCAACCAAGTTCCCATATTAAGCGCTTATCTTTTTAAGCTCAGAGCAGAGAACTGAGCTGTCAAAAAACGATATATTTCTCATTTTTAAGTCAGGTACAGCGCTCAAGTTTTGTTTCTTTTTTCAATCAGAGATGGCGTAAAATAAAATAATATGTAACTTTCTCTTTATTCATCCTTTCCTTTTGTCAACAAATTAATAAGGGTTTTCCTATTTTTAGCGTCTTTCTTTGGTTTATTTTAAACCTTCAAACTGATGATGGCATGTAAATAATATCGAAATGCATTTTGTAAAATTTGTAACATCTAATGAATAAAATATTTGAAAAGTGCTTCGTAAAAAAATATATTGTGTGCTCTTTATTATTTATTTAAACGTTAATTAAACAATAAACGTTTTGTAATCAATAAGGAACTTAACATTAAACAAAAAAGAGGGAGTAAACATTTTTTGTGTGATATGATAGATACAGATGGGAAAAAAACAATCACATAAAAATGGAGATAGACGCCGCTTGTTCTTCCTCTGTAGGTAATAAATATGTACGACTTTATTATTTTGCCAGTTCAGTGCTCCAGTGTATTTCATAAATAAATCGGAAAGCTCTGATCAAACTCTGCTCAAACCGTACTTGACATGTTCAAGCTCTGCTCAGTGCTCTGCTCAGAGCTCGAAAAGAATCACGCTTATTGAACCCGCAATGAATTAATTCATTCAGACTGACATGACGTGACTATATGAATAAATATTTATGTTGCCTAATAATTGTTAAAGTTTAACAAAAAAAAAAAAAATTTCTGACGAGATTTGGCCCTCACTTTTTGAAAATGTCCCTCAAAATTCTTTTCTTTGTTGCAACGCTGGTCTGCATTCATTATTGGATTTCAGCTGGTATGATGCTATCTGATTCTGTGGACCTGTATGACTTAAAGCCTTTTGAGTGTCCATTGTAATGTTTCCCTTGTTATCAACTGGTCAGCGGATCAGTACTATTAACAGTTTGTGAGCCTCCTGAGAAATGAGTATTCATAAGCAGGTTAAGCGATTCTTCGGAAGGGTTGGTCCAGGAGCTAACAGCAAATTTCAGACTGCTTGGCCTCACTGGATTTGTTTAGAAAATTTTTTTGAATCGAGATGCTTCAGAGGTTTGTTCTATATTATCACAGAAAGATCTCTAAGATGATCGTTTGACTTTCCTCATTTCCTTCTTGTATTTCTTAAACGAGTCCTTATATAAATCCCAATCAGATACTTCTCTAGTACTTTTAGTTCGATTAAAAAGTTTTCTACAGTCTTTGTCGAGCGGATTTAGACCGGAGTTCCACCAATGAGGTTTCCTTTTTCTCCTTATTTGGATTCCAAGACAGGATATAGCAAAATGTCGGGCATGACACTCCTCGATTGTCGAAATATCCCAGACCCTACCACAATATACATAAATACCCCGTACTGGTTAACGATAACTTCGTTAGAAATGAGCGAGGACATCTTCTTTTTCCTCCAACACAAACCAACAAATTCACTCAAAAAACCTTCGTCATGGGTTAGTGAGAACTTACAATGTACTTAATCAGGGACATCAGTGACTATCGGCGTGACGCAGCGCGGTAAATACAATAATATGCCTGTGAAGACAAGAACTTAAAAAAATCCAAAATCCCAATTTGAAAGAAAGGAAAAAATACATCAGACGTCAACAAAAAGCCCCTAGCAAATAAGTTATTCCGGAAGTTTTTTTTCCAGTTCAGCAAACACTTTTACTAATTCGACAGACAAATAAGATACAAACCCACACTATTTCTTGTTTAGCATAAAATATCATGTGTATCATAATTGCATGCCGATGATAGTCACGAATTGAAATGGGAAACAAAGACGAGAAAACAAAATAAACAATGGAACATATACACTCCGTATCATTTGATTAATTACATTCACGACCTAAATACAGACAGACAATCAGACTGAATTGAGGGACGGAGATTTTCGGAAAAAAATTGACCTCACAGCAGTTAAAAATCCTGTTCTAATAAAGCAGTGTAGCGTTATATTTGATTAAATAATTTGAACCGTATTTATATATTTATAAAAATCTGAATTTGTTTTTCTACGAATATTTCAGATTTCAGAAAAAATCAATTTCTTTTCTTAATTTTATTTTTTGTATGAAATCTTAAGAAAAATGCAATCTTGCAGAAACATTTGTCAGTATAACAAATCAAAATACAAAAAATTGTGTACATCAAAGGGATCGATCAACTGACACAGAACGTGTGTAGGTATATGATTTCCATTGCTAGATGATCCGATACTACTTGGTAAAGTTGGCCGGAACGAGGCCGACTTCAGTGAATGTGTCTCATGTTCAGTCATTCATGCTTTTTGACATTAATATATTGTTGCTTTTACCCTCTTTTACATTCAAATAAAACTGTTTTACAAATTAAAGAAAGAAACATGAAGCACTGAAATGTTAACACTAATATATGTTTTGGCATAAAAATATCATATTTCAGCATGCCTTTAACAATAGCGGTAAGTATTTTTATTTTTCAGATAATCACATCCGTCCATTTTTTAGGATTGATGATTTATTAGAGGAATACAAACTAATGTAAAAATACATCAACATATCCATTTTTTCAAGAGTTAAACAAAATAAAAACGTTTTCACCGACCGCTGAACCGAGATTTAAGTAGATCTAGCTAAATCTCCTACAAATTTTCAGGATTTACCATACAAATTTTAAATCTTCTCAGATGAAGATTTAAATAAAATCTTATTTAAATCTTCAATCGAACTACCCTACTTCCATATAGAAATGAACGCATTCATCGGGAAAATGAATTTTTCTCTTCGGTTGACATAGATGAAGCTGCCTGTCTCACTTCTACATAATAAGAGAAAATGAAATGATATATGCACTTTGAATAGTGCTGTCAATATTAATCTACTTTTGGAGCGGTGGAAACACTTTTTGAGATTAGTAAATCTACCAGAGATTAAAGTTCGGTGGAAACGTAGTATTAATCTATTTCCATATCGAAATGAACACATTCATCGGGAAAGTGAATTTTTCACTTCGGTTGATACAGATGAAGCTGTCTATCTCAGTTCTACATCATAAGAGGAAATGAAGCACTATTTGCATTTTAAAAAGCGCTGTCATAATAATCTTTATTCTTTTATAATAAATTTATAATTTTTTGGTGCACTATTTTTTGAGCGCGTTGGCTCTGTGACGTAAAAATGTATCCTAATAGGGTAGTGGCGGAATACGTCAATGGCAAAACAATGACATATTAATCACTTTCAGGGAAAACATTGTTGGATTCTCTATATCAAATTGTTTTGTTTTCCCTCAAAGTGTCACTAGATGTATAGAGAAAGGGATGGGACTCTTTAGAGAGAGATAGCTTGGTAAAAAGCCCTATCGTGCCACGTCTTGTTATTGTCAACGAAAAATATTGTCAATGTGCTACAAGAACGGCAACAATTGTATTGACACCAATTTATCAATGCATTGATGGTGTGGTGTTACGAGTGAATTTTGTAAAGTTCGGATGTGATATTTGCGCCTCACATTTGTGTAATTTTTGATAACTGCCTTTAGAAAACTCGGTTCTCGCACAAGACTGCAAATAATCACTGTTCTACTTAGGTTACCCAATTGCACAAGATGATCATATTTTATTTAAATTGAATATAATTTCTATATATATACATTTACCCAGGTCTCATTAATATGGGAGCAAATTTAGTTTTTCAACAATCGTACAAAAACGATATCTACAAGTTCTTCTCGCCTTTCATTTATACATAACAGGTCAGCTTCAATTGATAACTGTTTCGCCAACGAATTACCTATAGTTAAATATCAGAGCGTCAAATTTGTTGTCAGTCATCGAAGTCAAAACAAAATCGAAGAGAGAGCTCTCTGACAGAAAGAGAAATTGATGTTAGTTTTGAAGCACCGATAAATATTAGGTTTGTTTGGTATCTTTTTTTGTAGCAAGAAAAGTAATAACTCATCGCCTGAGAATTGGTTTGACGGATACGCCAAAATGCACTTTATGGACAATGAATACAGTCTTATATTTCCGACTATGCTCTTTCGAAATATGTTATCCATTTGGTCCTATCTATTGCTAATCCTGAGATATCTATCTATATCAATAAGTTAGAATATTGGTTTGACGTAAACGCGATTTTTTTGGATATACGTCAAATGTTCGATGCAATTCCGATGTTTTATTTTGTTTAGTATTGTTTTGCGTATGTACACAGACGTCCATAATACGACAAGAAAACTTAAAAGTATATTCAGAATTGTTTAGACGTACATGCATGCTAGTAAGTAAATACACGTGTATTTCATTCTTTACACGTAATGGTCGACAAAAACAAAAGTTTTGTTTTGATAAGCCGTATGTACATTGGGACAAGTAAAATGTTATAAATAGAAATTGCAACGAAAAACTGGTTTAGTCTTAGAATGGTATTAGACTTACCTTTACGCTTATTGTGATATGAAAGTAGGTATTCTAAATAATACTTTATGAAAAATGAGAAACTTCTATCGACCCGTTTAATTTTAATTGAATCACGAACTTTAAAATTCGATCCCCCAAAAAAGTGTAAATGGCGTATTAGTCAAAACAATTCTTAGCCGGCGAACTGTCAAACTCAAAACGTGGTGAAAATTTTGTAAGTTTTTAACAAAGTAAACAAAGTGTTATTTTTGTTTAAAACGTAAATGGTGATCCTCCGGATGCAAAGGCAGAAAATAGTGATGGGCATAATTGAATGATCAATCAAGGCATTACCGAAACCAAACTAAAAAAATAAAAAAAGGAAAATCAAAACGCAACACAGGGAACAGTCCACAAAACAAAAATATACTGTAAAATGAAATGAGAAAAAACTCCAGAATTCCAGTGATTATTATTCAAATTTTCGGCTTCTCCATTATTTGTATTTATTTACTGCGTTTCTTTCTTTATTCCTGTTCGTCTTTAATTTTCAATACGATGATTTAATTCTTCTACCCAAATAATGAACTTCTTGCTCGAGTTACCCTCACTAAACCAAGGATATAGTAAGTGGCGGATTAACCTGCTTGGCGCCCTGAGGCATGCTCAGTGATAACCGCTCCCTTTTTTTAATACTATCCAAGGATCGTAATTTGAATGGGCTAATATCGAAGAATAAGGGGCAGTATTTTCGAAATATCTCACAGGTCATTGGTGATTGGTTTTTGATAAATTGTATAGAATTTTTGTAAACAAAATTGCATTACTTAGTGCTTACTAATGTGGAGAAAATATATGTTTCCTTACATTTCAACGAAAAACCTATTAAGTTTTAAAACTGGGAACCCGTCAAATATTTTTTTACGGCAAAGCAGTATGGCGTATAGACTGTCAATTATTTTAATATTTTTTTTTTTATAACTGCACGTGCTCAAGGGATTATGAATACCCTTTATATGTTTTTCTTAACACAGCGTGGGCATCCGGTGGAAGAAGAGAAAGAAGGATAGGAAAGATGTGTGGCGCGATGTTCTGAGACTAGAGCTGGTTGTTGTCTCAGATTTATCTCCAGGGATGGCGGCTGAAATAATCAGAGAGAATTACCGTGTCTTATTTATTTTTGTGCCTTATAATTTGCATTATTTTATTTATTTCGTTGTCATATTTTATGGGTTTGCTAGTTTAATCAATCACATGTTGTTAGTGTTATGCCTAAACAGCATGTAATGAGCAAAGCAGCAACTTATTTTATGACAATTTTTAGAATTGGTTATTAATGGAATATAAGAACACATAGACAACGGCAGGAATCGAATCCGCAACCACGAGGTTGACAGGCGAGCACAGTACTATCGCGCCACGGAAGTTGATTGGTTTATTTATTTGTTGTTGAAATGACAAATTGTTATATGGTTTTGGTAGTATATTAAAAATGGCATTGATATATACCTGTTCTTATAAAAAATCCAAACCCTTTTTGAGTGAAACTTGAATTTGGTGTGAGAGTAGATAAGTCATTTTAGTTTGTCTCGAAGGTACGTGTAGGAAAGAAATTTCCGAACAATTGTCCTCCATTTAAGAGACAAATAATTTTGTTATATAAATTTTAAGTATTTATTATTTTAAATTAAACGATAGGTATTCAACATTTTTACCCATTTCACTATAAAATATTAGTTTACCAACATATTACATTCTGGAAAAAAAAACTCACTTTTCTTTCACTATAAAGTCCTTTATAATCACTTTTTTCACTAAATAAAAAAAATTTGTGAGTATCACCCCTCAGTGTACTCCGCGGTTAATCAAGGCGCGTGTTTTTGTTTATAATTGTGCGCGCACTAAAGGGATTTTTGATGCAACTTGCAATTTATAACAAGGAACAAGTAGGAAATAATTTCTTTCCGGGCGATTTGTCATAACGTGTGTTCGAGCCGTTCGCGCAAACAGACTTTTCAATAATAGGTATTTTCGGATACCAAAAATGATGAATACCCCATTTGAATGGCATTAGGTAATCTTTTTTTTGATTAATTTTTTTTTCGATTAAAATAAAATAACATACAAAATTTGCCGCTCCCTACAAGTTGCCGCCCTAGGCTCGAGCCTCACGAGCCTAGTGGTTAATATGCCACTGGAAATAGTAGAAAAAACTTGACAGCTTGTTGTTTTGGCAGTTCTTACATCAGTTACCCACTGAAATTCGAGTAGTAGGTTAGGTTAGGTTAAAGTGGCTGTAAGGAAAATGACTGATACACTTAGACCTTAGATAGGTATATTGTGATACCACATGAAGAGATATTTGCTCTTTAATTAAACCAATTGGAGTCTCTAATGAAGCGGTGTAGCTGGGTGGACTCAATATAGCGGTACTATCATACACAAGCTCACTTCTTATAAAGGCTGCTACATGGCCACAAAATACTTTTCATTGCAGATGGCAATACAGTGAATCATCTCCTTTTAAATTCTTCCTTGTATTGTCAATTCTCATACTAAATTCAATAATATTAAGGATGGTCGAAACGTCCTATACAGTTGTCGAAAAAAACTAAGAAGTGTCTCAATTGTTAATGTTTCCCAAAACAATTATTTAAGTTCTAGAAGCTGTGTTCTTCCGAATCACACAAAATTTAAACGGTTATTAGATCTCAGAAGTATGTATTTACTTTACGTTTTATGTTACAGGGCCCAGAATTTCTCGCTTTCACAACAAACAGGACTCAGGTTGGAAGTCTTGAAAGCCAACATTAAGAACAAATCAACAATAATGATGTTCAAAATAACGTTAAATGAATACGAATGTGCATCAATTCAGGCGGTATTCATTTTTTTGGGAATTTGTTGTACAATAAATCGTACGAAAATACAGCAACACTCCCTTGAAAAGTTTATTCCCGATACCAATAAATTCAGAGGGAAACTTTTCAGTATCATTCAAGTTCCCTATTTTTTGAAAAGGAAACAATTTACTGGGAAATTTGAAATTTAATTTATGTACTTTAATGTTTTCACGCATGTTTTATTATTGAAAAAAAAAACTACAATGTACTTTCAGTGTTGTTTCTCTACGTGTCGACTTTAATTGTCTACGTTTCAACGTAGACAATCGGTCGACTGTAGACAATGTGGCCAATATGTCGACAATGTAAACAATAACCTTGACATCTTAAATCTTACAAATAAAATCATTTCAAAAAGTCTTTGCTGTGACGATTTTAAAATTTTCCATAAGAAAATAAGTTCAAGAAATATATTATAATATTTTCTTTAAAAAAAAAGGTTTAAAACGCGTGGTAGCTATTAAGTTGTATTGTATTATTGTATTATTTTATTATTTTATTATTTTATAAGTTATAAATCTTCCTAATAACATACATTTTTGCTTATTCATTAAATAAGAGATAATAGTGTGTAAATTTTACATTAAATTTAATAGAGATAAGGCTATGTTTTATAAAATCAAATTTAATGTTATGTCTGGCCGAACTTAAAACAAAGCCTTTGAAGAGCTAAGCTATTGGTGAAAACCAATAATAAATACGCAGTTCTATGCACAATGTGCAACAAAACTCTCCAAAATACTGCTGAAAACCGTCTTTGGAGGCACAGGCCATCTGAATCGGATAATGTCGCAATACCATTCTTATGATATTTAATATTTAAAGGCCATGTCATTCAACCATTTTATCAGAGGAAAACCAATAGGGCAATATTTTAAACATTTAAACCCTAATCTATATGAATTTTCAAATGGGACTCGACTCTAAAAATGAGTTATAAAATGATTTACTTTAACGTTAAAGAGGTCATCTAAATTTAAACAGAGCACAACACTTCCTTATCTTTCTTAAATTAAATCTTTTCCAGTTGACGTTTGACATTTCATAACAAAAAGTAAACAAAAATGTTTTCTGAAGAGGAAAATGATAATATTTTTCAAGATGTTGAGCTTTTCAGAAAGCCAAAAATATATGAAGTTCGAAAAAATCGTTTCGAAGAACTTGAGGACCTTCAATTTTATTCAAGATACCGGTTTGAAAAAAACAACGGTCGATTTTTAATTTAAAAATGTAGGTACGTGAAAGCCAATTGGTAACACAGCCAATTCCAATTGGTGAACAATTTGTTTCTTTCTCTGAAACGAATTATATGTGCAAAATTTTTTCCGAAATTTTCAAAATCGTACCTGAGCTTATATACATAAATGTTTTTTTTTTAAATTCATTTTTATTTAATATTAACTTATAACTATCTTAAAGCTAGACAAAAATGTTTAAAACTAGCCTAATTATCAATAACTTACAACTAATTTACTGGCCCTTTACGGGCGCTCTAAACTAAACAATAACTCTCAGAACTAATGTCTTTCGACCTTTTAATTAAATCTAATTATTTTATTTTTTTTAGCCAAAAAAACTTATTAACAAAAAACTCGGTATCTTATCATATACATAAATGGCGTTCTTGTGATTATGTAATTTTCGTTCGGTTCCATTAAGTTTGAAAAACGTAGCCCTAAGGCTCCAATTAAATTAGAAGAGTTGTTTAGTGTGTTTAAAATTGAGACAAAGTTAGACAAGGTCTGGCAACTGGATGATTGCTTTAACTAGAGTTGCGGGCTTATTCTCTAAACGAAGATTGTTTAAAAATTTGCGCCAATATTTTTGCAAATGATTGAATCCGACCGACAAAAATAAACAACTCCAAATTATGTAAGAAATTTGTCAGTTAAAGGTTTAATTACTGAACCAAATTTGCAAGGTTTAATGACTTTTTTAATTTTATTACTAAATTCTTCAAATTTTAAAAGTTTTTTTTTTAAAACTTGACCAGTAGCAAACCAATGATGTGATTGGTAGGTTTATCAGATTTCTGCCATAATTTAAAGTTTTTCGATATCTCTAATTTAAATATTTGAAACTTTTATAAACATAGGACTATGAATACGATTATATTTAGATCAAATAGTTTTTTCACGACTATTTTGTTCTTACATACATGTTTTTGTATTGTAGAAGAACTTGGTAATTTTTTTTAAACATTTATATTTTGCGTTTTGATAAATTTTAGTAAGGCAAAATTTGAATTATGATGGTTCTACGAACTGTACTACATTGTCGACAATTGCGAATTGTCTATATCGAATTGTCTACACGTAGAAAATTATGTAGTCTACATTTTTAGCCTACATGAGACAACACTGCTTTTATTCCAAAAGTTGTTTCTATTAACAAGACTGTCAAAATAGTTATTGGTTGCCGCGATTTTTTTTATATCGTGTATTAATACATTGGAAACCTCATTTTATTATCTTTAATAATAAATCTACCGAATAAAGGTATCCGTGTGTTGTAATTCGTTCTAATTTAAAGACAAATTGAACAAAAATGTTTTGCAAAAAAGCCCAAAATTGAAAAATTATTATTATTATAAACATTTTATAATCATATTGAACAGTGTTTCCGTTACCGTAATATTTGAAAGCTGTTGTATGTAGTAGCCAATTCTCATTATTTCAATCATTACCTTTGCTCAAAGAAATCCGTCGTTTCATTAGAAACCAATTATGTCAAAAAAGTATTTTTTTCTAAAATACCTACTAAAAATTTAATAAATATAGTTCTCTTGTGTTACAATTTTTCTAATACCTGTCTGGTAGAAAGGGGTTAAGTCAAAAAATTCGTTTTTGGATTTTTATTGGACTTAAGTCATATTTTTTTCTATATCGTTAAGTCCTCTCGGCGTAAGTCTAGCGTTACTCCTTCCTATAGAAATATTTCGGCACACAGGATGTAAGTCAGGAAGATATTGGTTTAGGATGAAGGGTGTAAGTAGACTTAAGTCCTTTGTATTTAATTATTTTGATTGCTTAAGCCTTTAGTACCAAACAGAATTCAAAAATCTTCTTGCTCCTAAGGGCTTAAGTCATCTTATGCGTCTAGTATCAAACAGAAAAAATACACTCGGGATACAAAGTATACACATTTCTAAGTTTAACAAGAGATAATAATAATAAATTTCGTAAATATCCTAAAAAAAATACAAGAATTCAAATCCAATATCCGCTTAAAAATTAAGGATTTGTGCTCACTCTAAACCTTAGTTCCACTTGTTTCCCACATGATTTTTACAAAAAATTGGCAACTTCGGAAGAGACACCAGATAATGATTAAGATTTGTGAGAAGATGACCAGATATTATATTCCAATACTTATTATTTATTTGAATTAATTTACCGCTTTAAAGTATATTTTTGAATTAAATTGACTTATTTATGTACAAAAAGATTTTTTTCTTGGCTTAATTCCTAGAAAAATCTTAATTTAAAAAGATACACAAGAAACAGGTGACTCTAAGGACATAAGTCATCAGAAAATCGGGTAGGTACGCATATTTGGCTGTCAATAGCTTAATGTTATTACTGAAGACCGCTTTGATGATTATTCTGCTTCATTAATTTTTTGGAAAAGCTATATCTGCATTTACAAATAAATATTCAATCTTAAATCTCATTTTGCGGAAAACTACCAATTTTGACTTAACCCCTTTCTACCAGGCACCAGAGCTATAATCTTAGAAATTTTAATAAATTCTTCTTATTTTGAACACAAGCGAAGATACTTTCGAACAAAATTTATGTTATTTAATTTAAATGACAACCTGACTTTAGATATTGAATTCAAATTGTTTAAAAACTGCTATTAACGAAATACATACAGTTCGTATACACCATACAATTTCAGAAAACTCCATTACGATCACGATAATAAATTTATGTAAATCAATTTAATTAAATGTAGATAATCCAAGTTAGGTAGATAATAAGTTTATCCATATATAGATACTATGTAATACAATGTCAAATAGCATCTCAAAGTAGAACATGAAAGGTCACTTACTCTCAAATGACAGCCGTGAAACAATAAATAATTATCTAAAGACACGTGCAAACTCCAAATGTATCTCTCAATTTGAATCCAACTCCGAATCCGATACAAATGAATGATTTTCTCGTCAGTCAGAAGGTCTCCTCTTCGTTTAATGTCATCCACTTCATGGAAAATATTTCCATTTTTTTTTTGTTAATTTAAACTAAAACCTGATTTCTGTAGAATTATTTTTGTTTTATTAAAAAAAAAAAATATGCACATTGGTTAGCGGTTCACTGACTCTCTAATTCAAAAACAAAAATATTTTTATGAGAAAAAAAATTAAGAATGGATTTGTTGTAACACTTTTCAACTAATACCACAAAGTCCATAGCCAACGAACGTGTGGATTCTAGGTATTAATAAAAAGTAAAGGCCAGAAGCCAGTAAGTAGTTGGTTGAGTTACGGTTGCTCGCACATAAGCAAGATTTTGCCAATTTAACACATTAATTTTGTTGTTGTTGTTTTTTAAGACTTGTTATCAAACGATCTCATTCAGAAAAATATGTATTCACCCCGTTTCAAAAGGAATAGAAACTCTAAATCAACAGGAAACGTTTAAAAAAAACCTCCCGCACAATAGAAATAGGTACAATTTCGTCGATCAGATACTTTTCTTTGAATACACCGTACCGGTCAAAATACCTATACCAATTTCTAAGCGCGATTCGCAGCCAAAATTCAACCGTGATTCAAGACTGAGGCTCAGTCAGTCACTAAAGACTAAAATAAAAAATTTACCTAACCAACGGCTAAACGTGGATGGAACGTGGAAATTGAAAAAAAACCTACTTCACTAGCAACATGTTGACAAAAGGGGGAAACTACTGTTCTGTTCTTTTTCAAATAGCTGAATAAGGTGGTTGGTTTCTGGAAACAATAATGTTGCAAGAGAAGAGATAGATGCACAGTTGAAATTCAGTGATCAAAATAAACAAAAAAAGATTTTAGGCAAATTAGAAAAATAGATTACAGAGTTGCCAGAGGAACTGTGTGCAAATTTATTGATGACAAAATAGTTTATAAATGCTTATACCGTGATGTACAGTAGTTTCTCCCAAAGGCCAAAAGTCAAAAATTCAAGATTTAATAAATTAATTTTTTTAATGCAATAATTTATCTATGATAACGGGACAATATAGTGACAGTAAGATTTTTTCTATAAAATTAGTTATTGGCAGTCAGTCGCGTCACGAAGTTGAGTGTTTTCCCAATTTTATAAAAAAAACCTAATCTGAAAATACCATTTTTGGTCTGTTGTTTAAGGTTAATTTTGGAATAAATGTGATTGATGTGAGCAATAAAATAATGCATACCAATAGCTTAATGATTTTCTTTGAAAAATAAATATATATATATATTTTATTTTGACCTCAATAGAGGTCATATCTTTTTCATATTTTGTGTTTTAATGAAGAGCCGACACATCAAATTTCCATAAAATCCCACAATAAGTTAAATAGAATAATTTAGGGTTATCTTTCCTCTTGCGCAAATCGTAAAATTTTGACCCGAAGTGAAACACTGTTTTACACTTTTTTTTTTAGATTTTAACAATATGATAAAGCGGATTGATATTTTTAATAATTAGCATACGTCGAAGAATTGTCGCAGTGTTGCCAAAATTAATGAAACGATGGCAATTTTTAAGGAAACTTACCAAATTGGAAGTTTAGAGGCCAAGAAAAATATAACTACGCTATGTAAGTGCTTTCATAGAAGGTGGGAGGCTTGTTCCTGAAAAAAAACGTAGTTTTATCTATAAATATAGTGTTTGGGTTGATTCTATCAAGCACAGAAGCAACCAGAAGAAAAAAAAGTCCAAAAATAGTCAGGGGAGACTAAACAACACAATTTTAGTAAAGCCCGTCTCGAACTAAGACGAGATGTATTGCTAAGATCGTTGAAGTCGATGAAGATATTGCTTGTATATTGAGTCATTGCCAGTCTCGAGACAATCTACAAGTTAAAAAACTTAATTCAAATGATGCTTTGAAACTTTTGGTTGAGGCAAGATAAAACTCGTGAAATTGTTGCAGAATACCCTTCGTACCCATTTCCAGTTTCAATACACAAAGTTCTTATTCACGGAGGACAAATTGTGGAATACCCATATTGCATATAGGCCAATTTACTGAAGAGGCAGCAGAGGCGAAAAACAAAGATGTACAATTTTTCCGATCGAACAACATACGAAAATATCTAGGCTGACAACAAACACTGATTTATTAAATAGATTACTTCTTCCCTCAGACCCTTTGCTTTCTAACGAAAGAAATTTGAAAAAAAAACACAAAAATCGACACTGTATAAAAATATTTTGAATTTATTGCTTTAATTGTTAATAAAATTAAATAATATTTACAAGAAATCACTTTTTTAACAATTAATTTTATTTTCTATCATCTAAAATGGAATTTTGAGTCTTGACCTCCCTTTACATACACGTTAAACCACTGTGCGTCGGATGAAAGAAGTTGATTTAGATGATTATTTATTGCATTTTGTTCTAGCAAAATCAACCTTTTCAGATTTTTAGTACAAATATTCAAAATAAAATTAAATACATTCACTAAACATTGAAGATAATCCGAGAAATTAGTCAACTTTTAATTAAAGGTAATTTCCGCGGCATTGTATGCATTAAGCCTTGCGGAAACCGATGCGATATAAATGCGATCAAAAACCTGCAAATAACAATGCGATATAGCGATACATGTTGTTGCGAGCAAACACTGAAGCAAAACAAAAATTTTAAATATTTAATTTTTAAAATTAGTCATAAAGAATTAATGATGGAATCACACACAATATTTAAAAAAAACTCGATTTTAGTAAACAACTTTTACCGCTTACCCCCAGTTTCACAGTGCAAATTTAAACTCCACTGTTGGTTTGAACTGCAGATCAACAATTTATTCGGTTCCACAGTGTCGTTTAAACCTTGAACTGTGTTCAATTTGTAGTTTAAGTTATTATTTTGCCGTTTAAACTTCAGTTCAGCGTTCTTATTGTTTTTTCTTTTAGAAAATTTTATTAACAAATAAAAAATTGTGTATAAAAATGTTATAGAGTTATGAACGTCATTTTGAAGATATACATAAGTGACGATTAAAATTTTGTATTATTTGCGAGTGTGATAAGAGAAAAACGGATTTACTGGAGAATTGATCACTTTGATTATTGGGACGATCTGGATTTCTTCGAAAGATTTTAAATGTCAAAGAATTCGGACTACATATTATTTTGGAGCAAATTCGATCCTAAACTGAAAATGTTACAATAATTTTTTAGGAACCATTTCATATCTGTCGAAGTCAAGCTGTTGTTAACCTTGTGCTTTTAAGCATGCTTACTCATAACTGCGGGAGACTTTTGTGGTGTATCAAAATCCTGTGCCAGTAGAATTTGAGAGATAGGCTCTGCTTCTGGAAAAATACATAAAGTTCCTGACAACAGATGATAATTATATTCATTTGCAATGTCCTCCCGCATACCACGACTTTTTCTTTCCATTGTGTCTTGCTAGTTTTTTTATTTTCGATAATATTTATGTTTTTTGTCACTAATTCCATCAGCAAGTCTTACGAAAAATTGTTAGATCTTATTTATTCGCATTGTTTGACAGTTGATATAAGGTGGCCAAATGGTTCATGCGGCGTTCAATAAAAGTCCCGTTACTAAACGCACTAGAGGAATGTCCATTCACATACCTCGTTGATTTGTTCCCATCTATTATCTTACATGGGCAGCATCCATATTGTTATCGCAATCACTAACGCCACCGTTCAAGCTTGTGCGATGCTTTAAACTCGACAGGCGGTTTATATTTTAAATTACACAGTTATAAACTGCACTCGATAGAACTTCCTGTTTTGGAACGAATGTCCAATCATTAGAACACAATTTTGTCGCTTTAGCCGACTGTTAGAATTGAAATTGAACAGCCTGATTCATGCGACTGGATCGCACGTACTTGCTCTTATATTCGATCACATTATATGCACAAGATTCTTAATGGAAACGGCTAAAAGTATTTTTAAAGTCGTTTTTCACTTATTTTTTTATAAAAATTTAATTCTTTCTAAAAAAAATTGGTATGAACATTTTAAGTATTTAATAATATAAACTTAAAAACAAAATTTCAGTAGAAATTGCCCACCCGTTTTCGAAATATTGAATTTTCAAAAAAAAAAAAATATTTTTTTCTTAAACTATTTTTTGAAAAATTTGAAATGCAATATTATTTTGAATTTGAAGGAGATCCTGTATATAAATTTCGATCGAAATCTGTTGAGCCGCTTATAAGAAAGTCGAATATCAATAAAATGGTTGTATAGCAGGTACCGTTAATAACAAAATATTTTAAAATCTTTTTTCGGCCAAAATGTTGGCCATACCGAATTTAATACACACACCAATTTTCACCAAAATCGTTAGACCCGTTTTCGAGATAATTAAGATTGTAGAAAAATTTATATGGCAAGTACCGTTATTTTTGGGGATAAAACAACGATTCAAAAATCTATTTTGGACAATCACCTAAAACGCCTAAAAACCAAGTTTGAACAAAATCGGCTGAGCCGTTTAGGCTGTAGATCGTTCTACAGACTGCAAAACTTGCTCTATTGTACCTATATCGCAGGTAAAAATGATCTACTCGACCAGTAATATGGGCCACTGAGCTAAGTTGCCCCGTTTCATTACAAGAAAGTTGAAACAATTCAACGAAATATTCACGGTTGTTTAAAATATTTTATTGGTTGAATGGTTGATTTTCGACCAATAAAAAATGAGTTGTTTGACGTTCAAAATTCAAAACAAACAATGATCCAAGATTTTAGCTCATATTTATTATGATGTAAAGCTAATTTAGTATTAAAATAAAAATAAATAAATAATCAAATGCTTATATAAAATTTAAAATTTTTAATATACAATTGTATACACAACTTTAATTTTTTCATTTCGACGCGTTTCAGATCGATGTTTCATCATCAAGTCAGTGTTCCAGACTATTAGTTTTATATTTATAATTTCTAAGTAGAAACTGCTAAATGTCTTTTTTGCTCTATTTCTTATATGCAAACGTTCTTTAATTTGTTGTTTTTTTTTTTTTAATATGGTATGGCAATTTGAAGTAGGTATTTGACGATATAAATTTAAAAAAAAATAATTTCAAAAGAAAAAATCGAAATATTGAATTTTCAAAAAAAAAATCAATAGAATTTATAAAATTATTTAATTTAAAATTTGAAGGACCCTCTCTGTGACAAATTTAATCACAACCCGTTAACGAGACAGTCGAAAATCAAAAAATCGGTTCTATGGCAGGTACCATTAAACATTTTTCATGTAAACATTTTTTAGACCAACATATTCACTATATCTAACAGTGTACTGATGTTTTTTAATTAAAATCGATAGAGAAGATTTCGAGATAATTAAGATAAATCGTTCTTGTTCAAAAAATTGTAGGGTAATAATTCAATCGAGGCAATCGCCTAAGATGCTTAAGTACTAAGTTTGAAGAAAATCGCTTCAGCCGTTTAGGCTGAAACGCCCTACAGACAGACAGGCAGACAGATGAAATTGCGCGACCCACTTTTTTGGCGTTCTCTATCATCGTAATTTCAAGATTGATTAAAATCTCGAGTTCGAGTAAAAATAGGGTTGGTTATGTTTGCTCCAAAGCCATAATAAGGGAGCTTAGCTGTGTAATGCGTTGGCTTCTAACTAAGTTTGGTCATGGTTTAATACTCGATAGAGGCATACGAAGTATTTCAATTAAAATGAAAAAGTAACTATATGGCTATAATTCCACCGAAAAATAATATGAGAAAAACTTGGTGTTAACACACTCAAGTTGTTGTTGGTCATTCAAAATCACTCATTTTAAGAACACACACATTTTTTTTTATAAAAAGCGTTTTTTGGAAAAAAAAATTTACTTTGTTGGCTAAAAAAAATGTATAGCATATATTGGTCTTAAAGAAATGAAAAAAAACGCGTGGACATATTACCCAACTTTAAAGAAAATCTATTTAATCGTTTAGCTGCAACCTCGCGGACAGACAAGCAAAATGGTGATACCCACTTTTTTAGCTATCATCGCAATGTCAAGTTTGATCAATATCTCAAGTTCGATATTTTTATACGATTTTTTAACTGGCCATATATTACCTATATATGTAGGTATATAGAAAGTAAAAATTCACGTCATGAAAATGATTCCACATTTCACATGCTTAATGCCCTTATTCTGGCTCGCGAGTTATGTCTTATCTAGCTAGGATTTTTAATACAGTGATGTTGCAATACGCCAAATTTTTGACATTTGATATTCAGATTATGTTAATGTCAAAAGCCAGAACTAGCAATCGCGAGTTATTATAGCTCAGGTGGCTAATGCCGAATTTACACTGGTGAAATGCCAATATCTCTACCAAATTTAAGGCATTAATTGCTATAATCCTATTTTATGACAAATAATTACACAATAAACATTACAAACAGAACTTTTCTATCGTGTATGATACCTTGTTAATAAACAAAACCGAAAGTATCTTTATTTATAATGTTTATGTTTAAGGCCTTACGTAAATGTCTGCTTATCGTAAAAATAAACATACATTGTTTCTTTAACTATAGCCTGTAGGTCATCTACCTACAACATGCATTGCATACAGATTTATACTCATAAAACAAATTACCGTGCGAACTCGTAGCCCTTTAAAAACATAGATGCACTCACAAAGGGATGTTTAATGTTTTTATAAACCAAATCACTAGGGAGGCGTGTTACGTCCACATAAACATGCTGCGCGCAAACTAAATGATTAACCCAAATGGACAACATCCTCACATTAATTCTATTTGATTTGTTTCTTTTATGTATTAATTTGCATTTAGTTCAGAAGAATACATGTACATTTATCTATGTATGCATAATTAGAGAGACTACCTTTATAATTAATTTATTTTAAATACCTACTATAAAAGTCTTGAGATACAAACACTTAATTTGGCCTTTATGTACAAACTATTGAATTATAATTTGCAATTTTGTAGATATTCAAACAAATATCAAAGACTGTAAGGAATTCTTGTTTGTTTGAAAAATCAAAATGTCGATAAAATAAACGGGTTCTTCGAATACACAGTGGGGATGATACTATTAGAAGTTGGCTAAAATAGCATCCAAATGCACAAATTTAGAATGATAGAAGTATTAATGGGCCATTGAAAGCTATTTTAAATCAACAATCCGAAGAAAAAACTAAAGGGTTATCCATTTTGTGGTTTCAAAGGTATATAAACTAGTGCCGTGGAATTCAGGTTGCATTTAAAAGACCTTAGGTCTTACAGGCATATAGTTAAACAAAAAAAAAGGGTTGGAATTCGACATCTGTCAAACTAAGTTGTTAAACCAATTTTTTTTCCGTTGAAAGTCTGCCATTTAAGAAAATGGATCGCTTAACTATCGCGCAACGCATAAAAATGGTTAAAACCTACTACAAAAATGGTGATTCTGCCACAGCCACATATCGTGCTTTAAGAGATTATGGTTTACATAATCGTCTAACTAAGCAAGCAATTGGCAAAATTCTGAAGAGACTGGATTGGTTACAGATATTGTAAGGCCTGTGCATCATCGTTTCGCTCGTACCACAGAAAATATCGCTGCTGTAAGTGAAAGTGTTACCGAAGACCCGAATGTGTCGATTCCTCGTCGTTCTCAGGAATGAGGTGTGTCTTACGGCACATTATGACGTATTTTGCATTTGGATCTACACCTACATCTATATAAAGTCCTGCTCACACAACAACTAAAGCCAGCTGACTATTCACAACGTCGTAGATATGTGGAATGGGTGCTTGAACAACAGGCGGTGGACGGCGATTTTTCGAACAAAATTTTCTTCAGCGACGAAGCACATTTCTCACTCGGTGGGTATGTTAATAAGCAAAATTGCCGTATTTGGGATTCTGAGAATCTTCAAGTAATTGAAAAGAGGCCATTACATCCATAAAAAGTCACTTTTTGGGGCGCTCTTTGGTCCGGAGGTGTGATTGGACCTTACTTCTTCGAAATCGACGATGGAACGACTGTCACAGTCAATTCGGGGCGTTATGGTCATATGATAACCGACTTTTTTTGCCTGCTATTGAAGAATACGACTTGAAGAATATGTGGTTTAAACAAGACGGTGCCACATGCCACACAACTCGAGCGAATATGGCTTTATTGCAAGAGACATTTCCTGGCCATGTAATTTCACGTGGTGGCGATATCAACTGGCCACCAAGATCATGCGATTTGACACCGCTGGACTTTTTTTTTGTGGGGCTATGCGAAAGACCGTGCCTATGCAGATAAACCTTTAACTTGTGTGAATTTGAGTTATACAAAAGTAGTTTTCTATGTTTAATTTTAACTATATGCCTGTAAGACCTAAGGTCTTTTAAATGCAACCTGAAAGATAGAAAAGAATTTTTGGTTTTGTTGGCACAGTGGATTTGAAAATTAGGTATTTACTATCTTATTTTAACCCACGACGACATCCAATTAAAATTGGAGCTATAGAAAAGAATGCTGCCTAGCGTGGGGATCGAAACCATACGTCTAAGTTAGCACTCAAGCACTATATCCACTAAATATAGCTTATTGCCTAATCAGAAAATATCAAATTTATGGCTGTCGTAGATAATCAACCTGACCCTAACATTCGTGTCCGATTTTAGTCCATATTTTATATAACTCATTTTTAAATAACCTGTCTACTCCAACTCGATCTTTGAACCGTATATAAACGAAGTTCGAAAAATACTTAATAGTTAAATAATGAATGCGATCATTTTTTCAAGTAAGCACTAAGCAAACATACCCCTTCATTGGCACAACAACTGATTTATTGAACAAAATGTCAAACACATAAAATAATTTAAAAATCAATATTTTGGACCACACAGATGTGGAAATTTCAACTTTTTGTTATTTCCTACTGCTTCAAATATATATTCCATTTAATTTGGATAATTTAATTCAAGTTTTAGTTTTCTTATATGCCTTTAATCTGAAGAAATAAAAACAAATCAATTGCTGATTTTTTGCATTTAGTTATTTCACACATGGTCGGTAATACCAATTTAAAAATCCAAAAAAATCAGGATGCTGCCGATAGATTTTCCTATAGAACGTGGCTATTGTTACTCCTTGCTAATACCTGCTGGATCGATATAGAATAAACTTTATATTTCCCCTCTTCGAATGAATTTTCACCTTAGCGATGAATTTTCGAGAAGTATCTTTGGTAGAAATGAACCTATATTTGGTTGAATCAGGAAACCAATGCTGTTTTGAATTCTATTGATATTTTTATTTTTTGTTTAAAAGATACATTGTATAACTGTTCTCTTAATTTTAACTTAGTTGTCTCTCAAATGAGTAACATACTATATGCTATTTTTTCACCATTGATATGTTTTTTTTCTTTTTTCATTATTTATTTATTTATTAAAAAATTGTCACTGTTTTAATAATTTATTTAAGAGTATGTAAAATTTTGATAAAATATATAGACAAATTGACGTAAGACAAAATGTAATGTGTAGATACACTAATAAACGGTGATTTTTTAAGAGCTTGGTTTTTGAAAATTCAAAAGACACAGAAACTTGTAAATAGTGAATGAAATTTTTATTTGGATCGATAAATCAATTTCTGCCATTTACTTTTTAAAAATAATTTCACTTAAATGTTGCCCGCTGCTACGCTTCAGGTGGTCCATTCTGAAGGTCCAATTTTGGCAAACTTTTTCACACATTTCGGCCGGAATCTCACCAATGACGCGTTCAATGTTGGCTTCCAAGGCAGCAATCGTGTTTGGCTTGTCCCCATAGACAATAGACTTAACATAGCCCCACAAAAAATAGTCTAACGGGGTCAAATCACATGATTTTGGTGGCCAATTGACTGCGCCAAAACGTGAGATCAACTGCTCACCAAATTCGCCTCTCAATTGATGCATGGTTTCGCGTGCAGTGTGGCATGTGGCACCGTCCTGTTGGAACCACATGTCGACCGAGTTCAATTCTTGCATTTTCGGCAAAAAAAAAATCTGTTATCATCGAACGGTACCTTTCTCGATTGACCGTAACCCTGCGGCCTTCATCGTCCTTGAAGAAGTACGGCCCAATGATGCCGCCTGCCCATAAACCGCACCAAACAGTGCATTTTTCGGGATGCATTGGTAGCTGGTGAATTGCCTCTGGCTGCTCTTCACTCCATATACGGCAATTCTGCTTATTCACGTATCCATTTAGCCAAAAATGAGCCTCGTCGCTGAAGACAATTTTGCGATAAAAGCTTGCGAAACACATTTTTCACAGAGCACGAATTTTGATAATAAATTTCAATAATTTGCAAACGTTGTTCAGGCGTAAGTCTATTCATGATGAAATGGCAAACAATACTGAATCGAAATGTCAAATGTTCGTGGAATTTGTCATGTGTGATCTGTCAAAAATATAAACGTCAAAAACCAAGTAGCAAAAAAATCACCCGTTAGCTCAACCGGCTGAATTGATACCAACTTTTATATTATTCTCTCCCACTATATGACGGGCACCACTCACTTAGGTATAACCAGCTTCATTCTTACTTCTGAATCTTGTTCTGTGGCAATCAATTATAATTACTGTTTGGCTTTAGCAGAGAATCTTCTTGGATTTCACCATAATACATTAAGTACTTGTATCTGTAGGTGAAGTGAGCTTGATCTGTCGAGGAACATTTTAACTTTGTGAATGTTTATATAGATTTATACCATCTATTCTTTTGGACATATTGAAGAAGCGAGAACACGCAGATCTTTAGCCTTTTTTGTTGCTGTATATTAATTAGAAAAGTCATCATACACTGTCAAGATGGGGTCGTTACTCGATGTGACAGTTTGCGTTAGGTTGAAGGGCTGGCAGTTCAGTTGAACTGTTCTGACCCCACAAAATGACAGTTGTTACTCTAAACAGAACAGAAATCGATTCTGGATTCCATTTCAGAATCGAAAACAGAATACACTCAAATAATTAAAATGTCTAAATCATCGGGTTGATTTGTTGTGTAATTTATTGTGTCTTGGAAATTCTTTTTAGCCGATGTGATTTTTTTAAAATTTAATTTTCACAAATACAGTGATACATACAATTCAGAATCAGTCAAATTGTTTCCGGGTGTTTTATTGGAGGAACGTGTTCCGGACGACCAATCGAAAAGGCCATTAGATTAATGTCGATCGGAAGCGTTGCGACTGCTCTATAATGAAACATACATAATATCCAATAAATATTAAGGCATTTGGCGATCTTGATAAAGATCTACGTGCTGTTACTAAGTCCGAAAGATCTTCTAAGAAAGAAGGTCGTTTTCAATTTGCAGAGTTATGGACAATTAGACAAGAAATGGGACCTTTCCTTATTTGCCTTTACGCCATCTCGTCTGCACATGACATGCGTGGTTTGCTTCTTTTTCTGCTTATAATTTGGCAATCTTTTGATAGTTTTTACGAGTGATCTTCCAATTTCATAGGAAGTAATCTTATAATATTTGGTTCTGTCTGGCTTGTACCAAGTGATGCTCCTGTTCTTCCCAGCTCATCCGCTCTATAGTTATTTGGTATACTAGGTTACTGTGTCCAGGAGCCAAGCAGATTCTATTATTATGCAAAACGCCTTAAGTTCTTTAAAACAGCAATTCACAAGTCAGTAGGGTCAATGTGCCTACATATAAACAGAGCTCAAATTCCCTATAAATATTTCTGTTTTGAACTCGCGGTGTTTACATTTACCCTAGAAAACATTTCGATGAGGGTAAATGTAAACAACATTTTTTTTTTGGAAATGTAAACATATAATATTTGTAACAAGATACTGTTTTTTTATTAAAGATTTTTTGTTTAAAATATTTTTAGCTGAAAACATGCATCGAACGGCATCCGCTGTTATAAAAAACAAAATGATGTAGCCAGAGCAGCAAGTGATGTTCAAAACAAAAATGTAACCTTCAGGGCAGGGCATGATGCTTACGGACTACCAGTTTCTGTGATTTACGACCATATTATCAGTGGCAGAAAAAACCTCGCTTGAAAGGATTCGACAAATTAGTCGAAATACATTAACACCAGAAGTCGAGAACAATATTGTTAAGTGCCTTCAACGTTCTTCATTTCGTTATCCAAGTGATAAGAAGAAGAATATAAAAATTCCACTTCAAGATTATAAGCTCGGTGAAGAATGGTACAGGAACGACATCACACACTCTCACTAAAGAAACCTGAACTGCTTCTGAAATGCTGAAAAGATGATAGAAAAGATGCAAAAAGTTAGAGAACTTTACAGTGGAATATGGGCTTTACGAAGACAAATCGTGCCTCGTATTTAATGCAGCTGAAAACTATTTTTGTAGCGTTTCACACAAATTAAAAGCTATTGCACGAAACGGAGTTAAACTGAGTAGACTTTCTTTAGGATCTGGGCGAGCGTCAACTACTGTTCTGGCTTGTGTTTATACAGATGGTTTTGAAATAATTTTTAAAGGAGCAGAAGGTCAAGCTAGATGGCAGAATGATGAAACTTTCTCTGGAACTCTGTATGGAGATTCCAAGAATGGATGGATGGAGGGCCCAAAATGCATGTCCATGATCAAACTGGTTTATTAATAGATGGACATTCTAGTCATATCAGAGTACGAAAGGTTTAAGATGCTATTCAAAACAACATCCAAATCTTGCGATTCCCAAGGTACTTGTCGGACAAAATTCAGCCTATTGTCCAGTGAAGATAGTTTGGGATAAAATTCTTGTACGTCATGGGAAAGACACTTGGACAAGCTTGAAGGAGTTTATTTGTTCTAAGAAAATAAAAATGTATGGATTCATCTCACCAAGAGTTTTTCCAGTGGACGCCTTTGCTCTCTCAAAAAAATAATGGTCAACCTTATTCTCTTTGCAAGTCAGTTTATTAAGTTCCAACGAATTTATACCGATAGCTTTGACTTCCAAAGGTAAAAAGCCTTAGGGTCAGTTTCACAATGTAAAAGTAAAGTTCTGAGTAGTTACCCACCACTTAAATTACTTCCAAGTTAAATCCTCCTGTTCGCGAATTTTGCGTTTCATATCCACCCTTCTCATAAATTTATGTGTTGGTAACTACTTGTTAGTTATTCCAATTTTCCAATTAGAAGCATGAAAACAAAATGGAAGCTAAGAAAAAAAACGTAAAATCGTTGATTGTGTCTGACGTTGTACTTTAATAAACTAGAATTTTTTAGAACAATATAAAATATTGTATGAGAGATAATACATAGCTCAAAGCTTATTTTTTCAAACAAAAATGCGATCTAAAATCGACTTCGTCCAAAGATTCTATGAATTGTTCTCAATCGGAATACGAGATTTCTTGGTGGCTCCATAACGTGGAACAAGAGATCATCGATGTATCAGAAAGGACATCCATTTAAATAAAAAAGAAAATTTCGAATATCGGTGCTCTTCAGTACTTTTGATTCTGTTAACTGTCAGTTATCGGCTTTGTTGGGTACTTCACCCACCCTATAAGTTAATTGACAGATTAACTTCTAGTTAGACCTACTATTGTGAAACACTAATGTGAATTTTATCTGCTGATAAGCTTTCAAGTAGCTTAACTGTGACTATAATTTTATACTTAAATCACTAAAGCTCCACCGCAAAAAAGTATCCTGTGAAGATAAATCTTGCTCCCAGAGCAGATTCTGGAAATTATGGAAATGTAGATTTACCCTTATCTGATTCATTAATTTAAACCAAAATTGCCGATTTGTTTGCAGTTCCCTAGCACATGCACGACCCCCAAAAGAATAACTACACCCTCGAATAAAATATGGAGAAGTCTTGACTACTAATGACGTTTTGTATCGTTTGACAGAAGCTGAGGAAGAGAAAAAAAAATAATATCTAAATATAAATAATAATAGCCGAAGCTGAAAATTTAGAAAGGAAAACAAAAGAAAAAAACACGAATATACTTTATGCGACGATCTTTTTGTACGCCGGCCGCGCCGTAAACTTAATTGCAAAAAACACTTCACACAAGAACCAAAAAAAAATCTAAGACAAAAGTCCCAAATATTTTTTGTGGGACTTATGCCCCACCTAAGTGGGATATGTCCAAAATTAGATTTTGGGATATATGGCTCATCTATGTGGGACAAAAGTCCCAAAAAGCAAAATTATGTCCCAATCATCTAATAAGAAGCAGTTTTTCTTACAATTAATTAAAGGAAGTAAAAAGGCTTCTTCGACCGGATCTCACTAGTTTAGTGACAGTAGTTTAGATTAGAGTTGGGCATTCTAGTTCATTTGGGTGATCTATCAATTTAGTTCAAATCGTGTTACTGAACTATTTCGTTCATTTTAGTTCAATTTACTGAAAATTCCAACCAAATCTCTTTTCAAGAATAATTTAAAAATAACAACAAGTTAATAGAAAAAAATCAACATTTTATTTAAAATAAGAACTCCTTTTTCTAATTCACAGTTTGTTGTTGTTTTGTTTTGAGTATCAAAAAAGTACTAGTTACAATAAGTGCATCTATTTAACAATATCAAACATCTATGATGAACAAACAAAAAGGATAATAATAATAATTAATAAACAAAACAACAATGACAACAAAAAATTAAACGAACACCGAATCGTACCACTCATGCCCGAATAGACCATCAAATAATTTTTTCGTTCCTGTTGATAATGTGCTTATGGGACGACCAGGTAGGAAAAGCCTAGGCTGCTTATAAAGCGTGTGAGATAAAAATAATCAATGTTTCATGCCTTTCATTATTTTATCGGTATTATAATAAACAGTGTTCTAGTGAAATAGCCAGTTGCATTCCTCCCTTAAAATATTCAACCGTAACACTCGCGCTTCTAGGAAAGCCCATCAATTTACCCTTGAGCCCAACTTCGGATGTACTGTCAAGTATAGAGATTCTTTCTTTAGCCGCACAACACGAATGCTGAAAAGCGAGCGGTCGAGTCTATTCAGGGATGCTACAGCAGGGGTAACGCTCGAAAGTTCTATCAAAGGGTGAAACGATCTACCAAAGGATTCCAGCCCAGAATAGAAGCCTGTCGCGATAAAATTGGTAATGTCGTAGGAGATACGCAGACGGTGCTGAGAATTTGGAAGCAACACTTTTCCAAGCTGCTAAGCGGCGAAGACTGCCAATCATCCGTTGCGATGCAGAACAACCCATTCAACTTGGACGATGATGGTCAATATATCCGTCCACCTGACCTAGAAGAAGTAAGAACGGCGATATCCAAACTTAAGTCGCAAAAGGCCGCGGGTTCAGATGGCCTGCCAGCTGAACTGTTTAAGGCAGCGGGAGATGAATTGGTCAGGAGCATACATCAACTCATTTCTAGAATCTGGTCGGAGGAAAGTATGCCCAATGAATGGAAGCTCGGCATAGTGTGCCCTATCCACAAAAAAGGAGATGCTCTGAACTGCGCCAACTACAGAGGTATAAGTCTACTCAAAATCGAATACAAAATTATGTCGGCTAGTTTGTGTATCCGCCTAGAACCTTTTACCAACGACCTGATCGGATCCTAGCAGTGTAGTTTTAGGCGAGGAAAATCAACTAACGATCAGATTTTCACACTCCGGCAGATCCTGGAAAAAAACCCAAGAATTCCGAGTCGATACGCACCATCTCTTCATCGACTTTAAAACCGCCTATGATAGCGTTGATAGAGACGAATTATACAGAGCCTTGTCACATCTCGGCATCCCTGCCTAACTTGTCCGCTTGTGCAGAATGACAATGAAGGAATCTCGCTGCTCCGTCAGAGTCGGTAAGAACTTCACCGACGACTTTGATGTCGAGAAAGGTTTGAGACAGGGTGATGCGCTATCATGCAATCTCTTTAACATCGTGCTGGAAGCAATTGTGCGCAACGCAAACGTCAACACCAGAGGAACAATTTTTAAAAAGTACGTTTAACTCCTAGCTTATGCTGATGACATTGACATCATAGGCAGAACAAAGCGAGCTGTCAGTGGAGCATTTGCGAGTATTGAAGCGGAAGCGGTGAAGATGGGTTTGACTGTTAACGAGACGAAAACTAAGTATATGCTGTCATCGAGAAGAAAAGTCCAACACCATCGACTGGGACAAAACGTCACGATTGGCGGTTATAACTTCGAAGTAATCAGAGACTTTGTTTACCTGGGATCCACTATTACATCGCACAACAATATCAGTACGGAGATCAAACGAAGAATCACACTTGCAAATCGCTGTTTCTTCGATCTTAGAAAGCATTTGAGTAGTAAAGCCCTCTCTCAAAGAACCAAAGAGACCCTATATAAAACTTTAATCATCCCAGTCCTGCTGTATGGGGCAGAGGCATGGACACTGACAAAATCGGATGAAAACCAGCTGGGTTGCTTTGAGAGAAAGATTCTTCGAGTTATGTTTGGCCCAGTGTGCATCGGTGGTGAGTGGAGAAGAAGATTTAACGATGAACTTTACGGGCTCTACAGCGACATCAACCTGGTCAAAAAGCTGAAAATACAGCGACTGAGATGGCTAGCTCACGTGGAGCGCATGCACATCGACGCACCAGCCCGACGAGTCTTCGCATCCAACCCCGGTGGACATCGCGACAGAGGAAGGCCTCATCTTAAGTGGTGCGATCAAGTGGTGAACGACCTAAACCAACTTGGTGTTAGCTAGGGACCGGGCTAGCTGGAGAGGTTTGCTGGTTGAGGCCGTGATCTATCCTGAATTGTAAGCGCCATCTAAAGTAAAAGTAAAGTAGATAAATCACTTTGAGGGACCCTATCAGCTCATTCGCTTGTCTCTTTTACATTCTAGTGGAATGTAGAAAATTGGAATTTGAATGCAGATAGAAAAGAAATTCTTTTCATCCAAAGAAAATAAAGTGAACTATTGAAATAAAAACATTGAACAAGGTTCACTAGTTCACTTAACTGAACTAGTTCACTGAACTACCCAAGCCTAGCTTAGATGACCGGACATAACAATTTAGCGATGGTTTTCACGTGAGGCTTACACGAGATGTCCGTCAATAATTCACCAATACAAATCATTAAAATTGACTCTTTGGTGCGGCTTACAAGCAGGCTTATTTCCTTCAAACTGAGGAAGAAGCTGCAGTTACGATGAATGGCAAGCGTTATCGAGCCATGCTGACTGATTTTTTGTTTCCAAAAATTAATCAGCTAAACTTCTAAGATATTTGGTCCCAACTAGACAGCGAAACTTGTCATACAGCGGGCTTAACCATACATTTATTGAAAAATCAATTAGGTGACAGCTTTGTTTTCAGAAGTGGTCCTTTTAACTGGTCCCCTCGTTGTTCGTGCGATTTAACGCCTCTTGACTATTTCTTATGGGGCTATGTTAAGTCATTAGATTTATTAAAAAAAAAATTGGCAAGAATTGAACTGATCGAATGGACTATGCGGTGGACATAATGCCGGAAATCATTATTAAAAAATAAATGCCTTGAAATTATCTACAGGATTATAATAATAAAAAATTCATTCTAACAAATTTTCTGTCTTGTATTATTATTTAAAATTCTCAAGCTTTTAAAAAAAAACCCTGCGACATCGGCAAAGAATCAGGAACCAAAGTGGCTGCTCTGTAATATATTTTATTTTAAACACTACCGTATACAATAATCAATAAGTGTTTGGATTGTATAGTTTTTCTTGAATCGTAAGAAATGTTCTAAAAATCGAATCATCAGATACTGGTCTGCTACATCAATGGTTTCGTTTTAACAACTGCTTGTTAGATCTTCTTATTTGTTAGTCTATTCGACAACTTAAAAATGTTTTTTTTTTTGTATTTCAGATCTGAAGAACGGGCACAATAAGTCTTGAAAAATGTCCATGTAGCTTCTAATGTAAAGATTTTGATTGAGAGCAGTTTTAATGTCCAACTCCAGATTGAAACTCCCTCCTGAAGGTTGCGAATTATTAATTTTCAGCAGATCGTCGATTCATATTTGGTAAATGCTAATTTAGGTTCTTTTCTTTGCAATGAACCATGAAAAATCGCCTACGTATACCTAGACCCAGATGTCCCAGACCCAGATGTATGCAAGAAACTGCTTTTCATTAATTTTTACGATTTTGTTGCTGCACACCTACTACTGGTCTTCCATTGACCTGCATAATTAAATTATGTCATTTAATTCTACAATAATTTCCTGATACAATTTCTAAGAATTTTGTAGTAACTATAAGAAGTACGAATAAGTCTTTCTGTTGGTGGTTGAAGTAGGTTAAAAGTTGATTACTTGACACATAAACACAACGTTGTCATGGAGTTACCTGTATTAATAAAATAATACATACAAATGAATTTTATAAAGGTCAGATAATATTATATAAAATAATCCGTCCGCAAATTCTGGGAATTGGCTGATACAATTCTTCCGGTTGAACATGAATATATATTTTTTTCTAGGAACTTTCATAGCAGCGCAGCGACGAAGGTATTAATGAATTTATTGTTCTTGATAAGGATCTACCCGTAAGCATTTGTGATATATTACTTTTAATATTAAAATCGCATTTTAAATAATTTCTATGACGTACATACATTCATGTTCGTATGGATATTTGAAAAGTGATTTCGTTTCATTATGTTAAATACTCGTATTGTCTTTTATTCTGCTTCGATTTTTGTCTTAAGCAATCCCGGAATGAACTACCTAATGCCTATTCTAAATTTATTGATAGGCTTAAGAGGCAATTAATTTATATTTGCTAAGAATACATTATGTATAAAAGATCTCAGATGATTATTTAAGAATTAATTAAATATACACAGCCGACGTTTAAGGTATATGTACCGACATTCTCACAAGATTTTAGCATTATTCGAAGGCTGCTTTAAAAAAAACAGCTTTGACTTCCTTACCACAATAATTTGTTCATAAAAACTATTTATATAATCAAAGATAATATATTATTATAATATTTTTGTTATAATTCTAATAAAGATGTACAGTTTTAAAGCTTTAATTGTTAGACATTTTAAATTAATAATAATTTCCAACAAATTCCGCTTTACGAACTATTGTTTTTCTTGATATCGGTCGGACGATTGTTTCCAAATTAAAATAAAACTTAAAGATTACTATGATTTTGTTGGTCTAATTACGTATTTCCATTAACTTGTACTTCTAGGATTCTTTGAGAATAATTTCAGAGGGTCTCTGATAGGGCTACCAGATGCCCCCATTTTTCTTTTCAAAATGCCATTTGTCACCTGTAAAAAAACCCTTGTCCCCATTATTAAGTAAAAATTCAATCAAATATTTTCTGTGAAAACATTCAGCCTTATTCTGTAAGGCGTTGAACGCCAAAAATAAAACGACAGTGTGAATTTTGTATTACGTAAGGCGTTCAACGACAAAAAACGTCAATTTGTCGATTCTCCCTTGTGGAACACGTTCACTACATTTTTTTCGTATTCCGTTAGTCGTTTCCATAGAAAAAAAACACCTGTAAAAACGTCGAAATCTGTCGTCGAGAAATTTGTTGACGACAGGAGTAAAAATGAAAGATTTTTTATACTTATAGTTTAGTTTTTATAATTTAAAATTCTTTGTTTAGGGTAAAAATAACAACCCAAGTTCAAATGCCACGACTCATCAAATTCATGGAGGAGCAATTCGCCAAAAAAATTTGAATGGGAGGATGTTGCTTAGTGTCTAAACAATCTCGAACAACCAATACAAAAATGCCAAAGAATGTCAGAAAGTGAGTGATATTAAAATTTATAAAACGAAATTAATTCTTTTCCTTTAGGTCTGGTTTTACGCCAAGTTCAAACAAAAACTAGTGTTCAACAAAAAAGAAGATGAAGCTACAGGAGGAGGACGTTTCAGGAAAATAGTTTTAAATGACTTGAAAGAAGCAATAGTAAGGCTTCTGTCATTGGACCATGTGGTCAATACAACAGGATACGCGGCTCATTCCATTTTGTGTCTCGGAAACCTTTAGCCTTCGCTTCATCTACTCCGCTTAAGTCTAGAGAATTGCCATAAGTATAACAATTGAAATAAAAAAATCTTGAATTGCCTCTGCATGTATTTGCTTTAGATCGAATGCAGTATCAAATGTTTTTTTTCTGTCTTCCTTTTCGCCGTCACTGCTGCTCCAACAAAAAATAACTTCTTTTCATATTTTTAAAACAAATTTACACAAATATAATTTTCAAAAACCAAATTACTCAATTTGTAAGCAAGGTGATATGCCAAATATAAGCTGTTTTGGTGGATCGTAGAAAAATGTTTGCGTTTTAGTTACAGAATACCAATTAAAAAAAGACACGACTCAAAAAACGACAGTTGGCGTTTCAGAAAAACGCCTATGGGAATAAGGTTGATTAATTTGATGTTCAAAATCCGTCAAAGCTGAGCGCATCCACTCAATGAATATACATCTCACTTATGGCCCTTTCGATTGGTAATTCGGAACTATTTTCGGAGTTCGTTTAAGCCATTCTGAAAGTGTTCTATTGACATCCAAAGTTACAGTTCTTCTTCTGAATCGAAGAGAAACCGATTCTGGAATTACATTTCAGAATCGAATTCCGAATTGGCAATCGAAAAGGTGATTACTGCGTGAAAGTTATCTGTCATCTGTCAGTTTATGATTGGTGCTTCTATTTTCCTTTGTCATTTTTGGTTTACTAATACTTGTATGTATTTAAAAGTAAAATGACAGTATGTAATGAGTAAGCCAGCAACTCATTTTATGACAATTTTTAAAATTGATTTTTAATGGAATATAAGAAGACATAGACAACGGCATGAATCGAACCTGCAACTACAAGATTGATAGGCGAGCACAAACTCTACTTTACTTTTGTTTCACACTGTCACACTGTTTTCTCGAATCACGTCCATCTTTAATATGTGCACCTCCGATAAGTAATACTCATCTTTGATATGTACTATGTCCGATTTCAGCTGATTTGCCCCATCTTATCCAAAATCACCAGGAACTTGAAAGACAATCCCAACTTAGAATTTTAACAACTCCCTCGAGCCCTAATTGCCGAAATTATAAATAAATACATTCAATCCATAACCTTCTACGAAAATATAAGGATAAGTCAATCTATTCCAATGTCAATCATTTCGTTGAATCTTGATTGTCAATCTTAACATCTCTTGACTCGATTGCAGTGGTTTCGATATGCAACAGGTACAATATTCATATTCCGGTACCATGAAATAAAGTCCAATGCAATAAAGTCAAAAACCAAATTTTGACCTTTATTGCACTATAGATAGTGCAATAATGTCCAAAACGATTTTGGACTTTATTACACTAGTAAAAGTGCAATAAAGCCATTTGACTTTATTGCATTCGCCTATTCCTGAAGAAAACTAAAGCAAAAGCTCGGTTCATAAGGGGAGGGGGGCATGCTGCCCCCAGCAAACCCACTACTTGGCCAATAATAGGATTTTGGGTGGGGTTTAGTATGGGTATATACAGGGTGGCGCAACGAATCGTGCTACAAAAATAAAATGTAATAACTTTTTTTCAATGTGAGTAATCGGCTTATTTTTTTTTTATTTTTTAGGCTACTATTTAGATTTATCAAAATGAATGCTTGGGATACTGAAAAAAGGATTTGGATAGTGCAGCGATACCATTCTTTGCAGTCTATCATTTCCGTCCAAAGGGGATTTAGGCTGGAGTTTGGCGATACTCCTCCGAGTAGATGGACCATTGAGGCTGGTGAACATGTTTGCGAATCTGGAAGCATCGAACGAAGATTGTATCATCGAGATCCCAATGTTCGGGTTCAGGATACAATCGTGGCTGTTGCAAATTGGAGTTAGCAGACGGTCATTACAACGGATTCATGATGACTTAAACTTGTTTCCGTACAAAGTCCAAATTACAAGCAAGTTAAACCCTCAGGATTTGCCTGTTCGCCTGGAATTTTGCTGAAAAATGATTGCAATGGCCGAAGAAGACAACACATTGACAAATTTGATGAGACCCATTTTGACTTAAACGGCAATGTTAACAAGCAAAATTTCCGTATATGGAGTGAAGCTAATCAAGAAATGCTCCATGAGACGGAACTGCACCCAGAACGAGTCACTGTGTGGTGCGCAATTTCATCAAGGTGTATTGTCGGGCCATACTTCTTTGTAGAAAACGGTGTAACACAAACTGTCAATGGGGACCGTTATTTAAAGATGATGAAGGAGTTTTTTACCCAGAACTTCGCCGAAGAAGTATCCCTTTCAGCAGGATTTGGATAAAACAAGATGGAGCAAGTGCACACGTAGCCACACAAGTTATGGCTTAGCTCCAACGAAAATGCCCAAAGAAATTGATATCCAGAAACTGCACTTTCCGCTGGCCCCAAGGTCACCTGACTTGACTGCACCAGATTTTTTTTGATGGGGTTATGTCAAGCAGGAAGTGTACAAGACGAAACCCAGGAATTTGACTGAATTGAAGCAGTCCATTAAGACAATAATTGAGGCGATCCCAATTTCAACCCTTCAGGCCGCAATGAACAATTTTCTGATCAGGTGCCGCATATGCGTGGATGAGCGTTGAGGTCATTTGTGGTCTATCATCTTTAAAAACCATTAGTTATTTAAAATAAAATTTAATTTTTAATCAATAAAATAAAATTAATGAAATACACCGATTAAAATAAAAGTTAATTAAATTTCTTATTGTTGCACGATTCGTGCGCCACCCTGTACAATTGTCTTTTGGATTTAATTAAAATTTGGCAATTAAATTCGGTAAATAGGCATTTTTTTACTTTTAACTTAAGCCAATCCTTTTCTTAATATTTTGTCTGTTTGGATGTTATTACATTTTCTGTTTGGACTTTTTTGCACTCTTAAGAGTGCAATAAAATCCAAAATCGTTTTGGACATTATTGCACTATAGATAGTGGAAATTTTGGTTTTGGACTTTATTGCTTTGGACTTTATTTCATGGCATCTCTTATTCCATTTTATCATTTCAATCCTCTTAATCAAAATTTACGCGATAGATTGCGCTTAGATAAAATCCATCAGAAAAATTATTTTATTATTCTAATGCATGATTGCGAATCATTTTGATTTCAATATTCGACCAATTTTGAATTGCTTTTTAGCAAATTCGAAGCCAGCCAATAAAAATTACTTCCAATATTGCTGGGATTTCGACAGCTCGTTGTCACTAATTCTGTTTGTTGAAATATTTTCGATTGTGTTTGAAAGTTGAGGTAAATGAATAAACGTCAAAGTCACATGGGATCTTAATTGGTTTGTTATTTTTAAAATGGAAATAAAGGTTAGGTTAGGTTGAAGTGGTTGTCAGCGTTGTAGTTGACACACTTAGACTAGAGTTGGTCCATTGTGATACCACACGAATCCTCAGATAAGCTTCCTATTCGTTGAACCGTTTGCAGCTCCTAATGAAGCGTAAGAGACTATAGATGCCTATATTGTTTAGATCGCTGTGATCTTCGAAGAAAAAGTCTCAAAGATGGAGCTTACATCTTTGATAAAACGACTGTTTTATAGCAGCAGTCTTGACAGCAGGGTGAAGGTGATTTGCTACATGGCCCTCATCAGGCCGATGATTGCCTATGGATGCCCGGTGTGGTTCAACGTTACCCCATCTCAAATGGAAAAGATTCGGGTGCTTGAGAGGCAGTGTCTTAGACGTTGCCTTGGATTACACAGAGCACCAAAGTCGTAAGTTGTATCTAGTTTTAATTCTTTTTAGTTTATCTTTAGATAGTTTTTAAGTAATAAATTAATATGATTTGATACTGATTTTTTGTTTGCGTTTTCTTGGTTAAATAAAAATAAAATTATGAATAGTAAAATAGCTATAATTCCAGCCAAAAATAATGGTGGTAGCACACTCAAGTTGTTGTTGGGCATTCAAAGTCATTATAAAATAATTAGATTTAATCAAAATAGTTTTTAGGTCGAAAGACATTAGTTCTAAGAATTATATTTTAGTTTAGAGCGGCCGTATAGGACCAGTAAATTAGTTGTAAGTTATTGATAATTAGGCTAGTTTCAAACATTTTTATCTAGCTCTAAGATAGTTATACGTTAATCTGCCCTATCGAGGTAACCGTCGGAGCGGAGTTTTCTCCGCAACGCTTCTTCGTCGGAAATTCAATTTCAGATCGAAGTAGCTGTCATCGGAAGAAATTTTAAAGAAATACGGCGAGGCATTGCGATGGATATAAACTTCAGGCAGAGATGAGAAACTTAACTGATATATCGAAAATGCGATATATTTTCGATAGTTTCTAATTAAATAAACACTATAAACGTTTTAAACCATGACAAATTGGCGAGAGTGTAATTTATTGTTTATAGAAAGTTTTTTTTTCAATTATAATGCGCTAGAGTTTTTAAGAAATGTAATTAGATGCACCGATCTTAAAATCAAAACTATCGAATGAAGTCCCATCCCTATTTCCAAACACATGTTTCGTTTCCGTTTGAACTGTTAACAAATTATCCAAACCTTTAAAAAACATATGATGTATTCAAAACTAAAACACAGCCACAGCTTCTGGTTTCCTTCTTGTGTAATTTTAGATATGCAATATCGGGATATTGGCTGGGCAGATTTATCATCCGCTCATATTGCTTTAAACTTGGTTATTCGTTCTGCCTAAAAACAAAAAGCCCACAAGTTAACGTACATAAGGATTATTTCTTCATTACTTACATTTTAATAAACAATTTCTTTAAAAAGAAAACACTTTCCGCAACGATAACTTGTCGGAGGACTTTGGAGAATATTTTGTTTGTATCTGTCATAAATAAAACCATTAAAAGTACTTCATCGCATACAAATGGTAGCGCTGAATTTCGTCGGACAGAACTTCCGATCAGCTGATCGGAGAATTACCACGAAGCAAAATGTCTCCGATTCGTAGTAAATCGGAGAGAATTCCGCTGCGACGGTTACCTCGATAATGCAGAATATTAAATAAAAATTAATTAAAAAAAAAAACCGCACAATACAACTTGTATTGAGTGATCGTAAAGGTAATTTATAACTCAACGTAGAAGAGATTCCAGAAGCACACGTTTTCGATAGTAACATCATTTAAAATACGAAGTTAGCATGTTGCCTCAATTCTTAATTTCAACAAAAATGCGGTGCAAGACTTTATCAAGCCATTACCATTTGTCAATTTTTGGAAACTTTTGTATATTTCTCTATTCGTTAAAAATGTACTCCTGTAAATTCGGTAAAAAATTGGTATTGAAAGTAAAATAAAACAAGATTATATTAACTTTTTTTTTTAAATTTTTATTTCATTTCCTCATCAATCTAAATATATATTGTTTATATATTTTTCCATTTTGTTATGTCTTCAATTTAGCATCATTGATTTCCCATGTTTAAATACTGATTATTATAAATCGAAATATATTTGTTTAAAAGTTCGTGTTTTCTAAACTATTGTTTTTGTTGATTTTAATTTTTTTCTCCTTTATAATTGAAAACTTCATTTTTATTTAAATGTTTTCTTGCGATATAAGTTTCTTTTGTTTTAATTTTTGTTTTGGTTTTTATTTTGTGTAACGCTGTTATCATTTTTGTTGTTGTTGTTTTTATTTCTTGCACCTGTGTTGATTATTTAATATATTTCTGAAATTTTTAACTGTCTATTGTTTCAAATATATATATATATTTTATGGATTCATAACTTCCTTTTTTTTATTTATTAAACATTGTGTCATCACCTTTAAAAGTAAAGGGAATCATTATGAAGACAATAGTATACTAAAACACATGCATTCATTAAGATAAATAAAACATTAATTAAAATTTAAAAAAAAAAAATAAAAAAAAAATAATAACAAAAAACAATTAATTTACATATTTCACATTTCTTAAATCGTAAATAAGCTCATGTGTGCAATATATATTATTTATTGAAAGACAATTTATAAAAATATTTTATATTTATTATTTTGTAGTAAAATTATTTTGCTTTGTAAGTTTAATTGATATACATATATCAGAAAATTAACATAAATCTCGAAAATCAAACTTATATTGTACATTCCATTATTAAACGTGTTTTGGTTTTTTGAATAATATAATAAAATTATTATATTATTATCATTACATTATAATATGTTTTTTTTTAAAGAAACATTTGAGTGTGGGAAATTTTCTATCAATTTGTCTTTTTTTTTGTTTTTTTATATTAAACTTGTGATTTGAATATTTAACAATTCTTAGATAAAATTGTTCTTGAATGGCGAATGATAATTAAATGAAACGACAGGGTTGTATTGGAAAAGAGATTTTTCTAAGACCCAATATTTGGCAACATTGTTTCCTAAGAGAGAATAATAATTAGAGAGTCATTTATGTATGTTAGTATGTATATGAGTCTTTGTTGAAAGCAAATTCTTGATTGAATTTGATTGGTTGAATTGACATTAATGAAGAAATGGAATGTTTTTTTTTAAGTCAAAACTATTACTTATGTAAAAAATACTCGATAGATTTGTGCCTTTTTCTCTATAAATTTTAAAAACAAAACACAAATAGATAATTTAATCAATGTTTTTTTTTTATATAATGTATGTAATAAAATTTAAATAAATACGAAATGTAAATGTTTTTTTCCTTAGTTTTTTGTTTTCTATACAATAGTTTTATAGTTTGTTTATAATGTTTTGAAACCATAGATGTGTATTTATTTCATTTTGCTTTTGTTAATTTGTTTCATTTTTTTTGTGTTTATAAACTTTAATTTATTCTCATTTCGAAACTTGTTTTTAAATAGTTTTTTATTTATTTATTAAATAGATGTTAAGCTCAATAATTGAAAAGTACAATCCTTTTTTCGTACATGTTGTTCATTGTTTAGTTAGTATTATTTTTGTTGGTTGATCTAAAATTTGTTGCCAGTAAAGAGGTATTATCTTACATATTTGGATAATTTTTGGTTTTTGTAATGTCTTTTGTTCAAATCACATGTCTGTTTTGATCCTCAAAGGAGTTTTGGCAAAAATATGAATCGGATTGATTGTTAGCAGAAAATCGAAATTTTTTGCAAAGGGAATAAAATCTAATTTAAAAAAAATCAATGGAATAAGAATGACAAATTGACTAAAACAAACAATGTGTTTCCTTGCCTTGCACAACCTAACAAAATAGGTGATATAAAACTTTGGTAAGATTTTAAAGTTGTTATGGTTCAAATAGTTTGGCAAATGCTTTCAATCGGTATTACAGTTCGCGAATATTCGAACGTCGAAATACTGGCGAATTTTCGAAATTCCTTCGCCTGAACTGTCAAGCACAAGCTAATGAAGATAGTAAGTGCCAAATCGGTGAACCCAAAAGATTTTTTTTAATAATAATAATAATTAATTAATTTGAAAAACCTGTATGAGTCAAACAGTTGCAAAAAAACGTAAGATATTAAAAATAAGAAGCTATCCCAAAATTTAAAAAAAACGAGACGTTCATTGTTTTATAGTATGACAAAAAAAAAAAACAAGAAATGGAAATCAAAAAGCTAGTTGAGTTGAAGGAGCTTAACCCAGACCTAGCTCTGCACATTCAAAAACGAATGCATTAAAAGTTTGCAACGGAGCTGAATAGTTTGGGATACTTTCTCGAAAAGGCATTGAATGGAATGTTTTGTTAATACAAGCAACACACTTTGACATATGGCATTAAATATTTACATATATTTTAAAAATTGACACTAAATGTTTGGTTGGACTAAAGAAAACGACATAAAATGCACACGAGTTGGTCCCCACATACCACTCAGAATTTTGCTATTGGAACAGGCAGTGGATGCTCTCTGCCGTTGCGTTGATCCAACTGGTTCAGTTTTTGATGCCCAGATTTACAATACATCTGTAGATGATGGAACTTATGATGGTAGACCAACAATACAACAACAATATTCACGGTGAAGCGACACCTCAAGAAGACACGCCACTTTGTTATAGAGTGCCCAAGATGACAAAGTTGGAAAATTAACGCTTTTTCTAATAAATCTCTTGGAACACATTTTTTATAGCGAATTGCAATGCCAATATATAGACAGTTCTCCAAAACCTTTGACATGAGGCAAATATTCAATTCGCGAACCATAATATGGCGCTGAGTGACCAAATGGGAACATGGTGTTGTCATATGGAAGGGATGTTCACCTTCGAGGTTACCTTCAATATAAGACATACAAATACTTTTACATAAGCTTATGTATATTCCAAAAAAAAAAACATCCATTAGAAAAATCGAAAGCTCGAACAACTGAACGTATTCTCATGAAATTTGGCTTAGAAGTCGAATATATTGTATAACACAAGGTTATGTTATACTTTTAATAGTAAAAAGGATGTCAATTGCCTGGCAATCAATTGGATGCAACCATCATAACATTTTTGTTAATCTCAAAGAGTAGAAGCAAGCTACAAGAAAAAGAATCACAATTGTTCAATTGGGAGACATAAATAACAACATAAAATAAAAATAAAAATTAATAATTTACAAAATATAAATAAGAATAAGCCAATAAATTTAAATCTGCATGTGATATTTATATATACTTGAATGCAATGGGAAGATTTCAATTCATAACACGTTTGGCATGATGGAAATAGAATATATAATTTTTATTTTTTTATTTTAAATTTTACTTTCAAAACTGATTTAATTTTTTTTTAATTCGTTTAATTCACCTATTTTTTTTTTAATTCACTATTAAAGTTTCATTTATTGAATAATTTATTTATCATCTCTTCTTCATTTTCACTTTAAATTCAATAATTTTTTTTTGTTTTTAAATTTATTTTTAAAAATGTATTATCTTAAATATTTAATTATTTTTAAATTTAATGTTAACATTGGTTTGAGTTTTTCATTCATCATAAATTAAATATATATTCACGCACGCCCCTCGCTCAAACAAAACTAAACAAATTACATGCGCAACCCAACCCCCCATATCATACAGGTTAAGGGTTGTTTAAAATTTTTTTTTTTAATTTTTGGTTTAATTTGTGCTCGGGAATGTTAATAATAATTATTATTTTTGTTATAAATGTTCATTTAAATTTGTTTTAATTCTTGTAGAATGTTATGTTATTTTTTGTTGTTGTTGTTGTTTAGCGCTTAAGATTTTTTTTTTAGTTTAATAAATATGATTTTGTTACATTTATTTCTTAAATAGATATTTATTGCGCCACGCCTCAATTTTTACCTCCTTATCTTATGTATGGAATGCATGGATGTTTTGATTTGCTGCTTAATTGTGTTAATTGGAAAATTAATGCACAAATATTAAAAAAAAAAAAAACAAACAAAAATACAAACGAAATTCAATAAAATCGTATTTTGGTTTTTGATCTGGAATGGTGAAAAGTTCTTGTGAGTCTATAGGTATGAGTGCCAATGCTGTAAAAGAATGCAATACATCGGGAAGGCGTTCTTCTCAATTGTATTTTTATTTATTATGGATAATAACTTTTTCGAGTCTTAGAACTGTATTATTCGGTAGACTGTGATATACGAAGGTATTCAAACATAGTATGTTTCTATTCTAATTTAATAGTTAATCTATTGAAAAAGTCTTCTGAAGCCTTAAATTCGTTTAAGGTTTTGCATTCTATTGAGGTCCTCAAGACTTCAATCAAAGTGTTTATGAGTGAAGTAATTCAAAAAATTATATTTACATATTTTTAATTATTTTTTTTTTGTTTTATTTAAATTGTACTGACTGCCCCTCAAGAATTTCATTTGAAAATGACTTAATTAAATTTGGAAAATTATAAAATAAAAACTACCCAAGAGGAATGCATTCTTTCACAGCACTGCATGAGTCGAATGTTTGTTTGTTTTATTTTTTATTTATTATTTTTTTTATCTTGATACGTTCAATGCGAATTTTTCGAAATTCGTCCTGAGTAAATAGTTGTTTTAATATTATTTTGTAATTTTTTTTTTGTTTTTCCAAAATCTACTCCAAAGTCTCTATATAATGTGATTTTGTGGTTTTACTTATTTTTTAGGTAATATGTGTGCTCACTCTATTTATGATTAAACTCTAATTTTCTTGTGGTTTTTTTCTTTAATTTTTTAGTTATTGCGTCGTTTTTTTTTTTGGTTTTTGTTTTTTGAAGAATAAAAGTGCGATTGTTCTTCGGAAATGATTTTTCATTGTCCATTGCTTTTATAAAATTATATAGTGGTATACTTTTGGGTGTTGTGGAAAAATAGTTTGCTTTCTTTTACTTAGGGTTGAGTGAACTATATTATAATCCAAACAGTTTTGGTTTAAGTTTAAATTGTTATTTTCTTAGAATTAATAAAAATTAAAAGCAGGACTTAGTAGAATTAAAATTACATACTTTCAGGTTATAAATGCACAAAAAGTTATAAATTAAAATAAAATTAAACAGAAAAGACATAATTTGCTGTTGTTGTTGTTGTTGTTGTTGAAAAAGCTTTTGTGACTCGATTTAGTTAAGATTATATTGCGAGTCAACCAATTCACATTCACAATCGCATCCTTCCAAACAGTCCGGACATTCTAGCTCACTGTCTTGTCAGTAGAGCCAGGACACGGGTACCCATTGTGCTGTGGTGTGAACTCGATCGATTGCGTTCTCCAGCGCTGCTATTGTCTCGCCAATGTCATTATTGACTATTGTCAAGTCAAAGAAGTGACCATACGCCTGACGCAGCATATCTGATTCTTTGGCCAAACGCTCCAGGCTTCCATCATACTGTTATATAGAAAAGAGAGATAGAGAGAGATGAGGTTACACAAAAAAAAGAAACAAAATTAAAAATTCAATCTTACATCGGCGATGTTTTGCAATGATGGGGCAGCTATAAACACAACATACGGAGTGAATTCAGCAGTTCGAAGGATTTTAAGCGCTTGTGGTTCCACGTCCAATATTGCCATTTTGCCATCAGTGTGAATGCGTCGTATTGTATCTAATTTCGTGCCGTACATTGCGTCCTCATGAGTGCCTGTTGATGATGGGAGGAATACAAAATAGAGGTTACAATTCCAGCTCAGTTAGATAAAGATACTTGGGATTTTAATTTGCATGTTCAACAACTCAATTCAAGTTACACATATGAAGGACGACTAGGAAAAGCAATAAAGGCACCTCTCTTCTGTTGGCGTTTGGAGGTTTAAGTCTTTGCGGTCGATTGCGTTAGAGAACGAGTAGTTTATAGTTGTTAAAACAAACCACCAGGGTTCTATTTTTTAGGATCAAAGAACGACATCATATGTCCATTTAAGTTTACCTTTTGTAACTGAATGAATTTTAAATTTACCGTGGAATTCTAAAATACCAATATTGTGTAGTTTGTGGAAATAAAACAAAGGGACATACGAGTTTGCTGGTGGACTTGTTAAATACTTGAGTGTTTCTCTCGAAGTTGGAGTGTTTTGGGCAAATAGCTTAAAAATGTCAAACATTAACTCGTTCGTATGCATGCCTTCAACACAGAAGCAAGTTGAGATGGATTTTGGTAATAACTTTAACTCAGGTTTATCACGCATTCTTAAAAACTGGGAGCCAGAAACTTGACCATTATTATTTTTTTTTTGGTTAAATTTTAAAAATCAAACACCCCTAATAATTACTATGTTTAAGATTTTATGGAAAATGATTGGCTTACAATTTTAGATAGTCCTTGTTAAGAGAATAAACCCAATTCTAGCTAAAGCACTCGCCTAGTTGCCAGCATTTGTCTAACTTTGTCACTAAACAACTCCTCTAATTAAAGTAGACCTTTAGGGCCACATTAATAAAACTTATGTTGAACACACCTAATTTTGACAGATAGAGTAATGGAACAGAACGAAAATTAAACATAAGCACAAGAACACAAAAAATATATTCATAAATTTAAAAAAGCTCAGCTAAGATTTTTAAAATTGTTTAACAAGAGGAATTGGCTGTAGTTAACAATCGGCTTTCAAGTACATTTTTCAATTAAAAATCGAACAGTTGTTTTTTTTTTAAATTGGTATCTTGAATAACATTCAAGGTTCTCAAGTTTCTCGAACGGATTTGCTCGAACTTTAATATATTTTTGGCTTTCAAAAAAGCTCAAAATCTTCAAAAATGTTATAATCTTGTTATTCAGAAAACATTTTCCATTCATTTTTGGATATGAAATGTCAAACGTCAACTGGAACAAGTATAGTTTAAGAAAGATAAAAAAGCGCGTTTTGCTCTGTTTTAGGTTAGATGACCTCGTTAACGTTAAAGTATACTTTTTGTCGTTTAAAATTATCAAAAATTCGACCCTCATTTTAAAACTCATTTTAAGAGCTTAAATGAGTTTTAAAACTAGTTTTAAAATGGGAGTTTAAAACTCATTTAGAGTATGTTTTAAATGTTTAAAATTTTATTTTTTTTTAATACTTACGCTTTCGTATGATGTAAGGCGTGTTTTTATTATATTTTATTAATTTGGAAACGAAAGCTGCTAATTTTTCGAAATAATTAAATTATATCGATAATAACAAGAACATAAAAGTCTTAAAAGTCTTTAGCGGGCTGATGGCAACACTGGCTTAAAATATATGTATTTTAGTTGATATAATTGTATGAATATTTTTATGAGCTTTTTTATTGATGTTATTATGTACAATCAATATTTGACAGTATTTGCTAGCAGAATTTGAATATTTTGATGTGAAATATCTTTTCTCTTGGTTTTGTGCAATCTGTGGGAGTGATTTCGTAAGAACACACGAAAAAAGTGATTTAGGCCGCAATCTAGTCTGTCTGCCGGTCTGTCTGGCTGTAGGTCAAACTACATCCTAGAAAGCTGAAGCGATTTTCTCCCAACTTGTTACTTATTAAAAGTACCTGCCATACAATTTTTTGTACCAAAAATGGTAAATCTTAATTATCTAGAAACGGCTCTAAGGATATTGCTTTAAAAAAAATCAGTGCAAAATTGTAGGTAGAGTCTTCAGATTTGTCTAACATTTTTACTTGCGATTGTTATGCATTCGTCGAAAAAAAAAGTTTTGAGACATTACGATGATAGCGAAGACGTAAAAAGATGACTGCTCAATACATTTTTTTCAAAAATTATAGTTATATGAATTTTTTTTTGAAAATGTTTTCAAAAAGTTTGAAAAAAAACTTTTTTTTTCAAAAACCGCTCCACAGATTTTAAAATTTTTTTTCTCATAAATTCAAATTTATCCAAGAAATAAAATGGCCTAGTTTTTTTGAGCTCAAATTAGTTTAAGTATTTATTTTAGAATTTTGAATAATTTTTTCTTTGATTAAGCCGATAATCTTTTGTTTTTAAGTTTTTATTATTAAACATTTAAGATTGTCATACCAATTTTTTTTTAGAAAAAAATTTAATAAATTATATACAAAATTAAGTAAAAAACGGCTTTAAAAATATATTTAGATTTTTAATAGAAATCTTTTGCATACGATGCGATCGAACATAAGAGCAAGTTCGTGCGATTCAGTCGTGCATTTTATTTAGTTAATCGCGATTGCTGAAGATGAAGTGCATACAGGTAAGTTACGCGTTTGTTTAATTCGTTTTTGTTAAATGTGGTGTATTTTTCTGTAATAAGCAATTAAACGTTCGTGTATCGACTCAAGTGAAGTCAAAATAATGTGTAATTTTTAATGCTTGTAATAATTGTTAAAATAAAAAAAAAAGTATTTAGGTGTTTTAGGTTTTTGTCTAAAATAGATTTTTGAATCGTTTTTTTAGGCCCAAGGCTAATGGTACCTGTGATAATATTTTTTCTACCATTTTAATTATCTCGAAAACGGCTCTAACGATTTTGATAAAAAAAATATTTGCACTACTATAGATGTAGTCTACATTTGGTTAAATTAAAAAAAAATATTTTGTTATTAACGGTGCCTGCAATAGAACCAATTTCTTGATTTTGGATTTTTTCATAAGCGGCTCAACGGATTTCGGACAAAATTTGTATGTATGAGTTCCTTTATTGATTTCTAAATAACTGCATACAAACATTTTCGAAAAATATTTTTTTTTTTTTTGAAAATTGAATATTTCAAAATTTGGTGGACGATTTTTTTGAAATTCAGTTCTTAAATTTATATTATTAAATTCATTACATGCAAGAGAAAAAATTCAGTTCTTAAATTTATATTATTAAATACAAAAAAATTACCCTACTAAATTTTGTTTTGCTGAAAAATGATTGCAATGGCCGAAGAAGACAACACATTGATAAATTGTTTGTTCATGTGTGATGAGGCCCATTTTAACTTAAACGGCAATGTTCATAAGCAAAATTGCCGTATATGGAGTGAATCTAATCAAGAAATTCTCCATAAGACGGAACTGCACCCAGAACGAGTCACTGTGTGGTGCGCAGTTTCATCAAGGTGTATTGTCGGGCCATACTTCTTTGAAGAAAACGGTGTAATACAAAAACTGTCAATGGGGACCGTTATTTACAAATGTTGAAGGAGTTTTTTTACCCAGAACTTCGCCGAAGACGTATCCCTTTCAGCAGGATTTGGTTTCAATAAGATGGAGTAAGTGCACACGTAGCCACACAAGTTATGGCGGAGCTCCAACGAAAATTTACAAATTGATATCCAGAAACTACACTTGCTGGCCCCCAAGGTCACCAGACCTGACTGCACCAGACTTTTTTTTTATGGGGTTATGTCAAGCAGGAAGTGTGCAAAACGAAATCCAGGAATTTGACTGAAGCAGTCCATTAAGACAATAATTGAGGCGATTCCAATTTCAACCCTCCAGGCCGCGCAATTAACAATTTTCTGATCAGGTGCCGCATATGCTATGTGTGAATGAGCGTGGAGGTCATTTTCGGTTTATGATCTTTAAAAGCCATTAGTTATTTAAATAAAATTTAATTTTTAATCGCATAAAAAAAATTAATGAAATACATCGATTAAAATAAAAGTTATTTAAATTTATTATTGTAGCATGATTCGTGGGGCACCCTGTATATTGGATTACTCATTTCTGCTCCCTAGAGCATGCTAAGGGATTCCGTAGCGTTGGTGCTTAAGTGCTGCTCGACTCTTAATTTATATTCGAGCCTATTCCGGAAAAAGCTAGAATTGTCCATTTGGAGTATTGTTGAATATTACATTGTTCACCAAAATGCCAATGAAGGTCGAACTTGATTTAAAATGGACTCAAGCTTTGCAAGCTCATCACCTGTACGCACTTTAGAGCATTCTTTTACGCGAGGTGAATCTGCCTTGATGATGTGTTTAACTACTATGCGCACTTCAGGCTCAATAAGATAGCCTTTCTTTACTTCACAAAATAGCAGGAGAAAATGCCACAAGGAAGAATAATATTGTGTGTCCCACCAATTTTAAAACTTGGTAAAGGGTTCAATGGTGTAGCTATTGATTCCCATTTGGTTTTGTGTTCTAACATTGTGTGATACCTCGTAATCTCTTAAAATTAGTTTTAAGAGAAGGATTTCATTCCAATGGCTCAACCTGATGCTTCATTTGTTCAGCATTTTTAATTTTCAACCTTTAATGAAACCAAACCATTTTAAGGCGGTTTCTCGACGAGTCGTTTAAAAAGCTTTGTCCGACAAAAAGGAGTATTTGGGTAGCCGTATAAATAAGGCGTAACGCCTCTTGTAATCACGATGAGTGAGTTTCTCTAACAAAAAATAAGGTTTCACTATACCATAGGCGTTACGCTAATTATTTGATTGATTATTTATTTTTTATTTAAGAAAGAAAAGAAATATGTGACAAAAATATTTTAATACAAAAATAGAGTTATTGCCACTCTCAGAGTAATTTAACATTAATTATTTGAAATGGGTGGGGTGACCCTTAAAAAAGAAATATTAAAGAAAAGTTAAAATATTATTAAATTACATTATGCATACAAAAATTATAATACATATGATTGAAAATGACATTTGTCATTTAATCGAAACGCCTATCTTAATAAGGCTGATTATTGTGTGTTTTCTTTATTTTAAAACTTGAATACATTATATCCGCCCCAATTTCTTTATATTAAAAATCAATCCATAATTTAAAAATAACACTCTTATCTAACTGTAAGATTACCAATTATCTAAAATTCTATTTTCTGTATTTAACTTTTAAAAAGCGTTAAAAATTAACGAAACAAACAATTAATTAACACAGAATAGTGAATAATGAAAATTCATAGAAAATTCCCCCCGATGAATAGCAGAATAGGGATGATAATTCCTAGGTACGACTATGCTTTAACATCAGATTTATTTTTTTAAGTCTACCTTTTTCATGTACGGTGAAATGAATAAGAATTAATAATAACACAGGACATATAGGAAGGATACGCAAACTGGGTCATTTTTAAATTAAAATTTCTATTCCTTAAAAATTTGTAAACAAAATAATGAAAAATTCAAAACACAGCACAAAAAAAAATTCTTTTTGATGGACAAACTTTTATAAGGACATATCTACATGCTGATACCTAGATATGTATGTATATAGATCATGATTTGAAAAGGTGCTTTCAGACGTTTTTTTTTTTGGTCAAATGAAAGTCAAATTAAAATGACTCTCAACCAAAAGCTAACACAACAAGTAAATGTTTTATTCGTGTTTTTTTTGCGAAATATTTCTATGTGAAGTTTTTTCTTCAGATTATATTTTTAAGAATTACTAAAGTCTACACTTGTGTGTAAAAAAAGCAGCATTCATTAGAGACTTAATTTAAATGGATAAAAATAGTAAAATATAAAACCTACGTATTTAGTTCAATAGAGGAAAAATTGGATTATAATTTTCAAGATTTTAAGATCCAAATATTTAAAAGTATGCTCTTCGTATAAGGCCCTTGACAGTTTGAAGAAATTCAATCTAGACGAGGAATGAATTTTTGTAATTTCAAGAGGAAAACATTTTTTTGTGATGCCAACACCTAGTGTTAAAGTACTCAGGAAGTTTTCGGGGCAATTCCCACCAACTTTTAAGGTCCCCCAAACATTTTACAAAAATTACAAAAACAGAATTTCAGAATTTAGAATTAGATTATTAAAATCTACGAAAACTTTATGAGTTATTGAATGAAGAGGTGCGGGTGTTAATTCCCAAAAAAAGGAAATAGCCCCCGCGGGTGTTAATTCATTTTTAAATTGAAACACCCGGGGTGGTTAATTCCTTTTCCTGACGGGTTTTAATTCCAATTTTATACCACCGCGTACAAAAAGCTCGGCGCGTAAGGGGGGCATGTTTCTCCCCTGCAACCCCCCTGCTTGACCCAACATAGGATTTGGGGTGGGTACAAGTTTGGGTATGCAAATTTTTTTTGGAAGTTTTTAAAAAGAAATCTTCAAATTCAAATTGCACATACCCAAATTTGAACCCATTCCAAATAATATATTGGGCTAAGCAGGGGTCCGAGCTTTTTGTACGCGGTGAACCTAATTGCAAAAAAACACTTCACGCAACTGCTAAGAAAAGACCTAATAGTGGAACTCGGCTTTATTTCTCAAGCCACGTTCGGCCTTATTTATTCTAAAAGGCAGTAACACCCGCGGGCGTTAGTTCGTTTTTGAGGTGGGCCTTATTACCACTTTTAAAAGGAATTAACTCCCGTGGGGGTTATTTCCTTTTTTTTGAGAATTAACCCCCGCGGGTGATAATTCCGTGGGCGTTAATGCACTACACCAGGTTTTAAAAAGAACGCTTTGAAATCCAAGCTTGGGAGATCTATGCAATCAAGTCTACTTGGCTGGCCATTAACGATATAAGATTTAGTGACTGTTTAAATTTGTGTGCACTACTAGTCGCTAGTCTTTTAAAACAAGCTTAATACAATTTACCCTACGAAAATAACAGTACACATTCTTACCATATTCGAGATACTCGTTAGCAGCAATGTCGGCCATCATTTCGTCGTGTGACACAAAATAGTAGCTGCGGCCATTCTCCTCGTCTGGCCTTGGAGGTCTCGTTGTATCTTTAATATTAATCAAAAAAAAAAGAATAATCTACTATTCCTTATCAAAATATATAAAAGTAATTAAAATTTTACTTACGTGGTATTGGATAAGCATATTTATCTGGATACTTAGCTATAAGAGTGTTTTTGATATGACGACGACCAACACCATGTGCGCCTAATAATACTAAAGTTTTCCGATGAAAGCTGGGATCAGCAACTAAAAAAATTAAACATAAAATCAATATAAGTTTTAATTTGTGTATTGAGATTATTTACAAAATATTTACAAAAAAAATTATAGTTTTAAAGAAAAATAACACCGGAAAGTTTTACTCAATAGTTTATTTTTTTGTATGTTTTTTGTTTGTTTGACATTTCAACATATGTCAAAACAAGCAAGCAGAAAATTGTAGACTAGCTGGAGAACAAACCTATTCTCACCAGAATGTATCTTTTAAACAAATTCTAATTTACTATCAAAATGTGAACGGCCTTCGGACAAAGACTAAGAGGGTCTACAAAAATGTAAACAATCTTACTCACGATGTCATTGTACTAACAGAAACTTGGCTGAACACTTATATTCTTGACTCGGAGTTATCGTCATGAAAACGACATTTAGAGGAGGAATAAGTTTTGCCATTAAAAACTCTCTTACTTGTTACATGATTGACAATTCTCGAAATACTGACATCGAAGTACTTTTCATAAAAATTAAGTTGGCATCCGGATATTTATTCATTATATCGACTTACATACCTCCGAGCTCTAACAATAACATTTACGAAAAACTTAACGATTGTATAGAAAGTGTATATGCCATTTTGGAGACTGAAGATGATATTTTGATTGTAGGTGACTTCAACCTATCGAATATAAACTGGATACAAATTAATGACGACAACTTGTGCGTTCCAATAAACGCATCTAGCTCGCAAATGAGATTACAATAATAGATCATATGTCTTTGTGTGGTCTTAGCCAGTTTAATGGAGTGAAGAACTCTCGATTTAGTTTTTTTCTCCGATACAGTATGTACTAAAACTGCAGTAAAAGCTTTTGCTGTTAAACTTATAGAAGAAAAAAAAGGACCGACATCATCCTGCATTAGTTATTTCACTTAATTTAAATATGGCTTCTCCAATAAATAATTATTCTTTTGAAAAACTTGAATTTAACTTTTTTTTTTTTTTAATTATGAGCGCACTCAAGGGGTTATGAATACCCTTAAAATGTTTATAAAACAGTGCGAGCGATTAGGAAAATGGGATAGGATTAGACAGGAGATACCGATGTACCTTGGTTTTAAATGCCTGATTATCGCAATGGGAGGGAAAAATTCGGTTGGGTAAAGCATTCCACATTCGTGTTGTGCGGCTAAAGAAAGAATCTCTATACTTGACAGTACGTCCGAAGTTGGGCTCAATGGTAAACTGATGGGCATTCCTAGAAGCGCGAGTGCTACGGTTGAATAGTTTAAGGGGAGGAATGCAACTGGCTTTTTCACTAGAACACTGTCTAGAATAATACCGATAAAATAATGAAAGGCATTAAACATTGCGACGGTGCGAGAGAGGCTCAATTGTTTTAGTTATTGTTTCATCACCTATCATTTTTAAAGCTCTTTTTTGGATTCTGTCCAGGAGACTTAAGTGCGTTATGGGAGCACCTGCCCAAATATGACAATTATACTCAAGCTCTGGACGAATGAGAGATCAGAAGGGGAGAAATATTTCCTGCATCGTCTCAGAAAACCCAAACATCTTGCAGCATTTTTGGCGACGTCGAATATGTATTCATCACAAAAGGTGGTCAGTGATGCACATACCGAGAACTGAAAGTTGTTCGGTTTCCTCGATGCAAGCGCCCGCCGCTAATGGACAACGGCATTGAGGGAGGATCCCGCTTTAACGACAAAAGACAGCACTGGGTTTTTGAAGTATTAAATTCTACGCGGTTTTTTGTTCCCCATTGGACAATGCTGTCTAGATCACAATTTAATGAGCAAATCAAACGCTGCCGTTCAAGTTCCACATCCGAAGAACATGGATGGGAATCTAAAAATGAGTATGAAAAGCTCAGGGTACTGTCGTCAGCAAAACAGTATATTGGATTAGAAGTTTCAGACCATTGAGATCATTGATGAAAATGAGAAAGAGAGTCGGAGACAGAACGGAACCCTGGGGCACACAAGCATTTATTTTATGAATATCAGACTTGAAAGCGTCCAATGCAAGTTGTATTGAGCGGTCCGAAAGGTAATTTCTAATCCAACGAAGAAGAGATTCTTCGATACCAAATGCACGCATTTTCGATAAGAGAGCTTGATGACAAACTCTATCAAATGCTTTTGAAATATCAAGCGCAATAACCTTACTTTTTCCAAAACGATGTAAAGATTTGTGCCACTGTTCGGTGAGATATACCATCAGATCACCAGTGGACCTATTGCTACGAAAGCCTTACTGCCGTTCATTAAGGAGCTTTTGGTCTTCGAGATATTTCTTAAGCTAATAATTAATCAGCGTTTCCAATTGGACGGTAGTTAGAGGGTGAAGAAGATTCGCCTTTTTTAGCAACAGGCTGGACAAATGCTGTTTTCCATCCACTCGGAAGGATACCAGTAAAATAGGACAGATGGAAAAGTTTACGCAGTGGTTTTGCCAGCGTAGAAGAACACCTCTTCAGAACAATAGGGGAGATACTATCTGGACCAGCAGATTTGTGTATGTCAAGATCTTTAGGAACTCTAGCAACTGCACAGGTACGAAAGAAGATACGTCCCATGAAACTGTTTATGCTCTCAAGTACAGGAGGAGTCATGACCCTTTGTGGAAACGTAGAATTAGCAGCAAACTGAGCTGCTGCAAATTTGCTTTTCTTGTGCGCTTACCACAGGAGTGTTATTGGAAATGAGCGTTGGAACCGACGAGGAACTGAGGTGGAATTTCGTACGTTTTTTACAAATGACCAAACATTTTTACTACCTTTTGGACATTGTAGTATTTTTTGCCTTAATTTTTGCTCATGTAGAAACTTGGTTCTTTAAATATGACTATTACAGGTCTTTCTAGCTTGATTGAACTTATTCCGGTTTTCCTCAGTTGGGTAAGTAGTAAGTGTAATTTTATAAATTTGTTTGATTTGTTATGTGAAATAGACTGGAACCAATTATTTTTAAATTTGAATATTGATGATATGTGTAATGTTTTTTATAATACCCTCTTTGACTGTTTCAGTAAAACAATTCCATTTAAAAAATCTCGTAAAATCTCGCATGTACCACCATGGTTAGATTCGCATCTCAAAAACTTAAAAAATAAATGAAACAGCTTGGGTAAAATGTAATCAAACTAGATCTGATGATGATTATCGAACGTCCCTTATCCTTAAACAATTATTTAATGAATATTCAAACTCTTTATATGATGAGTATATTCATAAAATTGGAACTGATCTTAAATCTAGTGCAAATAATTTCTGGAAGTTTGTCAATTGTAAGAAAAAAACTTATGGGTACCCTAACTCTATGTCAAATTCGTCATCATATAATCATGAATCAAAAGTTATTGCAAGCTATTTCAAAGAAGCGTTTGATGAATCAAACACTATAAACCATTCTTACTCTTCTTCTTCAGTTTTAAACTTTCCGAATTTAAATGATATTACACTAATTTTTAAATTGTTTCGTCAAGGTTTTAACGAAAATTTCTTACATTGGATTTCATCGTACTTATAAAATAGAAAATATGAAGAAGTATTTCGTAATGAATGTTCGACTCCGTTTGCAGTGAATTCTGGTGTCCCCCAGGGCAGTCATTTAGGTCCAATTTTATTCATTTTATTTATAAATGTCTTGATTTCGATCATAAAATATTCGTCTGTTCTTATATATGCTGATGACATTAAACTTTTCAAAAGAATTAATTCTACATCTGACTGCCTACTTTTGCAAGAAGACTTAAAATTATTTACGGAATGATGCAATATTATTTATATAATATATTAAATGTTGAAAAATATAAAACCATGAGTTTTACGCGCAAGAAAGTTCCAATTGTTTTTAATTATATGTTTGATTCTTGTTCTTTAATGGTCAATTTTTCAATAGTCAGTTAAGCAGTCAGTTAGTACATATTCTCCAGATAGAGCAAAAATCAGTTTTTCAAAAGTCAGATACAACTTAATCTAGGAATAAAGTTATCTGCTCATTTTAGAACGGAATAAGAAGTTATCTAATTAATAAAATAAATAGCTATTTTCGATGTCAAAAATACTTTGAAAAATGATTGCTTTGAAATGAACGTTAAACAAAAATTAATTTCTGTGAAAAGTTCGATACTCGAAATAAAAGTGAAATTCAAATTAAATTATTCTCTATATTGTTTTTTCTTGATTGAAAAATTCGATATTAATATCCGGTTGTTTAACAGTCAAGTAAGTTTAATCCCCTGGCAACTAACTGGATGTTTATATGGAGATTGAAAAATCGGCTCTAAGTAGAGTATCTATTTTTTTTCTGACTTGGGAGTTGTTTTAGATTCGGAACTAACATTTACTGACCATATTAGTTTTGTAGTTAGAAAAGCAAATAGAGTCCTTGGTTTCATTAAGAGATTTGGACGCGATTTCCGTGACCCTTATGTTCTTAAACTACTTTTTTTTTCATTTGTGAGACCAATTATGAGTATGTCTGCGTAGGGTGGGTACCTTATTATTCTGTACATATAATGAGAATTGAAGCGACTCAGAGGAGGTTCTTCCGCTTTTGTCTCCGTTTTCTCCTTGGTTCCGTGGAAACCCTCTATTCCCTTATTCCCAAGGACTTGCTTTAATGAACCTTCCTTCCTTGGAAAATCATAGAAAATATTTACAATTGTGCTTTATAGCAGCAATAATAAATGGAGCAGTATCACAACCATCGGTTCTTTTTCAAAGACCACTCAGTAAAATTTTTAGTAGAATTGTTGGTGAATCGCCCAATAGTCCTGAACCCGTGGTCCAAAAATATGGCAGTGTTACCGTAAGGTAGGCCTTGAATAAATACACATTCGTGTCAAATGTCAGTGATGCCAATCTACGCGAAGTATTTTTTTTTAATTTTCAAAGATGATTTTGATTTTCTCCTCTCAATCAATTAGTTGAAGTATTTAATAAATTTTATTTTCTAGTAGTTTCACCAAATGACAATTTTAGAAATACAAAATTTAAAACATTGTTTTATAATATGTAAATTAGTGTTAAGTAGTTTTAAGTATTTATTTATAAACTTTGTTCACGTTAGCATTTAACGAATTGAAATAAATATAATATAATAAAAGACCCTTAAACTGACATACCCCGAAAATATATTTTACTAGACTTACTTGGCACTTTGACAACCTCCTCATATGTCACTAAATCCAAATTATCGAACACAGCGTTATGTTTGGCCAAGTACTTGTCCCGGCATTGCTTTTTTTTCCGCCCGAAAATCGAGCAATTAACTAAAAGGAAATTAAGATACGATCATTATTAACTATTTAAATTAATTACCAATAAATATTTTATTTAAATTTTGTTGAATAAGAAAAAGGTTAAAAAAGTGTAAATTCAAAAAAACACAGTACAATCTACAAAAAGTTACAAAAAGCCATGTGCCGCAAAAATAAATTTCAAATAAAGAAAATACATAACCAAACATTCTCTACCTGTGTCTTACATTCATATTTTTTGCATATTTTATTTCCAAATTCTCAACTCGTCGGATATCCGTTGCGAGCTGATTGAATGGAAACACGACATCGGGACACCATCATGCCATTAACAAGAGTTACAATAATGATGATACAATGATAGATATGTGTATTATATCTTTATAGATATAATTTTTTTTTGCTTTTGAAACATGCTAAGTTTGATGAGTGATGGATGGACCGTTTTTGAAAACTGATGATGATCCTTTTACCGGCAACAGCAACTAACATTAGAAATGATAAATGTACGGATGTGAAAAGAATAGGCAGTATGTTCGTATGTATGATCCCAGTTTGTAGGTGTTTTGTACACTCAGAAAAATAAAATACTGCCGATATCTCCAAAGAAGCAATTAAAATAAACAAATATACAAATGGTGGGGATTTTTTCTATACATAGTGGTTTGTGTAAAAATAAATTAACAAATATTAATTCCTAATTTATTTGAATATAAACAAAAAAGAATTTATACTTGTGATCCTGAAAGTGGAAATTACCTTGGAAATTAAAGTGGAATTGGCTATTACGAGGCCATTTGGCATTTGGAAAATATTTTTTCAATTCTATTGCAATATAACATTTATGTCGTTTCGGGTAATGTTGTAATTTTTAAGATAATAAATACAGAATGTGCACTATTTTTGTTCATAATTATTTTTCTTTGATTTTTTTAAACAGTCTAGTTTAAATTTATTATCAACATTTTTTTATTGAGTAATTGTCTTTTTAGGAGCCATATATCCTTTTATAGGACTTTTCGTAGGACGCCTTTCGGAATAAGCGTTATTAAAATACAGTTCAGTACTTCAGTTCAGTTTTGTGGCAATTAAGATAAAATGCGACAAAAGCCCATGTCATAGAAGAAGGAATAACATGCAAAGAATTGTGTCGAAGGGAAATAATGTCTGATGTCCCTGGTTTCCGCAGTTTTCCAAAAGACACATAAAATTGAAAAAAATACATGAAATTGCAAAAAAAATCAAGGGTAATTCTTGATTTATTTTATTTTGTTTTATCTTATTTTATTTTATTTTATTTTTTATCTTATTTTATTTTATTTTATTTTATATTATTTTATTTTGTTTTATTTTATTTTATTTTATTTTATTTTATTTTATTTTATATTATTTTATTTTGTTTTATTTTATTTTATTTTATTTTATTTTATTTTATTTTATTTTATTTTATTGTATTTTATTTTTTTTTATTTTATTTTATTTTATATTATTTTATTTTATTTTATTTTATTTTATTTTATTTTATTTTATTTTATTTTATTTTTTTTTATTTTATTTTATTTTATTTTATTTTATTTTATTTTATTTTATTTTATTTTATTTTATTTTATTTTATTTTATTTTATTTTATTTTATTTTATTTTATTTTATTTGAATGTCTTCACTGTGTGTATTATTATTGTACTTATGTATTTTATTAGAAAAATTGTAGATTTGTATTTTTTTTAAATACTATGAGCAAAACTAAATCAACTAGCATTGAATTAATTGAAATGTTCGTAAAAAAACAATGCATCGGTCACTCGGTCGTATACTTAACATTTCTTTTTCTATTTTTGTCCGATTTTTTAAACATTTCAATTTAATTTTTGTTATGTATTTTCCATTACCTATTGTGTAGATTTCAATTGCTTTTCATGAATAAATCTCTTAAGTTTAAGTCTTAACCCTCCTATGGGGTTCGATTGCAATATATTGTATAAAAATAAATTTAAAATAAAAATTAAAAAAAAAAAATAGGTAAAATGTGTTTTGTATGATAACCTTTTTTTAAACGGCAACATTATATCCAATCGTTCATTCTCTTACACATACGTATATGTTGTTCATATGTATGTTTGTACTCTTACATGAAACAAGAAAAAAACAATTTCACGCAGGATGTGTCCATGCTGAAGGCAATGGACAAAATGAACACCATTAAGTTATCCTACTTTATACTCACAGTACTGTGCAAAATATTTTAGCAATTTTTTTTTTTTTGTTTGGTTTTCATAAATTCTTCGTTGAGGTATTCATGTTAATAGTTTAATCTAAAGAAGATTGTTGTTTAAGTTTAAGCTAAAATTAAACTATTTGGTTGCAACCTTTAACCAAAGCTGGTCTATATTTCGAAATCGACTTCCATCCACAAAATGTAGTTTAAGTTTTAATTTTTGTTTTGCAGTACGTACTTCCATTACTAAATTGTAGTAGATTATTTGTAGAATCCGGTGATTTAAAGTTATCCACAAGCTATAAAATGTTAACTACATAAATAAATAATTATCTCATAGTTAAAAGAGTTGTAACTGCTATATAGCTGTTGTTCGACGTTTATTAATAACAATGATAATGTGTAAATTACTAAGAAAACCTTGACGCAGATTAATTTAGTAATTTAATTTTTCATTTACGACATTATAATTTTATGAATGAATGACAAAGTCCAACACTTGTTGAATTTTAACGAAATAATAAAATAAATCCCCGAAAGGATTATTTCGTTTTCTAGGCTAGTTAGTATATAGGCTTGTTAACTACTTTTTATCCTGAGGTATTTTTTTCCATAACAAAACCTTAAATAATAGAGATTGAACTGATAAAAGTCGGCAGCTGTCATGAGGCACTGAAGATTCGAATGTTTATGAGAAGAAATATGTCAAGGATTTAACAGAACGGTCTGCACAGCTTTGTACCTCTATAATGCAGTGCAATATTATGTTCTTTTGTTTGCTAAAACCCCAAGGCAAAAGTCGAGTATTTGCGACCAGACAAGCCATCAAGATACTGCAATGTCAAAATGGGGAAAATGTGTAATTTAGGGGTCATGTCATGGTATGTATGTGTGTACTTTAATATAAACCTGTAAACATATACATATGTGTACCAAAATAAATATTGATCCGAAAACCACAAGTGCATACATATATTTCATTCTGTGTGCAATATTAGCCCAACATCCGTAATCATCCCACAAATAAGACCGAATCGAATCATAGTGAAGATAAAAAGCATTCTTTTATAACGTCAATCGAGGAGGATATAAAATAAAATGCGAATTCGATAGCCGTCACCGAGATGCAGGTGCGAATCAAATCACAGCATCGTTAAGCTGTTATGTAAGAACCTCAATTTAATTAAAAAAGTTTTAAATTATTGATTTTTATTTAAAGATTGCTAGCAGCAGTGCAATTTTTGTTTGCAAAAACCTCAAATTGTGCAACGGTCTCTATGAATGAAGAGAATGCAATAGAAATAAAATTGACTATCAAAGAACTTCTATCTTTTTGGAAAAAAAAAACAATTGGTTGGATTTGTTGAGTTGGAAAAATAGTTCTCTTTCTGATTTAGTGGTGAATTTTAAAGGAATTGTCATTTTTTTAAATTTACAGTAGAATGCTTTCGAAATTAGCTGATACAGTTTGAAAGGAAAATAAAATTATTTCTGCTATTAGATTAATGCTCAAAAATAAAAAAAAAATAGTTGTAAATTTAATTTTTTGTCATTTTTGGTTTTGGTCTTAATAAGTCCAAACAGAATTGCCATTCGAGTTTATACGGCGGACATTCCCCGTGCGTCTGACCTTCGCGATTACTATCAACAAATCTCAGAGCCAGTTGTTGGAAATCTACGGAATTAACTCGGAATTTCCATGTTTCACGCGTTGGTCGCACGTTTGCGAATTGGCAAGCCATTTTCTTTGTAGAAAACAAAATGAATATGTAGTTTAATAAAAAACTTGCAAAAAAATGTTAATAACAGACTGAATTTATTTGAATAACGTAAGAGTTTAATTTAATCACTAAACGAAGGAGTTAAAAGATTGATTCGAATACATACTCACTTTTGAAGAGTTTGAATCAAATACATTTTAGGGAGATGGCAGATCGAAACAACGTTCGCCGCGTTCCTCTAATTGTATGTAGTTCATTATTAGGCGATTTTCCTTTTAAGTTCAGAGCTGAGTCTGAGTTATGAAAAAATTGTCTGTGTTTCTTTTTCACTCAGAACGTTCAGAGCTCCGAATGTGTGTATCTATTTTGTTCATGAACATGTTCAGAGCGCGCTCGATGTGCTCGGCCATAATCGTCCGAGCATTTTGAGTAAATTGCTGAGCGCACCAAATGTCATGTTTGTCAAGAAGGAAAATGTGAAGAAAAAAAATAGCCAGATACAATTAAAATGACGGAAGAAGTTTGTCACTTGTTCATTTTTTGTGTCTGTGCCCAAACGAAAAAGAAAAACGACTATAATGACTTTTTGTCTTCTTAGTATCCCAAGATACCCTGGTTTTAAGATCTGATTTTGTAGGCATGCTATTGTCTTTTAAATTTTTCATAAGGCTAGTAATAGTTTATATAGTATTTCCAAGGTTTTTCATTTCGTGAATTAGAAAACATGGTTTAAGTGCCTGAGATAAAAATACATGTTTTTAAGATGTAATTCTTTTTTTTTATAAAAAATTAAAACAAAAATAAAATAAAAAAAGAGTCTGTGTACGTATTTACATACATGCTTTAGAAGTAAAAGTTCTCTAATTTGAATCTGTTTTTATCTTTCACAATTCTATGTCAGCTACAACATATGTATGTCAATTTCATGGAAATCGGCCAAAGCACAATAAAGTTGGCATTTTTTAATTAAGGCTCCGTACTTGCAAAAATATACCCCATTAGGACGCCATCTTTCAATTGTACAAACGTCAGCGTGCGTCGTTCAAAATTGGATACGTAGTTCAGCAATTTTAGTTCACCGATGTCAACTCAACGACTTACAGCCCGATTCTCCCCAACATCACTGATACCTCACAAGTCACAAGAAGAGGTGAAATTTATTTTTTGACTTTTTCGAATTCTCCCCCAAAGTCACAACTTGTCAGAGTCATAAAAACAATCGAAATTGTGATCTACTTTAGAGCAGGTCACAATTCACAAATACTTTGAGTTTTGACATTTCGATTCGGCATTCGATATAATATTTTGTGAAACTATTTTTTATATTCCAACATCAAGTAAACGCCAATAAAACTTTAATTTGAGATGAAAACTTCAGCAGCGATAAACTCTTTATCAATAAGCATGCAATAGTTTATTCATTTGTAGGTATTCTGTTCATTCTATACCATTCAGATCAAATATAAATCCTTTAACATTTTCTTGTTTGAAAATGAATAAAACACTGAAAAAGGATTCTCTTTAATAGTTTTTTATTTTTTAAAACAAAAACAAAATAACTTATATCCAGTCAGTCAGGAGTAATTTTAATTTTTAAAGTAGCTTATCTTCATAATTTCAATTTTTGTTTTGTTTTTAATATTCAGCTGTTCCAATAATGCCACTACACAATAATTCACCTTTAGCTGTGGTGAGTTTTCTTGTGACGATTGGGTGTGAATTCGATAAATGTTATCGAGTCACAATAATCCTCACAAGAGGGTGAATCGGGCTGTTAATCTCACCGATTTTGTAATTGCGAGTATAAAACTATTTCCCAATTAAATGGGAATGAAACTTTTCATGACGAGATTTAAGAAAATAATATTGAAGCTAATTGATTTTCAACTACTTATTCTATTAATTTAACGTAACGTTACATGAAATGCTTTACAGTGTGGCTCCACTTGCAATATTTCAGGCAATGGCAATAGGAATGGAAATGGCAATAAAAATATTGGGTGTGCATTTCATTGCTGACAATTTGAATTTTAATAAACCTTATTGTTTCTATTTTTGTTAATTTAAGCTCACTCATTTTTATTTTACTTTGTTTTTTTTTGTATTTTTTAAGCACATTTATTTATTTTTTTCCGTTTTTGTTCAGTCAATAAATTGCTTCACGTACATCACCCTTTTAAAATAACGGGAATGCAGCCAAATTGAAGGGAAGCCATTTTGGAATTGCTCAATATATTGCCTCGGATATGGAAAGCAATAATTGCCTTTCATCGACCGGCCAATATTGCAATTGCCATTGCGAAAGGGCCTTCATTGGGAATATTCAAGGCAATTGCAATATGTGAGGCAATTTATTGCCTTAAATATTGCACGTGGAGCCCCTGGGTTATTATGTGTATCCCCATCATAGCTTGACAAGAACGACAAGATCTACTCACACTCACCTACCGTTTTTTGTTTATCGATTCCATTCTATTCAAGAAGAAATAAAATGCATGGCAATGCTATTTTGGATTTTTCAGCGGACTTAGGATTACTCCTAAAAGGCAATGCTTTTTGCGTGTGTGTTTTTTTTTCATTTTTGAGTAGTTAAATTAAGTAGTTATATTTAAAGTAAATTATAAGAAAAGTGAAAAGTGTTACTTATTTAGCATAAAGAGTTTATGGATTTAAATAAAAAACTTTGTAAAAAAGTTGATTGTTGGTGTTTTTTTTTTGTAAATTAAAAGGGTTTTGGTTCTGGTAGTTAAATTTAATTAAAAAAAAACATGTGCGTCCCGCGACGCCCGACAGAAATGATAACTTAAATCTTAAACTAATCTAAGTTGAACTACTTAATATTGAAATTGTTTAACTTGAGAAAAGTTTCAAAAGTTATTCGTTAATTTGATTAATTTCAAAGGTTTTCCGTATGCTTGCGAAAAGGAGAAGCCAGAATGATTGGCGCAGTAACGCGTTACGTAACGAAGCGGTTTATCCTAATATAAGAAGTTATCACTTCAAAACACCCACTTTAATGTGGTTCTTCAATGAAAATATGTGTTTACATGTTGTGCCGGTTAATCCCTGCAGTTCTTTTGCAAACAAAACACATTTTTTTTCGGTATAAAATGATATTCTTTAACTATTTATTTTTGGGTAAACAGTTCTTTAGAGCGCTAAAGCAAAACCTGTCGCGAGAAATTCTGTCGGCTTTTTTGACAGAACACGTGTCGGTTTGGCATGTCACTGACAGCTCTATAAAATATTTTTACCCCCAACTCCACAAAAGAAGTTTTACTTCAAACACTGAAATGGAATTAAATGAAACAAGAAAGTTATAAATATTATGTACAATTTACTTATAATTTTTATATCGCAGGTTTTTAAGAGCAAATGTAGTTGGTGATATATGGTAACCATTGTTACCAGATAAGAAAAAAAAACTTTAAAAACGTCGTTAAAAATTTTCAGAAAACTATACTGGCATTTCTGCACTCAAAAATGATTTGCTCTGTGTGCTTTTTAATGCATATATTTTTCCATTTTTCAGAGAGAAATACGCACCGCATGTTACCTTTCCTAGAAAAAAAATAAAAAATCCAATTTACTTGTAAATTTATTATAATCGCATTCGCGGCTCCTCATATTGTGAAGCGTAGTTTTTCTGTGAAAGATTTTTTTACATTCTCCCCCGATGAAAATAAACACCTGAATACAGCATTCAACACCACGTCATTGTCTTTTACACTCTCAGTTTGTTTTAAATAAAGTGAAGGTATATTGACATTAAATTAAGTATGGTATCCTCGTTAAATGAACATGGTTGTGCTATGAGAGTGATGGTATGTAATAATTAAGAAATATGTCGAATGCATATTTTATACTCAGCATGCATTTCACAATAATGCGGGTTTTTTTGTAGGATGTACTGTAGTAACAAATTTGATTATAACAACATACCCAGTTTTTTTTAATTAGGAAGGAAGTAATTAATTTGAAATTTTTTTTTTTCAAATATAAAACTATAACAACTGTTTGTCGTATTTCTATGTTTTTCTTTTAAATTTTTATTTAAAACAATAATTTTTTAAGGGCAAGATACACAAACTGGTAGAAAGGATGATTTTTCCATACCTTAAATTCATTAGTCATTAAAGACCTATTCAAACTGCGACATTAAAAATATAACCTTGAGTTTAGAATGAAAAAGTAAAAAAATAGTTATATTTTCTTCTGTGTCTTTGCTTTTTGAGAAGTATTTTAGGACACACGAGGAGCCTCGGACAACGCCCCCCCTCAAATGGCAACCAGACCCGGAACGAAAATGGACTACGACCTACGAGTATGCACCAGAAATGTAAGGGCACTCTATACGCCAGGTGCTACTCAAAAACTTGAATCTATCCTCTCGCGGGACAAGGCAGTCGTTACCGCGATCCAGGAGATACGATGGGTAGGATTAGGAATAACGAAAAGAAAAGATTGCGACATTTATTACAGCTGTCATCAAAAAATGCACATGTTGGGATGCGGATTCGTCGTGGGAAATCGACTCAGGTCGAAAGTCATCGATTTTTAGCCGATTAGCGATCGCCTGGCTGGGATCCGCATCAAAGCTACCTTCCAAAACATGAGCCTAATATGTGCACACGCAATTACCGATGAAGCTGAGGAGTCTAACAAGGAGGAGTTTTGCGACCTCCTGGACGCAGCCTACGGAGCCTGTCCGGAGTACGATGTCAAAGTCGTGCTCGGAGACTTCAATGCTAAAGTCGGGAAAGAAAATCTCTGGGGGGATTAGTTGGAACGCACAGCCTCCACGAAACGACAACAGATAACGGCTTCCGACTAATCGACTTTGCTGCAGCTCGAAATACGGTGATAAGTAGCACTAGATTCCCAAGGCGAAGAATACACACAGCAACCTGGCGATCTGCAGATAGTCGAACGCCCAACCAAATCGACCACTTGCTAACTGGCGCAAGGCACGCATCAAACATCTTGGACGTGCGAACCTTTCGAGGTGCAAACGTGGACTCTGACCACCTTCTTGTTGTGACGAAATTGAGAGCCTGAATGTCAAACGAAAAGAAAACGAAGACCGCCCAAAGGAAGAAATTCAATATCGCCTGCCTTAGCACATCTGAGAAAGCCAGAGACTAAAGTGAGCAATTGACCGGGTAACTCTCTGCCGTACCCCAAACCACAAGCGTCAACGACCAGTATCACGACATCATTAAGGAGACAGCCAACACCACCATAGGCTACCAACCACCCACGAAAAAGAAACCCGTGGTATGATGATGAATGCGCGGTATTGAAGCAGGAGACGGAAAATGCACGAATGCAAATGCTGCAACGGAAAACAAGAGCAGCCAGGGAGGGGAGGAGTACCGTGAAAAGAGAAGGAACGAGAAAAAAACCCTGCGAAGAAAGGAAAGAGCATTCGCAGTCTCTCAGCTCAGATATCTCGAGGAATCTTGCACCGCCACTAACACACGCCGGTTCTACAAAACAGCCAAGCAGCTCAAGCTCTTCGAAACAGCGAAGGGAACCTAGTCACCGAAGCACAGGGAATTGTAGACGTGTTTAAGCAGCACTTCCAGCAACTGCTTAATGGGCATTATGTAGAGGAAGCAACGAGAGCACAAGGAAGCATGAGACCAGTCAATGAAGATCCAGTCCCAGCGCCCAGTACTGAAGAGGTTAAGAAAGCCATCCACAAGCTTAAGAACAACAAATCCGCCGGCTCGGATGGCCTACCAGCGGAAGTCTTCAAGTATGGAGGAGATGTCCTTGTAGGGCGCATGCACCAGCTCATCAGCCAAGTGTGGCGGAGGAAAGCATGTCCGACGACTGGTGAAATAGCTCCATATGCCCAATCTACAAAAAAGGCGATTCTATGTCCTGCAAAAACTACAGAGGCATATCCCTGCTTAATGTTGCCTACAAGATCCTATCCAACGCACTATGTGAGCGTCTAAAACCTTTCTGCAACACTATCATCGGCACGTACCAGTGTGGCTTCAGGCCAGGTAGATCAACGATAGACCAATTCTTCACATTGAAGCAAACCCTGGAAAAGACCAACAAATTTCAAATCGAGACGCACAAGCTTTTCATCGACTTCAAATCCGCATATGATATCATAAGTCGCCATGAGTTTCTATTGGCGATGTCGGAGCTTGGGATCGCAAAAAACTGATCCAGCTATGCCGCATGACGTTACAAAATACGCGGTGCAACGTGCAAATGGAAAACAGCTCATCTGAGGTTTTCCAGACGTGTACAGGGTTCAGACAAGGTCCTGGAGCAGATAGTACGCAAGAGTGGTCTTAACCTGGAAGGCACTATCTTCAACAAGTCTTCCCAACTGCTTGGTTATGCGGACGACATCGATATCATCGGCCGCTCCAAGCGACCTGTACCTGAAGCATTCAGAGCTATTGATGAACAGGTGAAATGCGTTTGTCTTGAAGTGAATGAGGACAAAACCAAGTATATGCTATCAACAAACAAAGCCTCATATGTCCATCGCCTAGGACAAAACGTCACTGTTGGTAGCAGTAATTTTGAGGTAGTCAAGGAGTTCACCTACCTCGGAACAAACATCAATTCCACGAACTACTTCTACTTCTACTTCGGTGTGGCCAACCAAATGGGTTCAAAACTCCTGTCTCGAAAGACAAAGTGCGCGCTATACAAAATGCTAATTTTACTAGTTCTACTCTACGGCGCCGAGTGCTGGACGATAAGTAAAAAAGCGGAATTGGCACTTTCGAGAGAAAAATTCTTCGGAGGATATTTGGTCCTATATGCGAAGAGGGCGAATGGAGGAGAAGATTCAATCGAGAATTGTACGAGCTGTACCAAGATGTGGATGTAGTCCAAAGAGCCAAAGCGCGTCGACTACACTGGCTCGGCCACATCGAGCGAATGGACAACAACAACAAGGCAAGAAAATCTTGGAATCCCATCCCGCAGGTTCGAGACGACCAGGAAGACCGAACCTCCGCTACAGGGACCAGGCAGTTACAGACGCAAGAGCGCTTGGTCTCAATGACTGGAGCGAGCGTGCGAGGGACCGCAATATGTCAGGCAGCCACCCTCCATGGATAGGGAGCCGGATAAGTCAAGTAAGTTAAGTTTTAGGGTAAGCTTTAATTCTTTTAATTTGCTTGAATCTTAAATAAGTTTTTTAAATAAAGTCGACCTTGTTTTGGCTTTTAGGTTAAAAAATTAATTTGTGCGACAATTTGACACAATTTCAAACAGTCTTTTGTGAAGTCTAGGTGGGTCAATAAGTCCCTGCGAAATGAAATAAGGAATATATTTTCCTCTATAAAAACATACACCTTATCCAAAGTTTCTCCAATTTTAATCCACGGTTACGAAACGGCGTAAGAACTCAGTCGATTTTTTCTGGAATATCGCCAAACACACACTTGAAGTTGCAAACGAATGCGTTTGTTGTCGATTATGAGCAAACGCGACACCCATCTTCCGGGAAGCTTATTCATGTAAATTCGAAACCACTGACTCATGTAATAAGCCGGTGTCCTATTCAAGCTCGAGCACTTTCACTCGCCGATATGGTCCATTTATCAAATCATGGATTTTTTTGAAAATTTTTGGTGCTCTTCTCAAGCTCTGCGTTACTTGTGCTTGAAAGACCGCATCAAAATTGAGTAAGCCAGTGGTGAACGGTTCTAATCGATGATGAAGAGTCCCCATAATATTTGTTGCTTTTGTTTGGTTTGCGTGATAGTTTTTTCTTTCAAAAAATAGTGTTTAAAGAGCACTCCAAATTATTGAAAATGCTAGTAGGCGTCTATATAAAATGGCTGCCACGACAAAACTATTTGAGAGATCTGTCTGAAAACTTGGACCCGTTTCTTTTGAAAGATGCTTCTTGGCAAAAAATGGTAAATTTAAGGTACCGCCGACACAATTAGTGTTAGTTTTTGGGGACTTATTAACCCGCCATTAATAGTGCTTAACAATTCAGAGTTTAGAATTAAAAACAAAAGAAGAATTAAAGAAGTTTACTAACACTTACTGAATTTTCAACAACTTTCATGAATATCTTACTAAATCTCTTCTCTCAGATGAATTCACCTCTCATCATTTGTAAATGTCAAAGTAACATTTCGGAAGTCCTTTTTATATTCTTTTTTTTTTAAACAGATTATATGAAAATTTATCAAACCATAATTTTAGTTAGTTAATAGATTGATTTGCAGAATATTGTAGCATTTTGTCCAGTTTCTCCAAGGAGCACATTAGATAATTTAAGACAAACAAATATTGGCACGCTAATAATTAAATTTAAATAAGACTATAAACAAAAGCTGGACAACTGTAAACTTTAAAAAATGATCGATTTTATTATTCTTTACACCCCATTTTCACAGTGCGAGTTTAAACTTAAGATCAGCTGAACCTTAAACTGAGTTTAAATATTTGGTTTACTCGTCCGGTTTCACAAAGAAATCTGATCTTCACATCAGTTGAATTTCGTTTAACTAGATTTTATGAAAAAATAGTTGGCAGCATTTTTCTTGCCTTATCTTCCCTTTCTCTCTCTAACAAAAAAAAAAAAAACACGCGAAACAACAACAAATGCTTTGTGCTGTTGACAAGCGAGGGAAGATATATTTTGTTTCGAAGTGCCGTCATTATTCTGATTTTGGTCAGCGATGGCGAAAAGCGAATAATAAGGCCCGTTTGCTGATACGAAAGCTTAAGTAATACATAGAGCTTTGCACAAAACGGAAACCTAAACATAAAAGTCGTTAAATCGAACAAAATTTATGTTTTAGAAAAAGTAGCACATAAAATATTTAAGTATGACATACGGGATTAAAGCACTATTAAAAACAATTTTTGGATAGGTATTTGGTTTTTAGTAATCAACTCGTTTAACATAAGAAATAAATAAATATGGATTTTGAAATTCTGGATGTGCTTGACAATGACGTGAACTTTTTTTCTTTTTACAAAAAAAAGTGGTATTATTAACTGATTGAAGCTTCGATTATATAAAACCGCGTTCTACAGGGTGGCACACGAATCGTTCCACAGAAATAAAACGTAATAACTTTTTTTCAGTGTAAGTAATTATTTTTTTTTTATTTTATAGGCTACTATTTAGATTTATCAAAATGAATGCTTGGGATACTGAAAAAAGGATTTCGATAGTGCAGCGATACAATTCTTTGCAGTCCGTCATTTCCGTCCAAAGAAAATTTAGGCTGGAGTTTGGCGGTACTCCCCCGAGTAGATGGACCATTATGAGGCTGGTGAACATGTTTGCCGAATCTGGAAGCATCGAACGAAGACCGTATTATCGAGATCCCAATGTTCTGGTTCAGGATACAATCGTGGCTGTTGCATCGGCAATACAGGCAAATATAAGTGTTTCGACTCGAAACTTATCGGGCCAAATTGGAGTTAGCAGACGGTCATTACAACGGATGATGACTTGAACTTGTTTACGTACAAAGTCCAAATTACAAGCACGAACTGCACTCAGAACGAGTCACTGTGAGGTGCGCAGTTTCATCAAGGCATATTGTCGGGCCATATTTCTTTGAAGAAAACGGTGTAACACAAACTGTCAAAGATGTAAAGATGTTGAAGGATTTTTTTTACCCAGAAGTTCGGCGAATACGTATCCCTTTCAGCAGGATTTGGTTTCAACAAGATGGAGCAAGTGTACACGTAGCCACATAAGTTATGACGGAGCTCCAACTAAAACAAATTGATATCCAGAAACTGCACTTTCCGCTGGCCCTCAAGGTCACCTGACCTGACTGCACCAGGCTTTCTTTAATGGGGTTATGTCAAACAGGAAGTGTACAAAACGAAACCCAGGAATTTGACTGAATTGAAGCAGTCTATTACGACAATAATTGAGGCGAACCCAATTTCAAACCTTCAGGCCGCAGTGAACAATTTTCTGATCAGGTGCCGCATATGCGTGGATGAGCGTGGAGGTCATTTGCGATCTATCATCTTTAAAAACCATTAGTTATTTAATAATAAATAAAACAAATTAATGAAATACATCGATTAAAATAAAAGTTATTTAAATTTCTTATTGTTGCACGATTCGTGTGCCATCCTGTACGAACAGCGGGGAACAATTAAAGTGGAACTATATTTTGTTCTCGCTTGTCCCCTTGTGCTTATATATAGCTTGTGAGGGTGCTTGTGAAAATTGCATTTTTTTGCAACCTCGCTTCACGAAAGCGTTTGCATTAAACTTTCCATTAAACGTCCCAAAAAAATCTAAAATTATTTCGCCCAAACGAAAACAAGAATTCCATTGCATTCAAATGGAAGTGGACGCCACAATTTTAGATGAAAATGTCGGCGGTGACGGCGAATACATTGTCGCCATGAAATTTGCTGTATCGGTGGGGGTGTAGGTGATGAGACAATTACTTATGAAGGTGAGGACCATTTCAAGGATGCTGCCAAGCTACACTCAATACAAATTATGAAAATGGTGGATCTGAAGCTGCTGGCAGCCGCAGCAGTAGCTTTTATGAGGAAACTATCAAACCTACATATGGAACGTTGGACGATTAACAAATTCCCGAAGTATCCGAAGAAACTTACTGCACTGCTGATCCGCCGAAGAAGAGTCAAAAGTCAATAAAAGAGGAAATTGACTCAGTCGAAGAAATTATGTTTGTCTCTGCAAGGACAGTTGTCAGGCCAGAAGCTCAACAAGTTGCGGTATCTCCAGAAGTTCTGGAAGTAGCTTCTCGATTGTTAACAGAAGACTACAAGAAGCTTAATTTTATAAATAAAAATACACAATTATAAAACTATTTCCCAATTTAACTTTAAGTTTATATGCAATGGCGCAAAACAACCTATTATTAAGGACTTAACTAGTAAAATGCTAATTAAGCAGATAGCAAAGCATTTGTAGGGTTTGAATTTTGATGAACACAATTATTGTGTTTATGCCTTGTAAATTTATTATATGTTGATAGAAACCCAGCATGTGCTCTAAATAAGTATTCGATGTTTATATTTTCATCATTTTAACTTCATTATTTACAAAAATAAAAAAAAAATTGACACCAGCAGGAATCGAACCTGGACCTCCCGCGTCCAAAGCCGACATACTATCAAAATGACATGTGGATTTAGTACGATACTAAAAATTTAAAGTAGCCATTCGGTGATTTTAACTTTAGTAAAATGTTAAAAAGATAATACGATACTAAACTGGTTTAAAATTTGCAAAATCCTCTATTTAACCTAGTATCATACTAAAAATGATTAAACATATTACTACATCGTTTAAAATTTTGCGCCAATGTTTTTAAATTTTGACACATTACATAGTTCGAAGTGAACTTGGACGTATTTTTAAGCTAATACTTTGCTAAGTTTCACATAGATTCTTACGTGCAACATAAATACATTTATGTATAACTAAAAGTTATGTGGAACTTAGCTTATAACAGGATTTATGATTCGAATCAACAAACGGGCCTAAATAAAATAATATTTAAAATAACTTTCACAACTGGATATCATTTTAATATACAATCAATTTTTTTTGTTAATAATATTTTCTGAAAAAAAAAAAAAACAATACAAACGCTGATCTGAAGTTTAAACGGCATAATAATCTGGGTTAACTTAAACTACAAATTGAACTCAGTTCAATGTTTAAACGACACTTTGAAACCGAATAAATTGCTGATCTGAAGTTTAAACCAAAAGTGGAGTTTAAGCTTGAATTGTGAAACTGGGGGTAACAAAAATCAAAGTTTTCAAAAACACACAACCACTCCATTCTGCATACGCCCCTGCAAAACCTATATTTTAGTGAATTACACACTATGGAGAAGTTAGTGCTGTAGTTTCAAAAATGTTGCGTTAAATATAATCAAAGGGACGTTTACTTATAGATGAGAGCATTCTTTAGATTTCTTTGAAAACGCCCCTAAAGCCTGTCTAGAATCCATTTTTTTAGAATTTTAATCGAAAATGGAATTTACTGAACATTCTCTGTGTTACTTTGTTTTAATATGTAGTATGTACTATGTATGTATAGCTACAATACCTTCCTTTTCGAACACATCTTTGATTCCGTTAAAAAGGCCGGTTTTTCTCGCTGAAAAGAAAATAAAAATCGTCAAACAAAATAAACAAAAAAATAAAATAAAACAAAAAAAAATTTTGTGTTTGGTTAGTTACATTATTAGGTAAGGTATCCAAAATCCAGCCCACATTAAATAGTTACATATATGTAAAACAAGAAAAGCTTTGGACAATAAGTGGCAGTGGCAATTAAATGACGTAGCTAACTAAATTTACCTAAAGAATGATATCAACATTTTATTTCATACAATTTATGGTATTTCATTATTTTGGACATTACGAGCAAATTATAGGCGACGTAGGCGTGATTCGAGCTAGCTATAGGCAAAATTGTACAAAGATTAAGAGACTGGCTAGATGTCAGTACGAGAAATTCTATAGAAAGGAATACACGTTCTAAAAAAATAAAATGCACGACTGGATCGCACGTACTTGCTCTTATGTTCGATCACGTTGTATGATTCTTAATAGAAACGGCAAAACATATTTTAATCTTTTTTACTTAATTTTCTATATACTAAAATTTTTAATTTTTTTCTAAAAAAAAATTGGTATGACAATTTTTAATATTTAACAATATAAAATGAAAAACAAAATTTCAAAAAAAAAAATCGTCCACCCGTTTTCGAAATACAGTAAACGCTCGATAGAGTGAAGTAATAAAAACCAGGCATGTTCAGTATTTCGAGATTGTTCAGTTTTTCGAGAGAGAATTTTTATTAGTTTTTCAAAGCTAAATTTAATAAAAAAACTACATATATTGAGTACGTACACTACACACAACTTTTTTTATAATTTTTCTTTAGTGTAAATAAGCAATTTTAAAAATAATTAAGCATAAGTATTTAAATTTTCTTTGAACAATTTTCATCAATATAGGAAAAAAAAGGAACATTTCATAGTCAAGGAAAATATTATATTCACTTAGAAAATAATCCGAATCTGAAATCTGAATTTTTTTGGAGGGCTTCATTTTTACATCCTAAGCTTTTCCTAAAAAGTACCCTAAATTTGGAGCGGAGCAAAAAAATTAAGAAGGGTTGAAAGGGGGTAAAATTAATTTTTGTCTAAATGAAAACCATACGTTTTGAAAAAAGTTGTTGGTACACAAAATTTAATTCTTCGTCAAAATGGATATATAGAATAAACTCATTCGTTAAAGCAACCAGACTTAATGAAGCCTCCATTTTGACGCACAATTAAACTTAGGTACGCTTTAACTTAAGAACGATTTGACATAGAGGAGTCGTTAATATGTCATTTTGTAGATAATTGTATTGTATAATAAGTTGTTCTTAGAAAATTTTTAGAAAAATAAAGGTTTTGGGAATTATTGAACAAAATAAAATAAATTATTATTTTTATGATGGCAGCATTTTCCTTTCGGTTTCACAATTAAAACTGTTTTTTTAATAAAACATGTTTTTCCAATTATAACTAAAAACAAAAAAATTTCCTCACTCGAAAACATCATTTTATTACATATTTTTGAAGAAAATGTACTACACCCCAATGTTTTCGACTATTTTTCTCCAAATTTATCAATTGTACCATAAAAAGTGTCTTGATATTTTTTGTTTAGAATGACAAGATCTACAATGTGTACCAACAAACTTGTTTCAAAAAAAAAAACCTATTGTTTTCGAGTAATTTGAAAAAAAAAAAAAAACAGAACTTTGATGGAAAATAAAATTAACTATCGGGTACTAAGGTAGAAATAAAGTTTTGTACTCGTATAACAAAAAATTAAAATGTGGGAAAATAATTTGTCACTTTCGTTTGTGTGTTCCTTTATTTTAAAATTGTTTTGGACAGCTTATTTTTGTAAATATTTTAAAACTAAAATATAAGAATAATCTGAATTATTATGTACCGCCCATTCAATGACCTTATCAATCCAAATAACAGCATCCTTTGATGAAATAGGTAACAGACACAAACGCATTTAAAGAGTTTATGGTTAAAACGATATGAAACTAAATGGTAACCGTAGTGTTCACTATATCGAGATTCTTCCTGTTCACTATTTAGAGTACCATGTATAAAATTGTGTGTGTTTACTATATTGGATAGTTCAATCGCACGAGATTCACTATATCGAGCGTCTACTGTGTTGAATTTTCCAAAAAAAAAAAATATTTTTCGAAAATTTTGAAATGCAGTATTCTTTAGAATTCAATGGAGCTCCTGTATAAAAATTTTGATAAAAATCCATTGAGCCGTTTGTGAGACAGTCGAAAATCAATAAAATGGTTGTATGGAAGTACAATTAATAGCAAATATTTTTTTAAAAAATTTTCACCAGAATGTAGACTATTAGTACACACACCAATTTTTATCAAAATCGTTAGAGCCGTTTTCGAGATAATTAAGATGGTAGAAAATTTGTATGACAAGTACCGTTATTTTTGGGGCTAAAACAAGGATTCAAAAATCTATTTTGGACAATCAAAAATGCCTAAGCACCAAGTTTGAACAAAATCCGTCCAGCCGTTTAGGCTGTAGATCGTTCTACACACAGACGGAATTGCGGGACCCACTTGTTTGATGTTCTCTAGCATCGTAATGTCAACTTTGATTAAAATCTCGAGTTTGATTTTTTTTCCAAATGCAAAACTTGCCCTTTAGTACCTACATATGTATATCGTAAGTAAAAATATGGCTGATCGTTTTGGTAAAAGTGTTGATCTTCTGAACTTATCGATTTCACGTTAGCAGAGTTTTGTTCTATCTTACCGAACATTATGACATATTTAGCATTTGGAATTTGAACGACACTGTTACAAAGTGCAAATTACGCAATTGAAGCAATATGACGCATGGAAGTGAAAATCCACACGTGACATTGAAAAAAGTATGGTCTGTGGTGTACAATTGGATTGCTCACTGTCCCATCTCTATATAAAAATGTTAATCAATTCGCTAAGCGTTATACTGAAGATATTGAGAGGTGCAAAACATGTTGTGACATAACTCAAAAATTTATAAAAATTGTTAGCCAAGCACAACATTGTGGAGTAACATTTTTTGTCTTTAAAATTGTAGAACATCATAAATCGATGCTAAATGTAAAAACAACCAATTCCCTTGCCGCTGAACGTTTCAGAGAATTGTAGGGCGTACCTCTTATTCCAGAGAAAAATGGAGTTGTCGGAGCGAATTTGTTATCGATAGTTTGTATGGAAATGTCAATTTTCGTTTGTAATGGCGTCCGCTAATTAATCAATGAGATTTTTTTCATCCAATTACTCTAGCGATTGTAAAAAAACATGCGTATTATATTTTAATTTATACGTCAACCTTTTCTATTACTACAGGCAATTTTCCATAGCATGTTCGCTAAATTTTAATCGTATTTATTTCCAAAAATTAAACTTTGAGTTGTGACGTTCTTGTTTTTTCAGAAATTAGTTGCCATTTATCACCGCGCCGTGTTGACGTTATGGAAAGAAACATTTCACGGATAAATTATATCGTGTTTTGGTAAAGTCAACTGACCAGGGCCCATGTTCTGTAACTTTCGAATCGATAAAAGTAGTCGAGAAACAAAAAAAATGTTTCTTTTGTTGCAAAGGTGCCAAAATTACTTTTTTAATTTATCGCCTTTCATTGCAATATCCCAGTCAAATAAATTAAAATTTAAGGTATCGCCTCAACTTGCCAGACATCCATTTTTTCAGAGGCGTTAAGTGAGGAAAAGTTATCGTCTGAGTTTCAGAACATGTGCCCAGGGCTATTAAGATTTGTTCCAATTGAATTTTTGTTATTGTTATTTATGCACACAATTCGCAAGCATTTCACGTTTTCCTCATGTTAGTACCGAGTTTTTGCCCGATGTGTGTTATCGATAAGAAGTTATCGAAAAATACATTGTCAGAAAACAAACCTTAAAAAATGTCTTGAATGACATTTGAATAATGTTAAATTTAATTCAAAATAGCTAGAAAAAAAAACTATAAAATTTGAAATATTGTTTAAACAAAATTTATTTAAATACGTATTTTTAAAAATCTTAATTTTTATAAAAATTCATTATTGCGAACATTTAAAAAAATTTAGTTGGTTTTTTGATAGGATAGAAAATAGAGAACAAATAGAAATATTGTTGCCGTTCAGTTTCCATAAGTTTTTTAATACCTTTTTTATGACATATGAAAAGGGCTTGAGTTAGTTTAACAAAAAATAAGATTTTTGTAGTAAAAAGGAAAAACGGAGTAGTAATGAAAACATAAATAAATATTATTTAGAATTTAAAATTTGTGTGTCATTAAGGTTTGTGGTTGATAGATAGAATGCAATACTTAAGAGTGTGTAATTTTACACAATTTCACGTTAAATTAATAAAAGAAATAACACAGAAGTTACACGACACTTTGAGACGCCACATCTTTTAAGAAATAAAAGACAACACAAAACTATACCGTTAATCGGGGGAGAAACAGTGTTACAACATTAAAAAAAAAAATATTTTGAAAAGCCAAACAAATGTTGTGGTGTTTATTTTTTTTTATAAATAAGAAATTGCTAGATAAAGCGCGAATGAAAAAGGGATAACAGTGAAGTGATTTCTTTGAGAGTGAAGTGAGCGAGGGTGATTAATGTTGTGAATTTTATATTAAATATTTAACTGTAACAAAATGCGTAAACAAAAGTTATTGTAGGTGTGACTAAGACAATGTTAGTGTGTACAAATAATCCGAAAAAAATCTATCGAAAAATAATTAAATATAATTACTAAAGAGAGATGTATAAAATAAACGAAAAAAAATAATATCTTTTCAAACAGGAAAACAAATATTTAATGATTGCTTTGGGGTTCCATTTTTTTTTTAATTTTTGTTTTTATTTTCAAGATACCTGTCGATCCATCACATCCGTCGGCATGTGCCGAACATCCAGGTCCAGCTTCGCCTGTTTTCGTTTATATTTTACATTTATTTTAATTTAATTTAATATCAAATCAATGTATTGATAGTTTTTTTTTTGTTTAATAGATATATATTTTATTGTTAGCAGCCACACAACAAACAAACCAACACACAGACAAACAAATATATCACACGTTATATATTATTTAAATGGACAAAATTAAATATTAATGCATTTTAATTTTGAATTAGTAATTTTTATTTCATTTTTACTATGAATTTTATGAATGATTAACGTATACATATACATGGTAACATACATTACAGTACGAATGAAAATTTAAATAAAAGTAAAATTTAATATTTAACGCAAAAATAATTTTACACAAACATAAATGAAAATGAGAATAACGTTATGTACTATAGGAGCGGATAGTTAAATATCAGTTAATACTCTTTTATTGTGAATGATCTCAAGAGACTGGAAAAACCCGGAGCAAAAGGGTGCCAAAAAAATAAAAAAAAATTGTCAATAAATATTTTCAAGTTTTAGGAGATTTTACCCTATGGACATACACAGCGGTAGTACGACAAATCCTGACTTATGGTTCGATTTTCTGGTGGCGCGCTTTAAGCAGAAAATACACCGTGTTGTTGGCGCTACTTGGACCTTAAGATCTTGTCCAACGGATTTCTTAAGTGTTATTTTATACATTCTACCTACTGACCGTCACATTAAACATCTGGTATTTTGCTGTTTTGCCAAACCTTATGGCCACAAAAACACGGCAAAATTAATTTCACCAGATATTCTGTCGACAAACACTGACTACTGCATCCCTTGAGTTCCATCAAACATTTAAAAGTTATCTTCGAATCTAGGAAGAATTGATCGAAGTGCCCAAAGATTTCGACCCAACATTTTTTACCGACGCACGTACCTAAAATGGAATGCGGTGTCGGTGCAGCAATTTTCTCACAGTCGCTGAAAGTCTCTAGATCGTTCTGACTTCCCGACTTTGCTAGCGTCTTTTAAGCTGAAGTGCTAGCTATAATAGAAGCTTGCCAAATTCTTAAATTAAATCCAACTCAAAACCTAAACTCGGCAATAATCACAGACAATCAAGCGGATATCAAAACATTCAATTCCGAAATAAGCTTTATTAACCTGGACATTAACCACAGCAACTTTAATCTGGGTTCCAGGACCAATTGGTATCGTGGGTAATGAACGGACAGACGAACTCGCCCGTCATAGATGGTGGTGTCCCTCTGGTTTCCCGCTAATAATCGTCTTTTCATTCAGGTCCGTACCAGTTTTTGTTATAAAAACGGCCGGCGCTTCCCATCGCTACTTGGGTCTAAGATGCAAGTTCGTTCTTGAATGACATTTTACCTACCTACCTAGGAGATTTGTCAAGCTTTAGACTTTTTTTCTGGGTTTTACAAAGCCTCAGGCTAATGAGAATTAGTCTAGAAGCTGCCAAGGACAATATTCGACAAGAGTGCAAGAACTTATATTCAGAAATTTTCCTCAAAACTTTGGAAAATGCGATAAAAAGGAGTCAAATTTATCATTAACAAAATTCGAGTGGATTTCACATGATCGATACAATCCAGGGTTGCCATTTTGATAACTGGAAAGGGTATTATTTCGCAGTCGTCACATGCAGATCGCGTGTAAGATAATTGTTATAAATTCCAATTGCTTCTTTTTTAGGGTTTGACTCCAAATTAATGGTAGTCAACTGTTTTTGCAGCAGAGACCAGACTAAGTTTTCTATTTATTTGAAAGCTCCAAGCTGATATTTGTAGACGATTAGTATTATTTAGGCTGCTGGTGCAGACGGCCTACTATAGCAAAACTATTTAAAGCAGCGGGAGATGAACATACACCAACTTATCTGCAAAATTTGGTCGGATGAAAGTATGCCCGATGAATGGAACCTCATCTTTAAAAAAGGAGACGCTATGAAATGCGCCAACTATAGAGCAATTAGCTCCCTAATATTGTCGCTTATAAACCTAAGTCGGCTATCCTATGTGGTCGCCTAAAACTCTCTGCCAATGATATGACCGGCCCCTATAAGTGTGGTTTTAGGCCAGGCAAGCCAACCGTCGCGTCAGTTGATTAAATGTTCGCACTCCGACAGATTTTAGAAAATACCCAGGATTTCACACACCATCTATACACACCATCTCTTTATGGATGTTAAAGTCACACATGAGCGTAAAAAACGACGAATTATATAGTCATGTTATATCGCGGAATTCCTGCCAAGCTCGTCCACTTGTACAGAATGACTATGGAAAAATCTCGCTGCTCCGTCAAAATCGGTAAGAACATCACCGAACCTTTTGATGTCGAGATGCGACGACGACCTATCATGGATACTATTTACCATCGTTCTTGAAGCAATTGTACGCAACGCACACTTCAAAACCGGGCCAACCAGCGGTACAATTTATCAAAATTCCGTTCAATTACTTGAGAAAGCTTGTGAATTTACCAGTAGCGGAGTAATTGGAGGCGGTTATTTAGAATTGGCGGGTAATGCGGTCATTGAGAAAGGAATCTCAACATCACCGACTCGGCCAAAACGTCACGATGATTAGATATATAATATTTTCGAACTGGTCAAGGACTTTGTCCACCTGGGCTTTTACCTCCAAAAACAATTTTTATAACTCAATGTATTTACATCAATTTTTCTAACAACGAGAAAAATGCAGTTGGCAAATCAGAAACTTCTAAGTTCAACCAGAAAGTCATGACAATTTCATTAGTGTTTTCGTTACTTCCTTCCCTCTACATTTTTATTACTACACTCCTCACATAATCTGCAAAAAAGATGAAAGACGATCCAACCAAAAAATGTAAGTCTGCTTTTACATGCCTGCCATTTTGAAGCGTTGAATCTCCTTTGTTCTCTTTCAGTCCCGAGAATGCTTTAGCACGAATGCGATTTTTAACAAAAGTTAACTTTTTCCAAGTGGAAGGAATAATATCTACGATTTCCTTATTATCTCACTCCACACTTAAGGGAGCTTGCTGAACAATAAGAAAAATCATAAAAAAGAAGAAACGATAACTGCAAATTTTTTCAATTTCAGCATGTATTTCAAAAAAACGCAGGATCAAAATGTAAGGTGTAATAGCATTCTAATCGGGTTCGGTTTTATGTTAATGGTTCATGTATTCACTTCGCATATTGTTTAAAATGGTTGGTGAATTTGGTAAGGGATGTTATAAAAGATAAAAAAGCCCCTCACAAATTCACGAACCTTTTTCAAAAATCCCTTATCAAATTCCCCAACCAGTTTGAAAAATTTACGAAGTGAATGCTAATGCCGGATTTACACGAGTAACAATTCAATGTCAATAATGACACAATCGTGTAAATGAGTCACGTAAATGCACAGTGACACCATTTTGAAAATAATGGCTCACCGCGGGGAAAATTTATCAATCAAACAGTCATTGTTTTGCCCCGTGTAAATGCTTATCATTAATGATTAGATTTTACCATTATTTTTTCAGTTTAATGGCATGAATTAATGCGAATTTGTCACTCGTGTAAATCCGGCATAATTCACTTAACAAATTGCCCTCCATTTTAAAGAAAATGGCGTGCTTTACTTTCGTAACGTCCCCTGCCGGGAGCTTAGATGTTAATACTTCGAAAATTGCTTAAAGTACTAAATATCTATGTTCAACCTAAAACGCTTAAGGGCTACTTTTTCCTCTGCGTAAACTGTCACATAAGTTCTGGAGTAGAACTTAAATACTTAAGTTGTGTATCAGCAAACGGGCCTAAGAGCACAAAAATCTCATTAATTATGAGTTTGCGTGGATTAAGAACTCTAATCGATTCTTAAAATTCAAAAAAATATTTTGTTGCCAAAATTGACACACCAGTCAAAGTCATATATCAGCTAAAGTGACCGAGTTCTATTATAGCACACAAATAATTTAGTGAATTCATTTATGGGTAGCTGTTTCGGTGTTACTCAATGATTTTCGTGGTAATTATTTTTTCAGGTAACAGGTTTTAGTTAAGCGAAGTAATTTTTATGAGAATTGTAAAAAATATCTTGTGATAACTTTTGTGTTTTAGTTAGCCAATATTTTCAGTAAAGCGTTCTTTATATAAGCTGAGTTGACTGTATATCCTTTTTAAATTAATTAGTCCGGTATTACACAGCTCGTGGTTACCCCTGCGCGAAGGAAGTGCGAAAGAGAAAGAAAGAACGAAACGATGAAACAGAAATAAATCTATCTGAACACCCGCGGGTAGGATTTTCCTAGCGTGTTTTTGAAATTTCTCTTTCTACTTTTTCTTTCTTTTTTGGATTTGCTTAGTTTAATTTTCGCTATAGATGAATGAACACTAATCCAAATGGCTGACGAATTTAAATGGATCAAAGAAAAAACTTCTAAGCTTATTTTAAATTAGGTACCAAATGAACCCCATTCTTTACAATTCTTGTCTTTGTCATCCGGAACACCTATATAAATAACTTCGCCTTCCATTTTTCTTTTAAAAATTATTTTTTGTTCAATATCTGTACTGGACAAAGAAGATAAAATGAAAAATAGCTGTCAAATAAACGCGCAGGTCTGAAAATGAGAAAAAGGCGAGTTACCGAATAGAAGTTCAAAAGAAAATAACCAAGGCTTGCGCGTTACAGTCACGCGCTGTGTAATACCTGACTTATGCCCTAAACAGATGTGCAGCTTTTTCACATGCAGCGAAAATAAATTACACAGGTTCTTATGGGGGTTCACACAATCCAAAGTCTGTATGCAGCCCTCGCTGCACGATGTCTCTATTTCTAAATTGGCTGCCAAGTTTCATTGCAGCCACAACAGCAAAGAAAACAAATCTAAAATATGAGATTTTAGGTTATTATTTTCGCGGATGATATTCATATAACATAAAGTTTAAATTTTTCGGAACTTACCGCGTTAAATGTTAGAAATATTTTCAATTTCTTTTTCCCGACGTTTCGAAAAAGTTTCAAACTTCGTGGTCACGGGATGAGACTGGCGATTGATGGATGTTGTTTTAGTTATTGTTTTTTTAGCTCTCGCTCTCAAATAGTACCGGTGCGTAGATGTTGTTGCACTTGGATTGCTTGCGGGTGGTGTACTCGTTCTAGGTTTTTGTTGCGTTGAGTTGATATATTCTTGTACACATGCAAAGCTTACGATATCGGCTACAGGTTTTTTGATTGTTTTACTTATGAGAGGATCCCACGTTGGCGATAATTTAAAGCTAGAATCTCTATTGAAATTTGTATGTTCCTTTATTTCAATTGCTTCTCTGACATTTCTTGGTACACAAAATCTTTCATTTGCGATTGATCTGGCTTGATCAAAACGGATAAAATGATCTTCGTTGTAGGCCAAATGTTCACATATTGCCGATTTTTTGACAGAGTTGTTTTGGATAGCTTTAATATGTTCGTTTAATCGCGTTTTTATACCTCGTTTCGTTTCACCAATATAAGAAGACCCACAACTGCAGGGAACAGAGTACACACCAGGATTTTGAAGTGGAATTTTGTCCTTAGGCGATCTTAAAAATTGGCGAACCTTGGTTGGCAGTTTAAAGATGGTTTTTATATCATATTTTCGTAAGATTCACCCAATTCCATCCGTTATGCCTTTGATATAGGGCAAAAAGGCCCCCTTTTTTCCAATGTTGGAGATAGCGAATGTTTCTGTGAGCTGGGTTTGGGTCTCAATGTTCTTTGTTTGTAGCTGTAGCCATTCTTTTCAAGTGCAATATCTATATGCTTCAACTCTTGTTTAAGTGTTCGGGGTCACAAATTTTGTGAGCACGGTTCAAAAGAGCAGATACAACCGATGTTAAGTTGGCTGGGTGATGGTGCGATGTAGCATGTAAATATCTGTCTGTATGAGTTTCTTTTCAGAACACTGTGTGGCCGATCGAACCATCCTGCTTTCTTATGACTTTAACGTCCAGGAAAGCTAAAGAGTTCTCTTTCCATTGTAAATTTGACTCTTTCGTAGATGGAATTAATTCACATTTAACCCGCAAACAATCCAAGTGCAACAACATCTATGCACCGGTACTGTTTGAGAGCGAGAGCTAAAAAACAATAACTAAAACAACATCCATCAATCGCCAGTCTCATCCCGTGACCACGAAGTTTGAAACTTCTTCCAAACGTCGGGAAAAAGAAATTGAAAATATTTCTAACATTTAACGCGGTAAGTTCCGAAAAATTTAAACTTTATGTAATATGAAATCTAAAATAATTGGACTTTGGAATTACTGACTTAAACAATTTTTTTTTTATTTATGATTTAAAATATTGTAGAAAATCTATGAATTGGTCACGGAAAATTAATTGTTATATGATTAAGTTCTTGGTATAAGAATTTTCATGAGGGACATAAGGAAATAACATATTTGATTTTCTCTGGTTATGCCAGTAACGTCAATTTTCAATGAATTTAAATTTTGTGACCACAATGACTATTCCCATTGGGCGAGTTCAGATGTCGGTACGATAGCTTAATTAAGACAGGCTAGTATTTATCTAAGTTCGTGAACACCCAAGACCGGATTGATTAAATTTGTGTATTTTCGTGCATATGGTATGACATATTTCTCATGAGATACAGGATTATACCAAAGGTTTACGAATAGATTGAGATTTATTTTTGGGTTGCAGCAGTTTTGTCAGCAACTTAATTTTTAGACGGGATTGCAACAACACCAACCTATCCGGATAGATATGGATCGATTTCTGAATATAATTTTGGCAAAACTATGCATCATAAATGTCAAGAGTATGCACATGTGTTTTGGGCGCAGCGTTGTATGAAGCGATGCGTGCAGATATGCTGCACATCTGTTTTAGCCATTAGTATAGCTCATTTGCTGAAATTCGACTAAGAAAAAAAACATTTTGTTTTGAAATTTAAATCAAAAGCAATTTTTTTTTGTTCTTAAATTTAATTTGTTTAAATATGCATAGTGATAGGCAGTGTAAGCTAGTACTAAACTAAAATTACCACAGTGTGTTTTTGGTACATTCCGTGAAGTTTATCGAATTCGTTTGAAAAAGGTAAAGCTACAACCCAATTTCGCTAATGTTATTTACAAAGATATATTTTGTAAACTAATAAAACACAAAATGGAAATGTATGGCTAATTTTTTGTTCTGATAAATCTTGTTATCATACAACTTTCGGTAATTTTATTAGGGTAAGAGGTTTTAAGAGTTTGCAAGTCGCGGTTGTTTCAACCTTATTTCAACATATTCCGCTCCTATTTAACTTCCAGTTATAAACATAAAAATATACAAAAACTAACATATTTATATAAATAAATAGTAAATGAAACCAAACAAAAAATGAATCCATACAAAATACATTAGTTATGAGTAGCGCACCAAAACGCATTACAATACAGATACATGAAAAATATGATACAAAAATAACTGAAACCGATTCGATGATTTAAATTAACTTAATTGAGAGATAGCCAGAGATTTTTTTTTAATGAATGCTGTGTATACTTGCCTTGCTCCTGTTTGCTTTTATCCACCGTCTGACAAGCAATTCTCCATTCCTGTAGTTCTGGCGAAGGAATTAACCCAGCCGAACCACCAGCCGTATCCAGTCTAGCTTGCCACCAATGTTGGTCATCCTTGCTAATTATCTTTTGAAAAATAAAAATTATAATTATTGTCAAATGACACATGTACATATTCGTGTTAAATGTCCTTATGAAACTCACTTGTAAAATATCACCAGTCTGGAAAGCAATTCCAGCTTGAGCACAGGGAATAAGCTCATCATCCAAAGGATTATAGTCGAACTGTGCTCGTACAAAAATCTGTTCGACCAGATTAAGGAATTATTAAAAAAGAGAAAAATAAATTATACATATAATTATTAATTCATAAATTCGGCGTTTAAGAATAATAAACTTGTAGCTTAAATTTTTACTAAAAAAAAAACATACAATTTCTAAGATGTTACACTCAAAAAAAAGTGTTTTTTTTTTTAGAGTGCACATAGTTTAATATTTTATATTATATTATCGTTCCTAAATTCAATAAGAAAAATATTAGCGCAAGTAAAGTACATAGACTATCTTTATTAGTTGACAACAATAACATGCTGAGTAACTGTCACGAATGGTAGGATTTTCGACAATCGATCAAATTTTTTTTAATGCAAAGTACTGCGAAATTTCAAAGAAAATAAAAAGAAATTGCACTCTTTTTGCGCATTTCACGGTAGTATCTTCTATAAACTGTTTTCAACTAATGGTTTGTCTTCGAAATTTACAAAGGGTTATGAACAGCTTTTGGATGGCACGGCTCCAGCTACAAAACTCCACTTTTTTCCCGACACGACGACAGGGGTTCCACAAGGATGTGTTCTGATCCCCATTATCTTTGCAATTTTCATTGATGACATCGTTGGAAACTTACCAGGAGCCTATAACACAATACATAATGTGCTCTTTGAACAAGTGAAATTCAACAACTTTTTAGAAATTGTATAATACGGAACAAAAAGTCTAGGAGAAATATAACAATTGTTTTGGCTTCATTGAACAAGTGGGAAACATCACTAATTTGGCGTTTCCGTAACTGGAAACCAATAAGAGTTAAAATAAAATGCACGACTGAATCGCATGAACTTGCTACTATGTTCGATCACATCGTATGCAAAAGATTTCTATTTAAAACCTAAATATATTTTTAAAGTAATTTTTTACTTTATTTTTTATACACAAAGTTTCTTTAATTTTTTTCTAAAAAAAATTGTTACGACAATCTTAAATATTTAATAATATAAACTTAAAAACAAAAAATCGGATTAATCAAAGAGAAAATAATTCAAAATTCTGAAATAAATACTTAAACTAATTTGAGCTCAAAAAAAAGTACGCCATTTTATTTTTTGGGTAAATTTCATACATGAGAAAAAAAGTTTTTTTTTTAAACTATTTGAACAAAATTTAAAAAAAATTCAAAAACGCCAATTCATAGGTATGCAGCAAATACATTATAAATATAATTTTTGAATTTTTTTTTTCTTAAAAATGCTTTTAAAAAATACAAAAAATATTAATTAAAAATATTGGTGCGTAGTATAAATTGGGTAACCTAAGGCTATATATGTGTGAAATTTCGAAAGAATCGGGTAAGGTGGTATGGAAAGTACCGTTTTTAGACATTTAAACAATTTTTTTTTTCAACCATATGATCGGTCGTATCTAAAAAGCTGCACTAGTTTTTTTAAATCAAAATCGTAAGAACATTTCCGAAAACAATAGGCTTTAACGTAACGGTTATATGGCAGGTACCGTTATTTTTTGAGCTAAAAAAAATTCAATTTCCCCTCTGCACAATACCTAAAAAACTCCATAGACCAAGTTTAAAGCAATTCGGCAGACCCCTTTGGGCTGTAGGTTTCTATACATACAGGGTCGTACACGAATCGTGCTACAAAAACAAAACGTAATAACTTTTTTTCAGTGTGAGTAATCGGCTTATTTTTTGTTTTATTTTATAGGCTACTATTTAGATTTATCAAAATGAATGCTTGGGATACTGAACAAAGGATTTGGATAGTGCAGCGATACCGTTCTTTGCAGTCCATCATTTCCGTCCAAAGGGAATTTAGGCTGGAGTTTGGCGGTACTCCCCCGAGTAGAGAGACCATTATGAGGCTGGTGAACATGTTTGCCGAATCTGGAAGCATCGAATGAAGACCGTATCATCGAGATCCCAATGTTCGGGTTCAGGATACAATCGTGGCTGTTGCATCGGCAATACAGGCAAATCGAAGTGTTTCGACTCGAAACTTATCGGGCCAAATTGGAGTTAGCAGACGGTCATTACAACGGATACTTCATGATGACTTAAGCTTGTTTCCGTACAATGTCCAAATTACCAGCAAGTTAAACCATCAGGATTTGCATGCTCGCCTGGAATTTTGCCGAAAAATGATTGCAATGACCGAAGAAGGCAACACATTGATAAATTGTTTGTTCATGTCTGATGAGGCCCATTTTAACTTAAACGGCAATGTTAACAATCAAAATTGCCGTATATGGAGTGAATCTAATCCAGAAATGCTCCATGAGACGGAACTGCACCCAGAACGAGTCACTGTGTGGTGCGCAGTTTCATCAAGGTGTATTGTCGGGCAATACTTCTTTGAAGAAAATGGTGTAACACAAACTGTCAATGGGGACTGTTATTTAAAGATGTTCGCCGAAGACGTCCTTTCAGCAGGATTCGGTTTCAATAAGATGGAGCAAGTGAAGACATAGCCACACAAGTTATGGCGGAGCTCCAAAGAAAATTCCCAAACAAATGGATATCCAGAAACTGCACTTTCCGCTGGCCACCAAACTCACCTGACCTGACTGCACCAGACTTTTTTTTATGAGGTTATGTCAAGCAGGAAGTGTACAAAACGAAACCCAGGAATTTGACTGAATTGAAGCAGTCCATTAAGACAATAATTGAGGCGAACCCAATTTCAAACCTTCAGGGCGCAGTGAACAATTTTCTGATCAGGTGCCGCATATGCGTGGATGAGCGTGGAGGTCATTTGCGGTCTATCATCTTTAAAAACCATTAGTTATTTAAAATAAAATTTAATTTTAATCCAATAAAAAAATTAATGAAATACATCGAGTAAAATAAAAGTTATTTGAATTTCTTATTGTAGCACGATTCGTGCGCAGCACAGTGGGGCAAACAGGGAAATAATTCCAATTTTTTTTTATTTAGTTTTTGCAGTGTTTGATATCGAATTGTTTTCATTAATAATCAGAGAAAACAGTTCTAACTCGTTTTCTTCATTTTATTTTTTTGTGTGGCAGTGAGGGACTTAGGAATCTCGACAATATTATTTTACCCAAAAATCATCTGTTTTTACTAATGAATAGTTTGGCTTATTGTGGTTTTATTTGTAAAGATACAATTATGAAACTTTCTACATTTGTAGTTCTTTTACAAAAGAAAAATAAAAAAAAACATAAAATAGCCCAATCTTTTAAGATATGACATTAAAAAAAATAATAGAGCGAGTAAGAAAGAGTAAGCAGATAATGCGAACTTTTGTAAGCCTACAAAAAAAGCTCCGCTGAGCTCCGGTCTAAAATTTTAATTTTCTTAAAGCGTATAATATTGCCTAATATTCCAATAAATTTCATTGACAACTACAGACAACTGTCGAACAAAGTAATAAAATAGAGGAACTTTTCACAAGGCTATAAAATCATTTTCTCCACATTCTAATGCTCATGTAAGGTGGTTGAAGTTAGTTTAAAACAAAACTGAACCCTGTAAATTGGACTTTGAAAACAAGCGAAAACCTGAAATTATATGGAAAATCACAATTTTTTTTGTTTTTTTTTTCAATTTTCTGAGAAATGACTATAAGTATTTAAATTCTCATTTGAAAACTCACTTAATAATTATAAAAATTAAATTGCAGGCTGCATTGCTTTCTCACCGTTATATTAACATAGAAAGTTTTTAATGTCACAACAACCATTTTATGGTCTATTACAAAGAAAGTATGCATTTGTAATAGATCACTAAGTTGTTGTTGTTGTTTCATTATAAACTTTCAATATTAATATAACAGTCCGAAAGCAATGCGGAAAAGATTATATCTGGTTGTTGTTATATTCAACATCTTCAACAACAATAAGGGAAATTGTTTACACCGGTGATTGGTATAGGTCAAGTAAAAATATATTTGTTAATTTATTTAATTATGATTCAGGCTTGTTCTTAAAGAGTTTGAACATTAATCATTATGGAGACAATTCAAATAAAATATGCTGATCTGTGTGTGAAATTGAAATAAGATAGAGTTTAATTGATTTAAAATTAAGTTTCACTTAATTAAAGAAGTAATCAAAAATATCAGTATTTAAGTTGTAAATATTGTTATAGAATAAAACCTTTTTTTTATACTATCCTCCACATGCCTGAAAATTTCATTAAAATCGTTCAAGTAGTTCAAATTTTATTAAACTAAAAACAAGAATATACAAAAAAAAATAAAAAAAGCTCTGTTTTTAAACGAAAAAAAAACTAGGAGGGGCAGTGGGCGGAAACTAATAGTGTAAATTTGTCTTATCATTGACTATCATTCGTATAAATTTCATAAAAATCGGCTTAGTGATTTAGTTTTTTATTAAAACAAGCAAAATGAAGGCGTGCCAGTGGGCGGAAATTGATAAACAAAATTTCTTTTTCCATTGCTTATCATTCCTAAAAATTTCAACTAAATCGGTAGAGTGGTTTAGTTTTTATGGAGTTTTTTCCGCTCTTCCATACAAATGGCTCCACTGTGCGCCGCCCTGTATTAAAAAAAAAAAACTTTGTCTGTCATTTCCTTGTTAAGCAGTATTTACGGCCTTAATTACGTTGCAATTAAAAGTTTCGACGTTCAAGCACCATAATTCACATAATTAATTTATAATTTTAATACAATTAATAAAACCGAGAGGTTAAAACAAAACGAATGGTTAAAAATCTACTTTTATATTGGCCTACTTCTAGAAACTTTTAGAGAATAGCTTAAAACTATAAAAAGACAACATTTTTTTCACAGTGTATAAAAAGCCGCATCAAGATGAGTTTTTCGATCATAAATAAACTAACACCATGTGTCAAGTGTCATCAGCTACGTTACAAAGAATGACGTGTGGGTTTTATTGTGTGTTTGGATTTACATCTCTTTAACCCTATCCTTTTTGTTTGTTCCAATTGCAAAAGAACCACTATCTATACATAAATTTGCTTAAATTTAAAACGCGTCTTGGGGCGGGGTGGGTATTTTTATGGTTAAATTTTCAATATGAATTGGCAAAGGGTTTACTTGTTTTTTTTTTTTTTTTTTTTGTTTGTTTTGTGTTTTGCAAGATTGCTATCTGTTGCTTTTTTTTAAGGGAATTTGTCTTGGGAAAAAGGTTTACTCCTTTGAAGCAGTAGCATCCTAAATTTGGAATTTATTTGCAGATAAATTTGGTTATTACCACACAGAAATTGGATGACTTCTTTTTCTTTTGTATTCTTCGCTGGTTTCTTGGGAGTTTTTTTTTTAATATTTTTTCCCTTGAGTTGATACCTTAACAATTAAGTATTTTTTTTTTCATTGTGTTTCATGGAAGGCATATTGAATACACCTTTAACTCGGAGGCATACAAAATGCAAAAGTTAATAGCCCTTAGAACAGACAATAGCAATTTTGACCTGTCAAGGTGACACATATTTGGAAGATGTTGTACTGATTGTGTTTTTTTGATTACTTAAAAAAATAGATATCTGTTGCGCAATTGAGGTTGGCAATAAAATAACCGTAATTAGACGTTGACAAAAAGCAAACGGTTCGAATCAGAATCCATTGGAAATAAAACCATACAACTCTTAGATCTAAAATCTGAAGCAGCTGAACCATTCAGAGTTTTAAATTTGGCCCAGTTCATTGTTTTAATTACAAAAAAAGGACTTGAAGGTCATTCACAAGACGCAATGATATTTTGACACTAAGGTTAATCTTCCAAACATGTCTATCGGGTACGTATGTATGCGTTTTATTAACATTGAGCAGTCGACAAATTTCGATAGTAACTTTCAGAGCACTTTAAACTCTCCAAAACAATTGTTTGTTTGTTTTAGTTAATATGGAAGTGTAGTAATTAAAGACATGGCAACCCTAACTTTTATAGTAATTAGAATATAAGAATCATGTGATATGTACACTAATACTAATGTACCTTTATATGCTTATGTTCTTGATTAGAATAAGTAAGGTGTAAAAAGAAAGACGAAATAAAACGATTCATTCTGTATTGTAAACTCGAGCCAGGGCTGCAAGAAGTCAAGATTTATCATGATTTTCATGTTTTTTAGAACCAAATCATGTTTTCATGTTTTTGAGTCGAAAATCATGTTTTTTTTTCTGACACAAATTTTGTCCCTATAATCGCAAAACCCAACATGTCCAAACCTACCCTACATAAACATAAACACGAAACTTAAAGCAAAGAGCAGGATGAACACTTCATTTGTAAGTATACATACTCTTTGCTTTTTTTTAATTTTTATATAGGTAGTGTCTTTGAGTAAAGAGAACACATATTATTTTTCGATATAACACTTTATGTACGCACTCTTTCACTCGCCTCGGGCCTTGCAATATTTTTGACAGCTCACCTGTCACTCGAGTAACGCAATGGGAGCGTTCGGTGTCGCACAGCTTTCTGGTACATTGCTGAAAAATATTCTGTGCATTTGTGAACGTATAAAACCAAATAGGTAACCATTTCTGTAAAAAGTCAAAACAGAAAATAAACTAATTGCTTACGATTACGCTTCAGCTCAAAGTGAATTAAATATACATTTGTTGGGTAAAATATAAATTTTAAATGAATCAGGAAGTAAGACCACAAATGTTTCAAAAGAAGAAGATGATGTATTAGGCGCGTAATTAAAGTACACAAACAACAATTGAAAAGACAGCTGATTTCGTAGTCAGCTGTGCACAACGATACCTAAGTATACCAGAAATTTAGCGCTAGCTTGGCTTCGATTTGGAAATCATGTTTTGTTCGTTGTCATGGTCGTCAGCTGTTAATGGCGAGTTATTTAACGCGTATTACAACAATAACGAAAGTATTGCACAGCAAAACTATGTGCCACCGAACGCCCCCAATGATGATAAGTAAATGAGATCAGAGGATGAAACTGTTTTTCTTTTTTCAATTTTCAATTATTAAAAGCTTCTATCGTTCTTTCTGTTTTCACTCCTTTTTATTTTCCTGATACCATTTGGCTTTGAACATTGAGTTCAGCTTCAGCAATTGCCTAAAAACTGTTAATTTAATATCTATATTTGTTTTACATAATCATGATATGGTTTCCAAATTGTCTATTTGAATTCTTTCTTTTGTTTTTCATTGAACGCGTATCTAACTACGAGATATGTCCGTCATGTTTTTTTTTAATCCCAAATCATGTTTTAAAACTATGTTTTTTTTAATTTCTTAGTGGCAGCAATGCACGATGCCAGTAAACTCACTTTCATTTGGCATCTCGTCAATCCTTATTGCGATAGTCGTTTACTGGCATCGAAACGACTGAGATAAAAGCGACACGACGCTTTTAAATCGACAATTGTCGATTTAGTGAAACGACTATCGCAATAAGGATTGACGAGATGCCAAATGAAAGTGAGTTTACTGGCATCGAAACGACTGAGATAAAAGCGACACGACGCTTTTAAATCGGTATTGCGTAACTTAAACGCCTGCCTCCTCGTCGCTCTTAGATTCCACATGAGATCCACTACAACAGCTGATATTTTGACAAGTAAATTTTAATTGCAATTGAAATCAGTGAACAGCAGTTCGGTGTTTGTAAGATTTTTTAAATTTATTTAGATTTGATTGAAAATATTAATGCTGATATAGGACAGATAAAACTAAAAGTTTAAAGTTTTTTCCTATGGGGTGGCCGTGGCGCGATAGTTGTTTGTTCGACTGTCAATCTCATGGTCACAGGTTCGATTCCTGCCGTAGTATATGTCCTCTTATTTTTCCATTAAAAACAAATTCTAAAATAAATGTCATACAATGAGTTGCTGGTTTACTCATAACATGCTGTTTAGGCATAGCACTAACAACTTTTGATTGAGTAAAACTAGTATACCAATAAATATGGCAACGAATAAAAAATAATGCAAATTATAAGGGATATAGATAAATAAGACACGGAAACTTCTCCGTATTAGTTCAGCCACCATCCCTGCAGATAAAATGTGAGACAACAACCACCTTCAGTGTCAAACATCGCGCCACACATCTTTCCTATAATTCTTTCTCTTCCTTAACCTGAAACCCGCGATGTGTTGACACATTTAAAGGGTAGTATAATACCTTGAGCGTGTGTAGATTATAAAAAAAGTAAGAAATTGCATCAATTTCCATTAAATTAGGCATGGTTCGGTCGTTGGTTTGGGTCCATAAAATTTGTTGTTAACTATTTCGTGAAAATTTGTTTACCACAATACAAATGTTTGAACAAAATTTACAAAATGTAGGTACGTGTGTGTTGTGAGCTACTTCTCATGATCATGAAGCAGCCTTGACAATGATGAGCACGGGGAAGAAAGAAGGAAAAAAGATTTAGTTGTGCAGAGGCGATGGATTCCATCCGAAACAAATGTAATGGATTTGCCTGATTAGTAATTATTATGCTCACAAAATGTGTATTTTTCTCATTTCGTGTTGGTAGTCCAATACAATTTAATTCCTTAGCCAAGACTCCATCTCGAACTTTGTTTGTTGACTTCTGGCGACACATCCTCTAAAATGTTTTTCTAGGTTTTTTTTTTAATTTGCTTCCATGAGGTTAACATGTTTTTCATTTGTTATTTTTACCCTAAGAAATTTTTTTGTTATCTACAATTAATAAAACAAACGAATAAAAATTATAATGATCCACTATTTTTGGCTCTGTCGTTTGCAATTTTGTTAACGACTAAATTTGTCTTTTTAACATGCATTTTTGCTTTAAAAAGGACGAAAGCAATACGAAATTACGACAAACGTCACTAAATGAATAGTTAGTTGGTTAGTTAGTTTTATTGAATTCAAAAATATACATAGCTTAGAATCCTTTTAAAATATGACATAGTCTTGAGTGGTTTGGGCGAAGGCCGTCTACCAGATTGACATTTAAATTTAATTTATAAATGTTAATGAAAAACACTGGGGCATATCGTAAAAACTAATAATATAATGTGTGGGTATATTTATAATAATAATTTAAAAATCTTCGTGTTTTTTCAGGTTCTGTAACGCAAAGCGTTTAAAATGTAGTTGTTTAGCTGGTCCCAGCCTCGTAATCCATTCAAAATGTTGATTGCTTCAGATAAGTCCAGAATTTCGACTCCAAAGTAACGCCTGCGGCACTCTCTTAATATGGATTCCGAGAAAATGAAAAATGTCCTCTCGCACCTTAAGATTGCATAGATCACACAGCAATGGTAATTCCGGTCTATGAGGTATAAAATTCAGACCGATGAGCTCACCTCTGGCTTTAAATATTGTCCTGATTTTTTCCGCAGTGTTATGAACAACAAAGTAAGTGTTACTGTTTAAAAAGTGATTCAATCTGTAGTAGACACGATATTGTGACGACGCTGCTTCGTTCATAAATTTATCATAAGCCAATTTTCCCGTTTTCTGGATCAAGTCGTAGAATTTTAGTTTAATTGTTTCAGGATTTTCATTGACTGATATCGATAAAGTTGTCGAACATTCGGCTGCTAATTTTGTCCACTCTTTAAAACAAGTTCCACCGTAAATCATCATTTCCGACAGTACCAGTTTTGGAATCCTTTCTTGGCCAATCGCCATAACTCTTGCTATATAATCGAAATGCATTTTAAGAGTATCTATAAATAGCGGTGATATCCCTGTTTCGAGGTAAAGCATATAGTTCGGTGAACTGCTGGGCAACTTAAACGAGCTCCGAATAAAAATCTAAGGAACATTTTAACTGGTTCAAAAGAAAGATAGCCCCAGACTTGAGCTAAGTAAAATAGAATAGAAATTACTGCTGTTCGAAAAACTTTATACTTCGCTATGTGAGAAATACTTTTCTTGTAGATGCAACTCCTCCACACTGAACACATAACAGGTTTAGCTTCCGCTAATTTAGCCTGAAGATGTTTGTTCAAGCTGAGGTTTGAGGTGATTAAGATTCCTAGATACTTATACTCCTTGACTATTTCAATCTGAGTTTCCTCAAAAACCCACTTCTCCATTCTAGAGTACCTGCCGCCGCCGTTTCTCAATATCATCATTTTTGACTTAGAGTGGTTAACCGTTAGGTTCCAGGTTTTGCAATAGCGTTCTAGTCTATTTATCATCGACTACATTCCATCTATGGTTCCCGCTAGAAAGACTATATCGTCTGCAAACATCAAACCGGGCATGTGTTTCCCTTCTATAACGATTCCTCCTTTGACCGTATCAAATATGTCATTTATGTATAAAATGAATAAAAGAGTACTGAGCACGCAGCCTTGTTTAGCGCCCATCGAAGTACCGAATTTGTATGAAAGGAAATTGCCATCCCATACACTCGCAACATTTTCTTCGTAGCTCGCTCTAATGGCAGTTATAATTTTGGTCGAAATACCATGTTTATACAGCTTGTAGAAAAGCGCTTCTCGAGGGATTGTATCAAAAGCTGCACGAAAATCTACGAAGAATGCATACAGCTTTTTTCCTTTCCTTTTATATATGTCTGCGATATTAACCAAACAGAAAATTTGATCAACCGTCGAGCATTCGTGTAAAATGAACTTTTTGTCTACCCACTCGCTCAGCCGATTAAATAGTAATGTGCCTAATATCATGGCTACTGTATTCAGAAACGAAATTCCACTATAATTTTGCGGATCTTCAGGGTTTGCTTTTTTGTGCAGAGGGAAGATGATCGCCCTTCGAAAGCATCCAGGAACGTCGCCCACTTAATGAATACATTCCACATGAACATAAACGCCAGTTGGCATTCAACGCCATACGCAATGGCAAATTCTTGTGTCGTGTTTTGGTATGGCGTTGAAAGACTATCGCAATAAGGGTGAATATAATTTCACTCATATTCAATTTTTGTATGATCAAATACTTGCTTTTTAAAGCTCTTTTTTGTATCATTAATTTTACTCACATAACTAAATTTATTATTTATGCAATTTATATAACTTCTGCAAAGCCTTCACAATAATATATGCATTTATGTACTTACGAACTTAGTATGAACAATAATCATTAAGATAAGCTTATTAAATTGTTTCATTGTTCCCAAATTGGCTTTTGCTTTGTTGAGTCCTTGGCGAAAGTAAACTAAATTTGTATTCACTCATGCAGTGCCATAAAAATTCAATCAACAGATAGGCTTTATGTATACAATCAATACAAATGCAAATAGATTATGTATCTACGTACGTACCTACCAACTGCTATTGGTAACGGAGCAGAAATGGGATTAGAAAATCATTATGGATTTAAACTAACATACATCGAAATTACATTTATGTAAACACAATTCAAATGAGAATCTACACATTATAATTTACTTAATGCGATTTAGTTAAATGCTAATTCATTAAGCTGGAATACAAAATTAATACCAAGGATTTTTTATCACACTGGATTACGATTTCAGAGGTCTCCTTGCCTAATGTTAAAATCACATTTACATCGCCTTATTATTTAATATTTAGCAACAAATGAGGTAAACTCATGTCCTGTGTTCGTATCCATAAAGGATATTAAATTTGGGTGTATGTGTAATTTTAGATTAAATGCCTGTAAGAGTTTAGCGGACGATGTGGTAAGAAGTTTTCAATTGTAAAAAGAAATTTTATAGTTCTTCTACAGGGTGAGGTGAAAGTACGACCGAGTTCGGGGGAGGAATCGACTTATTTTTATATGAACAAACATGTTCGAACCACATCATCAAATTTTTATTTATCACTCCAAGTGTTTGATATCCTTAAGCAGATTTCACATCAGCTCCGTAATTAGTGTTATAACCAGTTCTTATTTATTTATTTGAATCAAACTAATTATATCTAGCGTACAATATGTTATGAAATATTATAAAATATTTTTTAGAACCAGTATTTGATAAATTTATTAATAAATTATGATTTACGTTAAACAAATTAAACATGTTATTCAAAGGTGAATTCCGTTCATTGTTGGTACGATAGTGTGCTATATAAATTGGGTCAGGTAGACCTTTTAAATTTCGATTTGGAACATTAAAATTAAATTAAGACAAAAGGTTCAAAGCATCGATATTTCAATTAATAATGCTAACAATAAAAACAAAACATAAATAGGAGCGTCTTCTCTTCAGACTGGGTAGATCTATTAGTTTTAGATGGCTACCATATACAGGACGATGTTACATTTACTCTTACGAAGTTCTCCTGAATCTCCAATGTTAAAAAAATATCCTATTTTTATAATCCAGATTTAATATAGCTTTCTATAATCTTGCCATTTTCGGCCATGCTCAGATTCTTCGCAAATATACATATATACAACATGTGTGCACTGACTACATGGCATCAAATCTAGATTTTAACAAACCGTTCAAAACTTGGTTCCCTGATAGGCAAATATGGGCAACAATAAAAGCGATTTTTGCCAGAGTTATCAAGTCGAAGCTTGTAACTTTCTTTCGCGAAGAGCTGAGGTTTCTTGACACGCAACACAGAAGATTACACTCCCCCTGGTTCCGGGGCCACACAATGAAGTACCGACCAACGAGAGAGCTGATGAGCTGGTGAGGAAGGGTTCAACACTTGGCCCTAACTAAATAGACCCGTGATTAAAATCTCCACTATGACCAAATTTCTATAAGACAAGAACAGATTTGCAACTTAAAGAAGAATGCCCTTCCAACTCCTGTAAGCGTGACAACCGGGCACAATCTGCTGGGGCGCATGAATGATGCCCTATGCAGAGGTTAAAACGACGAAGACGAACTCAAGGATACCAATTATTGGCATTGTCCAGCACTCTCTCATATAAGCAACAGGTATCTGGGCGACTACTTCTTCAACAATTTATAAGAGCCCTCGATTTTTTCAGACAATAATCTGTTGAGCTTCATAAAAATTCTCAAAATGGCGCGATCATGATTATCCATAAAACTCAAAGGTTATACAATTAGTATCACAATGGATCAAAAGTGAGTAGTTAACGAGATCATTGTCATCTACCGAAATTTCAGCAACACTGTTGGAAGAAGGTGCTGCAAATCAACTAAAATCCCTTTTGCAACATTTCAAAGGAATAAGCCGGGCAAAAATATTGAAAAATTGTAAATTGATCATATGGGATGATGGGACATTAACGACGCAATCTAACGAACACACAAAACTTTTCCCAAAAAAATGTTGATTTTGGTAATGTGATGATGCTATTGGTAGACGATTTCCGACAAAAACACTTCCCGTGATTTCGATGTCAACAAATGCGGATGAATTAAGAGAATTTCTCAAGTCATCGTAATTGTAGCGATAATAATAAGTTCGTACTGTTTTAAAGTCCAGGCGCGTGGTGCGAGCAAATTTGCTACCGGGATTTAAAATAAAAAACGCCCCCTTCTCCTTTTCTTGAAAGAAACAATCCATTTTAAAAGCAATTGTACCAAAAATAATTCAAAAACTAATTTTATTAAAAAATATAGGTTCATAATTACACATATAACTTAATAGGAATCCATATTATATTACTGTAAAAGCCTACTGTATTCGGAACTACTTTCACATAGTTTTTCTACAATGGTACATTTCTTGATTTCTTTAAGGATATCATAAAAGAGAAATGGGGTCCGTGTGTGTACGCATAACTCGAGAACGGTTGTTTCGATTTTCATGATTTTGGGCTTTATGAATTTGTATTGACCCAAGGAAGGACATATGATACTGTAGGAAAATCCCGAAAAATTTCCAGAAAAATTGGAAGTCAGCGATCATCCTCTTTTTTTAGTGCATATCTCGAGAATATGGTTACTTCAATTTTCAATATTTAGGGCTTGATAAATTCGTATTGGCTCAAGAAAGGTCATAGGATAATAGAGGAAAATCTGTTCACTATTTAGGGCTTTTGGCCCTAGGAAGGACATGTATGATACTCTGGCTGAAAATTCACGAAAATTTTCAGGAAAATTGGTAACCCCGGAACATCCTATGATTTTCAAGATTTTGGGACTGATGGATTCGTGTTGGCCTAAGGAAGGAATATGAGGTGTCCTTTTCGTTTCGTCATTTAAATTTAATTGTAGGTACTTGCTGTTGCGTGCGGTCAAATAAAATAAAAAAAAATTAAATCAAAAAAATTAACCATGATTGGCTGAGTTCCCGAGCGATTTTAGCTGCGAAAAACAAGGGTGTCGATCATTTAAATTTTTTCATTCAAAATCAAATCGCCGATGAATTACATTACGTGATGGACGAAAACGAAGCCACCAAAGATCCCACGGAATTTTTGAATTCTTTGGATATTCTGGGCTTTCCGCCAAACAATTTAAAGTTGAAAAGAATATTTATATAACGCAATTTTTAAGAAATTAAATGAAGTGCAAACTATTTGAGATAATACAATATAATATAATATAATAATGGAAAGAATTAATAATATGTAAAATGAACTAAATTGACAGTTTCAAACTTTGTATGAAATAAAAAAAAATCGATGTCTTATAATACATTGTTTATTGAATAATTATACTTTCAGAAACGTTCTTTGTAGTTTTTTGCAAAAATACTACGTTTATATTCGAAGTTAGCTAATTCAAAAATTATATTTCATATCAAGGTAGTCTTAATTTTTTTTAAAATAATTCATTTCACAGCTAATGATGTATTATAAACATAATCTGCTCACCCACATAAGACGATTTAATGGTTAATTCCATGTATTTGTGATGATGATGAGTTAATCAAAGCTGGTATTAAATTTGCTGCACGAATAAATTGCTCTTGGCCACAATTTTGGACTATAAAATAGAGTGGTTAACATTACAGTAATTGCCCTCAATTAGGCAACCATCGTGAATAATGAGATCCTGAGGTGGAAAACATGGAGTATAGCAGTGTAATAATTATATTGGTGGTATTACCTCAAGTATCATAAGGACTGCCCATCAAATTGACGCGTTGTGGTAGGATAATATGTTTGCAGCTGGGGCGAAATTCTTTGAATACGTATTGCCAGAGATTGTATACACACATATGAATGTGTATATAGTATGAAAACAATCAATAGTATTCCAATTGTCGGCCGCAATACAATCAAGTTCATGAATTTCCTTGTGCCCAACCCTCTGTCAGTACATTTGGGAATAAAGCTGTTACCATCATCGATCGAATTGTTTATTTGGCAATGATTGTTTGGTGAGCAATAAATCCGGAATTTATTATTGGATAAAGAACTCTGTGCATATGGGTATATCGCAGGCACTTCTTGGATATGGTTTGCTTATTATTATAAGGATTTAATTTTTCACGAGCCAAAAATTCGGAAGAAGTGTGAAAAAAGATCAATGAATATAGATACTTAAGAATCCTAAATATTTTCATTTTTGTTAGCTGGGGAGCATTAAATAAGTGCTTGATGTACGGGTATTTCATTATTTACGCTAATATAGTTTCTCGATATAAGTACGTTCGTTATTTGTCTTGGAATTCCTAATAGAGAAAAGCGGATGTATTCGTAATTCCACATTTATTCAAGGAAAAAGAGAAAAATAAGGCTAAACACTGTAAGCTTTAATGTACAATTTTATGCTGATTTCTATGTAAAGTGGCGTAAGTAATATTATAAATTGAGTTTCGATGAATGCTGCCACAAATTGAAATGGAATTAATTGGAACTCATCCTTCAAAGCGGACAAGATTTCTTAAATCCATATTTAAGACTTACGATATTCGAACATACAGTATGTTGTATTTAATATTGAAGGCATTTGTCGCTTTTGAAAACATCATCTGCATCAAAAAGCAACTGCAGAATGTTGCTAAACGCAAACTGCAAGTCTTTTATTCGCAGAACATAAATACAGCGTGGCTCACGAATCGTGCTACAATAAGAAATTTAAACAACTTTTATTTTAATCGATGTATTTCATTAATTTTTTTTTCGATCAAAAATTATTATTATTTTATTTTAAATAACTAATGGTTTTTAAAAATGATAAACCGCAAATGACCTCCACGCATATGCGGCACCTGATCAGAAATTTATTCATTGCGGCCTGAAGCGTTGAAATTGGGATCGCCTCAATTATTGTCTTAATGGACTGCTTCAATTCAGTTTTGTACCATTCCTGCTTGACCGTATAAAAAAAAAGTCTGGTGTAGTCAGGTCAGGTGACCTAACAATTTCTGGATATCAATTTGTTTAGGCATTTTCATTGGAGCCAGCCATAACTTGTGCGGCTAAGTGTGCACTTGCTCCATCTTGTTGAAACCAAATCCTGCTGAAAAGGATACGTCTTCCGCAAAGTTCTGGGTGAAAAAACTCCAATCATTCATTTTGAAAAATCTAAACAGTAGTCTATAAACTAAAAAAAAATAAGCCGATTTCTCACACTGAAAAAAAGTTATTACGTTTTATTTTTGCAGCACGATTCGTGGGCTACCCTGTACAAGATTTAATTGCATTAGCATGTTGTTCGAAAGTACAATTTGCAAAAATAACATGTTCGAAAACATCATCTGCAGGGCGGCTGAGTAATTAAGAAATTGAGATGATGGGAGGGACAGACAAAGAGAGAAATATATATTTGAAGTGTTTGGTCATCGCAGAAGATGACGAGCGGATGTGTTCTTAAACAAATTCTGATGAAATTGATGTGAAATCTGTCAATTTATTTGTTTTAGGTCAAATTTTTGTTTATTGACCTTCAATTTCGAAATAAGGAGGCAGCGTACCAGATGATTGGTATCGAACATATGTATCTGTTCGCTTTGAATATGAAACTTGTACCCAATCACGTAAATGTCAAAGAGTTCAGTATAAACAACTGTTCACTACAAGCAAACTTTTTTTTTGAAAGAACAACAATTAAATTTAAGGTTCCAGAAACATCTTTAATTAAAATTTTTCCGATTGACTTGTTAAAGAATACATTCTACACTAGACATCCAGTATAACGAAAGATAAATAGTCTTATTTAATAGAATGTTCTAAACAGATGAATAGTTATACAGTGAATAAGGTCTTATGTAGCCCTTCCATAAATTCCTATTTATAAAACATTTTCCCATAGATTATAGTTATGCAGGGATTTATGTCCAAAAGGAACCAAAAACGGGTAATCTATTCCATTTGGCTATCATGATCAAATCAGCTGTTTGTCAGAAAACGCAACTAGAACTTTTGTTGGCGGTATGATTATGATTTAATGAAAACAAATTAAATAATAATACAAAATAATAATAAATATTGGATCATAGTTTTTCATCTCTAAGATCCTGTTAAGATTGCTAGCACCGCCACTATATCATATGTCGAGTATTATGTGTATGAGTAGGGTGACGGTGGTTTCAGCTCTCTCACGGTCAGGTTCTGAGTAGCAAAACGCACTTTTTTGGTTTTTGTATTTATTCTAGAAGTTGTGAAAATGTTTTTTAAGCACAACAATTTTAGGTTAACCTTTAATTTATGCAGGTTATCTACCGGCTTTTCACCAAAAAAGGTCCAAGCGAACAATTTCAATAATTTAACCATATTTGCTTTGGAAAACCTATATTTTTTGTTTAAGTCTATATTTCTATGATTCATTGGATTGAATCGTTTTTTTTATACAGTTTTCTTCTTCTTGGCGTTGGCAGTTTTGCATTTAAATTATTGAAATCATTTAAAAAGGATACAAAATTTAAAGCATTTTGTTTTTTTTTTTTGTTTTATGACCAAACTCAAAATGACATTTCGACACTATAATTTCCTTATGTGGGCTCTATTCAACCTATAAGCGCATTTAGCTTATAATGGATCTATTCAACGTGCATAAGTTTTATAAATAAGATTTTCGAGTTCGGAGGCATTAAAGGGAGTGCCCAGCACTATATAGTCGCTGTAATGCAATTATAAATAAGGCTGAAAATGTACAGCTAATTCGTTATAACGAAAAATTCGTTATATCGAAACCAGTTTTTCATCTTAAAAATAAAGTATTATATTTACTGATGATTTAAAAGGTTTTCATTACATAAACTTCTTACAATTGCACAAATTGAATCAATTTTGAGAAGAAACGAAGTCATATGTTTGAGTTTGTCTGAAGGTTTTGGTTACTTTATGCCACTTGTGGCCATCTTCTTCCTGCAACTGCCGTAAATTCAGTGTTTTGAAGCAATCTTTCAACGAATGCAAAAAAATTCCAAACACTTGTATGCAAGAAAAACCAAGGCTACATGGACCGTTTTGTTGTTCAAACAATTTCAAATGCAGAAGAAAAAAAAACTACTGACTTCTGTATGACAACGATTCTCATGTATTGTTGTATACAGGATTTTCCATTATTCGTTATTTAGAGATATCAATGGACTTCAAGTGGTGATTCGTTATACTGGAAATTCGTTATATCGACATTCTTAATACTGGACGTCCAGTGTATTTAGCTCGAACACGTCAAAGTACGTTGTAAAAAGTCATTTGACGCGCTTGTGCAAGAAGGACGATTGTATATTTTTACGATTGCAAAATCCGCGTAATAAATGACGTTCATCTCCAAATTGGCCAAATTGACTCGATTTGACTGTCCTTTTTATTTTAGTTGATTGTTGTGGTTACATTCATATATAATGTTCGATCGGTATGAAAATAAATACCAAATTAAGTAATGGAGTATTCATCGTTAGGTTTGACTTAAAATATAAAATAAAATACTTAAATTTGAAAGTGAACTTAAAATTTTTAGTATCGGTTAAAAGAATTCATGGCATTTTATTTTTGAAAATGATATTATGTAAATGTTGACCACGAATGGGAAGGTCCAATTTTGGGCGACTCGTTTGAGCATAGCAAAGCAATTGATATCTCGCGAATAATACGAGTTATGTTGGCTTCCAAAGGGTCAATCGTAGCTGGCTTATTCCTGAAGACCTTAGACTTTACATATCCCCAGAGAAAATAGTCTAAAGAAGTGTTATCGCACGATCTAGGCGGCCAATTTAACGTGAAATTAAGTGTTCACCAAAATGATTTCTCAACAAGGCCTTTCTTTCAAGGGCTGTATGGCTCATAGCGCCGCGCCGGCCGACTTGTTGAAACCAGAGCTCGCCGAGACCGTGGACTTGAATTTCAGGAAGCACATAGTCCGTTATCATGGCGCGATAATCGTTACTATTGACGGTAATATTCTGAATCGATTCGTCAGGTATTCGCGTAAACTGTCAGCTACAGCTGCTATAATCTCACCACTACGTCCTGGATGTGATCTAACGGATCAAATAACATCCACTAATGTAATCTGGGACTAAAATTTGCGAATCTTATGCCAATAGTGGTTTTAGTATACATAGATCGATTATGCGAACCGTAAGTTCTTCGAATCGTATGAAAAATATTTCTGCTGATTTTCGTTCCAATTTGGAGGTACTGTTGTATTGAGTCTTTCCATGATGACTTGCCAAACAATACTGAACAAAAATGGCAAAACAGTTTAATATGAGTCACGTTTGATCTGTCAAAAAAAGCCTACTGAAAATCAAACCTCACGATGAATCACCCTATATAATAACATAAAATGAACGACTGGATCGCACGTACTTGCTCCTATGTTCGATCACATTATATGCAAAATATTCTTAATGGAAACGGCTTAAAGTATTTTTAAAGTCGATTTACACTTAATTTTTTATATATAAAAATTCTTAAATTTTTTCTAAAAAAAGATTGTTATGAACATTTTAAATATTTAATAATATAAATTTGAAAACAAAATTTCAGAAAAAAACAAAATCCAAAAAAAACTATTTTTCGAAAATTTTGAAATGCAGTATTATTTAAAATTTGAATGAGATCCTGTTTACAAATGTTGGTCGAAATCCGTTGAGCCGTTTATGAGAAAATCGAAAATGAATAAATTTGTTGTATGGCAGGTACCGTTAATAACAAAGTATTTTAAATTTTTGTTCGGCCAAAATGTAGACCATACTCCAATTAGTACACACACCAATTTTTATTAAAATCGTTAGAGTAGTTTTCGAGATAATTAAGATGGTAGAAAAGTTTGGCAAGTGTCGTTATTTTTGGGGCTAAAACAACGATTCAAAAATCTATTTTGGACAATCTCCTAAAACGCCTAACGACCAAGTTTGAACAAAATTGGTTTAGCCGTTTAGGCTGTAGATCTTTCTACAGACAGACAGACACATTTTTTGAAAATTCAATACTTTGAAAACGGAAGGGTGATTTTTTCTGAAATCTTGTTTTCAAATTTTTATTATTAAAAATTTTAAATTTTCATACTAATTTTTTTTTAGAAAAAATTTAAGAATTTTTATATATAAAGAACGACTTTAAAAAAACAATTAGCCGTTTCCATTAAGAATCTTTTGCATATAATGTGTTCGAACATAGGAGCGAGTACGTGCCATCCAGTCGTGCATTTTATTGGTTTGTGTAAATGGGATAATCTTTTTGTTTCAAAGTTTATCTGCTTTTACACAACTGTTAAGTTATGACGCAAAAGTCGTAATATAATAGCGGAGTTTGTCTGCCATCAGATTGTAATAAAATATAACAAGGGTTGAGGTTGAAAGAAACAGTTGTGGCCCAAGTGGCTACCTTATGGAATGTAATATTAAAAAATATTGTTAATTTGAACATGCTGTGTTCTAAACTTAAGGTAGGATTCAACCTAGATTTATGTCAGATAATTTCCAAGCATCTAGGCAAATACCTTTACGAATTGAACGATTGAAAATATATATTTACAATAATTTCCATTGTTTTTATCATCCTTATAACGACTGTCAACTATCAATTGATAATTGATAAATAGATACTGAAATTCGATATTAATTTTTTTTGTATCATTAAGACTATGTGTTGTGAATTACGAGAAAATTAAAAATAAACGCGTTGACTTTCTGAGATCACCACAAAATGTATGTTCACTTTGCCTCCACATAAGGGTGGGAACCTAGCTCACTATTAAGAGAACAGGGTCTTCCCATCTAAACTGATGGGTCTAAAATTGAAGTAGGAGCTGGGGTCCTTAATAGTAAGGAATCATATAAAGTCCCAGATGAATGTAGCGTCTTTCAGGCTGAGATCCACGCGATTGAAAAAGCAGCTGAAATGGTCCAAAGGAGAAAACTGATCTGATCAGAGATCATATTTGTCGCGAAAAGCCAAGCAGCTATCAAAGATCCAAGGCAGTGGTAAAATGCCGAAGCATACTGAATTTCATCGGTAACTCTAACCAAGTCAAAGTTTGTTGGGTTCCGGGACACAGGAATGTAGAAGGGATCGATATAGCAGATGAAATGGCAAGGAATGGTTCAATAGCAAATAGGGACAGCAGCAACTTATTGGGTATATGTCCTGCAGTCCCGTTTGGCGCAGTGAAAAGAAAAATAGACATACAAATGAAAGAGCAAATAAATAACTCCTGGATATCCAGGAGCGACTGTGTTATCTCTAGAAGTTTATGGCATAGAATCAATGAAAAGAAAACCAAGTATATTTTGTCACTGAGTAAAAAGAGCATCAGAACCTTGATAGGTGCACTATCAGGACATTGTGCCATAGGTAAATACTATGGCCACTAGATTGGGTGTATTGGCACCCGACTTCTGCAGGAGCTGTCAAGACGCTGATGAGACAGAAACCATTAAACACATGCTCTGCGCCTGTCCAAATCTACAAACAAATCACCACCGACGCCAATGGTAAATATAAACAAAATATATAGAGAGTACGGGCTGGTTCGTAAATTAACCAGTCTTCATGAAACATTAGTTAGGAATATCTCTGTGTAAAAAGGGATAACAATGGACCAATAGGCCCCCGTGTACGCACCTGCCTTCGAGCTGCGCACGCCCCTACTAACCTAACCTAACCTTGCCACCACACCGTCAAAGTGTTGATGGCAAAATTGTTACCAACGCAGGTTTTAACGGTCTTGTCAAGACATTGATAACATTTTTCGTTCACAATAACAGCACGTGGTACAATTATGAATAAATCAGAGGGTCAAAGCTTTGACCGTGCAATTCCCGCTTAAGAAATTTTAACAAATTGAGTTCCAAAATATCTTTATTGTGTAATTATCAATTGATAATACATATTGACAAAATCTCAATATGTCTTTTCAAAAATGGAAGTGGGTGCAATCCTAATTTCAAAAAAGTAATGCGCTTTTTCTTTTAAGGAGGTGCGTCATATGAATTATGTTTTAATTTGATTTCTATTATATTTTGAAATTTTGTAACGTGTACTTAATGAAGTGCACTCTAAAAGTTTTTCTTGATAAACAAAGAATGAAGATTTGGTACACAAATCTTTATGTTTCATCAATCGTCAAATATTCATCAGCTCTCGCTAAAATCTTACATTTCCTTTTTCAATTTCTGCAGACAAATTGCATATAAAAATAAAATAAAGTACATTTAAGTTCAGAATTTATTAAACATTCGAGTCCGGTTCGCATTTAATATTCTTTGTGTTTGTGGTTCAGATAAAATACTATTATATCTTCTTTGCACTAAGAACTACAAAAAGAATGATATTAAGACATCCAAGAAAGCAAACTAAAAAAAACAGAAAAAAAAACATTGGAATGAAATGTTCCATGAAATGTTCCATGATTAAAATTTCATAAATTAAATTTAACTTATGCAAGCTTGGAGGAGTTGACACGTTTCAAATATTCTTTTTGATTTCCTCACACAAATATTTAACAAAATAAAAAAAGGTTTTGGTGTTTTGTTTTATTACTTTTACGACGACGACGACAAACATCTTAACGGAAAAAATTTCAGAGAGCAGAAATTCCAAAGAAATTGATAATAATTTATATGTGTTCATAATGAAGGCTTAGAGGGAGATTTATTTTTATGTTCCTGGAAGTAACAGAAAATCCTCTTATCTTTGGAAGAAGAACAGGTTAGAAAGGAGGAAGCTCCTTTAATAGCTAGAACTGGATCAAGCATTCTGTGTTGGGTACTTTACTCAGGTTCAGATGAGTTGTTGTTTTTTTTTTTGTTAAGAAAGTGACAACGATAACTTCGAAGTAAAAAAATTGAGGGTTTCAAGCTTAAACATAATGTTGGCATTAGGCAAACAACAATTTGACAAAGATGTTAACCATTTCCATCTGCAGTCGATGGGTTCAGAATAATACTTGAATGAGTGTCATATTGTTCAGTCGAATATTTGAGATTTTATTGGTTGAAGAATGTTTTTCTTGTTTGTTTGTTAAATATGCGGTATTGAAAAAAATATCATGGTCGGTTAAGGGAAATTTTCTAACGCCCGATTTTTATTTGGGCACTGAAATCTCGAAGCAAGCAAATCGGCTTCAACATATTAATGTTGTTTGTAATAAAATAGAATTTTCATCAAAATAAAATGATTAACTTTGCTCTTAGCATTAGTGCACAATGCAGGGTGTCTCAAAAAGAAGGACAGAAGCTCAAAGATATAAAATGATTGATGGCTTTGAACCTTTTGCAATCATCAAAAAACGAACCTACGAATGTCCTGTCAATGTTTAAGTGATTTCACTCTTACTACTGAGGCTCGTCGAGATATTAATGGAATTTTGAAGTACATATGCATGTACATGAAGAAATTTAAATGTATATACATAGATTGGTATCTTATATTTGGTAGAAGATTCTGAATGCCATAAATGAAAGAAGCGACCGAGACTTTACTATCAGTTGATATCCGACCTACAATTGAATACCAACAAATGGGATCGCATTTATATAATGTATGTGTAGTGTACCAATTCATTACTAATTGCCAACTAAATATCTGTGTGTTTACAATATTATGTAAATTTGCCAAGCCCAATGACATTTGACGCCATTTGAAAAAATTATTGAATATTTAAATCGTTTTATAACAAAAAATTGTTATAGATATTTCTGTTTCTTCGTTCTCTCTTTATATTTTTTCTTTATCCACTCTTTTTAAGTCATACGTATTATTTTTGTTTGTTATTTATTTGATTATATAGGAATATTGATATTTTCTTACTACAGTGTGATCGAAAAATCATCGCACGCTGTGTTCATTTTTTTTAATTATCGTGATGGTTTAAAAGTGTATCATTTCAGTAGAAATTGAATTATTTGAAATATTTATTTTCTGATTCTGGAGTGGATGTAGCCTGTGTTTGGGAGTTATGGTTTAAACAATATGGAGTAAAATATACCTAATTATTTGATCTCTAAGAATGATAGAGTAACAAGCAACGTTACCACTCCAATCTCCAAGAAATAAAAGCGAAATAGACTCAATAAAAGTGAAGTAGATTTCAAAATCATAATTTTAATATTATGTTTAACTACAAATTAGTTGTATGTAAAGGGTTATCCATTTTGCGATTTGTAAAAGTATAGGGCTGGAATTTCACATATGTCACACTAAGTTGTTAAACCAATTTTTATTTCAATTGTAAGTCTGACATTTACGAAAATAGATCGCTTAACTATCGCTCTACTCATAAAAATTTTTAAAACCTATAAAAATGGTGATTCTGCCACAGCCACATATAGTGCTTTAAAAGGAGATTATGGTTTACAAAATTGTCCAACTACGCAAGAAATTGGCAAAATTGTAAAGAAATTTGAAGAGACTGGATTAGTTACAGATATTGTAAGGCTTGTGCTTCATCGTTTCGCTCGTACCACTGAAAATATCGCTGCTGTTAGTGAAAGTCTTGCCGAAGACCCGAATGTGTCGATTCCTCGTCGTTATCAGGAATTAGGACTGTCTTACGGCACATTATGGCGGATTTTGCATTTGGATCTACACCTACATCCATATAAAGTCCAGCTAACACAACAACTAAAGCCAGCTGATCATTCACAACGTCGTAGATACGTCAATTGGATGCTTGAAGAACAGGCGGTGGACGGCGATTTTTCGAACAAAATTTTCTTCAGCGACGAAGAACATTTCTCACTCGGTGGGTATGTTAATAAACAAAATTGTCATATTTGAGGTTCTAAGAATCCTCAAGTAATTGAAGAGATGCCATTACATCCACAAAAAGTCACTGTTTAGGGCGCTCTTTCGTCCGGAGGTGTGATTGGACCTTACTTCTTCGAAAACGACGATGGAACGACTGCCACCGTCAATTCGGAGCGTTATGGTCATATGATAACCGACATTTCCTGGCCGCGTGATTTCTCGTCGTGGCGATATCAACTGGCCACCAAGATCATGTAATTTGACACCGCTGGACTTTTTTTTGTGGGGCTACGCGAAAGACCGTGTCTCCTTGAGACTGCTGCCTCTCAGATGCCAGTTCAAATGGTTAATGTCCGCAACAAAAGCTGTCCTTAGTTCACTTCTGATGTTCTCAAAACTATTAAAGTTCGCAACATGTTTTATAGAAAATGGAAACTCTTTCCATCTAACTCTAACTGGATTGCTTACAAAGCGGAATCATGTTATTAACTGTATCGAAGTTGGGATACCACATCGATTCATTAAATTGCATTATTAATCATTGAATTACAACATCAACCTTCCCAAAGTAATGGAAATTTGCTAGTTAAAAAAAACGGAATCGAACCCAATATCCGCTGCTGATTTCGGACCTAAAGCGTACAGAAGTGGAAATTCCCATAAAAACATGCAACTTACCATACATAGCCCATTGCACCGACAGCAAGCTTGGCAGCACTTTTTACTTTTGGATCCAAAATGACCTGCAAAACGATTATTTTTTCAACCTTTTTGTGTTACCTTGGAACATAATTCGTCTTTGTGAAAAAAAAAATCCCAAAAAGTGAAATTCAAAGGCGGAAATTCGTATAAAAACAGTCTAATTAAAAGTTGTTACTTCATAAAGTTGTTTGATTTTATTGAAAGGGGTAGGAAATCATTTTTTTCTACAGAATCTCATCATAAAGCGTGGAGCAATTTTAAGTGCGGAAGAAAGGTCAAAAATCACTGCATAAAAAAATTGTGGCCTTTCTTCTCATGAAATTGGAAGAAAAATAGGGAGATCCAATAGTTATTCATAACTTTTTAAGGTTAGAAAAATTGACAACCACGCGCAAAATAAAAAGCTTACAACAAGTCAAGTTCGAATGATATCGCGTGAGTCCATCAGAAACAAGCTGTTTCCTTCGCCACACTTGACTTGCCTGTTTCAGACGCGTTAAACAAATTTTAAAAACCAACTCCAACTTTGTGTACAAGAAAAGATCCAAAAAGCCGCTTTTAGATGCAGCCCATATGTCAGCAAGGCTGCATTTCACTGAAAGTCGCATAAGCTGGATAGCAGAGTGGGGAAATGTTCTGTTTAGTGATGAAAAAAAAATTAACTTAGATGGTCCAGATGGATTGGCATGACAAACGTCTTCAAACAGAAGTGAGAATGAGTCAATTTCGGTGGCGGCAGCATAATGGTTTGGGCAGCTTTTTTTGAAAATGGAAAGACGGAAATTGCATTTGTGCCTGGAATGAACTCAGAAATTTATGCTGAGATATTAGAAGAAGTTATGGTTGCAAGAGCTGAAGAGTTATGCAGAACTGACTTCATATTGCAGCAGGATAACGCTCCTATCCACGTCTCTCGAAGGTTGAGAAACTGGTTTGAAGAGAAACAAATAACATTTCTCGATTGGCCATCTCGAAGTCCGGATTTAAATCCTATAAAAAATCTCTGGGAAAAATTAGCCAGGCGTGTTTATGCCAACGGGCACCAATTTCACAACGTTCTAGACTTTCTAGACGGAATAATTAAACAATGGGCAGCGATTTTTTTTTAAACGGTTGCGCGCACTAAAGAGGTTTTGACTACCCTGAATATGAACAAGCACAGTGCGAGCGTTAGGAAAGTAGGGAAAGATGCAAGAGGAGATACCGATGCACATTGGTTTTCAATTTCTGAATATCAACATGGGAGGGGAAAATAGAGCCGGGTAAAGTATTCCACATTCGCGTTGTACGGCTAAAGAGAGAATCTCTGTACTTGACAGTACGTCCGAAGTTGGTCTCAAGGGTAAACTGATGAGCATTCCTAGAAGCGCGAGTATTACGGTTGAAAAATTTAAGGGGATGAATGCAACTGTCTATTTCGCTGGAACAGTGTTTATAAAAATAGCGATAAAATAATGACAGACACTTAACATTTCGACGGTGTTCTAGAGATGTAAATGTCTCCACTATATTTTTATCGCCTATCATTCTTAGAGCTCTATTCTGAATTCTATCTAAAAGCATCAAATGAGTTTTGGGAGCTCCTGCCCAAATGTGCGAGTTATACTCCAGCTTTGGGCGAATGAGGGCCTTATAGACTACAGCCAGATCAGACGGGGAGAAGAATTTCTTGCACCTTCGAAGAAAGCCCAGACACTGCAGCATTTTTGGCGACATCGAATATGTGCTCATTCCACAAGAGGTGGTCTGTGATGCGCATACCAAGAGCTGAAAGCTGATCGGTTTCTTCAATGTAGCGACATGGGGGGGGGGGGGGTGTTTTCTGCTTTAACGACAGAAGATAGCACTGATTTTTTGAAGCATTAAATTCTACGCGCTTTTTTATTCCCCATTGTACAATGCTGTCACGATCAGCATATCATACGCTGCTGTTGCAGTTTCACTTCCGAAATTCACAAGGAACTGAATCTGAAAGGGAATATGAAAAATTGAGAGATCTATCGTCAGCAGAACAATTAAGTGGATTACAAGTTCCGGATAAGAGATCATTAATAAAAATGAGAAAGAGGGTCGGAGACAACGAAGCCCTGGGGCACACCAGCATTTATTTGGTGAATATCAGACTTGAAACCGTCCAATACAACTTGTATTAAGCGGTCTGAAAGGTAATTTCTAATCCATCGAATAAGAGATTCATCGATACCAAATGCACGCATTTTCGATAAGAGAGCTTGATGCTAAACTCTATCAAATGCTTTTGAAATATCAAGCGAAAGAAACTTACTTAATTATTGCTACGAAAGCCATACTGCCGTTCATTAAGGAGCTTCCGTTCTTCAAGATATTTATTGAGCTGATGATTAATCAGCGTTTCCATGACCTTGGAAAGAAGGGCCGTAAGTGCAGTTGGACGGTTATTAGCGGGTGAAGAAGTACACGTCTTCAGAACGATGGGAGGGGTACTATCCCGGCCAGCGGATTTGTGTATATGAAGGTCTTTGAGGACTCTACCAACTGCAAGAGTGCGAAAGAAGATTCGTCCCATAAAATCGTTTACGCTCTCAAGTACAGGAGGAGTCATTACACTTTCTGGCAGCGTCGAATTTACAGCGAACTGCGCTGCAATCAAATTAGCTTTTTCACGAGAGCTGACAAAAGGGGTTCATTAAAGACGAGCGTTGGAACCGAGGACGATGAATTCCGAATGTTTTTTACAAATAAATAAAAATTTTGACTACCTTTGGGACTTTGTAGTATTTTTTGCCTTAATTTTTGTCATGCAAAAATTTGATTCTCCGAATGTGAACGTCTTTCTAGCTTGTTGAAACTTTTTCCGGTTTTCCTCAGTGAGGTTGGCTTTATACTCCCGGAAACTTATATCTCTATCCCTAATAACCATTTTACAGCTCGAATCAAACCATGCATTTTCTTTTGGTTTGATAGATTTCACCCTATTCGGGATAAAATTTCTCATTCCGTGAAAAATTAAATTTGTTATCATATCTACGCTGGAGTCTACGTCACTACCGAGGAAGCATAGTGACCAGTTAAAGTTCCTGAAGAAATTATTGAGACCGTCTCAGTTGGCCTTCTCATATTGCCAAACGGTTCTTTTGGTGGCTTTTCTTTAACTGAGAGGTGTTAGCATGAGAAATTTGCAGATATGACGCAATGGTCTGATGTGCTTAGAGGCGATAATACATTTATCGTGTATTTATCAGGGTCAGAAGTAAGAAACAAGTCTAGAGTGTTGGCGGTTTGACCTGCAACGTCAGGGATTCGAGTTGATTACAACCGCGGAACTAGAAAAGCTTGTGGAATCAATGCCGAGGCGAATGATTTCGACCGTGTAAGAGCAGGTGGTGGCTCTACAAAGTATTGAATTAATTTATTAAAAATTTCTGATTACTAATTCGCCGTTATTTTTTTTAGTAAAAACGTAGGTGTTCTCATGGGAATATCCTCCTTTTTTCTTGCTAAATTTTATTTGTTTTAGTAACTTTTATTTAATTTCCTTAAAAGTGAATAAATTGCTATTTTTTTAACAACTTTTACTACATTTTCTTGTTTCATAAAAATGTATGAATAAGAGGCATGCATCAAACAAAAAATGCGTAGAAACAATGTGTTTTTATGGGAATTTCCTTTCTAAAAAGAATTTTTAGCACTTGTCTATGCTGGGCAATCCGGTTTTAGATCTAACTATAGTTGTTTTACTGCCATGGTAAAATTTTGGGATGATATAAGACCAGATTATGATAAGGCGAAAGTTACACTACTTTTTTTTCTTGATTTCTCAAAGGCTTTTGACAGAGCAACTCACAATATGCTTTGTTTGAAATTGAAAAATCTTTGTGACTTCGGCAATTCTGCAGTGAATTTATGTGAAAGTTATCTCTCTGGCCGATTTCAGAGAACTGTAACCAGCGATTCTTGTTCGAACATTTTACGTGTACAGCAGAGTGTTCCACAAGGATCAATCATAGGCCCCATTATTTTCTGTATATTTATTAATGATTTTCTATCTGTTTGCAAGCATATAACAGTGCACGTCTATGCTGACGACGCTGGTTCAGTTGCATATGGCTCGGCCAATCGAAAATATAGGTGAAAAGTAGCTTAAATGTAGGCCTTCGTGCTATTTTTTGGTCTATAAAAAATAGTTTACCACTTAGTCCGAGAAAGCCACTAGTCATTCCAATCATTAACAAGTAACTGGCCCTCAATACTCTATCTAATATTATATTTATTATCTCTAGATAAATTAAAAATTTTTCAATTTTTTGGGCTATTTTCTGAGCTCTAATTTCGCAGGATACGACTATACAAGTTATGTTATATGGATATATTCGCAGGTTACGGATGGCTGCGAGCGTTACTCCACATGATACCTTGATAAATGTCTCATTCTACCTCTTATCACTTCCTCTGAATTCGTATACCCTAGCACAGATTCCTTATCCCAAAGAAAACTTCAAGCTGTGGTTAATGACTTCTTAAGATATGACCATATTTCTCACCAGGTAAAAAAAACTTTTTGGGAACAACTTTAGATCACTACAATGATGCCAGAAATTGTATCTTCTTACCTAATCTTGGAACTGATAAGACAGCGCTGTATCTGTATCAAGAACTTTATTTTGCTCGCTCGCTTAGAACTTTTAGTCTAATTCCATGACTGTATCACTATCTCAATTCATCCCGTTTGTTTTTTATTCACGAACTGATAAATTATGGAATTCTTTAACAAAAATGACACTCGCTTCAAAAGTGCGACTTTCTTCACTTCTACTGAAATTAATCTTTTCCCACTTTTAAGCTCTTCCTCTAAATTTTTTAACACTTTTCTTCCTTTTTGAACTTCCCTTATTTTTAAAATGTCATACTTCTTTACTGCTATCTTTAAAAAATTAAAATTTAATTTTAAGTTATTTAATTTATTTTAAATTAAATGCATATTTATTTAAAGTAATATCTTTTAATCTTATCCAAAAGATATTAATCTTAATGTACTAATGTTTATACCGGGTGCTTTTTTTTAGACGTGTGGTTTTCAATCTGGCAATACCTTTTTCGGAGTTGGTCTTTTTGACAGCTGTCACTTAATATATGCTCAGTTTGGTTTGCCATTTCATAATAAATAGACTTACTCCTAAACAACGTTTGCAAATTGTGCAAATTTATTACCAAAATAATGGGTCGACGCATCCAAGGCAGGGTTTAATATTGTCAGGAAATTAAAAACAAGAGTTCATTATTTTTTTTTTTTAAATTTAACCATAAGTAAGACTTGACAGAATTCCCAAAATCTGCAGGATGAATTAATACTCATTTCGATGAACCAGTTTTCTTGGCGATTGGAATGCCCCTCATAATTTGTTACAAGATTTACTTTGCTGATTTTATCATTCGTATATATAAAAGCACAAGGAAAAAAATATACTCAAACACCCCTCAGAAATGTGTGGTGGGAAAAATCCTTGATGGATAAACCCAGAAAAATTAATCAACTTGTTACCAGGTATGAAAAATTACATCTCATTTATCGACGACCTCGAGGATCATCTAAATGATTTATTTTCATTAATTTTGTGTGCTGTGTAGTGTAGGTTCGAATGTTAATGATATTTATGTGAGCAGTAAAAAAATACCCGAATGATTAAAGAACATATTTTACAATGTCAACAGCACCACTCATAGTGGGACACTCTATTAAGGAAAATTGGAAAAAAACATAAAAAAAAAAAAAAAAATCAAGAATATGACAAAATGTTTGTTAATTAAAAAATACAAACTGTTTTTATTTAAGATTAACACGACTTTGAAATATTAATAAATTCTAGATAAAGTTGTCCATTCTAGACTGGAATCAATCTTAGGTATACAAAAATGTAATGCTGATTCAATTTCAGTTTTTTACATTATGGATTATGTTTGATTATATCTGTGTATATATTTAAAAAAAAATGGTATTACAGAGAAATGTCCTTTTTTACATTCAACATGGTGCACGTTATAGAAGTCACAATATTAGTTGTATCGATGTTAAATGAAATGAAGAAAATACTATCAATTTTTCGGACAATCTGTCCCACTGTATGATTAAAGAACTCAACATTATTTAAGCCACAAATTTAAGTAGAAATTATATTTCGTAACTTCATTAAATGAAAAAAAAAACGAACAAAATGGTAAAAATACTTACTAGAACTGGAGCAGGCCTAATCCTGAACAGCTGCATGAGTTTGGAAATTCGTGGGTGAAATGATTTTTGTTTTATTTAAATTTAATTTCATTATGTTCATGTAAAAATATTGTTTATATTTTTTTTTATAGAATAAACGATCAAAAATCAAAAAAAAAAAAAACAAAATCGTGTCATGCATTCGACGGTTGCAAAATAAAGAAAAAAATTAGTAAATAAGGCAAACATAAATTGTAAAAGTCATGTGCGAATTATTATAACAAAAAAATTGTGAGCATCCTTATGCAGATGCATGCACACTCACAACACATAAACCAAAGGAGTGGAAATGCATGTTTTGTGTTTATGAGTTTTTCGTTAAGTGGATTGGGATTTGTTTCGTGTTTTTAAATTTTTTTTTGTGTTTTAAAAATATGGCAGTTAATCATATTTAAGAGGCTTAGGTTTCGTCGTTTTAGGTGGCATATATTTTTGTGTGTTTAAAATGAAACGCATGTACTTGTTCGTATGTGAAAATCAGTTGGTTTCAGCCCAAGTGAATTAAACAAACACAACACTCAAGTTTATCGGGGAAATGACAAATCCTTTTAGAATATCTCCTGTATCGAAAAAGAACTTCTCACTTTAGCCTTGCGAATTCGGCAAACAATTGTAGGTTCTCCCAATCCTGCCAATTAACAACATGCACATATGAATGGTTGAGAGTTTTAAATCATTAGGCTCTGGTTCTGAACGAACTGTCTTGTCACCCAATTTTATTTTATTATCTGATTAAGTTCAATGAGAGTTTTTTTTAATTTAAAGGCTTATCCTCCACCGTTCCTGCTTATAATCTCAAGTCTTAAGTATCGCACCGAAATACTCAATTATGAAAAAAAATCACTCAGCCACACAAACACCAAAACTTTTTTCACAAATGAGTACCACCTTTGTAGCATATCAGTTTGGTGTTGATACACCACAAGTATGTATTATTATGGAAATCCGAATATTATTTTGATTTATATTTTAACATTTTAGTGTTTATTTTGTTTCCTCTTATATCCTTCGCCGAAATGAGTTTTCATTATTAATTTTATCGACTTTTGCAATCTATTAAGTCCTTTTACCTTAGTTTTTTTTTCAAATTTCGAAATTAAGAAAGGAATTGTGGTTCCGTGAAATAACACCAAGTGAAATAAGGCCAAATGTGGGTGTTTGGCTTTATTTCATTTTCACAAACCGCAATAAGGCCAAAATTCAAAATGAAAAAAGACCAAATTCTTAAATTCAAAAATTTGCATTACATCGCTTTTCAGAAAGTGAAATAAGGCAATATTCCAAAGTTCGGCATTATTTCACTTTATGAATGCTTACTTTATGAAAATGACAGTTCAATGAATTCACACATATTTCAAACGGGAGAGTATTCCGCTTTTTAAAGTCCCGAAATAAGCACACATGTTCTGCATTCCGAGTAAAAATGAATTCAAAACGAATTTCAATTTCACCTAAAATGAAATAACGTGTTCTGCATTTCGAGTGGATTCAACTCCTTCCAATTCACTTCCAATTCATTTTCGAACTGTCAAAATCACCTGTTAAATACAATTTGTATAAAAACGGTTCATATTCGGAATGTAGAACACGAATTTTCATATTCAGAATCCTAAAATTCCACATTCGGAATGAGCTATTTACAAACTTTATTTTATGTGGAATACAGAACATCTAAAATGTGGAATACAGAACATCTAAGTTCACTTTCGTTCCTCAAATTCACAAAAAGTGAAATACAGAACATGTGCGATTTTCTAAGATCCCGTCTTCTAAAATACTGTTTCCGATTTTGGAAGCAACACAATATGCAAAAAGGACGTCGCGTAATGATGGGGGATGCTGCCACTTAGAACTCACACTTCGCCCATAAGAGATTTGGGGTGGGGTCGAGTTTTATTGTATGCAACGTTTTTTATGTAACATCTTTTTTTTTTAATCTTGGAATTTGGCATTATTTCGATCGGCGTTATTTTACGGCACCATTTAAAATCAACGAAAGTGAAATAAGGACAAAATGGCCTTATTTCGGTATGTGATAATCCAATAAAGCCAAACACCCACATTTGGCCTTATTTCACTTTCCATATTTCACTTGACATTTTTTCACGGCACCTTTATTGTAGGGTGTGAAGGTGAAAAGATTTATATTTATTCGTAAAAAACATTTTCACCACCTATAACTAAATACATACATACAAAAGACAATGAGATAAAAATCAACGAAATCAACAATAGCGAAATGTATAACGAAAAAAATACACCAAGAAATTTTCAAACCAAATGAATAAAATTTCGTTCAAAAACTAACGTGCTATAATGTTGAATTCGAGTGCCTAGCTAATACCAAGTCCTTACTATATGTCCGATACCTATTTCACAGGGATAGCTCTTAGTTCTTGAGTGAAAGATTTACTGGACAACTATATTTGAGTAATAACAATTGGTATAATAACCAGGTGCTTGCTGATTTTGAGGAGCTGGCTAATACCGAGTTCGAGTCCTACCCAACTAGTACTTGGTACCAAAAAAAAAATAGGTTAGCTGCATTCACATGCTATGCGGATCAACATTGTCTATTGAGTTAGTGTGGACGTTCGACCCGAACCCAACCCGATTCAAGTAATAAGAAGACAAATTTGTGTCGACGTCGATCGAGGGAATTTCTTTGTTAATTACGTAAAGAGAATTGGACACAATTATTTTGTTGATGACACAAAGATGGACTACGGCAAAGCAAGGTAGCATTCAAGACACTTAGGCAGACCCCAATTACCAACCGGAATACTGCGGCTGAAGCGATTGAATTAATCACATCCGGTTAAGAGGAAAGTGAGCGGGCTGACGAACTCGCCAGTGGAAAGAGTTGTGAAGGGCAATATTTTGGTAATATTACTTAAGGAATTAATCGCATGTGGAACCAAGTGCATAATACCTTAACATTTGACTCACTTATAATAAATGCCGTGCAATTGATCTAATTTGCAAAATGAGTGAAGGCATATCGTGGGTCGTTGCAATATGCACTCTACTCTGGCCGATAGGAGTACATGCGACGAATGTTCCTTGCCTTCAAATGTCCTGCCTTGTGAATAATAAGAGCACAAGTTTTGGTAAGGCAGTTTTTAATGACCTCAACGAACTTGCAGATTCCAAGATCACATATCTGATCTCTTTTCTTAACACGACGAAGTGGTTCTATTAAAAACTCCAGTTACTCCTGTATCAAGAACGACTTTCAGACTCACTATAGACGGCGAGTAAGGAAACTATGGGTTTAAGCAATTTATAGTTCATATAGTTATTAACAAGCTGTCTAGTTAAGTATAGTATAAATGGTTCGCTTGGTAATCCAGTTGAGTGAGTGACCTAGCAGCCGCCTCATAATTGCTTTACCAAATACACACAACGAATACCTACATGTTTCCGAAATAATTCTTATGATTTTGTCCCGTCTCATGGGTTCTTCTGGGGATAATGTCCACCAGTGTTGTCATGATATCATCCGGAGTGAGCGCTCCTAAGCTTGAGTGTACCATCTGATCATGTAATCGGATTATAGATGGAGAGGTGGCTGCAAGTTTTTTTTGTGGGAAATTTTTCGATTGCAGTCGGCAAACCAAATTCCCGATCGTCAGAAGGCTATCTAGAAGACGTAAGCGAGGTTGGTAGGTCAAACATACATTCATTTTTTTTGCAAGCAAACAAATTGTCCGGAAAATGGCTGAAAATTTGTAGTTGATCAAGAATACATGAGAGAGCAACCCAGAAAATGTCAAAAGCCAAAGACAATTACCCTAAAATTGTCAAAAATTTTCCTGTTTCGAAAACATCTGAATTTGTGAATTCATTAAGTGGTTAAATTCCAAATGTCAGAAGTCATACTGGAAGACTTCTGTTTTTTTCCCTTTTTTAATTTAAATAAAAAAAAAACTTAAAATATGTGTTTGGCTTTAAGAATCTTCGCACATGTTTCTGAGGCCGCCAATAAGGGGCCTAGTTTAGCTGGTTGCTATCTGACTCAGAGTTAGGGCAGTTCCTATTATAGAAATGGTCCTTGTTAGATTAGTTTAAACATTCCACAAGTCGACACTATAAGCTACTGGTCCGTTTTTTTTTGACAACTTATGATCATAACACCTACCTATTCTTTCAAAAAAACAATCTTTATTAAATATTGTGTAATATCTGCCTTTATTAGAAAATTCCATTTCGTTTGAAACAGCTTAATGTAAAGTAAATGTAAATGCAAAGCACAAACGAAATGCTTTTTCGAAATTATAAAAACACACGATTATTTGAGAAGCAACAGGAACGAAGCAAAAGTATGTGAGTACAAGAATAGAAATGTATTTTGCGTGATGCGAAGGATGCAGACATGAACCTAGTTTTGAATAGATTAAACTTTTTCTATACTTCAAAATTAAATTAAAAAAAAGTTTCGAGAAAGAATAAAAGAAGCACCAAGAACAAATGCATTCCTCCAAAGCTCCGTTGGTACCCCTACAAGGTATTCCTTACCAATATACTCGTATGTAGGTATGTATAGGTATCTTCAAATAATAATGATAATGAAATCTTCAAATGAAAAATGTAAATTGTTTTTCAAGGTATCCTGTAGGTACATTCAATTTATTCAATAAGCTAAGTCGCCCATTTCACTAAAATAAATTCCTCTTTAATATAAACTCAAAGAATTCGAAGCAGCTGAAGAGTTATTTTACATTGTTTGCTATTCATTTACATCATTCATGTCGTAACCTATTATGAAAGCTGCTAAATTTGATTTATTCCAACTATTCTCCTGAACTGGAATTGTGCTCATAAATTTTATTATTTCCTCACAGCAAACAAATGAAAAAAATAAACGAGTGTTATTTTATCTATACTTTTTGTTCACATCAAGTCTATTCACATCTGTTAATTCCACATGCATAAATAACTGCGTTGAATTTTATTGCAAATAAATTCGGGTGAGAATAAAATTGAAAAAGTTTGCAGATATGTAGTTGCGCAAACATCAGGAGATATGTATAGTATATGCATATTTTTGGCATAAGTAAAATCTATTTTGTGGCTTAAAAAAATTCCTTTTTTGTAAGTTCTAAAACACTCGACCTCTCAATGTACTGCTAATTTTCACTGCCACAAGTCAGGTACCTCAAAAGGTTTGGAGGGAGGTCTGAAACTCTCCAAAACATATTTTTTTATTAAAAATAAAATTTAAAAATAAAAACAAAACAACAGTTTACACAATTTAGCGACGATTTATATTTAACACGTGCACTTAATGCAATTTGTCATTAATAAAACAAAATGCATGCTACTTGACATATATCAACTTATTTCTCTGCCAATCTACAGAAAAATTGAAAATAAGTATTAGTTTACAAAACCATAGAATAAACAAAAATTTGTGGATTGCCTTTTATTCTATCCAATCTTCTTATTCGGGTGATTTTTTTGCTACTTGGTTTTTGACGTTCATATTTTTGACAGATCACACATGACAAATTCCACGAACATTTGACATTTCGATTCAGTATTGTTTGCCATTTCATCATGAATAGACTTACGCCTGAACAACGTTTGCAAATTATTGAAATTTATTATCAAAATTCGTGCTCTGTGAAAAATGTGTTTCGCAAGCTACGTCCGTTTTTTTTCCGCTCATTTTTGGCTAAATGGATACGTGAATAAGCAGAATTGCCGTATTTGGAGTGAAGAGCAGCCAGAGGCAATTCAGCAGCTACCAATGCATCCCGAAAAATGCACTGTTTGGTGCGGTTTATGGGCAGGCGGCATCATTGGGCCGTACTTCTTCAAGGACGATGAAGGCCGCAGGGTTACGGTCAATGGAGAAAGGTACCGTTCGATGATAACAGATTTTTTTTTGCCGAAAATGCAAGAATTGAACTCGGTCGACATTTGGTTCCAACAGGACGGTGCCACATGCCACACTGCACGCGAAACCATGCATCAATTGAGAGGCGAATTTGGTGAGCAGTTGATCTCACGTTTTGGCGCAGTCAATTGGCCACCAAGATCATGTGATTTGACCCCGTTAGACTATTTTTTGTGGGGCTATGTTAAGTCTATTGTCTATGGGGACAAGCTAAACACGATTGTTGCCTTGGAAGCCAACATTCAACGCGTCATTGGTGAGATTCCGGCCGAAATGTGTGAAAAAGTTTGCCAAAATTGGACCTTCAGAATGGAGCACCTGAAGAGTAGCCGCGGGCAACATTTAAGTGAAATTATTTTTAAAAAGTAAATGGCAGAAATTGATTTATCGATCCAAATAAAAATTTCATTCACTTTTTACAAGTTTCTGTGTTTTTTTGAATTTTAAAAACCAAGCTCTTAAAAAATCACCGTTTATAAAGAACAATCCAAATTATGTTTGTGCGCTATCTTCTTTTTTTCGGCTTAATCGATTTGAATGAAATTTTCAGGAGATCTTAGGACATGTTTGGAGAGTGCACATAAGAAATCTGTTTGCCGTCCGATGTCTAGAACCGGAGTTATGACCAAAAATGTCACTCAAATGTTTGTTGTTGCCTTAATAGTATAAATAATAATCTGTTTTGTTTGGTTTACATACACTTTCATTTTGGTTTCTCTGAATGTTCCATTGATTTTTGGGACGACTTAAAGATGGAAAATGCGTTGTGAAGCTTGGAAAATTTGGTTAATTGCGAAATTCATTGTGATAGCAGACGTGTTGCGGGCGTTTTTTGTGGAGAAGTTTTTGAGATATATATTAGATGACGCTGTGCTGCGGTCAATGCCACAACCCGATATATTGCGTTATACTTTGCCTTAGGCTGTGAGCTATTTGACAGGTGTCCTTTTCACATTAGAATTTTCTATTCAGCAAATGTGATATTTTTCTTGATTCGAGTTTTGCGTTATATTACAATGATTTCAATCTAATATTGGGCGACGTACACGTCTTGCAATAATTAATCAGAATGTTCGGTGATAATCAAACGCAAGAGGTACGTGCAGAAGAAATAAATGGTAACGTGTCCATATTGCACAGCTTCAAACTGCACCACAAATTCGACAAAAAGTAATTAGAAGAAAAATGTGGTAGATGTAGACTTCAATAACGCTGCTTTGGATTACCATTCGGCAATCGCATTTACTTTCTCGATGCTCCCGGTGGGACATGCAAGACATTCGTCATATAGTTGATTCTAGCAACAATTCGGCCAAGATCTTTTTCATTGCCTGATGCATCCTATGGCATCTATGGCATTGCTGCCACACTGTTTGAAGGCGGTCGAACTCAAGAAATTGAAATTGACCACAAATATGAGAGTCGCATTGCAGAACGAGCCCTCGGCTGCTGAAATCTCAAGACAACTGCTGGCGCTTGGCAATGGCCAAATTTATGTTGATGTCTCGAATGGATTGATATCAATATCGGAAAATTTATGCGACTTAACAACGTCAAAGGAGAAACTCATCACAAAAGTAAAGTGTTTCCCGCAATTGCAAAAAATTAAAGGTAAAAATCTGTATTGGATTTGTGAACGGGCAATACTAGCAGTGAAGATAAAGGACGTGTCGTCATAAGCTTGGAAAACGGTTTTTGTTGTTTGTTTTTGCGCCGGAAAACAAATCGAAAACATTGTTTATCATATCACTCTCTCCTTATTTTTATTCCATTCAAATAAATTACATTGAAATTTGAACTATCTGTTATATTATAACTCTACAGTTCATTTCAAGTAGTTTAATTGGGGCGAGACGAAGTTCGCTGGGTCCGCTAGTAATATATAAATATAAATTTAAAATAAATTTTTTTCATAAGATTAGACGAAATCGGTTAGAAATACAATTGAAGAATTATTGCGTAGAACCGAAATCATGTTTTCTTAAAGGACTAAGTTTGAATTTTTTCAAAGGATGGTTCTACGCTGTAACCCAAGGTATTCCCTTATGTACTAAAAAGCCGACAACATATTCTGGGCAAACAAAAAAATATAAGTATGAGTATTAATACTTATAAAACCACAAATGTTGCTGTTTTTCGAAATTCTAAAATTTTGTATCAACTTTTGCATTCCTAAGAAAGAAAACTAAATTAAAATAAAATTAACCCTCTCCTTAAGTATGATAGGCTTTGTCTACCTCAATAATTTTTATATGCAGTGTAAAATTTCTTCTAAATTTAAAGAATACCTTAAAGATCAAAAGCGTCTAATTTAAACCGCCCTGAGCTTAGATGAAATGTAAAATATTATCTATATACAAAAAAGGGTGGCAATGACGCAGTGGATATAGTGCTTGACTGCTAACTTAGACCTGGGTTCGATCCCCAAGCTAGACGCATTCTTTTCTATGCCTCCAATTTTAATTGGATGCCGCCCGTGGGTTAAATGATGATGCACGTCAATACCTAATTCTGAAATCTATTGTGCCAACATAAAATTCTTTACTATCGTTCTTATACTTCTAACTAGTGCCGTGCAGTTCACGTTGTATTTAAAAGACCTTAGGTCTTACAGGAATATAGTTGAAATTAAAAAAAAAATTATATCTCCTAATGGAACTAGATATAATTACTCGTAATTATTTATAATTTTTAATTTTTCGATCATAAGAGCAAACTAGATTTCATTCAGATCATTAGAGCCGTTTACAAAAAACGAATACATGATAAAAAGTGGGCGTGACAGTGGACGGATTTTTACTAATTTAAACTTTAATTTTTTCACTCTTAGCTGTTCTTTCAAATCGTTAGAGCTCTGTCCAATAAATTATATAAGCGGGCGTGGCAGTGAGCGGGCAAATAAACTATAAAAATTTCATTAAAACCATTTGAGTCGTATTATTTATATTATATATATTTATATTTTTCGTTAGAGTCATTTCCGAGAAACGGAGAATTAATAGGCGTGGTGGTAGGTGGATTTCACTAAATCAATTTCAATTTTTCTCTTTTTTCTCTCTTCCACAAAAACTGTGAACATATCATCTAAATTATTTGAGTAGTCTGCAGATAGGAGATCAATTTCCGAGAAACCTAGAAATGAAATAGTGGGCGTGGAAAATAGCCCTATTTCCGTTCTGGTTCGGATCTTGTTTAATCAACTTGCATGCTTCCCTGATTGCTAGTAATTCAGCTTTAAAAACACTGGTTTTTTAAGAGCAGATTTTTCAATCTCCAGATAAACAAGCATTTAGTTGCCAGAGGAATACACGTACTTGACTGTTAAGCAACCGCATAACAACATCGAATTTTTCAATCAAGAAAAAACAATCTATAAAATAATTTAATTTGAACTTCACTTTTATTTCGAGTATCGAACTTTTCATTGTTTAACGTTTATTTCAAAGCAATCATTTTTCAAAATGTTTTGACATCAACAATAGCTATTTATTTTATTCCCCAGAATAACTCATTATTCGGTTCTAAAATGAATCAATATCAATCAATAAAATGATAACTTTATTCCGTAAACAATAGATTTTTTCTTAGGATTAAGTTGTATCTGTCTGTTGAAAAACTGATTTTTGCTCTGGAGAAGGTGTACTAACGGAGGGTAGTAAATGTTTCTGTGATATTTCTATCACATATAATTTTTAGAGCTATATTTTGAATTCTATCTAAGAGACTCAAACGAGTTTTGGCAGGTCCTGCTCAAACGTGAGAGTTATACACCAGCTTTGGACGAATGAAAGCTTTATAGAAGAGAAGAAGAATTTCTTGTATCTGAGGATGTGTAACGCATCTTTAGAAAGATTTTCTATGAAAGTCTATTCATACATTATATACTCAATGTTCAATGAGTGGATTGACATTTTGCGCAAGTCAAAAGAAGCCAGCCAAAATATAAAGCTTATACCGACATTGGGGAAATGAAAATCGTTGTTGTTTGTTTTACTCGTATAAAATTATGTCGTACAACAATCTTCCAGCCTTTCGATACTAGTGGTCGAGACGTCCTTCTCTGGAAAATAATGATATAAAATTTTATATTTCCCTAAACAAGCTTCAGAAAAGCCAGATAGAGCATAATAGAATACATTGATCTTGGTTCTTGAGAGCAAAATACATTCTGTAACGGAGATACAAATCCAACTTTACCAAACAATCGACATTCCAATCTCCTGTACAAAAATAGCATTCATCGACGACCTAACTGCCACTTCAACTTCAATTGAATTTTCAAATTCAAAAGCTAAGCCCGTCAAAAAGCAGATATGCAGAGCATAGTCAATAAATAGACACGTGATCATACGATTGATAATAGGTTTGTTCGTTGAGCTCTGAAGTCGCCCTAAAGCGTTTTTTGAAAAACCTGAAGTCACCCTGATACCCAAATTCTGTGTTTTTTGAAACCTTGGGTCGTCCTCAACTCGCCATGAAGTAGAACTAGATTTTAAGCTGTAGCAAGTTCAGGTAAATGAATAAACGTCAAAGTCAGATGAGATCTGAAGTAAGGATGGGCGATATTGAGAAAAATATCGAATACTCATCATCGATGTTAATAATAATCGAATCGAAAACATCGATGTTTTGAAGGATTTTCCTCTATTCTTCTATTAAATCATCGATGTTTTATCTTAATATCGATGTTTCAATAATAATAGATGAACATGGATTAGGTTTTTTTTGTTGTGAATTCTCGTATTGTATACAATTTGTTATTTTTAAAATGGAAATAAGATAATACTCAAATTTGATTTCAGACACATACATGGAAAATGGAATCCTTTGAAGTTGTGGATTGTGCATCGGGTCAAAAAAAATGTACTAAGAACTTAAATTTAACATATTTTAAGCTTTAATTATTAAATGACAAAAATTGCTTCTTCTCTGCAACAAATGAATGAACCTCGTGAGTTTTTCGAGAACCAAAAAGCCAGTTTTTTTTTGACAATTCTTGGAGTTGTCAAAAAACCTAGGTCGACCCTGGGTAAAGTTCAACGAATGAACCTAGTGAAAGCAGAACATAATCATCAAGTCAAACATCATGCCAGATGATCTATGTACATAGGATGAGTTTTTCTTCACTTTTACAATTCACACTTTCTTGTTGCTGAAAATATATCAAGAGGAGGTAACATTTGTATGGAAAAGTATGGCAAATGGCACCAATCTAGTGTACAAGGGAAACGGAAGTGCCTAGGATTAACCTACTGCGTGCGTGGTACACTAGTTAGGAGTTTCGCAGTTTTTTACCTAGTGCAGTAAATTTTGTGCCTTTGGTTTCGATCAGGGGCGGGGACTCTATCCAACGAACTTTGTGCCATTGGTTTCCAGGGCCGTGGACTTCATCCCAAATTATATGAAATTGTTAGTATCAGTTTATTTTAAGGACAGCTATTGTAGAGTATATGCATTACATTGCTAAAGTATTTTTGAGTGAAACGATTGTTAATTAAAAACCGAAAAAAAATTAATATCTAAACGGAGTTCTGAACACTTCACGCACCGAGCTTTATTGCTTGCTTCAGTCAGACCTTCGACCCGCTAACGCTACCACAGCTATACAGCTATACAAAAAAGCATCACAATTTTTGCAATAATATTTTAAATAATCAGCAAAAAAGCTAGTCGTTTCAATACAATTGATAAACAGAAAAACCTACATTAGGTTGGATCTGATCATGTGGGCTTGGTGGCGTGATGCGAAGTGCATTAGTCTGGTCGTTCAATACACGATGAAGGCATAATAAGTCTATCAATTAAAATGAAAAAGTAGACCAGCACCACTAGAGCAAAGGAATCTGATGATCAACCTTGGCAAGTCGTGAAATAGCTATAATTCCAGCCCAAAATAATTAAGAAAAAACTTGGAGGTAGCACACTCAAGTTGTTGTTGGGCATTCAAAGTCATTAAAAAAATCTAGTAGTTTCATTTGTAAAGTTTAAGTTAAACTTAACAAACACAACATGGAGAAAAAAAAAACACAAACAAATATAAATGCCTCTTGCTAAAAACTTGTGTGGAATTTAAGTTTTTTTTTGGTAATTCAAGAAAGCTGGGAATAATTTCATTAATTACTAAATTATGATGTACAACAATTATCAAGCTTAAACTGTTGGCAATGTTGTGCATAAGTGACAATATTATTTTATTTTCATATATTTCATTTTGTTTTTATAAAAGTTTCTATTATTTTGAACTAATCAATATTTTTTGTGCAATCGAGTGAAATCTTAAAAGTATTCATAAAAGAGCAATATATATAACCGAGGCAGTTAATCCTAAGATTAATGGCCTATTATTTTTTTTTTACTCGTATATATAAAACAAAATCATTGTCGTGGTCAAATGTAAAGGCTAAAGCTACGTATGCCATGAAAAATGCCTTTTGTATACCAAACCAAGCAGAACAGCCATTTGAAACCTTTAAGCTTGAAGGCACGTTGCAAACAAAAAGAAGCTTCTTAATGGATGTTATCAGAATTGTTAGTATATATACGAACGACAAACGTTTATTGTATGAACGTGTAAAATATATACAACTAATGGCAGCCATTTTATTATGTTATTACATAGCACATAACCGTTAGCTGGGGGTATTAAGTGAATGATCTAGAACAGTTGTTGCTTGCTTCATTTGCGTGGCAAACACATTTTTTATTGATTTGACATTTGGCTATTAGGTTAGATTTATACATCAAGGAAGGACGATGATTTCTGAACTTGGATAAACCTATCATTATGAAGGCTAATGGTTTTATTCTCAATCCCAAACTTTGTCATGATTTGAATATCTTTTCATATTGTTTTTGTTTTGGCAAATCTCTAATAGAGCATTAGTAGAATATTAGGTATTTTGATTGCGTTTTATAAATTGATTAAATATATTATTTTTTTTATTTACGAATAATATACAGAAGCTGCAAAATGCGTTTACTATTTTTAAGAAACAAACTCAATAAGGTTCTTATGTATTATTATTATGTTAAGCTTAAAAGAGGCATTGAAGCGGGAAAGGTACTTAAGCGAAATGCACTTACATAATGGAAAATGATTCTAAATATTGGTCTATTGGAAACTTAAGTGATAGGTATTTATGCGGAATTTACTGTACTGTACCCAAAATTATAAGCTCAATTGTCAGTTTCGCCCGAACCATATTCAACCCGAAAAAAATCCTTTTTTATATTCCCTTATTATACATTTTGGGCGAAAAAGTTGTTATGTTAGAAAGGATTTGCCAGTCTCGAACCATTTGGGACTTTTTTTTTTCGTAATGATTTTTAAAATAAAATGCACGATTGGAACGTACGAACTTGCTCTTGTAGCGAGCAACTTTAATGTAGCTTACCAGTGAGGTTTAGTTAGTTAGTTGTAGTTATCCTATGTTTAAAGCCTATGTAGGTAAGATTACCTTGATTCTTAGGGTCTGTTTCACAATGTAAAAGTAAAGTTCTGAGTAGTAGTTACCCACCACTTAAATTACTTCCCAGTTAAATCCTATTGTTAGCGAATTGTGCGTTTCACATCCATCCTTCTCATAAATTTATGTGTTGGGTAACTACTTATTAGTTATTCCAATTTTCCAATTAGAAGCATGAAAACAAAAAGCTGAAAAAAAAACGTAAAATCGTTGATTGTGTCTGGCGTTGTTCTTTAAATTTCAAACTCGGATTTTTTAAAACAATATAAAATATTGTATTAGAGACAATACATTAGCTCACAGCTTCTTTTTTCAAACGAAAATGCGATCTTAAATCGACTTCGTCCAAAGATTCTATGAAGTTTGTTCTCAATCGGAATACGCGATTTCTTGGTGGCTCCATAACGTGGAAAAAGAGCTCATCGATGTATCAAAAAGGACATCCATTTAAATAAAAAAAAAATCGAATATCGGTGCTCTTCAGTACTTTTGATTCTGTTAACTGTCAGTTATCTGCTTTATTGGGTACTTCATCCACCCTATAAGTTACTTGATAGATTAACTTAGACCTACTGAAAAACGAATGTGAATTTTATCTGCTGATTAGCTTCCAAGTAGCTTAACTGTGACTTTACTTTTATATTGTGGAACAGGCCCTTAGTATAATGAATTGTCGAATGGATGATTCAAGGAATAGTTACATAGGTACCTACCTACAAATGTATATTTAAATCTAAGTTATGTATTTTAATTATGAAGGTTAGGAGAGTAAAATGTATCTACATACATATATAGATGGAACCTAAGTATGTAAACATGTATACACCTGTATAATAATGAAAATGAAGGATGTAGGTGGCTAGGTAGCTATATGCATATAACTTTATAATTTAGGTGCAATATAAATACATAAGATTCATGTGATTTTTAAAGACACATGTGTATATATAAATGTATGATGGACTACATTGTATTTAGTATTCATTGACGTACGCAAAAATTAGTAAAAAGGGAATAATAATAAGGAAGAAATAAATGGATAATACACATAAATAAATGTTTTTATATTAGTTAGTCGTTACAGTTTGAGAGAAAAGAAAGATGCCATTTGAATTCATGGATAAATAAGAATATATGAACAAAAATTTCAAAAATCGTTGGAGCTGTTTTTTAAAAAATTAATTTTTTATGTATAAAATAAAAAAAAAACATTTTAAGAGAAAAAAATTGAAACGGCATTTTGAAGATATTATTAATAAACATATTAAATTCAAATTACAAAAAAATTTCAGTGACTGGTTTTTGAAAAATCGATTTTTCAAAAAAAAAAAAAAATTTATTTATTTTTAAAAATCGAAAAATGTTTTTTTTTTTGAAAATTTTCGTATTCAGTTTTATTAACAATTTTAGGGACCATTTTTACAAAAAAAAATTATTGTAATCGGTTCATCCAATATTGAGAACATCGAAAATATGAAAAGTGGTTCTATGGGAAGTACCGTTAATAAGTACGCAAAAAAATATTTTTATACCTGAAAGTGCACTGTATTAATTTAAGAACACACACATTTTTTATAAAAATCCTATTTTGAAAAATTTTGACTGACAGTAATGTTTACACCTTCTAAGAGTTCTGCGTAAAAAATTTCAAAAAAAAATCAAATTAACAGTTTCAAGGAAAATCGAAAACCAAAAATTATCAAAAGGTACCGTTTCCTTTCATTAATAAACTGATTTTTTTTTCATAAAAATCGTTGGAGCCGTTTTTGAGAAAAATAAGATTTTTTTTGGCCAAAAACTGTATGGGAGCTACTGTTATTTGTCGTCTTAAAAAAAAATAAAAAAAAAATGTGTGGGCATATTCCAGAAAAAACAATAAGTACCCAGTTTGAAGCAAATCCACCGAACCGTTTAGGCTGCAGATTCGAGGACAGACAGACAGACGGAAATGGAAGACCTACTTTTTTTGTGTTCTCTATGATCGTAATATCATGTTTGATTGATAGAATTTTTTTTTTAACGAATACATAACTTCCTTATAGTACCCCTATAATCGCAAGTACAAAATTTAAATATACCACTACCATCACACTTTACCCCATATGTTTTTTTTGAGAAGTCCTATCTTATTTGAGCGAAACTCACAATAGCTTTTAAGATTCCCAATGAACACAAATATTTCGGTTGAAAGATATTCCGGGCGAAACTCATAATAAAGCTGATTAAAAATGATGGTGTGCACTTAATACAGGCTGTCCGCCAGGAAGGTATATTACTTTGTTTGTTTATAATTTTTGATTAAATGAAAGAGAATGGATCTTATATTGATAAATGTTTTATTTAATGTCGGCAATTATGTATGGAATACAATATCAAGTAAATGTGCGCCTCTGTTAGTCTCTCAAATGCTAGCCCTTTTGAGCACATTTTTCATTACATTCTCACACATTTCACGCGGTATTTCATTAATTTCATCACGAATATTTTGTTTGAGTTACTCAAACATTTCTGGTTTGTCTGCATAAACCTTGCTTTTCAGATATTCCCACAAAAAGAAGGCCGGAGCAGTAAAATCAGGCGACCGTGGAAGCCAATCAACATCACTATTTCTTGAAATAACTTGTTGTGGAAAGAGGTCTCGCAGTAATTCCATTGTAATCCTGGCTGTATGCGATGTGGCACCGTCTTGTTGATACCACATGTTAATCAAGCACAAAGCATGCAGTCGTGGCGTTAAAAAGTTTCCAATCATATCACGATATCGCTCCCCATTCACAGTTACCGTTAGGCCGTTTTCATTTTCAAAGAAGTAAGGGCCAATGATTCCTTCTGACCCAATTGCACACCTGACTGTAACTTTTGATGGATGCAAAGGTGACTGATGAATAATTTGAGGGTTTTCCCTTGCCCAGAACCCACTATTCTGTTTATTCACATATCACATATCCATTCAAATCAAAAAGTGTCTCGTCACTCATTATGATTTTTTCATGAAATGCCTATTGGCATTTGTACGGCGGCATAAATGGTCTTGTGGAAGAAGCTCTTGTGTCAACTGAATCTTAAATGGAAACAAATGCAAATCCTTGTGCAAAATTGTGGCCAAAGTTGTTCTTTGAAGACCAACCTCCTCTGCACGGCGTCAAATTGAGTTGATGGATTGTTTTGAACACTTCCTTGAGCCGCAGTAATGTTTTCAGCCGATCTTGCAGTACGTACCACACCGTGTGGTCCATGCTTGGGTCTATCACCTACAGACCCTCTTTCTGCGAAATCATTCACTACACGATAAATAGTGCGGTTTGTTGGCACGTTGTTTCTCCGAAAAATTTCATGTAACTTCTCATCATCATAGTAATCGATGCAATCATCGTAAGTGAACATATTGATAAAATGTTTTAACGATTAACGCACGTTGGTTTATCGAATATTTTTCCATAATAAATTTGGCACGTGTCTACTTCACGACTGTTTATCAAAATGGCGGCAAAACAAAGTAGTATACCTTCCCGTCGGACACCCTGTACATGTGTATATAGAAGTTTCAGTGTGGAACTAAAGTAATTGTGGAGTTTTTTTTACCATATTCTTACAATAAATAACAATTTGTCAATGATAATGTAGGTAGATATTTGTGTTGCTATGCAATTTTTATTTTAAACAACTATTATAATTCAAAGCTCTGAATTTTTCATATAGTATAGTATATCTGTTAGTGTGAAAAGATATTATTTTTCCAACTCATTTCTAGAATTCAAATTTTTGAAAAAAAGTTCGTTTTTGTCTGTGAAACTTTGCTAAATATTCAATAGTAATGAGAAGAGACAAGCAGTTTATTCTCGAAGAGCGTGAACTTATAAAAAGACTGATTTTAAAAAGCAAGACTTATATTCGGTGGTTTTAAAGCTTATTGGAAGAAATCACATAATTTAGTTGCCAAAAACAGGAAGACGGTTGTACTTCTAAAATAATTTAAAAGAATTCTCACACATTCCAATCCCTTTACGGTTAGACCAGTCTGAACACAGTTAGTAGATGTTCACGGGAACACGCCCACAGTCAGTGCCGCATTAAGCCATTGCGTGGCTTGTAGCAAATTCTGTCAAGGGGCCCTTAGACTGTTTTATGTTAGGTACTTTTCGAGTAGTATTAAATAAATCAAAACTGTTAGAAACAAGCTCCTCTTGATTTAATTTGGGCAAATTTATAAATATTGCTATTGATATCGACTTCTCGGAGTAAATCATGTTAAATATTCATTAAAGTGAGGTGATTAAAACGTTGTTGAGGTTAATCGTGTTACTTAATTAATTTTAATGTTGAGAAATATCGTTCACCACTGCTTGTTGATCATGAGAGACAAATAAATGCGCAAAGCAATTTCAATATTTATTAACAGCTTGTAAAGCTCATCATTCCTGCTGTTAATAATACTAGTCACATCAGAATTGAGCATTGCAGCGAAGTGCACTAATTCTTCGCCCAAACTGTCCCCCTAATCATTTGCGTAAGCACTTGCAAAGGTTGCAGATTTTTTCAAAATTTCTTCTGGTGGAAGAGATTTAAGCTCTCGGAATATTTCAAAAATGCCAGCAATCTTATGACAACTGCTCATACGTTTACCAAAAGCAGTGAGTACATTATCAAAAGTGACAATAAGCACCTGAATTTCATACCGTTGTCCGCTATAGTATATAAGAAAATAATTCTCAACACAATTAGGAAACCACTTTTCTCAAGAATATGGTTCATATCAAAAGTACTATTATTATCATCCAAATATAAATATCGATCATTCCTTATAGATTGTAGAGTTGGCAGTTGGGTCGTTCCGGACCTAAATAGTTCCAGGAACTATGTCCTTGCTCAGATACATCATACATGTCCACTCGTTCCACAAACTGAATTTAAAGATGTTCATAGTTCCGACTACGTAGACACAAAACAAGAACGGGAACGAGACACAAGAACAGAGTGAACATGTCTCTGTTTAGATACAAATGGAAATACACACGCAGATGTTGCGAAATTCCCAGCCAACACTAACACATAAGAATGAGAACGAGTTGGATTGGAATTGGAGAGACAGAATCTATAGAGTATAGCATATACATACAGGAACGAGACATACGTTAATCGGTCCGACTTCTCATCATGCAAATAGTTCCATCATGAACATGTTTCCTAATGAGAAACAATGGAAATACAAGAAAAAAAAAAGACAGGGAACTATGAGTATGATAATCAGATAGGACCGATTGACATTCAGTCGAACATGAATTAACTACAACAAATGTTAAAGATAATGTGCTTGAAGAAGATATGGGACCAAAGGAGAAACTATTTGCATTATGAGAGGTCGGACCGATTAACATTTCTCCGTAGTTCCACATCCACACTTATTACTAGGTATGGAGTATAGTTCTTTTGTTGCAGTTCCTTCTGCCTTCATGTTCGGCTGAATGTAAATCGGTCCGATCTGTCTATCATGCTCATAGTTCCCTTAATATTTCCGCGGAGATAGTTCCAGGAACTAATTCCGACCGAAAAAAGAACCGTTCCGCATTTGGAACTGTTTTGCACAACTCTAATTTGATTGGTAGTCAAAATAACCCTTTTCAAATCGGTTGGGTTTATAATAAGACTAGCACGGAGAAAATATTAGGGAATTCCCCGTTTTGCTTAGCAGTATTGCTAGCTTGTGTGTAGTGTGGTGCGAAACATGGTTTTTGGCATGACCAGCAGATAAAAAATTGAATTATAGTTCATCATTTTGATGAAGAGTTGTGACTAAATTTAATATATAAGTAATACCTTTTTATGGTAAGAAAATGTTGGTGCCCAGGGCACGTAGCGTTTGTTACTCTTGCTTCGTGGCTAATCCGGCACAACCCACAGTCCATCACAAATGTACATTGGATGCAAAAAAAATGTTGGCAAGATATTCAAAATTTGCAAGAACACACCTGGAGTGGCCTGCTTCAAAGTGGAGAAATATTTTGTTTTGAATGTTGGAAAGAGTTATCACCATTATGTGTCACCAGACATCCTCCGGAAATAGAATTAAATACATACAATCGTAATGGTTTGAGAATGTTTTTATTCAATGATGTTCGTTCCATACATCGAATTAAAGAAATTAGATGCAACATCTCGTTTTGATAATCCTGCAGGAAGCCATGTTTACGTTCAACAGCGCAACTAATTCTTATGATATAAATTTTCAGTTATAATTACTTAGATTCTTTGTAATATTACTTCATTGTAGTAGTCCTTTTTCTTTTTAGTGATATTTTTTTTTGGAAACAAATGCATTTAATTTGAAATTCTAAAAATATTTCGTTTTCTGGAAATAAAAGTTTAAAAATATTTGAAAAACCCAACGACAATGATTTCTTTAGAAATGAACGCGATAATTTATTTTTAATTTACTTGTATAATAAGGAGCACTATTTTTATTGCGACCGTAGTTGTATGCATATATTTGCAGAATATTTGCCAAATCAGTTTTTTTTTTAATTGAAAGGACGCAATTGGATAATATACCCTCCTTTATCCAACTCATTTACATTCTAGCTTGTTTTTATTCTTCAATTTCATTTTGACAAAGTGCCAATTTTCGTCTTAAAAGAGCTTAAAATATAAGAATATTCAAGCTGCAAAATCTTGCAAATCCTTTCCTTTGGCGAAAGAAACTAAAATACTAACATAATTGCTCATGAATGGAAAAGTAAATAAAGCAGCCATATCTTAATTTATTAAAAAAAAATATAAATAAATTTAAATTGCCATCTGTGGATGCAGTCATGTATAATATATGTGCACCAAATAAATTCTCTAAAAGACATCCTCATAAATAAAAGCAAAATTAATTAAAAGCACGCTTTAATAATAAATTCAAAAAGCATAGTTTTGTTCTCAAAAAAAAAATTTAAAAAAAATATATATTATATATAAATACAATCAATCGATAAATTACGTGCTTAATTTAAATTTATATTTTGTTTTTATTTCAATAAAAAAAGGAAGCAAGTAAATGCATTAAAATAAATACAGAAATAAAATGAATAAATCCAATTTCAATGCACAATCAATTCAATTTTTGTGTGTGAATCACTTACCTCACAAGGTGGCGGAGCACTCCTGTACGAAGGAACTATTTTAAAGGTAACAGAACCACGAGCTTCGCGCTGTTATTGAAGTAAAGAAAAAAAAGATAGATGCATATTTATTAATTTTTTTTATATGAATTTTATATAGCTAAAGAACAAAAATAAAAAATTATGTAATTTCAATGTATATAGTATATAATATAATCGATTTACGGAAAAGGAAAACTGGCAGAATAAAAATAAACAACTTTTTAGGATTATAAACACCCTGATAAGGATTTCATCATAAAGATATTGCAGCATATTTTGTCGGACGGCATCATGCGTTTGAACATTAAACAGAGTACGTTTTCTGCCGGGGCCTACTTTTCGAACGTCCAGAACGATTTGAAGTGCAAAGTCTGGTTGAGTTATTTTAATTTTTACTTGCGATATATATATATATGTACAATAGGGCAAGTTTTGCATTGGGAAAAAAGATCGAACTTGAGATTTTAATCAAAGTTGACATTACGACAATAGAGAAAGGGAACACAAAAAAAGTGGGTCCCGCAATTCCGTCTGTCTGTCTTTAGAACAGTCTACAGCCTAAGCCGCTGAACCGATTTTGTTCAAACTTGGTGCTTAGGCGTTTTAGGTGATTGTCCAAAATAGATTTTTGAATCTTTTTTCTACCATCTTAATTATCTCGACAACGGCTCTAACGATTTTGATAAAAATTGGTGTACTACTTTGAATATGGTCTACATTTTGGGCAACAATTTTTTTTTTTAAATATTTTGTTACTAGCGGTACCTGCCATACAACCATTTTATTGATTTTCGACTTTGTCATAATCAGCTTAACGGAATTTAAGCAAAATTTTTATACAGAAGCTCCTTCAAATTCTAAATAATACTCATTTCAAAATTTTCGAAAAATAGTTTTTTTGGATTTTTGAAAAAAAAAATATTGCGAAAACGGATGGACGATGTTTTTTGAAAGTTTGTTTTTGAATTTATATTATTAAATATTTAAAATGTTCACACCATTTTTTTTTAAATTTAAGAACTTTTATAGCTATATAAAAAATTAAGTGAAAACGACTTTAATTTAAGTTTACCTTATGACTGTAAGACCTAAGGTCCTTTAACTGCAAACTAAATTGCACACCACTAGGTAGAAGAAAGATAATGATAGGAAAGATTTTATTTTTGTTGGCACAGTGGATTTGAGAACCAGGTATTGATTATCTCATTTTAACCCATGGGCGGCATCCAATTAAAACTGGAGGTATAGAAAAGAATGCGCCTAGCGTGGAGATCAAACCCACACGTCTAAGTTTACATTTACCCGTGATTGAACATAGGAGCAAGTACATGCAATCCAGTCGTGCATTTTATTTTCGAATGCATTATAGGTAGAAATAAGTGGATGAAACAAAATCTTTTGATACAAAACAAAATTAAAGGATATTTAAATCGGTTTTAAAAAAATCTTAAACATTTTTAGGAAAACAATTTGAAACGTCAATTTAAAATAATTTTTAATATACACATAAGATTTTAGTTAAAACAAAGAAAACAAAATGTCACGTTTTTGAGAAAACAATTTTTCAAAAAAAATTGTTTATTTTTTAAAAATCGAAAAAAAACGTTTTTTTTTGAAAATTTCAATATGCGATTCTATTTATACTTTTAGAGAAAAATCGAATAAAAAAATAATGTTAATCGGTTCATCCAATAGCGAGAAAGTAGCAAATATGAAAATTCGTAAATAAGAACTCCAATTGAAGTATTATTTTTTCAATAAAGTGGACTACATTAATTTAACAACCCACAGGTTTTTTTATCAAAATTCTTGGAGCCGTTTTTTGAGATTTTTTTCTTAACGGGTTTTTTAATATTCGTATGGTAGATACCCTTGTTTTTCCTTTTAGAATTTTTTTTTTTTCGAATATTTAAGAAAATATCAAGAAATTGATAAATACATAGTTCCGAAAAAAATCGTTTTCGAAATAAGTAAAAGTGTTTTGGGTCACAATACTGTCTAAGATTGTTAGAAGCTTCTCCTTAAGAAAATTAAAAAAAAAATCAATTGCACCGTTTTCCAGAAAACCGAAAACAAAAAAAAAGGTACTGAAAATAATTATTTGAAAAAAGAAATTACGAAAAAGTACATTTTCTTTTATTAATTTTTGAGAACAAAAAAAACAAGATTTAATTTTTTGGCTAAACAAATGTGGACATGTTACACAACAAAAGAATACGTCGGTACCAGATTTGAAGAAAATCCATCAACCCGTTTAGGCTGTAGGTTCGGATACCTACATACATAATATATATCGGAAGTAAAAATTAAATTGAAAGTGATAGTTTCATTGTTTTATCGGTATTAGCCATATATTTGTTGTTTTGCAAAGGTTGCAGGATTTTAATTTTTTAGTTTATTTCTACTTATCGGTCGACTTAGCAACAATATGAACATGACTAGTTACTGCAATACTTGACAGTTTCGAAGCGAATCACCACGAGCATGTTGCGCAGGCGGAAAGGTCACAATTAACATTGAAAATAGAGTCAATGTTATTTGTTATCATTGATTTCTGGCCAAAAACATCTGCCGAAGAATTTCTTGTCCAGTGTTTCTTAAGCATTTATTGACAATAGGGAACATTCCTCTGTTCCCCAATATTGGTGCAAATTATAAATCTGTGATTGGTTTCGCGAATAAGTCATTTTGCTCGCAAAAAATAAGGACATAGGGCTTCTAAATTTATCACTGGCCAATTGCATTCACTTACGTCGATCGATTGAATTCCCAATCCGGATTAACTAATTGATTTCCTGGAAATTATTGTTGGAATTCCGCCGTACAATTCAATGCCAGCTCAATGATAATCATGTTTCGCTTCACATGTGTAAATTCAAGAGTCGGTAAGCTATCGGCGGTGTTCGTTTCCTCGTTGGACAGAAATAAAACACCACACGCCAACTAATGATTTTAAATTGAATTGAGTGAATTCCGAGTTATTTCTTTTCAAAAAATTCATGGAAATCAGCGTTATAAATTTAAATATCTTTTTCCGTGGAAAAATTATGTCATGTCATCTTATTTCTACGTGGGCAAATATTGAATGTTCAAAAATCATATTTAATAATACTTATGCTTTTAACAGCCACATTCTCCACTACATTCAATCTAAAAGTGCAGAAATCTAACCTATTGAAATTTCAAAGCTAAGCACAACCTTTACACAGGACTTATCCCTTGTTGACAACAAACAAGATTCTTCGACACGATTATGAAGATGTATTTATCTGCCTCCATGTTTGGGTCATGAACCGGACAAGGTTCCTGTCGAGTTGAGGCTACCTGTCACGTAATACTTTTAAAGTATTAAATCAACATTAATCACATTTAACATTGTCCTTTAAAATAAGGATTTAAGGTGAATTACAATATCTATAAATATGCTTGAGTTTTGAGTTGAAAATGCATACACATGAGATGAGGTCCTTATTTTAAGGACCAGAACTAATTGTTTGTGCATATATGTATCCAAAAACAATTCATTACATTTTACAAATTCTCTAAGTTAACAGCATATTGCTTTTGGAATTTTCAGATAAATACTTCCGCAAACAAATGTTGGAATTTCAATTGGTTTGTATAGACCAAAATAACAATAGAAATTTCTCTTCACTCGTAACCTGGAAATTCGCATTATGTTTGATTAAGTGTAGATGTTAGGCAAATGTGTGTAAATTGTGAGCAGAAAACAAAGCAATTCGTCTATGTCTAAATGATATGAATAAGGTAACCATACGTTCAGCCTAAGGTCTCAACGGAATAGTCAAGTTATTCACATGAGGCTTTTAATAATTTTAAATTTATTAAATACACAGGCTTTGCTGCGAATGTATTTCAATAAAAATGATTTAATTAAATTTGTTTAAACTGAAAAGTTTCGATAAATCGTTTCCTACTTATGTATTTTTGATTTTTGAGCAGAATGGTTTTATTTTAATTATTTTGTCAAAAAACCTTAATTGCTCTCAATTCAAGGACCTTAAATAGATTTAATTTTGTTATGTCCTTTTATGTGAAATTATTTAAATAATTTAATCTCCAAAACAAGTATCTACCTTATTGGTACCATCCATCCGTGAATCCCACATCAAATAACCATCGGCTTGTGTCAAATTTATCGTTTTTATCACATGACATTTTTATATAGCTAATAAATATCAACTACACCCAAAAATTATATCCTTCCTTGTAGCGATTTCATTTATTTAAAAACAAAAACCAATCCGCAAATAAATTTTATAAAATAATTGAGGCAATATTGCACTTCAATCAAAAAATTAATGGTGTGTGGGCACATTGTTTTACGATTTCAAATAACTAAACTGCGAAGCTAAATATAAAAAAAAATACAATTTGAAAAACATCAATAAATTTCATATAAAAATTAATAAAAGTGACCAACATGGATCTCTTTTTGTGCAAAAAAATTAAACACAAGGGGCAACAAGGCAAATGGATTAGTGTGCTTCAAATTTAATTAGTTTCATTTTTAGAACGAAATCGCATTAATATTAATTGTAGGTTACATTGGGTAGTGGGTTCTGACAAATTACGCATTTACATAATGTAGGTATGCTGAAAGAGGTGTTGAGGAAAATGGGTTCTACAATTCCAAATGTAGCTGTAAGGTACCTATACTTGTATCTGTCTGTTTTATTTACGACAACTGGGTTCCACTGTTTTAATCTAGGGAATTTAGATGTGTTTTTTCTGTTCTTACGATTAAAACGAAGTCACCGCATCAACGCAAGGGTGCGAAAAATTTCCCCTTTTTATTGGCGTGTTTGATGAGATAATGTTTTCATTTTTAGCAGGAGAAATCAGTTGTAGTTCCTTTTATTTATTTTGTGAGTCTGAGAGGCTAGAAAGTTCGACACTTTTACTTCACCCAAAAATTGTCTATCATCCATATTCTGTATTTCGATTGAAATTCAATTGAAATCACTTTCCAATTTCACGTGAAATGAAAATTCTTGATCTACATTTCGATCGTTTTCTAAAACTTCGAAATGGTTTCGAAATGTCAAAAAGCAGCCTCGTGCATTTTTATTTTGTCTGTAAAGTGAAATTACCACTAATTATGTAAAATATAATTTACAGTGAGTAATCGCTGTAAGTTTTATTAAAGTCGGTAAGCATCGATCAAAAAATAATGCGTCTTAGAAATGTACTACAGCATCTAACTGATGAGCCCAGCTGTAGTACCTGAGCGAAACGCATTTTGGACTAAAGGTCACAAATTCATTCAATTGGCTTTAAATCCACACAGTCCACTAAAACAAAAATAATATAAACATATTGTTTGCGTTTTCTTCAATTAATTTTTTTTTTTTTTTTTAAACGGATGCGCGCACTAAAGGGGTTTTGACTACCCTTAAAATGAACAAGCACAGTGCGAGCGTTAGGAAAGTAGGGAAGGATGCAAGAGGAGATACCGATGCACATTGGTTTTGAATTTCTGAATATCAAAATGGGAGGGGAAAATAGAGCCGGGTAAAGTATTCCACATTCGCGTTGTACGGCTAAAGAAAGAATCTCTGTACTTGACAGTACGTCCGAAGTTGGGCTCAAGGGTAAACTGATGAGCATTCCTAGAAGCGCGAGTATTACGGTTGAAAAATTTAAGGGGAGGAATGCAACTGGCTATTTCGCTGGAACAATGTTTATAAAAATAGCGATAAAATAAAATAAAATAAAATAAAAAATAATATAAACATATTGTTTGCGTTTTCTTCAATTAATTAACTAATTATGTAAATTAATGAAATTTCTTTATCGGTTTTAAAAGAAATAAAATGCATGACTGCATCGCATGTACTTGCTCTTATGTTCGATAACATCGAAGGCACAAGATAGTATAAGCAGCTAAATATATTTTTTGTCGTTTTTTTTTCTTATTTTTTTTATAAACAAAAATTCTTATACCTAAACAACATATTGGTATGGTAATTATACACATTTAACAATCTAAAAAAAAGACAATATAATTTAATAAAAAACGTGCTCCCATTTTCGAAATATTGTATTGTCAAAAAATTTTGTTTTTCAAAAATCAGAAAAAAAAAATTATTTATCGAAAATTTTGGTATGCAGTATTATTTAGAATTCGAAGAACCTCCTATATGAAAAATTCAAGTGAAATGCGTGGAAGAGGTTTATGAGAAAGTCGAAAACCAATGGTTGTACGGCAGGTACCTTAATAACAAAATATTTTTAAAAAATTCCAGTCGAAAATATTAATGGAAGAAAAATTGTATGGCAAATACCGTTATTTTCTTGGGTAAAACAACGATTCAATAGTCTATTTGATACAATCACCTAAAAAGCTTTTGAAGAAAATCTCGATATAGTGACATACAGACAGACGGAATTGCGGAACCCACTTATTTGGTGTTCTTCATCATCAAGTTTGATTAAAATCTCGAGTTCGATTTGTTTTAAATGCATAACTGCATAACTTTAAATGCATAACTAGTGCCGTGCAATTCAGGTTGCATTTAAAAGACCTTATGTCTTACAGAATTTAACTATAAATTTAAAAAAAAAAAAATTAAAACTTGCACTATATCGCAAGTAAAATAAAATGCACGACTGGATCGCACGAACTTGCTCTTGTAGCTAACAACTTTAATGTAGATAACCATTGAGGTTTCGTTAGTTAGGTGTAGTTATCCTATGCAGGTATAAAGCCTCCTATGTGTAAGATTCCCTTGATTCTTAGTATAATGAATTCTCGAATGGATGATTCAAGGAATAGTTACATACCTACCTACAAACGTATATTTAAATCTAAGTAATGTATTTTAATTATGTAAGTTAGGAGAGTAAAATGTATCTGCATACATATTATAGATGGAACCTAAGTATGTAAACATGTATAAACCTATATAATAATGAAAATGAAGGATGTTGGTGGGTAGGTAGCTATATACATATAACTTTATAATTTAGGTGTAATATGCATAAATAAGATTCATGTGATTTTTAAAGACGCATGTGTATATATAATTGTATGAGGGCGTACATTATATTTAGTATTCAGTGGCGTACGCAAAAATTCGTAAAAAGCAAATAATAATAAGGTAGAAATAAATGGATAATACACATAATTAAATGTTTTTATATTGCTTAGTCGTTATAGTTTGAGGGAAAACAAAGATGCAGTTTGAATTCATGGTTAAATAAGAATATTACAAAAAAATTCAAAAATAGTTGGTACGGTTTTTTAATAAATTATTTTTTTTATGTATAAAATTTTGAAAACATTTTTACAAAAAAAAATTGAAACGCCATTTTGAAGATATTCTTAATATAAATACAAAATTCAAATTTCAAAAAAATTTGAAATTTGAAAAAATCGATTTTTCAAAAAAAAAATTGTTATTTATTTTTTAAAAATCGAAAAAAAAATGTTTCGAAAATTTTCGTATGAAGTTTTATTAACAATTATAGGGAGCATTTGTATAAGAAACAAAATATTTTAGTCGGTTTATCCAATATTGAGAAAGTCGAAAATATGAAAAGTGGTTCTATGGAAAGTACCGTTAATAAGTACACAAAAAAAAATATTTTTATACGTGAAAGTGAACTGTACTAATCTAAGAACGCACAATTTTTTTTATAAAAATTCTTGGAGCTGTTTTTGAGAAATACATTTTTTCTTAACCATTTTTTAACATTTGTATGGAAGGTACCGTTGTTTTTTATTGAAAAAAATAATTTTTTAACTATTCAAGATAATGTCAAAAAACCACGAAACACGAAGTTTCGAAAACATCTACTGAGTCGTTTTCGAAATTTTGAGTTTTCAAAAAAAAAAATAGTGTTTATACATTAGTGTTTAAATTTTCTAGGTACTTCTGCGTAAAAAATTAAAAAAAAATCAAATTAACTGTTTCCCATAAAATCGAAACTAAAAAAATGGTTCTACTAGAGGTACCAAATATAACAATTTTTTTCCCAAAAAAAAAATTATAAAAAGGTACCATTTCCCTTCATTAATGAACTGAATTTTTTTTATAAAAATCGTTGGAGCCGTTTTGGAGAAAAAAAAATGAAAAAAGCGTGTGGGCATATTCCAGAAAAAACAATATGTACCAAGTTTGAGCAAATCCACTGAACCGTTTAGGCTGCAGATTCGAGGAAAGACAGACAGACGGAATTTCACTTTTTTGAACGAAGAATACATAAACCTTAAAGATACGAGAAGAACTCGCTTCTGGAGGTTGCTGTTCGATCTTTGCATAACTTTAACAATATAATCGGCGTTAGATTTTAAATTCCTAAGGAAGATTAGGGGTAGGCCTGATTCGACATGAATGGCATAATTTGGGATGTTACGTGGCAGCCTGAAAATTCTCTTGAAAAAATATCTTTGAATAGTTTCAATATCATCAAGTTGCTGATAACAATACACTTCGTTTCCATAAAAAAAACAACTGTTAACAGTTAAAACTTTAAATTTAGAAGCTGGGTCTATATGTTTATTATGGAAAAAGTTCGACCATATGGAGTGAATTGCTATCTTAGCTGAGGCCAATTTATTTTTGATATGGGGATGTAGATTTAGATTGTGCGTAATAATAAAACCAAGATACTTAAACTCCTTCACGACTTCAATATTAGAGTCGCTTCGAGTCCAAACGGACTTCCGCTTCGAGAGCGGAAAGTCATAATTTTGGACTTCGCGGTGTTAATTTTGAAGTCCAACCTATCGCAAAATTGTCTTAGTTTATTTATTTGTAGTTGAAGAGTCGAGGGATTGTCGGTCAAGATGACAAGGTCATCTGCGTATAGCAAGACTTTTACTCGTAAATCTCCGAAAGGGGTGGTCGTGGCGCGATAGTTGTGTGTTCGCCTGTCAACTTCATGGTCACAGGTTCGATCCCTGTCGTAGTCTATGTCTTCTTATTTTTCCATTAAAAACCAATTCTAAAAATAAATGTCACACAATGAGTTGCTGGTTTACTCATTACATGCTGTTTAGGCATAGAACTAACAACATGTGATTGAGTAAAACTAGTATACCGATAAAATATGACAAAGAATACAAAAATTAATGGGAATTATAACATCGATAAATACACGGAAATTTCTCCTCATTAGTTCAGCCGCCATCCCTGGAGATAAAATCCGAGACAACAACCACCTACAGTCTCCGAATATCGGGCCACACATCTTTCCTATCATTCTTTCTCTTCCTTAACCTCACCCCCACGCCCGCGCTGTGTTGAAGCATTTAAAGGGTATTCATAATCTCTTGAGCGCGTGTAGATTATAAAAAAAAAAAAAAAAGAAAAGCACCCCTCCAGGAATATGATTCTCTATATCATTGATAAAGAGAGCAAACATAAGTGTGATTAAAATGCAACCTTGAGGGACACCTGCCTCGGATCTAAATTGAGTTGACTGATTTATTCCATTTGATACTACAGCAGTCATATTTAAGAGAAGTTGCTCATAAATTCTGATAAACTTTGTAGATAAACCAATAGCAGCGAGTTGGAATAAAAGTGACCTTCTGTTTATAGTATCAAATGCGGCTTTAAAGTCGACAGAAAAAGCATATAGCTTGTTCCTTTTTCAATAAAACGCTTTGCAATGCTAGTTAGAGTAAAAATTTGGTCTATAATTGATAGATTAGCTCTAAAATCTGCTTGAAAACAGCTTATAATGTTGTTATTTTCAACCCAGACTACCAGTATATGATACAGGATTTGGGTAAAAAGTTTCCGAAAAAAACTAAGTACCGAAATACCTCTATAATTATCTGGTATGTCAGGGTCCCCTTTTTTAAAAATTGCTGAAATACAAGAAGATCTAAAACAGTCAGGGAAGCTTTCTTCACTAAACATTCTATTAAAGAGCTCTAGTATAGCGTTCAGAAAATTTGGCGTAGAGTTTTTGAAGAACTCAATATCGGGTTCTATTTTTTTTTCCAAATGCAAAACTTGCCCTATAGTACCCACATATATCGTAAGTAAAAAAAATGTCTCACAAGTTGTCTTACCATACTGAAATTGGTTAAATAAATCTGGGAATCTGGGAATTCATAATAAAAGGTCAAATAGAAATTCCTGTTTCTCAAACTTTTCAAATAGTGAACTTTTAAATACAATGTTGTCAAAGTTCAAAATCCCAAGAACACGGATGTAAGCCTATAACCAAAAATGGAAACCCTAATGATGTGCGAAACTGTTTTATGATGTGTTTACAAACTCCATTTCACATTCCTTTTCGTATTAATAAGAAGCATATGAATTAAGACACAAACAGAAAGGTTGAACCTAAAAAACATCTGAGCAATTTGAAAATTGACAAATCAAAATAAACAGCCATATTTGACATTGGAAAAATACAGTTATTTAGAAAAGTTTCTGCAGTAAACGATTTAAATAGCATATTTTAGCTCCATTATCAACATCAACATCTCAAAACTTTTTCAACTTCAAACTTTCTCTAACTTTTGCTGAAGATATTTATTAATAGTCTTCGAAGAGGTAACAAAACCCACAACAAAGACTTTCTGGGATAATTATTAAGAAACAAAAAGGACTAATTGCAATTTATGCCCTAACAAAAAGTAGCTAGTAAACACACCGAATATTTCCCCTTTAAGTTTCTTAAAGGCAAACCAAAGAAAGAACATTAAACTAAAACTATTTATCCAACCAAGAAAAAAACTGTCTTTCTCAGAAACACATACACATAAATAAATAAAGTTATCTTCCTTGCAACGTGAATTTGATAATATTATTTCCTGGCTTTGCATTACCATTTATACGAGTATGGCCAAGTTCCAAAAGTTATTTGACAACTTTTGAAAGAGGCTACACTAAGAATTACCAGTAAAACACACATCTGCATTGCAAGCGTTTAATCGCCGCGCCGCCTTTACGAGCGAGACATGTGACAGAAGTTGACTTTATAGGTTAAACATTCCGAATAAAACTAAAATGCTAGGGCAGCAGTTTATTCTTGTAGCAAAAGTTGTTTTTGGGAAGGAAATAGTTTGACAGAACAGGATACTTTCTTTTTTTTTTTAATTTATAACTTACCAGCATTCGTTGTAATTGGCCAACGGATTGATGTTGCACTGGTTGGCCATTAATTTCCCGAATCTCATCGCCCACATGCAAAGTTGCCTGGCGATGTATCATACCGCCATGCATTATCCTAGCTACAATACAGCGTCCATCTTCGGTCATTTTCAAAGTTATACCCTGCAATGCACAACCGGAATTGTACGACATAGAGAAGGGAAATATAGTTTGTAACTCATAAATTATTGGAGCTTATAATAACAAATTATATTGTGGAACAAGTCGATATGGTTTTGAACTTACCATTGGCTCATCGGTGTTCTTCTGGAACTGCACCAAACGTACTCTGGTCACATGCTGCAGTTCGCCACTGTCAACATTATCGATGTCATCACCATTGATATAGGGCGCTAGTGGCGGGGGTGTTACCCGTAAAGCCTCCTCACCGTATACCTCTCTTGCGACAACGTCATGCGTGTGCAAAAGAGCCTGAAATAAAATTGAATTTATGAAAATTGTTTAAAAAATCGATAGTGATTGAAATTTTGTGTATGCATAAGAGTTTATTGTGAAAATTATCAGTAAATTAACGGTTTTATGAAAATGTGCAAATCGTTTTTTTAACAGACAAAGCGTTAAATATTTATTATTATTAATCTGAAATTTGCATTGTGTTGTTGTATGTATACTTCGAATTAACAGACAATGCTTCGACAGAAATACCATAAGATAGTTTTCAACAAATTTGGTGAGTGGATTCTGGAATACATGTGAAAAAAATTATCGTAATCGATGTGTGCCCATCTCTACTTCGATTTTTATAGTGTCGCACGTCGATATTGATCGATTTTTCCAGATTTGAATGATAATCCTCTAGTCTAAGGTTGCTAACGAGTTAGTTTATCTGACCCAAAAAAATAAAATACACGACTGGGTCGCACGTACTTGCTCCTATGTGCCATTACATTATATGCAAAATATTCTTATTAGCAAAATATTTGTATGTATTTTTATAGTCGGTTTTCACTTAACTGTTTATATAGGTATAAAAATTCTTAATTTTTTCCTAACAAAAAATGAATATTTTAAATATTTAATTATATAAATTCAAAAACAAAATTTCAGAAAAAATCGTCCACCCGTTTTCGAAATATTTTCAAAAATCGAAAAAACTATTTTTCCACAATTTTGAAATGCAGTATTATAAGAATTTGTATAAAAATTTGGATCGAAATCCGTTGAGCCGTTAATGCAAAAGTCGAAAATCAATAAAATGGTTGTATGGCAATAACAAAATATTTAAAAAAAATGTTGGGCCAAAATGTATACCATACACAATTTTTTATCAAAATCGTTGGAGCCGTTTTCGAGATAATTAAGATGGTAGAAAAATTTGTATAGCAAGTACCGTTATTTTTGGGGCTAAAACAACAATTCAAAAATATATTTTGGACAATCACCTAAAACGCCTAAATACCAAGTTTGAAGAAAATTGCTTCAGCCGTTTAGGCTGTAGAGAGTTGTATAGACAGACAGACAGATGGAATTGCGGGACCCACATTTTTGTTGTTCTCCATCATCGTAATGTCAAGTTACGAGTAAGTAAAAATGTACGATTGGTCAAACAAGCCATGGACATTCTTGTAAAATTCCTAACAGTTGTCACGACAATTTATTTACCATCCTTGAATTTACAAAACTGTCGAATTATTTATACACTTGCCAATATTTATGCTAGATTGATTCTTTATTCATGAAAAAAGTATTTGGGAGTTAATGCATTAAATGATGTATTTCAGTTTTCATTTTATTTTATAAAACTCCGAAAAAATAACTTATTGGAATTGTATGTAGTGTGAAATAACATGAAGCAGTTTCTTTTGTCGTTGAGGCATAATGTTTAATCTGCATTTTCGATTCTCCACATGAGAACTTCCAATGGGCTCCCGGAAATTACGACAGCATTTTTTTTTTGCAAAGCGCCAACAAATTTTGGAGTTTTTTTTTCCATTTTAGGAAATGGAAAAAACGCTAAAAAAAAGTTGGAAAAAAGCCAGAAAAAAATTCGGGCGTGTGTAAAGTGTTTTTTTTGCAATTATGTCCACAGTGCACAAAAAGCTCGGCGCATAAGGGGCATGCTGCCCCCGTGCATAGCCCAATATAGGATTTAGGGTGGGTACACGTATATGCAAATGTTATTTTGGATTTGAAGATTTCTTTGTAAAAAGTTCAAAGAAAAATTTACATATACCCAGACTTGTACCCACCCCAAATCCTATACTGTTTCAAGCAAGTAAATGTATTGTTTACATTTGATATCTATTTTATGTTTTGAATAAAGATTTCACAATGTGTCATATAGCCACGCCCGGCCCCGACGCGCAAGCTTTCGTCTTGTTTGAAAATACCTTAAAACATTTGATGGCCTTTTTTCCGAAACGTCACTTGGAAAACTAGAACGGTACCAATATACAAATTTTCTGGCTTAATTTCCATTTTGCTTTCATGCTATTTTCCACACCTACCAGGCAAAATTTCTATTATTTCTAGCTTATTTTCCAAATAAAATTCTGCTCCTTTTCCAATTTTGAGCCAGAAAAAAAATCTGGCATTTTTTTTTTCCAAAAACAAATTCTGGCGTATTTTCCGGGAGCCCTTCCAATGCATTCTAGCAACTTACGCCACTGTTTAGCAGTCCAAATAGGTAAGTGATCCTACTAATTAGTCTGAACTCACTCCTTTTTGCAAACAAGCTCTAAAGTGGGCGGATACCACGCCTTATGAATGGAAATCATCAAATTGTAGATGTATTCCCTTGCTTGCATCACAAGACCTAACGTTGTTCAACATTACAAGATCGGGTATTGTTTCATAATTTTGATGATCTGTAAGTGAGTAAGTCAGTTACGGTTTTTGTGAATTTTTGGGGCCTTATATATCTCAGGAACCACTTATTCTAAGAAATTAAACTTACTGATGCCCCTGCCTGTGCTAGCCAATATAATCAGATTTTGAAGTAACATGACTTCATTGGTACTGAATGTTGAAAACAATGTCAATATAAATTTTTTGTCAATTTCAATGTCTGACATTGTGCATATCCTAAATACTTTAAATATTAACAAAGGCAGTGGTTCCTATGGTATGCCCTATTATTTTTAAAGGAAACCGCCAATTACATAGCAAAACCCATGTTTGAACTTTTTAATCAATCGCTTACTTGTTCTATTTTCCCTAATAGCAGGCCAAATTCTTTTCTGAAGCCCATATCTAAAAATTGTGCTAGCTCCAATATAAAAAATTACTGGAGTATTGCAATTTTATCAGTTATACCGAAACTTTTTGAAAACTCGTCACTGATCAATAGTATACAATACTCAAGCCAGCAATAAGTATGCATCAGCATGATTTTTTTAAGGGTAGAGCTACCTCTACAAATCTTGCTGTGTACACCTCCTACATTCTTTTGGGTTGGAAAAAAAAGAACCATGTTGATGCAATATACATTGATTTTAATAAGGCTTCTGATAAAATAGCCCTCTTGTATTTAAATTAGAAAAATATGGTATTTCTGGTAGTTTCTTGAAATGGATAGTCTTATTTGAATAAGAGAACGCAGTGTGTTAGGTTTTGTGACGTCAATTCTCGTAAAATAAATGTAACGTCTGGAGTGCCCCAAGGAAGCCATCTTGGTCCGCTCCTATTTTTAGCATTTATAAATGTCTGCCCTCGTTATTTATAGATGCAGATACTTTTTATATGCCGATGACCTCAATATATTTTGTAATGTCAACAGAGAAAGCGATGAACTTTATTTAACAAGAATGTCTTGATACTCTTTTCAGATGGTGTAAAAAGAATTGCATATTACTTAATATAGGTAAGTGTAATATTAGTTCAATTTTGAGGCAAAAATGTGAAATAAATATTGACTATTTCATTGGCGCGCAAAAGCTAGTTAGAATTGACGCAGTTAAAGTCTTAGGACTTATAATTGACAAAAATCTTTTTTAAACACCACATCGACAAAGTACACTCAAAAAGTCATGGTATGCTAGGTTTTGTAAACAGAAGCTTAAAGGAATTTAACGATCTTTATGTTACAAGGCAATTTATTGTTCATTGGTGTTTTTGTTATTAGAATATTGTAATGTTATTTGTCTCCGTTATATAATATTGATGTGAAAAAATTCGAATCCGGCCAAAAGCAATTTCTGTTGTTCACTTTAAGAGGTCTTACATGGAACACAGACTCTTTTGTGTTACCTCGTTATTCCCACCGTTTGAAGCTTGTCAATATGTGCAGTCTTGCTGAGAGCTAACATTGAGTCAATATATCTGTGTTGCAAAGTCTCAGTATACCAAAATATTCGAGTCACACCAAATTTTTAAATGAAAGAACATCAAATACTAATTAGGCATCTCACGAATCCTTTAATTGGTGTTCGAGAACTTTTAATAAATTTACTATGTGACTTGTTTGATATAAAAATGAGCAGAAACTGTTTTAAGAACAAAATATTAGGCCGAATGATAGTTGAAGAATCTTCGTGACGTTTTGAAATTAACTCTTAAATGTTAACTTTATCTTTTTAGTAATCTAAAAATGTTAAATTAACATTTTTTTGTTATTATTTTCATTTTTTTCTCATCATATGTATATAATTGTCAATGTAATTTATATGGTATGTTTTCTTATTTTGGAAAAATCAAATACAACTAAGAACTAAAACTAAACAAAATCCTTTTTTGTCGCCAAAAAAATGCATTAAGTTTAATTTAATTAAAAAAATAAAATCACTTCGCTGGAAAGTAAATTATAATCAGTTTTTCTTTTCGGGTAAGTCCTGGAGATAATTTCTGGTTTACGAGCAACTAATGTTCTAAAAAAAATATATAAGTCTTGTGTTTCAAGCACCAAAAATGGTCTCCACTTAAACACACAAATAATGACCGAAAATAAAAATGAAAAAGTTAAGCAAAGGGAATATATTAACATCCTGTGCGCTTATCTCCAATGAAATCCTCTTATAAAAGGATAATGTTACAGGTATACACGAAGGCTATCTCGTCTGTTCCGTGAGCAAAGTCCAATTACACAGGATCAAAAACCCAAAATGGTACCCCACCATGTGGACATTATTTCAACTTGCATTTTCGACTCCTCTTTTCCCTCCCTTGCACTTAATATTTCACAAAGGTTTTATCTAACATCTAACTGCAGTGCAGTCCTTGGAATGTTCACACTTCGATGTGTTTTATTACGACCAAAGAGAACCGGAAATAGTTGTTTTTTTTTCTCAGCCATGTAATCGTTTTGCAACGAGATATAATTTTGTAAATTTTTGTTGCTGTAAATTGATGATTTCCTCCTTTTTGTTCAAAATTTAAATCCCTTTAACTGCATACAATGAAGCTCTACTACTGAAAGTGTCCTTTCGTGAAGATTCAGACTTTTATTTAAACATCAAATTGGTTAATTGAATGAAAACTCGCAGAAATTTCTAAAACTCGTATATTCTGATTCCTTCCTTTCAATGTTTGGCAAATGCAATGCGAATTGTTTGGCTTTTTTCCAAATGTGTTTTAATTGTACGTCACACGGTGTGCTTCCGGCAATAAGGATAAATCGATGCGATGCAAAGAATTGCAACTGTCATTCCTCTATTTCCGCTTCAACTTGTTCAGTTTTTTATTTTTTTTTAGATGCCAGCAAAATGTTTGATTTTATGATTTAAATTTTTGTATCTATTTTTTGACCTTACTGATAAATTGGTCTATATCTCCCCGCGTTCGATCAACAAAATGAACTTGCTAAAAAAATTATTAAAGCATTTTTAGTTCAAAGGATTCGTAAAATCTAATTCGGACATGACGAGTAAAAAAAACTCTTTTTATTGATAGAACTTTTCGATCGAATCCATTGACCAGGAAATAAATAAAAATGTTCAGCCAACAGGCTTCGAACATCTACTTCTTATTCTTGGGATTCTTCGGTTTATTTATAACCACTTTGTTTAATTTATCGCAACAGCATGGAACTGAAGCAAAGACAACTCGTTAATCATTAAGTCTGCAATCAAACCGGCAAGATATAGATGATGATGGGAGTTTCCGTAAGCATCTTAGAAACCAAAACAAAAATAAACGAAAATAATTACTCAGCAAATTGTTAGCCATTTATCTTCTGCAGACGGCACAATTCCAAGGATCATCATTCGAAGTTAAAAAAAAAGCCAATTAAATGTTTTATACTCGTACTCCAACCAATACATTTTGTATCTTTTTTTTTTTTGAAACTCACACACCGAAAAGGACATCGACTGAAAAAGGAAAACCTCACGAAGGGAGTTCAAAAGTTTACCAGATGGTGTCCTGCTGAATATGAACTTTTTCTTTTATTGAATCCATTCGGTTGTAATTGGTGTAATAACTAATTAAAGTACAGACACGATTTTTATGTGTGCAGCAATATAAATGCGGACCGTTAATATTGCAGCCGAATCAAAAAATTTATCGGAAGATTTTATTTGGTTGATGTCATTCGTAAGAGCCGATAAAATAGGCTTGGATTTTTATGAACAACATATATATAAGTGTTTATGTTTATGGAGGACATGGTTGCAAAGAAAAATGTAAATCATTTTTCTGTTTGTCTTTAAAATAAAACAATTGCCTACAGCAATAGTAATGTTAAAAACTTTTAACAAATTGTACCTGTCGACCTCGTGGTCACAGGTTCGATTCCTGCCGTTGTCTGTCTTCTTATGTTCCATTAAAAACCAATTCTAAAAATTGTGATAAAATGAGTTGCTGGTTTACTTATTACATGCTGTTTAGGCATAACACTAACAACATGTGATTGAGTAAACTAGCATACCCATAAAATATGACAGCAGAATAAAATAAAATAATGCGAATTATAAGAGACATAAATAAATAAGACACGGTAATTTTATCCGCAATAGTTCAGCCGCCATCCCTGGAGATAAAATCGTAGACAACAACCACCGTCTCAATACGTCGCGCCACACATCTTTCTATCCTTCTTTCTCTTCTTTCACCCGATGCCGCGCTGTGTTAAAAACATATAAAGGGCGAAATCCCTTGAGCGGGTGCAAAATTATAACAAAAAAAAAATCAAATTTAACTAAAGCCTAATCCATCACTAATTTGGATTTCATGAAAATGAAATTTAATTACAAAAATAACGTAAGCAAATAGTCCATGTCTATAATATTTTTAACATTAAAATATATATCTGTTGGCTTAAAATTAAAACTTATGTGAATCACTACTGAACTAACCATTTCCATCCTAAGTTTAGACTAAAAGCCGATTCTAAATTTGTATGTTAACGATTTTGTAATAAATAGTGTTTTAAAAAGCACGATTTCTCGAGCCCCTCAAAATAAGTGTTTTTTTCAGCGATGACATCTTCATTCTAATCAAATTTCTTACCCGGATCCACCAACAAGAAGTTCGTAGCCTAACTCATGCAATTTAGGCATTGAGACTGATTTTTTTTATTTGCCAAATTCGGACGTTTTTGCTTTTAATCCCTGCAGCAACTCTGCTTAAAATGCACCAGTGATCATTTTACCTTTCTTAAGGTATAATCGATAAGACCGCATGTATCCCAGCAAACTCTCGACATGACATTGTTCGCTGACAAACCTACATTGGCCTTCTTAGGCTTCGATTCACTGGGAGAAGCCCATTGTTTCGACTGTTCCTTGGTTTCTGATGTGTTGCGGTGAATCCAGGTTTCATTTATGGTTACGAAACGGCCCACAAACTTAGTCGAATTTTTTCTGGAACATAGCCAAACACACGCACCGTCAAACAATTGTGTTTGTTGTCGATTGTGAACAAAACGCGGCACAGATCTTGCGGAAAGCTTTGCCATATCTAAATATTTATGTAAAACAGAAATCATTGAGCCATGTGATAAGCCTGTGGTCTCTTCAAAATCGCCAACTTTCATTTGCCGAACGTCGATTCTCATACCATGGATTTTGTGGACCATTTTTGGGTGTTGAGCTGTTGGGAGTGGCCGTGGCGCGAGAGTTGTGTGCTCGCCTGTCAACCTCGCGGGTTCGATTCCTGCCGTTGTCTATCTCTTCTTATATTCCATTAAAAACCAATTCTAAAAATTGTCATAAAATGAGTTGCTGGTTTACTTATTACATGCTGTTTAGGCATAACACTAATAACAGCAGAATAAAATAAAATAATGCGAATTATAAGAGACATAAATAAATAAGACACGGTAATTTTATCCGCAATAGTTCAGCCGCCATCCCTGGAGATAAAATCGTAGACAACAACCACCGTCTCAATACGTCGCGCCACACATCTTTCTATCCTTCTTTCTCTTCTTTCACCCGATGCCGCGCTGCTGTGTTAAAAACATATAAAGGGCGAAATCCCTTAAGCGCGTGCAAAATTATAACAAAAAAAAAATCAAATTTAACTAAAGCCTAATCCATCACTAATTTAGATTTAATGAAAATGAAATTTAATTACAAAAATAACGTAAGCAAATAGTCCATGTCTATAATATTTTTAACATTAAAATATATATCTGTTGGCTTAAAATTAAAACTTAGGTGAATCACTACTAAACTAACCATTTCCATTCTAAGTTTAGGCTAAAAGCCGATTCTAAATTTGTATGTTAACGATTTTGTAATAAATAGTGTTTTAAAAAGCACGATTTCTAGAGCCCCTCAAAATAAGTGTTTGTTTCAGCGATGACATCTTCATTCTAATCAAATTTCTTACCCGGATCCACCAACAAGAAGTTCGTAGCCTAACTCATGCAATTTAGGCATTGAGACTGATTTTTTTTATTTGCCAAATTCGGTCGTTTTTGCTTTTAATCCCTGCAGCAACTCTGCTTAAAATACACCGGTGATCATTTTACCTTTCTCAAGGTATAATCGATAAGACCGCATGCATCCCAGCAAACTCTCGACATGACATCGTTCGCTGACAAACCTACATTGGCCTTCTTAGGCTTCGATTCACCAGGAGAAGCCCATTGTTTCGACTGTTCCTTGGTTTCTGATGTGTTGCGGTGAATCCAGGTTTCATCTATGGTTACGAAACGGCCCACAAACTTAGTCGAATTTTTTCTGGAACATAGCCAAACACACGCACCGTCAAACAATTGTGTTTGTTGTCGATTGTGAACAAAACGCGGCACAGATCTTGCGGAAAGCTTTGCCATATCTAAATATTTATGTAAAACAGATATCATTGAGCCATGTGATAAGCCTGTGGCATTTTTAAAATCGCACACTTTCATTTGTCGAACATCGATTCTCATACCATGGATTTTGTGGACCATTTTTGGCGTGTTGACCACAATAGGGCGACCAGAAAGTTCGGTGTCACTTGTGCTTGAACGACCGCACCGAAATTGATTAAACCAGCGATGAATGATTTCAATCAAAATGGCTGCCACATCAAAACAATTTGACAGATCTGTCTGAAGATGTGGGTACGTTCCTTTGAAAGATGATTTTTGACAAGAAAACTGATAATATGTGTTAAGTTTCAGAGTCGTATTAACACACCCTTTATTAAGGATTAAGCCTAGTTCAAAAACGATAATTTTATTGACTAAAAAATGATATTGTGATAGTTGTTTGACAAGTCATTCTTGGTGCACATGGTTGTCCCTAAAAAAAAGTAGTAGTGCCTGACGCATCAAACTATACGAGTATATTTCATATAAATTAATATAAATAGGGAGTTCAATTTGATTACCGAAAAGACTGCTGACGAAAGAAGAAACCCAACCTTTGTTTTTTGTTTGTTTTGCATTTCCTATGATGTTTAGGATTTCGATTGGGAGCATAATTATCCTACTTAACTGCTTAACACCTAATTATCTGCCTTTGGGCTTCGCCAAGTTGACCTTAGAAAACGTCTGTTTTAGATTGTTCTGTATCGAAGGTTAACTGAATGCTAATGTTTTTGCATTTGTGAGTTTTTAGAGTAGAGGCGTGTCTCTCCATTTCATGAATATAAATTTTATACCTGATCCTAATTGAATTTTAAAGACAGTACGATAGAAGTTAAAAGGTGTGAAAATGCTTATTTTTGTTTTAATTTTTGGACATGTCTATTATAGTTGGATTATGTGTTAATTTGACTTGTTTGTAGGTTGTTGAAATGTATTTTCAAAATATTTTCTTAAATTAAATATTTAAATTTATAATTGGAATTGCTTGTCAAAAATCACATTTATTTTGTATTTTCAAAATGTTGTCAGGATTTGTAGAGTAATTAAATGACGTTATATATTCGCCTTTCGCTTTTACTAACCAGATAATTGACAATTTAAACGAAATTATGTGAGTAATGAAGCAGGAAACGTCAAAAACGCGATTTTCGTATAAGATTCCCTTATTGTCTAAAAAATGATAGTTTGGGCTTACAGTCATTCAATTTTATTAAATAAAAATTCCATCTTATGCGCAAATTTATGCCGAAAGGCCAGTTAGATCTTCTCGTCGCCATAACCAATGAATAGTACTACAGAGTGGTGCACGAATCGTGCTACAACGTAATAACTTTTTTTCAGTGTGACTAAATTGGCTATTTTTGTTTATTTTATAGGCTGCTATTTAGATTTATCAAAATGAATGCTTCGGATACTGAAAAAATGATTTGGATAGTTCAGCGATACCATTCTTTGCAGTCCGTCATTTCCGTCCAAAGGGAATTTAGGCTGGAGTTTGGCGGTACTCCCCCGAGTAGATGGACCATTATGAGGCTGGTGAACATGTTTGCCGAACCTGGAAGTATCGAACGAAGACCGTATCATCGATATCCCAATGTTCGGGTTCAGGATACAATCGTGGCTGTTGCATCGGCAATACAGGCAAATCCAAGTGTTTCGACTCGAAACTTATCGGGCCAAATTGGAGTTAGCAGACGGTCATTACAACGGATACTTCCTGATGACTTAAGCTTGCTTCCGTACAAAGTCCAAATTACAAGCAAGTTAAACCCTCAGGATTTGCCTGTTCACCTAGAATTTTGCCGAAAAATGATTGCAATGGCCGAAGAAGACAACACATTGATAAATTGTTTGTTCATGTCTGATGTGGCCCATTTTGACTTAAACGGCAATGTTAACAAGCAAATTTGCCGTACATGGGGTGAATCTAATCCAGAAATGCTCCATGAGACGGAACTGCAACCAGAACGAGTCAATGTGTGGTGCGCAGTTTCATCAAGGCGTATTGTCGGGCCATACTTCTTTGAAGAAAACGGTGTAACACAAACTGTCAATGGGGACCGTTATTTAAAGATGTTGAAGGAGTTTTTTTACCCAGAACTTCGCCGAAGACGTATCCCTTTCAGCAGGATTTGGCTTCAACAAGTGCACACGTAGCCACACAAGTTATGGCGCAGCTCCAACGAACATTCCCAATCAAATTGATATCCAGAAACTGCACTTTCCTCTGGCCCCCAAGGGCACCTGACTTTACCGCACCAGACTTTTTTTATGGGTTTATGTCAAGCAGGAAGGGTACAAAACGAAACCCAGAAATTTGACTGAATTAAAGCAGTCCATTAAGACAATAATTGGAGCGATCCTAATTTCAACCCTTCAGGCCGCAATGAACAATTTTCTGATCAGGTGCCGCATATGCGTGGATGAGCGTGGAGGTCATTTGCGGTCTATCATCCTTAAAAACCATTAGTTATTTGAAATAAAATTTTATTTTTAATCCAATTAAAAAAAATTAATGAAATACATCGATTAAAATAAAAGTTATATAAATTTCTTATTGTAGCACGATTCGTGCGCCACCCTGTATTTTGACTGCTGCCACTTATTTCTCTTTTTCTTCCCTTAGAATTTGTTTAAGGTGTGGATACCATAGCATCCGTTTCTGTTTTAGATTTCATCTACGTTCCAATATACGTTGCTCTAAATCCCGTCATGGATAGGGAAAATACCCCAAAATACCAATTTGAAATAATTTATTACCAAAGTAAATACTTTGAACTAAGTCTTAATTAAAAAATTGGTTCTGGTGCTAACAAAAGTCCAACGTTATAGTCCAATTCTTATAAAATAGTCAATAAAAAATATAAAAAATGTACTTATATCACTTATTAAGAATTGAAACACCTGAACTAAGGATACCCTTGATTGATATATATCAGCATATATCAGCAATCATATATTTCTTTACGAAGGTTGTATCCTATTTCGCAATTATCAATTCAAATGCATTTTCCGACTTGACATTATTTGTCTCAATAGATGCAAAAGCGTCCTACTCGTACAGTCTGCTATAGTACTCATTCGTGAAATCAATATGGACGCTAAATCTTAATGACAAGAAAAACAAATTGAAATTCTAAAGAGCTCTTTAAGTGCATCATTGAAATATGACCCTGCATAATCGACATTTATTGATTTTCGAAACTCTTAATTATAAAACAGAAATTGCACAATTGAACATACAAGCTTGAATGATTTAAAAAAACGAAAATAAATGCAAAGTAGATGAAACTGTGAGCAGCTTAAGAGTATTTCCTTAAATTAAATGCATATTCACGTTTGAGGAAATTATTTAAAAAAATAAGAGGTTTTGACGGAAAGACGCCAGCGTCCGTCTCTCAATGGATTCTCTATTCGAACACGATTATATTGATTATATTGAAAAAAATATATTTGAGGCTTAAGCAAATATACGGTTACAATTATGGATAAGCACAAAGATGATCTATCACTGGTCTTAGCGTAAATTTTTAGATCGAGATATAAAGTTCAGAATATTGAAGAGAATAAATTTTAAGTTTTGTTTTACAAATTTAAAACAGCTATCGACTTTATCACATAGACCTACGGCGCGCGTAGGCATGTATTTAGTTCACATAAAACATGGATATGTATGTATATATTTAATGTAATTCCTTATGTATATATATTAAAATAAAATGCACGACTAGATCGTACAAACTTTGTTCTTGTAGCTAACAACTTGTTTTAGTTAAACTAGTGACTAGTAGGTAATGAGACTAGTTATCATTGAATAGGTTTTAAGCCACTGAAGGTAAGTATTCTGGGTTTAGTTAAGCCAAAAATGTGTAAAAATTAGGTAGACATAAATGATTGATGATACGAGGGCGGGTCAATAAGTCCGTGACTTTTGGAATAAAACAGATTTTTTGATAAAAAAATAATTTTATTTTTCAACGTAGTCTCCCTTGAGCTCTATACACTTTGTCCAACGCTTCTCCCATTTTGTTATCCCTTCCAAAAATAATGATTTGTCGAGGTCCTCAAAATAGGCCTTTGTTTGCGAGATGACTTCATCATTGGAGTCAAATCTTTTTTCACCAAGCCATTTCTTCAGGTTTGCGAACAAGAAGTAGTCGCTCGGAGCCAAATCTGGAGAATAGGGTGGATGAGGGAGCAATTCATAGCCCAATTCATGGATTTTTGCCATGGCAACTGCACAGGTGTGCACCCTTGCATTGTCTTGGTGGAAAAGAACTTTTTTCTTGGCCAAATGAGGTTGGTTTTATTTTCAAATCGTCATTGAATCGGTCCAATAAGTTGGCATAATATTCCCCATTGATTGTTCTTCGCTTTTGAAGGTAGTCAATGTGGATTATCCCGCGTGCATCCCAAAAAACAGTCGCCGTAACTTTATTGGCTGACAAACCCACCTTGGCCTTCTTTGGCGCCGATTCACCCTTAGAAACCCACTGTTTTGACTGTTGTTTGGTCTCTGGTGTGTTGTGATGGATCCATGTTTCATCCACGGTTACAAAACGGCGCAAAAACTCCTCCATATTGCGATTAAACAACGCCAAACCTTCCTGTGAAGTTGTTACACGATTGCGTTTGTGGTCGACTGTGAGCAAACGCGGCACCCATCTTGCGGAAAGCTTTCTCATGCCCAAGTGATCATTCAAAGTTGAAACCACTGAGCCATGCGAGATCCCTACGGCTTCCACAATATCTCGCACTTTCAATCTTCGGTCGGCCAACACCATATCGTGAATTTTTTCGATTGTTTCGGGTGTAGATACCCCAACTGGGCGTCCAGGACGTTCGGCATCTTCAGGAAATTCAGTAAACCACTTTTTTACCATTGAAATCGATGGTGCAGAGTCCCCATAGTATTTATCAAGCTTAGCTTGGTCTCGGTAATGGTTTTTTTTCGCAAGAAATAATGCTTGATAAGCACACGAAATTCCCTTTTTTCCATTTACTCCTCAAATTAGTGAGTAGTCTGATAAAAATAGCTGTCAAACACAAACTAACTGACGCAGCAAGTTTAAATTTTGACAGGAGTCAACTGACAGATGCCTGTTGACAGGAGCAGTGTTGCTGTTTCAGTAAAGAGGTCAGAAATTCAAAAAGTCACGGACTTATTGAGCCGCCCTCGTATATGAACAAAACATCATTGTTAAATCTCTTAACTGTTATACGAGTAGTTGGATGGAAACAATAGATGCAATTTGGATTCTTGGACAAATAAGAATAGGTTAGTATAATAAAAATAAAATGCACGACTGAATCGTACAAGCTTGCTCTTGTAGCTAACAACTTTAGTGTCACTGACGCTGTTGGTAGGTAGCTAGCCTATATAGTTATCCTATGCAGATTAAAAGCCCATGTAGGTAATATTACCTTGATTCTTAGTATAATGAATTGTCGAATGCATGATTCAGAGAATAGTTACCTACAAATGTATATTTAAATGGATTTTAATTATGTAAATTAGGAGGATAATAATGTAAATATGTACAAGTACATATGTATATAATGAAAATGAATGGTGTATAGGTGGGCAAAATCGTTTTTTAAACTTATTTAAACTGCCAAAACCATCACTTTAATCGGTTTATCGAAAAAACGACCAACGGCATTAGATGCCACCACGGATCAATTTGTAGGACGGGTTTTGATGAAATCCTGTGTTTTATTTTTCGTTTTTTGAAAACAATTTTTTTTGAAATTTTGGTATTCAATTTTTAAAGTCTTTTAATGTACATGCGAATATAAAATTTAAAATAATTTTTTTTGATTTGTTTTACAAATATTGATTTTTCAAAAAAAAATTTCAATAATTAATTTTAATTTAAAAAAAAAAGTTATTCAAAATTTTGATATGGAAAATTAATTAAGCTACTTAGATCTTCTCAGATATAAAATTTGACAGAAATCCAATGTACCGTTACCGAGAAACGCAAAAATTAAAAAAAACCGTTATATGAAAGGTACCGTTAATAGACTTTTCCCGTAAACTTGTTTCATAGAAAATAATAGCTATTACCAACAAAAAAAAATATCAAAATCTTTGGAGCCGTTTTAGAGAAAAAGAAGATTTTCCTTCAAGGTCAGATGGCAGGTACCGTTATTTTTAGGCCTAAAAATAAAATTTCAATTTCCCCTCTGAGGAATGCCAAAATAATCACAAATACCAAATTTCAAGGTAATCGCTTAAGCCGTTTAGGCTGTAGCTCGTTATACATTCAGACGGACAGACAGAAATTTTTTGTCGATCACTTTTTTAGGCTTGTCTATGATCGTTGGAATTTTTTTTTACGAATGCACAACTTGCTTTATTGTATACCTATAATCGAATTGCAAAAATCGTTCGAGCGGAAAATAATTTTGTATGTATAAAATTCTTAAAACATTTTTAGAAAAAAAAATTGAAACGCCAAACAAATAAAATTTAAATTTCAAAAAATTCAGTGACTGGTTTTTGAAAAATTGATTTTTCCAAAAAAAATGTAAATATTTTTTAAAAATTTAAAAACTCAATTTTTGAAATTTTGAGTGTGCAGTTTTATGAACACTCTTAGGGAGCATTTTTATTAAAAAAATATTTTAATCGTTTCACCCAATAGTGAGAAAGCCGAAAATATGAATAGGAATAGTGATTCTATGGGAAGTAAGTACCATTAATAAGTACGCAAAATAAAATATGCTTATACTTAAAAGTGGACTGTACTACTTTAAGAACACTCACATTTTTTTAATAAAAAATCTTGGAGCCGTTTTTGAGAAACACATTTTTTCTTAACGGATTTTTAAAATATGTGTGGGAGGTACCGTTGTTTTTAATTTCAGGAATACAATTTTTTTTGCTATTCAAGAAAACGTCAAAAAACTAATAATACTAATTTGAAGTTCCGAAATAATCGATTCAGGCGTTTTTTGAAATTTTGAGCTTTCAAAAAAAAAACAGCTTTTTTTAATTTCAAACATTTTTTTTTTTAATTTTGGTATACATTTGTTTAAACTTTCTAGGAGCGTCGTGTAAAAAAAAAAAACAATTCAACCATTTTCCAGAAAATCGAAAACCAAAAAAATGGTTCTACTAGAGGTACTAAAAATAACCATTTTTTCCAACAAAAAATACCAAAATGTTCCTTTTCCCTTCATTAATGAGTTGATTTGCTTGTAAAAATCACTGAAGCCGTTTTTGATTTTTATTTTGGCCCAAAAAATGTATGCCAGGTACCGTTATTTTTCGTCTTTAAAAAGCGAAAAAAACGTGTGAGATATGCTTCCGAAAAAAAAAAACAATATGTACCAAATTTGCAAGTCCATCCAACCGTTTAGGCTGCAGACTCGTGGACAGGCAGACAAATAGACGGAATTGCAGGACCCAATTTTTTGGTGTTGTCTATAATCGTAATGTCATATTAAATTTTTTTTGTTTACACAAATCCATAACTTGTCTTATAGTACCTATAATCGCAAGTAAAAATGCATGGCAATGCTCTTTATGATTTGCTAGCGGACTATAAGGCAATGCTGGTCTATGTTTGTAACATGATTAGTTTGATTATTTTGTGTTTTTTATTTGAGGAAAATTTATTTGTTAATTTTAAATAATAAAATTGTAAATAAATTATAAAAAATGTAAACAGTGATATGTATTAAAATAAAGTGGTAATGGATTTAAATAAAAATAAAATGCACGACTGGATCGCACGTACTTGCTCTTATGTGCGATCACATTGTATGCACAATATTCTTAATATTAGTAGAAACGGCTAAATATTTTTTTAAATGTTTTTTTTCTACTAAATTTTTTATATACAATATTTCTTTAATTTTTTTCTTAATAAAATTTAGTATGGTAATTTTATGTAATTCATAATATAAGCTTAAAAACACAAATTTCGAAAAAAATCTTTATACTGAATTTTCAAAATTAAAACAAAAAATGTTTTTTTAAAAACTAAAGAAAAATATTTTTCGAAAATTTTGCTATGCAGTAAGATTTGAAGAGAATCCTACATAAGAACTTCGATCGAAATCAGTCAAGTCTTTAATAATAATAAAGTCGAAAATAAAAAAAGGGTTGTATGACAGGTACCGTTAATAACAAAATATGTAAAATATAATGTTGGACGAAAATGTGGACTATACTCAAAGTAGCCCACACAGTTTTTTTTATCACAATCGTTGGAGCCGTTTTCGAGGTAATTAAGATGAAAAAATTGTATAACAAGTACCGTTGTTTTTAAGGCTAAAAAAACGATTCAAAAATCTATCTGAGACAATCACCTAAAATTCGTATAAGTACCAAGTTTGAAGAAAATCCCTTCATCCGTTAAGGCTGTCCATCGTTCTACACACAGGCAGACAGAGGGAATAGCGGAGCCCACTTTTTTGGTGTTCACTATTATTGTAATGTCAAGTTTGATTTTAGAGAGATTTTAGAGTTCGATTTTTTTCCAAATGCAAAATTTCTTTGACTCGAGAAATTCCACTCGGTTTTTTGACAGAAAACGTGTCCGTTTGAAATGTCACTGACAGCTCCATAGAACAATTTTACCGCCAACGCCGCAAAGGAAGTTTATACCCCCAAAATTTAGGCTGTTTTTATACAGGGCAGTTTTTCATACTGAAATGTTACCTCATAAAATAAGACCACATTGGAAATAGAAAAAAAAACATGGACCGCTTCGCCAGTTCCAAGGTTTAAAATTCATGTACCTCCACTTAGGTTCTGTTCAGTCACCATGCAGGGCGAAATGTTAACTTAAATGAAACATGGAGCTTTATGTCGTTTTGCGGAGTGAAATCAAAATCAAACGTTAACATAATGTATGTATATCTCGCGATAAAACACTTACGAAAATATAAATACAACGATATGTTTGGTTTAGATAGGGTCTATGGATTTGTCTTTACTTAAAACAACACAAATTTTATCTTCTTTGGTGACAGTAGATACAAAAATGATTGCATTTAATTTTACTAAATTTTTGAAGCAAATGAAGAAATGATTTTTTTTACGAAAACTGTCCTTTGGCTGCATACCTATAAACTCGGCTTTATGAAATAAAACCCCGATTAAAAAATATACGATTATATAGTTTTTGTAGTCTTGGGGTCTTATTTCGCAGGGCAATGCAAAACTCAAAAGCATAATAAACTCTTTTTTAAAACAGAAGAATCAATGAAGAATAAATAACATTTTCATTTCATTATATTTCTTTAAAAACTCTAAGCCAAGGTGCCCGTGGAAAATAAACGTTACGTTAGATACACGGTAGTGTTGCAAAATAAATATAGGATGAAAGTACCTGAGATAATTTTAAGCTATTTTTCTTCATCCTTTACTAATCCCACTAAACTCGTTACTTACGAAATTATATTAACACAGGAAAAAAGGGCGTAGCACGAAATAAAACGTCTAGTATACTTTCTTCTCAGCCGGTTTTCACATCTCTTCAATGTACCTAATGTTTAAAATTCTTATTCTGAAATTTTATCTTTTAAAAGTTTTTTTTTGCCTCCGAATAATTAAGCAAATAGAATTCGCTCTTGTATGCAAGGCTTGCAAGAAATAAGTAAATAAGATTAAAGAAAGTGTCGCTTGGTTAAATTTATGTCTACGCCATGTTTGCGCATAAAAAACTAAAACGCATAGATGGGTCACACGAACTTGCTTTTGTTGTTTAAAAAATTTATTAGTTTAAAATTAAAAATAATAAATGCAATATTTTTCATCAAAAATTATAATAAAATTTCCTTTGGCATAATAACTTAAAACGCTTCCAATCACTACGAGTACAGAGTTCAATGAAAATAGTAACTTTTGACGAAAAGCTCGATTTTCAAAAGTGAATTATACTTGGTCTAAGAGCAAGTAAAAATACATCTAATTAACAAAACTTAGAAACAAGAACCTAAGCCTTTTTTTATCTTTGCCGTTTGCAGTTGCTTTAGAAGACATATTTATGCACTCGCTTGTAAAGTAAAGTAGTCGCTAAGTATTTCTTTTTTTTTTTTTTTGTGAAAACGATCTAATTAAATTAGAAATATATATTCTCAAAGCCAAAAGCGCGTCACGGAATTTTTGATAAGACAATTTCGACATAAAATTCCCTGTGACATACTTGTTGCCATATAAAGGCTGTGTAGATGTGGTTTTTGAAAAAGTTATGAGGTATTATTAAATAAATCATATATGGCGCCATTGTATCTATTAAGTGAGCGAAAGAAGAAGCATCCATCCAACATACTTACTCGAATGTAGATATGCACAACATAAATGGGCTTCTTCGTTGCTTGCGATGCGTGTAGCGAGTACTTTGAGGATTAAGTAGAACAGTTATCCAGATGACGAGCTCAAATCAAAATCTGAATATCTTACCCATTCACCAAAACCTTATATAGAAGTCTACATCAAGTGTGTTTTATTTATCATAATTATTAAGCTGGAAAACTCACAGTCTTTCTCTCGCAATTAATATACTCATGCCAAGAGCAGAGCGCACACATCATATCACATCACGAAAATGGTAATGATTATGCCAGCAGAGCAGAGCGCAGATTTATGCTATACAAATTAAACATGTATGCAAGCACCATCATCAAGGACTAAAAAGTCCTATCATATTACTTTCGACTTACGAGGGAATGTCAGTTGGTGTATGGGTGGTTTATTATAACCTTGTTAACATGGGCCCTTTATGAGCTCACGTAGGTTTATAAGCAGAAACATGAAATGAAAGATTTCCATTTCCCAAATTGATATTAGCAGAACAGGGCTGGATTTGAGAAAAAATAACAGTGGGGAACTGCATATAATTTTTGTTGTTGTATGTATGTGTGATTATGGTCCCTTACAAATATTAAACTTAGCGCGAGCCTTTAATAGGCTATTCACATCAAACCATAAACGACATTTTACTCGTTTTCCTCAAAACGATTACTAAAAACTACTTGTTTTCCAATACAATTTTCATAAACGACTTGTTTTGCAAAACAACTTGAAAACGAGTAGCAATGCAAGGATGAATTCAACGGACAGATCTACCGTCAAGTGAAATTGATATAATTGTGAATAGGCCCTCAAAAGAAAAAAAAGAACAGCTGGTTGCTTGCTTTCAAACAAATTAATTTAAAATCTTCTTAAACAATTATGGCAAACACATTTTTGCAAATATGTATTTACTTGTAATACATTTTTGAAGAATAAGCCAAGCTTTCTGGCAGAATTTATTGACAATACACATATTGTAGAAACACCAACACCGAGGAAAGCTGAGATTGTCCTATATTCGGCAGATGATCCCAGCGCAAAAATTGCTATGGATACCCTTTTTTTAATGGAACGCACTTCCTGTAGTTAGTATCTAGAACTTCCAAATTTCAATCAAACGTGCTATTTCTTGCTCCCAGAAAATATTAAAATGCATTAGATATAAACGTTCTTTGTGTAATGAATTCTTATTAAAAGTTCACCTTTGTCCACATGCTTCTATTAATTGCATAATTTTGAGCAATACTTTTTTTTTCTTTTTATGCAGCATCAGAAGATTTGATTGCTTAGCATTCATGTTCTATCCATATTTTGACAGCTTATCCAAAACAACTAAAAAGTCAAACAAAAACTAGTAAATATTCGGTGTGAAAGCTCTACTCGTTTTGGTAAACGAAAATGGTAGACGAGTTTGGTGTGAATAGGCTATAAAATGCTTAAAACTCTGACAGTCAAAGTGGCAGATGTACTCTTCATCTACGGGGCATTTAGTGAAGTACTAGTTTTACGATGTGCTTCCTAAGGAGACTGGGGAAGAGCGAACATCGGAGAGTTAAAAAGAAAACTAGATTTAAGTTTTAATATATATTTTTATTTATTAGGACCACTGCGACCTTTATTAGTAAATTTTATTATATTATTGTGGTTGTTTTTTATTCAGCAAAATGCTTGTGGTCTCGATGGAGGACTGCGCCCTTTACTGTGGTATTATCAGAATAACTCTGTCCTATCATCCATTTGGTTCTTCTGATGTGTAATGTTTGTCTTCCCCATAATATGCCCTAAAATCCAGGTTATTTGGCATATTATGAACTATTCCACTTAACAGTGCGTTTTGTTCATCAGAACTATGCCACCATGATCATAACACTCATTTTACCCATACGACATATAAATTTGTTGTAGAGTGATGACGACGAGTGTGCGCTTTTCATGTCCAAGGTGGTTAGGTGATTTCCTGCTTATGGATTATAAGGCATGTATGTAAAAAAGAGGTTTATCTATATGGGGTTCAGATTGTTTATGACTTGCAAGGAGAACACAAGACTTTCAGAGCTCCATCCCAGATCTCTTAATGCAAATATCCAAACTAGTTTTTGAACTGACTCAAGTTTCTTAACATCGAAACCATAAAACTGCGATCAAACGACACTACAATACTCTAAGAGATACCGAACTAATGATCAATAGATCGGTTTAGTTATGTAAGGATCGTAAAATTCCTTCGATCTACGTTTAACGAACCCCAGCATATACATGCCTTTAGAGTTTATTTTGTCAATATGATGTTTGGAAGTAAGTTTATTGTCAATAAGAATCCCTAAAGCCATTTCTGATACACAACTTAAGCATTTAAGTTCTACTCCACTTATGTGACAGATAACGCAGAGGAAAAAGTAGGCTATAAGCGTTTTAAGTTGAACATAAATATTTATGATTCGTAACAAACGGGCCTAAGGCTTTAATTACGTTTTTTCGAACCAATATTTGTTCAACGTGTAATAAAAATTAATTCCGTTCCGTCAGGTGTGTATTAACATTTTGAAATAATGTAAAGTAATAAGGTCGTCTGCAAACAGAAGCAGAAAATATCTGCACCCTTTTGAACAACAAGTATACGTCATTTATAAATACCAAAAATAAGAGGGGGTCAAGATGACTACCTTGGGGTACTCCAAAGGTGATATACATTTCACGAGAAATGACATCACAAAACCTGATACGTTTAATCCTATTCGACATATATGATTCTACCCACTTTAGTAAGTTTCCAGATATAAAGGGTGATTTTTTTGCTACTTGGTTTTTGACGTTTATATTTTTGACAGATCACACATGACAAATTCCACGAACATTTGACATTTCGATTCAGTATTGTTTGCCATTTCATCATGAATAGACTTACGCGTGAACAACGTTTGCAAATTATTGGAATTTATTATCAAAATTCGTGCTCTGTGAAAAATGTGTTTCGCAAGCTACGTCCAAATCATGCATCAATTGAGAGGCGAATTTGGTGAGCAGTTGATCTCACGTTTTGGCGCAGTCAATTGGCCACCAAGATCATGTGATTTGACCCCGTTAGACTATTTTTTGTGGGGCTATGTTAAGTCTATTGTCTATGGGGACAAGCCAAACACGATTGCTGCCTTGGAATCCAACATTGAACGCGTCATTGGTGAGATTCCGGCCGAAATGTGTGAAAAAGTTTGCCAAATTGGACCTTCAGAATGGACCACCTGAAGCGTAGTCGCCGGCAACATTTAAGTGAAATTATTTTTAAAAAGTAAATGGCAGAAATTGATTTATCGATCCAAATAAAATTCATATCATTCACTTTTTACAAGTTTCTGTGTTTTTTTGAATTTTCAAAAACCAAGCTCTTAAAAAATCACCGTTTACAATATTTTTTAAATTTGAACACAGATGAAAGCCGTGATCAACTTTGAAGAAGGCTTTACTAAAGGCAGTATATTTATCATCAACCTGGTTCCCTTTTTTCATTTCAAGAAGATATACATATAATCTCCAAGATTAGTAGTCGTGGATTTACCTTTAAGGAAGCCATTTTGATGGTCACTAATGATCGACTTCATTTTCATACTCAAAATACTTAGAACTTGTTTATATATGTTATATGTTTAACTTATTCTTCAGTAAGGAGTAGACTCCTTCCACGATCTTTTCACTTGATTTTGAGGTTACCAAAATATTCATTGTCTCTTCTCAGTAAGCGAGATAAGTTTTTTAGACCATAGACTAAAATATTTCCGACAATTTATTAAAGCGCAACTCAGTTCAAATATCTTAAATGCTAGAAATGAATTATTGAGCAATCGAAATTGGAAGGAAATATAAAACATGAGTTTAAGTCTGAAATACGATATCAAGAAATAATACGGGGCTAATGCTGCTTTCTTTAGGTGCAATGACAGAAAATCGCTAGTCAGTCCAGGGGCCTTACATTCAAATACTTTGCCGTCAATTTCAATGTTTCGGAATCCACATTTTGCATCAACTGGGTTGTGAAAAAAACTGCCAAATTTGGGCTTCTAGCGATATGACACTATTTATGACTTATTGTTTTGTGTTCAGCTGATGAATACATCCGTTACCCTGGACTGTTAGTTGTAATTTGGTCAATTTTGCGCCCTGTTTCCTAAGAACTGACAGGAACTGTTGATAATTAGTGTCACTTTAAAACAAATTGTCAATTGTATGATTGTCCTTTCGGAGTTTGTTTAGGAGAGCGCATCGGAATAACGTTTTTAAAATCCCACTGTGCCAACAAAAAATTCTTTCCTATCATTGTCTTTCTTCTAACTAGTGCCGTACAATCCATGTTGCATTTAAAAGACCTTAGGTCTTACAGGCATATATGTAGTTAAATTAAAATTATAAAACCGCGGGATAAAAAAAACTGGATTTTAAAAAATAGGATACTAAAAACGGGATATCTTACCCAATACGTTGTTTAGTCTTGTAGTTGTCGATGGGTAGGGTGATTTAAAATGCCGCATCAGAATTTTCTGCAATCTGATAGTACGGTTGAAAATATTATATCCAACCGTCAGCGTTTCACATCTTTTGTAAATTTAGCATTTTCGCATTCTTTAATTAATAAGAAACAATTTACCGCCTTAATTGTCGCAACAAATTTGTCCAAAGCAATATAAGAATTTAGCAACGTCGTCGCGTCGTAATCAGAAAATTTGAAAAATGGGGTAAAAACTCTCAATGAACATATTTGTCATCAGATGTTTGAGCTACATAATTCCAAGCTTGGCCCTAGTACACTTATAAATTCTTGTGGATCCATTCACAACTCAAAACTTTAGTGTTCCCTTTTACTTCCTCAAAATAAATAAATGCGCTCCTGATAATTGGTACTGAATGCTGTGAGAAAATTTAATAAGGATATGAAATACTTATGGGATTTTTAATAAGATACATATCTTTACTGTAAAAGGTGTGAACAAATATTACACTCTTATTTTTCAGCACGATGAAACCCTCGTCGTATGTGCAAATGAATAAGCATTCATTTCATTTTATTTATCGAATATTCCTAACAACAAAAAAATGCTGGAAATATTCCATGTAGATTATTCGAATGAGAAAGCATTCATAATTGAATGAATTTTTCATCATGGAAATTCTTTCGAAAACAACATTCTATTCAGATATTTCAGACAAACAAAAAACAAAAAAAAGTCCCTTTTCTGTTGAATTCATTAAATTTTTTAAACCTGGTTATTAATACTTTACCTTAATTGCTACTAACAGGGCGATGCACAAAGAAATCCTAATCATTCTTAAAACAAAAAAAAAGGCAAATCGTTTCCAGCCATTAGGGAAATAAACCGACATTGCCTTCCCAGAATTTCTTACAATCTTAAGTTTTGTTCATATTTCCATTCAAAAGGCTGTAAATTTAAGAAAAGTTATAAGTCTATTAAAAAAATCCCGCCAAGGACCTTCTATAGGTCAATTACATGCTAAAAAAAGAAAGAAAAATAAGGATAGGAATAGGAATTCCCTAATGACATTATAAATCATTTGGTTAGCATTTTTGAGTTTATTGACAATTCACCAAGTGGAATGATTGCCTATATGCAAAACGTCTTGAAATATTGAGAACAGATTGGCTATTCAAAAATTTGCATATTTCCTTTTTGTCTGGTATAGAAAATTCCCTAGAGAGTGTTTTAAGTGTTGGGAAACCTTATTCGCTATCATGTGAAAGTGATCAATAATTTTGTTAGGATGTTAAATTGATTTCGAAAGCATATACAAAAGGCCATTGATTGTTTGTCTAGAGGGAGGAATTTACCAATAAATAGATTTATTGAGATTTCTTTCCATTGTTTCAATGGGATATGGTTTTCCAAGCTTTTAGAAAAGAGGATGGGGTCTTCCTTTGAATGGGAAAATTGCATTTCTCAAAAAAGGATGTTTTAATTTTTATATTGAAATTTCAAACAAAAGTTTTTTTTTCTTAATTGGTAATAATTGGTAGTGGTTCCCACTACCAGAGAAGATAGACCAAGAACTTTTTATAAGTAACTTGCTATAGTTTCATGCTCTGTACTTGTTTTAGTAAAAGTGAAAATGGAACTTCTATGAGAGTAAGCATTCAACTGTACGACTCCCTTCAACTACTTTTTTTTGCTTTGACGATAGAATACAGCATTGAGTTTGTGAATCATTAAATCCTACTCGTTTTTGTATTCCCCCTGTTGAGATCAGAATTTAATGAGTTTATCATTCGCAGCCGTTGCCTTTTCAAATAAGAAGAACAAGGAGGTGAATCTTTATACGAATATGAAAAGCTGAGAGTACTGTCGTCAGCAAAACAATTTAGTGGATTAAATGTTCCAGATAAGAGATCATTAATGAAAATGAGAAAAAGAGAAGGAGTCAAAACGGAGCCTTTTGGCACACCAACATTTAACTTATATGACTATCAGATTTGAAACCGTCAATACGACTTGTATTGAGCCGTCCGAAAGGTAATTTCTAATCCAACGAAAAAGAGATTCATCGAAACCTATTGCACGGACTTTCGATAATAGAGCTTGATGTCTGATTATTAATCAGCGTTTCCATGCTGTTGGAAATAAGGTGAATAGAGGTTGAAGAAGATTCGCTTTTTTTTAGGGACATGCTGGACAAATGCTGTTTTCCATCCACTCGGAAAGAGGCCACTAGAGTCGGACAGATGGAAAAACTTATGCAGTGGTTTGCAAGCATTGTAAATCACCTCTTCAGAACGATGGGAGGTCCAGCGGATTTGTGTTTATCAAGGCCTTTAAGGACTCTCTCAACTGCACGAGTGCGAAAGAAGATTCGTCCTATGAAATCGTTAAAGCTCTCATTTACTGGAGGAGTCATAACACTTTCTGGCAGCGTCGAAGGAACAGCGAACTGCGCTGCAAGCAAATTGGCTTTTTCACGAGAACTAACAAACAGGGTTTCATTAAAGACGAGCGTTGGTATCGAAGACGAAGTTGAATTTCGAATGTTTTTTTACAAATTACCAAAAATTCTTACTACCTCTGGGACATTGTAGTATTTTTTGGCTTAATTTTTGGTCATACAAAAATTTGGTTCTACGAATGTGAACGTTTCAAGTCTTTCTAGCTTGTTGAAACTTTTTAAGGTTTTCCCCAGTGTGATTGGGTTTATAATTACGAAAACTTAATTCTCTCACCCTAATAACCTCTTTACAGCTCTAATCAAACCATGCATTTTCTTTCAGAGCAGAGCATTTAAATTGATTGGTGATAGTATAAACTTTGAAATATTTACGTCGCTTGAACACCGTCGTAAAGTTTCTTGCTTCACCCTTTTCTACCGATACTTTAACGTATAATGCTCTTGTGGAATAGCCAGTTGCATTCCTCCCCTCAAGCAATTCAACCGTAATACTCACGCCTCCAGGAGTGATCATCAGTTTACCCCTGCCCAACTTCGGTCGTACTGTCAAGTTCAGAAATTCGTTCTTTAGCCGTATTACGCGAATGTGGAATGCTTTTCCACTTTCTGTCTTTGTCGGTCATTGCAATGTTCAAAAATTCAAAACCAATATGCACCGCATCCTTTCAAACAATGTCTCCCTTTCTCAATGCTGACACTGTGTCTTTGCATAATAAGGGTAACAAAAATACAATTGAATTTGAGCGCATAATAAGAAAAAAAAACAAGCTGAGTCAGTTGGTTTAGGTAAGCAAAGAACTCAACTTCAGGTGTTGTCTGACTCAAAAGGCGGAACCAACTAGAATTGTGCACATTGAAATAGCCCGTAATGACGATTTCAGTTCGTTGATAATGGGAAACAATTTGAATGAAGACGGATGGTCAAGCTTGTAGGTGAATAGAGCCAGTGCGGATTTTATTACTCATTGTGCTCTATTCAAAACGAAGGGTAAAGAATGACGGCTTGACCCATACCTCTACCAGAGAGATCTTCGTGCAGTTTACCCAGTTTTGAATTGATAACCTTGCTAGTTAATATTTTGATTCATCAGTTTACCAAGCCACCTAACTATCTTAAGAGATGACAGCCCATATGCAGACGTGTCGACATTGTCAAAATGTCATTCGATGTCTAGGAAACCAAACATGGAAGAGAGAATATAAGATGGTGAGTACTACAGTGTAGGGGGCCATTTCCATCAACTTCTCGTTGTTATAAGCATGTTGTCCATTAAACAAGTCTCGTAACGTAAATAGATATCAATCAGTCCTTTAAAAGTGTTTAGAACAAATAGTGATTTCCTAATAGGTCTTAGATCTTTAGATTCACCTAGGTGCATTTATCAGCTATTTGGTATAAATAAGCCATTTTCGAGATAGTCCAAAGCAACAAAAAAATTGTAATATGGAAAGTACCATTTTAGACATTAAATTTTTTTTTTCAAAATATGATTGGCCGTACATAGGTTTGGTTAGGTTAGGTTGCAGTGGCTGTTAGAGGGTTAAAAAAAAAATTAATTAACACACTTAGTCCGAAAAGAAAGGACCCTTGTGATACCACTGGGTTAAGGTTTTTTGCCCTCAAAAAGAACTTAAAACCATTTTGAGCTTCTTATGAAGCGGATGAGAGAATGAATGGCTAAGTGTGCTAGTTCATTATTGTCACTGAAGAAGAAGTCTCCTAGAAGAAGTCTTCGTCGGTTAGACAGTACAGGGCATGTACAGAGGAGATGAAGTACAGTTTCCTCCCCCTTCTCATCTACACAGCTTCTACACAAGTCGTTTGCGAGCACGCCGAGTCTTGCAGCATGTCTATACCTATGAGGCAGTGTCCTGTGATGACACCTATTGTGGAGCTAATGTGCCGTCTGCATCGAGAGGTCAAAGCCTTAGAGCGTTTAAGATCCAGCATTGGCCAAATCTTTTTTGTCGCTAGACATGTGTTACCACTAGTCCACCTAAGATTTGTTCTCTCCATTTAGCATTTAGCCTTAGCATACATAAATTTACATGTAGCAATTGGAATACCCAGGTTACTGTAGTCAGTTGAAATGGGTAGTGTGTACTTCCTTGTTTGGCCAGTTCGTCTGCCCTGCAGTACCCCGGAATATCTCCGTACCCTGGCACCCAGCAAAGGTGAATGTTGAACTGTTCCGCCATCTCTTTGAGAGATGATCGACAGTCGAGGGCTGTTTTGGAGTTAGTGGAGATTGAATCCAGAGATTTCAGCGTGCCTGGCTGTCGGAGAAAATGATGATATCCTTTGCAGATATTACGTTTTCTTTAATCCCTTGAGCGCGTGTAGAATATAAAAACAAAACAAAAGCCAGGATAGAACCTCCTTAATTGCCATTAATTCAGCCTGAAACACACTACAATGTACAATGGTTAGGAAGACGGAAGGAGAGACTAAGATTTAGTCTGTTAGAGTAAACACCACCCCCTACACCATGGTTTGTTTTTGAGCCATCGGTGAAAAACTGAATTTTTCCATCTTACAAGAAAGCTTATCCTCCCACTGTGATCTAGAGGGTATGCTTACCTGGAAGTTTTTATCAAAAAGTGTTTGGGGTATGATGTAGTCGGTGTTACTTTGTGGGCACTGAACGTGTTCATTATGTTTGCGTCGCCAAAACTATTGTTTTTCCACTGTGAGGTCGCCTTCAGGCGAATAGCTGAGCAGGCTGCGGTTTGCTTCCTGAAAATATTTTAGGGTTTCAGATTAAAAAGTATTTCAAGTGCTGCAGTTGGAGTAGTGCGCAAATCACCACTTATACACATACAAGAGAGGGGATAGAACACCACAGATCTTCTTGAAGATGTAACACACCCAAGTTTGAGCTGATCACTCTGCTTATCAGCATTTGGTTGATCAACTCGCCAAGTGAGCCATCGACCTTTAGACCTGCGAGTGCATTTATGATTGCAGCTGTGTCGACGTTGCTAAAAGCGCCTTCTATATCGAGGTAAGCTATACCAATGTGTATTCCTTGTAATGGAGGGAGTATTCGATAATGCTCACAAGTGAGTGTATAGCAGTTTCCACCGATCTCCTTTTACAGTATGCATGTTGAGACGTAGGCAAAAGTCTTGTGTCAATGTTGTTGCGAATATGGATATCAATCAATCGTTCTGAAGATTTTAGACGGAAGGAAGATAGGCTAATTTGTTTGGGAACTTTTGCCCGCTTTTGGAATGAACACCACCTTAACTTCTCATGATAATATAACCTTAGGTTGGATACCAGGTCATGCAGCTATCAAAGGCAATGACCTTGCAGACACTGCAGCCAAGGAAGCAACACGTTACCCGTTCATAAAGGAATTGCCAAATACGCCACTATTAATAAGAAAAATATTCATTGCTAATGAAAACGAAGACGTAAAAGGGCATTGGTTAAATGAACAAAAAATTCTGTTGAAAATATTTCGCACTATTAAATTTTTGCTGGATTATTAAAAAAAAATATTTCGCATCTTTGCCGTTCAAACAATTTAATCATCGCTAAATAGACATCAGGAAAATTATAACAACTACCCTCCAAGATTTTATGTCGCAATTGTTTTAGTAAGAACAAGTAAATGTGTTTTTTTTTCTATCTCAAACATTTTCTTATTGGGAGGAAGCATTATTGTATGCCTCACTCTTAGTCCTAATCACAACGAAGACGTTACCAAGGAGAAACTCAAGAGCCATTAAATTCTTTTTGCAGCAATCATGGACAATGAAGGAGCATCCTTGGGTTTTTACCACAAACAACGGTATTGTTCGTTTCTTTTTTTTCAATATAAAGCAAGGATATAAATATCCAGAGAAAAAAAGAGGGACAGAGAGAGAGAGACAGAAGGCGATAGAAATTGAGTTTGGGTAAAAATATGGTCACTAGATGTGCTTTCACGGCAAATTGTATGAAAATAATAATTTTTCTTTCCTTGTTTTATGGACGGCCACACCGGAAAATAAAGCTAGCAATAAAGCCGTATGCCGGCCATAGCAGTGGAAGTGGGTTTCAGGTTCGAGCATGAAGACAGGCATCACAGAACGAACTAAAAACACATCACCTGCTGAAAACTTTGCTGTCTTCAACCTACCTTCATTATTAACGTTGTTATTTATGCTGCATTCAATCTTTTCGCATATACAAGTTTAATGAGATGACTCCCTCCACCTCTTTTTATATAATACGCGCTTTCACTCACATTGAGGCATAAATACAAAAAAAAAATTGTTTGCGAAAATTATTCTTTTTATGAAATGAAAATACTAACAGTGTCGGCCTGAGGAAACTTGAGTGCCATAGGCGAATGCCTCTCTAAGGGCGCATCATAAAACGAAATGGATCCAGAGCTACAGGTCATTTCCATCAATTCCCAGAAACACACATAACACAAACATAAACACATCGTGTGTTAAGATTATATGTTCCATTGACCCATCAGTAAATAAACAAATAAAAAGGGTTTTCTGAAAAATTCTTTGTTCAGTTATAAATGTTGTTAGGGCTGAATGTATAAGATGATTTTTTTGCTACTTGGTTATTGACGTTTATATTTTTGACAGATCACACATGACAAATTCCACGAACATTTGACATTTCGATTCAGTATTGTTTGCCATTTCATCATGAATAGACTTACGCCTGAACAACGTTTGCAAATTATTGAAATTTATTATCGCAAGCTACGTCCGTGTTTTTTTCCGCTCATTTTTGGCTAAATGGATACGTGAATAAGCAGAATTGCCGTATTTGGAGTGACGAGCAGCCAGAGGCAATTCAGCAGCTACCAATGCATCCCGAAAAATGGACTGTTTGGTGCGGTTTATGGGCAGGCGGCATCATTGGGCCGTACTTCTTCAAGGACGATGAAGGCCGCAGGGTTACGGTCAATGGAGAAAGGTACCGTTCGATGATAACAGATTTTTTTTTGCCGAAAATGCAAGAAATGAACTCGGTCGACATGTGGTTCCAACAGGACGGTGCCACATGCCACACTGCACGCGAAACCATGCATCAATTGAGAGGCGAATTTGGTGAGCAGTTGATCTCACGTTTTGGCGCAGTCAATTGGCCACCAAGATCATGTGATTTGACCCCGTTAGACTATTTTTTGTGGGGCTATGTTAAGTCTATTGTCTATGGGGACAAGCCAAACACGATTGCTGCCTTGGAAGCCAACATTGAACGCGTCATTGGTGAGATTCCGGCCGAAATGTGTGAAAAATTTGCCAAAATTGGACCTTCAGAATGGACCACCTGAAGCGTAGCCGCGGGCAACATTTAAGTGAAATTATTTTTAAAAAGTAAATGGCAGAAATTGATTTATCGACCCAAATAAAAATTTCATTCACTTTTTACAAGTTTCTGTGTTTTTTTGAATTTTCAAAAACCAAGCTCTTAAAAAATCACCGTTTACTTGAAATTTTGTTTGTTAAAATCTCAAATATCATTTTAAAGCCTAATGAAATTTCAGGAAATAATTATGTCGTTTAAAAAATGTGATGAATAGACTGAGAATGTCGCACGACAGATTTTTTTAGTATTTACTGAATACTTATTCAAATTCGCGTCAACATTAATGCGGCAATATTTTTTTTCTAAAATTTTTCGTCAACAAAAACTGTAGTTAATAAAACTAGAAGTTGAAAACGTAACAAACAAAGAGACCCCAAGCGTTCTGTCACTATTTTTAGTGTCTAACTATTACATTTTTGATGCACGTTTTAAACGGACCTAGAACTGTCGCCAATAGCAATAATGTTTGTAGTACTGGTCGTTCCAGAGAAATGCCAAAAAGTGTAAGATTATTAAAGCTTGCGAGTAGACGTGTTTTGTACCTTCGAAGATTTTCACAGGTCATACCGGTAACTTTGAAGGCAAGTTGTTTGCTAGATACGAAATGGAAAAGGAAACATTTTCTAAGATCGCCTTAACTTAAATATAAATGGTCGAAAACTAAACGGTGATTTTTTAAGAGCTTGGTTTTTGAAAATTCAAAAAACACAGAAACTTGTAAAAAGTGAATGAAATTTTTATTTGGATCGATAAATCAATTTCTGCCATTTACTTTTTAAAAATAATTTCACTTAAATGTTGCCCGCGGCTACGCTTCAGGTGGTCCATTCTGAAGGTCCAATTTTGGCAAACCGTAACCCTGCGGCCTTCATCGTCCTTGAAGAAGTACGGCCCAATGATGCCGCCTGCCCATAAACCGCACCAAACAGTGCATTTTTCGGGATGCATTGGTAGCTGCTGAATTGCCTCTGGCTGCTCTTCACTCCAAATACGGCAATTCTGTTTATTCACGTATCCATTTAGCCAAAAATGAGCGGAAAAAAAACGGACGTAGCTTGCGAAACACATTTTTCACAGAGCACGAATTTTGATAATAAATTTCAATAATTTGCAAACGTTGTTCAGGCTTAAGTCTATTCATGATGAAATGGCAAACAAAACTGAATCGAAATGTCAAATGTTCGTGGAATTTGTCATGTGTGATCTGTCAAAAATATAAACGTCAAAAACCAAGTAGCAAAAAAATCACCGTTTACTTTGAAAAAACGTTCGCGATGTCGGTACTGGTAAGCCAAAGAGTTTTATAACAGCGATTTTAATGAGTTGAACTCTCAGTTTGTAATTTTGGATTTTTTTCCAATAGGTTTTGGCAATATAAATGTAAAGACAAATAAATACTTATGCTGATAGATCAAATATTATGCTGGCACTTTTTCAATCTAGTTTTCATTCAAAGCATATCTGTATGACAGCATTAATTAATGTGAAGATCTAAGGCAAGCAATTGATGAAGATAAGTTGAGTTTTTTGGTCTTGCTAGAATTTTCGAAAGCATTCGACATTATTGACCACTCAATTTTCATTCTTTTTTTTTTGTGCCGCTAATATGTTACTTATCGTATTTAATGGCCTTTTCGATTGGTCGTCCGAAGTCTTCCGAATGCTTCTGAAACTGTTCGATTGGTATGAAATGACAGTTCTTCTCCTGGATAGAAGAGAAATTTCCTGAGAAATTTGCTGAAGTCAGAATCAAAACCAGAAGCACGCTCACACTTAAATATTAAATGTCAAACGCGAATTCAATGTCAACAACAATGTTGTGTAGGGATGAGCGACATTGTAAAACATGTATGTTAACAACGAAAATACAATATCGATATCATAATTTCGATGTTTTTTAACATCGATGTTTTTTAGTGTTTTTTTTTTTGAAAAATAATATCACGTTCAAAAATCAATGAAAAATACAATATATTATAAATTCAAAATACCTTCAGTGTTTTAAAAATTGTAGTAATGTTTTTTATCGTAATTTTCTTTTCCTTTTTGCACTAAGCGCCAATTGAACTTTATACAATTTCACATAAATAGTTGAGAAGCGTAGTTCCGCTGAAGTGCAGTTCCGTCGAGTTCGGTCTAACCTTTATAAGCATGAGTTCATTGACGAAAGATTTCAACTTATTTTAAGTCGATCTTTTGAATCTTAAGATCGATGCTGCGATGCTTTACATGCTTCAACATCAATATTTTTTTCGACAAACATTAATGTTTTGTCAACATCAATGAACATCGCCCATCCCTACATTTTCATGACATTGTTTTTGTTTTTCGAACCTTACCGATACTCTCACATTCAATTTCAAAATACAGAATGGAGTGTTAACTTGTTCGATTGGAATCACGGATCGCAGAATTCTTCCGAATTACCAATCGAAAAGGCCATAAGTGAAAATTAGCAGGATGTATATTTTTCAATTTGTACAATCTTCTTTTTTGCGGTTCTTAAAGAGTTCCTCTAGGATCAGTTTTAAGCCCAATTCTTTTTTCACTCTGCATAAATAAATTGCCATCCGTTCTTAAAAATACACTTATACAGATGTACGCAGATGACATGCAACTGTATATGACACTTATAGAAAAATAGAAAACCATTTCTTGCGTTTATTTGTGAAATTTATTTTAACTGCGATTCTGAGAGTAGACGAAAATTTACAGGTACCTTTAACAACACAACAAGATATACTTATGGTCTAAAGAGGTATGACCACATCTTTGGCTATGCCTCCACTTTGTACAAAACGCAGTTTATAGGCAACTTAAAATATATACATTATTTAAGCTATCGATGAATAAATAAATATAAGCGAAAATTAAAACCTGTACAAATTCTAGAGTGTATCTGTGGAACTGCTAATCCTACACACATTGTTGTTAGTTTTTTTAGAATCTGCTCTTGATGTTTTAAAAAAGCATCAACGATTTTTACAAAAATTCAGTACTAAATAAAATTTCCCTTATGGATTAAAGCCAAATTGAAGGTTTTTATGACCTCTAGTCCAAAATGCGTTTCGCCAGGGCACGAAAGTTGACCTCATAAGTTAGATGCTATCCTACCGTTCTAATAGGCAATATTTTGATGATAACCGCCTTTAATAACATTTACAGCATTTACACGTTCCAAATTATATTTACATATTGTTTGCATTTTCTTCAATATTATTACTCTTATAGATACAGGTCTCCCGTAACATGAACTCAGACCGCATCCGCGAGGTCATAAATGCTGGTGCTCTTGTAACTTATCTGGCACCTATTATTCTGCAGAAATTGAGTCGGTTTTTTTTTTTAAATTTTTTAATGAGGTTTTTAATTTTGTGTTTCATTTTTTTTATTTTGAATGTCAAAAACTGACTGTATTCATAAGTATAGTTCTAAGAATCGACCTGATGTTCTTCCAGTGGGTTTCTTAAATTAATGTTTACCCCAAATGCATTGATTCGAGTCCCGACATTAAAATTTTATGGATCAACTAATCGACATAGATATTTTCGTAGAAATGGCCTAAGTTTCAATACACACCCGACCCTGGAAAATATTTCCACATCACTACACATGAATTTAGACAATTTCAACAGAAATAAAATTTAAAAAATTCTATTTCATTCTGAAAGCTTGAAACTAAACTCGCATAACACCTGAAACATGCTGCACATTGCAAATGAGAGCCATGGGAAATCTGCACAAAAAAATTCTGTTCCATATAGGAACGAGTATTTGTGAATTTATTAGAAAAATCAATAGATATTTTTTTGTTTTTGCTTTTCAAAGTGGATTTAACAAGAGTTAAAAAATAAAATTTTTAACATTAAAAAAAATCGACAGTTTTTTTTGTTGCAAATTATTGCCTTGTATACACAAACAACATAAACCTGTAGGTTGGCATGTAGATTCAATATTTACATACTTTGCTGAAGGAAAGGTACGTACACTAAACAGAGTGCGATAGAGCACGAAAAAAACTCGAAATTTGTTCAATAACATCCGTTTCTATAAAAGTTGGTTTGGCCATTAAAAAGATGTGTAAAGTAAAAAAAAAAAAAAACACCAGGTGTATCTTGTGTGGCAAAAAATGTGTTTTTTTCACTTTACGTGGCTGGGATAGACGAAAGTTAAAAACAACTTTCATGTTATTCAAGCATAAAAACAAAATTTTAAATCTTGAAGCATTCACTGCGAAAACATATTACACTTAAGAATTTCAAAGGTATATTTTTGACGAAAAATGTATGGTCTTGAACCCAGGGACAATCTAGTTTAAAAATTGGAATTAAATAACAAAATTGTGTTGGGAGATTGAATTTTTTTTTCTTGCACAGATAAAAGAGTTATATAAAGGGTTTTCCAACAAGGATGAGTTAGATGTGGAAATTGAATGAAAACAAGTTGTATGCAAGAGATCAATATCGACATACAGTGGTGCAAGCTAATTAAAACCGATGACAAAAAATACTCTTTTTCTTGTCCCTCTTCATAACATCAAGAAAATGTAATGACATTGTCACTCAACGAAAACTGTTACAAAATTTTTTTAATTTCTTGGTTATGGCTCCTTTTCAAATTTATAAAACGGAATATTTCACAACATTTATGTTATGTGTGCATTTTGATCGGAAATATAAATAAATCATATTTGGTAAGTAGTTTCTTGCGAAGTCTTTTTGTTTTTTCATTCTAAATACGTTTAAAGTGTACGCTGAGACTGGGAGCTTTGAAAATCCTAAACGAAAACAAAGGGCAAAAAGCAACACCAAAAGACGATCGATTAATTTGTCGACAGAGTAAGGATAATCGTTTTACCAGCAGTAAGGATATTCATGCAGCCGTTTCATCTCAAGAAACGTCAAGAAACTTCAGCTATTACAATACTGAATCGCTTAAAAGTCGATTGGAGATTTGGGAAAAGGTATCCTGGAGCGACGAATACTAGTTTAACATCTTTGGATGCGATGGCCAATAAATAAAGGAGTTGATCTGAAATACACTATCACGGTGATGGGAATTCAGTAATGAATTGTACTGCCTGACTACTTTTGAATCGAAACTGGATTTTTATAACAAAACACCCTGATAGTATGCTACAAATTAAATACCTATTATTACCAGATGTAGAGACCTTCATCTAATAGTCAAAGTTACAAATTTAATTTTATAGATTTTTAGTTCACCTTATCTCAGACAATTTGAAAGAACTTATAAGAACCATTTAACGATGTATCTAGAAAGCTTAACCAGTATAAATACGACTACTGACTGCAAGATGGCGCGTTGAAGAATACCTCCAGGAAGTCTACAGCATCAACAACCTGTCCAACAATCAGTTCGATAGCACTATCCATTAATTTATATTTAATATTATTAAGCAGTGGTCAATGACGCTCTAGACAGGTAGAAAATACCACTACGCGAACTTGTCCCTGCATATACAAGCAACATATATTCATCGGCAAAGGTTCCGTAAATACTCCAGCGAAACTACCACAGAAACTTCAACAAGGGCAGAAACGAGTACCGGCAAGTACAATCAGTACATACGTGCACCAAAACAATGTTTAACCAGGCTGTTAAACACCATCGGGAAAATGATTTCAGGAAAAGACTTGAGGACATTAAACATTCGCTTGACATCAACCGGATAGTGGGAAGGGCAAATTCCATATGAGCAACTATCTTCACGGACAAGAAGATTCAACAACTCCTGTTGAGAAAGCTGAATCATTTGCCAGTCTCTTCGATGGCTAAAAGTTGTACCCATCCCGAAGAAGAGAAACGTTGAAGGATAGGTACTTTCTTGAAAAAGCCTAACCTCTTTTTCAGAGACAGAGATGGCATACCGGAGTTCCAGTACAGCTTTCGAAATAAGCATTGCACCATTCTTTTACTTTTGGGACTCCACTGTGACGTTGCACGAGGAATCAACAAAAAAGGAAACGACCATATCATGCTTGCTGGACATTGAAAAGGCTTTTGACAACGTGACTGACTTCCAAACAACTTGGTAAGACTTATCCAAAATTTTCTAACCCATAGAATTATTTATGTACAGGTACCAAAACAGAATTCATGCAAGAAAGGGATCAGCGCTGGAGTACCACAAGGACCCGAGCTGCAATTATAAAGTCAAGGAACAATACCACCCTAGTATATTGTTGCACTTATGGTGCGCATTCAGTGTGAATGGATAAGTCTTATTACGAGACCATAATGGAAAACGTCATATATGTTTGTTTTCCATCGCCGCCGCGCCGGACCCTAATACATAACAGGATTTTATGTTGATGCCTTGTCACTTTGAAAACCTAAATTCCATTTGAATCGTTCTATCGGCGCGTCGGTAAGGATGCTTTTTCTATTGCTGAAATATGATCGTTTTCCTTCATCTTCTGTTTAATTGCATATTGTTATCTTTTGCATAATCCCATAGATACCGGCGACGTTTCAGGAACATCTTGCTATATGTTGATTTACGGTTATTGGATAAAAATTATTGTTCACTGGATTGGTCGACTCGAATTGGATTGATAAATGAGCATCTTTTCTATAGCAGAGCATCAATTTCGATAACAGTCTTAACATTTGTCTTAAGTGATTAAACAAAAGTTGGAAAATTGAAAATCGATAACACAATATGACAATCGTGAACTGCCAAAATCTACTCGTCGTCGGTCGCTATTGTTAAACCGTTTACCCTGCGCCTCCACAAGCAATAATTTCTTTCAGAAAATCGAGCATGCTATGGAAATTTGCAATGCGGACCACAAATTTCATGAAATAAATAATTTTTTTTTCTGTGGAAATAAATGAAGAAATACTTTGACGTTTAATGTTAGTTTCACTGCATAGAAGGACCAGAGCTGCTCGCGAGCTCTACGAGCAGAAGAGGAGAGAGAAACATAAGCTTCTTAGAAGGAAAAAGAAAGATGCCATTGCAGGAATGAAGTTCGGAAGTTTTACCAAAAAGTAAAAAGAACCTCCTCAGGGGAAAATCGTGGTAGAGTCGTAGTCGGTGCTGAGGAAATGGAAAAATTATTTCTGCAAATTGTATAACGGCGAAGACGAACCAAATTCCGCTATTATGCAAATTGTACCATTCAACCTGGACGACGTAGACTAACAATATCGTCTCCCCGATATCGACGAAGTAAAGATAGCTATATCTAAACTTAAGTCTAACATAGCTGCTGGAGCTTTTGGTCTTGCGGCCGAGTTGTTTAAAGCGGCTGGCGATGAACTGGTTAGGAGTATGCACCAGTTCATCTGCAAAATATGGTCGGAGGAAAGCATGCCCGATGAATGAAACCTCAGCATTGTTTGCCCGATCCTCAAGAAGGGCGATCCTCTGGTCTGCACCAACTACAGAGACATCAGTCTTCTTAATACCGCCTACAAGATCTTCTCTGCCGTACTTTTTGAGCACCTAAAGCCTACCGTCAACAACCTGATACGTACTTATCAGTGTAGCTTTAGGCCAGGCAAGTCCACCATCGACCAAATATTCTCACTACGGCAGATCTTGGAAAAAACCCAAGAATTTCAAATCGATACTCACCACCTTTTCATCGATTTCATGGCCACGTATGGCAGCATCTGCAGATAGGAGCTATATAGAGCCATTTCTAGTTTTGGCATCCCTACCAAACTCGTCCGTTTGTGCAGGATGACGATGGAAAATGCACTCTGCTCCATCAAGGTCGGTAAAGATCTCACCGACACCTTTGATGTCAAAAAGTTTTTAGGCAGGGCGACGTACTGTCATGCGACTTCTTTAACATCACTCCTGAAAGAATAGTGCAAAACTCTCACGTCAACACCAGATGCACAATCTTTCAAGAGTCCGTCCAACTACTCGCTTACGCTGACGACATTGACATAATCGGACGAACCAAGCGTGATGTCAGTGGTGCTTTCGTGGGTATTGGGAAGGAAGCCAAGAAGATGGGTTTAACGGTGAACGGATGCAAAACAAATGTCTACAAGAAAGGACACCCGGCACCGACGTCTCGGACAGAACATCAATATAGACAGCTATAATTTTGAAGCAGTCAGAGACTATATATAGATAGGATCCGCTACACATTCAGCGAATGATACCAGTGCTGAGATCAAACGTAGAATTACTCTTGCCAATCGCTGTTTCTTTGGGCTAAGAAAACAATTGAGAAGCAAAGCCCTCTCTCGAGCAACTAAACTGTCGTTATATAAAACGCTCATCATCCCAGTCCTGATGTATGGTGCAGAGACATGGACACCGTTAAGGGTGGATGAGAACGCGTTCGGGTGTTTTGAGAGGAAGATTCTCCGGGTGAATTTTAGTTCCGTCTGCATATATGCGGGGAATGAAGAAGACGATACAATATCGAACTATACGGGCTGTACAGCGACACCGACCTAGTCACAAAATTGAAAAGCCAACGACTGAGATGGCTAGGTCATCTAGAGCGAATGGACACTAATGCTCCCGCCTGGAAGGTCTTTGAATCCAATCCCGTGGGACAGCGCAGTAGAGGTGGACAGCGTAAAAGATGGCGCACGCAAGTGGAAGAGGATCTCAACCAACTTGGAGTGCGAAACTGGAGACATACCTAGAAACCCAGCCGACTGGAAGAAGCTTGTTGGTTGAGGCCCTGGTCCACACCAGGACTGTAGCGCCACCGTAAGTAAGTAAGTTAGTTTGATTGACATTCGTGTGCTTTTTACCTTTACATGTGTATATTGATGGGTTGAGTTGGAATTCCAATCTGAAAATGTAAATTCAATAGGTGTTGTTTGCTTGGCACTCTGATTGTAAATAAAATTTCATGAAATAATTTGTCCACTGAATGTAGAAATAAAAATGTCTGCAATAATTGCTGAAATAAAAACAAAAATAAAAATTTCCAATTTATACTTGCTGACGTTAAAGCTTTATAGCTTCAATTTAAAATAATGTGTAAAAATTTAAACTCTCATATAACCTTTTCAAACGGAGCAGTATTTCGATTTCTTCTAAAAACACAGGTGAGAATAATATATAGTTTTCAATTGAATGCTTCAAATATTAATAAAAAATAAAAATAAATAATACAATTTATATATGTGTCAAGTTTTCAAGTCCACAGAAGGTCATCGTTCAATAAGGTACTTACCTATATACATTTTTTGTTTAGCTTCAATTTTATAAATTAAATGATTTTCCAGAGAAATGACTAGAAATTCAGGGATATAGTATTAAAATTTATGATAAAGTTCCCAGCAATCTTTTCTAAAAGGTTTAATGCGTATATTTTAAGGACGTTGTCGTATTATATATTTTTGTTTCATGTTTTAGGAAACAACAACTGTTCGAAATATATGCAAATTCTTTTGTCTAAGAAGACAAACGACAACAGGAAGCAAAATAATAAATCAGAACACCAGTGCAAAATATATTATAGCCTTGACATATTTTACGATCTTTTGAAATTCAAATACGCTGTAACGAAGCATATACATCATATGAATTTATTACTTGAGTGTCTCTGCTTATTCGTTTTAATAACTTCAGCTTAAAATTTCATGGGTTTTTAGAGTGCCCTTCCGATTCTGTCCTAAGTGACTGAATTCATCAATTCTTATAGTTGGAAATTTTCTAAGGTGCTTTATTTCCGTATTCTATTATTGGAGGAAAGTTGTTTAATAGATTTAAATTAAATGTTGATGCATTAATGTTTATATGTATCTGAACATGATACTTACGAGTATACCATAAAAATGAAAATTTGAGATCACATTCTGCATCTTATTCATTAATATTTGAATTCGTTGCATGCCCCACTTCAGACAAACCCTCACGAACAAAATGTTCAAACCTTCTCGACCAAAATGTTTATAAAGAAAATTAATTTCAGCAAACAATTAGTATGGGACGTCTTCTTTCCTGATGATAGTAGCTTGAGAACATATTGAATGGTTTCGATTATTTTATTTTGCTGCAAATCGCAATTGCGATAATTCTATTGTCTGGCGATTGCTGCAAAATCCTACGAGTAATTATAAACCGACCACCGTCGATAAAATAATATGTTGTCTCAAATTATTGAATCTGTTAAGATACTTCAGCTGACAAGTGCTACGACTAATGATCCATCTGTTGTAGATTCTTCAAACAATTGCTGACTATGAGGGATGGCAGTGTTTTTGTGAACGAATCGAATGGATTGATTTCGTTTCCACCGAATACATATTTAAAACTTCATCTCAACGAATGGCTCGTTCTCATTTTAATTCCCGACTTCGGACGAAACATTCACGAACAAAATATTTATAAATAAAATTAATCGTCCTATACATGTATGGAACGGCTTCTTTCTTGATGAGGTAAGTTCAGGAGAGGAAGTAAAATGTCGTTGCATGATGAATCGGATGGAGCGGAAGACTTCGGTGATAATACTTGTGTGGGTTGTGGCGAGGATTATGATGAGTGGATTAATTGTATAATATGTCACTTTGGACCTTTTTTTTATAATCTACACGCGCTCAAGGGATTATGAATACCCTTTAAATGTTTCAACACAGCGCGGGCGTGAGGGTGATGTAAAGGAAGTGAAGAATGATAGGAAAGATGTGTGGAGCGATATTCGTAGACTATAGGTGGTTGTTGTCTCAGATTTTATATCCAGGGATGGCGGCTGAACTAATGCAGAGAAATTTCCGTGTTTTATTTATCTATGTCCCTTATAATTCGCATTAATTTTTTTATTCTTTGTCATATTTTATCGGTATACTAGTTTTATTCGATCACATGTTGTTAGTTCTATGCCTTAATAGCATGTAATGAGTAAACCAGCAACTCATTGTATGACATTTATTTTTAGAATTGGTTTTTAATGGAAAAATAAGAAGACATAGACTACGGCAGGGATCAAACCTGTGACCATGAAGTTGACAGGCGAACACACAACTCATAATGACTCATGCGCCTCTTTTAACAAAAAACGCAAAATATATGGCAACCATAAATACAAAAAAAGTAGGGTGCCGTATCACATCGAGCATGCCGTATTACCTAGAAATGTGAAACATTCTATTTATGTTCTTATTTTTTGTTTATAAATAAGTTTTAAAATAAAGTTATTTTTGTTTAAAGTTAAACCCTCTTTTTTTTTAAGTAAATAAAGAAAAAACAAAACTGGGCTCCACATCTCCCGACTTTACCGACCGCTGTGGATGAGATAAACTCTTGTCTCAAATCATCGCTTCGTTGTGCCTTTTGAAGAAAATTCAACTGATGATAAATATTGCATTGCAAAATGCTCCATCTGTTGAAGATTTCTCCAATCAATTGATTACTATCGGTTTTGGAACGAATTGAATTACGAAGGACGAGCACTAGTAAAGTGTTCCCGAGCATCATTGCTAACCACAATAAATTGTCCGACTGGATCGTATGTTCTTGCTCTTATATTCGATCACATCGTATGCACGAGATTTTTAGAGGAAACGGCTAAATATATTTTTAAAGATTACTAATATTTTTTTTTTATATACAAAATTCTTTCTGTCAACAAAGTATGCCCGAGGATGGAGAATAAAAATCCGCAACGCTTCGCTTTTTTTTAATATCAAAACAAAATTACATAAATGTTGTGACAATTTTTTAAATAAATTACAAAAACAAACAAAATTTAAATATAGTACATATCTTAATAATAATTTTTTTTTATTTATATCTATATTTTCAATTTCCAACAAAATTCTTTTAATTTTTTTTCTAAAAACAATTGTTATGTCAATTGTATGTATTTAATAATGTAGGCTTAAAAATATAATTTCGAAAAAAAATCGTCATTGGTTTTCGAAATATTGAAACTTAAAAAAAAATCTAATAGGTATATCTAAATAAAAAAAAAACATTTCTTTTCAAAAATCGAAAAAAAATAATTTTTCAAAATTTTTGGTGTGCAGTATTATTTATAATTCGAATGGCCTCATATATGAACATTTTGATCGAACTCTGTCGAGCCGTTTATGAGAAAGACCTACATAAATAAAATCCACGACTGGATCGCACTTACTTGCTCCTATGTTCGATCACATTATTTGCAAAAGATTCTTAATAATTTTTAAAGTTTTCCACTTAATTTTTTATATATAAAAATTCTTAAACTTTTCTAAAAAAAATTGGTATGAGCGTTTTAAATATTTAATAAAATAAATTCAAAAAACAAAATTTCAGATAAAACTGTCCACTCGTTTTCAATAAATGAATTTTCAAAAAAAAATTATATTTTCGAAAATTTTGAAATGCAATACTATTTAGAATTTGAAGGAGGTCCTGTATAAATGTTTTTATCGAAATCTGTTAAGCCGTTTATGAGAGAGTCGAAAATCAATAAAATGGTTGTACGACAGGTACCGTTAATAACAAAATATTTTTAAAACTTTTTTGGTCGAAATGTAGACCATACCCAAAGTAGTACATTTTAATCAAAATCGTTATAGCAGTTTTTGAGATAATTAAGATGGTAGAAAAATGTGTATGGCAGGTACCCTTAGTTTCCGGGTTAAAAATCGATTCGAAAGTTCTCTAACATCGTACTCATTTAGATGTGGCCGTGGCGCTCGCCTGTCAACCTCGTTGTCGCATGTTCGATTCCTGCAGTTGTCTATGTCGTCTTATTTTCCATTAAAAATCAATTCTAAAAATTGTCATAAAATGAGTTGCTGGTTTACTCATGACATGCTGCGCAGGCATAACATTAACAACATGTGATTGAGTAAACTTACTAGTATGCCCATAACTATGACAAAAAAAATAAATAATATAAAACGAATTATAATATAGAATAGACATAAACAAATCAGACACGGTAATTTTCTCCGCATCAGTTCAGCCGTCATCCCTGGAGATAAATCTGAGACAACAACCACCTCGCGCCACACATCTTTCCTATCCCTCTTTCACTCCTTTCACATGACGCCCGCCCTGTGTTAAAAAAAAAACATATAAAAGGGTAATCATAATCCCTAAAGCGCGTGTAAGATTATAAAAAAAAGTCAAGTTTGATTAAAATCCCATGTTAGATTTTTTTCCAAATGCAACATAGGCCCTTTAGATAGTAGCTACATTGCATGTAAAAACACAATTGGTTAAGTGAAGCAGCAATTTTTCCGGGAAAGAATTCAATCCTGACAAATCAAAATAAAATCGTTGGTCCAATGCATTTCTTGATATACATCGACCGAGTAACAAAAGAAGACAAACCATTTCCTTGCCAGATTTAGAATTTACAACTAACGTTTTGCACAGGAATCATAATACTCCGAAATCTGAACTATTCACAATTATGTAATGGAAAGCATTATAAATATTGAATCACATTGAACTGCACCACGAATTTTAAGAACAGAAAGCTTAAGAGCATGTAAGTTCTCATTCCGAGAACCATTATGATCACATTCCGCATACGATTCGCGACTTAAATGAATTTAATTCCCGACTCGGTTTCTGTTCACATTCGCCATGACAGGGCGAATCCTTAAATAATTGTGGCCTGAATCTAGAAAAAGGAAAATGGTGAACAAAGGCCTTTGACAGGAATGAAATTAATCCAGAAAAGGATTTGCTTTTAGAAGTTTGCCCTTGTTTTCTGTCTGACAGTGTAAAGTATAGTTGTAACCTAACCATTATAATAAAGGGTTTTGCAGAAGCAGGCTTTGACGAAATCGACCCAGTATACAGTGGATGAAAAAAATCTTGAATTAATTTCAATATTTTATTTTTTGTTCGATATGTTTTTGATTCAAGATTTTTTTTTGAGATTTAAATATATTTTTCGTCTCTTACTTAATGCAATTAATTTAAACTGTTTTAATAACAAAACGGACAGCTTGTATAACTTTCAATTTTAATAATCGTGTTATAATTTAATTTTAATTAAAAATTAAAAAAAAAGCAAACACTTTCAACATTTTTCTCGAAACAAATTAAAGATCATATATGAAAGTTCTGATGTCAAAAAATGAAACCTCAGTACAAATTTTTAATGACGCACGGTGTGGTTTCATACACATATTTCACTCTATAATCTTTGTATGTTGGAACAAGTCTTTTTTGCTTCACACCAAACCAGCAGACTCCACTCCAACCTCCACAAAGTTTTTCATCAAAAATGAATAGTTTTGCCAAATTGGCTGAAAATGTCCATCATCAATCACTAAATTAATCACAACACATCAAAGTTTAATGAATTCATAGTAAGGTTAAATGTATGTAATAGTTTTCGAGTATTAATATACAACATAGTTGGTTGCCGTAGCAATCTGCTGTTTCACTTGAAATTCTTTTCATTCAACGTGGTGTACTTTATGCAAAACACATTTTCTATTTCTCCACTCGGATTCCGGAAGCCAGTTGGACATTAGATTATTTGGCTTAGCTATAGCAATTGCGGTTTTAAAATTTTGAAATTCCCTAACTATTATTGTGAATTTATTGTATGCAATTATGAGGAGTTTTAAATTATATTCGATAGTTCGTATAAATCAAAACCTTCTTGTATAAATATTTAACCATTAGCTTTGAAACTTACCGAATTATGAGGGTTACGTTCTCTAACTTTGGATTCCATTTAGAAATAAATGAAAATTAATGGCATTTTGAGAATGTGAAAGGACTATTAATCACTTAAAAGAATCTTAACCAAACTAAATTTGAATAATGTTCTACTGCATTCATTATTGTTCCGTACAGAAATTTCATCGAAGACCAACCAATAATTTGTTATTAAATGCGAAAAAAAAAACAAATAAAAGACGTTGTATTCCTGAAACCATACGCAGTATTAAAACTGAAATCGATGCACTATATGAGGACATTTCTGAGAAAATGGTCATCTATTTTGTGGTTGCGACGTCCGAGAATAAATTTAAATAAAACACATTTTTCACCAACTCTTGGCGACAAGACGGATTCCAAGTTAATAAGAAAGTATGACAAATTTTGTACGCAAACAAACTATAAAAAAAACTTATTTAATGTTAGAATAAAATATAATATATTCAAGTATTCTTTTTCTACTTTCTCTTGGTCTCCGTGCGCGTTTGGTTTTTTACTATGAAAAATTGGAAGTTATTTTAGAAATGAATAACTGTTTTGACGAATCAGTTTCAAATCAAAAAATTGACGAAGTTCCTTTTCTGTTAAAATGAACGCAGCCAAAGATAATTTTAATGAGTGAATTACACGAGAGACCAAGGGTGAGTTCAGTCAAACTTTTATTTCATTATTATTTTTGGATGCTACTATTGTGAATTAGATATAACACCAGGGGCCTGTTTCACAGAATTAACATCACATACATTACATACAATCTCTGATTTTGACAGCTTTGTTAAATTAATTAAGTCGTTTTTTTGGTTGCATGTCATAGCTTAATGTATTTGAGTGGTATATTTCAAGTCAGATTTATGTTTCACTTAAATTTTTCATACTAACATACCACGCTTAAAATCAATTTTATCATACATTTCATACAACAATTAATTGTTTTATATTAAGCTTAATTTCATAAAATTGAGCTTAAGTGCTTAATTTATGATAAACGTCCCATTTTTTCTTTCTTACCCAAAAAAAATATAGTGTTAAAAAACTTGTTTTTAAAAGATATTAGTGTTTTTTACTTTTTGATAATGACAATTAAATTCAATATTCGTAATTTAAGTATTTGTTAACAAAAAAAATATCAGTACAACAAATTTTTCTGTTGTATGTTGTATGATAAAATAGATTTTACTTTTGGCCATATAGTATGAAATTTGTTTGTGAAACATGAAAACACTGGATATATTTCATTAAAATACGTTTGTTTATGACATAAAACCAAAAAAATTGCAGAATTGATGTTAAAAACGTTTGTTGTATGTGATGTATGATGTTAAATTTGTGAAATAGGCCCCAGTTCAAATGTCAAATAAATTATTTTTATTTAATTATTTTTTAGTAATCATGTTCAATTTTTTATAATATTCAAATAGAAATTTTCTATTCGCGTTAAAATATCAAACCACATACATATGTATGTATGTACATAACGGGTGATTTTTTTGCTACTTGGTTTTTGACGTTTATATTTTTGACAGATCACACATGACAAATTCCACGAACATTTGACATTTCGATTCAGTATTGTTTGCCATTTCATCATGAATAGACTTACGCCTGAACAACGTTTGCAAATTATTGAAATTTATTATCAAAATTCGTGCTCTGTGAAAAATGTGTTTCGCAAGCTACGTCCGTTTTTTTTCCGCTCATTTTTGGCTAAATGGATACGTGAATAAGCAGAATTGCCGTATTTGGAGTGAAGAGCAGCCAGAGGCAATTCAGCAGCTACCAATGCATCCCGAAAAATGCACTGTTTGGTGCGGTTTATGGGCAGGCGGCATCATTGGGCCGTACTTCTTCAAGGACGATGAAGGCCGCAGGGTTACGGTTTGCCAAAATTGGACCTTCAGAATGGACCACCTGAAGCGTAGCTGCGGGCAACATTTAAGTGAAATTATTTTTAAAAAGTAAATGGCAGAAAATGATTTATCGATCCAAATAAATATTCTGTGTTTTTTTGAATTTTCAAAAACCAAGCTCTTAAAAAATCACCGTTTAGTTATACTCAGATAGGGGCACTTCGAAAATCCAGAGAAGAATACCTACGATTTATGTATGCATTTCGTTGGAATAGAAATCGATCATTTTTCAGACTTTGTTTCTCCTCCGGAAAAAGGTGACTTTAAGACTTGCAAAAAAAAAACGATTTCACTGATAGTCAAAATATATACGTAGTATGTTGCCTACCTGTCAAGCCATGAACTATCATAATCGATTGAGGGATGGCTCCGATTTAAATGGATTACAAAAACTCCAGAAAATTCAAATTTTACTTTAGACAATTCGAATTTCAGATTTTATTATTTGCTTCACACAAGACTACACACCCCGCATTTTTATTACCAACAAACTACTGACATACCCTACTCTATTTTTTCAATCTGAACACATGTCTTATTCCACATCTTTTTACTACCAAAAAGCATGAAAGAAACCAAGACTAAGGATGAGCTATGTATGTAAATAAAAATCTGCAGTGTGAACAAGTATTTACACTAGCAGTTAATATGGATATCTGGTGTCTTGCTGTTAAAGTGCGGTTTCTGTTCTTTTGTAATTGCTGGTTTATATAGATCCCCATCATCATCTAAATAGTGATTTTTTAAGAGCTTGGTTTTTGAAAATTCAAAAAAAACACAGAAACTTGTAAAAAGTGAATGAAATTTTTATTTGGATCGATAAATCAATTTCTGCCATTTACTTTTTAAAAATAATTTCACTTAAATGTTGCCCGCGGCTACGCTTCAGGTGGTCCATTCTGAAGGTCCAATTTTGGCAAACTTTTTCACACATTCCGGCCGTAATCTCACCAATGACGCGTTCAATGTTGGCTTCCAAGGCAGCAATCGAGTTTGGCTTGTCCCCATCGACAATAGACTTAACATAGCCCCACAAAAAATAGTCTAACGGGGTCAAATCACATGATCTTGGTGGCCAATTGACTGCGCCAAAACGTGAGATCAACTGCTCACCAAATTCGCCTCTCAATTGATGCATGGTTTCGCGTGCAGTGTGGCATGTGGCACCGTCCTGTTGGAACCACATGTCGACCGAGTTCAATTCTTGCATGTTCGGCAAAAAAAAATCTGTTATCATCGAACGGTACCTTTCTCCATTGACCGTAACCCTGCGGCCTTCATCGTCCTTGAAGAAGTACGGCCCAATGATGCCGCCTGCCCATAAACCGCACCAAACAGTGCATTTTTCGGGATGCATTGGTAGCTGCTGAATTGCTTCTGGCTGCTCTTCACTCCAAATAAGGCAATTCTGCTTATTCACGTATCGAGTTAGCCAAAAATGAGCCTCGTCGCTGAAACGGACGTAGCTTGCGAAACACATTTTTCACAGAGCACGAATTTTGATAATAAATTTCAATAATTTGCAAACGTTGTTCAGGCGTAAGTCTATTCATGATGAAATGGCAAACAATACTGAATCGAAATGTCAAATGTTCGTGGAATTTGTCATGTGTGATCTGTCAAAAATATAAACGTCAAAAACCAAGTAGCAAAAAAATCACCCGTTAATAGAAAATTTTGTGATCATTTTAATGAGTTTAAAAGACTGGTTCGATGAAAATAATATTTATAGGCGTGAGTGCAACACAATTATACTTAAAAATGGGTATAAACAATTAGTACACGAATCAACAAGAATAACAAGTACGTCTAGAACTTCAATAGACTATGTTGTCTCAAATTTATCTCATTTAATTGGTAATGTGAGAGGTGATTTAGATATCGAAGATCCTGAAGCAATGTATTTAAAACTTCCAATACGAGAAAAAATTTCAAAACCCAAAGTCAATAAAGTACAAGGGTTAAAATAGTCTACAACCAATTTATTATCAGCGTTTGAAGAAAGTGGTATACATTTTCTTATAGTTAATGATATACACCACTACGCGAACAATTTTAAAAATAAACTATTATTGGTATTGAATAGATTTAAAACCCTCAAACATACGAGTAAAAACAAAAATTCGTGGTTTAATCAATAAAGCTAAAAGTAAAGCTATCTTTACAGGTAGTTTGGATGATTGGTGTGATTTTAGAAACATACGAAATACTTATACTAAAGAGCTTAATCGTGCGAAAAATAGTTTTATAAAAAGATCTCTAAAAAAGTGCACTAATCAAAAAGCAATGTGGAGAACTCTTAAATCGTTAGTACTGCGCGAAAAAAAAACAGTGAAAAAAACAAAAGTGGAATTTGACGGCGAAATTATCACAGACGATAAGGAATTAGCTAATCGATTTAATTATTTTTTTATCAATAGTGTGAAAATAATAAATAACACAATGGAAAATGTGTCGTATGTTAATAAAATAGACTTTTCTGTGGAAAAACCCTTCAAGTTTATTGAAGTTATTATACATGATCTAATAAAAATAATTAAAGAATTAAACAATAAATAAGACAGTGATTCACTAAGTACAAAGTTGTTCCTTGACGCTTTTGATGTAGTTGGACGCTCGTTGTTAAAAATAATTAATGTATTATTACCAGAAGGACAATTTCCTAAAACGTGGAAGAACTCTATTGCGACATCTATTGAGAAAATCAAAAAAAAAAAAACTAGTGTGAAGAATTCCGACCGATAAATTCATTGCCGGTCTATGAAAAAGTACTTGAAAAAGTCGTCTATAAGCAACTTTCAAAATATTTGAGTGATAACAACATCATCATTGAGAACCAATCTGGGTTCCGCCAATCACATTCATGCGAATCTGCTGTAAATATGGTGTTAATAAGTTTGAAAGAATCTATCTCAAAAGGTAAGAAAGTTTTTTGCGTTTTTCTTGACATTAAATGAGCCTTTGAGACAATCGATTCTATTATATTGCTGGATAAATTGTAAAACTATGGAATTACTGCATCCGCCCATGATTGGTTAAGAAGTAACTTGTTGGGGCGTTCTTAACAAACCAAAATCAATAACGTCTTATCAGAACCTGAATCGAATGAACTTGGAGTCCCTCAAGGCTCAATACTGGGAACACTTCTTTTCAACTGCTATATTAACGATATGAACAAAACTATTCATAACTGCGAGCTAGCTCTATTTGCAAGCGATTCACTGTTGTTTGTTGAAGCTGAAACAGTTTAGAAATGTGAACGACTATTGAATGAAGACCTTGAAGTATTAAATATATGGCTTAAGGCTAATAAACTAAAAAATGAAACTAATGTTTCAAAGACTAAATGTATTGTTTATAATGATAATGTAAATGTTAACGCAACAATTGATCGAGAAATAGTAGAACAAGTATTAGAAATTAAGTACCTAGGTGTCATTATAGATTATAAATTAAATTTTGAATCTCATGTGCAGTACATTTCAAAGAAAGTAGTTATCTTATGATGAATTAGAAATAAAGTAGGCACTATATTTACAATGTAATTTTAAAACCTCATTTTGAATTTTGCTCTACGATTTTATACTTAATTAATGAAAGTTTAATGAATAATCTTCAAAAACTGCAAAATAAAGCAATGCGTATAATACTCCGATGTTTAGACTAACAAAAGTCTCCCTAGTCCCGTCTCGCTGCTTGTCGGTTTGACATATCACTGACAGCTCCATAGAAAAATCATTTTCATTTCAATCCGTTACAACTAAACTAGAAGTACCTATTTATTTGAGTCTTTTAAAAAATATTGTTTACATTAATTTTACCAGCTTTCAAAATCTTAAATTACGTTCGAAAAAAAGTTTTTTGAATAAAGATTTCCTGACTACTATTTCTATTCTTAGTACTATGTGGAAGATTCTTGACTACTAATCTGTAAGAAAGGCTTGCCAGGAAGTTTATTAAACAATAAAAAAAAAAATAAGAAAGTACACCCTTGCTATGTATACCCAGGCTTTGATGTCTAAGGCTTTGATGTCTAAGCTTTCATAACTAGGAGTGTCCCAGAAATTCCTAATATTTTACTTTAAGTTTCTGGAGTCATCAAGCGCTTCTGATGTATAGGATTGATCAGAGTACTCAGATTGCTTTGAAACAACAGCGGGTATCCCCCAAGGCTGCTTTTAAGCCAAATAATGTTTGTTTTGTTTATCGACGATATATTTGATGTAAAGGGTTATCCATTTTGCGGTTTCAAAAGTATAGGGCTGGACTTCGACATCTGTCAAACTAAGTTGTTAAACCATTTTTTTTCAGTTGAAAGTCTGGCATTTACGAAAATGGATCGCTTAACTAAATTGTTAAAACCTACTACAAAAATGGTGATTCTGCCACAGCCACATATTATGCTTTAAGAGGAGATTATGGTTTACATAATCATCAAACTACGCAAGCATTTGGCAAAATTGTGAAGAAATTTGAAGAGACTGTATTAGTTACGGATATTGTAAGGCCTGTGCATCATCGTTTCGCTCGTACCACTGAAAATATTGCTGCTGTAGGTGAAAGTGTTGCCGAAGACCCGAATGTGTCGATTCCTCGTCATTCTCAAGAATTACGACTGTCTTACGGCACATTATGGCGTATTTAGCATTTGGATCTATACCTACATCCATATAAAGTCCAGCTCACACAACAACTGAAGCCAGCTGACCATTCACAACGTGTCGATACGTCGAATGGTTGCTTGAAGAACAGGCGGTGGACGGCGATTTTTCGAACAAAATTTTCTTAAGCGAAGAAGCACATTTCTCACTCGGTGGGTATGTTAATAAACAAAATAGTCGTATTAGGGGTTCTGAGAATCCTCAAGTAATTGAAGAGAGGCCATTACATCCACAAAGTCAGCTCTTTGGTCCGGAGGTGTGATTGGACCTTACTTCTTCGAAAACGACGATGGAACGACTGTCACCGTCAATTCGGAGCGTTATGGTCATATGATAACCGATTTTTTTGCCTGGCATTGAAAATATGACTTGGAGATCATGTGGTTTCAACAAGACGGTGCCACATGCCATACAACTCGAGCGAATATGTCTTTATTACAAGATACATTTCCTGGCCGCGTAATTTATCGTCGTGCCAATATCATCTGGCCATCAAGATCATGTGATTTGACACCGCTGGACTATTTTTGTGGGGCTACGCGAAAGACCGTGTTTATGCAGATAAACCTTTAACTCTTGAGCATTTGAAAACCAACATTCGTCAAGTTATGGCTGAGATACCGCCCAATATGTGTCAAAAAGTGGTCGAAAATTACCTCAAAAGAATCGATGCTTGCAAAAATTCGCGTGGTGGTCATTTAAATGGTGTAGTGTTTGACACATAATGTCAACGTTCAAACTTTATAATAAAAAAGAAATATCATGAAAAAAAATATTTTATATGTGTTTTATTCACGTTTACTTTTGAAACCGCAAAATGGATAACCCGTTACTTACAGGAGGAATACTCTTCTCCGTTATCCAAGTGAAACTTTTCCTCTACGCCGACGATTTAGTTTTAATAATAGACAATCCTTTCACTTTGCAGCTACAAATCAACAGATTAAATTCCTTCTGCCAGAACTGGGGCTTGCAGGTTAACACAAACAAAACTACGATTATGATTTTCGAAATACGTCAAAGGAGAAGACTGTCCGATTATAATTGGTTACTCAACAATGTTCTTCTTGAAGTAGTGCATGCATTTAAATATCTTGGACGTTTACTTAAGCATAGTTTGAATTTATAATAGCAAGCAAAACAAAATAGTAAGGATGCTAAAATAGCTTTAAGTTTATTATGGTAAATGTTTTTTGAAAACCCAAAAATTGTTCATATGTCCAAATACCGGGTGTTGCAAGTTACTGTCAAGACGTGTATGGCGGTCAGATTTTCAGATATTTGATTATCGAGGAAGCAATTCAAATACGTTTCATCAAACGCTTATTTACATTACCAAATGTAAATATTTACAGCACAAACACAATTTAATAAATATGTTTGCAACGAACACTCAAGAGTATGCAATATCTAATTCCTTTTATATATTTCATTAAATTATCCAAAGCATTTTGTTGAATTTTATTTTTACTATAATTTTTCAGTGTTCAATTATAGTGTGTTCAATTGTCCGGTGTTCAATTGGCTTGACACCCAAAATGTGCTGTATTTTTCCAAGCAAAAACAAAAGCAAAATTTAAAATAGTTCTAACTTTACTAAAATTAAACTGTATGGTATACCTCTCCATCAACAGATGTCGCTGGAGTAGGTGTGTATTATTTTGCATTTTTATTTATTGCTTTAAACAATTTCTGTGTAGTATATTTAAATAATTTTGGCATTCTGCACATCTATGATGCAAAAAATGCTTTCGTTTGATATGTAATTTATAGCCCTTCGGTTTTTGTGGGCCGCGAAAAGTGTACCACAAAAAACATGTTCGCCGTTTAATTATATGATTAAAACTATTGATATTTTTTTTGGGTTTTGGTCACATGTTCCAATCTTGAAAATGTGTTCTTTGAGAAATTACCACTCTATCTCATAGAACTATGTTTTATCATAACGTTACCATTTTTTGTAATTTAATTTTTCACTCGTACTCAGACTTCTTATATTGAATAAACTTTAACTTTAGTGATTGCATTCAGTATGTTTGTAAACAACCTTCGTTCAACAAGAGAGCCATTTTGGCCCGCTTTTGTTTTAACTTTTTATTAAGCTGATATATTCATAAATTCTAAGTATTTGATGTACGTGGTCTATTATTTGCAGATCTTTACCAAACTTCTTAAAGTACAGGATGCGGTAATCATTTATCATTTTAAACGCGCAGCGTCTAGCGTCATTTATTTCGAAAAGGGAGGGGTGGCTCTTATTCGAAGGATTGCTATCTAGTGTTTAATGTCATATAACGATGGCCTTTCGTTTGCCGTGGAGTCGTACTTTTCAAGCGGCTATTCAATCGTCGCCGCCTCAGGTCGTGATAGGGCATTAGTGGGCACCTTTAGAGAAACCGGTATTTATTAACAGGAAAAAATCCCGTAGGTTCAAGAACCATCAACACACCCGAAAACATCAAGCAGGTTAGGCAGCCAATTTTGGGATCTCCCAGGCATTCTGAGCACATATATACATGCAGCTGCTCTTGGGATGACTGGTCGTTCTGTATGACCAAATAAATTAGTAGTGGTGCAAAAACTTACTGCATGCGAAGCCTTTCTTGATAAAACGGAACGGTCTTCAGTGGTCAACGCGTTTGCCTGATTTAGCCCTGTGTGATTACTTTTTGTGGGGCTTACTGTCTCCAGTCTACATCGAATGACCGTGGTTCAATTCGACAACATAACCGACGATATACTGGTAAGAGTGGAGAGAAACTTCAAAAATCGACTGTCTCAATTCACTGACTATACTCTGTCCCAGGCAGTACACGTCTTATGGGAAAGCTTTTTCAAAATCAGTAACGTGTCATATTTTTGCACCATACTAAATTGAAAGAACTTCCCCATAAGAAGTGTTTGCCCGCCCTTAAATATATCAATTAATAAAACAAAATGCATTACATCTGACGCAGACCCAACGTCTTACTCAGCGAATATCTGAGTGGGGTGGGGACTGAGTTGCTTTTCCTGTGGCATCGCATGTGGATGTGGCTGCTGCTACTATTCAACCCCCACTATAAATTGATGTGCTTTCAGAGTTACCCGTGCCCATTTGTTAACTCGATCGGTTCCTTTTAAAGTGTGGCGTTTAAATTCAGATGTAAAATTTTAAGCTATTTTCTTTGAAGAAAAACTTTTTTTTATGTAGCGTAGCGCGCGGTTAATTAATGTGAGTGAAGTAAAGTATTTTTGTGTAAGGTGTTCGTATATTTTTAAAGAGTTGTGTTTCTTAAGAGTTTTGTACAATTAGTTCAAAATGGCTTCGATGATCTCAAAAGATTTAAGTTCAGAAAAAAAAAGAAATTCTTGACGCGACAAAAAAAAATTGTTAAATAAAATAGAAGCTTTGAAGCGAGTACCTGTTATATTTCTTCTTACTTAAAAGAGATTAGGCCTACTGGGGATACCCTTCAAAAACGCACCCTTTATCTGACCTCATGGTGATGTGGAAAATATAAATGCGTTTTAAGTTTTATAAAAAAACGATTAAATAAGAATTCCTATCTAAAAAAAGGGGCGATAACACTACATATTAAAATACACACTACAACTGTAGCGAGAATGAGAGGCAAACGTTCTATCTTGCCTACACTGTCTTTTTTTCTGGGACAGAATATAGAACGAAAGCCCGCCTTAATGTACAGTCGGGGGATAGGCACCCATTTTCGTTTTCCTATATAAAAAATAAAAAAACATTTTTATTTCAAACAAGAATAACTTTATTTTAAATCTTATTTATAAACAAACAATAGGAATAGGATGAATTATATAAAAGTAGCAGAATGGTATCTCTGGTGATATGAACCTTACCATACAGTCAGCTAATTTCTCCTGGGTACCTGATTCCTGCGCTGCATATTTGAATATTTTGAAAAACAAGCACACTTCAGTATGTTTTTTTTGTTTTTAATTTGTCTGTCGCTGAATTTTTGATTAAATTAATGTAACATTTGCCTGCCACTTCATATTCGCCGCCGGAAGGCCGTTCCAAACTTATTAAAATTAACTTTAAATTCCTGTCCTTAAGGCATACTACAGACAATACACGGAAAACAAAGTAGGTATAATTCTAAAGCAAAAATCTTTTCTTATTGAGTTTTGCGTAGGTATTCAATTTTGATTTCAATTTTTTCAAAAAAAAAAAACAAAAAAAAAAACAAAAACCATCGTTGAATATTTCAACTTTTTTGCTGTTCCAGGCAACGAAACACACATATTTACTTTATTTTCATATTTCCCCACATTTTGCAACACGAGTTCGCAATAAAATGTTCTTGGCAAAATAAGGATTTCACACAAAAAAAAAAAAACATATAATGTTATTCAATTCCGCACTGCATCCAATGCTACAAATAAATTCAAGATTCACGCGTCGAAACCTTACATCACGTGCAAAGTATAAAATACACATACTTTTGGCGGTAGAAGAAATACCTAAGCTTAAAAAGAAGATGTACTTTCATTGTCCGGGGAACCCAACGAATCGTACGGAGTTATTTTATTTGAGGATTTACATTATCCTAACAACCCCTGAAGCATCAAGAGAGGCTTCAGTTACCACCGAGCTACTTAGTTTGTAGGAAATTTTTTTTTTTTTTTATGAGCTTGGATAGTTCTGCATTTGTAATGGAATAAAATGATGCCTCACAATGCATAAATAAAACTTTTGAAAAAACCTCATGATATGTTGAGGATATGATAGGTGATGGAAAAGGATTATTTATTTTAAATGGAAATATGTACTTATTGGTAAAGTTTTCATTTTAAGCCCGGGGATACACAAGATTATTTGCCATTGCTTTGTTATCACTAACTACTCTAAGAGCACACACTTTAAAGTTTGATCTTTAAACAAAACCTTTCTAAAGGATTTCATCAGATAATTCTGAAAAAGGACTTGCTAGATAACCCATATATGACTTAAAAGATTATTTAACCAACCTGTCATAGTAATCAAAGTAATCTTGGCAATTAAAACAAAAGGGGTCTTTTAAATTCTTTTCTTTGTATTATCTCTCTTCGTCAAAAAACTCTTGGACAAGGAAATCATATCAACCTACATTATCATAGACTTTATATCATAAAACACACATCTGTGCGTTTAGATATTCCTTTTTGTAACCCCAAGGTGGAATTTAATATTCTACATATTAAAACGGAGAGTGGTGTCGGTCGTTCGTGTCTCTGATGTTTATCCTTCGTTGGAACAAGGGATACCTTAGGTATAAGCGTACCCTGGAGCCTGTTGAACTTCCATGCATAAATACTGAGGCTAATATATTGTTGCTAACAATAACAATGGAGGAGGAATGCATAGTAAATGGATCCTCAGAGTCGGTCTCCGGGCACCGGAAAACTATACTAAAGTTGCTTAACAGACTCAAAAGATGTTTGAGTGCTTTTTTGTCTGTTTCCGCTTGTTTCATAGCAAGTTTGAATTAAGTTGAGATTTTCCGCATCAAAAAGTGACTTTAAAAACTGTTTCTTAAACATTTATACATAAAATGTTTGTTGCGGGAAGATAAATCATCGCAAACTTTGTCTTTGTCCACAGAGGAATATAACACATAAGTCCACTTTATTGAATTGTATATCTATTGACGTTCGTGAGAGGACAGAGGTGTCAGAGTGATATTATTTCGCCTTAAATTTGGAACATAAAATCAATAACAAACAGAAAATTGAAATCATTAACTCTTTTATAGTCCAGGAAAATTTTATAAATAAAATGCACGACTGCATCCTATGGAGCTAACAACTTTAATGAAGCTAAGCATTGATGCTGTTTATCTTATGCAGGTTTAAGGCCGATGTAATTAAGATAACTTTGATTTTTAGTATAATGAATTGTCGAATGGATGATTCAAGGAACAGGTACCTACAAATGTATATTTAAATCAAGGTTATGCATTTTAATGATGTAAGTTGGCAGAGAAATATGTACCTACATACATGGATCTAGGTAAGAATGCAATATGCATACATAAGATTCATGTGATTTTTGAAGACACATGCATATGTATATTAAATGTATGAGTGCCTACATTGTATGTAGTATTCAGTGACGTACGCAAAAATTGGTAAAAACGAAATATCTATAATATGGTAGAAATAAATGGATAATACACATAGTTAAATGTTTTTATATTGCTTGGTGGTTATAATTCCAGGGAAAACAAAGATGACATTTGAATTAATAAAAAAATTGCAAACAAAAATAATTTTAGTCGGTCCATCCAATAGTGAGAAAACCGAAAATATGAAAAGTGGTTCTATGGGAAGTACCGTTAAAAAATACGCAAAATAAAATATTTTTGTACTTAAAAGTGGACTGTACTAATACAAGAACACACACATTTTTTTAATAAAAATTCTTAGAGCCGTTTTTGAGAAATACATTTTTTTCTTACCGGCTTTTTAACACTTGTATGGAGGTACCGTTGTTTTTTATTTTAGGAAAATAGTATTTTTTTTAACTATTTAAGATAATGTCAAAAAACTACCAAACACGAAGTTTTGAAAAAAATCTATTGAGTCGTTTTCGAAATTTTGAATTTTCATTACGAAAAATTTATTTTTAAAAAAACTTTCTTTTTGAAAAATTTTGGTTTACAATAGTGTTCAAACTAAAAAAAAATCTAATTAACCGTTTTCCAGAAAATCGAAAACCAAAAAAATGGTTCTACTGGAGATATCAAAAATAACAGTTTAAAAAAAAAAAAAAATATTAAAAGGTATCTTTTCCCTTCATTAATGAACTGATATTTTTAAATAAAACTAAGACTTTTGTTTTTGACTAAAAAAATGTAAGGGAGCTACTGTTATTTGTCATCTTAAAAAAATGAAAAAAACGTGTGTGCATATTACCGAAGAAACAATATGTAACAAGTTTGAAGCAAATATATCCCACCGTTTATGCTGTAGCTGTAGACTCGAGGACAGACAGACAGAATGACAGACAGACGGAATTGCGGGACCCACTTTTTTAGTTTTCTCTATGATCGTAATGTTACGTTTGATTTTTAGAATGTTTTTTTACGAATGCATAACTTGCCTATCTAATATCGCAAGTAAAAATAGTCCTCACTAATGTGCCCGATCGGACAAAATATTTAGGCCCGTTGGCTGATAAACAAGTTAAGTACTTAAGTTCTACTTAAGAACTTATGTGACAGTTTACGCAGAGGAAAAAGTGAAAAGTAAATATTTATGAATCGTATCAGCAAACGGGCCTTAAAAAGCTAACAACCAGGCACTCTGTAAATTACGAGTATGTAACCAGGCCTAAGCAATGTAATACTACGTTTTCAGCTACCACTTAATCCAGATTTAAGTTGATTAACCATAAGTCCTGTTTGAAATCTTCTGAAAACTGAAGATTTCCCATACAAATTTTAATCTCCTCAAAATATCATTGAAATCTTCTTCGAAGTAGAAGATTGTCAAAAGAAACAAACCTTATTTCATAGAACGCGCCTATTCTAATGTCATTTCCTACATTGACGTTTAACAAAAAAAAAACCTGTCCAACATTATTTAATTTGTTTTTGTCTGTTTTTGTTTATAAAAATGTATAAAAATAAAAAATGCAATGAAGCTATACAAAGACCAAAGCGGTGCCTTGAATTTGTAATGGAAAATGTTTTAGCGAAGAGTTGCAATCTCACAAGCGAGGTGGATAGTGTGGCTTTATCTTCAAGTGTTTGAGGCATTCAGGTTGACTGCAAATCCATTAGCTGGAATTGTGGGTCAGATAAAGCTGCAAATATTGTTCACTCAGAAAGTTTTTCATTTTCCATCTAGATTATAGACCTAGTGTCCTGGCCAGATTTCATGCATTTATTATATATACCTACTGCTTGAATTTTGAAGGATAAAATGTTGGGATAACAATATAGGTACTATAAGGCAAGTTTTGCATTTTGAAAAAAATCGAACTCGAGATTTTAATCAAAGTTGACATTACGATGATAGAGCACATCAAAAAAGTGGGTCCCCCAATTCTGTCTGTCTGTCTGTAGAACGATAGGCGTTTTAGGTGATTGCCCAAAATAGATTTTTGAATCGTTGTTTTAGCCCCAAAAATAACGGCACTTGCCATACAAATTTTTCTAAAATCTTTATTATCTCGAAAACGGCTCTAACGATTTTGATAAAAATTATTGTGTGTACCAATTTGAGTATGGTCTACGTTTTGGCCGAAGAAAATTTAAAAATATTTTGTTATTAACGGTACCTGCCATACAACCATTTTATTGATTTTCGACTTTCCCATAAGCGGCTCAACGGATTTCCATAAAAATTTGTATACAGGATCTCCTTCAAATTCTAAATACTACTGCATTTCAAAATTTTCGAAAAATAGTTTTTTTTTTGGATTTTTGAAAAAAAAAAAACATTTTTTTTTTTTTGAAAATTCAATATTTCGAAAACGGGTGGGCGATTTATTCTGAAATTTTGTTTTTAAGTTTATATTATTAAATATTTAAAATGTTTTTTGAAAAAAATTAAGAATTTTTATATATAAAAAATTAAGTGAAAAAAACTTTAAAAATGCTTTTAGCCGTTTCCATTAAGAATCTTTTGCATATAATGTGATGGAACATAGGAGGAAGTACGTGCGATCCAGTCGTCCATTTTATTTTTTACTTGCGATTATAGGTACTATAAGGCAAGTTATGCATTCGTCGAAAAAACAAGTTTTGAGATAACAATCAAACATGACATTACGATGATAGCGAAGATGAAAAAAGATGGTCAAAGAATTCTGCCTGTTTACTTTCCATAGGACCTTTTATCTCATTTTATCTTCTATCTCATAAACGGCTTACCCGATTCTTTCGGAATTTCACACATATATAGCGCTAGGTTGCCCAATTTATATTGCGTTCCAATATTTTTAATTAATATTTTTTTGTATTTTTAAAAGCATTTTTAAGAAAAAAAATTATATTGTAAAACTGCTCATTAATTTTTTTTTTTAAATTATATTTATAATGTATTTGCTGATTTTTAAAAAAAATTTTTTCAAAAAATTAAAAAAAAAAACTTTTTTTCTCAAAAACCACTCCACAGATTTTTAAATTTTTTTCTCATAAATTCAAATTTATTCAAGAAATAAAATGGCGTACTTTTTTTTGGAGCTCAAATTAGTTTAAGTATTTATTTCAGAATTTTGAATTATTTTTTCTTTGATTAATCCGATTTGATTTTTTGTTTTTAAGTTTATATTATTAAATAAGATTGTAGTAACAATTTTTTTTAGAAAAAAATTAAAGAAACTGTGTATAAAAAATAATATAAAAAATGACTTTCAAAATATATTTAGATTTTAAATAGAAATCTTTTGCATAAGATGTGATCGAACATAAGAGCAAGTTCATGAGATCCAGTCAAGAATTTTATTTTTATTGAAATTAAATTTGTTCACTGCAGCGAAATAATTATTCTTCTTTCTAATTATTATTTTGTTTTACTACTGGTGTCAACCTACATAGACTTTTGAATGACAATTCACAGTGAAAAAGTCAAACTAATCTTTTTTTCTCGGGTGAAAACACTTCAAGATTAATTTTGAATCTATTCAATTTAAACCGGATTATCTTTATGCGAAAACGTAGTATAAATTCCGATTAAAATTTCTTATTAACTTTATTCTTGGTGAAAAAGCGAACCAAAAATACTGATACTCCAAGAGAGATGTCATGTTAAAAAATACATAATTGTCTAGGTACACTTTTTTACCCCAGAATCATTATAAATTAAAATGGAAAATCTTCGGAATTACCCCATCTGACCCTGCTTCACTCTCTTTAACCATGGGTACCATACATCTTTGGTCGATTCTATTCTTCTAGACGTACCATTGATTTATTATTTGCATATGTATATGTACGAGTATACTATTGTATATTTCGTTCAAAACAACTCATGGTTATTTTCTGAAAAAAAGTATCTATTTTAATATTTTCTTTTTACTATAGGCACAACACAAATTAGAAAAAAGGAAGCTTTTTCGTTTGAGCTGCGACAAATATGTTTTTGTTTGTTTGTCTGTTTGTTTTTATGGGTCCTTTAGTCAGTATATAGCTTTGTGTAACGGACTACATAAATGAATTCTCCAGTGATGCTTCAAAGAGCCCAAAGGCTTTGCCATTGCCGCTGTCAAAGAGGAAAACACCAAATGTCTAACCCCCGAGGCAGAACGATGCCGATGTCGGCCATGTCAACCTCACTAAACCATTTTTCATCCCTTCGCATACTGTTCCGCATGCAGAAGAACTTTGAGTTTATTTTTGGTGAAATTCCAAAAAGCAATGCGCAAAATAACCAAAATGAAAATGGACCTGCAAAATACTCGTACATTTAAAATAACATTAAAATAAATACATTCTATAACCCAGAACCAGAACGGAATGTCAACAATCGCATTATGAACCAATGACTCTCTGGCTTCACTTTGTAATGACTCAATGGAAGTGATTTTGCCGTCGTCGATTCGCTTGGGACATGTTTAAAGTAGGCTACATTAAAATAACAAGCACGCACAGCGTGCACAGCACGCGCCCAGGAATGACTTCAATAAATGGAACGATGATGACTTCTATTATATCATTTAGATGTTTTTGAAGCAATTGTTCATTGTTGAAACGATTGTGCCAGGGAATGAGATTCCCGATTATGTATTTGCCACGGAAGGTAACATTTTAATTTGGTTTCAGAAGGCTGAAGCTCAAATCGACCATTTGGGTGCATAGGAAATGTTATTTTCTTTATTTTCCTTTCGATATCAGAGGTCGGAAGTCATGCTGGGAATTTTATCATCATTAATTGAGATTCCAAAAAAGGTTGATATTTTAATTGCGCTTGAATCGATTTTCAATATTTTGAAAACCCTATAAATACATTATATGAGTTTTGAGTTGCATTACTACGTCCTCAGCTAAACTTGTATATATGTATATTAAATAAGTTTCTCGGAAACGGCTCTAACGATTTGGATGTTTTCTCCTATCAGCGAGAAAAAAAAATAAAAAATACAGGTAGCCCTCACTTAACTCGTTGTCTTTTAACACAGCCTCGCTCTAACACGTTTCACTTTTTTCTTTTAACACGTTTAAAAGCCTCGTTCTAACGCGGTATCGGAAACAAAAAAAATTAGTTCTCATATTCATTTCATATTCATGCCTTCTGTTTTTTTTTTAAATATGAAAGAACTGAAATAGGGGTTTTCGTTTGGTAAATTTATATTTTGATTTATTAATTGATTTTTTTTTGTATAACTGCACGCGCTCAAGGGATTATGAATACCCTTTATATGTTTTTCTTAACACAGCGCGGACATCCGGTGGAAGAAGAGAAAGAAGGATAGGAAAGATGTGTGGCGCGATGTTCTGAGACAAGAGCTGGTTGATGTCTCAGATTTATCTCCAGGGATGGCGGCTGAACTAATGCGGAGAGAATTACCGTGTCTTATTTATTTATGTCGCTTATAATTCGCATTATTTTTTTTATTTATTACATTGTCATATTTTATGGGAATGCTAGTTTACTCAATCACGTGTTGTTAGTGTTATGCCTAAACAGCATGTAATGAGCAAAGAAGCAACTTATTTTATGACACTTTTAAGAATTGGTTTTTAATGGAATATAAGAAGACATAGCCAACGGCAGGAATCGAACCTGCAACTACTAGGTTGACAGTCGAGCACACAACTATCGCGCCACGGCCACCCCCAAGTTTATCGTAAGGAATCGAAAACGTTTTCAGATTGATTTTTATTTGCTGTATTGGTGCATATTTGTGTCTGTGAACCAGCTAGTGGTATCAGCTCCAAAATATTGACTCGAACGTTGTTTTTAATTTCTAGTTTGTAAGTCCGCAAATGAGCTGGAAGAATAAATTAATTCGCTTAAAACTTCTTCTATTTGAAATACAACTATTTTAATTCCTTTTTGCTACCGAAACAAATTAATATCAAACAAGAACTTGTCACAATGATGCCTGTCAATTATGATGCATATTGGTGTTAGTAAAAGAGGGGTAGATTTGCCGAAAAATCCAAATCTGCAAAATTTATTTAAATTAAAAAAATAATTCAATTTTGTTTGGACAATCGAGGCAATAAAAGATCTGTCAAAAGTTTTTTGACAGATCTAAATAAAAAATAAATTGATTTTTTTTACCAAACCAAATGTAATGTAATAACGCGGAATTACGGACTTTGTAAGCAATTTTTTTAACGTTTTTTAAAAATTATATTGCAGGAAAAAGCAATAATGGTTTATATTTTGTGTTTTTGTTTGTGCATTTTATGTATGGTACCAATTTCGATAAATAAAATTAAAAAAAAAAAATATTTTTGTATGTTTTTTAAAATCATGGAACGTAAACTCCCTTTTTGCACTGGTTTCGTTTAACACGTTTAACTGCCGCGTTAAGTGAGGCCTACCTGTAGATTTATTTAAATCCACCCCCTGTCATGCCCACTATTTTATTTGATGGTTTCTCGAAAACGGTTCTATTTCTTGGAGACCACTTTGATGATATTTTGAGAATTTGTTCCTTTTTGCAAGAGAAAAAAATTTAACATTTTTATCAGTAAAATATGCCCGCCAAAACGCCTACTTTTATCATTTATTGGTTCTTTGGAAAGTACTCTAATGATTTGTATGAAAACTTCAGGGTTTGTATTTATGAGCATGACAGTAAATTCAAAAAAATATTTTTAGTAAGTCCCGCCCACTTCTACGCTCACCTTTAGTATAGCTTAATTTTTCGACGCGACTCAAATGAGTTCAATGACATTTTCAGTTTATTTGCATGAACGACAAAAAACGCCCACTTTTATATTATTTTCTTGCTTTGTTCAACACGGCTCTAAAGATTTGAAAGAACATCTAATCTTTGTTTTTATGGACAAGTTAAAAATTTCAAATATTCTTTTGCTCGCCTCGCCCACTTATCTAAATTCTTAGTTTCTCAGATATGAAAAAAATTTAAGGTTGATTTAGTAAAATCCGCCCGCGCCACGCCGCACTTTTCTTTCTAAAATTTCTTGGTTTATTTGAAATGGATCAGCGATTGTTAGACAAACTTAAACATTTTAAAACGGTTTTTTCGCTACCACACCCACTATTATTTATTATTTATAAATTTTCAAATTGGATTGCGAAAAGTAAGTTTTAATTATCATTGGACATTTTACTGATTTTGTGAGTTAAATGAAACCTATTGATATTTCGAATGTTGTATAATTTCAATGGTTTATTTTTTTTATTATTTTATATTAATTATATTATTTTTGATAGCATAACCTTTTCCTTTGACAATTTAATGATTGATTTCGGCGGCGACCGGAGCGCGGTTCCAAGTCTCACTTGTGATTTCATGTGTTGATAATTATGAAACTCAATCCATTTCTTCTTAGGTTTTATAGTTTCTTCCCTCCAAACACATTTGCTTACATTGTAAATATTTGTAAATGTGACTTTCTAGCCATGAAAGATGTGAATTCGACAAACAAAAAAAAAACAAAAATACTACCTAAGACTGTGTTAAGAAATTCAAATGTTAATTACGTGGAAATACTTAATTTGCTGGAAAAATTTGTTTGTAAATGTCAAAGTGGCATATGGATTTAGTAAGATGCTAAAAAATAAAGTAACCATTTTGTGATTTTAAATTTAGTAAAATGTTAAGAAAATAGGATTATACTAAAAAAGATTTAACATATTACTAAATCGACTAAAATTTTGCGCCATTGATTTAAGTTATTATATACTGTTACTAATTTTATTTATCTTTAATGCAATACTAAATTGAAATGATATATATTTAAGTTAATGTTAGCACTAAAAAAAGAAGTGTATTACATTTTAATAGTTTTTGAACATACCCACCGATTTCCATATATCGGATTGATAAGAAAAATGGATAGCGGATGGACGACATTCTATGAGTGCGTTCTATAGTGATAGTTGTGTGAGTCGGCAGCGTGTAGGCAAACCCGTTTGCCAGCCGATGATTTCCATCTTGGTATTTCTCATCTGTGGAAATGCCGTGAAAGTAGAACTGCAGCGATTGGCTGAGTTATAATTTTGTTGCACAACATCAATTCACCAAAACTTTGTAATGGAACATATTTCATTGTGAAAAATCTTATATCAAATTCAAATGCCGAAAATGTTCTCATTCCGCAGATTCCGCTTATTCCGAAAGATTAATAATTCGCAAAAACAATCTGTGATCGTTGTGGCATAAACCTTGAATTCTTAGTTTTCTCACATGGCCAAATGGATATGGCATGCTCACATGTCTCAAACCTCCTTCTTTTTACGCACGTGCACGCGTCTGATAATATGAAGAAACACGACGTTTTACAAATTAGTGTAAAAATGAAAGTTTGGCAGTTTAATTCAAATCGATATTAGCTGCGTTTTATTATCTACGGCTCTGGGTTATTTTTTTAACATGTATTACAAAAACAACACGTTTTCTATCTGGGCTTGCAAATATTAGTATTAAATTCGGCAAACAGTGGGTACATTTAAGTACATAACCCAGATAGTTTTTTTAACCATATGGCTATTTAGATATATAAATAAATTATCATTTGAGTAATTAAACATTGAATAGCAACTAATAAAATAGGAATTGCTGTCTTCTTTCTTCAATGACAACTATAATCCTTGTCCATTACTTGTAAACGGCGTAAGTGTCAATGACATTTATGTTGCAGGCATACACGGAATTAGTTGAGAACAATGAATGGAAACAAACACCACCGAAGAACGCTTTCCACGTTACTCAACGATTTATGGAACAATTGAACTCCAAGATGTGCCTCACGCGCAAGATCGGTCCACTTCAATAATTTTGAAAACCCAATTTCTAGACTGTTTAATCTCCTGTTTTGGAGATTTGGAGTTCTATCAGACGGAGCTGTGGGGGCAGGGCTTTCCTATTTGGAGATTTTTGAAATCAAGCATTTTCCAAAACAAACCAAAAATTAACAAGAAAATAGATCCCATTCTCTTCCACTTATAATATGGAACATGACACAATGACAAACAATACATTATTAAGACATTCTTTATCCTACATTACAAATTATAATACAATTTACAAATGGTGTAAGAATTAATACAATTTTTTCTTATGGAAGAAAGAATAATTTGTATACAAAAATTGTAACCGGATAACTAACAACCGCCATTAAAATGTAAGCGTCATTAAAACCGATATGATCTTCATCTTTAATATTTCAAATAAACATATACTAATTTTAATACACATACATATAGAAATATTCCACCATTTTTCAGATATATTCGACTTTTCTCAATTTAGAGATATATTGATGAGGCGCCATATGAGTCACATACAATCCAAATAACATAAAAAGTTTCCAGAACATAAATCAATCATTTAATGAAAAAAAAAAAAACAAAACAATTTCCGAAGTTATAGAAAAAGCCAACCAATGAAACCAAGACAAAGTATATCTAATATGGTATAGGTACGATGGGGGTTAATATAAAAATTCTATGAAATAAACCTTGGAAATAAGGTTCAGCGCACATTTGTTGCCTTTAAATTCCTTTTGGAGTTTTCAATATGAAATCGATAAAATCATGAAAATCTATAAAAAGATTTAGAAATATTTCCCCATTGGAAAAGTAATTTTTTTAAGTAATCCCATCACCGAAAACATTGTGGCATTTGTTCACTCAGTTCTTGGAAAAGGTAAGATACGAGTATCTACTTCAATTCAATCTTTTATAGTTTATATTTTCTTCTGTACACAGATAAATTTAAACTGAGAAAAAAGTGTCAAAAAGTATATCTGCTTTGGCCACATAGCATTTCTTCTTATGGAGAACCTAACCGACATTTTATGCCATTGACAGCTCGAAAGATATCGAAAAACACTTAAGCTGTTGAATGGCGAACAAGAGATATGGTAGGACTACGTGTTTCAAATGGAATGTTAACGTCAGAGTCACATGTGTTTAGAATCAGTGAGGCATTTAAAAAGTCGACTTCCTTTCTCCAACATATCTTGCAGCTTTTTCCAGTACGATGATTACCTATCAGATTTTGCACTCAATGAGGATTCCGTGTTTTTCCTTAATGTTTAATTTGCAATCAGGTAAGCTTCAGTACTCAGACGGAGAGGTGTACTACCATTTATTTGGATAATTGCATGTTTTGTGATATAAATTGGGTACAAAGAGGAAGAACGTTTCGCATTTTGTCCCTTGTGAAATCTCGCACACCACATCTCCTTACTATTATTATATCTATTACTCTAATTACTGATTTAAGAACGTTTTGAAACACACCAATATTTATTGTTTAAATATGTATTGTTTAACTTATTCTAATTTATTTCCTCTAGTTAAATTATTTTCCCCTCCTAATATAATATTTAAAGAGCAAATCAATAACTCCTGTATATAAATGACTGTGTTATCTCTAAAAGTTTAGGCTCTAGAATTCATGAAAAGTAAATCGCTGAGTTAGAAGAATATTAGAACCTTGATGGGCGAACAAGCGGACGTTATCCCATTGGTCAATAGTCACTTGATTGAGAATAAAATACAAAATTTGCGCACATTTTTCTTTTAATATAATTTTTCTTGATTTCGATTTTGGAAAAATAATCCTAAGTAATATCAATAACTCTTTGAACATAATTTCAAGTTGTTCGCAGAGCGAAAAAGTACTACATACAATTAATAAGATTCCCTTATTGACCTACTTTAACAAGAAATCTTATTAAAAGCATTGAATAATATGATATTTTCATAGAAAAATCTTATTGATTTTATAAACAAAATCTTAATGAAGTTTTGAAAACTTTGTCCAATTTTTCTATATGGAAAACATATTAAATAATATAAATAATGTGAAAACCTTATTACTTTTGAGTATTAACAAGAAAATCTTCTTATTTTTTTTTCTATAAAGGCTATAAGTAAATATGTAAATATGCAGGTAACAAATTCCGTTGTTTTTTCAAAGCGATGCTACGAGTTTGATGAACAATAAGAAAACCCTATGACTTTTTCAAGTCTTATACCTGAAAACTTTTTCAAGTCTTATATCTGAAAACTTTTCCAAATATTTGTCTACTTACAATAAGGAAATCTTCTTGAATCAAGAAGAATCCATTTTTAATAGTATAAGTTTTCTTATAAATTCTATCATTGTGTTTTGAGCTTGGGGACACACACGGCAAAAAGGGTTATTTTTGCGCGTGTGTGTATATCCAAGCTTGTGTTTGATGTCTGCAACCAACGGAGATTTAATATAGATAAAAACCTTGAAGCGGTAAGGTTAGTCCGTGATGTGATCGGGAAAAAGTAAAAGTAATTAAAGTGAGTGTTCGTTATTTTTATTTAAAACATGGAAAACAATAAATCGAACGATATGAGTGGAAATCAAGTAGAAATAATCGAAGGTGCAATTAGTGTTCCGTGTTTGATGACGGTATTGAAGAGACACAACGATTACATTTGCCCTGGGGATTGAGTAGTTCCGTATCGGCATTTCCAATCGTATTTGGTCGGAAATAAGAGTATGTCATATACCACCATCAATATCATTTCATTAGATGCACCTCCTATTCATTTATTTGACTTAAACAATGGACTTAAGGTTGTTCGACCGAAAAAAATATTGAAATTAAAAGCTAGCTTGCATTTATTCCAGGAGCAACTTATGAAAACACTTTAATTTAAAAAAAAATGTATTTATTTCTGTTAATAGTTTTGTAAGCTTATTATCAAGTAATGCACCACTTAAGGCTACAAGAAAAAGTGATTTATTTTTATATCAAGTTACTTTTTTATTGTAAAATAAAAAAAACAATAAAAAGTTAAAAAAAATATGCATATTTATTCTTTTCTTTAAATGAATTACGCAATAAACGACATGAGTTTGAAATATATAATTTTAAATTTCTTTGAATACACATTATTTCACACCGAATTGACCGAATAATGTTGTTTGATGTTTTTGACCATTTTTTTGAGAACTATTCCACTGTATATGTAGGCTGTTTTGGTCTGTGTTTTGGTAAATGTGAATAAAACAAGTTTTAATCCATTATTTTTCACAACGTTTCGTAAGTGTTCCCTACTTCATCAGGGGGTATATATTTATTCAATTTAGTTAATTAAAACATTTTTCTCTCCAACTGCAGAGCTTTCCCGTAGACGGCATTGATACAAAATTGAACATAAAAACAAAACAAATATGTATATAATTTAAGAAAAATCAAGCAAAACAAAAACTAACAAACTCAAAATTAACAATAACGCTTTTTTTATTATCACAGCTGGGTTGATCAGGTACCTTCGACTAAATTGCTACAGCATAGCAATAGTTCTATTTATTGTTTCTGTGAGAATTTCACTGATTTTCAATAAAACGTCAGTAAGATATACTTATTGTATAAAAGATTGCGACTTTATTATCAATAAGATCGTCTTATTGTATCTAAAAGATGGTCACATTCTATTAATAAGATCTTCTTATTGTTTCAAAAAGATTCTCATACTGTCAATAATATCTTCCTATTGTATTTAAAAAAATGTCACATATTATCAATAAGATCTTCTTATTATATCTAAAAGATTTTCACATGTAATCAATGAGACCTTCTTATTGTTTCAATGATATACTTTTCAATAAGTTTTTCTTATTGTTTTAAGAAGTCATATTGAAAATTAATAAGATATCTTCTCAAAAATATGTGGATATCCCATAAAACGATCATCAACATTTTGATAAGATTATCTCTTTGGTTTTAATAAGACTTCCTTATTGGATGAAAACCATAGAGAAATCTTATAATTTTTCTTCTATTTTATGTGGTAAAATTTTCTCTGTGTTATTGTGCTTTCAGTAGTGTTGTCTTGCGATTGTATTAAGTGGGAAGAATCCTATAAAATTGTGAGTTTTACTATTTAGTTTATGATTTTATGCTTAAATTGTTATTTAAATGGTGTTTTATTTTATGTTTCATATATAGAATGACTGTGTTATGCAATTTAAGCACCTAATTGACTGCATACTTCGATTATTTCTTTCGTTATTAAATTTTGTTGTTAGATTCTATTTGTTATATATGACTTTTTGTTCCATCAAAGTTTCAGTGAATAGACAAATTTGAACTTTTTTACTTTTTCTGTTTTTTTTTCGGGATTTTGGATTTTCGGGGTTTTGTGTTTACTGGATTCAGAATTTCGGGATTGTGCCCGTCTCCCAAGCATGACAAAGCAAATAGAGAGCACAGATTTGATCTTAAGTGAACCTGTCAGGATGCTTAAACTTAATGTGTATATACATAATTTATGTTTAAAATTTAGCAAAAGTTTTTTATATATAAGCATAAAATGTGTAAATTTAAACTTCTTATGTTTAAATTTATATCGAAATTCAACAAGCAATGTGTAAACAAAATTTGTGTCCAACAAAATTATTTATGAAAACGAATTTCAAATTTACACATAAAATCTGTAACTTTCATCAAAAGGAAGTAAATATAAGCATTGATTGTTTAATTACAAACACTTTGTGTTGTTTTCATAAGGTATTTGAATTTGAACAATATTTGTATAATTATAAACATTGTGGGTGCAATCTTTAGATATTATAAGTTTAATACTGAACAGTGGTGATGGAAAGGTACACAGAGGGTGAAAATTTACAACAAATGTTTGTAATATCCAACATAATGTGTACGTACAATTACAAGTTATATTTAAACGCAGTTTTTAGATTGTAATTCGGCACAATCTCATTCTTTAAGGGGACCACAATGCACCCTCCTTGTTTTAAGAAATTTACATAAGTTTAATCTAGATACCAATTTTGATAATCTGTTTTATACAAAGATTCTTATTATTAGCCGTACCACACGAATTCAATTTTTCCTTCTTTTTGATATACAGAATTGCGAGCCATCGGTATATTCCATTTTTACTTGCGATTATAGGTACTATAAGGCAAGTTATGTATTCAAACTTGACATTACTACCATAGAGAACACCAAAATAATGGGTCCTGTAATTCCGTCTGTCTGACTGTCTGTCTGTAGAACGATCTATAGCCTAAACGGCTGAACCGATTTGTTTTAAACTTGGTACTTAGGCATTTTAGGTGATTGTCCAAAATAGATTTTTGAATCGTTGGTTTAGGCTCAAAAATAACGGTACTTGCCATACAAATTTTTCTACCATCTTAATTATCTTAAAAGCGGCTCTAACGATTTTCATGAAAATTGGTGTGTGTACTACTTTGGGTATGGTCTACATTTCGGCCAAGAGAGTTTTTAAAATATTTTGTTATTAACGGTACCTGCAATACAACCAGTTTATTGATTTTCGGCTTTCTCATAAACGGCTTAACGGATTTCGATAAAAAAAATTTATACAGGAGCTCCTTCAAATTCTAAATATTGCATTTCAAAGTTTTTTTTGGATTTTTGAAAAAAAAAAATATTTTTTTTGAAAATTCAATATTTCGAAAACGGGTGGACAATTTTCTCTGAAATTTTGTTTTTGCATTTATATTATTAAATATTTAAAATGTTCATACAAATTTTTTTTATAAAAAGTTTAAGAATTTTTATATATAAAATGGACTTGATAATCTAATTAATTAAAAAAAGAACGGCACGTCTTTCTATAGATGGAGACTTGAACATTTTTATCAATCTGCAATTGTGGGATTGTGTAGTCAATGTATTTTGGGAGTGATCCAATGTAGTTTCGATTAGATTTTCGGAGTGTTCTGCTCCTTCTACATTAAAATACACATAACACTAGTCCTTAGATAAATCTACGAAGCAGAAACCATGATGCCATTTTCTTAAATATTACAAGACAAGTTCTGGCACTACACCTTAACAAACTCAGGCTATTTTCGAGGGGTCGGTCTTGGCAAGTTTTTTTTTTTACGACAAATGCTTTAATAACTTGACAGGTAGACCAACTAAAATTTAGTTAGTATTCATTAAATAATAAAATTTGTGTAGGTATATTAGAATTTGTTTCTTTTCTTAAACATATATGTTTTTTGACTGATTAATACACGGCCCTCCATTTAAGTACTAAACAAACGTAATTATGCTTTATTTCATTGAACATTTATTACGGTTGATAAACAATCGGACGAAAAATTTTAAATATTATATTGTCGGTTCTATATTTCTACTCTCTTTTAAATTTGAGAATAGAAAAATACCCTTACTCGAAGAATTTAGAAGTAATCGGAGTGAAAAATAAATAACTCCGAACAACTCAAGGAAAACGACATAAATCACTTCAAAATTGAATAGCCAATGAAGAAGAAGCTTTAAGTTGAATTGCAGTTTTCGAATTCATTTGTTTGATGGACATATCGAGATGTGTCAGAAGGATATCCAATGCACCGTGCTTATAGGCAGATGAACTGAACGTTGGATTTTACTGAGATGATCGATCACGAGCTCAATGAGGTCCAACATACAACCATACCGTAAGTAACTATGTAATTACTTAAAAGTATATCCATTGAATTAGGCGGTGTTTGGTGTTCCCAATTACCTCGGTGATATTTTTCTATCTTTTTGTTTGTATATAATGTTTCGAACTTAACCTTATTTTAGAACACCCAGGTATTTAGTTAATTAAAATCCGTGCCACTATGGCATGGTTAATATTTGGAATTTTGTGTTTCCTAGAGAAGCATTTCAAAATACTACAAAGAAAGTTTGAAAACGAAAACGAAATTTACTTTTGCAGTAATAAAAATAAATAAAGCTCAACAAAATATTCCCCACAATTACTCATTAGCTCTAATCGCTGGAAATTACTCAGGCAACTGAAACTTTAAACAAACCTAAAACTATCAACATTCGACTAAAACTGTAAATGCTTGTAGTAATTGATATCACCGCTTATTTAATTAACAGCAAATAATAAAATTAAAAAGCCGGTCAGCAGAAAGTTTACAACAAACAATTTGCAATGACATTCGACACCAGCAGCAAAAATGTTAAGTTTTTTTTTTTAGTTTTTAAATTCCACAAACATTTAAATAACATCCTGTACAACATTCTAAGAGAATACTTACATATAACTCGTTATAACCTCCGTTCACCACAACAAATGTATGTATTTTAAGTTTCCAGGAAATAAAACATTAAAACTAGGAAAAAGTGGTTTGAAGTTTCGAGCTCAAAAAAACTATAGAACAAAGTTCTATACAACATTCAGTATGATTTTTGAATTGTTTTCTGTGTACATTGATGGTTAAATATCAAAATAATGGAATGCGTAGGTATACTTTTCTCGGATTGTTCTCTATTATTAATGCATTTCCTCATACATCCGGCTACAAACTGAAAACTCCATTTTGAATTTTTGGCACTTTTTAAGAGGACACCACATTTTCAACTGAATGGAAACTTATGCCACTGACCGATATCCAAACAGAACCTATAGCAAAATGGGTAAATCAACAGTCGAGTTGAAAATTAACAAAACATACATGCAAGTAGGTGGTGGAATTTAATTGAATGTCTGATGTACCGTTATTTGGATATACAGCCATACAAAATTAAACTTAATATATACTCGTATGTGTTAATTTGTTCGGGTATTTTTATCTGCCATTGTTTTATTTACAGTTTTGCTGGGGTCTGCTTGTGTTAATATTTATTATGGAGATTTGCAACCTGCCTGAATTAAGAGGAGTATTGCTTAAGCCTTCTGGATTTAAGCCAAGTAAAAATCATGAGTCGAAATATCAATTTCGGATTTTGCAATATGCTGACAACAGAGGCTTCTTTAAATGCCTATAACATGAGATGTTTGAGGTTATTGAAATTATTCGAGGGTTTGTAAATGTTCTAAGGATTAATCCTTTTAGTTAATTCACACAGACAACATAAGTAATGCAACTAAGTCCACTACATGGGACAATATGAAAATTAAAGCCTTTAAACAAATTTGTTCATAAGTCGCAATAACAAAGATTCGATAAAAATAATACATATTTATAAGAGCTCTCAGTACCATAAATTGTTGTCAAAATCATTGTTTAAATAATTTTAACAACCAAAAAAAAAAAAACAAAAAAAATCAGACAAATTAAAAAATAAATAAAATGCACGACTGGACGCACGGACTTGCTCTTAAGTTAATACCAACCGCGAAATATATTTTTAAAGTCGTTTTAACTTAATTTTTTATTAACAAAATTTCTTTAAATTTTTTCAAAGAAAAATTGGTATGGAAATTTTAAATATTTAATAATATAAATTCAAAAACAAATTAAAAAAAAAAATCATCCAACCGATTTCGAAATATTGAATTTTCAATTTTTTTTTTCAAAAATCAAAAAAAAAATATTTTTTGGAAAATTTTATGCAGTATTATTTATAATTCGAAGGAACTCCGATATAAAAATTTTGATCGAAATCCGTTAAGTAGTTTATGAGAGAGTCCAAATAAAAAAAATGGTTGTATGGCAGGTAACGTTAATAACAAAATTTCTAAAAAAAAACTGTTTGACCAACATGTAGACTATGGCTGCGTTAGTAATTCTAAAACTTCCGCAGTACTGCCAAAATTGTGTTCCTAAATGTAAACAAACAGCATAGAGTCTGCATGGGCATGACAACACTTGTGTTCATAAAAGTAAAACGACAGTTAAATTGCGGTCAAGTTGGCATTTGTTTTTATCATGTTGCTGAATTCGCACCAAAATGGCAGAGGAGCAAATGTGAGTATGTTTTTTTTTAATTAAGTTTACTAAGGAATTTTTTATTTTTTTTACATCGTTCTAAAATTTTTCATATTGAAAAACATTTTCCTTCTTCTTCGGTTTATTAAATTTTCATGTTTCTGCCAATCGTGGCCCCATGTTTTTTAAAAACGGTTTATTCCGCAAAGCTTAAAACTACAGGGTTATCCATTTTTCGGTTTCAAAAGTATAGGGCTGGAATTTCACATCTGTCAAACTAAGTTGTTAAACCAAGTTTTTTTTTCAGTTGAAAGTCTGACATTTACGAAAATGGATCGCTTAACTATCGTACAACGCATACGAATTGTTACAACCTACTACAAAAATTCTGCCACAGCCACATATCGTGCTTTAAGAGGAGATTATGGTTTACATAATCATCCAACTACGCAAGCAATTGGCAAAATTGTGAAGAAATTTGAAGAGACTGGATTGGTTAAGGATATTGTAAGGCCTGTGCATCATCGCTTCGCTCGTACCACTGAAAATATAGCTGATGTAAGTGAAAGTGTTGCCGAAGACCTGAATGTGTCGATTCATCGTCGTTCTCAGGAATTAGGACTGTCTTACGGCACATTTCGCATTTGGATCTACACCCACATCTATATAAAGTCCAACTCACACAACAACTGAAGCTAGCTGACCATTCACAACATCGTAGATACTTCGAATTGGTTCTTGAACAACAGGCGGTGGACGTCGATTTTTCGAACAAAATTTTATTACATGCACAAAAATTCACTGTTTGGAGCGCTCTTTGGTCCGGAGGTGTGATTGGACCTTACTTCTTCGAAAATGACGATGGAACGACTGTCACCGTCAATTCGGAGCGTTATGGTCATATGATAACCGACTTTTTTTGCCTGGTATTGAAGAATACGACTTGGAAAATATGTGGTTTCAACAAGACGGTGCCACATGCCACACATCTCGAGCGAATATGGCTTTATTGCAAGAGACATTTCCTGGCCGCGTAATTTCTGGTCGTGGCGATATCAACTGGCCACCAAGATCATGCAATTTGACACCGCTGGACTTTTTTTTATGGGGCTACGCGAAAGACCGTGTTTATGCAGATAAACTTTTAACTCTTGACCACTTGAAAACCAACATTCGTCAAGTTATGGCTGAGATACCGCCCAATATGCGTCAAAAAGTGGTCGAAAATTACCTCAAAAGAATCGATGCTTGCAACAATTCGCGTAGTGGTCATTTAAATGATGTAGTGTTTCACACATAATGTCAAGGTTGAAACTTTATAATAAAAAAGAAATATCATGAAAAAAAATATTTTATATGTGTTTTATTTACGTTTACTTTTGAAACCGCAAAATGGGGATAACCCATTACTTTGAGATCTATAAGCAATTCCCAAATCATCAGCAAAGGACCCTACTGTTCCGACCAGTGGTAGTTCAAATAGAGAGTTTATATATATTAAAAACAGGATAGGACCAAGAACAGTCCCCTGAGGAACTCCGAGATTAATAACCCTAGAGTTACTTAAACTGCTACCAAGTTTAACTCTTTGCTCTCTGTCATTTAGATATGATGCGAACCACTTGCGGAAAAAACCCACGGAAGCCTGAATTATACAATTTGTTTAAAAGAATACTGTGATCTACCATATCGAAGGCTTTGGTAATATCCACCAAGAGTCCACTACAATAACTAAGAACCAGAAAAGATGATCGAAAGACAGACAATTTTAGTTGGGCTAGAATCTTAGCTAAAGGCCAAATCTCAAATGGACAAATAGGTACCTCTGAATCATTAACAAATAATCTAGGATGAGTGATGGTTATGTACGCGCGACAACTGCAGTACCTAAAGCCATGAGCGATAGTTGGTTCGGCTATCTAGGTAGGAAGAGCTCAGTTTATTTCATTTCATGGGCAGAAATTATGAGCAAGTAGAAATATTGTATTGTTTTTGAGCATTCTATTTTGATTAAAGTGCCAAATTTCAATGTCTCGATAAAGAACGAATTAGTAACAAGTGGCGGTTTTGGTCCGGTTATGATTAGCAACAAAGCTTTTATGACAAGAATTAATTCATGTTTAAGGTTTTCCTGGTTTAATTTGTTAATAGAAGTATAGAACGTATTTTTGTGAAAGTTAACAGCTGCAGAAATAGAAATGTAGATTTTCAACTGCAGATATCAGTATTTTAATTGTTCAAAATCTTACAACCAGACTTAAACATTCTATGATATGGAGAAGCTTGAATGTGTTGAACGATTTTGAAAAAGTATTTTGACGTACAGAAAAAGAATCTTCGTAGAAACAGCTAAATATATTTTTAAAGTGCTTTACAAGTTACTCATGAGGTAGACTCTTATGGTTTTTTTTTTTGCTTTCCTTTAATACATGGAATGCCATGCGATTTCTGGAAGTAATATCAATCTATATATACAAACAATATTTTACAATTTTTTAAAGCAGTTTATTATTAATTTTATATCGGTTGCTCATATTATGTGTTTTTGATAACACCTATCGTATTTGTTTTATCCAAAAAAACACAAATCTGAATAAGCAATTATACGTAGGTACATACATATAACCGGCACAATAGGTATATTATTATTTTTTTTTTTTTTTGATTTAAATGATTTGGATATCATTTGAACCCTCTGATGTTAATATAAACAAAACAAATCATGATATTGTTTCTGACAAGTACTTGAACCTTCAACCCTTTTTCTAAATAAATAAACCTAAGAGGGAATGTATGTATGTTTAAGTCCCAAGGATTTTGTTGTTTTCTAACTTCTTTCTCCAAAGCTAAATATTTTCCTTAAAAGAGGGAAGGAATTCTACACAAATGTATGTACCTACATATATTTCATATCCACAACTTTATGACTTTTTTTTATTTTAAGTTTCCCAAGTCCTTAGCACTCCTGGTGTGTTTTTCATTTAAAATACCTAAAAACCATACATACACAGGAAAATAAAGTTTAACAAAAAAAAACATTAATCTAGCTCTGCTCGTTATTTGAGAATAGAGAATATATTTTAAATTCATAACACATGTATGTCGTGGACTTCAACATGCTTGTGGAAAGTGTAATTAACCAAAAAAAAAAAATAAGGTAAGAACTTTTTAAATAAAATATGTACTATTTTGATTTTATGGGAAGGAAATAAGTGAAAATGCTATTTTATGAAACCATACAGACGCATTTAGGTATTTGGTTAGTTTTAATATTTAGAATAAAAATATATTAATATTTAAGTTTAAAAAGCAATACAAAATCTTTGACTCGAAATTTTAGGTTACAATTTTTTTTTTTTTATAGAAGCCCGATATATTTATTTGTTTCGCCGAAGAATTTAAACGAGTCTACTCTTACACTAAAATCAATCATATTGCAAACTGAATGTGTTGTTTTAAATCACCACTGTGGTTCGGCCCTAGGCCAAAATAAATAAATAAAATGCACGACTGGATCGCACGTACTTGCTCCTATGCTCGATTACATTATATGCAAAATATTCTTAAAAGAAACGGGTAAAGGTATTTTTAAAGTCGTTTTTCACTTAATTTTTTTATATATAAGAATTCTTAATTTTTTTCTAAAGCAAAATTGGTATGAGTATTTTAAATATTTAATAATATAAATTCAAAAATAAAATTTCAGAAAAAACCGTCCACCCGTTTTCGAAATATTGAATTTTCAAAAAAAAAAAAAAAATATATATTTTGTTTTTGCAAGAATCCAAAAAAAAATATATTTCGAAAATTTTAGAATGCATTATTACCTAGAATTTGAAGGAGCTCCTGCATACAAATTTTGATCAAAATCTGTTCAGTCGTTCGTTTATGAGAAAGTCGAAAATCAATAAAATGGCTGTATGGGCAGGTACCGGTAATAACATAAATATTTAAAACAAAATTATGGCCAATATGTAGAACATACCTAAGGTAGAACTCAAACAACAACTTAAAACAAGAGACTCGTTAATATCAACAATGGAAAAGAAAATAAATCTCTTAGAACAACAGGTAATTGAAAATAACATCGAAATAAAAAATATCCCAATCCAAAGCACCGAAAATACAACGTTACTTGTGAAAGGCTTAGCAGAAGTGGTTGGCTACACAATTAACGACACAGACATCAATAACATATACCGCACAAACACCAAAAAGAATAAAAAAGATTCAAAGATTATAGTTTCCTTCACAAATAAAAACTGTAAGAATAATTTGTTAGAAAAATTGCAATCGCATGGTCCGCTTAATTTAAATGATCTATCTAAGAAATTAGAAAACTTTAATTACCAACAAAATTCGTTTATATATGTAAATAGACAACTCACCGCCACAAACAGGCATTTAATGTGGTTGTCAAAAAATCAAGCAAAAGAACGTGGATGGAAATTTGTCTGGACGAGAGATGGGAAGATTCTTGCGAGAAAGAGTGAAACAAGTAGTGTAGTACGCATTGACACTGTCAATGACGTATCTCTGATTGTATAATCTACTCCTTGAATAATCTTACTATTAAAATGACAACACAAATAAACGAAGAAAATGAAAATGTAATAGATCAATTATTGAATATGGAGCACAGGGTGATAAGTAATTTACATGAATTAAAAAATTATGAATTATCAACAAATTTAATATCCTCGTGCATATATCTTAATATTAGATCTGTTAGAAAAAATTGGAATCTATTTATGACAAACTTACATGGCATAATTAATAACATACAAATTATCATTTTAGTAGAGATTAATATAAATGAATTTGAAAACAGTTTTTATCAAATAAATGGATTTACAGCAGAGTTCTTAAATAGACCAGTATTAAGAGGTGGCGGAATTGCGGTTTTCATAAGAAACCAGTTATCCATCGAAAGAACAAATTTAAAAACGAAATTCTATGAAAATATTCAAGTGGAAATTGAAAACAATGGAGATAAATTCACAATTATAGCACTATATCGCCCACCTGGATTCAGCATATCAAGCTTCATAGATGAACTAGAAGAGCAAATTAATAAAATCAACATAAAAAGTAAACTTATTGTAATAGGTGATATGAACATAGATCTAAACAAACGCAACAATAATCTGGTGAAAAACTATTGTAGTATGTTTGCTTCAAAAGGTCTATCAAATGTAATTAAAGCATATACAAGAGTAGATTTAAAAAAAGGAAGTAAAACAAGGATAGACCATTGTCTTGTTCGAATGGAGAACGAAAAATTGTATGCTTCTGTCATTGAAACCGATGTATCAGATCATTACACATTGTTCTATGGGATTTCAAGGAGTGTGATAGATAACATAGATACTCAAAAACAAGGTTACTATATAAACCAAACTATTTTGAACGCTTTAATTCAAAATACAAATTGGAACAATGTTATTGAACAATTTACCACAGCGAAAAGGCTCTATGAAGAATTTGACCACGCATTAAAAACAATATACACGAGATCAATACAGAAACAAAAAACAAGAAAGCGGAATGATACAAATTTATGGGTGGACTTCGAAATTCGACAGATATGCAAACAAAGAGATATTCTATATAAACGATGGAAAAACAATAAACGATGCATCAGATACGAAACCGAATACAAAAATTACAGAAACTTCGTCAACAAAAAAATTGAAAAAACCAAAATGACATTTTACCGAGAAAAATTTTCAGAGTATCGCCTTGATCCGAAAAAAACTTGGAGTTTAATAAATGATATACTTGGAAGGAAGAGAATGAACTTAGATGGAGTGATCGAAAGAAATTTTGGTAGAGAAGTCAATTCAGAACAACTTGCGAACAGGTTTGCTTCAAGCTTTATAAACGAAGTTGAAACTGTTGTGCACACTTGCAATATAAAATCGTACCACACTGAGATAGCAAGCTCGAGACAATCAATCTACATATCACCAACCACAATAGAAGAAATCAAAAGAGCTTTAATAAAATTAAATATAAACAAGTCTCCAGGTTCAGATGGATTTAGAGCAAAAGATATTCAATTGAATGCTCACACTTTGACGCCAATAATAGAACGTATAGTCAACTTGAGCTTTGAAGAGGCCTATGTTCCAGATGAACTTAAGGTTGCTATAGTACGACCTATATATAAAGCAGATGTAAAAACCGATATATTGAACTATAGACCCATTTCTATTCTACCTATAATGGATAAAGTATTAGAACAGATAATGGCGCATCGACTACAGAGCTATATTGAAAAATATAACATAATAAATAAAAATCAATATGGATTTACCAAAAACAAAAATACAAGCAAGCTTCTAGCAGAATTCGCTAATGTAATAAACAACAATCTGAACAAAAATTATCACAATCTAGTGATTTTCATAGATTTTAAAAAGGCTTTTGATACGCTGAGACATGAAAAACTTCTGGAAATGATGGAAAAAATTGGTATTCGAGATGTTAACTTGAACTGGTTTAAAAGTTATATGTCAAATAGAAAAATGCGAGTGAAAATTGGCGATTCACTAAGTGAAGAAAAAGGTCTTCAATTCGGAGTTCCACAGGGTTCCATTTTAGGTCCTCTCCTATACATCATATATGCGAACCAACTATTTAATGTATTGAAGAATAGTATAGGTTTTGCATACGCTGATGACACAGCAATAATAGTTAGCCACAGACAACTGGAAACAGCAACAAACATAATGCAAGACGAATTTAACTCAGTAATAAGATGGTGCCATGACTTTGGACTAATAATAAATGTAAAAAAAACCAAACTTATGCATATCAGAAACTCACACATATTAAAAACACGAATAAATATAAAGATCCATGATACAGAGTGTATTCATCAAAACGCACACCAAGAAAGTCTTGATTCAGGTGATAATTGTAACAGTTTCATTGAAAACGCGACACATTTTAAATATCTGGGTGTAGAACTTGACTGTTACTTTAAATGGGATGTACATATAGCACAACTTGGTAAAAAACTTAGAAAAGCAGTATATGCAATCTATCACTTGAGTATGCATACGAATTATAATGTATTGAAGCAAGTTTACTATTCACTGGTGGAATCCTCTCTGAGATACGGAATACTAGCGTGGGGAAACACTACCAAAAGTTACTTTATTGAACTACAGCGCCTACAAAATCGAATCGTAAAAATTTTAATAAACAGCAAAAATAAAACAAACAGAGAACAAGATACGAATACACAAAATGCATACAAAACACTTGGACTATTGAACATAAACCAATTATTTGAACTCAATATTCTAGAAGAGTATTACAACGACCAGCAATACAAGCAACCTATCGATCACCAATACAACACCAGGAAAAGAGCTCACGGATTTCTACAAACAACACGTTTTAAAAACTCGTATGGAAAACAACAATTATCAGTGATCATTCCACATATTTTCAACAAGATGCCAAGAGAACTACTTAATATAAATTATAAAAGACTAAGGAAGAAACGTCTTAGAGAACATCTATTAAACAACTTGTAAATTTAACATATTCCAAAAAAAAAAAAAAAAAAAAAAAAAAAAAAAAAAAAAAAAAAAAAAAATTATTTCAAACCATGTTAAATTTTAACTTATTGAAAATTCAAGAATTATTGTAATTAAATAACTATGTAAATAACCTTCTGCAGAAAAGCCCTTATAGGCTTCGCAGATACTTTTTTGTAATCAACCAAATGTGACTCTTCAGAATAAAGATTGAATTGAGATGATTTGAATTGAGATGACACACCAATTTTTATCAAATTGTTAGAGATAATTAAGATGGTAGAAAAATTTGTATGGTAAGTACCGTTATTTTTGGGTATAAAACAACGATTCAAAAATCTATTTTGGACAATCACCTAAAACGCTTAAATACCAAGTTTGAAGAAAATCGCTTCAGCCGTTTAGACTGTAGAGAGTTGTACAGACAGACAGTTAGACAGACAGATAGACAGGCAGACGGAACTGCGGGACCCACTTTTTTGGTGTTCTCTATCATCGTAATGTCAACTTTGATTAAAATTTGGGGGTGGCCGTTGCGCGATAGTTGTGTGTTCGCCTGTCAACCTCATGGTCACAGGTCTATGTCTTCTTATTTTTCCATTAAAAACCAATTCTAAAAATAAATGTCATACAATGAGTTGCTGGGTTACTCATTACATGCTGTTTAGGCATAGAACTAACAACATGAGATTGAGTAAAACTAGTATACCGATAAAATATGACAAAGAATAAAAAATTTGTGCGAATTATAAGGGACATCGATAAATAAGACACGGAAATTTCTCCGCATTAGTTCAGCCGCCATCCCTGGAGATAAAATCTGAGACAACAACCACCTACAGTCTCCGAATATCGCGCCACACATCTTTCCTATCATTCTTTCTCTTCCTTAACCTCACCCTAACGCCCGCGCTGTGTTGAAACATTTAAAGGGTATTTATAATCCCTTGAGCGCGTGTAGATTATAGAAAAAAAAATATCGAGTTCGATTTTTTTCCAAATGCAAAACTTGCCCTATAGTACATATATCGCAAGCAAAAAGACATTCAAAAACAAAAAAAAAACAAATGCCGAACAAAATGCAAAAAGGGGTGTGTCAACAAGGGGCTGACCCTTCGCACATTTTTTTGAGCATACAACCCAAATGTTTGTGAATTTCGTGGGGTATTATTTCTTTCCAAAACAGTGTGCTGAAATTTATTATACCATCTAAAGAATGTTTCATCCAAATCGACTAGTGAGTTCAGATTGTATTTAATTATGGCCGCCTCTCCGTACAATCACTGTGCAATATTGTTCGGTAGCTGCATAATTTGCTCTGGGGTATTGGGTATTAAAAAGTATTTGGTTTCAAAGCATCCTCGTAGCAACATTGAAATTAATTAATGACAAAATATGGATCAATCTATATGATTTTCCAATACATCACTAATGAATTCACTATCAAAGAAATTTCTTCGAATGTGGAAATGAAAGTTCGTAGGGTACATACATATGTATGCTTCTTAATGCGAGAATTATATCACATTATGGCATGGGTTTGGATTAACCTTGTAGTTCGAAAACTCGCGCGGAAAAAGTTGTTTTATTTCCACATCGCAGTCAATGTATTTGGCCAATTCAAGTAGATATGTTTGGTAGAATTGACAAAAGGACAAATTACTAAGTCTTCTAATTTGAAGAATTTGAAGATGTTATCAAGTTCGTCAAGTCATTCAACATCCTTGGTGTTGGCAAGCCGCCTCCACTAAGGTGCTCCACCCATGAATACGATGCGACATTTTCTTCGGCTGGAATTTTGTTTCTTAGTTTATGGCATATATATCCGGCCATATTTTCAAGCCATCGCTCTCTAAAGTGGACACATCGTGATCGTTTTTCTTGCCATCAATATTATCCTCTTCTCCTTCCCAAACAATGCTTTGAAATATAGTACCTAAAAATACATATCAGATTATTTCACACTATCAGAATTGGCTGAAAAGAGCTTATAGCAAGCTCCGTCTTCCGACCAATGGTTTTGCCAACACAAAAAACTGTGTTATACCACCGGCTCATTATTTAGTGGAAATCTTCAAACCCCTTTGCGACTTAAGTAAGCTCATCTTTTAATGTGGATAATTTAAAAGAAAAGTGAGCGAGCGAAATCTTTTTACAATTTGGACAACACCAATATGCTATCTTTGAAGAATTAATTTTATCCATAAAGGAATTATTTGAACCAACGCATTTGGAATAAAATAAATTTCCACAATGTCCGTAACACCTAAAAAGAGGGGCTATGCCGGAACGATCCGCACAATTAGTTTTAGCGCAAAACATATTATAAATAAAGAATTGACAGACAGTAAAACAAAATAATGAATTTAAAAATAAAATTTAGCGAGTAGAATAAAAAAAAGAATTGGCTACCAGCTGGATTCGAACCTACAACTTACGCCCCATTTGCCAAGACATGTGCCAGATGTAGACTTTCTAACATGATGTCGAAAGATGATTTTCGCTATGCAAACTTCCCAAATAATTGGAACCTAACTTTAAGGCATTTACACTTTGAGCTCAGTTTTACTTTTTTTTTCATCTGAACAAGTGCCATTTGAAAGGATTTTATAAGGATACTCCAGGTAATTGTGCAGTCCCAAAATATTTCTCAGGTTTCCACTTACATATATTGGTACATATGTCAAGTGGGTATGATGCCTTTTTTCTTTTCAAAATTTCACAACCAATAAAGAGATAGTGGTAAAACATAATATTTCATAAGTTCGAGTTTAACTTCAGTTGATACAAACTTAGGGCTGCTGAGGGAGAATCCCACACATGAACGTTAAATATACAAAGATGTTTTCCAACAAAAAATATTAATAATTTCTTGACACATTTAGATTTTATGAAATAGCATTTAAAATTATTTTTTTTTGTAATCGAAAACACATTTTTCATCGAAGACTATGTGGATTCCAAGTCGAATTCTGTTTTCCACAAAATACAACAATAGACAATAAATTCAAGACAATGGTTCTTGACACAAAATCAAAAATTATATAACAAATAAACCAAAGCAAAATCTCACCCACATCTACACATACACATGGACATGAGTTAAGTGTCAGTTAGTGTCAATTATCTTTCAACATTAAATGCTGCATTAAGGCTATATAAATAGTTGTGTCAGTATAAAATGAAAAATACTCCTACAGATTCGCTCCGATATCATCATAATAATGCAAGACAACACTCCCGCACATATCCATCCATTTCGCGGATTTAAACTTGAGGCTGAAAAATTGCTCCACACATTCTCGGGATCCCTTTGAAAATCATATGTAATTACGCTCGATTGCATAGTTTTTTTTTTTTACTAACGAGCCATAAATAATCTCTTAATGTCGTCATATGTGCAATGTCCTTTCTTTTGTCCATAAGGATAATGCCACTTAAACTCCACTTGCCAATTGAATTCGCAATAAATTTTCTTTCAATGGCAATTACTTTCAGGATGTTGCTTTTCATATATGTCCCACATTTGTATATGTATATAAATTATATACATACAAATCCATGCTCATGTCTGCACATCTGGACGTGGTTAAGCAAGATGCATGTACGTGTACACTCAGAAAAAATAAAATATATTTCAGATTTAAGAATAAAACGTTGCCTTTTATCGAAAAACACGAATCACAACAAATCTCTTAAGGTATTTGTAAATTGTCAGTCCTCACAATATGTAGGTGTAGGGGCCAGTTATAGCGATCAGGAAAACGAAACAGGAAAAAAGTTCTAATGGATAATTTTTGATGTTTTCACGCGTTTTGAAAATTCATCAGGAAAATAATTAAATAGAGTCATTTGTCATCAATAGTGTAATATTTTAGAACTTGTGAGACGCCTGTGGGAATTCTACGCAAAATGGGGCATAAAAGTCAACTCAGCCAAATCCGAGCTGGTTTGCTTCAGAAGACCAGCGGGGCATCGGAACACGCCGTCAGACACAAGTTGCTGAAGTATTATTATCAATCTGCCCGACGGTCACAACTAAGATCCATACCAACTGTGAAAAATCTGGGTATCAATTTCGAAGAGAGGTTTCGTTTCAACCCGCACGTGACACCTACCCTTAAAAAAGGCAAATTTCTCTTTTCAACGAATAAAGCCCCTAATGCGGAAAAGGAATGGACTTAGCCAGAAGACGAAACTGCTTATCTATAAGCAACTTCTCAGGTCCATTATCACATATTGTTTTCCTGCATGGTTTACTGTATCCAAAACCAGCATGAGAAGGCTTGGAATGTTTGAGAGGAAAATCCTCCGGATCTGCACGGACTCCACTTTGACCAGTGACTACAAAAGCACTTCAGCAAAAAACGGCTTTTCGAGGCGTCCGGACAGTACCAGACCGGTGCTGTCAAAAGACTGACGAGCAACCTAATCAACCACCCAAACACCCTAGTGAATAGCATGACCAGCGAAGAGAGATACCCCGAGCCAAGGTTTCTGGATGTGACAGCGCTACTGGACGAAGGACTTATTTATATCGATGACGACGAAGCAATCCAATTCTACGAGGATACAGCGTCAAACTATCACCATGCCTAGATGCCACATTAACGCCCACATCACCAGAAAACAGCCGGGTTTGAACAACCCGAGATTATCCACACAGGTTTTAATAAGTAGTACAAGAAATTCAACGACAATTTTTTTAATAATTTTAACAAAAAAAAAATTAAAACAATGTATAATATTATCCCCTTAAGTGTTAAAACAAAGTAAAATATCAATGTAATATAAGTAATGTTAAATAGAATTAAGAGCCAATTGTATATATACTCGTATCAGTTCAAAAAACATTAATATATATATTTTAATTTAAAACGCGTGAAAACATCAAAAATTATCCATTAGAACTTTTTTCCTGACAGCTATAACTGGTCCCTAAAGTCGGGAATTGTCTAACGGTTATCGAACATATTAATAAATATTTTCGAAAAACTGCTCAAATAATAATTATCAATTTGTTTACTGAAGTAGTTTACATTATTGGTATAAGCGGTCATTATTGGTATAAATTTATTCTGTTAACATTTTGAATGACGGTTATACGTTTTGGTCAATAAATGAACCCAGCATTATCTCATCTAGTCTAAGAATATTCAACATTAATTTTAGTCTATTCGTAATTCTTTAACATTGATATCTGGTAATTGGTATAATTTCTGTACTAATCATCATTTTCATTTATCGAAGAAAGTACCAGACCATTCAGATAAAATATTATTGGTTTTTCTGTGACTAGAGAAATGTCAATTTATAGCAGTTTATGTTTAATGCTCAACTCTTGACTTGAAAACACAATTGCGTAGTGGTTCCGGCCGTATGGGTGAGATTTTGATGAAATATTCTTGAATGATTATATATGGTATATAAAAAATCATCACACAGGTTTAGCCACGACCACTCTCTTTGAGTTTAGTGATTTTTTTCCATATTTCCTAAGTTCTATAAGATCTCAACGACGCAAATGATTTTCAGCAACTTCCTTTTTATGATATAAAAATATATAATAAATGTACAATTAATTTACGCCCACAGACACACCCATTTGAGACAAAAAATTGCAATAAATTAATGCTAATAAAAAGTATGTTCGCTAAGAGTTCAATTAAGAGTTAAGCCGATTTTGATTTACCTTTGGATTGAAAAGTTGATAAACAAGCTTTTTTTGGAAATATGTATATATCTTTGTTGGGGAAAATGGGACTTTACAGTTAAATTATTAAAAAATAAAATGCACGACTGGATCGCACGTACTTGGTCCTATGTTCGATCACATTATATGCAAAAGATTCTTAAGAGAAACGGCTAAATGTATTTTTAAAGTCGTTTTTCACTTAAATTTGTATATATAAAAATTCTTAAGTTTTTACTAAAAAAAAATTGGTATGAACATTTTTAATATTTAATAATATAAATTCAAAAACAAATTTTCAGAAAAATCATCCACTCGTTTTCGAAATATTGAATTTTCAAAAAAATAAAAAAAAAATATTTTTATTTTCAAAAATCCACAAAAAACAATTTTTTGAAAATTTTGAAATGCAGTATTATTTTAAATTCGAAGGAGCTCCTGTATAAAATTTTGGTCGAAATCTGTTAAGGCGTTTATAAGAAAGTCGAAAATAAATAAAATTGTTGTATGGCAGGTACCGTTAATAACAATATGTTTAAAAAAAAAATTACCCAAAATCTAGAACATACGCAAGATAGTACACACACCAATTTTTATCAATATCGATAGAGCAGTTTTACAGATAATTAAGATGATAGAAAAATTTGTATAGCAATTACTGATATTTTTGGGGCTAAAACAACGATTCAGAAATCTATTTTGGACAATCACCTAAAACGCCTAAGCACCAAGTTGGAACAAAACCGGTTCAGCGGTTTAGGCTGTAGATCGTTCTACAGACAGACGGAATTGCGGGACCCACTTTTTTGTGTTTTCTATCATCGAAATGTCAACTTTGATTAAAATCTCGAGTTCGATTTTTTTTCCAAATGCAAAACTTGCCCTATGGTACCTATATCGCAAGTAAAAATTCGCCACACATAGTTGCCAAAAATACAGACCGTATCTTGGCACCACTTGATCGCAAGAACATATTTGTTCTTATCACATATTAGGCACAAGATTCTTAGTAGAAACGGCTAAATATATGTTTAAGGTCGTTTTTACTTAATTTTGTATAAAGTTGAAAAAATTTACTAAAATGTTGGTATGATAATTTTAAGTATTTAACAATATACATTTAAAAATCCAACCCAAGACACACTGGTAGACGGCCAAATGCCAAACCAATTAGGCTTATTAAAAAAACTATAAAATTGTAATATTCTTAATGCAGAAATAAAAATCCTTTTTTTTTAGTCCACAAAATTTGCGTTTCGTCCCAGCAATCTTACTTGGACTCATCAGTTGGTTATTAAGCGCCTTACCAATACACAATTTTAGTTAGGACGTTAAAAGCTATTTTGAATGAATAATTCGACAAGTCCAATTAAATATAATGCTAAGTCTTCTACTTGGCTAAGTAATTTCAGTAGTATATAGAATTGTATTTAAAAAAAAAAACACCTTCTTAGAAATAAAGGTTGCTTAAAACTAAAAAAAAAACTAAATTTAAAAACAGAATTTCAAAAGAAATCGGCAACACGATTTCGAAATATTGAATTTTCAAAAAATAAATAATTTTTTTTTATATACTCGATTGAGCGGGTGTTATTCACTTGGTGGACATTTATTTTTGTCAACATTTTTTACTTATAAGAAATTTATAAAATAAATAAATAAATAAAACACTTGCTTTTTCCAAAAATTTGTAAATTTTTTCCTCATAAGACGAAACGCGTTGGTCAATAAAAAAATTTACAAATTTGTGGAAAAAACAAGTGTTTTATTTATTTTATAAATTTCTTATAAGTAAAAAATGTTGACAATTTTTTTTTTGTAAATATTTTTCAAAAATGTTGGTATGAAGTATTATTTCGAAATTGAAGGACCTCCTGTTTCAACACTTTAATCGAATTGCGTTGAACCGATTGCAGGTACCGTTAATAATATTTTAATTAAATATTTTTCTTGATCAAAATTTAGACTATACCTATAATTTGTTTATATGGTTAGAGTCGTTTTCGAGATAGTTGAGATTTACCTTTATTTTTCAGCTAAAAAATAGATTTAATTTTTGTGTGATTACATAATTGCTTTTAAAGCACTTTTTCGTATCATTTAATGACTTTGAATGCCCAACAACAACTTGAGTGTGCTACCATCAAGTTTTTTCTCAATAATTTTTGGGTGGAATTATAGCTATTTCACGACTTGCCAAGGTCGATCATCAGCTTCCTTTGCTCTAGTGGTGCTGGTCTACTTTTTTAATTTTAATTGAAAAACTAAACAACTAAAAACAAAGAATCGAGCCAGATACCTAAAACGCTTAAGAACCAAATTGGCAGAAAATCACTTCAACGATTTATTTAGGCTATAAATGGATCTACAGACAGGCAGACTTTGAGTAAAATCTCGAGTTCAATGTTTTATCCCAAATCCAAAACTTGTCCCATAGTACCAATATCGCAAATAAAAATTACTGAAGAGAACTATAAAAACATCGTTGATGTAAGAGAATTTCTACTATACTTAGTTTTCTTTCAGTGCATATGATAGTGAATGCAAGAAGAGAGTAAATCACTGTCATAAAGAAAAATCGAAGTGGCTTCCTGCTGGAATCCTTGCATTCAGTCTGTCATTGCATCGCGTCCCGTTTCTTTCAGTATACTGTCGCTACCCATACTGTTCACTTGAGTGCACAAAATTTATCTAGAATTTGACTTGTCGTGCGTTTTATGACAAAATGATCACCAGGCACAAGTTGTAGGTGTCATGTTGGTTTTTGAGGCAACACAATTTGCAACGGAAACATTTTTGTTGACCCAGACTCTCGAAAAATGGAATTCTGTTCTGCTCATGTTCTCATATTATGCATATTCATATATTTCAGCTAAACATCCATCATTACGTGTGCACGTTCTGCTGGTTGCAGGGGATTTTATCTCGAACAGATCACACATCATTATATCTACATATCTGTGAGCAATTTATAATAAATAATACTGATGGAGGATGGGTTCCCGTTATGCGGTTATAGATATATATGTACTACTGGTATAAGGATCTGCAGAATACCAATTCGTTTAGATTAGAAATTGGGTCGTGTTCATCGTATGTGAGAACGAGTCTCAAGGATACCCCTATAGCACACGGTGATATTTCTGATTATAGTTTTAATACCCACCTACCTTGCTTACCGTGCGTTGAAATAGGTACTCAAAATATCTGGAAGCTCTCAGTGTTTGAGCCCAAATGAATATCTATCAAACTTAAATTAATGCAAGCTATTGAAAGAGGTTTAATATAGTAGCATACACATTGATACGAGTGTATATGCCAATATATTCATATTTGTACTTCGATACACAGCTTTTTAGGTCTAAGCACTTAATTAAGGAAATAGCATTTGCATAGAACTTTCAAGATAAACTTACATCCCGCACAAACATTGATTGAAAACTCTTGTCATAATAAATACATATAACCGAAAACCAATTCTGCCACCAACACGATGTGAATATTTGATGTTAATTTAACATTTTCTAATCAAATATTGACTCATGTCCTAGTCATTCTCACTGTTATTATACACATAACGCACATTTGGCACACCTACAACTCAATCTTTTGTATTGGGTCTTAGTTCAAAGTGTGTCATATGAGTTATGCTACTCGTACATATCCATCGTGATAACTTTTAACTCGTATATGCTATAATCATTCATTCATCGGATGTCAGTTAATGAAATATGCTTTTAACTTGTCAAGCTATATCGACAATTTGATCAAGAGTAAGTTAAATTCGTTACAGAGTTGATTATTAAGAGGCAATGCTTATGACATATTCTCTTTATATCTACCTAATGATGAATTACGGGGGTGTATAATTATAACATTAATAGCTGTGCACAGGCAGATCATTGTGGAACCTGACAGGTCGAGTTAAATGAAAAATATAATTATAACCGAGAAATCACCATACCGACATTATGTTCTAAAATCATTCCTTATGTTCTAAAAGATTAAAAATTAAAATGCATAATCACATCTTCAGATGAATTAAAGTTGACATGAGCTTTGAACCACCTTCGACAATCTTACGGAAATAAATACACATTTCAATAATATGAAAAGGTTCTTAAGGAGATATTAATAGCCGTTAGCAGAAAAGATGGAGAAAATACAAAAAAAAATTTACATCATTTTTTATTATGATAGTTTAACTTCCCTTAGCTTATTACTTTAAACGAGCCAAGCTTGTATATGTTTATAATACTAAATAAATTTATTTAAATCTGTTTGATGTGATGGTTTCTTGGAAATGGCTCTATTTCTTGAAGACTACTCAAATGATTTGGATGACATTCTCAGAGTTTGCCTTTCTTACTGCTTAGTTTTTCGAATATGACACAAATTTTTATAATAAAATGTTCATAGTTTATTTGTACGAACGACAAATATTAATAAATTGGTTTTACTAAAGTCGGTCTATTGCCACGCGCACTCGAATAATTTTTGGGTATCTTGTACAAGGCTCTAATAAATTCAAATAAAATGCACGACTGGATCGCACGACCTTGCTCTTATGTTCGATGACATCGTATGCAAAATATTTGCATTAAAAATCTAAATACATATATTTTTAAAGTCTATTTTTAGTTAATTCTTTTTTAAACAAAATTTCTTAATTTTTTTTCTAAAAAAAATTGGTATGACAATCTTAAATATTTAATAATATAAACTTAAATAAACTTAAAAAAAGATTAAATCGGCTTAATCAAAGAAAAAATAATGCAAAATTCCGAAATAAATACTTAAACTAAATTGTGTAATGTTTGGATAAATTTGAATTTATGAGAAAAAAAATTTAAAACTCCGTGGAGCGGTTTTTGAGAAAAAAGTTTTTTTTTTTTAACTTTTTGAAAAAAAAACGCCAATTCTTCGGTATTCAACAAATACATATAACTATAATTTTGGAAAAAAATATTATTGAGTAGTTTTCAAAATATAATTTTTTTAAAAATGTTTTAAATATTAAAAAATATTAATTAAAAATATTTCAATTTCAATTTTATTTAACAAAAATTGGTATGTACAATAAGATACATCTTACTTAGGAATAACATTATTTTTTATATTATTTGAGTTATTTAATTATTTAATCAAGTAATTTTATTTATTTATTAATAATTTTGAATTTTATAATTATTTCTGACAAAGGTAATTGAGTATAACAGCATTAAATCAATGTTCAATTAATTGTTTTGGAAGTGAGTAGGAAGAGAGAACAAAATTATGGTTGAGTTGTAAGTGCAGAAAAGTAAAGGAAAATAGCAAGTTTGAATTTATTGCGGTTAACTATTAATTTGATTAAAGGCGGGAGCGAGTTCCAGAGTTTGACAGCACGTATGAAAAATAAACGGGACGAGTTAAGGTAATTACTGAGATGAGGAATGATATTTATATTTCTAGGAGAGCGATTGAATGAAAGCCTGGTAAATAAATATGACGGAGTCCTGAGTAGAATTAATTTGTGTAAAAATAAACAATTCCTTGCATTGATGTATTGCTGTAAAGTGCAACCGAGTAGATTTTTAGAGAATTCGGAGACATGGTCATATCTACGCAGCCCGTACACACAACGGACGGCGTCATTAAATGCGACTTGTAACTTCCGCTTCGAAAGTGAATCGAGATCACTGTATACTATCTCAGCATACGATATTGGGGGCATAACTAGAAATAGTATTAGTTTGCGTCGGCATAAAATATGCTGAATGCCATAGCTTTCTCAAGAACCCCAATATGCGACCGATGACAAAGCTAGTGTGTTTGTATCCTGATAGATGACGGTAAATTACAAATCCAAGGCTAGTACAGTGATCGACTGCTTTAATTTTGTTGTCTCTTAACCATATTTCTGGTGAAGTACTAAGATCGAACTTCTTTTTACATATTGGAATGACTAAGGATTTAATAGGATAAATGAGCAGGCCATTGTTGATAGACTAATTGTTAATTTTGCTGAGATCCTCATTGGTAGAGTGAGACAATTCCTCAAGCTGATGATAAGACCTAGCCAGATGAAGCTGAACAACATCAGCGTATAAGTGCACCGAAGCATGTGAATAACACGAGGGCAGATTATTGATGAACATGCAAAAGAGTATAGGACCAATGATCGATCCCTGTGGGACTCCTTGTGCTTCAGGTCTTAGATTTGAGCATTTCCCGCCAGAGATGACTCTTTGCCGTCTGCCTGACAAATAATCAGTTATGAGTGCACATGCCAGGTCGCTGAAGCCAAAGTAGTTAAGCAGCTTCAATTTAAGAATACTGTGATTCACTTTATCAAAAGCTTTGAGAGAATCAAGTAAGCAAGGTAGATTGATATGACCCTTATCATAGTCGACCCTTATATCCTCTACAAGATTAACCATGGCCGTATTGCAACTGTGATTTGCCCTAAAGCCTGATTGTTTATCATATAGCGATTTGGGACTAGCCAGGTGACCTAAAATTTGCTTTTCAATTATCTTCTCTAAGACTTTAGATAGACAAGGAAGGATGCTAATGGACCTGAAATCTGCAGGGTATGAGGAATCACGTTTCTTTACAATGGGAAGAACTCTGGCAATTTTCCACGAAAAAGGAAAATTGTAATTGACGAGGCACTAGTTAATTATATGAGTTAGATGGGTAAGAATAAGTGGGAAAATAAGTTTGTATAATATTGGTACACAGTATAAATTGGGCAACATAAGCCTATTTACATATGTGTAAAATTTCAAAAGCAAAAAAAACAGTCATTTAAATTTTTTTTTTCAACCATATGATCTGCTGCTCTGATTTTTAAAAATTAAAATCGTTAGAGCCGTTTCCGAGAAAAATAGTCTTTAAGGTAACGGTTATATGTGTGGCAGCTACCGTTATTTTTTGAGCTAAAAAAATTTCAATTTCCCCTCTGTACAATACCTAAAACACTCCATAGACCAAGTTTGAATCAATTCGGCCCACCCGTTTGGGGTTTCTATACATACATACAGACAGACTGATAGACTGATAGACTGACAGACTGACAGACTGACAGAATGACAGACTGTCAGACTGACAGACTGACAGACTGACAGACTGACAGACTGACAGACTGAACTGACAGACTGACAGACTGACAGACTGACAGACTGACAGACTGACAGACTGACAGACTGACAGACTGACAGACTGACAGACTGACAGACTGACAGACTGACAGACTGACAGACTGACAGACTGACAGACTGACAGACTGACAGATATACAGACATACAGACAGACAGAATTTTTAGACCATCTTTTTTCGTCTTCGCTATCATCGTAATGTAGGTTTGATTGTTATCTCAAAACTTTTTTTTCGACGAATGCATAACTTGCCTTATAGTATCTATAATCGCAAGTAAAAATGTTTTAAGTAAGATCCGCTAGCTGCCACGCCCACTTATTTATTTTCTGAGTTTCTCAAAAACCATTCAAACAATATTAAGGAATTGTTTCAGTTTTTAACTTTCAAGGTATTTTTAAATTTAGTAGAAATTTCAGGATACATATAAAAAATATTGAGGACGAGCAAGGCCTATCATACTTAAGGAAAGGGTTACTGTGTTATTAATTTAATTTGCTTTCTTAAGAGTGCAAAAGTTGATACAAAGTTTTACAATTTCGAAAAACAGCATTTGTGGTTTTATAAGTAGCTGTGCATGTATTAACCTCATACTTATATGTTTGTTTTAATTCAGCTCCCAGAATATGTTCTCGGCTTTTGTAAATGGGACAGCTTGGAATAGAGTGTATATTGATTTTTGAAATACCTCCATTGAAATAATGCAAGATTAGTAGTTCTTAAAAAAACAGTATGATTTCGGTTATGAACAATAATTTACCGTCTTCGATTATATTTCTAAACGACTCCTTTTAATCTCATGTATACAATATACTTTTAATTTAATTTTTTAATAAAAGAGTATCTAGATATCTATCTGACGAGCAAACTTCGCTCTCCAAGGTACTTATTATTGAATAAACAAGGTTTAAGCGTGGTTAGAAAAAATAAGGAAGTACATACATATTTCAAAGGAGAGATCAAGGCACATTTGATTTGAACTTCTAAATTTCAAAATGGGAGATCATTCCACATTGGTGTTGTGCGGCGAAAGAAATAAATCTCTATACTTGACACTATGTCCGAAATTTGGTACATCCAGGGTAAGTTGATGAATATTTCTGGAAGTGTGAGTGATACGGTTGAATGTGTTTCGGGAAATCTGGCCTCAAGGGAATATACAGGAAGTTTTTTTGCAATGGAGCCGTTCTTCCTGGTCCGTCGTGATGAGCCAAGATAGTTCCTCCTCGAGGTGAAAGACGGTCAACGTTCGGGAATGTTAAGCTCTCTTTTTGAGGCTATTCTATACCGGGCCACTAATCTATCTGGTAACTGGCAATGTCTCTGAGGTGGTAGCGGAAGGTTCTACGGAACTGGAAACGAAGCGCGTACATACCAAGATGAGGACGGTTGGTCAGTCCAAGAACTGCAAGAGTAGGGTAAAGCACTCGGAAGGGGTTGTGGGCTGATCAGGAATTAGGAAGGTGCAAATGGTAACACTGCTAGACAGTAAGCCAGGAGCATCAGGCCGACTGGATAAGAACGTATTTACAGAGTATTAACTAGGCGAAGCTTGCTAATTTCGGTCAACATAGTAAATCCAAGCAAATCGTAAGTTTCACAGTTACAACGTAGCGATTTATGGCAGCTGCCGCGGCAGTTTTGTACGTGGTTCAGTAATCACTGGTGTGTGTGTGTAGCTAAAACTACATATTCAAGAAAAACAGGTCTAGAAGATTGATAGATGTATGACACTTGTGTCATCTTTTTTTTTTCTATAACTTTGCACGCGCTCAAGTGATTATGAATACCCTTTATAGGTTTTTCTTAACACAGCGCGTGCCTCCGGTGGAAGAAGAGAAAGAAGGATAGGAAAGATGTGTGGCGCGATGTTCTGAGACTAGAGCTGGTTGTTGTCTCAGATTTATCTCCAGGGATGGCGGCTGAACTAATGCGGAGAGAATTACCGTGTCTTATTTATTTATGTCCCTTATAATTCGCATTATTTTATTTATTTCGTCGTCATATTTAATGGGTATGCTAGTTTACTCAATCACATGTTGTTAGTGTTATGCCTAAACAGCATGTAATGAGCAAAGCAGCAACTTATTTTATGACAATTTTTAGAATTGGTTTTTAATGGAATATAAGAAGACATAGACAACGACGAATCGAATCTGCACCACGAGGTTGACAGGCGAGCCCACAATTATCGCGCCACGGCCACCCCCTTACGTAAGTAAAGTTATATATTATCTTTTACAATACATGCAGTCTTTGAGTAAGCTTCGGCTATTGATCTTGTTTGCCATTTTTCGGGATTTATCCTGATGGATGGTTGTTTTAGTTAGTAAAGGTGCGAACTAAGCTTGCTTGGGGAAGCATTTCTGCCCTGTTGAAGAACGAAGGTTTAATATGGCTTGTTGTAGGATACTAGCTATGTGGCAAGATCTATATGGCCTTGCTTCTAGTAGAAATACGATGATCCATTTATACCGATGGTGAGGAATAATTTCTACACAGGGTTTCCTTATCCCTAAGTTGAGCAACAAAACATAAAAAAGGACAGAATATTCGCCAAAGAAAACCTGGTAGTGCATTCTTCACTTAGGAGGATGAAAAGACTCCAGTAATACCGTAATTCGGTACTGCGGGAACTTGTATCCTACTGTTTTCCAGCTAATGCCCGAAAATACAAGTCTTGGGTTGGCCTCTTCGGAGAGCTCGCAGTAGCTGTGGTTGCTATACAATTCGCGTATACTATGAGTGGCGGTGTTGTCGCTCATAGATAGAAGTTTGTTCAAGGAATGCTCATGCCTTCTCGTTGAGTCCGTAGGTGGGTAGGACCACCGTGTAATTATGCCTTAACTGGCCGGTGTACACGTTAAACAAAATCCACTGTTCTGATACGGTTGAACGTTGACAACTGTGTTGAGTTGGCTCGAATTAATGAATTTATGCATTCGATGTGCGTATAGAAATGCATTGGCAGAGTTGTTGAGCCTATTTGTCATCCCGTTGAATGTATCCCAACATTTATTCACAATTCTATACCCGGCCAAGAAACTCCTTGACGAAGTTAAGTTAATGGGTTTATCATTAAGCACGCGTCAATGTTGAAATCAAATAATACATGATGTGTGTGAGGTATCACCGAAGACATATTATTATAAAGCTCCATATATTCCATTCTGAGTTATGTTGACTTTTTATGGCATTCGTCATAAGAACATGCCTCAAAAACCCCACAATAAAAAGTCGAACGAGGTAAAATCTCAGAATATGCCCTCAAATCGCTCTTGCAGAATTTTCGTTGTGACTTTCATTGTGTAGAATGTAGACTGTTCAACAATGACACCATGCACTGACTAAAAATTCACAATAACTTATTGTGCAGGCATTACCTCGTTCCAAATATTAACATTCTGCAACCCGTCATCGGCAAAAAAAAAACTTCGACTAAATTTCTAGATGTTTCTCAATTATGTATAACTTGACATGATGATTTGACATTAGTGTCTGAGTTATGCACAACTAACTCAAAAAAGCTGTCAAGACAACATATCCCCAAAGGGCGGTTAACATCGACCCATGTCTTTCGGAAAGCCCCTTATCACACTCGAGAGTTATGGCAATTCAAAAAAATTAAAATTTTAAATCTATAGCCGTTCTTTTTGTTACTTGTATCCTGAAACAAAAGTATACCATACCAATAATTACAATTGCTTTCTGTCAATGAGTCAACACGTTTGTATGTGGTCAAGTCGTCTGATTGTCAAGGTTTTGATTGCAAACGCATTTACACTAAAAAATAAAAATCACTTTGACCCACACATGGTGACAAATTTAGGATTGATTTTGTGGTGACGTCAGGGAGTCAAATCGATGACCGATTACGTTGACCGTTCAATTGTATCTGTGCATCATGGAAGGAAACGTGTACACTTGGCAGTGTTTTTGGCGAACTCCAAAATACATATGTGGTCATTCTACAAAAGATGGTCTGTGATATACGGTCACCTAGATGCATCTAATGAGAACTAGAACTGTCCAATTATTTTTGGAATACAAATGTTTAATAATGCACTCAATGAAGGAATAGGCAATTTATCAAGCAGCTCACACAATTCGTGGTAGGGTGACCAATGACTTTTTTTAAATAGATATTTCATAAAATCGACATATTCATCAAATGCCAACCTACTCGTACGATTGTTTGTAAATTTGTGTACAGAGGCCTCAAATGTCCAATGTTTGGAACGGATTGGTTCTGATGGACATGTCCTACGGCAGTTAATAAAAACACTTTTATATTCATAATAAATAAAGCCGCATGAAGTTCCTATGTACCAGTTTTCAAATTGTCACACGTCGAAAGTTTTTTGTGAAACTTCTGTATATATGAACAGAGTGAACAGGTTTGTGAAGTTTGTGAATTGTCATTGTACCTTTATTTTTCTCTTCAAAGCTCGCGAAGCAGTAAAAAAAATATGCAAGTTTTCCTAATTGGATATCTTCCGTTTCATAACACAATTAATGTATTGTTTGTTCTTAAAATAGCGAATGAAAACATCAACTAGAATATGAACTCATTTTTCCATCCAGAAGTGGAAACTATGAGATAAAAATAACTTCGTAAAAAACAATTTCTATTGTTTAATAAAAAGAATGTCCACTTGTCATTTAGTATTTTATCATGTGTCATGTTTTTAAGGGAACGACTTGATTGAGTGTTTTTTTTTGTTGAATGTGGAAATGTCAAAATCTTGAAAAGGGTACATATTAATGAATTTAGGTGAGCTTTCAAATATGTTTATCAAATTAATAAATACTCGTAGTTCAGGACTTATTCACATTTTTTTGTTTGTCAAAAGTTAATTTAATTTTATGGACTTCATAAACTATGCTGTGAACGGCAATGACAGAAGCGAACACATAAAATAACAATAAAAACAATTCATCACGAATACTTGAAATCACTTGAAATACAGTATTCCCCGAGTTTTCGTATTTCATAAGTAGCTTAGGTTTTGATTTTCTGGATTGAATCTAACTTATCTATATTACTGGGTTAATTAGCTATGCACCTAGCCAAATAATAAATTGATTTTTTTTGAAAATAATAAACCATAAAATATTAAAACAAAATTTAATACGAGTAATATATACATTTTTTTAAATTTTTATTTATCTTCTATATATATAAAAGAAAGTCGTGTTAGTTACACTTTTAATAACTCAAAAACGGCTTAATCGATTTGGCTGAAAATTGGTGAGGAGGTAGCTTAGAACCAGGAGACGCACAGAGTATACTTTATATCCAATTTGACCGCGTTCGCGTATGATTTGACATAAAACGTCAAAGAGAATCCAAGTCACTATAAAACTTGGTATAACAAAAACGCATCGTATAAACTTATTTTTTGTTAAAATGGTCAAGTATGGTTAAGAATTTGATAATTATAATTTTTTTCAGGAATCAATAATCAGTAATAATCGGAGTATGCTTCTATTTGCGATTGATGCTGGTAAATGTGGATGGGCTAACGTCATTTGAGACACTACGGATTGTTAATGGTATAATATTTCCAACATATCGTACTGCATTCACTCAATTTACTAGAAATCGATACCCATTGGGATTCGACAATCATTGAAGCCATTTCTGCATCTTCAAGTCAGATACGCACATTATTTGCTATCATCATTTCGACATGCTTTCTATCGAATCCATCTAACCTGTGGCACAAATACAAGGATAATATGTCAGAAGATATTTTACATCAAATTCCTTTCAGTTCCAGATATCACGATATTGAGATGAATGAGGACATGCATAATCGGTCTTTACTCTTGATCGAAGACATGTGTTACTTCATGTGCGCAACGTGAATATAATCACACAAAAAAAGAAAGTTTGTGTTACATTAATGAAGGCTATTGATGATGGAAATGGTGGTTTGTATTTCCTGGATGCACATGGTGGAACTGGTAAGACATTCCTCATGTCAGTAGTTTTAGCCACTGTGCGATATCTAACATTTCGGTTGCAATTGCTTCTTCTGGAATAGCAGCCACATTGTTAGAAGGATCCCGTACTGCTCAGTCAGCATTAAAATTGCGTTAAATCTTCAAACCAACATTTACTATTGCCAACAATTCAGCAATGGCAAAAGTTTTGTCAGCATCAAAAATCATCATCTGGGACGAATGCCTTAGAAGCATTTAACCGAACGTTTTAAAATCTATGCAATAACTCGAGATGTTTTGGAAGAGCAATGATTTTACTGTCCAGCAATTTCTGAAAAGCACTGTCAGTTATTCCAAGACCAACGGCTGTCGACGAAATAGCCCCAAGTAATCGAATCTATGGAGCTATCTGAAGAAACTTCAGCTGACAACAAACATGACAATTGCATTTCTTAGGCCCGTTTGCTGATACGAATCATAAATATTTATGTTCAACTTAAAACGCTTAGGGGATGCTTTTTCCTCTGCGTAAACTGTCACATAAGTGCTTAAGTAGAAACTTAGATGCTTAAGTTGTGTATCAGTAAACGGGCCTTAATGATAAATCTGCTGAAGATTTCTCTGAGCAATTGCTGACTATCGGTAGTGCTCGAGTTTCTGTCGACGAATCGAAGGATTGATTTAATTTCCTCATAATTTCTGTAACTTTGTCGCATCGAAAAAGGAACCTATCAACAAAGTATTCCCAAACATCATTATGTACTAAGTCCAAAAATAATCAATGGTTGAGTGAGCGAGCAATTTTAATGGCTAAGAAAAAAGATGTAAATGATCTAAACTACATAATTCAGAATGTGATTATTGCAACAATGCATTCATTCAAATCTATTGACTGTGTAGCAAAATAATGCAGATGAAGCCACGAACTATCCAATTGGATTTTTAAACTCCTTGGATGTGCCTGGCTTACCACCGCACAATTTAAGCCTAACTGTTGGCTCCGTAGTAATCATGCTGCGAAACATAAGCCAACCAAAGCTGTGCAACTTTACGCGTTTGGTGTTAAGTAAATTGACGAACAATGTGATTCGAAAATTTGAAGGTGAGGAAGTTATCATTCCGAGGATCCGGATGATCCCAACCAATATGCCGCTTGAGTTAAAAAAACTTCAATTTCCGATCCGTCTTCCATTCACCATGACCATTAACAAATCACAAGGCCGATCCTCGAAAGTATGGTTTGAATCTGGATTATCCGTGTTTTTCTAATTGTCAATTATATGTGACATGTTCACGGGTCGGAAGATCATCTGAGTTATCGAAAATGTCGAAGAGGGCAACCTATGCACCAAAATACATGAACAATAAAGAATCATCAAAATTTTAAAATTTTTTATTTGTATTGCCTAATCAATAATTGAACTTAATAAAAACCAAAATCTGCTTATTTATTGAATATAAGGCGGAACAGAGTTCGCCGGGTCAGCTAGTTTATTTATAAAATTAAACTTATTTATATTAATATTATAATTTAATAATTTGTTTTGTTTAGTAAATTATTTGTTAATTCGAAACACTTACTTGGCAGCACTGCTCGGTACATTACATAAATGACATCCAAATACACTTAATTATAAACACAGGCTGTCATATGTATTTAGCTACAAACTCGACATACAACAATAATGATCGCATTTTTGTAAAAGTACGTGTAATGTTTATGTATTTTTAAAGTTTTACTAACCACTAGTTTCACAGTGGAAGCTTAAAAGTTAATTTTGGTTTGAACTTGGTTCAACAATTTATTCGGTTTCACAAATTCGTTTAAAATTTAAACTGAGTTCATTCTGTAGTTTAAGTCAAATAATGTATTCTGCCGCTTAAGCCTCAGTTCAACGTTAAAAGACCAAACGAGTATTTCACTTTGACAGATGTCACTTTCCACACTTATAAAATTCATTTATGAAGGTATTTTTGCAACGAAGCGAAATATAAATCCTATTTTTAAATTTAAAGTAAATTTAATTTAAATTTGGTCTTTAGCACATCTGATGATCGGTAAGGGGAACCACTTTTGGAATTAAAATGCTTTTGCAAAGAACTTCCGTTTTTAACTTGCGATTATAGGTACTATAAGGCAAGTTATGTATTCGTAAAAAAAAAAATTTGTTCTAACAAGCAAACATTGACATTACGATCAAAGAGAACACCAAAAAAGTGGGTCCCCCAATTCCGTCTGTCTGTCTGTCTGTCCACGAGTCTGCAGCCTAAACGCTTCTGTGGATTTGCTTCAAACTTGCTACATATTGTTTTTTCGGTAATATGCCGAAAGGTTTTTTTTAATTTTTTTAAGACCACAAATAACACTAGCTCCCATACATTTTTTTGCCAAAAACAAAAATCTTATTTTTCTTAAAAACGGCTCCAACGATTTTTATAAAAAAAAAAAACAGTTCATTAATGAAGGGAAAGGTTACCTTTTGATATTTTTTTTTTTGAAAAAAAATTGTTATTTTTGACACCTCTGGTAGAACCATTTTTTTGGTTTTCGATTTTCTCGGAAACGGTTAATTAGATTTTTTTGAAATTTTTTACGCAGAAGCTCCCAGAGAATTTAAAGACTATTGTTTACTAAAATTTTCAAAAGTTTTTTTTTGGAAATTAATTTATTTGAAAACTCAAAATTTCGAAAAAGTCTCAATAGATTTTTTCAAAACTTCGTATTTGGTGTTTTTTTGACATTATGTTGAATATTTAAAAAAAAATATTTGTCTAAAATAAAAAACAACGGTACCTCCCATACAAATGTTAAGAAACAGTTAAAAATAAAATTTATTTCTCCAAATATAGCCCCTCATACATTCATTTATACATATATGGCTTTAAAAATCACATGAATCTTATGTATGTATATTGCACCTAAATTACAAAGTTATATGCATATAGCTACCTACCCACCTACATCCTTCATTTTCATTATTATAGATACGAGTTTACATACTTGGGTTCCATCTATATGTATATATTGTATGTACATAAATTTTACTCTCCCAACTTAAATAATTAAAATCCATTTTGTAGGTTGGTACCTATGTAACTATTCCTTGAATCATCCATACGACAATTCATTATATGTACTAAGAATCAAGGTTATCTAACCTACATAGGATAACTACACCTAACTAACCTAACCTCAATGGTTAGCTACATTAAAGTTGTTAGCTACAAGAGCAAGTTCGTGCGATCCAGTCGTGCATGTAATTTTATTTTTTTTTTGTTTCAGCGCAAAAGTTTTCAACGTTACATTTGAACAATTAAAAAAAAAAACTTTCCCTTTATGTCACCAACACAAAATTATTTGTTGCTGTTTTACGTTTCTTTTGCTTCAGTGAGGCAAAGAAAAGAAAAGCTTCACTACTTTACTTGACTTAAAAAATCACAAGCCGGTTGAGTTGGACTTCAAATTTAAACTCAAGTTCAAGATCTGCAAGAGAATGCATTCAATTGATTATGCAGTCACTCCAGTCGCAGATAATTGATAGGACAAAATTCAGCACTTACAAAAAGACTTTCAACTGACCAAAAAAACTCAAGTTAAAAAGTACTGCAGTTAACTCTTACCCAATTAACTGCTTTTATTAATTTTATGTACAGTCAGAAATTAGTCTGTAGCAATGGCAGTCAGCCAGCACTTTTCATAAGTTAAAATATTTCGGAAAACTAGCATGTTCTGTTCAGTCAATAAACTGCATCAGTACCAAAAACTCTCAGTCAGGTTTCCAGTTTCAGTCCACATACATATAGTTTTCTAAGATAAACATCCTCCACCTTCAAAAAAATTCTCTTACGATTTTCTGGACAAAAAAAAATGCTTGACCATGATAGCTCTGAGTTTTAATTAAACTTTAGCTTTTCATAAATACAAAAAATCTGTTTCAATTTAAATGCATTTTTGTAACATTAAACAACTTTATTTTAAACATTCCAATTAATCTTTAAGATGAAGACTTTTCGATGAAGTCAATACATGTCCTTCAAATATAAACTAACGTTTTTTATCAGACAAAGTTGTTCTTTATTATATAATTTTTGTTCATTCCTAAGTGGTATCTTAATTGAGCCAGATAAGTTTTCACTTTAGCCATTTAAGCACTTAAGAAGAGCACAAAGTTTTCGTCTTTTTTGCCATTGTTTACATGAAGCTGTCCTTAATGTTATTATACTTAGGTATATCTATCTATTCATGCTCTAAGCGTCGACTGATTTCGTAGACAATTTTCTTAACGGTTCGAAGTTTTTTAAATTCTTGGAATTTCTTAAACCCTTTTATGTAGATATAGTTCGAAGATAAAAGGTTTTTAGACTAATGTAATACTAAATCAGTTGAAATCAAGTTTAAGCAAGGTTGATTGTTGACTTTTCTGGGAAAGTAGGTAAATATTGTTAACTCGTAAGGCTTTTCAAGTTCTGCGATGATGATTGAAGTTTTAGAATTCAATTTATAGATATTGTCAACGCGGAGTTAATTTAATAAGGCTACATGCTATCTTCTCTTATATGTATGTCGTCCGTGTGTGCGCGCATCACTCGAGAACGGATGGTTCGATTTTTATGATTTTTGGCTTGATGAATTCGTATTGACCCAAGGAAAGACATAGGACACTGAAGGAAAATCCGGAAAAATTTCCAGAAATATTGGAAGTCAGCGATCATCCTCTTTTTTAGTGCATATCTCGAGAATGGTTACTTCGATTTTCACTATTTAAGGCTTGATAAATTCGTATTGGCTTAAGAAAGGTCATAGAATAATGGAGGAAAATCTGTTCACGATTTAGCGCTTTTGACCCTAGGAAGGGTATATAGGACACTGGATAAAAATTCAGTAAAAATTGGTAATCCTGGAACATCGTTTCATTTTCAAGGTTTTGGGATTGATGGATTCGTGTTGGCCTAAGGATGGAATATGTTTTCGTTTCGTCATTCAAATTGAATTGCATTTGCTATTGCGTGCGGTCAAATAAAATTAAATTTAATTAGGTTTTTTTTAATTTTCATTGGGCTCAAAGTATTTGTATGCTTATCAAGTTGTGTAATTTGCGAATCAGTGGACATTTTAATGATTTTTGTGAGTTAGACCAAACCAAAGATATTTCGAGTGTTTTCATTTCAATGTGGTTTGGTGAGTGATTGTAGAACATTTTCGTTTGGCCATTTAGTGATTGATTTCAGCAGTTCCAAGTCTAATTTGTGATTTCATAAGTAGGTTATTATGAAACTCGATCCATTTTTCGATGAATATTAATTTTGTTTGGTTGTCGTTTAAGTTATCATGCCACCAGTAAAGAAGGTCAAACCTTTCACGTCGTAATGCAAACGAAACTACAGACGAACATTTAGATCCAAATGTACGCAATCGAGCGAACATATCGCAAATTCGAGAAACATTATCTCAAGAACAGTGTGCCGTCGTCCAAAGTGGAGACCGAAATAGACAACAGCGCTATATAAATCAGCAGAACCATCAAATAAATGAAAATCTAAGAAGAAGAAACGCCGTGAATACAGAATTGCTTTCCAATACAAAAGCAGAATTGAATACGGCACACGTCCGTGTGTCTCTATTGGCGATATGAATGTCCTATGCCCATACTGCGGTGCACTGAAGTTTCTTTCGGATACACCTGGATTGTGCTTCATGAGTGGCAAAGTAAAATTGTCGCATTTGCCAGATCTACCTGAGCCATTACGCTCCTTGATTTCCGATAATACAAGCAAATCTCGACAATTTTTGATGGGAGCTTAACAATATAACGGTTGTTTTCAAATGACGTCGTTTGGAGCAGAAGTTATTCAGGACAATCTCCAATATAATCCGACATTCAAGGTAAATTCATTTTAATTAAGTCCCAATTGTATGAATCCAATGACAAATTCATCATCGCTTTGGTTCATTATTGCCGGCAGCCAACGAAGATCACAAATTTCTTCAAACTAGCCGACCCAGCCTTCGAAATTCGAGTGCCAATTTATTTATTAAATTCATTATCATTCAATAAAAGACAGAGAATTCATGATTTTTTTTTAAATTGTTGAACGCAATGAGAAGAACCTAATAAGCACTCAATCCTGGAGTCCAAAGGAAAACAGTTAATGCTACACAAACTTTCAAACCTATACACATTTTTGACACATTAACAATTGTTAATAACAAATGTTCCTGGTTCTAATTCTTGCACCTTTCATTATTTACATGCTAACCCAAAATACGTACATACAACAATACTGACGCCTTAAAAAAATTCAAGAAATATCAAAATATCCCAAAACACACCTCGTATTTTCACCACAATTTACCTCTTATGAAATGCCACCACATATGAAATAAATAATGATTGTTTTAATTTGTATAAATTCAAATATATTAACTTCGAAAATGAAACTTTATTATTTTCTAAATTTATTGTGACGGTCTTTGTTCAAGTAGTAAATAAGTTTTCATTAGAAATCCAATATTTATTAACACTTTTCCACCACTTTCCTCAGCTATTCACCATCCTAGTATTGCCCAGCACTAACACAATTCAATAAATCCGTATGCAACTCAAGAGTTTGCAATTTCTAATTCCTTTTATATATTTCATTAAAGTATCCAACAAACCATTTTCTTTTTCAGCAACAGATGTCGCTAATGTAGGTATGTATTTTTTTGCATTTTCATTAAATTATCCAATGCATAAACCATTTTCTTTTTACAGCAACAGATGTCGCTAGTGTAGGTGTGTATTTTTTGCATTTTTATTTATTGCCTTAAACAATTTCTTTTTGGCATTCTGGACATCTATGCAAAAAATGCTTTCGTGTGATATGTAATTTATGCCCCTTCGGTTTTGGTGGGCCGCGAAAAGTGTACCACAAAAACATGTTCGCCGTTTAATTATTTCTTCAAATGTATTTCATCGGTCATGAAGATAAGGAAGTCTATATGCGCAGTGGACATCAAAATATAGACAAAGGTATGATCAAAATTTTGCGAGACGTATTGCATGAAAAATGCTTATGTGCGCCAATTCAAAACTGCATTGGAAACGGATCTGCATTCGGACGATCATCAAATTGTTATTTCAGCTGACAGACGACCAGTTGGCACTCAGGCACCTCAATTCAATACGCCGACAGTGAATGAGTGTGCTATCATGTTGGTGAAACAGTTGGGAGCCGTGATATTGTACTAAAGCGACGAAGTAACGGTGAATTACAGCGCGTATCCGAGATCCATCCCTCAAATCAAATAAAAAGGATAGCTCGATGAATTTTTACGCATTTCGACTAATGATTCGTAAGTTTGACAACTATTTGCTACGATTTTGGCATTTACTGCAACAATAAATCGTTGATATGTACGTAAAAATAGAAACAGAGCGCCTTAACTTCATCCGATTCAACCAAACAAATAAGTAATATGACAATCAATAAGTCGCAGAGACAATCGCTGGATGTTTGTGGCATCAATCTTGAATTCCCATGTTTCTCACATGGTCAGTTATATGTGGCTGAAAATTGTTAATTTAGTTATTTTTATTGTATTTAATAAGACTTTAGAATAAAGAATTTTAATTGACCGCATTACATGAAACAGCATTGTGCATTCACGGAACTATTATTTTCTTGACATGAATGAATTTAGGAGGAACAAAGTTCGCCGGGTCAGCTAGTTTTATAGAGTTAATTCAAAACAAAAAAAAAAACATACAAAACCACTAGAAGATAAAACCAAAGCTTAGACCAAATTAATCCAATGAGTATGCATATGATAATGAAATATGTTTTGTTAAAAAAAAACCCATTGGCCAGAAAAGGTAGTAAGTAATTCACACCCTTTTTCTTAAGCAGATATCTGCAAACTTAAGGAAGTAATAACTAGTTTGTTAACAAAGGCGGATTTGTTGTATATTTTTGCCCCCCTGATAAAAAATCTATTATAGCTACGGAAGGTTTTGCTTGTCTGAATAAATGAGGGTATGTTCCCTTAAACCCGGATGTTTGGGCCAGTTTAACACTATTCTCTCGGATTATTGATTTATAAATACAAAATAATAAGATTCTGAAGTTATGTCGCAGTAGTTTTCAATATACAGCTTCAAATAAAGCATCCTTTCATCGATATTTCGAAAAACCCTGCAGCATAAACCCTAACTAAATTTCTAACTTAGCAAAACAACATTGTTATTATTTTGGGGACACGAATTGTTGGTATTCTAGGAAATCTATAGTACAAACGTATTTCAAATGCTTCATCTAAAGCCTGTATGTTTTACTTACGGTACTTGAATTTCTTATTTCCCCAAAGGAGTATGTTTCCTGATGAATAAATATGCCTTTCTGCCATAGAAATCTCTAGGAAAGTATATAAAATATGGGCAAGATGCTTGTTGTCTTAGGCTCAAATTCAATTACAAATTTAAAAGCCTTCAGGTAAAAATTGAAAATTAAAACAAAATATCCCTTTTTTGGTTAAGACTTAACCTGATTCCAAAATAAACTTAATTTCAAAAACAATGGGAAATTCAATGTGTGTCCAAGAACTTTTGTTGGAAATAAATACATTTGTTTTTTTTTTTATACGGAACATGAACTGAACACATTATGACATTGATTTTGTTTTCTATAGTAAATGCCATGTCATTGGTCTAATTGACTGACAGTTTGACATAAACCATGAATCCCTGAACAGATGATATATGTGGTAATGTTGTTTCTGGAATTTCTAATGTAGTTAAAGGTGTCAAAAGCTAAGACACAATTTGGTCAATGAATTTCTCTTATTCAATATCATCTGAAGCAATTTATTTTGTCTGACTTTGTAAGCCATGCGTATATGCGTAAAATGAGGAAATAGACACGGATGAAGTCCATGATTTATGTATCTTCCTTTAACGAAGTTTATGTAAGATTTTTTTATTTAAAGATGCTGAAATACTTAAATGGTATTAATGGCATGATTTATTTGAGTGATAATGTGTTTGGAACTTAAAAACTTATTCATACCGAAAGAACATTTTTGAGTGTGACGCATAAAAAACAAGAAAATTTCATGAAATGGCAAAATTTTACTTAAATGCAGAGTTTAAGTCAATATATACAGGGTGTCCGCCGGGAAGGTATACTACTTTGTTTGTTTATAATTTTTGATTAAATGAAAGAGAATATTGATAAATGTTTTATTTAATGTCGGCAATTATGTATGGAATAGAATATCAGGTAAATGTCCGCCTCTGTTAGGCTCACAAATGCGAGTCCTTTTGAGCACATTTTTCTCTCATCCTCACACAATTCACGTGGTATTTCATTAATTTCATCACGAATATTTTGTTGAGTTGCTCAAGCGTTTCTGGTTTGTTTGCATAAACCTTGCTTTTCAGATATCCCCACAAAAAGAAGTCCGGAGCAGTAAAATCAGGCGACCGTGGAAGCCAATCAGCATCAATTTTTCTTGAAATAAATTGTTGTGGAAAGAGGTCTCGCAGTAATTCTATCACGATATCGCTCCCCATTCACAGTTATCGTTACGCCGTTTTCATTTTTAAAGAAGTAAGGGACAATGATTCCTTCTGACTAAATTGCACACATGACTGTATCTTTTGATGGATGCCAAGGTGACTGATGAATAACTTGAGGGTTTTCCATTGCCCAGAACCGACTATTCTGTTTATTCACATATTCATTCAAATGAAAATGTGCCTCGTCACTCATTATGGTTTTTTCATGAAAATCGGGGTTGTCATGGGCTAGCTGTAACATCCAATTGGCATATGTACGGCGGCGTAAATGGACTTGTGGAAGAAGCTCTTGTGTCAATTGAATCTTAAATGGAAATAAATACAAATGTTTTGAACACTTTTTTGAGCAGCAGTAATGTTTTCAGCCGATCTTGCATTACGTTGTGTTCCATGCTTGGGCATATCACCTACAGATCGTCTTTCTTTGAAATCATTCACTACACGATAGGAGTAAATAGTGCGTTTTGTTGGCATTGGCACGTTGTTTCTCCCAAAAATTTCACGTAACTTTCTCATCTTCACAGTAATCGATTATTGATTTTGATGAATTGTTTTAACGATTAAAACACGTTGGCTTATCGAATATTTTGCCATACAAAATTTGCCACGTGTCTACTTCACGACTGCCAAAATGAACTGTCAAGACTAATATTTACCAAAATGGCGGCAAAACAAAGTACTATACTACTATACTTTCCCTGCGGACACCCTGTATTTCAAACCAAGAACGACAAATAGGTTTGTCAGATAGCCGATTTGGCCTTCATACGAACTGCAGTGAAGATTCGTTTTTTGTTGAATAAAGTAAAAAAATTTCAAACAGAAAAAAGCGAAAAAGACTAGATCCCTTTCAGACATGAACTAATCCAAAACCAGAAGGTGGGAGAATTTTGATGCCAGTTGAGATTATTTAGATAGGAGAAAAAGAGAATTCAAATATGTGAAGTTACATGAATAATTAAAATGCCTCGCATGCTTATTTCCCACGCCTCAGTGTCACAATACCTACTTTCCTTTTGTTAACAGGAGGCAGAACGGCAACCTAAAAGAAGTTCTACAGAAAGGTATGATTTGAAGGACTAAAATGTCAATTCAATAGACATCCGGTCGAAAAATTGCTGCTGGTGTTGGCAAGAAAAAATGTTTCCTTTTTGGCGGGATGTTTTTTTTTTTTTTAATTCGTGTAATGCCAATAAAATAAATACATTGTATTCGATAGGATTTTTGCAGAGTTCAACTCCTTTTTGATTCCAATCGAATGTGAAAATATCGTATTAACAAACTTACGCACACATTTGAAAGTTGTAATCTAAACAAAATTGCATCTTCAAACAATTATTAATTTTGAAGAATAATCCAACGAACAACTTTGACATCCGTATTTAAAAAATGCGACTTGTCGTTTATGTGGCTTAGGTGAAATATGTCAATAATAAATAAAATGCACGACTGGATCGTACGAACCTGCTCTTGTACCTAAACATTGACGCTGCTTAGTAGGTAGGTAGCCTAGTTGTCATATGCAGGTTTAAAGCCGATGCATGTAGGTCAAAAATAACAATTTATTTCAAAAATACGAAAATATTCCTTATCTCTTCATTAATGAACTAATATTTTTGTTACCAAAATCTTTGGAGCCGTTTTTGAGATAAATAAAATTTTTGTTTTTGGCCAAAACAAAAAATCATGATAGCTACTGTTATTTGTCGTCTGAAAAAAAAAATACTGATAATGTATTATGTGTGTTCCTTTACTTCTTTATGAAATCGACAATTATAGAAAAAATACTCCGAAAGCATTACTCGGAAGATCGAATCGAATGTGTTATGGAGTAACAGGAGTGAAAAAGCAGTAACTCAGAACAACTAATCTTAAAAAAGCTTAAAATAAGGATGAACAACACAACTAACCAATGATCACATTAAATTAATAAGATGAATGAATGAAGTACATATTAATCTGAGAATAACACAAGTCACAAAGTTTAAATTGAAGACTCACCTTAAAATGATACGAGACCGCCTGGAAAATAAATTATGAGAAATAAGTGTTTGACTGCAAGATATTCTAAGCTAAGCATCTATGACAAACTGCTTATTTACACGGAAGTCCCCAAACACATACGAATACATCTAAACGGTAAAACATCTTCGGGGTTGTACAAACGCAAACTAGAGGCATAGTTCCTGGTCATAAGGGGGCAGATGGTAAACAACACATGTGCGAATGCCCTGTAGTAACCAAAGATTAAGTGATATCCATAGAAACTTAAGTTAAGCTGCCTAAAATTATATTGGATACCTGTGTACGGACAAACAAAATTGAACGTATGTGCATATTGTACCTGACAAAGAATAATAAGGATAATCCTTGAGCTCAGTATAAGGACCAAGATATTTCAAAAGTTGAATTAAATATTTTTGCAGCTAACTTAATGAAACACTTCAAAGAGTTGAAAATGTATCTCACAGATACTGAAAAAAGGAAAGAAAAATGCAGACTGAAAGGGCTGTAAATGTGTTTACTTACAACATAACCACAATTAGGATAACATTCCAAGAAAATTAATGGTTATATTTTATGTGTACCTATTACCTATACTCCGTGAAATCTAATTAAAAAAATTAGTATTTTCTCTTAGTTGTACATACGAGTATTTTCCTTATGAAATTTAATAAGCTTGATATACATTTCAATTATAACTCTGTTAAGATCAATTAACAAAAAAAAAACATAATTAAACACATCATACCAGTAACCTTTACGAGCAGACAAAGGACCTACTAAGCGAATTGATGAGGTGAGAATCCTCCCTTAGGATATTAAAATTTGCATAATTATAATATATGTATGTATATCACACCAACTGTTGAAATTAAATTATTCGCACTTGGTAATTGTTTGATTGTATTTGCCGTTGTGACAAATTACTTAAATAAAAAAAAAATACTTTCACAAACTCAAGTCACGTTTTCTTCACGGAATCCCATTCCTTAAAAAAATACATTGACACACGTCATGCCATCGTTGAACAAAAATCACTGAAACGGAAGTAACAAAAAAATAAAAAAACTTTCTAATTACACCACCGGAATTGAGGATTTGTTGCCAAAAGAGAATCTCAAACTCTTTCAATGGAAATGGCTGGCAGGTATGGTTTTCCCCTTCAAAAATCTGTCCCAAAAAAGAGTTTTTTTTTTAGCTGATCGTTGTCGATGGTCTCCAAAGGAATTCCGACTTAAATCCCTAAAAATTCCTATCTATTACGGTTTGGCAATAAGCTTTCGAAGGCAGAGACATGTGCGAAAGGACGCGCTGTTTTAAGTGCTGACGAGATTTCCCCAGGAGCGTTAAATGGCGTTCCTTTACGGTCCAATGAATTATGTCTGTGAGGCATAAAAAAAGGAACAAAACCTCGGACAAAAAAACCTATTCAATTTTCTCCACAAAGATTAACTCCTCCTTCCCAGTGGCTAAGTCATTGTTTTACTAAAGCTTGTAGATACATTTTCTACAAAAAAAGACATACAGTTTAGGGTGGGTGGTTGTTTCATTCCTTTTTTTTTTGTGAACAAATTTATTCAACTTGTGGTTTTGTTTTTTTTTCCTGTAGAATTTAAGCAATTCAGCAAATTTACGAGCTTCCTCCTGCAATTTCATCTTTCGAACAACTTTTATTAATGATTGAAGAAACTGTCCACTGGAGCAATGAGAGATAAAGTTGGACAGTATTTTGATGAATGTACAAGACCGGAAAGATAAGTTAAGGCACAAGCTATTTTCGGGAACATCAAAAGCCAGAGATGGCATAAATTAGAAACATGGACTGACTTACTGTTAACTAAGGCTATTCTACAAGAGCAATTCAAAGAGCAAACAAAAAATGCCATCTTATGGTTATGGTGACCACCTGTTATTTCAAAGGGCATAAAGTTCTCTTTTTTAGCACTTAAAAAAAGGCAATAGATAAAAAAAGAAAAAAAGAAGATATCCCTAAACGAAGGAGTTTTTAAACGCTTTCATCAATTTCGGTTTTTACTTGCGATATAGGTAGGTACTATAGGGTAAGTTTTGCATTTGTAAAAAAAATCGAACTCGAGATTTTAATCAAACTTGACATTACGATGATAGGGAAGAAGGAAAAAGACGATTTATAGGCTAAACGGCTGAGTCATTTTAAACTCCAATCTGCGGAAAAATTCCTAGTGTGCTGAATTTTTGTATACACCTTTCTTACGGTGTTGTAATGAAGATGTGCAAAATCGACATCGATATCGTGTCGGCTAAAAAAGTTATAAAGGTCAAAATGTCACGAAAATCAGTTTTTCGGAAATATCTCGCGACCTATTACTCGGAGGTCGATAGTGGCCAGTATAAAAATTGTTCCTAGTAAAATTATCTACAAAAAATCACCCTTATTACGATAGGCGTTTCAAATATTTGTATTACGATTGGCGTTTTATAGTAATTTTTCTCAGCATAACGCGTTAATTCGAGTGGAACTTAAATTTGTTTGGGAAAAACGTCACTCATCGTTATTACAATATGCGTAACGCTCTTTTTTGTCGAACAAAAATGTTTAAACGACTCGTCGCGAAATTGCCTAAAAATTTATGTTTTGTTGTTTTGTATATTCTTTTTTAACACTTTTTATTAAGTTTGGGTTTATTAAAGGGTAAAAATTACAAATGCTGAACAAATGAAGCATTTCGTGGACACATTGCAACGAAATCCATCTCTTGAAACTAATTTTAAGGGAGGAGGAGTTATCACAAAATGCACAAAACAAAACGAAATTGGAATCAAAAGCACAATATTAAAACACACAATATCCTTCTTCCTTGTGGCATTTTGACCTGCTATTTTTGAAGTAAGGCAAAGGTAACTTCTTCAGTCTAAAGTATGCATTACAAATCTGGAAAGAAGAGAATAATCTTAATTGAAAATATTAGGACCTTGATTTCTCTTTCGTTTCTGGCAAAGATTAATTTGGATCTAATTAATCTTCTTTCTCTAATTATATGAATTTTGTTGGTTTCTTCTCCTCTCTATTCTTTATTATTTTCGATGTTCGCATTTCTTGAAAATAAATGCAGCCACACTATTTATTTTGCTATTTTTATTAACCAAATCGACAAAAAATAAATATGAATTTAAAAATTATGACAGCTGCTTTGAAAATTATTTTTTTTTTTTCAAAATCAGCTGCTTATGTGGGACGAATTTCGATCGACAATGAGTGGCGTTTTAGTATCGTAATACCGACAATAAAACGACTAAAAAGTGACTCGATACAAAAAGTGATAGTTGTCGTTCAAGATAAACGCCAATCGTAATAAGGGTGAATGTCTTATGCATTTTTCTGTAACATCAACCGTTTTCGGAGAAGAGCGCTGAGAAAGTGACTAGAATGCACTGAAATACGGTAATGTATACCGTACACCATGGCGTAAACTCTATTGCTTTTTATTAATGTTTGTAAGTGTCTTAAAAACTTTTATCTGATATTTGGACGTTTCGGGAAAAATATACATATCTTATAGAGGTTTAGGAACTTAGTAAAATCTACAATAACTTATCCAAATGACCTCCACTGGCAGATGTTCCGTATTTCATTATTCCGAGACCCGTCCCCTTATACCTCCTACTGGCAGTCGGACTGTGTTTAGTTCAGTTGAAAATTATTTGAATTGTGTGTTAAACACGTTATTTTAGTTGTTTTCTGCTCTTAAACAGTTTTAATGAGTGATACATGTTTTATATATAATGCATTATTATCGGAGGGTGATGTTGTAGAAGTTAGCCGTGGTCCACAAAACAAACATAATTTCCTGAAATCAAAAGCGCTGATTCTTTGCTTAAAGTATATAACGCAGCTGACGCTAAAATTTCGCTCCCATACAAAATTTTCTCCAAAGTTTAGCCAAGCTAAGATTTAGCCAAGCATTTTAGCGGAGAGGTACGCAGCTCCAGCTAAGAAATCAAATTTTTGGTTTCCACTGTACTTCCACTATCTGTCAGAATTTAGCGCAGAAAATAAATGTCCAGCACATTAATTCGAAAGCTAAATTTTGACAGATTGTTTTTTTTTTTGTGTTTACCGAGATTCGTCCAAGTAGTTTGTGGACAAGTGGGCATTCTCGATATTAGCCGTGTTTTATTTTCGCCAATAACCCATATGGTTCACCCCATAAAAATAAAACGATAACCCAGATCGTGATAGTGATATGTACACTCGGTTAGCCCATTAAATACTAATATTTGCAAACCCAGATAGAAACCTGGATCTCGTGTTGTTTTTGTAATACGTGTTAAAAAATAACCAAGACCCAGACCCGTAGATAATAAAACGCAGCTATTGTTATGCTGCAATGCGAAAAACAACAAAACTTTTTCCACCACAACTACGGATGCTTGGTGTGGTAAGTCAGGCTACAGATGCAGGAAGCAGTAACACTGAATATGGCAAGAGTTTTTCTGCAAATGAAACTACAGCAAAGGGACGTTAAAGAAACCAGAATTTATGCTGTAAGTTTGTCTTATAAATTATCATACTATTCGTCTTATGACTTGAACTTTTGAAATTTAAATAATATCTCTTTTCAGAACAGCTGTTTTTTGACATATTCTCCACAGAACTCTCGTATCAAATTTTAAACTATCCACAATTCTGATGTCAAATTTTAGCTAGGATTTTAGCTGTTGCTTGGAGAGAAAAGTACCAGCGAAATTTTAGCGTGATCCGTATACTAGGCTACGCGGAGGTATTGATGTACTCGGTTCTTCTTGGCGTTCGTTTAAAAGCCGCAATACTCAAATTGTTTTCACAATTTTAACGAAAATTACTATGCACATTCACCAAATTCACAGTATTTAAATATTCAATATTACCATCACCTCTAGCGACACTAGCATTTTTAAATGTTTGTAGAAAACGGCTAACTACTACAATATCACCATCCGATAATTATGCATTATACATAAAACATGTATCACTCGTTATGAACTGTTTAAGAGCAGAAAACATCTAATATAAAGTGTTTAACACACCGTTCAAATAATTTTCAACTGAACTTAGCACAGTCCGACAGGCAGTAGCAGGTATAAAGCGACGGGTCTCGGAACAATGAAATACGGAACATCTGCCAGTGGAGGTCATTTGGATAAGTTATTGTAGATTTTACTTAATTCCTAAATCTCTATAAGATAAGTATATTTTTCCCGAAACGTCCAAATGTCAGATAAAAGTTTTTAGGACACTTACAAACATTAATAAAAAGCAATAGAGTTTACGCCATGGTGTACGGTATACAATACCGTATTTGAGTGCATTCTAGTCGCTTTCTCAGCGCTCTACTCCAAAAACGGTTAATGTTACAGAAAAATGCGAATAAAAACATTTTTTGTAGATAATTTTACTAGGAACAATTTTTATATTGGCAACTATTGACCTCCGAGTAATAGGTCGCAAGATATTTGCGAACAACTGATTTTCGTGACCTTTTGACCTTCATAACTTTTTTAGCTGGCACGATATCGATGTCGATTTTTCATATCTTCATTACAACACCGTAATAAAGGTGTGTACTCACACATATAAAACCTAAAATGACTGCACTATAAAGCGTTTTTCTTCAAACTTTGCTCTTAAGCGTTTTAGGTGATAGGCTCGATTCTTACTTTATCTTTTGTTCAGCCACATATATAAAAGTATCTGGCATAAAAGTTTTTTTTTTACCATCTTAACTATCTCGAGAACGGCTCTAAATATTTTTATTAAAAAAAACTTGTGCCCTAAGACATAACCTACATTGTGGTCCAGCATTTATTTTTTATTTTGTTTTGTTTTCAACTTTCTCATAATAGGCTCGGGGGATTTCGATCAAAATGTTTACATAGAAAATCCTAAATAATACTGAAAACCAACATTTTCGAAAAATATTTTTTCGATTTTTTTGAAAATTCACTATTTCGAAAACGGGTGGGGCTTTTTTATAGTTTTAAATTGATATTGTTTAATACTTAAAATTGCCATTACGAAGTTATTTTTTAGAGGTAGAAAAATAGGGAAGAATGTTCGAGGACATACCGATGGTGATGCATATTGGTTTTAAATTTCTGAATATAAAATAGAAGGGGGTAAATCATTCCACATTCGTGTAGTGCAGCTAAACAAGGACTCTCTTTACTTACAGTAAGTCTGAAGTTGGGCTCAAGGGTAAACTGAAGAGCATTCCTAGAAGCACGAGTATTGCGATTGAATATTTTAATCACAGGAATTCAACTGGCTATTTTGGTAGAACATTGTTTATAAAAATAGCGATAACATAATAAGAGACACAAAACATATCGACCGTGTTCTAGAGATGGAAATGTTCCCATTATAGTTATATCGCCAACCATTCTCAGAGCTCTATTTTGAATTTTATCTAAAAGACTCAAATGAGTTTTAGGAGCTGCTGCATAAATGTGAGAGTTAAACTCCAGCTTGGGACGAATGCAGGCTTTACAGATTACAGCCAAATCAGAATAATGGGGAGAGGAATTTCGTGTATCAATCACTTTGCATCGTTTATGGCGACATCGAATATGTGGTCATTCCACAAGAGGTGGCCTGTGTTGCACATACCAAGGACTGAAAGCTGATAGGTTTCTTCAATGTAAGTGCCAGCCATGGATAGCAGCATAGGAATGTGGATTCTGATTTAAGAACAGAAGACAGTACTGAGTTTTTAAAGCATTAACTAAAAAAAAGATTTGGAGACAAACCGAAGCCCTGGGTCACACCAGTCAATACAACTTGTATTGAGCAGTCCGAAAGGTAATTTGAATTTCTGATGCACCGCTGAAGAAATTTATCGATATCAAATGCCCACATCTTCGATAAGATAGTTCGATACCAAACTCTATCAAATGCTTTTGAAATATCAAGCGTAATAATCTTAGTTTCTCCAAAACGATATAAAGTTTCGTACTAGTGTTCGGTGAGATATACTATTATATCACCAGTGGACCCATTGCTACGAAAGCCATATACTACTGGTCATTAAGGAGCTTAGATCTGTAGCATATTTCTTAAGCTGATAAATAATCACCGTTTATATGCCCTTGGAGAACGGGACGTAAGTCCAATTGGACGGTAATTAGAGGGCAAAGAAGATTCGCCTTTTTAAGTACAGGCTGGCCAAATGCTGTTTCCCATCCTCTCGGAATGAGACCAGTAGAGTAGAAGACATGGGAAAGATAACGCAGTGGTTTTTCCAGCGTTGAAGAACACCTCTTCACAGCAATATGAGGTACTGTCCGAGCTATGGGATTTGTGTATATCAAGGTCTTTAATAACTCTAGCAACTGTTTGAGTGCGAAAGAAGATTCGTCTCATGAAATCATTTACAATCGGAAGCACTGAAGGAGTCATAACACTTTCTTGTAGTGTCGAATTAACAGCGACTAGAATATTTCGCCTGAGCTGACAAAAGGAGTGTCACGAGCGTTGGAACAACCGAAAAAGAAATTGTGTTTCGAATATTTTTACAAATGATAAAAAATGTTTGCTACCTTTGGGACAAAAATAAACTGTTCCTTTCTTATGTATCTGAAAGACTTCACCAAATTGTTTGAACATTGGAGGTTTCTCCTGGTTTCAACTATTTGAGATCATTTGTTGACTATATACATAAGCAGTTATTGAAAAACAATTATATGATTGAGTCCGAAAAGTAAGAAAAAAGATATTATTAATATTTTCCTAAAATGGCGCTCGGAATTTAGTGGTATCGGAATTAAACTTGCCAAGAAGTTCGATGGAATTTCAAATGATTCTACATTTGATGGATGGAAATTTATTCCGGAGCATGTTCATTATCGAGGAAAATAAAATATTCCTAGGCAAACAAAATTCGCTTAGAGATTGCCGATAGTGTTGTCTGAACCCGAGGAACACCAAATGTTTAAGAGAAGAAATACAGAAAGTTCCTCTTTTTGGTTATTTTTTTTTTATTTTTATTTAAAGCTATGTTGTAGTTCATTTTCATAGTAATTAATTTTGTCCGATATTGATAGGAAAATAAAACTAAACGGTCAATATAAATGTTGCTTGTCATGCAAAGGGAAAATATCCAAAAATTAAATGATATTTCGGCTTCATTTAATAGATTAGAATCTCAGGACAGATATTAAATTGTTTGACCGAAGTCTGTAGTACTTGTCATGAGGTTACTGAAAACAGAATTTCAATGGGAAACAGTGAATTTTCATTATCACTCCTTTTTTTGAAAAATCGATTAAAATTAGAAGGAAATTGAATGAAACGATGCTTTTCGTCAAAGTTTATCCTTTTTGAAAGGAAATAAATTGAACATTAATGCAGTAGTTGTGATGGAAAAAGTTCTCCACAAATTGTATTAAATCTTCTTAATCACAAAAAAAAAAATATAAAAGCTAGAAAACTTTTTTTTTTTTAATGGAAATGGTTCCACTTAATAGCACAATAGGTATATAAATCATCAAATAAAATACCAACTTAGTTACTTTGATACCATTATAAGAAGAGGATAAACAAAGAACTATAATTGGATGACTAGAAGAAAGCTTGTTAATTATTCCCAAAGGAAAATGCGATGGAAAAAAAATAATCCCCGGAAAATTTCTTCGTGCGGAAATGTTAGAATTCAGGGATATCTACAACTATGGAGAGCTGAATTTCTTAATACTTATATATAAAGCAAAGTTTGTAGGTGTTTTATGGTTTCTTTTTTTTCGTGGAGCTTTAAATAAAATACCATCAAGGCCAGCCTGACCACAGGATAACATAAACACCATAAAGCTGAACAGACCTTATGTACATCTAACTTCTGGAATTAGTTTTTTAGAAAAATAATCACTTTTCCCGATTATTCCAAAGCAATATAATTTTCCTTCCGTAACTCTTGGCATCGGCGGAAGTATTTTTAATATCTACTATGTTTTCTTATTTTTCGTTAGAAATTTCTATAGTTAAAAGCGGAAGGTATAATAAGTTTTCAAAACATAGAAAATTATCTGAAACCATAGACACACATTTTATGAAATAGCAAGTCTTAACGGAATTAAGGCGAGATAATTATATAAGCTATAAAGTTGAGTTGAGAGAAAAATTGTTATTTAAGAATGTATGAATAAATTTATATTGTTATTCGTCTGATTCTATTGGGTGTTTCTTTTTTAACACAGTACTTACTCTGAAAAATTGAATTGCAAGTTGATGCTGTACTGTCATTAATCGGTGAAGTTATCACAATATAGAAATTAGAAAAATTGTAAATCTGTACGCAACATATAGGACATTATCTGCAATCTGAAATCACTTTTAACATCTATTTAATAAATATAGTGTTGAAGAATATCCAGATTTCTTGCTCTTTTAAGAATTGAAGCCGTTTGGGTTCACGGATAACTGTTTTATCAACAAATTGGGTTTTATGACTTATACTACGTTTCCACCGACCACTAAACCGAGGTTTAAGTAAAGGGATATCCATTTTGCGATTTCAAAAGTATAGGGCTGGAATTCGACATCTGTCAAACTAAGTTGTTAAACCAATTTTTTTTTTCAGTTAAAAGTCTGACATTTACGAAAATGAATCGCTTAACTATCGCACAACACACAAAAATTGTTAAAACCTACTACAAAAATGATGATTCTGCCACAGCCACATATCGTGCTTTAAGAGGAGATTATGGTTTACATAATCGTCCAAGTACGCAAGCAATTGTAAAAATTGTGAAGAAATTTGAAGAGACAGAATTGGTTACAGATATTGTTAAGCCTGTGCATCATCGTTTCGCTCGAACCACTGAAAATATCGCTGCTGTAAGTGAAAGTGTTGCCGAAGACCCGAATATGTCGATTCCTCGTCGTTCTTATGAATTAGGACTGTCTTGCGGCACATTATGGCGTATTTTGCATTTTGATCTACACCTACATTCATATAAAGTCCAGCTCACACAACAACTGAAGCCAGCTGACCATTCACAACGTCGTAGATACGTCGAATGGGTGCTTGAACAACGGGCGGTGGACGGCGATTTTTCGAACAAAATTTTCTTCAGCGACGAAGCACATTTATCACTCGGTGGGAATGTTAATAAACAAAATTGTCGTATTTGGGGTTCTGAGAATCCTCATGTAATTGAAGAGAGGCCATTACATGCATTGGATGATGATTGGACCTTACTTCTTCGAAAACGACGATGGAACGACTGTCACCGTCAATTCGGAGCGTTATGGTCATATGATAACCGACTTTTTTTGCCTTTCTATTAAAGAATACGACTTGGAGAATATGTGGTTTCAACAAGATGGTGCCACATTCCACATAACTCGAGCGAATATGGCTTTATTGCAAGAGACATTTCCTGGCCGGGTAATTTCTCGTCGTGGCGATATCAACTGGCCACCAAGATCATGTGATTTGACACCTCTTGGCTTTTTTTTGTGGGGCTACAAGAAAGACCGTGTTTATGCAGACAAACATTTAACTCTTGAGCACTTGAAAACCAACATTCGTCAAGTTATGGCTGAGATACCGCCCAATATGTATCAAAAAGTTGTCGAAAATTACTTCAAAAGAATCGATGCTTGCAACAATTCGCGTGGTGGTCATTTAAATAATGTAGTGTTTCACACATAATGTCAACGATCAAACTTTATTATAAAAAAGAAATATCATGAAAAAAATATTTTATAGGTGTTTTATTTACGTTTACTTTTAAAACCGCATAATGGATAACCCGTTAGATTTAGCTAAATCTCCTACAAATCTTGGGGATTTATCATACAAATTTTAATCTTCTGAGATGAAGATTTAAAATAAATCTAATTTAAATCTTCAATCGAACTACCCTATTTCCATATAGAAATGGACACATTCATCGGGAAGGTGTATTTTTCTCTTCGGTTGACACAGATGAAGCTGCCTGTCTCACTTCTATATCATAAGAGAAAATGAAACGATATATACATTTTAATTAGTGCCGTCAAAATTTATCTACTTTTGGAGCGGTGGAAACGCTCTTTGAGATTAGTCAATCTACAAGAGATTAAAGTTCGGTGGGAACGTAGTATTATTCAATAAAATTATATTATTTGTGTCAGTATCATCGGATACAATTCCTTTTTACTCCCGAAATAGGTACTATAGGGCAAGTTTCGCATTTGGAAAAAAAATCGAGCTCGAGATTTTAATCAAAGTTGACATTAGGATGATAGTGAACACCAAAAAAGTGGGTCCGGCAATTCCGTCTGTCTGTTTGTCGAAACTTGGTGGTTAGGAGTTTTAGGTGAATGTCCAAAATGGATTTTTGAATCGTTGTTTTAACCCCAAAAATAACGGTGCTTGCCATACAAATTTGTCTACCATCTTAATTATCTCGAAAACGGCTCTAACGATTTTGATAAAAATTGATGTGTGTACTAATTTGAATATGGTCTATATTTTGTTATTAAGAATAATTTTTATATGTAAATTAAGTGAAAAACGACTTTAAAAATACTTTTAGCCGTTTCCATTAAGAATCTTTTGCATATAATGTGATCGAACATAGGAGCAAGTACATGCAATCCAGTCGTGTATTTTATTTAAATCAGGGTAGGTACTTGTTTAACAAAACACCCTGTACGAACAAACTTAGCTTGGTTTGCAACTCAATTCAACTATGGGTTGAAAAATAAAAAGGATTCCGCATTTAACATGACATTGCGATTAAACAGCAAAAACTAGCAAAACAAATATAAAGTTTTTCCTAAGAAGTTTATTCCGGTGCTGAAAAAATGTCTACAAAATAAGTTCTGATAATGAACGCACACGAGGCAATGTTTGGTTGGGTCGACCTTAAGACCTTAAACTTTTCTTATTTAATATTTTAGATGAACGCTGTTGCAAGCAAAAGACCAATTTACAACAAAGTTTGGTGTACTCGGACAGGTGGAAACATCTGTTATTGAAGTTGCAGGTGTAGCTGTTGGCTCGTTAGTTACTCAGATACTTATATTGAAATGTGTAATTATATAGAAGAAAGTAAAAAAAAATTACATTTCGAATTAACTCGATCCAATTTTTGATAACATTCCTTTACTGATGATATAACATAGATACCTATACACTCAGTACACAGCAATAGTCATCAGAAAGTAGTTCGGCGAATTTGAGGTTGATGCAATTGCAATTGATGATTTTTTTTTTATTTATTTATTTGATTTTGATTTGATTTTATTGAAGTGGATTGCATCAAAATAGTAATAACAGAAGTAATAATTTTGTTTAATAGGATGCAATATTTATAAACCCTATATTATTTAAGGTCAAACTTAATTAGTTTGCTACTAGCCGACCCGTGCTCGCATTGCTTCGCAAGCATTTAATATATATTTTTTTACTATGAGTAAAAGCATATCAAATGCTTAATGAGACTGACCACAATTTCTTCTATATTATTACCCACAACAAATTTAGATATGTACTGTACATATGCTTTAAACCATCTTATATCCATCTTATAGCCAAATAAAGAATTGTACGTTCTCTCACTGAAACTGAAAGAGTGTTAAAAAATAGTTTGGAGATGCATAGTATATGTTAACTTTAATTATTTTTTTATTTCAAAGCTATTAGATATACAAAATAAGCAACTTTATTATTTTTTTCTGGAAGGAAAAAAAAACTGATTATTTTTTAAGCCCACTTTCGAAAGGCCACATAAAGTTGACAATGAGCAAAAAACACTTTCCCTAAGATTTTTTTCCACAGAAAGATTCTATTTGAAAAAGTGTATTTTTTTTTAAATTTAACTATATGCCTGTAAGACCTAAGATCTTTTAAATGCAACCTGAATTGCACGGCACTAGTTTGATACAGTGGATTTGAAAACCAGGTATTGACTGTCTCATATTAACCCATGGGCGGCATCTAATTAAAATTGGAGGTATAGAACAGAATGCGCCTAGCGTGGGGATCGAACTCACACGCCTAAGTTAGCAATCAAGCACTTTATCCACTGCGTCATCATCAGTGAAAACTTTGTCTACCAAATCTGAGGCACTTAGGCTCGTTTGCTGATACGAATCATAAATATTTATGTTCTACTTAAATAGCATAAGGGCTACTTTTTCCTCTCCGTTAACTGTCACATAAGTTCTTAAGTAGAACTTAAATGCTTAAGTTGTGTATCAGCAAACGGGTCTTAAACAAATAAAACTGATGTCGTTTTGGTACCAAAATGAAGGTTATAAGATATATATAATTTTTTTTTGTCAAGAAAATATTTTATTTGCTCTACCACTTTCTTATAAAATCACTTGATTTTTCAATGACGGAAAGCGTTCTCAATGAACAGCTGATATTTTGTTCCCAAAAGTGGAACACAATCGTTCCAATGATTTATGTATTTCCTTTTTTCCTGTTCTCATATGTCAGTGTTTCTTTCAATGATCAAACCTTACCTTAAAATTACATTTGACTATGAAAGCTTTTTTTAATGACAAATCAAGTTTCAATGATAGCTATAATAACCGACTTGGCAACAATTTCACTGATTTGTTTTTCAATGATGAATTTGAATGAAAGCTATAACTGGCGCCTTGAAATATTGAGACTTCCAACGATAATCGATGAGCGAACAATTGAGTGGACACTCAGAAGCATGAAACAATGAAGAACAAAAGAAAATGCACACATACAAGGAACGATAGTGAAATGGAACAAAAGAAGCAATACAATCATTGCGATTGAACCGAATTGAATTTATAATTTGTACATACACACATTTATTTCTCAGCTTATAACTACAGTTAAGAAATCATTTCGGAATGGAAATTTGCATAAAACTATTAGCGCAAAATTTTAAACAGTCTGATGTTAAGGGATTAGCATGATAACTTAACAGTTTGCTAATACTAAAGCACTTTACTAATATAGGGTTTTCCAATAAGAGGTGTTATTTTGATATTCAAAAAAAAGAAATGCGTTGTTGAAGCGTGTATCGTTCCATTTTTATTTATAGCGTAGTTTCTACTTGTCAAATGTCAAAAAATGACAGCTTCAAAAGTGACAGCTACCGAAATAGCGGGCTATTCAAAATAACACCTCTTATTTAAAAACCCCTTATTTTCCTAATTTTAAAAACTTTTTAACTAAATCTATTTTCTTAATAATCTACAACTAAACACGTCTTAAATAGTGCAATAAAGTAAGCGAACATAGCTTTTTGACGTTTGTAAATGTCAAAGTGGCATATGGATTTAGTACGATACTAAAAAAAATAAAGTAGCCATTTTGTGATTTTAACTTTAGTAAAATGTTAAGAAGATCGTACGATACTAAACTGGTTTAAAATTAGCAAAATTCTCTTTTTAGCTTAGTATCATATTAAAAATGATTCAACATATTACTAAATCGACTAAAATTTTGAGCCATTGACTTTATAGCAAACATTTCATTTTTGTAAAATATCAAGCCGGTTTAAGAGCATAATTGAATTTTTGTTTAAACTTAACATATTTAACAAAAAAAACCTTAAATATTCTTAAGGGAATAAGGAAAATTATAAAATTGGTTTCAAGTAATTCTGTTAGATACTTTCTGAGATTACCAGTGACAAAGTTAATAATTGGTTCGTCTTTCTATTTAAGATTTGTTAAAGGCCAACAGTCGTGCATTTAGTTGGATATTTTTATTGTTATTGCCACCCGATAGCTAAGTCTTGTTGGTTCGTTCCCCACTCTAGGCACCATTGTTTTCTATGCCTCGCAGTCTTAACAAGATGTCACCCGTGTCTTATAATGAGTAAAACTCAATTCTCTATCCACTGTGCTAACAAAACAAATCTTTCGTATCTTTGTATTCCTTCTAACCAGTGGAGTGTATTAAAGGTCGCATTTAAAAATACCTTAGGTCTCACAGATATGCAGTTAAAATGATAGATGTGTACCATTTATCCACTTCTTTCCCTGTAATCTGTGAGATTGATTTCATTAGATGACAGATTGAAAAATTGAGTCCTGCAATTCTGTCTGTCTGTCTGCCTATCTGTGGATCTGCGTCTGTCTGTGGGAAGAAATTTTCTTCGAACTTGGTACTTAGTCTTAGGTGTTTGGCTCGATTTTTAAATTATGCGCGCACTCAAGGGATTATGAATACCCTTAAAATGTTTATACACAGTGCGAGCGATTAGGAAAATGGGATAGGATTAGATAGGAGATACCGATGTACATTGGTTTTAAATGACTGATTATCGCAATGGAAGGGAAAAATTCGGTCGGGTAAAGCATTCCACATTCGTGTTGTGCGGCTAAAGAAAGAATCTCTATACTTGATATACATCCGAAGTTGGGCCCAAGGGTAAACTGATGGGCATTTCTAGAAGGGCGAGTGTTACGGTTGGATAGTTTAAGGGGAGGAATGCAACTGGCTATTTCACTAGAACACTGTCTATAATAATACCGATAAAATAATGAAAGGCATAAAACATTGCGACAGTGCGAGAGAGGCTCAATTGTTTTAGTTATTGTTACATCAACAATCATTTTTAAAGCTCTTTTTTGGATTTTGTCCAGGAGACTTAAGTGCGTTATGGGAGCACCTACCCAAATATGACAATTGTACTCAAGCTTTGGACGAATGAAGGCTTTATAGATTACAGCCAGGTCAGAAGGGGAGAAATATTTCTTGCATCGTCTCAGAAAACCAAAACATCTTGCAGCATTTTTGGCATCGTCGAATATGTGTTTATTCCACAAAAGGTGGTCAGTGATGCACATACCGAGAACTGAAAGTTCTTCGGTTTCCTCGATGCAAGCGCCGCTTTAACGACAAAAGACAACATTGAGTTTATGAAGCATTAAATTCTCCGCAATTTTTTATTCCCCATTGGACAATGCTGTCTGGATCAGAATTTAATGAGCTAATCATACGCTGCCGTTCAAGTTCCACATCCGAAGGACATGGGTGAGAATCTAAAAACGAGTATGAAAAGCTGAGACTGTCGTCAGCAAAACGGTATATTGGATTAGAAGTTTCAGACAAGAGGTCATTGATGAAAACGAGAAAGAGAGTCGGAGACAGAACGGAGCCCTGGGGTACACCAGCATTTATTTTATTAATATCAGACTTGAAACCGTCCAATACAACTTGTATTGAGCGATCCGAAAGGTAATTTCTAATCCAACGAAGAAGAGATTCTTCGATACCAAATGCATGCATTTTCGATAAGAGAGAGATCGTTTCCATGAACTTGGGAAAGAAGGGAAGTAAGTGCAATTGGGCGGTAATTAGAGGGTGAAGAAAATTCGACTTTTTTAGGGACAGGCTGGACAAATGCTGTTTTCCATCCTCTCGAAAAGAGGCCAGTAGAGTAGGACAGATGAAAAGTTTACGCAGTGGTTTTGCCAGCGTAGAGGTACACCTCTTTAGAACAATAGGGGAGATGCTATCTGGACCAGGTATGTTAAGATCTTTAAGAACTCTATAGCAACTATAGGTGTAGTGTACATTTTGATGTACCTACAAATTTTTTTACATGAAATGTTATTAATGGTAACTAACATTTTTTTGTTTTCGACTTTCTTTAACGAAACAACGAATTCCGTTTAAATTTTTTTTATAGGAGGTCTTACGAACTAAATAATACTGCATATAAAAATATTCGAACAAAATTTTGTTTGGATTAAAAAAAAATCATTGCTGTTTTGAAAATTCAATATTTCGAAAACGTGCGGACTATTTGTTATTATGCTAGAAAATCGTACTAGGTATATAAAGAAGCATTGTATTTCTTGGGAAAATCTTCATCAGTAACTAGTAATTTTTCGAGTTAAAAAGAAAATTTTTTTACCACATTTTATATAGTTTTAGTGTAAAAAAAAAACAGCATACATGGCAATCAACAAATCTACAGCGCGCTACAGTTCGCTGTTTTCATTTTATTTTCATATTTTACAACAATTCTGAACCTAAAACTTGAATTGCCACCCTTGATTTGATGTCGAAGGCTCTTGTTTTTTATGAAGGCCAGTACGTGATGAAACTTGTCCTAGTTGTTCAATTGAAACTCCCTTAACCCGCCATCGAAACAGACAACCAGCCCTCTCCTAAATAGGACACTCTACTATGTAAAAAAGAGTGGCATTTCTCCATTTATTCCGGATAATCAAGAGTATAACAAAATTAATGACAATCAGTTATCCGCCAGTTAAATGTTATAAAAAACATATGTTTTATTTTACGTAGATATTTAAACCAATAGAAAACAAATTGTGTTCAATTTTTGTATGGTCACATACTTGCTTTTTAAAACACTTTTTTATATCATTTTAAATTGCTTTTCAATTATTGCAGAATGATCAAAAATCAAAAAATTGTTGTCTTGGAATATTTCAGTGATTATTCAGGATATTCTAAATATTCCAAAAATATAGAACAAAAATTCCACGTTAGCTTTTTTATTTTATTTCACTAATAACGTTGCCATCCGTAATTCTCAAAATTGAACATTGAAAAACTTTCCTTTAAATTCCATTTTTAGAAATTATAGGTAAACCATTTTAAGGGACCAAAGCATTAATATTAATTTTTTACCTTTTCTCATCAACACACACACAGCCACATACTACAACAGAAATACCTTAACTTTCTCCGAAGCTCTGCTGTGACATGGCTGTGGCTATAAACCAAAAACCAGTAAAACTTCCCTTCTTTCATTTAAATGGACTGGACCTACGAGTATATCCATAATGCTGACAACATTTAGACAGGAACAAAAAAAAAAAAACGAACAAAAAATAAATCACTCAAAATTTTAAATCAAATTTATGAAATACTTTGCAAACTCTGTACCAAACTCATTCAACTCCAAACCATGTAATACTTAAGTGCAACAAAAACAAATAACAGAAAAAACACAAATTGGTACTGAACTCTTAAACGAAAATCAAAATAAAACTTTTTCCGTTTCCGGATTTGGGAGGGGATAGTTGGGCAGGGCGGGCAAGTTTTTATTTTTATCGTTAAACTATTAAACTATGTCCTTCCAGTTCAAATGGCATCGACTTCCTTTACATAATCTAACACGGTATGTTTTTTTTGTTTTGAAAAAAGGAAAAAAAAAAAAACGGAAACAAATTAGTTTTGGCAAGCTTTTACTACTTTTACTTACATATATCATTCCGTCGACAACTTTCTGCAGCTATAAACAACAAATACGTTGTACCCTGTTGAGTTGGGATAATCCAGCTGTAGTGGTGATGATGATGGTTTGAAAATTTTCATTATTTTGCTCACGTTTTTGAGTTGAGGCTTCTTGCCACAAGGAGATGCCGTACAACTTGATCATAGGGTATTACGAAAGTTCGACGAGTTTTTGTGCTGAGTAAGAGCCCTTTAGGACGCATAGTTTGCTTCAATGCGTGCGTGGTTTAGTTTTGATTTTAATTGAAGAAATTTCAGTTTATGAATTTCATTTCATCTCATTTTCTTTGTAAATACCCAGATTTACAACATTTTCACATAAATGCATTCACAGTTGGTAATTTTATCAGTCCATATTATGTATGTATGGGAAAAATGCTTCAAGGCAGCTGTGGTATTTAATTTTTTTTGTGTGTTAATTTTAACACAAACACTTAATTTTGATTATCAAGTTTTTATCATCGGTTTCAAATATTTACATACATATTTAATTTGAACAACACCAATATTTGCTTACCAAAAAACAAAACAGTTAAAGCATTAAATAAATAAGACTTAAACTTCCCTCTGTAACAACACCTCGACGCGACGTCGTCGCGTGTTGGGGGAAATTTAAATATTCAGCGTTCTTTCGATATAAATAACAATACGCCCTGGGAAATGAGTCTTGGGCATGTTACACTACAAAATATTTTATGGGATAGATGCTTGGAATACGGGAGGGATAATTTTCTAAAACATTTGCATAGATGAACATTTAACACCTCTTAAAATATTCTTTTTTAGTTTATAATTTTGCAAACGAATCTTAAAATGAATATTAATATTTTCAAACTTTCTAAATTTTGTGAAGACAAAATAAACAAATTTTTTTTTCAACCAAAAAGGGATCCTGATTATGGTGTGAGTGAGTAAGTCCCTGAACATAACACAAATTGTGTCTCACCTTCGATTTGTCATTTTTTTTTTTGGTTTTGTAAAGAATTATCTTCTTTTTTTTTGGTTAATCTACACGCACTCAAGGGATTTACCCTTTAAATGTTTCAATACATCGCGGTCGTGAGGTTTTTTTTAGGAAGAGAAAGAAGGATTGGAAAGACGTGTGGCGCGATGCTCTGAGACTTTAGGTGGTTGTTGTCTCAGATTTTTATCTCCAAGATTTTATTTCAAAAGAACGCACCCAAATTTTCAGACAGATCTATCAAATCATGGCAGTAATTTTATGCAGACGGCTAGGAACATTTAAGTTAATGTGGAAAAAGTGAATTTCGAGTGCTCATTAAACACTATTTCCTGAGATATAAAGTTATCACAGAAAAAAAATTTGACAAATATTATGGAGACCCTTCACGATCGAATGGAACCATTTGCTACTAGTTTATTTAATTTCGGTGCGGTCGTTCAAGCACAAGTGACGCCGAACTTCCTGGTCGCCCAATTGAGGTCAACAAACAAGAAATTGTCGACAAAATCCATGGTTTTATAATAAATGGACGATCGGCGACAGGCTTATCACATTGCTTTGTAATTTCGATTTTAGATAAATATTTGGACATGAAAAAGCTTTCCGCAAAATGGGTGCCACGTTTGCTCACAATCGGCAACAACGCATTCGTGTTTTACAACATCACAGCTGCAGTGTTTGCAAATGTTCCAGAAAAATTCTAAGTTTTTGCGCTATTTCGTAACCGTAGATGAAACCTGGATTGAGGGGCAAGTGTTGCCAACGTAAGTTACCCAGAGTAAGTTACCCATATAAAGGGTTATCCATTTTGCGGTTTCAAAAGTATAGGGGTGGAATTCGACATCTGTCAAACTAAGTTAAGCCAATTTTTTTTTTCAGTTGAAGACCTGACATTTAGGAAAATGGATCGCTTAACTATCGCACAACGCATAAGAATTGTTAAAACCTGCTACAAAAATGGTGATTCTGCCACAGCCACATATCGTGCTTTAAGAAGAGATTATGGTTTACATAATCGTCCAACTACGCAAGCAATTGGCAAAATTGTGGAGAAATTTGAAGAGACTGGATTGATTACAGATATTGTAAGGCCTGTGCATCATGGTTTCTCTCGTACCACTGGAAATATCGCTGCTGTAGGTGAAAGTGTTGCCGATGACCCGAATGTGTCGATTCCTCGTCGTTCTCATGAATTAGGACTGTCTTGCGGCACATTATGGCGTATTTTGCATTTGGATCTACACCTACATCCACATAAAGTCCAGCTCACACAACAACTGAAGCCAGCTGACCATTCACAACGTCGTAGATACGTCGAATGAGTGCTTGAACAACAGGCGGTGGACGGCGATTTTTCGAACAAAATTTTCTTCAGCGACGAAGCACATTTCTCACTCGGTATGTAAATAAACAAAATTGTCGTATTTGGGATTCTGAGAATTCTCAAGCAATTGAAGAGAGGCCATTACGAGTACATCCATACAAATTCACTGTTTGGGGCGCTCTTTGGTCCGGAGGTGCGAATGGACCTTACTTCTTCGAAAACGACGATGGAACGACTGTCACGCTCAATTCGGAGATGCTCATATGATAATCGACTTGTTTGTGCCTGCCATTGAAGAAAACGACTTGGAGAATATATGGTTTTAACAAGACGGTGCCACATGCCACACAACTCGAGCGAATATGGCTTTATTGCAAGATACATTTCCTGGCCGCGTAATTTCTCGTCGTGGCGATATCAACTGGCCACCAAGATAATGCGATTTGACACCGATGGACTTTTTTTTGTGGGGCTACAAGAAAGACCGTGTTTATGCAGATAAACGTTTACCTCCTGAGCGATTGAAAACCAACATTCGTCAAGTTATGGCTGAGATACCGCCCAATATGTGTCAAAAAGTGGTCGAAAATTACCTCAAAAGAATCGATGCTAGCAACAATTCGCGTGGTGGTCATTTAAATGATGTAGTGTTTGACACATAATGTCAACGTTCAAACTTTATAATAAAAAAGAAATATCATGAAAAAAATATTTTATATGTGTTTTATTTACGTTTACTTTTAACCGCAAAATGGATAACCCTTTAGTTACGCGTGCTTAATTAAAATTTGTTACGTCTCATTTTTCACGTACCTTATGTAACTTATACATCTTATAAACCTACATTTGGTTGACGGTTCGAAGGACAACCGATTTCTCAAGGGCGTATGAAGTAACGACCATTTTGAAAAGGTTCGCTCAATTTCGGCGGATGAAGTGGGAATTTTTTTGAAATTTCAGAACAAGTTTTGAAAGATTATAAGCATAAAAATAGGCTGTATTCCAAAACAAAATTGGAATCGTAATATTTTTTCGTAAAATGTTTTAAAAATTACATCTTTTGATTTTTAAGCTCATCCCATTCTTAAAATTATACTTATAGTGATTTCCAAACTGTTTTGGAACCTTTAATTCTAATCATAATTTGACAGCTTCAGCTAGTGAAGCAGTGAATGTTGGCAATTATTTATCAATTCACAAATTGGATCAAACAACTTAATATTTGTTTTGACATTCTCGATGGAGTTACAGTATAATTGCGTTCGAAACTCATTATAGTCATCTTGGAAAGTATTCCTATAGAACATAAATAACTATTTAAATGAAATTGCATATTTGTGGACCTAAATTTGTATATGTGCTTTTAATAGTTGCAAGGCAGTGTTTTGTAATTTTTTCTGGCAAATTTTGTAGAGCCTCCAATATTGAAGTTTCAGAGCATCTTTGAGGCATGGGTCCCTGACCGTCGAGTGAAGTGAATATAGGCCTTTAATACTGACGCTTTGTTTTGTGAATTTGTTCAGACATTTATAGTTTTTAGTGAGAATTAAGAAGCCGCGACTTGGTGCTTCCAATTATATTCTGATGTGAATATTTGCGTGATGAAATAATTAAAAACGTGAATTTGTTATAGTTGTTTCGTTAGTTAAATTAGTTATGTTAGTTACGCGTAACTTATTAAAATGTGTAAAACTCGTGTAACTCACCAACACTGCCAGGAGCCCAATTCTGCAAGTGTGAATGATTTTCCGTGAAAACACGTTATCTGTAAAACAAACTGAACATCACCGTTGCGGAATCGGAAATATTTACGTGTGGGTACCTATTTTTTTGTGTACATAGAGAAAACTCACGTTTGTGGAATATGGCCCCAGAAACCAAGAAACAGTCAACACAATGGAATCGAAGCCAAAAAAGGCCAAGGTGGGTTTGTCAGCAAATAAGGTCATGAAAACAGTTATTTGGATGCGTGCGCTGATGTTCACATCGATTACGTTAAAAAGGGCAAAACGATCACTGGTGCATAAAATGCAGGGATGTTGCATTGGTCTCAAGCCGAATTGAAGCAAAATTGGCTTAGACAAAATTTCTATTTCACCGCGACAACGAACCGGCATACAAGTTCGCAGTCGCAAGGGCAAAATTGCATAAGGTAGGTTACGACCCCGGTTCGAGACCCCCTACCATTATTTAATTTTTCCAAACATGAAGAAATGACTTGTAGGTTTGAGTTTTGGGTCGAATGAAGAAGTCATCGCTGAAACAAACGCTTATTTATTTTAAGGGCTAGAGAAATCGTATTATTTGGAAAGCATACAAAAATTAGAGAAACGTTGGATCAAGTGTAATGATCTAAAAAAAGACTATGCTGAAAAATAAAATGTTAAAAAAAAAGTTTGACTAAATAATAAAATTAGATAAAATTGGTTTTACTCCATTTTTTATTTTTTTGAAGTCAATGTTTAATGTGGAAAAATCGAGCCACAATTTGGACTTGGAGGCCATCGCAGACTGTGTATATTTGATTTCAGTATATAATACATAGAATAAAAAAAAAATATTTAAAAAAAAGGCAACCCTACTTAAGCGAAACGACAAAAAATCTGATTTTTTTTTTCAGTTAAGCGGGTTTTTCACTTAAGCAGATCTCGGATAAGTGAGAAAAATATTTCACTAAGGACATAATTTACGCAAAGCCTTCGTGTTACGAAGCAATTTTTACTACATATATCGAACTTATGCAGCTGAAACCTTTGTTAATTGTAATTTCTTTACTTTTATAAAACTTAGTATTTACATGTGTCATATGAATGGAAGTGGCGGTAAAAGTATACAAAAATTAAACAATTCAGCACCCATTTAACTTTTTTGTTCGATTTTTAATTTTTCACTTAGCCGAGTTGTTTTCTATAGAAAAATGGAAAATTTAAAGGAATTCTTTTAGTTATGCGAGGCAGTTTGTATGTAAATATACACGGGGATATGTGAATGTTTTTAGGTAAGCGGGTTTTTCACTTAAGCGAGTTTCATTTAAGCCGGTTTCACAGTAAAAAGTTAATCCGAACCAGGTTTGAACATAACAAGTATGAGCAACAGGCTGGACTCAACATTTAATTCTTCCTCCAATTCTACCTTGCAAAACTACCAAAAGCAAACCAAAAGTAAATGATGTGTAATTTTCAAGTTGTTCAATACGTAGTTGAAAAATTGACAGTATTTGCTGCAAATTACACACTATAGTTTGTCTGCACTCAAATAAATGTGTTTTAAACTAAAAATACGATTAAAGGACATTCTAAATGTTTAGTATCCTACTTCATTTTTAAGCATACCGAATAATTATTTTCTTAAAAAAATACTCAGCAAAAACATAAACAGAAATTGTCAATTCTTTTAATAAAAATAGGCTATAGGACAAAACTGACCCACTTAGACTATATCCGACATGCATTTAGAGATTTCTGATGAAATGTGTGCGACTACCTAAAACATATAGATATATCGTTATTAGCCAGTTTACTAATATCCCTGAAGAAGTAATTACAAAGATTGTCCCTTCTTCTTAGTCGTTCATACAGCTTCAGAATACCAGAGAAACCAGAGATATAAAAATGGTCAGCATCCGAATTCGTACTTAAGCAACGTCCATGTTTTCCTGGTTATTGACCACCCTATCAACGCGAATGCGAATAAGTTTTGAATATTAATAACTAATTTATAACATTTGATCGATTTAAGATAAAAATATACAAAAGAATCACATCATTTGAGTGAATGTCCAAACTTCTCCAACATTTCCTTTTTATTTTTTCCAACAACTCGTCATTTTGATGTAAAAACTTTCAAGCATTAATCACATCAAAAGGTCCATTGTCAAAGCGAGTCTTCCTTTAATATTGATTTCAATTTATAACCTTAACATTTTCTACCAAGAACATAAAATTACCAAAGGCAAAGCAAATATTAAAGACAATTAAAATGTTGTCATTTCAAAATCCTTTAGGGTTTAATTTAAAATAAAACAAAACAAAATATCCTTCGCAAAGATAAAGGGACGCAAAAGCAAATTGAGTGGCCTAATTGAGTCTTAAGACAAAACTGTGATGGATTATCCTTAATTTGATCACATGGCAGATATGAAAGCTAAGAAGAGCACAACCACGACGAGATGCCTCGTGGCAACGCAACTCACAAAAGCCTCACCGATAAGTGTTGACAAACAGTGTCAGCGATGAATACATTTATAGATACAAGCCAAATACTACTCTCTCATCCTTGAGATATGAAAGGCTCAGGTTATAAGCAAACACTCGCATTCTCATTTAAGATTAATGTGCCCGACTTTAAGCCACAAGAGCTTGCCTTGAACACTTTTTGTTGCACAAACATAAAGCTCCTGGGATATTATTCACAAAATAAATTTCACTTTTCACCTTTCAACTTTTAACAGAGAGCTACACCGCAAATGGGATTTAAAAATTCGTTACGTCGTCGTTGTCGTCGTCGTAGTAGCCGTTTGATCCGATTTTCGGATCAGGATGCTGTGTATGTATTTACTTTTTTTTTTTTTTTTGTTTAAGTATGTTTTCGTAAAAGGCGTTATTCTTATCCCCTTAATCGCATGCAGTTGGTATCCTTTTGGCATGATATTCAAATAATGTGCACTTCCTTTGGGAATGACAACATGCCAAACAATAAGTCACAATCGGCAACGACATCATCACATTGCTTACTTAATCGAATCACAAAAGGGAACTAATTTGAATTTTAAATTTATGAGAAGGACAATTCGATAGGGTCGTCAGTTTCAACCGAAATATCGCATTTCCCGCCAGAATTCGACGAACGAACGAATAGTAATCGTTTCGGCAGCGAAACACACACCTCGGGATTGTTACGCGTTTCGACAAGAACTGAAGGCGCCACTTTAAGGCAGTATCCTTTGAAATGAAAACAGTTGTAGTTTTTGCATTTTTAATTTTTTTGCCGGCTGGCTTTTGCGCAGAATGTCCGGATAAATTTGTTGTTGAATATAAATATTATGGTTTGAGTCTCGACTAGAACCGTAAAATAACCGATTCGAAAAATTGTGAACCTGAACCGGAAGTCCACATTTGGAACTGATTTAATGGCGTCAAGCTTTTGTAGAAACTGTATATTTTTAAAACACAAACCCTTAATAAGTTGCAGCTTCACACAAAATCGACACATATCAAACTGCAATAAAAAAAAAACAGCTTAAAGTTTTGTCTATATTTTGTGTGCTTAATTTTTTAAGCTGCAGCCCTTTTAGTATTTGAGTTCTAAGTTTTCGAAAACTTTTGTGCTTTTGCTGGGAATTGAAGTACTTCTGTTTTTGTATAAAGTCACAATAAAGCTTTTTTATAACCATAACATGGTATTGGTCCTAATAAAGTTATGCGAAGGATTGTAATAAATTTTGAAGAATATGAAAGTTTGGTTAAAATATAGCTGCTGGAAAACTTTTTATAGAAAACTACTTAAGGCTATCGCTTTCGGAAGTTTTAGAAGTATAACTTTATTTAGTGTAGTGGAAAAAGCTTATCCGAAAGCTGTAATTAAATCCTTCATGCATGGAATAATTTCCTCTTGTGATTAACTAAAACTTACTTGCATATGAAACGCTGGGTAACCTTCGTCACATACCTGTAATGAAAAGAGATACAAAATATATTAGAAGATTTTAATATGAAGACTAGAAAGTTCTATTAAGAAGGGAAACAGAATGGATGATAGAAAAGAAAAAAAAAGCTGTATGGAACCTGCTTCTGAACTGCAAGTGGTCTAAGTTGAAGTGTATGCTGCTTCAGTTTAAAGCTCGATTGATACAAATAATGTTTAAAAGCTTGGCAAGGGGACTTGTATGAGAGACTTGTAGAAAAAACGGTCACCCAATTGAGAAGAATAAAATACATAGAAATAGTACATGTTCTGGTAAGGATAAAACCTGATGAAAGGTGATTTTTTTTGTGATAGCTAGTAGGTAAATATCTATATCTATCAATAATAATTTTTTTTGTTATCAAGAACGGTATTACTCGTAACAACTGTCAAATAAGTAATTCCGGCTTAATAATATGTTATTGAATACGGTAGATCAGTACATAACCACTTTATTAGGAGAAAAGAGTCGTCGAGTTCTCGGTGTAGGAAGGAATCTATACAAAAATAGTCTGTACAAGGAAGATAGGACGCCTATCACTCTGACTGTAATAGATGTCAATAAGTTCGTACTCTTTTAAAGCTCTTAAATGTTTGCATCAGTAAGCAAACTAAATTACCACAAACGTAACAGTGTTAACTCTTGATTCGATGTGCTTATTTTGAAAGCACACAACGAGGGTTGAGTGTATGGTGAAGGCACACAAGCAGCAGTGTGCACTTCGATGTGTAGTAGATAGGCCATGGTGAAACATACGCACGTTTTAACAGAACTACAAAAACAATTTGTATGTAACTCAGTGGCAATTTCAGGAGCAGGCACGAGTGTATTTCAAAAAGCTCTTCCATAAGGCTTGTACTGACAACTTTTGTTGGACAGAGTATAGAAGCAGTATAATGGCCCAAAATTTGCTAGGAACCTGGAGGAACCAGGAGAAGGAAGTCACCCAACTCTCGAAATAGCTAAATTCCACCAGGTGGGAAATTTATTCCGATTCACTTTATATAATGAAACTTACAAAAGACTCAGATTTGAGTGGGGTGAGGGTTACACTTTAATTTTTTAATTCACATTCCGGGTCGGTCGGCTATAGGTATGTTTTTGAGTGTTGGTAACGCTTCGACAGTACTTTATTCTCCAGGTGAGGAGAAAACCCTTTTAGTTCGCTGACGTCACACGAACTGTTTGATTGGGTACATTTTTGTGTGGTACAAACTATTCAACCGTAATACTCGCGCTTCTTTAGACGTACTGTCAAGTACAGAGATTATATCCTTAAACGTTGGTAGCAATGGCGCAGTAGATAAAGTGATTGATTTCTAACTAGGACGTGTGGGTTCGATCCCCACGCTAGGCGCATTCTTTTCTATACCAATTTTAATTGGATGCCGCCCATTGGTTAAAATGAGACAGTCAATACCTGGTTCTCAAATCCACTGTGCCAAACTAGTGCCATGCAATTCAGGTTGCATTTAAAAGACCTTAGGTCTTACGGGCATATAGTTAAATAAAAAAAATAAAAAAAAAAATAAACCGTACTACAGGAATATCGAATGACTTCGTTTGATTTTTCCCTGCCATTTCCAAATTTATGATTTTAAAACCAATGTACATAGGTAGTCATTGTAAATAGTTCCTTATTTTCGCAACGCTTAAACAGTGCTTGATCATTTTAAGTGAAGTCTAAATCCCTTTAGTGGGTAGTATATCAACTCTTTAACTACCTGGAAGAACCACCATCAAGAATGACGTTTTGTCATATATGCTTGTTGTTTGTTGATCTGTAGTTGGTCTTGTCTTTGGGCACTACTAGACCCACAAAGTTTATTGTTTCTTTCTCTACCATTAGGGACACCATAACGGCAGATGATGTCAATATATACTCCGCATCACCAAGGGGTTGAAGTTATAGGGCCTATTCCATATTGTCAATTATTAATTTGAAAATTGATAAATACTGATTTTTTTGTTAAGCTTCAATTTATTTAAAAACTGCAAAAATATATTTTTTTTTTAGAATTAACTCAGTAAGGTAAAGGGGTTTTGATACTCTTAATATGATCAAGCACAGTGCCAGGATTAGCAAAATGGGAAAGGATGTACTGTACATTGGTTTTAAAGTATGGGAGCAAAAATAATGTCTGGTAAACCATTCCAAACACGAGTTGTACGCTTAACAAAGAATATCTGTGCTTGACAGTACGTCCGAAGTTAGGGAAATTAGAAAAAGAGTTGGAGACAGAACGGAGCCCTGGGGAACACCACATCAACAATTATTTTGTGAGTTTCAGACTTGTATTATGAGCGGTCCGAAAGGTAATTTCTAATCCAACGATGCACACATTTTTCGAAAAGAGAGCTTGATGCCAAACACTATCAAACGCTTTCGAAATATCAAGGGCAATAATCTTACTTTCTCCAAAACGATGTGAAGTGTTGTGACACTATGCAGTAAGATATATGATATGCTCAACACTGGAGTTTTTGCTTCGAAAGCCATACTGCCGGTCATTAAGGGGTTTCCTTTCTTCAAGATATTTCTTTTTGAATCTATATGAAGCTCTATTGAGAAATTTATTAGATTAGAAATGCAGTTTAGGTTCAGAATTAAGGTCATAAACGACTTAAATCCGACATCAGCAATCGGGTTCGAGAAAGACCGAGAATCTACAAAATCAAACAGAAAAAAAATAATAAACCGGAATATGTAATTTGATCTCAAAGTCGACCAATTGATGAGGGGTGAATTAAAAGTAATATATAAAAAAAGTCCTGCCAACTTCATTGTGCAAGCTAAGGAGTTCTATAGTATGCTTGTCCCATCCCAACGGAGTTAGGAAATATTTTCTTCTTCCAACATCAAAATATGTACGGACATTTTGGGCAATATAAAAGGTCAAACCATAAATATCAATTTAGCAAATAATCATAACGACAATATTACTCTTAACAAAATCCCTTTTCTATTCAATAACTACACCACAGCTCATTGCAACCTAAGCCTTCGAATTCCAATCCTAAGTGAAATCGAAGCTATAGCATTAAGTTCCGGCAACTACTCACTCTTATAAATATTATATTTCTATTTATGTGTAATCCCCAAATGAGTACTGTCCCGGAAATAACTTCACGACCACTTGCAGGCCGAATTCAAGGACCTGCAATTTATTTTTCGTAGTCTTATTACAAATAGCTTTAATGTCGAAAAAGAAATATCCAGAAAATCCTTAAGAGCATTCCATTCAATTCTCCGGGCTCAAGTTATGTACTCGTATTTATCTCGAATCGAATCGATGTGGTTGATATCTATTATTTCCTCTTCGTAGACTAGTTCGTTTATCTGATTGCTTATATTGCAAATCAAAGAGATATTCATCGGAATTATGACATAAATGATTGTCAAGTTATTGGGTGAAGTTTTTTTTTTGTACGAGTATTCATTGTTTGTGTTTTGTCCTCAAAAAGTGAGAATTTTGTTTGCGTTTAGAAAATAAGTAATAAGGGATGTTTACCCTTGAGGGTGATGGGACATTTTTCTCCAAAATTTGGATTCCACAGATATTTTTATGAATATAAAATTAAAGTGGGAGAGGCATTTTGTGATACTATTAGGTGGGGGTTTTAGATCGAAGATATTTGAAAAGTTACTTCTTAGCCTGAGGACTTACAAAAATATCAATGTTTAAAAACTCTTTAAACTATAAAAAAAAAGATGGAGGGAAACACAGTACAGTAGTAGTTGGCGAAAAGATTTTATTGAGTGAATTGAAGTATGAAAAAAGTTGAATTGCCTTTTTTAACTGCTGGCACTTAAAAAAGGACTTATTATTCGAAATGGCGTTAGGAAATAAAATGGGCGGGAAAACTTGAGTGAATTAGTGTCGCACGTAGTTAAGGGTCCGAAATGAAATAGAACGAATACAAAGTGTGGAATGTAAATTATACCATTAGGCACGTTTGCATGTTTAAAAGAGATTTTATGTTTATTTGATTTAAAATTTAAGGGTTCTACAAAAATTTAAACTTAGATTTATGTTAATTCCAACTAAAGAATTAAACAAAAAAAAATGTATATTTTATGATAAAAAGAAGCCACTTTCCAGTTTTTTGGAATTAAATAAATACCTAGATATAGATAAATTTAAATTCGGGTATGAATGTTTAAGGGGTTTTAATCCATAAATGCTGCGCTATGTTAAATGGCTTCTAAGCAAAAAGTAAGTGGAGTGTTTGTAATTTTACACACTAGATACAGAGGTGTGTAAACTGGAGCCAATTGACGATTGGAGTTTTTTTTTATAATCTACACGCGTTCAACTGATTATACTACCCTTTAAATGTGTCAACACAGCGCGGCCGTGAAGCGAATTTAAGGAAGAGCGTGATGTTCTGAGACTGTAGGTGGTTGTTGTCTCAAATTTTATCTCCAGTGACGGCGGCTGAAATAATGCGGAGAAATTTCCGTGTCTTATTTATCTATTCGCATTATTTTTTTATTCGTTGTCATATTTATCGATATACTAGTTTAACTCAATCACATGTTGTTAGTGTTATGCCTAAACAGCATGTTATGAGTAAAATACCAACTCGTTTTATGACATTTATTTTAGAATTGATTTTTAATGGAAAAATAAGATGACATAGACTACGGCAGTAATCGAACCTGTGACCATGAGGTTGACAGGCAAACACATAACTATTTTGCCATGGCCACCCCATTTCCATTTAGCGAAGTCTACATTCGAATGAAATACTCGATTATAATCGATTTTAACATTAAATCATTCGAATGATTTCCATTGATCATTCGAATAATGTCTCATCTTTCATACATTGTACGACTACTTGCTATACCATTTAAGCGTAAGCGTAATGCTAATGCAATACCAAGAGGCCAAAGCATACGCCAAAAGGTATTGTGATGTGTGAGTGTCTAGTCTAGTGTGGATTGTAAGGTGCACGCATAGGTTCGAATTAGAATTGAAAATTTTGCATATATCTCTTTCGATAGCATTCATCATTCAACTGAATATTAGTAATAGTAATCACTCGGTTCTCGAATACAGTTTGTTACATGTTCGTTGATCACTCGAGATACAGGTGCATAGGTTGTGTATCTGAGATTTTTTGTTTGTATGGACTGACCGAATGAAAATGGAAGAATCGAATGATTTCTTTTAGAATTGCTTAAGAAAAAAATGGTATAGAAAGGCGAATGTTTGTGTAATTTATTTAGTTTTAAATGAATTTAAAGTATTTATTTTATTTCGCTGTTAAGAAAAAGAAAGATTATGTATTTCGTAACTTGCGATTCTTATCAAACTTGATAATATAATAGTCGTGTTTTATTGGTTAATCTATCCATAGTAGAATTTTAAATACAACATCGGTAGCTCTTCGGTCGATAAAAAGCTAAAGTCGATTTCTACTGTGGATGGACTGTTAACGTTTTTGATTTTGTTGGTTTTATTGGTACGATTGATAGTTGGACTGAATCTCGATGGATGTGTTCACGGAGTAGTTATTATTATTAATATCCATCTGCAGACAAATCGATCTTTTAGATGTTTTTTTTTTATTTTGAGTTAGCCGTAGTAATATTTCTTAAATCAAAGGTCAAAGCTCAATTTTTAAATAAATATAACAGCTGTCCCTATGAAAAGTTTATCATTTTTGAATTATTTTCATCTAAAATTCCATATATATTTGCAGTTTTTTATACCCCATACCACAAACGCCAATTGGTCAATTTAAACATATTTCGATTTCTTTTTTGAAAAAAAAAAAATCAATCTCCATTTAACGAATACCATTTTCCTTTTATTTTTGACTAACTAGAAGCAATTTTCGGTTTTTGTTCAATTTTTATTGGTAATTAATTTCCGTAAATAATCGGAGTTTGTTAAAAAAAGTGTTCATTTCAAAATTGAGTAATTGGGTAATAAAAGAAAACTTGCTAAGTAAACTAACACAATTAAAGCCAATAACCATAGTAATCATCATAATAATTGTATAATATGTAATGTAATGTAATCATTAAATAACAGATTTATCTGATAATTTTGAGGTTCTTCCATATTACTTTACTTAAAATATTTAATACTTAACATAAATAAACTAAGAACTTGGCGTACTTTTAGATCTTACTACTTTTTCACGGTTGACTTATTACGCAAAGGTTTTTGTATATAGAAGAACTTGGCTACTTTTTTAATAATTATGTTTTTGGTGTGATTTCACTACTTTTTGCAGTTTCTTTTTATCAGGAAAAGTGGTTGGAATACACGCTCAATGAGAGCCTCATAAGGAAACGTAAGTTTTTAATTTATGCCTTTTGTATGTGCTACAAGTCCTACCCCTCTACCCATTTTCATTAGTTAGAAGTGGTCTATTGAAACGGTCTATTGAAGTGGGAGGATGAAACGCATGAAAAATTTCATAATTTCAACTTTTTCCATGTATGTGCCACGTCCCTGAATGTAAAATCCCAATTTTAAAATGTTGCGTTTATTTGCACTTTAAGCCCTACCAATGTACCAAATTTCATCATTTCTTGGCGGTCAGAAGTGCTCCAAATAATTTATATCGATTCCATGAAAATGGGAAAATCTTGAATTTTCGATTTTTTCCTTTGTATACACCACAAGGCCTACTGTTGAGTAAAATTACAAGACTCTACGATGTCGGGAAGTGCTCCATAATTTTGACGATGTGTCAGTGAGTCAGTCAGTCAGTTACGGTTTTTGCGATTTTTGCAGTCTTATATCTCGGGAACCACTAAAGCTAAAGAATTGAAATTTGGTGAGTTGCCTAAGCCTGTTGAGCTTAGAAAATGCTGAGAGTTTGATTTTACTGACTTTATTGGTATTGAAGTTATAGGATGGTCAAAAATCGCCTGAGTTTGTTCCTGTCAAAAGGGTGTAGTGCCAGAACTTGGATTCTATTTCGATCAAACATTGCATACAAGAAGCTTTCTAAATTCTAAAACAAATATTGCCTATTTAAATTTTATTATTTAAATTATTTCCAATTTTCGAATAGCTCGTAGGTATTTGTGCAAAATGTTAACTATTTAAATAAACCCTACTCCAACTAAGTTTTAAATGACGACTTTTTGATAATTTTAAACGACAAAAAGTATACTTTAACGTTAAAGAGGTCGTCTAGCTTTAAACAGAGCAAAACACTTGTTTATCTTTCTTAAACTATACTTTTTCCAGTTGACGTTTGACATTTCATAACAAAAAATGACAGAAAAATGTTTTCTAAAGAAGAATATCATTATATTTTTGAAGATTTTGAGCTTTTTAGAAAGCGGGAAATATATAAAGTTCGAGCAAATCCGTTCAAAGAACTTGAGGACATTGAATTTGACCGATTTGAAAAACAACAGTTCGATTTTTAATTGAAAACCTCAACATAAGAAATACAGTAACAAATCGTGGTCTTTCGATTTCGCGAGAACTGCAAGTCCTTATGACCTTACATTTTTACGTAAGAAATGTGCACCAAACCGATGAGGATAAAGTATCTTGATTTCAAAATAAACCGAAACAATACTTATATTTCAGTATTTCAGGGGCAATTAATGGAATTGTACAGTCAACAGTGGGAAATATTATAAAAAAATACCTCCAAATGTATAGCTAGTCTTTTTCTATAAATTTTTGAATATGTATATTTTTTGTGTTCTTGTGCTTATGTTTGATTTTCGTTCTGTTCAATTACGCTATCTGTCAAAACAAGTGTGTTCCATATAAATTTGATTAACGTAGCCCTAAAGATCTACTTTAATCAGAAGAGCTGTTTAGTGTGTTTAAAATTAAGACAAAGTTAGACAAGGGCTGTCAACTGAAGGACCGCTTTAACTAAATTTGGTTTTATTGTCTAAGCGAGGACTGTTTAAAATTTTGCGTCATTGTCTGTCTTTAAAGATTCTAAACTTCGTATGTGCCAAATAGAATAAGAAAAATATAGGGTGATAGTGTGGGAACTATTAAAATCAGTCAAGAAAACCCTTCGCCATTTTAAAAGAACAAATCTAGGGCCGGGCAGCTAAATTAATTAAAATGTCAATTTATTTTCGCTTCGGTTAGAATTTAATCTATTAATTTTTTTTATTCTCAAAGATACGAATAGATTTCGAGGAAAAAAATTCAGAAGGTAAGAATTGAAAAACAAAACACAATATTTCTTAATATTCAGAAATATAGGTATAGGAAAGGAGTATGTATATTTTATGTCAACTAAGTATTTTAAACTTTTTCAATAACAAAAAACCTATACCGCTTTAAGGACCCTCCATAAATAACAACGTTTGTTTGTTTGCTTTTTTTTTTGACTTCGCGCATATAAATTCTGTTTACAATAGAAGAAAAATTGAATAAGAAACAATGCCTTAACCATCACGGAGCCATTTATTGATTTTTATCATTGAATCTAGAACCCATGTCAAATGAATTTTTCCTTCTGAACTCAAAAGATATAACTCGATGGCAGCTCTGACACTTTAATCAAGAAAATCAATAATTTATTTGTTTAGAATTGAATTTCTCCCTTTTCGTTTTTTTTTTGTTTAATAAATATTATCTCCATACTCGTATCTCGTGGCGTAGACAATAAAATTGAAGGGGGGTTTATATTTTTATTAAAAAATAAATAAGGCACATTATTTTGTTCCAGACAATATCTCGTGTGTAATTTAGAACTTCATTAGTGGCAAATTTCAATGATCGGAAAACAGTAGACGACTATCAAAATAATTAACCCATGCTACTTTATTCTAATTAGTATCGCCCAGTGTTGGAAATTTGTGGTCGAGTTTAGTTAGTAGAAACACAAAAGGGATGTTAGTTGTTGCTGCATTTAACAAGTAAGTTGTGGAGTCCTTTTTATCGTTAGATTTTCTTCGGGCTTGGAAACATATTTTTAACTTTAACCCGTTACATTTAGGTAAGTTTAAAACGGACACTAAGGCGATCCTATGACTACCAAAAACTATAGAGTAATAGGCATATCCCTGCTGAATATCGCAAACAAGACCCTATCGAGCGTGCTGTGCGAGTGTCTTAATATCAGCGTGAGGTTTGGCCTGGTATACATCGACCAAATCTTCACACTAAAGCAAATCCTGTTGGAAAAGACAACCGAATTTCTTCAAAGTTGCATATGATAGGATTCATCGTCAAGAGCGATGAGCGAATTGATAGATTCCGGGAAAATTGATTCAATTTTGTCATGTGACACTAGAAAACACACGGTACGAAGTACAACTGTTGAATTATAGTACTTCCGAGATTCGCTATTTTGTGACTTCTTCAATCACGTTCTGCAACAAAAATTGCGATAATGCGAACTATTTTCAAGAAATCCGCACACTTACTTGGGTATTCAAGACGATATTGACATCATTGGTCACTTCCGACTTGCGGTTATAGAGGCCTTTAAGGCGGGCGGATTGAAGAACAGTCGAAATTTGTTCGTCTTGAGGTAAGAGAGGACAAGACTAAATACCTGCTGATAATGGTAATTACGAGGCAGTTAAGGAGTGCACATACCTTGTAGTGAATATTACCCTCACGAATGACACAAGTGTAAATTCGACATTAAATTATTCTAGCAAACCGCTACTACTTCGACTTGGCGAAACAAATTGGTTCAAAACTCCTCTCGCGAAAGCCTAAATGCACGGTCTACAAAACACTTATACTGCAGGTCTTGCTTTACGGGGCCGAATGCTGGATAATTAATAGAAAAAGAAAGCTGATACTGAACGATTAATCTGAAAAATTTTCGAAGTATATTTGGCCCTACGAGTATACTCGACGAGGGTGAATGGAGGAGAATATATATAAGCGCGGACTCTATGAGCTGTACAATAATAAGGATGAAATCCAAACACGACGACATCATTGGTTGGACCACATCGAACAATGGAAAACAATGTTCCAGCCAAGAGAGTCTTCGAATTCCAGACCAAAGGTTGACAGGGAAGACCGAACCTCCAGTCAAGATACCAAGCTATAGCAAATGCCTGAGCACTTGGTCTGGATGACTGGTAATTGGGTTTTAGCCAGAATGTCAGCTTTAAGAAAAAAAAGGGCAAATTAGAGTGATGTCGAGAATGGAAAATGCATTGAAGTCTGTAAAGTGGTTTGTCACAATATGAAGTTTCCAGGCGCTTAGTAATTCCACAAAGAACACTCAGGAACATGAAAAGTGGTTCAAGTAAAAAGAAACCAGTGCGTTCATCTACGTTTACTGCAGAAGAAAAGGACTCTGTCCCAGGTTACAATGCCAACTACCTCCCGATACCAAGCTGCCAGTTTTTGTAATTTGAACACCATCCCAAACAGCCTTAGTAATTCAGAAAATGGTGCTAGAAGAAAGTGGTTGCGGTTGTTTATGAAACGACACCACGAAATCTAAGTACCCAAGGCTTAAATGATGAATCCAGCAAGTTCCCAAATTCTCAACAGGCATTATGTCTCCGATCATTTGGAGAAGAAAAGGGTAAATATCCGAAAAAGACCAGAATGCAAATATAATATGAACTGGGAAGCCTGTAGGATTTCGCTCCACATGAAATAACCCTTTCGAGCTAAATTGAAAATGGGAATGTCGCTGTCGTAAAAGCAGAACCATCCGTTTGACTAGCTGCAATGCTACAAGCTGTAGAACGAATTAATAGTTATGAACGTAGTCAAACCCAAAAATCTCCATTTTACGAACTATTGCCAATTGTTAAAATACAAAATAATAAAACGCTACGAAAAAAGGCTCTGAACTTTAGGGCTGAGCAAGTGACAAAATATTTGTTCATTGACAAGAATGAATCACTGGAGCCTTCAACATCAAAACCTGTGTGAAAGCAAACTCGTACTAAAGCAGCTGGGTATTGTCATGTCTGCAACAAAGAAGATCGCATGGAGGATATCAGGTTAGATTAGGTTAAAGCGGCTGTCAGGAAGAAGGCCGACACACTTAATCCATAGATAGGTCGGTCCAACGTGAAGAGATAATTAATTAAAGAATTAAACCATTTGGAACCTCTGATTTAGCGTATAGCTGGTGAAGCTCCATGTGTCTTAGGGTCGTCGAAGAAGTATTTGCCCAGATGCCAAGTCTTTTGGCATGACTGCCAATTAGACAGTGGACAGTTATATCACCTACTACGGCTACAAGATGTTTTCTGCTCAAAGAAAGTAGACATTTTGAGCGTCTTGGATCCATACTGACTTTTTCCATTTTAGGTAGAATTAGTATTAAGGTTCCATTTCTGTCGAGTTCAACTGCTTTGCAGTTTTTATCCCTGAGAGATGATCAACAGTTGCAGGCAGTTTGTAGAAACCGCGCCAAGTGATTTGAGGACTGCTTGACCATATGAAAAGGTGTGGATATCACGTTTTCCGTTAGACGGCAGGATATGAGGAAATGCCAGAAATGTGAAGCGTGGTACCATGAACTCTCTGTTGGGTTGACATCAGGTGAAGAGGCTATCGAATGTCCTGGTGGATGCGAATGAGCACCTGCTAAAGACTTAAACTTAATTTTACGCTAATCTGTATTGTTGTTTTTTTTTTATTAATATTTTTAAGTTTCTAATGTCATATTTTAATACAGTAGAGTATTTGTTAGATATTTTTTGCTTAAACCAAGAAAGGTATTATAAGTTTTTTGTTTTTCGTTCAGAAGGATACTATGCCGAAGAGGCTGTTTCTTGTATTTTTTTTGAAATAATTATTTTTGTATATATTGTTCATAAGTGTATCTGTACATATATAGAAATTCAGAATCGGTAAAAATTCTTTTCATGAGTACTTATTCTCATTTCATTTTTAACATTGTAGTAACTCCGGACGTCAAATTTACTCGTTGTGTGTAAAAAAAACACAAAATCTTTATTGACATTTAGAACAGTAATGTACAATGTCTAAACCAATTATTTACTTTCTAACAAATTATATAAACAAATCTTCTTCCCAATAGAGTTAACAGTCAATGAGTGAATAAAACATAAAGTTAAATGACATTATTAGCTCAAATCCTCTAAAACTCAAAATAAACTGAAATAAGATTAAAACAAATTTAAATAGAGGTCAACAATCAACACAAATATAAAACATCCTGATGATAGGGGCATAGAAGAAAGTTCATGTTTAAGTAACTTACTAGCCAGCTAATTCTACAAGAACATAAATTAACATTTCACCAAAGCACTCATCTCATTTCATCCCATTGATGACAACACAGACTAGAAAGTCCTAATTAAATCAGCATAACATTCCCTTTTTTTTGTGAAGGATATCACCGATTAGTCTCATTTCTGAATACCACCCAACCAAGTGGGTAACAAGGCAAAGTTTCAAAGTTTTCTAGTTTAATATTATTAGTCGAGGCTTTTTGGCATTGCAAGTGACATTTATTCGAGTTGTGCATAGTTAATATTAAATTTTATTAGATAAGCTTCTTTTACACAAGAGAGTGTCCTTCAAAAGTTTGTTTTTACTTTTCGCGGCTCCTTCATTGCTTGCTTAAGTCATCCTTTATCAAACCGATGCGATGATACGATGAAAATAATTTGACTGGAGTGTTGGCAGAGTGATGTTTACCAGAAAAGCCCCCATACAAAATAGATACATTTTGAATGATGAAATACAAATATAATTATATTTTTTTTTTAGTTAAATAAATGATAAATTATGTCCTTCCAAGTAAAATTTACGTGGGAGAGAAAAATAGTCAATTTATTATCAATATCATTTAGATAGATAGATAGATATTTTTTAGTTGTTTCGAAAAGAAGAATTACATAGTAAACAATATTTTAAAGTCATTGCACAGCACAGAGATATGATAACCTCATTTACTAGTAATAATAAAATCTTTTACCTCACCATTGCAAAGAAATAATGAAATTTTGGATATTAAAAATGCAAATTGGAACACATATAAAAGAGAAATGCGATCCAGGTTGACTTATTTCCATGCCTCATCATTAATTAATGTAGTCAATCAACAACAAATAGATTTTACTATTTCTTTTTTTTTTTCAGATGCTGTTTGAAAAAGTATTGAAAAAGCAGCTCCTAAAAGACAAATACGTTACAATAGTTCAAATACATTACCTCCTTATAAACTTGAACTTATAAAAGTTCGAAATGACAATCGGAGGAAATGGATAAGAACAAGAGAATTTTTCTATAAAAATGAAGTTAAGTCACTTAAAGCTTTAATAAAAGAATCCATTTCAACTTATAGGAATAAATAATTAAAAATAATTAAAAAGAAAAACACACTTATTCCAGCTCTGAAATAAGGAAGCAATATATTAGTTTCTAATGGTGACAAAGCTAATATCCTGGCTGAAACTTTCTTTGATAACCATTTGGTAACTAGTGGTATTCCCTGTAATATCTTAGTTGAATCTATGGTTAGCGACACAGTCAATATGATTAATTTAAGTGCTCCTAATGGTATCCAGGAAGATGTTACATTTGAAGACATTAAGAATGTTCTCGTAGACCTAAAAACAAGAAAATCCGCAGGCTTTGATTGCATTAAAAACATTTAGCTTAAGAATTTGCCAAAATCAGGAATTCGATATTTAAAGCTTCTTTTTAATTGCTGTCTTGAATTATGCTACTTTTCTAATGCATGGAAGACAGCTAAGATTTTCCCAATTTTAAAGCCTGGTGAAAGTGCTAATATACCTACAAATTATAGGCCTATATGTTCGTTCAGCTCTTCAAGCAAATGCTTTGAGCAAATAATAAAAAGTAGAATTCTTTCTCAAGTAACAAGAAATAACATATTACCACTCGAACAATTTGGGCTTAGGGCTCACCATAGTAAAGTCCATCAAGTTGATATAATATCTAAATATATTAAAACTAATTTTAGAAGAGGAAAAAGTACAGGAATGGTTATTCTTGACGTTGAGAAGGCATTCGATACAGTTTGGCATGATGGTTTATTACATAAACTTTCTAGACTTAATTTTCCAATCTACTTGATCAAAATAATTCAATCTTTTTTATCCAAAAGAAATTACAAAGTTTCTATTAATAATTGGTACTCTAGTACTTACGATATTGCAGCAGGTGTACCTCAGGGATCAGTGGTAGGCCCAATATTATACATTATTTTCAACTACGACTTCCCATGGCTCATTCACTGCGAAAAAGCAATGTTCGCCGATGACACTTGCATCTATTAGATTGGAAGATTAAATTAAATTCTTCAAAGATACAGGCTATCTTTTTAACTAGAAAAACAAAACCCTGTTTCCTGCCTAGCAACAATTTTCATGTTAATGGCTTAAGCAGCGAATGGTGTTCAAATATTAAATACCTTGGTGTACACCTAGATACAAAAATAACTTTTAGAGTGCAAATACAAGAAGTAATTAAGAAGATTAACATAAATTTTAAAACGCTCTATCCTTTTATAAATCGTAAATCAAAATTAGGTAACAAAAATAAACTCTTGATTTAAAATGCACTTTTCCAAGCAATTATGCTTTATGGGGCGCCAGCATAGGGGAATTGTGCATCGAGTCACATCCGCAGGCTCCAAATAGCTCAAAACAAAGTTTTAAAAATGATGCTTAACCTCCCATGGTCTTTCTCAACAGCTGAACTTCACGAGATTTCAAATATTGAATTGGTAACATCCAGAATTGTTAAACTTAATAAGCATTATGTCACTTCTTGTGTAATGTCTAATAACGTTCTAATTTCAAACCTAGCTTTATAGTTTACATATTTTTTTTTATAATAAGACTGATTCTGTGATACTGATTTTAATAAATTCTTTATTTTGTTATTAACTAAACATTTTTTTTTCTCTCATTATTTATTTATTTATTTGTTAATTTATTAATTTTTATTTGTTAATTTATTTATTTATGTAATTTATTTGCTTATTTATTAAATTGTTAATTTATTTATTTCTTAATTTATTTATCTATTAATTTATCTATTTGTTAATTTATTTATTTGTTAATTTATTTAATTTTTAATTTGTTAATTTATTTATTTGTTAATTTATTTAATTGTTAATTTATCTATTTGTTAATTTATCTAAGTGTTAAATTGTTTATTTATAAAGTTATTTATTTATTATTCGTTAAGTTATTTATTTGTTAATAATTTATATATTTGTTAATTTATTTATTTATTTATTCATACTTTTATTTATTTATATATTTTATGTTTTCTTTCTTCTTTTTTGGAAAGATAAAGCCTGGTATGAAAAAATCGGACCGCCCACCCTTCTACTCCTTACTTTACGATATAATATTATACCTACATAGTTTTATTAATTAATTTTTTTTTGTGTATTTGTTTAATGAAGGTTTTTGAGTAGCTATTCCTTCAAATCACATTTAATTCATTGTTCTTAAAAAATTATTGTCAGCAGTAAGGTAGATTTATACCATAACTCTGTAAATTGTGCAATATAGTTTAAGAAAATAATGTATAAATATCCCGCTACAATAAAATATATATATGAAGATATGATAACAAGTTGTATCTTACTACTGAAAAATCAATATTAGTGTTCTGAAAAGCTTACGTTTTAATATTTATAAAATCGAAGGAAAAAGTAACTATTTATTTACTTCTGAATAATTATTCAGTTTTCATAGCATTTAAGCTTTACCTGTGATATATGTAATAATAAGCAAATCTCAAATGAAGATTTTAGTAATCCTTCATTTGAGATTTGTTTATAATAAATAAATAAATCAATAAATAGATAAATAAATATGTATAAGAACATAATAAAATATATAAATAAATAAATAAATAAACAAACAAGTAAATATTAATAAATAAATAAAGGAAACAATAATGATACCGTTTTGATATTATTAAAATTTTTTTTGCTTAATATATAAATGAGGTTTTTTTTTTTTTGTTAAATTAGGTTTTTTATAAGAGTGTTTCACTTGATTCACATTTTCTAAAAAAAAATTTCATTGAGAACTTCAATTTTTCTATGTATTTTTAACGCGTTTGCCCTTTCGTGTAACTCCTGAGTTGAAAAATGCCAGGGGACCTTTAGGATCATTTTTAAAATTTTATTTTGTAATATTTGTAATTTTTTCTTATGCATTGCAGCACAGTTTTCCCAAACACGTGATCCATATAATAATATCGCTTGAAAAACTACCTTAAAAATGATTAATTTGTTGTGTATACTTAATATCGACTTCCGGTTGATAAGCGGGTATAACAGTTTAATACCAGTATTTATTTTATTCGTTGTGATTGGTGTGTGTTCCTTAAAGGTCAACTTCTTGTCTAAGTAGACACCTAAGTACTTAACAGAGTTGACCCATGGGTTATCACAGTTATTTATATTTAAATTGCTGCTGGGTAAAGAACAATCCTTTCTTTTTCTGGTGAAAAAGATAGCTTGACTCTTTCCAGCATTTATTTTAATTTTCCAATGTTTATAATATTCGAAAATAACGACAAGAGCATTTCGAATATTGTTCATTATATTCGAAGGATGTTCATCGGATGAGTATATCGCAATGTCATCGGCGTACATTCCAAAATCACAACTTTGCAGGACTGGGAAGTCTGATGTAAATATATTAAATAGGGTGGGTGATAAAACAGATCCTTGTGGAACGCCCGCAGGGTTAATTTTCGAGACGGAACTTATTCCTTTGACTGACACTATGAGTTTTCTGTCACTCAAGAAACTTTGAATAATCTTAATTAAATAAGCTCGACATTCATTTATAATAAGCTTGTGTATGAGTGCATGATGCCATACTGTATCAAAAGCTTTTTCTACATCTAGTAGAACTAGTCCAGTAGATTTTTGTTGGTTGAATTTTTCTTTCACATGTCTGCAGATTCTAAGAACCTGACGCGACGTATTATGCTCTTTCCTGAAACCAAATTGCTGCATTGGTATTACATTCTTATCATTCAGAAAAAATTCAAATTTGCTTCGAACAACCTTTTCAAAAATCTTAATCATACTACTCTCAGTAGACTTATCGGTCTATAACTCACAGGATCACTTCGAGTCAACACCTGGCTTTAAAATTGGGACAACTTTTGACATCTTCCATTTTAATCAATCGATATCATTTTTTTTTATTTATGAAGCGTTTTAAATACGTGGAGGAAATTCCCATAAGAACACATGGTTTCTAAACATTTTTTTGTTTGCTGCATTCATCTTATGCATACATTTGTATGAGATAAAAATAAAAATGTGTAGTAAAAGCTTAAAAAAAATAATAATTTATTCAATTCTAACGAAATTAAATACAAGTTATTAACAAAACAACCAAAACAAATCAATATTTTGTACAGCCAATACTTGCTCTCACGGTCGATAACATTCGCCTCGGCATTGATTCCACAAGCTTTTGCAGTTCCGCTGTTGTAATCGCGGCACATTGTTTAATTATTCCGTCTCGAAGCTCTGAACGTTGTAAAATTGGCGCCCGTTGGCATAAACACGCCTGGCTAATTTTACCCAGAGATTTGCCATAGGATTTAAATCCGGACTTCGAGACGGCCATTTGAGAAATGTTATTTGTTTCTCCTTAAACCAGTTGCTCAACATTCGAGAGACGTCGATAGGAGCATTATCCTGCTGAAATATGAAGTCAGTTCCGCATAACTCTTAAGCTCTTTCAACCATGACTTCTTCTAACATCTCAGCATAAATTTCTGCGTTCATTCTTCCAGGCACAGATGCAATTTTCGTGTTTCCATTTGCAGACAAAGCTGCCCAATCCATCACGCTGCCGCTACCGAAATTGCGACTCATTCTCACTTCTGTTTGAAGACGTTTGTAATGCCAATTCGATTGAAATCCATCTGGACCATCTAAATTGATTTTTTTTTCATTACTTCACTGAACAGAACATTTCTCTTCGGTCCATCTTATGTGAGTTTAAGCGAAATGTTATGGGCTGCATCTAAAGTCGGCTTCTTGGATCTTTTTTTGTACACAAGGTTGGAGTTGGCTTTTAAATTTTGTCTAACGCGTAGGGTTGAAACAGGCAAGTCAAGTTTGACCTTAATTTGTGAAGGAAACATCTTGTTTCTGATGGTTTCACGCGATATCATTCGAACTTGACGTGTTGTAAGCTTTTTATTTTGCGCGTGGTTGGCAATTTTTCCATAACTTTCAACTAACCTTAAAAAGTTATGAACAACTGTATTGGATCTCCCTATTTTTCTTCAAATTTCACGATCAGAAAGACCACAATCTTTGTATACAGTGATTTTTGACCTTTCTTCTGCACTTAAAATTCTTCCACGAGGCATGATGAGATTTTGTAAAAAAAACACGATTTCCTACCACTTTCAATAAAAAACTCAAACAACTTATGAAATAACCAATTTTAATTAAAACTGTTTTTATACGAATGTCCGCCTTCGAATTTCACATTTTTTTTTTTCGAAAATTCAATATTTCGAAAACGTGTATAGAGGATTTTTTTAAATTTTATTATTAAGTATCCAATTTTATTTTTTGAGAAGTTGTACATATTAATATAAAACTAGTGAAACCCGGCGAACGTTGTTTTGTTTTTCCATCTACCAAAAATGTATTTGATTGATGTATTCCAATCAATCTTTTAAGCCCTACGGTTTGTTATTAGTTTGGTGAAAAATCAAACTCTTTCGTTATTAAAAAAATTAAATGCACGTCTGGATCGCAATTGCTCTTATGTTAGATCACACCTTAAGCATAAGATTTTTAGTAGTAAAATTGAAAGTAATTTTTAACTTAATTTTGTATATACAAAATTGCGAACATTTTTTTTCTAAGAAATGTTTTAGTATTACAATTTTATGTATTTAATAACATAAATTTAAAAACAAAATTTTAAAAAATCGTCTACCCGCTTTCGAAATATTGAATTAAAAAAAAATATTTAAGAAATTTTTTTATTGCAAAAAAAAAATATTTTTATTTATAATTCAATATTTCAAAAACGATTACTGGATTATTTTTTTTGTTGAAATTTTGTTTTTAAGTTTATATTATCAAATATTTAAAATGTTCATACCAAGTTTTTTCTTAGAAAAAAAAAGAAAAAAATTGTATATAAAAACGTAAGTAAAAAACGACTTTGAAAATATATTTAGATTCTTAATAGCAACCTTTTGCATACGATGTGATCGAACATAAGTTCGTGCGATCCAGTCGTCTATTTTAATATTTTTTTTAAACTGAACATGATGTTGTAATTATCTTTTAAAGTGGGATGATACTGTCCCGCGTCGTGCCAAATGACCTCATCTGGAATCGCTCTTTTATTTTTGGATGGTGGCCAGGAATGACTTCTCGTTCCAAAACCAATGAGCGTGAAGGTTCTGGTGGCGGCCCAACTGTGGCAGCTTAGCCTTTACACCTGCGCTACACATTCCAGGATTTTCGCTCTTGAATTTCAACAGGTTTACACGATTGACATTCTTCCAATTGTTACTGATCTGTTTGCATTATATTCAATCTCAAATTTGTTGCGACGACCTATGCTGGCTTGTCCTCTCCCTTGCAATATAGTGGACACTGTAAAACCGAACAGAATTGTTTTCAGGATAACTTTTACATGAACCAAATCTGTTGAAATTACTTTGTGATGGAATACTGAAATCCGACGAACAAAAAAGAATCATCGAAATCGGTCCAGCTGTTTTCGAAACTTAGCAAGCATACAACAATAGATTTTTATAGTTAATAAAAATTGCTCTAACGATTTTATTTGAATAAATTTATGTTAGTTCCAGAAAGTCTTATAATTTTTATAAAAGTTGTTTTTACAATATTTAGTTATTAATAATTATGAATTTCTGGGATTAGCACATTTTGTGTTTATTTATATTATATTTTAAAGATAGCCAAGTTGCAAGAGCGAGCGACAGAATTTATTTTGCATGGATGGTGCATAGTACCTTTGTCCATCTTGTATTTGTCTTTCAAACCTGAGAAGCTGTACACTAAACTCCCATCTTTTTTACGAGTACATTAGAGGTGTGGGTACATATCAAAATAATTTATCAGTAAATATTTTGAAAATTAATTAACTTACATTTTTTTTTTGGGATTATGCCATGCTTAAAAAATGTTATGCTGTAGCGACAGCATCAAAGAAGATTTAAAAGGAAATATCCCCACCGTAGGTTTTCAAAATAACGACGATAAGATCACAAAACATAAATTAAATTCTCATTTAAAATAAATTTTCTGACATGCTTATATTTTAACTTTTACCTTTTTTTTAAGACAGTAAGCATAACTATTCATCAAAATTGAGTCTTAATATGTCCAGCGAAAAAATATTTTTAAGTTAAATATTTTCTTTTTGAATTTTTTTTAGAAAAAAAAAACAAGAAATCAAAGAGAAAAAATTGTACACAAAAAAAAATATTTCATTAAAAAAATCATCTCTGACGCAATGGGGGCTAAAGAATGAGCGAAAATCTGATAACGTTGTTAAAACACAGGATAACCCAGCAGGCAGAAAATAAAAAAAATTAAATTAAAAAAAAAGAAACAGTTTCGAATAAATAATAAAAGGACTCGGAACGCGGAAGTCAACCAGAAAGAAGGCAAAAAATCCTCATAAACCAAACAAGGATACGCTCAACGCACAAGAAAATTAAATGCATCCATTAAACTTTAAGCGAAAATAAAAAAAAAAGCAAAAAGAAATAAGTAAATATATATAGAAGGACGAAGGCGCATTTTTCTCGTTTATATCCTTGGACTTTTTGTACCCACGTAAACTGCTAATTTATTACAAAGCTTCGCTAACAATGTCACCTGCCCCCTTTGTTCGCATTCCAATTTAAAATGATGGAAGACCCCCCACCCCCCCAAACGCTCTCAAATGCGTTGGCAACCAAACCAAATTGCCGCCCCTCAGATATGGAAAATTAATTTTATCTGTTCCGATTTTGTTTCTATCATTTTCTGGTTCAAGAACAACGATTTTCTTGGTCAAGAAAAAGAGTGATTTTTTTTTACTTATAAATTACTCTGGGACTGGGATAAGCTCGAACTTTTATTAAATCGACGAGGAATTAAATATTAAATTTTTAGGGAGTGCTGTGAGTTGAAAAAGAGAATTCAGACTGAAATGTCGAAATGACATTAAATGTCGTAAGAATTTTTTGGATTATGCATGGTGTGCAATAGAATTTGCAAATAGAGTGGAAACCAATACGTGTCAGTAAATGTTTCAATTTTGCTGACCTGGCTTGAATCTTGTATGTACAAGACCACAGTGTACCTCTCATATTTGATATTCTTTCATAACTTTACTAGATTGGACTTACTTGTTCTTATGTTCGATTATATCGTAAGCACACGATTATTAGTAGAAAGAGATAAATATATTTTGAAAGTCGTTTTTTACTTAATTTTGTATACAAACAAAATTTTTTAATTTTTTTTCTAAAAAAAATTGGTATGACAATCTTAAATATTTAATAACATAAACTTAAATCGTCTTAATCAAAGAAAACAAATTAAAAATTCTGAACTAAATACTAATTTGAGCTAAAAAAAAAGTATGCCATTTTATTGCTTGGATAAATTTGAATTTATGAGAACAAAATTTTAAAAATCTGTGGAGCGGTTTTTGAGAAAAAGTTTTTTTTTTTAACTTTTTGAAAAAAATGGAAAGTACCGTTTTAGACATTTTGTAAATTTTTTTCAAAAAGCTGCACTGATTTTTTTAAAACCAAAATCGTTAGAGCCATTTCCGAGAAAAATAGGATTTAACGTAACGGTTATATGGCAGGCACCGTTTATTTTTAGACCATCTTTTTTCGTCTTCGCTATCATCGTAATGTCATGTTTGATTGTTATCTCAAAACTTTTTTTTTCGATGAATGCATACTACCTATAATCGCAAGTAAAAATGATTTTGAATTATAGATTTTTTTTTCGACTTTTACAATTTTTGTATTAAGCGGAAAAGATGATACCCGCCAAATGGCTAAGGCCAGTGTTGATACACTTTTGTACAGTGCCCGTTTTATCGCATTTTCTATGACTTTACGCCAGATTTTCAGTGATAGCTGTCCGCATTCCTGTCGAGTATTCTCCTGTTAAGGAATTGTCTAAGCTCTAAACCTTGTTGGCATAAGCCCGCGATTTCAAGAAGCCCCCAAAAAATAAGTCTTGCATGGTTAACACAGGTGATCTTGCTGGTCATGCCAAATTGCCATTCTCATTATCCATTGTGGTTAGTTGTGTGTGTGTAACACCATCTTGTGGAAACAACTCGTTCACAAAGCGCCGCTCATCAAATTCTGGCAGTAATAAGTCGTTTATACGGCCCTGTGGTGTTCACCAGTAACAGTGACCGTTTACTGCCGATGGCGTCGTCAACAAAAAATACGGCCTAATCATTTTGCTTACCGACGTAACCGCTTAAGTCCGAATGCGACTAGATGCTCATTATGATGATTTTCAATACAAAATATTCCTTTTCGTTTTTGAGATTGAGGTTGGTTTCACATTAATTCAGACGTGACGGACGGTCAGCCGACATTAATTGATGTATTGTCTGCCCTTTAATGTACGGAAACATTTTTAAATTCACTAAAATCTGGTGTAGGATTCTTAGAGTTGCCTAATTGCCTAGCCCATCGTCTGTTTGATGTTTTTTAATTTTTAGCAACTTCGGCAGACACAGTCGTGATATTATCGGTCGAACGACCACTAGGGGGCCACGCCCTGCAGGTTACTGTCTGTTTCGAGTTATCGAGTAGCTAAGTGGCGGAATGTTTGGACAGTAGTTTTGTATATTTGGATCAGATGAAAAAAAATATGGGTGGCGTTCTCCGAAACAGCAACACCAGCCGACATTTTTTTTATGAAACCAGGCAGAAATGCTTTCGGGGCTATTCTTAACACGGTTTGGGATCCATTTTGTACAAGAGCTTGATATTAGACAACGGATGATTCCTATCACGGTTGAACATTTGTCTTTGACATGTTGTTTTAAGCACAAAAATAATCCACAGGATACTGCACGATTAGTAGGTAATTTATAAATTTGCCAGGTCAGTCGCATAATTCAACCAAATTGAGAATTTTTTGAAATAGTGCATTTGGGGTGATGATGACTAAATATCAAAAATGCTAAAGGAGAACAGAATTTTCCGTGTCATTTGCTAATTATATTTTGTTGCAGAAATGTCTGATATTAAATAAAATATTAAAATATGGAACGGTTTAAGATCGTGCCAAAGCGACAGATAAACAGATATACATAACTGCGAGACCTTCGTCCGCATACATGTGTACATAGTTTGAATCGCATGACTAAAAATTATAAATATACACTGCCGGCCACTTGAATAAATCCAGTGCTTTATAAAAGTTCCATTTGAGTTGTTTTCGTATCCAGTGATAACACATGTTTCAAACGGACAATATTTTAAACACATAGTATTCAGCTCAACGCATCAGAAAAATCAGGCCTCAAGTAAATAACATTCCTTATTCAAACACATTTAACAAAAAAATTAGTTTGAGCTCATCAGAATGCATCTGGTGAATAATAAATAATAAAATAATAATAGTAACGGATTAATTTTTATAATATTAAGGGCCAATTTTTCAATATTCAGTTAGTGCATATTCTCCAGATATGCAAAACATAAGTTTTTCAACAGTCAGATACATCTTAATCTAGGAATAAAGTTATCTGCTCATTTTAGAACGGAATAAGGAGTTATCTGAGAAATAAAATAAATAGCTATTTTCGAAAAAAGATTATTGCCTTGAAATAAACGTTAAACAAAAATTAATTTCTATGAAAAGTTCGATGCACAAATTAAAAGTGACGTAGAAATTAAATTATTCTATTGATTGTTTTTTTCTTGATTGACAAATTCGATGTTGTTATCCGGTTGTTTACCAGCGAAGTAAGTTTATTCCTCTGGCAACTAACTGCGTGTTAATCTGGAGATTGAAAAAGTCGGCTCTAAGAGTAACATCATTAAATCTTATTTCGGTAAAAAATCATAAAATTTGGGCAAATAAAAATCCAAGGTTTTGACATTCCAAGATTTTTTGATGTCATTAATGAGCGCATCCTTTGTTTCATATTATTTATCTGTCTGGCATCATCTAACCCCAAACATTTTCATTTATATTCAAAGGTCAGGAGAGTATGGGCCCAAGTAATGAAAAATACTTTTCACCCTTGATCCACTATCTCACTACCAAGCAGTATGGATAGGCGTGATGTCTTGTTGACCCACGACAAATCTAGAAAATTTTTAGAGAAATGTGGAAAGGTCTTTTTCAACCCACCGAGATAACAAAGAGCGATAATTGTTTAAGAACAAATAAGAAACTGTAGTTCTGAAGCTCCATAGAATAAGATTGAGATAATTTTCGGGGCCTTCAAAGCTGATTTTTTTTTCATCCGCAAAAAAAACAGACATATTACGGTAACGACAAAAAGGATGTTTTGTTGCAGTTTCAGTTTCCGCAAATTGCTTTTTCTATGACATGTTTCACTGTGGGAAGACTACCTGCAACGCCCGATTATTTTAGTATGCAGCAGAATCATGTAAATTTGAAGCAGCGCTGAGAATTCTTCTTCTACCAGCGGCTAACCTGGTTCGCTTAACACGACTTTCATGTTTTCCCATAGATGGAGACATTCTTGAAAAAAACTTTTAGTAACACTATGGCTTTTGATATTTTGGATTTAGATAGTACCGATTCTCTGAATGATAACATTTTGCCTCTTTCTTCTAGATGAATAATGACACCTGGCCAAATATAGAATTTTCGGTGGGATTGAGTTTTGGTGTATGCAAAATCTTATTTGGTCAAACAGAGGGCAACATACCCCCCCATTATGAGCAGTGTGAATTTTCGGGGTTTTTTAAAAATTTATTTATAACATTGAATTAATAACTTATTTGAGTTAAGCATTAAAGGAGAGCATTATTGATTAATTACCCTATATTTTTGGAAAAATCGAAATATTTATATTATTTTATAAATATTCTGGGTTTAAAACTGTCAACTTTTTTTTGTCGGTCAAATTTCAGGCCACATTCTAACAGTCGATGAAATTTATATTTGCCCAGTCCACATTTTATTTGTCGACCATTCGTACGCTTCCCGAATTGTTTGCGGATTTGTTACTTTTTCTAACAACGTTTATATTTTCAATAAATTATTTCCAGTTTATAATTTTTGTTTGCATTTGACATTAAATTTCAATTGGGAAATAATTTCACATCAACTGCGAGACACTCGTCCGCATACATATAAGAGTAACATCATTAAATCTTATTTCGGTACAGAATCATACAATTTGGGCACATTCCAAGATTTTTTGATGTCATCAATGAGCGCAATCCTTGGTATCATATTATTTCTCTGTCTGGCATCATCTAACCCCAAACGTTTTCATTTATATTCAAAGGTCAGGAGAGTATGGGCCCAAGTAATGAAAAATACTTTTCACCCTTGATCCACTATCTCACTCGTTGGTATACCCACGACAAATCTAGAAATTTTTTAGAGAAATGTGGAAAGGCCTTTTTCAACCCACCGAGATAAGAAAGAGCGATAATTTTTTAAGAACAAATAAAAAACTGTAGTTCTGAGGCTCCATACAATGAGATTGAGATAATTTTCAGGGCCTTCAAAGCTGATTTTTTTTTCATCAGAAAAAAAACAGACATATTATGGTTACAAAAAGTATGTTTTGTTGCAGTTTGAGTTTCCGCAAATTGCTATTTCTATGACATGTTTCACTCTAGGAAGACTACCTGCAACGTCCGATTTTATCTAAATGTTTGCAGCAGAATCATGTGAATTTGAAGCAACGCTGAGAATTATCTTCTATCAGTGGCTAACGTGGTTCGCTAAGCACGACTTTCATGTTTTTTCCATAGCCGGAGACATTCTTGAAAAAAAAAAACTTTTAGTAACACTGTGCCTTCTTCCAAGTTTTCCTGATATTTTGGATTTAGATAGTACCGATTCTCTGAATGATTACATTTAGCATCTTTCTTCTACATAGATGCATAATGACCCCTGATCAAATTTAGGATTTTCGGTGGGATTGACTTTGGGTGTATGCAAAATCCTATATTTGGTCAAACAGAGGGCAACATACATCTGCTTATGAGCAGTGTGGATTTTCAGGATTTTTTAAAAATTTATTTATAACATTGAATTAATAACAAATTTGAGTTACACATTTTGTATCCTATATTTTTGAGAAGAGTAGAAATTTTTACCGAAAACTTTTCAATCGACATTTAAATATTCTAGTTTTAAAACTGTCAACTTTTTTTTCTGTTGGTCAAATTTCAGGCTACATTCTAACAGTCGATGAAATTTATATTTGTCCAGTCCACATTTTATTTATCGACCATTCGTACGCCTCCCGAATTGTTTTACTTTTAGTTACAATTTATAATTTTATTTTGCTGGTTGAAGCTCTTAACATATTTAAATTATAAGTGGGAAATAATTTCACACTAATTTGACATGAAATTATTTCTCACCTTAACTGCGAAATAACAACTTCATTCGAAAAAAAAAGTGAAGTTATTTCCCACTAGACGTGAAGTTATTTCCTATCCGAAGTTAATACCCGTAAAATTATGTATCTGCACTATTTTAATTGTTACGCTCAAGACTTTTCTCAAATTGTAATTTCAACAAAATATCTATTAAAACAATGCAAGTATGTAGTTGGAAACAGGTGTCACCTATGCGCTCGGAGGAAACTCAAATTGTATTTTGAAAAGGCACTAGATTTATTCAAGTGGTCGGAAGTGTATGACCTTATTAGACAATTTATTAAAACGTTTCAGGAAGCCTTTCTTCATTTTTCAAGAATGTTATTGAAATTGAGCATAGAAGACTCGTACATTTTTCTTAACTTTTAACTTTGAACTAACAGATTACAAGACATATTATCATAAAATCAATCATTTGTAACGAGTTTTTTTTTTTTTTTCACAAAATCTGTTAAAATTTCCTTCTTCAGGGTTTGTTTTCAGTAAATATTACTACCAGGAAACTGATACAGCTTCATATTTGAATTTTTCCTTCCTCTGTATTTTTAAAACAATTATAAATTCGTTCCGCTCATCCACCAAGGGTGGGGTATGGGGTCTTGTCTTTATTACTCCAAAATTATATGAACAAACTTAAAATTAGTCCTTTTAAGACTACAAGTACGCGACGACGACGTCCATCTGGAACATACTAAATTTTATTTTAATTTCTCTGCGGAAGTCCTTGTCGAACCCAGATAACTTTGCTTGTCTAAGATTTGAATATTTAGAAATAAGAAAATATAAAAAAAACTGAAGTTTCGCTGAATTTAGCACAAAAACAATTTAATATTGAATTTTTATTTCCTTATGACAAATTAAAATTCTTCTCCACTGTACAGCCTGTTTTAATTGCTATTTGAAACCCACCCATCGGCAACAGAATATGCAAATGATAATAATCTTCTCAATATGCAGACTTTTTAATCTCAGCATTAAATACAAAAGTTCTTGAGGGTTTCACAAATATGTACGAGTATGTATCTATGTATATGAAATAGGGAAAAAAGTATTAAAATTAATTTAAGCAAACAAAAAAAAATGCGGTTTTACTCAAGATTAAAGTTATATCTCTGTCAGGGTTACAGGCAATATTTCCAAACAACCCCCTTTTGCGGAAAAGAACAGAAAATAAAAATGGAAGAAGTTTTCTCCCTTATCACAACCGAAATTGTAAATTACAAAATGGAAATATTTTTCATGGTCTCTGTTCATGCGGAAATTGGCAAAAAATAATCAGACTAAAGCTTACAAAACTTTGTTTTTTTTTTTTGCTTTCTGGAATTTACTGCCAGGCCGGTTATTTGTTTTAAAATAAAGTTACCTATTTCCATTGATAGAAAACATCCGTTTAAAAAATTCGTGTTATGAATTCAAAATAGGGGATCATATACATAGGATTTATTTCTAAAAAGTTTAACATACCATGAGGGCTTAAGTTTTGTTTACTGATGAGAATAGAATGGTCAAAAAATCAAAACTAACATAATTTAAAGCAGGAAAAATTGCAAATAAAAAATTAACAAAATGTGTTCGAATTAATGGAGAGGGAAAAACATGCACGTTTAATGTAATACGTAGACATACTCGTACATACATATTATATGTATGTATAATTTTATTTTTTGGTATATTTTCTGCAATGTTGACAGATATATCTGTTTTTTTTTTTTGTTAAAAGTGGAATACAATTATTAATTTTGGATTGAATTGATTAAAACTTATGAAATAACAAAATGACCTCATCTGGAAATGTAGGTTTCAGTTAAAAAATAATTAGTTAATTATTCAAAATTAAATGCTATCAATTCTACATATAACAATTAGAAATAAAATGCACGTACTTGCTCTTATGTTCGATCACATCGTATGCAAAAGGTTGCTATTAAGAATCTAAATGTATTTTGAAAGTCGTTTTTTACTTAATTTTTTATATATAAAATTTCTTTCTAAAAAAAAATTAGTGTGACAATTTTAAACATTTAAAAATTTAAACTTAAAAACAAAATTTCAAAAAAAATCACACACCCATTTTCGAAATATTGAAAAGTAAAAAAAATAAAATATTTTTTCTTATATTTTTTTCGTTTTACAGACAGGAAGACATACAGACAGACTTACGGAGTTGCGGGACCTACTTTTTTGGTGTTTTCTATCATCGTAATGTCAACTTTGATTAAAATCTCGAGTTCGATTTTTTTTCCAAAAGTGAAACTTGCCCTATATTACCTATATCGCAAGTAACAAACATGTACACCTACATGCATACATATGTTGTTCCTCACTTGTTTTAAGGTTGGTCAGAAGTATGCAGGTTGGCTGCCGTTTTGGAATGGAAAAAGAAATTGCGGGCACAGTTTTCAGGGAAACGACTGAAGCGATTTTCATGAAACTTGGTACATAAGCGTTTTAGGTGATCGTCTCAAATAGATTTTTGAATGGTTTCTTGCCATACTAATTTTCCTACCATCTTAATTATTTCGAAAACGGATCTAACAAATTTTAATTTAAAAAATGCGTGCACTACTGTAGGTGTCGTCTACATTTTGGTATTTTTTTTTTAAATATTTTGTTATTAACGGTACCTACCATACAACAATTTTTTTGATCTTAGACTGCAAATGGCTCGACGGATTTCCATCATTCATATAAAGGAGGTCCTTCGAATTATAAATAATACTGCATACCAACATTTTCGAAAAATATTTGTTTGTATTTAAAAAAATTATATTTTTTTTTGTTTTTGAAAATTCAATATGTCCAAAACGTGTGGAAGATTTTTGTTGAAATTTAGTTTTTAAGTTTATATTTTTAAATGTTTAAAATTGTCACACTAATGTTTTTTTTAGAAAAAAAAAATATAGACATTTTGTATAAATAAAATGCACTGGTCGCACGTATTTGCTGCTATGTGCGATCATATTATATGCAAAAGATTCTTAATAGAAACGGCTAAATGTATTTTTAAAGTCATTTTCCCCTTGATTTTGTATATATAAAATTTTTTATATGAACATTTAAGTATTTAATAATATAAATTCAAAAACAAAATTTCAAAAAAAATCGTCCACCCGTTTTCGAAATTTTGAATTTTCAAAAAAGGAAAAATATCAAAAATCGCAAAAAACTATTTTTCGAAAGTTTTGAAATTCAATATTTTTAGAATTTGAAGTAACTCCTGTATAAATTTTTTTTATTGAAATCCGTTAAGCCGCTTATGAGAAATTCGAAAATCAATCAAATGGTTGTATGGCAGGTACCGTTAATAACAACATTTTTGAAAAAAAATTGTTTGACAACAATTTTTAGCAAAATCGTAAGAGCCGTTTTCGAGAATTAACGTGGTAGACAAATTTGTATGGCAAGAAACGATTTTAAAATCTATTTTGAACAATCACCTAAAACGCCTAAGCACCAAGTTTGAACAAAATCTGTTCAGCCGTTTAGGCTGTAGATCGTTATACAGACAGACGGAATTGCCGGACCCACTTTTTTTGTGTTCTTTATCATCGTAATGTCATAACTTTGATTAAAATCTCGAGTTCGATTTTTTATATAATATTGCACATAAGAGCAATTACGTGCGTTCCAGTATAGCATTTTATTTTTTTTTGTGCTTAGTACAGGCACAATAAAAAATAAAAAGAAGCAGGGCTGACTTATGTGAAGCTCTGAATACTAAAATCGGTGGGAAAATTTCATGAGTGTGTGCGGTTATACACAAAATCTTTGCCTGAAGTACATACGTGCGAAGTTTGGCTCAAGGGTAAACTGGAAGGATTTCCTAGAAGTGCGAATGGTACGGTTGAATTGTTTTGCGAGCGACACGCAACACAGTCTTCCAGATGCCCGAACGGTCCGAGGGCTAACATTGTCTCGGACCACTTCTTGGTTGTAGCTCACGTACGGCTACGCATATCCCGAACTACACCAATTAGTCAAAATATTGGGAGGAAATTTGAAGGTTTCGATCGCAATTGACGTCAGACGGTTAGGATCGCAAGAGATCGCCAGTTTCTTTATCGATCAAGTCTCTAATAATCTCTTAAGAAGTCCTATACGGCCAGCATCAGGTATAGTAATCAAGTGCCAACACTATCAAAATGCCGCCATACACCGTGCGACGGTGATGAAGAACCAAATTCCGACGTTAGGCAGATCGAACCATTCAACAAAGGCGAAGACAAAAAATTCAGCCCACCAGATGAAGTTAGGATATCCATATCGAGAGTCAAGTTTATTAAAACTGCTGGAGCTGATGGCTTAGCCGCAGAGCTCTTCAAAGAAGTAGGCGATGATTTGGTTAGGAGTACGCACCAATTCATCTGCAGATATGTTTGGAAGAAAGCATGTCAAACGAATGCAATCTTAGCATTGTTTGCTCGATCTTCGAGAAAGGAGACCCACTGAACTGTGCCAACTACATCAAGCATCAGTCTTCTTAATATGACATATAAGATATTCTCTACTATATTGTGTGAAGGCCTAAAGTCGTTCGGCAACAATCTGATAAGTCCATATCAGTGTGGCTTTAGTCTAGGAAAGTCCACCATCGACCAAACACTACGGCAGATCACACAGGAGCTTCAAATCGTTACCCAGCACCTCATCATCGATTTTAATGCGGCTTTTGACAGCATCTATATAGACGAGAGCTATATAGAGCATTCTCTAGTTTTGATATCACTGACAAACTCGGCCGTTTGGGCAGGATGATGATGGAAAACTAACGCTGTTCCAACAATGTCGGTGAAATCGCACTGATGACTTTAATATCAAGGGTCTAGATAAGGCGATGCGCTGACGTGCGAGTTTCTTAACATCATATTCGAGAGAATATTGCAGAATTTCAAAGCCATCATCAGATGCAGTATCCTTCAAAAGTAAATGAGGGCAAGACAAAGTAAATGCTGTCATTAAGAAAGAACACCCAACACCGACGTCTCAGCCATAGTGTCACCATAGACTGCTATAACTTTGAGGTAATTAGACACTTTGTTCTAGGCTCTGCTACAAATACAGCCTTGGATATCAGCTCTGAAATCAAATGAAGAATAACTCTTGCCAATCTCTGGTTCTTTAGGCTAAGATAAGGCAATTGAGTAATAAATCCCTCTCTTGTGCAACTAAAGTGTCTCTTTGTAAAACAATAAGCATCCCATTCCTGCTGTATGGTTCAGAGGCATGGACTTTAGTAAAGGTAGATGAAGAAAGAATATCTAGATTTCTTTGAGAGAAAAATTCTTCGGGTGATTTTTAGTCCCTTGTCCATAAACGATGAGTGATGGCTGGGTCATGTAGAACGGATGGATATTAATTCTTCAGGCCGGAAAATCATCGAATCCAACCCGGACTGACGACGCAGACAAACTTTGAACATTTTATTTAAATCGTTAGAATCGTTTCCGAGAAACCGAGAAATAACAAAAGTAGGCGTGGTGGTGTGCGGATTTTACTAAAACATTTGTTTCTTTAAATTTCTCTCTTGCACAAAAGAAAACACTCTGGATCTTAGTTTTTGTGCTTGATGTTCGATGTTGTTTTTTTTAGCGTAAAATGTATAGCGAAAAAGTAGTTAGTTTCTAGAATTTGCGCTATTATTTAATATTATTTTTTTTTAAATCAAAGATCTGACCTCTGACATGTCTATCTGTCGAAAAAGAACAGTCTGAACTAATTGCGAAACATGTTAACTTATAAATTTATATTTTTTTCTATGATTTCCTGGATCGTCTCCTTAAAAATTTAATATTACAGCTCTAACAAATGAGGGGGACGAAAAATTGAAAAACAAAGCTACGAGCTATCAACGAGCCTATAATAATTTTTTATTAATTTCCAAAGACAAGCAGATCCTAAACTGGTGACCTTTTTAAAAGCAATATCACCCCTGATGTAACATTATAAGCTTCGTAATCCGCACAACTATTTTCAAAATTGTCCCGACACGACAAAAAAAACACATACCATTCTACCCTTGAGACACCCGATGATATTCTAAAGAGGCTAATCTTTTGATTTCTTTCCGTCAATAAAGTCTTTGTCAGGCACTGCTCTGTCGATGCATTAATACAAGAAAAAAAACCGTCGATATTTATAGCTTTGACATTTTGCCACCAACATCTAAATCCGAACATTACCAACACATGGCATGTTCAGATCTTTTTCAGACATCTTCGTTCGTATTTTGCTAATAGGTTATTTGCGCCACTACCAATGCGGGGTTTTCCAAAGTTCTTACAATTACGAAAATAATGCGCGCAAACAAACTGTCAAACATCTCCTAGAGGATAATATACCCCATATTGCCGAATATACATAGGACATATTCAAATGGGAGTACAAAAGAATATTCATTCAATGGCAGTGTGCAAGAATCCTTCCTAATAAAATTCACTGCTATATACTCCTCCTCTTTATAAAACTTCTGGTTCCTTGGGGATGGATAAAAAGCGTCAAAGTCTTGGCAAAAGGAACACAAAAAAAATACAATCTATGTCGATTCGCGTTGCGCATCATACCCATCTACAAATTTCATGGGATCATTAACCAAACACACGGAAATAAACAAGAATGTGACTGACTCACAAGGATATAGCGTTTAATTGCTCTATGCAAAGTATCGCATCACCATTCTAACCTACTACAACGGATATAATTAAATGAGTAAACAAAAAAGGATACTTTAATATATTATATAGACTCATAGAATAACATTTTCTACTGTTGAATGTAACAAGCTTTCTTATACACTCGGGTTCACTTGATTAGTGAAACTTTAAAAAAATAAAATTTCATATCATAGGAGTAAATACAAAAATTAAATTATATTTATCCTTAAGTTCTTCGCATGGAAGAGCAAGAGCATGAGCATATTCTGGAGTATTTTGTATCAATTTATGGTGCAGTAGTGGAATACTGAGACTTACGTAACGCACACGATGTATATTAACCAACTCGGTGGCGCGCCTTTGAAATTGGAGGCAGCTTACTAGCGATCAGGAGAATACTTGTTGGTTTGAAGTCCAGGTACACAGGTACCTTAAGTCCCAACACAATCTTACGCATGGTAGGCAAAATTAATTGATTCAGCTTAAGTTGAGTTTAAAAAAAATTAATGGCCCAATAACAGAACCTTGAGGCACTTCGTGTAGTTTACTCTCTTCTTTCTGTCATTCTCCACTCGTTGAACCTGTCTAAGAATATCGCTCCGAAAGAAAGTCTGCAGTCCATCACTATATATTATAAAGCCAACCCCAGGAAAACCGGAAAAAGTTTCAACAAGCTAGAAAGACTTACACCGTTCACATTCGGAGAACCACATTTTTGTATGACCAAAAATTAAGGCCAAAGAATACAACAATGTCCCAAAGGTAGTACGAATTTTTGGTCATTTGTAAAAAACATTCGAAAATCAAATTCGTCTTCGGTTTCAACGCTCGTATTTAATGACACCCCTTTTGACAGTTCTCGTGAAAAAGCAAATTTGCTTGCAGCGTAATTCGCTGTTTATTCGACGCTGCTAGAAAGTGTTATAACTTCTCCAATACTTGTGAGCTTAAACGATTTTATGGGTCGAATTTTCTTTCGCTCTCGTGCAGTTGCTAGAGTCCTCAAAGACCTTGACATACAAAAATCCGCTGGCCCGGATATTATCCCTCCCATCATTTTGAAGAGGTGTTCTTATGCGCTGGCAAAACTACTGCGTAAGCTTTTCATCTGTCCTACTCTACTGGCCTCTTTTCGAGAGGATGGAAAACAGCATTTGTCCAGCCTGTCCCTAAAAAAGGCGAATCTTCTTCACCCTCTAATTACCGTTAAATTGCACTTACGTCCCTTTTTTCCAAAGTCATGGAAACGCTGATTAACTATCAGCTCAAGAAATATCTTCAAGAACGAAAGCCCCTTAATGACCGGCAGTATGGCTTTCGTAGCAATAGGTCCACTGGTGATCTGATGGTATATCTCACCTAACGGCACAAATCTTTACATCGTTTTTGAGATTATTGCGCTTGATATTTCAAAAGCATTTGATAGAGTTTGGCATCAGGCTCTCTTATCGAAATTGCGTGCAGTTGGTATCGAAGAATCTCTTCTTCGTTGGATTAGAATTTACCTTTCGGATCGCTCAATACAAGTTGTATTGGACGATTTCCAGTCTGATATTCATAAAATAAATGCTGGTGTGCCCCAGAGCTCCGTTCTGTCTCCGACTCTCTTTCTTGTTTTCATCAGTGATCTCTTGTCTGAAACTTCTAATCCAATATACTGTTTTGCTGACGACAGTACCCTCAGCTTTTCATACTCGTTTTTATATTCTCATCCATGTCCTTCGGATGTGGAACTGCAAAGGCAGCGTATGATAAGATCATTAAATTCTTATCTTGACAGCATTGTCCAATGGGGAATAAAAAACCGCGTAGAATTTAATGCTACAAAAACTCAGTGCTGTCTTCTGTCGTTAAAGCAGAACCCACCCCCTATGCCGCTATCCATGAGTGGCACTTGCATCGAAGAAACCGATCAGCTTTTAGTCCTAGGTATGTGCGTCACAGACTACCTCTTGTGGAATGAACACATTCTATGTCGCCAAAAACGTTTCAAAGTGTTTAGGTTTTCTTCGAAGATGCAAGAAATTCTGCTCCCCGTCTGATCTAGCTGTAATCTAAATATAAGGCTTTCATCCGACCAAAACTTGAGTATAACTCTCATATTGGGGCAGGAGCTCCTAAAACTCTTTTGAATCTTTTGAATAGAATTCAAAATAGAGCTCTAAGAATGAGTGGCGATAGAACTATAGTAGAAAAATTTACATCTCTCAAACATCTTCGAAATGTTTCATGTATTTCGCTTTTTTATCGGTATTTTTGTAAACAGTATTCTAGCGAAGTAGCCTGTTGCATTCCTTGGCTTAAAGTGTTCAACCGTAATACTCTCGCTTCTAGAAATGCTCATCACTTTACCCTTGAGCCCAATTTCGGACGTACTGTCAAGTACAGAGATTCTTTCTTTAGCCGTACAACACAAATGTGGAATGATTTACCATGCTCGATCTTTCCCTTCCATTTTGATATTCTAAACTTCAAAACTTTCATTTTAAATCCTTCCCTATTTTCCTAACGCTCGCACTGTGCTCGAACATATTAAGGGTATTCAAATTCCCTTCACTGTGCGCACAATATAAAAAAAATACATAAGTACTAATTCTGTAACTAACACTCCACGTACCGTGAAAGTTATCTATCTTATGTTTCTTTAGATTTTTATTTAAAAAAATAAAACTTAAAAAAAAAGGAAAATTTATTCATATCTATAAATAGTTGGTTTTAAGCTGTTTAATCTAGCATGAAATGGGAATAAACAGCCCTTAAGAAAAAAGTCGCTGTTGTCTAAGAATGACATATGTCAAACTATGACTAGCTGTTTAAAGATCTAATAAAAAAAGGTAAGGAAAAGTGATATGGGCCTATAATTCCATTTAGAAAAGATACATAGTATAACTTGAGGACATTGAGGGTTGCCCTGGAACACAACCCTCGTAATTTCTTAGATTAACTATGAAACCTAAGACGCTTTTGCCACCGCAAGCATACAAGGAATTATGTTTCAATATTAAATTTTATACAGCCTACCAGTTTATATTTCTTAGACTGAAAATACTCGATATATATAAATTTCTCTCAAAGTCATTTTTTCACATAGATACGGTGACATAGCTGTTGAACATGTTTGACATTTGATTGCCCCCAAAAACAAATATAAAAATTAGCTTTGATATATTTTATGAAAATTAGCTTTGAATGTTATATCCAAACAAAATGGCATGGGTATTGTGACAGTGACATGTGTCTGGATGACGACGACGTAAACCCCGGTTCTAAGGGTGTGACAAGTTTCAAAATTAATTGATAACATTATTTTAAGAGAGGGATTCTTGACAAGTAGGTAAATTCGGTGCGAACCTGGTAGATATTTCCCATTTTTAATGGACATACGAGTATGTATGTATACATTCGAATTGATCTGATCTTGTCGTTCTTTAAATAATATCTAATGAAAAATAAGCTGTGATAGACGTTCCTAATGGTTTGAGTTCTGGGATCTTAGGTAATACTAATAAGCTAATGCACACCATCGTGCAATTAATTTAAATTTAAGATTTGCGGGCATGAAATTTACGTATATCCCGACTGTTGCTGAATTATTCAAATTCAATAAGCTAAGATATTTCATCTGCAACATTCTGTTTAATTTAATATAGAATACTCGTAATTTATTATGAGAAGTATTCGATTGCAATACCACTTGGCGTAAGGGGTAATAACTATTACGTTGGACTATTGTTTTAGTGACCCGGTGGAAGGCATATATTTTCATGAATAAGTGCCTCCCATCTTAGCCGTTCGGATTCGGCAGAAAATTCTAGGAGCCTTTCGTTTATCTATGCTTGTTCTTTATAAGATATAGCGCAATTAATAAATTATTTATTTGCAATCCCATTCATTTCATTCAGTTTTACTCTGTGGGATCAGACTTATTATGCGCATATAAATTTACCCAGGAATGTGGACTGTGATTCCCTTATTGCAATACAATTGGAACTAATATGATCCAATTTTTTATGAAAAAAATTTGGTTAGAAAAAAAATTTATTCGTATACTTTAGGAAGGGTGCAAGCCAAGGAAGAAACCTGAATGATTTTTACCCTTGCTAATAGAGAGAGGCGATGGCTTAAAATATTTAAGATCTTTATTGCATGGTTTTTCACAGACTGGTGGAAGACTTTTCCAGGGGTGATATATGCTATAGGCTTTCTTATTCGGTAAAAATACTCAATGTAATTTTTTTTTAATTTTGCGCTAAAGGGGTTTTCAGTACCCTTAAAATGGTCAAGTACAGTGCGAGCGTTAAGAAGAAAGGGAAGGAGTAGTAGTAGTAGTAAATTGATTTTATTTTCTAATTCAAATCATTAATATAACAAAATCAAGTAAAGCATGGCAATGCGTTCTGCCAGATTGACAATTTAAATAAATTACATAGATAATGTGTCCAAGTTTCTTAAATAATTAGTAAATAAAAAAATGTTTGTTTCTTAATTATTTTTTGAATTCAGAAGTTTTCGCTGAGAACTCTATTTCGATAAGCTTGCGCTACTTTGCAATACTATCATAAAAAGTTTTTGCACTTCCATTTCGTTTAAATACGCTATCATTTCTGTGTCAGTCAATCTCAATACCATCGAGACATGCACCACACTATTTTCATCTTTGAAGTAGTTTCTTGGTCCTATGTTATGAAAAAGGCAATTGTAAACCTCTCTGTGAACAGAGCTGGTGGTATCTTCGGTAAGCTTCTCTTGAAGCTTCTCATCAATCATCGCAATATGCTAATAAAGCTTAGCTCGCCATTCATTTAGATGTTCAATATGCAAGTTTAGTTCCATACCCATTGCGCGAGCTGCATCAATGGTTGATTACGTAAAGGGCTGTTTTCTTGGTAGTCTTTCCCTATTCATGTTCAAAACTAATGTAATCTACCTGTGTTTTGAGGGCTTGGACGAAGAGTGGGGATAGTCCTGTTTCTAGCATTACGAGGTAGTTCGGTGTGTTGGAAGGCAAGTGGAATATCATTTTAATAAAAAAAACTCAGCAGCTTTTCTACACTTTCATATTGTTTGTATCCCCATACCTGTGACGCATAGAATATAATCGATTCCGAAACTGCTCCGAATACTCGGAACTTACAGCTATGCGAAATGCTTCTGTTGGCAAAACACTTTTTCCAAGAAGCTCCAATCGCACTTTTGGCTTTAACAAGTTTCTCACTCAGATGCTTTTCCATACTTAGGCTTTTTGTAAACACATTCCTAGGTATCTAAATTCGTTTACGACTTCGATAGGTATTGAATTATAGAACCATCTTTCGTTTAGACTATTTCTTCCCCCACCATTTCTGAAGTTCATTATTTTTGATTTGTTGAGGTTGAAGAATCTAATTAGAGAATGATGTAAATGGAGATACTGATGCACATTGCTTTTGAATTTCTCAATATCAATATGGGAGTGGAAAATAGAGTTGAGTAAAGTATTTCACATTCGCGTTGTACGGCTAAATAAAGAATCTCTCTCCTTGACATTACGTCCGAAGTTTTGCTCAAGGGTAAATTGATGAGCATTCCTGGAAGCGCGAGTATCACGGTTGAAAAATTTAAGGGGATGAATGCAACTGACTATTTCGCTAGAAAAATTGCGATACAATTATGAAAGACAGCAAAACGTTTCAACGGTGGTCTAGAAACATTTATGTTTCTATTATAATTCCATCGCCTAACATTCTAAGAGCTCTATTTTGGATTCTGTCTAAAAGAGTCAAATGAGTTTTGGGAGCTCCTGTCCAAATATGAGAGATATAGTCCAGCTTTGGACGAATTAAGGTCTCATAGATAACAGCCAGATCAGAAGGGCAGACAAATTTCATGCATCTTCGATAAAAGCCCATATAATTTGCATTGTTTTTGGCGGCAGCGAATATGCGCTCATTCACCAAGAGCGGTGGTCTGTGATGCACATACCAAGGACTGAAAGCTGATCGGTTTCTTCAATGCAAGTGCATGGATAGCAGCATAGGGGATGGGTTCAGCTTTAAAGATAGAAGGCAGCACTGAGTTTTTGAAGCAATAAATTCTACACGGTTTTTATGCTGTCAAGATCAGAATTTAAAGAGCTTATCATACGCTGGCATTGCAGTTTTAAATCCGAAGAACCAGGAGGTGAATCTGAAAACGAATATGAAAAGCAGACAGTATACAATTGACAGCAAAATAATTTATTGGATTAGAAGTTCCACATAAGAGATAATTTGTAAAAAAGAGAAAGAGAGTTTGAGGCAAAGAGGAGCCCTGAGGCACACCAGCATTTGTTTATCAGAAGTGAAACCGTCCAATACAACTTGTATTGAGTGTTCCGAGAGGTAATTTATAATCCAACGAAGAAAAGATTCATCGATTATTGCGCTTGATATTTCAAAAGCATTTAATTTTTTGAAATATTAAACGCAATAATCTTACTTTCTCCAAAACGATGTAAAAATGTGTGCCACTGTTCGGTAAGATATACAATCTTGCTACGAAAGTCATACTGTCGGTCATTAGGGAGCTTTCGTTCTTCAAGATATTTCATAAGCTGATGATAGTATATCAGCGTTTCCATGACCTTGGAAAGAAGGGACGTAAGTGCAAGTGGACGGTAACTAGAGGGGGGTTCCTGGCGGGTAAGGCCAACATTATATTTATATTTTATAAACGTGAGTCGTCGACTACCTATTTAAACCAACAAGGGTACTGTGTAAGCGGTCGGCGTAAGCCATTCTGAAATACATATTAATCGGCAGGGATTAGTGTGAAAAAGAGAAAAAAAATCAATTTTCAAGTCGGTCTCACCGAAATCACAGCCGCTGTTGGAAGCCTTCATCGTCACAGGAGTTCTATAAACTTCGAACGAACCTGAAATCACTATAACACTGCGCGGAACTAATAGGTATTCTAATCCGCTATTTGGACTTTTAAGAATTATTTTATTACGAATCGATTTTTCAATCTCAAGATAAACATCCAGTTAGTTGCCAGAGGAATAAACTTACTTGACTGTTAAACAACCGGATAACAATATCGAATTTTTCAATCAAGAAAAAACAATCTATAGAATAATTTAATTTCAACGACACTTTTATTTCGAGTATCGAACTTTTCATAGAAATTAATTTTTGTTTAACGTTTATTTCAAAGCAATAATCTTTTTTCAAAGTGTTTTTGACATCGAAAATAGCTATTTATTTTATTTCTCAGATAACTCCTTATTCCGTTTTAAAATGGGCAGGTTATTTTATTCCTAGATGTTGTATCTGACTGTTGGAAAACAGATTTTTGCTCTATCTGGTTAATATGTAGGTACTAACTGAGTGCTATCGATTATCGAAAAATTGGCCCTAAATAAATTAAAATACTAGCTAAATAGCACAAGCGATCCGTTTAATCCGGTGCGGTGGTCAGATTACGAAATTTACTCTAAGAAGTGAATCCTTTATAAGCGATCTGATGGATACATTCCTAGTTTTTGAAAAAAATGAAGTGATTGACGAAATGACGAAATTCTATTTGATTGAAATCTTGGCTCTATAAAAGGAATGTTTAACTGCGGAATAGATTCTCTTTCGACAAAAAATTGAGCTTCTTCAATCCCGTTCAACTGCCCCAAACCCAGTAAAGGGTTTCTTATATTTTGCGTATTTTTGTTCTTAAAGTTAGACGAGTGTTTAATTTTAAGACAAAGGTACCCTTTATCTCTAAAATGACTAAGGAACATAAAGTGCAGCACCAACTCTCATTTGCTCATTAATCTCTCTTTCAAATTTATCTGAACCTAAAAAATATACATCTTTTTAATAGTATAGTTAACTAACTGAACCGCACTGTTTATAACTTATTATAGAATATGAGTCCCCTGTCGGTGGATGATGTGACAGGACACGGTGCCAAAACAATGTCGTTTCTCCCTTAAGTTACGTAGATTTACCATGTAAATGGGTTTCAGGTAATTTTGATTTTATTCCTTTTTGCAGTGGATTTTAAAGTTAATTACACGTAAAATATGAGAAAACATTTAGATTTATTATCGTCCTATAATAGGTACGGGTAGGTACTCTATGGATCCATAAAATATCATGAAGATGTGGGTGTCGGTACTCGGTGTTAAATTACAAGCAACAACTTCGGAAGGAAAAGGAAGGTGTTTATCATGCAACTGGCAGTTAAAATTTTATTAGTGTTTCTTTATTTTTTTTTTTGTGTTGATTATTTTATGATCAGTAAATATGTAGTTTCCGTATATTAAAAGAAGCTGTGTTTCAATTTGAAAGAAAGCTTAAATGATTTTTCTGAAGTACCTAATCAATTTGGGATTTAGTGTTTGATTTAATGACAGTGCCATGGAATCTTTGAACAGAAAATAAAAACAGTTCATGTTGAGTACCTTAAGCGTACTTCATTCGAAAGTTAATGAAATTTGGATTTAATTAAATTTTTTACAGCTTTGATACATTTTTGTGTATTCTAGAAGAGTGCGACATATTTTGTATGATGAACACAAATTAAAAAATTCTTTCTGTAAAAATATCTGTTATGACTATTTATACTAATTTACTAATCAAATATTTTAGAGCAGATTTGATTTATTGTTGCAAAAAAAAAAGAATAATAATAATACATATTTATTTACAATATTGTCTTCCCTTGTATTGCTGTTCGAAAAAGGGTTATCCTACAGGTGAAGATGGGAAGCCAAATGAGATGTTAAATTGTGGAAATGGACAAAATCCCGATTTCTAAAATTACAAATTTCAATACGTTATAAGTACTATTTCAGAACTTTTAAGGAAATGACTCGGGAGCTCCCGCTTTTCGAAAATCTCAAAAAAAAGTTTTAAAATCCAGTCTTCTAAAATACCGCTTATTCAAATCTATTATAACCCCGCTTTAAAAATCTCGTTTAAACCCGATCCGCCCGTTGTGTATTCTGATAAATGTTACACAAGAACTTTGCATACACCCAAACTTGACCACATTTCAAATCCTATATTGGGCCAAGCAGGGGTCGTCGCCGTCCTTTCTGGCGGGATAATAAGAAACGGGATTTTAAAAAGCGGGATTATAAAAAGCGGGATTTTAAGAAAATGGATTATATTGAACCCAACCCAAGAAACTGTTTTTGTATGGTACCATTGGAAATATTGCCTGCAACCGACCGTTTTGCCCACTGCCGTATACGGGAGCGTATAGAAAACCCGCTTTTTAAATCCCGTTTTTCAAAAATCCTGAAAAAAAAAATTTAGATCCCGTCTACAAAAATACTAAAATCCCACTCGATCAAAATCCCGATTTATTATAATCCCGCCAATACCTTTTTTTCAGAAAACATGATTACCAAACTTAAGAACAATAGATGTTGATTACATTCACTTTTTTATTATTTTATAAATTAGCTCATACTTTATTTTACGTGTCACAAACGTTCTGACAAAAATGCATTTAAAAAACTATTTGTTTTATTTATTTTTTTTTTATAATAATCGCGCGATTTTTTAAAATAAAACGACTAGTTTTGATTGCAAAAGCGGGATAATAAGAAACGGGATTAAAAAAACGGGATTTAATAAAACGGAATTATAAAAACCGAGATATCGAATCTAACCCGCCATATACATCGGGAGTCCGACGTAACTTTCCCAATAAGTATATGAGAGAATTTCGGGCGAACAGAAGTTTGACGGTAGCCACTGTGCAGATCTGCAAGCACTGAAAAACGGTTATAACGATCAATGCTGAACTATGAATGGCTCAAAACTGGTGGGAATGCATAAGCAGATTGCTGGGCCTAGTATAATAATGTCTTACATCATTGGGTGTAAAAAGACCAAGACAATGCAGAATCGGACTCCCCAGCAAAAATAGGAGCAGCGTCTGCTTTAACGGGATCAGAGACCTATTGTGGAGTGGGAGAACATGTGATCAAAAACAAGATAAAATCTGAAGAGGAGACCAAAAGTTCAAAACCTTGGAATCAAATTCCGTGGGTAGTAATGGCGGAGTGGGTATAGTACTTGACTCCCTGTTAAATTCGAAGGAAGATCTCCAGCTCATCTTCAATGCTTCAACAGGAGTCGATAGTATATTCAATTTATCTCATACACGCACACCCACCCGACCACCCAAACAAATTGTTGACACAAAAATCAACAAAATGGTATACAAATTTGAATTCTAAAGAAAACTCTCAAGTTTGCTCTCTCAACTTCTGCATTTTCTTCAGAAGACCAGCGGGACATCGAAACACGCCGTCAGCCACAAGTTGCCGAAGTATTATTATCAATCTACCCGACGGGTCACAACTAAGATCCAAACCAACTGTGAAATATCTGGGTATCAATTTCGAAGAAAAAAAAAAGTTTCAACCCGCACGTGACAGCTACCCTAAAAAGGCAAATTTCGCTTTTCACCGAATCCACCCCTTAATGCGGAAAAGGAATGGACTCAGTCAGAAGAGGAAACTGCTAATCTATAAGCAACTTCTCAGGCCCATTGTCACATATTGTTTTCCTGCATGGTTTACTGTATCCAAAACCAGCATTAGAAGGCTTGGAATGTTTGAGAGGAAAATCCTCCGGATCTGCATGGGGCTCCACTTTGACCAGCGACGACAAAAGCACTTCAGCAACAAACGACTTTTCGAGGCGTCCGGAATAACACCCCTCGATAAGTACATGATCAGTGCTGCGAAAAGACTGACGAGTAACCTAATCAACCACCCAAACACTCTAGTGAATAGCATGACCAGCGAAGATAGATACCCCGATCCAAGATATCTAGATGGGACGGCGCTACTGGACGAAGGACTTATTTATATCAACGACGACGAAGCAATCCAATTTTACGAGAATGCAGCGTCAAACTACCAGCGTGGCTAGATGCCACATTAACCACCACATAACCAGAAAACAGCCGGGTTTGAACAACCCGAGATTATCCACACAGATTTTAGTAAGTAGTACAAGAATTTCAAGGACTATTTTTTAATAATTTTAACAAACAAAATCAAAACAATGTATAATATTATTTTATTTCGATTATGATAGTGATATGAATGAAATTTTTTTAGAAGAATCTTTTTGTGTTCATCAGAATATTCGTAGTCTTAGGAAAAATTTTGATAATTTTTTAGTGCACATTGAGTCATTAGTGAAATTGCCGCTAGTTATAATTTTAAGTGAAGTTTGGTTATATGAGAATGAATTGAGTAATTATAATATAAATGGTTACACCTTGTATGGCAATTGTAATGAATCATATTCTGCCGGCGGCGGTATAGTAGTTTTTGTGAAAAGTGATCTTTAGTGTGATTGCAACAAAATTGAATCTACGAGTGCAGATATTTTAAGTATACATTTACTTTTAAATAATAATTGGTATACTTTAATTTGCATTTACCGATTGCAATTTATAACTAAAAATATTTTTCTCGATGAACTTGAAAACATACTGAAAGTAAACAAAGATAAAAACCTTATAGTACTAGGAGATATTAATATTGATCTTTTGGATAAAAGTGATAAATATGCGGAAAATTATTCGCTCTTAATGGCGTCATTTGGTCTCAAAAGTGTTATAAATGAACCTACCCGTATAACAGATAATAGTGTTAGTTGTATTGACCATATGTTTGTGCGTTTCCATAAAAATAATAAATCTGTTTTTAAATGTTATGTATTCGATTACAAAATAACGGACCACCATTTTTGTGCTTTATATATGTGCAAACATAGCTCTGATAATCAAATCCTTATAACAAGGAAAGAAAAAGTTCAGACGGACTTTTGTATACTTCGGGAAAAGTTAAGGTATGAATTTTGGGAAGAAGTTTACATTGAATGTGATCCTACTAAAGCTTTTTATTTATTTAACTCAGTTTTAGATAAACACATCAAAGATTCTTCTCAAATTGTTTCTTTTAGACACACAAAAAAAATGTTAAAAGTCTGGATGACACCTCATTTATTAAAACTAATAGATAAGAAGAAAAAACTTGCTATCAAATGTAGTAAGCATCCACAAAATATAGGCTTAAAAAAGTATTATAAAAAACTATGCAAACACACTAAAAGAATGGTAGATGAAGTCCGTAATTCCCTTTTTACTAACCGTTTTAATCGTTTCAAGGGTAATATCAAGATGGAATGGGAAGTTGTCAATAGCTTACTAGGTAAACAGCCAAAAAGCAATGAAATTAACAATGTTTTAATAAACAACAATATAGTTAATGATTCCAGCGAAATAGCTAATAGTTTTAACGATTTTTTTGTTAATATTTCGGATAGCTTAAAACCATCTTTTCCAATTAATAACAGTTGCAATTGTAATATTTTATCAAACTTAAAAGAAGATAGAATGCAAGTTAATAGCTTCTGTTTCCAAGCTATTACGCCCGCAGAGGTTTTTAAAATGATAAGTAGCCTGAAAAATACAAATTCTTGCACCAGTGATCGTATTTCTGGAAAAATTTTAAAAGAAATTGCATGGGAAATTGTGGATATTTTGAGTTTTATTTTTAATATTAGCGTTGAGAGTGGTATATTTCCGAAATTGTTAAAATGTGCTGAAGTAATTCCACTATTTAAAAAAGGTAATAGAAACAATATTAGTGACTACAGGCCAATTTCGTTACTTCCTACCTTTTCAAAGCTTTTTGAAAAATTAATAAAAGTGCGAATGCTTTCATTTTTAGAAAAAAATTGCCATTTTTCATCTGACCAGTTTGGATTTAGATCCGGTAAATCGACTGAAGATGCTATTCTAAAAGTATGCTGTAACTTATACAATGGTGTTAAACAAAATCAATCAAATATGGCACTTTTATTTGATATGACCAAAGCGTTCGACATGGTAGACCATGATTTGCTATAAGTCAAACTTTATAATGCGGGGTTTAGGGGTTCCACTTATGAGTGGTTTAAATCTTATTTGGTTGGCAGAGAGCAAAAGGTTAGTGTAAATGGAGTTTTTAGTACATCGGTTCGTATAAAGAATGGAGTTCCACAGGGATCTGTTCTTGGGCCATTATTATTTCTTATTTATATGAACTCCCTATTTCAACAAAAGTTTAACGGTAATCAAATAGCTTTTGCTGATGATATCACTTTCACTTATGCGGAAAAAACACCTTTCGAATGCATAGTTAGGATGAATGAGGACCTTCAAATGCTCAGAATCTGGTTTTCAGCTCACAAACTAATAATGAGTGAAAAAACTAAAATGATGCATTTTGAGACATCAGGATACACTTCTGATGACTACGAAGTTTTCTATCATTCATATGATTGTAAAAAATTTAGTTTACCGCTACATATTTGTGGAAGAGACAATTTCAAAGGTTCTAATCTTTGCTCGAAAACCTGTTTTAAAATTAATTCTGTTGATTCTTTTAAATATTTAGGGGTACACATCGACAAAAAACTGAACTGGAAGTGTCATATTGAAACAGTAAGAACCTACTTGAATTTAGTAACTCGGAAGATGTATCTTTTAAAACCTTACTGTTCACGTAGTGTTTTGTCAATGATTTATTACGGACTTGTTAACTCAAAACTGCAATACGGTATAGTTAATTGGGGAGGCGTTTACATGAACACTTTTGAGTCCCTCTTGGTTGCTCAAAAACATATCGTACGAATCATATGCGGTAGAAATCGATTCACTCATAGCTGGCCTCTTTTTTGTGATCTGCGCATCCTGCCTCTTAGACATCTTTATGTTTTCAAAGTTTTGAGAGAATTCTTTTTACAAAGCGGCAATGTACCATCTAGAAATTCGTCCGTATTTAACTTACGAGTAAATAATTTAGCACTCTTCAATGTTCCGTTTGCACGTAGATCACTTTTCACAAACTTTTATCTAACCACCTCCGCCAAACTGTTCAATAAGCTTCCCTTATTTATCAGAACTAATAGCAATTTTAACCAATTTCTTAAAAAAGTCAGATCATGGCTTTTTACTATTGACCTTAATGATGTTGAGTTACTGTTTAGAGTTACTTCCTAGAACCTAATAATATACATATACATATAAATAAATAAAACATACAAACACAACAAAGATTCTTCTCTGTTCCTACAAAATACTAAATTATAATAAAATACTGTCAACGGCCTTGGCTCCGATGAAAGCATCGCTTCCCATAGATCAGCGAAATCAAGCATCGTTGCGCGTGGTTAGTACTAAGATGGGGGACCGTCTGAAACCAACCACGTGCTGTTGACATGTGTTTTCTTCTGTTCTGTGTTTCTCTTTGTTGTATTATTCCTTTCTCTGTCTCTCTTTGTTGTATTAATGTATGTGATGTTTAAAGCCAATGGTCTTCGTTGCCAGTGCTTCAGTGTCTCTACTTCGTAGATTTATCTATGGAGTAGTATAATATGTAATGTAATGTAATGTAATAAAATACTAAATTATTTTTCATTACTGAATAAAAATAAAAAAAATAAAAAAAAAACTTATGAAAAGCTGATAGTACCCCATGTCAGTTATTCTCAGTTAAAAATTATATGTTACATCAATCAACACTAACTTTATAGTTATAGATTGATTTTATTGTATTCTTTTTTCCATCTTTTAATTATGTAATTATAATTTGTTAATTAGATTAAAGTGAAATAAATGCAAAATAAATTGAAATTGAATTGAATTAGCTCCTTAAGTGCTAAAACAAATTAAAATATCAATGTAATATAAGTAATGTAAAATAGAACTAAGAGCCAATCTACATTTTTTCATCAGTTAAGAAAATCGGAAGTCGACAAACTCTAGAGTTGATTTTAAAAATCATATATTTTTTATTAACTATAAATACAGAGCTCTCATAACATGTGAATTGTTTTTATTATTTTGAAACCAAACTTTTAGTTGCAAATATTTTGTCCGATACTAGATACATACGTACGTGTTTTATTAAATTAACATCTTAGACTAAAATAAATCAATATTTTGTTAGCAATTAAAAATAATTAAATTCTCACATCAAATAATACAATAAGATATATTGAAGATTTACTTTCTGGAATTATAAATTTCATATCGTGAATTCATTGGAAAATTAAACAACAACAAAAATGTTCTTACCTTTATTTATGTTTGCTCATACTCAATTTATCACTTGCCAATATTATTATTCTGTTGAATTTAACTCAAGACCAAGACACAGTCTTACAGTTAACATTGATTCAAAACACAACATTTTCTGTACGACTATGTCTAAGTAATGAGTTTCTCATTTCGTTGGTTATTTATTTATTTTTTTCCCGTCGGTCTTCGTCGGTCGGTCGTATCTTCCCTTCAAACACATTTGAATAAGCAATAAAATATTAATTTATTCTTATATTTACATGCAAAGCAAATTCCTCCCGCATTTATATACACAACTGACATCAGTTCGTTTGACCTAATGGAACTCTGCAAACATTTCTCAATACTTACAGATATAATATTACCAATTATGTACAATACCTGGCACAATTATTGATTACACAAAACATCCTTCAACATTATTAGCAATTTGGTTCTCACTCACTCATTCACTCTCATATATACGACTTGCGACGCATATACAGACACGCGCAGAAATAAGTCAATAAGTGGAAATAATTTATTTCCAAAGTGTATAACGCATTTCAATTTCAAAAGGACCATAAGGACGATAAGAAAACCAGGTTCGTGAACGAGTTCAAGAGATAAAACAGCTCCTCAATCATTACGTGTTCAGGAGCCTGGAAGATACCGAATAACAAATATTTCAGATGAGATGAAGGATCCCAAGTAAACAATGATAATATATTATTAAGGTCCTTGCGGAAGTTCTGGGCCATATGGATTGCCCAATGGCCCTATGTCAGTCGGTCGGTTCGACACACAGCAAATAGGGTGCTTTTCATTTGTATGCGATCGGTGCCGGAGCAAATAAACCCCAAACCCCTAGAAAAATATCAACTTCCTGATGGTAGAAGACCTTCAAATTCAAGAGAGTGTTGATGCAAATACGGTTTGGTTTGTTCTTTGGGGAGTCTTGAAAAGCAAGCGCTTTCTTTACCTATGTATCATATAGAGAGCAACCTCTACTCACATGTTTGTCTTCCGGTGGTATTCGTGTCTATTCAATTCATATCCCTTGTCGGGACTTGACATCTTAAATGCATATCCTTTCTATGAAGGTAAGCAATTGTGTCTTTCTAGTGAAACGTCAAAGTGACGCTGGAATGGGAGTGGGAGCGGTAACTATATGGCTTGCTGGACGAACAACAAATATGATTAAGGATTCAGGCGAATCAAAGAAGCAATTATCCTAATTAGAAATCACATACAGACAGACAAACACATTCGAGTGTAATTTGTTTTCGTTATAACATCAGATTAAGGAAGAGATTTTTTTTGCTTCATTTTGCTGGCATATTCAAGTTTTGTGGGCAATTGCAGGGGGACAATAATACAATAATACTGAAGCCATACATTTTATGTACTTGTATACATATACACTAAACTGTGTTCATAATAACGGTAATAGACATTTGGATAAGGATGACATATAATTCCGTCATCATGGACAGAGCCTTGGGTAGTTCTTTAGTCAGGATTTAATTGTTGTAATTAGCTAAATGGAAGATGTTTTGTTGTTTTAATTCAGATAACGTAAATACATATTTATATTTTAAGTTGATCTCTAATATCCAGTTATATCTGAGGGAAATCAGAATTATGCTAATTTTATTTTCTTCTTCAGGCTCTGGGAATATTTTCAATCCGCAAAAGTGATGATATTGGAATATATATTCAATTAACCAATATGTCGGTGGTTCATGAATATAAATGAGTTAATTAGTTTCAAATTGAAATTAATGGATTAGCCAATATTTATTTTCTTCTTTAAGGATTTTGGGAATTATACATTCACATTACATATTAACAAAAAAAAAAAACTAAATATTAAATCCGGCGTGGAATCACACCCTCCTATGCTATTGCCTATGTTCTGAAAGGCTTTTAAGATTCGTTGGCTGAAGCAAAAAATTAAATTAAGTATTAAAATAAACTTAGGGCCAATTTTTCAATAGTCAGTTAAGCAGTCAGTTAGTACATATTCTCCAGATAGAGCAAAAGCAGTTTTTACTTGCGATATAGGTACTATAGGCAGTGTGACCAATACAAATTTCAAATCCTGTTAAAATAGTAGTTTTAGCAGGATTTTTTTACCACAAAAAAAAACTGCCAAAAATCCTGCCAACTCTGAAAATCCTGAACGCAAAAAAACGAAAATAGGTATATGCCTGAACCAATCGAACTTGTCTTAGGGTACCGAGTGTATATTTTTTTTGTATTTTTTTTTTTTTTTTACTTTAGTATGTTGGGTTTTAAGTAACTAATCAAACCCAAAAAAGAAGTTGCTTATTTTGTTAAGTTTATTTAAAAATAAAATGCACGAATGGATCGCACGAACTTGCTCTTATGTTCGATCACATCGAATGCAAAAGATTTCTATTTAAAATCTAAATATATTTTTAAAGTCATTTTTTAATTTATTTTTCATACACAAAGGTTCTTTAATTTTTTTCTAAAAAAAATTGGTATGACAATTTTAAATATTTAATAATATAAACTTAAGAACAAAAATTAAATCAGCTTAATAAAGAAAAAATAATTAAAAATTCTGAAATAAATACTAATTTAGGCTAAAAAAAAGTACGCCATTTTATCTGTTCGATAAATTTGAATTTATGAGAAAAAAAATTTAAGAATCTGTGGAGCGGTTTTTGAGAAAAAAGTTTTATTTGTAAACTTTTTGAAAACATTTTTCAAAAAAAATTCAAAAACGCCAATTCAATAAATACATATGAATATAATTTTTGAAAAAAAATTAATGAGCAGTTTTCAAAATATAATTTTTTTAATTTTTTTTCTTAAAAATGATTTTAAAAATACAAAAAAATACTAATTCAAAATACTGGTACGCGGTGTGTGAAATTTCGAAAGAATCGGTTGAGCCGTTTATAAGATAGTAGAAATAAAAAAAAAACGGTCCTATGGAAAGTACCGTTTTTAGACATTTTTCCAAATTTTTTGTTCAACCATATGATCGGTCGTAGCTTAAAACCGCACTGGTTTTTTTTTATCAAAATCGTTAGAGCCGTTTCGAGAAAAATAGGTTTGAACGTAACGGTTATATGGCAGGTACGGTTATTTTTTGAGCTAAAAAAAAAATTTCCCCCCTGTACAATACCTAAAAAACTCTATATACCAAGTTTGAAGAAATTCGGCCCCACATACATACATACAGACAGACTGACAGACTGACAGACTGACAGACTGACAGACTGGCATACAGACGGACAGAATTTTTAGACCATCTTTTTTCGTCTTCGCTATCATCGTAATGTCATGTTTGATTGTTATCACACAACTTTTTTTTTCGACGAATGCATAACTTGCCTTATAGTACCTATAATCTCAAGTAAAAAGGACACAACCTTACAAATACATAGTTATTAATCCATTTCGCAAAAAAAAAAAAAAAAAAAAAAAAAAAAAAAAAAAAAAAAAAAAAAAAAAATAGGTATCAAAATTAAGTAAAATTATTTACATATATACATTTTTTACTGCAAAAGGTTTCTGCTTCATTTAAAGCATCTTCAAAAATATCACTAGTTTCTTGTTCTTCTTTTATGGTAAGATTATATTATTTAAGAGGAATAATGAAGACATTACAACTTTTCTTAGATAAATTATCTCGGATAAAAAGTGTACTATTAAACATATCAATTTTCATTCGATTCCTTCGTTGATCCTTTAGAAGATTCATAAGACTATACACTTTTTCAACTTAAGCATTTGAGATAGGTAAGGCTAAAAACGAATTGACAAAGTTTGACAACTCTTTGTAAAGGTTTTGATTGGATGCATCGGTGAACCTATTTACCTTGCACCAAAAGTCAACAGTATTTTCAATATTCTCCCTTTATTTATTTTGTTCCATTGCGACCCAATTTTGGAAATAAGTTTAGAATTTATGATTTCATATTTAAAAAATTTTTTTAATGGTTGCTTATAAGTCCGCAAAACTTTTTTTTTATAGAAAAGAAGTTTACTTTGTAATGACCGCGGATACGCATTTATGTTTGCTTGAGTGTTCATTTTTTAAAGTAGGTAACATCTCATTTTAGGTTTGAGAAATATGAAAACCTGCTAAATTTCCTGCTAAAACCAAATTTCCTGCTAAAAAAAACTGAAGGCAGGATTTGAAAAAAAAAATGCTAAAAGCAGGAAAAATGCTAAATTGGCCACACTGGCTATAGGGCAAGTTTTGCCACACTGGCTATAGGGCAAGTTTTGCATTTGGAAAAAAAATCGAACTCGAGATTTTAATCAAAGTTGACATTAAGATGATAGAGAACACCAACAAAGTGGGGCCCGCAGTTCCGTCTGTCTGTCTGTCTAACTGTCTGTCAGTACAACTCTCTACAGTCTAAACCGTTGAAGCGATTTTCTTCAAACTTGGTATTTAAGCGTTTTAGGTGATTGTCCAAAATAAATTTTTGAATCGTTGTTTTAGCCCCAAACATAACGGTACTCGGCATACAAATTTTTGATAAAAATTGGCGTGTGTACTACCTTGAGTATGGTCTACATTTTGTTATTAACGGTACCTGCCATACACCATTTTATTGATTTTCGACTTTCTCAAGAACGGCTCAACGGATTTTTATACTGGAGCTCTTTCAAATTCTAAATAATAATGCATTTCAAAATTTTCGAAAAACTGTTTTGTGGATTTTTGAAGAAAAAAAAAAATATTTTATTTTGAAAATTCAATATTTCGAAAACGGGTGGACAATTTTTTCTGGAAATTTTAAATTAGTTTAAATTAATTTATATTATTAAATATTTAAAATGTTCATACCAATTTTTTTTTAAATTTAAGAAGTTTTATATATAAAAAATTAAGTGAAAAACGACTTTAAAAATGCATTTAGCCGTTTCTATTAAGAATATTTTGCATATAATGTAATCGAACATAGCAGCGATCCAGTCGTGCATTTTATTTTACAGTCAGATACAACTTTATCTAGGAATAAATTTATCTGCTCATTTTAGAACGGAATAAGGCGTTATCTGAGGAATAAAATAAATGGTTATTTTCGATGAAAAAAACACTTTGGAAAATTATTGCTTTGAAATAAACGCGAAACAAAAATTAATTTCTATGAAAAGTTCGATACTCGATAAAAAATAACGGTACCTGCTATGTAACCATTACGTTAAAGCCTATTTTCTCGGAAACGGCTCTATCAATTTTGATTAAAAAAATCAGTGCAGCTTTTTAGGTACGCCCTATGATATGGTTGAAAAAAAAAATGTTTAAATGTCTAAAAATGGTACTCTCCATAAATGTCTTAACCTATTCTTTGGAAATTTCACACATATATAGGTTTAGGTTGCCCAATTTATACTTTGTACCAATATTTTTGTATTTTTAAAAGCATTTTTAGGAAAAATATTTATATTTTAAAACTGTTCATTAAATTTTTTTAAAAAAGAATATAATTATATGTATTTGCTGAATTCCTATTAATTGACGTTTTTGAATTTTTTTTTTAATTTTCTTTCAAAAAGTTTTTAAAAAAACTTTCCACAGATTTTAAAAACTTTTTTGTCATAAATTCAAATTTATCTAAAAAATAAAATGGCGTACTTTTTTTTGAGGTCAAATTAGTTTAAGTATTTATTTCAGAATTTTGCATTTTTTTCTTAGATTTAGCTGATTTAATCTTTTGTTTTTAAGTTTGTATTATTAAATATTTAAGATTCTTAAGTAAAAAACGACTTTAAAAATGTAATAGAAATCTTTTGCATACGACGCGATCGAACATAAGAGCAAGCTCGTGCGATCCAGTCGAGCATTTTATTTTCCTTGGGTTTCTGTTGAGGTGCTTTTGAATTAAAAGCTTTAAAAAAAGTTTTGAATGATGAGTGTTATCGTGTAGTGTTTTCATTTTTTGAACTTCTTTTAATGTGTGGAAAATACGTTAAATGCAGAAAGAAAATTTTAAGCTGTTTTCTTTGAAAAAGAACATTATTTAAAACAAATGTGATAATGAATATTTTTTTTTTGCTTGTTTTTTATTTAAAAGCGATTAGGCCTACTAGAGATACCCTTCAAAAGCGCACCTTTTATCTTACCTCATGGTGGTGTGGAAAATATAAATGTGTTTTAGCTTTTATAAACAAAACGATTAAATAAAAATTCCGATCGAAAAAAAGAGCGGGAACCCTACACTATTCTTTCATATTTGGGTCAATTTAAAATACAGACTACGAAAACCCTGTGAGAGCTTTATTGAGTGACAGATTTATTCAATCCACTGTAGCGAGAATGAGGGACAACGTCCTATCTTGACTACACTGCTTATTTTTCTGGGACAGAGTATAGCAGTACATGTATAGTATGTCCATGATAATTGCATTTAAGTTTTGAAATTTTTATTTATTGAAAATATTTATAAATATAATTTTTCATTACATATTTTATTCTCAGTAGACTACGTTGTTATTATTTCTAGCAGATTAAAAATACAGAAAATTTATTTTTTTCTAATCAAATTACTTTGGCTAAACGTAATTTGTACTAAAATAGGTATCCAAAATAAATTTAATTTAATTTGGGGGTGGCCGTGGAGCGATAGTTGTGTGTTCGCCTGTCAACCTCATAGTCACAGGTCCGATCCCTGCCGTAGTCTATCTCTTCTTATTTTTCCATTAAAAACCAATTCTAAAAATAAGTGTCATACAATGAGTTGCTGGTTTAATCATTAAATTCTGTTTAGGCATAGAACTAACAACATATTATTGAGTAAAACTAGTATACCGATAAAATATCACAAAGCATAAAAAAATAATGCGAATTATAAGTGACATAGATAAATAAGACACGGAAATGTCTCCGCATTAGTTAAGCCGCCATCCCTGGAAATAAAATCTGAGACAACAACCACCTACAGTCTCCGAATATCGCGTCACACATCTTTGCTATCATTCTTTCTCTTCCTTAACCTCACCCTCACGCCCCCGCTGTGTTGAAACATTTAAAGGGTATAGGGGTATTCATAATCCCTTGAGCGCGTGTAGATTATATCATCTTGTGGATACAAATTTTAACAAGCACAGTATTAGCGAATTATTATTCGGATTTATTGAAACAAGTGTTTCATGGTGATGAATTGACTGATTTGTTTATTTGTATTAAACAATTATTGATTTTGTATCAACTTTTGTTTTTAAATTAATCCCTAAATTTTTCATTATATTACCTTTATAGTAATCAGAATTATGAATAATTAAATCATAAAAACAACTTAGCTTATAGTAATTATATTTCCGAAAAGGATAAATCTAGCATAATCTGCAAAAAGTAAACAACCAAATGATGTTGTTCAGCTCAATTAGATTAAAAATTTCATACAATTTACCAGAAACTATATTTCAGATTAGATTGATATCCCTTGGAACTGGTAATGCATATAAATATGACACCCTTTTTCGGAGAAAGATACACACATACTCGTACACATAATGTAATCCCAAAAATGATAGAATGTTTCCCCATATCATGATGTAACCAGTACACACAGTGTATTTCATAGATATGTTTTAAACGTGGAAACTACATTGTCTTTAGTTCTTGCACAAGGTCAAAAATCCAATCCTCTCAAAACTACTTTCAAGAGGGGACCCTTATTATCTGCTATTACACACTCCATGGGTGTCGACCCTTAAAAACGACTCGTATACTATGTCAGTACATTTGTATTCATTCACCTTTTGTGTTTATTTAAGCCAAGATCTGCATACAAGAGTTATCGTATAATTTAATTAAAACCCCACCATAAAATCTCTTTGTTAAGTGGAGTACCTAATTTCCAAATAGAATTTGTAACACAAACCCAAGCCAGGCGAACACGTCTGGCATCAACGTTAATCTACCAGAAAAAAATTAAATAAATAAAAAGATAAAGTTACCTAAAATACGAGTATCGTGAATTCCTTCCTAAAAAGCAACAACTAGTTCTTTCAAAAAAAAAAAACCAAGTAAAGTTAACTTGAGATTTACCTATATGTCGGAATTTTTTTCTTATTTTCAATTCGTCGTCCTATAAGCCGTTGGTTTGGTGCCACAGGACGAAAACCACCAACAACTACAACTGATCCGCAGTCACTGTGTAAATAGGAGAAACTTTAATTAAGAATCCTTGGTGTAATGAGATAAAAACGAGTTAAACTCGAGCAATCAGTATACGACCCTACTCTATTTCTACATCTGTGTGTTTCAATCTCCACCCCAAGGACTACTGTATCTCGCATTCAACTTCGACGTCGCCGTAGCGTCGTCGGTCGTCGTGTATTCAACAAATTCCACTGTTTTGTACCTACACGTTAGGTAGTAATAAAAACTTTCCTTAACAACCCTGAACAACACAGGTGATGGGGTTGTTTAGTAATTTTATGGGAATGAGCTAAACCTTTGAATGTGGCAAGATGAAATCTAATGGATACAATGGGTAGGTAATAGGGAAAATAAAGAAGAACAAAATAGATTGAAACAAAATTACATACGCTTTTTTTCTAAGTGTTTTTTTTTTTCATCACAAAGTGCCTATACCCACTGTAGAATTAGAAATTTGGGTACGAAAAAAACCCTACTTTTGGAAAATTCTTTTTAGCATAAGGATTACAAATTTACGATATTCATAAGAAAAGGAGTTATATTTTTGATTCTCAGTTGGGGTGTGCATATCTAGGTGTGTAGGTTATATTAAAATTTCTAAGAATTTAATGGAATTTTATTTTAGAGTAGGCCTTTAAAATACAACTCGTATTTTTATCAATGAACTAAATTAAATTTACTTTTGAATAAATCTGTTAGGCAGATTGTTCGCTAAATTTTAAAATCAAAGTCAGGGATATCCAAGTCGAGGTCCTGATTTAACAATTCTGTTTTAATCACACTGTAACGTTTATATTAAATAAAATGCATGACTGGATCGCATGTACTTGCTCCTATGTCGATTACATTATATGCAAAATATTTATTTTAATTAATAAATATTTATAATATTTATTAATAGAAAAATATTTGTATGTATTTTTAAAGTCATTTTTCACTTAATTTTTTATATATAAAAATTCTTAATTTTTTCCAAAAAAAAAAAAATTGGTATTCATATTTTGCATATTTAATAATATAAATTTAAAAACAAAATTTCAGAAAAAATCGTTCACCCGTTTTCAAAATATTGAATTTTCAAAAAAAAAAAATATTTTTTTTTTCAAAATCCAAGAAACTACTTTTCGAAAATTTTGAAATGCAGTATTATTTAATTTTGATCGAAATCCGATGAAAATCAATCAAATGGTTGTATGGCAGGTACCGTTAATAACAAAATATTTAAAAAAAAATGTAGGCCAAATTGTAGACCATACCTATAAAGTAGTACACACACCAATTTTTCTCAAAATCGTTAGAGCCGTTTTTGAGATAATTAAGATGGTAGAAAAATTTGTATGGCAAGTACCGTTATTTTTGGGGTTAAAACAACGATTCAAAAATCTATTTTGGACAATCGCCTAAAACGCAATTTTGAAGAAAATCGCTTCAGCCGTTTAGGCTGTAGAGAATTGTACAGACAGACAGACTTTTTTGGTGTTCTCCATCATCGTTATGTCAAGTTTGATTAAAATCTCGAGTTCGGTTTTTTTTCCAAATGAAAAACTTGCCCTATACTTTTACCTTTACTTTTACCACTACCGCGTATCCCATTCACCGACGTACCTTCCATTGCAACATCTATCTTAAAATTCAAGTGCGAGACGATAAAACCTAAACGAAGCATCGTCATAATGCAGGCACATTACCTGATTTACGTACAAATCCAGCAAAGTACCTAGGAACACTCTGCACACTTTGGCAAGTGAAAGTGGTCGAATTTGAAGAAGCCATGCAGATACTCATTTGAACACGAAAGAGTGTTCTGCAAGATACATAGGTGCTATGTTTGCCCACAATCGACAACACACGCATTCGTATGAAAATTTCAAAGTAGTGTTTGATTTTTTGCGCCGTTTTCGTAACCAGAATATATCATAAATAAACATCAACATTTTGGTCAAACATTTTTTTTTCACATATTTTGATATTAACGGTACCTGCCATACAACCATTTTTTTGATTTTCGATTTTCTCATAAACGCATGACGGATTTCGATCAAAATTTGTAGATAGTAGGTCCTTCGAAGAATAAATAATATTGCATACCAAAATTTTGAAAAACCTTTTTTTTTTGGGTTTTTGAAAAACCTATTTGTTGTTTTTAAAAATTCAATATTTGAAAACGTGTGATTGATTTTTTTTAGATTTTGTTTTTAAGTTTATATTATTAAATGTAATGTTTTAAACATTTGTCATAGCAATTTTTTTTTTAGAAAAAAATTAAAGACATTTTGTATATAAAAAGTTGAGTAAAAAAAGGACTTAATAACTATATTCAGTACCTTTTGCATACAATGTGATCGAACATAAAAGCAAGTACGTGCGATCCAGTCGTGCATTTTATTTTGAATATGATTGATGATGATGATGATGCTACATTAACATTTCTTGTTTTCATACAAAAAATGATATTTTTAAATGTGTTTAATAACCAATTCATAATTTTTCAAAAGCCAAAGTCCAACTACTCAAACTTTCGCTTTTTAACATATTTAAGGAAGTGGGTTTTTTTATACGAATCTTAGTTAGATCGAAAAATATTCGCGACTGAGAATTGCGCCGATAAAAATTTTTATGTTTGGATACATTAATTCTCTCAAATCATTTTCAACTTAAAAATGCTTTCCCGAAACTAAAGGGTTATCCATTTCGCGGTTTCAAAAGTATAGGGCTGGAATTCGACATCTGTCAAACTAAGTTGTTAAACCATTTTTTTTTTCAGTTAAAAGTCTGGCATTTACGAAAATGAATCGCTTAACTATCGCACGAAGCACACAAATTGTTAAAACCTACTACAAAAATGGTGATTCTGCCACAGCCACATATCGTGCTTTAAGAAGAGATTATGGCTTATATAATCGTCAAATTACGCAAGCAATTGGCAAAATTGTGAAGAAATTTGAAGAGACTGGATTGGTTACAGATATTGTAAAGCCTGTGCATCATCGTTTCGCTCGAACCACTGAAAATATTGCTGCTGTAAGTGAAAGTGTTGCCGAAGACCCGAATTTTTCGATTCCTCGTCGTTCTCAGGAATTACGACTGTCTGACGGCACATTTCGCATTTGGATCTACACCTACATACATCCATATAAAGTCCAGCTCACACAACAACTGAATGGTCAACAACGTCGTAGATACGTCGAATGGGTGCTTGAACAACAGACGGTGGACGTTGATTTTTCGAACAAATTTTTTTTTTCAGCGACGAAGCACATTTCTCCCTCGGTGGGTATGTTAATAAACAAAATTGTCGTATTTGGGGTTCTGAGACTCCTCAAGTAATTGAAGAGGGGAAATTACATCCACAAAAATTCACTGTTTGGGGCGATCTTTGGTCCGGAGGTGTGATTGGACATTAACTTCTTCGAAAGCGACGATGGAACGACTGTCACCGTCAATTCGGGGCGTTATGGTCACATGATAACCGACTTTTTTTTGCCGGCTATTGAAGAATACGACTTGAAGAATATGTGGTTTCAATAAGATGGTGCCACATTCCACATAACTCGAGCGAATATGGCTTTATTGCAAGAGACATTTCTTGGCCGCGTAATGTCTCGTCGTGGCGATATCAACTGGCCACCAAGATCATGCGATTTGACATCGCTGGACTTTTTTTTGTGAGGCTACGCGAAAGACCGTGTTTATGCAGATAAGCCTTTAACTCTTGAGCCCTTGAAAACCAACATTCGTCAAGTTATGGCTGATATACCGCCTAATATGTGTCAAAAAGTGGTCGAAAACTACCTCAAAAGAATCCATGCTTTCAACAATTCGCGTTGTGGTCATTTAAATGATGTAACACATAATGTCAACGTTCAAACTTTATAATAAAAAAGAATTATCATGAAAAAAAATATTTTATATGTTTTATTTACGTTTACTTTTGAAACCGCAAAATGGATAACCCGCTATTTCCATCATTTTGAAATTTGTTCATGAAGGATAGAACGCCGCCATTCATCTGAAATTTCAATAAAAGTGCAGGACTGGATCGTACGTACTTGCTCTTATGTTCGATCAAATCTTAAACACAAGATTTTTAGTAGAAACAGTTCAATACAAAATTTCTTAAATTTTTTTCTAAAAAAGTTTTTAGTATGACAATTTTATGTGTTTAATAATATAAATTTAAAAACTGGTTTTGAAAATAATTGTTCAGCCATTTTCGAAATATTGAATTTTCAAAAAAAAATCTATTTTTTTTTCAAAATGCAAAAAAAATATTTTTCAAAAATTTTGGTATGCAGTATTATTTAGAAATCAAAGGACCTCCTACATAAATATTTTGATCCGTTTAGGAGAAGAAAATGGTTGTATGGCCGTTACTAATAAAATATTAAAAAAAATTGTTAACTAAAATGTAGACTATACTTATAGTAGTGCACATGTATTATGTTTATCAAAATCGTTAGAGCAGTTTTCGAGATAATTAAGATGGTAAAAAAAATTGTATGGCAGGTACCGTAGTTTTGGGCTTAAAAAAAAAAAACAATTCAAAAATCTATTTTAATTAACCACCTAAAACAGACACATAGACAGACAGACGGACAAACTTTTTTGGTGTTCTCTATCATCGTAATGTCAAATTTGATTAAAATATCGAGTTCGATTTTTTTTCCAAATGCAAAACTTGCCCTATAGTACCTACTTATATCGCAAATAACAATTATGCCTTGACATATTTGGGGAAACAAATGAAACAGATCAACCATGCTCTTACCTAAATTTTTGGGTTCAGTTTCTGGACGTGTATAATTTTTGCGCTCTTCTCAAAATTAATTAATTTGCACTGTAGTTTTATATTAAGAATTTCTTTAACAAGAGTGGGGTAAAAATCTTTCAGAAAACGACAAAGTTTCACAAAAGACCGCATTGATCTAAAATTGTAATACATTTTTAAACGTCAAAACAAAATTGTATTTAAAAATTACCCAATTGGCTAGTGAAAATTCAACATCGATAACCTGTTGATATTGTCGATATTATCATTTGCCGACCATTTCACAGTTACATGCAAATCCCAAAATTCCGAAAATTTTAACTACTCTTTAAAACCTAATAACATGAGGTTGGGCTGTCAAATTTCTAAGTTAGTAAGCTAAGAATACACATTTTTAAGGTTTTCAAATTTAAACAAGTGCTGTCGAAGGTTCTAAGCTACAGCGATTAATTTTAAGAGAAAAAAAAATCAAGACTAAGGAGCCAGTTATAGCCATCAGGAAAAGTCTGCTACTCTGCCATTAAGTTTTCCTGATTGAAACGCACACGACAAAGTTATTCGTACACAATTCTATCAGTGCATCGAGAGAAATTGGGACCCAAATCATTGGAATGATTTGTTCCATTTTGTGTCAAATGGAAAAAATTAGCTGGCACGAAAAATGAATTTTCATCAGGAAAACAATTGAATACATTTTTAACAAAAATTAATTGTTCAATTGAAAATATTTTTTTGCAAAAAAAATTCTCTGAGTTATTCGTCATCGATTAGTGCAGCATTTGTATTTTAAAACGCGTGCAATTTTCATAAATTATCCATTAGAACTTTTTTCCTGATTCGCTATCCTGATCGCTATAATTGGCCCCTTAGATACTCGTATCAATAATTATGTTAATTCTCTTCTTCCAGTAAAAATGAATTCTATGGAATTCTATTTCCCAAAAGTAATAGAGAGTAAAATTTAGTAAAGTTAAAAAAGTTTTTCTCTTGCTTTGAAACTTAAATTAACCTTGTGGGTGTTTTAGCAAACGGAAGTATCGGTCGATTCTCTAGACAATATTCGTACTCTATGATATAAATTCTATTATGAGCTGACTTGAGTCATAGACCCAATTATAGCGACCATATTATCTATTAAGTATTATACGACAGCTCTTATCTCAATTTTGCGAAAAAAAGTAAGGAAAACACAAAAATGTGTTCTTCTGTGGGGATAATTGGACGACATCAAGAGTTTCCTGGAGGGTTCGCCCCTCTCCAGAAACGGCAATTTTGTTTATAAGCTTGACTGCTCTAAAATAGCTTTAACAACTGAAGCCCAACTAATTTGGCAATAATGCCCTCAAGTTGTTGTTTTCAAAGTTCCCATATATCCACAGTTTTATTCGTAAGTCTTTCTGTAAAAGTAAGGACCTCATACACATATATAAAATATATAGAACTGAAGCTACCTTTCACTGATCTACATTTAAGATAAAAAAAACCTTTTTCATCAATGGACATTTCCCTCAAACATCAGGCTTTCAAGTAGATGTCGAAAACATTTCCATGCATCATACCAGAATATGTACCTACTACCTACTTCAGCTTTCCCAGCTTCTTCATAAAGGTGGCCAACTGTGCTTGATAGCAATATGAACATAGTTAGTTTCAAATTGTGTATTTTTAAAACTGTCTGAAAGGGCACACAAACACAAAAATCTCAACAACAATGGAGATGGTTAGGTTACATTCGTTTGGATCTTTTATGCTCAGCAAAACAACAAGGGAGAGTATAGACCAATTCATTATTGATTTTGTACACGCCCACCGATTTTGGTGGTTATTCTGTGCCTTTGTTAGTATTTTTGTGGGTATTCTTTGGAGCAAGTTCAAAGGTACACGAGCGGAAAAAAATACTGTTACAAAAAAAAACGTCAGAGGAAAAGGATAAAGTGGAGAAAAATAACTACATCGGCTGCGGATGCTTTTGTACCTTCAGAGTCATATTTTAACCCCGTCCTTATGTTGCTTGAAAGCCAAAATCTGTCGAAATTTACTGAAGGAGATACAACCGAAAAAAAAATCACACACAGATTGCATTAGATGGAAATGGAAAAATGAAAAGCAGGAACACGCTATGATATTGAGTGAAGGCAAACTCAGAAAAAAATAGATCAAAGTTCTTGGAAGTGCTTAGCTAAAAGCAATTTTACAGACTGCCGGAACTAAATGAGAAACAAATTTGGATAGATTGTTGGACAAATACAACAGTGTTGCCATTACTATTTATTAATGTGCAATTTAGTTTTTTTTTTGTCTAGAATAAATTTCGCAAGATTTTAATTAGAGATGTGACAGATATCAGGTAGGTATGAGGTATCCGGCCTATCCGGGCCAAAATCATTATTCGGTAAAACTCAAATTTTAATTTTGTGTAATTGCGAAGCATTGTTATTACACGCGTTTTCTGTGTGTAATACTAGATTTTTAAAATAAAATGGGAATTTCAAAACGAGATTTTAGCTTATGTAGACCACATATAGTCTTTTTTATCATTTTTGATGGATATTCGAAACAGTTACTTATATTTTTAGAGTGAATCAGTGGTATTCATTTTTTTGTTTAAGCTCAATTTTGAGTTACAATTAGGCAGTCAACGCGCTGCTGACTCTCTGACGTCAAAATATATCTTAATTATGACACCTCGTGTGATTATCGATGAAAAATTAAATCAATACGTTGTTGACGAGAAACGTTGACAACTGCGCTTATACGACTATTAAGGTCAACTCTGATAGACGTAGTGGTGACATGAGGACCGTACGATACCACAGTTGGATCGGAGCTCTAGTTTTGCACAATGTAGTGGTTTTCAGCTGTAATTTGCGATCCAAGTGAGCAACCTTCTTCTAATTATATGTGCCTCAATTGACTGCCCAAGCTCCCACTACCCACACCGCAAGCATAACCCACATCCGTTTTAAATAATTGTAGAGCAGATGTATGGTCCTACGTTTGGGGTGGTATACTTCCTCTGGTGGACACATGTCATGCTGAAAAAACAGACGAAGGCCTTCTAAGATTTACCAAATCTTAGCGTGAGACTAGATTATCACCCTACGGCATCAGAACGCATGCGTCTAGGGTAAACCTGCAAATTGCGTAACTGACTTACTAAAGTATCTCGCCTCAAGGCGTCACTGATGATGCACTGGGAGGTCTTTTCCCAAACCCTCTTTTCAAAATCTGCTTTCATCCACAGTTTACAGCGATTAATCGAGCGAAGTTTGCCCATGTGGTCACCATCGATGGCCCGAAATGACTAGTCATGTATTTATTTGTTTATATTTTGAGGTAAATGACATCATTAACCAGTTATCCATGAACTACATTTTTATCCCATTTTTATTTTTGCACCTCTGACCCGAAAGATGTGTCTTTCCAAGAATTCGTAGAGAATTTACTTACGGAATTTTACGTTCGATAAGCGTGGTCAAAAGATTGGCGAATTAATCGCTGACTTTGTTAAGGACTTTTCGGAATACTTTGATATGATGGATTTAGACAAAATATTGCCGAATCAGATAGTGTACGGCCGGCCGGCGCGTATGGCAAATTAATCATTACAAAAAAGCCTGTTTAGCAAACTCAAGTTCGATTTTAAACGGTCTTTTGAAATCGGTTGCGCATGAAGTGGCTCATTGTAACGTAATAAACTTCCAGCAATTAAATCGCATGGAGACACACTATTTCGCATGCACGGTTAGAACCAAAAATTATATTACTTCAATTTGACACACCCTTTCTGTTCCTACATTGTCCTACGAGCAGTGTGTCTATTTACCCAATTTTCTCTAGAATGGACGTTTTTGTAAACAAGGTAGGGAAGAAGTCCCAACACTATCGCAAAAAAGTATAATTTTCGAAAATGGCGGCATCGAGTCCAGAGTAGTATTTTCTATTTGAAGGATTGCCATTTGCCGGCATTTGCAAAAATTATAGAATCTTCCGAGAAGGTGACAACTCTTATGCCACAGGGTATCCGCCGGGAAGGTATACTACTTTGTTTTGCCGCCATTTTGGTAAGCATTAGTCTGGACAGTTCATACTTGGCAGTCGTGAAGTAGACACGTATAAAATTTATTATGGAAATATATTCGATAAACGAACGTGTTTTAATCGTTAAAACATTTTATCAAAATCAATAATCGATTACTGTGACGATGATAAAGTTACATGAAATTTTTGGGATAAACAACGTGCCAATAAAACGCACTATTTATCGTGTAGTAAATGATTTCGAAGAATGAGGGTCTGTAGGTGATAGACCCAAGCATGGGCCACAACGTACTGCAAGATCGGCTAAAAACATTCCTTCTGCTCAAGGAAGTGTTCAAAACAATCCATCAACCTCAATTCGGTGCCGTGCTCAGGAGCTTGGTCTTCAAAGAATAACTTTGGCCACAATTTTGCACAAGGATTTGAATTTGTTTCCATTTAAGATTCAGTTGACACAAGAGCTTCTTCCACAAGACCATTTACGCCGCCGTAATAGGATGTTGCAGCTAGCCCATGACAAAATCATAATGAGTGACGAGGCACATTTTCATTTGAATGGATATGTGAATAAACAGAATAGTTGGTTCTGGGCAATGCAAAACCCTCAAATTATTTATCAGTCACCTTTGCATCCATTAAAAGTTAGTCTGGTGTGCAATTTGCTTTGGGCTTGATTAACATGTGGTATCAACAAGACGGTGCCACATAGAAAATATTCGTGATGAAATTAATGAAATACCACGTGAAATGTGTGAGAATGAAATGAAAAATGTGCTCAAAAGGACTCGCATTTGTGAGACTAACAGAGGCGGACATTTACCTGATATTGTATTCAATACATAATTGCGGACATTAAATAAAACATTTATCAATATAAAATCCATTCTCTTTCATTTAATCAAAAATTAAAAACAAACAAAGTAGTATACCTTCCCGGCGGACACCCTATACTAATTCTGTGCATGAAAATGGAATTTTAAAGGAAGAATTTGGAGACATAATCACCAATTCAATTCAATGAAGTGGTAACCTTCGGACCACTTTTCGCACCAGCAGAATTTATTAAATCATTATTGTGATTTGTATAAATTCTGGTTAATTTTGTATCCCAAAATTGGATTGTGGAAAGTGAGTTTAACCAACAGTAATTTTAAATTGTTAAATTTACTGATTTTTGTGAGTAAATCGCAAGCAACTGATATTTCGAATGCCAGCTGGTTTAAACTTCGTCAATAAGAATTAAATCACCGGTGAGTTACTGTTGTGTAACTTATGTTATTTTACGTGGTAATAAAACACGGTGAATTCCAAGTTCTTAATAATTATTTTCTTTATTTCAATTTACGAAAAAAATCTAAACAATTATTTTTACTTAACAAGCGACGGAAAACGAAAAAGATCGAAGCTGCCGGATATTTCTAAAAGTTGGCAAAATGCTTCGTTCAATTTCGCGTAAAGTTGCATCCAAAAATGCTGCCAAATAATGTATTAATACGTAATGTAATTAAAACATAACAGTTACATTCATAAAAATCCTTCCGTCTAGTGATGGATGAAAACGAAGCCACCAACTATCCCACAGAACATTTGAATTCTTTTGAACTTGCCGCCACACAAAGCCGACTCAGTTATAATTTCGTTGCACAACCTCAATACACCGACATTTTATAATACGGCCGTTTAATTATGTACAATTTCAAATTAAATGTTATTTAAGTGACAATTTAAAATGCTCTCTTTCGGCAGATTCCGAACTATATGCCATTTTGCAGTTAAGCGCGATTTTGCACATGTTTGTCGCGTTTTCGATTTGACAAAAGTCGCAAGAGGAACCGCTGGCATCGTTGTGGCATTAGCACCTGTGGACTTTTGTGACAAAGCGGAAATTTGGTCGACACCTTTATCATTGTGGTTTGATTGAAATATATCGACGTTGTTATAATTCAGTTGTTTTCATTCTATTTAATACAACCTTTGAATAAAGAATTTAAATTGGCCAAATTACATATGAGACGTTATGTGATTGCTTGGGATTATCATTTTTATTATAGATTAACGAATTTGAGAGAAAGGAAGTTCGTCGGGCTAGTAATTAATAGAACTCAAAATATAAGCTCAAGTCCCAAAAAAATTTACATAATTAAAATATAAAGTGTTTGAAATTTGTTTCACCTTATTGACCGCAAAAATCGTAATAAAAAGTTAAAAAATAAATAAAAACAATGTTTGGTTTAATTGTCGCCCGCTGATGATGGTTCCGCAGCTGAGACCCGAAATGCATACGTGATAAATAAAAAGTTTAAACTTAAATAATTTTAAAAATAAACGTTTTTTAATTTTTAATTTTTAATTTTGTTTTTATTTATTTATTTTTTAACTTTTTATTACGATTTTTGCGGTCAATAAGGTGAAACAAATATCAAACAATTAATCTGACCACAAACCTGGCTAATATATTTACGATTAAATTGTGAATCAAATTATAAAATATAAAGGTTTAGAATTTAAAAAAAAATCAGAGAATTGTATAAAATATATTATTTAACAATTAAAAAATCTCCAACTAAATTGAAAACGGAAGAAAGCCCATCTAACATTTTAAAATGTTGAAGAACATCGAATGTTTTAGACTTTCCAATTAAAACATAGTTGGCAACTATGTAACGTTGTATAAATTGTCTGCGTGGAAACGGAAGTGGTTGAGTGTGTTCCTAATACCCTTACTTCCTTCTTTCTGGAGACATAGTATACTATGAGAGCGTTAACGTGATTGAAGATTGATTTTATTAATTATCCTGTTTGAACTGAGAGTCATTCTAAATCAGTCCTCTTTGTCAGGGATTGACTATACGACTACGAGTATAATGTAACTATGTGTGCGGTCGTGGTGTTATTTTGAAGACTTACCTCAAAATGCACTTCCGTCATCAAAATATAAATTAAAGACAAACAGTGATTTGCATTTTCGTCGTCGACCTAGGTCCTTGTTGACTGTCAAGTCAAAACAGTGTAAACACGACTAATGTATATACAGTTTGTTGGTATATATACGAGTACATTTGCTTTGATAACCTCCAACGCTTAGGTTGCTTATAGGTATGAGTGATCGCTATCAGTTTTGTGCAGGCCTCTTCCGCTTCCGTTTCTAAATATGTAAGAGTAGTGTATACATTTTGGCATCATCTATTTTGTGTGGCACGCTCATTTTGGACTTTTAGACGAATTGCGAAGCAGCCACAAATTAAAAGTTATGAGTTGCTTCATCCATGTTGTGATGTCAGGCTTAAAATGATTAAGAAAAGCTGAGGCAGTATCTAACATGTTGGATTGTGATATTATTTCATGATGACAACGTAGAAAAATATAATTCGAAATAATAGCTGGCTTGGCATTAGAAATGGGACTGGCTGTTGGTGGTAAGGTTGTGGATGGGGATGGGATAGGATTAAGTTGTGGGCGTTGATTTGATTTAAGTGTGGTCGTGTGACATACATTTGGTTGCAATTGTGAACAAGCACATTATAGATGGTGTTTTCAAGCTGATTGTGCTATTTTTGTGAAGAAAAAACAAATAGAATGATGTTGAGCAATCACTTGCGACAGCAGAAAAATAGAAGTCTTGAGAGTGATTTAAGGTTAATAGAGTAATGTTTTAATGTTGTAATCTAATAGACAGGAAGTTAAGGCTGAACAGTTTGATTTTGATAATAGTCAGCTTTCAAGTTTCGAAAAAAATTAGTAAATTATTTCCAGAAATGTTTCTAATTTAAAGACCAAGGGGTCAATTCCCGATCTGTGAAGAAGTGAAGTGATAAATTTTATCACGCTTTCACTTCTAATTCGATTCTCTATTCGTAAAAAAGTGAAGTTAAATCCCAAACATTTTTCATATGATAATTTTTTTATCACAGTCAATTGTTTTGTGAAGAAAATGTTTCTAATCGAATATTAAGAAGAAAAACATGATTTGGCACATGACAAGCAAGCAACAATTATATTTATACACAAATTTATTTTGGTAGTAAGTTTAATTCGAGTAAATAACGAAATTGTTAAATCAACAGATTCACAACAGCCGACGCGACGGTGCTCATTCCCGCGACAGATCGTTGGAAACTACCCATTGCAAAAAAATGCAGAGCACTTTACCATATGTAAATGGCTTAGATGCGCACTTATAAGTTAAGAGTTTTTCAAGAATGCTCTCAATTCACGTATTAAATCCATGCATAAATGTTTTGGGAATCTATAAAGTTCAATAAAGTGCTCCTAGTTGTAACTTCGAATAGATTCTGCCCATCTCGAAGGGAAAGCCTCAATATCCTCACATGAAAAAATAATAAATCTCACTCAAAACACAGATACTATTGAATATAATATAAAACCCACAATTGTTCAGTACGACGTCTTTTATTAATTTATTAAACGAATTATTATTCCGGACATTATTCCTAAGCAAATTTAGAAACTGAAATGAAATATTTACCTTTCCAACAAAAAATCTAATCCGAAATGACAGAATTTATCATTTAGTACTTTTTAGTACAAACTTTATCACAATGAGTTCTAGAATCGCATTAGGCGTGTGCGTGAAGTTGGAAAATGAAATGATTTTTTTTTTCACTTCAAAACTTCACAGATCGGGAATTGACCCCCAAGTTTAAATAAGCATTTCAACTTACTGGCAATGGCAGGGGATTAAGCTCCACGCACAAGGTTTTCCATTTCGTTTGGTTTTGAAAATTTGTTCTATTTGTTTTATTCTTTAAAAGCCCCCACTATTCTCAAATAAATACGAAAAAATAACACTAATCTTTATATTTAAAAAAATGTTGTCAAAAACGTAAGACAGTAATGATCTCAGTTAGCCTTCGACAATTTTCAATATACTTTTTTTTATGAAAGATATGGCCGATAAGAAGGATTTAAGCTATGTAAACGGTGATTTTTTAAGAGCTTGGTTTTTGAAAATTCAAAAAAAACACAGAAACTTGTAAAAAGTGAATGAAATTTTTATTTGGATCGATAAATCAATTTCTGCCATTTACTTTTTAAAAATAATTTCACTTAAATGTTGCCCGCGGCTACGCTTCAGGTGGTCCATTCTGAAGGTCCAATTTTGGCAAACTTTTTCACACATTTCGGCCGGAATCTCGCCAATGACGCGTTCAATGTTGGCTTCCAAGGCAGCAATCGTGTTTGGCTTGTCCCCATAGACAATAGACTTAACATAGCCCCACAAAAAATAGTCTAACGGGGTCAAATCACATGATCTTGGTGGCCAATTTACTGCGCCAAAACGTGAGATCAACTGCTCACCAAATTCGCCTCTCAATTGATGCATGGTTTCGCGTGCAGTGTGGCATGTGGCACCGTCCTGTTGGAACCACATGTCGACCGAGTTCAATTCTTGCATTTTCGGCAAAAAAAAATCTGTTATCATCGAACGGTACCTTTCTCCATTGACCGTAACCCTGCGGCCTTCATCGTCCTTGAAGAAGTACGGCCCAATGATGCCGCCTGCCCATAAACCGCACCAAACAGTGCATTTTTCGGGATGCATTGGTAGCTGCTGAATTGCCTCTGGCTGCTCTTCACTCCAAATACGGAAATTCTGCTTATTCACGTATCCATTTAGCCAAAAATGAGCCTCGTCGCTGAAGACAATTTTGCGATAAAAAAACGGATCCTCATCCAACTTTTCTAAGGCCCATTCACCGAAAATTCTACGTTGTGGTAGGTCGCCTGGCTTCAATTCTTGCACCAGCTGTATTTTGTATGGCTTTAAACCAAGATCTTTGCGTAAAATCTTCCAGGTGGTCGAATAACACGAACCCAATTGCTGCGATCGGCGCCGAATGGACATATCGCGATCTTCAGCAACACTGGCGGATGCAGCAGCAATATTCTCTTCGGTACGCACTCTACGGATACGATTTGGTGGATTAATGTCCAATAAAGTGAAACTGGTGCGAAATTTGGTCACAATGAGCTGAATAGCCTGCTCGGTGGGTCGATTATGACGACCATAAAACGGACGTAGCTTGCGAAACACATTTTTCACAGAGCACGAATTTTGATAATAAATTTCAATAATTTGCAAACGTTGTTCAGGCGTAAGTCTATTCATGATGAAATGGCAAACAATACTGAATCGAAATGTCAAATGTTCGTGGAATTTGTCATGTGTGATCTGTCAAAAATATAAACGTCAAAAACCAAGTAGCAAAAAAATCAGTTACAATGTGCTATGTGCTTAAGTGTATTGGTATTTCGATTTATGGCTGTTTTTGTGGGCTATTAAAATTTTTAAATGCTTACTAAAATGTTAAATCTTATGAACCAATCACATAAAGAAATGTATATATAAAAAAAAAAAGGAAGCAGTCGTTAAGACTGCCAATAGAAGTGAAAACATTAAATTATGAAATAACAGCACTTTCCATATTAAAATTACTTGTAATATCAAAAATTTAAATGTAGGGAGGTACTTCATCTCTATATCGCTTAAACCTAATCTGATTTAGTAATTTTCTTTTTTTTCAAGTTGTCCCATTTACATTTTTATTATTAGCCGCTAAAATTGCTTGCTCACTCAACCATTCATTATTTTTGCAGTTAGTATCTAATGATGTTTGAGAATACCTTGTTGATAAGTTCGTTTTTCGATGCGATAAAGTTATAGAAATTATGAGGAAATGAAATTAATCCTTCGATTCGTCGACAGGAACGCGACCACTACCGATAGTCAGCAATTTCTCAGAGAAATCTTCAAAAGATTTATCATTAAGGCCCGTTTGCTGATACACAACTTAAGCATGTAAGTTCTACTTAAGCACTTATGTGACAGTTTACGCAGAGGAAAAAGCATCCCCTAAGCGTTTTAAGTTGAACATAAATATTTATGATTCGTATCAGCAAACGGGCCTAGGAAATGCAACTCTCATGTTTGTTGTCAGCTGAAGTTTCTTCAGATAGCTCCATAGATTCGATGATTTGAGGCTATTTCGTCGGCAGACGTTGGTCTTGGAATAACTAAAAGTGTTCATTGATCTCAATATCGTGATTTCTGGAACTGTCACGAATTTGATGTAAAATATCTTCGGACATATTATCCTTGTATTTGTGCCACAGGTTAGATGGATTCGATAGAAAGCATGTCGAAATGATGATAGCAAATAATTTGCCTATATGACTAGGAGATGCATTGATAATGGCTTCAATGATTGTCGAATCCCAATGGGTATCGTTCTCTATTTATTCACATGCAGAACGATATGTTGGAAATAGTATACCATTAACAATCCGTAGTGTCTCAAATGTCGTTGGCCCCCCCACATTTACCAGCATCAATCGCAAATAGAAGCATTCCCTGATTATTGATTTCTGAAAAAATTTATAATATCAAATTTTTAACCATACTTGACCATTTTAACAAAAAATACGTTTATACGATGCGTTTTTGTTATACCAAGTTTTATAGTGACTTGCATTCTCTTTGGCGTTTTATGTCAAGTCACACGCGAACGCGGTCTAATGGAATAAAAAGTATACTCTGTCCGTCTCCTGGTTCTAAGCTAACTCCTCACCAATTTTCAGCCAAATCGGTTAAGCCGTTCTTGAGTTATTAAAAATGTAACTAACACGACTTTCTTTTATATATATATAGATTTGTTTTAAATATTGTTCATTAAACAATCAAACTCTGACAAACGGCTTTTTAAGTCATGGTTATTTAATTTAGGAATTTATTAATTGTAAAAAAAATATGACTAAAAAAGAAAATAAATCAAATAAAAATCTAAAACGTGAGAAGGTCTGCTTACTTGCCCTTAAACGAACGCTTTCGACTTTTGGTTGGAGGCAGCATCATTTTTGTCTTCCTCCCTCAAAAAAAAAAAAAAAACAATTTTAAATCTATGATGAAAACGCAACGTATTAAAAACAATTGCTTTAAATATATTCATTGCGAGTGGTCTTGTTTTTTTGCCCATAAACCAAAACTCATAAAAAACCTACACACCTTAAATTCCTTTAAAAATACATCCTGCTGGCCATGACTATGGTAGCATATTGTCACCCTTATTCTGGAAACCTCACATCTGCAAAACGTTTTTTTTTTTATCTTGAACAGCCCACTATATTCTAACACGACCGACGACGACGCGACTTTTTTTATAGGAATAGCTACTACAATATACCTGTGGCCGGTTCAGGTGGGAATTAGACTTAAGACAATAAGCCAGTAATAGACATTTTAATTTAAATTTAAATTTTTTTTATCAGCAAAGTCGAACATGGACTACTAAGTCTTATTATCAGCTCGACATCGATCGAGATGGAGAAGTCTTGAAAATCTGCAATTGACTACGAAATCATTTTCTCCATCAGCATTTTAGAGAACAAGAGGTTTTTTTTTGTGGCTGGAATACTGGCGTAGGTACGCAGATCATGAAAAGTTATTTCATGTAATTTATTGAGCTTCACTTTGATTTACCCGCAAATCCCTCTTAAGAATGCCAGGTTAAATTTTAAGTATTCCAGAGGAGTTCACTTTTAGGCTTTAGGGAGAGGAACAAAACGGGGATACACGTATACTAGACACGACGTCGTTCTTCGTAGGCGAAATGCAAAAGGAGATTACAATTCCGAAAACGGATGCGAAGGATACTAGAAATGAATGAGTGAGAAAGATTTGGATGTTTTTCTCTTCTGTATACGGAAGCTGGAGGTGTTTTTTGAGATGAGAGGCAATGTCTACATTGTTTTGGCAGCATTAGAACTTGATAAATGGAATGTCGAATATTCGATTTCCCACGAACAGCAGTTGAGTTGTTCTTATTTAACTGACGAGCACTGATGCAAGGCACAGCATATGAATATAACGTGTTTATTCAAATTCAAGTTAAGTTAAACGTACATACAAATGTTGAGAAGAAGCAAAACTATGACTTTACATATTTCGTGCAAAACATAAACCAGATGTATGTACATATGTCGACACGAAAGGGGTTACGTTTTCGCTGATGTGGTTCATGCTCCCTGGTTTCTCAAATGCTTATCGTTTCATTTATAATTCAAAGTTAACTTTGATGGAAATGTTCTCTGCATGAAAAAGCTTATTTATAATGAAAAGAATAATAAATTCTGAGTAAGATCCTTTCAATTTATGGGTGCGCCAAAATTTGTGACTTTTATTTTCAAATATTGGTACCGACGAAAAACCTGCAAAAAAAAGATACTGTTTGTCTTTAGACTTATGAGTCTCTAATAATTGATTCATTATTGGGGTAGTTTTCGGTTGCAGTTAGTGCCCATCATACGTATTGATTGTTAATCTTATGTCAAGCTGCTTATTGCGTTCTTTTATAAATTGTTCGTGCACAAAGAGGCTTTAGGGAAGTTCAGTTTCTTTTAAATATATATGTACATTCGTATATGATTGAAGTTAAAATTAGGTGTGTTTTGGTGAGAATATAGCACAGTGAAGAAAACGATCCACATCAAATGTCTTCCTTCTTGGTTAGCTATTTAAGGCTTGGTGCCTCAGCTTGTTGTTCGTTTGACATAAAGATTTGTTCGATTCTTGAGCACTTCTCATTTATCAATTTTGGTCTAATGCTACGTTTTCACCTAAAGATAATCAGGTTTATTTTGAGAAGATTAAAAATTAATCTTCAAGTGTTTTCACCAGTGAAAAAAAGATTAGTTTGACATTTTCACTATGAATTGTCATTCAAAAGCCAATAAATACAACAAGACAGAAACAAAATAATTGGGAAGAATAATAATCGGTGCAGTGAACAAATTTAATTTCAATAAATAAAAATGAGTAATAACTTCAAAATATTGTTATCCCAACATCTTGCAGCAAATAGATATATTTACATAAATACTGTAATCGCCTTTGCACGGTTTTCGTTTTTATATATTTGGGAAAGAACAATTTCAAAGTATTACTGTAGGATAGCTAAAACATTTTCCATTACACCGACCGCTATGGCCTTTGTAGCTTTATTGCATTTATTATTGGTATACTTAGGCCGTGTGTGAATTGCGTTAAAATGTTGGTTAAATTTGCTACCTTGGATAAATTATGAAGTTTGGTTTGTAGTGGGATCAAATTTAGCTTTTTGCAGTATGAATTGCGTTAAAAGGGATTTATTAGAACACTATTTTGGCTAAATATCCTTCAAGATTTAAGAAATTTCCCTAAAAACATTTTTTTTGTTGATTAAGTTAATTAATTTCTTTCCCAAAATCCGTTTTACTAATATGTTTCAGTTTTACATTGTTAATTTAATATTTTAAAAACAACAATTCCAAATCTTTTCAAAACAATTTCCATTATGGCTAGTTTTCACAGCTCAAGAATTTGACAAGCTGACAAATCAATCTATTTGTATTCAATTTGCAAAATGAAATACAATGAGTATTTTAATTAATTATTTTATATTTGTTATATTATTTGTGTTTTCCTCTTGAGACCCTACACAAACAAAAATAATAATATAATTTAATTTTTCAATTGAATAAATTAAAATTTACATTTATTATATGGTTTCCCAGTAGATCTGAACTTTTTGGAATTCATCTTTCTTTTCGGCTATCGTTTATAGTTTCAAATTACTCTATCTTGAGAAACGTTAAATTTTAACGCAGATTTAGCCTGCTACATTTTAACCCATTTTATTCACCACGCTAGTGTCAAATTTTATTCAAGTTACAAAATTTAACCAACATTTTAAGGCAATTAACACACGGCCTTATTTATAAACAAAAACAGAATTTGAAGGGAACGACAGATTATACCAGACAAAAACAAATTAAATAATGTTGGACAGTTTTTTTTTTTTTTGAATGTCAATGGAGAAAATATGACATTAGAACAGGCGCGTTCTATGAAATAAGATTTGTTTCTTTTGAGAATCTACTTCGAAAGAGATTTCAATGATATTAATTTCTAATCTTCATTTAAGGAGATTAAAATTTGTATGGGAAATCTTCAAGATTTAGAAGATTTCAGAGGGGATTTATGGTTAAACCACTTAAATCTAGATTAAGTTGTAGGTGAAAACGTAGTATAAGGCTAACCTCACACTTTTTTTTTTAAGTTAGATTAAAAAAATGTAGTGTCAAAGTGGTTGCTCACTATGAAATTTTTTTATGATCTTACATTCTTTGAAAAGAGAAGGTCAGATTGCCTGTTTCTTTTCTAGTATGTAAGATCGTAAAAAATCGTCTTAGTTAAACTCTAGTAGGTACAAAAAGATTAAAAACGACAAATCTTGGAAGTACTTTGTCGATGTTTGATGATTCGAACATAAAAACAACCACCTGACAAACGTGTTGTTTGATTTTCATAACTTTTTGAACTTGGAGGCTTTTCACGACATATAACCTATGTGAACAGATGTTGGTCACATCTTTTTTATTTTTCACATCTTATCTTAAAATTAAATTATTAAAAATATGAATTAAATAACGAAAACTAATTTCACCATCAACAATCCGTCCGTTCCGTTAGACAATTGCCATATTTCACTACCACTAATGATCCATATAGATCATGAGCCTGATTTCACCATTCGTTCGATGCGTTATTCGTCATTTTGACAGGCACACACGTTCGTGATTACACCGTTCGTGGAAATATGTGTATTATTTCGTTCGTCATTTTGACGTTTATAAAATTTGTTGTTGTTTTGTGTAAGAATAATCTGTAGAAATCCTTAAAAATGTATTTGAATTACTTCTTTCACAAATAGATACCATTTAATTGTGAAAAAAAATTACCAACTCAATAATTTGAATCGAGGAGCATTGCGGTTGTCAAATCAGAAACATCAAAGTTCAACCATCGAGTGGACGCAAAAAATATTAATCAGTTTAATATAATAGAAAAATACATTACTTGAAGTTGGTACATTGAAAGAAAAAACTAATAAAAATAGATACATGATACATCTATAGTAAAGTAAACAAAAATGTGAAAAAGGTCTATGTAAATGAAAGAAAAATATACTTGCATTCAAGTTCAATCATAAAAAGTGTGGAAATTTTCATTCGTGATTTCGTTTCTTCCTCATAAAGACGAACAAACCGAAAAAACGAATCGTGTAATCGGGCTCCATCTCATGAAAATAAAACAATATTTATCAAAGTGACAACAGCGCTTTAATTCCATCTCTTTTTCCTTGTGTGTTTATTTTTCATCTAAATTTTGTTTCTTTTCTTTGCACTGCACTACCATTCCCAGAACTACATTTTTGGATCATGATACTTGATCTCGATAGAGTGTAATGCATGTTTTTTGGTAATCCATAATATGGTTCAATTCTGATTACATAAAACGACTAACGTTATATAAAATGTTATTACATGTGAATCCCTCAATGGAAAATGATTTAACTCTAAATAACTATTTTATAAACTCCGCTTTAAGAAGTCATGTGCGTGACAAGCTTAAAAATCAAAAATCCAACACATCTATTGTAATCTATTATCAGGTTTACCAACATAGGAAATACACAAAATTAGAGCAGCGCCCTCTAAGTGTGAACAGCACAAATGAATAATGTCAAGTAACATTTCACTGGAATAAAACGGTAAAGTAGATGCGGGCGATCACTCACTTATTAGATATGTTATCTCGGATACCAAGCTATCGGGGTATATCTGTGGACGAATCAGATAGGTTAGCTGAAAGCTGTCAAAAAATCAAAGCAAAACGCATACCAACGAATTTTGCAGTCAACTGGTTCTATACATTTGTTCTCGGATAGCTAGTTATTCCAATTTTTTTTGGGATAACTCAAGATAGCTTTCATGAGAGCAGCTGTTTTTTCATCAGATGTGGTTTTGCACGCATTACAACAACAGAAAGTTATTCCAGATTGCTGAGAATAATTGAGTGAACGTCCCCGATAACAGTGGGTTTTTGTTGTTGTATCTCTTGTTACATTTTGACTGACTGAGTTTCTATTTCTCACCAAAACACGCCTATTATTATATTTTGAAATATGAAAAACATTCATTATAATATTATTTTAAGATGATTAATAACCACGAGCGGAAAATGTTAAAAGGAAACTAGTTATATAGAAATTATAAATGGGAACTTAAATACTTTAAGCGCTCAAGTCATAATATAGTTAGTTAAGTTTAAATTGTATTTTTATTCAAATACATAATTTTTCTGTTTTTTTTTTTACAATTTCATACAATTCATAAGCAATGACTTATAGCCGTCTGTCTGAGTGAACAATATTTTAATATGATTAAAGAAAAATATAAGCATTTTTGAAAAATAAATACGAGTATACGAAAAATTAAAGTAAGTATGTACTTAAAAGTTCATTTATAATTTTTTTACGATAATTAAGCATCTCCTTACAAAATTCGAACAGTTTCATCCAGTCTTTCCCGTTTAAAAGTTCCAGCACCTCGTCCCTGTTGAGATAATTGACTCTCCAGTATACTCTTCTTATTTCCCTTAATATCGCGTATTGTCCTAGAAAATGAATTGTATTTTCTCTCACCCGTGCATTACAGAGATTGCAAATCAGTGGCAGGTCCTCTCTATGTGGCACAGAGCAGCGCACCCCTTGCTTGAAAAATAGTTGAGATGATCTCTGTATTGAACTGATGGTTACTCAAATATGATTTTTTTCCGAGTAAATAGTTGAGAGTTGAATAAATTTCTCGGTGCACTGATTGCCTCGCCTTTTCATCATATCTCTGCATCATATTTCCATCGAGCGCCGAAATGATATCATATAAAATCTCTCTGCATTCTTCGAGGTTTCGAATATTGAGATCAAAGGTTTTCCCACACTGCACGCCAGCTAATTCCAATTACTAAACCACAGTTTTGCTTTTGTAATTGCAATTTTCGTGATTCTTTTAGGCATTCTATCTTCTTCCATCCCTATTGTTCTACATATATAGTCTGCATGCAGCTTTAAAGTTTGTATGTACAGCGGTGATAGCCCAGTCTCCAAGTGAAGCATATACGAGGGTGTCGTCACCGGAAGTTTAAAAGTTCTTTTAAGGTAATACGCTAGGAGTTTTTCAACGGTATCACTTTCCTTATTGGCACCAGTATTGCGCTCCGTAGAATAAGATGGCTTTTGACGTTGCTTCGAAAATCCTGTGTTTGACAGCGTTTGGTACTGAATTGTTATTAAAGCAATTTTTTCAAGTCATGTTCATAGCTACCTTGGCCATCATTTATTTTTTTGCTAGGTTTTTCTCTAAGCTAAGTGTTTCTAAAGCTGATGGTGTTAAAGTAAAACCCAGATACACGTATTCTTTTACCACTTCCATGCGTTCTCCACCATAATGCCAACACTCATTCCTTGCACGTATTCCCCCTCCTTTTTGAATATCATGACCTTAAATTTAACTAGGTTTACTGACAGGTTCCAAAGCACACAATAGTTGTGAAGTCGGTTAATTATTAGTTGTAGCGTTTCTGGAGATTCTGCTAGTAGCACTACATCGTCTGCGTACATCAACACTTTTAAGTTCCATTCGTTGAAGTGAATACCACCCGATAAAGCGTCAGGCAGGTCATCTATGTAGAGTGAAAACAAAGTGGGACTTAACGCGCAACCTTGCTTTAATCCTAGTTCAGTTCTGAAGTAAGTTGATAACATTTCTCCATTCCATACGGCTGCACTTCTTTCCGTGTAGATGGCTTGAATAAATTTGAGCAACTTGTACGAAAGTCCTTTGTTTGCCAAATTGTATAGAAGAGATCCAATTTCAATTAAATCAAACGCTGCTTTAAGGTCAACAAAACAAGCATACACCTTTTTACGCTTATTCATATATAGCTCTACATTATTTGCCAGCACATAAATGTGATCCACCGTGGAGAAACCCTTGCGGAAGCCGGCTTGAACTTCCGACATTGAGATTGAATTCTCATTTAACCATGAATTCAGTCTCTGCTGTATAACGCTTGTGAGAATATTTAAGCCAGAGTTCAGAAAAGAGATTGCTCTGTAATTTCTAACATCTTTTTTATAGATTGGAAAAATAATAGATTTTAGATATTCCATAGGTAGCTAATTAAAGAAACAATAGAGAAAAATATTCCTCCTTAAAGTTATTTTTGTTTTTAAAATAGTTTGTATTGCTTTATTGGTATTAGGACCGAAAAAAATGAATGTACATACTTTTCGAAAGGGCGTTTTTTAGGCGTTTTTGAAACGTCTCTTTCTCTTTTATAGCAGAATATTGAAAATTTAATCAGAATAAAAAAAAACAAACAGTGTTTTAGCCGACTCAGAAATTTATTTATTGGACCCTATCGGGAAAACACTCAGAGAAATTGGTTTCACACAAAATGTTTTAACCTTAGAAAATCTTCCTGTTACCTATATTTACATTTTTTTCCCCGAACAATACGAAACGACAGCAAAACTCTCTGGGAAAATTTACTACCAATACGAATACATTCCAAAGGAAACTTACCCTACAGTCGGATGAGACAAAAATTTCCAGAAAATTTTGTTCACAATAATCCCCATTAAAAATCTGGTGGTAACAAAATTGCACTTTCAATCGGTTTCCCCGATACCAAATTTCATCCAAGTAATTTATATCAATTCTATGAAAATGGGCGGGTACCACGACCCCTGAATGGAAAATCTTAAATTTTTGATTTTATTCCTTTGTGTACACCACAAGTCCTACACTAACGTTGTGACAAATTACAAGATACTACGATGTCGGGAAGTGCTCCATAATTTTGATGATCTGTCAGTGAGTGAGTCAGTCAGTCAGCCAGTCAGTCATTTACGGTTTTTGTTATTTTTGCAGTCTTATATCTCGGCAACCACGAATGCTAATGAATTGAATTGCTGAGTTGCATAAGCCTGGTGAGCTTAGTAAATGCTGCGAGTTTGAAATTTCTCACTTCATTGGTACTGAAGTTGGAGGGGTGTCGAAAATCGCCTGGGTTTTGACCCTGGGTGTAGAGTCAGAACTTGGCTGGACACTACCGTGCCCTTTGATTTGCCATACTTTTAGATATCACTGCTTTTCCCGGCTGACTTCTTATATAGAGGATTTTGAATAGAAGAACTTAGCAGTCTTGTTTACATTTGTTTTTTAGTCTTATCCACTTTTACTTATATCCTATTAACACCAAACACAACTTTTCATTTACCAAAATGAGTAGAGCCAAAACTTTGATAGAACATGAATGCTAAGCAATGCATGAAAAGAGAAAAAAACGTATAGCTCAAAATTGTCCAATCGATAGGCGCACAAAGAACGTTTATACCAAATGCATTTTAATATTTTATGCAGATACTTACTAACACTTTCTGGGAGTAAGAAATATTGGAAAATGATGGTGAATATTTCAAACAACATTTTCGAATGTATCCAAATACGTTTGATATGCTGCGCAGCCAAATGAGAAATTTGGAAGTTCTAAATGCTAAGTACAGAAAGTGCATTCCATTAAAAAAAGGGTAGCTATAGGAATTTTTGCGCTGGGATCATCTGCCGATTATAGGATTATCTCACCTCTCTTCGGTGTAGGTGTGTTTACAGTATGTTTTATTGTCAAAAAATTCTGCCAGAAAGTTTGGCGTATTTTACAACCACAATATGTAAATAAAAATTAAAATGTATTACATATAAATATTTTCAAAAATGTCCTTGCCATAATTGTTTAAAAAGATTGGCGCAACATTTTAAACGATTTAGTAAAATGTTAAAGCCACTTTTAGCAATTTACTAAGCTAAAAAGATGATTGAGCTAATTTTAAATGATTTTAACATTTTACTAAAGTTAGAATCTCGGAATGGCTACTTTAACTTTTAGCAATTTGCTAAATCCATTATGCAATCTGATAGCATATCAGCCTTGCACGCGGGGTGCCCAGGTTCGAGTCCTGTTGGTGCACAATTTTTTTTTTTTGTAAATAATGAATTGAAAATAGAAATAACTAATACCTTTTTAGAGCACATGTTGGGTTTGCATCAACATATAATTAATTTACAAACTTTCTGCAATGCCGTAATAATTTGAAAAACTTGTTTGCAATAGGTTATCTTTTCAACTAAGAAATTATATATCGGAATACCAACATGGTTTTGTGTCAGGTAAATCAACAGCTACTAATTTATCTTTGATGACTAATTACATCATAAATAATTTTGAAGAGCACATACAAACAGATGTTATATTCACAGATTTTGCAAAAGCATTTGATCGTGTGAATCATAGGGTGCTTTTACACCAATTGTCTTTGCTTGGATTTCATTCTAAGTTACTGACTTGGTTAAAATCTTATATCTCTAATAGGACTCAGATTGTAAAAATTGAAGATTGATATTCTGATAATATATTTGTCTCATCTGGCGTACCTCAAGGTAGTCATTTGGGTCCATTATTATTTCTATTATTTATTAATGACATACCTTCAATTTTTATATCTTCCCCATGTCTTTTATTTGCAGATGATCTAAAGTTGTATCGTAAAATTAAGTGTTTATCAGATTGTCAATTACTTCTTGAAGATTTACTTAGATTAACTGAATGGTGTCAAAGTAATGATCTTCATCTTAATGTATCTACATGTCAAGTTTTGTCTTGTTTCAGACACTCTACGCCTATTCTGTTCAATTATAAACTAAATGATATATGTTTAGAACGCGTTGATCGTAAGAAGGATTTAGGAATAATCTTAGATGTAAAACTCTCGTTTCTGCCACATATTGATTATATGGTCAATAAGGCTAATCAAATGCTTGGTTTCTTAAAGAGAAATACAAGAGAATTCAAAGATCATCATTCGCTCAAATCTCTTTTTAACTCTCTAGTAAGATCTGTTTTGGAATACTCGAGTATAGTTTGGAATCCTTTTTACAGAAACACCTGTAAAAGAACTGAGAAAGTTCAAAAAAGCTTTACTAGATATTTGTTCTATAAATTAAATTGGCGAATTGACATGCCAACTTACAACACAAGGTGCTTATTATTTGGTATAAAAACTCTGGAAAGTCGACGTTCTTGCTTCTCTGTTATGTTATATGAAATCTTATTAAAATTCGAGTTCCTAAAAAAAATGTTCGGGATTCTAATATATTATATGAATTTTTTCATCGGACTAACTATGGCCTGAATGAGCCAATTATTCGTTGTATCAGAAAAACTAATGCTGTTTGTTATAGAATAGACATTTTTAGAAACTGTTCAAGAGAAACTTTTAAACGAAATAATTTTGCAATAAAGTAACGAATCAATTGTAATTGTTAAGTTTACTTAATTAAAAATTTGTTATTTATTTAATAATAAACTAATGTATAATAATTATATCTAAGTCTATAAGAGAATATTATCTCTGATTGATGATAAATAAAGAAATAAATAAATAAATATCTTTACTGCAAACACACACACACACACAAATAACTTATTTCACCACTCAACTTTCATATCAAATTGGTTATGGAATGGAATTCCGGACCAAGAATTCCATATTCAGCATCAAGCGAATACATTCATCATCGGATATCCTGTATGAAAATATAATTTTACCATTCTTGTCAGTATGGTTTCCATGTATGAACATGTACATTTGTTGAATGTGCATATGTGTAGGTATATTATTTTATTTCTGAGTGAATATTCAGTGAATTTTTTTCATCATTTCCACCCTCATCTGTATTTCTTACTTTTTGTCTTTTTCTCGATTACTTTTTTTTTGCTTTTGCTGATGTTTTGTTTTGTATACCCTTGGGAGGATTTTGAAATATTAAAGTGATCTGTTGAGGCGCACGCTGCATAAAAATCTTGTGCTTTTTCGCGTAATTAAATCGCTTTTCTTCCCGGTAAATTCGAATACAATGTTTAACAATTCACAAGTATGAGCATTAAATATGAATGAATTCTTTTGTTTCATGGCATAAGTACATAAACAAACCGAACACAACCTTCATACAGGACGAACTCGCACACATAACGACACTTGGGCAAAGTGAACACTATTAGAAATGACACACATTACGATCCTGTTAGCCAAAACAGATAAATATAAGCCAACTTAAATGACAGCATGAATTGCAATAAAAACTGTTATCTTGCCGAGCGTGGTTTCAAGGCTTCTTTTCTGGTTGGCATATGCCCAAAAAACTAATCCATTCATTGCCACCACATACCTAACTGACTGAATGGGGTGGAATAAAAGTTGGGATGGGGATGCTGTGGTTGACGTTGTGGCCTTGTTGTATTAGAAGAGCAAGGAACAAAATTTTCATTTAGACAGATTTGCGAAATGTAATGTGATGGATAAGGAGCACGTGGGGAATTTTCTACCCCAACTAAACAGGACATAAAGAAATAACTTGACTAATGGCCTAGATGTTCATACTAATTGGTAAAACAATTTTACTGCGTTCAAGAGCTTGGTTAGCTTTAATACAAAAAGAAACTTTATTTTTCATACATTTTATATACCACAGAGATTTTTCTGAAATAGATATACAACTTTTCCATACGCAACACAATGGCAAAAGACTGCGGAAAATTTAACGGTATCTGTGCCGTATACTCGTAGTATATATAACGTTGTAAAGCATGCTCTGTAATTACACAAACGCCTATAAGACATTCGGGCCAATTAATTTGGCATTTTGTTGGATTGAAGACGCAATTAATTAGATGAGTTTTTACTGTGGGCTCAAAACGGCATTAGGGAGTAGGTACCTACCTAACTTCTAATAGATTCAAACTCCAAAGATAGACTTGTGTTTTTTGTTCAATGGAATTTCCATTTGTATCTTGATTATTATTTCTTTTTGTTTTCCAATAAGGGGGCGGTTATTCTTTTGATTTTAGAATGGTTTGCAGTTCATACCTATCTACCTACTATAAGGGTCGAAGGAGGCATATATTATTCACATAGTAGGTTTTAATTATGATAGAAATTGCTCTTTCTAATTAAAATAATTTTATTGACTATTGAATTTATTTTCTTTTCAAATTTGTAGAAAAAAGCATTTAAAGAATACAAAATTACTCTGCGATGTAATTTATCATAATAAAGAACATAATGGAGGTAGATTCGGCTGCAATCTATTTTTTTTAAACAGGTTTAAGTGGGTACTTTAAATTTCACAATTTGGAGAGATAAATAATAAACGAAAGACATTTTCTGAGAAACCCTTACATTTTAAATCAAATGTACTAAAATACCGGCTATGTTTTATGAGTTCATACATAAATAGGTAGGTACTTGGTTTTTTTTTTTTTGTTTTTTGAAAAAAAGACATCTAAAGGACTCGGAGCGACGTTGCCGGCGAGACCTACCTACCTTTGAGAATAATTCAATATTAATTACATTTACATAGATGGCGTTTAAATCAAGTTTTTTATATGATTTAAAAAACAAACAATAATAATTTTTACAACGTTATATGAAACACGCGAATAAAGCCAGACAGGTAATTTTAATAAAAATTTGTTAACTGGTGAGCCCAATTTTTACTTGCGAGCAGCGTTCCACTTCAAAATACAAAATCGAAGTAGATTTCACAAAAAAAGCAAAGTAGATTCAAGAAAAGGGAAGTAGATTCCATAACCATAATCTTAATAATACTTATATTTAATTCCAAATTAGTTGTATGTACTCGTACATACATTTCTCTGGTACCTTGTAGAAAGGGGTTAAGTCAGAAATAGTAGCTTTCCGCAAAATGAGATTTAAGATTGAATATTTATTTGTAAATCCAGATATTTCTTTTTCAAAAAATTAATAATGCTGAATAATCATCAAAGCGATCTTCTGTAATAACATTAAGCTATTGACAACAAAATATGAGTACCTACCCGATTTTCTGATGACTTATGTCCTTATAGCCACCTGTTTTTGTGTACCTGTTTAAATTACGTTTTTTTCTAGGGACTTAAGTCAAGAAAAATAAAATGCACGACTGGATCGTACGAACTTGCTTTTGTAGCTAATGTAAAGTAGTGTAAAGTAGTAGCTAACCACTGAAGTTGTTAGTAGGTATAGGTAGTCTAGTTTAGTTAACCTGTGCAGGTTTAAAGCCGAAGTAGATAAGATTGCCTTGATTCTTAGTATAATGAATTGTCGAATGCATATGATTAAAGGAATGGTGACATAGGTACCATCCTACAAATGTATATTTAAAAAGATTTTAGTTATGTAAATTAGGGGAGTAATGTGTACCTACCTACATAGATGACGCATAGGTATGTAAATATATGTACATATTAATGTATATATTATACAAATGTATAATAATGAAAGTGAATGGTGTATAGGTGTGTAAAAATCGTGTTTTAAACTGATAAAAAGTGCTTAAACGATCACTTCAATCAGTTTCTTGAAAAAACAAGGAACGCCATTAGATGCCACGGATCAATAAAAATTTTATAAAAAAGTATCTCGAAAATTGTTGGACGGATTTTGATGAAATCCGGTTTTTCACTTTTAGTTTTTTTGAAAACAAACGTTTTTTGAAATTTTGGTATGCAGTTTTGTAGAGTTTATTAATATAGATTAGATTATAAAATTTAAAATTATTTTTTTTGATTAGTTTTAAAAATATTGATTTTTCAAAAAATCAAAAATTAATTTTAATTATATAAAAAATGTTATTTAAAATTTAATATGCAGAATTAGGTATAAAATTTGACAGAAATCCAATAAACAGTTACCGAGAAAGCCAACAATTTAAAAAACCGTTATATGAAAAGTACCGTTAATAGACTTTTCCCGTAAACTTGATTCATATCAAATGATAGCTATTACCAACAAAAAAATTCCTAAATTTTTTTTATCAAAATCGTTGGAGCCGTTTTGGAGAAAACTAAAAAAAAACTCATAAAATTTCAATTTCCCCTCTGAGGAATGCCAAAATAATCACAAATACCAAATTTGAAGGTAATCGCTTAAGCCGTTTAGGCTGTAGCTCGTTATAACGGGTGATTTTTTTGCTACTTGGTTTTTGACGTTTATGTTTTTGACAGATCACACATGACAAATTCCACGAACATTTGACATTTCGATTCAGTATTGTTTGCCATTTCATCATGAATAGACTTACGCCTGAACAACGTTTGCAAATTATTGAAATTTATTATCAAAATTCGTGCTCAGTGAAAAATGTGTTTCGCAAGCTATGTCCGTTTTTTTTCCGCTCATTTTTGGCTAAATGGATACGTGAATAAGCAGAATTGCCGTATTTGGAGTGATGAGCAGCCAGAGGCAATTCAGCAGCTACCAATGCATCCCGAAAAATGCACTGTTTGGTGCGGTTTATGGGCAGGCGGCATCATTGGGCCGTACTTCTTCAAGGACGATGAAGGCAGCAGGGTTACGGTCAATGGAGAAAGGTACCGTTTGATGATAACAGATTTTTTTGCCGAAAATGCAAGAATTGAACTCGGTCGACATGTGGTTCCAACAGGACGGTGCCACATGCCACACTGCACGCGAAACCATGCATCAATTGAGAGGCGAATTTGGTGAGCAGTTGATCTCACGTTTTGGCGCAGTCAATTGGCCACCAAGATCATGTGGTTTGACCCCGTTAGACTATTTTTTGTGGGGCTATGTTAAGTCTATTGTCTATGGGGACAAGCCAAACACGATTGCTGCCTTGGAAGCCAACATTGAACGCGTCATTGGTGAGATTCCGACCGAAATGTGTGAAAAAGTTTGCCAAAATTGGACCTTCAGAATGGACCACCTGAAGCGTAGCCGCGGGCAACATTTAAGTGAAATTATTTTTAAAAAGTAAATGGCAGAAATTGATTTATCGATCCAAATAAAAATTTCATTCACTTTTTACAAGTTTCTGTGTTTTTTTTGAATTTTCAAAAACCAAGCTCTTAAAAAATCACCGTTTACATACAGACGGATAGACTGACAGACAGACTGACAGACATTTTTTGCCGATCACTTTTTTAGGCTTCTCTATTATCATAATGTCATGTTTGATTGTTAGAATTTTTTTTTTTTTTACGAATGCATAACTTGCCTTATAGTACCTATAATCCCAAGTAATAATCTTTTTGTACATAAATAACTCAATTTAATAGAAACATAAATTGTAAAACAATAAATTAATTTAAATAAATAATAAGTATTGAAATTTTATATCTGGTCATCTTCTAATAAATATGAATAATTATCTGGTGCCACTTCCGAAGTTGCTAAATATTTGTAAAAGTCATGGAAAGCAGGCGGAATTAAGGTTAAAAGTGAGCACAAATCCTTTTTGGAATTGAATTCTTGTATTTATTTCAGGACATTTACGAAATTTATTATTATTATCTTTTGGTAAACTTAGAAATGTGTATCCTTTCTATCACAACCGAGTACTAGATGACTTAAGCCATTAGGAGCAACAAGATTTTTGAATTATAAGATGACGAAGCTTTTAAAATAATTAAATGCAAAAGACTTAAATCCACTTACACTCTTTATACCAAACAAATCTGAAAACTTTCCGACTTACACCCTTTGTACCGAAATACGAGTATTTCTATAGGAAGGAGTAACGTTAGACTTACGCGGATAGGACCAAACGATGTAGAAAAAAAATTACTAAGTCCAATAAAAATCCAAAAAACGATTTTTTTGACTTAACCCCTTCCTACCAGACACCAGACATTTATTAACAGCAACAGAACATTTGAAAGGCGAATGAAAATAGTAATAAGAAAACCTTGCCGGAATATGTGCATCTTCTTTTTTAATGTTTACTGAAGTCGAAGTCACCACAGATATTCTATTTTTACTACTTTTGGGAAATTTTGATTGCCACATCTTTTTTATATTGTATTTTTATATTGTTAACTGCCAATCTTTATCCACGTTCTTGATTACTTCTAAATATCATTGCATAGCGTATTGGGCTATTAATTACACTAATTTTTCAGATTTCAGCACTGACAGACAGGAACTCAGTTAAAACCAAGCGCATTACTTGTTTGAAAGAAAATAACAAGGAAACCAATAAAAAACGTCAGAAAATTGTTTGAAGTGAAGTTAGATGTAATCTATTCTTTTGAAATGTGAATCTGGGCTTACATGAAAGAGTGTAAAACATTTTTTAAATAATTTTGTCTTTTTGAAGTATATTCAAGTTTTTTTTTTTTATTAGATTGAATAAGAATAAAAAGGGTTTTATAAAAGTGAATTTCAAAAATTTAAAAACAGTTCGAAGTAGGGAGCAGATTTCTGAAATTGAAGTAAACCTACTTCAATTGAAGAAATGGTATCGCTGCTTGCGAGACTAATCTCGGTCTTGTCGACGAGACGAGACTTCTTTAAAAATACCCGAGTCGAGACCGTATTTTTGGTACCGAAATTCGCCCAGTCTCGCTGGTTTCGGTGGTTTGGTTTCGGTTGTCACTAGAACAAATATTTTTGTATTTAATTATTTTTTAATACTAATGTTCAAACCGGAAATTATGTACATAGTTATAGTGATATAGATGCACTGCGAAAATCCAGAGAAGAATACGTACGATTTATGTACATATGCATGTCGTTTGAAAAGAAATCGCTCATTTTTCCCTCTCCGAAAAAAGTGACTTTAAGACTTTAAGATCACATTTGGAAAAAAAATATTATCTAACCGTCAAAATATCGTTCGTTGCCTACATGTCAACTTGAACTGTCAAAATTGTTGAATAATGTCTCCGATTTAAATGGATTACAAACCATCTACTTTATTCAAATTTTACCTTAGAAGGCGAGACAGAGACCGAAACCGAAACGAGACTGAAATTTCTCGATTTTGATGAGACCACGACGAGTCTAACAAAAGTATCGCCTGTTGAATACAAATTTTGCTGTAAATTTTTCTATAATTCGAACGTTGGGAACGTGACTGGATGCTTAAGTTTCCCTCGGAATGTATTGGTATCGGTAATAACTTTCCCAGGTAATTTTGATGTCATTTCATACGAGATTAACAATCGAAGGAAAAATTTCGAGGAAATATTCCGATAAAAATATTCCATGAGAAACAAAATTCACTGGAAAATTCTCGATACAGGGTGGTGCAACGAATCGTGCTACAAAAAAAAAACGTAATAACTTTTTTTCAGTGTGAGTAATCGGCTTATTTTCTTTTTATTTTATAGGCTACTACTCGTATTAAGATTTATCAAAATGAATGCTTAGGATACTGAAAAAAGGATTTGGATAGTGCAGCGATACCATTCTTTGCAGTCCGTCGTTTCCGTCCAAAGGGAATTTCGGCTGCAGTTTGGCGGTACTCCCCCGAGTAGATAGACCATTATGAGGCTAGTGAACATGTTTACCGAATCTGGAAGCATCGAACGAAGACCGTATCATCAAGATCCCAATATTCGGGCTCAGGATACAATCTTGGCTGTGGTATCGGCAATACAGGCAAATCCAAGTGTTTCGACTCGAAACTTATCAAGCCAAATTGGAGTTAGCAGACGGCCGTTACATCGGATACTTCATGATGACCTAAACGTGATCCCGTACAAAGTACAAATTACAAGCAAGTTAAACCCTCATGATTTGCCTGTTCACCTGGAATTTTGCCGAAAAATGATTGCAATGACCGAAGAACACAACACATTGATAAATTGTTTGTTCATGTCTGATGAGGCCCATTTTGACTTAAACGGCAATGTTAACAAGCAAAATTGCGGTATATGAAGTGAATCTAATCCAGAAATGCTCCATGAGATGGAACTGCACCCAGAACAAGTCACTGCGTGGTGCGCAGTTTCATAAAGGTGTATTGTCGGGCCATACTTCTTTGAAGAAAACGGTGTAATACAAACTGTCAATGGGGACCGTTATTTAAAGATGTTAGAGTTTTTTTACCCAGAACTTCGCCGAAGACGTATCTCTTTCAGCAGGATTTGGTTTCAATAAGATGGATCAAGTGCACACGTAACTACACAAGTTATGGCGGAGCTCCAACGAAAATTCCCAAACAAATTGATATTCAGAAACTGCACTTTCCGCTGGCCCCCAAGGTCACCTGACCTTACTGCACCAGACTTTTTTTTATGGCGTTATGTCAAGCAGGAAGTGTACAAAACGGAACCGTTCCTGGTTTGACTGAATTGAGGCAGTCCATTAAGACAATAATTGGGGCGATCCCAATTTCAATCCTTCACGCAATGAACAATTTTCTGATCAGGTGCCGCATATGCGTGGATGAGCGTGGAGGTCATTTGCGGTCTATTATCTTTAAAAACCATTAGTTATTTAAAATAATATTTAATTTTTAATCCAATAAAAAAAATTAATGAAATTCATCGATTAAAATAAAAGTTATTTAAATTTCTTATTGTAGCACGATTCGTGCGCCACCCTGTATTACATTGTTTGAGCATATTTTCAAACCATAATCTAATTTTTTATAAATGCCAAGTTTATAAAAAAATTAAATCACAATAAAATTTGTTATTCATCAAATAAATCATAACGTTATTTATTTAATATTATTTATTTTCCGGAGGTTTTTCAAAAACAGTTATATGTTATAAGTAAAGAAATTCCAACGGAGAGGATTAGATGTTAACATACACTGTGAGTGTTCTTTTAAAAAAACGCGAACTTCAGCCATTTTGTATATGTTATGAACGGTAACTATTATATATAAAGAATGTGCAACTGTGTGTTCCTTATAAGAGAATTATATTTCGCATAAATTCGAGAAGTCTCCAAGAGCGTCATCACATTCTAATGCTTCTGTCGGTCTGTACGTCCGCTTCAACTATCAGTGAGCGTCTAAATATAAGGGATTTTCTTGTTTATCCCGAGAAGAAATTTTATTTTTGTATTGTTTCATGAAGTGTAACGGATTTTGTTTTTTTTTTAATCGTTTAAATTTAAATAAAATTTAAATTTTATAATGTCAAATATTTAATGTCCAAACAAGTTGTAGTTTTTACCTTTTTTTGATGAGAAATAAACGTGACACAATTAGGTCCTCGATCCACATATGTTTCATAATATTTTGTACATAATATTTGGAATTGCAGGGAAGTAGTGAATTATATTCAATTATATTTGTAGAGTACACAAAAAAAAACACAGAGTTATTGAAACAAAAGTACTCTGAAAGACAACGGATACCTCGTACTTTTCATAAAATGTTGGTTTATAGTCAAAACATTATAGAATTCCATTCACTACCACTTGGAGATTTTGTCAGAAGAACCCAGAAGTCCAAAAATAAAGATTACAAAAAAAAAACAGATATCAAAATACGTGCAAAGTATCAGTAATTGCGCAAAATGAACACATATTTAAAATGCTTGCAATCTCATCAGATTCATTTTGGTACTTTTTAGAAATAAGCAAAACAAAAGATGGTTGTTTTCTCACTGTATTGTTGATTCAATGAATTTTATTTTTTTATGGATCCCTAAGTGGATCAGCAGCCCCTTAATATTTTTCAATTTTTCCTTCAGAGGTAATATGTACATAAATTTAACACACGCCGTGCAATCCGAGAGCGGGCATATTTGTATGAATATAAAGTTCGTATTCTTTTATATAAATGATTTCTAATACAGAATAATAACTAGGGCGATGTTCATTTTATTATTTTTCAACTAAATGTCATCTATTTTACACTTTCCGATAAACATTCCGCGAAAACAGAGGCCAATATTTTTCATTTCTAACAAAATGTCAACAAATTCATATTACAACAATGCCTTTGACCTAACTTGGATAAAAGTTCAGCACAATACGAGTATCTTCATGGTAGACGACTCAATTCCTATTAATAAATGCATAATAAATGTCACCCCGTTTATAAAAGAACATCTATTACTACTATTATGAGTATTTCTGATATACAGGGTGTCCCGCAAGTCAACGTCAAGCGGGTACAGTGTGATAGGGTAGTTTATAACTGGGCCCATGTTCTGTAACTCAGCGGATAACTTTTCTTCACTTAACGCCTCTGAAAAAATGGGTTTCCGGTAAGTTGAGGCAATACCTTAAATTTAAATTTGTTTGACTGGGATTTTCCAATGGGAAAAAAATAAATATTGTCAGTTTCGTAGGAAAAATAAAGTTTTACTAAGTAATGGTTCAAAAAAATTTTCTAATCTAAATTTGTGACTTCATATTTTAAAAAAAATCTACTACTCTACCATCGGCAATTTGTTTTAAAAATTGGCCCGTTTTATCAAGATTTCAAAATGGTACAATACTTGCTCATTCGCAAAAAATATTATTGATTTTTAATTTGCAAAAAGGACCTCAATCACTTACGTGAATAATGTTCTTTTTGTACACAAATTTTGAAACAAAAAAAAAATTTTTTTGAAGAAAAAGTGTATTTAAAATCAGTTGAAAATAGAAAAGAAATGCGCCACAAGATTTGGGTGACTGGTGATTAGATTTTTTCTGCGGCGATGCAGTCTGTATTCGTGCCGAGGGTAAACAATTTGAGCATTTGCTTTAATCTTATGAATAAAATAAATGAGTTAAAATATTTGCTTTTGGTTCATTAATACATAATTAAGGTAAATTCCTATTTTTTAGACACAATATTAAGTGTTCCAAAACGGTGTTAATGTTGATAATATTTTTTACGAATGAAAAAGTAGCAAGTGTTGTATCATTCTGAAATCTTGATGAAATGGGCTAATTTTTAAAATAACTTGCCGATGGTATAGTAGTAATTTCTTTTTTAAAATATGAAGTGTCAATATAAGGTTATAAAATTTTTTTGAACCATGACTTAGTAAAACTTTATTTTTCTTAGGAAACTGACAATATTTATTGTTGGATTTGTAATTGGAATTAATAGCATTGTTATTTAGTATTAAGTAAAAAATAAAAACACACCAAAATTTTGAAATTTGTGACCATAGGACCTAACAATGTTTCTTAAGGTATTGATTTTCATTATACTTTGCTAAATACTAGCCGACCCAGCTCTCAAAATTCGAGTGCCAATTTATTAATTTAATTAATTTATCATTCAATAAAAGACAGAGAATTCATAATTTTTTTAAATTGTTGAATGCAATGAGAAGTACCTACTAAGCACTCAATCCTGGAGGCCAAAGGAAAACAGTTAATGGTACACAAACTTTCAAACCTATACACATTTTTGACACATTAACAATTTTTGTACAACAACAAATGTTACTGGTTCTTATTCTTGCACCTTTCATTATTTCCATGCTAAACCAAAATACGTACATACAACAATACTGACGCCTTAAAAAAATTCAAGAAATATCAAAATCATTACTAGATATGGACTGGTGGTTGTGATTCATTTCCATATAGTATTGGCAAAAAATATGGTTCCCTGCATTCAGCGACTATTTCAGACCAAGCGCCGAAAAGAAAAAAAAAACAAATTGAGCACCATCTGTTGTCGATATTACCTTTCTACAAATTTTAAGCAAAGAAATTAGAGCTATCTATTAGCGTATAGTATAAGAAGTCGTGCCATCTAGTGTTTGTTAGAAAGTTCACAATTGATGTAGTGCTGGGGGACAATAAGAAAATATCCTTTTTCTTTTAACTTATATCTAAATGATTGCTTTTAGAGTTACATTCGAAATAAATGGAATACATTTTAACCCAGCAAAATACGTTGTTGTTGGTCACGTGACAAATATTCAAATGCTAGCTTTTTAATTTAAACTTATATTACGCAGTATTTTAAGTTAAATTCTATAAAATTTATTCGTTTCGGTTTTATCATATTTTTTACAAAATATACAAAAAAGAACCAAACTATGGCGGACGGCTTTTAAAATCATAGTCATATATGATTTAAAAATCTTAAAAATTGTAAAAGTATGATTTAGAAAAGAAAATAAATCAAATTATCTCTCTATTTTTTTTTTATAATCTACACGCACTCAAGGGATTATGAATACTCTTTAAATGTTTCAACACAGCGCGGGCGTGAGGGTGAGGTTAAAGAAGAGAAAGAATGATAGGAAAGATGTGTGGAGCGATATTCGGAGACTGTAGGTGGTTGTTGTCTCAGATTTTATCTCCAGGGATGGCGGCTGAACTAATGCGGAGAAATTTTCGCGTCTTATTTATCGATGTCCCTTATAATTCACACTAATTTGTTTATTCTTTGTCATATTTTATCAGTATACTAGTTTTACTCAATCACATGTTGTTAATTCTATGCCTAAACAGCATGTAATGAGTAAACCAGCAACTCATTGTATGACATTTATTTTTAGAATTGTTTTTTAATGGAAAAATAAGAAGACATAGACTACGGCAGGGATCAAATCTGTGCCCATGAGGTTGACAGGCGAACACACAACTATCTTTCGTCGAAAAGTTGAAACAACAAGTGAAATGTAATTTCAACTTTACGCAGTGCGTATTAAATTTTATTCGTTTAGTCGAAAAGTAAAAAAAAAAAACAAAATTGAAATTTGATTTAACTTTAATCGTATTTCGTTCATCCGCAAAGAACAATAATATTGTTGTTTATTGTTTTCTGTAGAAAATAGAGAAAAGGAATTTTTTGGATTCGTGTAAGGATTTCCTTGAAAAAAAATCTTAGGCACTGGTTTGACTTGATAATATTCTTAACTACTGCAAGGATTGAAATGGTCGCTGGTAATGCTTTTTTAAACCATCGTAAAGTTGGATCCTAGCAGTCCATATCTAGTATGTCAATGATCAAAATAACCCAAAACAATGGATTTAGAGATGGGAGATTTTCCACCACTTTCTTGTACTCAGCTATTCACCATCCTAGTATTACCCAGCACTAAAACAATTCAATAAATAAGTATGCAACGAACACTCAAGAATATGCAATTTCTAATTATTTATTTTATATATTTCATTAAATTATCCAATGCACAAACCATTTTATTTTTTCGGCAACAGATGTCGCTAGTGTTGGTGTATTTTTTTTGCATTTTTATTTATTGTTTTAAACAATTTCTGTGTAGTTTATTTAAATAATTTTTGCATTCTGTACATATATTCTGTACATATATGTACAAATTTTTTCGTTTCATATTGTAATTTATGCCCCTTCGGTTTTTGTGGGCCGCGAAAAGTGTACCACAAAAAACATGTTGGTCGTTTTATTATATGATTGCAATTATTACATAAAAAAGCGAGATGGATTTTTTTGATTACTTTTCCCAATACAGGTATAAACTACCCTATCACCGTGTACCCGCTTGATGTTGGCTTACGGCACACCATGTATAGAACGTATTGACAACAGACGACAAAAACCATTTGTTTAGCTATCATTTTGAAATTTAAAGGACTTACTTGTTTCAATTGCTTTGAAAAGGAGAAGCAAACAAAATAAGGTAAGTATAGTTATATTAATGATATTGTTTTTGCTAGTTTCCAGATACTGGTCAAAACTAAAATACGCGCTACCCATTTCTGTTGTTTATTTTGAAATAGAAACTTCTTAAGCAAAATGATAACAAAAGCCAATCCTTGAAAAAAAAGCTCATTTTCTAAATTGTATTTCCTAATTTTTTACGACCTGTGCGCTATCCAAACAATTCGAAGTCAGGAGTTGAAAAAAAAAAAGTTTAAAATTAATTACCTTCCTCCATTCAGGAACATCTTTATTGTCAACATTTTCTAGGAAATATCTTTTTTTGTTTCTTTTATAAACAAAAACCTTTTTTTTTTTAAGACAAAATTGCATTAAAAAGTCAATGCAATACCCTTATCAGACCTAAAGTTCGGGCGAAGTTTAATGATTGATGCATGAATCTATATCATCTATATCTATTACTATAAACCGAGCTGGATGAAATGAATGTACATACTCGTACATATGTATTTATATAAATTTCATTGACCATTCACTTCACATTTTGGGATACATGTTCCTAGAGGAACAATTGAAATGCACAGGCACGAGTCGTACCTTGTTAAATTGCTGAAAGAAATATTTCCTTTTTGTTTTTATTGTTTTTGTTGTTCGAGATAAAGTTTTCCAGTTCTGTTTTTTGTCCCAGAAGACTAAAACTTCCTATGCAATATTGTATAAGTTCTTGACAGTATACCTATTTGAATGATTAAAAAAAATCATCCCCTTTCTCTGTGTGCGCAAGCTTAAATATAAGTTAAACAAATTACTTTTGTTTTAGCTAAAGCGAGAACGAATACAAATATTAACAAGTTATATTATATAAAAAAAATAAACCTGTAGTTTTGTAATCGGAGCATTCAAATAAAAAAAATTTTTAAATAACTGAATTCGAATTTTGTTATTCTAATACGATTAATATATTATGGCATTGGAGTTTCGTGCTTACATATTTCGGGTTGCGGTCAATCTAGTGGTTCAGTTTCTTGTTATGTGTATGAAAGAACAATCACTTGGAAATATGCAGAACGATTGTGTTCATTTATTTGCGTTGTACTCGCGTATTTATGGGGACAATGTTTGTTTGAAGAACCATTTCTGGAAGTTTGGATGGTATTTTTTTGTGTGAAATTTTGGGTTAAAAGGTTAATTTAAAATAAGGGACATACCACCAGTGACGTAACGAAATATTGGTCATCAATGAGAATTTTGAAGAGCTTGACTTTGGTGATAATTCTGACTGCTGATTTTAGTTATTCTAAAATCAAAAGTTTGCTGATAAAAAACACATGGTTGAAGAAACTTTAAAGTTAACTACGAATTTTAAGAAGAAATGCAAAAACAAAAACTATACAAACGCATGTGCATACGTAGGTATTGCTTTTGTTCTTTATTTTGTGGACTGTGCTTTTAATTTTAATTGAGTTTTTTTCTGACATTTAGTCCAAATTATGCCTTTCGCCCAGTTACTACAGTTGGGCCCCCTAGATAAATATAATTCACAGTGTTTGAAAGCTGTAAATTTTATTTGTGTCGGAGTCACCGAATAATATTTTGCGTCTTAGAAATGTACTATATCATCTAACTGATGAGCCCAACTGTAGTATATGGGCGAAACGCATAATTTGGACTAAAGGTCACAAAAAAAACTCAATTAAAGTTAACCATGAATATTCGATTGGATTTCCAAAGTTACAAGGTGGTGCAAATATTTTCCAAGAATTTCCAATGAAAATATTCCATACAACAATATTCGTTAAATTTTTTTTTTCAATTTACAGAGTTGAGGGAAGAATTTTTAAAGGAGATTTTCCCGAATATTGGTGCAAATTAGAAACATTACGTGCAATTTCGCCAGGAAATAAAAATAATAACGTCAACGATAGGAGTTTAAAATTTCATAGAAACATTTTTACTCAATTTCAATCATTTAATTCGATCAATTACATTACTGGATTTCATTGCACTTGTCTTGAATGCCATTGCACAATTTGTAGCTCAAGGCATTGACACCAAACTACCTATTAAGAACCTGACGAACAGTTTGATTGAAGTCACGGTAATCAAAGGAAAGATCAAAGACGAGGATGTATCTGGGTCCAATCGACTTGCCTTTTCAACTTAGGAGTGCCCATTTCGATGACAATAAATCACAGGAGTGATGGGCATATCATAATCGAGATATTAGTATTCGAGTGATCAAAATAATCGATTGATCATTCGAACTCGAGACAAAGTACGAAAATTCGAAGAGTTGACTCCATTTTTTTACGATATGCACATGCTGCATATTTTTCGTTTGAATTAGGAAAAGTCTCGAAAATGAATGAAGTATATTCCTCACCCAATGATAATGGATTTTATTAAATAGAGAAATAAAATAAATACTTGAAATTTGTTTTAATTTATTTAAAATATCATAAATCAGAATAGTTTAATTAATTTAAACCTAAATAAATAACACAAACATTGTTTTTTCTAGTCCAATTTATCTAATTTAACTACATTAGTTAATAAACGTAAATATATAATATCCAAATTTAAGAAAGCAAATGAAATCATTCGGTTCTTCCATTTTCATTAGGTTATTTTATGAAACCAGAAAATCTTAGTTACACTATACCTACCTGTAACCAATATGTAACAAATTGAATTAGAACCTAGTGATTGCTATTACTATTACTAATTCATTCGAATGATGAATTCTACCGAAACAGATACATACAAAGTCTTCGATTCGAATCCGAACCTACACGTGCACGTAAGTATTTACATTACAATCCACACTAACTAGACATTCAAATATCACAATACCTCTTGGTTTTTGCCTCTTGATATTGCATTTGCACTACGCTTACGCTTAAATAGTAGTATAGAGAAATAACAATTGAGAAGACCCATGTATGATAGATGAGACATCACTCGAATGATGAATATATATCATTCGAATGATTTTAGATGAATTACCGAGATGTCTCGAAATAAGGTAATAATCGATTATTATCGACTATTTCATTCATATGTGTATCACATTATTAAATCACAAAGCTAATTTTCGGAAGAGTGTTTAATAAATTTTGGATTGCCGTGTTTTTTCATGGCCATTTGTACGTGGCATAGTCGAGAGTTGCTATTTCGACTGAAATACAAAAAAAAAATATCATCGATAACCAGAAAGATATTGCGATGAATAAATTAAACAATGAATTCCGATTTATTTGGTTTCAATAAATTCGTGATTCCACAATGATTTATTTCAATTGAATCCATTGTAATTGCAATTCTATTGCCACTTCCGACTTTTACATAGCATAGGTTTCAGGAAACTTAATTTCTGCACATCTTTTAATGATATGGATTATAGATTATTCATTGGGTTAAAGTGCTATTTAAGGGCAGTAAATATAAATAATGTTGCAACATGCGAACTGGCCTCTAGAAAAATTTAAAGAACAATAAGCGGGAATTAAAATTATGCCATCAACCGTTCCTGCAATGAGCTTAAATAATTCTCTGATTAATAGATTTTTTGATGTTTGTCCGATAAAGACAAATCCAATACTGACAAGCCAAATATTTCTCGATATAAATAAAATAAAACAGGATATTTTATCTATCTTGTATTTTCATAATTTTTTTTTTCTACTGGGTGTTTTTCTTTTAGACGTGTGATTTTCAATCCGGCAAATGGTAGCGGCGGCGTTTCGCTCTTTCTCCTTGGCAAAGTATATGCGTTGGGTATGTAAATAAGTATCATATATTAAAGTCCAAAGTATGTACATACATATATGTATTCAAAAAAATTCAATATTTTTTAATAATCTCACGAATAAACACAAAATATTGACACGTTTTTATACTTTCGAACATACTTTCAAAAAAAGAAGCAATCTAATACATTAGCTTCACTTTAAATTTATTTGTTAATTCCAAAAATTGAAAAAGAAAAATATTTGTGCTAAAGTTTAGCAAGCATAATGTACACGATTTCATTTAATGGATGTTCTTTAAACTTCTCACATTTTCAAACCTGATGTACTTTATTCCTAACAGATGAGGCACTTATTATTAAAACATGCCCATCTCCGGGAAATTTAAAACCGAGAGAAGTAGGAAAAAAATAAACAAAAAAAACCGAAGAAAACATCCATGTGTTGGCTTCTATGATTTAAATTTAAGGATTATTTCGATGCCACCTATGCAGCCAGTTTAATAGCTTCCTTGGAATTTAGTAGGTACGAGTATATCACAATTCATTTCCAAAGCCATTCCAACCGCACCACGTTGGATAATTAATAATTAGTGTCTCAGTGGAAATGAAATTAAAGGAACTACAGTGAATCAAAGAAAAACTCGTACATTCAATATTTACTTAAGAAAGCCATATAACAACTAATGTGGAATCAATATTTTGGAAACATTTTAAAGCAATCTTACATCACTTATAATATTTTTCAGAAAAAACTTAAAAAGCATTGGCGCAAAATTTTAAACAACCCATTGTTAAGGGCTTAACATTTTACTAGTTAGCAATTTCCTAAGTGCTTATTGATTGAATAACTATTTAAAAATGTTTAAACCTTTTCTAAACTAGTAAATTATATGTTGATGAAAACCCAACATGTGATCTAAAAAGGTATTAGTTATTTCTATTTTCATCATTTTAACTTCATTATTTGCAAAAAACAAAACAAACAAAAATTGTACACCAGCAGGACTCGAACCTGGGCCATCGCCCGCCGTGCAAGGCTGATATACTATCAGATTCCATAATGGATTTAGCAAATTGCTAGAAGTTAAAGTAGCCATTCCGTGATTTTAACTTTAGTAAAATATTAAAATCGCTTAAAATTAGCTCAATCATCTTTTTAGCTTAGTAAATTGCTAAAAGTGGCTTTAACATTTTACTAAATCGTTTAAAATTTTACGCCATTAACTTTAACAGTAAAAAAATAACACTTCAAAATAAAACTCGTGCAATATATTTAAAGATCATAGTTTGTAACATTTTGTTGCGAAAGAAACCAATCAATATTAAATTATTCAAACTTTTTAAAATGGGTAGACAAAGCGACCAAACTTCAGTAGATGTTAGAAACCTGGTAATAATTCATTCTAAGAATGGTAATACCCTTCGAGAAATTTTAGATTTGGTGAATAGGAGTCATTCCACAATCCAATACATTCTGAAGAGATACAAGGAAGAAGGAGTGGTAGAAAACAACAGGACAATGTTTGGCGTAAGGCCAATGAAGAGCTCAAAGAAAAAAATTAAGAGTCAGGTACGGTGGCGGCTCGGCCATGGTGTGGAGATGTATGTCGGAATCAGGAGTAGGAAAATTGCATTTCATTGTTGGTACAATGGATCAGCAAGCCTACTTAAACATCCTGCGGACAAATTTGCATGCTCGTGGTGATGGACTTGGAATCAGGCACTGTTTTGAATTTTATCAAGATAATGACCAGAAGCACAAGGCATACACAGTTCGTTCCCACTGCCCAAAAGTGATAGAAAACACCACCACAATCACCAGTACTTACAGTCATCTAAACGTCATGATCGTATGGAGTTATTTGGAAGACCAGTTAAGGCTGCAACATATTACGAACAAAAATGAACTAAAAAGAGTTTTGCAGGAAGAATGGAACAAAACACTACCTTTTTATTGGGAACAATTGGTTAAATCCATGATAAATAGGTTTAAAGCTGTTAAGACAAACAAAGGCCTTCCAACAAAATATTAAATAGATTTTTTGTAGAACATGTTTAAACTATAAATGCATTTCGTAAGAATTTAACTTTGAGGTGAAATTTGAAATGTGTCACTAAATGTTGTCCTCAAATAGTCCGTAATTATTTTTTTTAATTTAATGCAATATTTTCAGCTTTATTTGTGTGGTAAAATAAAAGAAAAAATAGCGGTAATTTTCTTGATGTCCAAAAACAAACTTTCTTAGCGGAAAACAAACTTTCAACGCATTGTACGAGTTTTACATTGATACACTGTATACAGCCTTAATAGAACCCTAGTTGGGGTTATAAACCTAATTTTGACGTGCCTGGGAAAATAAGTTTTCAATATTAAAATAGGAAGCTGTAACGAAGCATTATATGCTACCTACTTTCTTAAAAGATAAAGAAAAACTTAATTATAAATAACTATGACCGACGATAACCGCTTTCGAATTTCAATATACAGCTAAAATTACGATCTAACTCTATACAATTCGACGTCATTATAAGCATATGACGTCACCGAGAAAACAAATTTAGGTTTTGATTTTCGTTCATCACATTACAATTCACACTTGGTTTTTACCACAAAGATTATATGAGGACCGGCAATGACGAACGAATATCATGGCCCCTTCGACCACACTTAAAGTCTTATTCATCAGTTTGAATTTGACCATAGAAGAGGTAAGTCGATCTGGTTGTCATAGCTTTAGTACTCGAGTGGTAAGAGTTTTTGTTGCAAGTTAGCCAATTGCCAGTAGAGGCTTCGGTGCATCCTGATCTACCAGAGATTCGTCCTGGTACGTCGAATGCCACCAAGGGCCTAGTACCTGCTGATTTACCAGTGGCCTGATTAGGGAATACGAAGCGAATCGTTTTAGGTTGCGAAAATGATATTTGTTATCACTGTTTTCGCTTTCTTTTTACATTCGCCCTATTTTCGAAATCGAAAGCGAATTTGATTTGGCATTTCAATTTTTAGCGCGTGCATTTCCGATAGGTTTTCTTTGGCGGATTGGTTTATCGACAAAGTCGAAAGTGATATTTTGCTGGGATTTTTTTTTCATTTAAATAAATAAAAATGTGAGATTAACTATTATTAACTAAAGAAATAAACAATCATTTTTTTGTAATAAACGTGTAGGACACAACACAGCAACACACCAACAAACCTGGAGATAAAGTCTGAGACAACAACCACATACAGTGTCAGAACATCGCGCGACACATCTTTAATATCATTCTTTATCTTCCTCAACCTCACGCACGCGCTGTGTTGAACCATTTAAAGGGTAGCATAATCCCTTGAGCGCGTGTAGATTATAAAAAAAAAAAACCTGCAACAGTTTTCTCCGCTCATAGAAGTTATGAGGGAAAACGAAGGGAATATGCAATATGTGTAGCGTTTCAGACATTGAATGCATACTACTGTGGGTTCCGCCATTCCAATGGTTGTATCCTCCCCAACCCATTTCTGGTATGATCCGTCTGCAAGGAATCTCAATGTTGCGGCTAATTTTATAATTGGTGGTATGCCATTTTTGTTCTGTGGTGGTCTACTGGGGTTGGTGCAGGTTTCAGAAAACCTTAAAGTAGCTAGCTCCGCTAACCTTCCTAATCAAAGTAGTTTCTTCCTAGCTGATGTATTTGGAGTGAAAAGTGCTGCTAAGTACGTGTCGAGACTGGAGATACCAAATACCGATATCACCTTTTTTATTGACAGGCAAGCGACAATTAAAGCGATTTCTGCCGCAGTTACCAAGTCGAAGCTTGTAACTAGCTGTAGCGAAGAGCTGCAAATTCTTGGCACGCAACATAACATTAAACTCTGCTGGGTCCCGGCTCACAGTAATATACTGGGCAACGAGAGAGATGACTGGCAAGGAAGGGTTCAACACTTGATCCTTCCCAAATAGACCCGTCGAGTAGAATCCCGTTGTGTCACGAAACAGAACATTAGAAAGAAGATTCTTTCAAAAGCCAACGAAAGATGGAATGGGGCGACACCTGTGCCACAACTAGGAAACTATGGACCAACTTCGACAAGAAAAGAACAGAAAGTACCATCCACATAAACAAAAATTCCCTTCGAATTCTTGTAAGCGTACTCACCGGACACAATCTTCTCGGTTACCATAAAAAGAAAATGGGGCTAAGCAACGATGACAGATACATAGGCTGCAATGAACATGAGGACACCACTAAATTTTTGTGTCATTCTCCAGCACTTTGCCATATAAGGAACAAATTCCTTGTCAGTTACTTCTTCAATGATTTAGAAGAGCTCTAGAATCTTTCAGGCAAAAGTCTGCTGAACTTCGTAAAAGCATCTAAATGGCTCGATAATGATTAACTCATAGGTTATACAATTAGAAGTTACAACACTTCAGGGTACCACATTGGATCTACTTTGATCTAAGTGTGCCGGTAGCAAGATCAATTGGCAGCCCATTTACATAACCTAACCTAAGCTGTAGTGCCAGACCTGACAAGCCAGAGTTTGATAGACTGTTCTAGTCATCAGAAACTTCGAAAATAGTAACAAATCCAGAAGTAACACTAAGGACTATTTAAGACCAGAACTACCTCCACCGCAGTTTTAAGGCCAGAATACCAGTATACCAAACTAAAGACCTGCCGTAACCAGAGATTATTTGAATTAAAAGAGTTGGTTTTAATAAAGATTTTGTAATAAAGTTCTAAAGACCTTCGTTTTGAGTTTCGTGTTTTCTTTATTACGACAGTGGCTAGCAAAACTTCGGCTGGAATGCAAAAAGAACATCACAAAACATAAAAAACAAATGCATTCAGAAGGGAAACAAATATACTATACGAATCTATCCCACGGGAAACATACATTTGACTGGAATAAGAAATAGCCTATGTGTTATTCCAGACTATAATCTATTTCTGTGACTAATTTCATCCAGATGCGTTTAGTAGTTGTGGCGCGATTCAGTAACAAACATCCATCCATCCATCCATTTATAATATTAGAAGGATACAACTCGAGAAACAAAGAAAATGTTGTATCCTTGTCCTTTTTATCATACCCATACTTTAGGCGCGTCAATTTCACGATTGTTAACTTTATATTTCGGAGGTTTCTGGATGATAAGATAAAACAAAACGTAATTCATGATACGAAGTATATGTTCGGAGTTCGGAAATTCGTTAGTGAAAAAATGTCAAATAAATCCACAACTACAGTTTAACATTGTAGTACTCTATAGTGATTTAAATCAACTCAAATTAATTTATTTATCTATTTGATATACAAAAAATAGCAGCCCAACGTAATACCGAATTTATTTACGACTAACCTTCACTTCAATAAGAACTAACTTGTGTATGCAAAAGTTTAATAAAACAACAATAATAATGAAAATAAATCAAATCACAAAAGGCTCGTCTTACATGTCCCTGTACGCACAAAAAAAACTAATTTTTTAAATTTTAATATTCAATTTAAATTCATGAACTAAATGACTTTAGATAAAAAAAAAGGTGAAAACAATTCCCATTGCTTTGCCATTCTTCGACAAGGGCCTTCATAGCACATAAAAATATATTTGAAGTCCATTTCGTTAGAGAGGGTAATCTGATGTTTAACGATGGCATTATAACGCACCCGGCCGTAAATTTCCTTTTGTGTTCCGCATGGAAAAAAAAATCCTACAGAATGGGAAATAAATATTAAAGCAACCTTATTTCAGGAGTCACCTGCAACCATAAGGCTGTTTCTCAGAGCATGTATGTATGTATATGTTTGCTAACCATTTACACACACCCTCCTGATGGAAAACCTTCACATTCGGAAAGGACATGTTGAGGAGCAATTTATGTCGTACTTACAACCCTCCCTCCCATTAAAAGGAGCACAGAAGCTGGAAGGTTTGGAAGAAATAACCGATTTTTAAGCGAATTCCATCACTTAGAACGAAGACTTAACAAACTTTAGTCGTTGTCTTTGGTCGTGCGGGGGCGGTCTGCGCGGGTGTCTTTTGAGACTTGAGATATTGTCCAGTGCGTTTGCCAGGCAGTGTTGTTATACCTCAAGTATTATCAATTTTAATTTAAACAATTGGTTGCCTATTTTTTTTATGAGTGTCCTTTGTCCTAGTTTAGGAAAAAATATTGAAGGTATACAAAAGCAACGCAATCCATAAGGGGATTCCAAAGTATTTCGTCCGAAGTTTGCTTTCAAATTAAAATACTTTTATTGAACATTTTTGAAGGGAGAAACAAGAAAGGTGAATACCTTTAAATTTTAATTTTATAATAATTTATCGTCTTTTGACACAAAAAATATTCCTTAGGCTGTACCAATATTTTATGGCAATTATTTTCTATTGTCCAGGAAAATTAGATAAACAACATGACCTTAGTTAAACAAGGTTATGTGTAAGTGGTCGGTAAGTGATAATTTGTTCGACATTCATGATACACAGCTTATTTTAAAGGTTATTAAAAGCACCCGAATAAGTTTACAAGCATTATCCAGCAAAAAAAAAAAAAAAAAAAAGGCTAAAGAAAACATGGAAGATATCTCCGAAAAAGTCATTCAAACAGCTAATTTTGATGAAAAATTGAATTTTGGACCGCTATAACTTATGAACGAATTGACGTACAGAACTCGTTTATATGTAATTTTGTAGATAATTGTTCTGTCGGCAAGTTGTTATTATATCATTTTCTGAAAAAAAAATTAACTTTTTAGGAGTTTTGAAACAAAACAAAAAATAAATCAGTTTTTTTACTTGCGATTAAAGGTACTATAAGGCAAGTTATGCATTCGTCGAAAAAAAAAGTTTTGAGATAACAATCAAACATGACATAACGATGATAGCGAAGACGAAAAAAGATGGTCTAAAAATTCAGTCCGTCGGTATGTCTGTTAGTCTGTCAGTCTGTCAGTCTGTCAGTCTGTCAGTCTGTCAGTCTGTCAGTCTGTCAGTCTGTCAGTCTGTCAGTCTGTCAGTCTGTCAGTCTGTCAGTCTGTCAGTCTGTCAGTCTGTCAGTCTGTCAGTCTGTCAGTCTGTCAGTCTGTCAGTCTGTCAGTCTATCAGTCTGTCAGTCTGTCAGTCTGTCAGTCTGTCAGTCTGTCAGTCTGTCAGTCTGTCAGTCTGTCAGTCTGTCAGTCTGTCAGTCTGTCAGTCTGTCAGTCTGTCAGTCTGTCAGTCTGTCAGTCTGTCAGTCTGTCAGTCTGTCAGTCTGTCAGTCTGTCAGTCTGTCAGTCTGTCAGTCTATCAGTCTGTCAGTCTGTCAGTCTGTCAGTCTGTCAGTCTGTCAGTCTGTCAGTCTGTCAGTCTGTCAGTCTGTCAGTCTGTCAGTCTGTCAGTCTGTCAGTCTGTCAGTCTGTCAGTCTGTCAGTCTGTCAGTCTGTCAGTCTGTCAGTCTGTCAGTCTGTCAGTCTGTCAGTCTGTCAGTCTGTCAGTCTGTCAGTCTGTCAGTCTGTCAGTCTGTCAGTCTGTCAGTCATTCAAAAATTATATTTATATGTATTTATTGGATACCTATGAATTGGCGTTTTTGAATTTTTTTTTGAAAAACGTTTTCAAAAAGTTTAAAAAAAAAAACTTTTTTTCTCAAAAACCGCTCGGCAGATTTTTAAAATTTTTTTCTCATAAATTCAAATTTATCTAACAAATAAAATGGCGTACTTTTTCTTGAGCTTAAATTAGTTTAAGTATTTATTTCAGAATTTTTAATTATTTTTTCTTTGATTAAGCCGATTTAATATTTTGTTTTTAAATTTATATTATAATATTTAAGACTGTCATACCAATTTTTGTTAGAAAAAAATTAAAGATATTTTGTATACATAAAAAATGAAGGAAAAAACTGCTTTAAATATATACTTAGATTTTTAACAGAAATCTTTTGCATTCGATGTGATTGAACATAAGAGCAAATTCGTGCGATCCAGTCGTGCATTTTATTTTTAAATGGCTGCAATTACCTCCCGGTACCGCCCCTAAAACTTGATTTTTTCTATAGAACATTTTTTTCCAAACATAACTAATACAAAAAGGTTCCTACTCAAAAACATAAATTTATGTTACATTACATTTTTTTAACTAAATGTATGGGGTGTTATTTTTAGCAGCATGAGAAGTTTCGATGGTTGTTGTCTATGGGTTTTCACTTGAGATTATCAAACTCTGTTAATATTTCTGTTCATAAAGGTTAGGCAATTTTGGCGACATTAAACGATTCACGATGAGTGAATCGCTTAATGTCGGAAAAACGCTGTGGAAATTTACTTAACAAAAAAAAACTGTCAATGAACAAAATTGCTGTATATGGAGCGAAGATAATACTCAAGCCAATAACGAATCACCATTACATTCATTAAAATTGCCTGTTTGCGGGTTGGACGCTGGCGCCAAAATCGGTTCTTATTTATATCGATATGATGATAAAGCTGCTGTTACGGGGAATGGCGAACGCTATTGAGCCATGCTGACTGATTTTTGGTTTCCAAAAATTAATCACCTAAACATCCACGACATTTGGTTCCAACAAGACCGCACAACTTGATATACAACGCGCTTAACTATGTATTTATTGCAAAATCAACTAAGTGACAGCTTTATTTCCAGAAGTGGTAGTGTTAACTAGCCCCCTCGTTCGTGCGACTTAACGCCCTCGACTAATTTTTATGCGGATATGTTAAGTCATTGAATTATGTCGACAAACCAGCAACTTATAATGCATTGTGAGTCAATATTCAAGCCACCATTGACGCCATACGGCCAGATTTAGTAGAAAAAGTAGTCAAAAGTTGAGATATGCATATGATCTCAGTAAATCTCCAGGTCAGATCCAGAGAGCATAAGTTCCACATCATTAATGGTTCACAAGAAAAGCAAGGGTCCTAAGTGACTTCCATGCGGGACACCTAATATTGAAGTAATAGGGTTAGAAGTACACGATCGTAAAACCGGCGTCAGTTTAGATAGGACTGGATCCAAGATAGGAGATTAAAGCCGTATCCTTCAAGTTTGAAAACAATAATATTATGCGATTTTTTATCAAATGAATTGCTAAGATCAGTTGCAATTGCATAAATTTCATTTAAATAAATATGAAATTACAGACAATCTCAGTAAGGTTAGTGATCGATTTCATTTATGAAATCCATGTTGATTCAGAGAGTAGAGTTTGTTTACAATGAGGGAACAAGCTATCATGAATTATACAATCAAAAAGTTAAGGTATGCAAGAGTGTTTGGCAATTGGGCTAAAATTAGATACATTAATCTTACATCATTTTTTGTGAACACGGATAATGTAAGAGTCATTACCCCATATTTTATATGCAATAATTCCTTTGTTTTGTTTCTAAAAAATATGCTGGTATAATAATTTTAAGTATTTAACACTATAAATTTAAAAACAGAATTTCAAAAAAAGGTCGGAGACGTTAAAAAAATATGTAAACAATTTTTGGGACCAAAATGTATTTTTATTTTTTATTTATATTTTAATTTTAACTATGTGCCTGTAAGACCTAAGGTCTAACAGGCGCAACTGCATGTACAGACTGCACATTTTTCTTAAATCGAAATCATAAGAGCCCTTTTCGAACCAATTACGATTTACTTTGAACTATGGTTCGATTTTTTTTCCAAATGCAAAACTTGCCCTAGAGTGCAAACATACATACATCGCAAGTAAAATCTTTAAAATATTTGAATTATTTAACAAAAAAGTATTTTCAAACATAATCCGTTGTGGTCAGATCTTTTTTTTTGGAAAATAAGCCATACATCTGGCAACATAGGTGCGAAAAAAGAGCCTGAAAATCTCGGTGCGTAAGGGGGGCATGCTGCCAAAAAGGCCCAATATAAGATTGTGGGTGGGTACAAGTATATGCAATTTTTTTTTAACTTTTTAAAAAGAAATCTTCAAATTCAAAAAAAAAATGCATGTACCTAAACTTGAACCCGCACCCTAAATCCTATATATTGAGCCAAGCAGGGTGGGCCAAAAAGCACTTCACACAAGCCCGAAATTTTGTATGGCTTTTTTTCCATTTTTTTTTTCTGGCATTTTTCCATTTTACGCCTGAATTTTTTTTGGAAAAAAGGCTAGAAATTTGGGAAAGATTATCAGAAAACTGGCTTTTTTTCTTACGAAAAATTTCTAGAATTTTGTATGAAGAATTTTTTGGCGTTTTTTCCAAAAAAAATTCTGGCGTAATTTCCGGGAGCCAGGTGATGTGAAACTAACAAGCTTTGTATTTGGTTGTTAAATAATGTGAGCTATGTTTGTACAGGGTGGCGCACGAATCGTGCTACAAAAATAAAACGAAATAACTTTTTTTCAGTGTGAGTAATAGGCTTATTTTTTGTTATTTTATAGGCTACTATTTAGATTTATCAAAATGAATGCTTGGGATACTGAAAAAGGATTTGGATAGTGCAGCGATAACATTCTTTGCAGTCCGTCATTTCCGTCCAAAGGGAATTTAGGCTGGAGTTTGGCGGTACTCCCCCGTGTAGATGGATCATTATGAGGCTGGTGAACATGTTTGCCGAATCTGGAAGCATCGAACGAAGACCGTATCATCGAGATCCCAATGTTCGGGTTCAGGATACAATCGTGGCTGTTGCATCGGTAATACAGGCAAATCCAAGTGTTTCGACTCGAAACTTATCGGTCCAAATTGGAGTTAGCAGACGGTCATTCATGATAACTTAAACTTGTTTCCGTACAAAGTCCAAGTTACAAGCAAGTTAAACCCTCAGGATTTGCCTGTTCGCCTGGAATTTTGCGGAAAAATGATTGCAATGGCCGAAGAAGACAACACATTGATAAATTGTTTGTTCATGTCTGATGACGCCCATTTTGACTTAAACGGCAATGTTAACAAGCAAAATTGCCGTATATGGAGTGAATCTAATCCAGAAATGCTCATCAAGGTGTATTGTCGGGCCATACTTCTTTGAAGAAAACGGTACAACACAAAATATCAATGGGGACCGTTATTTAAAGATGTTGAAGGAGTTTTTTTTACCCTGAACTTCGCCGAAGACGTATCCCTTTCAGCAGTATTTGGTTTCAACAAGATGGACCAAGTGCACACGTAGCGACACAAGTTATGGCGGAGCTCTAACAAATTGCTATCCAGAAACTGCACTTTCCGCTGGCCCCCAAGGTCACCTGACCTGACTGCACCAGACTCTTTTTATGGAGTTATGTCAAGCAGGAAGTGTACAAAACGAAACCCAGGAATTTGACTCAAATGAAGCAGTCCATTAAGACAATAATTGAGGCGATCCCAATTTCAATCCTTCATGCCGCAATGAACAATTTTCTGATCAGGTGCCGCATATGCGTGGATGAGCTTGGAGGTCATTTGCAGTCTATCATCTTTAAAAACCATTACTTATTTAAAATAAAATTTAATTTTTAATCCAATAAAAAAAATTTTATGAAATACATCGATTAAAATAAAAGTTATGTAAATTTCTTATTGTAGCACGATTTCTGCGCCACCCTGTATAGACACAAATCCAATTTGATAATAATTAATATCAATACAAAAAATGTAGTATATACACAAAGAAGCTAGATCTTGATTTGTTTATAAACAAAATCAAAGTTATTTTACCACACGGTTTATTTTGCAAGGTTCATTTTCAAAGTTGTGTGTATTTCTTAGTAATTATTCGGTGATAAGAATAGGATATATTTTATACAAGAAAAACGAGAAAGCACTTAAGTACAATTTCAAAGCTAGTCAGGATGTCAACGTTCTGGTATATTTGTTTGTTAATTGTAAGTTGTCTAACTTTCTTTTTCTTGGAGTAATATCCCTTACAATACTTTGCACCCTACGTTAATTTCTCTCTGCATTCTAAGCCTTTGAAAACGTATTTGGAAGATTAACACATATCTAGCGTAAACGTATTTCAACCCACAGAAGTAAAATATGGCCGTAATTACCAGTCATATAGCTGATTTATAGTAAAGTTTTCCTTTTATTTTATAGGAACTCACCCGTTTCGAACGCGCAAACACATACCATATAAAATTCGTATAATTGATAGTGACAGGTTTTTCGTGCCCTAATTGACTCCCGAATAAAACATTCTCATTCACCTATGGCACTGCACTCTAGAGATATACTCCCACATACACACAAAAAACAAACTAAAACTGCGCTGTTGCCGGGAGCTCATGTCATGAAACTTTATTCGATTTGTTACTCCTAAACTGAACAGAAACTTTTTTCACCATAAAGCGAGATAGAGAAATGTTTTTTTTTCTCTTCACTTTTTAACCCATCAAACAATATAATTTATATTTGGAGCAGATGCACCTGACCTATGTATGTCAGAAGTAACATTTAAAAAAAAAAAAAACAAGAAACTTTTGAACAACTAAAATGTGTACCCATGAGAGTTGACCAAGTCTTTGTTTGATGTTCATTGCGAATGTCAAAAGGATAACTAATATTTAGTCATGAGTTTGGCATGATGTCATTTGAAAGTTCAAATGAATATCACAATATAACATATTTATACATTATGCATGTGCGTATGTAGATTGGGCTCATGGACAACTTTTGGAAAGTCCACTTAATAGATTTGTTTTATTTTCCGTGACAGAGGATATATTTTTGGCAACTTTTTAATGCATAATTTATAATTTCATCCATCTGAAAATACACATATACAAACATACAATGTATAGTGGTTGATACAATGTTTTTAATTTCATATATCGTATGACAGATCCTTTTAGTGGAAGAACAATTGAAAATATAATTATTTTTTGGAGAAACTTGCAGTTGGAGAATTTTAACAAACTCATTTAATATTAATTTAATGTTTAATGAAAGTTGTCCTCATTTCAATCAAAAGTTTATTGAAATCGATTTAGAATTTTATGAAAATTAGTACATCTTTAGGGAAAACTACTTTTTTTATGACCTTATTACTCACTATACCAAATTTCGCCCGAGGACGCTCGATGCCGACGACTGGACATCAGCTCCATATGTCCCATCTACAAAACAGGCGAACCTACCGAGGCATATCACTGCCTATGTTACATTCAAAATCTTATCTAATGTAAAGGGTTATCCATTTTGCGGTTTCAAAAGTAAACGTAAATAGAACACATATCAAATATTTTTTTTCATGATATTTCTTTTTTATAATAAAGTTTGATCGTTGACATTATGTGTGAAACACTACATCATTTAAATGACCACCACGCGAATTGTTGCAAGCATCGATTCTTTTGAGGTAATTTTCGACCACTTTTTGACACATATTGGGCGGTATCTCAGCCATAACTTGACGAATGTTGGTTTCCAAGTGGTCAAGAGTTAAAGGTTTATCAGCATAAACACGGTCTTTCGCGAAGCCCCACAAAAAAATGTCCAGCGGTGTCAAATCGCATGATCTTGGTGGCCAGTTGATATCGCCACGACGAGAAATTACACGGCCACGAAATGTCTCTTGCAATAAAGCCATATTCGCTCGAGTTGTGTGGCATGTGGCACTGTTTTGTTAAAACCACATATTCTCCAAGTCGTATTCTTCAATAGCAGACAAAAAAAAGTCGGTTATCATATGACCATAACGCTCCGAATTGACGGTGACAGTCGTTCCATCGCACCTCCGGACCAAAGAGCGCCCCAAACAGTGAATTTGTATGGATGTACTCGTAATGGCCTCTCTTCAAATGCTTGAGAATTCTCAGAACCCCAAATACGACAATTTTGTTTATTAACATACCCACCGAGTGAGAAATGTGCTTCGTCGGCTGTGGTAGAATCACCATTTTTGTAGTTGGTTTTAATATTTTTTATGCGTTGTGCGATAGTTAAGCGATCCATTTTCGTAAATGTCAGACTTTCAACTGCAAAAAAAAAATTGGTTCAACAACTTAGTTTGACAGATGTCGAGTTCCAGGCCTATACTTTTGAAACCGCAAAATGGATAACTTTTTACTATGTGAGCGTCTAAAGCCAAATTTCAAACTTTAATCGGCACATACGAGTGTGGCCATCGGCCCGGCAAATGAACCATATAGACCAAATCTTCAAACTGCGCCAGATACTGGGATATACTAATGAATTCCAAGTCGAAACTCAGTATCTCTTCATCGGCCTGAATGCTGCATATGATAGCATTGTCGAAGCTTTACATATCAATGGTTGAGCTCGTAATCACGGAAAAACTATTTCAACCATGTCGCGTGACTCTAGAAAACAGACGCTGTAATGAACAATTGGGGAACAGCTCCTCCGAACTATTCCACACATGGACATGGTTTCGCCAGGGAGATCCGCTAATTTGATAGTACGTAGAACAGACCTAAACAGGGATAGCACTATCTTCAACAAATCTCTCCAAATGCTGAGGTTACGTGTACAATATTGACACGCATGCTCTCCTATTGGCTGCAACGACCTTGACTATGTCTCGCCTGAATCCGCATATTAGATTCATATGGTTTGGGTTCGATATCCCGCTATTTATGATCCCGTTTCTTAAAACATCGCTATTAAAATTTCACTTTTTATAATCCCATCAACACAAGTTTCAAAAAGAACGGCGTGTGGGATTTGGAGTGGGGTCAAACATTTATCAAAACACAAAACGAGCTTGGCGGGATAAGTCGGGATTTTAAATAGCGGGATTATAATAAATCAGGATTTTGAATAAGCGGGATTTTAAAACTTGAAGAAAAATGGGATTTTAAGAAGCGGGATACCAATACGCTCCCGATTCATATTTCGCCATTTATTAAAGTTGGGCCAAATCTTTCTAGAAATAATGCACGCACTCAAGGGATTATCAATACCCTTTATATGTTTTTCTTAACACAGCGCGGCATCCGGTGGAAGAAGAGAAAGAAGGATAGGAAAGATGTGTGGCGCGATGTTCTGAGATTAGAGCTGGTTGTTGTCTCAGATTTATCTCCAGGGATGGCGGCTGAACTAATGCGGAGAGAATTACCGTGCCTAATTTATTTATGTCCCTTATAATTCGCATTATTTTATTTAGTTCTTTGTCATATTTTATGGGTATGCTAGTTTACTCAATCACATGTTGTTAGTGTTATGCCTAAACAGCATGTAATGAGCAAAGCAGCAACTTATTTTATGACAATTTTGAGAATTGGTTTTTAATGGAATATAAGAAGACATAGACAACGGCAGGAATCGAACCTGCAACCACGAGGTTGACAGGCGAGCACACAACTATCGCGCCACGGCCATCCCCTTATACACTATACACCCCCTTATAACTACACGGATCGATTCGTTGAGAAAAAACTGAGAACACATTGCCTTCGATAACTCCGAGAGGAATATTCATTCTTTCCCCCAGTGAGTTATAAAGGACTCATCCTTGCCTGGGAAGGTCATGTCACTATGACCCGTGAAATTTAGATTAATGCTCAAGCTCGAAAGCTCATCCCGGCATTGATGTACCAATTTGGATGTCAAATCAGTGGCTTTAACAGCTACCTGGCCGTTTGAGAAAATAGACGTATTTCAATTCTGGTTCGGATATTGTTTAAGTAACTTGCATGTTTCCCTGAATTCTAGTAATTCAGCTTGAAAAACAATAGGAAGGTCGGATAGATGAAAAGAGTTAGATAAGTTTAGGGACACCGACAATATTGGCGAAAATCGCACTGCATTATCTTTGGCCCATCAACTTAAGTCGAAGTCTTCTTTCACGACATCGAAGTACCACACCTTTCTGCATGGGATTCTAGTTTTAAGATCTGTGCTGAGGCTCGATGTAGAGTTTCATTAGTCAGTGGAAGTCGAAAACATTTCAATTAGAATTGACTCATTCCTGTTGTTGTGCGCATAAGGATTGGCAAACCAATCTAGTTTAATCTTTACTCTTTGCAATATCGTAGGTACTTAATGTGTAAATTAAGTGGGGAAATCGTAAAAACTATTAAGGCAACTGTTTAAACGCAAGTGACCTATACCTACCTTAAGTATGGGTATTTTCGCTGACAAACAAATTGGCATTCCAATGCAAGCACCTCAGTGCATTCAACTGGGAAATAGTTCATATTTTGTATGCACCTTTTATATTTTTCGTTCTGATCGCCTAGCGACCTTGTTTATATTTTGTATGCAGCGTTTGTGACATAATTAAACAGCTACAGTAATATTAGACAATAATAATGTTCTAGATGAATTTAACCAATTTGTAATCTTACTATAATTTATAAATGATGTTTTTTGTTCAATAACGCTAGAACGACTGAACGGATCTGGATTAAATTTGGCACATGGACACTCACATACTCGATTATCACATAGGTAATTTTTATAACGAAAAATGGAACCGAACAGTTCCTATGCCCATATGGGAGAGGCTTATATATGAACAAAATATATACTTGGTTTTTTGTTCCGCATTCATGCCTTAACCATTGAATGGATTTTAATGAAATTTGGTAAGCAGCTGGAAGATTAGCCATGATTTATTTTTCCCAACTTTATTTTTTGTAGTTCTTACTTTTTGAATTCAATATTAAGTCTTCGCTTTGTTCGCGAACATGACTATTCACGACGAACATCTAAGCCAACGAACACGACAAAAGCTAAATTTTTGGCAAACAGCAATCGGCTCGCGAACCAGCCCACATACAAGAAGAGCATAGCGAGCGCGAGCATGCTAGGCGAGCATGTTCTTCGTTTGTGCCTACATTCAACGACTGGAGTGTTTTAAATGAAATTTTGTAGGTGGATGATGATTTCATTAAAATTCCGTGGGTCCGATACCCTTGCGATGGGGTATCTGCTAGTAAAATATAAAATATAGAAAAGCAATTTGTTAGTATTTAAGCTAGTAATCGCAAATAATAAAATCAGTGTTACGGTAACCACCAAATATTCGCATTTCTATTCAAAGACTTTACCCCACCAGAGGTAAGGGGTCTTAACAATAGCAAAAAAGGTAAGTTCACCAAGCAAAAAGAACAAGATACCAATTCCCGTCACAATTGAAATATTCTGGTTTACGCACTAGAAGTATCTCACGTCGTCACGGTGAATTTACTTTGAGCGACAAGTGCATGATACAGCAACCATTAGGACAAGATCTAACACCTCCTATAGTGTCAATGCTAGCTGTGCTTTGGATCTTTCTTAAATGTGTCGATATTATGACAATTGTAGACTAACAACAATTTTTTTCTAACAATTATACACAAAAACTACTTCATTCATGGCTTATCTTTTCAGGGGTGGCCGTGACGCGAAAGTTGTGTGTTCGGCTGTCAAAATCATGGCCACAGGTTCGATCATTGCCGTAGTATATGTCCTTTAATTTTTCCATTAAAACCAATTCTAAAATAAAATGTCATACAATGAGTAAAATTAGTAAACCGATAAAATATCACAAAGAATAAAAAAATCAATGCGAATTATACGAAACATACGTAAATAAGACACGGACATTTCTCCGCAATAGTTCAGCCGCCATCCCTGGAATTAATATCTGAGACAACAACCACCTAGAGTCGCAGAACATCGCGCCACACATCTTTCCTATCATTCTTTCTCTTCCTTAACCTCACCCTCATGCAAGCGCCGTGTTGAAACATTTAAAGGGTAGTTCATATAATCCCTTGAGCGGGTGTAGAATATAAAAAAAAACTAAAACGGTAACGGCTGTGCCGAAATCGTTGAATCCAAGCTGTTGACCAGTTGAAGTCATTTGTAGCTTAGTTTGTAGAATTGGATAAAGTCTTATTTGAATAAAAGAAGGCAGTGTGTTAGGTTTTGTGAAGTCAATTACCGTAAAATAAATATAACGTCTGGAGTGCCGCAAGGTAGCCATCTTGGTCCGTTCACATTTTTAGCATTTATAAATGATCTGCCTTTGTTATCTACAAGATGCAGATACCTTTTTTATGCCGATTACCTCAAGGTAATTTGTAATGTCAACAGCGAAAACGATGGACTTTTTTTCTACAAGAAAATCTTGACACTCTTGTCAGATGGTGTAAAAATAATTGCATGTTACTTAATGTGGATAAGTGCAATGTTACTTCGTTTTTGAGAAAAAAAGGGCAATACTCGTAAATAATTACTGTTTAATTGACGCGCAAAAAACTTATTAGAATTGACGCTGTTAAGGACTTAGGAGTTATAATTGACAAAAAGCTTACTTTTAAATACCATATCTACAAAGTACACTCTAAAAGCCATGGTATGCTAGGTTCTGTAAAAAGACAGTCAAAGGAATTTAACAACCCTTATATTACAAAAGCAATTTATTATTCATTGGTGCGTGCGCTATTAAAATATTATAATGTCATTTGGTGTCCGTTATATAATATTGATGTAAGAAAAACTCGAATCCGTCCAAAAGCAATTTCTGTTGTTCGCATTAAGAGGTCTTGAATGGAACACAGATTGTTTTGTGTTACATCGTTATTCCACCCGCTTGAAGCTTGTCAATATTTGTAGTCTTGCTAAGCGTAGAGCGTTATGTGAGGCTTTATTTACGTTTGATCTTCTGAAAGGTAACATTAAGTCAATTTATCTGTGTTCCAAAGTGTCAGTAAAGCAAAATATTCTTAAATATTAACTTTATTTTTTTGGTAATCGTAAAATGTCAAATCAATTTAATAATGCAGGAAATTTTTGTTTTATTCTTTTTTTTTAAATTTAACTATATGCCTGTAATACCTAAAGTCTTTTAAATGCAACCTGAATGGCACGGCACTAGTTTGGCACAGTGGATTTGAGAACCAGGTATTGACTGTCTCATTTTAACCCATGGGTGACATCCAATTAAAATTGGGGGTATAGAAAAGAATGCGCCTAGCGTGGGGATCGAACTCATACGTCTAAGTTAGCAATCAAGCACTTTATCCACTGCGCCACTGCCACCCACAATTATTTATTATTATTGTTATTTTTGAAGTGATAACTTCTTATGGAAGGTTAAACCGCTTCGTTACGTAACGCGTTGCGGTGCCAGTTCTTCTGGTTTCCCGTTCTCTCACGCATACGGAGAACTTTTGAAATTAATAAAATTAACGAAGAACTTTTGAAGGTTTTCTCAAGTTAAACAATTTCAATATTAAATAGATTAGTTTAAGTTATTACTTCTGTCGTATATGTTATGTGCTGTCATATTTTTGGCAAAATCAAATAAAACTAAATCAAATTAATATATTTAAAATTGTACCTTATAAGTGATATGGTTAAAAGCGATATTTGATTAATGCAATTTGTAAGAACCTCTGCCAGATATTTCATTATATCCGATTTTGACTATGTGTGTATGTATAGGAGTGATAGATATTTTTATTCTTTGTAATAATATTACGAATTTAAATGGAATGATTAAGAGGAAAAATTTAATTTATACCATCACTTTTTGATCAGTAAAAAAAATCCTAAAATGAAAAGATTTATTTAAATTTTTAATTAATTTTCCAAGAATTCATTCATCCCCCATTCATTCGTCACAAGCAAAATAATATCAGATGAATTATGACATCCTTAAACATATTAATGTTTTATTTTCTTATTTTTGACACAATAATCATCTTTGTATTTACACAACGCATAATTTTTAAGGCTTTTAATTAATTCTGCGATGTAAACATAGTTAATTTAAAAATAAAAATGTAAGCAATTGCAACTGAGGACAGACAGTTGCTTGTTACGAGTATTAATCAAACAAACATCCGGAAACAGGGCAATTAATAATTTTATTATGTAAATATATTTTTTTTTTGCTTTTTGTTCGGCCATCTATATTAATTTGCATCCCTTAGGAGTAGATCCTTAGGAGCAAGGAACTCTAAATAATATTTCATAGAGCAAATCTTAACAATCTGGTTGGTTGAGCGGTAGCGTAAGCTCAAGTAAATGGAACAATATATACCTATTCGGGTGATTTATGACAATTTTAATATAACGAAAATTATATTTTTTTTTTTTTTTGGTGGGGAGGGGTTACTTCGTCCTCCTTTAGAAAATGATCTATCATCGCATTTATTTTCGAAACAACGAATGTCAAAAAAATCTATTCTATTCTCGCACCTTTCCTGTCCATAAGGCAGAAAGGGGATTACTCCCACGCGGCATCTTCTTTAAAATTCAAATAATTGATGCCAGCAACTCTAAGTAACTTCTTCCTGATGGTATTTCATCTTTGTATTGGTGGTGATTAATCGAGCTTTTCAACTCAAAGTATCAGAAAGTGCACAGCAATGGGGCACCACAGAATGACTGAATTGGCTGGTGGCTGTTTTCATTAATTTGCTCGCCTCATTGGCAAGGCGACTTTTCTTTGAAAGATAGAATAGGGATACAGGACATATTTCATTTGATTTATATTTGGCTATCAAGCGGAGCAAAAGCCACCAACCAAGCTAATGTAGGGACGAATGAACCAGAACAACACACAAAAGCAGGATGAATATTTCAATTGTAGGGAATCTGTTTGGTTTTTTTTTATAATTTGCTTGTATGGGTTCTATTATTACTCTCGTTGTTTTATTAGCCAACAAAAAAATCTAATTAATTTACGTTGATAAAACATGGTATGTATGAATTCTGTAACGCGAAGTTCGTCTGTGAGTTTTGAAACTTTTTCCAAGGATACTGGGTAAATTTTTATGGAAATTTCAATGAAGAACAGGAGGAAATTATTGTAATTAAGTTTACAAGGGAAGGTAATGCGTAATTCGGGCATTACTTCATAACCTGAAGAATACAATTTTATTAAATATTTTGTTTGGGAGTTTATATTTTATAAAGTAATTATTAAAATGAAGCTTACATGCTGTTGAAAGTTATGGTGATCTGTTGATTGGTTTACCTAGAAATAGAAGAGAAAATTTGAATTGTTTTATTAATTTCTAGACGAACATAAAATACTTATATTAATATGTAAGTTAGAATTTAAAAAAAAGCGCACGCCTCTAGTTGATGATTAAATGTTTATATTATACTTATATTGTAATATTACATTTTACTGAATATATCCACAATTAGCCTCATCTATCTGGTAGAAATGCTACCAACATTTGCCAAACGAATTTTCCAAAAAAGTGACCACAGAAAAATCAAACCGGAACTCATTTGTTGGTTTTGAATTTTGTATTTGTAATTATTTGAATGATATTTCCAGTATACAACAAGATTTAAATCAATTAATAGTATCTAACTATAAGCTTGACAAGTTCTAAAAATAACAGGTTATCCATTTTGCGGTTTCAAAAGTATATGGCTGGAATTCGACATCTGGCAACCTAAGTTGTTAAACCAATATTTTTACTTGCGATTATAAGTACTATAAATTTTCTAACAAACAAACATGACATTACGATCATAGAGAACACCAAAAAAGTGGTTCCCCCAATTCCGTCTATCTGTCTGTCTGTCATTCTGTCGGTCTGTCCTCGAGTCTGCAGCCTAAACGGTTCGGTGGATTTGCTTCTAACTTGGGACATATTATTTTTTCGGTAATATGCCCACACATTTTTTTCATTTTGTTTAAGACGACAAATAACAGTAGCTCCCATATATTTTTTTTTTGTGCCAAAAACAAAAATCTTATTTTTACAAAAACGGCTACAACGATTTTTATAAAAAAAAAAAACAGTTCATTAATGAAGGGAAAGGGTACCTTTCAATAATTTTATTTTTGGTACCTCTAGTAAAACCATTTTTTTGGTTTTCGATTTTCTCGGAAACGGTTAATCTGATTTTTTTGAAATTTTTTACCCATAAGATCCTAGAAAGTTTAAACACTATTGTATACCAAAATTTTTCAAAATAAATTTTTTTTTTGAAATTATTTTTTGAAAATTTAAAATTTCGAAAATTTTTTCGAAACTTCGTATTTAGTAGTTTTTTGACATTATCTTGAATAGTTAAGAAAACTATTTTTTTTAAATAAAAACCAACGGTACGTCCATACAAATGTTAAAAAACCATTTACCATTAAGAAAGGAAATGTGTGCTCTTAAATTATTAATTATTTTTAAATTTCAAGAATAAAAATATTTTTTTGCGTACTTATTAACGCCTTTTTTTCGTACTTATTAACGGTACTTCCCATAGAACCACTTTTAATATTTTCGATTTTCCCAATATTGGATGAACCGATTAAAATAATTTTTTCATAAAAATGCTCCCTAAAATTGTTAATAAAACTGCATACAAAAATTTTCAAAAAAAACGTTTTTCGATTTTTAAAAATTATAAATAATTTTTTTTTGAAAAACCGATTTTTTAAAAAAAAATTTAAAAAAAATTATTTTTTGAAATTTGAATTTTGTATGTATATTAATAATATCTTCAAAATGGCGTTTCAAATTTTTTTTCTAAAAATGTTTTCATAATCTTATACATACAAAATTAATTTATTAAAAAAACCGCTCCAACGATTTTAATTTTTTTTTTGATATATTCTTATTTATTGATATAACGGGTGATTTTTTTGCTACTTGGTTTTTGACGTTTATATTTTTGACAGATCACACATGACAAATTCCACGAACATTTGACATTTCGATTCAGTATTGTTTGCCATTTCATCATGAATAGACTTACGCCTGAACAACGTTTGCAAATTATTGAAATTTATTATCAAAATACGTGCTCTGTGAAAAATGTGTTTCGCAAGCTTTTATCGCAAAATTGTCTTCAGCGACGAGGCTCATTTTTGGCTAAATGGATACGTGAATAAGCAGAATTGCCGTATTTGGAGTGAAGAGCAGCCAGAGGCAATTCAGCAGCTACCAATGCATCCCGAAAAATGCACTGTTTGGTGCGGTTTATGGGCAGGCGGCATCATTGGGCCGTACTTCTTCAAGGACGATGAAGGCCGCAGGGTTACGGTCAATGGAGAAAGGTACCGTTCGATGATAACAGATTTTTTTCGCCGAAAATGCAAGAATTGAACTCGGTCGACATGTGGTTCCAACAGGACGGTGCCACATGCCACACTGCACGCGAAACCATGCATCAATTGAGAGGCGAATTTGGTGAGCAGTTGATCTCACGTTTTGGCGCAGTCAATTGGCCACCAAGATCATGTGATTTGACCCCGTTAGACTATTTTTTGTGGGGCTATGTTAAGTCTATTGTCTATGGGGACAAGCCAAACACGATTGCTGCCTTGGAAGCCAACATTGAACGCGTCATTGGTGAGATTCCGGCCGAAATGTGTGAAAAAGTTTGCCAAAATTGGACCTTCAGAATGGACCACCTGAAGCGTAGCCGCGGGCAACATTTAAGTGAAATTATTTTTAAAAAGTAAATGGCAGAAATTGATTTATCGATCCAAATAAAAATTTCATTCACTTTTTACAAGTTTCTGTGTTTTTTTGAATTTTCAAAAACCAAGCTCTTAAAAAATCACCGTTTATAACGAATTCGACTAAGCAATATAAAAACATTTAAGTATGTGTATTATCCATTTATTTCTACCTTATTATTATTCCCTTTTTACGAATTTTTGCGTACGTCACTGAATACTAAATACAATGTAGGCCCTTATACATTTATATATACATTTGTGCTTTAAAAATCACATGAATCTTATGTATGCATATTGCACAAATGATGAAGTTGTATGTATATAGCTACCTACCCACCTACGTCCTTCATTTTCATTATTATATGAATGTACATGTTTACATACTTAGGTTTCATCAATATGTCTATATATGTAGATACATTTTAAATATTTAGATTTAAATATACATTTGTAGGTAGGTACCTATGTAACTATTCCTTGAACCATCCATTCGACAATTTATTATACTAAGAATCAAGGTAATCTTACCTACATAGGAGGCTTTAAACCTGCATAGGATAACTACACCTAACTAACTAAAGCTCAATGGTTATCTACATTAAAGTTGTTAGCTACAAGAGCAAGTTCGTGCGATCCAGTCGTGCATTTTATTTTTTATAAATATGAATCACTGACTATTCATGCGGAGGGGGAAAAAATATGTAAATATAAGGAAACTTGTTTACAAACTCAACAAATGTATTTTTTTTGTTTTATATATTTATTGATTCAAATAATGTGTACATTTTGAAAGTTATGCTTTCATCATGCTCGACAAGTAAAAATTTGTATAACATAGCTAAATAAATAGCATTTGATTGATTGGTTTGATTTCTATAAGCAAACAGTTCATTTTTAAATTATGCTTAAATTATTATGTTTTTCTCTTTCGAAAACCAGCTTGTGTCTTGCTCAGTAGATTGTTATTGTGAACCCACTCATAAAGTCGTTTATAAAGAAGTTTTGAAAAGTTTTTCATTGATGAGTTAATAAGTGATATTCCACGATAGTTTGTAGGATCTCCTTTGTCCCCTTTTTTGAAAATTGGTCATATGATTGCTTCTTTGAAATAATTTGGCACACAGGCTGCATTATATGCATGGTTTAGGGCTTTAGTAAGGGATTCTATGAAAAGATCAGTGCTTAATTTAAAGAACTCTTGCGGTATTCCATTTGATCCCGGAGATTTATTGTTTTGGAGTTCTTTTAATACTAACTGGACTTCTGCAAAAGAAAAATGTGCATCTAATTCATAATTCTGGTATAGAGGTATGGCATATTGAAAAGTTGAAGAAAAATTATTCTTTGCCAGTCTTTTGAAATGGTCTGCTAAATCTTCCGCCTCGAATGATGCAGCGAGTTGTTTCCTTGGTTTTTTATTTACTAAATTTACAATCTTCTAGAATTCAGTTGCATTTCTGCTTAATGCAAGGTTACACGCAACATTTTTTGAGTAAGTCTGGCGTTTATAACTTAGAAGTTTTTTAAATTGTTTATTTACTCCCAGATATTGCTCTTTAAAATATAAATTCCCTGGAAAACTTCTTAGTAGTTTTAACCAGGCAAAAGACTTCTCTCGTGCTTGTAAGCAGTCTTTATCAAACTATTTTTGACAATACTGAGTAGATGTGTTGTTAGTTTTTGTGGGGCATTGTTTTGGTATAGAATCCTTCACAATTTCATCCAACTGAGATAAACTTAGAAGAAATGGTACAGATGATGTTGTTCTTATTCAGAGAACTTGTATAACTGCCCGCATACGCATTTTTCCACTTGTATTTGGTTATTGCAGCTGGATCTATATCTTCCCTTACGTTACGGTTGCGGTTTATTGTCATTTGGATTGGTAGATGATCAGAATGTATTTGCGTGATTATTTCAAAATCGTCCATCACCGCAGCCCAGTCCCCCGATACCATAGCATAATCGATAACTGAGTTCCCTTGCGGTCCGACCAAAGTGAAATCACCTAATTTATCTCCGTCGGTAAACCCATTGCAAACGCTTAGTCCAAAGAAGTTGCATAGATCTATAACTTTTTTACCTCTTATATTGATTACGCTATCTCTTGATTTACGATATCTTTTCATTTGTGTATTTTCGCTCTCAAAGGTTCCAATACGTGCATTGAAGTCTCCAATAAGCATTATATTTCTTAAATCACTAGCAAATAAGTTATCTTCAAGTTTGCTACCACCAACGATCGATTATTGGTTACAAGCATCTCAATTGTCTAATTAGTCCATACTCTTGCGAAGTATAGCGCTTAATTCAGTCGATCTCGTACTGTGGAAGTGTTAAGACGTTTTCGGCTTCCCAGTTTTTCCAATTAAAATTCGTGTGTGAGCTTAAGTTCCAAATTAAATCAACATTTTATAAGTGGTGCAGTAGCACAGAGGTAGAGTGGCCGACCGAGAATCCGAGGGTCGCCAGTTCGATTCCCAGGAGGGCATCAGAACTTTATCAGCTTTTTTTCACAACCGTGAAGTCGTTAACTTTATTGGTTGGGAAAACGAACAAAGGAGGAGGAGTTTAAGCACCGGGGCATCGAAAGGTGTCCTAGGGCCAATGAGGCCAGCGATGGCATCAGCTGAGGGAACATCAAAAGATGTTCCAATCACAAGCAGTGATTGGGCAGCAACAACATCAACAGCAATAACAACAACGGCAACATCATCCGATGCTAATCAAAAGCGCAGAAAGAGGATCAAGTGCGCACCAAATTTGGTAAAAAGGAGATCCACGGCCACCTCAGCAAAGCTGCCAGCTGGGGTGCATACGTCCGATATAGACGAGACGTCAGAGGCAGCAAGACAAACCGAGCTAGACACTTCACCCGAAGAGGGTATAGCATATATGTCTGAAGAAGGAGAAGGGCACTTCACGACGGGCGATAGTACTGCCTTCGTGAACCTCTCCACATCAGAGGCGTCATCTGAGGAGGACGAACAAAGAATGTTCGCCCAAATTGATGCTTTGGAGGCAGAAATAGAAAAGATAAAAAGTAAAGTTAAGGCCAGCCAAAAACCGCGCCGAGCGAGGCAACTAAAAGAACTCGAAGAAAAAGAACAACAACAGAAAAAAGAACAAATACAAAAACAACAGCCACAGCAGCAGCCAAAACAACAACGGCAAAAACAACAACAACAACAGCAACAGCAGCAGACACAAGTCCAGAAACAACCGCAAGAAAAACAGCAGCAGCAGATTCAAAAGCAGCAGAATCAACAGCCGCAGAAAAATCAGTCTCAGCAGCAGCAGCCACAGCCGCCGATCATGAAAAAAGAAAAGGTGCCACCCATTAATACTTATAAAATGGAGTTACAGGATACCATAAATCTATGTAAGTTGACCATAGGTCATAATTTTACTATTAAAAGATTAAATAACGATAGGCATGCTATCCAGTGCTTCACACTGGAACAGCACAAAAAAATTAAAGAGTTGCTAAAAGAAACTACTACTGAGTTCTTTAGTTTCACCCCTAAAACCGAAAAATTTCAAACGGTCCTTTTGAAGGGCATAGATTCCTGCACGGAACCACAGGTGCTCTTAAATGAACTCCGGCAACAAGCGAATGACGATCTCGACTTTATCGGGTTCAAGCCGTTCGCTACAGTTAGAGCTAGGCGGGAGAAGCGGAGGCTTCCCTTCTTCCTTGTTCAACTCTCACCCAGCAGCAAACTGGATAGTTTGAGGAGTATATCCGTCCTCAACTGCCAGGTTGTAACTTGGGACAAATTAAAAAGGCGCGGCGACATGCTTCAATGCATGCGCTGCCAAAGGTTCGGCCACGCCGCAGCCAACTGCGAAATGCAGTCACGCTGCGTTAAGTGTGGAGAGAACCACAATGCAGATGAATGCAAGTTAGGAAAGGAACGGGTCGAAGATAGGACCCAGCTTAAATGTGTACTCTGCCGAGGCGCCGGACACCCCGCTAATTATCGGGGATGCCCGACGTTTCAGCTTATAAAAAACAATAAAGCAGCAAAGCAAACAGTGGTAGAAAAGCGTCCAACAGTGCGCCCTCCTACAACAACGCCCGTCAACCCCCAAATTTCTTACGCCCAAATGGCGTCAGGAAGGGGAAGCACGGTACAGCCTACACCAAAGGTCGCCCAACAGGCCCCCGTGCCTAAGGCGCCGGCGGCACAGGCGGATATTATGGGCGTTCTACTGGCCATCCAGGGCCAGTTGAACGGCCTCCAAAACCAGATCAGGGAGCAGGCGACTAGGGTGGATTATCTCTACTCTGTTTTGCCGAGCTTAACGCAACTTAGAGGTTAAGGGCGCGCTGCCGGAGAGGCCCTTTAAGATCCCAGCTGTGAATGTAAATTCATTGATTAGGACCGAACGTAGAGCGAATTTATTCCAATTGCTTAAAGACATAAGTCCAGATGTGTTTATGGCTAGCGAAACTAAGCTTAACCAGAAACATAAATTGACTAACAACAATTACAATATCGTAAGAAGAGACCGACCCAACTCCACGCAAGGAGGAGGCGTCGCAATCCTTATACGTAAAGGCATTAGTCATAAGGTAATATATAATAGTGATGTACGAAAATTTCGGACGTTAGAGGAATGCATCATATGCATTCATCTCCAACAGGGGAAGCGAATGTATGTGATCGCTGCCTATGCACCGGAAACACCTCAGCCCACGCAGTTTATAACAGAGCTTGAAAAGCTTTTTGAATGCTTAAGATTGAGCTCGGAAGAGAATTACTATATATTGGCGGGTGATTTAAACGCCAAGCACACAGATTGGGGAAATCAAATACAAAATCCTCGAGGTAACCATCTATTTAATTGGATGGGTCGATACAACCTTGAGTATCGCATCGATCTTCTAGCCACAGACAGGCCATCGTTCCCAAGAAGCGGTGCCTATCTGGATCTATTGCTTAAAGACGCAAGACTAACAATTACTGACGCTGTGGGTCAACGGCCAAGAAATTGTTTACGAACGATCGAGTACGACAGTGACCACTGCGGACTCGCAGCCGTAATACAACTTCCGAACCAGCTTATGGAGTTGGAGGAGTATGTGCCTGTGCATACTTACAATTACAGTAAGGTGCGCTGGCCACGTTTCTCCAATGCCTTATTGAGTGAATTACGTTCAAATGGTATATCCCCACCAAATGACAGGAACCTAACAAATACTGAAATCGACAGATACTTAGAACAAATTGACGAAACGATTCTACGAACAATGAACAGAACAATACCGAAATACAAAGAACGTAACGCAACTGACATGTACCGTAACGCGACAATTGACGCACTTCACAGACAAAAAAGTGGACTACTGACAAGACTAAAACGCTTGTACAGGCGGTTTACTGATACACGAGACCTGGAGATTAGGACACTGAAGTCGTCCATCAAAAACATCAACCAATTGATCAAAGAAAATTATAGATTGGCTATTAATTCGTTCTGGGACAATAAAATTCGTGCCGTTAACTCCAGCGACCCAAGTATGTTCCCAAAAATTAATAAGATTTTTAGAAGAAAGGATCAAAACGATCTTCCGTGTCTTAAGCTCCAGAGGACGACAGAGAACAGAGACGTACTTCTGACAGCAGGCATAGACCCAGAGGATGCCGTATTGGACGATGACCTCTATATAATCGAAGATCCGCAGGAGAGAGTGGAGGCTGTGGGGGCTGCTTTCCAGCAAGTGTACAAGGTGAATGCTAGCATTCGCCCGAATCATGACCTGGAGAACAGAGCTCTGCTTCATCACTTATGGCTCCGGAACGATATAACCGAATGGCGATCTGAGAACCTTGGTTTTACCAGGTTTAATGATGAAGATTTGGCAAACGCCATAATCGCCGACCGAAATGGGCCCAGCCCCCTGTTAATTTCGAAGAATGAGCTCCAGCTCATCTTCGATTCATTAAAGAAAAAGAAGTCTGCAGGACTCGATGGTATATCCAACGTTGTACTACGACATTTGCCTCAAGAAGCAGTTGACATTTATACCACACTGTTTAACAACGCGCTGAATAATGCATATTATCCAGTGCGGTGGAAGACAGCTGTGGTGCACCCTCTCCCAAAAAAGGGAAAGGACAACTCCAATCCGGCGAATCTCCGGTCGATAAGTCTTCTTCCGAGTATCAGCAAAGTATTTGAAAAGGTTATTAATAGAGCCCTGTTCAAATGGGCGGAGGACAAAAATATCATCCCGGATAATCAGTTCGGTTTTAAGGCGGGACATGACACAATTCATGCCGCGTCTAAACTTGTTTCTGATATCCAATGGAACAAAACTAAAAAACAGTGTACGGGTGCCTGTCTGGTTGATTTGGAGAAGGCCTTCGACACCGTATGGTTAGAAGGTCTCTATCTAAAGCTAACCAGACTAGGTATAAGTAAACCTCTATTGTATATGCTTTATGACATGCTAAATGGTAGAAAGTTTGTTGTCAAGAGTGGCAATGTAACTTCTACTGCAATTTTTAATATTAATAATGGTCTTCAGCAGGGAGCGGTTAACTCGCCGATTCTATTCAACATTTACACCAGCGATCTGATAGGTAGTCTAACTCAGGCAATTGCGTACGCCGACGATCTAATTGCGTACAGAACAGCTCATACAGTTGAGGTCATCAAAAGTCTCTTGCAGAGTGACTTCGACAAGATTCAGCGATATTGTGATGACTGGAAGTTGAAAATCAACTTCCAGAAATCAGAAACTATTTTGTTTAGGACTCCGCTGTCTAGCGCCTCAAGGGATACGAGAAAGAACTGGCGCAAGCTGGTGATCGTAGGGCCACATGGACATCCACTGGCGAGTAAAAGTGTAGTAAAGTACCTTGGCATCTGGTTGGATCAGTACCTGTATTTCGACAGACATATAGGTGCTGCTTTGGCCAGGGCTAGGGGAGCCTTAGCCTTGACAAAACGACTGTTTTATAGCAGCCGTCTTGACAGCAGGGTGAAGGTGATTTGCTACATGGCCCTCATCAGGCCGATGATTGCCTACGGATGCCCGGTGTGGTTCAACGTTGCCCCATCTCAAATGGAAAAGATTCGGGTGTTTGAGAGGCAATGTCTTAGACGTTGCCTTGGATTACACAGAACACCAGAGTCGGAGTACAAACGATATTATTCCAACCAGGTTGTATACAACGGAGTTAACATAAACAGAATAGATAATTTTTTGTTTAAGCTGATTCGGGGGCACGTTGCAAGAGCGATGTCCTTAACTTACAACTTAATTTTTGGGGCGTATTACCCCAATAACGAATATTTCGAGAGTGCGCGCTTAAGTGGCTACATCCCGCCCGAGGCATTCCTCTATTTAGACAGTCGAGGGCTGATACAGGATGGAGGGACGGTTCCGCTCATCTACCACGTCAGCCGGAAAACTGTGGATAGGCGACTCCTGTATAGTCGAGACGTCATCGCTCAAGGTGGAGAAGAGCGCCTTCGGTTCAGTAGGACTGTGTCCGATCGGGACCGGAGGGATAGGGCGAAACAGGAGAACCAGTTCTGGTGGCTCTCTGAACAGCATCGTGATATTTAAAGTCGATGAAGATGATATATCTTGGCCGACTTACATAGATTTAGGGCATTAGGTATAGGTAACAGTCAGGGTGGCACCAAAAAAAAAAAATTAAAAATATGTATGTATGCGGGGGCATGCGTGCATGTATCTGCGTGTCTGTACATGTGTGTGCGTACGTATATGTATGTGCGTATGTACATGTGTGGGTGGGTTGCATGCTAGTGTGTGTCTGCATGCATATAAAAAATAAACAAAAAAAAATTAAAAAACGAAAAAAATGCTGCTGTGGCTGTTCTAGTTTTTAAGTAGTTATAAGTATTATTAGGTATTTTAAGTAGTTTAAGTTATTTTTAGTTAGTATAAGTTAGTTTTATTTAGTTTTAATTATTTTTAATATATATTTAAGTTTAGTTTATAGGTAAAAAAAAAAAAAAAAAAAAAAAAAAAAAAAATGATCAGATACCAAGTTTTCTGTATAAAAGTTTCTTGAAATATAAAATAAATAAAAAAAAAAAATTTAGATTTAATTAAAATAGTTTTTAGGTCGAAAGACATTAGTTGTAAGAGTTATTGTTTAATTTAGAGCGCCCGTAAAGGGCCAGTAAATTAGTTGTAAGTTATTGATAATTAGGCTAGTTTTAAACATTTTTGTCTAGCTTTAAGATAGTTATAAGTTAATATGAAATAAAAATGAATTTAAAAAAAAAAAAAAAAAAAAAAAAAAAAAAATATAGCGCTTAATTGCTTGTTTCTTTACATGCTGCAGCTGTCACAAATGTCAAATAATAGTGACGTACGACGCCATTTGCAAAATTATCATTTCTTCAGACAGGGTGATCAATTTTGTAGTAGGTGATGTCCTACGATTTCAAAAATCTATTTTAGCAACATTTCTGAGTTCGATTTATTTTTCGAATGGATATATGGTAACCGCAAGTAAAATGAAACCCCTCACTTTTTTCAACTAGGTACAATACAAATTATTTAAACCTCTTTGTTACTGAAAAATGTTATCCTCCACAATCTTAGCTAAAATCAATTCAATGATGTAATTAAAAAATCAATTATCAAAGCATTTCCTTAATGTTAAAAAATAAAATTGAAAGAAAACTTCCTTTGAAATTAGATACATTTTGTGTGCTTTCCTTTCAAAATTTGTTATTCACCCTACCCCATGGTAAAATCGAATAGAACTCCGAATCAATTGAATCGGACAGTAGATATTTTGTTTATTTGTTTTAGAGGAAAAGGATCAAATTGAAAATTTCAATTTGTTTGTTTTTTCCTTTACTTTGACTTTTGACGAGGCTTTCAATCAATTTTATAAATGGTATAAGTAGATTTGTATATTTAAGTTTTTTTATTTTTTTTTTTAATTGACAAAGTTAAGTTTTGGATTGGATTTTTTTTTAAATTGATATCTTCAAAGCATTTTATTGAATTTAGATAAGATAAGTCCAATTTAAAATTGATTGTTTATTTTTCGATACACATAATTAATTAGTTAATTACAACATACCGTTCTGGAAATACGTCATGGGATGAGAAACATGTTCCCCAATGTACTGGCATTTGTCAATGCGATGCCGTGCCAGTGACCGATAAAATAGCGCTGAAAAGAGGTAATATTTGTTTGTTTTTTTCTAGGTACTTCACTCCAGAAAAGTTGATTTTATGGATATTTGCCCGTGGCCTCGTAAAACAAAATATTCAATATAAGTGGAAAGATTGTTCTTTTTCCAAAACAAAAAGAAAGAATATTATTTTATGTTTTGTTATTTTTTGATGTTTTTTTTCTGGAGGTTGAAGTAAATTCTTCGAGGTCCAAGGTTAACCAAACAAACCTCACTGAAGTATTTGCAAAAGGATTTTTTTGTTTCGATAAATTCAAGGTTTTTACAATTTTACAAAAGTAATTGGATCGTTTTCTTAAAAATAACACGATAGTTCATGATCACGCATCTGTTGTATTGAATTACATGCATAATGAATCAGCCCTTCCGTATTGTCTTAGAAAAAGGTAACGGTGAAAATATAGAAATAACTTATCCGGCACCCGATCCATGGAGGAACTCTATCTGAGATAAACAACCTTTTGTCATCTGCAATTACGGGAGCCTGTTTGCAGTTATCCAGACCAAGAGTTCTGTTGTCCACGACGGATTGTACTTTAAGCCCGACGTTCCGTCTTCCTGTGATTAGAAGATTCCCTTTGCAGGATCATTGTTATCTATTCGCTCGATTTGGCCGAGACAATGCAGGCGACACGTGTTTTGGCCTTTCGCACTACATCCTCATCTCTGTTTAGCTTGTAGAGTTCGCGGTTATATCTTCTGCTCCATTCGCCCTCCTAGCACACGTGACCAAATTTCCCTCGAATCTTATCTTTCCATTCAAGCTCATTATAGAACATGACTGGCAGAATAAGAATTTTATAGAGCACACACTTTGTCTTCCTCGTAAGGAGTTTTGAAATTTTTATTTGATAGGCCAAACCGAAGTATCAGTGGATTGCTAAGGTAATTTTTCGTCGGATTTTTTCCAAGGTGTCGTTCGAGGAGTTAAATGTTTACTTCAATATAGATGAACTCCTTAACTATGTACTTCGAACTTCTTGCTATCAATTGTGACGTTTTGTTCAAGCCGGTGTGGGCAGATGTTTAATGTTTGGGAGCGACTAATGAATTTAATTTCGTCCGCGCATCCTCGCATTTGGATGATAGATTTGTGGAAGGACCATCGTCCTTGCGACTGTTCTGCGTAGTATCTGCTTCCAGAGCAAGATTATAAAAATCATACGAAACCGCATCACCCGGCCGAGACCCTGTGCATGTTTGGAATTGTTCAGAGGAGCTATTCCTCAATTGTACATTGACACCGCGTGTAGTTGGATCAGGGTTCCCGAAATACCAAGCTCGTCCATCGTCGATTCTTCAGTCAGCTCTTCATTCATTAGCATTACATTATATCCATTAAGTAGCTGCTGGAAATGCTATTTAAATTCGGCTACTATTCCCTGTGCTTCGATCACAAGTCGATCATCTTCGAATTGTTTTTAACGATTTACAATTATAAATATAATACATAACGGGTTATCCATTTTGCGATTTCAAAAGTAAATTTAAATAAAACACATAAAATATTTTTGCTTGCGATTATAGGTACTATAAGGCAAGTTATGCATTCGTAAAAAAAATTCTAACAATCAAACATAACATTACGATCATAGAGAAGCCTAAAAAAGTGATCGCCAAAAAATGTCTGTCTGTCCGTCTGTATTTATAACGAGCTACAGCCTAAACGGCCTAAGCGATTGCTTTCAAATTTGGTATGTGTGATTATTTTGGCATTCCTCAGAAGGCGAAATTGAAATTTTATTTTTAGGCCTGAAAATAACGGTACCTGCCATATGACCTTGAAGAAAAATCTTATTTTTCTCTAAAACAGCTCCAACGATTTTGATAATAAATTTTGAGAATTTTTTTTTGTTAGTAATAGCTATCATTTGATATGAATCAAGTTTACGGCAAGTCTATTAACGGTACTTTGCATATAACGGTTTTTTTAATTTTTGGCTTTCTCATTGGAATTTTGTCAAATTTTATATCTGAGAAGATCTAAGTAGCTTAATTATTTTTGCATATCAAAATTTTGAATAACTTTTTTTTTTTTAAATTAAAATAATTTATTAATTTTTTTTTTCAAAAATCAATAATTTTTAAACTAATCAAAAAAATAATTTTATATTCACATGAACATTAATAGTCTCTAAAAAATTGCATGCCAATATTTCAAAAGAATTTTGTTTAAAAAAAAACGAGAAATAAAAAACAGTATTTCATCAAAACCCGTCCTACAATTTACGAGATACTTATAAAACTTTCATTGATCCGTGGCATCTAATGGCGTTCTTCGTTTTTTTCGAAAAACTGATTAAAATGATGGTTTTGGCAGTTTAAATAGGTTTAAAAAACGATTTTTTTCCACCTATACACCATTCACTTTCATTATATACATATGTACTTGTACATATGTATATTATTACCCTCCTTATTTACATAATTAAAATCCATTTAAATATGCATTTGTATGTACCTATTTAACTATTCCTTGAATCATGCATTTGACAATTCATTATACTAAGAATCAAGGTAATATTACCTACATGGGCTTTAAATCTGCATAGGATAACTATAATATACAGCTACCAGTGAGTAACACTAAAGTTGTTAGCTACAAGAGCTAATTTGGACGATCCAGTCGTGCATTTTATTTTTTCATGATATTTCTTTTTTATTATAAAGTTTGAACGTTGACATTATGTGTGAAACACTACATCATTTAAATCGATTCTTTTGAGGTAATTTTGACCACTTTTTGACACATATTGGGCGGTATCTCAGCCATAACTTGACGAATGTTGGTTTTCAAGTGCTCAAGAGTTAAATGTTTATCTGCTAATAAACACGGTCTTTCGCGTAGCCCCACAAAAAAAGGTCCATCAGTATCAAATCGCATTATCTTGGTGGCCAGTTGATATCGCCACGACGAGAAATTACGCGGCCAGGAAATGTCTCTTGCAATACAGCCATATTCGCTCGAGTTGTGTGGCATGTGGCACCGTCTTGTTGAAACCACATATTCTCCAAGTCGTATTCTTCAATAGCACGCACGAAAAAGTCGGTTATCATATGACCATAACGCTCCGAATTGACGGTGACAGTCGTTCCATCGTCGTTTTCGAAGAAGTAAGGTCCAATCACACCTCCGGACCAAACAGCGCCCATGATCCGGTGACATTTTGTGGATGTAATGGCCTCTCTTCAATTACTTGAGGATTCTCAGAATCCCAAATACGACTATTTTGTTTATAAACATACCCACCGAGTGAGAAATGTGCTTCGTCGCTGAAGAAAATTTTGATCGAAAAATCGCCGTCCACCGCCTGTTGATCAAGCACCTATTCGACGTATCTACGACGTTGTGAATGGTCAGCTGGCTTCAATTGTTGTGTGCTTTATATGGCTGTAGGTGTAGATCAAAATGCAAAATACGCCATAATGTGCCGTAAGACAATCCTAATTCCTGAGAACGACGAGGAATCGACACATTCGGGTCTTCGGCAACACTTTCACTTACAGCAGCGATATTTAAGTTGATTGACGGTGGTCTGCACTTAAGTTTTTGCCATATTCATTAGGTACTTGTTCATGGGTATTAACCTTGCTTCTTTGTAAATAGATATCCTCGTTCCTGTAATGTTTTCCTCGGTGTCGGTTGAAGTGGAAACCGAGTAGTATCTTAGCACTTCTCTCGAAGATTTGTAGTTCCTTCATGTTCATCTCTGACTTTTAAATAGTGAACCAAACTGGGAAACTATAGCTGATGACTGGCCGCAGGAGTTGCTTGTACACAAGTAACTTCGTCTGTTGGCTTAGCCCTGATCTTCTCCTTATCAAGGGATCTAGTCGGTTGGATGCCAAGTCCGCTTTTCTCGGTACACTTTTTTAAGTGCGGGTTGAACCGTAGTAAATCGTTTAAGTTGATCCTCAGGTATTTGACGTTCCTTTTGGCAGGAATTGTGGATCCATCGGGAAGCTTCAGGATTATGTGTCTGTCCTCTAATTGTTTGCATTTCCAACATCTCCTTATAATATTTAAAGGCAAACTATAATGTGAACTAATTATTTTAAATTTGGCTAATGACGGTTCCTTCGGTGAATATTGCTGCCTTCGAGCTGGTTATTGTCGATTGATGAACCGTTTGGTGATTAGTTAATTCGGCGCTCAGTTAGAGTGGGCGGTGGTAACATTAAACTCGGTTGTTGAAATGTGTGTTAAAAGTCAAAGGCTTCGTTAGAGATCATTTTTTTTAATCTGGGAAATTTTAATATTTAATTTTTTATATAAATACCTATGCAAATATCTTTAAACTTTTACATTTGCTTTATGCTGATATTTTTTTGCACATAAAAATCAATTCTTACTTTGTCTGCTGAAAATAATCCCAAATATTTTTTCTCCGTGATTCCAGCTTTAGCGCTATAACCTGCATTCATCAAAAGAAGCAGACGGGATTCCAAATGAATCTTCTTTTTCTATATATACGTATATACGTGTATAGGTAATGTGTATTGACTAAGTAGGTAATTAGCTATAATGCTAGATTAAAAGAATCTCCATTTCGTTCTTCTTTTGAACTTGAATTCCAAAGAGATATAAAATATAAGCATAAAGGAGAGGAAAAAGTCCAGAACCATAATTAATAGCAACTCAACAAAGTGTAAAGAAATTAATCAAAACATTCGCCTGATCAAAGATATACTCGTTCTGCCAAAGACTATCCTACCTGAAACTAAAATAAAGAAAATCTAAAACAAAAAATTGATAAAAAAAAATGAACAAAGTTCAAAAATGTTAAGGGTATACTAATGAAAACGTCATAAGTTGGCAGTATTTCATTTCTCATTTTTTTTTCTTTTCTGTTTCATTAAGGCATCTTAATGTTCTGCAGTCGTTATTCCTGTGTGCCACGGCAGAGGGCGTAACGTTTATACATGTGCTTAAAGTTTTCATCCTTTCAGATTAAGATACGCCGCGCCGCGCCGCCACGACCGTAAATTCAACCAACGTGACGCGGCACAGCGTACTTCCATATATCCCCGTATCTGTGTATGGTTGTCGTCGGAGGCGTCGTTGTCCCTTCACAAAGGTATTAATGTCTCTTTAAAATGTCAGAGATGCCAGCTTTTCTGTATGGGTTATTTGTTAGCTGACGACAGAGAGTAAATATTTTGTTAACATAATGAACGATGCGAACAGACACCCACTTATTCCAGTTATACATACATAACTTATAATTCACACATGTGTACATACCTACCAACAACTTGTATGGGCGTTTATGATGTTTTTGAATCGATTGTTTTAAGAAAGGGGTTTTAGCTAAAAAATGTTCATTGATTAAAGGATACATTTGGGAGCCGGAGTATAAATTGAATTATTTAGAACCTGTCGAGGCATTTATTTAAGAACAGAACAAAATTTAATGAACTTTTTGGTGAGGTGTGAAATAGATGAGAAATTCCTAACTTTTAATCAGTGTCAATATAGTTTCGACGAAAGTGATGACAATTTTTAAGCCAAAGAAGCCAATTAATAATGATGAGCGAAGTGTGTGATCGACTATCGGATATTAAGGGTATTGAGGGTAAAAATGTTCTATGGAGCCGGCACTGACATGTCAAACCGAAGCCTTTTCGAAATTTCCTTGACAGATTTTGCTTTAGTACTCTATAAGAAAATTTTAGCCGTCAATAAATATTTAAAATAAAAAAGATCTTTTTTTATATCGAAAAATAATGTTTTTTTGCAACATAACCAGAAAAATTAATGGACACAATATTTAAAGCACATATTTTCAAAAGAAAAAGCCAAGTGGTACGAAAGACCACCAAATCAAAAACCGTTTTAATGTACAACAAAAAAAAACATCAACAAACATCTTTTTAATTTTTTTTTCAAATTTTAATCAATAATCACTTAATTCTAAATAACATTTTTTACTTTTTTTATAATTTACTACTAAACTACATAAAAAATTAGCAATACTTTTTCCGTAAATAAAAATAAAATGCAGGACTGCATCGGAAGTTCCTGCCTTATGTTTGTTCACATACGATGTGCACAATATTCTTAGTTTTAATTGAGTTTTTGCATTTTTCTTAATATTTTTAGTAGAAACGGCTAAATATATATTTTTAAAGTTTTTTTTCACTAAATTTTGTAAATGCACTTTAATTTTATTCTGAATAAGATTTGGTATGGACATTTTATGTAATTAATCATATAAGCTTAAAAATATGATTTCGCGAAAAAAAAATCGTCATCCGTTTTCGAAATATGTATTGAATTTTCAAAAATAAAAAAGATCATTATTTATTTCAAAAAATCCACAAAAATATTTTTCAAAAACTTTGGTGCAGTATTGTTAAATTTAAAGGGCCTCCTACACAAAGATTTTGATGGAAAATCGTTAAGCCGCTTATGATAAGGTCGAAAATAAAAAAAAAATTGTTGTATGTCAGGTACCGTTAATAACAAAATATGTAAACAAAATTTTAGACCAAAATGTAGTGCACACACTTTTTTTATCAAAATCGTTTTCAAAATAATTAATATGGCAGAAAAAATTGTTTGGCAAGTACCGTTATCTTGGGGCTAAAAAACCATTAAGAAATCTATTTGAGACAATCACCTTAAACTACGCTTTAGTACCAAGATTGAAGAAAATCGCTTCAGCCGTTTGTGATGTAGATTTATCAACAGACAGACAGATGGAATTGCGGGAACGACTTTTTTGGTGATCTCCATCATCGAAATGTCGAGTGTGATTAAATCTCCAGTTCCATTTTTTTTTCATATAAGAAACTATAGTAAAAACACACAAAATAAACAAAACTGCCTTAATGACAAACATATACCAGCATTGCCATACACGATGTATCCTAAGTCCGCTGGGAAATCCAAATTAGCAACGCCTAGCATTTGAGAGAATTCTTTATTCTTGAAGAGAATGGAAGCGATAGGAAAACGAGACGTGAGGGTGGCATGGTTCATCATCTCACACTCTCATCCCATACTGTTTAACACCTTGCGTATTATTCTTTTATTAAATCGCGTCCCGATTTCGAGGTTTTTACTCATATAAATCGGTTGGATTAAATCGTTGATTCAAAAATAAAAGTCTGAACAACGGAGACGTTTGTACAATTGGACGTTTGTACGCAAGTACACTGAGGGAAAAAAGGCAACGTAAAATCTAATAAATCGTATTTGATATAACGTTGGAAAAAAGTATCATGAACGTATTTAATTTAAGGTTGAAAATATATTGATTTAACTACGCAACGTTGTTTTAAGTATTATCATTCTTGTTTTAAAGTGAACCGTAGTCGATTTAACAGTGAAACAACTTTCATAAATTATTAAGTACAACGTTGTTTTAAAGGGGGAAATGCTAAAATGTATCCAAAATTAAAATTCAACAACATAGTTGATTATACTTTGTTCAATATCATTTCGAAGTTGCAGCCACTTACAAATAACAATTAATACATCAAATTATTCTTCCACAAGCATTGATGGAAGATTTTCAATCAACTTTAACTTTAAGATTTAAGATTTAAGATTTATTTCCATTTCATGTTTACAATTATTGTCTTAGCAAAATAAATTTTAATTATAATGATTAATAGCGTAGAGTTAACAATAATTATTTAATTATATAATTATATTTTGTACAGAAAGTATTAACAAATTCGTTATTTAAAGGTTAACAGTATTTAATTATACATAATGTATTATAAAAATCATTACTCATTAAATTATAATTATGAAAACTATAGAAAACAAAAGAGTGTTGGACCATGAATTATAAAATGAAATGGTATCATGCACTTTGTGGTACGGATACCAGTGTAAAGTGCGTTTTCATTAGATATACTTTTAATTTAGATGAAAAACCGCGTCGAAGTTATTGCTGTAAGAGAGTGAGAGAACACTACAAAAAAAAAAGAGATATATTTGCATCAGATGAAGATTTTAGGATTGGGCAATATGTGAGAGAGAATATGAATTTATAATGAGATATGAATTTAAAATTATGGATGGCAATTAATTTAAATAAAGCAAGTAAAGCTATCTTTTTTATGGTTTATGTTGTCGTGGTATAAGAGGTCAAGCTAATACACGCATTAAGTCTTCCACATCTGATTTAGAAAAGAGCCAAATTCTAAGATTTTTTAAGAACCTGTGACATTGGCCATTGCTGTTGCATATATCTGCTGGAAGTTTGTTATATATAAATGGAGCTATGACAGTACAGAAGCGTCTAAGATGCTCTGTTCTAGTTCTTTGGATAGTCACAGTAGAAGCTGATGATCTCAACGAGCGATTTATGGCATTTCTTCTTACTGTATTAGGACCACCCCGCAGATAGAACAGTCTCAATACCTTATAAACATACAGATGCCGAAGTGGTAATATATTGAGCGATTTAAACAACGGAAATGATGGTTCCCATCTAGGTTTGTGAAGCATTACTCTAATGATCTTCTTCTGGGCTGTGATTAAAGTGTGCAGATTGCTGATGAATGCACTACCCCAGCAGGAAATACCATATTCTAAGCGAGAGTTAGCTAATGCATAGTAAATAGATGTTAGTAGGTTTGCTGGTACTATTTTTCGCAAGAGAAAGATTTTGTTCAAAACAATATACATATTTTTTTTAACACTCATAATGTGTGACTTCCAGTTCAGTTTTGAGTCTAGTATTATGCCAAGGTATTTAAATTCTCTTACACATTCAAGTGGCATGCAAGAAACGGTACAACTAGAATGATCACAGCTTGCGTCATGAAGACCAACATTTTCAATAAAAATCTCATTTGACAAGGAAAAATGCATAATCTTGGATTTTCTACTCAGCAATATCTGATGATACTTAAACCAGTTTGCCAAAATAGATAGATCGCTATTCATTGAGGCTTTTATTCTATCAACAGAAGGAGCAGCATACGAAAGGGCTAAGTCATCAGCAAAAGCAACCATATTTCCTTTCAAAGGCAACTGAAAAATTGAATTTATATAAACAATAAAAAGTAAAGGCCCGAGCACTGATCCTTGGGGGACGCCTACACATGCACTAGTGATCGAATCACTCATAGTTGTACCGATTCGCACATGCTGGGACCTGTTTTGAAGATAGGATGAGAAACAATTTAAAATGTTACTTCTGAATCCATATCTGTAGAGTTTATTTAAAAGAAGTTTATGGTCGACTAAGTCAAATGCTTTCGTCAGATCAAGAAACAGAGCACCAGATTTATTTGATTTATCAAGTTCATTATTGATGCTTTCCAAGAGAGTCACTACTGCATCTTCGGTAGACTTACCCTTCATGAATCCAAATTGCGAAGAGCTGAGAATTCTATATTTACCAAGAAACTTAAGCATTCTTTTAGTTATTAATTTTTCAAAGATTTTTGAGAAAACAGATAGCAACGAAATTGGTCTCTAGAGTATTAGGGTCTGTTTTGTCACCTTTTTTATGTATCGGGATAATAATTGCAGTTTGAAGGCATTCTGGGAATACCCCACTTTCAAAGCTTAAGTTGACAATATATGATAAGGGCCTTGTTATAAAACCATGTATTTTTTTTATTACTATGCTGCTTAAGCCATCTATTCCAAAGGAAGTTTTTGATTTCAAGTTAGCAATCACATGAGCTACTTCATTTTCGGTAACCGCACTAAAAAAGAAAGAAGACAAAACTAGATCATCATTTGTATGTTCTAGGTAAATATTTTCGATGTTTGAGGAAATTGGTGTATGATTTTTAACTACATCTTTGAAAAACAGATTAAAATTATTTGCAATATCCGCATCTCTTTCTGAAACCGTATTTTCTGAAAACGCTATGCATTTAAGTTCATTGCCGCCATTTTGTTTTCCTAAAAGATTGTTAATGATGTTCTATTGCTGTTTTGGATTAAACCTACTATCGTTAAATTTTTTCTTGTAGTATGCTTCCTTTTGTTTACTAATTCCATCGAGGATATCTTTCTGCATACTTTTGTAGACGATCTTTATATTAGGTAGATGTAATCTACCTTTGTTCTTAATATAGAATTCATTTTTAGCATTGATTTTTTGGCACAAGTGGTCAGTCATCCATGGTTTAATTTTTTTGTACTTTCGCTTTTGTTTTATGGATTTACTAGAAGAAACATGACCAGATAAAGTGTCAATAAAATTTCGAAAAGCGTCTGAAGGACAGTTACAGCTATAGACAGAATTCCAACTTTCAGCGGCGAGACAATCATTAAGCAACGTGTAGTTCATTTCCTGAAGTAATTGAATACTCGAACTTTCATTTTTTTGTTTACTATTTTTTAATAAGTCCAGGAAAGACACCCCCGTTGCAAAATGATCGCTAACATCCCATTCAAGTAAAAACGAACGCATATTTTCAGAACTTTTGGCACGAACAAAAATATGGTCTATACAGGTCTTACTGTAATCTGTAACTCTTGTTGGCACATTTACAAATGATTCAAACCCCTGAGACGATAAAAGGAGCAAATAATCATCACAGCTAGACGGGAAGCCCAATATATCAATATTCATATCACCGATCATGCAAATGTTGTTACTGTTCAATCCACGAAGTAGATCCTCTATATCTCTCAGAAATATATCTTTGTGAATAAATTGCAGCCGATATATACCAACAATGTCAATGCAGAGGTTGCATTCAAGTTTAATTTTTACAATAATGGCATCAGCACTTTTCAAATCAGGAGTGGATATTTCACTTTGAAGGATCATCGACTTTAATTTGAATTCATTCATACTTATTTTTAAGTGGACTAAATGTAAAACCGAAAGGTTTAAAATTTAAAGTATAATCGATGTAGAAACAAAGTGAAATGTATTCATTTTCACATTAATGTTGCATTTTCGAACTAAGATCGACATAAATTCAAAGGGATTCATAGTTGATCTTAAGTGGATTCCATGTAGAATTATGAAAAAAAAAAAAAAAAAAAAAAAAAAAAAACTACTGTCGGCGCCGGCGTCTTCGATCGTGAAACTTTGGCTTCATATTGTCAGTGTTTTGCCTTTCGGAGACTATTAAGAAAATTTGAAATCGAAAAAATCTTCCCTACGTTGAAAAGTAACTTTTGTTTTAGTGAAATCATAAGAAAATTAATCCTTGTTTGATGGGAATTTATTTATTTTTTATACATTCGATTATTTGGAGCAAGTCTTAAGCCAAAACTCCATTCCTGGTGCCTTATCCCGAATCCCGATGCAATTAAGAAACGTTGACCGTTAACATTTTCTTGGGTTATGCGGTTTGACGCAAAGCACAAGTGCACCCCTACATTAATATCCAGTTAATTCAAGTTTTTATTACAAAATAAAAAAATTAAAAATACAATTTTTTATTAAAAAAAAAATTAGAAGACTTTTTTAAATTCAGATTGACGTAAATCATGGGTGGATCCAAGTAGTTATTTTAAAAACGTAAAGTAGTAAAATCTACAAGGTATCATGGTTGGTAAGATTAAAACTAAAACGTTTACATTTCAAAGTATTAGAATTAGTATTAGTATTAGTATTAGAATTTTTTTAAAACAACATTGAAACGTAATGAAATTAAAATTGAAAAATAGTAATTTCAAAGTTGGTTCATAATAATTTTAAGGTCGATTACACTTAATTTAACAATGCACTATTCTACAATCGAAGTTGTTCCATTTTGTTTTAAGGTTGGATGATATTGATTTTACTATGATTCCACCTTAAATCAAAGGAAAACGTATTTAAATCGAGCATGAAAACTATTCGTTTTCATATAAGAAAACACATTGAATCAAAAATGGTCCACTTTGATTTTCATCTCTAACCCCAAATCATACCTAAATATTTTTAAATCAAAGTCGTTTTCTTTGATTTTACATTCTTTTTTCTCTGGGTGTACGGAGCCGGATTCAAAAAATGTCAACTTCGATGTTCCTTAACCGATTTCGATGAAATTGAAATATGTTAAAGCTGTTGTAGCTGATATGGTATTATAAAATAAAATAAAATGCACGACTGGAACGCACGAACTTGCTTTAATGGTAATACTTGGTCTATATATAGTATGCAAAAGGTTTCAATTAAGAATCTAAATATATTTTCACAGTACAGTAAAACTTGTCATATTTGAACACCCTTGGGACCGAAGAAAAGTGGTCCAAATAGGAGGTGGTCCGATTGTAGAGGTTTCTTTTTAATCGGACCGGTCCACTAAGAAAAGGTTTTTGCCTCATCCATACATGTATGTTAAAAGTATATGTATACCAATGTTTATATACATACAAATATGACTGCCAGAAAACATACAATTAATTACATTTGTTGATATAGCCAGTGGTTTTACTTGTAGAATTGTACCTCAAATTGGCACAATATTTGTTTTGCTAAGCAAAACCATTCTGATGTCAAGATATCAATTTCGTCAAAAGATGCAAATGATTTCATACGTTGTGTTGTCAAGCCAACGAATTTTTCAAATGACAGTTTGATGTCCTTCGTCGCGCTCAAAATTCTTTGGATTTCAGATTTGCTGCTATCAAATTTATTTGCAAGATCTCTCTGAGACAAATATGCATCCTCGAAACGCACAGGCCGCTTTGCTGATACGCATTATAAATGTTTATGTTCAACTTAAAACGCTTATGGGATACTTGTTGAAGGTAACAACAATTACAAAAAAAAAAAAAATAAAATGCCATTTATTTCGTATTTCCTATACTATATTGGTCCAAACAATTAGATAGGTGATTACTTTAAGAAGCGCATGTTATCTTAGTGGTCCATGTCCCGATTAGCAGGTGCCCTTATTGTAAGGGGAAATTTGTATGAAAAACAGCAGGGAATGCATATGGTGCAGTCCGAGTATCAGGTATCCCGATTAGCAGATTTTACTGTAGTTTTAAATAATAAAATTAATTTTTACTATGTGTTTGTAAGACCAAAGGTCTTTTAAATACAACCTGAATTACACGACACTAGTTAGAGGGAATAGAGAAAGATAGGAGAAAAATGTTTGTTGAGACAGTGGATTTGAGAATTAATTATTTAATATTCTCATTATAACCAACGGGCGGCATCCAATTAAAACTGGAGGTATTGAAAAGAATGCTGCCTAACATTGGGATCGAACCCAAACGTCTAAGTTAGCAGCCAAGCACTATATCCACTGGGCCATTGGCACCCTCAATCCCCTAAAACGCTTAAATACCAAGTTTAAAGAAAATCACTTCAGCCGTTTAGGCTGTAGAGCCTTGTACAGACAGACAGACGGAATTGCGGAACCCACTTTTTTGGTGTTCTCTATCATCGTAATGTCAAGTTTAATTAAAATTCCGATTTTCAAATGTTTAAAAATGGTGGATCAAAAATTTTAATTTTTCAAGAAAATAATGAAACCAGCAAATTTTTATAAAATTTTGTTTGAATTAGAAATGGTTTTTGAAAGCACTTAAAATAATTAATTTAAAACTCACCAATGCTTTATGCAACAAAATACACTAACTTGCTTTAAATTGTCAGTCTTTTCTGTATAAGAATTACAAACGTTGCAAAAGAAAATCATACAAATTCTTGTAAGTATTTTATACAAAATGCCGTCTTTTCAAAACTACTAACTTAATTTGAAGCTCAAAACCGTTTTAAGAATCCAAATCATGTGCTCTAAGTGGAAGGACCTGACAAACTAAAAGAAGTTTACTTCTAGCGCGTGTACTTATGTAAGTAATGTTTTCATCAACAATAACCATACATTTTTCTTGTATCAATGGTGGATCTTAATCATCTCAAGAACGGCTCAATCGATTTTGAAAAAAAAGGAGTAGTCTACAATGCCGTTAACGGTATCTGCCATCGAATATTTTTTTACTTTAATGTGACAATTGGAATAAAATATTATCAGAACGACATAATATAGTTTGTTGCCTACCTGTCAAATTATAAACTGTCAAATCTATTGAGGGATAGCTCCGATTTAAATGGATTTAAAAATACTTTACAAAATTAAAATTTTAACTACGAAAATTCTAATTTTTTGCGATTTTATTTTTTACTCCGGAAAAAGTTGACTTTAGACATTTTTGGCAAAATAATCTATACCCTATTGCATCTTTTCAATCTGAACACGCGTGTTATCTTACATCTTTTTACTTTCAAAAAACACGAAGGAAAGCAAGACCAAGACGAGACTGCACATTAAAATTTTTACGATAAAGAAGAGAGACCATATATCGAGACAAGACTGAAATTTTGCGATTTTGACGAGAATGACTTATTACTTCATTTAAAATTGTTAAAAGAGATAAGCTTAAAAGAAAATACAGTTAGATAATTGTTGCGAGTCTCTGATTTTTTAAATGAAGGTCAAAAATAAAAATTTTAGAAATATCGATAGGATTGTGATAGACGTGTCGAAGAGACTGAAACATTTCTGTTATCTTTCATTTCTACTGGTATTTTCTGTAATATATCCCAAAAGCTTAAGTAGGTTATTGGATCTACTCCCTAAATATAAGTTGTTAGACTGAAGTCCATCTGAATTTATTTATTGATAATCAACTAATTACTACTCTACCCAAGTAGCATAAATGTTGCTGGATGTGTGGAACTCAATCGAGGGCAAGCTTTCTAATGTGTATCGCTATACATGCTATCGGTCCCTCGCTCAGACCCTACCCTAAACTTCGATTCTGGCGAAATGCTTAGAGGATATAAGGTGATCAAATGATATGACGGGATCTCTATGGATTTCATTAGAACAAGCCTCGCTGAAATTATTCATGACTGGAAGGGCTTGAGGCTAGAGACATTCGTAAGGCATTTGGTGAGATATAAGCCAAGTGGACAGGAACTGATTCGCTAAATCCGCCGGTTTCTATGCCAGACTAGGCATTTGTGAATGCTGAGGAATCCCCGAGTACTAAATACCAGCGTCTCTTACCTTTTATAGTGATCATATACAAAGTTACGTTTTTTTTTTCAATTGCTGATTTGAAACTGTTCAACTCGACTTGTGTTAAAAATAGTCCCAGAAAGAAAATTTCTAGATTAAGAAGAAGAGATATATCGCGAGGGGAGCTGGACATAAAACTTACTTCCCACAAAACCAAGTATACAAATATCGCTATTATTACAAGGTGTCCGCCGGAAAGGTATACTACTTTGTTTTGCCGCCATTTTGGTAAACATTAGTCTTTACGGTTCATATTTGGCAGTTGTGAAGTAGAAACGTGGCAAATTTATTATGGAAAAATATTCGATAAACCAACGTGTTTTAATCGTTAAAATATTTTATCAAAATCTATCATCGATTACTGTGACGATGAGAAATTTACGTGAAATTTTTGGGAGAAATAACGTGCAAACAAAACGCACTATTTATCGTGTAGTTAATGATTTCGAACAAAGAGGGCCTGTAGGTGATAGGCCCAAGCATGGACCACAACGTAATGCAAGATCGGCTGAAAACAGAAAGTGTTCAAAACATTTGCATTTATTTCCATTTAAGATTCAATTGATACAAGAGCTTCTTCCTCAAGACCATTTACGCCGACTTACATGTGCCAATAGGATGTTACAGCTAGCCAATGACAACCCCGATTTTCATGAAAAAATCATAATGAGTGACGAGGCACATTTTCATTTGAATGGATATGTGAATAAACAGAATAGTCGGTTCTGGGCAATGGAAAACGCTCAAATTATTTATCAGTCACCTTTGCATCCAATAAAAGTTACAGTCTGGTGTGCAATTTGGTCAGGAGGAATCATTGGACATAACTTCTTTAAAAATGAAACCGGCGTAACGATAACTGTCAATGGGGAACAATGATTGAAAACTTTTTAATGCCAAAACTGCATGCTTTGGGCTTGATTAATATGTGGTATCAACAAGACGGTGCCACATCCCATAAAGCCAGGATTACAATGGAATTAATGCGAGACCTCTTTCCACAACAAGTTATTTCAAGGAATGGTGACTTTGATTAGCCTCCACGGTCGCCTGATTTGACTGCACCGGACTGCTTTTGTGGGGGTATCTGAAAACCAGAAACGCTTGACCAACTCAAACAAAATATTCGTGAGGAAAGTAATGAAATACCGCGTGAAATGTGTGAGAATGTAATGAAAAATGTGCTGAAAAGGGCTCGTATTTGTGAGCCTAACAGAGGCGGACATGTAATTGATATTGTATTCCATACATAATTGCCGACATTTATCAATATAAGATCCATTCTCTTTCATTTAATCAAAAATTATAAACAAACAAAGTAGTATACCTTCCCAGTGGACACCCTGTATATACTATCAGATTACCACAGCTAAGAAAGGCAACATTGAAGAAGTTATTGTTCTTTGAGGAGATACTTCGAAAGCTATCAATTAAATCAGCATTTCAATAATTTTGAAAAAAAAACTTTGTTGGAATTTGACAATTTAATTTGCTATTTTTAGGGACAGGCTCTTAAAATATTGAGTTCCGTATACTCCGGAAAGAGATCAATAGATTGCAACAGGTGTCGAAGCTTACGCAGATACACTTTGCCAGTGTTGGAGAACACTTCAACAAAACATTGGCAAAAGTACCTACTATCTGGACATGTACGTCCCACAAATTATTTTACGCTCTCAAGTACTGATAAGATGGATGCTGTCAAGAATATATATTTACTTAGACGCCCGCCGGTTAATGAATTCATTAAAAATGTTGGCTTTCGATTTTCAGATCATTAAACAAAGAAAATTGATAACATTTTCAATATTTGTTTGTGCAAAAAATATATCACTTGCTTTAGCACTTTAAATTAAGAAAAAAGTTATTGTTTCATTGATCGAAATCGTTCACTAAAATGTAATTTTTACTCTCTTGTGTGTTGGTTCTCATCTGTCCTAATTAACTACTATGAAGCTACAATTACACGGTCAACGTAATCGGTCATAGCATTGACTCTCTGACGTCACCACAAAACTAATATTGACTCTGCCACTACATCGTCAATGTTTACAGTTTCAATGCTTCAAACTTTGACGATCACACGAGTGACAAAAGTCGGTCAATGTTGTCCCAAAATGCGAGGACGTGTCTTGTGTGCCAGTGTAATTTTTATTCGCCACTGTCAATGTGCGTTGACGCTCAAAACTTTGACGATCACACGAGTTGACCAAATTCAAACGCATTGCCCCTAGGAAAGGAGAAAAACTCTTTTAAAGTTAATTAATTTTGAATATTAAAAAAAAAAAAAAAAATTCAAACGACAAAAAGAAAATTGGATTTAGAAATGGCTGTTTTAGCCACTTATATAAATGAGAGCAGCACAGATGAGGACGAAGACAACATTAGCAGCGGAAGGCTGCAAGGAAATTGTCGTTCCGTTTGGACAAAAAGTTGGTTGATGCTGGGTGAAAAAGAAGGAATCGATTCGGTGTGAAATTACTCGGCGAATTGCGAAACGAGGGGCCAAACTTGTATCGGAACTTCCTTCGCATGTCAGCCAAACAGTTTTCGAGATATTAATTTTTTTCTTAACGGTTTTTTAACTTTTGTATGGGAGGTACCGTTGTTTTTTTATTTTAGAAAAATAGTTTTTTTTAACTATTCAAGATAATGTCAAAAAACCACTTAATACGAAGTTTCGAAAAAATCAATTGAGTCGTTTTCGAAACTTTGAATTTTTTTTTTTTTTGAAAAATGTTGGTATACAATAGTGTTTAAGCTTTCAAGGAGCTTCTGCGTAAAAAGTTGCAAAAAAATGAGATAAACCGTTTCCGAGAAAATCGAAAACCAAGAAATGGTTCTACCAAAAATATCAATTCATTAACGAATTGATTTTTTTTATACAAATCGTTGGAGCCGTTTTTGAGAAAAATAAGGTTTTTGTTTTTGGCAAAAAAAAAATGTATGGGAGCTACTGTTATTTGTCGTCTTAAAAAAAATTAAAAAAATGTGTGGACATATTGACGCAATCTATCCAACTGTTTAGGCTGTAGACTCGAGGACAGACAGACAGACGGACGGAATAGGGGGACCCACTTTTTTGGTGTTCTCTATGATCGTAATGTCATGTTTGATTGTTCGAAAAAAAAATTTTGTTTACGAATACATAACTTGCCTTATAAAACCTATAATCGCAAGTAAAAACACAAACTAGCATATCCGCCGAGGTACGAATGGTCCATCCTCACACTTTGATTCTTCTGGGGAGAATTTTTGCTCCTTACAGTACCCTTTTCGGATTTCTCAGCCAGCTATTTCTTGCATTATTGGCTCGTTTTTTCTACATCACACAACATATCTTCAAAATAAAACCAAATTAATTTAAGATGAAATATTACACAATATAAAAACAAAAATCGGTAAGCTGATTTTTATTTTATAAAGCAAAACCGATTGTGTCAATTAAAATATCAAAGCTACGTTGACTACGGTGCCGTGTCAGTGTTGAGATACAGTCAATGCGATGACGGATAGTTCTAAAAACTCTGTCAATGCGTCCCAATTACGTTGACACAGTCATTACACGGTCATCGGAATGGGTCAATGCGCTGACCCACAAATCCCAGTCAATGTAGGTGTCAACGTTCTCGTCAACACATTGACAATATTTTTCGTTGACTATCACACGACGTGACACAATAAGGACATATTCTGGCGTCATTTTTACGTCAGGCAGTCAACGAGATAACCGATTACGTTGGCCGTCTAATTGTAGCTTAACTTCAAAGTTGTTTTTTATATACTTTTCAATGAAAGGAATTATAGATGTTACAAAATTGTCAATAAAATTTGTTGTAATTTTTCGCTCTAATACATTTCGTGTGTTGTCAGATTTTAGCCGAATAACTATCTCGATATTCAGGTGTCATATTAGAAGCACCCGCAGTTTTCATAAAACGATAAAGCGATTCAAGTCGGTTTGCTATTTGATAATGAACAAACATGTGGCAGATTCGACACGTGTCTGTTTTACAAAGTAAACTTTAAGCACATATCAATCAATATTCTACAACAAACCATATACATATCTATACTTCTTTGAATTAAGATTCATTCGTTTTGGTTGACAAGTTCAGTGAGTACCTATTTGACAAATGTATTTAGCATCTGAGAACAATTCTCTGTAAGTAATATGTTTCTACACTTTTTCCGCGGCTTGCTATATTTGTAGAAATTCACAAAGGAAATAAAATCAACGGAAAATACCCATACATCTTTACTAGATTAAAAAAAAATCTGAAGTACACAAATTAAGTACTTTCACCCAACATTTTTTCCTTGTCAAACAAAAACCACAACTTGAAAAAAATTACAGTTTCAATTTGAATAGTCCCCAAGTTTTTAAACTTTGTTTTTTCTAACAACTGTATCTAGAGAAATGGACTTAAATAATAAAAGGATTCATTCGCTTGAACTTGTGAAACAAATTCGTTAACAAACCTCCGTCAACATCAAATTAAAATAAAGGAAAAAGACATTTCATCCATGTTAACCTAAAATGCCAGGAATTTAATGAAACACCCAAAGATGTCTTACTTTTTCTTTTTTTTTTTTTTTGTTGAGAAATTAACCGAACATCTTTGGCATCTATTATAAACTTCCATAAGTATCCCTCAAGGACCGTTCAAACCCTTTTTATTTGTATTTGAAAACATCCTATCTCTATCAAGTAAAAAGTTTACCCTAGGTGAGTGATGAGGATCTGAAGTGAGTTTTTTTTTAGTTGTTGACCCCCACGTATTTTCGTATTGAATATCTGTTTGACAAGGAAAAGCCAGCCTTTAATATTAATTCATCTATTCAATGAATAGGCAAAACCGGATATTAAACATTTTATTACGGCAAATTCAATCAAATTCAAATTTAGGACCGAGTACACAGAACTCATTAATCAGTTCTTGTTAGCACATAAACATGTATATTGATTTGCCATACGAAATTGTGTTGTCATGTCCATGTTGTCCTTTTAGTTTTCTGAGGAATTTTTTTGATATAAATATCAATCATATCGTGAGAAGACATATATATGAGCATTGAAGTGTGTTGGTTTTGTGTTTTGTCGATTCAGAATTCTTCCGAAAGCTTATGCTGCCGGAAATACCTATGGACCAATAATTTATTTGGGACCCTTCAAGCAAAGACGAACTCAAAAGGAACTGTCGTAACCAAAATAGTTATCCAATCCATAATGAGTCACTTCTGATTAACTGGTTCCAAAGGCAATTCCGGTGTAGGGTCGAACATAACGTTGTATGTTGGTAAATATATAGTTTTATATCGGAGATAATAATTTTTTTTTGACATACGTAATTTGCTTGGGAAATTTAGCTTTAAAAGGTTAGTTCTTAAAATTTATTATTTAAGGACGGAATAACTAAACATTCCGCTGCTTCGTCTATAAGGTGTTCAAACCAATTAATACTTGCTAAATCACAGATACCCCCAGTTTCACAGTAGGAGTTTAAGCTTAAGATAAACTGAACCTTAAACTGAGTTTAAATTTTTGGTTTAATTCGTCCGGTTTCACAGTTGAACTTCGTTTATCTATGTTTAATCAAAAATAGTTGGCATAATTTTTCATGCCTCGTTCTCCCTTTATCTCACTGACACAATAAAACACGCGAAACAACGAGAATAATAAATAAAATATTATTCAAAATCACTATCACAACTCAATAACATTTGAATACACAATTTTGTTTTGATCATATTTTCTGAAAAAAAAAAAAAAAACAATACAAACGCTGAACTGAAGTTTAAACGGCAGAATAATCTCGGTTAACTTAACCCTACACATTGAACTCAGTTCAAGGTTTAAGCGACATTGTGAAACTGGGGGTTAAAAAATTCTCAAAATCGTTATAAAAAAAAAACTCCGAAATAAAAACACAACCAAAACATTCAATTTCTAATTTCGCTGGTTCACATCCGGCTCGAAGGACCAAAAAATGTTTTGGTAATTTCTAAAGATCGAGTACTTAATTTTATTGAATTCAAAAGTCTTCAAAATGAAACACAATTTTAGATTGAAAGACGTAAAGCTGCCCACCAAATAACCGTCCTTATGAGATCGTATATTATTATAAATATCGTGAAGGGTTGACGTTAAGTGTTGATGACTAGATGCACACATTTTGTTGCGTTGATAGCGTTCAACATTGTCAATTTTTTGAAAGACAAATCTAGTTCGACGCATATATTGCAAATAATAAGAATGAGTCAATAAAATATTGTTATTTATTTTTAAGTTTTCTTGTATTAAAATTCAATTTTTTAGTAAATTCAATGTAAGATGTGTCACCTTCTTGCAAGAAGCAATACCCGACAAAAAAAATATCTACTTAGGTGGGGAATAGGCTGGACCCATTTCCAGACATCCGACGTGATAGCAATGTCTCAAAATATTGTGTTTTTTTTTTTAAGTGAGCCAACCTGATAGTCAACTCCAGTGATATTAAAAAAAAAATAATATATATTTTTTTTATAATTTTTGACATTTGTATTTAGTAGTGTTTTTGGTGGATAAACGGCATATGGTATTACTTTTTGAAACTAAAAGGACAGCCTTTAGTGGTATTGAAGCTAATTAACCTAATAAGTCACGTGGGCTTTTAAGCCGGATTTAAATACTAGAGAAATATTGATTTACTCAATGTAGCTCGTTTTTATTTCTTTCATTAAAGCAACTGTTTTAATACTTTGTCTATTGTCCGTTGTTTTTATCAAAACCTTTACCTTTTTCGTGATAATCTCTGATATATGAACAAAGGGAAATGCCGTCTCTAGTAGAAGAATAATAGGTTAGCTAAGTTTAGGTTAGGAGGGGCGTGCGCAGCTCAAATACTGCTGCGTATACGGGGGCATATTTGTCCATTATGATTCATGAATACTGGTCCATTTACGAACAAGCCCGAACTGTATATATATTTTTTCATATTTAGCCTATGGCACAATGTCCTCTTAATACACCTATCAAGTTCCTGATGTTCTTTTTACTCAGTGATAAAATATACTGGGTTTTGTTTTCGTTAATTCTAGGCCATAAACTTCTAAAGATAACACAGGCGCTCCTGGATATCGAGGAATTATTTATTTGCGCTTTCATTTGTATGTCTATTTTTTCACTACGTCAATCGGGACTTCAGGACCACCGCAGAAGTTGTTGGCTTATATAATTTTTCTAAGATGTTTCCAAACTTCGTCGAAGCTTCTTAATGGTTGTACATCTTCAAATAAGTGTGTCGAATACCACCTTCAAATCAATAAAGAATCAAATGAGAGTGAATTTGGTCAATTATTGAATAATGTTCCTGAAAGTCAGCTTGTGACTCACTCAACAAGTTCCCCAAGATTCCCCTTTATAAAATAAAAAAAATACTTTGTTAACAGTTCTCACTCAAAACTTCTCAATATTGCCTTTTATTTAATATTTATTAAAATAAGTACTCATTTTTGTACTTCACTGTATGAAACTATATTTAATAAAATAAAATTTCAACAATAATAAAGTCATGAAGGATAAAGACGACATTTAGATATTTGGTGTTTGCGTAAATGAACAAGTCTATCTTTATTATTGTCCAGCAATTCTTGCCATATACATTAGTTAATTTAACAAAACATTTGTGTTTGTGGAAGCTTACCGCTTTTATCCAACGAATTACAGCATACAGATTAATCAGCCAAGCATGTAACATTTTCCATGTTACGTTTTGACAGTTTATTTACGAGGTGATAAATTTACTTAGTTGACGAGGAATGCATACCTCTCATTGCGTGTATATCCTTTGTATAAATAAAATAAGAACCAATCTTGTACCTAGTAAAGTTTGCAAAATATTTGTAGTTCTTCTGTTAGATTTGAGTTTTTATTGGTTTAATCAAAGAAGTTGTTTACTTAGTACTAGTTTACGAGTTAATTTGCTTCGTCACGTCAATTTGACTAAGCACTAGATTTATGAGGTAGAATAACAGACTTTTACATACCTTTAATATTCACACCAATTACGGAATCGGGCTCAATTTTCACATTTTGAACTATTCTAAATTGATTTTGACCTCCTCCGTAGTTCATTCATAGGATTTTGTAATCGACGAAATTAATTGGTTAAAAAACGCAATCCATGAACAAAATAAAAGTTACGATCTAAACGTTTTGCCAACAGATACAATAATGCGGCTAATCAACAAGAATCCCGCGAAATATTTTTGGGAAAATATTTGAAAATTCATTGCCGATTGGATGTAGTTGAATTTCCTTAAACTAAAGTTTAATATCAATCGAAAATGTTCTTTGATAATGTACCACCTAGAGTGTATGCAGTTTTTTATTTGTGCCAAATATTCGAACACCGATGGCTATTTTTAAATCTACATTTCTCCTCCTTTTTAGACGTGTGTATAATTTCAATCACATATTAATAATAATTAACTAAGCTTTGCGAAAATTAACAACAATCAATTTATAAATTCTTAACACACGATCATCATTGACCGTGCGGCTGTCTAACATCACAACCCCATTTTAACAACAATCATAGCTTTTTAACAATATGGGAAAATTATGCATGTCGCTTAATTTTTTTTTCCAAAGCCTGCGACACTCTGAATCGGAGGATGAGTTAAACTTATATTGTTCATGTACACTCCGGATCGGCCAATTAGGTATGGTTTAAGTTATTGATGGTAAAATTGCGTTTGAAGTGTAACGCTTCGATAGAATCAAATGCTAAAAAAAATCAAACTCACTGACATTTTATTTACCTTCTCATCATTAATAACTACATTCAGCCTTAAACCTTATTGAATACGAATACTGCATGGTAAAACAAGATCCTAACTAACTCTATTCACAAAGAAAAGAAAATGCACGACTGGATCGCACGTACTTGCTCCTATGTTCGATCACATTATATGAAAAAGATTTTAAGAATATGAGAATATTTTTTTTTAAACCAAAAATAATATTTTTCGAAAATTTTGAAATGCAGTATTATTTAGAATTCAATGGAGCTTATGTATTAAAATTTTGATCGAAATCCGTTAAGACGTTTGTGAGAAAGTCGAAACTCAATAATGGTTGAAAATCGTTAGGAGCCGTTTTCGAGATAATTAAGATGGTAGAAAAATTTGCATGGCAAGTACCGTTATTTTTGGGGCAAAAACAACGATTCAAAAATCTATTTTTGACAATCACCTAAAATGCTTAAGCACCAAGTTTGAACGAAATCGGTTCAGCCGGTTAGGCTGTACATCGTTCTACAGACAGACAGACAGACGGAATTGCGGGACCCACTTTTTTGTTGTTCTCTACCATCGTAATGTCAACTTTGATTAAAATCTAGGGTTTGATTTTTTTTCCAAATGCAAAACTTGCCCTATTATTACGGTGACCATATTTCTCTGAGCAAAACCCGGGACATAAATTTTAAAATTGAAAACGTGTTTGGTATAAAATCAACAAAATCCTAAAAAACAAAAAGAAAATTAAAAAAAAACAGCACAAAATGCAAAAAAAAAACATTTTTTTTCCAAAATTCAACATTTTTTTACCATAAATATTAATAACACATTCCAACACAATTTTTGGTAATTGGTCCTTTCCTGCCTAACAAATTTCTTTGATGATTATTATCGTTTTCTATTAAATATTTTTTTAATTTCCTGACAGCAAAAATTATAGTTTCATTTTACCATTAACTTGGCTCTGATTCAGTTGTGTGTTTTCATTTGTCCAAATATTATTCATTATGCAAGGAACTTTTTCGGTTAGAGCATTTGAACCTAGCAGACAGAGGTCTAACTGGACAGTAAGTAGAAATTTTTGTAGTTTATTCTTTGTTTGCAAATAGGCTAAAAAATGTCTTTCCATTTCTTCCATTTGTTATAATTTTGTGACACACAAATTCGTCAGACAAGGTGGAAGCATTAATAGTTGTATCCCTCTGCTTTTGGTTGCCAAAAGATAATAAAGATTCTATTTCTGACCAGGTAGGAAAAAGGAATGTTTCGAAGAATTACCCAACTAAAAACTTCATCTTCTTTAAAAGATACATCCCAATGATTTAAGTATTCGTAACACATTATGTTAAATTGATGAATATTTGCTTTACCTTAGTTTTGGTCAATTATTTTTCGAATTATAAATTGGTCAATTTGCTTACAAACAAAATTATTAATTGTTCTCCTAATCTAGATTTTAATTTTAATTTAAGGCATTTAACTGCTAGCGCAACATTACATTCAAATTTTTTTGGGACTCTGCTAATAATATGCTGACATGAAAAATTGAGACCTCGGATTGAATGAAATGAAGAAAGAAGGACCTCAGATGAAGAGTTGTTAAGCAAATTCTTTAAAATAAGAAAAATTTCTCTTCAAGGATTATAAAGTTGTTATTCTCTAAATTGCTGGTTTCAGAAATAGCTAACTAGTTTTTCTGTAACGAACTAGTTTGAAGTATTTATTTTAAAACTTTTCGAAAAATTCTTTAAAATTTTCAACATGAACAGTGTAGAGATAAAAAACGAATAGTTATTTAAATCGTGAGCAGCACAATTAACTCCAATGAGATCATTACCGGTAATGGCTTGCAGTTAATCAAAAAGTGTTGTTCTTGTGTTTCCTTGCTGAACCGCCAAAATTAAAATTTATGTTGTAAGGACAAATTGCCAAAATTTTACAAAAGTCTTATCTGTGTATTTTGAAGTGATACCCGATGTTTCCCTTGGAAGATTTTCAACCTCCACAGTCTTGACAACGATACCTAGTTGTGGTGAAAAATAACGAACCAAGAGCGGACAGTTTTGTACAGCCATGATTAGAGCAATCAGAAAAAAACTGTCACAAAACTTACTCTGCGCAGAGAAGTTTTAAATCCTTCGATATAATTTGGTTCAAGAACATTGAACACAATAGCTTCACATTTTCTGCATGCAAATGAAGATATTTGATCAAAACAGCTTTTAATAAGTTTCGATGTGCATTGTGCAATCATTAGACCTGAATGACTAAACGTGCCTTCATTAATTGCATTCTTCTTTGCAGGCCCTTGAAAATTTTACGAAATAAAAAACCATCGTAAATTTTGCTTGAAGTGACATCGAAGTCAGATTCTTTTTTTTTTGGTTTTTAGTGCTGTTCAATATCATATCTTCCACCATTGCTTATAGAAAACGTACGAGTAGAAACATATTTTAAACAGATTACGGTATTGGATTTTTCATTGTTGTTTATGAAGAAAAATTCCCTCTGAAGATCATCGTTGAATTCACATTTTCTATTTTAATTCGAAGAAAACGCAAACAATATTTACATATTATTTTTGTTTTGGTGGACTGTGTGGATTAAAGCCAATTGAAATATTTTGTGACCTATACTCCAAAATGCGTTTCGTCCGGGCACGATAGTTAGTCTCATCAGTATGCTATCGTACGATGTCTACCGACTCTAATAGAATTTGCAGCACATATATACTGCAAATTATATTTTCTTAGGGGAATTTGGTTAAATTCATGCACCTAGAAATATGTATTTCTATTTTAAGGCATTTCACAAATTTCTAGATTTATTGTAAATAATTAAAAGAAACAAATTCCATTTGCTTGTACAAGTAAACACTCACATTTCAAAATTATGATACAGTTTGAAAAGAAATCTGACAGCACAGCTAGGGTGACAAATTAATGCCTTCAGTGAACATGATTTTATAGTAAATCCATCTGAACCATTTGTTAAGGCGGATTCCCACTTTGCATACAAATACTAAACACATATCTGATTTATTGTAAATAAAATTGTTAAGTTTATTAGCGTTATTCAAATAATATAAATATATGGTAATATGGGAGAAACCCGGGGCAAAAAATAAAATACGGGACATTTGTACGTAACGGGTTTTCTTAAAATTTACCCGAGACAGTCGAGCATAATACAGGACTGTCCCGGGAAATACAGGACGGATGGTCACCGTACATATAGTACCTATGTATGTTGCAAGTAAAAATAAAATTTCATTATACAACCATAAACCTTGCCAATGAACTGGCAAATGCTTTTAACACCAATTCTGCCGTCTCGAAACCATGCCAACTCTTTGGGTTCGAAAAACACAAATCAAGTCAAGGAAAATGTATACTCTTTGTTCGGATGGGGAAGCGTCAGCACGGGACCCAACGACCACCCATCCGCCATGCAACAATCGATCCTAATAACATTCAAGTACTTGGGGATACTAGTAAAAATAAAACTGTGAAAGACTGCTAACGAATTTATTAAAAAAATTTTTTTTTTGAACATACTCGTACATACGTAATCTCTCAAATATAACTTTTATTGAAAAATTAAAACCATTAAGTTGAGATTATACATTTTTTCACAACTTCTTTAATTCAAAAAGTTTTTCTTAAGCATTAAAAATATTGGTACAAAAAATTGTAAAATTTAAAAACTTGTAATTATTTCGTCTAGTCTACGAGCCATCATCAGCAAAAACGACTGAGGGAATTGCCCAAAAAAAAAAAAAAAGGATTGTGTAAACTCAACTTAATCGTATTAATTTTTCAATTAACATGGAAGTGAGAGCGTGAGCGAAAAGTGAAGTGAAAGTCGACTTTTATAGTGCTCTGTTTTTGTTTCTATTTTATTCTAAATTAGAAGTAAATTAGAAGCTGATTTAGTTTAAAAATCATTATTTAAGCTAAGTTTGAACAGAAAAAGTTTAAACACCTGAAGTTGCCTAAAAGGTAGGGTAGTTTAAGACTTTTAAATATACCGCAGAAAGTGGCCAATTATTTTGGGTATAACTCATATCATATATGTATATGAAGCCGAAGAGAAAATTGGAGAAAACATCTGCTAACAAATCGCCAAACAGAAAAAAATCTACACCACTAAGAGATTACTTACTGCCTAAAAACTCCATCAGTATTGCACAACCAATTCCTCAATCGAATGATATTAAATACATTGCTGATGGTTGTCTGGCGGAGCATTTAAAAAATATCGCACCAAAAGATGACGTCTTAGCTGTCGCTGTCGAAATACAGCTCTTTCGGTCCCAAAACGTGCACCTTACGGAACGCTTAGCTGTCGTCGAGAATTACTGCGAAGCTCTTGAGAGACAACTTGAAATTTTGCATCAACAATCTCATAAAAATACGGTTGTATTGCATTTACCCCCAGATGAGAAGACAGACATGAATGAGCTAGCAAAACAAACTTGTCTTAGACTTCTGAATCTAGATGAAACTGCAGAGCTATCTTTTGATAAAACACAAGAGTTTATTAATCACCACAACAACAAAACAACTATGGTGCTTAATTTCAACAACAAAAATACCGCACAAAAAATTATCGAAGCCGCGCCGAAGCTTAAGAACTCTGGAATCGAGAACAGTCTATATTATTTCGAAAAAAGAGGAGAAGACTAAACGATATTAGGAGAAAGCTTTTAGAAAAGAATCCGAGTATTAAAATTTTAATCAGAGGATCGAAATTGAGAATAGTAGATTTTTCATTTTCACATGACTTGCTAATAGGATTGAAAATAACAACAAGTGATGAACTGCCATTTGTCAAATCGACTTTTGGAGAGGAAGCAATGTGCTTTTTTGACATCAACACCAGTATTCACAATAACAACAGCCATCATTTCAATGGGCCCTCTGGGAGTCAGCTTGTAAACAAACAACTTGGTTCTGATCACAACTTTAACCCCCATCATCGTTTAAAATAGGACAGAGTTGACGTCTGCCATTTAAGTAATTTCAATTTAAATATTTTTTGCTATAATGTTACAGGACTAAAAAACAAATTATTAATGCCAGATTTTTCAAAATTAATTTTAAATTATGATATTTTTATATTATTAGAACAATGTGTTGAAGAGGGTAAGGAGTTGCAATATCTGAATTATTTTGAAGGTTTTAACTTGAGATGGATACCAGCTATTAAAAAAATAATAGACTCGGTAGAGCAAGCGGTGGAATACTGTGTGGCATAAAAAACAACATTTCCAACAAAAATATTTCTTTTAAAACTTGCGAAAACAAAGTCATAATAGATTTTATCATAAACTTGAAACATTTCATAATAGTCCCTATTTAGTGGATGGAGTTCCGATTTTGAGCAACTTCGAAATTTTTTTTAATTCAAAATAGTTAAAATATTCTAATAATTGGAGGTTTAAATAGTCGGATAGCAGGATTCCAGAACTCTCGGTATATGAACAACGGGCGATTTTCTTTGGAGAGAAGCTCTTTAGACGAATGCATAAATGCAAAGGGAAATCGTTTATTAGACTTGGTTGAGGATTTTTGGTTTCTAATCTTGAATTGAATTTCCAGAGGGTATAGTTTGGGTAATTTCACTTTTATATCAGCCCAGGGTTGTTCTGTTATTGACTATTGCCTCGCAAAAGGGGATTGGCTGGATATTATTAACGATTTTGAAATTTTCCCTGCAAATTATTCATCGCATCTACCAATTCTTGTCTCATTTGAGTTTAAGTCTCACGAAAATAACATACTTCAAAATTAACATACTACGGAAAATTTTAAGAACAAGCTACGCTGGGTGAAATGAAAGTCCGATATCTATAGAAGAAAACTTAATGAGCATTCAGTGGACCTCCCAACTCAAGGTACGACCACAATAGATGAAATAACAAATTTTGTTTTTCGAATTATTAGACAATCAGCTGTCTCAAAAATAGTTAATACTGCTACGCCTTATAAGTCAAGTTGGTATGACGAAGATTGTAAAAGAAGTAGGGAGAGATCTTTCAAGTTGCTAAAACTTTTTAGAGAAACTAATAATGTTAGTTTTAAAGTCAAAAAATGCTTACAAATCTCGTGCTAAGCACAAAAAAGAACAGTTTTTGAGAAAAACAGGATCAGAACTTCTTAAAAGCCATAATTCTAAGGATTTTTGGTTCAATGTGCTCATTTTAAGTGGCCCCAACAAATCGGCTGCGTCTCCGATTGGAGTTGAAACTTTTGTCCTGTACTTTGAAAATCTTTTATTACCAGACCCATCTCAAATGTGTATGAGCTTTGCGCTCCCCTTTATTTATATTATATTATCTCAATGTCAGAACTTCTATCTGCACTAAACAAAATGAAAAATAATGAGGCTTCAGGCTTAGATGGTATTCCATCTGAGTTCTACAAAAATGCTACTTCACAGTTCTTGGAATATATTTTGGTGCTTTTCAACAAAATGTTTAATGAGGAGGATTTCCCAGATAGTTCCCGGACTTCTTCTATTTCTGCAATTTTTAAAAAAGGTGATCCTAATCTACCTGAAAAACTATAGGGGGATTTCTGTTCTTTGTTCCTTGCGCAAGCTATTCACCCAGATCTTGTATTTCAGACTAGTAAGTTGGGTTGAACAAAACAATAAAATTAGCTGTTTTCAGGCTGGATTCCGAGCTAATTTGTCAACAATAGACCAAATTTTCACTCTCACTAGTGTTGCTAGGCATTTTATAGAGAAAACAAAATAAACTTTATGCATTCTTCGTTGATTTCAAATCAGCCTTTGACACAATAAATAGAAGATCGCTCTTATTCAAACTCGCAGCCATTGGGCTCTCGACAACATTTTTAAGACTTTATGAGCAGCTTCCAGCTTCTCTTAAATATGACTGCTGTGATTTTAAATGGAAGCCAAACTTCGAATCAGTTTAGGTCTGATACAGGTGTACCACAGGGATGCATTTTGAGGCCGTTGGTATTTGCCCTCTAAATGACGTAGAAGATCATATCCCAGGTGGTGTTTTGTTCGGCAATCGACATACAAAAGGTTTGCTCTATTCAGATGACCTTGTTATTTTAACTGAAAATCCTGTCACACTTCAACTTCAGATTAACAAATTGAAACAGTTTTGTGATTTGTGGGACCTCAAAATCAATACTGCAAAGTCAAAGATTATGGTTTTTAGATCACAGTCTCGTAGCGCTATAAATAACCGTACTTGGACAATCAATGATTCAAATATAGAAGTAGTTAAAGAGTTTTAATACTTAGGGTTCACTATAATACACAACTTAAATCTTCGAGCCCATATAAAAGACAAATTGACAAGACAAGATCCGGTTTCTAAGTTTAAAGTGTTTGATGCAACCATTAAAAGCTGTGTTTGCTACGGCAATGAAGTTTATGGGTACAGGCAATTGGAAGAAATTGAATCGATTAAGATATTTTTTCAAGCGTATCTTTAAGCTCACATCCAACATGCCTAATTACGCTATTCATGTTGAATCAGGTCTGCCCCCACTGTTTCTAAGAAATTTAAAAGCAAGTGCAGACTATATCGTTAAATTCATGCAAATACCAATTGACAATTTGCAAAAAATTTTGTTGGTGTCTTTGAGATGTCGATATACCCCTATTAAAGAGTGGCATGAGTTGGCCTTGACCTATAACTTTCCTTTGAACCTTTCTGTTGGTAACTTAGAGTCGTGGAAGGGAGATCTTTACGACTGCATTTCCGTCATATATGATCATATGCTCAAGACATTTATTTATCGGGCAAACGAGTCTTTATCGAGAACAATCTATAGTAAACTCAACCTCAATGGAGATGAGCCTGACATTTAAGGCTCGCACGGAAATGCTAGAGCTGAATTACAGGCCCCACAGGACCGATATTAATCCAATCTGCAACTTGTGTAACCTGAATGAAGTCGAAAACGTACATCACTTCCTGGCAATTTGCCCAATCTTGCAGGAAATCCGAAGATTGTATTTTAGTAAGAGTTCTCTCTCGTTTGATGAATGTCTAAGTGTTCTGAATGGAGAGGGTGGCTGGAAGTTGCTTATACAGTTTTTCTCTCATGCAGTTTCATATAGAAATATTTATGCTAATCTATTTTAGAATAAATTTGATATTATTTTGTTTTAGCTAAACTAAAAGTTTAATTTTAAATTGATATTGTAAGTCTTTAAATTTGCTTTAACTACTACGCTATGTTTCTCTTTTGTTTTAGTCAAACAAAGCCCTTTAACAAAATTTTGGTTTTCACCTATCGAAAATCTTTTTGTTTGTAATTTGTATATATAATTCATTCAAATATTACTATTCCAACTTTTTAACAGCACATTAAAGCTTAAAATCAACATTATTTATATTTAAAAAATAAATATTATGTTATTATTATGATTAAGACAAAGTCAACAAAAAAACTAATTCTGGCAATTTTGTATAAATTTCTGTGTTTTTTTTTCTTTGGCTTTTATTTTAGTTTAACATTATCTTTATTATTTTCTGATTAAAAATTTTTTTTTCTCACATTGTTATATTTTATAGAAATATATCTAACCGGCAGACGGCTAATAGCCATGCTTGTTAATCTCTTTATTATAACTCTAAGTTTGTATACTTTTATTGAAAAAAGAATAAATATAAATAATAATAATAATAATTTTTCAATAAAAGTTATACTGCTAACGAAAACCAGATGTTTCGATATACACTAGCTGTTTAAAAATTACCTACATAAAAAATACTATTAGAATTTTATAATATAACAACAACAACAATAAACAATATCTAAATCCATGCGCTAACTAAAACTTTAAAGCTCATGTGCAACATTTGAAACAAAATCCATCAGCCCAATGTCTGCTTGCGGACTGGGACATGTAATTTTCTATCTCCACTTGATTTGTTTAAGCCATGTTTATGAACCAGACATGTTCATGTCCAGTGGACGTCACTTTTTGAATTAAAATGACAGTAGGTGACATCAAAAATGTAATATTCAGTATGGTCTTCGATGTTTTTAGTTACAAGACCAATACCTACAGAATAGACGATACAACTGTGATATTACGATCCAAACCAATGACGATGTTTGAATTAAATTAAACGACAAGCGACACGCGCAACGATACTCAACGATATAGCCCTGTTTTAGATTTTGGTGTAAATTGTTCCCGAGAACAAGTATCTCTAAAATAAATTCCTCAAAATACCTGCTGACATGTCAGAAATTTAAACCAAAAAATAAATATGCCACTGATGGTGCTGCTGTCTGTGTCATCCACAAAGCCTTACAACAATTTCACGTTTTTGTCATGATTTTGCCCTTCCACCAGCAGAAGCTTCACAACCAAAAATTAACTTTGTAATTTTAAATTGACAAAAGGTTATTTCAATGCATGTTTTGCATTTTTATTACTTCCGGAACACACAATTTTCAAAAAAACATGTCAGTTCCATTTTATTCGTTTCCTTTTCTTATAACCACCGCCAGCAGCAGCGGCAACAGCAGCTAACAACCACTAAATTCTCAACCCTAAACAATTTCACACATCTGCACCCGGAACGGGGCCAAACCGAACACACATTGAATAAGTTTGTCGTTGCCTTCTTTGGGGTTTTGTGTGCTGGGAAAAGGAGTTGCACCCCACCAAAAAAGCACTCATAGTAGAAAAAGCATAGAAGTTGAACAAAGAGAGGTTGTATAGGTTTTGTTTAAGGATCAACCCAGACGACTCGATTTAATTAGAAACCATTTTTGCCGCCGCCCGCCTTCACATTTTTAGTACCGTGTTTGCTGTACGCATCAAATTACGGCATGAACACGCGCTACATTTTGTTGTGTGGCCCATTAATCCGGAAACGGAAGTCTTACGGTAAACTTTTAAAGAATTCACTTCAAAAGAGAAAAGAACAATAATTGATCTAATATTGTTTCCGCAACATTTCTCAATTCTCAACAACAACAACAAAAAAAAAAATTCGTGTTATAAAAGACCGGACAAAGTGTGTTTCTTTGTAAGTTTCATTTATTTGATATTTTTATTCCCCCTCCCCCCCCCCCCCCACCGGCGGCGTGTGCGGCAGTTCCAGCAAGCGGACAGACGACCGACAACGCGACGAGAGGGAATATGATGTGTGGAATTGGCTTTTTGTTTATGTGCGGGAAAAGCAATAATTGAATCAATAAAGTTTTGCGATTTTTTTTTTTTTTTTTTTTAGAACTTGCCCAACAATTATTATACAAGTTTATTGCTGCCAATTTGGATTCATTCAACTCTATAGCCATATTGACTTTTATTGGAGCCAGAGCCAGCCGTAGAAATACAAAAATGAAACATGACTGGGTGCGATATTTACTGCTTGGAAGGCCAGGCGTTGGCGCGTTCCTTGATCCCTAGGATTTCATTTTCATATAAATTAAGACATGGATTGGGCGATTACGATTAATATAACAATGGTTTCCGATGAGTGGGTGAGTTTAATTGCAAATTGTGTTTTTATTGCTGATTTATTTTATCCCATAAATAATAAAAGTTGATGAAAAAATTTAAATACTAGATGAATTAATGCAGGTCAACAAGAAAAATTATTTTTTGAATAACAGCTAAATGAAGGTTTTAATCATTTACTATCGGAAAACAGGAGATGGACAATAGATAAAGATACATGTTTTTTTTACCGCAGATAAAGTTTTCATTAAAATCAGTGATTTTTTTCTGAAAACTGTTTCAATTATTTTATTAGGATTAGTTAATCGTTTATTATTACTTGCGATATAGGTAATTTAGGGCAAGTTTTGCATTTGGAAAAGAAATCCAACTCCAGATTTTAATCAAAGTTGACATTACGATGATAGAAAACACCCAAAAAGTGGGTCCGGCAATTCCGTCTGTCTGTCTGTAAAACTCTCTCAACCCAAGCGGCTGAAGCAATTCTCTTTAAACTTAGTACTTAAGCGCTTTAGGCGATTGTCCAAAATAGATTTTTGAATCGTTATTTTTGAGGTTAAAACAAGCCTCAAAAATGACGGTACTTGCCATACAAAGTTTTCTACCATCTTAATTATCTCGAAAACGGCTCAAACGATTTTGATAAAAATTGGTGTGTGTACTGCTATGGGTATGGTCTACACTTTGGCGAACATTTTTTTTTTTTTTTAATATTTTGTTATTGAGGCTACCTGCCATACAAACATTTTATTGATTTTCGACTTTCCCATAAACGGCTCAACGGAATTCGATCAAAATTTTTTTCAGGAGCTACAAATTCTAAATAATACTGCATTTCAAAATTTTCGAAACATATTTTTTTTCTGATTTTTGAAAAAAAAAATTAGAAATTCAATATTTCGAAAACGGGTGGACGATTTTTTCTGAAATTTTGTTTTTTAATTTATATTATTAAATTATTTTTCGAAAAAAAAAAAATGTGCGTCTCGGACGCCCGACAGAAGTGATAAGCTAAACTAATCAAAGCTGATCTATTTAATTTTGAAATTGTTTAACTTAAAAAACGCTTTAAAAGTTATTCGTTAATTTGATTAATTTCAAAAGTTCTCCGCGTGAGAAAAAGGGAAGCCAGACAGACGGGCGCCGTAACGCTTTACGTGTTTATCGATATACTTATGCTAGCACTTTGCTGTTGCAATAGCTTTGTGGAATACTGTTTTTAAAAATATTGAAATTTTTTATCAACTTTTGTATTTAGGCCCGTTTGCTGAAACGAATCATAAATATTTATGTTCAACTTAAAATGCTTATAGGCTACATTTTCCTCTGTGTAAACTGTCACATAAGTGCTTAAGTAGAACTTAAATGCTTTAGGTGTGTATTAGCAAACGGGTCATAGAATGTCAAAAAACCCTATTAAGCTTTACATATAGATAGTAAGATACATTCTTATTATTTTTATACCGGCATACAGCCTAAAGTTCTTTCTCGATTTTAGGACCTTAACTTTAAAGATTGAACTACTAGAAGTCACGATATAAGCTCAAAACAGCCACCACATCTATTATTTTTAATGAATTTTCAAACATAACTACTGTTCTTCTACACTGAACATCGATGTTAGTAGAAGGCAGGCAATTTTGAATGTTTTTCTTCTGTTTTGAAATGAAGATTGCAAAGTTTGTATAGCTCATGATTTGATGCATGAAAAAAATCGTCATCTTGTTATTGTCTGCTCAGAACTAAAAAAAATACAAATGCATTTATGGAACTAGTCAAATGTAAATGACTGATATGTGTTATCTTCTTAATATTAGTTTTCTTGCGGTTAGTTACATTCTAGGAATCCACCATGCTTACCAAACATTCAAGTCAATATATTGTGTCATTCCTGAAAATTTCAGATCTCTAGGTCCGCTCCTTAAAAAGATAAAATTCTTTTCTTACGAAGAGGTTTACCCGCCCATAAGAAGTTACCACTTCAAAAAAAAAAAAAAATATATATATATTTTCAAATATGAGATTCAAACCCACGCTCCCTCTGGGGAACCAGAGCTTAAATTTAGCGCATTTTTTTTGTAAATTCATTTTTATTTCATATTAACTTATAACTATCTTAAAGCTAGACAAAAATGTTTAAAACTAGCCTACTTATCAATAACTTACAACTAATTTACTGGCCCTTTACGGGCGCTCTGAACTAAACAATAACTCTTAGAACTAATGTCTTTCGACCTAAAAACTATTTTAGTTAAATCTAATTAATTTATTTTATTTTATTTTTCCAGGAAACTAAAACTTGGTATCCTAGCTTTTTTTTTTTTTTTTTTTTTTTTTTTTTTTTTTTTTTTTTTTTTTTTTTTTTTTTTACTTATATAAACTAAACCTAAATATAGATTAAAAATAATTAAAACTAAATACAACTAACTTATACTAACTAAAAATAACTTAAACTACTTAAAATACCTAATAATACTTATAACTACTTAAAAACTAGAACAGCCACAGCAGCATTTTTTTCGTTTTTTAATTTTTTTTTTGTTTATTTTTTATATGCATGCAGACACCCACCAGCATGCAACCCACCCACACATGTACATGCGCACATACATATACGTACGCACATACATGTACAGACACGCAGATACATGCACGTATGCCCCCGCATACATACATATTTTTAATTTTTTTTTGGTGCCACCCTGACTGTTCCCTATACCTAAATGCCCTAAATCTATGTAAGTCGGCCAAGATATATCATCTTCATCGACTTTAAATATCACGATGCTGTTCAGAGAGCCACCAGAACTGGTTCTCCTGTTTCGCCCTATCCCTCCGGTCCCGATCGGACACAGTCCTACTGAACCGAAGGCGCTCTTCTCCACCTTGAGCGATGACGTCTCGACTATACAGGAGTCGCCTATCCACAGTTTTCCGGCTGACGTGGTAGATGAGCAGAACCGCCCCTCCATCCTGTATCAGCCCACGACTGTCTAAATAGAGGAATGCCTCAGGAGGGATGTAACCACTTAACCGCGCACTCTCAAAATATTCGTTATTGGGGTAATAAGCCCCAAAAATTAAGCTGTTAGTTGAGGACATCGCTCTTGCAACGTGACCCCGAATCAGCTTGAACAAAAAATTATCTATTCTGTTTATGTTGGCTCCGTTGTATAGAACCTGGTTGGAATAATATCTTGTGTACTCCGACTCTGGTGTTCTGTGTAATCCAAGGCAACGTCTAAGACATTGCCTCTCAAACACCCGAATCTTTTCCATTTGAGATGGGGCAACGTTGAACCACACCGGGCATCCGTAGGCAATCATCGGCCTGATGAGGGCCATGTAGCAAATCACCTTCACCCTGCTGTCAAGACGGCTGCTATAAAACAGTCGTTTTGTCAAGGCTAAGGCTCCCCTAGCCCTGGCCAAAGCAGCACCTATATGTCTGTCGAAATACAGGTACTGATCCAACCAGATGCCAAGGTACTTTACTACACTTTTACTCGCCAGTGGATATCCATGTGGCCCTACGATCACCAGCTTGCGCCAGTTCTTTCTCGTATCCCTTGAGGCGCGAGACAACGGAGTCCTAAACAAAATAGTTTCTGTTTTCTTCCAGTCATCACAATATCGCTGAATCTTGTCGAAGTCACTCTGCAAGAGACTTTTGATGACCTCAACTGTATGAGCTGTTCTGTACGCAATTAGATCGTCGGCGTACGCAATTGCCTGAGTTAGACTACCTATCAGATCGCTGGTGTAAATGTTGAATAGAATCGGCGAGTTAACCGCTCCCTGCTGAAGACCATTATTAATATTAAAAATTGCAGTAGAAGTTACATTGCCACTCTTGACAACAAACTTTCTACCATTTAGCATGTCATAAAGCATATACAATAGAGGTTTACTTATACCTAGTCTGGTTAGCTTTAGATAGAGACCTTCTAACCATACGGTGTCGAAGGCCTTCTCCAAATCAACCAGACAGGCACCCGTACACTGCTTTTTAGTTTTGTTCCATTGGATATCAGAAACAAGTTTAGATGCGGCATGAATTGTGTCATGTCCCGCCTTAAAACCGAACTAATTATCCGGGATGATATTTTTGTCCTCCGCCCACTTGAACAGGGCTCTATTAATAACCTTTTCAAATACTTTGCTGATACTCGGAAGAAGACTTATCGACCGGAGATTCGGCGGATTGGAGTTGTCCTTTCCCTTTTTTAGGAGAGGGTTCACCACAGCTGTCTTCCACCGCACTGGATATAATGCATTATTCAGCGCGTTGTTAAACAGTGTGGTATAAATGTCAACTGCTTCTTGAGGCAAATGTCGTAGTACAACGTTGGATATACCATCGTTGTACAACGATAAATTGTATAAATTTTGTTTTGTGCCACCCCGACTGTTCCCTATACCTAATTGCCCTAAATCTATGTAAGTCGGCCAAGATATACAATCTTCATCGACTTTAAATATTATGATGCTGTTCAGAGAGCCACCAGAACTGGTTCTCCTGTTTCGCCCTATCCCTCCGGTCAGGATCGGACACAGTCCTACTAAACCGAAGGCGCTCTAAATTTAGCGCATTGGACCGCTCGGCCAACCTGACTTATGAACGACGGCTGGCAAAAACAGGTTTAATACTTTTTGTATAGTAAAATCGCATTCATTTAAGTAGTTAAAATAAAACCAGGCAGACACTTCAATACTAACTACATCGTTGTATTATTGCATTCAATTAGAATAGAATTACATTAATTTTGTTTATGTCAACAGGTAAATGAAATAAGTCTATGACACCAGCTTTAAGAATGCGTTTACTGAAACCCAATAATATTTCAATCGTACGATTAATATCAAAATATATTTTCTCTCTGCTGTAAATTTCAATCACTATTGCATTATTATTGGCTTCCATTCTTAGAGATATGGTAGAATTGAGCATTAATAATTCCTTAGCAACATAGTATACTGCAATATCAACAATTTCATATGACCCTACTGGAATTTCAATTTCATGTTCTCCGAAATGTAACAAATTGTTTTGTTTATCAACATTGGGCATTTAATTATATGTTTGAAAATCAACTAATGTACAAGCGTATAATATTGCGCCAGATTCAAGGGTTTATAGGTACCTCACATCAAATTTATCATTATATTTTTCATTAATTCAATTGTTAACAAATTATTACTACACATCATTCAACTTGCAAATAGGCTAGAGCATAAAACTATCAATCCAGATGTACACAGTTCAAATCCAACAAATTCGCCAAGTATTTTTATTTCATAATTTAATTCAAAGAAAGTAATACTCATAGTAACGCGTTACGTAACGCATCGGTTTTCCCTGCCATAAAAAGTTATCACTTCAAAAATTAAAGAAATAGAAATAGAAAGAAAAAATACATTTAGCCGTTTCTATTAGGAATATTTTGCATATAATGTAATCGAACATAGGAGCAAGTACGTGCGATCCAGTCGTGCATTTAATTTTTTTTTTTTTGTTTCTGGCTTTGAAACAGATTCCACAAACGGATTTTGAATTAGAGGAAAATTCTATTTTACTGAATACAACAAAAAAGAAATATGAATTATACCTTCAAGATAAATCAGGACTATTTATGTCTTCAGCATATCTTTACTTGGGATGTATTGATGGTTTTTTAAGTTTATAGCTGAGGTAGCGTCAACGAGTCCAATGTCTGACCAAATAAAGCAATACAAATCGGTGGGTGAAGTGTTCAGAACGAACGAGCGATTTTTAATATTACAAAGGTAATTCATATACTTAAAATAAACAACACTAAAAATTTCATTTAATTTGGGATAGAGTACCCGGCCCTGGTCGAAACCAAAGCAGAAAGTTCGTGGGATAGAGGTCCCGCCAGGGCCCTGATCGAAACCAACGGCACAAATTTAGTGGGATAGATTCTCCGGCCATCAGTAGTATGTTCCTAGCCACTCCCCTTATGCACACTAGACTTGTACATATGACATACAAATGCTACCTCCTCTCGATATATTTGCAGTAACAAGAAAGTGTGAATTGTAAGATTACAGAAAAACTCATCCATGTAAAGTATGTATCATCATGTTTGACTTGATGATGGTGTTCTACTTTCACTATAAATCCTATGCTCACGTGTCTGTTTACTGACGATGCTCTGCATATCGGCTCTATGCCGGTTATATCTTTTAAATTTGAAAATTTGATTGATGCTGAAGTGGCAGTTAGCTCGTCGATGAATGTGAATGCGATGTAGAAATTGTAATGTCGATTGTTTGGTAAGGTTAAATTTGTAAATTCGTTACAATAAGTATATACTATAGGGCAATTTTTGCATTTGGAAATAAAATGCACGACTGGATCGCGCGAACTTGCTCTTATGTTCAATCACATCGAATGCAAAAGATTTCTGTTAAAAATATAGATATATATTTAAAGCAGTTTTTACTTTCATTTTTTATATATACAAAATATCTTTAATTGTTTTCTAAAAAAAATTGGTATGACAGTCTTAAATATTTAATAATATAAACAAAAAATTAAATCGGATTAATCAAAGAAAAAATAATTCAAAATTCTGAAATAAATACTTAAACTAATTTAAGCACAAAAAAAAGTACGCCATTTTATTTGTTATATAAATTTGAATTTATAGGAAAAAAATTTTAAAAATCTGTGGAGCGGTTTTTGAGAAAAAAAGTTTTTTTGTTTTAATTGTTGAAAACATTTTTCAAAAAAAAATTCAAAAACGCCAATTGATAGGTATTCAATAAATACATATAAATATAATTTTTGAAAAAAATTTAATGAGCAGTTTTCGAAATATAAAAATACAAAAAATACTAATTAAAAATAATGGTACGCGGTATAATTTGGGCAACCTAAGCATATATATGTGTGAAATTTCGAAAGAATCGGTTGAGTCGTTTATGAGATAGTCGAAAGTAAAAAAAAAACGGTCTTATGGAAAGTACCGTTTTTAGACATTTTAAAATTTTTTTTTACAACCATATGATCGGTCGTAGTTAAGAAGCCGCATTGATTTTTTTTATCAAAATCGTTAAAGCCGTTTCCTAGAAAACAAGGTTTGAACGTAACGGTTATACTCCGTGGGAAATGAAATTCCGTGGGAGTCTCCCGATAGGGTCCAATATCTACAAAGATGATGACATTTCGTCTAAACAATAAAATTGGATAACCTATTTCTAAATTTTCAATTGTAAAGTTTCCACAAAAATCTTTAACCACGCACATTTTTTAATTTACTTACTTTAATTAATAAATATAAATTAATATTAAAATGCTAGGAAATACGTATGCAAAATGACTTAGTCATTTAAATTAATTAAATGTTGAAATTGTCAAAACATTGGTTACTTCTCTATTATTTGAGTCCTACAAAAAAAAATATTAAAGCATACAATTTTCTATTATGTTTTTATTTATGCATGACCACTAAAAATTTTATTTAGAAAACTGTTATGTTCTTGGAATAACATTAAAATATAAGCAAAAACATGGTCTTCAAAAGTTAATAATCATAAAACGTATGCCTATCTCTGTTACATGGTTTCGTTGACACCATTTGGGTTTTATCTTACTACCTTCTCTTTGTAGGTTTTTTTCCGCTGATATCTTTTTATTGATATTGTATTCTCCATTTAAATTAATAGCGAAAAAGGTCAGGATTTTTATCAGATGTATGAATAAAACCCGAATAGACAGTTCTGTATTTTAAATACGTACTTTAACTACATTTTTACTTTCATTATCCTTCACATAAGGGTCAAGGGGAGAAAAGAAATTATCAAAATTCTCGAATGGTGGGTCTTGTTCTTACAAGACCAAAATCCGAAAAGACTTTAATATTGAAAAAAGCCAATAAGTGAAATCGATATGTAGTAATAAAAATATATTTTCCTGAAAGAATTGTTTTTGGAAATGAAGTAAAACAAGGCAAAATGAAGTTGAATCTTGTGTAATGAGCCTTGCTTTTCTATTAAATGTCATGATGTTCCTTGTACTATATTAACTTTTGCACCTGATCTACTGTTAGATGTTTGTTTCCAAAATGAAAATTTTAATTCCCAAATAAGAAAGTTTTGGAGGACTGTAACTTATGATCAACGTAGCGACAGAATGACAGGTTAGGAGGATTTCAATTGCCATAATATTTTGATTACCAAAATGCAGAATGCTAACATTTCATATAGGGTATCGTCGTGAGGACACAAAAGAGCCTAGATCGGTAAGCAATGAGCCTACATCTGTACGTCAAATGAATTTCTATTCCTAAAAGTCTGCAGGAGACGTGAGTTGTTGGTTCGTACTCCATAGAAAACAACTTTGTTAAGGACATCACAATTTACTAATTTCATTCGGACAGAATTGAAGGATAAGGACATGACCGACTTGTGTTTCAACAGGACGGCGCATAGACTGTGTCATACATTTGACAGTAGAGTTATTTTTGGCTGAATGTAGGGAACTAGTTACCGGGATCGTGTGATTATACCCTGCTAGATTTCTCCATGTAGGGTTTTGTAAAGTTACGGAACTAGTAAAAAAAGACCACCTATACCTTTAAAGTCATTTACTAGGTGATTGGCTGATTGCTAAGAATAAGCATGATATATAATGTACTAATTGAAAATAAGACCTTTCGAATGCGTGCCACGGAACGAAGCCACCGACATTTCTTCGAGGCACTATTTTTGGAAACACATTTCTAACGTATGTAGACCTGTCTCATAACTATCATCTATTTTAAGAAGCATGAAGAAAAAATATCACTTCAAATATAATATGTATGATGATCGGTATAATACAATCCGATAAAATATTGGGGTATATTCATAGCCCAATGATATACGCAGGTTTTACTAAACAACAGTTTAAGACAATTTTGGCTCAAAGAATACAGACCGATTTTACTTAAAAATTGTTGGTTTTATACTTTAATAAGATTATAAACTTATTATAACGGCTTATCCATTTTGCGGTTTCAAAAGTAAACATAAATAAAACACATATAAAGTATTTTTTTTCATGATATTTCTTTTCTATTATAAAGTTTAAACGTTGACAATATGTGTGAAACAATACAACATTTAAATGACCACAACGCGAATTGTTGCAAGCATCGATTATTTTGAGGTAATTTTCGACCACTCTTTGACACATATTGGGCGGTATCTAAGCCATAACTTGACGAATGTTGGTTTTTAAGTGCGCAAGAGTGAAAGGTTTATCTGCATTAATACGGTCTTTCGCGTAGCCCCACAAAAAAAAAAGTCCAGCGGAGTCAAATCGCATTATTTTTGTGGCCAGTTGATATCGCCACGACGAGAAATTACGCGGCCAGGAAATGTCTCTTGCAATAAAGCCATATTCGCTCGAGTTGTGTGGTATGTGGCACCGTTTTGTTGAAACCACATATTCTCCTAGTCGTATTCTTCAATAGCAGGCAAAAAAAAGTCGGTTATCATATGACCATAACGCGCCGAATTGACGGTGACAATCTTTCCATCGTCGTTTTCAAAGAAGTAAGGTCCAATCACACCTCCGGACCAAACAGCGCCCCAAACAGTGACTTTTTGTGGATATAATGGCCTCTCTTCAATTACTTGAGGATTCTCAGAACCCCAAATACGACAATTTTGTTTATTAACATACCCACCGAGTGAGAAATGTGTTTCGTCGCTGAAGAAAATTTTGTTCGAAAAATCGCCGTCCACCGCCTGTTGTTCAAGCACCCATTCGACGTATTTACGACGTTGTGAATGGTCAGCTGGCTTTAGTTGATGTGGGAGCTGGACTTTATATGGATGTAGGTGTAGATCCAAATGCAAAATACGCCATAATGTGCCGTAAGACGGTCCTAATTCCTGAGAACGACGAGGAATCGCCACATTCGAGTCTTCGGCAACACTTACAGGAGCGATGTTTTCAGTGGTACCAGCGAAACAATGATGCACAGGTCTTACAATATCTGTAACCAATACAGTCTCTTCAAATTTCTTCACAATTTAACCAATTGCTTGCGTAGTTGGGCGATTATGTAAACCATAATCTCCTCCTAAGGCACGATATGTGGCTGTGGCAGAATCACCATTTTTGTAGTAGGTTTTAACAATTTTTTTGCGTTGTGCGATAGTTAAGCGATCCATTTTCGTAAATTTCAGACTTTCGACTGAAAACGAAAAAATTGGTTTAACAACTTAGTTTGACAGATGTCGAATTCCAGCCCTATACTTTTGAAACCACAAAATGGTTAACCCTTTACTACACAAATAGCTTCGACATTTTGGAATGATAAACTTAAAAAATAGACGCCAACGTCCGAAAATTAAACTAAACCTCGGTTTAACTTAGAAACAGTTTAAAAATGCCTATCAACACGCTCCATTGTTTCGAATGATTCATAATCGGAGCTAGAACGATTTGGTACTAATGTGGTATGGATATACTCAATGTTCCTTGGGTAGTAATATTTTATCGTATTAAGATCATAAAAAAACTGTACAAATACAGGGATAAAGTAAAGACTTCTGAAGAAATATATTTTTGAACAAATTGATACTTAACTTATTGAATTTCTAAACATTTTCTATAGAGGCAAAAATGCGATTTTTTTACAATAAATTGAAATTCTTCAAGGACATTATTAGAGGCCATAATCCCTAAAAGCAATTGCGCAATCATACAACACATTCAAAAAAATCAATGCCCTTAAATAGTAACATTTAAATACTAAAAGTGAAGAAATTTTATCTTTTTGAAAATATCTGAAATCGAAATCAAAAAGAAAGTTTAAGATCGATTCTTAGACCTCATGACAAGAGTCTATTAAAAAAAGCCGATTTAATGTAAGTCGTTAAGAATTTCTTTAATGTAATAAAATTTTTATTAAATGAAAAAATATGTAAAATATAAAAAAAAAATAAATAAAAAAATCTATAATAAATGTTGATTATCATGTGAATGGCAGGTTTTTTTGTCGTTTATTTTCTCTGGATAATTGCGACATTTTGGACGTGCTCACTTTTTTCTTTGGGCAATTATTTAAGGATTTATGGTACTGCACATTACAAAGAAATGATTTTTACAATATTTTTTAAATATCCTCAATTGCCTGAAGAGAAATGAAACCACGTTCGAATCGTCGCAATTGACCTGAGAAAATAAACGAAAAAAGACCTACAGTTCACATAATAATCAACATTTATTTATTTTACAATGAAGGGCATGTCAACAGGAAGAACAAAATGTATACTAATAAAGCTTCGCAATATGATGGTACAATTAAGAAGTATAGTCGAGAGAAAGGAAAGCAGCATTTCCAGTAAAGCGAATTTTTGTAAATTGAATTGTTCCTTTCAGCACAGATTGCAAACTGGCAAACATTATAATTAAATATTTTTTTATGACTTTCAGAGAAATTACTGCAGAAATTGGTCATCATTGATTCAAAAATATTTCTCAGAAAACACATTCATTTGCTTTTCTAACAATAATCTCGAAAGTATTGAGATATGATACGAAGAATCACTTATTTTTTTATTCATTATTCCTTAAAATAATAGAAAAATTAAAATGCACGACTGGATCGTACGAACTTGCTCTTATAGCTAACAACTTTATTGTAGCGAAATACTGACGCTATTTAATAGGTAGGTAGTCTAGTTATCCTATGCGGTTTTAAGCCCGATATAAGTAAGATTATCGAATGGACGATTCAAGGAATAATTACATAGGTACCTAACTACAAATGTATATTTAAATCATATATTATGGACTATAATTATGTAATATGTACCAACATATATAGATGCGGAACCTCTAGCTATGTAAATATGTACATATAATAATGAAAATGAAGGATGTAGGTGGATAGGTAGCTATATGCATATAATTATAATTTAGGTGAATTATGTATGCATAATATCCATGTGATTTTTAAAGACATTGTTATGAATGATATTTATCTCAATATATATACTTTCATTAAAACAAACAAAAAAAACACCTGTCAGATACTACTGTAAATAAAACAAGTAAAAAAAAATAAAGTAGGGCAGTTGATTATTGAATGTTTTATTTTCCTGTCTGAAAGTGTCATTATTGGAAAAAATATCAAGCTTGACGGAACAAGAAAAACAAGAACATTTTTTTTTGAAGAAATATTTCTTAGAAAGTTCTAGGAAAATTATTCAGATCGAATTGGCGAATTATAAGGAAAAATAGAAAACCATCATAGTGAGTATACTGAATTCGAGAAATAATAAATTTTTTGATGGAAAATGTTTTTATTTCCATAGCTTTTCCCAGACAAGAAGCAAATTGTCTCTGCATGCCACATTGTTGCAATTCAAAATATAATCTAAGGGTGGGGATTGCTAGAAGGTGAATAAAATTGTATTCATCCATAACTATTGACCATCCTCGCCACCGACGGCATTAGATCAATTCAGTACTGGTATTGATAACATTGTGTTAACTCCCAGAAATCATTCCTTCTATCGTTCTGAACCATTCAAATGGTTAAAAAAAACCAAGTCCTAATTATTCTATATGCCATTAATATTGTGTTGGTTCCAGTTGTGTTCTTCAAAAATTTAAAACATTCAAAGTTCCAAAATCCGGATTTTAATTGTTAATTTTTCCAGAATAATATATAGTTAATTTTTTAATTGATTGAATTTTTCTAATGCTAATTTTTCAATTTCAAGTTTAATCATATTTTCTGTGTTTGTTGTGAGAAATTAAAAGGAAGGTAGAAATTTAACTAAATCTAACAGGACCATGAAGGATATGTGCGCATATTGACATATACCTTTGTACATAATTGATCATAATTTTAAATATTGAAAGAAATACGAGTAATTAACAATTCTCTTTTGCAATTTGACTTAAATATCATTTGTCCTACACCTTAGATTCACTATACTTTATTCTATATTTGTGTTATCGTATAAGAGCTCAAAATTTAATCATTTCAGTATGTAAATTTACATTAAAATTAAAAGAATATGTGGAATAAATTTTAACATGAAATATTGAAATGGAATGTTTTAGATAAATTGAGTTCAGGGGTCGCTGAACATGTCTGTGCGTCAAGTGATTTAAGACAAAATGAAAGTCAAAATAGGGGTAACCTAAAAATTAGGAATGCAAGGATTACTAAGGCGTTAAATAGGGTGGGGGGGGGGGAGAAGTGTATTCATGGTAAATAAGATCAAAATACCCATTTGCCAATGTTTTTACATTGTGCGTCCGCTTCAGCAGTCTGGTTCTTCCGAAACCCATAGAATGTCTATGATAAGTCCTGGCATTATTGTTATTCTTGAGAATTTGGCTTACAAGAGCCTAGTCAAATCAAGCATGCCACCGTAAGTTAGAATTCTCTAATACGAACATCCAAATTTAGATGTTCTAGAAATAGGAATAACAACACATGTCTATATATAAATGTATGAGGTACTACATTGTATGTAGTATTCAGTGACGTACGTAAAAATACATAAAAAGGAAATATAATAAGGTAGAATTAAATGGATAATACACATAATTAAATGTTTTTATATTGCTTAGTTTTTATAGTATGCGGAAAAAAAAAGATGCCATTTGAATTCCTGGATAAATAAGAATACATAAAAAAAATCAAAAATCGTTGGAGCGGTTTTCAAAAAAAATATTTAAAATAATTTTTAGAAAAAAAAAATTGAAACGCCATTTTGAAGATATTATTAATATACATATAAAATTTAAATTTAAAAAAAAATCAGGAACTGCTTTTGAAAAATTATTAAGAAAAAAATCGAAAAACTTTTTTTTGAAAATTTGAGTATACAGTTTAATTAACAATTTTACGAGGATTTGCATACATAATTTTTTTATATAAACGTTCTTGGAGCCGTTTTCGAGAAAAACATCATTTTTTTAACGTTTATTTTTTAACATTTGTATGGAAGATACCGTTGTTTTTTATTTTGGGAATATAGTTTTTTTAACTTTTCAAGATAATTTCAAGAAAGTACCAAAAGTTTCGAAAAAATCGGTTAAGTCGTTTTAGAAATTTTGAGGTTTTAAGTTAATTTAAAAAAAAAAAATTTGGTTTACATTACCGTTTAAATTTTCTAGGAGAGTCTGCATAAAAAAAATTGACAGTAATCAATGCAACCGTTTTCCAGAAAATCGAAAATCAAAAAAAGGTACTACTAGAGACACTCAAAATGACCATTTTTTACAAAAAAAAAATTACCAAAATTTTCATTTTCTCTTCATTAGAACTGATTTTTGCAAAATACAAATTATATGAGCCGTTATACAAAAAAAAAGATGTTTGTTTTTGTATAAAATGTATGGAATCTACTGTTATTTATCGTCTTAAAAAAATGAAGACATGTGGGCGTATTACCGAAAAAAAAACAATATGTACCAAGTTTGAAGCAAATCTATTCAACGGTTTAGGCTGTAGAGTCGAGGACAGACATGCAGACTGACAGACAGACGGAATTGAGGGACAAACTTTTTTGGTGTTCTCTATGATCGTAATGTCATGTTTGATTGTTAGACTTTTTTTACGAAGGCATAACTTGCTTTATAGTTTCTATAATCGCAAGTAAAAATAGTAAGTATACGACGTAGTGTCCCATTCTGTCTATAGTCATAATTAAATGATTTTAACAGATGTTAGAAAGGACTATAGATTATTTTGGAAGGATAATCGAGTTAGGTAAATATTCCCATACATTCGAAGTTGGTTTTAAGTGTTAGGTTCGGTTAGGCTAGGTTAAAAGGACGCATTGCGGTCCCCAGCTGGTTCAAGTATTAAGTAATGAGGATACTCGGTTTGACAAGTGTTGTGGCTGTAAAATAAATATTATTTGTGAAAAGGTAGGTTAATTTAAGTAGAAGTAGCTTTTCAGCTGACATACTTAGACCAGAATTGGTCCCTTGAAATACCACATTAATACAGAGATAATATCCTTATTCGTTGAACCATTTGGAACTCCTAATGCAGCCTAAGAGATTTAAGATGTCTAGATCGCTGAGATCATCGAAGATAAAGTCTCTAAGATGTTTCTTACGTCTCTGAGATAGCGCACCGCATGAAAACAGAAGATGGGGTTATGATAGCAATTACGGAGCTGATGTGCAAGGATATCAAACACTTGGAGCGTTTCAGATTAAGTTTTGACCGGAGTTTTGTCGTCAGCCAGGTGGTTGTATTTCTCCATCTGAGTTTTGTGCTCTCTAAAGCATCTTGTTTCAGCATTACTCTACATGCTAATTTTGGATACTTAATTTTATTCTGTTTGGGTACACACCCCACCAATCACATCATCAGTTTTTAATGCATCAGTATAAAAATGGATAGCATCATCTTCCAGGAAACTTGGAAGTTTTTGCCGAATTCAAGTTTAGGTATGGTGTAATCAGTTGGAAGTGATCCAAACGAGATCAGGATACTAGAATAGCCAATATCATTATTGATGCATTGTGAAGAAACGGCGGGTCGCTGCACTCGCTGCCGTCTGTTTCCTGAAAATATCGAGGGCGGCATAGGGGTTGCTCCTGATGACTCGCTTATAAACATTGATCTTTGGGCTTTCCTCAGCTTGTCACAATTTGCAGCATTTTATAGAGCTGTCCACCACACTGATATGCCATAGACAAGAATCGGTCTGATTACCGAAGTAACACGGGATTGAAGGGACAATTTATTCCCTATAGCTTTTTGCTTGAGAAGAGTGTAGCTTTTTTAATTCTTTCTTCAATATTAGGTTTAAAACTTGGGGTACTTTTGATAGTTGGAAGATCTACGTAAGGAATTTTGTATTTCCTTGAAAATAGAACAAGTTCCGTTTTCTGAGGGTTGACTTCTAGGCCACATATTTCTGCCAGATTTGTTAGCTTATTTAAAGCGTTTTATTGGATTCTTTTAGGACGTTGGGATACTCTCGTGATACGGCAATGGCAACATCTACAGCATACACAAGCACTATGTAGCTTTCCTCTTCCAGATTCATCAGCAGCTCATTTGCTACCACCAGATTCCAGAGTAGTAGGAACGCCGCCTTGATGTTTAACTCTACTGACAAATCTCCTTGCATAGAAACCACCCAGTTTTGAATTAATTACCCTGCTATTATTTGAGAATGCAGCGGCTTAATACCCATTAAGTAAAATAATGTACTTTTAATCAAATCAAATATTTGTATTTTTTTTTCTTTATTTCTCATTAGAAACTATGAACAATTATTATTTTTTTTTTCTATAAAAAATCCACTTCGAAAGGACATTTTGTATATGGACGTAAGACTAGCCGAATATACAAAAATATTTTTGAATATAAATACATATACTTTCATTAATTTAATTCATAATTAAAAAAAACTACGTAGACTCCAATGGATTCTTATTCGAACATGTAGACAGAAACGTATAAGTTAAACGGCCCTTTAATAAGATTACTATCCATTGATACTTTCCAATAAGCGAAATCATATTATTAAAAATTTTAATGTTAAACTGAATAAGCACAAAAGTTCTCCAAACACATACATACGAGTACTTTTTTTTATTATCAATTTCCAGATAAAAATTCAATTTTGACAGGGCAAATCAAAATGACGTAGATTATTATCGAACTTATTGCAACACAATTTTCTCTTCTCTTATTTCAGAATACAACAAAAACAGGTGGGAAATTGCAATTTTCCTTCGTGTCTAGCGCACACATGCCTACACATATACATATACCGTGTCACGGACACATTTTGCTGCATTTCGACAGCCCCAGGCATAGCAACTCGAAACTCTTTCCTTAGTTACATCCATAAATAGTTTTTTTCCCCCATCTCGTATTTCCTATTGCCAAGAGGGTATGTTGAGTTTGTTGCGTAGTTTCAAACATAAAGGAATATAAAAATAAGACTGAAATTAATATTTTTTTATTTTTTGTTAAGATTAAACTTAGAAAGAAATTCGATATAAAATTTTATAAATGCTAGAAAGTTATTTCTTTCAGGATTTGTTTTGGTTGATGGTTTTTTTTTGTATCAAAACTTTTAATTGTGATTTCTCAGTAAAACCTGCAAGTGAAAACAATGCATTTTTTTGAAGTTGTATAACCATCTTTTTGGCGCTCGGTGGGTAACATTAAATTTGTAACATTCATTTAATTTCGTACAAAATATAAGAGGAAAGAAATATGTAACAATTTTTTACAATATGTGTATATTTTATTAGTTTAATTTGATACAAATTTTAATATTGTCAAGAATTTCTCTTATGATTTGCTACTTTGTGAAATAAAAAAAAATGGTAGAGAAAACTTCATCCATTAATTCAAAAGATACACCATGATGTAAATTGTTTCAGTATTTTTCATGGATTTTCAAATGGATTTTAAGTTTCATACCGTAAATCATAAATTAATATGAAGAATAGAGTCGGAGACAGTTGAATCCCTTAATAGCTTTCTAGAAAAACTGTGTACAATTTATGACACTGGACTCTTTGAAAAGCAAAATTTTTCGACGTTCATTTCGTCATGGGAGGACGATATTGCCTACAATACACAACCAGGAAATCTGTAAGCTGTACAAACTAACCCTTTGACGACCACGGGCACAAATTTTTCCAAAGCTAAAAATTACTATAAAAATAGTAATTAACAAGCCTATGGATGTTTTTCTTATAATAATAATTATAATTTCATGCCTGTAAGATGTAAGGTATTTTAAATGCCACCTGAATTGCACGGAACTATTTAGAAGGAATAGAAAGATAGAAAAGAATTTTTGTTAGAATTAGATATTTACTCTCTTTATAACTCACTGGCGGCATCCAATAGAGACTGCAGGTATTGAAGACGGCTCAAACCCACAGGTCTAAATTAGCAGTAAAGCTGTATATCCATTGTCACCCGCAATTAATATGTAGCAATTTTAATATTTTAATAACTCACTAAAAATAGTTCGGCAAGGATGGAGAACAATGCTCCAGCCATCAGGAGTAATTGAATCTCAGCTTCTATATTTAAGGCGACAAGGAAGACTGAGTTTTTGGCAAAAATATTACGGATATCAGACCGATTGGCCTGCAATATTGCCTGCAGGGTGTCCGCATACAGGATCAAGGAGGATGGAGATCTGACATATCGCCTATGTTTAAGCTAGAAAACTGTATTAAAATTAGGATACTAGCAACATGCAATACTTTGTTCTTATGTGAAAGTTTTTTCCGAATCAGTGGGGCCAACGAATTTCTCAGGGAATCGCAGAAACAGAAAATGCCTTTTTAAATTTTGCCTTTTCTGTAATTGTAATTTTTATTGGGCAGAGTATAAAATAATCACTGTTTACGTACCCAATTTCGCGCTTTTCTGCATACTTTGCGCATTAATTTCCTTATTTAAACTATTCTGTTTAAAATTAAATACAAAGTCACTCATGTTTAGTGCTGCTCATTTATTTACCCAACCCTTTTCACCTACTCTAGTTTTTAAAACGTTTACCAAAAAAAACAGCAAAACATAAGAGGGGAGTATTCTAAGACTTTAACATTAATCTGCTTAAAATGTTTTTCCATATATCAGTTTTAAAAACTTTAAGGATGCGCGTACAGTGGTCCAACAAAGCTATGCGATACGAGAACGTTTGTGTACGAGAAAAATATATACATTTATTTTTAAATACGTACACACAGTGAAGCGATATTTGGTGCGAGTTTCCCACATACCTATCGCAAGCATCTCGCTCACAAACTCTTCTGACCAATTTTCAAGCAAGTTTTTGCGAGAATTGTTGGTTTTGACTTAAACGTCAAGAAAAAAAATCAAACTATTTAATTTAATTTCAGTGCTTATGTCTCTAGCGTGGGATTAGAAATGGGTGTGAAAAAGTGCAGTGTCAAGCATTAGTTTCGAATGTTCTCAATCGCTATCCCAAAAGATTGCAACACGCTAACACATACAGCCTTATTCATTAACGCATTATAGCATTCTTTATAATTTCTCTAAACGCAAAAATATTATTCATTTCCTTATGTAACGTTGCATAGCACCAACATAAACGCGTTGGAAGGTAGTATAGAATCTACATAAAAGGGATTTTGTATCGACAACTCATTTTACATCGCCTATATAAATTTCCTTATTATTAAGGGTAGGTAAATGTGAATTTTTGGCAGGCACTGTACCGAAGCGTTACAATTTCCATTTCCGAACAACCAACACGGAACCAAAACACAGTAACAGCGTACGACAACGACCGGCCCTTAGTCATGCGCACTTTCCAGCAACACACTCGAGCAACCTGAACACCAACCTAACATTTGCGTTCGTCATTATTACAATTCACACCGCCTCAAAGCCTCGAATATATCAAGTAGAGGCAATGAACGACGACGAAGGAGAGAAGAAACTTGTACACTGAACAGCAAGCGTTGATTACAATTGTGGTTTTGCTGAGGAATAAGTTTGATTTCGAGCGGCTGGACGAAAAATTCCGTATAACTTTAATTGGTACACTGGTGTGCCATTTAAGGCGGACTTTTTGGTTATTAAAGAAAGATTTTCCATTGGATTAGCCCTTGAGCAAGAATTAGATTCCTAACCGTTCTTCCCCTCTTACTGCTCCTGAGTAAATTGTGGGTTTACCAGATTTTCCCTTGTACTAGCCTTGGGCAGGAACTAGATTCCTAACCGATTTTCCCCTCTTGCTCCTTCTGAGTAAGTTGCGGGCATGTGTATTCGCTATTCCCTGTCTGCTCCTTCTGAACAGAACGTGGGTCTGCCACTTATATGAAATACTCTGTTATTTATCGTAAGTTAAAGAGTTTGTAAGAAATATTGTAAAGAAATTATCGTAAGCAATAAAAGATAATTAAACCGAGTTCTAACCTTCCTAAAACCCGAGTTTTATTGTGCTTTCTTCGGAATACCTTGAACATCAACGAGCTCACCTCAACCTTTGGAAAAAAAAACATGACAGCACCAAGTACCAACAATGCTTTGTGGAATCTCGATCGTTGACTGAGAAAGATATCTGTCGGAGCATGGGTATATTCATATTTTTTGTTGCAAAACTATGTTGTGTGTCACATAGAGAAAATAAGAATACACATGAGTACTTTATTTTGACATAAGCACAGTCTTAGAAGGGTAGGATATCATCTAAATGATGAGCCCAACTATTTTACCTAGGCGAAGCGCATTTTGTACTACAGTGGGCTGATTAGGGAATACGAAGCGAATCGTTTTCAATTCGATATCTCATTTTCGACCGGCTTCGTTTTGATCAATTAACGAATTCGAAGCGAATCGTAAATGCTACTTCCAAGATTTCCAGATAATTGACAGCTGATTGCCAGTGAATATTTATTATTTCAATCAAAATTATATGTGTTTTGTCCGAGGTGCATTAACTTTGTAATAAAATATTTATTTAAATAAAAAATGGACTCAAATATTATTTATATAAATGCTCAACGTGAGGAAGAAAAAGAATCTTAAAATTCAAACTTGAGAAGAAAATTATTAAGAAGTGCTTCTTCACCTTTTGATCTTCCTTGCTTCGAATCAGTGTTTATTATTTGTTAAGTTAGCTTTATTTTAAAAAAAAAACTTGGTTCGATAAATTGTTTCGCCTTTCAGAGGAAACATTTGAAATTGTCTTGGGCGAAATAAAAGACAAATATAGACCACAGAACAACAATGGGACACCACCAATTATAAAATTAGCTGCAACATTAAGATTCCTTGTAGACGGATCATACCAGAAAGTGGTTGGGCAGGATACAAACATTGGAATGGCGCATTCCACTGTATGCAATTCAACGTCCGAAGCGCTAGACATATTTCAGAGAACATTGTATGTTGTGTCCTTTGGCTATCCCTTCGTTTTCCCTCATAAATTCGATGAGCGGAGAAAATTGTTGCTGGTTGGTGTCTTGCTGTCTTGGTCGCCTACACGTTTATTACAAAAATTGATTGTTTATTTCTTTAGTTTGTTTTTATAAAAAAAAAAAAAATAATAATTAAACTCACATCTTTATTTATTTAAATGAAAAAATCCAGCAAAATATCGATTTCGACCGTGTCGATAAACCAATCCGCCAAAGAAACCCTATCGGAAATGCACGCGTTAAAAATTGAAATGTCAAATCAAATTCGCTTTCGATTTCGAAAATTGAGCGAATGTAAAACGAAAGAGACGAAAGCGAAAACAGTAGTATCAAATCTCATTTTCGCCACCTAAAACGATTCGCTTGGTATTCCCTAATCTGGTCACAGGTTATAAATTGGCTTTAATCTACACAGTCCACAAAAACAAAAATAATATTTACGTATTGTTTTTGTTTTCTTTAATAAGCACAGTATAACTAAAATGGGAAGCAAATCTATTGCATAATGATTTGCATAGGGGCTGCATAACTCCTTATAAACGCATAACTATGCACGCGTTTAGTGTATTCTTATGAATAATTTGTTGATGAATAATAATATCAAATACTTTTTGTTTTCTTTCAGACACAACAGCTACAAGGGCTCTTCGTCTAACAGAAATAGCAAACATTGGAAGAGAGGTGCTGTTGTGTATCTATGAATTTTTTTATGAATTACACACGACGGCATTATTAGCTGCATTATTTGTTATTCAACCAAAATCTTTGTTCAAGAATTAGTTAGATAGTTCAATCTAAATTGTTTTCCATTTACATATGTATGTATCTGAGTTCTTCGAAAATAAACATAGGGTGCTCCACAATCTAAACAACCAAACTGCAACCTGCCTACTTTGCATGCATTCGCCATAACATCGTATCCTTCTCTTAGTACAGTATGTTTGTTTAAACTGATTTCATGGAAAAAAGGAAATGTATAGAGGTAGTATCCTGCCTGCCTTATATACAAATATACATACCATACATATACCTAGGCAATTATGAGCGTAGGGATGCATAGCTGTAGCTCAATCTAAACATAGAGCGCGTATTCATTGTACCTTGGTTTCACCTGGAAATGGTAGAAGATAATGTTTCATATACTTGAACGCTATGTACAATATTCTGAAAAGAATTTAAACTAGCAGCTGTGGGCTTATGGCATAAATTCGAGAGAAACCGTTTTGAATCAATGGTCTTATGCGTGATGGCAACCTTTAATGGTCTTTACTTTAGCATAGACATATACGTATAGCTAACATTGTACTGATATGAAAATGATACGCGTTTTCTGTTTCTGCACATAGTACGTGTGTTATATCGTCGTTTCCTTTACAACGACAAAAAAAAACATGTTACTCTAACGGGACCATGTAAATAGATCCAATTTTGCAAAGAGTGTCATTGCTTTCATTTTAAAATATTTTGCTGAATAATGCCTATTCCCTTCAATACCATGTTATCTTTGACAGACAGGAATGATGTTTTGCTTTAACAATAATTTTTTTTTATTAGGAAACTAAAAAATGGGGTGTTTCTAATTTAACTATTAAAAAAAACTTTACTTTAAAGAAATATAAGCAACTGAATTGGATAATCAATTATTCTACATTTGAAAAATTGTCGTGTAAAATCTGCCAACAATTTTGTAAGATGAAAACAGACAGTTGTTGATATTATATTTCGCATTAAGTATAATAATAAAACCTATAACGATAATAATAATTGAATTTAATTAAAGCAACTTGTTGCTTTTAACTGATTTTAACATTTTGCTAAAGTTAAAATCACGGAAAGGCTACTTTATAACTTTTAGCAATTTGCTAAATCCATTATGGCATCTGATAGTACATCACCGAGTCCTGCTGGTGCAAAACTTTTTTTTTCTGTTTTTTTTTTTTTGTAAATAATGAAGTTAAAATGATGAAAATATGATACCGAGTTTTTGGCAATAAATTTTCTTGGTTAAAAAAAAAACAAAATAATTAGATTTAATTCAAATAGTTTTAGGTCGAAAGACATTAATTCTAAGAGTTATTGTTTAGTTTAGAGCGCCTGTAAGGGGCCAGCAAATTAGTTATAAGTTATTGATAATTAGGCTAGTTTTAAACATTTTTGTTTAGCTTTAATATAATTATAAGTTAATATTAAATAAAAATTAATTAAAAATAAATAAAAAAAAAATTATGAAAATATAAACATGGAATACTTATTTACAGCACATGTTGGGTTTCCATCAACATATTATAATTAATTTACAACGCATAAAACAAATAATTGTGTTCATCAAATTTCAAATCCTATAAATGCTGAGCTTTCTGATTAATTAGCAGTTTACTTGTTGAGAAAAGGTTTAAACATTTTGAAATAGTTATTACATTAATAAGTACTTAGGAAATTGCTAACTAGTAAAATGCTTAGCCCTTAACAATAGGTTGTTTAAAATTTTGCGCCGATAGGGCTGTTCTTTTGGCAAAATTACATTGGCAGCAAAGCAGATTTTACACACATTACAAATACAACTACCTGCTTTCGATAAACTTAAAAGCAGAAGTCTGCTTTGGATAGATTTGTGACATTTATTCGAGTATCGAATGTTATTATGTTGCTTAGTTGGTAGTTCAGATGACTTTAATGAATCTCGAAGGGCACGTTCACATATTTATAAGAAGTTATCTCGGAAACCAAACAATTTGAATGTATTTGTGAAAGATTCGGAAAAGTTAGCTGAAAGCAATCAAATATGAATAATTTTTGGTTAATTATGTGTTCTTTTCTTAAAAAATTGTCACATCGAATGCAAGAGATTTCTGTTAAAAATCTAAATTTTTACTTCATTTTTTATATAAACAAAATATCTTTAATTGTTTTCTAAAAAAAAATTAGTATGACAGTCTTAAATATTATAATATAAACTTAAAAACAAAATATTAAATCGGCTTAATCAAAGAAAAAATAATTCAAAATTCTGAAATAAATACTGAAACTATTTTTAGCTCAAAAAAAGTACGCCATTCTATTTTTTAGATAAATTTGAATTTATGAGCAAAAAAATTTAAAAATCCGTGGAGCGGTTGAAAAAAAAAGTTTTTTTTTAACTTTTTGAAAACATTTTTCAAAAAAAAATTCAAAAACTCCAATTCATAGGTATTCAATAAATACATATAAATATAATTTTTGAAAAAAATTTAATGAGCAGTTTTCGAAATATAAATTTAAAAAAAATTTGTTTAATGATTTTAAAAATACAAAAAAATACTAATTAAGAATATTGGTACGCGGTATAATTTGGGCACAGTAAACCTATATATGTGTGAAATTTCGAAAGAATCGGTTGAGCCGTTTATGAGATAGTCGAAAGCAAACAAAACAGTCATATGGAAAGTACCGTTTTTAGACATTTTTCTAATTTTTTTTTCCAACCATATGATCGGTCGTAGCTAAAAATCCGCATTGATTTTTTTTTATCAAAATCGCTAGAGCCGTTTCCGAGAAAAATAGGTTTGAACGTAAAGGTTATATGGCAGGTACCGTTATTTTTTGAGCTAAAAAAAAATTCAATTTCCAGTCTGTACAACTCATAAAAAAAACTCTATATACCAAGTTTGAAGCAATTCGGCCCACATGTTTGGGCTGTAGGTGTCTATACATACATACAGACAGCATGACAGACATACAGAATTTTTAGATCATCTTTTTTCGTCTTCGCTATCGTCGTAATGTCGTGTTTGATTGTTATCTCAAAACTTTTTTTTTCGACGAATGCATAACTTGCCTTATATAGTACCTATAATCGCAAGTAAAAATGTCTAACGCAACAAACTCGGCCAAAAATACGATTTGGGTAAGTTAGCTTATTCGTGCGAAACTGCCAAATCAAGGATAATTAAATAAAAGATGTTTGAGTGGCTTTGTGTCAGCTGCTGTCAAAGTCTGAAATTGGTATAGCAACAAGCATTAAAAGAGCAACTCAGTGCATATCCTTTATTTATTAATAAATTAACACTCATTAGCAGCACGTAAGTGTATGTTATCCATAGAGCACTTATAACGGTTAAAACCAACTATTCCAACCAAGTATTCGAGTGATCAAAATAATCGAATTATGACGGAGTAAGAAAATTGAAATAGTTTACTCTATTTACTATTCACTGAAACGAATAATGTTTACTATACTCACATGCCAATAGATACCTCAACATTTAAATTTTTAGTACATACATTTTCTCTTAATTAATCAAAAAAAAAAACATAAAATATGTACTTGAAATAATTAATCAAAATAGTTAAAGTCATTTAAGTTATATTATTTGCATAAGAAATGCTCAAATCCACCATGACCACATCCTTCCCCATAAAACCAAATGAAAAAAATCGATTCTTCCATTTTCATTCGAGCATTCCATTCAAACAAAAATCTCAGTGATCAACATGTAACAGACTGTATTCGAGAACCGAGTGATTACTATTTATTATTTCTATTTTACTAATTCATTCGAATTCTGAATGCTACAGAAACAGATAAAATGAAAATTATTCGAATGATGAATGGAAATCATTTGAATTATTTTAGATGAAATATCGTGATGTCTTGAGATAATTTAAAAATCGATTATAATCAGAAAAGAGTAGTATTTTGAACAAAATAGTAGTGCCTTTCTAGAATTGTAAAAGTTTTCAAATGAGAGCTTGCGAAAACAAAATTGTATTTTAAACTTTTATTTTTCGAGAAAGAAACTACGAGTATCACCTTTTTTGTCTAAACATTTAGGGAAATTTATATATCAGTATTAAATACCTAGATCGAAAATAGCTAATTTGTTAAGGTATTTTGAATTATCAATGTTATCATAATATTCATAGGTTATGAAAAGTATTAAAAAAGGAACAAAAACTTTTTTTATATGATTTCAAAAGGCTTTTTGTAGGATCCCATTTACTGCAATTAACTCCATTTAGTAATTCTTTGAAACTCATAATTGAGTTTAATGTGCTTATGTCAAATCTATTTCGTTTTTTATCCTTTATAAGGAAAAGTTAAGAAAAAACTCGTTTCGCCGCTGCGCTGCTGTGGGGAAGACTTAATTATACACACACAAAATTCCGTGCTAGAGGAAAGTGTTTCATTAAGAGCATTTTTTAAAATAAATATCTCTGACCAAAATTCTTCGATAGCTAATGAATTGGATACCATGCTTTGATTAAGAAATTTCGCCATTCCAAATCAAGGTTTTCAATATTGGTTTTATCTATCAAATCAGGCATAGACAAAATTATGGAAGGTGTGCTTTCTGCTAAGCTTGAAGGTTTAATACCTTGAATTGATTTTTAAATTGTGTCATATAAAGTCATGTAATATTTCATTTATTCGAAATCTTTTTGTTTTTAGAAAAAGTTCAGCTTTTGCCCCAACATACACATATAATCGATATTTAAAAAAAAAATTTGAAAAAATTGGATTAGATATGTGTAAGGCCGTCACTTAAAAGCTCCGATTTGATGACATTTTTTAAAATGGTTTTGTAAAATGTTTTAATATATGGCAAAAATTTATGTGTTCGCACGGACTGAGACTGGAACTCTAAGTTAGGCTGTTTAGTTAACTGAAGAACATAGGCTAAAAGTAATAAATAAATTTCGTTGTAACATTCAGCTCTTCTTGGAGAGAGATACATTAGGATGTAAACGGTGGTACACCTTCCCTTACTGTTCACATCTGTACAAATTTCCGCTAGAAAATTCAAAGTTGAACTCAAAATTAACAATACACATCAGAATTGCTTCTGATCCACAGGGAAATGAAGAAAATCAGAGAAAGTATTCATAAATTTATATTAAAATGCATGCGCAAATAGGTTTTCTCACATGATCGCAACTGATCGCATGTAAAGAAAGCAACCATGCATTTATGAAAGCACCCAAAGATGTAAGGAATGGCACACACAGCCTAACATAAACATAATATTTGAATTCTCCTCAAAATCCACTTTTTGGGCCAACCTGACAGCAGCATTGTCTGGGCCAAGGCAACGACAAAAAAAATTAATAAAGAGAGGCGAATTCCCTTTTTAACGACTTTTAATTTAAATGCTGCCAAGGGTGACGTTTCACTTTACTGCACGTGCAAGATTTGTCTGTCTTTTGAAAAGAAAAAATAGTAATACAAGTGTGAAAGGAGGACTACGGTAGGGCGGAGGTGTCGAAAGTAGTACAATACTACTATAGTAGTACTTTCGGCAACGCTGATACCAGCTGTTGCTATAATATTTTCTTTAAGTTAAAATCAATCTTCTTTGACTGCATAAAGTTCCTGCTGGAATTCGCTGCAATGGTAAGGAATGCGAAATCTGGGCCTCCGTCAACCTATCGTCAAGGGCCATCAGTTTTGTATCCGTCAGTATAAAAATGATACGATTCATCTTTTAAGAATGTTTCTTCCTCCTAGGTAGATCTTTAGGTGATGATGGGAACTTAATAGTTTTTGCTTCAAATGAACTCCTGGGTGTTGTAATACTCTAAATGAATTTTTGTTTTAAATTACAAGCTTTACCAGGTTCCAAGAATCTTAATTTCCTTTTTTGGATTTCTAAAATAACAATAATAATAAAAATAATTTAAGATCGTGCATTATAAACTTTAAATATGAAAAGTAAATCTAGACATTTAATCTGTTACAAAAGTGCACCCCCTCTAACTTCAAAAAAAAAAAAAAAAAAAAAATAGCCATCTGGTCTAGATATTCTTATATATTCTTTTGATATGTTTTATTCTCAAAGTAAATCGTTTTTCAACAGGGACGCTACAAAAGTAGAGCGACAGAGCGACAGAGCGACAGCAAACGACGCCATATTTATTGCCGCTCTTTTGGCATTTCTCTTCCGTAAGGTTTGTTATTTCATGATGGAAAGATATACGAGCCAACAACGAGTCGAAATTATTAAAATTTACTACCGAAATTCGGAGTCAGTGGCCTCAATTTTGAGAGCGCTACGTCCAATTTATGGCCGTCATAATCGTCCTAGCAGATCAACAATTGAGCGTCGAGTGGAAAAATTTGAATCCACAGTCACAGTACAAAATGTTCCCGTGCCAGTGAGGCAAAGAAGTACTCGTAGTGTCGAGAATATTGCTGCCGCTGAGGCTTCAGTTGCAGAAATCTCAAATGTGTCTCTCACACGTCGATATCAAGCGTTGGGCATCTCTGTGACGTCGTTGTGGCGAATTTTGCGAAAAGATCTTGGCCTACATCCTTAGAAGATTAAATTGACGCAAGAACTGAAGCCGCTTGACCACTAGAAGCGTCGTATGTTCGTGAATTGGGCTGAGCAACAACTTGAAAATGATTCGGAATTTCATCGAAAAATCATCTTCGGCGATGAGGCTCATTTCTGGCTGAATGGCTTCGTCAATAAACAAAATATGCGGTATTGGTCAGGAAGCAATCCACACGTACTCCATGAGTCATCATTGCAACCCGAAAAAAATTACGGTTTGGTGTAGTTTATGGGCCGGCCGCGTCATTGAACCGTACTTCTTCCGTGATGATCAAGACCCGCACGTTACTGTGAATGACGATGATATGTACTTGGAGGACATGTGGTTCCAACAGGACGGCGCCACAAGCCACACAGCGAATGTCACAATCAATTTATTGGAAACCAAGTTTGGAGAACGTGTTATCTCACGAAATGGTCCAGTCGCTTGGCCGCCTCCGTCGTGCGATTTGACGTCGTTAGACTATTTCCTGTGGGGCTACGTCAATTCTATGGTCTATGCCAACAAGCCAGCGACGATTGATGAACTTCGTACGAATATCGAACGTGAAATTGCAGCAGCATCGGCCGTTTTCTGCTTGAAAACCGTCGAAAATTGGGTTCAGCGTCTGGACTTCTGCAAGCGTGTCCGTGGTGGCCATGCAAAAGAAATCGAGTTCCATACATAATGGCATCGAACGAACTTTCACAGGAATAAAGAATTTAATTGATAAACCCGATACCTATTTACGACGAATGTATGTATTTGGTATATATCCAACTCGAAAAATTCTAAATATAATCCACACGTAAAACAAGCTGTATTTTCCTGCTCAAAGTTGTTTTCTTTTTCTTTCAAAAATATCTAAAGTATAACCTTTAAATTGTTGTTATTATCAACCCTTCACATATTATGGGAAAAAGACACGTGGAATTTAAATTGGTTTCTTGAACACCTTCACCTCTCATGTGATGTTAAAAATAAACCACACCTTTTGTCGCTTCACTCAATACTTTATAAAATATAAAAATTTAATGCGTCCTATTCAATAATAATAATACTTTTTTTTTGTTAAGAAAACTATTGCCACAGAATGCATTAAACTGCCATTTGTAAATAATGGATTACTGTCGAAAGTTTACCAAGTGATTGATGAGTCCTTTGAGTCTTTTGAAAGTGGAAAGACTGATAGCTTTCAAGATTAATGCATGTTGGACTCAAGTTGAAAAATAAAAAAAAAATAAATCTGTAGATTTTTGCGACATTAATATGAAAGTAAAAAATTCTTTGAAAAAAATATATATAGATTTTAAATAAATCTTCTTTTCATGAAAGATTGTGTGGCACAAAAAGCAACGAAAACAAGTAGAGAAACCGACTGAAAAGTATTTGTGTTATTAATGCAATTGGTAAACAAGATGTGTTCACTTCATCACAAAATATTGGTAGTGCGGTGAAGAGTACATCGCTTTCTTAATCCAGTAAACCAATTTTTTATATCGTTTGGTTAAAGACATTTATTTGTGCCTGTTACGATACAATTACATGGCCAACGTAATCAGTCAACGCATTGACTCTCTGACGTCACCACAAAACTAATATTGACTCTGCCACTACAGCGTCAATGTTTACAGTTTCAATGCTTCAAACGTTGACGATCAATGATGTCCCAAAATACGACGACGTGCCTTGTGTGTCAATGTAATTTTTATTCGTCACTGTCAATGTGCGTTGACCCTCAAAACTTTGACGATCACACAAGTTGACCAAATTTAAATGCGTTGAACCTACGACAGGAGAAAGGGCGGGTCATTTTTCACGTTTTGTTTGAGCAGACATCACTTTTAGTTTGTAAAAAAAACTCTTTTAAAGTTAATTAATTTTGAATATTAAAAAACAAATTCAAACGATAAAAAGAAACTTGGATTTAGAAATGGCTGTTTTAGCCACATCTATAAATAAGAGCAGCACAGATGAGGACGAAGACAACATTAAACATAAGCAGAGGAAGGCTGCAAGGAAATCGTCGTTCCGTTTGGACAAAAATTTGCTTGATCCTGCATGGAAAAGAAGGATTCAAACTTGTATCGGAACTTGCTTCGCATGTCAGTCAAACAGGCCTATTATTTGTGGCCCTAGTGAAGCCTCAAATACAAAAAACATAAATATGCGAACTAGCATACTCGAGCTAGTAAATACGAGTATGTGTATATTTTTTGTTTTTATTTTATAAAGCAAAACCAATTGTCAATTAAAATATCAAAACTACGTTGACCGCGTATAAAATTGTGCCGGCCAATGTGGTGATACAGTCAATGCGATGACGAAATGTTCTAAGAACTCTGTCAATATGTCCCAATTACGTTGACACAGTCATTACAAGGTCATCGCACTGGGTGAATGCGCTGACCCACAAATCCCATTCAACGTAGGTGTCAACGTTCTTGTTAACGCATTGAAAACATTTTTCGTTGACTATCACACGACCTAACACAATAAGGACAAATTATGACGTCATTTTTACGTCAGAGAGTCAACGCGATGACCGATTACGTTCACCGTCCAATTGTAGCTTTAGGAATTATTGACGAGAATTTGAAAATGGAGATTTTTATACAGGGTGTCCGGTAAACAATGGATAATCCAAAAACGGCGTATAGCTCATCTTATGACTGATCTGAAACCGGAAATAAAAAGGGACTATCCAAAGGGTATTCAAAATATGGGCACTTTTTCGTTCAGTGTATTTTTTACTTGCGATTATAGGTACTATAAGGCATGTTATGCATTCGTCTAAAAAAAAGTTTTGAGATAACAATCAAACATGACATTACGATGATAGCGAAGACGAAAAAAGATGCTGTAAAATTTCTGTCCGTCTCTATGCCTGTCTGTCAGTCTGTCTGTACACCTGCAGCCCAAACGGGTGGGTCGAATTGCTTCAAACTTGGTATATAGAGTTTTTTAGGTATTGTACAGAGGGGAAATTGAAATTTTTTTTTAACTCACAAAATAACAGTACCTGCCATATAATCAATACATTAAAGCCTATTTCTCTCAACAACGGATCTAACGATTTCGATTTAAAAAAAATTAGTGCAGCTTTTTAGGTTCGACCGATCATATGATTGAAATTTTTTTTTTTAAATGTTTAAAAACGGTACTTTCCATAGGACCGTTTTTTTTGTATTTCGAATATCTCATAAAAGGCTCAACCGATTCTTTCGAAATTTCACACGTATATAGGTTTAGGTTGCCCAATTTATACTGCGTACCAATATTTTATTTGTTTTATTTTATTTATTTATTTATTTCATGAAAAACCTAAACACATTAAGACATATTGTCTTATAACTTTAACTAATTTTTAATAAATATTTTTTTGTATTTTTAAAAGAATTTTTTTTTTTTAATTTTAAAAATTTATATTTTGAAAACTGCTCAATAATTTTTTTTTTCAAAAATTATAGTTAAATGTATTTGCTGAATTCCTATGAATTGGCCTTTTTTAATTTTTTTCAAAAAGTTTAAAAAAAAACTTTTTTCTCAAAAACCGCTCTACAGATTTTTAAAATTTTTTTCTCATAAATTCAAATTTATCCAAGAAATAAAATGGCGTACATTTTTTTGAGCTCAAATTAGTTTAAGTATTTATTTCAGAATTTTGAATTATTTTTTCTTTGATAAATCCGATTTAATTTTTTGTTTTTAAGGTTATATTATTAAATATTTAAGATTGTCATACTAATTTCTTTTTTTAGAAAAAAATCAAAGAAACTTTGTGTATAAAAGATAAAGTAAAAAATGATTTTAAAAATATATTTAGATTTTAAATATAAATCTTTTGCATACAATGTGATCGAACATAGGAGCAAGTTCTTGCGATCCAGTCGTGCATTTTATTTTTTACTTACTTTACATTTTTGAATACGACAACTACTAGTGGATGAATTCCATCGAATTTTATTAGCAGCAATTTTCTTACACCATTGTTGCCAAAACATAATCGGCTCTTGGAATTTTTTTGTTAAAAAAAATTAATTTGTTTTTAATTGAAAAAATTGAAAAAAAAAAATTAAAACAAGCATCTGTGGTAAAAAAAAAATCATATGGGAACCGAAGTGGCACTCTTTAAAAAATTGGCGCAACAAATGCAAATTTCAGAATGGTATAATTTTTTACAGTATCCAGAATAAATAGGTAATTCTCTGTGCTAATATGCTAAGAGAACGAATTCAACAAATTTAATAAATAAATCGTAAATAAATGTTATGTTTTATTTTTTTGAATATTAAGACTAAAAATTAAAGAATTTAATGATTTTTTTTGTAATACTTTGCATTGACCCAAAGCACAAGTTGTAAAACAAAATTAATTTAACGGACCATAAATTTAAAGTAAAAACAACAACATAAGATTATTGTTAATTTTTTTTATTTATTTAATTTTCAAAGCAGATGTGACAATTGCATTTCACCCATTCTTATGCATAATCTGCACGTTCTAATAAATGATAGTCTTAATGCTGCCCCTAAGTTGAGCTCAGTAATTTCCATATAGCAGCTATATATGGTTGGCGTAACCCTTCAGATATTTCATCTAATAAGCTTGGCAAGGTATTTTGCAGAAACTCTAGATAGCTTTGGCCATTTAGGTTTCCTGGCAGCTCGAAGGGGCAAATTTGTGTTCCATTCAGAATTCCAGTTCAATAATTGATTTTATATTGGAACTGTAATCTGTCTTCTTTCAAACTACAGTAAAACCAGATAATCGGGACACTCTATAATCAGACCTCCTCATATTCGGACCACACCTTATGCATTCCCTGCTGTTTTTCATACAAATTTCCCCTTATAATCGAGGCACCTGCTAATCGGTGTATTCACCTGTCTAATTGGTTCAAGCGTAGGAAATATGAAATATGTAAGCATCGCATTTTTTTTTTGTTAATAGTTGGTACCGCCGCCGCGGGTTACTTTACTATTTGGTGATTTCACTATTAGTTTGTAATGCTAGCTTTCGTTAGTTGGTAAATGAAACTATTTGAAGTTTCAGGTAAGTCAGTATAATAAGCAATTGATATGATAAAGGTATTTGTTTTTGGTTTTCAATAAAGCTACTAAGCTTAAAAAAAAGTAAAAGAACAATGAGAAAACGAAATTACAGTAATCTTGATCTGGAAAATAAGGTTGAAGTTAGTTAGTAGTGTTTTGAAGATGCACATTTATCTCAGAGAGATCTTACAAAGAAATTTAATTGCAGCAAATCTCAAATCCAAAGAATATTGAACGCAAGGGAGGACATCAAACTGTGATTTGAAAAATTCGTTGGATTGAAAATAAAACGTATGAAATCATTTCTATCTTTTCGAAATTGATGTCTTGACATTCAAATGAGCTTGCTAACCTAGGCAAAAGAATGTGCCAATTTCTGGTACAATCCTCCAAGCAAAAGCACTGGCTTCATACTAACAAATCTAATTGATATATAAACGGTGATTTTTTAAGAGCTTGGTTTTTGAAAATTCAAAAAAACACAGAAACTTGTAAAAAGTGAATGAAATTTTTATTTGGATCGATAAATCAATTTCTGCCATTTACTTTTTAAAAATAATTTCACTTAAATGTTGCCCGCGGCTACACTTCAGGTGGTCCATTCTGAAGGTCCAATTTTGGAAAACTTTTTCACACATTTCGGCCGGAATCTCACCAATGACGCGTTCAATGTTGGCTTCCAAGGCAGCAATCGTGTTTGGCTTGTCCCCATAGACAATAGACTTAACATAGCCCACAAAAAATAGTCTAACGGGGTCAAATCACATGATCTTGGTGGCCAATTGACTGAGTTCAATTCTTGCATTTTCGGCAAAAAAAAAATCTTTTATCATCGAACGGTACCTTTCTCCATTGACCGTAACCCTGCGGCCTTCATCGTCCTTGAAGAAGTACGGCCCAATGATGCCGCCTGCCCATAAACCGCACCAAACAGTGCATTTTTCGGGATGCATTGGTAGCTGCTGAATTGCCTCTGGCTGCTCTTCACTCCAAATACGGCAATTCTGCTTATTCACGTATCCATTTAGCCAAAAATGAGCGGAAAAAAAAACGGACGTAGCTTGCGAAACACATTTTTCACAGAGCACGAATTTTGATAATAAATTTCAATAATTTGCAAACGTTGTTCAGGCGTAAGTCTATTCATGATGAAATGGCAAACAATACTGAATCGAAATGTCAAATGTTCGTGGAATTTGTCATGTGTGTTCTGTCAAAAATATAAACGTCAAAAACCAAGTAGCAAAAAAATCACCCGTTATATAGGTATTTTTTTGGAAATTTATAGGTGGTATGTACTGGCAGCCATACTCTTATGAACATGCATCCATGAGAGAAAACCTTTCTAAGTGGACCGGTCCAATTAAAAAAGAACCTCTACAATCGGACCATCTCCTAATTGGACCACTTTTCTTCGATCCCAAGGGTGGTCTAATTTGATAAGTTTTACTGTATTACGATTTTCATTTTGAAGCGCCCAGGAATGCAGGTTGTGCAAGTTGAAGTATCCATCCCCTTTAAACTTAGATTCATCTGTCCATAGAATTTTGTCGAAAAAATGCTGGTCTTCTTGTCATCTTTTTCAAAATTATTGACAAAAACTCACCCTCGCACAGTGGTCGGATTCACCAATCTAGCGGGATAAAATACAAAAATCAAAGTCATACAGTAGGTAACTGTTACTCATATTTTGTTTTTTGATTTCTTTCACTCATGAGAAAATATTAAGGTTTGAAGTTAAATACATGATGAAAGCAACGTAGCGCCAGCAGATAAAAGGTGTTTATTTGTGGGTAATATGAAAACCATTCCAGAAGTTAATTGGTTCATTAAATAATTTGTTTATAGTTTCTTAAGTTCAACGTGAAAACTTGGACTGGATTTTTTTTATTGAATTTTCAACTGATATAAAACTTAATAGTTCCGACGAGTTCCGACTCGAAAATTATAAAAAGTAATTCTGTGGAGTGTTGGCTTTTAGGTAAAACAAATACATTTTGCCCGTTTTTGCCACACAATTATTTTGAATTTTCAGAATGGCATCAATAATATCGCGAACACAAATTTTAAAAATTTGCCGGCAAATGGATAAATCAAAAAGGGTTGATGTAGTTAGAGCAATTATTATAGATAAGTTTAAGCTTCCTCAGGTGTCTGAAGATTCTAATAAAAAATTTAGTACTTAAACTTAGTGAAAAGCGGTAGGCATGGTAAACGATCTCAGCCTGGTTAGAGGAAACTTATACGTTGCCCGAAATATTGGACAGAGAAATTTCTAAAAAAAAAGGTCAAAAGAACTAACTAGAAAGCCTTTTGAGGAATGCTGTGAAAAAATCTAAAAAAAACCCAAAGTTCAAAATTTAATTACATCAACTAGCCCTAGGAAAATAATAAAAGCTAGTGAAGTTGTACTTCGGAAAATGGGTAGAGGGGATTCAGCTAATTTCATAAAGGAAGCGTCATCCAGTAAAGGTACTGAAGGAAAAACATTATTTAAAAATCTCATATATCTCTCTCTCCCGATGAAGCATTATCTTTAATTATTGCCATAATTCTTTCAAAGCATCTATATCACGTTATATGCCAAACAATCAATTATAAATGCAAATATATTTTCTCTTCTTATAAGAAGATTCTAAACGCAAAAAAGGAATGTTATCCCACAGAAATTGAGGTCACTGAAGCATATGCTAAGATTCAACTTCAATCCTTGGTTGATCATACTATAGAACGACTTTGCTTTGAACGGGAATTGGAAGTAAGTGAACTTCAAGGTGGTGATGGGGATGCGATGGATTTCAACAATACGAATGATGGCAATACTGCTAGACGTTTTTTCCGAGCTGCAGAAAAAAGCTCAAGGATAACTGGAGAAAATAGGGAACTTATAGGACGTTTTCGCATTATTTCAAAAACACACATTCTATAAATAAAAATTAATTTGAAAACTATGTATCTGAAACAAGAAGCCTTTATTTACAGGAGTATTCATGGTACACTATTCCAGTGAGTAGTCACAAAGTGCCTTTTCATGGACAAGACATAATAGCATCTTGTATTCTTTCCATAGGACAGCTCTCACAAGAGGCTAGAAGTAAGGACACAAGAAAATATAAAGAGAGATGTTCTCAAGGAAGAATTCAAGATTGAACACAAGCACAGATCTCTTCAATCGGCTGTTGATATCTTCAGATCCATATATCACGTTCCAAAACGAATACGTAGTGGCATCATACTATACCACAATTCCTTTCTTTGTTATCAATCGATAACAACCAAGAGGAAGTTTTGGCTAATGAAGATGAAAGCAAATAATTTATCTACAAATGTATGATGAATTATTTACGGAATACAACATTTTATTTTTTTTCTATTGTATGTATAATAATGGTAAAAAAACAATAGTCTTAAAGTAATTATTATAATAAACTTGAATTGAATTGAATTTTAAATCCAAAAACGTATTTTACAAAAAAAAAATCTTTTTTTTTTTGGTATAATTAAATCGATAATAGTTTGCTTATTTTTCGTTAAAACAATATTATTTCTAGGAAGGATCGTATAGTTTATCCATTATTACCTATAAGACATCAAATCATTAAATTAAAATATGATTTTCATATTCAAAATAAATTTGTTCCGGTAGATTGGTGAATCCGACCACTGTGCCTCGTTTTAAAATATCTCGACTGGAGACTTTACACCCGCCTACGATGGAAAGGGTGAAATTTGTATTTTTTTTAATACGTGCGTCGTGGGCAAACTGGGTTACAGAGCTACAGCTGCACTAGCATTTCCTCTGCACTCTCCATAAATAAAATGCATTTTAAGTTGTAATATTCAAAGTAATGATTTACTTACTAAATTTATTTAATTCGCTCTTTGTGCATATTAAATACAATTCTAAGGATTGAAGAAAAAGTAAAGATTAAGTTTTTACAACAACAAACATTGATTCATTAGATTTCAAAGCTAAACTGTGTAAACCAGAAATTGTTACCATCAAAAAATATTTGTGCAAGTCAGCCTGAGGCGATTATTCTGAATTTTACAAGGCTTACCGTCTAATCAAAAAATGTGATACTTTTATGTCGGGGATAGTTAATTAACTTGCGAATACTTTTTTTCCAATTCATAAACTATACACAACGAAAAGGAGTTCTTTCGTTTGTTATTCATTTTCGTTAGCTCGTGTTTTGTATATAATTTTCATCGACGAAATATGCCCCGGGAAAGTTAAAAAAAAAAAAAACAAAAATCTATAAAAGTCCGCAAGCACTTTGGAAAACAAACCAGAGAACATCAAAAACTTTTTCATTAATAGTCTATCAGTGATTTTGCGGTTCAGAAATAGGATATTCTTTATATGTATACTTGAATTTGTGTATGTTGTTTTCAGTCCGGAACGACTGGAGCGTACAAACTTGCTCTTGTAGCTAACAACTTTAATGTAGCTAACTATTGAAGTTTAGTTATTTAGGTGTAGTTATCATATGCAGGTTAAAAACCGATGTATGTAAGTAAGATTACCTTGATTCTAAGTATAATGAATTGTGGAATGGATGATTCAAGGAATAGTTACATACCTTCCTACAAATGTATATTTAAATCTAAGTTATGGATTTTAATTATGTAAGTTGGGAGAGTAAAATGTATTTTCATAGTCAGATTGATGGAACCTAAGTATGTAAACATGTACATAAAGTAATGCAAATGAAGCATGTATATGCTATATGTATATAGCTTTATAATTTGGGTTCGCAATGCATTACATAAGATTCATGTGATTTTTTAAAGATTCATATGTATATATAAATGTATGAGGGGATATATTGTATTTAGTATTCAGGGACCTATGCAAAAATTAGTAAAAAGGGAATAATAATAAGGTAGAAATAAATGTATAAAACACGTAATTATATGTTCTTATTTGCTTAGTCGTTATAGTTTGAGGGAAAACAAACATGCAGTTTGAATTCATTGATAAATAAGATTATATAAAAAAATTAATAAATCGTTGGAGCGGTTTTTTAATAAATTAATTTTTTATGTATAAAATTTTGAAAACCATTTTTAGAAAAAAAAACTTGAAACGCCATTTGGAAGATATTATTAATATACATATAATATTCAAATTTCAAAAAAATTCTGTGACTGGTTTTTGAAAAATCAATTTTTCAAAAAAAATTTTTTTTGAAAATTTGAGTAAGCAGTTTTATTAACAATTTTAGGGAGCATTTGTATAAAAAAAAATTATTTTAATCGGTTTATCCAATGTCGAGAAAGTCGAAAATATGAAAAGTGGTACCGAAAAGTGGTATGGGAAGTACCATTAATATGTACGCAAAAAAAATATTTTTATACTTAAAAGTGAATATTTTTGGAGCCGTTTTCGAGAAATAACTTTTTTCTTAACGGTTTTTTAACATTTGTATGGGAGGTACCGTTGTTTTTTATTTTAGAAAAATTGTTTTTGTAAATATTCAAGATAATGTCAAAAAGCCACTCAAAACGAAGTTTCGAAAAAATCTATTGAGTCATATTCGATATTTTGAATTTTCAAAAAAAAAAAAATTTTTATTGAAAAATTTTGGTATACAATAAAAAAAAAAAACAGGTTCTACTAGAGGTACCAAAAATAACAATCTTTTTCCAAAAAAAAATTATCAAAAGGTACACTTTCCCTTTGATCAATGAACTGATTTTTTTTTTATAAAAATCGTTGGAGCCGTTTTTAAGAAAAATTAGATTTTTGTTTTTGGCAAAAAAAAATGTATGGGAGCTACTGTTATTTGTCGTCTTAAAAAAAATAAAAAAAACGTGTGGGCATATACCGAAAAAACAATATGTACAAAGTTTGAAGCAAATCCACCGAACCGTTTAGGCTGCAGACTCGAGGACAGACAGACAGACAGACGGAATTGCGGGACCCACTTTTTTGGTGATGATCGTAATGTCATGTTTGATTTTTAGAAAAAAAAATGTATAGTACCTATAATCGCAAGTAAAAAATAGATTTTAGAATGAAAACTAAAGTTGCCGGCCGGGTACATACTATATTAGGGTGTATCAAAAAATAATGAATCCCAATTCAATTTTTGTATGATTACATACTTGCTTGTACTTTTTGACTTTGAATGACCAACAACAACTTGAGTGTTGTTGTGTTTGTTGTGAGTGTTTCTCAAATATTTTTGGCTGAAATCCCAATGTTTGGGATTATCTTGAATAGGCACAGATAATTTTTTTGGATCAAATCTATTGCTTTTTATTGTATTTTTTTAATTTTAAAAATAAAACATCCAACTCTGCTGGTTAGAAAATTTTGAATAAACAATTTATTCATTTTCTATCTATTTTTTAAAATAATAAATTGTATCTTAAATTGAACAAGTAATTTATTAATAAAGTTGATTTCTTATTAACAACTTCAACACTTTCAAATTTTAAATTTAAATTGCCCTCTACCCAATAAAAAATAAAAACAACAAATCACTCCGATTTCTTGTGAGTCCAAAAAAAAAAAACAATAAAACACTGCGAAATTTTATTATTTCATCTGGTATTTTTGTGATTTTAATGTTCCACAAATGGAATACTCTTGTCAGATGAATTTTTTATGGGCTAAATGTGTTCTTTGTCGATCATAAAGAAAGAAATCTTAATTTAAGTTTAAATTGATATCTTGTCAGGAAAGCACGAATATTATTATTTATTTAAAATTCAATTTCACATTCAAATGCTCAGTCGGATCATCAAAGCGAAATTTTTATTTTCGTGAACTAAATTCCATCATCAAGAAAACATAATTGTCTTCTCTAACTCTGGCCAATAAAAGACCAATTGAGTCAGTGTTGAATTACAAATACACATACAGAATATTTCGAAAATTGTATTTATTCCCCTGTGGGATATTCCGGGATTTTATGAAAGTGCTTTCATCATTTGATGATTTCTGTCTTTATAGAGTATTGATTTATAAATTAATACTAAATTTACATAAATTACTTTAATTTAAATTCTCAACACTGTTGTTCGTATTTTTAAAACAACAGAGAACATTTTTAATAAGCAAGTTGACCTTACAGAAAAAAAAACCCAAGATTGTGAATAGATGAAGGCTTCGTAGATTACTGCCAACACAAAAGAAGGTTCTTATTGGAAGTGACAAGGAAGAATTTATATTTACGTACTTGGTACTGTCCCCAAAATCAAATTCCATAACGTCAGATTGATGAACCTTCGCTTAAGCAATTTTCTCAAATATCCTTGCTAGTTTAGAGTTATAATTCATGACATCTTGCTTGGGTGCCGATTTGTAAATGGAAATATAATATATGTAAGAGAGGTCCGACAGAGAGTATTTTTAGGAATGTGCCAGCTTCGCCTGATGTTCTCCTATTGACCAGTGTCGGCAACAGGTAGCAAATAACCTGTCAATATGTCTTGCCTGTTTTTGCGTAACAGATTAATTCATTTGACATTTAGTATAAGCATAACTATTCTAACATATTACCGTTGAAATCATGATATACATATCACACCAAAAACATAAATGTTAAAAAAGTAGCCAAGTTCTTCAATATACTAAAACATTTGCGTAGCAAGTCAGCCTTGAAAAGTAGTGAGATCTAAAAGTACGTCAAGTTCCTAGTTTTTAATGTTAAATATCAAATATTTTAAGTAGAGATGAACCTCAAAATTATCAGAGAAATCTGAGCTGACCGCTCTATCAAACATAATCCTGCACCAATCGAAAGTGCTCTCAATATACTTAATATTAATTCTGTGAAAATAGGTCTTCATCGCTATCATATCGCTCTACCAAATTTCATCATTCTACGACAATCAGTAGTTCTCTACATAGTTGATATCAATTCTATGCAAATGGGCGGTTGCCACGCCCCTGAATGTGAAATATCAAATTTTAAATATTGGCCTTTGCTTGAACTTTGAGCCCTACCGCTGTAAAAAGTTTAATCATTCCATGATGGTCAGAAGTGCTACAAATATATATATGTATATCAATTCTATTAAAATAGGGGGGTATCACGCCCCCTGAATGGAAAGTCTTACATTTTCGGGATGTCGGGAAGTGCTCCATAATTTTGATGATCTGTCAGTGAGTTACGGTTTTTGCGATTTTTGCAGTCTTATATCCCGGCAACCACGAATGCTAATGAATTGAATTGCTGAATTGCATAAGCCTGGTGAGCTTAGCAAATGCTGAGAGTTTGAAGTTTCTGACTTTCTTGGTACTGAAGTTAGAGGGGGGCCGTAAATCGCCTGAGTTTGTGCACGTAAATAGGGTGTAGTACCAGAACTTGGCTGGGCACTACTGTGCCCTTTGATGAAAGTCTGCTTTTGCATGGCCACCTTGGCAGCCCGTTCGGCACCGTCCATACCAATATGTTCTTCAACCTGGATAAAGTGACAATAATGTTAATGTTGATCAGTCGAAAATATGGCTTTAACAGCTCCTGGCTATCTGTGATGTGATAATAGCCATTATCCCTAATTGGTAATAGTTCAGCTTGAAAAACACTAACAAAGTCGGGAATCCTAAAGAACTCAGCTAATCTCTTTACTTGACAGTATTTCGGAAATTAAATTCAACACCATTTCCTCGATGTACGCATTCGATGTAAAGAATTTGTAAAAACTACTTCTACAGACTATATAACGACGATAAAGAACCGAACTCCGCTGTCAGGCAAAAAGAACCATTCAATGTAGGCAAATACCAACAATTCATTCCAAGCGACATGGACGAAATTAAGATAGTCATATCGAAAGTCAAGTCAATTAAAGCAGCTGCAGCTGATGGCTCCAGCAGGCTGAAACAGCAGGTGATGATTTGGTTAGGAGTATGCACCAACTCATCCGCAAGTTATGGTCGGAAGAAGGCATGCCCGACGAATGGAACCTTAGCATTGTTTACCTGAGCTGCAAAAAAAAGAGACCCTCTACTAACTACACAGGTATCAGTCTTCTTCATAAATTATGATTTTCTATACTGTATTGTGGGAAGACCTAAAGTCGGTGCATAAACAATCCATATCAGTGTGGGTTTAGGCCTAGAAAGTACACCATCGACCAAATATTCTCACTATGTCAGATCTTGGAAAATTCCCGCTGTTCCATCAAGGTCGATAAAAACCTCATGTCAAAACATCATATTTGAGAGATTAGTGCAGACTTCCCAAGCCAACACTAGAAGCAAAGGCGCAAAATTTTAAACAACCTATTATTAAGGCCATAACACGAAACTAGTTAACAATTAACTACACTACATAGTAGTCTACTAACTTTTTAGAAATTTTAAACCTTTTGTTAACTAGTTAAATGATAATAAGCAACCAGATAGCAAAGCATTTGCAGGGTCTGAATTTTGGTGAACACAATTATTGTGTTTATGCTTTGTAAATTAATTATATGTTGATGGAAGCCCAACGTGTGCTCTAAATAAGTATTCGATGTTTATATTTTAATCATTTTACTTCATTATTTACAAAAAAAAAATGTACGCCAGCAGGAATCGAACCTGACAGAGTTGTAAAAGAATACAACCATTTTGGAATGCATTCATTGAAGTCACAGGAAAACTAATTCATATTGACTTCAAACATATGAATTCACTTAAAGACTTCAACTTTAAAATGAACGTAATCATCTGCTGAGTGACGTCATTGAAGTCTTTTTAAAGTCATTGAAGTTATTTTGAAGTCAAAATCAATTGAAGTCATTTTGAAGTCATTGCAATCCTTTTTAAGTCCAACTGTGTTGATTTGAATTAAGATAACTATATTAACACCTTAAATAAGTATATTGAAGACAATTCAAACAATAAATTAATATTATTTTTGTGGACTGTGTGAATTAATTACTAACCAAATTCCCCTAGAAAAAATATAATTTGCAGTGAGTAATCGCTGTAAATTTTATTAAAGTCGCTAAACATCGACCAACAAATATTGCGTTTTAGAAATGTACTACAGCATCTAAATGATGAGCCCAACTGTAGTACCTGAACTTCAAAATGACTTTAAAATGACTTCAATTGATTTTGACTTCAAAATGACTTCAATGACTTTAAAAAAGACTTCAATGACGTCACTCAGCAGATGATGGAATTCATTTGAATACACTCATTGAATTAAATAAAATGAATTCCCTATCAATGAATTCTAAATGAATTGTGAATTCATATTTTGAAGTTGAAGTCTTTTAGTAAATTCATGAGATACACATTTTTGGAGATAAATCAAATGAGTTAAATTCCAAAATGATTGCATTCTTTTACAACTCTAGAACCTGGGCCCCAGCGTGCAAGGCTGATATATGTACTATCAGATGACATTATGGATTTAATACGATACTTAAAATTTAAAGTAGCCATTTGGTGATTTTAACTTCAGTAAAATGTTAGGAAGATACGACGCTAAAGTCGTTTAAAATTAGCAAAATCCTCTTTTTAACGTAGTATCATACTAAAAATTATTTAGCATCATATAATTAAACGGGGAAAATGTTTTTTGTGGTACACTTTTCGCGGCCCACAAAATCCGAAGGGGCAGAATGCCAAAATTATTTAAATAAACTACACAGAAATGGTTTAAAACAATAAATAAAAATGCAAAAAAAATACACGCCTACACAAGCGACATCTGTTGCTGAAAAAAGAAAAGGTTTGTGCATTGGATAATTTAACGGAATATATCCAAGGAATTGCATACTCTTGAGTGTTCGTTGCAAACTTGTTTATTGAATTGTGTTAGTGCTGGGCAATACTAGGATGGTGAATAGCTGAGTACAGGAAAGTGGTGGAAAAGTGTAAATAAATTTTTAATTTCTAATGAAAACTTATGTACTACTTGAACAAAGACCGTCACAATAAATTTAGAAAGTAATTAAGTTGCATTTTCGAAGTTAATATAATTGAATTTATACAAATTAAAACAATCATTATTTATTTCATATGTGGTGGCATTTCATAAGAGGTAAAGTGTGGTGAAAATACGAGGTGTGCGGAGCGTGCCCATCTCTAAATTCATTGTTTTGGGTTATTTTGATATGTTTTGAATTTTTTTAAGACGTCAGGATTGTTGTATGTACGTATTTTGGTTTAGCATGGAAATAATAAGTGTGTTCCCTACTTTGTGCACAAAAATGTGAAGACTGTCATTTTGCCACGAGTGGGGGTAAAAATCTCTCGGAGAGCAACAAAATTTAACAAAAGTACGGGAACGCTTTGAACAACCATTTTAATCATTTTTTAAACGTCAAAATAAAAGTGTATTTTTGAAAATATTTCTTAAAGGATTTACATGAAATTATTTCTTAAAATAAGCAATTTGATATCACAATTGTAATTTATTGCACGAATAAGCCAGACCAATCTATAAATTCCATTATTTTTAACTTTTGTAACGATACACATATGTCAACTAACAGCTTATGTATTGTTTTTTTTTCTTTTTTCTTCATTTGACAGTCTTCATAAATTTGTCCAAAGAAATTTCTTGGACTAAAATTCGCAAAATGTGGAAATATTTTACTCTCTTATGAGCGCTCTCTTCTGTGAAAAACTACGAAACTTTGGAGTACGGGAACAGGATTTTACTGTTTTTCGTAGAAATTCGTAGATTTTCGTAGTTTTAGGGTGCAAGAGTAAGAACCAGCAACATTTGTTGTTGTACAAAAATTGTTAATGTGTCACAAATGTGTATAGGTTTGAAAATTTGTTTACCATTAACTGTTTTTCTTTGGACTCCAGGATTGAGTGGTTAGTATGTACTTCTCATTGCATTCAACAATTTAAAGAAATCATCAATTCCCTGTTTTTTTATTGAATGATAATGAATAAATAAATTGGCACTCAAATTTCGAGAGCTGGGTCGGCTAGTATTACTAAATCGTTTAAAATTTTGCGCCAATATATTTTTTAAAAGCCCGTCCAACAACTTGCATATGCCGACGATATCGACGGAAGCGGCGAAGAAAGAGCTAGCAGACATAAAGTATATGCTGTCTTCCTCAGAGGATGATTCTGTTATTGTCGACCTATTAATATGTTAAATCTCTATTTTTTGTTCTGTCCTACAGACTTATAGACGAATATATGTTTAATTGGATTGAATCTTTCTTGCATCTTCGACGAAAACCTAAATACTTCGCATCGTTTTTAGTAACGTCGACTATGTGAAAATATACGGAAGGTGGTTTGTAAGGCACATATCCATTAAAAAAAGCTGCTTAGTAATTTTTTAGACATGAGATAATTAATGCAGAAAAAAGTATTGTAGATAAAGCAGAGCCCTGAGGGATACCATTATTATATTTTCTTATGATCTTATAATTTCATATAAGCTGCTTCTACTTTTCCGTGCAATTCAATCAGCCGTAAGGTCAGAAGCCGAATTATTGTAGGTAAGTTATTAGTTGATAAATCCTTTCATCAGCTTGGAAAGTAATGCACCGTAACCTAGATTAGGATTTTATAGCGGTTGTGTAACAAAGATTTTTCTATCTCAAATTGTGTTGTTAAATTTAGTTAGAATATGATTCAGTTCAGTTGTTTATTATTTCGTACTAAAATAACTTATTAAAAAAAATCCTCTCTTCAATGTTATATATATTTTGATTTGCACAAATCCCCTGCGTAGGCGAATAAAATATAGAGTTAGAGTTTTTTTTTTTTTTCTTTTATGTATGGTTCATGGTAGATAAAATATTTATATTTCATTCATCGTCGCTGCCGCCGTAGCTGTGTTTACCTTTAAACTAATTCAAAATAATCCTTTTAGGTAGAAAAAAAAACACAACATAAAAAGAAAGTCACGCAACAACGTATAGTTGCGAGCACCATGCTCCTGGCTCGGATAAGGATATCAATTTCCTGAAATAGTCATGGATTTGAGTGATATTGATGCACAGAGTATTAGGACGAGTATAAGCCTTGAAATAAGCATCGTTACATTATATGTTCTTTTTATGCATAGGTATATTTATATTGGCAATTCCAATAATCCCATACATATATGAATGTCTAACTTTTTTTTTTTATACACGGTGTCCTTTGGGAATTGACTTCGGCAATTTATTTTCCTTTCACGGCTGCTTAGCTCTTTCCCTCATAAGCAGGGTAAGATTTTTTTCGTCGATATCCATGTTGTTTGGAAATAAACTTTCGAAACGAATGAATAATAGTCCTGTTTTTGTGTGTATGTAAGTACTCGTATAAATATGAAAGAAAAAAAATAATAATAACCAACCAGTAGCGAAAATGGATTTCGTCTCATTTTACGATCAACTTTGAGTAACGACGAAAGGCATACAAGCAGTTGATCCCTTTTTCCATCAGCTGAGCATTACATGCTCCAGAAATATCACGCAAAGCTGAACTACTCGAAATGCAAAACCAGAAAAAAAGGAAGTGTTTTACAATAAGTTATGAGTTTTAAGAAAAATGACAGGTCGTTTTTTTTTACTCTTTCATTTCTTCAAATTTCCTCTATTTCACTGCACTGGACATGAATATGAATAAGAGTCCTGCAAATGTGTGTATCCGCATGTCCGAAAATGTAGGACGCAATTCCAGGCAACTAGGCTAGTATAAAATCCATCAGGCATTCAATGTCAAAAACTTACGATTATTCGTATATATACCGCCTCACTACAAGAGTCATGTGCTATCTTCGTCCGCTGAAGCTTGCTAGTTTTTTTTTTTGTAGTTGTTTGTTTTCCCAGTAAATAAATACAATAGGTACAAAAATAGGGGACAACGAATAATACACATAAATCCTGTGTCACATTTGATGTAAAATCCTGCAATACACTCAAACAACAACAAAAAATAAATCAACAAGGATTCCAATACACGAGCACACGAACAACCACAAATATAAAGGATATCCTTTAAAGATGACATAAAGAAACCATTAAGAGCGGGAAGTGTGGCAGAGTAAGTGTGGGCGGACAGATTTATTTCGACTCATATGTTAGTTCGTGTTATCGAAGTTGACAGAGTCGTTACATGGCCTGGACAAGATGCGATAATTGTGTGGTTATTTGATACGACGATATTGTTGAATGTAGTTAGAGTTACTTAAAGGACATTTATATAGTATAATATAATAATGTTGGCAAGATGGTTTTTTAAGTGAATGCCGCGATACACATTTTGTTGTTGTTGTTGATTTTCTTTGTTTCGGTAGAATATAATATTTTGTTTTTTTTTTTTTACAATTTTTTTTTTATTAACAGCTTTATTTAATGTATATTTAGATGTAGGTAGATATACAAAGAAATAAAAGTGCGTATAATGCTGGAGGGACACAAAAGGTTCAAGCACGCGATGGGCTTTCAAGACAACATAATGCATATGGGCTTGTTAGATTTTGTTTCAATGAATCTTTTTATAGATATATGTACATTAATATCTGTATCAAAATGGTATAGAAATGTACATGATTTGCACATAATCTTAATGGAAAGTAATCCATTAGGAACTATAGAAAAAAAAAATCTTTTTTTACTTCGGGTATGTGTATATGTAAGTATACAAGATGAAGACGGAACGTATTCCTTAACAAAAAGTATCTTATAGAGAATACGCGTGGTAATATTGCGGGTGGTTTGTAATTTACGTCTTTCTTAATTGAAATGTCAAATTCAGTTTCAAGATTCTTTCGAATTCTCTATTAAAACTTAAATTTAGTATTTAATTGGTTGATGGAAACACACACAAAAAATTCAAAAACGAAAATTAATTAATTTCGGATTTCAAACACAGATATTCTATCTATACTGTCAACTGTCAGAATTATTGGCAAATAAAAATGTTGAAGGAATAAAATCGGTTAATTAACATAACATTACTGACACTCAAACAGACTATGATGGCATCCTTAATAAATTTTTTTAGCACAGCAAGAACATTCGTTATTGGAGGCCCATCTCTAACGAAATAAACTCTTCTAATTAATTGTGGTGCTCGTAATGTAATGTTAGAAAGTTAAGGTTGAATATACAGAAATTTGAAAAATAAATTCAATATTTCAAACCAAGATATTATTTGCAACAAGAGGAGCATAATATATTTTTTACATTTGCGGAAATTTCTGTATTAACGACTTATGAACAGCCTCATAACACTTTTGACGGGGAGTGAGGAAAAGCTGATAGTGTCCATCGTTTATATATTCTATGAAATTATACAGCGTTAAAAGAGTACTGATTTAACTTTTCTTTATTAACATATTCGGCGGGGAGTATATTATAGTAATCGTATAAAATATTTTGAGAAAAATTATATCAGTGTTTGTCACTTTAATCCCATGTAACTTGTTTTAGATATCGAAAAGGTTTGTATCTATGTTAGGGAGCATATAATTACTGTAAGCTATGGAACGTCATAGTTAACATCGAAAAATCAAAGGTGATGATATTTAAACTGGGTGGTGGGCTTAATGCGGTAAATGAAAAATGGAATTACAATGGAGAAAACATAGAATGCGTAAACGAATACAGGTATCTTGGCATTAATATAACAAAAAACTTTAATATAGAGAAACATTTTAAGGAGAAACTGCAAAGTCCGACATTAATTTAAAAAGCACTGGGAAGACAGCATTGGCCTTACACTCCATTGAGCGTGGACACAAACCAGATTTTGACAGAGTGGAAATCCTGAAAAGGGGGAAACATGTCTCCAAGCGGTATACTCTAGAAACGCTTCATATTATTAACAACAAAAACAATATGAATCGTAAACAAGGCAGCCAGAACATTTCATCGGTTTACTGCTCTTTGGTGACTAAGCAGAATCCGTGACAATTTAAAGCCGACTAAACTTCAATCGAAGTGTTTTTTTTTATCATACAAATTTCTTTTTTAAACATTACTTTATATTTGTCTTTCATTGTATTATTTATGTTTATCTGTAATACGTACTAAATGTAAGTTTGCCAAAATTTTACACTAAATGTTCTTATGTGTATATGTTCATTTTATTTTTGTTAATAAAAGATCCCCTGAAGAAGACGGCAACCACCGTCGAAACGTCGGGAAAGGAAGTGAAATTGTTTCATTAAAAAAACATTACGAGCAAAACAGCCAAAAGAGATATATTTAAATCTCGAACACCTATAATAATTCAACCAATTGGTCAATAACTTAACAATAAGAAACTGTAAAAGGCGAAAACTGCTATCAATATATCTTGGAAAAGAATATTTAACTATAAAAATATATCTATAATAATAATATATATATATAATATATATATATGGAGATAAAATCTGAGACAACAACCACTTACAGTCTCCGAATATCGCGCCACACATCTTTCCTATCATTCTTTATCTCACGCCCGCGCTGTGTTGAAACATTTAAAGGGTATTCATAATCCCTTGATAAAAAAAAAAAAAAAAAAAAAAAAAAATATCGCACAGCAGTAAATTCAGGCTGTTTGAGGCAGTAGCTTAAAAAAGTAATTTTTTGTTTGTAGTTTTAAATCATGGACTTACAGAACTAAATCTAGTTTAGGTGGCTATAAAGTATTGTACTAAATCTGACGAAATTCTTTGCAAAATCCACGAAAATGATATTAGTTTGGAGTTTATTCTAATAATTTGATGCTGCGTGTTTAAAAAAAATGGAAACATTCGTAGCAGTTCACCCACCGCTAGCCGAAGCAAAAATATGTAATTTTACAACAAATATTTCAAATATTTACTCGTATTTCAAGTATTGGTAGACAATGTATTGAAAATAAAAAGGAGACGTGCAATTGTTTCGTGGATTTTAGAGCTGGCTTTGACTCGGTTAATAGGTAGACTCTAATTTACAAACTATCTTATCTGGGGAAACTTTCAATTCGGATTGCTTCGAAACAAGAGCAGGTGTTCCCGAGGTATGTATCCTTAGTCCGTTGCTATTTTCCTTATTCATCGATGAAATCTGAAATCCTCCTGGTGGAGGACGCTATTCCTGTAAGTGAAAGTACTTTTATATGCCGACGATCAGGTTATGCTTTAGGACAATCCTTTTAAGTTACATTTGCAAATTAATAGACTTAGTTCCTTTTGTGCAGAATCAAAAACCCAATCTCTTTTTTCTATTGTTTCCGATAAAAATCGTCTTTTTATTCAGGTCCTCTAACAGACACTTCTTGGTAACAAAACGGCGGTTTCCAGAGTTAATTGGGTCTAAGGCACGAGCTCGCGTTTGACAGCCATTTTACCTACCTACCTTGGTCCCTCAATGACAAACTGTAGCAATTTAAGTAGTTAAAGTAACCTTTTTAGTGAAATTGGTGGAAAATAGTATTGTGTCATTTAAAAACAAAAAAACAAATAGATTGTGTCTTCACCGACTTAAGTAAGGCGATAAACTCTCACATCGAGTTTTGTTATTTAAATTAAAGAAGCTAGGATTTAGCCAGCATTTTATTATGTGGCTCCAATCGTATTTATTGGATAAGTCTTACTCTGTACTTTTCAACGGCTTCGAATCAAATAAACTTAAAGTTAATTCTGGAATACCACAGGGTAGCCATTTCGGCCCTGTTCTATTTATCTTATTTATAAATGACTTACCATCTGCGTTGATGTTTTCAAAAAGCCTTATTAAATGACGGCGCTAAATGGCGCTAAATAAAAGTCAGGTTAAAGTTAGGAAAAAAAGTATTTCACGATGGTTTCATTAAACTTTAACAGCTGTGAATTAAAAAATCCAAAATGAAACCGATGGAAACAGAAAATATATATTCGAAGAAAGAAAGATTTATTATGCCTTCTGCAATAAACAACAATACAACTAAAACACATGAAATGGAGACAATTGAAGTCGACACGTAGAAGAACAACACTGCTTTCGATTGAAACCTAAATTTGTAAAAAAATCTTCATTATAAACAAAACTTGAATTTTCAAAGTATGATATATTTCTTAATGTACCTAACTCAGTAGATAAAAAAAAATTGCATGCCAAATCGTAGAAAGTTTGTTGTCAAGAGTGGCAATGTAACTTTTACCGCAATTTTTAATATTAATAATGGTCTTCAGCAGGGAGCGGTTAACTCGCCGATTCTATTCAGCATTTACACCAGCGATCTGATAGTCTAACTCAGGCAATTGCGTACGCCGACGATCTAATTGCGTACAGAACAGCTAATACAGTTGAGGTCATCAAAATTTTTTTGCAGAGTGACTTTGACAAGATTCAGGGACATTGTGATGACTGGAAGTTGAAAATCAACTTCCAGAAATCAGAAACTATTCTGTTAGGACGCTAGACAACGCTAGCGACTCAAGGGATACGAGAAAGAACTGGCGCAAGCTGGTGATCGTAGGGCCACATGGACATCCACTGGCGAGTAAAAGAATAGTAACCTTGGCATCTGGTTGGATCAGTACTTGTATTTCGACAAACATATAGGTGGTGCTCTGGTCAGGGCTAGGGGAGGCTTCGCCCTGACAAAACGATTGTTTTATAGCAGAAGTCTTGACAGTAGGGTGAAGGTGATTTGCTACATGGCCCTCATCAGGCCGATGATCGCTATGGATGCCTGGTGTGGTTCAACGTTGCCCCATCTCAAATTGAAAAGATTCGGGCGTTTGAAAAGCAATGTCTTAGACGTTGCCTTGGATTACACAGAACACAGAGTCGAAGTACAGACGATATTATTCTAATCAGGTTCTATACAACGGAACCAACATAAACGGACTATATAATTTTTTGTTTAAGCGGATTCGGGTTCACATTTCAAGAGCGATGTCCTCAACCAACAGCTTAATTTTTGGGGCTTATTACCCCAATAACGAATATTTTGAGAGTGCGGGTTAAGTGGCTACATCCTTCCCGAGGTATTCCTCTATTTAGACATTCGAGGGCTGATACAGGATGGAGGGGCGGTTCCGCTCATCTGCCACGTTAGCCGGAAAACTGTGGATAGGCGACTCATGTACGGTCGAGACGTCATCGCCCAAAGTGGAGAAGAGCGCCTTCGGCTCAGTAGGACTGTGTCCGATCGGGACCCATGGCTGCATGTGTTTCTGTATGCATATTCAAATTATACACACACCCAAAATTTTAAAACAAACAAAATTACTGCTGTGGCTGTTCTAGTGTTTAAGTAATTTTAAGTAGTTTTATATATTCTTAGGTATCTTAAGTAGTTTAAGTTAGTTTTAGTTAGTTTAAGTTAGTTATACTGAGTTCTAATTAGTTTAGTCTACATATAGGTATTTTGTAAGATAAAATTAAATTAAAAAAATGATAAGTTATCAAGTTTTTTATCACAAGTTTTCTTGGTGAGCATTAAAAATTAAATAATTTGCATAAATATAAAATAGTTTTTATGTCGAAAGACATTAGTTTTAAGAGTTTTAGCTTAGCTTAGAGCGCCAGTAAGGGCCAATTTTATGAATTTTTGTCTAGCGTTAAGATAGTTATAAGTTAATAATAAATAAAAATTAATTTAAAAAAATGAATAAAAAAGTTCATAGAATATACCTACTCAAAAGAAGTGATAAATAAATTAGAAAATGGTAATAACAATTATGCAAGCTTTTTCTTATAAATTATTTTCTTATAAATTCGGTTTTCATACTGTAAGTTGTAAACCTCTTAGATTGAGTTTGGGTTAATTACAAATACAAAAAAAAAATACCTGGTACAAAAAATACGTACTTATATCACGCTTAAGATGGTTAGGTCATGTTGAGCGTATGGACAACAATGCTCCGGCTCGAAGGAATTAAGACGCATTCAAGGAAAGCCTCGCCTAAGATGGTGCCCCAAAGTGGAAGATGACCTCAACAAACTTGGAGTGCGAAACTGGAGGCAGCTAGCCAAAGATCGAGCTAACTGGAGAGGCATGTTGGTTGAGGCCTAGCTTCGCCCCGAATTGTAGCGCCACCTAACTAAGAAAGTAAGTAGTAAGTAAGCGATATATATGTCCATGGTGTCTTATTGAATCAAAAACTCGAATTTATATCACTCATCAATTTAATAAGTAATAAAGCAAGTTCAATTATTGGTATTGGATAAAAAGAGAGTCAAGGCAATGTTTCGATCCTTTTGTTACAAAGCAGCTTTTTATAATATTTGTTCGTCCCGTTCAAGTTTTGTCACCCACTATGAGTGTCATAAAGTTAGACTAGAACATGTCTAAAAAAAAGATTAATTAGGTTTGCGGTGAGAGGTTTAATCCTTACGATCTCCCACCATAGGTACAATAATAGACTGAAAGTTATTGACATGCCTAGTCTTCAGAGCAGACGTCCTTATTTGTGTTTTGCTTTTATTGTAAAATTAATAAACGGGAAAATAGACCTTCAGCACCTTCTGTCCTGTGTTCACTTTAATATTCCCCAAAGAAAATTAAGTAATTTGTCCAAATGTATGCATATTCATAATTATCGCACCAATCATGAACGTTTTTCTCCTTTAAACAAAATGTTTCTTTTTTTTTTATTTGTTCAATAATATATATGCATATACACTTGTTTAATCAAAATGTAAATTTTTCAAAAAAAATTAAAAGCATTTTCAATGAACAGCTGACATCATTGAAAAATCAAAAGTGAATTTACAAGAATAAAATATTTTTTTGACAAAAAATATTATATATCTTATTACCTTCATTTTGGGACCAAAACGACATCAGTTTTATTTGTTTAAGTGCCTCAGAATTGATAGTCAAAGTTTCCAATGATGAGTTTCAATGAAAGCTATATCTGGCGCCTAAGGCATCTTTTAAGATTACATTGCCCTGTCAGGTAACTTGTTAATATTCTGAGGTTGTTCCAACTTAAGCTGATACAGTTTTTGAAACATTGTGTTTTATAATAGGTTTGGTTAGGTTGAAGTGGATGTCAGTGTTTCAGCTGATACACTTAGACCAGAGTTGTGATACCACATGAAGCAAGATATAATCTCCCTATTCGTTAAGCCTTTTGGAGCTCCTAATGAAGCGGAAGTGACTGTAGATGTCTATTTTATTTAGATCGCTGAGATCATCGAAGAAAAAGTCTCCAAGAAGAAGCTTACGTCTCTGATATAGAGCAGGACATGCAGGACAATGTGTAAATACCTCGACTTCGTCCATGCAGCTCCAGCAAAAACTGTTTGAATGAACGCCAATCTTCGTTGTGTGCTTTGCTATAAGGCAGTGTCCAGTTATGAAACAAATTACGGAGCTGAACTGGAAGAATTATCATTTCTGCAGTTTATTTCTTGAGCAAATTCTTATATTCACTTGCAATCAAACTTCCATTTTATGTTCCACATTGTGCGATTATTGTAAATTTACATTTCAACATATGTTTCTTGACAAAACACAACACATGTGTCCATTTCTATAGAAATGTGCTTTTAAATTTATCTGCAAAGAGTAGCCTGTTTCCAGAATTAAATCTACGGCGTTTCCTTTTCACTTCACAGAAATAAAACAATTCTCATAAACAAAGATATATATTCAATAAAGCAAAGTATTGAATCACACAAACACATTCAAATGTACATATTAATATTGTCTGTCTATAGACAGAGTTTCTCAACTACTCTCTAATTCCGAAGTCAAATTGCGTATTTGTATAATCAATTGCATTTGTCGACTTATTAACTAACTGGCAAAAACCCATACGAGCGAAACAATTTCAAATAACTAACATTACATATTCAATACATACATACTCGTAAATATTGTAATAAAACTCGATAAGGAAGAAGGGTTAAGCCAAATGTTGTATTAACTGACAAGATTGCTTAGTATGGGCATAACCTATTCCTTTCCGTAACGAGCTATCTAGAGATTATAGTAGAAGAACCATGCAGCATAAACCTCATTAAAATACATGTTTTCTCAAATCATCACGAATGATAGATTTTTTGCACTCCACTGAATCACAATATGGATTGATTTCCCATTATATGTATGTCCTTTTGTGAGTTTCAGTAGACTTACGAATAGATGGGAATGGACATGACTATACTAGAAGGACATATCAACCACCATACCAGACCAAAAGCCTTTAAGTAGTTTTTGTTCGATATGTTCAACAAATATAAGGATGGAAAATCTATAAAAGCATACGTATACTTGAGGAAAAAAAGAAACAGAGTGTTATGGTATAAACTGGAGCCTTTCTTTAATTTGACTTAAAATACGGAGATTTTAAGTTAGGCCGATTTTGAGGAACTCAATGCTGTTTTCGTTGATTTTTTAAGAGCTTGGTTTTTGAAAATTCAAAAAAACACAGAAACTTGTAAAAAATGAATGAAATTTTTATTTGGATCGATAAATCAATTTCTGCCATTTACTTTTTAAAAATAATTTCACTTAAATGTTGCCCGCGGCTACGCTTCAGGTGGTCCATTCTGAAGGTCCAATTTTGGCAAACTTTTTCACACATTTCGGCCAGAATCTCACCAATGACGCGTTCAATGTTGGCTTCCAAGGCAGCAATCGTGTTTGGCTTGTCCCCATAGACAATAGACTTAACATAGCCCCACAAAAAATAGTCTAACGGGGTCAAATCACATGATCTTGGTGGCCAATTGACTGCGCCAAAACGTGAGATCAACTGCTCACCAAATTCGCCTCTCAATTGATGCATGGTTTCGCGTGCAGTGTGGCATGTGGCACCGTCCTGTTGGAACCACATGTCGACCGAGTTCAATTCTTGCATTTTCGGCAAAAAAAAAACTGTTATCATCGAACGGTACCTTTCTCCATTGACCGTAACCCTGCGGCCTTCATCGTCCTTGAAGAAGTACGGCCCAATGATGCCGCCTGCCCATAAGCCGCACCAAACAGTGCATTTTTCGGGATGCATCGGTAGCTGCTGAATTGCCTCTGGCTGCTCTTCACTCCAAATACGGCAATTCTGCTTATTCACGTATCCATTTAGCCAAAAATGAGCCTCGTCGCTGAAGACAATTTTGCAATAAAACACATTTTTCACAGAGCACGAATTTTGATAATAAATTTCAATAATTTGCAAACGTTGTTCAGGCGTAAGTCTATTCATGATGAAATGGCAAACAATACTGAATCGAAATGTTCGTGGAATTTGTCATGTGTGATCTGTCAAAAATATAAACGTCAAAAACCAAGTAGCAAAAAAATCACCCGTTATAAGGAAATGGTACTTATAATATTTCAAAGGCTTTTGATTGTCTGTTTTCCGAGTATGTACCCACTATTTTTTGGAGGGTTTTTCCTGTTTCGGGTTTCATGATGGAATAGACTCAGAACAAACTAGTGGTTGTTACTTTTTTGTCGGCTTACTTGTCAAAGGGATAAATGCTTGAAGAAGTCACAATTGCATAAACGATTTTTGTTGAAATCGAAGAGGGACAAAAGACAAATCAATCCAAGGAGACTGCAATGAAATCAATAATAAAATGGATATTCTCAGTCAGGGGATTATACACAAGGACATTTATAAAACAGAATTATTTTACGAGTACATCACTTCGATGTCGTCAATAATTTGGATATTTATTCATCTTTTTTTAAGCTTTCAAGTTACAAGACTTTATTGAGACTGCACTATAAAATTAAATATACATACTCGTATCTTATAACAATCCAAATTATGTTTGTGCGCTATCTTCTTTTTTTCGGCTCGATCGATTTGAATGAAATTTTTAGGAGATTTTGGGACATGTTTGGAGAGTGCATATAAGAAATCTGTTTGCCGTCCGATGTCATGAAACGGAGTTATGACCAAAAATGCACTCACATGTTTTTTATTGCTTTATTAGTATAAATAATTTGTTTTGTATACACAGAAACACACTTCATTTTGGGTGCTCTTTGTTGCCGCGTGTATGCACACAACTACAAGCCGCAATTACAGCATTTGTTTGTATTAAATAGATTTTAGTTGTCGAACTTTCTGGGATGTTCTATGGATTTCCTCTGATTTTTGCGGACATTTCTCAAAATAGTTAGAATTGATTTTTTGGATGATTTAAAGGCGGAAGCTTCGAAAATTTCGGATATTTGTGAAATTCATTGTGCTAAAACGAATTTTGCGAGCATTTTGGGTTAAGAAGTTAACGAGATATATTTATAATAGATGATGCAGCAAATGTTCTATTTTTCTAGCTGCAATTGATTCGAGTTTTGGGTATTATTACACTGATTCCGATCTAACCTTGGTCGACGTACCTACACGTCTTGCAATAATTAATCAGATTGTCCGTGATAATCAAAAACAAGTGGTACGTGCAGAGGAAATTAATGGAGACGTGTCAGCACCACAAATTCGACAAAATGTTATTAGAAGAAAAAAAAGTGGTAAAAGTGGACTTCAATAGCTCTGCTTTGGAATACGATTCCGCAATCGTGTTTACTTTCTCGATGCTCCCGGTGGGACACGCAAGACATTCGTCATTTAGTTGATTCTAGCAACAATTCGGCCAAGATCTCTTTCGTTGCCTGTTGCATCCTATGGCATCTATGGCCTTGCTGCCAAACTGTTTGAAGGCGGTCGAACTGCACATTCCGCTATGAAGCTGGCGATGAATCTTCTCACAGTTGACAAGCCTATAACGTGCACAGTGACAAAGAATACGGTGATATCAAAATTGATGCGAAAACGTAAAATCATAATTTGTGATGAATGCACGATTTCGCATAAACGAGCTTTGGAGGCAGTTGACCTATCAATGAAGAATTTACAAGGTGATTCGAGATGATTTGGTGGGGATATGATATTGCTCGGCGGAGATTTTCGTCAAACGCTTCCCGTCATCCCGAAATCTACTCCTGCCGATGAATTTAATTCATGCTTGAAATCGTCGTCTTTGTGCCGTCATGTCAAGAAATTGGTATTAACGACAAATATAAGAGTTGCATTGCAGAACGACCCATCGGCTGTTGAATTCTCGAGGCAACTGTTTCACATTTCGGTTGATGTCTCGACTGGATTGATAGCATTCTCGGCAATTTTTTGCAAGTTAACAACGCCGAAGGAGAAACTCACCACCAAAGTAAAGTGTTTCTCGATTTGTTAACGGGCACATAAATATATAAGCGAAGAAAAAGGACGTGGTCGATAGCTTGAATTTTATTATTCAATGTCAAATCGCTGGAAAACTGCATTCATACAAATAGTTGATAGCGCGACCAACTATCCGACGAAATTTTTGAACTCGATTGATGTGCCAGCAACCCAGATGCATATTTTATAGCTGAAGATGGGATCGATCAAAATCATGTTGCGATGATTCCAGCCAAGATCATCAAGGACAAAGTCAAAGCATAGGAAGTCCTTATCCCACGAATTCCGTTTATTCCAACTGATCTTCCATTACAATTCAAGCGGATTCAGTTCCACGTTCTATTGGCTTTTGCGATGAAATCAATAAACCGCAAGGCCAATCGTTGTAAGTCTGTGAAATAAATTTCGAATTTCTCTGTATGTTGCCTGGTCGCGTGTCGGCAAACCGTCCTCGTTATTTGTTTTTGCGGCGGAAAACAAAACGAAAACCATTGTGTATCATATCAGTCGCTTATTTTGACTCAAATTAATCACATTGAAATTTGTCTGAAATTTTGTCCTATCTCTGTTTTATTATAGTTCTTTAGTTCATTTGAAGGCGTTAAATTGGGGCGAGACGAAGTTCGCCTGGTCCGCTAGTAATGTATATATACAATTTAGCGATAAATAAATTAATAAACTCAATAATTTTCTCTTCATTCCTTTTTTCATGAAAATCCATAGCAAAATCGTATTCATTAAGATCTATAAAAAATTTGGCAATTGGATTGCGCTCAGCATAGTTTGTACTATGGTAAGGAACATAAAGAGATTCACCATTTCTTGGTGCATAAATACAAGTACTCCGGACCATAATGATCCAACCAAGAAGTCTTAAGTGGGTTTGGTATAGCTGCTACCAGGAGAACTGCTCCCAACCATAGGCCAACTGATACCAGACAATTGACACCATGCGGCCGTCTTTAATAAAATTAATGAACATGAGAGGTCCCAGATGACTCCCTTGAGGCGCACCGGACATATTTATTATTTCTTTAGATAACACGTTGCCAATTTGACAATTTGTTTTCTGCCAATTAAATAACTATTATTCCAAGTGAGCCGCGCAGAGTGAAATCCAAATATCTAAAGCTATTTCAAAATGACATTCGTGTTACACGGGGTCAAAAGCTTTTTAAAAATCAGTATAGAAAGTGTCGACTTGTAAATAATTATCCATTTAATCAAGACGTTGTAGTGTGTTAAAATCGATAAATTTGTTGCAATCGATTGTCTGCTCAAAAAATTAACGTTGGTGTTCTCAGATATATGATTTTTCACCAAACTATCCAATTTGTTTTTCACTATAGTTTCAAAAACCTCTAGGTCTATGCAGTTTTCAACATAGCTTTTTGTACCAGATTTATGCAGTGGTTTAATGATTGAATATTTCCAGACAAAGCGAAAATGCAAGGTTGAATGTGGTCTTTAAAATAATCAGTGAAATATTATTCAGTGCAACAGAAAAATTGTTATCCAGCGAACACATGTCAATGTAATAAATTACATTTAATAAGTTAAATTGGAACAAACAGAACTAAATTTGAGAAAACACAGTGCAGGGACATAAGTCCCAAATTAGTTTTTAGGACTTATGGCCCAACGAGCTGAGACATAAGTCCCAAAATGATAATTTGAGACTTATGTCCCTCTTCGGTGGGACATAAGTCCCACAAAAAATATTTGGGACTTTTGTCCCAGTATTAGGTTTTTTTTTTGGTACTTGTGTGAAGTGTTTTTTACAATTGGGTTCACGGCGTATAAAAAGCTCGGCGCAACTCCCCTACTTGGTTCAATATATGATTTGGAGTGGGTACAAATTTGGGTATATACACATTTTTTTTGGATTTGCAGGTTACTTACGTCGTCTTATAAAATTTGGGAGTTTTGTCCAATCCACACAAAACAAAAGTTACGACTTTATGATCCCACCTCGGTGGGACATACTTCCTAAATTAGTTTTTGGGACGTATGTCGAACCGAAATGAGACATAAGTACCAACATGCTAATTTAGGACTTATGTTCCTGAGACTTACGACTCCAGTTCGCATTCTCTTTAGCAAAGATAGAGCAAATTAATTGGCAATATTATTGGACTGCTCTCTCTGAGATGAAAATAAGTTGGACTTTGAGGATTAAAATATATTTTCAATTAACCGTTATTACAAAAATGAAATACACTTGTTTTGTTGTTTATTGGTCTGTTGTTTAATGCAAGCCAGCAACAGTTTGATGTCAACCATGGTGCTTGGCGTTACATTATCACGAGACCTTAGGGAATCCATAATTATATCCTTCGAAACGGGATTATCGAGCTATAAGCTCGCAAAACAGTTAAATTTACCGTGCTCATCAATTCAAAACATTATCTCAAAGTTCAAAAATATTGGAAATGTAGAGATTGGTAAAAAAAAACCGGACGCCCACCAATTGCGAAACCTCGAGATTACCGAGTTTTAAAGAAAATAATAAAATCAAATCGACGTCAAATTCCGGCTGCAATAACTGTTCAATGGAGAGAAAGTATTACAAAAAAATATTTCAGTCGACACTTGTAAGCGGACAATGAAATTCGTTAAAAACATAGGCCAAATAAAAATCACTTTTAACACCTAAACAACAGAAAAAGGACTTAGTCAATGGCGGTCCGTAATTTGGAGTGATGAGTCCAGGTTTGAAGTTTGCGTGGGCGACGAACGAAGACGAAATTAAAAATTCAAAAGATGCTTTTCACAAAGATAGCCTTAAGAAAAACGGTCAAGTTTCCGGCATCTCTAATGATATTGGGATGCATGTCTGGGCGGGGTTTGGGCAATTTACATTTTGTAACCCCCAGTTTCACAGTGCAAGTTTAAACTCCACTTTCGGTTTAAGCTTTAGATCAACAATTTATTCGTTTTCACAGTGTCGGTTAAACCTTGAACTGAGTTCAATTTGTAGTTTAAGTTAACCCAGATTATTCTGCCGTTTAAACTTCAGTTCAGCGTTTGTATTGTTTTTTTTTTCAGAGAAATATTATAAACAAAACAAAATTGTGCATTCAAATGCTACCTAGTTGTTATAGTGATTTTGAATATTTTTTTATTTATTATTCTCGTTGTTTCGCGTGTTTTTTTGTGTCAGAGAGAGAAAGGGGGGACGAGGCAAGAAAAATGCTGACAACTATTTTTCATAAAATGTAGTTAAACGAAGTTCAACGATAATATTTCACTGTGAAACCGGACGAATTAATCCAAAAATTTAAACTCAGTTTATAGTTCAGTTGATCTTAAGTTTAAACTCGCACCGTGAAACTGGGGGTAAATGAAATTATCAATGCTGCCAAGTACAGGGATATTGTGGAATATAATCTTCTTCTATCAATACCACGACTTCAAGCTAGTGATGAAGACTATATTTTCCAACAGGATGGTGCTTATTATAATTGCGTGGTTATCTGCTAAAGCAACTCCTTTACTGCAATGGACTTCCAGCAGCCCTGACTTTTCACCAATTGAAACTATCTGGCAGAAAATGAAGCAAAAACTTCAAAAAGGACCATGACGGACTCTTCCAAGACCTAAAAGCTAAAATAATAAATACTTGGGAATCAGTTGACACAATGTCACGACGCATAGAAGCAGTTATCAAGGCCAAAGTCGACGTAACACCATGGTGAAACAAAAATTAAAACGCGTAGGCCAACTATTTTGCACTTAAAAAAAATATTAAAATATAAAGTTTATTTCCGATGGAATTTAAGAATCTGCAGATTTTTTATTTTTATTATAGGTAGTCCAACTATTTTGCATTTGGGCTAATAGATCCTAGCGAAATTCCTTTGAAATGTTGTACCTATTCTTAATTTTTTTACAAAGAATGCAAACATTTTTTTTTAAAGTTTGGGATTTTCTGCAATCACGAAAGGAGTAAAATGGCTAATATGGGTTTGCAATTTTTTTCCAGTTCTTGGTAAGCCATAAGAACCATTAGAGCAAGCCCGTAAGCTTTGTCTATAAAATTTGTTAGAAAATAAATAAGACTATTTTTAATTTACTAAGAAAATGTCACATGGGTATTTTGTCGAACTTCTTCTACCAATATTTCAATTATTTTTATTTTTTATAATTTTGTTGAGAGAACGCAGGTGGTTTTCTTGTCGTTTAGCATCTAAATTGATCTAAAGAAAAATTTCGTCTAGTTGGAATTTTTGCTACGACATGATGCTGCTGTTGTTGATGAACTGCGGTGAAAGGCTGTAACCTCGTTAATCCATTGTCATGACGTTGCGAAATGTCAAAAACGTCTGAAAGGGACATACCAGATTAGAAAAGTTGATTTATAATCTTTTTGCTACTAAAATTCCAAGCTTTCATTTTAAAACAAGGACATAACATTTTTTTAAAAACAAAATGTCACTCTTATTTTTTGTTTTGAGTTTAAAGTCAAATCAATAACACTCTGTACACAATTTTCTATAGGATTGACTTAAGACAGAAAAGAGAATATTTTGTCCTTGGAGGAGAAATTTAATCAACTAACAAAATCCTTCGTTTATGCGATATCATCTTTTTTTTTAGTTTTATTTTTTTTATATTTTTTTGTAGATACTTCTATTTCCTCATCTATCTTTCATGTCGAGAAACGAAGAGATATTTGTGATAGGAAGTTCCCACTGCTAAAAGCATACGCATGACACTCAATATCTTAGACTTTGGCTAAGGGACATAATAATGTATTTGGTTTCCATTTTTTTTTCTATATGTTCAGCGAAGAATTCCTCAAGCGATTCAATATTTTCTTTTTTTCAGACATTTATGTTTGAAAGTAGATATGTGTATACATGCATGTAGACATCAACAAACATTATAAAACAAGGAAATATGTAGAAAGGTCTTTAATTTTGCAAAATATACGCACTAATAGATTCTCCTCATAATACTTATATTTTTTTCCATCCAACACATACTCAAATGTTCATTCTTATATGGTATTTCATCCTTTTTGTGTATTTTAAAAAGGAAAAAAAAAAAAAAAAAAAAAAAAACATTTCCAACTTGGGACCGTGTTTGTCGATTTGGCAAGGAACCACTCTCGGTAAAGTGTATTTGAACGAATATAAGCACTTTTCTTGAAAAAAAAAAGGAAAAGAACGAGGATTCGGTTTGGCTATGTTAACAATCTAGCTATGTATGTCGTCGTTATACCTGGATACATACTCGATTCAGGTAGATGCCGCCATTAAAATAATTTTGCATAGAAAAAGAATATATGCAAGGATATGTAGCGTATTATGTAGGGAATGACATCGGGGGTTCTTTTGTTGAAATTGTGTATTTAAGATAAGTGGCATAGATACGAGACGAAGTGGGTGTTTTGTTTGAAAAAAAAACACTCAACTGCAAACTGGAAGTGTAATTTTACGTTGCCTGGTAACATAATTGGAAATAAAAGTGTCGTCATAAATATTTGAGTTTTTTTTTATTATTTCTGCAAGCAAATCATTCAGAGGTAATATATTTAATATATTCGAGATATATATATTTATTATCCATTCCATTTTATACGAAAATTGGCCAAAATATGAACACCGGGGAAAGGTGAACACTTTTTTTTTAATTAGATTGATGTGCCTAAACGACTAACACGGAGTGTACAAGAACACTACAAAATAAACGCGATCCTAAGAAAGAAAAAATACAGATATATATATACGATAAAATATTATATGCAGTAATTGTTAGTAATATGTCATGGTTTTAAATCCATTAAAATTTTATTTACTTTCGTTTTAATATTTTCTTTTCTTTTAGCTTTCGCCAATCAGGCAGATGGCAACGCCATTGCTTATTTAAATTATTAACTTAATTTGTTTGTCCTCTGTAATAAATTATTTTATGAAAACTTAATAACATCAGAAAATAAAAAAAAATGGTTTATAAAATCTAAAAAAAAGGATACCTCATCGGCCGATCCGGAGTATGCCACCCAACGAGCAATACCACAGCGGCCATCAACAACCTACTTGATGTCACTGGAATAAGTTTATTTTTATATTTTAATTTTTCGTCTCTTATAATTCACATTTGCTTTTGACCCAAATTATTATACGTAAAAGTAAAATTCTGATCGAAAATGGTAATAGATGCCAATCAAATTTGAACTTCTTTTGTAGATTGCATTATAAAAGTAAATCAGAATAAGTTTCGCTCCTGGAGGAAATAGAAAGTAGTTTCCTTTCCTATTCCCTGCTCTTGGTAACTCCGACAAGATTTGGGCAACTGTCTGCTTCTAGATTCTTTACCATTTCGAATGTTGGACGAATCCCTTCTTTTAATAAAATGATTATGTGTTGGTAGACCGTACATGTATACACGGCTCAATACGTGTTTACCTAGTTGTTAAGATTGCTTTTGATAAAATTGATAATTGAAGAGATTTCTTCTTTTTTTACTCCAGTTTTACTCTGCTTTCGTCGGGAAAGCCCTGGGATCCGGCGGACTTATTTCCTATTTAACTTATCTGAAAGGCATTCGAAGTAAGTTGCATCTTATAATTCGATTGAGTCATCTATTTTAGACCCCTGGTCAAAAGTCGTTACTTGGAAAAAAGATTTTGGGAAAACGACGATAGTTAAACTCTTTTTAATTGTTTCTAAAAAGCTCGTAGTTAATGGTATTATGATTCGAAAGCGTGCGAGAAATGAAGCTGAAGCCAAATGATGCGGCCCTTTCAACAAAAATTCTTGTAAGTCAGAGTTCGAAAATAAATGCCCAATTTGTTCTACATACGTACACATATGGTATCGATAGTACCTCGCGATAACGTGATCAAATTAGTTCGAGCTTGATAGATGAATGATAGACCAACGGGAAGGTGTGTTTTTTTTAAGCACAAGCGGAAGTGGACAACAAAATGCCACATCGGGAATAAGAGAAACTATGACAGAAAAAAGCTTGTAATTTTTATACACCCTACGAATAATAATGACCTATTTGGCGCCGTTAATAGAGTTTCTCTTGAGTACGTAATCAAATTTCTTTGGGCTTGGAAAAAATTTTGGCTATTGGAATTATAAGTTAGTGATTTCTACTTTTATGAAAAAAAAAACATTTAAATATAATTTTGAACAAACGACATTTGGACAGAAGACTTGGTTGAGCTGATTGACTGACAGATGGTTTTGATACTGTCACATTTATTACAAGTCCTTGAAATATTAAAACACTTATAGTAGTAAGGCGCCAGTTATAGCTTTCATTGAAACTCATCATTGAAAACTTTGACTATCAATTCTGAGGCACTTAAACAAATAAAACTGATGTCGTTTTGGTACCAAAATGAAGGTAATAAGATATATAATATTTTTTATCAAGGCGCTGGGGTGCCTAAATTGGTATCCCACCACGGTAAAACTCGGCACGGAAGAACTAGATTCGTCATAATGTGTTGACCCCTAGAAATTTCGGTTCGCAGTGAGCGTGAAGTGTACCATAGAAGACAAAATCAAATCACTTTTAACACTATACTTCATCAGTGGTGGCTTCTGAGGTTAGGGCGGGGTATTAGCTATACTGGTTTATTGTTTTTAGGTATGTTTGATGACTGGCGATGGAGTTGGTAGAGGACGTAATGTAGAGCATCATTACAGTATTAATTTGGCTTCGTTATGTTTGCTGATAACATAAAATTATGTTGATTAATGAAACCAATTTCTCATTATAGTTTATCCAGACTGACCTAAATTTATTGCATGATCGGTGAAGAATAACAGTCCTGATCTCCATATAAATATAAGTTTCAGCTAATGTCGCATACGAGTTCCTTTAGTCCAATTAATTTTGTTTGGCCTCCACGAAATTGTTTGTATTTTTACACACGACAAAGGGTAAACAAAAAATTAACACACTATGTTGTGCACCCTATTTGTACCTTTCAATCACCATTGTTCAGTATTAAACTAATAATGTTTAAACATTACACCCACAATGTTAATAATTAAACAAATACAGCCGTATCTATTAGATTTTTTCAAAACGCCTCTTAGAAGTTATTTAATTAAGATTGCTTAAATATTTAAATTGGCTTTAAACAACGTTACTTAGGCCCGTTTACTGATACGAATCATAAATATTTATGTTCAACTTAGAACGCTTATGGGCTAATTTTTCCTCTGCGTAAACTGTCACTTAAGTTCTTAAGTAGAACTTAAATGCTTAAGTTGTGTATCTGCAAACGGGCCTTAAATTCGTATCTATAATCGCGTTCTCATTAATACTTAACTAAACGATCATAATATAACGTAACGCAAAGAAATTCAAAATCAATCAATTTTGTGACAGCTTTAATTTATAAATAAACAAAAATTTCAGAAATTATTGTCGATTTGAAACTTGACTTTTGTAAATACAAAGCAATTTGAAAAATGGTGAATGCCAAGCTTGAGGTGACTGAAAATAGATTCAAAAGACACACAAACCATTTTCGTAAGACTTTTTGTTAAACCATAAGGGATAGGTATAAGATCCGTTTTTTATACTTTTATACTTTGGGTTAGAAGCAACATATTTATTTTTTTTTGTATTTTTTTGTACTAGGAAAAATTTTAAAAAATTAAACTAGGTAAAGTTCTGTTCGATAAATACTCGGCGTGACAAATTGCGGTCATTATTTAGCCGGAGTATTTCTTCATTTTCTGTGTTGTTTTCCAGATCCACATCATCGTTTTCGAGTTCATCTAAAATATACATACATATACATAAATTAAAGTGTTTTATTATTTCGTTTTCATCTGAAGTAATATCCTGAAAATCTATGGCTAAGTTGTGCAGAACACCCAAAGCGATAACAGCTCTTTTTGTATATTCAAGAGAACATCGAAAGCCTGTAAGTAGGATTCTGAAGCAGCTTTTCCATTCTCCAAAGTGCGATGTTGTATTGTTCTTCAGCATGAGAATTTAATAAAGGTGTAAATAAAATGTTGAAGCATGCATAGCCCCCATCACCAAGTAAAATTCCTTTGAATTCCCCATCATCGAACTTTTCCTTTAATTTGCTCTCTCTAAAAATTCTGGAATGGTATGTACTACCTATCTCCAGTGGCATACGATATCTCGAATTTTTAGTGAAGTGTCACAAACCACTTGTATATTGAGTGAATAGAAACCTTTACGGTTAATATAATACTGACCCGATAGACCTCCAACTTTGGGTATTTTGACGTGGGTGCAATCGATCGCATCCACAACATGTGGGAACCCACATATTTTCCTAAACTTGTCCATTTCTTTTATTTGCTCTTAGACCAATGTTGGCATTTTTATAAATTCGGGTCGCTTTGAGGTGAAGCGAAGAATGTGACCACCTCTTAGGATAACCATCGATATCGGATCGGGCAAGTTTTATGATTTTAACCATATTGGCTTTTGAAAACCTATATTTTCGGCGAAAAGAAATTTCATCCAGATCCATGAGGTTGTAACCGTGGCTTATAAATTTTGGGTGTTATTATTCTATTAGAATTGGAACCTAATGTACTAACTAAAGTCATTTATAAATGAATTAAAATTTTTATCCATTATTTTAATTGAATATGTAAGAAAAAATATCAAAACTAAATAAAATCACAATTCCAAACTTCAATAGATGAGAATTGATATCTCAAAATACATTTAAGAGGACTTTAAGTAACTTCTAAACGCCCTGATGCTGTTTAAGTTAAGACACCTTTAAGTAACGTTGTTTAAAGGAGGAAATTGTTTATAGATACGGATATTGAACTTACGAGTAACTGTTGTAAAAAGGTATTTTAAAGTTAAGTAAGATTTAAAATGTTATTATAGATACGGCGGATATTCCGTATCTATAATAAAATTTTAAATCCTACTTAACTTTAAAATAACTTTTTACAACACTTACTCGTAAGTTCAATATCCGTATCTATAAGCAATTTCCTCATTTAAACAACGTTACTTTAAAGGATATTGTTTAAATTCAAACACCTTATGGAAACTACACATAAAGTGTTTGTAATTAAGCAATCAAAGCGTATATTTAATACCATTTGATGTAAGTTACATATTTTATGCGTAAATTTGCAATTCGTTTGTGATGATGATGATACGTTTGCAAGATCTTTATTCATTTTAATTTCATTCGTAATCAGATCGTTGGCGAACATAGAAAATAAATTCTTCTGCGCTCAAATAATCGTGTAAAAATAAAGTTGTGTGCATATGTGTTTTTTTTCCAGAATTGACAGTTCTTATATTTTGCTATATTTTATGATAAACTGTTTTTTTATTTAATTTCGAATTCAGGTTTTTTGTTTGTAATAAAAGTAAAACGGACTCGAAAACACTGTGTTTTTATTTTATGAAAAAAGAAGGATGAATACAATATTTATATAATTATTACATAAAAGGAATAAATGTTGTTAAACTTGACCCCAAATAAGTATTGCAAAAGTGCTATTTGGGGATTTTCTCTTGGGGATTTTTTTTTTTTGAGATTGTCTCTTGGGGATTTTGTCTTTGCTTCATTTTTACTTGGGGATTTTGTCTTAGGGGTTATTTTTTTAAAATTGCATTTTTGGAGCAAGCATCTCCAACCCAAGTAGGTACCAGTACACATTTTATGCTGATATTTAAAACTATAAGCTCTTTTTATAGCGAAATCTCATAAATAAGTCTAATTTTAAGCGTGTTCATACTAAATTTTGTTGGGAGTTTAAACATTGTTTGTTGAATTTTAATATAAATTTGAACAAAAAAGTTTAAATTTACACATTTTATGCTCATATAATCAAAATGTTTGCTTAAATTCTGTTGAATTTTAAACACAAATTATGTATATATACATTAAGTTTAAACATCTTAAGTGTAGAAATACACATTTTTACTTTCAATATTGATTTGAAATTACACATAAAAGATTTAACATTTACACATTAAATACGGGTGTAAAAATACTGCAATTATGGTAGGCAATAAGTTTCCTCGCTTTATGATAGTAAAATTATACGATTCTTTTCACAGTGTATATAATATCAAAAAGATATATGTTTCTAAAATGTCAACGGCCTAGGCTCCAATGAAAGCATCGCTTCCCATAGGTCAGCGAAATCAAGCATCGTTGCGCGTGGTTAGTACTAAGATGGAGGACCGTCGGAAACCAACCACGTGCTGTTGACATGTGTTTCTTCTGTTGTGTGTTCTTCCTTTCCCTGTCTCTCTTTGTTGTATTAATGTATGTGATGTTTAAAGCCAATGGTCTCTTTGCCAGTGCTTCAGTGTCTCTACTTCGTAGATTTATCTACGGAGTAGTATAATATGTAATGTAATGTAATGTTTCTATAATAAGATAGCTACATATGCTTTTGAATACGCTTATGGTTGTTAGTGCCCATTGTACGAAGGCAGCTTTAAATGCGTTCAAGCTGCTATACGGAAACTAAATTGGACTAATGGACTTTCAACTTTTAAGTTGTGGTCCGAAGAAAATGATGAAATGGTGACGTTTTGTCTACGTTCACTGACATTTTCGAGAGTTTTTGTCACCCTGAATTCAATTTCGACTTCTCACTCAGGGTTTCGAGATATGTTCCCACACACACACAGCTTTTTTGCTATTTACAATTAAATAATAACATAAGCGTTGAAAGTTTGATTTCACAGGTGCCAAGTCCATAATAGGACCCCTTAAGTGGTGTACTTAATCTATTATGTTCATTTTAATCGAAAGACTTTTTGCAGCTTTCATATTGAATTTGAAATATTTACCTTTCGTATTACGCATCGCTCTTTCGACTACCATTAATTAATTTGCCACTTACATTCCAAATTAACTAAGAATAAGATTCTGCTTCGTGAGGAATCTTTCTTTGTAGCAGGTAATTAATTCTCATAGTCTACTCGTAGGTCTCTCTTCTCAAACAAAATATTTATGTTATCATAACATCAAAGATATTCTATCCATCACTGGGAAAAATAATCTCTTATTTTTAAATGGATAAGTCCTGTAAAATAGAAAATCTGCGCCTTGAGCACTTGCCACCAACTATAAGCACCATCATATTTATTTTAGCTGTTGTTTCTTTTTTTCAAGGCAAAAAAAATGCAGATGGAACATTTCCCAGCTCTGCAATCTTAAGCGGTTGCTTCAGAGTAGTGGGTATCGCTTGGTATTTTTTTTTTTTATTGTAAGTTACTTAAATGTAGACACTTATTAAGGCAGCGTTATGTGAAATTTTGTAAGGTTTATTTTTATATAAATGTATGATTCTTAATACTCACAAAATTTTTCATTTTTGTTGCTTACCTGAAAAGAAAGAGAAAAAACAGGATTAGTGCATTTTGTTTATTGTTCAGTAGGTACTGTTTTTTTTTGTTGCGTGAAAATATAAACAACGCTTTTTTATAAACATGTAAAAAAATTGTATTAGTTGCCTCATTCAAATCGAAATCTATTAGAATATATATTAAATTTTACCAAAATAAATGAAACATTTACATATTTGAACATATTTCATTTTGACTTGCAGTACGCATCTATTAAATTTTATATACTTATTAACTACCAACTCTTCGTCCTCGGAATTGCCTGAAAATATGATCACAATCGATATGAGCAATAACAGATTGAAGTAAGCATTCTTTAATTTTTTTTTTTAAATATCAATATTCTTGTTAGTGAATATTTTTCTTTAAGCTTCACTTTTGTAGCAACCATCACACGAGACAGTGGTTACTCGATTGATTAATTAAATTTAACTAAAGTTGTCTTGATAAGATTTTTTTGCATTGCTTTCAAAATTGGTCCTTCGAAACGGATATTTTTGAATCGGCTTTACATTTTCTGGTTGATGGTTTGCTAGACTTGGAATTCCTACACAAATAAGTATAAGCAGAAATCTTAATTTTGTGAGGTGCTCCTCTGCTCTTTTTATGGACGGTTTTTTGTGGGGCGGTTTTTTTATGGCTGCTGTTGTTCGCTTGTCTTTTGTAAAATAAAACAGCTATTGTTTCACGTCATCAGAAAATAATTGAGAATTTTAAAAAAATAACAAATAACTTCTATGTTTTTATAAATTGATTTTTTTTTATTAAAAAAATATAATGTGTTTGTTATTATTTCTTCATTTACTTAATTGACTAAGCCCCCCTAACTCAGGCCCTCTCTTCGTCCATCAAATTTGTGGTTTGATGGTTAGCAATATTTCGATTGTGAAAAATTGAATCTGAATGACATCGATAGCTTCGAAATTTCGGTGAATATCGAATAATAACCGTGTTTTTTTTTTTTGGAAAACCTATATGGAGACAAAATGGGTTTCCCAAATAAAAGAAGCGCAGCTGTCGGTTTAATAGTTTAATGTTGCAATTTCTAATCATCTTTCAAATAATTAAATGCAAAAAATCCACATATCATTTGTTTTTATTTCTTCACATTAAGAATTAAGAAATCGAAATAAAATGGGACATACATAAAGAAGTAAGAAATAGTAAAAAGTAATGTTTTCCAAATTTGTGTTGTACTAAATGTTTATTTTAAGATTATTTTATCTGCTTGACATTTTTGTAATCAATTCAGATTTCGTGCAATTACAGGGGTATGTTCGTAGATGCTTCATTATTTACTCAAGATGGATTAGAGAAGTTATTTCAAATAATATATTGAAAGCTAAGAAAACAACAAGTTCAACAGCATACAACTTAGTAAGTACCTAATACGAATTCCGTAATTGGGTTGAATATTAGTGTTCTAAGTGCTTTAAACCACTTTTAATTCTAACAAAATTGGGTAAAGGCCAGTTGTGATAATGTGGTTCCAATATTTGATGGGTGGTTAAGCAATTTTGATATGATTTCGATGGATTAATGAGGTTCAAAGATGGTTCAAGGTTCAAATATTACATTCAAAAAAATGCTTGAACCTCAGTTTACCTGCGCAAATCATTGAGTTCAAATTTCTGAACCATGGCGATCTAATATTTGGAAACGGTTTAACGTTTTTTTTCAACCTCAAGCCTTAGACAAGTAATTCTTTTCGTCTTGTTGCAACATTTGACGTTTGGTGCCAAAAACTATTCGTTCTATTTTGTTACTTTCTTTTTCGATAACTTTAATTAAGAGTATCTAACTGTTCTTTATAAACATTTTTTCTTTTTTTATGAATACATTTGTAAGCTACAAACGAGGCTTAAATATTTAAACCCTGGTTCAGACTTAGTTGAATATTATATCTCACCGATATGGACAGATTAACTGAAGTTTAATGATCGGTTAAGGGTTTTTCATGCTTGTACTATGGTTGAAACTCACTTAATCCACTGAAATCATGGCTTAAAATATTCAACCAAGCCTTAAACATGGTATAAATATTTGTACAACTGGCGCTTAAAGTACATCCGTATATGTATGTACATACATAACCAATTGCATGGGTTCTTAAGAAAACAAAAATGATAGAAAAAAACGCATTAAACATTTTTTTGTACTCTACGAACAAAATCTCATCGGGATTCCAAATGAATGATCATTAAAATTATGGCGCACTTCCCGACGTCGTAGAATCTTGCACATTGCTGTAGGTTTTGTGGTGCAAGCAAAGTAATACATCGAAAATTTGAGGTTCTCCATTCAGGAGGTGTGGTACCCACCCACTTTCTGAAAAAACATATTAAATTAATATGGAGCATTTTAATATCGGCATATTTCGAGATTTTGACATATCAAACAATCACAATCTTTGAAAAAGATGAATAAGATCAGACCAAAATTAAATGAAGAAATCTCTATGTAAAAATTCAGCCGTCAACTACTTGATCTAAAAGTATTCGCCAAGTTCTTACTTCATAAAGTTTTAATACTAAATTTTTAAACTAGAATAATATTGAAACAACTACCAATTAATAAATAAATTTAAGTATTTATCGAATACTTTTTTTTTTTTTTTTTAAACTATGCGCGCACTCAAGGGGTTATGAATACCCTTAAAATGTTAATACACAGTGCGAGCGATTAGGAAAATGGGATAGGATTAGACAGGAGATACCGATGTACATTGGTTTTAAATGCCTGATTATCGCAATGGGAGGGAAAAATTCGGTCGGGTAAAGCATTCCACATTCGTGTTGTGCGGCTAAAGAAAGAATCTCTATACTTGACAGTACGTCCGAAGTTGGGCTCAAGGGTAAATTGATGGGCTTTCCTAGAAGCGCGAGTGTTACGGTTGAATAGTTTAAGGGGAGGAATGCAACTGGCTATTTCACTAGAACACTGTTTATTATAATACCGATAAAATAATGAATACTGATTTGAATAAATGAATACTAAATTTTGGGGAGTTTTACTTGGCAAGTTTTCCTTTTTTTATTAAGTCCAAAGGTATCTTATAATTTTTGTGACTATTATAGAAGTCTTTTAAATAAAAATCTCTAAACAAATTTGTTTTTTTTTTAATCTACAAATAAATAGATGACGACATTTCGTATTATTATTAGAGCTGTGAGGGATATCAGGTAGGTATTTGGTATCCGGCCTATCCGGCTCCTTTTTTAATATCCGGCCGGAGCCGAATAATCTTTTTGTATGCGGCCGAATACCGGATAGCCGTTTTTTTCAGTAAGAAATATAACAAAATATTAAGTTTTATGATCTGATTGATTTTATTTCATATAATAAAGGTAGTCTATCAGCAATTTAATATTGTACGTTTTCAACATCCACATTATGGTGAATGAAAATTAGATTAACTGCATTCATGGGTACTTTTATTTACTTATATTTTTATATTATGGACTTTCATCAATTAGAGTTTATAATAATACTCAGATTAAACTAATTAATAATACATTTGAAACAGAAAATAAAAAAACCTAATATACAATAAATACAGGGTGGCACAAGAATCGTGTTACAAAAATAAAACGTAATAACTTTTTGTCAGTGTGAGTAAACGACTTATTTTTTTCTTATTTTATAGGCTACTATTTCGATTTATCAAAATGATTGCTTGGGATACTGAAAAAAGGATTTGGATAGTGCAGCGATACCATTCTTTGCAGTCCGTCATTTCCGTTCAAAGGGAATTTAGGCTGGAGTTTGGCGGTACTCCCCCGAGTAGATGGACCATTATGAGGCTGGTGATCATGTTTGCCGAATCTGGAAGCATCGACCGAAGACCGTATCATCGAGATCCCAATATTCGGGTTAAGGATACAATCGTGGCTGTTGCATCGGAAATACAGGCAAATCCAAGTGTTTCGGCACAAAACTTATTGGGCCAAATTGGAGTTAGCAGACGGTCATTACAACGGATACTTCATGATGACCTAAACTTGTTTCGTACAAAGTATAAATTACAAGCAAGTTAAACCCTCAGGATTTACCTGTTCAGCTGGAATTTTGCCGAAAAATGATTGAAATGGCCGAAGAAGACAACACATTGATAAATTTTGTGTCTGATGTGGCCCATTTTGACTTAAACGGCAATGTTAACAAGCAAAATTACCGTATATGGAGTGATTCTAATCCAGAAATGCTCAATGGGAAGGAACTGCTCCCAGAATGAGTCTCTGTGTGGTGCGCAGTTTCATCAAGGTGTATTGTCGGGCCATACTTATTTAAAGAAAATGGTTTAAAACAAACTGTCAATGGGGACCGTTATTTAAAGATGTTGAAGGAGTTTTTTTAACCAGAACTTCGCCGAAGACGTATCCCTTTCAGCAGTATTTGGTTTCAACAAGATGGAGCAAGTGCACACATAGCCACACAAGTTATGGCGGAGCTCCAACGAAAATTCCCAAACAAATTGATATCCAGAAACTGCACTTTCCGCTGGCACCCAAGGTCACCTGACCTGATTGCACCACACTTTTTTTTATGGGTTTATTACAAGCAGGAAGGGTACAAAACGAAACCTAGGAATTCGACTGAATTGAAGCAGTCCATTAAGACAATAATTGAGGCGATCAAAATTTCAACCCTTCATGCCGCAATGAACAATTTTCTGATCAGGTGCCGCATATGCGCATATATAAGCGTGGAGGTCATTTGCGGTATATTATCTTTAAAAACCATGAGTTATTTAAAATAGAATTTAATTCTTAATCCAATTTTTTTCTTTATAATCCTACTCGCGCTCAAGGGATCAAGATTACCCTTTATATGCTTTTAACACAGCCCGGTCGTCATATGAAAGAAGGGAAAGAGAGATAGGAAAGATGTGTGGCGCGAGCTGTTTGTTGTCTCAGATTTATGTCCAGGGATGGCGGCTGAACTAATTGGGAGAAAACTACCGTGTCTGGTTTATCTATGTCTCTTAAAATTCGCATTAGTTTATTTATTTCTTTGGCATATTTTTATGGGTTTACTGGTTTAACTCAATCACATGTTGTTAGTCTTATGCCTGAACAGCATGTAATGAGTAAACCAGCAACTTATTTTATGACAATTTTTAGAATTGATTTTTAATGGAAAATAAGGCGACATAGACATAGACGACATTAATGAAATACATCGATTAAAATAAAAGTTATTTAAATTTCTTATTGTAGCACGATTGCACCCCGTATTAATTATTAACATTAGTAAATAACTAATAGTTTGTTAATTCAATTAATTAACTCGACCAATTTTTTTTATGACTTGATGTTCAAAGGTTTTTTCAGGCTATTTTGATCACTTTCTTCTTTATGCAAAGAAAACAACTTTACTTCAGATTTTTACCCTACGTTTCGTTGGTTTTTCTCAACCTCTTCAGGGGTTGTTTATTTAAACATAAAATATTAAGAGTTTACATTGATTTTTTTTTAAATTAATTTAATTAAGCATTAATGGATTAATTGCAACGACTAGAAGTCGTTTTTCATTGTTTTTCCAAACAAGTTGTTAATATTGTCTTGTAATCCATTATGTTTTATTGTAAAATTAATAATGATTAATTAACAAAAAAATCAAGGTAAACTTTTAACATTTCGTGTCAAATTAAACAATCGACCCAATATAAGGAACGCAAAGGGATTTTAATGTATAAGGAACATTTAAATCAAAAGCGTATATGAAACCTAACATGCAGTTTGCTATATTAACGAGAAACTCAATGTAGTTAATAAACTTTGGATTCAAAAATAACTTCTAGATCTTTTTAAATCAGATAATTAAACGGCGAACATGTTTTTTGTGGTACACTTTCCGCGGCCCACAAAAACCGAAGGGGCATAAATTACATATCAAACGAAAGCATTTTTTGCATAGATGTGCAGAATGCCAAAATTATTTAAATATACTACACAGAAATTGTTTAAAACAATAAGTAAAATTGCAAAAAAATACACACCTACACTAGCGACATCTGTTGCTGAAGAAAAAATGGTTTGTGCATTGGATAATTTAATGAAATAAGTAAAAGGAATTAGAAATTGCAAATGAGTGTTCGTTGCATACTTATTTATTGAATTCTGTTAGTGCTGGGCAATACTACAATGGTGAACAGCTGAGTACAGAAAAGTGGTGGAAAAGTGTAAATAAATATTTAATTTCTAATGAAAACTTATGTTCAACTTGAACAAGGACCGTCACAATAAATTTATAAAATAATTAAGTTTTATTTTCGAAGTTAATATAATTGAATTTATACAAATTAAAACAATCATTATTTATTTCATATTTGGTGGCATTTCATAAGAGGTAAAGTGTGGTGAAAATACGAGGTGTGTGAAGCGTGCCCATCTATAAGTCCATTCTTTTGGGTTATTTTGATATTTCTTGAATTTTGTTAAGGAGCCAGTATTGTTGTATGTACGTATTTTGGTTTACCATGGAAATAATGAAACATGAAAGGTGCAAGAGTAAGAACCATGAACATTTGTTGTACATACACTTCGCTTCAACTGAATAAGCACACAAACTTTCTATGGTATTTTGCCCATTTTTTCCTAACTTTGAACGTTAATGTATCATTTGATGATGCTTACCGTTTACTTGTGATGTTCAGAAAACAAATAAAAAAAAAATAATTTGAAAAGTACCGCTATTTTTTTCCCGCTCTCTTGCAAAGCGTTCCATATGGAAAAAAGCAGATTTTTTTTGCGTCAACTGAATAGACACAACTATTAAAATTGGAAATAAAAGCTAACGAAATGAATCGAAACAAGTTTGTCTTTAAATATTTTTTTATTGGTTATTTCTAGTAGTGGGTACTGCCACCTTTATTTTTAATTACTTCATAAATTCGGACCGGCATGGAATCGTATAGGCTCGTTAAGTAGTCCAGCGAAATTTCCCTCCAGGCTAATTTATTGGCGGCAATAAGGGATTTTCTGTCCTCAAATTGACGGCCAGACTCATAAACTTTTCGTACCAACCATCCCTATACATTTTCTATAAGATTCAGGTCGGGTGAGTACGGCGGCCATTGAAGCAATTCCACATTCTGGTCCTCTATCCAATTTTTGACAATGCGCGCCGTGTGGATGGGGGCGTTGTCCTGCTGGAAAGTCCAGTTAATGGGTCCAAAAATGTCCGCAAATTTAGGAAAATTCCTTTCCAAAATTCCTTTGTAGGTTATAGCGGTCATTTTTGACGTCTGAAATTCAAGCTCAACAGTCCCATAGTAGCTTACTGCTCCCCATACCATGACTCCACCTTCTCGACTATGATGCCGCGCTAAAAATCGTTCTTCTTTCCTCACATCGTGGAAGTAATAGTTAAATCCATCAGGGCCATCGAAATTGAACTTCTTCTAATCAGAAAAAACCACGTTGCGCCATTCATTTTTCCAACTCATATGGAGTCTAGAAAATTCTAACCGCATACTTTTTCGTTGCTCGTTTAGTGGTGGTTTCTTTTGCAGTTTCAATCGTTTTAAGTGATTTGCGCTGTTTATTACTCTGCGGACTGTTGAAATGCTTGCAGTTACACCAGCTTTTTGTTTAATTTTTGCCGCAGATTCACTCGAATTCGAAGCACATCTTAAGATTCCTCTTCGATCGACTTCTGTTGTTGCCGTTTTTTTACCTCCTTTCATGTTTTTTCCATATGAACTTTTGTTTCTTAGGTAGGAATACACAACGCTAAAACTTCGATCGATTTTGGTAGCTATAGCACGCCCGGTTAGACCTTGTTCTTTTAACAAATCGATGTTGGCTCTTTCAACACTATTTAAAGCTTTTGATCTACCCATTTTTTTTTTAATTTCAATTAAACCACTAAACTTCACTAAGAACACTTCAACTATTGATTTAATGTGCCAAACACCTCAAAACTTTCATAAACAATAAAGATAATGAGCGTGTGTTTATTCAGTTGATGCAAAAAAAGTGCATTTTTCCATATGGAGCGCTTTGCGAGAGCAAGAAAAAAAATAACGGTACTTTTTAAATAATTCTTTCAGATTTGTTTTCTCAACATCATAAACAAACAATAAGCATCATCAAGTGATACATTTACGCTCGAAGTTAGGAAAAAATGGACAACATATCCTAGAAAATGTTTGTGCTTATTCAGTTGAAGCGAAGTGTATATTGTTAATGTGTCAAAAATGTGTATAGGTTTGAAAGTTTGTTTACCATTAACTGTTTTCCCTCCAGGATTGAGTGCTTAGTAGGTACTTCTCATTGCATTCAACAATATAAAAAATCATTCTCTGTCTAATATTGAATGATAATGAATTAAATATATAAATTGGCACTCGAATTTCGAGAGCTGGGTCGGCTAGTAAACAATAAACTATTACGTTTGTTTTCATATTCGATGTCCAACCATACTAGCAATATTTTTTTAAAAATCCAGAAAGTAATAAACTACTCTTCTCATCCAGATATAAAATGACAGAACATTATTTACAACAAATGCGCCATATAATTGCAGTGTAAAAAGTAATAATAACTTACGGAAGTGGAGGAGAAGGAAAAAAATGTTTTAAGTTGGTTTTGCTTGTATCGAGGTTGGTTTTTGATTTGAGTATCAGACCACCAAACTATTAAACTTTTCATTAGGGCACATATCCGGCCGCCGAAAATTCGGCTATCCGGCCTAGCTGCGGGCCGAATATACGGTATCCGGTATCCGGCCAAAATCACTATTCGGTACAACTCTAATTATTATATATAATTTTTATGTATATTAAAATTAATCGATAAATAATTTCTAATAATCATAATAAAGCATTTATACATTTTTAGAATGCATGGCTTTCCCAAAATTCTGATTATCAACTGTAGAAAAAAATCGGGATTTAGAACTTCTATAAACATGCAGATAAATCTAAAAGCTATACGAAGTAGAGGAAATACAGACATACAAATAATCATTAAGTATCTTATCTATCATCACCTCTCCACGGAAAGAATTAAATCATCAAGAAATTAAGGAAATCGGAATTAATTCTGTTTTTCTATTCGAATTTATTTATGTACCTAAGATCTAGAATAATTTATCGTATTTGCCCGTACTCTCGAAAGCTGCTGACACGAAACGAACATTTCAAACAAGCAATCACCATTCTGAGTAATCAAGGATAATGATAATTATTCATCAGAAGAGACTAATCGCCCGTATACAGGTCCTTCAAATTCATCTTGAATCACCGCCACACACCTTTGACTAACATCAATCCAATCAGCAGCCGCAGGTGTTTCTTATCGAAAGTGGTCATTACAACGAAACATAGTGAAGGTGATGTACGACAAGACCTTAATCGATTCCTAAGCTTAATTAATTACTCGCAAAATCCTTAAAGCAGTGGGAGTGAATGTCATTAAAATTAAATGTAATGAAATTTTATTACAAAGGAAAGAAGTTCTAAAATTAAAGCCTTCTATTAAAAAAACAAAAAAAAACTTAAATCAACGAGTTATATAAAATGTACATACTTACAAATAAAATAGTGGAATTCAATACATACTCGTAATTTATTCAAGATTGAGTATCGTTTTTGCCTTCTGCCAGAGCCCACCCTAATTTCTCCATTTGATAAATGACTGTCAATCTTAAGAAGGGAATAAGAAAACACAGTTGATCACATCAAGAGGGTGTCTGTAAAAGGTTAGTACTACTAGATATCTGTAGAAAAACTTCTGTAATGGCCATGTTTTCATATAATATACTCGCAAGATAAAACAAACATAATAATGACCTTTGTGAGCAACCAGTTGGGAAAAGAAAAAAAGGGCTGTAGAGTTGATTGATGAGAAAGAATCCTGACGCAGGACAAAATCAATACATACATGTATATGTGCACAATTTTCCACCCCGAATTTCGTAATTAAGATTTGATTAGATTTTAAATAATTTGTATGTAACGCTATGTTTAATTACCTACTCCAGTTGATGAAATTAATTTACTTTATTGGGTGAAGGACGAGGAAGGATTCGAATTTTCGAAAACTTTCAAAGTTACTCGTTTATAATGAATTTCTGAATCCTTTACAAATCTCAGTCTTTTGATTAAGAACATGAATGAAACCTTGTCTGTCTAATGGCAATTTTTTTGTTTTGTCTTGTTGTTTCACTGAGTTACTAGTGTGTGTATAGGTATATATGTATATGTAGATATATATAAGACAAGAGGAATTCTTTCAAAAACAATTTCTATTGTTGATATTGTGGCTTTGTTTGACAAAGGTTACTGGCATAAATGCTTAGAATTTCGCACGACAATAGAAATAACAGGATAAATTAAATTTTCAATCAATAAAATATATAAAACAATATAGAATACAATTGATAAGTCATATATGTAGTTTATATGTCCATTTTAATCAAAAATTTGTCAAAGCATTAAACTGAGCAAGTAATGACGATAATAGAACACAATAGAAAAGGAGTAGGATTGTCTCCTTTTTTTTCATTTCATCAATAAATACTTCGCAGAACTTTTTAGAAGGTTCTACTTCAATGGAATTTTAAAGGACACACCAATTTAACTTCACATATTTCAAAGAAGGAGACAAGAAACAAAACTTTCTTCTCTGAGGACAAGGGTAAACTCGACAAATGGATGTCTATGACTGATGAATTCAGTCGACCATTTCCCAATTTGCCCTCATCGTTTCCGGTGTCTAGTGTGTGGGGAGCCTATGGTGTCGGTGTGGCTGGAACTTCTTATTTCCTTTTCCTAAGAATTTACCCATCAAGGTATCATTTTTGTTTAACTTTAACTAATTTCATTAACTTAAAACAAAAATCTAACCGAAGTCCACACACTTTCAGTCCAAGCCAAATCACTGTTGCTGAAGTTTAATTTCCTACATTACTTCCCTTTAATCATAACTGTCGGCCTTCGTCCTTTTCTATCCTTTAAAAATACCTACTATAAAATAACTACAAAATGTTGCTTTAAATATTCATGTCGCCTCTATTACGTAATTAAAAAGCAAAATTAATGTCCATGCCCGTGTGCATATAGCCTTTACCTTTGGAATTAATGCCCCCAATAAATGATTGCATTAGTATGGGAATATATGCATGTACCTACTATGTACCGTCCGTGCACAGTTGTTAACAACTGCACTGGTGTGAGGTTAGTGAAACATATAGGATTGTTTCAAGAGGATGGGAATTATTAAATGATTCTTTTAACGACACTATCTCCTTTGTAATTAAAAAGGCAAGGCTTTAACTCTCATACACCTTAATGGCGCATTAACGGTGCATTACGTTTTCGAGTAAAATAAAAAAATGCTTAACGTAAAATACCTTTTCAGTGAGAACAGTTTTTCGAAATTAAGAATGCGTTTTCATTCGACGTTGATATTCTGCTGCCAGCCGTTTTTTTACCGGAAAAATTATGTGCGCTCGATCTTTTGAGATAAAGATATTTTCAATTTTATTCATTTAAGTAAGTCTGCGAGTCTAGTATGTACTCGTATATGTATTGAACCAAGAATAGCTTTTGAAATGAAATGAAAGGTGGAAAACAAATTTAAGAATTTTTTTGTGGAAAAAGGCTACAACCGATACAATTTGCTGCACTACAACTAATATTTTGTTGTTATTGGGGGTTATCGTAAGTAAACATTTTTCTGCAAATGTATCCTGTTTGAAAATAAAATTACAGTAGACGCCCGAAATAGTGAAGTAATAAAAACCCGGCATGTTCAGTATTTCGAGATTTTTCACTATTTCGAGAGAGAATTTTTATTAGTTTTTCAAAGATAAATTTATTAAACACTATACAGGGTGATTCGTATAAGATGCGACAAGAACTGAAGGGCATGTAGGTTGGACTTAGAGAAGAAAAAAATCGTATGAGAGGGGGGGGGGTCTATTTCCACCCGTTTAGCCGGGTGGGGCAATTTTCTAAGAAATTGACTTAAAACATCAAAAAAAAATATTTAAAAACAACGGTATAACCTACAATGACATGCTATACCTTCTTGGAAAGCCAGAAATCTCGTCTGCTATTTTCATTTTAAATTAAGTTGTGCTAGGCAATAGTTTTTGAAAAATTAATTTTCAAACTAGAAACTTTGAAAAAAAAAAATTAATTTTCAAACTAATTTTTTTTCAAAATTTTATGTAATTAAGTATAATTTTTGTTTTCAAAATTCAATGCTCTTATTAATTTTTAATAGAAAACCGGATGCTCAAATGTATCTTAGTTTTTGAGAAATTAAAAAAAAATTAAAAGTACTTTTTCCCAAGAAAAACACCTTTTTGTTTGTTCTATCTTTGCATAAATACCATTAGTTTAGTTAACAAGTAATAAAAAAAAACCTTAATTAGCTATTAATATTTTTAATATCTGTTACATTTTAGACTGAAAATTAAAGAAGAGATTTCTGGCTTTCCAAAAAGGTATAGCTTTCATTGTATGTTTTACCGTTATTTTTAAATAATTTTTTTTTGTTTTAAGTCAATTTTTTAGAAAATGTCCCTCCCGGCTAAACGGGTGGAAATAGAACCCCCTTCCCATACGATTTTTTTTTGTCTAAGTCCAACCTACACGCCCTAGCTTTTTGTCGCATCTTATACGAATCACCCTGTATACATTGAGTGGTGCGAAGTACACAAAACTTTTTTTTATAATTCTTAAGTGTTAATAACAATTTTACAAACATTAAATAAAATACATAGGCAGAGTGAGATTTGACAAAAAGCATCATTATTTAAATTTCCTTCGAAAAAAACGTATCAATAGAAAAAAAAGGAATATTTCATATCACGTGTATAAAAAAAAAACATAAAATAAGGCTATAGAGCATATAAGAACTCATAAGCACTCATAAGAACAACAACAAACAAATTGATGGAAATTAATATTAACTGTCGGGTACCAAGGTAGAAATATAGTTTTGAACTCGTATAAAAAAATATTAAAATGGTGAATGCGTGGTCGAAATTTGAATGTCGATTGTTAGGTAAGTTGAAATTTGTAACTTCAGTACAGGCTATCATGCACGAACAGTTTTCTAACTACAAATGCTAAAAAAGTTTTTTTTTTATAATCTACACGCGCTCAATGGAATATACCACCCTTTAAATGTTTCAACACAGCACGGTCGTGAGGTTAAGGAAGAGCAGGAAGGATAGGAAAGGTGCGTGGCGCGATGTTCTGAGACTGCAGGTGGTTGTTGTCTAAGATTTTATCTCCAGAGATGGCAGCTGAATTAATGCGGAGAAATTTCCGTGTCTTATTTATCTATGTCCCTTATAATTCGCATTATTTTTTTCATTCATTGTCATATTTATCGGAATGCTAGTCCTACTCAATATCATGTAGAAATGAGGGAGCACTTCGGGTTCGATCTGACATCAGTAATGAAGAAAGCTCGCTCTGCAGTGCCCAGTAACTATTCTTCGCTGAGCAAGGAAAAGAAGTCCGTGGCTTTGGCCACCTTCATATTTAGCTATGCAGCGCGTAATGCGCATAAACCGGCTAAAGATAATCGCGTACAATGTTAATTCATTGTACATCGTTTTAAAAAGAACGACATTCCACCTCTTTATGAAGAAGTACTCACCGGACCTCGCCCTAATCAGTGAAACCAACGTCACCAAGCGAAACAATATTGACTTTAAGGGATACAACACATTCCGAACAGACAAGGATGAAGGCAAAAGAGGCACAGCACTGTTCGTTAAGAATAATATTAAAGCCTCTCAAATCGTTATCCCCAGCCTCAGATCATTCGAAGCCACATCCGTCGCCATAGAAGTCGAAGATGACGCAACACTAATTATCTTCAGCATATACAACAAATGCAGTGCAAGACAATCCGATATTAATCACGATCTTTCTATTTTCAGCAACTTGGCCGCTCAGCACACCTATGGACTAATTGGAGGTGATTTTAATGCCCGACACCCAAGATGGTACGATACAACATCATCCGACACAGGAAACTATCTGGTGAACTGGTTAGATGCAAATTTTGAGGACCATTTTTTCCTAGTGGTTTCTCAACCAAGGCCGACATTCCCAAAAACACCGTCCTGGCTGGACTTCTTCCTGGTTTCGTCCAACTTTATCAACATCGTTCCTGAGTTTCAGAATTACTCATGTAGGACCCTTATTGGAGACGGAGGCCACGAACCAGTCGAACTCCACATCAATCTGGGTCTGTCGATTTTAACAACACAGCCACAAACTGAGAAGTATATAAACTACAACCGACTGGACATAGGACGATTTCAAAGAGAAATCGAGGAAGAAATAGTTATGCCTGATGCCAACAGAAACCTCTCTAACAACGAAATCGAGAAAGCCATCGAAGCTATGGAGGGCACAATTGCCAACGCTCTGGATAAGCAAAAGAGACCGAGAACTCGCAGGACAGATACCAGCATCTCCCAGAAGGGATTGTTCGACTTTACAATCATCGACAGCGATTGAGAAAGCAACTACAAAGAATTCATCAAAGGGATTGGAACACGATTGGCAGCAACTATCAAATGTTGAAGAGTGAACTTCAATGTAAGCAAGTTATGTTAAGAAATGCCCTTCAACATTTCAACAACAACCATTTCCAAAAGAGGCTACAATCCATCAAACCTGGGCCCGATGCGTTCAAGGAAATCAACAAAATCACCGGAAAAAGACAACAAATTCCAGGAATAATTAGCACCAGACAAGGGGATGTCATGACCACTGAGGACAAGGCGGAAGCATTTGCCCAATATTTTGAAGAAAATTTTGCACCAAACCCTCCCAACGATCCTGCATTATTATATGAAGTTGATTCAACAATAGAGCAGTTGCAGCAAACGAACAATCAAATAACTACTTTTACTGATGAAAATCCAGCAAGTAATCCAGAAATGATCGGAAGCTTCACCAACCCCGAAGAAGTCGCCGAGCTAATCGTTAGTGGACGACCCAAGAAATCTTCAGGACCAGACATGATTTCCAACTATATCATAAGGAAATTCCCCCATGTCATGATACTATTTCTCACGATCCTATTCAACAACTGCATCAACAACTGCTATTTTCCGAAAAGATGGAAGACAGCGAAGATAGTGCCGATACCGAAGAAAGTATATAGGAGTAGTGTATCAGGATATCGTCCCATTTCTCTACTAAGCAACACCAGCAAAATTCTTGAAGCACTTATTCTTCGGAGGTTGAAGACATTCTGCACCGCTAACCGGATCATTCCGAATATGCAGTTCGGATTTCGGGAGCAACATTCAACCTTACATCCACTCTTGAGATTCCAGAAGGATATTGGCAATACCCTCAACAACTAACAGGTTGCGGTTGGCTGCTTCTTGGATATTGAGAAAGCATTCGACAGCATCTGGATACAGGAGCTTATACACAAACTAACCATTTTTAATTTTCCAAGTACACTAATTAAAATAATTTTTAGCTTTCCTAATTCCAGATCGTTATTTGTCCAAATAGAAAACAGCAAGTCAACAACCAAAAGCATCAGAGCAGGAGTTGCCCAAGGATCGAAGCTGGGTCCATACCTCTACAACATCGGTTCAGCCCCAACCAAACAATTCTATGAATTTGCTCTATGCAGGCGACTCGCTTACATATGCCAAATCTATATATCCAGTTATTGCAGCCCGAAGAGTAGAAGAACATGTGAGATGCCTGTGCGAATTCTACACAAAATGGGGCAATAAAGTCAACTCAGCCAAATCCGAGCTGGTTTGCTTCAGAAGACCAGCGGGGCATCGGAACACGCCGTCAGCCACAAGTTGCCGAAGTATTATTATCAATCTGCCCGACAGGTCACAACTAATCAGCAATCCAATTCTACGAGAATGCAGCGTCAAACTACCACCGTGGCTAGATGCCACATTAACCCACGCATCACCAGAAAACAGCTGGGTTTAAACAACCCGAGATTATCCACACAGGTTTTAGTAAGTAGTACAAGAACTTCAAGGCCAATTTTTTTAAAATAATTTTAACAAAAAAAAATTAAAACAATGTATAATATTAGCCCCTTAAGTGCTAAAACAAATTAAAATATCAATGTAATTAAGAGCCAATTGTAATGAGTAAGCCAGCAACTCATTGCTTGACATTTTATTTTAGATTTGGTTTTTAATGGAAAAATAAGAGGACATAGACTACGGCAGGGATCGAACTTGTGACCATGAGGTTGACAGGCGAACACACAACTATCGCGGCACGGCCACCCCCAATCAAGTTGACGCAATGTCAGTGTGAAAGGACTAGGACGATACTATTTGCTGTTTCAATTTAGAAAATTTTAGTATGTACATTTCTGTAAAATTATAAAATTGTAAGATGGCGTCTACCTTAACATGCTCCTTAAGCTTTTGTGGCTCTTTTGTTTAATTTACCTGTACAAACAAGTAATTGGAGAAAGAATTTATTGCTGGTAATTAATTTTTTTCTTAAATTTCACAGATCCGGGAAGATAATATCCTCATGCTTCCACATACCCTCACTGAAATCTGACAACTCCTCTTTCTATCAACCTAATAATCAAGAATTTTTCTAAAGGTAGAAGATTATATTTCACTGAAAGTCTAAAAGCATTTTTTCTTTTAAACAAAATCCCTCCCCACTTACATTTTAAGCTTCCTAATTAACAAGGATCTTACTACGAGTATACGAGTAAAAGGTATATGAAGGGGGTGTATCAAAAATTATATACTACAAAAGCAAAATGCAGACTTTGTTAACGTCAATACACGTCATACCTTGGCTGAAGTAACTTTTCAGGTTATTAAAAACGAAACTATTCGTTTTATTTTTTTTTGAAAAAAAAACCACCACATCTGCTGAAATTCATAATGTGCACATCATCAAAGTGGAACACATATAGCAAAGCTTCGAAACAACAATACGAAGCCATAACTTTGGGAAAGTATAGTGCAAGTCAAGGCAGCCCTATCTTTACTTCTCAGTAGTTCCTCTATTATGGCTTATTCCTTACCCTCTTCCAACGAAACGAAGTAACAATCGCATTCTTTCCATAGGACTACTCATATACCTGATGCATAAAACGGATGCCATTGCTTGCCCTAGCTATTTCCCATTTCCCGTTTTTGCCCAAAATGGCTTCTATATGAATTCTTGTTTCTCCTGTTTAGACTATGGACGGACCCCTTGCATATAACGGAAGAAAGTGAAGCATTAGAATAGAAAGGAGGTTGGCAACAACACAACTTAATGGAAACTTAATGCATCTGGAAATGTAAATCCTGTGCATGTTCTGTTATAAAACTGTGGGTGATATTGTGCATTTTGGCTACAATAATACGCCATTATATGAAATATGAGCACAGAAGGCGTGGGAATTACTGACAAACCACGCACATGGAACGGCCAATCTCATATGCATTTTTGTCGAAATTTTCAATATTATGCTTCGACGTAGATATGAGGTCGTAGATGCATTAAGGGTGTGACGGGTGTGTCATTTATATAAAAGTCGGCTGGAAAGTATGTTGACCTGTGGCACGCTGCTGTGCGAAATATTATTTTATTTATATCCTGTAGCTGTGGTATTTGCTTGTTGTGCAGGATTCTCTGCTCTTTTGCATTTCTGTTTGTGCGCATAAAAAATACATGATGGAAAATAAATAATGGTGGATTTATTTTACATCCAGAATAACTATTGATTTCACTGTCATTATTGAATTCTACCCTCGTATTTGTGTAAAATAAAAATACACGAGTATCGACGTTTGGTACAGGTGGCAAATGGCGCCGTGCGGTGATGCTACATACCATGGTCTTCCTTTAATTATATTTTCAGGAATAAATTCTCGGGTAACTTATTGCATTGACAGCAAAAATGGGATGAAATATAAAATTCGATATAACAAAGGATATATGTATATTAAAAAGCTTCAATAAGGATGAAATTACAAAAGGAGCAAAATCTATTATGCATAGGTACAAAAGCAAGGGTACACAATTTTTGCATTATTAAATTTAATAAGACTCTTAGGGAAAATTTATAATTATTTTATTTGATATTGATAAAAGCAGACAAAAGTTTTTAGACACATATTGTTTGTCTTTCCCTGCGGCCAGAAGTTGTTGAAAAATAAAATGCACGACAGGATCGCACGAACTTGCTCTTGTAGCTAACAACTTTAATGTAGCTAACCATTGAGGTTTAGTTAGTTAGGTGTAGTTATCCAATGCAGGTTTAAAGCCTCCTATGTAGGTAAGATTACCTTAATTCTTAGTATAATGAATTGTCGAATGGATGATTCAAGGAATAGTTACATAGGTACCTACCTACAAATGTATAATATACTTATTTACATATAAATGTATGAGGGCCTACATTGTATTTAGTATTAAGTGACGTATGCAAAAATTCGTAAAAAGGGAATAATAATAAAATAGAAATATATGGATAATACACATAATTAAATGTTTTTTTATTGCTTAGTCGCTATAGTTTGAGAAAAAAAAAGATGCCAGTTGAACTCATGGATACATAAGAATATATCAAATAAAAAATGTCAAAAATCGGTGGAGCGGTTTTTTAATAAATTATTTTTTTATGTATAAAACTTTGAAATCATTTTTAGAAAAAAAACTTGAAACGCCATTTTGAAGATATTATTAATATACATATAAAATTCAAATTTCAAAAAAATTCTGTGACTGGTTTTTGAAAAATCGATTTTTGAAAAAAAAAAAAAAAAATTATTTATTTTTTAAAAATCGAAAAACCTTTTCATTGAAAATTTTCGTATGCAGTTTTATTAACAATTTTAGGGAGCATTTTTATAAGAAAAATTATTTTAATCGGTTCATCCAATGTTGAGAAAGTCGAAAATATGAAAAGTGGTTGTATGGGAAGTGGCGTTAATAAGTACGCAAAAAAAATATGTTTATACTTGAAAGTGAACTGTACGAATTTAAGAACACACAATTTTTTTTATAAAAATTCTTGGAGCCGTTTTCGAGAAATTATTTTTTTGTTTTGTTGTTTTTTATTTTAAAAAAATATTTTTTTTTAATATTCAAGATAATGTCAAAAAACCACCAAATGCGAAGTTTTGAAAAAATCTACGTTTTCGAAATTTTGAGTTTTCAAAAAATTGAATTTCCAAAAAACAATTTTTTTGAAATTTATTTAAACTTTCTAGGAGCTTCTGCTTACAAAATTTCCAAAAAAAAATCAAATTAAATGTTTCCGAGAAAATCGAAAACCAAAAAATGGTTCTACTAGATGTACCAATAAAACAATTTAAAAAAAAATGTATCAAAATGTACCCTTTCCCTTCATTAATGAACTGATTTTTTTTAATAAAAATCGTTGGAGCTGAAGATTATTGTTTTTGGCAAAAAAAAAATGTACGGGGGCTACTGTTATTTGTCGTCTTAAAAAAATGAAAAAAACGTGTGGGCATATTACCGACTGCAGACTCGAGGACAGACAGACAGACAGACGGAATTGCGGGACCCACTTTTTTTTTTTTTTTTTTTTATTTTTTTTTTTTTTTTTTTTTTATAATCTACACGCGCTCAAGGGATTATGAATACCCTTTAAATGTTTCAACACAGCGCGAGCGTGAGGGTGAGGATAAGGAAGAGAAAGAATGATAGGAAAGATGTGTGGCGTGATATTCGGAGACTGTAGGTGGTTGTTGTGTCAGATTTTATCTCCAGGGATGGCGGCTGAACTAATGCGGAGAAATTTCCGTGTCTTATTTATCGATGTCCCTTATAATTCGCATTATTTTTTTTATCCTTTTGTCATATTTTATCGGTATTCTAGTTTTGCTCAATCACATGTTGTTAGTGTTATGCCTAAACAGCATGTAATGAGTAAACCAGCAACTCATTGTATAACAATTATTTTTAGAATTGGTTTTAATGGAAAATAAGAAGACATAGACTACGGCAGGGATCGAACCTGTAACCATGAGGTTGACAGGCGAACACACAACTATCGCGCCACGGCCACCCCCACTTTTTTGGTGATGATCGTAATGTCATGTTTGATTTTTAGAAAAAAAATATTTTTTTTTACGAATACCTAACTTGCCTTATAGTACCTATAATCGCAAGTAAAAAACTCTGATATTCAATAATATGGTAAAATTTAAGAGTTTAAAATGTATCGCTGTAAGAACTTTGCCAAGCAACCCGACTTTTTCAGAGCAATTTTTAATTCCCTGGCATTTTCTTTCAATTTTCTCCAAATTAGTTTGTTTACATCTATCATCCTAAAAGTAAAAAGCAGTAAGATTTAATCATCAAAGAATTGCCAGAAAAGTGTTGACAAAGCTTCCACTGCAAATGCCCCTCTTTGAAGTATTCATTATTGTTACGGGTTCGGCAATTTAGTTTAACGAAGAGAATTCTTAATAAATTGAAGAAACCTTTACAGATAGGATTAATTATTGCGTATTTGCAAGAAATATTTCGGAGTTAGGGGACTTTTCAGTGAACTACGACCATATTTTCTTCCAGGGGAAACTAGAAATTTGTATATTTTACTTAAGATACTTATGTATCAAATAAATCAAAAATTAAAGTTAAGTTTTTTATGTACACTTCTGAATTTAATAAATGAATTAATTAATATTAAGTCGATGGAGGATAGTGAATCAAAGGTTAAGACTTTTGAAACAGCTATCAATACTGCTTTCAAGGAATCCTGTCCGATTAAATAAAATAGTAAATCCCTACCACCTTCCTGGAAACAAGATCTCTCTAGTCTAAGGAAATTGACAAGACCAATCTTCAACATACAGTATTGTGCAAAACATAAGCAACTATTTCATGTCAACACTTTGCTATTATTTTTCCATGCTTTTGCTTATAGCAGGATAACGAAATTTATATGCAATTATGGCTTAGATGAAATCAGCGCAATGTAACAAGAGCCTTTAATTAGTTTATTTCGATCAAGACTTGATATAGGTTAATTTGTTGCAATGTCGCGAAATAAGTTCCAGTACAGCATTAAACTTAAAATAATTAACGATTATAACGGTGGCCAGTCACAAATTTCATTATACCGGAAATATCATATCAATAAGTGAGTTATATCACAGTTAATTAAACAAATTGAAACAACTGGAAGCGTTGAAAATCGATGTTTGGGTGGTCGACCGCGTAAAGCAACAAATAGGACAGATAGACCAATTTACTCTTAATAAAAAAAACAACGGTTCATAAGTTCAAACGACATCGTAAAATCATTAAATCTCAACATTGATGCAAACACTGTTCGTAGACGTGGATTAAAAATGATCTACGAGGTTACAGGCCATGCAAGAAACCGCTACTTACGAAAAAACATTTGGCAAAAAGGTTGTGATTCATAGTCTTGTAATAATTACTCAATTTGTTTAATTAAATTTTATTTCTTTCTAAATTAATGATTAACATCTTGAGTTTTGCGAAAAAGTACCTCCATTGGTCAGTTGAAAAATGAAAAACGCAACTTTTCAGCCATGAGTCAAAATTTAACCTAATTAACTCTGATGGGATATTTACGATGCGTCGTGGTAAAGGACAACGACTTAATCCCAAATACTGTAATGTCACTGCAAGGTACGAGGGCAGGCAGTGTGATGAGTTGGAACTGTTTCTCTGCATATGCCCAGGGTCCTTTTCATGAAATCTTAGGAATAATGCACCGATACAAATACAAAGATATCCTAGAAATGCAGATGTTGCCCTATGTCAAGTGGGAAATGCCGCTTCAGTGGGTGTTTCAACATGACAATGACCCGAAACACACATCGAAATTGTTAAGGGAGTAGATCACAGACAACGGGATTCAAATTCTCCATTGGCCGGCCCAATTACCAGACTTGAATCCCGTTGAAAATCGTTTTGGGATACTCAAGCATCGAGTCGCTGGGCAACGTATCCGAGGCAAAATGTAACTTGTGAATACCTTACAGGAAAAATTGGAAAATATTTCGCCAAAGGTAATCTCAAATTTAATAAGTTCTATGCCCCGCCGTTGTGCTGAAGTTATCAAAAATAAGGGCTACTACACTAAAAATAGAAAAGTTGCTTAAGTTTTGCACAGACAAATTTGATGCATTTTTTGTATTTTAATATTTAAAAAACGCATTGAAAAGAGAATATTTGTACAAAGAGTTAAAAAATACATAAGCAAATGTGAAGGGTTGGCATGAAATAGTTGCTTATGTTTTGCACAACAATGGATAATAGGTGCAAGAATATTTTAGGTTAGAAGTTTTATAAGCGAGAGATAGCTTCGGCAAAAATTCAAAGTTGGAGAGAGTACTCTCACTTTATCGAAAACATTAAAGATTCCGCAAGACTAAACAAGTTTTTTCCAAGGAAAACTGCAACCCGTTTTTATTTCTTTTTACTTGCGATTATAGATAGGTACTATAAGACAAGTTATGTACTCGTGCAAAAAAAATCTGTCAGTCTGTCAGCCTGTCAGTCTGTCAGTCTGTCTGTCCGTCTGTATGACGAGTTGCAGCCTAGACGGCCTAAAGAATTTTGAGAATTTTTTTGTTGTTACAGTTATCATTTGATATAAACCAAGTTTACATGAAAAGTCTATTAACGGTACCTTTTATATAACCCTTTTTTTAATGTTCAGCTTTCTCGATACCGGTCATTGGATTTCTGTCAAATTTTATATCTGAGAAGATCTAGGTACCCAAACTAATTCTGCATATCAAAATTTTGACTAACTTTTTTTTTTTTATTAAAATTAATTTTTGAATTTTTTTGTTTTAAAAAATCAATAGAATGGCGCAAAATTTTAAACACCCCTCGTTTAGAGACTAAGGCCAGCTTTCGTTAAAGCAGTCGTTTAGTTGCCAGCTTTTGTCTAACTATATCTTAATTTTAAACACACTAAACAACTCTTATAATTAAAGTAGATCTTTAGGGCTACGTTAGTCAAACTTAAGTTGAACACACCTTATTTTTACAGATAGAGTAATGAAACAGAACGAAAATTAAACATAAGCACAAAAAATATATTCATACATTAAAAAAAAGAAAGACTCGCTATATATTTGAAGGTATTATTTTATAATTTTTCCCACCGAATGTAATCGAACTTCTGTTTCTTTAAATCGATATATTTAATAAAATTCAAACTAATCGAACTTTATATATTTTTTACTTTCATAAAATTAAAAATCTTCAAAACTATTATATATTCTTTTTCAGAAAATATTTTTCTTTAATTTTTTGTTATGAAATGTCAAGCGTCAACTGGAAAATGCATAGTTTAAGAAAGATAAAGAAAAAGTTTTGCTGTGTTTGAAGTTAGACGATCTCTTTAACGTTAAAGTATACTTTTTGTCGTTTAAAATTAGATTTAGATTAGATTAGATTTAGATTTATTAAAATTCAATATTTACAAAGTTTAAAGTTTACCTTTATTGGATTTTACAAATCTTATAAGATATGGCAAAAGACGTCTGCCAGATTGACTAATTGATTTACTAAGATAACAAGATATTGATAATATTTTACAGGGCATATAAATATTATTTTAATTCTACATATTAATTTGTGAAGTGTGCATTAAGTTTAAAAGTCTTCTCTTAAAATTTGATTTCTATATCGGAGTGCAGCTTTGACGAATTAATGAAGAGTTGTCCAGGATTCTCCATTCAAAAGGCTAAGAACTTCTTCGGTTGAGAAAATAGCTTTACCCAGGTACAGTTTTCTAAGCTCGATAAGTATTAGACAAACACCTACAAAATGCACAGTATCTTCTCTGGTGTTCATATTGCAAAGGCTGTATTCTATAGGTAGATCTGGGCGATGAGGTATGTAGTTGAGATGTAGTAATTCCCCACGTATTTTGAAGATGGTAGATATCTTATCCACTCCAGCATTATTTTCAAAGTAGTTGTTCGTTCCCAGATCGTATTCTAGTTAGGAGTAATAAGTTCTATACGCAGAGGATCGTGCATTTTCGATAAATGACTCGCGCAGCTTTTCATCGAGAACTTTAATAATGTTATATAAATCCGTTTTCATCTTATTGGAGCTTATAGTCTCTAGCTGCAAAGGACACTCAGTTCTTTCCGCTAGCTCTGTCCACTTTTCAAAAAAGGAAGTTTTCATGTCCAGGGCCACCTTTGCTATAATTTTGGGTAGTCGTATTCATTTTAAATACTTTAAGTACTTAGTCGTGAAGTGAAGCTTCAATGTTGCAATATACATTGTAGGTCGTTTAAAATTATCAAAAAGCCGGCCCCCATTTTAAAACTCATTTTTAGAGCCGACTCCCATTTTAAAACTAATTTAGAGGAGGGTTTAAATGTTTCATGAAATAATTGAAATTTTCAATCAACAAGATGCTACGCCAGAGGAGTACGCATTCTTGTAGCTTTTACAAACATGTCGAGGTAAGTGTCGGGAAAGATACTGAAGCACTCATAATATGCAAATGCAAGAGACTTTCAAGCAAACCATGGGAATGCAAGCCAAACATCTTGAGACTCATTCTTACCTATGGGGCTATTGCATGGCACAAGAGAACCAAACTAGTAATAACTATAGGAAAAGGCGGGCATGCTTATGCATCACCGGAACAATGAGAAAATGCCCCAACGCAGAAATGGAAGTCATTATCAACTTAACTGCATTGTATGCTATAGTAGAAAACTAAGTCAAAAGCGCCATTTTGAAATTTGCTAAAGAGGGAACTGGGCCGGGGCAAATAATATGATCTAGGGAAAGAACCATGATTCTTAGGTATACAGGAACAAACCTCTTGGACAATCCTAGAGATGGTATGATGGTATGATCATAAAATATAACTTTGAGAAAAACTTCAGAAAGGAGTTAAGTTCCAAAAAAGAATGGGAAGGTGAGAACTTTAACTACACACTCAAGGCAAATGTCTTCAAGTGGTACACTGATGGATCTAGAACAACTGAGGGGCCTGGTGCAGGATTTTTTGGGCATAGAACCAAACTCTCCGTCCTGGCGGGTAATCCGCTAGCATTTTCCAGGCGGAGGTTGACGCAATAGGAAAATGTGAAGCGTAATCTCGAAAGAAGCAGACTCCCAGGCAAAAATAGGAGAGGTGTCTCCTCTGTATGAGGAGACGCCGGACCACATTGAAATACCACAAATACTAAAATCCCTCAAAGGAATTAATGTAGAGGACGTACTGTAAGATGAGAAAAATCACCCAGTTCTGTAGGGGGGGGGGGCACAATAGATCTCAAGGTCGCAGTACATCATTACCCCAAATTCATTCATTCAATCCGCATTGAAAGCGAGGACGAGGATGACGACAATTTTCCATGACAAAGCCAACTACGATCAGGAGTACAACAACCAACCCGGACCATCAAAATGTACCAAACTGTAGTAGAAATTAATTTTTGTAAAGCTCTAAAACCATAATTTACTATTCTTGAATTAAAAACAAATATGAGCTATACTTTTCGCCTTTAACTTTGTTTACGAAAAGTAAAATACTGTTCTATTCTCATAATTATATAAAAATATAATGATTATATAATAAGAATAATGTAATTAAACTTAACGGAAATGAAGTTTCCGCATTTTTTTCCAAATAGTGCAACTTGACGGAACTGTAACTCCTAACATATGTGTGCCACAAAAAAATATAGGAAATTGTATCCTCTCTAACTTTGTAGAAACATCTTTAGTCGTGAAAGCCACCGTTTTTAAGTTATTATCAAAAAAAATAAATTTTTGTACCTATAATCCAAGCTGGCGGCTCGAGCGAAAACTTGGATTTTTCATTAAGGCCCCAAGCCTACTAAAAAAATCGCACTACCACACCTTTTGTATTCAAACACCCCATTTTGTTACCCACGTACTGGACTAAAAACAGTAGTATGAACATACAAAGCGTAGAGGTTTTTTTTAAGCCCACGAATGGTACAATACTCAAACCTAAATTCGCCAACCATTATAAAAAACTAACACCAATAAACGAAATCAGACAGAACTACCTATTATGAAGCAACACTGTTTTACAAAAATGTATGACATGTGGTTTTGGCTTGAATTTATTATACTTAAAAATCTCTATTCAAACTAACATAGCTTTTATCGACATTTCCGAGTTTAGGCGCTTAGTCACCTTACGGATATTATTTTATGGTCGTTTCGTTGAAGATTTTTAATTTATACACGTTAGATATTATAAACAGACAGTCTTTCCCTGAACAGTTTTTGTAGATAATTTCGAGCAGAAGTTTGGAAATAAATTGAAAAGGTTTTAAACAAATATTCTTTTTAAAATATTATGGTCTATGTTTGTATAATATTATAAGCCATAAACACAGGGGAACATAATTTCAGGAAAGTTTCGAAGGTTTTAAGGCATTGATCCTTGAGTACGAAGTAACTCCCCTCGGAAAGTATTATCTGTCCCTCAAATAATTATTTTAAATAATTCCCTTTCTTCCCGAATATAAAAGAGTCTGCATATGTAATTCAACTGTGGTTAATTTTCTGAATAAAAATATAATTCCTGGTGTAACAAAACCTTACTACAATATGAAATGAATAGCTTTTAACGGCCTTTAGTCCACAAAATTTGCGTTTCATCCCGGCAATCTCACTTGTATTCATCAGTTGGTTAGTGAGCGCCTTACCAATACGCAATTTTTGTTAAGTTCAGTTCAACTTACTTGCATTTTTTGACAAAAAAGCACTGTGAACTATATTTAACAAGAGTGCTTTTTTGTCAAAAAATGCAAGTAAGTTGAAGTGAGCTTAACAAAAATTGCGTATTGGTAAGGCGCTCACTAACCAACTGATGAGTCGAAGTGAGATTGCCGGGATGAAACGCAAATTTTGTGGACTAAAGGCCGTTAAAAGCTATTTTGAATCAATAATTCAACAAGTCCAATTAAATATAATGCTAAGTCTTCTACTTGGCTGAGTAATTTCAGTAGTATATAGAATTGTATTATAAAAAAAAAATAAAAAAAAAACACCTTCTTATAAAATGAAAGTTTGATATAATCTATAGATTGAATTAATTTAGGATATAAGACTTCGGAGTAAAAAATAGATAGGTTTCCAATTAATTCCAATTCAATTTTTATTCGAAAATATTTTAGGAAGACTTTAAAAAAAAAAGACCGATTCGATAGCTTTTTTATTTTATGAAACTTAAAAACTGGGCACAGGTCAATTGGCTTTCACTGAATTCATTGAATTCACTTTCTGAAACAAATAAAAACATCTCATGCCCTTTGGTTGGAGATTTTTAAATGTATATTATTTGTTTTAACGATTCTGCCTTTGTTGAAGTTAGTGAGCTCATCGATAAAGTTCAAGAAGATCCTAAATGATTTAAGTCCACAGCCTGAAAGAAGATTCAAAGTAGGAGTTGCAAAGGTTTTTTTTACGAGTATACTAGATTTTAAGACATCGTAGACTAGCAACACAGGAAGACCTTACAAGCACCTTCATAAAACATTGATGTAATGTACAGGTACTTACTCAGATTCATTTAATGATCGGAAGGTATGGCCATCATAGATTGAACCAGCTGTGAAAGAGGAGTTTTTTTTTATAGCTTGTACACTTTATTGGAGAATACTGTAGTTTTATTTAAGTGTTCTTTTTTTGGAGCAGTCGACCGTAATTTTACCTAAAAATAGATTTCTACAAAAATAAATTTTGATACAAAAGGGTCACGCCGCGCCGGCCGGCCGTGCATATTTATATTTAATTAAAGCAAACATATCAATCGTTGCCCATGTGACAAGGGTTGACCGATATACATAGAATAAGTCAAAATCAATATTTGAGTGTGGCTTGGTGGCTATCTACCACTTTAATGATGAAAAAGTCAAAAAAGGTGTTCTAATAATACGTGCACCGCTAGATCGACTTTTTTTATAATGATTGTTTCTCCTTGGATTCGGTCCGATTTTCAATATTTTAAAGTGTTGATTTAAGCAAAAAGAATTAAGAATAATTAAGACTTATGAAAAGTCGATGGCACAAAAATCACAGTTTTTAAAATGCCGAATTTGAAAATGTCGATTAAATCTTTTAGAAATATTGTATTCTCGAAGAAGACAGTAGTACCTGTATGTATGTCTTCATGGATTCTGTGAATTTACATTCTTGTATTTGCATTCACTTTTTGAGCCAAAAAAATGTATGGTGATTTTAATCATTTTAGATTTTAAGTAATTTAATAAAGTGCTAGGTTTACCTACATATCACAGAAGTAAAATAGAATTTCCCGATCCCGGGAATTACGCCAGAACTTTTTTTGTCTGGCTTCAAATTGGAAGTTTTTTTTTTTTTTTTTGGAAAATAAGCCAGATGCCCATGGAAAAAGGAGTCAGAAAGTGAAAAGGAAATGAAGCTAGAAAAAAATAAATTCTAGTCTCATTTCCAAACCTCATTTTGGAAAAAAAGACTAGAAAATGTGTTGTTTGTATATTCAAACAAGTAACCTACAAAGTGAAGCAAAGAAACAACTAACTGTTATAACCTGAAGAGAAGAATAGCATACCTGTCCCAAAAAACTTATCGCGACGGACGACAGACTTTCTGATTTTTTGTTTCTGGATTTTTTCCAATTTTTTCTGGCTTTTTTTAAATTTTTAAATGTCTTGATATAGAAAAATGGCCTAAGAAGCTTGGATAAGAAAGCCAGAAACAAGAAACAGAAAGTCTGGAAAGTCTTCCTCGGCATTTTGAAATTTAAAGGAGCCAATTTACCGACTTGCTAAAAACTATTAAGGGGAGTGTTAAACTGAGCAGAATAAAATGACGACCCGTTTGCTTTGGAAGATGAACAGCAAGTAGTTGTAATTTATTATATTGTAATTGACACATCATGAGATGGATACATAAGTAAGTAAATAAAGAAACTATTAATATTATGTACCAACAAGAAGTGTAGAGTACAGTGATTGTCAAGAATTACTTTGCATAATAATACAATTTTAACAGGGAGCTTATAGGAATTCCGCTTTTTATAATCCCGTTTTTTTTTCAAGATCCCGAAAAAAAAGTTTTAATATCCCGTCTACCAAGATACTGTTTTTTTTTTTAATCATGTCTTTTAAAATCCCGCTCGATAAAAACCCGTCAAATCAAGCTAGTACCGTTTTTTAAGAAACATGCTTACCAAACTGAAGAACAACAGATGTTGATTATATTCACGTTTTTATTATTTTAAAAATTACATAAAATACATAAATTACATATTAATTATTATTATTTTGATATTTTGTAAAACGTTATAACAAAAATGCATTTAAAAATCACTTGTTGCTTATTTTATTTTAATTTTCTTTTTCCGCTTTTGCAATCAAAAGTAGTTGTTTTATTTTAAAAAAAGGCGCGATTTTTTAAAATAAAACAACTAGTTTTGATTGCAAAAGCGGGATAATAAGAAACGGAATTATAAAAACCGGGATATCCAACCTTACCAATTATTAAGTGAACATTTTTGTATCTGATATTTTAAAGGGATTTTTTAAAAGGAAGACAGTAAGATTTGTTTGAACCGTTTTAGCATAAAAACAATAAATAAACAATCAATTTGTTAGTTACTTTTTAAGTTTTTATACATAATATTTTTGTTCGATCGTCAAAAAAATTTGGAAATAAATAAATAAATTTGGTAGTACATATTTAATTTTGAATTTATAGTATCTTAAAAATACTAAATGTGACTTAAACTACCATCGTATATAACATTTTTTTTCTCATTAATGCCCTCATTAGCGACTTGAGTGGTCGCTAAAAGCGAACGTATTTTATTCCACTGATTTTGAAAAATGTATCGATTATTTTATTTTAAAAGGAAAAGCACAATAATTCGGTAAAATATTTGCTCAATGTGATATAATCTTGATTCTTTACTGTCAAGCATAAAATGAGATCGAATTATTTTTTTCTGAATTTAATGTTCGATCGCGTTAACAAGACGCATTTAAAATGCACTATTCCGGAACGCTGACAGGATAAGGGATGGTGTATTGTGGCATCTCTGAATACCGTGTTAATTTCTCTATTGTTTTTGTTTAGGACTCTAATACTTTTTGTTATAAAATGTCCTATTATTAAAATTGTATCAAATGTTTTTTTTATTTTTCAAGAAACCGTTAAATACTTAGTTGAAATGAAATTATAACAAATATAGAACTTAAATATTTTATTTTGAAAATGAAAGGAAATCTTACCCAGGGCAATTTCCCCCATACAAATAGATAGGGTGTCCGCCGGGAAGGTATACGTGGCAAATTTATTATGGAAAATTATTCGATAAACCAACGTGTTTTAATCGTTAAGACATTTTATCAAAATCAATCAGCGATTACTGTGGCGATGAGAAAGTTACGTGAATTTTTTGGGAGAAACAACGTGCAAACAAAACGCATTATTTATCGTGTAATTAATGATTTCGAAAAAAAAGAGGGTATGTAGGTAATAGGCCCAAGCATGGACCACAACGTAATGCACGATCGGCTGAAAACAGAAAGTGTTCAAGACATTTGCATTTATTTCCATTTAAGATTCAATTGACACAAGAGCTTCTTCCTGAAGACCATTTACGCCGCCTTACATGTGCCAATAGGATGTTACAGCTAGCCAATGACAACCCCGATTTTCATGAAAAAATCATAATGAGTGACGAGGCACATTTTCATTTGAATGGATATGTGAATAAACAGAATACTCGGTTCTGGACAATGGAAAGCCCTCAAATTATTCATCAGTCACCTTTGGATCCATTAAAAGTTACAGTCTGGTGTGCAATGTGGTCAGGAGGAATCATTGTCCCTTACTTCTTTGAAAATGAAAACGGCGTAACGGTAACTGTGAATGGGGAGCGATGATTGAAAACTTCTTAATGCCAAAACTGCATGCTTTGGGCTTGATTAATATGTGGTCTCAACAAGACGGTGCCACATCGCATACAGCTAGGATTACAATGGAATTACTGCGAGACATCTTTCCTCAACAAGTTATTTCAAGAAATGGTGATGTTCATTGGCCTCCACGGACCACGGTCGCCTGATTTGACTGCTCCGGACTTCTTTTTGTGGGAATATCTGAAAAGCGCGGTTTATGCAAACAAACCAGATACGCTTGAGCAACTCAAACAAAATATTCGTGATGAAATTAATGAAATACCGCGTGAAATGTGTGAGAATGTAATGAAAAATGTGCTCAAAATGGCTCGCATTTGTGATACTAACAGAGGCGGACATTTACCTGATATTGTATTCCATACATAATTGCCGACATTAAATAAAACATTTATCAACATAAGATCCATTCTCTTTCATTTAATCAAAAATTATAAGCAAACAAATTAGTATACCTTCCCTGCGGACACTCTGTATTTGCGATGTCTAATTCTTTCTTTGGAACTTTTTTCACTTTATCGAAATTTTTTTATGACTGGATAGTATCTTACGGAGGAAAAAATTTTCGATTAGGCCGATTAAGTAGATATTAAGTAGATATTAAGAAAAAAATTGAAGCAATTTTGTAATAGATTGCATTCCGAAGAGTTCATCCAGTACAATCTAAAATTAATACAATAAGAATGTGTTGCTTCCTGAAAAAAGGAATAGAAGAGTCTAATTTATTTGAAACGTAAAAAACTTATAACTTATTATTTATTATAATCCAAAATGTCTCATAAAATTATTATTGAATAAGTCCGTATCAATTTCGTCCCTCACCTTATAGAAAAAGACTCGATATTTTAAGTTTATTGACCTAAATCAAATATCCTATTAAAAATCCATTCAATATTATGTACGCATCTACCCACACGCATCTATACACAAAAAAAAATTCTTTATGAAAGCAATGCTAACCTAAAATATAAATAACATAAAACTGCTTCTGCTAACGCACATTTCCAATTATTCCTAAAAAAAAAAAAAAAAATTGCAATCTATTTTAAGACCTTTTAAAATTCTAGCTCACCTATATTTTGCTTCTCTGGCCTTTTTTTAACGAAGGCACATTTATGGTCCAAAAACAGAAATATATCTACCTAATTTAACAGAAAATTGAACATTTTAAAAGCATAATGTGTGCTGGGCTTTTTCATAATAATTCAGTTTCCTTGTATTATTTTGCACTCGAGACATGTATTACCATCTAACTGCTATTTGCTCATGGCCAAGTGCCTATTTGTCTTCGATACCTTTTTTTTCGAGAGTTTTATTTTAAGCATCATCGTATAAAGGAGACAGGTGTGTGCCGTAAACACGCACACACACAAGCTTATATTATATTGGTAAATTTTTAACTAAAGCTTGTAAAATGTGCTCCATTAATCTTTAATGCTGGCGTTTGCGCACGTCACAGAACTTTCATTTATCATTCCACTAACCGCAAAAGAAATGTGCTACATCTAGGTACTCGTGTTTTTTTTTTGTGTTGCAAAGGATATACGAGTGCGTGATGTGTTTTTGATTCGTTTCTTATGCCTATCCTTCCTATCGTTCGTAGGCAGGTTGGCCCATATAATATAGAATTTGTTTTAATCATGATTTTTAGTTTAATATGTTTAGGGCATTTTATGGATTCGTAAAATTAAATACAAGAAATGTCAAACATAAAGATTTTGATAAAAAAAAATCAGAGTTCTTAAAGTTTTTAAAAAATGATCATTTTCAAATTTGTCAGAAATTTACTAAAAACTAGGACAATGCCACCAATAAATGTTGAAGTTTGAAAAAACACTAAGTTAATTAAATTTCACGATATATACTCATATTGCTAATTTCGTAGAAGAATGTCATAACTTTAAATTTCATGTATCAAGATAAATGCTGTTGAACATTTCGTATTGTCGAAAAAGTTATGGAAAAACATTTAGTGCAATGGGGAAGGCCTATCTAAATTTTTAAATGTTGTACTTTACTAAGAATCGTACGTTTTTCAGTGACAATTAGAAAAATGCCAGCTTATAGTTGTTTACCATTAAAAGTGTGTAATATTCCCCGCGTTTTGCGGTTGTTTGGCAGCTGGTAAAAACAACTAAATTCCAGAAGTCGCAAGCAAGAAGGACGTAGAAACTACAACTACTGTACGAGCGTACAACTGTAAACAGCATTAGATTAGATTAGACATATATTTATTTATTCATTGCGAGGCTTACAGTTTTTGGTGTGAACTTTTAAGAAAAAGGAATAAATACATTCATTAACTTATAATCAGAGCTGAATAAAACATACTTAACAATAAAATAACTAAATTGGTAACTGATGTGGGGTGACAACAGTTGAAAACAATTACTTACAAAGAGAATTAATTTGACCTAGGAGAATAAGATAAACAAGTTTACGAGCCATTGATATACAGATTTCAGTATTACCTATTTTTTGCAAAACATTATAATAAAAATATTTTTTTAAGGATATAAAATGTGATCAAGAAATTAATAACAATTTTCAATATTACTTAAATCAATTGTGATAAGCCAGTTTATTTAATTTTATTTAGATATAGGTTAAAATGTACCGTTGTTCTGATTGACATAGGCAACTTATTAAAAGATCGGCGGCTGTTACAGTATAATCGTGTTGAGGATATTCATATAATTTATAAAACTTTGCGGAATAAGGTTGTTCAGGCAATTACAGATGAAAAAACACGATACTTTTCAAGTCGCCTAAAGATTAGTTCGAATGGTCGGAAGCTATGGGAAAATCTTCGAAAACTCGGAATAGGTAAACAAGCACCTAAGTGTAAAAACCTTATTGATATAAACGAACTTAATCTAAACTTTCTCTCTACACCCAATAATCTGTCCGGTAGAAATTTCGGAAACTCTACTAGTCTACATAGGCTCTCTACTGTTGCTCCTTTTAGCTTTTCAAATGTAACCTGCCTGGAAGTGGTAGAGAGTTTTATCTCTGTAAAATCCAATGCAATTGGAGTTGACGAACTTAGCCCTATTTTCTTAAAATCTACTCTGCCCCTGTTACTACCGTACTTAATTCATGATTTTATACAATTCTCATGACAGGAACATTCCCCCAACAGTGGAAAATGGCAAAGATTATACCGATTCCTAAAAACGCGCTTTGCAATGAGTTTCGACCAATTTCTATTCTTTCATTGCTTTCAAAAGTATTGGAACGAGTTATGCAAAAGCAATTCAATGAGTATATTACTCAGAATAATCTCATAGTTCCTATTCAATCCGGTTTTCGCCCTCAACACAGTTGCACCACGGCACTCTTGAAGGTTATAGAAGATATACGGGTTGAACTTGCTGTTAATAATGTAAAGTTTCTAGTTCTTTTACATTTTTCTAAAGCATTTGACATGGTTGACCATAACGTAGTCTTAAACAAGCTGCGTCAAGAATTCAATGTATCTGAAGAAGCAATCAAATTATTATACTCCTTTCTTAGCGATAGAAAACAGGCAGTTTGCATTGAGAACAAATTTTCAAAATTGCTCCCCTTGCTCAAAGGTGTTCCCCAGGGATCAATCTTAGCCCCATTGCTCTTTTCACTTTATATCAATGAAATCACGACTATTATTCGCAATGCATGGAAGCACTTTTATGCGGATGACATTCAAATATATAAAAGTTGCTCCCTAGGTCTAATAGAAAACTGTGTATTCAGCATATATGAGGATCTTGACCGTATTTTCAAGTGGGCAGAGTCTAATGGTCTGGCTCTTTACCCAAATAAATGCAAGTGCCTAATTATTTCAAAAAAACCATATGACTTATCCTTCTTTCCGCCAATCATGCTTAATGGGACCTCGTTAGAATATGTTAATACTTATAAAAATCTCGGTGTAATATTCAATAGAACTTTAACGTGGAATGACCATATAAACTCTATAGTAGGTAAGACTTATGGTACTCTTAGAACACTTTGGACTGCTCATGAATTTACCCCGCTCCAAACAAAAATCTTGCTTGTGAAGACTTTAATTTTACTAATTTTAACATATGGGTGTGAAATCTACTTAAACTGTGACTATGCAAGTAAAAACAAATTGAAAATTGCCTTTAATAGTGTTATTCGATACATCTTTGGCTTAAGAAGATATGATCATGTCTCGCATCTGGGACAGAACCTTCAATAATCTCATTAAATTTCGCACACTGCTATTATTTTTTTAAAATTCAAAGAACTCGACAACCAACTTATCTTTATGAAAAACTTCGATTTTCGACATCAATGCTTGCCGTCTTTGGAATTCACTTACTACTTATATGCGAGTGATTAACAACATGAACCAATTTCAAAAAAAATTATATAATTTCTTATCTGATTAAAGCAACTAACTTAAAACTTTTCCTCTCTTCCTTAACCTTTCTTTTTCCTAACTCTCTTTATCTACTTATTTATATATATTTACCATAAATTGTACTTTAAAAAAATTATATAAATATGAATTCATTCCTTCATGTCCTATTCTTATATTCTTTTTTTTCTTTGCTTATATTATTATTATTATTGTCCTTCTTTTTAATTATAACTACCTATTATAATTGTTAAACAAATTTATAAACTTCACTAATTTATAAGATATATATTTTACTGTGTAAGCTTTACGAAAATGAACGTAAACTAAAACTAAAAAACTAAACTAAACTAAAAGTTTGAAAAATGGGTTTTGTTCGCTGTGGGAACGGTGAAAAGATTTAAATAATTAACGCGTAAATTGTAAAGTAGCGAATAACTACTAGTAATATTACTACTCTGTTTATAAAATTCTTTAAGAACTTTAAAGGTATCTTAAAGGTAGAATTCCCAGTTCCATGTAAAGGGGCCAACTTTCAGTAAGGCGATTTTTGTTGCAAATTATTCTAATAAGGTGTTTTTGAGCAGTCAACAACGGTCTTAAGGTATTTGCATATAAACCACCCCAGCTTGACAAACCATTTTGTAATTTAGAGTGCGCACGACCGTAATAAATTGAAGTTAATAATTTTTTGAACGGAATGGTTTTAATAGATACATTTTTCGAGTGACAGCTAAAAGATAATTTCATAGATCTCTAGTATGATCTTTCCAATTAAGGTTCGTATCAATTTTTACCCCTAAGTACTTATAGTTTTTAACAATGTCGATTTTCAACCAAGATTTGTTTAAGGAAAGCCACGACTCTTGTTAAAGAATCTTAGGCCAGTTTAAAACGCTTATGGGCTACCTCCTATGCGTACTCTATCATATAAGTACTTAAGTAGAACTTAAATGCTTAAGTCGTGTATCAGCAAACTGGTCTGAATCACTTTAAAAGAGCTCTTCTAACTAATATATTTCCTAAGCGCGATCTTTAAGAGGTTCAGTTGAACGCCCCATTTTTACGTATAAGGAATCAAGTAGACCTAGAAACAGCAAACCCTTTGCTCGCGTGTTTTGAGGAAAAAAAATTAAAGAATCGACTCGAGCAGTGTTTTCGACTAGTTTTCTCCAAATCTATCAATGGAACGATAAAAAGTGTACAATTTGTACAAACAACTTTTTTTCAAAAAAATCCTACGGTCTTCGAGTAATTTGGAAAAAAATCAATTTTACCGATTTCCACCCTCTAAAATTTTTTGATCTGCTCCAAATTTAGGGTACTCTTGGGAAATGCTAAGGACGTAAAAATGAAGCTCTCCACCAAAATTCAGCTTTGTAGAAATTTTTTCGAAGTTACATCATGTTTTTATCTAATTTTCCTAGACTATTATTCCATTAAAAAAATGTTTTTAACTGAAAAAAAAATTGTTTTTTTGGATGCAGGAAAGGCAGTTTTTCTTAGAAAAATTTGTTTGAACATTTTTACTATGACAACATATTAAAAAGCGGCAATAAATAAATCTAAGTGTACCAATACCAAGTCAATAACACAAAGTTTGACGAAAATTATCAAAATTTGTTTCGCTTTTTAAGTACATCACACGAAATAGCCAAATGCATACCGATTTTTTTATTTGTTTGTATTTCTTCATAAATATCTTAAAGTAGTAATGTCATAAGTCATATCTAAAACAGTTTAAAATGTTAGAAATCTAATTTTGTTTTAATAGTGTTTCGATAACGTGTAACGATAGCAGCTACACTGAATTAATGATTACGATACAAATGGATAGACAAACAAGAAACTTTAATCTAATCGATCTAAATGCGATTACATTTATCCTGCTGAATGTAGCCATTTAACAAAATTGGCATCTAAAAGCCATTTATCACTTTTTACACGTAATGATGTATTCTTACAAAAAACGTGTATTTTTTTTATGAAAAGAATTGAAAAATGGAGTAAAAGAAAACGACAATACCATACACAAATTATGTATATTATCTTTGTTTTATTCAAATAACCTAAATTAATGGAATGATTCAGGTTACAAAATGCACGACTGGATCGCACGTAATTGCTCTTATGTTCGATCACATTGAATGCAAAAGATTCATCATAGAAACTGCTAAATATATTTATAAAGTCGTTTTTTACTTAATTTTGCAATGTATAAAAAATTCTTGTAAAAAATTGAGATGACAAATTTATATATTTAATAATATAAACTTAAAAACAAAATTTCAGAAAAAATCGTACAGCCGTTTTCGAAATATGGAATTTTCAAAAAAAAATCAATGATGCCCAAACGCTCCACATGACCCAGTCATTTCCGCTGTTCTTAAAATTCTAAGTAAAACAGAAGTTGTAAGTTTTCTTCTTTTTTTTTCTTTTTATAATCTACACGCGCTCAAGGGATTATAATACCCTTTAAATGTTACCACACAGCGCGGGGGTGAGGTTAAGGAAGAGAAAGAAGTATTGGAAAGATGTTTGGTGCGATGTTTTGGGACTGGAGATGGTTGTTGTCTCAGATTTTATCTCCAGGGATGGCGGCTGCACTAATGCGGATAAATTTCCGTGTCTTATTTATCAATGTCAATTATAATTCGCATTATTTCTTATTCGTTGTCATATTTTATAGGTATACTAGTTTTACTCAATCACATGTTGTTAATTCTATGCCTAAACAGCATGTAATAAGTAAGCCAGCAACTAATGGAAAAATAAGGAGACATAGACAACAACAGGGATCAAACCTGTGACCATGAGGTTGACAGGCGAACACTCAACTATCGCGCCCCTGCCACACCCATTGATAAATATGCTATTTTTTTATATTTTGTGTCTTTGAGTTAGTTTTAAGTTAATGAAAAATAGAAAATGAATAAAAAAAGCAAGAATTTAGCGCTACACAAGCTTCAAAAAGTCTGCAACAAAATATGTTGCCCACGCTCCTAGTTACAATAAACAGCAATAACACTCCACAAATACACGCATCCGTAAATGGATTTACACATGATTACTTAAATTATGAGCAAATAAGTGAAACCCAGGAGTTGCCTTTAATGTTTTTTTTTTTGTGTTCAGTTGTAATTTAGATTGAATAACATCGATTATCCTGTATAATAGCTATATCCTTTATGCGGAAGGGGGGCTCAGTCCCGCTTTAGCAAGCAATTTAAACAAATGTTTGTTTTGAGACACCCTTTGTAATATTTTTGCTTTGTTGGCGTGATGTTGATGGTTTCTCCATATATTACACTGATTGCTGTTTTTTGTATAAAATCGCTAAGGAAGTATTTTGGGACAAGTTGATCGACAGTTTTTTTTCGCGTTTTTGACGGTGTTACATTAACGGTAACTGGATATTTATGAAAGTATTATCAGGTTGTTGTTAAAATATATGCATGTTATTAAATTTAATAGTATTCTTAAAGGAGATATAGATTTAGATAATATATTAAATTGGAGGTATCTCATGATTGTTTATTTGGAATCCATTATGAGAATTTTATATTTTTACTTGCGATTATAGGTACTATAAGGCAAATTATGGATTCGTGCAAAAACAAAAAAAAATTCTAACAATCAAAAATGACATTGCGATCATAAAAGTGGCTGTCTGTCTGTCCGCGAGTCTGCAACCTAAACGGTTGGATGGATTTGCTTCAAATTTGGTATATATTGTTTTTTTTCGGTAATATGCCCAAACTTTTTTTTCATTTTTTATTTAAGACGACAAATAACAGTAGCTCCCATACACTTTTTTTGCCAAAAACAAAAATCTTATTTTTCTGAAAAACGGCTCCAACGATTTTTATAAGAAAAACAATAAGTTGATTAATGATGCAAAATGGAACATTTAAATAATTTTTGTTTTGGAGAAAATTGTTACTTTTGGTACCTCTGGTAGTACCATTTTGTTGGTTTTCGATTTTCTGGAAAACAGTTGATTTAATTTTTTTAAATTTTTTTGCGCAGAATTTTCAATTTTTTTTTTTTTTTTAAAAACTTTTTTTTTGAAAACTCAAAATTTCGAAAACGACTTATGGATGTTTGCGAAACTTCGTATTTGATGGTTTTCTAAAATTACCTTGAACAGTTTAAAAAACTATATTCCTAAAATAAAAAAACAACGGCAACTCCCATAAAAATGTTAAAAAAAAACGTTAAGAAAAAATGTTTTTCTCGAAAACAGCTCCAAGAATTTTTTTTATAAAAAGATTAGATAGATTAGTACAGTCCACTTTTAAGTATAAAAATATTTTTTTTGCGTACTTATTAACGGTACTTCCCCTAGAACCACATATTTTCCACTTCCTCACTATTAGATAGACTGATTAAAACAATTTTTTTTGCATACTTTAATTTTCAAAAAAGAAGTTTTTCGATTTTTAAAAAATAAAAACATTTTCTTTTTAAAAATCGATTTTTCAAAAACCACTCATTGAAGTTTTTTGAAATTTAAATTTTATATGTATATTAATGATATCTTCAAAATGCCATTTCAAATTTTTTTTCTTAAATGTTTTTAAAATTTTATACATAAAAAATTAATTTATTAAAAAATTGCTCGATCGATTTTTGAAATTCTTTTGCACCAAAACTATAAAGTTATATGCATATAGCACATACATCCTTCATTTTCATTATTATATGTACATGTTAATATACTTAGGTCCCATCAATATGTATATTAAAATCCATGACTCAGATTTAAATATACATTTGTAGGTAGGTATGTAACTATTCCTTGAATCAATTATAGCTTGATTCTGGTAATCTTACTTACATCGGCTTTAAACCTGCATAGGATAACTACACCTAACTAACTAAACCTCAATGGTTAGCTACACTAAAGTTGTTAGCTACAAGTGCAAGTTGGTACGATCCAGTCGTGCATTTTATTTCAGTAAGTTTTCAATTTGAATGTGATTTTCAAAAAATTAAGTTTTATAATAGTTGTTCACCATTAAAAGTATTTGATGGCATAAAAGCCAGAGAACTGCGATGGGTGTAAAGTATGTTTGTTTTAATCTATTTTATAAGAATGGAATTCAAATTAGATTTGTCAAATACACTAAGCAATTAGTTGAACTGGAATGGCTGTTAGATTTCCAACTGAACTAATTGAGAAGACTAATTGGAAATGCCAAATTTCAAGAACAGAAGAATATTTAAATCTCATTTGTTGTGCATTCGTGTAAGAGAAAAGTTTTGTTTTATCTTTCCGATCTTTGTAAATTAGGGTCTGTAAAAGTTTTTTTTCTGAATTTTCTTAAATTAATTTCAAGACTTAGTTTTACTAAAGAAAAATCTTATAACACATTCTGTCGGAACGAATAAAACTTAGTCTTCAACCACGACTGTTTAATGTATTGGGACATGATTTCTTCAAATGTTGACTTCAATCAAGTTCGACGTCCCATTAATATACACATATAGTGGCATATCCTTTAAAGGACAAGTTTTTTTTTACATAAGTATATACCATATCACAAGCAAACAAACACAACCAAATCGAATCTATCACATCCTTTTTCTTAAGCCTGATGGAAAACTGGAGAATTAAATTAAAGTTTATTACTACTGTCGAAGTCCATTTGGAATACACTATGGCCGGTTGATGCTTGTTGTATTGAGTTTGATAGTCTTTCAACGTAATCCTGTTTCATTAATGTCTGCCAAAAGGACACTTTAATATGCCAACACCCAACAACACATACAACAAAAGCAAATCAAGAGCATTAGGTTGATATTTCATCTGAATAGAAGTCGTGACTGGCAAGCTTAACATCGTTCTGATGGTGATGCTGAATGTGTGGTTGATATAGTTAACCTTTTTTTCTTTTGTTTCAAATATTCAAGGCTTTTGTTAAAAAACATTTTTACATTATTTATTTGACATTCTAGGTTTGCATGTACATAATGTAGAGTTTTTGTTAGGAAATCTTTGAACTTGTTTTTTTTTTTTTGTTATTTCTTGATTATAACGTGTTGATTGTCTGAAATTGGATTGAATTGGTCCATGGAAAAATGTTCAATGCAATTACTTAATCACAACACAAATGGAATTTATGTCCTCAAGCATCTACGAGCACTAGTTTTTTAAACTAATACAAAAGGTCATAAAAAATTGGAAATTTTTTCAATTTTAATTTTTTAGAAATTCATCTTTATTTTACAGGGCTTTACCACCTGTCATGAACTCAACACATAATCTAATTACAAGGTTAAGTTTGCAACCACTTGCCTACCACGCCAATTAAATTATTTTAATTTACCGTTTCCTATGGATAGATAGATAAATTTCTTTATTTCTCAGTAATAAGCACAATATTTTTTTTTTTATAAAAGAATACGGACTTGGCTACATAAGCCGTCTGCCGGAATTGACATTCCATTATAATTAATAATAATATAAAGAAAATGTATGTAAATAATGAAAAGGGAAATTGTTAAAGTTTAAGTCATTTACAAGTAAATTCAAATTTTTTGATACTTTTGAACCTATTGTTTAAGTGAAAATTTAGAACTGACTGTTAAGAAGGATGGAAGAGCGAGGGAATTAAGGTCTGGGCACTTTTAATCATTTGCGACAATCAACGATTAATTTTCACATGATTTAAAGATAGAATATTTAAAAGCTGTTGCGATATGCTAGGGCATGTTTGCAATGCAATAGTTCCAACCCCTATTGCCGTTGAGAACCTCGTACAGATTACTTTGATTCAGGAAGCTTTCTCCAAGTTGTAGCCTTCTGATTTCTTGCAAAATTGGGCATACTGCGGTGAAGTGCTGGACATTCCCAAGTTGACTTCTATTACAAAGATTACAAGTTTGCTGCCGATATAATTTGTGTGGAATAAAATTAAGATCTAATATCTCGACTCTCGCTTTGAAAATGGTACTTATTAATTCGGTAGAATAGCAGTCATTGAAGTACTTGTTTTCCGTTAGCAATTGATGGTTTAAGTTTTTATATAATGATCTGGAAATTGATGAGCATGCTCGTGCGATGTGTTGATTGTATATTTGATCGTCAACTTTGGCAATCGCCCTTCTAAATATATCACTCCATTCGGTTAAGTTTGATACCGATAAGGACAGGTTGAGGTCGTGTGACAAGACAATATGATTCCCTAAATGGAGAAGCGTTGGTGAGAAGTAGCCTTTCTAAAATTGATCTGTGTAGACTGTTTTCATTCCTTCGCATTACTCTGATATACCTTATCCGAATGAGCTTTAAGGTTTTGTCACATAGATAGGAGGTAAACCGCATTCGACATGAATAGCATACGTTGGGGTTGAATTAGGTAGTCTGAACAATCGTTTAAAAAAGTACCTCTGCACCATTTCAAATTCGAAAGGGATAAACCCAAAGGCCTCTACTCCGTAACACAAGCATGTATTCACAGTGGCATCAAATACTCTATATTTAGATGCGACATCAATGTCGGCATTTGCGAAGAACTTAGGCCACCTCATATTGAGAGCAAGTTTAGCGTCCCGACTTTTCTTTTTAGCGTGGGTAGCAAAGTTGAGATTTGAAGTAAGAATTACACCGAGATACTTGAAGTTTCTTACTACTTCGATTCTCTCATTACCAATAGTCCAATTTTCTTCTGGGAGTCTAGCTCTATTACGACTTGCGAAAATCATCACTTTTGTTTTCATAGCATTGATTTGAAGGTCCCATGTCTTAGAAAATGATTGCAGTTTGTTCAATTGGAGTTGTAGCGAGAAAGGGTTGTCTGCCAACAGCATCGAGCCATCTGCATAGAGTAGCACTTTTATTTGATGGCCGGCAAAGCTGACACCACCTGGGAGAATATCCGTTATACCATCGATATATAATGCAAAAAGCAAAGGGCTCAGTATACATCCCTGCGGAACGCCAGCCGAGGTGGTGAACCATTCGGATAGTTTGGAACCATCCCATACCGCCGCACTTGCAGAAGCGATAAGTTTAGAATAGACTAGCACGAACTTCCTTGATATGCCCAGTGATGCCATTTTGTAAATTAGTGCATGTCTGTTTACTGTGTCAAATGCCGCTTTGAAGTCGACAAAACATGCGTACAACTTCTTGTTCTTTTCACTAAACTTTCTTGCAATGCTTGTCAGCGCAAAAAAGTGGTCAGTTGTCGAGAATCCGGAAGGAAAGCCAGCTTGATATACACTGAGGCGACTGGTGTTTTATATCCATTGGGAAAGTCTGCTATATAAAACCGTTGCGAATATCTTACGAAGTGAGTATCGAAATTCCTCTATGGTTTTCTGGTTGATATGGGTCACTCTTTTTGAAAATAGGAAAAATAATCGCTTTTGTGAAAGTAGTAGGTAAACAGGCATTTTCGTAAATTCTGTTGAAAAACTCTACTAGGTAGTTTTTGAATTGATTTGGGATGTTTCTAAAAAAAACTCTATAGGGATACCATTCGGCTCCTGGGGTATTGTTGTTCTTCATAAGCTTGAACGTGCAATCCAATTCACTTAATGTTATCGGGCAGTCAAGTTCGGGTATCAGTTCAAATTGCAGAGCATAGCTGAAGGAATGAATACTCGTAGTCTCCTCGGCAGTCAATAGAATTTTAAAATGAGTTGCTAGAGTTTCAGCTTCGATAGACACTTTCATTCTTTGGCTACGAGCTCCAAAATCGAACACGTTATGCTTGATTAATTTTGATTGCCATACTTCTTATATAGAGTTTTCTTTTTTGTTGACATATCTGTTTATACTCCTTATTAGTTCGTATGTACAAAGTCTTAAATGCCTCGTAGTTTGAAGATCTAAATAGCCTTAGATACTTGAATGATAGGTTACGGAGTTTGATGCAGTCGATTTCGAACCAGACGCTTTTGAATTTGCATGTGATGGACCTAGAAGGGGATGATGCGGACATGCGGATTACTCTTGTAATATTTTCCTCAATTTCTTCGATTTCGTTCGCTCGCCTCTTGCAACGGGACAGAACTGCAATTATGATTCAGAAGAGTTCTGTACCTCTCTGCTTTGTTTTCAACCCAGCGCAATTTCTGGATGCTTCTGAAGTTGGCTTGCTGAGCTTTTTCACCAAGTCGCGTTCGAACAACTAGCGGAAAGTGTCATGAGAAATTGGCAGCGAGAACTTAAAAATCGTCCACATATTTCATTAATTCGCCCGCTATTGCGCATAAGTCTATTAGCGACTGCCCTTGCCCGCTTCCGTTTCCTATAACAAGGGGTTTGATCAAACATAAACTAATCAAGAAAAGAAGAATTAAGAGGAGAAACCGATGAACATTGGTTTTAAAGTTGAGAGTATTATAATGGGATGGAAACATAGAGCCTGCGGTAAAGCACTCCACATTCGTGTTGTACGACTAAAGGAAGAATCTCTGTACTTGACAATACGCGCTCAAGGGTAAACTGGTGAGCATTCCTAGAAACTCGAGTATAACGGATGAACATTTTAAGGCGAAAAATGCAACTGGCTATTTCGCAAGAACATTTTTTATAAAAAAGCGATAAGATATCGACAGACATAAAATTTGGACGCTGTTCTAGAGATGTAACGGGTGTTTTTTTAAAGACGTGTGATTTTCAATCTGGCAATACTTTTTTCGGAGTTGGTCTTTTTGACAGCCGTCACTTGATTTATGCTCAGTTTGGTTTGTCATTTCAAAATGAATAGACTTACTCCTGAACAACGTTTGCAAATTGTGCAAATTTTTACCAAAATAATGTTAAGAATTGAAGAAAATTTTGTTCAGCGATGAAGCTAAGTTTTGGTTAAATGGGTACGATAATAAGCAAAATTTGTGATACTTGGAGTGATCATAATCCACAAGCTATTGTTGAGACGCCGTTACATCATCAAAAAGTCACTGTTTGGTGTGCTCTAGCTCTATGGACAGAGGGAATCATTGGTCCATACTTCTTCAAAAATGAAGCCGGCAATAATGTTGCATTCAATGGGGAAAGCTATAGAGCGATGATTAATGACTTTTTCGTGACTGAATTTGGGGATGTTTATGTGGACGAATTTGGTTCTAACAAGACGTTGCTAGATGCAATAGAGCCAACGAAACAATCAATTTATTGAAGGAAACTTTTGGTGAGCGCATTATCTCGAGTCGTAGGCATGTGGCGTGGCATTCAAGATCGTGCGATTAAATACGGCTGGATTTTTCTTATGGGGTTATGTGAAGTTGAATATTCGGCGCGTTATAGCTGACATACGACCTCAATTGCTGCAAAAATTGGTCGAAAATTGGGCCTCTCGGCTGGAATTTGTTCGAGCCAGGCACAGCGGTCACTTGCACGAAATCATTTTTTTAACATAAGGGCAAAAGCCTTATCTTTATAATAAAGCTAAATTCTTGGCCATAACATTAAATTATATGCGTTTTATAACTTCTTGAAAACAACACGTCTAAAAACTGAAAATTGTTCGGTTTCCTCGATACAAGCGCCGCTTAAAGACAACAGCATTGGGCGAGGGTCTCGCTTTAACGACAGAAGACAGCATTGAATGTTTGAAGCATTAAAGATTTGTAATCCCCATTGAAAAATGCTGTCGAGATCAAAATTGAATTAGTTTATCCTATGCTGCCGCTCAAGTTACACACCCGAAGGACATGGGTGTGAATCTAAGAACGATTATTAAAAGTTGAGGGTATTGTCGTCAGCAAAACAATATATTGGATTAGAAATTTCAGACAAGATTTCATTGATGAAAATGAGAAAGAGAGTCGGAGACAAAACTGAGCCCTGGGCACACCACCATTCATTTTGTGAACTTAAAACTTGAAACTGCAACCCAATTCGACTTATACTGAGCGGTCTGAAAGGTAATTTCAAATCCAAAGAAGAAGAGATTCATCGATATTAAATGCACGCATTTTCCAAAAGATAGCCTGTTGCCCGGTAATTAAGGAGCTTTCGATCTTCAAAATATTTCTCAGGCTGAAAAGTAATCAGCATTTCCATGACCTTGGATGAGGGGAGGCGAGTGCAATCGGACGGCAATTAGAGGCTGAATTATATTCGCCTTTCTTAGGGATAGACTGGACAAATGATGTTTTCCATCCACTAGGAAAGAGACCAGGAGGACAGATGAAAAAGCTTATACGTAGTGATTTTTATTACCTCGTCGGAATAATAGGGGAGATACAATCTGGACCAGTGGATTTGTGAATGTCGAGAACTTTAAGAACTTTGGCAACTGTACGCCTACAAAAGAAGACATGTCCCATAAATATGTAACTGGAGGAGCTATAATACTTTGTGGAACCGCAGAGCTTGCAACAAACTGTGCTACTAGTAAATTTGTTATATATTGTGAGCTTACCACTGGAGTGCCATTGGAAACGAGTGCTGACGCGGAGTTGGAGTTCCGTAAGTTTTTTTACAAATGACCATACATTTTTACGACATGAGAAATTAGCAGATATTGCACAATGATCTGATGAGCCTAGAGGTGGTAAAACACTAAGAGTGTATCTATCAGGCTCAGAGGTAAGGTGAACAGGTCTAGAGTATTGGTGGTTTGAACTACAACGTCAGGGAAGTTCAAACAGCCAAGCTGAATCAGTTTGTTCAAAGACCTAACCGTACTATTTGTCAAAAGTAATAACTGTTTGAAGAAGCCATGTTTTTAGATGGCGGCGTTTAGGTGTGTATTCGTTAAATTGTGTATCCGACATTTTCATATTCGACTGAAATCAAAAAATAGTAGAACACTGCCTAAATTCAGTGAAAAACGACATGGAATTTGTTTTTCAATTGGTGAAATAGATAAATTGATATTTTCAACAGCTGTGATGAAATAAAGCCAAAAACAACGAGTCTGCTGTCGCTGTGTCAGAGTAAGTTTGTATTTGAATTTTCTTTACAGTTAAAAAGCATTGTAAGCGGCCCCTAGAGGACATTTTCTTCAATGTTTTCTATTTTCTTGAATAATAGTACCATGTGTGGCCCGATTTCCAAGGAATGTAACCTTCTAATTAAGGGTAACTCTGCTTAGGGTATGCAAAGTTAATTTTAATCCATTTTAAAATGTCTATAAATAATTGATGATTTTTATAGTTTACCTCCACTTTCAATATCAAACTTTGTATTTGACACAATTATTGACGTTATCTTGCAAATAATAATAACAAATAAGGACATAGTGAATTTATGCTACAGTGAACTTAATATTTGTGCTTGAGAAATTCAAACCAAACGAATATGATTGTGCTTCCAATCTTTATAAATTGAATATTGCTTCATTGGTCTTAAATGTGAATGCGCTAGATGATATCTTCCGAACACTTTGCCAATATCCTTGAAGGTGGGTTAAAGCCACATTTATTAATAATAAATACATCATACATTATATCTTTCATGATAATAGTGTGCGTGATACATTTTGATAAATCAGAACCATCTCTGATATCCATAAGTCTACATGGGTAACAAACAAGCTCCTAGATAACAAACTTTGCAACATTCACAAGCCACAATTAAATTTAATTGATTCATTCCCATATTGAGTTGTGAATTTTCTGAACTACAAACAATTATTATTACTTTCCACAGTAAAATTGTATATTTTAGATTTTACCATTCAGAATTATTGAAAATTATTTAATTTCGAAATTATCACAAACATTCATATGTTTGCATTTACGGGTGACCGTGGCGCGATAGTTGTGTGCTCGCCTGCCAACCTCGTGGTTACAGGTTCGACTCCTGCCGTTGTCTATGTCTTCTTATATTCCATTAAAAACCATTTCTAAAAATTGTCATAAAATGAGATGCTGGTTTACTCATTACATGCTGTTCAGGCATACCACTAACAACATGTGCTTCAGTAAACTACTCATAAATATGACAACAAAATAAAATAAAATAATGCGAATTATAAGAGAGATAAATAAATAAGACACGGTAATTTTCTCCGCATTAGTTCAGCCGCCAACCCTGGAGATTAAATCTGAGACAACAACCACCGTCTCAATACGTCGCGCCACACATCTTTCTATCCTTCTTTCTCTTCTTTCACCGGATGCCGCGCTGTGTTAAAAACATATAAAGGGTATTCATAATCCCTTGAGCGCGTGCAAAATTATAAAAAAAAAAAACATTCATATGTTTGCATTTACAAAATAAATCTTGGGAGTAAAGAAATGTTCGTAAGCCCGAAAACATGCACATGAAAAATATTGACGTTTCGAAGAAAGAAGACAATAATAATAGTAATAAGAAACTCGGCTATTTCAAAAGATTTTTCATTTCTAAAACTGTTGGGAAATGTCGGCTAAGCAAGTCCAAGCCTTACCAAAACAGATTTAACGATACGACACAGTCAGAATGCTTAAATGACGATGGATTTCTTTTACAATTTTGACGAGTATAACACAAATTACATGAGTCATTTCAAGGCGTAAGTGATGATGAACATCGCCCCTTATTTTAATGTTCTTTTTTAGTAATTTCCTCCATTTAAAAAGATAGACTCGGTGGTCCCTTTAAACGATTTACCGTGACACTACACATTGATTTCACAAAGCTTTTTCAAGCCAACACAAAAAGAAATAAGTAAAGTTGTGTTTCCACGAGTCACCCCATTAAAGTAATTAAAATAATTTTTTTTTCCTTAAGAAAGATTTATTCAAAAGAAAGAAAAATAAATTATAAAAAAAGAATTCAGGATCCAGCGCATAAGATCCTTCAACCAAAATATTTCAAGGTAGCTTAATACTCCTCAACTCATAAAGACAAGCATCGGTATCTATAGAATAGCTTTATACATTAAAATACAATGTATGTACATATGTATGTAACACGTCTGTATAGGTGGCTGAATACATATATTCGTACTACAGTTTTTTTTTTACTCGTCATTAATTTTCCGTATCTTCTGAGAAGGAGCAATAATCACGCACTCTGCACTCTCTGACAGTCTTAACAATGACACATCGTCTGCTTCGTATAATAATGACTCGAGGCTCTTTTGGCAAAAGCACGAGTTTTCTGAATGAAATTGACAAATTAAAAGGTTTTTTTGCTTTTCAACAATTTTTTTTCTAGCATTTAACGACCTCAAGGTTTTCATTAAAATGTGCAAACGAAAAAATGTGAGAGATACCTTCTACAGTGCTGACAGAAAAAAACCCGTCAGAATTGAACAGTTTTTTAAAATCAATTTTAAATTATTATATCAAAAGTAATGGTGTTCTCAATATCTGCCCGGTACAACATATAATTGGTACTACAATAGAAGTCTTCTAGACCTAGATTCTGAGCATAACTACCTTTTTTTATAACTTTGCACGCGCACAAGGGATTGTGAATACCCTTTATATGTTTTTCTTAGCACAGCGCGGGCATCCGGTGGAAGAAGAGAAAGGATAGGAAAGATATGTGGCGCGATGTTCTGAGACTAGAGCTGGTTGTTGTATCAGATTTATCTCCACGGATGGCGGCTGGACTAATGCGGAGAGAATTACCGTGTCTTATTTATTTATGTCGCTTATAATTCACATTATTTTATTTATTTCGTTGTCATATTTATGCATATACTAGATTATTCAATCACATGTTGTTAGCGTTATGCCTAAACAGCATGTAATGAGCAAAACAGCAACTTATTTTATGACAATTTTGAGAATTGGTTTTTTAATGGAATATAAGAAGACGGCAGGAATCCACTAGGTTAACAGGCGAGCACACAACTATCGCGACACGGCCACCTGGGAGTAATTCTTAATCTTCTTATATATTTATAAAAAACAATCCAAATTATGTTTGTGCGCTATCTTCTTTTTTTCGACTTGATCGCTTTGAATGAAATCTTCAGTTGATCTTAGGACATGTTTGGAGAGTGCATATAAGAAAACTGTTTGCTGTCCAATGTCTGGAACTGAAGTTATGACCAAAAATGTAACTACATATTTGTTATTGATTTATTAGTATAAGTAATGTGTTTTGTTTTGTATACACACACTTTCATTTTGGTTTCTCTTTGTTAATTCGTTGTGAAGCTTGGAAAATATCGGTTAATTGTGAAACAGAAGACGTTTTGGGTTTAGAAGCCTACGAGATTTATATTAGCTGACACTGTGCTGCCATCAATGCCACAACCTGATAGATTGCTTTATACATTGACTTAGGCCTTGGCCACGCAAAATAAATATTTATTAAAAAAAGAAAAAAAAATTGTTTGTACCAGTATTAATGTATGTACTAATTTGCTAACCGAGCTGACGGCAATGCCAAAGCTATAAAATTCATCAAAAATTATAAACATTGTATCAAAACGAAAACGAAACAATAAATGAATTCCTTACTTACTTACTTAAAATTGTAAATTATTTAAAATTAAATAAGAAAAGGAAATAAAATGTAATTAAAAGAACCCTTATACCATACTAGGAAGGATAAATTTATAGAAAAAATATCCATGCTCTTGTTCGAGCTTTTTTCAAAAAAGGGAATATTGAAATATTTTTTAGTGCGAGAAACCTAAGCAATTATGGGAGAGATGCCACGTGACCCGATATTGTTTGTATTTGTATTGAATTATATTTATAATCAACCTGTATCTCCAATAATCAGCATGTAACAAATTGTTTTCGAGGACCGATTAATTTACTATTTACTATTACTTTTTTTACTAATTCATTCGAATGATGAATGCTACAGAAACAGACATAGAATACAGACAAGACTAGACACTTCCCATCACAATACTTCTTTGGTTTTGCTCTTGCCTCTTGGTATTGAATTATGTTTAAGTAGTAGTAGTAGTGAAACAAGACCTGGGCGCTATTTCTTAAACATTGACAGGCGCGACAGGTGACAAGTGACAATATGTAAATGACAACTTGACAATTTTATAAATTTTGTTCCACAAAAAAAATGACAATTTTGTAAAATTGTAAGGGAATTTGCGACAATTGTCAAGATTTCGGATCATGCAAAAATTGTCATGACAATGAATTGTCAGGGATTTTTTGAAAATTGTCACAAATTTCCCGAAAAATTTGTCGTGACAATTTTTTTATGAAACAGAAAAGAAATACAAATTACAATTTTGTCAGTATGTAAGTGACAATTGTGACAGGCAATTCAATCTCGGTCTTGAAGTGACAATTTCCGTAAGAAAAATCTAATACTGATGAAAGTTATGAAAAATTTGATGTGCCATTTTAGCGAAGTAGGCCATCCTTGAATTTTTAAAGAAAGAATTAAAATGATTTTGCTGCATTAAGCGATACTCGATTTAATGAAAAAATTCACGTCTGCAAAAGTACAGCGGAATAAATTTAAAAGGCGGTCGACAGCTCTAGCATCCCACAAAAAGAAATCATGCTCTTGATTCTAGGACCCAACTTTTATGGCGTTAAACTGGGTTGCAAGTGGAGCTCAGTGTCATGTAGTTGGTGATGAATAGGGTATTTCAAAAAAAAAAAACTAAAATACTACTGTGAAACGGGGAAGAGGTCAAAATTAAATCAAAGAAAAAAACAGTTATTTGACATTCATATACACATACATAATGTATAAACATGTACGTACATATATAGTAGATATGTACATCCATACATCCATACATAAAGATTATTAAAGATTAATTCAGCCTCTTGAGTACGTTACAAAAATTTGTCAAAATATAAGAATGACAAAATTGTCACGAAAAAATTGTCATTGTCGTTAACTGACAATTATGTCACCTGTCAATACGATTTGAAATGAAAACTTGTCACACAAGTGCGACAAATTTGTAGAATTGTCACTTCTCAGTGTTTATGGAATAGACCCCTGGTAATGATACCAATGTATGAAAGATCATTCGAATGATGAATGGAAATTATTCGAATGATGAGTGGAAATAATATGAATGATTTCACATGAAATATCGAGATTTAGATTTAGATTTATTACATGTAAGATTAAATCTTATAACTATGCAAGATTAACATTTTGGAAAATATTAGGAATAAACGAAGGAGAAAAATTAATACAAAAGTAATAATATAAATACAATTTAAAATAAAAAACAAATTATGTTAAATAATATTAATTTAAAAAAGAAAAAAAAATCAAAGTTAAGCGATAAACTAAACAATGTATGTGCTATAATGAATTAATAAACTAATGAATGCTCTTTTCACTATAAGATCCGCAAGTAATTTTTGATAACATTAAGGGGTCGGATATTGGTGGTTGTTTTGATCTGATGTGGCAGATAATTGTATAGTCCGAATGGCTAAAGAACAGTCGCCTAGTGATCAGAAGATTCGACCGTGGAAGAGTAATATTAAAAGTGCGCTGTTACCTTGCAAATTCAAGGGTAGGTATCATAAATGTAACTTGGACAATTATATTTTGTTATTTTTATCAACAAAAGCACTGATTTAAAGTGCAGCTAAAAAATAGATCGCATCCAAACAGATACGTTCGATTTTGTGAAATATGATCGAATCTATGGGGGTTATGAACGTAACGTGTGATTGAATTGAAGGCCACTGAGAGTTTGTTGGAATTAAATGAGTCGAGCTTTCCAAATACTTCACAACCATATATGAACAGAGGAAGAAGGATCGAACTTGCAAGAAGTCTCTTCGTGGCAACTGGTGTAAAATAACTTTAACGCCAAAGGGAGCGAAGACCACCATAGACTCGTATATATATATTATTTTTTATATATATATATTTTTTTGCTACTTGGTTTTTGACGTTTATATTTTTGACAGATCACACATGACAAATTCCACGAACATTTGACATTTCGATTCAGTATTGTTTGCCCATCATTTCATCATGAATAGACTTACGCCTGAACAACGTTTGCAAATTATTGAAATTTATTATCAAAATTCGTGCTCTGTGAAAAATGTGTTTCGGAAGCTACGTCCGTTTTATGGTCGTCATAATCGACCCACCATTTTTGGCTAAATGGATACGTGAATAAGCAGAATTGCCGTATTTGGAGTGAAGAGCAGCCAGAGGCAATTCAGCAGCTACCAATGCATCCCGAAAAATGCACTGTTTGGTGCGGTTTATGGGCAGGCGGCATCATTGGGCCGTACTTCTTCAAGGACGATGAAGGCCGCAGGGTTACGGTCAATGGAGAAAGGTACCATTCGATGATAACAGATTTTTTTTGCCGAAAATGCAAGAATTGAACTCGGTCGACATGTGGTTCCAACAGGACGGTGCCATATGCCACACTGCACGCGAAACCATGCATCAATTGAGAGGCGAATTTGGTGAGCAGTTGATCTCACGTTTTGGCGCAGTCAATTGGCCACCAAGATCATGCGATTTGACCACGTTAGACTATTTTTTGTGGGGCTATGTTAAGTCTATTGTCTATGGGGACAAGCCAAACACGATTGCTGCCTTGGAAGCCAACATTGAACGCGTCATTGGTGAGATTCCGGCCGAAATGTGTGAAAAAGTTTGCCAAAATTGGACCTTCAGAATGGACCACCTGAAGCGTAGCCGCGGGCAACATTTAAGTGAAATTATTTTTAAAAAGTAAATGGCAGAAATTGCTTTATCTATCCAAATAAAAATTTCATTCACTTTTTACAAGTTTCTGTGTTTTTTTTTGAATTTTCAAAAACCAAGCTCTTAAAAAATCACCGTTTATATACATGTATGGTCATTCCAAGTAAGTGTAGCGTTAATAATGATACCTAGATTACGAGCTTTATATACAAAAGGAACAACGATTCCATTCAGCAGTATGGGAGATAACTCGTTGGTTGAAATTATATCTTTGTAAATGACGATACCTACTGATTTACGAGGATTCAAAACTAGGGACTTGTTACAGGCACAATAGAATCAAGGTAATCATTAATGCAACTTATGCCATCTTCCAATAAACCTAGAGATCTGGCAAGCGATAATTGGAAATCATGGGCGTATGGGTCAAGCTCACTATATGTTATACAATTGAAAATATCATTTATATACACGCAGAAAAGTAATGGTCCTAAAACAGATTCTTGCGGAGCACCAGTAGTCACTTGAAGAAAAGAGGACGATTTACCACCAGAAAAAAATAGATTGGCTTCTACCGCAAAGTTATGGATCAACTTGGCGGCTTCATGTGAAAATTTAAAATTTGTTAAAAGCTTACGATGCAAAATTGTGTGATTCAGTGAATGAAACGCCTTGCAAAAGTCGAGCATAACAAGAAAGGTAAGCTTTTCCTTTTCCAACGACCTATGTCAAGAATTAATTTGTTTGAGAAGAGCAGTCGTACAGTTATGTCTTGCACGGAAACCCGACTGTTGTGCATGAAGAAGTTTATGTTGTTGCAAGAAATCGTTAGTCTTTAATAAGTATCGGTAGGACACTGATTGGGCGAAACTCCTGTGTATTAGACTTCTCATTTTTAGGTATTGGAAATACTTTTGCCGTTTTCCACTAAATTTGAAAAGTTAATGGCATAAAAGCTGTATTAATAATATGTGTCAGAGGTTAAACTAAATGATGGCAAAACATTTTAACAAATTTAGGATGGATTTTGTCAACCCCTGTACCGAGATGTCTCGCAATAATTTAAAAAATCGATTTCAATCGACTATTTCATTCGAATATTCAATTCGAATTACTTTCAAAGCTCGAAGGAAGAAGAGTGTCAAAAACCAGCCAGCTTCACCATGCAAACGCCTAAAAAATGGCTGCAACAATTTTCCATTCGCCGAAAATCTCGATACCCTTTAACACTAGAAGGAATCAATTTGCAGATGTTTTGACATTACTAGAAAGTAATCGCAAACGTGTTGAGTCATTTGTTCATCTCAATTCGGCGGCAGGTACAAGACACTGCAACAAGGTATTTTTCAACAAAAAACAAGATTAGGAACAATAAAAAAGGAGCTGCGTTTAGGGGCATGGATACTTACTGTGAATTTAACAAAAAAATAAAAAAGTAAACATGTTGTTTTTTAGATTAAATCCAAACATGTTTTTATGCAATGGTGTCACACTGAGTCATCTCTCGCTCGCACTTTTTAATTTTTATTTAAAGAATTAGTATCTGTCAAGTTTGGTGGTTTTTATGATATAATGTAAAATCTATTGTATGTTTGAGTCTTTGAGTTTTTTGAAAAGCCCGATATCTCTCCATTAATTTACATACCGAACATGTGGACGTACTTTCGCAACAGCATTGTCCTGATTTTCATTTAGAACATAAAATTAAACGAATATATAGCATTCGTTTAAATTAACATGACTTATAAAAATATATATTACATTTTAGGAAAATAAGTTTGCACAGCAGTGTAAGATGTGTGCATATCCTTATTAATTAGTAGCGTGTTCATCGAGTGGTTGTCACCCAGTCACCACTTAGAATTGGACCAAATGTTGATTTAAGTTTGTCTCCATTTAATATACGAAGTCAGACAAAATAAGTGATAAAAACCAACCAACGACCTTCTGACATTTTTTTCTATCCCATTAATTTTTCACATCCATTAACCTAATTACATAATATATGTACATATATGCAGGTACTATGTACAGTAATAGAAGGGAATTAAACAAAACAATTCGTTATATACTTCTTGCTACTTTACATGCACATTATGTAAAAAAAAAACAAAAACTTAAAGGCCAATGCTGCGTTGGAGAGGAACACGGGAAAGTTCTAGAAATGAAGAACATGTTTTTAAGTCCCCAGCGTCGTCGTCAGTTTTATCAAAACGTTTTATAAGATTTGCCTTGCAAATGGAAAGTTTTAAAAGTTTCAAGCAGATAATTAGTAGGTAAGGCATGAAAGAATGACACAAGTTTTTTTTTTTTTTTTTTTTTTTTTTTTGTTATAAGAACAACGTGCTGAGCATCCTAATGAGGTAATGTTTTCTCCAGTTCTAGAAACCCCCTCAACAGCGGTGACGACGAATATCCTCGCAAAATGCAAACACATAATTATGAGCAGGCAGCGCCATCTAAAGCAATAAAATCACATTTTAAGATGGCAAACTGGATTAAAAATAAATTAGACCTAGTTAGTTGTGTGCTCATCTGCTCGTGACGTTTGTAAGGCTTTTTGAAACAAGAAGGTCACAAGTTGGTGGTGGGGGCCTCAAACATCTCCAGTCAATATTGTGCGTGTATATTGTTATTTTGTTGTAGATATACGTATGTATCTATACGCAGTTGAAAGAAGGAGAAATTAAAAAAAAAAAAAACTGGTACGTGTCGTCCTTCAGAGCAGAGCAGAACGGAGACGTTTTCAAGTGTAATCTTGAAGAAATATGGCTACGATAACACACAGTTTATCATATATACATATGTATATGTTCCTATGGTAACAGGCGATATGGAAAAAGGTTGCCAGACTTATGTATAAATAGCATACCGAAAAAACGATATTTGAATATATAATTTATTTTACAAATAAGTAATTAATGTTTGTGGCTTCATATAAAAATATGTTTAAAGCTGCACGAAAATCCGGCAACTGCCTGACTTCTACATAAAGAATAGAATACTAAATTTTCACTGCTAAGAATGAACTCAAACATGACGTTTCAAATTTTTGAGAAAACTCTTTTTAAAACTTACTTTAACCCATGAAAGATTTCTATTGAAGAGAGAAAAAACGCGTTTTAGGCTAGGCGCGCATATGCAACTTTCAGTTTGGCAACAGTTTGGTTGCTAAAATGAATACCATGGATTTATATGAGAATGCACGCACATGCAAAAACTTGAAGCAACTTAAAAGTTTGTGTTTTGGCACAAATCGAACGATCGCCCAAATAAAGTTCTTCAGTTTGTATCAAACCGAATTATATGTAACTGCGCACATTAAATCAAAATATTGTCTGTGTGTTGGTTTATCTCGTTGATTGATTTTTAAGTTGCTTATGTGCGCGATAATCGTTCAACTAGTGATTAAACTATTTCGTTTCGGAAAAATTGCAGGCGCGCAAATGCACTAACCTTAATTGTACTCTACTAAAAAATTGGGTTTAACAAAACCAACAAGAACACATTAAAGGGGTTTTGACTACCCTTAAAATGATCAAGTACTGTGCGAACTTCAGGAAAGCTGGAAAGGATTTAAAACGAGAGACCGATGCGCATTGGTTTTGAATTTCTGAATATCAAAATGGGAGGTGAAGATTGACCAAGCTAAACATTCCACATTCGTGGTAAACGGCTAAGGAAATATATTTGTATTTGACAGTACGTCCGTTGTTGGGCTGAAGGGTAAACTGATGGCCATTCCTAGCAGCGCGAGTATTACGTTGAATATTTTAAGCGGGGGAATGCGATAAAATAATGAAGACATGGATAGCATGATATCGATAACTAGTGATGGCATTCGACAAAATTGAAATTTCATCTTAGGTAACAAAGATATTATATCCGTCAGTGTTTTACAGAAATAATATTTAAGGATCGACACTTGTTTAAAGAAATAGTTTTGTTGCATTTCAAATATGAATTTCTTAACCCAAAACTCGTTTTTTATCGTCGAATTTCCTTGAATTAAAAAAAAACAATACATAACTACAAAATATTGAAAAAGAGTGAGATTAAATACAAAGACTACAAGTGGTAATTTGATTTAAGAGGCGCTGAAAGAAACCCGAAAAAACATTGATAATGGAATGTCTTTTCGAAAAGCAGAAAAACTATTTGGCGTACCAGCTAGAACACGAATCAAGTCGATTAGAAGATGGCAATTTTTTAAAAGAAACCTCTTCCTTCTGAAAATACGGTTTCATGTCATGAAACAATCTTGAGACCCGTAATTCCAACCACCACGAATGGATCGCATGCTTGCAGTCATTCCGAAAATGAAACACACACTTAATATATTTAATATTAATTCTGTAAAAATGGGTGTTTATCGCTATCCTATCGCTCTACCAATTTTCATTATTCTACAACAATCAGTAGTTCTCTACATAGTTGATATCAATTCTATGCAAATTGACGGGTGCCACACCCCTGAATTTAAAATCTCAAATTTTAAAATTTTGCCTTTGCCTGTACTTTGAGCCCTTCCTCTGTACTAAATTTTATAATTCCACGACAATCAGAGGGGCTCGAAATAATTTATACCAATTCTATGAAAATGGGTGGGTACCGCGCCCCTGAATGGAAAATCTTAAATTTCCGATTATTTCCATTGTATATACCACAAGGCCTACCGTTGTGCGAAATTACAAGATTCTACGGTGTCGGGAAGTGCTCCATAATATTGATGATCTGTCAGTGAGTGAGTAAGTCAGATTTTTGCAGTCTTATATCTCGAGAACCACTAAAGCCAAAGAATTGAAATTTGGCGAGTTGCATAAGCCTGGTGAGCTTAGAAAATGCTGAGAGTTTGAAGTTAGATGGGGGTCGAAAATCGTAAATAGGGTGTAGTGCCAGAACTTGGCTGGGTACTACCGTGCCCTTTGATTTCACAATTTCTTTTGCAATTTGACATTTAACATATTCACATCAATGCTATCCTTTTGAAGAATGTAATTACTAGCCTAGGGGTTCGAATTAAATGAAATTACATATTAAAGTACTCTTAAACAATGAATTTGTGACCTTTAGTCCAAAATGCGTTTCGCCCAGATACTACAGCTCATCAGTTAGATACTGTAGTACCTTTCTAAGACGCATTATTTTTTGATCGATTAATGCGGTACTACAGCATCTAACTGATGAGCCCAGCTGTAGTATCTGGGCGAAACGCATTTTGGCCTAAAGGTCACAAATTCATTCAATTGGCTTTAAATCCACACAGTCCACTAAAACAAAAACAAAAATAATATAAACATATTGTTTGCGTTTTCTTCAATTAGTACTCTTAAACAAATACATATAATAAATTCCTAAATTTGAGGCAATGAATTATATGGTAATGGTGGTAGGGGCTTCATGTAAAATTAGAAAAGTTCCTAAAAATTATACCGATACTAGTTAAATCGCTATTCATACCAAGCAATCCACATAACCTTTTAAGATGCATTATTACTTCTCGAAAGCACTAACAATCTATGTCCATTTTATTTACTCATATATTATTACTGCCTATTTGGCAACCATGTCAACTATGTAGTTAGTTCAGAATAAAATAGATACTACATTATCTTGTTAGAAACCTCTTGAATAATTTGAAAAGAAAGCAAAATAATAATTTCTATTTGTCTTCCTTTTTGAAAGCTTTAGGGATACCTCGGTCCGATATAGTGAAAATGAGAAATAAATGCTTTACATTAAGTTAATATAACATAACACAGAATAAATATATATTCCTACAATATCTATGTGAGATAACTCTGAGATTTATTTTGCAGGCTGGAATATAACAAAATTGTGTGTATTGCTAAAACATTCATCAACATTAATCCCAAAAGGACTAAGAAATCCTATGGATTCATCATTTAGATGAAAAGAAACGTGTTCGCCCCTAAGCCACAAATGATGATTCATCTAACTTCATTTATTTGACAAAAATTGTTTTTTTTTGTCACTGAATTTACTTTTTTCACCGAAAAGCTAAAAAAAAATATAAGAGTCATCATTAAATGACGAAAATATTGTCACTGAAAGTAATTTGATAGACAAGTCTGATGTCAATGTGTTAATGTGTATTGTTTTGTGAGTATATTAAACTTAGTAAGCTTTTCTTATACAGTGGGTGGCCACATAATTATGACCGATGAAAAAATTTCCTATTTTCTTACTTTGATTAGCCTTAAAAATAAAATGGTATTACATTTTAAATGTTAAATTAATATTTTTATTTTCATATCAAATATTTAGATTAAGTTAAGAAAACAAATTTGGTGTGTCCAACTATTGTTTTTATAACTGCCTCTATTCTTCGAGGCATACTTGCTAAAGAGTTGGTTATTGTTTGATTTATTTTTGGGTCATTAGACCACACATCCTTTATATATTTTCTTTTAGTTCAGTTAGTGTATTGTTTTGACGGTCATATACTCTCCTTTTGATCATAATCCAACAATTGTCTATCGGGTGTAAATCCGGAGAATTGCCAGGACAAGGCAACACACTTATTCTTAAAGAGTCATGACAATCCATGCTAGGTCTGGACATATGCCAAGGAGCTCCGTCTTGCATGGAAGTATGTTTATTACGTCTATGCCTTAAGGTACTCAGGTACGGTGTAAGAACCGGGCTTAACACAGAAATATACTGCTCAGAGCGCACTGTTACTTCGACGAAATAAATTGGTCCAGGACCTTCGTCCGTTATGCAGCTCCAAATCATTACGCCGCGTCGGGTGGATGTTTGACTTTTGGAGCCACGCAATAATCCAAATATCTCTTATCCTTCCTACGGCGAACAATTTTTCTTTTGACAGTCACTGCCTTAAGCCGGCACTCATAGCTCAATATCACCTTCAAACAATTTTTTTTTTGTAAATGAGTGCACTTCAGAAATAAGTCTACGAAATTGGAATGGAACTTAATAAATTGGACTTACCTTGTCCCAATATTTAGAAGACATAGCTATCTCTATGTAATCTAACCCACATTAGTCGTTTGACACGCATGGCTTTAGTGAGTTTTGGCTTTTCAGCCGCATACCTGCAAAACAGACCATTTTCTCTTAGGCGTCGTCGCACTGTTCTGGCTGATATATGGATTTTAGAAGTGTTCAGCTGTTCTGCGATCATTTTGGTTGTTGAGCTTCGATTTCTTAAAGCAAGATTCACAATTTTTAGGTCTTTTCGGGCTGTTGTTTTTTTCTTCCGTACCATTTTTGTTCTCTTGCTCACAACCAAATCGTCAAAATTGTTCATTTTCTTTAAATCATTTGCAATTTTGACCACCCTACTTTTTGGGCAATTTTTGCATAAGAAAAGACTCTTTCTTTAAGAAGAGTTGCAGCTTGAATTGTTTGGGATGGTGTAAGGTCACTTTTCTTCCCCAAGAAAACAGCAGACACCACGAAAATAGAAAATTCGAAAGAAAATATGCTAAACGACACCAACGATCGCCAACCAAAGGAATACATTTTTCAAAACGAACTGATTTTTTGCCCTTACAATATCAATGGCACCTCATTCGAAAAATTATGCTCATGAAACTCTTTTTTGTTACTTACAGTAACAAGTGTTTGTCTCATAAGGTAACGGTTTAAAAAGATGATAAAATACTGTTTGATGTATAGAAATATGTTGTTAACATAATAAAAATATTATTGCACATACAATTAATTAGAAAAATTTGTTTATCAGAGATAAAAGCCTTGAATTAATGAAAATTTTCACCGGTTATAATTATGTCGCCACCTACTGTATCTTCGTTTAATTCTTCTGCGATTTCTTCAGGAATCCTAAACTTCCAAATCTTTTCGAATGTTAATCAAATCAATAAAATTTTTACTTGCAATTATAGGTACTATAAGGCACGTTATGCATTAGTAAAAAAAAAAAATTCTAACAATCAAACATGACATTACGATCATAGAGTAGCCTAAAAAAGTGATCGGCAAAAAATGTCTGTCTGTCAGTCTTTCAATCTGTCAGTCTGTCAGTCTGTCAGTCTGTCAGTCTGTCAGTCTGTCAGTCTGTCAGTCTGTCAGTCTGTCAGTCTGTCAGTCTGTCAGTATGTCAGTCTGTCAGTCTGTCAGTCTGTCAGTCTGTCAGTCTGTCAGTCTGTCAGTCTGTCAGTCTGTCAGTTTGTCAGTCTGTCAGTCTGTCAGTCTGTCAGTCTGTCAGTCTGTCAGTCTGTCAGTCTGTCAGTCTGTCAGTCTGTCAGTCTGTCAGTCTGTCAGTCTGTCAGTCTGTCAGTCTGTCAGTCTGTCAGTCTGTCAGTCTGTCAGTCTGTCAGTCTGTCAGTCTGTCAGTCTGTCAGTCTGTCAGTATGTCAGTCTGTCAGTCTGTCAGTCTGTCAGTCTGTCAGTCTGTCAGTCTGTCAGTCTGTCAGTCTGTCAGTCTGTCAGTCTGTCAGTCTGTCAGTCTGTCAGTCTGTCAGTCTGTCAGTCTGTCAGTCTGTCAGTTTGTCAGTCTGTATGTATAACGAGCTACAGCCTAAACGGCTTAAGCGATTGCCTTCAAATTTGGAATGTGTGATTATCCCCTCAGAGGGGAAATTGAAATTTTATTTTTTAAAAAAATGTTGAGAATTTTTTTGTAGATAATAGCTATCATTTGATATGAACCAAGTTTACAAAGTCTATTAAGGGTACCTTTCATATAACGGTTTTTTTAATTGTTGGCTTTCACGGTAACGGTACATTGGATTTCTGTCAAATTTTATATCTAAAAAGATCTAAGTAGCTTGATTATTTTTGCATATTAAAATTTAGAATAACTTTTTTTTTTTAATTAAAATAATTTATTAAATTTTTTTTTGAAAAATCAATAATTTTAAAACTAGTAAAAAAAAATAATTTAAAATTTTATATTCACATGAACATTAATAGTTTCTAAAAAATTGCATACCAGAATTTCTAAAGAATTTTGTTTTCAAGAAACGAAAAATAAAAAAAACTGGATTTCATCAAAACCCGTCCTACAATTTTCGAGATACTTTTTTATTAATTTTTCATTGATCCGTGGCATCCAATGGTGTTCTTCGTTTTTCCGAGAAACTGATAAAAGTGATGGTTTTGGCAGTTTGAATAAGTTTAAAAAACGATTTTTCCCACCTAACACCATTCACTTTCATTATTTACATGTATGTACTTGTACATATTTACATTATTATCCTTCTAATTTACATAATTCAAATCCATTTTAATATACATTTGTAGGTACCTATTCGACAATACATTATACTAAGATTCAATGTGAAATTACCTACATGGGCTTTAAATCTGCATAGGATAACTATAATAGACTAGCTACCTACCAACAGCGTCAGTGAGTAACACTAAAGTTGTTAGCTACAAGAGCAAGTTTGTACGATCCAGTCGTGCATTTAATTTTTTTTATTGGAGTGACGTCGTCAAAATTACACCATTACAAAAAAGCCCATTTAGAAGTCAAGTTTCAAATCAAAAACGATATCCAAAACCATAAAAACATAGAACTATTTAAGCACTATTATGGTTAAAAACCACAATATCTGCAACATATTAAAGTATCTCGGCCACACACTTATGCTAAATATTAATAAAACGAAAGCATGTGAAAAATATGCATTCACAAAATCCATCCTGATAATTAAAAACTTCACATACACTTTCCATATAGTATTTCAACAATATTTCATTCAATATATAACCGCAAGGATATGCTTACCACCCGCTGTGAGTAAAACTATTTAATAGCTTTGATTAACTATGGGATGCCTTCTAACAGTATTAACCACATTCGAGGCACTATAAAACAGCTAATTTCACATGAAGCCTCTACCACCATTACCATATAATTCATTGCCTCAAATTTAGGAATTTATTATTTGTATTTGTTTAAGAGTTCTTTAATATGGAATTTCATTTAATTCGAACCCCTAGGCTAGTAATTACAAATAAATAACACTTGGTTCTATAACCCTCTTCTCCAAGCTTCTCCTAACCACAACTAATGCTGTATTATACTTGTTAAATGGCGCTATAAAAAGAATAACCAACAAGTTTTTTTTTCGGAGTTAAAAAGAACACTTCATCTAATCGAGCTTTGTCTGCGATATTGCGATAAATATTTGCAACTAACAGAAAGATATCATCAACCCAGATATGGCAAACGAAGAATTTTTCGACTTCAAAAGAATACGAAGAGGTTCTTAAACGGGGGGAAGAGACATTATTGTGGGGAGTCCTTTCTTTTATGCCTTTCGAGTTTTGCAATTGATTTGAAATATGAAGCTGTTCAGAGAAGATTTGATAAGGACGATTTTTTTCTCTTTTGACAAAAAAAAATATACATTAAACCCGCCTCTTTAAGAAGCCATTTTGATAGTCCCTTACATAGATTGAGGGAACATGAAACATTATTAGGAAGACATTTCGGCATGATGAAAGGAATGTTTTCGGAAAATTAATTGTGTGTAAGAAAGGAGACTGCTGTCTTGGTGAAAATTCCATTAACGACAACGAAACTGACAACGATAATAATACTCGTAAGTATATCAGAGAAAGTGTTGATTTGGGAGTAATAAAATTTGATTCTTTTTTTTTTGGAACAAACAATACATTATCATTCAGGGAAAACAGCCATAAAACACACAGGATTCACGTATTCATTTTTTTTATCGTATAGATGCTGATTGTAATAAAATATCGATGATGCTAAATCTTTTAAAAGAAGAATGATTTTAAAATGAGTCTGAATTCTTTGAAATAACTGGGAACTTTGTATGTTTCATTAATGGGATTTTTTGGATTAATATTTTTTATTGGTAGTTTTGAGTTCAATATGGTTATGTGAAAAGCGTTGTTATATTTCAGCTAATGTGTCACACACAGCTTCATTTTAATGTCCTAAGCATTTCCTAAAAAGTACCCTAAAAACTAAGAGCGGATTTAAGACAACAAATTATCTACAAAATGATATATTAACGACTTCTGTATGTCAATTCGTTCTTAAGTAATAAAAATGTTTGCCAAATTTAGGGTAATTTTTAGGAAATGCTTAGGACATTAAAATGAAGCTCTCCACCAAAATTCAGCTTTGTCGGAATTTTTTCGAAGTGAATGTCTAATTTTGCTGTACTAAGAGTATAATACTAATATTTAGTTATATATCCGGGTTTGTTTCTGTTAATTCAACCTCTAGTCTAGTGCAATGCTGAGAGTATAAGAATCAGAGAGATCTTATAAGAATAAGATCGAACATCGCAGCATTCCATATCAAAGTTGATGCACATCAGGAGTGTCTTAAGGTTTGTGATCTATATTAAATTTTTGAAGGTAAAACTCTTTACTAATAGTTTTTCGATAGAACGAGTAAGGCCCCGCTTATAGAAGCCGCGAAAATCGTTCAAGACTTTCTTCTACAGACGGCTACATGGAAAACGGTGTAAATTGTAATGAAGGATTACAATTACACCTCCCCGACGCGCTTGCCTGTCAGCCGATATATGTATGCCTGACCAGCCAACCGCCGTCCGTTATACTACGTCAATATATGCCGTATATCCGTGCTTATAAAAATACCCCTTTCCATCCACGCACCAAGCTTAACAAATATTACAATAAATTCCGATTGCTCAAATAGCATGCCCATCACGCGATAGTTCATCATCTACTGATTGCTTATCGGTCGAAGTACTAGATTCACCACACCAAGAGGAGTAGCTGATAATAAACATCCAGTGTGGTGAATAAGGCAAATGCATAAGAGCTTATCAACCAGATCTCCACTGAAGTCAACAACTGAGCAACGAACCAGGGACCTCGATGGTGAATTACAAAGAGTCGATAGACATACCATATATTCCCCGTCCCCCCGCTATGGTATAGAATGTTGTACCAGAAATAAAATATTATGTTAATAGTAGATAAAGGGTGACGTGGTGCACAGTGCAACAAGTCACAAGAAATTAAACATTGGGACGATACAGCTCACACTTACTATTATGGAAGAGTACTATAAATAGAGCACATATAATGTTCCAAAACTCGGTCAGCCAGCAGCCGTCGACCTGGAAAGAAGTCGACAATATCGGATCCGTAAGAAATAGGTAAATAATAAATAATTAAGATAACCCCCCATCAGTGGTAAGGAGTCTTTTTATTGCCAGCGAAAGCTGGTTGATTGCCGACTCAAGTCGTTTGATTGCCGGTAAGAACCGTTTTATTGCCAGGGAAAGCTGTTTGATTGCCGACGAAAGTCGTTTGATTGCCGGTGAGAACCGTTTGATTGCCAGCGAAAGCTGTTTGATTGCCGACGTAAGTCCTTTGATTGCCGGTGAGAACTGTTTGATTGCCAGCGAAAGCTGTTTGATTGCCGACGCAAGTCGTTTGATTGCCGGTGAGAACTGTTTGAGTGCCTGTCGACGCAAGACGTTTTTATTGCGTGGCTGCCGCAAAATAATAAAGTTCAGGGAACATAAGTATTTGCCGCACCATCAGCGTATAAAAAGCAACAAAAATAAAGTACCGATATCCGAGAGGAGAACATGATTTAATTAGGACAGCAAACGAAGAAGTAAAACGGACCTTCTTAACCACAGCAGAATAAAACCACGAGAATAATGATGAATACTTAATTGTACATTTAATTTTAAGAATATAAAAATCATAATAAAAGAGTTACAAATAAAAACCCTTCAAAAACTAAAGCTTTTTGTACTTACTTTGGTTAGAACCTCGGAACCCGACGAGCTTAATATCAGCCTTTGACAACAAAGTACATCACAAAATATGAAATGCAAAAATGTGTTCAGTAAAGTAAATGCAAGAGTGAAGGTCCTTTGAGCTCCGCGGATCTAACTTTCATTTCCGAAAAAACCGCTGGAAAGGAATCTTGTTTTACATATGATACACTTTGAATTTTCGATCTCGAACGGATTTGATGCATTAATTATGCTTTTCCCACTCATCTGCAATTCGCCTTCTTTACATTTGATAAACAAAACAATTGCCATTCCGCTTTTCTTCAAAGTATTTACTATTTTCCAAAGAAATAACAATTGTACCAGAAAGCGACTTTTTGTTTTGAAAAATAAAAAGTATGACCAGTGGTCTATTTCACCAACTTACAAATTGTAAATTACAGTTGATTTTTTAACAAATTTATCTCTATTTCACGAGATAATTGTTTTACAGAATTAGTTGTAGATTACAAAGGGAAATTTGTAAAAATTTCATTATTTTCCTTTCACCAAAACTATTTTTTTTTTTTTGTAGTTTACAAATACAAATTTGTAAAATATAATTTTTTTTGTAAGTTTGTGTTTCACCAAATCAAATAATTTTACAGTTTTTCTCAGTTTATGAAAATTTCTTACAATAGAAAGATGATGTGTAGATTAGATTACAATTCATAATTTTCAATAAGAATGTCGTTTCCAGTTTAAGAATGTCGTTACGGCGAAGGCATAGTAGAACCGATAGTGATATAAGCCAGGATTTTAATAGAATAAGAAAAATGTATAGTCCGCGAATTAAGTATAAAATTTCAAATTCTTTTGTTTTCAACAACGCAGACACAATAACTTTGAGACTGTTTGTTATGTTATCGGAAAATTTGCCGAAAAAAATATTTTTTTTTATCCCGAATTGGCGATACAAATTTTGTTCTGTTTATTCATTTTTGTTACAATTTTGCAAATTAAACGGTGGAACGGTTTTTTATTGTATTTGTAAATAACAATTATAATTTCCCTTCATTATTTTCTCGTTCCAACAAATTTGTTGGAATTAAATTTGAAGCTTGTGAAACAGAAAATCACATTACAACTACAAATTTGTAATTGTAATTGTAATTTCGTGAAACAGGCCAAGGTTTGTGTAAAATTAATAAAGACTGAAGTTGTATGTTGAATTACTGTTGCATTTTTTTTGTTAAAATTTTTTTAAATACAATTAAAATGAAACTAGAGTTCAGCAAAAATTTAGTATCTTATTATACAAAACCATTATTTCCTAAATGCTGCAAATAAATTGTATTGATGTGTTTTTAGGTATTTAGATTTACCAATCATAAATCATAACTTTACCTTACATTTTGTTTCTGAAATAATAAGGATTTATTTTTGGACCAACTTTTTAGTAAAAGAAAATTCTACCAAAAACAGTCACATTGGTCATACTAAATTAAATAGAAATGTCAGTAAATTTCAAACAGCTTACTTAGAAAATAAGATTCAATCAAGTTCATTTAGTGCAATCGTTTGAAAATGAAAATATACAAAGTTCGTTCGAATTAATAGATATATTCTATCAAATAAGTTATTCGTTCGAATTTCAAAAAAGAGGCTGACTAATATTGTAACGCTAATGGCTTAGCTTTTCAAACCCAAGCTAACCACTCGAATCACTGTTCCGAACTATTTTGCAGAAATGTAACCTACCAAATCCGCCCGTGTGTGTAAGCATAATTCGAGAACAGGTGGTTCGATTTTCATAATTTTGGGCTTGATGAATTCGTATTGACAATTGAGTAAGCTCCCGATTCAAATCCGTGGACTCCGTGATGGATGAAAACGAAGTCACCGACTATTCCACTGAATTTTTGAATTCTTTGGATGTTCCGGACTTTCCGCCACACAATTTAAAACTGAAAGTCGGCGCACTTATAATTTTGCTGCGCAACGTCAATGCACCAAACCTTTGGAACGGAACGCGTTTGATTGTGGAGAACATCAAATCAAATCTAATTCAAGCCATGATTTTGCGGGGAAAATTCAAAGGGGAAGATGTTCTCATTCCGCGGATTCCGCTTATTCCGAACGCTTTGCCATTCGTGTTTAAGTGTCTTCAATTTCCGGGACATAGGTGAAACATAGGTCCCAAAAACTAAAAATATTTGGGACTTTTGTCCCACTATAACATTTTTTTTTACTTTTGTAATTTGTTTATTGAAATTAAGTGAAGTGATTTGAAGATTTCTTTTTAAAAAGTTCAAACAAAAATTTGCATATACCCAAACTTGTACGCACACCAAATCCTATATTAGACCAAGAAGAGGGATTGCAGCCTCGCAAATTTATTGTTTATATTTGAAATCTATTTTATGTTTTGAATAAAGATTTAACAATGTGTCATGTGTTGATATTTATGTCTTATACATACAAATTGGGAGTTTTGTCCCATCAACACGAAACAAACGTTGGGACTTATATCCCACCGAGGTGTAAAGGAACGAGCATGAGCAACACAACGAACGTAGTATACGCAGGCTAACAATGTGGCATATATGAATCCAGGGTAACGAAGAGGCAGACTCCTTAGCAAAAATAGGAGCAACTTCACCTTTAATGGGACCAGAGCCCTATTGCGGAATAGGAGCAAGCTTTCTCAAAAACTGAGATCAGATGCAAAGATGACGCCAAAATATCAAATATTTAGAATAAACTCCCCAGGTTAAGACAGGCTAAACTAATTTTTGTGAAGTGCAACCAAAAACGGTTCTTATCCTGTATCAATCTAAGTAGGAACAATCTAAGGGTAATAACAGGTCTCCTCACTGGCCAATGTAAACGGTCTCTGCAGGTTCTGTACGATTTACGAGGAGACAACATAATTGGGAGTTGTGAAGCCATCATTCACCAGAGATATAAATTTCTGGGGCATCATCCAATAGAGGAAAAGGAACTACCCACTATTGAAATACTAGAAATACTAAAATTCCTCAAATGAATTAACTTTGAGGACGTACTTTTAAATGAGAAATCCCATCCAGTTCTGTAAGGGGCACAATAGATCTCAAGGTCGCAGTGCATCAATATGCCAAATTCATTTTAATTCATTCAATCAACAATGTGAAGTCGTAGAAAAAGAACTTGAGAACTAAAATCGAATATTAAGTTAGAACTGTCCAAAAGAGAATTGTCCAATTCGAAAAGAAACATTGTACTGAAAATAGGCAGAAGGGGGATTTGGTGTGTTTCCCGTACGTACTGGTTTTTGAAAAGTGTTCTTTGAATTTTTTCTTTGAAAATCACCCTCTTCACATCTTTTAATGGTTCAAAGATGTTGATTTTTTGGCAAAATCAAAATAAGGGTAGTTTTCATAAAGTATTTTAAACATCAAAATAAAACAGTCTTTCTATAATCCAGCCTTGTCGGCATTTTTTCGAGGTATGTCCTTTTTAGTCTAATTTTCCAGGGCTATTAATTTTACGTCCAATATGGTACAATTTTCTTAGGCAATTTTATGTTTACGACAAAATCTATTAATACAAAAATCTACTTTCATACTTCCTTAAACTCCAACGGACTAAACATAACAATTTTTTTATGACGTAAAACTGAATAACATAAAATTTGCACAACTACAAATCCCAATTTGAAGGACTGTTACAAAACTCTTCTTTTCCAACTTCAGATGTTATACAAAAATAAGAATCTTCTTCTTTCCTTTATAAATATAACCCTCGCATTCGGACTATGATTTTTTTGTTTTACTGCACAGATTAAAGCCTAATGCTGCTAGATCATAATATTAACCACTTTTTACGACCGAGGGTGATAAATACCATACAACCAAGCAAAAGTTTTGTTCGAATCGTTAATCTTAAGACATCTTAAGCTAACACATACTGTCATATTACGATATTATACGACTGAAATACATTTTGCATTACAAACTCTTATCCGATGGTAAACCCGCCTATTCATGAATTGAGTCGTAAACAGGATGCAAAAGAACATATCATATTTTTATTTTATTTTCTAATATTCTTGAGATACATTACGTGGAATGACCGAATTCATATACATATACTCGTATGTAGTATCTAACATATTTTCTGTAATAAAATAATGTTGTGTTATTGAGTTATTTCCATCAAGAAAGAGGTTTGGTAGAAGGGGAAATTATAGACTCGAAGGCTTCAGTATTAATAAAGTTCATGGTGTCTTTAGAAATGCATACCTACGCATGTTAAAAAGCATTAAGATGCTTAAAATGACATTGAATGTATGAACTTAAAATCTATGAATGTATTTAAATATCAAAAACTGTTCTTATGCAACAAAAATGCTTTCTAACCATTGGATCGATTTTAATGAAATTTTGTATGTGTTTCTTATACAGAATAAAAAATTTTAATGCAAAGTTTGAACCACAAGCTACACTACACTACAGATGGATGGCACTGTAAGAAATTTTGCATTTCTAAAAGGAAATAAAATGCGCGACTGGATCGCACGTACTTGCTAATATGTTCGATCACATTATATGCAAAAGATTTTTAATACAAATGGCTAAAAGTAATTTTTAAGTCGTTGTTCACTTAATTTCTTATAATAAAAATACTTAAATTTTTTCTTTAAAAAAATTGGTATGAACATTATAAATATTTAAAAATCGCCCACCCGTTTTCGAAATATTGAATTAAAAAAAAAAAAAAAAAATGTTTATTTTTCAAAAATCTAAAAACACTATTTTTGAAAATTTTGAAATATAAATATTTCATAAAAATTTTGATCGAAATCGGTTGAGTCGTTTATGACAAGGTCGCAAATCAATAAAATGGTTGTATGGCAGGTACCGTTAATAACAAAATATTTTAATTTTTTTTCGGCCAAAATGTAGACCATACTCAAGGCAGTACCCACACCAAATTTTAAAAATCCTTAGAGCCGTTTTTGAGATAATTAAGATGGTAGAAAAATTTGTACGGCAAGTACAATTATTTTTGGGGCTAAAACAACGATTCAAAAATCTATTTTGGACAATAAACACCTAACCACAAAGTTTGAACAAAATCGGTTCATACGTTTAGACTGTAGATCGTTCAACAGACACACAGACACACGGAATTGCCGGACCCACTTTTCTGGTGTTCTCTATTATCGTAATGTTAACTTTGATTAAAATCTCGAGTTCGATTTTTTTTCCAAATGCAAAACTTGCCCTTTAGTACCTATATCGCAAGTATAAATTATATTCGACAAGAATAATAAATTTGTACACACAGTATTGGAAAAATAAATTAAAGCTTCCTGAGCGATGATATTACATTATGTACATATATACAAACATATTACATCGATTACGGAAATATACAATGAACTTTTAATTATGCTGGAGGACAAGTATTTGGCGTAGTTATAAATACACAATTAATGCAATTAAGAATTGTAGCACCTTACCAATTAACAATTAGTTTTATGACCATGATTTGCGAGCAATGTTTAGATATAAATGCATTGAACATTTGTCGCAGTGGAATATAAAATTGCACGCTTAAGAAAGGGAATTTTTAATTTAAAAAATCGAAAAAAGGCACAACACATCCTGTCATTCAGGCCAAGAAGTCCAATATCCTTTGGGCTGAAAACTTTGGAAAAGCTAAATGATAATTTCATCAGATCAGAAGTATTAATAAATATGCCTCTAAGCAAACGACAGTATGCTAATAGAGCGGGAAAATCTCAGGAAACCGCCCTGTATGAACTCTTTACAGACTGCCTAAGAATCGAAAAAATCGGCCCTATATGCATCCATAGGTATCGAGGGAGCCTTCGAAAACAATTCCCATGACCAATTCCCGTAGACAAAGCTCTCGAAAGGAAGTGAGTACCCATCACCATAATTAGATGGATAAGTGAAATGCTAAGTACAAGAATGGCGGAAGCATACGCAGGACACAATGTCCGGAGAGTCATCACAACAAGAGGCTATACTCAGGGTGGAGTACTATCACCCTTGCTGTGGAGTCTAGTAGTGGATGAATTACCAGAAAATCTTACTTCTCAAGACATACGATGTATCGATATATTTGCATTGTTGTAGTCCAGTCGGGTTGTCAAAAAAAGGACTTAAATGGAAAAAATTAATTCGTACAATTTTTTTCAGTTCGTTAGGGGGCATCATAAGTAGTCTAAATTTCGGTTTTCGGGAAAATCGCGCTGTAACTTCCGCCGCCATTTTGAATTTAATCAAAATTTTAATTTGGGCAATAACTGGACTCATAGTGATTTCTGTTTTGGAATCTTAAATTGTAATCATAACTTGACAACGTCAGCTAGTGAAGCAGTGAATGTTGGCAATTAATTATCAATTCACAAATTGGATAAAGCAGCTCAATATTTGTTTTGACACTTCTGATTACCTCCTTTATAATTGCGTTCGGAACTCATTATAGGCATCTTGGAAAGTATTCCTATAGACCATAAATAACTATTTAAATGAAATATCATATTTGTGGACCTAAATTTACATATGTGCTTAATCGCTCCAAGGCAGTGTTTTGCACATTTTGGACTTTTTATGATTCAAAATTTAAGATAAAAGTATTAATTTTCTCTGGATTGTCAGCGTCATTGAGCGGAGGCATGCACTAGAAGATATACACATGTCTACGAGTATAATGTCATCAGATACTTTTAAACAGTTCTTATTTCTTATAGATATATGTGTAAAAGTATATTTGAAAAGTAATTTTTTTTAAATAAAAAAATGTATTTACCTGATGTCCTGGACAAATCGAACCATTAGGCACTCGAACTCGAAAAGGGCTATGAACAGGGCACGATGTCCTTGGACCCCATCGCGACGACGACGGCCCTGGCATTGGCACAGAATTAAAACTATTTGAACTACAAGGATTACAGAGAGGTGGCGGCGGCGGCGGCACCGACGACTGCTGACCGGCGCCGCCTACGCCACAATGCCCAATACCACCGCCACCAATGCCAATTTGTGAACCTAAGTGACCGCCACCACCGCCCATCATAGATTGTGGCGGGGGTGGTGGCGGCACTGCTGGTGGCCCACCCGGCCCCGGCCCATGATGGCACATAGGTCCGCCGCAGTTCGGAATGCCCGACCATTGACCCCCGCTGACACCGATGCTGTTCAATTGTCCACCGCCGCCGCAGTAATGGTCCACGGCAAAGCTGTCTTGGCTACCAGAGCATTGCAATCTGTGAGGTGGTGGCGGAGATGATTGTCTTGAATAAATTTTTCAGCTAATTAGTTATCTCTGCAGTGGAACTATGATGGTGATGATATGGACAGTCGCTCGTTTATTCGAGTTCGCTTAAATCAGCAGCTTTTAGATTATACGAGTAGTTTTTGATTTGAAGACGTTGTTCTATATAGGAGTCGCTTGGCAGCGGTATGACGTGCAGGCGCGCTGATGGTTTCTATTATATCGAGGTTGTTTCATTTGAGTTCCAATACCACGTGAATTAATCGATCGTTGTTAACTTCAAGTATACACATTGTTTGATATTTTTTGTATCTTTTTTTTCCCAAAATCCTTTTCCAGTATAGTTGCAAGGGTATAATTATGATGATGACGATGATAATTTTTTTTTTGTTTTGTTTACGTAATTTTATATTTTAACTTTGAATTGGAGTTTTGTTTTTGATCACAGAAAATTTAACACCAAAATTTTAAACTAAAAAAAAATACTATTTATCTAAGTTTCTAAGTGTTATTGCATTTGCAGAAATTTTTCTTTCTTTGATTTTCTTTTATTTACATATAAATATACCTCTGATTTGATTATAAAAAATAACAGTTATATTACAACAACAATAACGACGACTATTCTAGCAATAACAGCAAACAAAAATTGAATTTAATATATTATATTTAAGAGTTGTTTGTTTTTTTTTTTTTTAATTTATGTCTATATAAATTTATTTAAATATATTTTTTTTTGTTTCGTTTCGAGAATTTATTTATTATTTTAATTAAGTATTGGTATTTTAAAAAATATGTTTCTATATTAATTTTCTTGTTTAATTTTCTTAAGTTAACATTTGTTTATTTGTTGCTGTTGTTGTTTTTTTTTTATATATTATTGTTTTAAATTTGTTCTATTTGTTTGCAGTTAATTTGTTTTGTTTTCCCAAAAGGCGGAAGTAAACCAGAAGGAGAATAGGGCATCTGAAAGTTTAAAATAAGAGATATAATTTATAAGGTTAGTGTGATTGGCGCAAACGCTTTTTTTCAGTTGGCCAACAAAGTATCTCTGCATAAGTTTCGTTGCTTCGGTAATAACCATGTAATGGTTTGATATTTTTAAATATCTACCAGGAAGTTTATTGCACTTGATTCATACATTACAGCACAAAAATAAGTATTTTTCATATAACAATTTTCATAACTTTAAATTTCTACAGAAACTAGAAAAACTTACATGCAATATTAAAATGATGAATTTGAAAATATTTTAAACACAAATTTCGTTGCATCAAATATTGATTGAAAATTATGGGCAATTTTTTTCAGAGAAATCCTGTGCCTGCGATAGAAATGATTGCTGAGATCTCTGTGATTTTATTTTTCGGAAACAGGCTATGAAATTAACTTGGTGTAGTAATGAAGTAGTACATAACCAATATAACATTATAATCAAAAGTTTATTTAACTGCACAAATTGGTTATCCGACTTTGATGGTACAAAGAATGTTGACGTTTTTTTCCCAATAACTCGAAAAGAAAAGGTTTGTTTTAAGTTGTTGGTAAACATTGTAGATCATGTCATTCTACACAAAAAAAAAGATTAAGACACCTTTTATCGTAAAATTGACAGATTTGGAACGAAATGTTCGAAAACATTGGTGTGTACCAGTTATATTAAGTCTGTTTGCTTTAACGAATGAATTTAAGCGTTACATCCCTTTTGACGAACAATTGAACTTTGGTAAGCTATAAATTAAAAACGAATTTACATACAGAAGTACTGTACTGTACTGTAGTTCTTAGAGAATTTTGAGAAAAATAAAGGTTTTGGGAGTTATTGAACAAAATAAAATAAATTATTATTTTTATGATGGCAGCATTTTCCTTCCAGTTCCACACTTAAAACTTGGTTTTTTTTTAATAAAGATTGTTTTTCCAAATATAACTTAAAACAAAACATTTCCCCACTCAAAAACATAAATTTATTACACTTCATTGAAAAAATGTAGGGTAACCCGGGGCTTGTAGACTCAAAATTTACTACTCAATAAAATGTAGGCTCCCATAAAAAAGCATCCTTTTGTTTTTCTTAACAAAATGCCCCCATTAAAATATATTATAGATAAGTATTGTTTTTTTTTTTTAATTCTACCAAATGACCACTCGTGAGTCAACTAGCCCCAGCACCGGGGAGAGATGACCAACACTTGGGGCAAGTTAACTATGATATAATGTTGAGTTTTTGGAATATGAAACTGAAATTTTGCAAAAAAAAATAAAATTGCTGCTCAGAAATACATTGACTGCTAGGTGTCTTGTAATACCTCTCAGATGCAATAACCCATAACTTTTGAATCACGATAAAGGTTTTCATTCACGGGGTTTCGTAAGTAATTTCCTCGATTAGTATAGATTTTAGATTTAGATTAAACATTTTATTTCTTAAAATCCAAATAAGTACATTATTTAAGAAAGAAAAGAAATATGTGACAAAAATATTTTAATACAAAAATAGAGTTATTGCCACTCTCAGAGTAATTTAACATTAATTATTTGAAATGGGTGGGGTGACCCTTAAAAAAGAAATATTAAAGAAAAGTTAAAATATTATTAAATTACATTATGCATACAAAAATTAAATTGAATTGAAGTTAAACGTTTCAAAAAATCATTTCAAAAAAACATCAGGTAGAACCATTTACAAAAATTTCGATACTCTCATTATCAAGACTGAGGAGCCAGTATTTAACTTGTTTCATAAATGTCAAATGAGAAGTTTGCATTCTAATAGAATGAGGGAGTCTATTAAATATCCGACATGAGGAAACATTATAAAAATTCCGAAATGCGGTTGTTCGAAATACCGGTATAGACACTAAGTTCAAAAAATTTCCACGTAAACTATAACTATCAATTAATCTAAAATTGAGATTGCCTGATCTTTTAAAGAAAATATTAAGAACTTTATAGCAATACATATGTCGCACTGAAAGAATTTTCAAGTCCTTAAACAGTGGAAAACTAGGAAACAGGCGAGGCTTACCACATATTTTCTTCAGAACACTTTTTTGTAAAACTAAAAGAGGCTGTATTTTGTTGTAATAGGAGCCTCCCCAACAAGAAATTCCATATTCGAGTTTGGAATGAAAAATTCCATAATAAATCTTAAGTAGCAGTTTGGGGGAGCAAACTTTACGCAAAAAGAAGAAATTTCTAAGAGTACACCTAAAATACTGTCTAAGATTTTCTGTATGGTTATAGAAACTCATTCTAGAATCAATGATTAAACCCAAGTACTTGAATTCATTTACAATATCTAATTTAAAACATTTATTACTACAGCTCGTAGAATCAGTAAAAGTTGTGGAAGTAACCAAAGGATTACAGGTGCAGCTGAAAAGTTTAAATTTTTGACACTCAGTAGCATGGAAAGAGAGATCAGCATCAACAATCTGTTGGCCAGACAAACTAAAAAACATTATCTTAGTTTTAGAACTTATTATCAAATTGTGCTCTGCAAACCAGATTCTTAACAAGCTGAGATCCCAATTTATATCAGATATAAGATTAAGACTACTGTCTGTACCATATGAGAAACCCACATCATCTGCAAAAGCTGTCAAAGATGAGCTTTGACGCACGGTCCATTAGAGTTTGCTCCATGCAGTGTCTCTGGATATTTTTCTTACAAAAGTTCTTTTTGCTTAATCACACGAAAAAATCATGAGTCAACTTAACCCAACAAAAAGGAGTTAACTAGCCCCGACTGATCTTGTGGCACTGAACGTCAATTTTTCGGTAACCAAGAACTAATATATAGAAATTAAAGAACAAACACGCAAAGCCAGACACACATATTGTATGTATTCAACAAAAAAGTCTCCACCAGCCATATAAAACGCACCGAAAAAAGCAAAACAAATGAAAACAAAAAAAAAAATACTTATAAATGAAAAAAAATAGTTTTCTCCCAAAAACCCTCGAACTACATAAGCTCCTGACGTTAGACAATGTGAGGATATGTAAGTAGCTGTTGTTAATGCAAGGGCAACAAAAAACATGCATAAAATTGTGTAGGTTTGAAGTTATGGGCGATAAAATATGATTAAATATGACAAAGAATAAAAAAAAATGAATGCGAATTATAAGGGATATAGATAATAAAGACACTGAAATTTCTACGCATTAGTTTAGCCGCCATCCCTGGAGATAAAATCTGCGACAACAACCACATACAGTCTCAGAACATCGCGCCACACATCTTTCCTATCATTCTTTCTCTTTCTTAACCTCACGCCCGCGCTGTGTTGAAACATTTAAAGGGTAGTATAGTCCCTTGAGCGCGTGTAGATAATAAAAAAAAAGTTAGTCTACATGCCCCTGAGGACAACTAGCCCCGGTTACCCCTACTACACCAAAATGTTTTCGACCATATTTCTCCCAATTTATCATTTGTACGATAATAAGTGTCTTTAATCTTTTTTTGTGTAGAATGACATGATCTACAATGTGTACCAACAACTTTTTTCAAAAAAAAATATGGTTTTCGAGTAATTTGAAAAAAAAAATGAATTTTTCTCTAAAATTGTTTGCTGCGCTCCAAATTTAGGGTACTATTTAGGAAATGCTTAGGACGTAAAAATGAAGCTTTCCACCAAAATTCAGCTTTGTCGGAATTTTTTTTGAATTTAAAATCTTATTTTCCTGGACTAATGGAAATGGTAAACAAATTTCATGAATTGCTTGGTGACCACGGTGGAGTAATTTTAAATGGAAGAACGGTGGGATATTTAGGTTGGGAATTAACATTTTTTGGGTTTTATTTATAAACCAGTTAATGAGTACTGCCGTCGTTCGGTGGAATGTGTCAGATTAATAAAAAAAAAAAGTTTTCTTGTCTTCCGGAACCATTCCCTGACCATATACAGCTTCTAAATGTATATTTTTTTGGGAAAACAGGAGACATTGGAGACATTATTTTGCTAGAAAAGTTTTTCTGGCATTCGAATATGTGTCATGGGATCAAATTAAGCTTAATTAACTTGTCGATCTGAATGATTATTCTTAGTTTTTCAAACACAGATATTGAAATTGAAGACATAAAATATAAAATTTCGTGATCTGGTAATTCAAGAAGTATATCTAAAAAATATTATTCAAAAAAATGTTCAATTATTTGAGAGTATATCAAAAGCACAAAACCGTTTAAAATATAAAAATTAAAGTACTTAGAAATTTTAGAGAATTTTTAAAGAAAACAAAATAATAAAATACTGGTGGTTTCAAATCTATCCGTAAACTGTTTCAAATACTACTTTTGTAGCATTTTATCAGTGGAATATAATGCACTTTCAACAACATCCGGTTGTGATAAATGCAGACCTCGATTCAAGCATTTCATTATCTGAACTGTCCATCATATCGTTATCCGACTCAATAGATAAAAAATCTCCTGGTTTAGACCGGATACCTTCCAAGTTCTATTAAAATGCTCCCATAAGTTTTATAATTGAGATTTTGAAATTTTCAATAATATTTTTGAAACGGAACAGATATACCAACTGTAGTTGGCAGGATTCCCCACTCAAGTTCAATGTTGTATTTCTATATGTATGTATGTACCCTTTTTAGGATAATCGGCCACAAGAGCACCGAAGGTCTTCACTTCTTCTTGATACACTTAGGCTAGGCGCGCACATGCAACTTTCAGTTTTGCAACATCTGGGTTGCTAAAGTGTATATCATGTACTTATATGAGTGCGCGCACATGCAAAAACTATTTAGTCCACGATGCGAGCAACTTAAAAGTTTGTATTTTTGCACAAATCGAACGATCGCCCCAAGTAAATTCTTCAGTTTGTATCACACCGAACTATATGTAACTGCACGCACAATAATTCAAAATATTGCCTGTGTGTTGGTTTATCTCGTTGATTGATTTTTAAGTTGCTTATGTGCGCGATAATCGTTCAACTAGTGATTAAACTATTTTGTTTCGGAAAAATTGCGGGTGCGCGCCAAAAAAAATGAAAGACCAATTTTATTTTATGTGGTGTTGTTTATTTGGCGACAGTCTGACTAAGAATGACTTTCAAATTATTATGATTGATATCAAGGAGTTATTTTGTGTTGTATCTTACAGTTATATTTTAGGAAAGTATTTAAAATACGAAATGAGTGCAATATTTCCTGTACTATATTATTCGTTAAGTTAAAATGACTCAAAGTTATATCAATGAAATAAAAAAAGTTTTAGTTTGAAACGACAATAATAATATTGTTATAATCTTAATTATTAGAAATGTTAAATAAAATAATTCTCTTATGTATTCTTGATGGTCATTATAATTCAGCCAGTTACACAACTATATTTCGCCAATCAGTTATTGTTCCCTGCGCCTGCAGCCAATAATAGAAGAAAAGCGCCTAATCAAGCAAACATTCGACAATTGCCCAAGTGCATAGGATCGCTGACGTCATTGAGAAAACTCTTGAAGAAAAGAAAATTTGTTCGGTGGTCTTCTTACACTTGTCGCAAGTTGTGGCACGAAGTCCTAAATTTTAAATTAAAACAAGTTCTACCTGAAGCACTTTTTAGAATAAGACATGGAAACGATTGCTCGGATCTCAAGAAATAGTGGCTGGAGTACCACAAGAAAGTGTCTTAGTTCCAATATTGTACCTATTATTTACACGTGATATATCTCAAACAGAAAAGACTATCGTAGCCACGTTTGCTGACGACACTGCAATAGTAGCAGTGGGACAAACGACATATGATGCTACGACTAAATTACAAAAAGCTCTGAATAATGTCAATGATTGAACAAAAACATGGTGGATATCGCTCAACGAAGTAAAATCAGTCCATGTAGATTTCATGTATAAAAAAATTAATAGATTGCCGGTATGTGTTCATGCGGTTCAAGTTCCGTTTGCTAATGAAGCAAAATATCTCGGAATGACTCTAGACGCGAAATTAAAATGGAAGCCACATGTTAAAAAGAAATGCGAAGAGTTAAATAATAAAATCAGAGATATGTACTGGCTGCTCGGGACACAATCTAAGATCAGTATCGAAAACAAGCTAATTTTGTACAGCCAGGTGCCCAAGCCCGTCTGGACTTACGGTATACAAATCTGGGGTTGTACAGGAGATTCTAATTTAAAAACCTTACAAACATTTGAAAATAAACTGCTAAGATCGTTTGTAAGCGCACCTTGGTATATTAGAAACGAATATCTCCACAGAGATCTCGGGATTCCCGCGGTTCGTGATGAAATAAAAATTTTTTCCAAAAAAATCATAGAAAACAGCTATTGCAACACTGTAATGGTACTATAATCGAAAATATCGATGATACGAATTTAGTATGTCGCCTGCGAAGGACTAAGCTTTACGATCTGGTGCACTAAACGGAATCCGCTTTTAAATCGCTATATAAGCAGGAACTATCACCGGATAGGTACCTGCAACACTGTAATTAAATTCTTTAAAAATAAATTGCTAGACAAGTTTTAACTTAGTTGCAATCGGGAGGAGGAGGTGTCTTTTAGTGCAGTAAGAATCTCACACTCATATGAGCACGCGTTTTTCGGTCCTCATAGAGCCTTTTGAAGGTTTTACCCCCACCCACGGGCAAAAAAAGAAGTTATTGTTCCATTTAAGAAAAATTTATATAAAGTATCGAATTATCAATTAATCAAGCATTTTTATGGGATACTCTTTTATAAGTGAGCTTCTTCATCGCACCAATGACATATTGGGGAATGAACACTAATCTTGGTTTCAGAGAGGTTATTCAACTGTTTATAAACTTTATAAACTGAATATCATAGTGCACTTAAAGTTTAAATAAAATAGAAAGGTTTTCACTTTTGTTGTTGATCTTAAATTAGCGCTGAGAGATCAGAGATCTATTTGAATGTCAAAAAAAAATAATAAGGCTTTTGAAAAAAAAAAACTTTATAGTGTTACTGAGCCAGCTGTACCTATGGAACGCTTCTATTATTACATTACATTACATATTATATAGGGTCCGCCAAATAACTTTTTTTTTGAAAATGGGCGCAAAACATCCAGTGTAGCTTCGGCTGTGTGGCACGTAGCGCCGTCGCCGTCCTGTTGAAACCAAATATTACCAATATCCTCCTCTTCAATTTATGTGAACAAAAATTTGTTCAACATGGCCCGATAACGATCGCCATTGACTGTAACGGCAACTCCTTGCTCGTTTTCGAATTATGCCTCTGGACCAAAATCCGCACCAAACTGTGCCCCAAATGCTACAATTTTGCTTGTTTACATACCCACCCGCCAAGATCTAAATGAGCTTCATCTGAAAAGATGATTTTTTTGGCAAAATCGGCATCTTCTCTAAGTCGATCGCAGGCCCACTTAGCGAGCGTTGTTCAAGCGTATACGCAACCATATTCGTTTAGCGGAAGGACAAAACTAATTATCTGTCGAATCAGACCTGAGCTAAGTGTTACCATTCAAGAAATAAGAACTAGTTAAAAAAAAAACCTTAGATGGCGGACCCGTTACTACTACGTAGATAAATCTACGAAGTAGAGACACTGAAGCACTGGCAACGAGACTATTGGCTTTAAACATCACATACATTAATACAACAGAGAGAGACAGAAGAGAAAGAAAGAACACACAACAGAAGAAACTCAACAGCACGTGGTTGGTTTCCGACAGTCCCCCATGGAAGTACTAACCACGCGCAACGATGCTGGATTTCGCTGATCTATGGGAAGCGATGCTTTCATCGGAGCCAAGGCCGTTGACAACTTCTATTATCTAAAAGCCCTCAAGAACTACGAAGTAAGATATAAACAAATTGGCAGAGTACGAGTATTAATTTACACAGCTCCTATCTGGGTCAGGTTGAATAAACGTTAAAAAAAATGTACATATCATTTGCCCATCTGACAGTCAACAGTTATAGCCAATGTCATATTATTTTGCTAATTATATGTTTAACTAAGAATATATTGAAGATTTTTGTAAATTTTAAAGCTACATTTGACTCGATTGGCCGCAATTCACTTGTGTCTTCTTCTATTCTATCTCAAAAAGGTATGTCAACGAAAATGCTGAAAGTCTTAAAAAATATGTACAATAACACACGTCAATGTGTATGGGACGGCAGAAATAAGTCTGAATGGTTTGAAACTAAGACCGGAGTTAAACAGGGTTGCCTGCTTATTGCAGTCCTCTTCGCTTTATTTATGGATGACATATCGCAACATCTACCAGCCGGTATCAGAATTGCTCAAGAAATTATTAACGTTTTACTTTACGCTGATGATATTGTATTACTGGTGGAATCCCCTCACATCTTACAACTAATGATCAATAAAATTCACAACTTCTGTAAAACTTGGAACTTGAGGGTGAATCTAGAATAATCTAAAATCATGATCGTACGCAATAGACAAACGAAGCTGCGAGTGAATGAAAAATGGTATTTCGACGGTGAAGCAATAGAAGTTATCACACAATATAATTACCTTGGCATAATTTTGGAACCCAATATGAAACTCACTCATCATTTTCAAAAAAAGCTATCATCATCTAAAAGCCTATTAAACGCGTCATGGAAAACCATTATCAATAAAAATGAAATTCCAATCTCAGCAAAATACCGTGTTTTTGAAGCTGTCATGCGCTCAGTTATGTGTTACAGTTGCCAAACATGGGGATTCAAGCAACACGAAGAAGTTGAAAAACTACGTCGCTTTTTTCTTAAAAAACTTTTCCGCCTTCCTATGAAGACTCCTAACTACGTCTTCGCCATGGAGACAGGTCTCCCAAAACTATTTACGTTTACACTAAAATAACATTTCGATTATATAATCAAAGTGCTTAATTATCCGGCACATAGACTTCCACACATTCTTACCAAATACACATTTGAAAATAAATTGGAATAGGTTAATGATTGGACTTTTTCGGGAGAAAAATGCGATACAACTATTAATATTCAGTATAATGATATTTTCATTTTAAAGCAGCAGTTTTATAATCTTTTGGAACTGTCTGACATTCACAGTCGCAATGACAATATAGTACAGGCAACATCCTCTATTAATAGACCAATATATTCAGAACTTAACTACGATCTGGGAAGTAAAAATTATTTTAATGATTTTCGTAGCCTTAGAGCTATATCTTTGATAAGTAGAGCCAGATGTGAAGTATTGAATTTAAACGGTTCGCCATTTAATAAAAAATGATTCAAACCTTTGTACAATATGTAACTTTAAGGCAAAAGAAGATACATTTCATTTATTGGCAATATGTCCAATTTACAATGATATAAGACTTATTTATTTCGGAAATCGTTCATTGACAATGGAAAAAACAAAGAATATTCTTAACGGCGACAATTGGGATTCACTTCATTTACATATCGCAATAATATCATTACGGAATCATGTTTTTAAAATAACCTTGGTTTTTTTCTTTAATAGTAAAATACTTTTTTAAAGTTGTAAAAGAATCAAGACCATTATACATTTTAGTGCGTCAATCAGGCAGACGGCAATGCCATTGCCCACTTATTTTATTTTACTCTTGTAATAATATCATGTAAAAATTGTTTAATAACATAAATAAAATTATATCTATCTATCTATCTGTATTGAAAGAGACCTGTTAAACAGACGTCATTTGGAGGGATTTGATTGGCAGTTTTTCATTTTCACACGATCAGTTCACCAATTTTGCAATTTTGATTAGTATTGTTTAGCCAGTTTTTTTTTTTTATTTTGTTAAGTTCTCACTTTGCCAAAACATTGTTTCGATTTTTTCGTCTTGCTAATTTTAATTACACAAACCAAAATTTCGCTTTTAATTACTTTGCTTAATTAATTTTTTTTTTCTACGGCCTTTAGTCCTCCAAATTTTACGTTTCGTCCTGCGATCTCACTTGAATAGTAAGGACCTAGCCAATACGCAACAAGTCCGATTAAATATAATGCTAAGTCTTCTACTTGGCTTATTAATTCGATAAGAATTTGTATTACACCTAAAATCATACATTTTCACAAACATTTTCGAAACAATGGTTGTAATTCGAGAGTCCGTCATTCCGTATAGAATAGGTAAAGTCGCCCGGCAGATGGTACTTCTCTAGCACAAGATTACGTTGCCTGAATCACTTCCTGAATCGTAAATGCCATTGTTGTCATTGTACCAGTTAAATTATTAGCCAATTAAAATATTGTTTAAACAACAAATTGCTCTTTAAAAATATGCGAAATAATATACCTATAAAATAGTTCGGCTAAGTGATAGATTTGCGAGTCAACTTAAATCCAAAACAAAATTTGCGAAACAAACATGGCGGATTTGCGAAATATTTTTTTGGTGAAAAGATACAATCACCGTGGGTTAATTATAGAATCTGGATTACGGTCAGTTAATACAAGAACAGCACGTAATTCTGTTTACTGTCTTGATGTATTTAAGACAAAAAACGTAGTTCTTACTATGACGGGTAGATGGCTTTTCTTTGGACTCTATTTTTTTTTTTTTTTTTTTTTTATAACTTTGCACGCGCTCAAGGGATTATGAGTACCCTTTATATGTTTTTGTTAACACAGCGCGGGCATCCGGTGGAAGAAGAGAAAGAAGGATAGAAAAGAAGTTTGGCGCGATGTTCTGAGACTCGAGCTGGTTGTTGTCTCAGATTTATCTACAGGGATGGCGGCTGAACTAATGCGGAGAGAATTACCGTGTCTTATTTATGTATGTCCTTTATAATTCGCATTATTTTATTTATTTCGTTGTCATATTTTATGGGTATGCTAGTTTACTCAATCACATGTTGTTAGTGTTATGCCTGAACAGCATGTAATGAGCAAAGCAGCAATTTAATTTATGACAATTTTTAGGATTGGTTTTTAATGGAATATAAGAAGACATAGACAACGGTAGGAATCGAACCTGCACCACGAGGGTTACAGGCGAGCACACAACTATCGCGCCACGGCCACACCCTATTCCGTAATGTTTCTATTTTTCTAGGATGACGTTAATAAAACACGGCTAATATTGACTCAATTCGAATTTATACGCTAATATGTACTTTTAAGCCTTTTGGGATACTGTCAGATTGAAGAATTGAGATACTTAAATAAATAAGTACATACAAGAGCCGGTAAAATTGATGCAACAACTGACACTTTCAAAGAGGTGTTTAGTAACAAAAAATAAATAAATACGAAATAATTTATCTTGCGTCTACAACAACATAATGTCACAGCTACCTTTACCAGAAATAACTTTTCCCAAAATCAGTTTGACAGTCACATAGTCCCACGCTACCATGAAACAAAACTTACTTAAAATCGACACCAGTTAAGCGCATTGTAGAAATAAACAAAACCACAGGTGAACAGTTCTGAATGCTCAATACGGAGGTGATAGCTTCATAAAATACCTATGAACGTACATATATTTTATGTATTGATTGAATTTAAAACGAACAGATGAACAAAATTTATCCTCCAAGGACTTCTGCTATTTGCTGACAGCCACATTTCAACACCAGTTGTCTAAGAAAGCTATATATCTATCTATAGCACAAAGTTGGATCTCTGAAATCGTTGTCTTCACTGAAAATCGTAAATGCAATAAAAATAGTTTTGTTCAACAATACGACCGACTCCTTAAAAACTTTTCCTTCTTAAGTGTCACAATTGAAATATTTGATGGTATTAATTATATCACTTGACGAAAGGGTTTTGAGGCCAAATTTAGATACGGTCTTACGTCTTAAGAAAATATTGATTTGACATAATTTACCAAAGCGATAAAATCATGCGACTTAAGGCAATGTTTCAAAATAAAGTCCTGTGATGCTATTTTGAGAACACATGACTTTGGTGAAGAGTCATAAAACCATACGTTTGGGCCTGATGACAGCATTTCAACATTTGGTGTTTTATATTTGCCATATTTAACTAAAGAGATGCGAGTCGGCCCGAAAATTATTGAAGAATTTCGATTCTTAATTTACTAAGAAAGATTTTTGCTTCGATTCTGTATGGAAGGCCTACGAGTTGGTTAGATAGTAGCAAACGACTCAATTTGTATTTAAAATTTCTGTCAGCTTGAAATGCAGTTGCTTTATTCGCCATGTTCATTGATGATATCACTGATATTCTTCCGAGTGAAGTAATCTTTTCCGGACGGATAAACGTGGTTTACAGATTATTTTTTTTCGCCTTTAACAGATTATTATAAGATTATCTTATACTTTATTTTGAAATTTTTTCAAACTTTATAATAAAAATGCATTTAGAAAAATCACTTGTTGCTTAATTTATTTTAATTTTCTTATTCCGCTTTTGCATTAAAAACTAGTTGTTGATTGCAAAAGTGGGATAAGAAGAAACGGGATTTAAAAAAAAAACGGGATTATAAAAAGCGGGATTTTAAAAACGGGGTTTAAAAAAAACGGAATTATAAAAACCGGGATATCGAACCTAACCCAGTAACGAACCGTTACACTTACGCACCCCATCCCATGCCGAACCGGAATTATGTACCTGACTGCCAGCAAGACCGCACAACCACCACAAAACCACAATACAGCAGCATCATGCGACCACTACCGGTACCTAATCATTCGACTACAGTGGAGTGCCACTACCAGCAACAAACACTAGCAACAACGTACAACCTTAACACCACCCTAACATTTACAATTCGCACTGCCTTAAGGTAAAAATTATAATAAATGGATGTAAGGAATGATGATACAGGAGGAGGAAACTATAGGTTTTGGTGATTGCTGAGGAATAAGATTCCCATTGACCTGTTGTGTGAGATGAATAACACAAACAAAAGTGTTAGATCTCACATAACCAGCACCACTAAAATAATTAAAATAACAATCTGACCACGACCTTCCCTAACAAACATTAAATAAAATATCAAATTATTATCAAGGTCGACACCAACAACAGAATGGTGTGAATTAGCTAAACGATACGCGACCAGGTAGTGTATACAAACAATGCACTGAAACCATAAGCGATCGTTTAGTATGACAAAAAATGACCAATAATTGAATTACGAAAAGAACTGGGACAAGCAATGTTAACAATGAAATTGAATGAAGCTAAACGTATGTGTAGGAAATGTATGTTAAATGAATAATGTTAATTCAGCAAATGAAATATATGGCAATTAATAATAAATTGCATTTAAATTATATTAAGTAATAATTATTGGGGAATGCTTATTTAGCATTCCAATATTAGGGCAAGTAATTGCAATACATTACAAAATTGTAAACACAAAGAAAATGTAAATTGGTAGGGATGATAGGTTAAGAATATTTTTGTATAAATAGTGTAGGAAAATAGTAATAAGGGATCAGTTAAAATCAGTTGAATCAGTGATCATTCAGTTGAACGAATAAACTGGGTTGTAACAGTTATAACAATTATTCTAAAAACCAAATCTTTCATTCACCAGAACCAGGACTAATAAAGGTAAACCTCTAACCCCTCTTTTCTTTCCAGCTAAATAAAAGTTGGCCTCCTAGGGCCACATCCAAATAGCCGCCAGTGGCTATCCAAATATACTGGCGAAAAAACATATCGGCCTTCTAAGGCCACCCAAACGGGCCGCCAGGGCCAGTTAAATAATCTGGAATTCCTTACATAGGTAGGCAACTCTCGGGACATTCAATATTATACAACATTTATCTCTCTGTCCGAAAGATGGACGTCATAAAAATATTATACAACAGACCCCCAGTGGCAGCACACTTGGTAGTCAATTCCGTTTAACCTTAATTGGTACATTGATGTGCCAGTTAAGACAGACTTTTTTGTAAACAAAAGGTTTTCCCTTGGGTTAGCCTTGAGCTGGATTAAGATTCCTAAAACGTACTTTTCCCCAGCCTTAGACAAAAAAGCATCACAACCCCTTTGGAAAACATGTGAACGAAAAAAGTTATGAAGCAAAGTTAGCACTCAACATGATGTGCGCAAAATTTTTCGATAATCCCAATCTTGCTTCAAAATATCAGTTTCTTAATGCCGCAGTCAACACTTGTATGTGGTCTTTAAGGTCTTAAAGAAACTCAAACTGCTCTGGATATGATAGCATTTCTAATTGTTGTCTAAAAAGAATAGGATGTTTTGCAACTGATGTTCTGGTTCATATCTTTAATAAAAGTATTTTTGTGGCGTTTTTCCAAATGCTCTTAAATGCGCTAATATTTTGTCTCTTTTTAAAAAAGTTTCAAGAATCGACTTATCGAACTACAGACCGATTTCTTCATTGCCTTCAATAAAAAAAGTCTTTGAAAAGGCTATCAAAAGTAGAATGGTTACATTTCTTTCTAAGACATTGTTCTAAAGTGCTATTCAGTTCGGTTTTCAAATGGTAGGTCAACTTACGATGCTTTATCACATTTCTGCTCTAACATCTTTTTTAGCTTTAGATTGGTTACAGATACTGTAAGGCCTGTGCATCATCGTTTCGCTCGTACCACTGAAAATATAGCTGCTGTAAGTGAAAGTGTTGCCGAAGACCCGAATGTGTCGATTCCTTGTCGTTCTCAGGAATTAGGAGTGTCTTACGGCACATTATGGCATATTTTGCATTTGGATCTACACCTACATCCATATAAAGTCCAGCTCACACAACACCTGAAGACAGCTGACGATTCACCACGTCGTCGTAGATACGTCGACTGGGTGCTTGAACAACAGGCGGTGGACGGCGATTTTTCGAACAACATTTTCTTCAGCGACGAAGCACATTTCTCTCTCGGTAGGTATGTTAATTTGGGGTTCTCCTCAAGTAATTAAAGAGAGGCCATTACATCAACAAGAATTCATTGTTTGGGACGCTCTTTGGTCCGGAGGTGTGATTACGGTCAATTCGGAGCGTTATGGTCATATGATAATCGACATTTTTTGCCTGCTTAGAGAATATGTGGTTTAAACAAGGTGCCACATGCCACACAACTCGAGCGAATATGGGTCTATTGCACGAGACATTTCCTGGCCGCGTAATTTCTCGTCGTGGCGATATTAACTGGCCACCAAGATCATGCGATTTGACACCGCTGGACTTTTTTTTGTGGGGCTACGCGAAAGACCGTATTTATGCAGATAAACCTTTAACTCTTGAGCACTTGAAAACCAACATTCGTCAAGTTATGGCTGAGATACCGCTCAATGTGTGTCAAAAAGTGGTCGAAAATTACCTCAAAAGAATCCATACTTGCAATAATTCGCGTGGTGGTCATTCAAACTTTATAATAAAAAAGAAATATCATGAAAAAAAATATGTTATATTTGTTTTATTTACGTTTACTTTTGAAACCGCAAAATGGATAACCCTTTGGTTAAGTAACAGAGCCCAAAATGTAATTTTTGATGATATTCGAAATAATGCCAAAACTATCAACTTGAGGGTTCCTCAGCGTTCCGTGTTACGCCCTATTTTTTTCCTAATTTATATTAATTCTCTGTTTAAGCTACCTTTAAAACGTAAGCAAACATATTTTGCTAATGATGTGGGGTTTAGTTTTAGTGCAAACAGTTGCCTGGATCTTACCTCTAACATTAATTGGGATTTAAGTCGGTTAAGAACTTGTTTTGCTGTGTATAAACTAGTTATTAGCCCAAAAACAAAATTAATGTGTTTTTCTTAATCCGGGATTTCGAATTTTGGTGCTGATTTCTTTTTCCATGCCACTGATTGCCAGAAATTCAAATTTCCTAATTGCACATGTGAAACATATGATAACTCCACCACCTTCTCTAGTAATACCATCTGTAGCGAAAGCTGTTTTCGCATTGAAATTCTAAATGAATTCAAATTATTAGGTCTTCTCATTGACTCCAATATGAGTTTTTTAAACCACACTGAAAATTTTAGGAATTATTTTATTAGAAATGTTTGCTCTATGCAATTTGTCGGACGCCTCGTCTTCCACTTTTTCAGGAATTTAACCAGTTCGTCATTTGTACTGTTTTAAGGTTCTGAATGAATTCTTCAAAACATCAGGCATCCGTAATTTTAGAGTTGTTGAAAATTATAACATTAGGAATAATCACTTAAATTTTGTTTCTGTTCGAGTACAGGTACGTACTTTAACTTTTCGGAAATTTTATAGTGTAGCTTCATGTGGATTGTAAACTTCCTCACTTACAGAAACATACAGAAACATAACTTCTCACCCACGTAAAAAAAAAAATATTAAAAAATGGCTTCTTAATACGAATTTTATAGATCTACGAGTATATGCCTTGCTAAATCAATATTTCCTAATTCAATTTTTCTTTATGTTTTGATGAAAAAAATTAAATAATTTGTAATAAGAATAATGATTTCTTTTTTGATTGTGTGTTAATTATTCATTCGCATTAATTGATTGTATTCTTAACATTGTTAATTGGCTTTAGTTCTCCCATATTTATTCAGTCAATTTTGTGTTAAAAAAAATAAAATTAATTCCTTACCAGGGTCACCCCACCCTTTATATAAAGAGCTTATGTTTATATTCAATACTATGTTGTGATATTACTACAATTTTTATATTTTTGGAAAAATACATTGTTACTAATAAAAATTCAAAAATGAACGCAGCCTGTTGGATTCAGTCCTTTTGAAGATTTTGCAGACTATTTCGCTTACCCAACTGAACACTAACATATGCCTTGAACGTCAAATCTGAGGCAACTAAGATTAATCATGTTAAGATCATTTCAAATCAATGCTTTACCCTTGAGGGGAAGGAACCTACTGGCTGTATCTCATGACCTTACTTTATCCCAATTATATAAGAAATTCGAAGGATATATTTCCAATTAAGTTTTCTGGTTATGAATAGTATCTATGAAATTCCAAACGGCGGGCGTCCTGGTTTTTGCAACCCTTGTTTTTTTTATAATTTTAAGTATATACCTGTAAGACCTAAGGTCTTTTAAATGCAACCTGAATTGCACGCCACCAGTCAGAAGGAATAGAAAGAAATGAAAGAATTTGTGTTAGCACAGTGGATTTAAGAATTAGGTCTTTACTTTTTCATTAAAACCCACTGGCGACATCCAATTAAAATTGGAGGTTGAGAAAAGAATGCTGCCTAACGTGAGGCTCGAACCCACACGCTTAAGTTAGCAGTCAATCAATGCGCTATTTCAATTATTTTGATCATCATAGTTTTTTTTATTGTAAATTAAATAAGGCGAATTTTAATTTTTAAGGGCAATAAGGTAATAATTTGGTTCCGTTTGAAAATGAATGTCTGTGATTTTATATGCATTTTTATGAATATCAGTTCAAAGAAGTTCCCGTAGTCAACGGCGAAGTGATGAGATACATGATGCGGAAGTAGTAGCAATCCTTCCTTTTATCTGTTTTTATCTAAATAATATTTTTTTTATTTTAAAATACAATTCAGAAAGCCAATTGGACATATGGAAATGTATGTTTCTAAGATTTTTGTATAGTAATAATTGTAAGATTGAATTTTGGAATTGCAATATTTATAAATCCGGTTCCGTACTCCAAAAAAAAAAAATAATTGGTTATCACAGAACATAGTATAAAAAAATACCTATCTATTTCTGCCCAGGAAATTGCTTCACAATGCAGCTTAAGTTCATTAAGAGTAAAAGAATAAAAGACAAATATTGTCACATGAAATGTTATATCCCAGTAGGAAATTTCAACATTAATTATTTTTTTTGGTGAATTCATCAGCGGATTCATTGACTATTTCCATCGATGAGTAAGAAGTATGTTATGATTTCATAAGAAAACGGTTGCGCATTTTTTCATCAGTTAACTAAATTCAAATGAATTGAATGCTTACAATTCACTACATTTTCAGTTACAAAATAAAAAACGATGATTTCACTGATGAAGAGTAATGTATAGGTTCATGAGTTCGCAAATGATGTTTCGTTCTCTGCGGTGCGATTGTTGCAAACAAAACAGCCTTAAAAAAAAGAGGTTTTATCTGCCACGGGAAGAGTGACGAACATTGCCTTTTTTCTACCTACAACTAGAAATGCGCTAAGTAGTCAGTCTTCGCTGGTCATGACATGAGTTCGTGGGTTTTTTTTAGAGAAAGTGAGAATAACATATAAACCAGAAATTCCAGTTTTGTTTTGATCGCCATAATTGCCGTTGTTAAGATATTTGGTGAGTGGTGGGTATTTCTTCGACTTTATTCAAAACAAAATTTAAAAATGTAATCAAAACCTACAGAATTAACAAAATTAATTGCTAAGACCTCATTCATCATCAAATTTAACAGAATCAATTATTGATAAGGTTTACTTTCGCATCAAGATTTTATCAAGACTACATTTTAATTATTATTAGCTAATCGTATTTTTTTTCTTAATTAAATGTTTATATTATTGAATAATCGTCGAATTAAATTAATAAAATGATATTTGGGGGTATAACATAATTATAAAATGTTTCTGTTTCCTTAAAAAAAACATATTTCCTCTTTCACAGAAAACTGACACTTTCATGTTATTTAAAGCCTACAAAATGAAGAAAAAAAAGAAGTAGGTATCATACGGGCTTTACCTAGTGATTTCATAATTGAACATTCATGGCATTTTTCATCATATAAAATTCTTATGCGAATTAACGAGTTACATTAACAGATTGAATTAATGGATGAGCATTCATTTCACCTGCTGAATAAGCAACTCTAAGTCAACTAGTGATTTCACAGCTTACCGTTCATGCCATTTTTCATCACATATAATTGGCTTATGAATAAACTTGTTACCGCTACTGTTAAATATTCACCCCGAAAATCACTTGGTGAACGCTTATGACAGCCCCATGTTAAATTCGTCAATGTTTTCCTACCAAAATTCATCTCCACTCATTGATGAAAAAGTTTGTGGTTTATGTATGAATTTTTTTTTTTTGAAATTTCCTACTTTGTGGGAGTATGTGTTCTAGTAATTTCTTGCACTTTCTCTGCACAGATTAAATTATTGGATTTTTTTCACCTTTTTCAATATTTTTTTGTTACGAGCAAGTCAAATTTATGGAAATGTGACAAACTCATTTTCATCATCAATGAGTTTTGTCAAACTGGTATAATTTATTGAGTGAAATTGGTTGAAGAAAGTTTAATGTAATCTGCTTTGTAGAAAATTTCCTAAGCATTTCCTGAAGATCGATGAGATTTCTAGTAAGAAAAAATGATTAGAAATAAACAGTAAAGTAATGGCAAGAAATTCCTGTGTAATTACAATGATTAAAGTGCGCGAAACAAATAGTTTAAAATTTCAATTTAGTGCATAATTCCAGTGAAATGTATACTGGAATAATAAGTCATATTTCATTAGTTCTATTAATTTCGCTTTAAAAGATCATCAATTATTTTTTAATTAATCCATTAACATAAATTGTCCTTGCCACACTCGGACAAACTAACCATGAACAAGCTCAAGGCTCTTTGACTTTGTAATCAGCTTTATTTGCTTTTGATTCATGAAACACACTATGAATTTAATGAGCATACACACATATATATACACAAACACTTCCTACAGAGGAAATTTTTATGTTTACCTTCAACAAAATGAGGTATAATGTTCTTCTGCTTGTCCGTCGTCGTCGGTTACACTATGCCATGGCAATGATATGTAACAAATTGCCAATAAAATGTTTTATCGGTTTTATTACTTTCACAAAGTACGAAAAACGTCAAGCAAATTGCCATTATAAAAATAAAATTCCAAGGATCTTTATGAAACCAACATAAGGTTCTGTACATTCCTTCGCCAGCCATTTTATATCTAGGAAGTATATGTATGCAGTCGAAGTGTTGTTATACTGTAAAGCATATATAGTATGCGCATTTCCGTTTTACATTTTTCTCCTTATATGTCCGTCGTTAGCACAAAAACTAATCGCAGTAATGAATTTAAAAAAAAAAAATTGAACTTATTCATAGAAAGAATCTTTTGTTGCTGGGATAATAAAAACAGCATTTAAGTTATTTAGCGCCATCGGCATTGATCATAATAAAAACCATTAATTGTAAGAAAATATTTTCAAAGAGAAAATCTATATCCTACTAGAGTTTTTTTGTGTTTCATCCGTGATTTATTTCCTGTTATTTGAAAATATATTTAAGAACATTTTCCTGATAATATTTTACCAAAACACTGACATCTAAAACCTTAATAGAAACTAAAATGAAAATATTATAATTTTGGGACTGATTGCCAAAGTGCAAATCCCACAAAACTGTCAATCTATAATTTTTGCAAATGGCGGCAATTGTCAATCGAAACAATTGTTATATACACTTCAGAAATATCGTTTTCATTTGGCACTACTTGCAAAAGTTAAAACAAATTTGGCAACCATAAACTTGTAATATTTTATGACAGGAACTGGTATAGCTTCCCTGGACCCGAGTTTTAAAAAATGAAATGATACGGGACACGACTGCGTATAGCGTGTTGTGGTATGTATAATGTCAAATGAATTGTGCCGAAAAAAAATTTCCATTGGTAAACATAAATTTGGAATGTGGACCCAGGAGAATTCTTTAATGTTCACAACTAACATTAGGGTTTTATAAGAAAAGTTGCTTATTTTCAAACTTTTCACTGTTTCTAATTTCGTTCCTATAAGCTTCAGACCAAGAATATATAAATTAACTTTCAGTTACGTATCGCAATCTGCTTGATAATTGCATCTTTTGATGGTAGACATCGACCAAAAATATTGCGTCTTAGAAGGGTAAGATAGCATCTAACTGATGAGCCCAACTATCTTGCCGAGCGAAACGCATTTTGGACTATAGGTCACAAAATATTTCAATTGGCTTTAATCCACAGTGTTCACAAAAACAAAAACAAAAATAATATGTAAATATTTTTTGCGTTTTCTTCGAATATCATCTTTTGAACAGAAACGACCTGTTCTGCTAAATAAATATATATAATACTGCAGCGCAGTGAGATACAGAAAGCAACTTACCAAATAAGTCGGAGGAAACCGACTTATTTTCTTGTATTTAAAACTGAATTTTTAAAACAGAAACCTACCTCTTCCTGAGTAATCTACTGATTAAACTTGAGAGCCACACACAAAATTTATCAGAAATAAGTCGAAATAAACCGTTTTGATTTTTTTGCACAAGAACAGCGTAGAGTCAAACTCAATGAACGATAAGGGACAAATAGGAAAGAACACATTAATTCCATCCAGCGAATATTTTTGTAACGGGATTGTAGAATCTCATTGTCTGAATTGATGGGGAGTGCGAGAAAAAAAAATACAAAAATAAATTCAATTTAATCCACGCCCACTAAAGTTCATGGCTTCTCGGAAATGGCTGTTTCTTGGAGACTTCTCAAATGATGTGGATGCCATTTTCAAAGTTTGCCTTTTATTCAAGAGAAAAATTGAAAAAAAAATTAATGAAATCCGCTAACCACCACCACGCCTACTTCTGTCGCTTCTAAGACACTTTCAGAGTTTATTTAAATGAACAAGAAAATTGTAAAAACATTAATTTAGTTAAATACGGGGACTTCCACGCCCACTTTTTTTTTTTTAATTTCTTAGGGTTGCCAAGTTCACTTTGTTTGTTGATTATTCAGCACTGCTTAGACGGGGTCGTCGAGGTCTTATCTAAATATAGAAAAAACTTCAGACCAGATATACATTTTTTTGAGGATGAAATAAAAAAAAAAAACAGTAAAATACTAAACAATAACATTTTTGTTTCGCATATTTACATTCATATCGCGACATATGTATATGTTTAAATAAAATTATAAACTTAAGCATCTTAAATCGTTCAATATTTTATAAAAAAAAATTAAAACAAAATTTTCTTTAATAATTTGCTTGGTGCTCTCTGCAATAGCACAATGAGTGTAAGAAGTAGGTACTATCATGCCTTTGTTAAATAAAATATAACTAAACTCGAACAACAACGCAACAATTCCTTTGAGAATTTCGTTTAATTTTTACTTGCCATACATGTAGGTACAATAGGGCAAGTTTTGCATTTGGAAAAAAAGACTAATTCGAGATTTTAATCAAAGTTGACGTTACGATGATAGAGAACACAAAAAAAGTGGGTCCCTCAATTCCGTCTATCTGTCTGTCTGTAGAACGATCTACAGCCTAAACCACTGAACCGATTTTGTTCAAACTTGGTGCTTTTCGATGATTGTCCAAAATAGGTTTTTGAATCTTTGTTTTAGCCCCACAAATAACAGTACTTGCTATACAAGACTCGAAAACGGCTATAACGATTTTAATAAAAATTGGTGTGTGTAGTGTACCACTTTGGGTATGGTATACATTTTGGCCAAAATATTTTTAAAAATATTTTGTTATTAACGGTACCTGCAATACAACCATTTTCTATTCAAATTCTAAATAATACTGCGTTTCAAAATTTTCGAAAAATATTTTTTTTAGATTTTTGAAAAAAAAATATTTTTTTGTTTGTTGAAAATTCAATATTTCGAAAACGGGTGGACGATTTTTTCTGAAATTTTGTTTTTGAATTTATATTATTAAATGTTTTAAATTTTCATACCAATTTTTTTTTTAGAAACATTTTAGGCATTTTTATATATAAAAATTAAGTGAAAAACGACTTTAAAAATATATTTAGCCGTTTCTATTAAGAATCTTTTGCATATTAGTCCGGTCAATTTAGATATGAAAATAGTGGTCAAATAACAAAAATTCCCGGAAAGCCAAGTATTGGTGGGAAGCTGGGGTTTACCATTACAAATAAAGTTTTAAAAATCCCCATCGATCCTATGTGTGCTACAAAAGTCATTCGGGATCAAAGGTCAAAATTTTAGGTTTTTTGGATTTTTCTCGAAAACGGTAAGTTCTCAAAAAAAAAAAACTAAAAACCTTAACCAAATTTGAAGATCTTAAAATTCTTTACAAAAATGGTCTTTATGATTTTTTGCCTAAGAGTTACCATTAGTGAGATATCGCGACCAATATTTGGCTTTCCGGGAGTTTTTGTTATTTTAAATGTCTATATTGACCAGACTATATAATGTGATCGAACATAGGAGCAAGTACGTGCGATCCGGTCGTGCATTTTATTTGGTGTAGGTACTCTGTCCTTTGTTATTGCTTGAAATTACATTTTACGAAAATGTTTTTATAACAATTTCAACTATATTTCGAGATAAGGAATATATTGTTAAAAAAATACACAAAACATCGAACTATACACGACTTAGCTATAGATACTTGTTTTTCTATTTCCGCCTTTTGAATTCACTGAGCATTACTTTGTGTTATTTCCGTTATCAATGTCTGTATATGTATGTTTAAATGTGTGTTCATACGACAAGTGTAAAGGCAATATGTTTCAAGGATACACTACCAGCTCGCTGCATCTTTTCTTACTGGAATCGTGTCGTGAGGGTTTATGTGAACATGTATGTCATATAGAATACATTTGATTCTATTGACACCCTACTTTCACATTATAACTCTTTCTGTCAAGCAAAAGAGCCTCTCCTCTCTATTCCAACAAATAACAATACACCCAAACAAAAGCCTGTTTTTACATGAAGAAACAACTTCAGATGAAAAGTAGTCTCAGTAGATGTAACTACGACTAAAACTATAACAACAGCTACAAGGGCGGGCGCGGCTTGGCGGTCCCAAGTTCCCTTCTCTAGGTCTTTGCAGTAGATTGCAATTTATTTTGATATTTATTTGCATAGAAATTAAGGGAATACTGCTAGATCATTCTCTATACGAGTATACAACAAGAAACATGCCATCCTGTAACTTTTATCATTTCACATATAAGCAAGACAGGATATCGTTGTAGCATGTGCTACTTTTATCAACACACAAATAATACTTTCATTATTTAGTTTTTGTTTTGTTTTTACCGATAAGATAACATGACTAGAAGAAGCTCTAAGGATATCATATACTTCCGCTAACTTTATGTTTTGTTTACTTTGTTGCTTAGATGCTCCTGGGATGTCTGCAAGATTTAAAAACAAGTGTGACGTATCCTGAATCTTTGAGATTTTATTTTTCTCGAACTTCGAATCCTAAGAAGATTCTTCAGATAAAATTGATTTAATTAAAGCTTCCTACAGCAAGGATAGCTAAATTGCTTATATTGTGCTTTTGCATATTTCCAAGCTGGTTTCTTAACAGTTTTATCTAAGGACGAGGCAATGTATCGATAAGATAGCTTTCGTTTAAAGATAATTAGGAATGTTCCATAGTTTATGAAGAAAATTGATTTATTTTGATTTAGTTTTAAATATTTAAAGAACAAAATAATATAAAGCATACAAGATTTTTATATTTGTTTAAATAAGTAATTACATAAAACAATCATTCAACTGCTAACACAATCTCTGACATACAGAAAATAGTCACCCCAAAAATAAAGCTCTTAACCTCATGTGAACTGGTCATATAGCACGTATGTGAGTAACTGGCCTTAAAAGTCCTTTGCAGATATGTACCTACATATATTGTATCAGTCGTATGCAATAAAATATGCTTTGGATATCTTCCTATTTAATTGGTAGGTCATAAAAGATTCTCATCAATAATTCTTTTTCAAAATCCCTCAATTGTATGTCTGGTGTTCCTCAAGGAAGGCATCTGGCCCCCTTTTGTTCAATATCTTTATAAACGATATTACATCAGTTATAAAATATTCACATTGCCTTCTCTATGCTGATGACCTGAAATTGTTTATAAAAATTAACGGTGTCGATGACTGTCGCCTTTTGGAATGTGATATGGATCAAATCTCTGAATGGTGTAAATTGAATTGTTTGAAATTAAACATAACAAAATGTAATGTCACTTCATTCTTCAAAATACAATCAAACATAAACTTTGTCTACCATATTGATTCAATTCCCCTCTCGCGGGTGGAAAAAATAAAGGACCTTGGACGAAATTGTAATGATTTTTGCGATCCTTATGCCTTGCTTTTTATACATCATTAGTTAGATCGATACTTGAATACTCAGATATTGTCTGGAATCCTGATTTGAAAACCTATTCTGATCGTATAGAAAAAGTTCAAAGACGTTTTTCTAAATTTATATTTTATAAAATGAAATGGACTTTTATTCCGGATTATAAGTCCCGTTGTTTACTATTGGGTGGGAATTAAATCACTTGAATCTAGAAGATGTATCCATGATATTGTGTTTGTAAGGGATATTTTGAATAATCAAATTAAATGCCCATCCTTGCTCTCTAAAATATCATTTTATGTTCCTTCAAGAGCTTTACGTCCCAGAGATTTGCTTTTTGAACAATACCACAGAACTAACTACGGTAGAAATGAACCAATTTGTAGATGTATAAGGCATTTCAATGAAGTTTGCCAGAGTGTTGAGCTAACTTGGGCAAAGATTTGTTCAAAACAAAATTATTGTTAATATTGAAATTTTAATATAATTCATGTATGTATTTTTTTTTCTTTTTGTTTTTCATTGTAATTTATTTTGTATATAATTATATATTTTTATTTGTAAATATTATTTCTAATATCTGTTAGCATAAGCTTGTAGATCAATAAATAAATAAATAAATGCATCCATAGTTACGCAGTGCATAAGGACTTATGAATCTGCTATGACATGAAAGAATGATAGGAAAGATGTCTCAGATTTTATCTCCAGGTATGGCGGCTGAACTAATGCGAAGAAATTTCCGTGTCTTATTTATCTATGTCCCTTATAATTCGCATTAATTTTTTTATTCATTGTCATATTTTATCGGTATACTATAGTTTTACTCAATCACATGTTGTTACGAGTAGTTCTATGCCTCGAACTTGTGACCATGAGGTTGACAGGCTATCGCGCCACGGCCACCCTCAAGGGAACAAAAAGGGAAATTGGTATGGCCGATATGAAATTTAAACGCATTTAGCTTATGTTACTGCTATGCAACGTTACATAAGGTAATGAATAACTTTAAAGAAATTATAAAGAGAACATAGCTTCATGTAGTCGATGGTGCGAGGCACTTGATTAATATCCAAAAACCTCAAACCAGACGCCGCGCCGTTTGTACGCGAATTCAAACGTATTGTAAATACGTTTTCCAAATAAAACAACACCTTAAAAAAATATTCATCAGGACGAAGATTTTTTTAATGTCTTAAAACTTAAAGTTATACAATCTTCTATCTTTTTTTCAATTTTGTGCGCACTAAAGGGTTTATGGCTAACCTAAAAATATTTAAACATACGGCAAGCTTTGCAATTGGAAAAAATCGAACTCAACGGCCAAAGAACCGTTTTTTTTTAAATTTACAACCTTATCACCAACGGGTCCAGCGATTTGATCAAAGTATTTATACAACTAAAGGTTCTTCAATTTCTAAATACTACTGCATTTTAAAGATTTGAAAAGTTTTTATTTTTTGTGTTTTTGAAAATTTAGTAGGCATTCAAAAATTGGGTAAGGTTTTTTTAAGGTATTGGCGCAAAATCTTAAGCAACCAATTGTTAAAGGCTTAGCATTTTACTAGTTAGCAATTTCCTAAGTGCTTATTGATTGAATAACTATTTCAAAATTTTTGAACCTTTTCTAAACTAGTAAATTGCTAATTAAGCAGAAAGCTGAGCATTTGTAGGGTTTGATGAACACAATTATTGTTGTTATGCGTTGTAAATTAATTATATGTAATGAAAACCCAACATGTGCCTTAAAAAGATTCTAGTTATTCCTATTGTCATCATTTTAACTTCATTATTTACAAACAAAAATTGCAAAACAAAATTGTGCACCAGCAGGACTCGAACTTGGGCACCTCGCGTGCAAGGCTGATATCCTTTCAGATTCCATAATGGATTTAGCAAATTGCTAAAAATTAAAATAGCCATTCCGTGATTTTAACTTTAGTAAAATGTTAAAATCGTTTAAAATTAGCTCAATCATCTTTTTAGCTTAGTAAATTGCTAAAAGTGGCTTTAACATTTTACTAAATTGTTTCAAATTTTGCGCCATCATTTTTATTTTAAAATTTATATCTGGAGGTCCAATATGTGAACATGATTGGAAGTTGCTTTCAATGGAACATGGTTCACACAGGGTTCTGAGTGTACAAAGTTATACCTTCTATAGTGGTGACAAGTGGGCACCCTTCATGGATTTTCTGCTTGGAACAATGAAGAATTACCAATAATGATCCCGTGATAATAATCTCCGCCCTGAGTTTAAACAGATACACGTCTGGAACGACTAACATAATTGATTTTAAGTAAATTTTCGTGGATAATTGGTTCCAAATTTCGATTACCAGATTTGGCAAATTGACCTTCATCGGAAGATATTGGTCGAAATAAATAGAACATAGGACTTGGTTCAAATCAAGAAACTAATACCGTAAATCGGGTCGATGGGGTAATGTAGCCCACAGGTGGTATCATTTTAGGCAAAATGCATTGCAAATGCGTTTGGGACTTCTGGGAGAATCGTGGTACCTGTGGTTGCGTTTAAGTTGGTGAACAATTCAAGAGGTTTTAGAATGCTCGTGGGTTTTTTTTTTCATCAAAAATCAAAAAAAAATATTTTTCGAACATTTTGGGAGATATATGTACATCATTATTAAGAATTCGAAAAAATTCCTATGTAAAAAATTTGATCGAAATCTGACGAGCAGTTTATGAGAAAGTCGAAAATGAAAGAAATGGTTGTATGGCAGCTATAATAACAAAATATATAACACAATTTTGGAACCAAAATGTAGGTCTATAGTAGGGCACAGATTTTTTTTTATCAAAATGTTAGAGTCGTTTTAGATAATCAAAATGGTAGATGATATTGTATAATCAGGTACGGTTATTTTTAGGGCTAAAAAGCCGATTCGAAAATCTAGTTTGGCTTACATCCCAATTAATAAGTAATCTAATGAATAAAGTTTTATTTTGACCTAGTTGGAGTATTAAAAAAAAATCCAAAGGATAATTGCAAAAGGGTATCAAGGATACCTCTTCTCCCCTATTCAGAAACTTTTTTTCTGATAAGATTTAAATGGGGTTTAAGTTTTAAGAAAAAGTAATGCTTCTCTCTTTAAGCCTTAATGTTAGGCTTTAAATTCGTATATCCTTTCGTAAGGCTTATAAAACATCAAAAAAAAAAAATAGGCATTAAGAATTTATAACACTCAGGTTGTGTAACATTAAAATTTTAAAGAGTTTCATTTATCCCTTCTATACCTACCTATTTTATGTAGGGTTTAGGAAATATGCAATAAAGGTTAGAAAAAGCTTATTGCAGGAATATCTCGTTACAACCTTTTTTTTATTATTAAATCATTTGGAAGAATTTTCGAACACGAAACGACGACATACCATAGGCACAGTACTTAAAAATAAAATCACCCATCATGTCTATCTACTCGTATATGTATGTACCTCCATACTTGTACCTTTAACGAAATATCGATTTTATTATTTTAAAATTCTCAATAACCGCTTTCGACAGAAATATGCATTACCTCTGCAGAAGGGGTGGTTGTGGATATATAATTTACATATATGGGTATGGAAGTATAGGTAACGTGAATACTGAACACCAACACGAACTTTCCCGTTTAAAACCAATAACTTTGTCCACTTAATCCTTGAAATGTCATTAGCTGTACAAAAAAAACCCTGCCCATCAGGATATAACGTAATTAGCTATGTACATAGGTAGGTATGCGCATTTATATTTTATACACAAAAAAACTCTTTTGAAATACATTATAGGTACATACATATTGGACAAACAAATATACTTAACAAAATGGGGATTAATAAAAAAGGTAGGTATATCCTAGCCGCAGTAATTAAAGCAACCCACGCTTTACTGCTTCACATCAAAGGACAGGCCAAGAGTTTTAAGGATATTTTTGTTCGTAGTTCCTGTAAAACTATATTAAAGTTAAGACTATTTAAAATTTTATTTATATCTGATTTTTAAATCCAAAATCATTTTCACATGACTTATTCAGTTGTTTTGGTTGGTGTGGTTAATTTATAGGTACGCGAGGATCAAATAGTGATAGAGAGCATTTAATTAATTTTAATACACGGCAGGGTTTTAACCCTTACCTTTCTACTTTCACAAGAATTTTGTACTATCACAGCATTTTATATTAATTTTCTTAACGACCTACCCAAACTGTATCTGTAACGATAAGTTTTATTTGCAGAATGCATTCGAATACCTAAAAAAAGACTCCTGACAACATAACGAATGAACATTATCTTTGGATCTATAAGGCATTATCTTTAAATCTTTCTTTGATTGTCCTTACAATGGAGCAGGCTGCGAATGTGCGACTTTAGTTTGTGAATTAAGGCAGTTATGCATTTCCATGTACACGTACTTGCTTCCTCTGTTGTGGTATGCAAAAGATTTCTCTAAAAATCTAAATATATTTTTAAAGTCTGATTTTAGTTAATTTTTTATATACAAAATTTCTTTTATTTTTTCTAAAAAAAAAAATTGGTGTGACAAATCATTCATTTAACAAAAATCATCCACCCGCTTTCGAAGTATTAAATATTCAAAAAAAAAAAAATATTTTTCGAACAAAGGGCCTCCTATTTTGATCGAAATCCGTAGAGCCGTTTTTGAGAAGTCGAAAATCAAAAAAATGGTTGTATGGCGTTAATAACAAAATATTTTTAAAAAAATTACCAAAACGTCAAAATCGTTTTCGAGAAAATTCACGACTGGATCGTACGTACTTGCTCCTATGTTCGATTACATGCAAAAGATTCTTATTAAAACGGCTAAATATATTTTTAAAGTTTTTCACTTAATTTTTTACATATAAAAATTCTTAAACTTTTCTAAAAAAAAAATTGGTATGAACATTTTAAATATTTAATAATATAAATTCAAAAACAAAATTTCAGAAAAAATTGTCCACCCGTTTTCGAAATATTGAATTTTCAAAAAAAAATATATTTTTTTTCTCAAAAATCAAAAAAAAAAAACTATTTTTCGAAAATTTGAAAATGCAATTCTATTTAGAATTTTAAGGAGCTCCTGTATAAATTTTTTTAATCGAAATCCGTTAAGCGGTTTATGAGAAAGTCGAAAATCAATAAAATGGTTGTATGGCAGGTACCGTTAATAACAAAATATATTAAAAACTTTTTTGGCCGAAATGTAGACCATGCCCAAAGTAGTACACACACCAATTTTTATTAAAATCGTTGGAGCCGTTTTTGAGATAATTAAGATGGTAGAAAAATTTGTATGGCAAGTACCTTTATTTTTGGGTCTAAACAACGATTCCAAAATCTATTTGAGACAATCACCTAAAACGCTGAAGTACCAAGTTTGACGAAAATCGCTGTAATGCGATCTACAGACAGACAGACAGACGGAAGTGCGAGACTCACCTTTATGGTGAGTCTCCGTCATCATCGTAATGTAAAGTTTGATTAAAATCTCGAGGCAAAGGCAAAACTTGCCCTATAGTACCTACCTATATTACAAGTTAAAATTGATCGATTACGATTTTTAGAGTCAGTCGATTGAATTAATATGTGTGTGTGGGGAATTTCAGTTTATATTTTACTTTTGAATATGGAATTTATCTTTCAATCTTTAAAAACATAAGAAAATATTGGCAATAATGTTTTGACAAGTTGTCAATCCACGTTTCGCATTGGACCTATGATACAAAAAAAAGATTTATCTGTCCTTCATACAAAATTTGCTAAGCTTACACAAGACAATACCCAAAACTCAAAACTCTGAAAGTCTGTTCTATACGAAAATAAAAAAAAAATATTATAGCCCCTAGGTCCTCTTTCAATTTTGAGAGTAAGCTCTAAGTTAAGTGCATCCTTGCACCTTTGGTTAATATTTCTTTGGTAAACTGGAGCAGAATGTGTGAAAACAAAAACAAAAAAATGTATAGCAATGCCCATATATTTTTGACATAAGCCTCTAAAAAACGGCAAATATATTCCTACACAAAAAGAGTATAATATAACCTGCTACTCTTCCACCCGATCTCACCACTATAAGCCCTATAGCGGTACAGCACACAAGGACCACAAAGAAACAGTGTTTGAAACTAAAGTAAATTCAAATACAGGAGCAAAAAAAAACCATACATACCTTCATCCTAAAACAGTAAAGCACACTACTTTGTCGTTGTTAGGATAAAGAAGGATGCGGGTAAGTATACGAGCATAGCTTGAAAGGAAGGAAGAGAAAAAAAAAGGATACAAAACATGAGAAATAGTCTCACAGTGGGCAAAAGATTTACGATTGAAATGCCAACTAAATGAACTTTTTGGTTGTGTATTGCTCCAAGGCTTAGATATCTCTGTTCGCAGCTTAGCTAAATGTGGTTATTTTTTTTGCATATGAAAAGGATAAAGCAACCATCATCCCACCGACACCATACCTACCCACACACATCATTGGATTAAGCCTTTTTTTCAGCTTTTATTTGTTTTCCCCCCAAACAAGTTACTTTGAGGTTGTGGAGCGGCAGAAGATATAGGCAAGATGCTATGTAATTTTATTCCGAAAAAAAAATCAAAGCTCAAAAACACATGACTACATATATTAGCCCAGCATAGGTACATGCATACATTATACGTATATACTTACTTTATTTTCGCCTAAGGATTTGTTGAGCAAAAAAAAAATGTTTATTGTTGTCACGCATGTAAGCACCGAAGACTGATGGGATTTAATACAGGTATCCATGCTCACCGGCATATCCGTACAAATTCAAATCATTGTTTTCTTCCATAAAAGTAAGTACATAAATTAATTGCGAAATAATTGAAAAAGTTAACTCAGCTTCAAGGGCTTGATCCACCTACGATTTGTTTGTTTTGCTTTATTTTTTTCTTCTACTTTCTTTTTGAATAATGTTTACACAGCTTTTGTATGATAAGGGGGCATATCTTCTGATTTAAATCAATAAAATCATTAAAAAGTTGTCCCTGTTAGAATCAAGAGCTATCACAGTTTGAGAAGTAAATACATTTCAATATCGTAATAAATGAGCACGAAGTTTTACTAGGACTGGAATGACACCGAGACTTGACGGTCTTGCATGTCGTTGGAATAGAAATCGCTCATTTTTCAGACTTTGTTTAGGTGACACTTGGAAAAAAATATTATCGAAACGTCGAAATATAATATGCTACCTACCTGTCAAGTCATGAACTGTCAAAATAGATTCATGGATGGCTCCGATTTAAATGGATTATCTTCTATCTCTTCTCTACCCTATCTTATCTTTTTTATCTGAACACGCGTCTTATCTTATATCTTTTTACTAAAAGTACAAGTGCCAGTCGCAATGGGGAAATTGCATGAATTAAGCTACAAACTCTTCCATCATCCAACAAATGCGCCAGATTTGGCCCCTGCGTCTATTTCTTGTTACCAAAACGAACGAAGAAATGACTTTGAATTAAGAGATTTGGGCCAAATGTAGAGCTCGCTGAAACAAACAAGTATTTTGCTCAAGAATTCGTATTATTTGGAGGTCATCAAAAAACTGGATGAAGTGTATCGAGCTAAAAGCAGACTATGTATATAAAATATTTTAACGTCGAAAAGTGTTCCTTAAGTTCATTGTTCAGGGATTTATTAACACACCCTTGTACTTTGACTAAGTTAACTCTAAGTTAAACCATAGTTAGTAATTCCCTTCAAGTAAAATACCCCGGTTAACCCGGAAGAAGTTTTAAAGTGGAGAAAAAACTGTAGCTTTCAATTGTCAAATATCCGTCGATATTTACGTCGCACTATTGCTTTCGAAATCGAGATGGCGCACTTTAGAAATCGCTCTGTTCACAGTGTCAAATCTCGATTTCGAAACTTTTTTTGGCCAGCATCTTCAGAGGTAGGTACAAACATTTCAAAACACTGCAATCCCAATGAATGTAAGAAAGTAAATTAAGGAATAAAGAGGTTTTGAATACCATTTAAGTGTGAGAGCGTCAGACAAATATGGAAGGAATTGATAAGAGATTATATTCGTGTTTTTTTGGGAAATCTATTGGCAGCAAAGCAGGATTTTTCAAAGGAACGATCGCCAGCGGCCTGATTTTTTGTATTTTTAGGTTGGTATTGCCGACCATGTTTCAAATAACTAAATGCAAAAAATTGACAGTTGATTTGTTTTTACTCTTCAGATTAAAAGCATATAAGAAAACTTAAACTTGAATTAAGAGATCAAAATAAAATGGAATATATATGAAGCAGGAAAAAATTAGCAAAAAGTTGAATTGTCCACATCTGTTTTTTCCAAAATGTTCATTTTAAAATTATTTTATGTCTTTGACGCATTTTTCAACAAATCAGATGTTGTGCCAATGAATGGGTACGTTCGCATAGTGCTTTCTTGCAAAAATGATCGCATTCATTATTTAACTATTAAATATTTTTTGAACTTCGTTTATATGCGGTTCAAAGATTGAGTTGGAGTAGGGAGGTTAACTAAAACTGAGTTATAAAAGATATGGACAGAAAGCTCATTGTAGAATCTCGTAATTTGAGGTAAATAGTCATGTTTTGGTAAAAATGATTAACGTCGCGACAAAAAAGCACTGGAAAAAATTATTATGTCCAATTTTATTTTCACTGGTTGGTCAACGCTCAGTTCGTGGAAATCTGGTTTGACACGAATTTTAGGTTCAAGTTGATTATCTACGACATGTGTCAATAAAATTTGACATTTTCTGACTAGCTGTATTTTGAAATAGAGCAAAATGTATTTCTTGCCAAATTTCGCCGAAAAGTTCTAAAATTTCACCCTTTTCCGCAGATGAAATTAAATCTGAAAATTTAAAATTTTGGGTAAAAAAAATTGAGATTTTTTAGAAAAAATCTTAATAATCCTTCAATGGAATTTGAAAGTTTATGTCTTCTACATCTTATAAGGGCTCTATCGATAACACACACTCACGTAATGCTAATGAGTGCCTATTTATTACTTTTTAAATGCTTTTTGCTATTTCAATTTAAAAGCTTTGGTAGGGGGCGCTTCTCAAGTTTTATTTATTTCATTTTTAGCAATTTAACAGCCACTGACACAAGCCACTCAAGCATCTTTTATTAAAGTATCTTTGATCTGGCAGTTTCACCCGAATGGCTTACTTTAACTTTAACTGAAAGTGGAAAAGCGCCCCCTACTTATGCTTTTTAATATGATTTATAAAGCAACAAAAATAAATAAAATGTACTTTTAGCCTAAGTCGTTGCGTTAGTAATTTTTATTTCCTGTATATTCATATTTAACCAAAAATGATTGATTTTTGACTGCTATTAGCTTACGTATCCAAATCGTTCACAAATATTTTCGGATGGTTTGGTTTCCGAGATAACTTATTTAACAAATAGGTGAACGTGCCCATTTACAGACAGAAGAACTCTACGAACAAAGACTTCGACATTAATCGGAACTACCAACAAAACACCATAATATCATTCGGTACTCGAATAAATCTCACAGAATCTATCCAAAGCAGACTTTTGCTTTTACTTTTATCGACAGCAGGTTCTTGTATTTGTAATGTGTGTAAATTCTGCTTTACTGAAGATAGCTTTTGCGTGAAATTTTGAAAATCAAAATAAATGAGAAAAATAGAGCCATGTAAAACTGTTATGTTGTACGGCTATCAGATCAACAGTGGACCTATTGCGATTAAAGGTATACTCCAGGCCATTAAGGAGCTTCGTTTTGAAAATAGATCAACTGTAAATGTCGTCACACCTACTATTAAAGAAATTTTTGTTTTTGCTGTCTAGAATTTCATAAGATGTATTTTTTTTTTTTTGTTGTAATTTTTGAAAACGACATTTTCGCGTTAATATGTTAATAAAGGGTTATCCATTTTGCGGTTTCAAAAGTATAGGGCTGGAATTCGACATCTGTCAAACTAAGTTGTTAAACCAATTTTTTTTTTTCAGTTGAAATTCTGACATTTACGAAAATGGATCGCTTAACTATCGCACAACGCATACAAATTGTTAAAACCTACTACAAAAATGGTGATTCTGCCACAGCCACATATCGTGCTTTAAGAGGAGATTATGGTTTACATAACCGTCCAACTACGCAAGCAATCGGCAAAATTGTGAAGAAATTTGAAGAGACTGGATTGGTTACAGATATTGTAAGGCCTGTGCATCATCATTTCGCTCGTACCACTGAAAATATTGCTCCTGTAAGTGAAAGTGTTGCTGAAGACCCGAATTTGTCGATTCCTCGTCGTTCTCAGGAATTAGGACTGTCTTACGTATTTTGCATTTATATCTACACCTACATCCATATAAAGTCCAGCTCACACAACAACTAAAGCCAGCTGACCATTCACAACATCGTAGATACGTCGAATGGGTCTTTGAACAACGGGCGGTGGACGGCGATTTTTCGAACAAAATTTTCTTCAGCGACGAAGCACATTTCTCACTCGGTGGGTATGTTTATAAACAAAACTGTCGTATTTGGAGTTCTCAGAATCCTCAAGTAATTGAAGAGAGGCCATTGCATCCACAAAAAATCACTGTTTGGGGCGCTCTTTGATCCGGATGTGTGATTGGACCTTACTTCTTCGAAAACGACGATGGAACGACTGTCACCGTCAATTCGGAGCGTTATGGTCATATGATAACCGACTTTTTCGTGACTGCTATTGAAGAATACGACTTGGAGAATATGTGGTTTCAACGAGACGGTGCCACATGACACACAACTCGAGCGAATATGGCTTTATTTCAAGAGACATTTTCTGTCCGCGTAATTTCTCGTCGTGGCGATATCAACTGGCCACCAAGATCATGCGATTTGACACCGATGGACCTTTTTTTGTGGGGCTACGCGAAAGACCGTGTTTATGCAGATAAACCTTTAACTCTTGAGCACTTGAAAACCAACATTCGTTAAGTTATGGCTAAGATACCGCCCAAAATATTTCAAAAAGTGGTCGAAAATTACCTCAAAAGAATCGATGTTTGCAACAATTCGTGTGGTGGTTATTTAAGTGATGTAGTGTTTCACACATAATGTCAACGTTCAAACTTTATAATAAAAAACAAATATCATGAAAAAAAAAATGTATATGTGTTTTATTTACGTTTACTTTTGAAACCGCAAAATGGATAACCCTATACAGCCAAAACTGACTATGATCTTAACATTATATAAACGATAAGCCAACCATATACCTACCAAGGCTTGAACTGCAATTTTTAAAGCATAAAATAATTTTAAATAACCTGTTCGGTAAACCCAAGAATCCCATCCGAAATTAGGACATTTGAGTTTACTATTTTTAATTTTTTTTTTTCAGATAAACACTCCCCAGATATTTTTACCTGTCAACTCTCAGCTTGACATGCTTATGTGTGGGGCTTTAATTACAACTTAAAAAATGTAGGTGTTCACTCTAAGAGCTTTAAAATTAATCCCCAGTGAAAAATGGAAGTCCTTATAGTCTAAATAACTATTAAAAACAAAATTGCTCAATTAATATAATTTTAAAATACATACATATACATATTTGCCTTAGAATAATAAAATGTATATGTATTTAAAATATTCTCACCCCAACCCCAAATTATACCGCCCGCCAATATAATTCAAAAGCCGTTTTCTAACAAATAATGCGACAACAAGCACACAAATATTTTCTATTCATAGCATGTAATCGCTTAAACAGTGTTCTTTATCGTCCCTTCGAGAAACAAAGGACTAAACCAAATCCTAGTTGGGTATAGAGTACCTATACCTATATGTACTTAATACCTTTATCCCATAACTGTGCCTCCCTCCATAAACACCCGAATAGAACTCGAATGATATTAAACAATTTCACAAACCCACTATTATCACTTAAGAGAATATATTATATACTTCTTCCTCAATATTTGCATATCGCGCTACTATTATTGTTATTGTCCCCGGTCGACACACTTTCTCAATTCAATTTCATACAATTCAGTAGCATATACGCTTCAAATATTATACCTTAGCTACATATGTATATGTAGATGTGTATACAATATAAATACTCAAATAAATGTATATAAATATATATATACCTCCTAGCTTTAGCTTTAGCTGCGGCCTCAGTCGTCCTGTCAAATTCACTCCTTTCCTTTGTTTACCGAGTAAACACACTTTAAACTGTTAGTTTGCCATATATAACCATCTCTTTCCCTCTATCAATGTGCGCTATTTATTTCCAACAGACAACATTTCAAGGACTAATTTAAATAAATACTCCCATTTCCCTCGAGACTGCGATGGCAAAATATGTCCTCTGTCGAATATGGAAGGGGCACAAATATGACAAAAATTTACATTAAAAAAAAAAGGATACCAGGGTTTAAACTGATGTCATTTTTATATGTAAAATAATTCCCAGTGCTCAGTGACAGACAAAAAAAAAACACAATAACCCTATCTAACAAAAAAAGGACATGTCGTAGTCTACTGATGCTGTTCCTGGTTAAGATTGATACAAGCTTCTAGTTTGCGGTCCTAGAACTTTCCTGCCTTCAAGGGTTTTTGTTTCCATCATAAGGATATATATTACGCCATAATTATGACATGGTAATTTAAACCCAAATTTAATAATGCCACGACTTTTATGGGGGGAATAGAAATCTACCCTATTTTTTGAATGTGGAACTACCTATATTCTAAAAAAGTAAAGAATATTTCCAAAGCGAGTGTGGATAACGTTTGATACTTTTTGTATCAGGGCCGGCCAACCCATATATGCAGGTTTTGCTGATAGGCAGGACCCTCAGTTTGAGTAGGCCTCACATTCTTGAATTCTTTCAAAAGAATTGCAAATATTTTGATGAGATGCATTAATGAAACAGTTCAAAAAAAAGATATATTTCCTCTAATTCTTCTTGTCATCCTTAGTTCACAAAAGAACTGAAATGTATCCGAAATAAAAGAAATAAGGCTTGGAAAAAATACAATAAGTTCATGTCGGTAGAGAATCAAGTAGTTTACATTTCCCTTTTTGAAGAATTTAAAAAACTCTCTTTCGAACTCTATAGCGAATATCTGGAAACCATGGGGCATTCTTTGAAGTTGGACCCGAAAAACTTCTGGAAATTTATAAATTCTAAAAAGAAATGTGACGGGTATCCAGTAAATCTCATGTATAATGACGTAATCTTGAGTACAACTTCTGAAATCAGTTAGGGATTTGCAATTAACTTTAGCCAATCCTTCATTGATTCACCTGTAGTTGTTGACGAAAACTATTTTCATTTTTTACGAAATTGTCCTCAGGTATCATTTAACAATATTACAATAGAGCATGAAAAAATTTTGAGCTTTTTGTCACATTTAAAAGAGGACTATTCTATAGGACTAAAAATGTCGGTCCATTTTAGCTCTTCCTCTGGGAAATATTTTTGAATTATCTTTGAAATTAGGTAAATTTCCTTCAGTTTGGAAAAATGCAATTATAACCCCAGTATTTAAAAATTTCTAAACTTTCTTGCATTCCAAAGTTGTTTGAACAAGTTGTATGTGATAGTTTGACATTTATATGTAAAAATATTATCTGCAACCAACAACATGGTTCTATGCAGAAACGTTCTACTGTTGCTAATTTAGTTGTCTTTTTGAATAAATGTTTAAACTCTCTAGAAAGTGGTCAAGAAGTTGACAGACAGACTTTTCGAAAGCTTCTGATCAATTGTCTCATGAGATTATCAAGTTTAAACTTAATTCATACGGATTTCCTCCATCTTTCATCAAGGTTTTGATGATTTCGGGCAAAATATATTGATTTACTATTCAATCAAGATCTAAATTTTTGTGCAGATTAACCCCTCCCTGTAAGTTAGATTGAAGTGGCTGTCAGCAGAAAATCTGACTCACTTAAGCCACTCGTTAGAAACAATTGGAGGTTCTTACGAAGCGTGCGAGACTAGGTGTGTCTGTGTTTGCTAGACCACTAGGATCATTGAAGAAGAAATCTCAAAGATATATTTTGGGCCTTTGGGACAGGGGCATGTACAAAGAAGATGGAGAATCGATACTTCCTACTCTTCATCCAATACCTGTTACAAATAATACTAATATAACTTTCAGCTGTCAACTGTTCTCTTATGACCAATCTTATATGTTCAATGGACTCAAGCAACAGTTTAGCTTCTATAAGTTTTCGTAATGTTTCATCGAAGCCAAAATGGCTTATGAATGATAAAATTGGTTGACAGCAAGTATGATCAAGATCCTATTAAGCGCGTATTATGTGAATGCCTGAAGCCATTTACTGACGAAAGCATTGACACGTATCGTTGTGGTTTCAGGCCTGAAAAGTCGACCATCGACCAAATCTTCACATTGCGCTAAATCTTGGAGAAGGCTTCAGATTTTAACCCCGATTAACAACACAATTTCAAAGCAGCTTCTGAATGTGTGAATAGCGATGAGCTATACCGTGCCATGTCAAGTTTTTGTATCACTCCCATTCTGATGCGTCTTTTCAGGATGACATTTGAAAATGCTCGCTGTTCTGTTAAACCTGGAGTTAGATATTCCATCAAAACGATCACAAAGCTGCTTCAATATTGTTTTTGAGAGATTGGTGTGCACCACCCAACCCAACACAGGAACGATCCTTCAAAAATCCACCCGGATCTGCAGATGACTACGACATAATGTGTTAGAAGGCAGTAAAATGGGTCTTGTCACCAAAGACTAGGAAGAGAAGACGAAGCGTATGCTGCCATCAAACAAAGCCGATTCTCATCACGTACTTGGTCAGAACGTGACTATTTATAGATATTATTTCGAGGTGGAATGTGTACTTGTCTGCCTGGACACTGCTGCGAACTCTGCAAATGTCATCAACGCAGAAATCCAATCAAATCTAAATTGCTAATAACTGTTTCTTTGAGCTTAATAAGCAATTGATTAATAAAGCCCTATCGAGAAGTACCAATGAGACGTTGTACAAAACTCTGATCAGCGCGGTCTTCATCTATGGTGGAGAAGCATGGATCCTCTGCAAGGCGGATGAAAGGTTGCTTTGTGTCTGCGAGAGAAACGTACCCGTACTATTCACGATATATATGGAGCGGTTTCTGTTGATAGACAAAATGACACTTGGCGAAGACGATACAACCTTGAACTATAAAAACTGTCAAGTGACGTGAACTTTTTCAAAAAAAAAAAAAAAAAAAAACTGGGACATGTAAATCGAATGAACATCGACGCTCCAGCCATAGGGGACGAGAAAAGAAGACTTGCCTCATCTTCAGTTGTGTGAGAGAGATATACGCCGTCTTGATATTCAAACCTGCTGACATCAAGTTAGATGCCGAGAAAGCTGGCGGGGTCTATTACTTGAGGTTCATGAGCACCCCACAGTGAAGCGCAAACTTAAGTAAAGTAAGTATGATGAAAAAGATCGAACCCTTTGGTCAGCTATATTTTTAATAGAGAGACATTTTATGAGCTTCACGGATATAAATTTCCCACAAACAAAAAATCGTATGAAACTACAGCCAAACTTTATTCCGACCGAAGCTTTCGACTATCATTCACGTTCCTTAGGTTATGAAGAAAGGAAAGATTTATTTAGTGGTATTGATTTATTGCCGATAACTCCTCCTAACATGGGGTCTCCACGATCTAGATTTTCTAGTAAGCTAGGTCGCATTCTATGAAAATTGCTCAAGGAGACCACAAATAGCTTTCTATAAAAAAAATTCATACTGCACAGCTCATAGCATTCTACCGATAATATTCTACAATTTGGCTGTCATTTTCACTTTGAGGTTAGCGTTTGTGGTGTGTGTATTGTTATAATTCCTAGTTTTTTTTTTTGTTTAATTCCTTTTGTATAAGGTTTTTTAAATCTTGTAATGCGACTAGAGCAAGAACACAGCGATACACATTCGCGATATTTGTGCAGTTGAAATAGTATGCTATGAAATGCCCAATGCCAAATTTTCTAGCATTAAATTTTTCTTTCTTTCTATCGAAATGACAGATAGTATACTATAAAATATAGAAGATGGAGTTACCGTGTAATAAATGCATCCACATTTTTTTTATCTGCGAAATCGTAAATTCGGGCGCAAAAATTACTGTGTACGTATACAGGGCTCAATTTTGGCTGGGACCGCCCCTGCTTCTTATGGATTTAATACATTTCTTAACTTTTGAAATGTTAAGACATTAATATTGTTTTTATTACACGTATTACCATTTACCGGTTCACTGATTGATGATGATGAGATTACCAAGTGCCAAATAATTTGGTATAAATGTGAAATTATTAAAAACTTCATTTAAAAATAATGAATACTTGTTGAAGATATTACATTTAAGGTTTATCGTTGTTATTTGTTTTACGCTTCTGAATACTTTTTGCATGTATCTTTAAACATTGTAAGTTTGAAAGTGTAAAAATTGGCTTTACCATGAGTAGTAACTAGGTCGGTTCAGCCTGGGAATTCCGTGCCAGAAAGAGATAGCACTATGTTTGAGTGAGAGAGGTGATAAGAAGTAAATATTTGCGGTTAGGCAATGAGTTGTGGTCAGACGATAAGGATTTTGGGGGTATGTTAGCGGCGAGTAATTGTTTGAAGTTTGTTTGGCGGCATGTGGCGCGTGCTTTGGCGGCGCTTGTATAAAATGATAAATCAAAAGCGGTTGTACGTAGTTTGAGATTTCAAATGTAAAAAATTAAAATATGAAAATATTTTTGGTGATAAGGCATAACGTTGAGAATTTAAAGTGACTGTAGTTTGAAATTTCCAAATGGATAGAGAAGATAAGAATTTTGAATAGTATGTTGGTAATGAATGTGTCCGTTAGCCATTGTGCATTGAATTTAAAAAGGAAAACTGTTTGGTTGCTGTGACGGAAGTTGTTTTGAAATTTCAAATTTAAAATATTGAGCAGACTGTTGAGGAGTTCAAGCAATTATAAGTAATTAGTTTACATTTACCTGTTGCATTGTAATAACGGGGAAAAACCACCATGTTTTGGTGCGAGAGATTGAAACAAGATGAAACGTTTTGTATATGTGAAGCAGCATGGGAAGAGATACGATTTGCGGATATATTATTTTATTCAGACACCTTTCAACTTGGTGCAACACCTGAACATGGGGTAGAATGCACAATACTTCATTTAAGGAATGGGGAGACAATTCCTTCAATTTTAAATTTTCGGTTACAATTTCAACACTTGCAACATGTGCGTTTGAGAGTTAAGGGAGGAGAGATAACTATATTTGGATCAATTTATCCTAATTCAAGTGTTATTAATCGGAATGAGAGAGAGTATCCATTTCTGTGTCCATTCAGTGAAGCAGATATAATTAAAAAAACAGACAAAAGTCGACGACAACATCATTATGATCGTAATGGAGAAACAACTAAATTAAATCAATCAACTCAATTAAATAAAAAATATGACATGAATATGTCTTAGTTAGAAAATCATTGTTTTATTAAAAATAGCAACAAAATACAAATTTTATCTCCATACCATATAATTGTTCTTAGAAAGTATTTTGACTTATGTATGCGGTTTTTGCAAAATACATATAATGAAAATCAGAAGTCAGTTATGTTTATCAATTTTTAAGACAAAAATATAAAAATTTGAAATGTAAAACCGCAATGTCCGTTTTTATTTTTATTTAAAAAAACAATTTCAAATAAAGAATGTAAAACCGCAATGTCCGTTTTTATTTTATTAAAAAAAAACAATTTCAAATAAATAATGTAAGAACACAATGTCTGTTACTTTTTAAATGTTTATAAAATTTTAGAGAGAAACAATTTTAAAATAAAAATGTTAAACCGCAATATCCGTTTTCAAGCAATAAAATTAAAGATTAAGAACGCAAAATTTTAATTTTTCAGTTTTGAGATAAAAATTTGTTTACGTTTTCTAAAAGTTATCAATTGTTATGATAAATTTTACACTATAAAAGCTGTACGTTCTTGCTTTTTTAATTCAGTTTTAGTAATTCTTTTCAAAAGTGAACTAAAAATAATCAAAAAAACAAAAAAATGTCTTTTATAAATAAAATAAAAGCATCGGTTAATACCGCGAAAAAATCGAACAAGCCAATTTTGGGGTTATCTAAGCTAATCCAAAAACAACACTTCCCCATTGTCGGCTCGAAGAGGGTCAACGGAAAATTTGGAGAACAGATTCTCCTGGAACTGGAAGAATGTGTTGTGTTTCTTCCAAAACGTTGCAACACGCAACTAAATGATGAAGATGTAAAAAATCTTGAAAAATGCTGCTTCGAGGTAGTTGAGCCATACGGAGAGTTATCCTTCACCATTGATTTTCATTTAAAACCGGAGTTCTTAAATGAAAATCAACAACAACAACAGCAACCGCAACCACAACATCAATCCCAACAACAACAACAACAGCATCAACTTCAACCGCAACAACAACATGGACAACTGCAACCTCAACAACAACAACAGCAGCAGCAACCTCAACAGCAACAACAACATCAGTTCCAACAGCCTTCAAATTCAACCAGATCGCATAAATCACGGAAACAGAAGCATGAAGAGGTAATAATTGTACCCACTCCGACAATTTTTTTCGATGATGAGAATAATCTTTTAAATTCTCAAAGATTCATGTAAAAAAATGTAAAAACAAGAACTTGATTAAAAAATACAAAAAACAAAACAAAAAAAAAAATCTGTTTTTTCTTTAAGGATTTGATTTGATGTGTGCTTTCTTTTTCTTCTTTGATTTTTTTTAGCGATTCAAAATTTTGACTGATTTTGAGACCACGGTCAAGAGATTTAATTTGAAGGGGCGCAAGATTGAATTTCTAATAAATCCAGTTCCAACTCAAGAAGAGCCTACTTCTTGGGTAAAAAACGCCATAGAAGACATCTTAACATTGGCCCTAAAAGAACTTTGTCCTACCGATAAGGTAGGCGTAACATTCAGTGGGAAAAGCTTCACAGCCGACCGTGGTAGTGGATGGATTAACTTTAAGAACTGCTCTGAATTGAGTTTTTCCAACGTATGGGAGATGATAAGCAAAATTTTCCAAAGCAACTCTAATGGACTTAGCACTGACAATTTTTGCTTATCAGTTACTTCGGTAAAAATACCTCTTGGAAAAGGAAATTCAAGAAAATCTTCCAAGATGTATAATAACTTTGACGAAGAATGCATTAAGCGAAAAGGAATAGTTTGCATAAAAAATAATGATAATTTATGCTTACCACGTGCTTTGATTGTAGCAAAAGCATATGCAGACAATGAAGTAAATTTCGCTAAAGTAAGAAAAGACGTTGGAAAAGTGCAAACAACTCGAGCAATTGCACTCTTAAATGATACCCAAATTGACATACCACTACATGGTTGTGGAATAGAGGAACTGAAATTATTTCAAAAATATTTAAAAGACTATCAAATAACAGTATATGAATACGGAACCAAAGGCAAGAAAATAATTTATGAAGGAGTTTCCAGTTCCAAGGAGAAGAAGATAAATTTACTATATTTCAACTACCATTTCAATGTCATTATATCTTTAACCGCTGCATTTTGCTGTGTATACTATTGTGAAAGTTGTCACATACCCTACAACACTAAAAGTGACCATCGCGTATGCAACAAACTGTGTTCTCAATGTCAACGATTTCCAATTTGCTTAGAGACAAAAAACCAAATTGAGTGTTCAGACTGCAACCGTCGTTTTAAAGGAGCTACTTGCTATGACAACCACAAAATGTCTGGGTCATCAGGAAAACAATCTGTTTGCGACCAAATAAAAAGATGTCACCTTTGCCTAAAATGCTACAGAGAAACGCGAGATCACATTTGTGAAGAGTTTTTTTGCAAACATTGCAAAATTCATGTACCAAAAGGCCATTTGTGTTACATTCTCCCCAACACAAAAGAACCTAGTCTTAAGAAGGTACTTTATATATTTTATGATCTTGAGTGTCGTCAAGAAAGGGTCATTGGGTACAAAGATGGGGAGGAAACAAAAATAGAAGCAATAAAACAACATGAACCAAATTTGTGCGTATTTCAACACAAATGTGATCAATGCATTGACCATGAAGATTTGTATTTTTGTCAAATTTGTAAGTTGTCGATAAACATACTAAAAGGAGACATGATCATTTCAAATTTTGTTCAGCATGTGCTTGAAGTGAGAAAACTGTTTAAAACAGTAATTGTCATAGCTCATAATGGGCAAGCCTATGACCATCAGTTTATTTTAAATTACATTTTAAAAGAAACACAATTAAGCCCTGAATTAATTATGCGAGGAACGAAAATATTGGCATTGTATCTTGGAAACGTCAAATTTATCGACTCAATAAATTACTTCCCCATGGCCTTATCGAAACTCCCGAAAGCCTTTGATTTAGCCCCAGTTCTCAAAAAAGGTTACTTTCCGTATTTATTCAATACAAAGGAAAATGAAAAATACGATGACAAATTGCCAGCATTGGAGTTTTATAGCCCAGATACAATGAAAACAGAGGAGCGTGATAACTTCTTAAGATGGTATTCAGAACATAAAAATGACAATTTTAACATGCAACATGAAATTGTAGAATACTGTAAGAGCGACGTAAAGATATTAGCAGGAGCTTGCTTAAAATTCAGAAAATTATTTCTTCATCAAAGCAATGTTGAACCATTTTTAGAAGCTATAACAATTGCATCTGCATGTAATCTCCTCTTCAGACGAAACTTTCTAAGGCCAAACACTATCGGTTTGATACCTAGAAAAGGTTACAGGTGTATAGATAATCAATCTATTCTAGCAATACAGTGGATGATTTGGGAAGAAAAAAGAAGAAGAATTAGCATCAATCATGCATATAATGGGAGAGAAGAGGTTATAAACGGGGTAAAAGTAGATGGATTTTGTCAAGAAACTAAACAAATTTTCGAATTCCATGGATGCTACATTCATGGTCATCCTCTATGTTTAAAACACCAACGCGATGAACCATTGTATGAAAACAAAACAGATACGCTAAATCTAAGATATGAGAGAACAATAGCTAAAACTGAAAGATTAAGAAAGTTTAACTACGAAGTGATTGAAATGTGGTCGTGTGAATTTCACCATCTTCTTAAAAAATTGAATAAAGAAGAATTAAGTTTTCTTAATACCCATGAATTAATTCAAAACTCCCCGCTGAACCCTCGCGATGCATTTTATGGTGGACGAACTGGCAACTCATTCAATTATTACAAATGTAAGCAAGGTGAAAAAATTCATTATATAGATATTTGTTCTCTTTATCCATGGGTCTGCAAAACCGGAAAATTTCCCATTGGTCATCCTAAAGTTCATGTACATGGTGATGCTAACTGTTCAACAACAAAACTACAACATATGAAGGGAATTGTAAAGTGTAAAATTCTTCCTCCGGAGCACCTACTTCATCCTGTATTGCCGATTAAACAAAACAATAAATTGATGTTTTCTTTATGCAAAAGCTGTAGCGATGAAAAATATTTAGGACAAATGTGCACACATTCCGATGAGCAACGAGCATTGATTGGAACCTGGGTAATCGATGAAGTTATGAAAGCAGTTCAAAAGGGATATACTATACTTACTGTTTTTGAAATATGGGAATATGACATAGCGGATATTCCATATAACATAGAAACGAAATCTGATGGTCTTTTTACATCCATGATGAATAAATTTCTCAAAATAAAACAAGAAGCATCAGGATGGCCAAGTGAATGTTCATCTCACCAAGAAAAGTTGAAATATATTGATGATTTTCTTGCTAAAGAAAATATTCAGTTGGAATATTCTGAAATTAGCAACAATCCTGGCAAAAGGTCACTGGCTAAGTTGATATTAAATTCATTTTGGGGAAAATTTGGACAACATGAAAATCAAGTTCAAACAGCCATTTTAAACAACTCTTCAACATTATTCCACCTACTTACTCATCCATCGGTGGAAGTGTCGCACATTCTCCCCGTAAATGAAGAAAACATTGTGGTTAACTTCGAAATGAAAGAAGAAGCAGCCGACTCTTTATCGACAGTAAATGTATGTATTGCTGCTTTTACGACTACATTAGCTCGTCTTAAGCTCTACAGTTATCTAGAGAGCTTAGAGGAAAGAGTCCTCTATTATGACACTGATTCGGTTATATTTGTAAGCCGCCCAGGAGAATTCCAACCACCTACTGGTAAATTTATCGGAGATATGACAGATGAACTACAAAGTTATGGCCTTGGAAGTTATATAACAGAGTTTGTAAGTGGAGGACCTAAAAATTATGCTTTTAAAGTATTTAGTACTGATAATAATACTGAACACGTTGTCTGCAAGGTAAAAGGTATTTGTCTGAATCATGAATCATCACAAAAAGTTAATTTTGATACAATTAAGAATGCTGTATTGAATTCTTCTTCTTCGTTAGATAATGAAAACAGCATAATTATAAGAACAAAAAACATTCAGAGAACTAAAGAGCATGAAGTTATCACCATACCAGAAACAAAAACATACAAGGCAAAAGCAGAAAAACGTCGATTTTTGGAAGACCATAGTTCTCTACCGTACGGTTATAGCAGGCAGTTTTCAAATTCAACTAACGCTTCTCACAACTTCTGAAATAATAAAATAAAATTTAAGAAAAAATGTTTTGATTTTTTTTTTTTTTTATAAAAGGAATACAATTTTTGCTTTTTATTTACTTAAGAAATTACTTAAAAGGTAAACATTTTGAAGTGCGCAACATTTTCCATGGCTTTGACATTTTATTTGATTAGGATAAATTCTTCTGAGTTCCTTTAAATTTGGACAGGTGAAGAAATCTTCTACGTTTTTGACTTCTACATTTTCATTACTAAGTACTTCTCTAAACCATTGCGCTTTTTCAATTCCTTTAACGTAGACAGTTCCATTTTTGATTTTGTTTCGAAGAAATATTTTTACTTTTGTAAAATTAGTACATCCTCCATTCCAACTTAATCCATGATAATTATTATACAACCAATGAGCTTGTCTTTTAAGTGATGCAGGTAACAGACTCAAATTACATGGTGGTGTAACAATGAAATGATGATGATGATGATGTTCATCATAATATAGTACAGCTAATTCTTTTAGAATAAAGTCTTTATTGAATACTCCAAAGCCTTGAAAGTCCACAATAAAAATATTCATAATAAAAGGTATAAGTATTTTCTCGATAAATTCACTTTCTGTACTGACATGGTTATATATAATCACATTCAATTTAAGTCAGTTTGTGAACATCTCCCGTAATAGGGTTATATTCTATTACACGATCATGAAGAATCAAACAATATACTGTTGTGTTAGAGGGGATCGCAACATTTGTTTTTAGCTCAATTTTTACATCCACAGGTCCAGTTTTAATTGATTCATTTTGTCTAGAACAATCAAATACTATAATCGGTGCCATATCTTTAAAATCTTGTCGCGATAAAAGAGGTTGTGACTCCTTTTGATAGTAGGATTCTTGGAATTTACTGTACATTTCATAGAGAACAGCATATCTGTCTAATTTAAATTTAAGATTTAAGTCTTCACGAGGGTAATATTCTGAATTTAAATGCAATTTTGCGTTACTAATATCACAATGGTCAAATTTGCTACTGTCCTTATTTCTTTGATTTTTTCTATCAGTTTGTAGAGCAATAATAACATATCTGGGCTTCTCAAGTTGACTTGAAGTTTTGACAGTCCACACATGATCAGTTGTGGTTGGTAGTGTTGGATATTCATACATTTCCCAAGTTCGAAAGTGCATTTGAATTGATTTTGAATGTATTTGTTTAAACAACGTTAGTTTATTAGAATCGGCCAAAGTTATATGTGGAACTCTCCATTGTAATTTAAAAATTGAGAGTTTCAATTCTTCGTTATCTTTTGAATAATAAGAATTTTCATTGGTTCGAGTACGAATTAGAACTAATTCATGTCTTGCATTTATAATGATTTTTTTATAGTCTTCAGCGAATCCTAAAAGATTTTTTAGAGGTATACAGAAATTAAAAGTACTCGATGTGGCTGAAGTACTTGTATTAATAAACCATGATGCATTTTCTAAACTTTTACTTTCATTTTCGTTCAAGGATACGTAATTTTTTAATGTTGTAGTGATGCCAACGTTTTTATTGTTCTCAATGTCTACCCCATTGAGTTCATAATGTATTTCGTCGAAGAGAAAGGCTATACCATTATTAGTTAATTTTGATGTAGAAAATGTTCCATCTGCTTTAGTTAGACTCCCTTCTAGATAAATGTAGCTTTCACTAGGTAAAATACATAAGTCCTGTTGTTGTATAGGGATACGTATTTCATCACTTGGATTAAATGAATGAAGAAATGGCGAATAACTATGGTACTCGATTTTAGTTATACTATTATCATAGCTAGGTCCGTGGCTTATATTTAAAATTTCATGCATATTGCTTTTATTTCAGTTTAAATCCTAATTGAAGAAGATATGTTTTGTTTTCAGGTGACAGTTTCAGTGTTGACAGTTTTACTGCTTTCGGTAAACTAATTGAATGATGACCTTTGGTATCTGTTATATTATTATAGATTAACATTATTTTTGTGCCTGAGTTAAATGCAATCGTATTGTTATTCTTTCTCCTCTAAAATTAACTAATTCTCCGTCTTGGTCTACAAGTTTTAAAGTAACAGTACTTATTCGTTTGACATTCACTGGTAAATAGATTACATTTTTTGGAACTTCTATGATTTTATAACCTGCTCCTGCTTCAGGTGAAAACTCATGTATTGTATGCAAAAGAATGCTATTTAAATAAGACCCTGTAATTATATTACACTCAACACGTATAACGTTTACCTTATTTATATCAACAGGTAAGTCTGATACATGTGTATCATCCTCAGAAAGAATACATCTACGAAAACCCAATAATTTTCCAATAGTTCTCTCTTTATCGAAATATATTTTCTCGTTTGCTAAGATTTCACATTTCATTGTGCTACTATTTGCTTCAATACGAACTTCTGTGACAGAATTTCGTGCTATTAATTCTTCGGAAATATAATCTTGAATATCGGCAATTTCATATGTTCCTTCAGGTATCTCAATTTCATAGTCCCCTATATGAAATAAGTTGTTGCGTTCGTCAATATTCGGTATAGAATTATACGAATGAAAATCAATCAAGCCACAAACATAGTCTTGATCTAGATTTATAGGTGGAAAATAGTCGACAGATAGAACAGAAGTTGTTCCGCTAAGTGTAAGTGTCATCGACATGATGATAAAAAACACAATGAAATATTTTGTACTTAAACCTTTTTATTTATTTAAAATAGCAATCATATAAAAATTTCAAACATAAATGCCCACAATTAAAAGAGTCATAACTTTGATATTGTGTATAATTGTAGTTAATGTGTTCACCTAAATAATTAATAATTTCAACAGGAGGCTGAAGATTCCCAAAGCTATCAAAATATTCGCTTTGCCTGCCTTTTTTATAATACGCTACCCAATGTGTTCCAGAACTATTTGAAGAATCTAGATTAACAATTCCGCACTCATTTTTCATTGGTTTACTCTTTGGTAAATTGTCACGCATGAATACACCTCGAAAATTGGGAATATATTTTGTAGCAAAATTTGATAAATCTATTTCATTCAATGCACGATTGGGTAACGAACTTAGAAGTTTTTTGTCTGAGGTTGTAAATAAAGTCCAAATCCCTTTTTATAAGGTTTAAGATGTAAACCGTGTCCAACGGCAATAGATTCCATTTTAAGATTGTGACGTTGTTTTTCCTCGAGGTCTTTTTTAGCAATACTTATATCGTTGACAGCTTTAGCTACTCCTGCAGATCCACCTGTTAAAGCTCCAAGAGCTGATAGCCCCGCGAATAGAGGAACAAGAAAGGGAATAGCTCCACCCAATTTAGGCACAGGTATAACTCTAGGTATTTTAATATTATTAATTTGTTTTCCAACTGACTTTTTAGCAGATGATAATGCTGTTTTAATAGTTTTTTCTAAACATACAGATTTTTTACGCTTCTTAAGTTTATTTTCAATCAATTTAATCATTTGCTTAAAGGAGAGTTGTTTGGATTTCATTCTGTCTTTTTTTTTAATGTTTTGCTTTGTTGTTATATTTTTTAAGTTCGAACAACCCATACCAAATTTAACTTTTCCCTTCATAAGGTTAGTAACTAATAGTGCATTTGCTCGTTCAGCTATATTGGCGTCTTTCGATTTAACACGTTGCCAGGCCTTTTCAGATAAAATCTTATCAGCTATATGTCGATCAGATGTATTTTTAAATTTAGAATAAGATATATCATGCTCTTTGCACGCTTGATCAAGTAAATTTATTCCAGAATCTCCTCGAGCTATACGTTCTTGTAGTTTTGTTCCCGGTCCACAGTACTGATAACCAGGTAGATGTAGTTCAAGCGGAAGCTTGTTTATTAATGTGTTTAATAAACCTTCACCTTTTCTTATATTTTGTTGTATGTTTGATTTTTTTGAATAATTAAACATTTTTTATTTAGGAATGTTTGCATAAGAATGATCCGACGCAGTATGACGCTTTTTAAATATAAACTTCAATTTATAAGAAATTATTTTAGTTTTCATCACAATGCGTTTTGTTAAACAAGCATGCCGATTGCCAGTAGAAAATGTGGAACTTACTAAAACTACTAAAGCTAAGAAAAAGCACAGTGATTTATTTCCAAGTAGTATAAGAGGATTAATTACTGGACCTTCAAACTGTGGAAAAACTAATGTCATGATGAGCTTACTACTACATCCGAATGGATTAAAATTTGAAAATATATACCTTTATTCTAAATCCCTACATCAGCCAAAGTATACATTTTTAGGCCAAGCCATTAAACCAATACAAAATATGGGGTTTTTTACTTTTTGTAATAACAGTGATGTTGTTACACCTCAAGAAGCTAAACCAAATTCGATATTTATTTTTGACGATATTGCCTGTGAAAAACAAAACACAGTACGAGAATACTTTAGTATGGGCAGACATCATCAGATCGATAGTTTTTACTTATGTCAAACGTATACAAGGATACCGAAACACTTAATTCGAGATAATGCAAACTTTCTCATCATCTTCAAACAAGACGAAATGAATTTAAAACATATTTACAATGATCATGTTAATTCAGATATGACGTTTAATTCATTTCAAAACTTGTGTTCAGAGTGCTGGAATACAAGTTTTGGTTTTATGGTTATCGACAAGGACAGTTCTTTGAATGAAGGTCGTTATAGAAAAGGCTTTGACTGTTTCCTTAAGCTATAAAATAGCTAATATATATACTAACCATATCATATGCATAGTTATGTTCAGTGAGAACAGTACAAATCAGTTAAGAGAGAAGTTTATACAATTGAAATTGGTTTAATCCAGTTATGAGACCAGTACAGAGCAGTTAAGAACAGTAAAAAGCAGTTACGAGACCAGTACAAGCAGTTAAGAGTAGAGTTTACAACAGTAAAACCGGTTTAACCACACTTTTTAATATCAGTATAGTAATGTTATATGAAAGCAATACAGAACAGATTGACAAAGAAATTATATCAGTTCAAAACGAATCAATCAAGTTCGAGACACATTATTCGTCAGTTAAATCTAGTAACCTCAATATCAAATTCAATCTAAAACTCATTGAGCGAATTTTCCAGCAACTACGAAATATATTTACCTGTTGTTTATGTAAGAAAAATACAAATTTATCAATATGCTAAATACTGACATAAACGTAACACAAGAGTTGATTAAAACTACAGATGCTCTACGAAAGAAATATAAAGCTCTTAAAATTGGTAGAGAAGCTTACGAAACTCAAATTGAGGAAACCTTCAAGCCTATTACTAAACCACTAAACGAATTGGTAAAAAAATCACAACAAAAAGAAGACTATCAACTAGATAATTTTCTTGAAGGTAAGACCAGTCCAAAGAAAATAAAATTCAACTCTGAACAAAAGTCACAACAACAACAACAACATGACATTAATCTTGTGAAAAAACAACTTTACACGGATAACTTCGAAACACCTAACACTTCCACTAATTTGCGTGATTTATTAACTGTTTCAGATAACAATTCCTCAAAGAAAAAGAAATTAAATCGTCGTAGATTAACAGATCATATATCAGAAGAACAAATTTATCAACTACCCCAAGAATATAAAGATCTATTTATAAAGAATTCTAATACTCTAGATAAAACGTATGGTTTATATTTCAAACATGGGAAATGGTACATTGGTAATGGAGAGCTTAGTATTCTTGATAAAAATATTAAGATCAAAAATAATACTTTTGAAGGAACAAGTGGACTCTATGAACTTTTATTTAAGAAAAACCCAAATAAAAACACTTACTCTGACACAGATTTAAAAAATTACAAAACTATCTTAATTGACACCAACGCACATAGAATCGGACATGATTCACAAAATCAAATACATGGAAATCGTGGGTATAAATATAAATATATAATAAAAAAAATATTAGGAATATCTGATAATATAACACAATCATCAGCATCACCAATATCATCACATCAGCTATCGGCTTCAGGAAGTGGTCTTATGCAATTTTCCAATTCCAAGAAAGAATATATATATTGGGATGATCCTAATGAGCTAGTAGATCGAATAAGACTTCTTATTGCTTCACAGCAAGCAGGACACAGTAATCACTCTAACGAAATTGTTTCAATTATCGAAGAACTTAAAGAATCTAATATTATTGAATAAGCATAATGAGTGTTGATAAGTTTGGCCGTTATTCGCATAGAGCCCCACCTAGGGGTGCTAGAGGAGAAAAAGGGCCACCTGGTGTAGAGGGGAAGCAGGGATTACCCGGACCACCTGGACTACCTGGAGAAGGTTTTCTTAGAACCGAAAATAACGATTTCAATATAAACCAGAAACGAATACAAAACCTTCATGAGCCAGTAGAACAGTCTGACGCTGCTACAAAACATTATGTTGATCAAGAAATAGCTCGGATGAAAAAATACTTTCAAGATGAATTTGAAAGGACTATGAAAAATTCCATAAAATAACATTAGTCATCGTTGAAACATTGAACTTAAAGGTTTTACATTATGTCTAATATTAATTATAATATAATAGTAGAAGAAATCACAAAATTTCTTGAGGAATACACAAGAATTCTTCTAGAAGAACACCATGAGGAATTCCTAAGAGCCATAGCTTTTTTTAAACAATTCGCCAATGTAACTTGTAAGATTTCGAATCACGGATGTCATTTTAAGAACTGTCCTTGGTCTTCTAACCTATGCCGAGATGGACCTGATACATGTGCATGTTACATGCTTGATAATAAATTAGTTAGAATAAAAAAAATAATGGCATTGTATAAAAAGCTTGAAATAAGAAACAAATAAAATTAAATTATAAAACATACATAAAGAGCAAATATATTAATGTTTTATCATACTAAATTAAGATGAATAAAAGAGAAGTTGTCGAGGAACTTCATAAGTCTGCTCGTAAAAATTTTCCAAAGAGACGAGTCGTTATCAAGGGTTTAGACGAATTATGGCAAGCAGATTTAGTGGAAATGATTCCATTTTCATCAGAAAATAAAAATTTCAAGTATCTGCTCACAGTTATAGACACTTTTTCTAAATTTGCTTGGACTACTCCTATTCAAAATAAAACTGGTTATGAAGTTACTACTGCTTTGCAGAACATATTCAATAAAGGTCGCCGGCCAAAGAATTTACAAACAGATGATGGCAAAGAGTTCTTCAATCGTACATTTCAAAAGCTCATAGAAAAATATAATATCAATCATTATTCAACCTATACTCATCTTAAGGCTTCGATTGTTGAAAGATTTAATCGAACCTTGAAAACTCATATGTGGAAAGAATTCGCAGTTAATGGTAATTATATTTGGATAGATATCATAGCCACACTTACAGAGAAATATAATAATTCAAAACATCGTACAATTAAAATGAAACCATCTGAAGTTAATACCACAAACGAAAAACAACTACTCACTAACATTTATGATTACATTAAAATACGTGTTAAACCTAAATTCAAGGTTGGTGACATGGTCAGAATAAGCAAATACAAACATATATTTGAAAAAGGGTATACTCCCAATTGGACAACAGAAATTTTTAAAATAGTTAAAATTAAAATCACTAATCCGATTACATATTTGCTAGAAGATTATCAGGGGAACCCAATTAAAGGTGGATTTTATGAACTAGAACTACAAAAATCAAAATTTCCTGATACCTACTTAATTGAAAAAGTGCTTCAAAAGAAAAAAAACAAAATGTTTGTAAAATGGTTGGGATTTTCTTCCGATCACAACTCCTGGATACCTATTCAAAAGTAAAAGAATAAAAAAACCTGTATATATTCACTTTTAATAATAAAAAAAAGCTTTTATTTACATAAAATCAAAAAATTGTTTTACTGAAAATAAATATTAATATTCTTTATTAAGAAACATTCATTGTATAAGTTTGTTTCATTGTTTTAAAATCTATTAATTCTACATCCGCTTTATACTCAAGATCCTCTTTCATAAAGACTTCAACTTCTCCATTACTTAAAACCCTCTCTGTTTCATATTCATGATATTCATAACACTTAATGCTCAACGTGCGTAAATTATAATTACTGTCATATGAGCATCGGATAGTAAGTGCCTGGTCATCGTTAAACTCCAGTTTGAAATGCCTATAAAATATGTCTTTACTTTGAATGATTCCTGATATTTCGATCTCCTTTTTTATCAAGTCTTGCCTAAATTTTTCGATTGCTTCTTCCACAGTAATGGCTTTACTTTCTTCATTTTTGATTATTGTTGTTGTTGTTGTTGTATGCGCAGCTAGTGCATCTTGAACGTCATTTTGGAATGATGTATCTGTATTTGATGTATTTTTAAGGATTCCAGCAGGATAATATGATAACAATTTAAATGACAATCCTATTGTTACTGTATCATTATTAGGTAAGTTCAGTGCAAACGATAGATTATTTGATACGTTTGATTGATTTAAATCAATACCAATCGGAAGTGGTATACCAAATATAAAATGTGGTACTACTGTACATATAATGAACAATAAATAGTTAGACATTTTCAGAAATAATATTAAACTAATTTGATGGAGTGTTTGTTTACCAAAAGATATTTATAGACTGATTAACAAATGACAAAAATTTAAATTTATACGATTTAAAAAAACCAATCCAATACAATATGACGACAGAAACAAAAAAAAATCGAACAATTTCTTACCGTTAAGTTACAGGTAATTGCAAACTAATTAGATATTTATAATTTGAAAGAACAATTATTAACTCAACCATATACCTTATCATTATGCATTATTAATCAAACCCATTTTGCTTTTATTGTTTTTAAAATTCATTGCATATGACTCATTCATTACCAACATGCCATACAAAATTCTTATCATCCATACAATTTGAAATTTCAAACTACAGTCGCAACGTTATACCTTATCACCAAAATATTTTAATATTTAAATTTTTCAACCCCATTGCGCTTTAATCTATTTTTTTTTTAAATTGAACGCACAACGGCTAACCGACTCATTCATTACCAACATACTATTCAAAATTCTTATCTTCTCTATCCATTTGGAAATTTCAAACTACAGTCACTTTAAATTCTCAACGTTATGCCTTATCACCAAAAATATTTTCATATTTTAATTTTTTACATTTGAAATCTCAAACTACGTACAACCGCTTTTGATTTATCATTTTATACAAGCGCCGCCAAAGCACGCGCCACATGCCGCCAAACAAACTTCAAACAATTACTCGCCGCTAACATACCCCCAAAATCCTTATCGTCTGACCACAACTCATTGCCTAACCGCAAATATTTACTTCTTATCACCTCTCTCACTCAAACATAGTGCTATCTCTTTCTGGCACGGAATTCCCAGGCTGAACCGACCTAGTTACTACTACCATGGGAAGACTGATTTTAAGTTATTCTTTTTTTTTTTTAATTTTTCTTTGAGTAACTATAAGTTTTTGAAATATTTGAATTTTTGTTTCATTTATGAAAAGTTTTCCAGTTCGTGAAAGGGTAAAATTAAACTCATCAATATGAGCTTCGTATTTTAATAAAACGATAACAAACTTTAGTTAAAAGTTTAGTGTTTGAGCATTAATTAATATTTTACAAAAATCCCATAAGAAAGTGAACTTCTTCACGGCATACAATTTGGGAAACTTATGTATTAGCCCAGGTCACTGCTGCACATCGAACCAGATAAAGAAGAGAACTTTATATTCTTTGAAAACTTTATAATGTTCACTCGAATATAATTTCAAGCAAATTAAATATTGAATAAATCAATAAATAGTCATAAAAATAGTACTCCTACGTTCAAAAATTCAAAAATTCGAAAATTATTCATATTCAATTATTCAATATTTTTCAGATAAGACACAAATATTTCCATCGATGTACAACCAGTACCAGACAAAAAACAACCAATTAACGTATCTATTATAAATAAGTTTATACACACAAAAATACATATTATAGACGGACACATTTTTACTTGCGATTATAGGTACTAAACGGTGATTTTTTAAGAGCTTGGTTTTTGAAAATTCAAAAAAACACAGAAACTTGTAAAAAGTGAATGAAATTTTTATTTGGATCGATAAATCAATTTCTGGCATTTACTTTTTAAAAATAATTTCACTTAAATGTTGCCCGCGGCTACGGTTCAGGTGGTTCATTCTGAAGGTCCAATTTTGGCAAACTTTTTCACACATTTCGGCCGGAATCTCACCAATGACGCGTTCAATGTTGGCTTCCAAGGCAGCAATCGTGTTTGGCTTGTCCCCATAGACAATAGACTTAACATAGCCCCACAAAAAATAGTCTAACGGGGTCAAATCACATGATCTTGGTGGCCAATTGACTGAGTTCAATTCTTGCATTTTCGGCAAAAAAAAATCTGTTATCATCGAACGGTACCTTTCTCCATTGACCGTAACCCTGCGGCCTTCATCGTCCTTGAAGAAGTACGGCCCAATGATGCCGCCTGCCCATAAACCGCACCAAACAGTGCATTTTTCGGGATGCATTGGTAGCTGCTGAATTGCCTCTGGCTGCTCTTCACTCCAAATACGGCAACTCTGCTTATTCACGTATCCATTTAGCCAAAAATGAGCCTCGTCGCTGAAACGGACGTAGCTTGCGAAACAGATTTTTCACAGAGCACGAATTTTGATAATAAATTTCAATAATTTGCAAACGTTGTTCAGGCGTAAGTCTATTCATGATGAAATGGCAAACAATACTGAATCGAAATGTCAAATGTTCGTGGAATTTGTCATGTGTGATCTGTCAAAAATATAAACGTCAAAAACCAAGTAGCAAAAAAATCACCCGTTATAAGGCAAGTTATGTATGTATTCCTAAAAAAAAATTATTTTTTCTAACAATCAAACATGACATTACGATCATAGAGAACACCAAAAAAAAGTGGTTCCCCAAATTCCGTCTGTCTGTCTGTCTGACTGTATGCCTGTCCTCGAGTCTGCAGCCTAAGCGGTTGGATGGATTTGCTTCAAACTTGGTACATATTTGCTTTTCGGTAATATGACCACACGTTTTTTTCTTTTTTTTTTTTAAGACGACAAATAACAGTAGCTCCCATACATTTTTTTATGGCCAAAAACAAAAATCTTATTTTTCTCAAAAACGACTCCAACGATTTTTATAAAAAACATTAGTTCATTCATGAATATGATAATTTTTTTTTTTTTTGGAAAAAATTGTTAGTATTGGTGCCTCCAGCACAACCATTGTTTTGGTTCTCGATTTTCTGGGAAACGGTTGGTTTGATTTTTTTGAATTTTTTTACGCAGAAGCTTCTAGAAAGTTTAAACACTATTGTAAACCAACATTTTTGAAATTAATTTTTTTTTTTTTGAAAACTCAAAATTTCGAAAACGACTCAACTGATTTTTTCGAAACTTTGTATTTGGTAGTTTTTTGACACCATCTTGAATAGTTAAAAAATTATTTTCCTAAAATAAAAATCAGGGGTACCTCCCATACAAATTTTAAGTAACCGTTAAGAAAAAAATGTATTTCTCAAAAATGGGTCAAAGAATTTTTATAAAAAAAATGTGTGTTCTTAGATTACAGCCCACTTTTAATTATAAGAATATTTTTTTGTGCTTATTAACGGTAGTTCCCATAGAACCACTTTTCAAATTTTCGACTTTCTCAATAATTGGATGAACCGATTATAATAATTTTTTTATACGTATGCTCCCTAATATTGTTAATAAGACTACATACTCAAATTTTCAAAAAAAAAAAAAAAAGTTTTTCGATTTTTAAAAAATAAATAAAGATCGATTTTTCAAAAAACCAGTCACAGAATTTTTTATTAATTTGAATTTTATATGTATATTAATTATATCTTCAAAATGGCGTTTCAATTTTTTTTCTAAAAATGTTTTCAAAATTTTATACACAAAAAATTAATTTAATAAAAAACCGCTCCAGCGATTTTTTAATTTTTTTTTGATATATTGTTATTTATCCATGAATTCAAATTGCATCTTTGTTTTCCCTCAAAGTATAACGACTTAGCAATATAAAAACATTAAGTATGTGTATTATACATTTATTTCTATACCTTATTATTTTTGCGTACGCCACTGAGTACTAAATTCAATGTAGGGCCTCATACATTTATGTATAAATACATATATGTGTCTAAGAATCACATGAATCTTATGTATGCATAGTGCACCTAAATTATAAAGTTATAGCTGCCTACCCACCTATATTCGTCTTTTTCATTATTGTATCTACATGTTTACATACTTAGGTTCCGTCTATATATGTACATATGTAGATACATTCTACTCTTCTAACTTACATTATTAAAATCCATAACATTTAAGTATACATTTGTAGGTTGGTACCTATGTAACTATCAAGAATCAAGTTAATCTTACCTGCATAGGATAACTACACCTAACTAAATAACCTCCATGGGTATAGCTACATTAAATTTTTTAGCTACAAGAGCAAGTTCGTGCGATCCAGTCGTGCATTTTATTTTTTGTTTGTAATTTATATCGATTTAATGTTCTACGTTAAGGAGGCGGCTCTCCTTAAGAACGGTAAAATACTATTGTGGAAGGGTCGGTCGTCTCACAGAGACCAACCACTGATCCATCAAACCCACCCACTAGACGTTGAGGGGAGCCGCTCGCTCCCCGGGCCTGATGGAGGTATAATCTATCCAATGGGAGTAAAGGAGAGGATCACACCCTCAAATGACAGTGATATTGTAACCTCAACCCGGTGTCTATGTGCTGACCGAAGCTTACAAGACACTACTTCCTTTTAAGCGCCCTTGCGATATTTCAAGCCAGTTATCAGTTTCAGTTATTAATAATCTAGAATTGATATATTAATTTTTGAGACAATGGTTGAAATTCGCGGCGAATTGTAACCATTTTCTCAGAAATTAATATACTAATTCTAGATTTTTGGAGTCGAAATTTTTTTTTCGAGATTCTTATGTTTCGAGATTATCATTATATATTTGTTTTCGAATTTTTTTCAATTATTGTTTTCTTTCGAATTTTTTACTTTCTGGATTATTGCTTTCGAGATATCATGGTAGACCCCATGACTTTTCAAGACAAGAAAACTATCCATGTTAACGACCCACCAAAATTTAGTTATCATTTATGGTTTTGTTCTGATTTATTTAAGTGTAGATTAGGCTCCTGGAAATTTCGCCAGAGGAAATAGCGCCAGAATTTTTTTTTTTTGAAAAAATTCCAGAATTCTTTTCTTGCAAAATTTGGAAAAAATAGCATAATTTTTTTTGGAAAATATGCAAGAAATATTGGAAATTATGACAGATAGGTGTGGAAAAAGAGCTCTCCCCTAATTTCCAAATAACGTTTTGGAAGAAAGGCCATAAAATGTTTTACAGTATTTTCAAAGAAGACGATGGTGGTGGGTTGCGCGCCCGGTCAGGGCGGAGCCACATGACATATTGTGAAATCTTTATTCGAAACATAAAATAGATTTCAAATGTAAACAATAAATTTTAAAAAGCTAGAAAAAAATCGGGCTTGTGTGAAGTGGTTTTTGAAATTAGGGCCATGGTATGCAAAAAGTTCGGCGCGTAAGGGGGCGTGCTGCCGCCTTCAATCCCCTGCTTGGCTCAATATAGGATTTGGAGTGGGTACAGATTTGGGTGTATGCCAATTTTTTTTTGGAACTTTTTAAAAAGAAATCTTCAAACACAACATACATTTCCTAAATGGAAAAAACACCAGAAGATTTTTTGTAAAGAAGGCCAGAAATTTAGGAAAAAAATATCAAAAACTTTGGCTTTTTTTTTCTAGGAAAAAAGGCCAGAATTGTGTATGGAGAAATTTCTGGCGTTTTTCCCAAAAAAAAAATTCTGGCGTAATTTCTGGGAGCCGTAGATTACACAGATCAATAAGGTTTTTATCAAAAACAATGTATCAAGTTTTCGAAATAATGTCCCTTTACATATTTTAAAAAAAACTTTGTTTCGGTGTCATGTAACAGAACGGGACAATAATTTATTATTTGTTGATTTCAAAATTCAGTTTAAATTTCTTTTTCAAGCTTAAATTGTTTCAATCTGATAAAAAAAAATTACATAGTACTTCACTTATGGGAAAAGGATAGGTATCACTTAACCAAATCCAATGTTATGATTCATTAAAAACAAGAAGTTGAAAATGTAGCTAGGCTAGCAGCTGCAAGCAATGAGATAAGTGATACTTAAGTTGCGCGTGTTGGCTTTAATTTATTTCGCTGTTAGTATTTGAGTACACGACTTTAAGTGCACATACAATATGAAAAATTACAAACAAATACAAATATAGTATACACCTCGTCAACCATGTGTGCGTAGGTACCTATACCTAATGCTCCAACACTCTTCGCGAAAATTACGTCTTCAAAAGCATTTTCACTTTAACTTTTCAAGTACCCCGTATGTATGTGTAAATATATATACTGTGGTAATTTCCCCTTAAGGAAATTTCTCGTTAAGCCAGAATTTTTAGGAAACCTTAAAGAAATCCTTAATATTTTTTTTTGTATTCGTCCTTTTCTAAATCAACACTAGTTTAAAAAAAAACAGTAAATACGTCAACTGCAAAATATACAAACATATTTGAATCGACCTTGGCATTGTATTTTTAAAAAGGCTTACATTTTGTGATTTTTCTTGAATGCAGCATTTGGAAGTGCTTTTTTCTCATATATTTCATTCAAGGGCTTTCCTTAATTGCGACTGATGACATTTACTCAATGACAAAAGTCCTTTGGTGCAATGTCGCTTCCCTTTTTGGTATACCCGTTTCGTATATTATACCAGTTGAAAAGCAATGCTTGAATTACACTTGAATTGATTAATGCATCATTACCCCGAAAAGCCTTCAAACAAGATTCTTCTCTATTAGATCTTCTTACTTATGTCTGAGGACGGATTTCTCCGGGTATGTATGTATTTGGTTTGGTATGGCTAAGGACCCGCATAATTGAAGCAGTACAATGTTCGAATAAGTGTCTTTTTTTTCTCGGTGCCTCTGCTGCTGTTGGGCTGCCATTGAACATGCAAATACAACATACACATATGAGTGTATATTATATGCATAATGAAATCACGTCACCACGGACGAGGTCGCACACAGCCCGGCCGGCGGCGGCGGGATATGCTGTCAAAGGATCTATTTCTGATGTACGTTAGCTGGGCTTTATAAGTATCACGTATATGTATTTGCATTTGCGCAAGCATGGTTATGTGGTGGGTGCCAAATGTATAGGTACCGTTTTAATGTGTTTCGGGGTAGATTCTGTTCCATAGAAAGGAATACAGGAGAAGATGTCAATATGGGAAGGAGCACAATGTGGAATCTTATGCAAATCTTATGATATACAAGTTCGTCCAGGTAAGTAAAGGTAGACAGGTGCTTTTTTTTCCAGGATAAAGGCTCTAGAGAACTGCCAGAGATATTTCTACCGACTTTATATCTACAAACAAAAATGATGAAACTCTGAATTCATATATAGAATATATTAGACAAAAATAAGCATTGCGGAATTGTATTCTCAAAGATATCATCGGTTTTCGTTATTTTTAATGAGAAGCACAGTGAACCTCAAGAAATAAAAAAAGAATAAAAAAAAACATATGCGTCTCGACACGCCGCGCCCGACAGAAGTGATAACTTAAATTAATCTAAGTTGAACTATTTAATATTGAAAATTTTTAGCTTGAGAAAAGCTTGAAAAGTTCTTCGTTAATTTGATTAATTTCAAAAGTACTCCGCATGCGTGAGAGGAAAGCCAGACAGACTGTATCAATCGTAACGCGTTACGTAACAAAGCGGTTTGCCCTCCCATAAGAAGTTATCACTTCAACAAATACTTTTTTTTTCGAATATTTTGGAATGCAGTATTATTTAGAAATTGAAGGACCTCATATATAAAAATTTTGGTTGAAATCCGTGCAGGCGTTTATGATAAAGTTGAAAATCAAAAAGTTTATAACTGTTAGCTAAAAAAAGAAAATGAAATCTGTAGATCGATCTCGTTATCGCATTACTTATTTATATATCAATTGCAAGTGTATGCAAAATGTCCGCAAGAATTTAAACTTGAACACGAGCGGTTGTGGTCTGATGTGATGTCTTAATATAGTAAAGTTTGAACAAATAAAAACCGATATTTTAAGTGAAATAAAGAGTTTGAACAAATTGAAACCGATATTTAAATTAAACTATAGATCTTAAATAACAAAACATAATACACAAATTTGTATACCAAAATGTAGAATATATAGGCATATAGTACAAAGATTTATTTTTATCAAAATGGTTAAAGCCGTTTTTGAGATAATTAAGATGGTAAAAACAATTGTACGGCAAGTAACGTAATTTTGGGGGTTTAAGAAACGATTAAAAAACCTATTTGAGACAATCACCTAAAATGCTTAAGTACCGAGTTTAACGAAAATCTCTTCAGTGTTTTGTACTGTAGACGATCTACAGACAGAGAGACAGACGGAATTGCGGGACCAACTTTGTTAGTGTTCTCCATCATCGTAATGTGAAGTTTGATTAAAATATCGAGTTAGATTTTTTTCCGATGATAGACGATGGCTGTTCTTGCAAAGCTTGTGTAGCTCATAAAGAGTAAAGTTTGATACATCAAAATAATTGTCATATTACCTACTTATTAATAAAAGAAAAAACAACATGGAACAAGTAAAAGGTAATTGACTGATATGTGTAATCTTCTCAATATTACAGTTTTCTTATGGTTAATGAAATTCTAGGAATCCAATTTTTTTTTTACCAAACATTCAAGTCAATATACTCTATCATTCCTGAAAATTTCAGATTTTTAGGTCCACTTCCACTCCTTAAAAAGATAAAAAAATTTATTTGATATGTGTGAGAATACTTACCGAATGTAACGCGTTACGTAACGAATCGGTTTACCCTCCCATAAAAAGTTGTCACTTCAATAACGTTACAATTTTTGAGAAGAAGTCATTTTTAAGCAAGGATTTAATATAATTTTTAAAACCACATTTTCATGATAAATTTTAAGAAAAACAAGTTATTCGGAACTTCAGGTATGAATCTCACTGCACCGTACATGTTTAACATACCCACATTTCTGGAATACTTAGGGAGCCTGATGATTCATTGGCATTTGTCGACGATGCACTTCTGTATGCAAGTACTCTAAAATACAACACATTCAAACCCAGCTTCAAAGCAAGTTTGATAAGTTCCAAACTTACTGCTCAGATTGGAAGCTTAAAATTAATTATGGGAAATGTGAATACAAACTGTTCCGCGCCCCAATAATACGCGGTAATTCATAATTAGAAAATAACAACTTTTGCTCCAAGACTTAAATTAATAATAATACCAGAATCTGTGTTAAGCAAAATCAGTAATCAAAATTCAATAACTTTTTGTTAATGTGAAGAGATTATCAAAATAAAAATTTAGAAATTTGAAATCTTATTTCAAAACCAGGTATTTTGGATCCGCAAATAGCTGTTACTGAATAACTGTTACTAAAATATCGACCCATCCCTATTTGTATGTTGACCTGCCAAAAATTGGGCCAAGAACTTATTTATGGGGACGCCGGCAGTGCAACTAAAGCTTTGTGAAGATTAGTTGTTAATGTTTTTGTTCACAAACATTCTTAATTTTAGGATTAAGAGCTTATTCAAGAGACCATCGTTCCAAACAGTATCAAAAGCCTTTCAACTTTTAATAAATTCATATCTGTACTTTTATCACTAACAAAATTTATTTTAATGTGTTTCGTTATATCATGTATTTGATGCAAGTAACTATGGTAATCACGAAAGCCGAACTGCTCCTGGGTCCTGAAGCAGTATATTATTGTTCCATCAATCAATTTTTTTTAATAATTTTCTCAGAGAACTTAGCAAACTTATAAGCCGGTAACTAGAAGAAGAACAGACTAACATTCACCTGATGTGCGTGCCGGGACATAGGGATATCTTAGGAAGCTGCAAAGCCGATGAACTCGACAGAAATGGAACGCTAATACCAATTGTACCTAAAATGGAAAAAACTTATGTTATAACAAATCGCAATAAAACAAAAAAACGTAAGATGACCACTAATGGATCCCAGACACTCAAAAGCTCTGCTCTCTTTGCGCAGCGAACATCTTCGTTCTGTAATAGGTGTCATTTCTGGTTTCAAAATCGGAATAACTTTGGCTTTTTTTCCATTGATCATAAAAGTAACCCCATTATATGCAAAGGTTGAACAGATTTTGTAAACATTTCACTGCAGATTTCAGTAAATTCTTTACCCTGTCCCTCCACAAGCAATTTTTATTTTTGTTTTTATTTCAGCAATTATTGCACAAATTTTTATTTCTTCGTTCTGAGAGGCAAATTATTTCATGAAATCTTATTGACAATCAGAGTCCCAAGTAAACAACACCTATTGTATTTACATTTTCGGCCTAGAATTCCAACTCAACCCATCAATATACACAAGCAAAGGTAAAAAGCACAAAAATGTCAGTAGAACTAACATTGAATGCCAAATTATTTCTTCATTTATTTCAATAGAGATAGTAAGAAAAAATTGCTAAAATCGATTTCGTAAAATAATTTATTTCATGAAATTTGTGGTCTGCATTGGAAATTTCCATTTGCAGGTTCGATTTTCTGAAAGAAATTATTGCTTTTGGCAACGCAGAGTTAAGTATAAATTTCTTAAAGTTTTAAGACCAGCAGGCTTTCGAGTTTTTTTTTTAGGTACAGAAATGAGTTCTTAACATTTTGCGTTGAAATTTATTCTTCAACATTATTAGCAAAATCACAACTTGAATTAATAATATTGATAGAACATGACACAAGAAATTTAACATTACTAGTTGGACTGAGACTAATAGTTAAACTGTAGTTTTCTGAAAAAGTTTCAGCAAGAGCATTGACTTTTTCCGTTCTTGAGATTGTGAATGATAAATTTCATAACTTATTTAATGTGGGAACATTGGGATACGTTTTTTTTTCAAACTTTTACAATGTTCCGAAAAGGTTTACTAAGTTTTTCTAGTCCTTGTAATTTTTCACTCCAGACTCCATTTATAAAATTGACTATACTTTCTTTAATCGTATTCGTAAGAAACTTCAATTCCGACAAGAAAAAGTTATTTCTCGTCCCTATCCACCTTATTCTTTAACTATAACTAATTCGTATTTTAATAAGCTGAACTAAATTGGTTGGCAACACTATTATATCTAACTGGTTTCAAAGGAACCTTGAAGCTATCATATTAGTGGTAGTTGCGAACGATAATATGTTTTCATCAATTTGTGATCGACTTATCTCACTGGCCGCTTAAATGTAGCCTAATTCGCATTCTTGAAGTCTAAGGCTTCGATTTTCCTTTAGACAGACAGAGAAAACGTAGTAAGAGATAGGTATCAGACTTAAATTTGTCAGCATGCAATAGGTTGAGTAAATAGTCCTGACGTATTTGTTAAGAAAAATCTAAAGTTGAGGGGCTTGCACGGTTATTTGCAGGATAATGTGTTGGATGAGAAGGAAACAAAATATCAAAAGAATGTGTGGTAATCTGAGATGAATGAAAAATTTTAAATCTAAATATCGTTTTAACTCAAATGTAAAGAATTGTACATTAGAATTTATTTTCATCTTATGCGAGAAAAATACATGTGTGTAGTTACATAATACCATTCAAAGTTGTCAGTTTCAATTTAGTTTGTCAGTCTTCGACAAGGGACAAAATGTACCTATGTATATACATAATGCAAGGGAAAAGTTTCAAACATGCTTTTAGCAGACTATCAGTATTATAAGCTGTTTGTGATACAAAAGTAATCATCGCAACACACTCAGGCACTTGGTTTTCCCTTTGGATCATCGCACTTTATCCTATCCAAGTGGATATTATTTTCGGTTTCCTTATCCTTTTGACAGTGAGCATACAAAACAGATAAAATTGCCAAATTGTCCTAAGTGGTAAGATACATTAAAAAATCAACCATGTTTCTAGGATAGGTATCAGATATACCATATAACATTGTTACATACGATGAAACTATATACTAAAAGATACCATAACTCCTAAGGGAATCATAAATAACATCCCTACATATACTTCATTTATCACTTTACTTGAAAACATTTGGTGTTTTCGGTTGGCGTGGTATACATTGAGTATGACAGTGTATGTGCCAACTACATAATACTCTAAAATTCAACAAAGTCACCGTGGACACATGTGGACATATTGTGTGTCTTAATTTTTTGAGGATGTGTTTTCTTATTTTTGGTTGTCCTTCTTTAAAGCTTAATCTAATGATGTCATACATCAAATAGTAGGATTATGGGTTTAAAGCAATGACCAAATATGAAACTCAAAAGGACAGAAGGAAAAGCATTTCTCTTTTCTAAATGTTATCATCTGAAAGTCATTAACTTTTTCCACACCATTGTCTTCTTTGTTTATTTTATCCAATTAACTACCATATATCTAGAACTTCCAAAACATTATACCATTTTTAGTATCGCAAATATGTTTAAACAAAATATTTATATTTAAAAAAGTAATATTAATTTAGCCATTTACAATATATATGTAAGTAACATCTTAAAATAAAATGCACGACTGGATCGTATGAACTTGCTCTTGTAGCTAACAACTTTAATGTAGCTAACCATTGAGGTTTAGTTAGTTAGGTGTAGTTATCCTATGCAGGTTTAAAGCCTATGTAGGTAAGATTACCTTGATTCTTAGTATAATGAATTGTCGAATGGATGATTTAAGGAATAGTTTAATAGGTACCTACCTCACATATAACTATATACCTATTGATCGAAACTAAGTATGTAAACATGTACATACTATATAATGAAAATGAAGAATGTAGGTAGGTAAGTAGGAAGCTATATGCATATAACTTTATAATTTACATACGATTCACGTGATTTTAAGAGACATATCATCATATAATAAAACGGCGAACATGTTTTTTGTGGTACACTTTTCGCGTCCCACAAAAACCGAAGGGGGCATAAATTACATATTAAACTAAAGAATTTTTTGCATAGATGTGCAGAATGCCAAAATTATTTAAATATAATAGACAGAAATAAATAAATAAAAAAATACACAAATACACGAGCGACATCTGTTGCAAAAAACAAGGAAACGGTTTGTGCATTGGATAATTTAATGAAATATGTAAAAGCAATTAGAAATTGCATACTTTGAGTGTTCGTTGCATATTTATTTTTTGAATTATGTTAGTGCTGGGCAATACTACAATGGTGCACAGCTGAGTACAGGAAAGTGGTGGAAAAGTGTAAATAAATATTTAATTTCTAATGAAAACTTATGTGCTACTTGAACAAAGACCGTCACAATAAATTTAGAAAATAATTAAGTTTCATTTTCGAAGTTAATATAATTGAATTTATACAAATTAAAACAATCATTATTTATTTCATATGTGGTGGCATTTCATAAGAGGTAAAGTGTGGTGAAAATACGAGCTGTGTGAAGCGTGCCCATCTCTAAATCCATTGTTTTGGGTTATTTTTATATTTCTTGAATTTTGTTAAGGCGTCAGTATTGTTGTAAGTACGTATTTTGGTTTAGCATGGAAATAATGAAAGATGCAAGAGTAAGAACCAGGGACCCAATTCCGCAAGCGGAATATACATACATTTTCCCGATTCCGCAAGGTATTTCTTTGACAGATAACGTGTACATAATATAATATAATAATTATAATATAATAATTTTTTGCGGAATTGGGCCCCAGGAGCATTTGTTGTTGTACAAAAATTGTTAATGTGTCAACAATATATATAGCTTTGAAAGTTTGTATACCATTAACTGTTTTCCTTTGGACTCCAGGTGCTCCAGTGCTTAGTAGGTACTTCTCATTGCATTCAACAATTTAAAAAATCATTCTGTGTTTAATATTGAATGATAATGAATTAAATAAATAAATTGGCACTCGAATTTCGAGAGCTGGGTCGGCTAGTATATATAAATGTATGAGGGCCTACATTGAATTTAGTATTTAGTGACGTACGCAAAAATAAGTTAAAAGGGAACAATAATAAGTGTGAGGGAAAACAAAGATGCAGTTTGAATTCGTTGATAACTAAGAATATATTAAAAAAATTCGAAAATCGTTGGAGCTGTTTTTTAATAAATTACTTTTTTATTTATAAAATTTTGAAAACATTTTTAGAAAAAAAAATTGAAACGCCATTTTGAAGATATTATTAATATACATATAAAATTCGAATTTCAAAAAAATACTGTGACTGGTTTTTGAAAAATCGATTTTTCCAGAAAAACATTTATTTATTTTTAAAAAATCGAAAAACTTTTTTTTGAAAATTTTAGTACTCAGTTTTATTAACAATTTTAGGGAGCATTTGTATGAAAAGAATTATTTTAATCGGTTCATCCAATGTTGAGAAAGTCGAAAATATGAAAAGTGGATGTATGGGAAGTGGCGTAAAAAAGGCAGCCAAAAAAAATTATTACTGAGTATACTAATTTAAGAAAACACACATTTATTCATAAAAATTCTTTGAGCCGTTTTCGGGAAATAATTGTTTTTCTTAACGGTTTTTTAACATTTGACGAACTGGCTAAATCCGGATCATCACTTGAAGCGAGCTAAATAGTTTCCGGGATATTTGTGCCACAGGTGCACGAAAATTTAAGAATTCAACAAACTTTCCTTAAAACTGCAGACGTTAGATGGTCAGGAATTGACAGCTGTTGGGTTTCGAGAAACCTTTGGACAGAAATATCTAAGAAAAAAAACAAAATATTAACAGACATCAATTGTACCTCCTAATGGACATCCTAACGGGTCACAACTCAATGCGAACCCACATGACCAGAATGAACATCAGCACATCTGACTTATGTAGAGGTTATATGGGCGACGAGGCGGAAGGGGGCTCATATCACTTCCTTTGTGTATGCCCCAGCCAGGCAACCACAAGGAAAAACGCCTTCGGAGATTACTTCTTCGACGAACTAGGTCCATGTCTCGAATAAGCTACTTAAACTTATCTTGGAATTTATTTAATGGGCAGGATGGTTTAACGAGGCCCCTCACACCTAAACTTTCAATTTACTCCCCTCCTAAATTCCCTCCATTCCTACCCTGGGGACCGCCATGGATCCATTGAGATCCGAATGAGGTGAGGCGGCCTGCCGTTTCACCATCCCTTCTAACCTAACCAAACCTAACCTAAATATAACGGAAACAAAAAACCAAAGAGAGATAAAATGTATACAGGTGCAAATGCATAAGAAATGGTCAAATCCACAATGATCCATGATTACACTAAACCCTATAAAAGAACCCGCTCTTTATTTTATTTTATAACAAAGCGTTACAATTCCCATTTCCAAACGCCCACCGAGAGGGATTCCATGCGCCCAGCACGTAACCATAACCCAGGAACAGCATGCGACCTGAACACAAACTAATCCAGCAATTAGATAAAATCTGAGACAACAACCACACTGTCAATACGTCGCACCACACATCTTTCTATCTTTCTTACTCTTCTTTCACCGGATGCCGCGCTGTGTTAAAAACATATAAAGGGTATTCATAATCCCTTGAGCGCGTGCAAAATTATAAAAAAAAAAAACTTACCGGCCCCATACTCGAGCAACATCAATCGACCTAAGCATCAACCTAACATTTTCGTTCGTCATCGTTACAGTTCACACTGTCTCAAAGCTAAAAATATGTCAAGTAGAGGTAATGAATGACAACGAAGGAGGAAGAAACTTTTATACTCAATAACAAGCCTTGATTGCGATTTTGGCTTTGCTGAGGAATAAGGCTCTCGTTTATCTCGAGAAGCAGCCAGCTGGGCGATCAATTCCGTTTAACCTTAATTGGTACACTGATGTGCCATTTAAAGCGGACTTTTTGTTTAATAAAATAGATTTTCCCTTGGACTAGCCTTGGGCAGGAATTAGATTCCTAACCGTTTTTCCCCTCTTACTGCTCCTGAGTAAGTTGTGGGCTTACCTGACTTTCCGTTGGATTAGCCTTGGACAGGAACTGGATTATTAACCGATTTTCCCCTCTTGCTCCTATTCGCCATTCCCTTTCTGCTCCGTCTGGGCAAAACGTGAGCCTGCCACTTATATGAAATACCATGTTATTTATCGTAAGTCAAAGAGTTTGTAAGAATATTGTAAAAGAAAATATTGTACGCAATAAAAGATAATTAAACCGAGTTCTAACCTTCCTTAACCCGAGTTTTATTGTGCTTTCTTCGGCATATCCTGGACACCGACGAGGTTACCTCAGCCTTTTTGAAAAAAAAAATCATCACAATTTATACGAAATGAAATTGTAACCGTCTTCCATTTTCGTTCGTTAATTCCATAAAACAAAAATGTTTAGATACACTACATGTATCTGGAATGATCAACCAACATGTAAAAAACTGTATTCGAGAACCGAGTGGTTACGATTACTATTTTACTAATTCATTCGATTGATAAATGCTACAGAAACAGATATGTACATAAAAAGTTTTTAATTCCAATTCGAACTTAGTAGTGAAGTAGAAATTAAAAAGTTTCACGTATGAGAGATGAGGCATCATTCGAATGATGAATGACTGTCATTCGAATGATTTCAGATGAAATATCGAGATGTCTCTAGATAAATGTAATAACTGACTATAAATGATTTCATGCGAATGTGCACATTATTATTTTGTGTACCTATAACAAAATCTAGAGTATACCTTTAATACAGGGTGGCACACGAATCGTGCTACAAGAAATAAAACGTTATAATTTTTTTTCTGCGTGAGATTATAGGCTACTATTTAGATTTATCAAAATGAAGGCATGGGATACTGAAAAAAGGATTTGGAGAGTGCAGCGATACCATTCTTGCAGTAAGTCATTTCCGTCCATAGGGAATTTAGGCTGGAGTTTGGCGGTACTCCCCCGAGTAGGTGGTCCATTATGAGGCTGGTGAACATGTTTGCCGAATCTGGAAGCATCGAACGAAGACCGTACCATCGAGATCCCAATGTTCGGGTTCAGGATAATATCGTGGCTGTTGCATCAGCAATGAAGGCAAATCCTAGTGTTTCGACTCGAAACTTATCGGGTCATATTGGAGTTAGCAGACGGTCATTACAACGGATACTTCATGATGACTTAAGCTTGTTTCCGTACAAAGTCCAAATTACAAGCAAGTTAAAACCCCAGGATTTGCCTGTTCACCTGGAATTTTGCCGAAAAATGATTGCAATGGCCGAAGAAGACAACACATTGATAAATTGTTTGTTCATGTCTGATGAGGCCCATTTTGACTTAAACGGCAATGTTAACAAGCAAATTTCCGTATATGGATCGGATCTAATTCAGAAATGCTCCATGAGACGGAACTGCACCCAGAACGAGTCACTGTTTCTGCGCAGTTTCATCAAGGTGTATTGTCGGGCCATACTTCTCTGAAGAAAACGGTGTAAGTCAAGCTGTCAATGGGGACTGTTATGTAAGGATGTTGAAGGAGTTTTTTACCCAGAACTTCGTCGAAGGCGTATCCATTTCAGCAGGAGTTATGGCGGAGCTCCAAAGAAAATTCCCAAACAAATTGATTATAAGAAAGGTTACCTGACCTGACCGCACCATACTTTTTTTTATGGGGTTATGTCAAGTAGGAAGTGTACAAAGCGAAACCCAGGAATTTGACTAAATTGAAGAAGTCCATTAAGACAATAATTGAGGCGATCCCAATTTCAACCCTTCAGGCCGCAATGAACAATTTTCTGATCAGGCACCGCATATGCTTGGATGAGCGTGAAGGTCATTTGCGGTCTATTATCTTTAAAAACCATTAGTTATTTAAAATAAAATTTAATTATTAATCCAATAAAAAAAAAATTAATGAAATACATCGATTAAAATAAAAGTTATTTAAATTTCTTATTGTAGCACGATTCGTGGGCCACCCTGTATATCATCGTAATGCCAAGTTTGATTAAGATTTCGAGTTTGACTTTGTTTCCCAATGCACAACTTTCCCTATGATACCTTACATCACAATTAAAAACAAGGCCAAGAGACACATAATACGATAATAAAAAACAAATACTTTAACTATATAATTACTAAATTTGTATCTATGTCATTCTAAAACTTTAGTTTTTCTTCATCACCGCAAACAAAAATATTCCAATTTTGCTAAGTTTTCAGCTTAGTTTGCAAAAACTTTTTACTTCGACTGGCGGGAATTCAGTTAGAGTTCCCTTCCCATATTTGACGTTAAATTTCATATCTTTGTCAGACGCATACCAACACAGAAAAGTAACAGTTAATTTCTCGAAACGCGTTATGAGTTTCAAGTATACGAGTATGTATATATAAAAGAAAAATAATAAAACATTCTTGTCTATCCGACCATCAAACGTTAAGCTCAAAGTTTGCCCTTTTATAACGACATCATTTCGTTCCCCTTAAGAATACGTTTAGCTACGTAAACAATTTTTAATAAGTACACAAACTTTGCACGTTTTGGGAGTTTTTTTTTTTTTTTTTGTAGGGAGAGTATGACAAGAGTAAGAAAAGCGGCCAACCATTCATTGCTAGCCAATAAAGTTATCCCAAAATTATTACCCAAATGCAAATTGAAAATATGATGGCTAAAATTATCGTAGTCAAATTTGCCACTCGAGTTCCACAACACCTACTTTTTATATCCCATATTTAGGACTTTAGCATTTTTACCTTCTTCACCATGGTGCAGAGAGCTTTGCAAGAGCTTCTGTTTTATGTCGTTTCGTTGAACTAGAGTCGATCGCCTCAGTGATAATAATTGAATTGACCGTTTAAAAAGATTAAATTAATAGCTCAAAAAATTCATTAAAATTAGAATTTGCATGGTAATTACATTAAGGGCATATTTTAGATTAAAATCAGCAAATTGGAGAAAAGTATACAATCTTTTGATATATAATATTTCGTCATATTAACTACACACAGAGAAAAACAATGCTCAGAAATAATTATGCAATTTTACTTAACTGCAATAAATTTAATTGTCAAATTTTCGTTGTGAACTTGGATGTGGATTAAAAGAAAAAATAAAATCCATTTTAAAATTTACAGAAGAACATTTCATTGGAAATACTCGAAGTGCTGAAATGAGATTGCACATACTCGTAATTTAAATTAAAAGTCCATAATTTTAACATAAAAGGTTTTATTAAAATTATTCATATTCTTAAAAATTATAAATTTAATTTAATTATTTCAAGAATACTTGAAATGGAATCTAATTAAAATGGCGCGCGGTTGTGAGCCTATAGTCAGCAACACAGTTCGCCATTTTGTTTTCGTAATCTGTGTGACTATTGTTTAAGTGTAAATTGAGTCGTCACCTTAAATTTATCATTTTTTTGTTTTGTGTCAAGTATCATCTCTCAAAAGAACGCATCTAAATTTTCAGATAGATCTGTCAAATAGTTTTGTTGTGGCAGCCATTTTGTATCCTCAAAATACAGTTGATTTATGTTAAAATGGAAAAAAGTGAATTTCGAATGCTCATTAAACGCAATTTTTTTCTGAGAAAATAACTATTATTGAAACCTTTCCACCACTGGTGTACTCGATTTCCGTAAGGTCGTTCAAGTTAATGTGACGCCGAACGTTCTGGTCACTTAATTGAGGTCACCACATCAGAAATGGTCGACAAAAGCCATGGTTTGAAAATGGACAATCTGATAGTGAAAGCACGCGAGCTATAGAAGAGGCCACAGCAATGCCTCAGTGATTTCGATAATACATATATATTTCCGCAAAATGGGTGCCGCGTTTGATAAAAATTGACAACAAACGCATTCGTTTGACAACTTCAAAGGTATGTTGGGCGATGTTCCAGAAAAATTCGACTGAGTTTTTGAGCCGTTTCGTATGCGTGGATGAAACCTTGACAGCACACCAGAAACCAAGGGAGAGTCAAAACAATGGACTTTGCCGGGTGAATCAAAGCCAAGGTAGACCAGGGTTGGTTTGTCAGCAAACAAGGTAATTGTAAAACGATCAACGGTTCCAAGCCGATTTCCGATTTGAAGCAAAAACGGTCGTATTTGACGAACAGATAAGATCTTTTTCACCAGGACAATGCATTGGCCCACAAGTTAACTGCCTGAACAGAATGGACGCGCGGTCGTTCGCTCATATCAGCCGCCGCCACGATAAGCAACTCTTCCAAGAAAAATTGAATTCAATGGACCTCGCGGTCATTTCAAAACAGCGGTGAGAAATTGTTGTTTTTCATTGATTTTGTAGTTATTTTTGCAAACTTTACTAAATTTCTCAAAATTTATTGTGAATGTGTATTTTTGCGTGGGTGGGTCCCGACGAAGATCAACAATTGTTTGGATGCAACAACCAACAAGATGTTTTTTTTTTTTTTTTTTTGGTTATCTGTAAAAGAAGCCAGGAAAAAGGGAAACATTTAAAAGTTAACCAATGTCTAGCGTCGCGACTCGAGGCTCCATTGTATTCACTCAAACGAGTTTCTATACATTTTAACTTTGACAGAACGTTTTTTGAAATGCTGCGAGATCAACCGCACGTCCATCCTTGTGAACATTTCTTGTTTCCAAACATGAAGAAATCGTTGGGAGGTTAGAGATTTGGTAAGAATTGAGACGTAATCGGTGAATCAAACGCTTATTTTGAAAGGCCCGAGATATCATACTATTTGGAGGGCATTTGATGAATTGGAGAAATATTGGATGAAGTATATGGAGCTAAAAGAAGGCTTTGTTGAAAACTTAAATGTGTTTATGCCGAACAGAGTGGTCCTTATTTAATTCTTCAAGATTTACTGACCCAACCTTATATGTTTCTTGATTAGTTGTGAAGCAAGGGGTCTGTGATTGGATACTTCTTCAGAGGCGGACATTATTTATCCTAGGATTCGTTAAACTCTTCTTTTTTCCTCTCTTTCGGGATCAGATAGAACTTTCCCAGGGACCATTGACTACCACAACAGCATACTAAGTGGCCCCCGACTGAAGTTATTCTCTTCCCAAGATACCTACAAGTCTTTTGGATTTAAAGTGAAAAATATCACAAAATCAACATTGCATTGAATAAAAGCAAAAACAGGCATTGTAAATCTGTTATTTTGGTTATAACCGTTAGGATTTTAGATTTTAGACCACAATTGACAATTCTTAAATATATCTCCGAGTATTGATTTAGTCACGCAATATATTGTTTTTAGAAACAAAAATACACAACTGTATCACAAGTACTGGCTCGTATGTTCGATCACATCGTAAGCACAAAATTCTTCCTAAAAACAGCTACATATACTTTAAAGTTATTTTTTTTTTACTAAATTTTGTATTATTATTATATTTATTTATTGTAAATCTAAAATCTAAAATTTAGCTACTTTAAGTATTTAACAATATAATTTAAAAAAATGTATGTAAGATGAGCTGAACTTGTCTAAAATTGCTTATTGACAAAGGTCCTCACTAGTCAAATAATGAGTCCATGTGAGATCGCCGGGACGAAACGCCAATTTTTGTTGGACTAAAGACCGTTAAAAGCTATTTTGAATTTTAAAAAAATCGTATATCCGTTTTCGAAAGTCCAAAATATAATTTTTCGAAAACTTTGTTATGCAGTATTATTTAGAATTCTAAGAACCTTCTGTTTAAATATTTTGATCGAAATCCGTTGAGCCGTAAATAATAAAGTCGAATATCAAAAAAAGAAAAATTTAAAGCCGTTTTCGTGATAATTTCAGTATTTAGCTTTTTTCCTACAAAACAATGTATGGTAGGTTCGTTTATTTTTGTGATTGAAAATGAATCGTCTCAATTTCCCACCAACTGCACATTGGGGTATGAGATGCCCCACACATGTTCTGTAACTCAGGCGATAACTTTCCTCAATTAACGCCTCTGAAAAAATGGATTTCTGTAAATTTTTAATTTTTTTGACTGGGATTTTCCAATGGAAGGCGATAAATTGAAAAAGTCATTTCGCATCTTTACAACAAAACAAACATATTTTCTTTTTGTTTCTCAACTACTTTTATCGATTCGAAAGTTACAGAACATGGGCCCATAGCTCCTATCCGGTTCTATGATAAAATGAAATGATAAAATTTTGTATCAATAGAGTTAGAGTGCATTCGACGTTTTCATTTTATCATTTTATTTTATCCGGAAATTTGATTCTGGTTTCACCTATGATAATATCAGCTGATTTTGCCGTGAATGCGTGCTGAATGAAAATAATATCATTATTTGACACAACACGTCTTGTAATATTTCATACTGAAATTTCTTTGGAGCTAAAAAACAATATTTAGTTTGAAACGAGTTTTATTTTTATTCATATTTTGCTTTATGAAGAGTGCAGAAATTCCGAAAAGTAAGCAACATAAAATACCTATGATTGTAAGGTATAAGTATTTTTTTTAATTTCAGATTTAGGATGAAATTTGTGTGAAACAGAAGGTTTTTGAAGTAGCTTCTTTTCCACATCAAGTTTACTTCTCATAAGAAAGATATTGAATATTTGTATTAATGCAGGAAAGGTGGACAATGAAAAATTGTGAAAATTGTTTGTAAAAGGAATTTTATTATATTGAATATATTTGATACTCGCATGATGCAAATATTTGGTGGAGTTTGACTTTAAAATAGATGATTGTGAAACAATCTTAAGCTCTTCACTTTTAAATTCACTTCTATCTGAAGGTAAAAGAATTCAAACAACAATGGTGAACCATTATTTTCATTTCATTCTTAAGCAAACTAAACTGTGAAGTAAATTACACCTGCTTTTCTTTATCTATTTTTTACGTTATCAGACGAAAAACTTTTGATCTGCTAAATTTTTGACAGAAGCTTTTATCTTTAAACAAAACAGGAATCGCAAAATCAAATTTATTGATGAAAAGATTTATCATCGCTTTTCACAGAACCGAAAAAGGAGCCAAGTTGTGCTTCGAAGTTTTAGCTTGGGTATCATATACGAAATACCGCAGTGTGCAGTTTATGTAAGTATTTTTGTACAGTAGCTTATATTAGTGTTATAGTGCTAAAGTTTTATAATTTCATACCTTATCCATGCCGCGTTTGCTCACAGTCGACCACAAACGCAATCGTGTACAGGAAGGTTTGGCGTTGTTTAATCGCAATATGGAGGAGTTTTTGCGCCGTTTTGTAACCGTGAACGAAACATGGATCCATCACAACACACCAGAGACCAAACAACAGTCAAAACAGTGGGTTTCTAAGGGTGAATCGGCGCCAAAGAAGGCCAAGGTGGGTTTGTCAGCCAATAAAGTTATGGTGACTGTTTTTTGGGATGCACGCGGGATAATCCACATTGACTACCTTCAAAAGGGAAGAACAATCAATGGGGTATATTTTGGCAACTTATTGGACCGATTCAATGACGATTTGAGAAAAACCGACCTTATTTGGCCAAGAAAAAAGTTCTTTTCCACCAAGACAATGCAAGGGTGCACACATGTGCAGTTGCCATGGCAAAATCCATGAATTGGGCTATGAATTGCTCCCTCATCCACCCTATTCTCCAGATTTGGCTCCGAGCGACTACTTCTTGTTCCCAAACCTGAAGAAATGGCTTGGTGGAAAAAGATTTGACTCCAATGATGAGGTCATCTCGCAAACAAAGGCCTATTTTGAGGACCTCGACAAATCATTTTTTTTGGAAGGGATAAAAAAATTGGAGAAGCGTTGGACAAATTGTATAGAGCGCAAGGGAGACTACGTTGAAAAATAAAATTATTTTTTATCAAAAAATCTGTGTTTTATTCCAAAAGTCACGGACTTATTGACTTGCCCTCGTATATATATTTTTTGCTTTTTTAACTGAGCAGATTTTTGAACCCTATTATAATTTTGTTAATTTATGATACGTAAACAAAAAAATTGTTTAATCAAAATATATTCTTTTTTAACTACAGGGCTAGTCCAGTATAACAAATGCCGATATAACGAATGATCGATATTACGAACACTTTTTTCAAGTCCATTAGATATTCTGTATAACGAACAATTAACGAATTTCAGAAAATGATAAAAAAAAAAATATTAACAAACAACATACAAAATTGTGAATTCCTTAAAGGCCATAATCAATGCTCTAAACGCACTTAATTTGTACGATGCTGTATCAGTCATTGCCTTGTCATGGCAAAAAGTATTCGCGGTTGTGCTTCACAAGTGCCGGCAGAACATTTTATATCCAAGTTATGTCAGGTCTCCGTAATGAAGACGTTATGATTGTTGTTGCAAATACGTTGGCTCTTATGAGAAATATTTTTGCCAGAAGTAAACACAATTTTCAATTGCAAAAACTGTTTTGTATAAGCTATGAAGTCTTATATCATTTTTTCAGACTGAATTCAGTACATATGATTTGGAGTCCGGGAATAATGCAGATGGAGTAATTCTTAAACCTCAAAATATTGATAGCAACAATGTTGAAGAAATCGAAATTGGAGATAATGTTAGCGATGAAAATGCTAGCTCAGAAACTGAAGTTCAAAGAGTGGGTCATTACGAAGCTATCGCAAATTTTGACAAATGCATCCAATTACATTGAAAACTCTAAAGTTCTAAGAAGTTTATTGGAGAGGCATTCAATCATACCATTCAACGCCCAAAAAAACAAATGCATATTCTTTTTTTTAAATTTAACTATATGCCTGTAAGACCTAAGATCTTTTAAATGCAACCTGAATTGCACGGCATTAGTTTGGCACAGTGGATTTGAGAACAAAGTATTGACTGTCTCATTTTAAGCCATGGGCGACATCCAATTGAAATTGGAGGTATAGAAAAGAATGCGTCTAGCGTGTGGATCGAACCCCCACGTCCTAGTTGGCAATCAAGCACTTTATCCACTGCGCCATTTCCACCCATTGACGATTTTTTTTTTTAAATATGAGCAAAAATATCTGTATGTACTATTTATTAAGATATTTTGAACAAAATGAATAAGTCTATTCCTATTCATATAACATGAAATAAACTAAAGAAAAATATAATTATACTTTCTATTTACCTAAAGATTTGTATGAAAAAACGTATTCGATATAACGAATTTGCGATAACGTATTGACTCTGGATATTATTTAATTCTTTATACTGGACCACCACTGTATTTATGATTGGGGTGTGTCACACCCTAGTGTGCAAAACATACAAAAAAACTATGTGTGCGGACGGAAGGTTAACAAGAATATTAATCTAAAATCGATTTAATGAAAAAAATTCACAAATGAAAAATATTATTTAGTTTTCTTAGTTTATTTTTCTGAGTGTAAGTCATAAAATTAACTTCGTTACATCCAATCAAGGCTATAAATCTATTTCCTAAATTAACAACAAGCGTTTTCTGATAATTTTTTATATTTATGGAATTATATAATTTTCCAGCTTAGAATATAAAATTATGTATAAGTTTACAGATTTCTTATCTAAGGCCTTATAGACCCTTGTGCTCCACCATCATCACAATCACTAATGTTAAAGCATTTCTAAATGGATCGATCTGTCTTTGGAAACACGTATATTTTATAGTCTTTGGCAATTTTCCTGTTATTTTGCTTCATTTGACCTGCCTTTATGACTATTCTGGCTCGATGTAATAAACAACTTCATAAAGTGTGTCATTAGATGAAGGGGAGTATTTCTGTCTTCCTTATTTCTGTTCATGAACCCTTAAAAAAAACACCAGCTAAAAGTCTTGAATGTGGTTGATTGTATGTCATAAATGATGTGTTCTTCTTTTGTTTAAGAAATACATTAGGGTGATCGTTCTCTCAAAAAATGTTTTTTTTTTAGTTTTTACTTAAAAAATGTATCTCTTTTCTATTAATACTTTTGTCAAAAAAGGTCAAAAAAGAGATTTTGAAAAAAAAGATAAAATAAATGTATATCTTCATATAAGGGTTTTTTTTAAACACTCATTTGAGAATCTGGTAATATATTTTTGAATCAGAGAAACTTAACTTCAAGAGAAGTCCAACATAGAAAAAAAAATTATGGACCACCCTAATTTATATCTAGAAAGTGTTTTTTAAGACAATATTTGAATTTTTTTATGGATGAAATGAAGAAAAACGTGTTACAAAAATGCCATCAATTTCATAACAAAAAAAAAGGAATAGTCTTGCTAGGACACATAAAAAATTATGGGACTCCTTTGGATTGACTTCCATTTGTATTTTTTTTTCTGCAATCATGCTTTAGCAAAAGATATAGAATTTCACATTCACACCTCACACCTAAGGCCAAATAATGTGTATATATTGTATTTCATTTTTATGACATAGGGCTCTGTTGAATGAAGAGCTTTTAATGTATATATGTACTGTACATACATATCCACATATAAAGCTCAAACGACAAAGTATTCATATTTAGAAATAACTTTTAAAACAAATCGAGGTCTGCGTGTTGCTTTTAATAGGATTTTTTAAATAGATACTCGGATGGAATAAGTATAAAGGTTATAAATTATTTTTAAAAATATCAAGCTTTTTATGGGTAGCAAGTCATCTGAAAGACCACAAATCTGTAATCTAAACAAAAAATCTACATGACATGTAGATTTATATTTCAAGAAAAAAAAACTATTAAAATTCGAGATTTTTAACAAAACCCTGTTATTTTAAAATGGTAAAACATATTTTGATCGACAAAGTCAAAAACTCATTATGCCAAGGAAAAATTTCAAAGGCAGATTGGCATGTCGATTTCTGGATAACAAAGTCATACATTTTAAATTGGGAAATATCAAAGTCAAATTAGAATGGAGACCAAATGACACCCTATAAGCTTTAAAGGACTCTTTCAAATCATCGAAAATGGAAAAAAAAGAGTGCGTTTATACTTTTGTACACGCGCCAGGAGTAAAACTTCCCTAATTTCCAAATCCAGCAATCTTACATTGCATACATTATAAATACTAACTCGTATACAAAAATGTACGAAGTAGATACAGTGAAGCACTGGAACAGAGGCCACCCACTTAAACATTACACACGTTAATACAACACAATACACACTAATGTATGACCATCAACAAAACAAACAAACAAAATACCGCCGTCAAATACACACAATACGCACTAATATAATCTTATCAACAAAACGAACCAACAAAAAAATTCCTCGTCGAATACAATAACGAATCCACAACGAACCTACAAAATCAAAAAAAAATTAAATAAAATGCACGACTGGATCGCACGTACTTGCTTCTATATTTTTAAAGTTTTCAGTTCATTTTTTATATATCAAATTTTTTAGCCTTTTTCTAAATAAAATTGGTATGAACATTTTAAATATTTAATAATATAAATACGAAAACAAAATTTCAGAAGAAAATGTCGACCGGTTTTCAAAATATTGAACTTTCAAAAGAAAATATTTTTTTTTTTAAATCCAAAAAAATATTTTTCGAAAATTTTGAAATGCAATACTATATTTAGAATTTGAAGGAGCTCCTGCATAAAATTTTTTATCGATATCCTATGAGCCGTTTTTGAGAAAGTCGAAAATCAATAAACTGGTTGTATGGCAGTTACCGTAATATTTTAATTTTTTTAGCCAAAATGTAGACCATGCCCAAAGAAGTACATACGCTAATTTTGATCAAAATCGTTAGAGCCGTTTTCGAGATATTTAAGATGGTAGAAAAATTTGTATGGCAAGTACCGTTATTTTAAAACCACGATTCAAAAATCTATTTTGGACAATCACCTAAAACGCCTAAGTACCAAGTTTGAACCAAATCGGTTCAGCCGTTTAGGGAGTACATCGTTTTACAGACAGACAGAAATACAGACAGGCGGAATTGCGGGACCCACTTTTTTGGTGCTCTCTATGATAGTAATGTCATGTTTGATTGTTAGAAAAAAATTTTACGATTACATAAATATAAGGCACCTATAATCAAAAGTAAAAATATAACAAAGCAAAAATAATTTCTCGTTGAATACACACAATTCATATAGGTACCTACAGAATGAGAACCCACAACACGTGCCATCTAAAAAAAAAACCTCTGCGAATACACACAAAACAGATACATACATATCAGCAAGCATATTTGAAATCCACAAAACGAATGGGTGCTTGAACAACAAGCGGTGGACGGAGATTTTTCGAACAAAATTTTTTTCAGCGACGAAGCACATTTCTCACTCGGTGGGTATGTTAATAAACAAAATTGTCGTATTTGGGGTTCTGAGAATCCTCAAGTAATTCAAGAGAGGCCATTACATCCACAAAAAGTCACATTTTGGGGCGCTCTTTGGTCCAGAGGTGTGATTGGCCTTACTTTTTCGAAAACGACGATGGAACGACTATCACCGTCAATTCGGAGCGTTATGGTCATATGATAATCGACTTTTTTTTGCCTGCTATTGAAGAATACGACTGGGAGAATATGTGGTTTCAACAAGACGGTGCCACATGCCACACAACTCGAGCGAATATGGCTTTATTGCAAGAGACATTTCCTGGCCGCGTAATTTCTCGTCGTGGCGATATCAACTGGCCACCAAGATCATGCGATTTGACACCGCTGGACTTTTTTTTGTGGGGCTACGCGAAAGACCGTAATTATGCAGATAAACCTTTAACTCTTGAGCACTTGAAAACCAACATTCATCAAGTTATGGCTGAGATACCGCCCAAAATGTGTCAAAATGTGGTCGAAAATTACCTCAAAAGAATCGATGCTTACATTCGCGTGGTGGTCATTCAAATGATGTAGTGTTTCACACATAATGTCAACGTTCAAACTTTATAATAAAAAAGAAATATCATGAAAAACAATATTTTATGTGTTTTATTTACGTTTACTTTTGAAACCGAAAAATGGATAACCCTTTATTTTGTCAACCAAAAGCAGATGGACACAAATATTACCTAAAATGATTCCACCTTGTTTGACGAATTTGTTTTTCACAAAATAATTACAAAATAGATAGAGAACCAAATAACTGTGGCCGAGAAATGGTAAGACATTTCTTAGCCGTTTTGCAAACAAAGTATAAACTTCAAAAATATTTTACTTATTGTCGAGTTAGGCCTCTGTCAAGTTCAAATGCTCCAACCGAAAGAGCTTCTTCCATAATGAATAATATTTGGACAAATGAAAACGCACAACTGAATGTTGAAACTCTCAGAGCCTATAATTACAGCTGCCAGGAATTTAAAAAATGTTTAATAGGAAACGATAATATTATCAAAGAAATTTGTTAGGCAAAAAAGTACCAATTAACAACAATTATTTTGGTATTGTATTATTAATGTTTATTTTTCAAAGACTTGGTAAATAAAATGCACGACTTGATCGCACGAACTTGCTCTTATGTTCGATCACATCGTATGCTAAAGATTTCTATTTAAATATATATTTAAAGTCATTTTTTACTTTATTTTGGTATGACAATCTTAAATATTTAATAATATAAACAAAAAATTAAATCGGATTAATCAAAGAAAAAATAATTCAAAATTCTGAAATAAATACTTAAACTAATTTTAGCTCAAAAAAAAGTACGCCATTTTATTTCTTGGATAAATTTTAATTTATGAGAAAAAAATTTTAAAAATCTGTGCAGCGGTTTTTGAGAAAAAACATTTTTTTTAAACTTTTTGAAAAAAAATTAAAAAAAAAAAAAATTTTTAAATTCAAAAACAAAAATTGATAGGTATTTAGCAAGTACATTATAAATATAATTTTTGAAAAAAAATTAATGAGCAGTTTTCAAAATATAATTTGTTTAAATTTTTTTCTTAAAAATGCATTTAAAAATACAAAAAAATATTGGTAGGCAATATAAATTGGGCAATCTAAGGCTATATATTTGTGAAATTTCGAAAGAATCGGGTAAGCCGTTTATGAGATAGTCGAAAGCAAAAAAAAAACGTTATATAGAAAGTACCGTTTGTAGACATTTAAAATAAAAATTTCAACCATATGATCGGTCGTGTGTAAAAAGCTGCACTGATTTTTTTTTTAAATCAAAATCGTTAGAGCCGTTTCCGAGAAAAATAGGCTTTAACGTAACGGTTGCAGGTACCGTTATTTTTTGAGCTAAAACGAATTTTCAATTTCCCCTCTGCACAATACCTAAAAAACTCCATAGACTAAGTTTGAAGTAATTCGGCCCGCCCATTTGGGGTGTAGGTTTCTTTACATACATACAGACAGACTGACATCCTGACAGACAGACATACAGACGGACAGAATTTGTAGACTATCTTTTTACGTCTTCGCTATCATCGTAATGTCATGTTTGATTGTTATCTCAAACTTGCCTTATAATATCTACATATAATCGCAAGTAAAAAAAGTTTGAATATTAAAAAAAAAGATAAAGTTTTTTGTTTTTGAGAATTTTGTTGATTTTGTACCGAACACATTTTTCAATTTTCAAATTTATGTGCCGGGATTTTCTCAGAGATATATGGTCACCGTATGTATAGGTAAATGAAAAATGTTGCTAAGTTGCAAAGTTCTGTTTTTTTTGTGCCAATGATTGTCCTTGTGTGTATAACAATTTAAACTACGCCCGTTAAGTTCTTTGTAATGGGTAGACCCTGAAAAGAGTGCAACTGAAATAATAAGACTCGAATCCACAACAACTGTCAAGAATCACTTTATGCTGATAAAGTCATTCAATATTAATAAGTCATGATTATTTATTTTTTTTTTCTTTTATCAGGTACAAAAAATAAATAATTCGATACAGTCATGTATCCGTATAACGTACATTTATGTATATGTGAAATTTTAATTTCCGTTGACGAACACAATAATCATTATCATTAAATCAAAAAATAAAGTTCAATTAAAATAGGTATGTTGTACCTTCCTACAATGGTATTCACGCTCTTCAATTTGGAAAATGTATGTTTCAATATTAATAACTGCATAATGGAATTTCAATAAAAAAAAATGAATCAATTTCGTTATTCCATTTCATTAAACAAGGACTGCTTCATGCATATTTATATTTGATGAGTACAACAATTTCAAAGAAGCAATACATTTTTACTAATTAATGGCTCATTTTTTTTTCAAAAGAAAAAAAAAGGACAACGAAGAATTTTTCATTTTTCAGTTTTTTTTTTTAATTTGTTTAACTGATTGAAAGTAATTTATACTCAACTAGCGGACCAGGCGAACTTCGTCTCGCCTCAATTTAACGCCTTTAGATAAAATCCAGAGTGATAATAAAATACAGATACATAAGTAGTTCATAGTTCAAATTTCGATGTGATATATTTGAATGGAATCGATATCAGTAAGGAGCGATACATGTCTTTCGATTTGTTCGTCGGCGTAAACAAACAAGAATACGGTTTGCCAATACACGAATAGGCAACGCAAAACCGACCGTGCGAACAGGGACATTTGAGATTTATCCCTCAGACTTACAACTATTGTCCTTGAGATTTATTGATTGTGATCGCAAATTGATAAATCGAACCTAGAACTGAATCAGCTTCAATTGGAATGGAAGATCAGTTGGAATAATCGGAGTTTGTGGGATAAGGACTTCCTCTCCTTTGAATAGTAGATTTCGCGATGATGGGAAGCGTTTGACGAAAATCTGCGGAATGCAATATCACAGCCCCACCAAATCATCACGAATCAATTCGTACATCCTTCATTGTTCGGTGAACTGCCTCCTAAACTCGTTTATGCGCCCTCGTGTATTGATCCCAAATGATGATTTTGCACTCTGGAATCAATTTCGTTGTCGCCGAATCCTTGGTCATTATACACGTTGGCTTCTTAAACGTGAGAAATGCATAGGGAGCTTCGAAGCGGAATGTGCAGTTCGACCGCCTTCAAACAGGACAATGGAATTTTCAAACAGCCAACGCAATTTGAGATCTTGACCGAATTGTTGTCAGAAACAACGAAATGATTAATGTCTTCGCTGTACCACCAGGAGCATCGAGAAAGTAAATGCGATTGCGGAATAGTTTACATTTACGACAGGTCGTATTTGAGGTGCTGATTGTACAGCGCAAACCTGTGCAATATGGGCACGTCTCCATTCATTTCTTCTCTTGCGTTTTATTATCGCCGAAATTATGACTTATTATTGCAAGACTTGTACGTCGTACAAGGTTTGATCGTCCATTAGGAGACATTAGTCTCCTTAAAAAAACAACAAATGAATTTGAATTACCTCACTTATTACACTTATTTTCTAAAAAAAAATTTTTTTTAAAATGAATGATGATTGATAAGTGTATGCATTTACACTCCTGTGTATGTGTAACTATTTTCTTTTAATAATATATTTTAAGCTTAAAGATCCGTAAATTTCTATATTTTAAGTGACTTTTTTTATGTTAGTTTTTTTGTGCTTTATTGTATTAATAGATTTATCGCTCATTGCAAACGAATGAGTTTTGGAACCAAATCAAGTGTTCAGCCAGGAAGTTTGTTTTGTGATGAATACAAAATGGGCCGTGTTACACGAGATTGTTGAAATCATATGTCTTCCTTTCTGAATGCATCTCTTCGATATAAGGCGATATTAAAATTTCGCTACACTGATGAAAATTGACGATGAAAGTTTCTCCTTCCACATTTTCGAAGAAAACTGGGCCAATCACACCACCAGACACAAATTGCACACCATACAGTGACTTTTGGATGCAATAGTCTTTCCCCAGAAACATGTGGATTTGCTCTTTCCAACATATGCGAAATTTTACATGTCAACGTAGGAGTATTTGCCGAGTAAGAAATGTGCTCCATCGATGAAGAAAATGTGGTTAAGGTCAAAATCCCGAAAACCGAAAATCCAGAATCCAGAAGACCCAGAAAACCCAAAATCCAGAATGGGATCCCGAAATTTTCCTAGATTTCGGGATCCCATTTGGGAAATTTACAAATGAGGATGCTCAAGAGCATCTTGCCTTCGTTCCACCTGATGATGGAATCTCACTTCTTCAATGGCTTATAGCCTTTTCACACCAAACCCAAAACACGGCTTTCGCGAAATTATCGGTTTTGGATGAAAACCTAAAGCAAAAACACAAGTTTTCCCATACATTTTTGATAAACCACAAGTTTTGACAAACTACAAGTTTTAAATAAAACCTGTCGAAAACATGTTGTATTTGCAAGATGAACTAAACAAACATACCTCAAAAACACGTCTTCACATTAATAGCTGACGGGTTGCTGCCACGAAAAACGGAAAAAAAAAACAGCTGTCTGGGGTAATTTCAATTTCAATTCACAACGTATTTGTTATTGGCCTCATTCAATAACCGAAGTATATCTATCCCGATAGGTTGGTGTTGTTGTATTCCCATGCTGACGACAATTCAACTGCTGCAAAAAAGTCTTTCGGGAAATCTGATCGGCGGGCCTTAAGGGAATATACGGAAAGTTGCAATGGAACCGTTCTTCCTGGTCCGTGATGAGCCAAGATAGCTCCTCCTAGTGGTGAAAGACAGGCAACGTTCAGGAATGTTTAGCTCTCTTTAATGAGGCTATTCTGTACTGGGCGGCAAGCGGAAGGTTCTACGGAACTGGAAACGAAGCCCCTACTTACCAAGATGAGGACGGTGGTCAGTCCAAGAACCGGGAGAGTGGGGTAAAACGCCCGGAAGGGGGTGTGGGCTAGCCGGGATATAGGTAGGTGCGAATGGTGATACTGCTAGACAGTAAGCGAGGAACATCAGGCTGTTAGAGGTAGAGGTCGCTTGCCTGGGTAGACGATCAGGGATACGGAGGGTAAGGAGTCTGCCCGGGTAGGCGATCTCAGAGGTAACAAAGAGTATTTGCTGGGTGAAGCTTGCTGATTTCGGTCAGCACTGTGAAGCCTAGCAAATCGTAAGTAATGAGCTAAACATAGCAATTATGGCAGCTGCTGGGGCAGTATTGTACGTGGCTCAGTAATCACAGAAGTAAGTGTGTAGCTAAAACTATACATATTCAGGAATAACAGGTCTAGAGGATTGATAGATGTATGGCACTTGTGCCATCATCTCCTTGCGCAAGCAAGGGTATATATTATTCCTTTATAATACATGCAGTCCTTGAGTAAGCTTCGGCTTATTGATCACGTTTGCACATCTTTCGGGATTTATCCTGATGTGGGGTTGTTTTTTGGGTAGTGGAGGTGCGAACCAAGTTTGCTTGGGGAAACATTTCCACAGTAGTAAAGAACGAAGGTTTAATATGGCTAGTTGTGGGATTTTAGCCATGTGGCAAGGTCTATATGGCCTTGCTTTTAGTAGAAATACGATGATCCATTATCCCGATGGTGAGGAATAATTTCTACATAGGCTTCCCTTGTCCCCAAGTTGAGTTGCAAAACATAAAAAAGCGCAGGATTATCGTTCCTGGGTAGCCATTCGCCAAAGAAAACCTGGTAGTGCATTCTTCACTTAGGTGGATGAAAAGACTCCAGTAATACCGTAATTCGGTACAGCGGGGACTTGTATCCTACTATTTTCCCGCTAATGCCCGAAAATACAAGTCTTGGGATGGCCCCTTCGGAGAGCTCGCAGTGGCTGTTGTTACTATACAATTCGCGTATACTATGAGTGTTTGCTCATAGATAGAAGTTTGTTGCAAGGAACACTCATTCCTTCTCGTTGAGTCCGAATGTGGGTAGGCCCACCGTGTAATTATGCATTAATTGGCCGGTGTACACGTTAAACAAATCCATTGTTCTGCTGCAAAAAAAAATCTAACATGGGAATACAACAACACAAAACTATCCGGATAGCTAATAGTTCTGTTATTGAATGAGACCATTGTCTGTGGTGTCAAAATAATTGAAATGTCAAACGAAAACTTGTAAATATTCAGTGTGAACGGTTTTCGAGTTTTCGTAAACTTTTAGCTGAAACCCCAGTTATAGGTTTGGAGTAAAAAGCATATTACGGTCAGACTGTTTACAAACATCTGCACCGATTATAGAGTGGTTTGCAGAAAATTATACAACTGGTAATGCAAATACACTATTTAAACTTTTTTAAACCCATCACTCATAATTTTTGTTTGCAGGAAAAGAAATAAATAGAACCGTAAGGGGCTGCCAGTTCCAACTTATCCACGGATTTTCTGGTCAGTGTCTAATGTCTAATCTTTTGGAAGAGAGCTTGCCCTGTAAACAAAATAGTGTAGAAGCGTGCCACCATTCGTCGCGTCGGTCGTCTTAAAGTTCTAGAAGGCCCTCTCACATCAGTGTTTATTCACTAATTGCTCTTTTAGGCGAAGAGCAAATCAGGGTGAAAACATGCATCGAAAAATTATCTCCGGTGAAATGCTACAAACTTAAAAAGAAAATTATACGAATCATACGAAATGATTCATATTGTAAATGAAACCGTATGATAAACATTATAAAAGTTTCCAATGACAATTCGCTTTAAAATTTGGAAAACAAAGCGGATAACGCTTTATAACCTAAAAAAAATCCATAAATAAAATCAAGGGTAATTGAATTTATCATAATTTAAAGTGTCTGTTCAATTTTCATTATCATTAGGAACGTTACTCTTTATTGTGAATTGATAGAAAGTTTAAAAATTTGAGTTTCAAAATATGTAATTAATGCCAATGTTTATTAGTTATCAATAATTTATAATTGACAATGGTTAGTCATGTTTTACGCGTGTATGGTGTATCACAAACAATGAAAAAAATTGCAAACAAAAATTATAGAACATGATGTGGATATATGATTATTTGGGTATTTAATTCAGTTGATAATTAAAAACTGTAAATAAATCATTAAGGCATTATGAAAAAATAAATATAATTTGAAATGTAAATTGTGAATTATTTTTTATTTGATTTGTGTTTTTTGCAACTGTTCGATTTATTTATTTCAGAATTCAAGAATTCCTTGTTAACAAATATAAAATGGAGTTTGGGTTTTTGAAAACCACAATAAAAACATGAAAATTCAGCAACAAATGAATCGGCTCAGAGGCAGTACTTTTCCTTTAATAGAATTATTTTTGTTTATACATATTACTGTAATATATGTATGTATGCAGTGGCGGAACTATAGGGTGGCAGGGCTGGCAAAATGCCACGGGCCCCCTATCCAAGAGGGCCCAGCATAAGACGCCACGAGACCAGAAATAACGTAATATTTTTAACTAAATTTTGTACCGAAGTACTTAAAAATATTATAAAGAAGTTAAGTTAAAATCAATTAAAGTGGGGCACAATTAAAGACCATATACAAATTCAAACTAAACTTAAAAATTTCAACACATTCAAAACAAAACGATGTCGATTTTCAGAATGCATCCATTGGTTGCTTCATTTTTTTGTCGCGGTACATTGGTAACGCGTGCGAGCTAGTAACGGTCGGGGAATTTCCTCATTTTGTTAACCAAATAGGCTTGAAGCCGGTGACACTGAAACTGCCGTCATCGCGGATTTGAAAAATGTATATATAAATTGATAAATTAACAATTATGCGAATAAAATCAACTTGGTATGCATTGCCTTTGTAAGCTGAAAATTTATTACATAAAATTTATTATTATAAAAAATCAGAACTGTAAAAAATTGTTCTCTTAAATACGAAATTTCCTATTGAATGCAAATTTATCAAAAACTGCGGTAAAGAAAAACGTTTTTGTTTTTTTATCATAATAAATTTTATTTGACATATTTCCAGCTTACTAAATCAACGCATACCATTAACTATCGATTTACATATAAATTTTTCAAATCCACGTGACGGTATTTTCATTGTCCTTTCAATGAATGAAATTATTTCTAATTTCAGTGTGTTGCAAATTTTGAATGACACTGATTTATTTAAAAATAAAATACACGACTGGATCGCACGAACTTGCTCTTGTAGCTAAAAACTTTAATGTAGCTAACCATTGAGATTTAGTAAGTTAGGTCTAGTTATCCTATGCAGGTTTAAAGCCTATGTAGGTAAGATTACCTTGATTCTTATTATAATGAATTTTCGAATGGATGATTCAAGCAATAGTTTGGTACCTATGTATATTGTACATTTGTAGGTATACATATGTACATATAAATGTATGAAGGTCTACATTGTATTTAGTATTAAGTGACGTACGCAAAAATTCGTAAAAAGGGAATAATAATAAGGTAGAAATAAATGGATAATACACACAATTAAATGTTTTTATATTGCTTAGTCGTTATAGCTTGGGGGAAAACAAAGATGCAATTTGAATTCATGGATAAATAAGAATATATCAAGCGGTTTTTTAATAAATTAATTTTTTATGTATAAAATTTTGAAAACATTTTTAGAAAAAAAATTTAAACGCAATTTTGAAGATATTATTAATTACATAAAAAATTAAAATAAAAAAAAAATCCTGTGACTGGTTTTTGAAAAATCGATTTTTCAAAAAAAAAATCGAAAAACGTTTTTTTTTTGAAAATTTTCGTATGCACTTTTATTAACAATTTTAGGGAGCATTTTTATAAAAAAAATTATTTTAATCGGTTCATCCAATATTGAGAAAATCGAAAATATGAAAAGTGGTTCTATGGGAAGTACCGTTAATAAGTACGCAAAACAAATATTTTTATACTTAAAAGTGAACTGTACTAATTTAAGAACACACAATTCTTGAAGCCGTTTTCGAGAAATAATTTTTTTTCTTAACGGATTTTTAACATTTGTATGGGAGGTACCGTTGTTTTTTTATTTAAAAAAAATAGTTTTTTAACTATTCAAGATAATCTCAAAACACCACCAAATACGAAGTTTTGAAAAAATCTATTGAGTCGTTTTCGAAATTGCGAGTTTTCAAAAAAAACATTAATTTCCAAATAAAATTTTGTTTGAAAAATTATGGTATACAATAGTGTTTAAACTTTCTAGAAGCTTCTGCGTAAAAAATTAAAAAAAAATCAAATTAACCGTTTCGGAGAAAATCGAAAACCAAAAACAATGGTTGCACTAGAGGTACCAAAAATAACAATTATTTCCCAAAAAAAAAAATCCCTTCGTTAATGAATTGATTTTTTTAAAATAAAAATCGTTGGAGCTGTTTGTGGGAAAAATATGATTTTTAATTTGGCCAAAAAAAAATTATGGGGGCTACTGTTATTAGTCGTCTTAAAAAAAAATGAAAAAAACGTGTGAGCATATTACCGAAAAAATAATATGTACCAAGTTTGAAGCAAATCCACCGAAACATTTAGGCTGCAGACTCGAGGACAGACAGACAAACAGACAGACGGAATTGCGGGACCTACTTTTTTGGTGTTCTCAGTGATCGTAATGTCATGTTTGATTGTTAGAAAAATTTTTACGAATACATAACTTGCCTTATAGTACCTATAACCGCATATCGGTATCATTTGCCATGGAAATTCTCAGTTTTCGGTCCACTTTCAGAGATGAAATAAAAAGTCTATATTAGAGAACTTGCCGATTTATTAATAATAAAGAATCATTTTATGTCGTGCAGCTTTCCATAAATATGTAGGTACTGCATTAATGTTATTTCTTCCAATTCCTGTGACTACAGCTAGTGCTGAACGATCATTTGCGAAACTAAAATTAATAAAAACCTATTTAAGAAACTCTATGGCATAAGACAGGCTACGTAACTTGGCTATTCTGTCTATTGAAAATTATATGGGCCAATTCTTAAACTTTGATGATGTTATAGATACTTTTGCGGAACAGAAAGCTCGGAGAAAAAAATGTATTAATAAAAAAAAATCTTATTAAAAGTAAATTGCTATTTCATTATAAATACATATTTGTCTAAACCTATGCTCTTGAAAATAAAACTTATTAGATATTTAACTAAAATTCACATAATATTATTAATAATTTTGCGTAACTACTTACATCAGTGCTTTATTAAAATTAAATTCTAACCTGACTATTTTTACTGCGACGCCAGAGGGCCCCATCCGAAAAACTTTGCCACGGGCCTCAGAATGGTATAGTTACGCCACTGTATGTATGCTTCAAATGTGTAATTTTCTGGTAACTGCTTTTCTATTCTAGATTTTATATAACCTTGAAGAAATGTCGACTTCAAATTGCAGTCATTGTTCGGCTGTTTTCGATAGAACTCTCTCGATTGGAAACAATCAAATCACATATTATTCGATCATTCTTGATTTGGGATTTTCTTGAATTTAATTGGAAATCAGATTTGTAAGGCTTGTGCAGTCACATGTGAAAAATCGAGTAAATTGTCATGCGAATTACAAAAACAAACACAGTAGGTAGTCTTTATAAATACCATTGCTATTTCAAGTCTCTATGGTTATTATATTGCTATAAAATCTTGGACTGCAGGATAATTTAATTCTGAAAATTCGTTCGTTGAACATTACCCATGGTCGACCCACGTTTTCTAGATAACCCCAATCCCCAATTTGTCAGAAAAAAAACGGGGTTTTGGATTCTCAAAAAACACCCAAGGGCCATTGTAGGTACATGTTGTTGAAAAACAAGTTATGCCATTTAATAATTGAAACTTAAAATATTGTTCTTTGGAAGCCCTCGAAGTGGTAAATTGTGGCTCAAAAGCATCTGTTTGGGCGAAAGCTAAAGCAAAGAAAAAGGCAAAATTTTTGTCCTCGGACCTAAAAAGTCAAATATCTCCCGTGTGGTCACGGTTTTTCTTCCCATGACCACCATTCAGATCGGACGTGCATACGTAAATAGTGAAAGTTCAAGATTTTAGTCATACTGGCAGGAAGAAGGAAGAGGAGAACGCTTTGAATAAAATTACTACACGAAAGCTTTAAATAATTTTATGGCGGATTCCCAAACGAATAAAAATTCCATTTAAAGAGCCCCACACAGAGTAATCTATTTTGTACGCATCATCTAGTATTCGTCTATTTCCCGATTTTATTTTTAGCCCCGGAAAAGGTTAATGTTATGTCGAATTCCAAACAACAGGAACTTGCAAAAAATAGTGGGCGTGTAAGGTCTATGATATCTAGCTAAAAACGCAAGATCTGTTTTGACAGATTTTGATTAAAAATAATTCGATTGGGTTCAGAAGAAAATCAATTGTTTGAATAGTTGGAATTCGACATAAGCCTTGAATGACGTTTGGAAAAAATATTATCTAAATGTCAAAATATTGTATGTTGCATTACCTGTCAAGCCATAAACTGTCAAATCGATTGCGAGATGGCTCCGATTTAAACGGATTAATGGATCCTCACCCCACATTTTTCTTACCAACAAGCCGCTGAGATACCAGGACTAAGGATGAGACCAAAATCGAGACGAGACTTCACATTAAAAGTTTCTCGGGAAACAGGCGATACCAAGACCGGAGGTGAGAGTTGGTTAGGATATACCAAAACAGAGACCAGACTGAAATTTTTCGAATTTGTCGAGATCGAGACGAGACTAACAAAAGTCTGGCCTGGTCTCGTCTCGCTGCCAGCAATAGGGAGAGCGGACAAAATCCGTAAAATCTGAACTATGTAACGGAATTAAATGAAATTTTGCACATATGTTTGGACTGGGCTTAGACACATTTCGACATAATTTGTTTTTAAACAAATCATTGAGAGAAAAGTTATTGACATTTTTTCGGATTTGCAGGGTTTATTGATTGATTTTGTTCTGATAACACTATAAAAACTGTTTACTATGGCATTTTTCATTCTCGAATGCAATACGATATAAGCTGTTGGGGAGGTGCTTATCAGAACAAAATGAAGCTGCTAATTGTGCTGCAAAAATGCGCTATAAGAAAAGTTTGTAACTGATCCCGTCTCTCTCATTCAATGGAGCTTTTTAGACGTACAAAGATTTTGCCTGTGAGACAGTTATTTTATTACAAGGTTCTCAAGATTTTCTTTATTACAGGTGGGTACTTGCAGAGTCCAATATCTGAAGGCTACATCTTACGCAGTCATTACCAATCCCTAGTTGCAATTCCTTCCTTTCTTACTACAAGCTTTAGAAACTCGTATCATGTTGTCTCCCGCAAATTGTATAACCGCCTCCCAGCTAGCCTACGCAAAATACCAACTCTATTCGCCTTTTTGAAATAAGTAAAACTGTGGCTTCTTGATTTCGATCATAATGAAATCGAAGTTTTGTTGGGCTATATTGTTTAATTGTTTAATTCAATTTGTATACTGTCAATGAATTTGAATTTATCTTATCTTGTTTATTTCTTTGAATATGCATTTTAATCCTTTTTTTAAATTGTTAACTTAACTTTCTTATATTGTACACCCCACGATGAATTTTTGTACTATGAAGTGGCATTATCTCTATTTCTATGAAATACCAATGTCACTAACTATTCTCTTTTAAAATCACTATCGTAAATTTTATTAGAGCAATCTTAAGAATTATCAAATGTTATAGTTAATAAGATGAGGATATTGACTAATAAAAAAAAAAAAAAACGTATACCGAAAAATTCAGCATGAGTCTGATTTTTAAGATTTGTCCTTATGTTTTTGAAGTATGTATCTTGAAAAATTTAAGGCTATTCATCTACTCGTACGAAATATTAAGAAAATAAGAACTTACCAATTTATTGTTTAAAGAATTTTGTAATTCAAAATTTTTCGGACGACTAAAATATATTAGCCGTGTTCTCGTGACTATCAAGAACAGCAACAATAAGAACATACTGGGAATTACTTTTCCTTTTCATCCGAAGTATAATTGAGTTCCGATAATGAGTACGTCTATTCAATCAAAGAGTGCATTGAATCATTTTTAGTAATGTATGTTTGTATTTTACATATATACTTTTATATATGTATACTTTTTGACAGAAAAAAACACAGATGTGAAAATCCCTCCATATTAAAACAAATAAAATCAAGATGGGGTGTGTATCGTTTTCGTGAAAATGTTTTACTTTGCTGTACTTGATAGTCAAGAGAACACGACTATAGGCCCTATTGTATTTCAATGAATGTTAATCTTTTTAGTATAAGAACGGTCTCGAGAATAGGCCACATAAAACTACCTTGTTCTTGAAAAAAAGCTTAAGTTCTGTATTAGAAAACGGGTCTCAGAATAATAAAATGGAGTCTTTCAATAAATAATTTGTGATAAAACATTTGTCCCAACAAAATTTTGGATACATTTTTACTTGCAATATATGTATGTAGGTACAAGTTTTGCATTTGGAAAAAAAATCGAACTCGAGATTTGGATCAAACTTGACATTACTATGATAGAGAACACCAAAAAAGTGGGTCCCGCAATTCCGTCTATCTGTATGTCCGTAGAACGATCTACAGCCTAAGTGGCTGAAGCGATTTTCTCCAAACTTTGTACTTAAGCGTTTTAGGTGATTGTCTCAAATAGATTTTTGATTTGTTTTTTTAGGCCCAAAAATAACGGTTTATCATATAATTTTATCTAACATATTAATTATCTCGAAAACGGTTCCAACGATTTTAGTAGAGTCTACACTTTTTCCAACATTTTTTTAAAATATTTTGTTATTAACGGTACCTGCCGTACAAGCATATTCTTTTTGATTTTGATTTTCTCATAAACGGATTTCGATCAAAAGTTTTATATAGGAAGTCCTTTCAGATTTTTGGAAGAAAAAATATTTTTAGTAGTAGTAGTAGTAGTATTTATTCAATTTGAAAACTTACACAGTAAGATACAATATCTTATAATCTAGTAAAAGTTGAATAAAAGATTTATTTAAAGCTATTTTATCAATGTTACGTTTAAAAATTAAGTAAGACGAATAGTTACAAATTAAATCAAAATTTCAAATTTAATTAGTTGTTTTGGAAATAAAGTTTAAGTTCTTTTTTATTTTTTATAGTGCCATTTATTCTTCTAATGTTTCGAAGCAATGAATTCCACTGTCGAATTGAGTTTACAAAAAACTGACGCTCTGAAACTAAAAAAATTAAAGCGAGGGGGAATTAAATTGTTATTCCTACTTGATAAAAGGAATTGTAATTCATTAAATAGATCAACAGGTTGGTTGGTTAAAAGAATATCCGAAAACAGAACCATAGCGCTAAAATGCCTAAAGTTGTCAATTGTCATATTAAGCAACGATGGAGCGAAGTGAGATACTCTATCATAGCGACACGTAGTCCATATACATATCTGACCTTAATTTTCCTTTTACTGTCATGATCAAATTAACTGAACATTTCGCAACCGTGTGTCAGTAACGGAAGTACTAGACTCTTAGCGAGCAAAATCCGAATGTTGGTCGGAATGAAGTACTGTGTTGCCTATAAAGCTCGGAGCACTCCATATGTTTTGCTAACTGCATAGCTTATATGATCCTTCCATGGCAAAATTCTATTGAATATAACTCCAAGGTTCTTAGTCGAATGTACAAATTCAATTGGAGAATCATTTAAGGTTATTGAAGGAAAGTAGGAAAGGTCGACAATAATTTTAGATACTATTAAGCACTTGAACTTTTTGGGATTGAGTACTAGACCAACATTTTGTGACCACTCTACGGTCTTTACTAAATCTTCATTTACACAAGTTGGAAAGTGTTCAATAAGCCCCAAAGGACAACTTAAATACAAGACGATCCAGTTGTGCATTTTATTTTATTTTTGAATCACACAACAGAGTCTGTCAAATTTTAGTTGAGAACAGGTTTATGTGTACAGTAAGAAACATAACTTTGATTTTTTCGATAGAGGTTGTTAAAATTTAATCAATCACAAATTGATTAAATTTTAACATCCCGTGCTGTTTTAAAAAAAAAAAATATTAAAAAAAAAAACTTTATAATATTTCCGTCAAAAGTTTAGCATTTTTATGCTTAAAACCTTAATTTTGTTATATTTTCAGATTGTCTACAATTCTCTACACTTTTTCTTAAGTAGAAAACATTAAGTAAGTAAAGTGTTTTTTTTTTTTATAATATACACGCGCTCAAGGGATTATACTACCCTTTAAATGTTTCAACACAGCTATTTTTAGAATTAGTTAATGGAAGAAATAAGAAGACATACACCAAAGCAGGGATCGAACCTGTGACCATGAGGTGGACAGGCGAACACACAACTATCGCGCCACGTCCACCCCATATTATTTATTTATTTATTTATTGCAAAAGCGACATAATTCAAAAACACCCGGTTCTAAATTAGTACAAAATTGTAGAGAAACAGTTTTCGTCCTTATTTTTGTAGAACATCAAACACCATTATCTCATCTCAATGTCAACCGTCTTTTCTTTTGCACTAGAGGCGTATTTCTATATAGCTTTTTCTGCATACGAAATTTTTAATCGCATTTATCTCAAAACTTTAAATTGTAAGTTATGACGTTCGTGTAACAAATGAGCCCTTCTAACTTTTAACTAAAACAACACAACTTTCATATCAAATAAACCGTTTCGGTATATTTCCCCTTTGCATAATGACCTTTTAATAGAGTGTATAGGGAATGGGCCCACTGTGCCATGGGTCGACGGACGGCATGAAGTACACTAATTTTTCTCCTCAATCACCGTTATTTCAGAAAAACAGATCCTGGTACTGAGAAAGTTTAAAAAATTGTATAATTTATAACAAAACAAAACAAAGAATAATGCAAGCAAAACAAAAGAAAAGGATGCTTTCAGTATATATTTAATGGAATATTTTAAAAATTTTCTTTGGCTATTCAGGATATTCTCAAACGTACGTTCTTTTTTTTAACACAAATGGTTTCTATTTCACTTGAATTTTAATGAAACGTTTAACTCATATTTAATATTCAGTATTTAGGTTCATGGTAATGAAAATGTATACATAGGTTAGAAAGAAAATAAAGAATATAAAATTAAAATTAATATAAAACCAAAATAACAAAATAAAAATCAAAACAAAAAATGAGTAAAAGCAAATATTACCTTCGATGGTTAGAGGCGGAGTTTGTGTTTCAAACAATACTCACTCCATGGAAGAATAAAATTAATTTTACAAAAAAAAAAAAAAAAACGTCAATAAAACAAAAGATAACGAACCTTAAAAACTGTTTGAAAAATGTATCTCCCACAAGTATTCCCATTTTGTGATAAATAATCCCAATTTTTTTTTTTTTTTTAAGGAGAAAAAATAAAAAGACATTTTACATCAATGTGATAAATGAGCCGTTAAGGTATGCGGTTGACAAGTTAGAACGATACAATTACTTTTTTTTTCATTTCAAATCAAATGCCCGTCCTTTCTATAAATTTTATTCGAAAAAATATATTTATTCCTTACCGCATACAATTTTATTAAAAAAAATAAAAAAAACACAAAACACAAAACCAAATCGCAAAAGAAAAACTTCTCAGAACCACGTATTTACGCAAATTAGGATCAACATGTCAAAAGGTGTAACAGCTTGTGGTGGATAAATAGAAACACACACAGCTTTTCAGAACAAATAATAGCCTCCCATTTTTCACGTCGCAATTTATATGTATGTACGATTGAACCACATGGAATGAAAGAACCTTGCTCTCAGATTACTATAGTGCGAGCGAATACAATGCCCAAACTTTTCCTTTGGCATTGTGTACCTACTCTGCTGAAAGTACCTACGTTTGGATGTCTTATAGGGTCAGAAAGGCAAAAAGTTTGCTGAAACCAGTTTTATGCTCCATTAGAGATAAATTTAATTTAAAAGAAGGCTAAACGCTGAGGTCGTGGATATTGTAAAGGCAATAATATTTTTTGCACAAAAGCCTACATTATTTTATGTCGTATAATAGTCAAGTCGGTCATGAGCAGAGCATACCAGGACGCATATACTCATGCATAGATATATGAGTTTATCCTAGGGATACACCAAACTAAACACAAACTTTCTTTTGTGAAAAACAAAACAGAGATACATAGGTGTATGACACATTATGTTTTAAGGAACAAAATCAAAGCCGATGTAAAAATGTGAGTTGGGGCTAAGCAGTGTCAGTAACAATCATAGATATAAAGAGTGATCAAATTCTAGTTAATTATGCTAGCATTTATTTAGATTAGAAAGCTGCCAATAAATATTGTCAGTCTTATTCATTATGATACGCTTTAAGCGTGCATAATTATGCAGTGCATGCAGAATTATGTGGTAAGTAATTTATAAATAAGATTAAAAGCACAGGGCCTAAATGGCTTCCCTATGGTATTCCGGAATTTACTGTAAACTTAATTGATTCGAAGCCGTTTAAATGTACAGAGTAAGAAATATCCAATAAATACGATTGGAGCCACATAATAAAATGCTCGCTTAATCCTACCTTCTTTAATTTAAATTAAAAAACTCTATGTGAGAGTCTATCAAACGCCTTACTAAAGTCGATGAAAATACAGTGTTATCCATTTTGCGGTTTCAAAAGTATAGGGCTGGTATTCAACATCTGGCAAACTAAGTTGTTAAACAAATTTTTATTTCAGTTAAAAGTCTGGCTTTTACAAAAATGAATCGCTTAACTATCGCACAACGCATAAAAATTGTTAAAACCTACTACAAAAATGGTAATTCTGCCGCACCCACATATCGTGCTTTAAGAGGAGACTACGGTTTACATAATCGTCCAACAATGCAAGCAATTGGCAAAATTCTGAAGAAATTTGAAGAGACTGGATTGGTTACAGATATTGTAAGGGCTGTGCATCATCGTTTCGCTCTTACCACTGAAAATATCGTTGCTGTAAGTGAAAGTGTTGCCGAAGACCCGAATGCGTCGATTCCTCGTCGTTCTCAGGAATTAGGACTGTCTTGCGGCACATTATGGCGTATTTTGCATTTCGATCTACACCTACATCCATATAAAGTCCAGCTCACACAACAACTGAAGCGGTGGACGGCGATTTTTCGAACAAAATTTTCTTCAGCGACGAAGCACATTTCTCACTCGGTGGGTATGTTAATAATCAAAATTGTCGTATTTGGGGTTCTGAGAATCCTCAAGTAATTGAAGAGAGGCCATTACATCCACAAAAAGTCACTATTTAGGGCGCTCTTTGGTCCGGAGGTCTGATTGGACCTTACTTCTTCGAAAACGAAGATGGAACGACTGTCACCATCAATTCGGAGCGTTATGGTCATATGATAACCGACTTTTTTTTGCCTGCTTTTGAAGAATACGACTTGGAGAATATGTCGTTTCACCAAGACGGTGCCACATGCCACACAACTCGAGCGAATATAGGATTATTGCTAGAGACATTTCCTGGAAGCGTAATTTCTCGTCGTGGCGATCTCAACTGGCCACCCAGATCATGCGATTTGACACCGCTGGACTTTTTTTTGTGGGGCTACGCGAAAGACCGTATTTATGCAGATAAACCTTTCAGTCTTGAGCACTTGAAAACCAACATTCGTCGAGTTATGGCTGAGATACCGCCCAATATGTGTCAAAAAGTGGTCGAAAATTACCTCAAAAGAATCGATGCTTGCAACAATTCGCGTGGTGGTCATTCAAATGATGTAGTGTTTCACACATAATGTCAACGTTCAAACTTTATAATAAAAAAGAAATATCATGAAAAAAATATTTTATATATGTGTTAACGTAAATAACGTTTACTTTTGAAACCGCAAAATGGATAACACGTTACAATCAATTGGTTTTTTGTTTTTAAATGAGTAAATACAATTTTCCACCAATTCCATTAAAACAGTTACAGTAGATCGGCCGCTTGTAAATCTTTGTTGATTTGAAACAACAATTAATTTAACTTTAAAGCACAGTAGGTTTTGAATGACCAATAATTTAGCTATAGGTCTATAATTTTTAATTTCGTCTTTTCTACCTTTCTTGTGAAGAGTGATTATGAAAGAATTTTTCGATATTGATGGAAATATACAAGAAGACATTAAATAGTTAAATAAAACTGACAAAGGCAGGAACTAGTGACTGGCACAGTTTTCCAAGATAGCAGAAGGTCCTGGTACACAACTATCGTCAAGATTAGATATAGAATTTACAATTTCGTTAGTAGTAATATTAATGTTTATATCAGTCAAGTAAGTAAATGGTTCTAAAAGATCAACGCTTTTAGCCTTTTCGTCATTTGTATCACAGTTCAAAATATCAGTTTAAAATATCACAATTGTGTGTAGGTATCACAGTTGAAAAGAGCTTTGAATGAAGTCCGAAAAAAGTTGTGTTATGACCCGAGTTTTTCGTCAAATGTATCACAGTTCCAAATATCACAGTTTAAAATATCACTATTGTGTGTAGGTATCACAGTTTAAAATATCACTATTGTGTGTAGGTATCACAGTTTAAAATATCACTATTGTGTGTAGGTATCACAGTTGAAAAGAGCTTTGAATGAAGTCCGAAAAAACTTGTGTTATGACCCGAGCCTTTTCGTCAAATGTATCACAGTTCCAAATATCATAGTTTAAAATATCACTATCGTGTGTAGGTATAACAGTTGAAAAGTGCTTTGAAAGAAAGTCCGAAAATAGTTGTGTTATGACAATAGGGTCATGACTTGAAATGTCATTTGACTTGAGCACAGGCGGGTAAGGACAAGATTTTCTTTTACTCTTTATAAAGTTCCAAAACTGCTTTGGATTCATTTTGAGATTTTTTTGCACCATCTGAATATAATTCAAATACTTCGAACTTGAAATTATGTTAAGTTCAGCGCTTGCTTCACTTGGAGAAATTTTGTATTTGCCCCATAATTTATTTCTTCGATTCTTAAGGCATTTTACTTAACTATCACACCAATTTAGAACTGAAGATCTTCATTTTACAATAGCAAGAGGTACTGAATTAAGAAAACAATCAAACAAAATATTATTAAACGCAAAGACCATATAGAATTAACATTTAAACAATTATTTAGACAAGACCAGTCTACTTGTGATAACAAGGTATTTAGTTTAATAAAGTCGGTCTTTTTAAAATTAAAAGTATATGAATTATCACACATTTCATTTTCGAAATTATTTGAGTTTAGAGGAAGAGTAAAAGTCAGCGCTGGATGATGGTTGTCTTCATTTCCTAGAGGCTCAATTGATTTTTCAACAGTAATACCGCCATCAATGGAAGTAAATACTAGATCAAGCAACTTGCCATTGGTATTTAAAACTTCATTAAATTGATGAAGTCCTAGAGAATTTAAATCATCAAGTAGTTTTGAATCATCAAATTTAAGATTTCCAGTTGACAACATTAGATTAGTATCTTGGCCGTGATACCATGCAATGTTTGTAAGATTCAAGTCGCCTAAAAAAATAAGTTCGTCCTGATAATCCATTATTTCATTCACGAAGTTTAAGTATTCGAAAGCTTTAGCATAGACATCGTACGGGCCTTCAGGAACAATATACAGCGTGACGATATATACATTTCTATCTTTAAAATCACTTTAATGCAGATAAATTCTTTGTGAAGCAAGACCTTACAGCAATCAAAATTCCACCTGCCACAGTTTCAATATTGGGATTAGAGTATCACATCTAAAAACGTTAAATGTGCTGTCAAAAATTTCGGAATTGTTAATACCAGCATTAAGCCAGGTCTCAGATATAGAAATGATATCAAAAGAGCAAATAGATGAATCGTAGAAGACCTTGTTGGTCTTTGCCCGAAGTCCCCTTACGTTTTGATAAAAAAAAAGTTAATTAATTGCGACGAATTGTTGGTCTTGTCAATCTTTTCCGAAATGTCTATTGTGCACAAATTCGTCAAGGATGATGCCGTCAGGCCAATATTTTTTATCAAGCAGGTGATTGAAGATTTTCTGGGTGACATAGAGTTTAAAAGATGCGTAGTCCATACTTAATATACCCCTGAAATGGGCAATATTAATTGAGTTTTCGATACAAAATCCTTTTTATGTAGGCTCTATGCAACCTTCCAAAGCGCTTACCTTATATTGCTGCTATTCAAGGTCATGAATGACATTTTTGCAATCAGATACATAGTCTTATGTACTCGCTATGATGTGTTAATGAATACGGCTGTGTTTGTTTAAAACGTAATCTGGCTGCAACGTATTCACGATATGGATCCTCTGTTTGATGAATTGTACAATAAGATTCTATTGTGCACAGTGCACATAATAAAGGTAATATATTCCGGTTTTCATTTTCGGTCAAGTTCGCGCATGTGGCAAAACTCAAAGACACTCGTGTCACATTTGGCATGCGCATAGGCTTAGGCATGGGCCAAATTGCTAGTTACAATATCTGTTACTGCTACTTTTAAATAACAGTTATAAATTCCTGTTACTGAAATAACAATTATGGAACAAAAATTGTCAGTGAAATAACAAAATTTCAATAAAATATTTTCGACTACCATTTTAAAATTAATTATTCATCACTTTTTCATCTAAATTCCGCTGTTTGGTTTGATTAAAATACAAATTTAGAAATTTCAAATGCTATCTTAAAATAACAGTTACTGAACACATCTTACTGAAATATTGACCCACGCCTATTTGTATGTGAAAATGTCAAAAATGAGAGTGCATGTGCCAAATCTCAGACATTTTGCCAAATACGACAACCGAAGTTTTGAATTATGACAACCAAATTTTGACAACATACGCATATTATTATTTGTACTGTGTCTATTGTGCACTAATTTATGTTTGCTGAAATACTAAAAATCAATAAAATCAAAAAAACAGTATTTTTGTTTTTGTCATTTAATGAACATAATATTAAGAGACGAAAAAAAGAACGTCAAAATCTGCCCCAATTGTGCTACTTTATGTATGACTGTGAACGAAAAACTGATGTCAATGCGTTGACGAGAAATCTGACACTTTGGTTGACACGAATTCTTGGGTCAACGCGTTGAAGACTTCATAATAAAAATAAATTTCTTCAGAGAGTTAACGGACTAATTGTAGCTAGAACGTTCCATGTAGGTGAATCCATTGATTAGCAGGTTTAGGGGTATTTTATGACTCTCATTTTCGATTCTACCTACTTGGCTATCAAATTCCATTAACACACATTAACACAGAATTAATGGACAGTGAATAATGTTAGCAAAGTTTAAGTGATTACACAGGCTTCCTGTCCTGGATAATGTACATAAACAAAGCTATAATTACGTATTATGATTTATGATATAACATTTTTTACTGATATTTGGCAGATGACATTTATATGTCATGCCTTAAAAAATATTCGAATATTAGTAATAAAAAAATGAGTTGTAATTAATTACGAACTTTAATTGAATAATTAATCTATTTATCTATGTATCTATCTACTTGCAATATATGTACTATGGGCAAGTTTTGAATTAAAAAAAAAAAAAAACAACAACTTGACATTTTAATCAAACTTGACATTCCGTGTGCTTTTCTGTCTGGCTATAGGTTGACTTGCATCCTAAATCGCTGAAGCGATTTTCGTGAAAATTGGTACTTAAGCGTTTAATATGTGATTGTAAAAATATAAAAAAAAACAGTGCTCTATTATAGGTATATTCTACATTATGGTCAAGAAAAATGTTTACCTAAAATTTGAAGACCGATACATGTCATATAGCCGTTTTTGTCGATTTTCCACTCAACGGATTTCGATCAAAATTTTTATACAGGAGGTGCTTGAATTCTAAATAATAATTTTTAAAAAAATATTTTTTTGGATATTTAAAATAAAATCATTTTTTTTTCAAATTCTTGAAAACGATTAGACGATTTTGTGTAATTATTTATGTTTTAAAATTTATATTGTTAAATACTTAAAATTTTCTTACCGTCTAGCTTCTTTAAAAAAAATAATTTTTGTATATAAACAATTAAGTACAACAAATTGATTAAGCCGTTTCTCTTAAGTATCTTGTGCATACGATCAACGTCAGTGGCACGATCGTGCACTTTCGGCACTTTTAAATTTAAATGGCAATCTGGCACTCAAATGCTGCAAATGACACTCTTGGAATCAATGAGCAAATGTTTTCAAATATAGCCAAGATCATGATCAGATCAGGTAGTACATCAGCTGAAGGGTTGTTTCACGCTTAAATAACATTAAAACCTATAGTAAAAATCGACTTTCTTATAAAGTAATAAAATCACTTTTGTCGTTTAACGGAATAATAAAGGATAGAACTTGCCAGCAATTCATATCACCTAAAAATGTATATTAAGATTGTTCAGTGAAGAAAAAGTTAGAACAGAATAGAATAGAACAGGACAGAACAGAACAGATTCGTGAGGAACTTCAGAACAAGAAAGAACAAATTATTATTATTATTTATTTAATACGTTAAATGCTTACGTTAAAATATTACAAGTATTTACTTATATCTTAATTTAATTAATTATAATTATAACAAAATTTCAACTACTCAGAGCAAAAAAAATTACATTTTGAGTTTTCAAATTTAAAATTATCATTTGCAGAACCAATTAGAATAGAGAATTTATTGAAATTTTTGATTAACTGATTAAGAGGACTATTAGCGTCATAGTTTGATCTGCTAAAAATAGTTTAGTTTAGTTTAGTTTAGTTTATTCAATTTATCGATATACTATACACATTAAGATATAATATCTTATTAAAAAGTGATAGCTTTAATAATGTATACATGAATAAGAATAAAAGCTAACTAGCAAGATCAAAGTAATATAATTACATTAGAACAATGATTAAAATGAAGTTAAAATGAAAGCTGAGTAGTTTACAAATAAATGAAGCTATAAAATTAAAAATAACTGCAAATTTTAAATTATTAATGTATTAAAGTATTAAAGGTAAAACCACAAATTTAAAGCAAAGAAAAGTAGTGACTTAGTTCACTCTGAAATATTTTAGCATTACTAAGACCTCTGATATCACTTGGCAAAGAGTTCCATATGCGAATGGCGTTGACAAAGAACTGCCGCTCGGAAGTAAGGCATATATGGCGTGGGATGTTAAGTGTGTTTGATCTGTTAGAAGTAGGAAATTGTAATCTGTAATATAGGTTATGTGGTTGATGCGTCTGTTTAATAGTGAAGAGAAGAAGGAGTGTTCGATATTGAAGAAAATACTTAAACTGCATATTGAATAATTCGGAGATATGGTCATATCTTTTAAGGCCGTAGATGTATCTTATTGTATTGTTGAAAGCAACCGTAAGCTTTCGTCTACTCTCAGCATCACAGTTACAGTAAATTTCACAACCATATGTAAGGAGTGGAATAATCAAGGTTTTAGCTAATAGTTCGAGGTAGTAAATTCCTTCTTAAGCTAGTCTGACTCATATTGAATCCTATTCCAACAAGAAACAATGGACATAAAACAGATAAATTTATTAATCCAGTTATGAAACAGAACTGCAAGTACTCTCTTCTCTGTGACCAGAAAGAGATGGGAGCTTAATCAATTGAAGTCTTAAAGTATATGGGTGTAATTAAAACAGTCAGTCATCTGATAGATATTATAAAAAAAATTATTGTTGTTTACCTACAATTCTAGTTCGCTTATTTTTGCAGAAACATTCTTTATTAAAAAAATATTTTTCATGAAATTGAGATGATTCTGACACGAAAAATGATTTATCAACTAAATCTAACACCAAAATGTTTTTTTTTAACAACATCAATTGGTTTTGACAGTTCTCACAAATCTATTCTAACCTGTTCTACCTAAAAAGTAAGTGCAGAAAATCCTGTTCTAAAGTGTTCCAAACTGACTCAAACCAGAACAAAATCCTGTACTTTTCTGTTCTAATGTGTTCTAATCTGTTCCGAACATCCTCATTGAACACACATATTGTTAGTTGATGCTTTAATCTATTTTTTGTATGTTTCGTTTAATGAAATTCTTTTATTTTATAAATTGATTTATTTTTTATTAATATTGTGTTTATTTTTTTCTTATTATTCCTGAAGTTTTTTAGGGGCAATAAATAAAACTAAAAATTTCTTATGTAATCTTCGGAATTTTGTTACTTTTTGGTTGGTGGCACCCAGTGGCCTAAAATGGCACTTTCTGTTGTCAGAATTGGCACTTACAAAATTTTGTTTCCGGTAACGCTGCATACGATGTATCGAACATTAAGATCAAGAAGGTACGGTGATGCAGTCGTGCATTTTATTTTGTCAGCTTTTGTCGGAGGTTAAAACTACCAATTTTAAATATATTGGTATCATAGGGTGTAATTACTTTAATCCATACTCATGGAAATGAAATTAGATAATTTTTTCCTCAATTTGATTATTCAATCTGCGTTTTCTGTTTGCAGTATGTAAAACGTCTTGTTTTTTAATCCTTCAAAATGCATTTATAAATAATTTTAAAGTCAGATAGACAACCATTTTATAATGAACAAATATTTAAAAAAAATAAACACCTATAAATATAGGCCAAACATTTGCAAGTTCTACATCTTTTTTTATGATTTTTTTTACTTAATTTGTTTTTACTATTGGATCAATTATTTCTGTAGTGTATAGAATTTATAAATAAAAACCCTTCTAAATAAATTAGATCTGGCCAGGACAAAATCTTCTAGCTTTAAGAATCTTAATCTTATTGGACATAGTTCACACTGGGTTTTGAACTTAACTAAAATTTGGAATTTTGTTGACTAAAGCTAGCGTAAAAGCTATTTTGAAGCCACTGAAGTATTTGCAATAGATGAAAATATTTTCCTTGAGGGAATGTTTAAAAACAATATTAAGTGCCTGTTTTATGAATCTTAAACCAGTTAAACTTAAGTCCCTAACTAGGTTGAAATATTTTTACCAATTTTCAAAGTGGAGAGAAAGTGGTCTCCGACCTTGAATTGGTGTTTCTCTCTCGGTGAACTTATGACTTTTATCGAAACAAGGGGGATGTAAATATTTGGAAAATATTCTCATTTCTTAATCAACCCAAAATATTGGTGGCATTGTAAATATGAATGACTAATGTTATAATAAAAACTTACAAATAAACAGATATTATTGATATTTAAATATTTACACATTTCTTCAAATCTATACATTTTCCAGATTTTGGAATTTCGAAGGGTCATTTCAGAAAACAAATAAAACAATATAAATTGATATAATTTTAATTTCTTATTTAGCAAAAACGAAGGTTTAGCCGCAGCTGTAGTACAGTGTGGCAGACGAATCGTGCTACAAAAATAAAACGTAATAACTTTTATTCAGTATGAGTAATCGGCTTATTTTTTTTATTTTATAGGCTACTATTTAGATTTATCAAAATGAATGCTTGGGATACTGAAAAAAGGATTTCGATAGTGCAGCGATACCATTCTTTGCAGTCCGTCATCTCCGTCCAAAGGGAATTTAGGCTGGAGTTTGGCGGTACTCCCATGAGTAGATGGACCATTATGAAGGTGGTGAACATGTTTGCCGAATCTGGAAGCATCGAACGAAGACCGTATCATCGAGATCCCAATGTTCGGGTTCAGGATAGAATCGTGGCTGTTGCATCGGCAATACAGGCAAATTCAAGTGTTTCGACTCGAAACTTATCAGGCCAAATTGGAGTTAGCAGACGGTCATTACAACGGATACTTCATGATGAGCTAAACTTGTTTCGTCCAAAGTACAAATTACAAGCAAGTTAAACCTTCAGGATTTGCCTGTTAGCCTGGAATTCTGCCGAAAAATGATTGCAATGGCCGAAGAAGACAACACATTGATAAATTGTTTGTTCATGTCTGATGAGGCCCATTTTGACTTAAACGGCAATGTCAACCAGCTAAATTGCCGTATATGGAGTGAATCTAATCCAGAACTACTCCATGAGACGGAACTGCACCCAGAACGAGTCACTGTGTGGTGCGCAGTTTCATCAAGGTGTATTGTCGGTCCATAGTTCTTGGAACAAAACGGTTTAACATAAACTGCCAATGGGGACTGTTATTTAAAAATGTTGAAGGAGTTTTTTTACCCACAACTTCGCCGAAGACGTATCCCTTTTAGCAAGATTTGGTTTCAACAAGATGGAGCAAGTGCACACGTAGCCACACAAGTTATGGCGGAGCTCCAACGAAAATTCCCAAACAAATTGATATCGAGAAACTGCACTCTCCGCTGGCCACCAAGGTCACCTGAATTGCTGCACCAGACTTTTTTTTATGGGGTTATGTCAAGCAGGAAGTGTACAAAACGAAACCCAGGAATTTGAGTGAATTGAAGCAGTCCATTTAGATAATAATTGAGGCGATCCCAATTTCAACCCTTCAGGCCGCTATGAACAATTTTCTGATCAGGTGCCGCATATGCGTGGATGAGCGTGGGGGTCATTTGCGGTCTATCATCTTTAAAAACCTTTAGTTATTTAAAATAAAATTAATGAAATACATCGATTAAAAAAAAATTATTTAAATTTCTTATTTTTTTTTTTTTTTTTTTTTTTTTATAACTTTGCACCCGCTCAAGGGATTATGAATACCCTTTATATGTTTTTGTTAACACAGCGTGGGCATCCGGTGGAAGAAGAGAAAGAATGATACGAAAGATGTGTGGCGCGATGTTCTGAGACTAGAGTTGGTTGATGTCTCAGATTTATCTCCAGGGATGGCGGCTGAGCTAATGCGGAGAGAATTACCGTGTCTTATTTATTTATGTCCCGTATAATTCGCATTATTTTATTTATTTCGTTGTCATATTTTATGGGCATGCTAGTTTACTCAATCACATGCTGTTAGTGTTATGCCTAAACAGCATGTAATGACCAAAGCAGCAACTTATTTTATGACAATTTTTAGAATTGGTTTTTAATGGAATTTACGAAGACATAGACAACGGCAAGAATCGAACCTGCAACCTCGAGGTTGACAGGCGAGCACACACCTATCGCGCCACGGCCACCCCCAAATTATTGTAGCACGATTCGTGCGCCACCCTGTATGGAACTTTTAAATTTCATGGCTTAATCTCATTTTCAGAACGCTTAATTTATTGCATTCACGTCAAAAATTGTCTAATGGCCTCTAATTTAGATCTTCAAATAATAAAATATTTTCACATCTTCTTTAAAGCCAGTGTAATGGTTGTAAAATGGTGTTATAGATAAATAATTAATATAGAACTGTGGTTACGATTTTAAATCAAAAAAAAAAATTATTGAGATTTCTTCAAAAATTACATTGTTGTGTTACATGTGTTGTTTCAACTTTTTGTAATCAAAATTATTTTCGACAAACCAGAAATCTATTTATTTTTGTGTTTTAACATTTATTTTGCATGCTAATAGTAATTTTCCATTTAAATTAAGTTTTCACGCGTTTTGTATTTAAGTGGAAAAAACACAATAGGTATTCCGTCTGGGCTTAATGTGTTCCAATAATAATTTTTTTTTAGTTAGGGCCTACTAGGCTAGGTAGCAAAATGTCCATTGAAAAAACAACAACAATCAATAAAATAATAATTAATAATTGGCTAGGGCCCAAAAATAAGTTGAGAATTTAATAAGTTAAAATTAAGAATATAATATCTCAGAGGTAAAATATAATAACTGTCAAAACGTCTCTAAATTGTAAAACGTGCGTCCATACGCCTTGTATAAATAATTATAACGAAATAAATCTATCGATCTAAGCGCTTGCCGATTTCTTCACTTCAAAAGTAGCCGACAAAATACTTTAAGGTCAATAGTCAATATCTATTAGATTCCTATATCAAGAATTTCGAAGGGACTTGTACGTAGGTATTGTTTCTCTCGGAATATGGTATTCCCTATTCGAAATCTTGAAATAAATTTCAATCTAACAAAAAATCGTAAAAATTGACAGTGAAATTCCCCTGGAGAGTTGGAGAGTTTATTCCCGATACCAATAAATTTCGAGGAAAACTTTCGAGCATCATTCACGTTTTCTACGTTTGAAATAGGGAAACATTTTGATGGAAATTTTTATTCAAGATAACTTACTCCGATTATCTCGAGTAGCAGAGATTTTTTTTAATTCCCTTAATATCTCTTTATTTTTTATCAATAACGTTTGCATTTAACCTCAGATTTGAATTTTTACTTCACTGAATATATGTATATTTATTTATTTATACAATATTTCAAGTATAGAAACGTCATGTTTCAACGTTTAATTTATTTATTTCTTTCTTCCTGTCTTTATAAGGGGAGGGATACTTTTTTAACGACAGCTTAAAATATTCATTTCATAATTTAATAATAAAGTAAGTATTATCTTATTAGCGACCATTCAATTATGGTTTAAAAATGTACTTAATCATGTAAGGGTTTAAATGTAAGTTCATACTTTTTCAGCAACACAAATATTTTAAATATTTTCAGCACTTAATTTCCATATCTGAGTTTAACGAAAATTTTCTCAGTTTGCATTTCATTCTTTATAATCAATTACACAGCAGTATACTGTATTTCCATTACACCAGGGTTAACTCACCACAATTAATCAATTAACTCGGCTAAAAACATGTTTAAGGATTTAAATCAAATGAGCATCAAATATGGGAAAAGTTTGTCCTTAAAATCAGAACTTACTTCTAGATATTTCGGTAACTAAGGAAAATTTGCACAAAAGAATTTTCCGAACAATAAATCCTTATTAGCTAGGCGGCAGCTTTCTGAGAATTTGCAATAAGATGACAGTAAGTGTGCTAGGTATAGAAAAAATAATAATGTTTCCTATTATTTTTGATATATCGTTAGATTTCTTGGGCTCAATTCAATTAGATATCATTTTGTTGTAAGAAATCCTTTCAAAACTTATATGACTGATTTCTTTGTAGAAGCAACAATTTGGCATTTAAAAGAAAATTAATAATAAATTAAATAAAAATACTAATAATTTCGATAAATTTCCAAATTATTTACCACATATTTTAAAGCACAAAAATCTAATCTGAGAATTATACAAATTTAGAAAATCACTTGCAAACACTATTTACACACAATTCAGTGATCAATGCATTTATCGTTAAAAATTGTTTAAGTCGGTAATAAACCAAAATATTAATTAATTATAATTTATATATTTCGCCTAAGAAAATGGGAAATTAGAATTTTATTAATTTTAATTTTTGGAACAATTTAAATTAAACGAATTATGGATAATTTAAAACCGAACCAAGGTGGAATAAAACTTTTAATCAATTAGATTTTAGGTAAATATTTCCCAAAAGAAATATTTTCAATAAAAAAAATATTTCCTAAAATTATCGCTTTCCGCCAAAAATTAATGTAAATTTCGATAAAAATATTTCTAACAAAATTTCAAAAAAGAATGAAAAATGTATTCATTAAAGAAAAAAATACCAAAACACATAAATAAAATCAAAGAAGAATTAAAATTTCATTTTACAAATGTAAAACATAAATTCGATCTCGGTATGGGTATGTCACAAATAACACTTTTGGCAATGGCTTCACTTCAATTTACGATTGTAATGTGTGTGGAACTTCATTTTTTTGGCACGTTTTTATTTAGGTCACTATCGTATTGTTTTTCCATTGTGTTTCCAGAAATTTCAAGGAGGGAAATATGGATATCTATAAATCATCTGAAAGGTCAATATCGAATAGTTAATGTGTGTGTTTTTTTTTTGTTTAATTTTTTGAACTAAATTAATAATCTAACTAAAATAAAGTCAAGGCTACAACAAGTGTTGACCAAAACTCTGTCAATTTTGACCATTTTAATTTGAAATTTTAATTATAACTAAAAATCCCTTTTTGTAAAACAGAAATTATAATTGGGTTACATTTTATTATGTAAGCGCAAGTATGCATAAAATAACACACCCTTTATATGGTTATAACTGTACCGAACCCAAAACAAAAAAAAACCAAGTTAAAAATGACTTCGATTTCAATATTGTTATCGGTAACAAGTAAATAAATGCCAATGATCCCTATAATAATAAGAAAAACTTAAAACCTTAAGGGAATGCAATAGTGTAACCTTTTCCATACACGAGTAAAAAGCTATTTCCCCAAGACTTTTTTCAAAATGTTTTCGATTAAAAACATCACCTCATCGAACGTAAAAATCAAATGGCAAAATAAAAGTCCTCATCCTTAAATGCGTCCCTATAGATTCACTAGCACTTAATTCAACACAATAAATGAAGAACAAAAAAAATCAGACACAAGAAAAAAAACAAAGTAATCCCAAGACCAAAACCATCAGGGATAATCGTATCCTTACAAAAAATAAATATGTGAGATAAAGAAGTGAAAATTATCTTAATGCAGATACTTATGCAGAGATAAAATTGTTGGCTTTTACAGATATCCACAAGAATATGAGAAAAAATGCACAATACACTTACAGCAGGAAAAACTTCTCCAAATTTCGTTCACGATTTTTCTTTTTCTTCTTTATATATGTGTTGAATTGCTCGTCGTGTAAACATCACTCTTCGCTCTTCAGCAACAACGATAAGGATTTTTTTTTCGAAAGACAAACACAAAGTTTTAATTTTTTTTTTCTGTTGATAGTGAAAAAATGAAATGAAAAAAAAAATGTCCACGAAGACGAAAATTTGTTTTGTTTAGTGAAAAATAAAATTTATTTTAAATCCCACTTCTGAGAAATTGTAATTTTCGAAATGTTTGCGATGTTGACAACAAGCGATGATGATAAAGATGATGGCGGTGATGGGGAAAAAATCATGAAATATATAATAAAATATGCTTTCGTTACTGCGGATTAAGAATATTTAGTTGGTAGGTAGAGAGATATACGAGTATGATGTTGTCGTCGTGTGGATCGCGTATGTATAACCAGAGCGTTTCGTATTTTGTAAAGAAGAAAAATCTCAGCTAAAGTATTCTCTCACGTCTAGGAATTTATTGCTAACACTTAACACAGTAGATTTCATCTTAATTATTTTATTTGTTGTTGAGATATTTAAATTATATTGAGTCACGTATACAGCGGTTTTCGTGGAAAATTAAAATTTGACCGGAAGAGGAAAATCTCTGTGAACTAAATTGCGGCATTGATTAAATTTTGAGAAAAAATAACTAAAAAAAAAAAACTAAATTCCGTATGTTTTACGTGTTTTACAAGGATTTGTTGCTTTCCACTATATTTTTAATATAATGGTGGCCCGATTTTGTAAATTCTCTTTTGGAAGTAGTACACTGTTTTTTTTTTTTTAAGTTTAATCCTTGTGATGTTCTATGGGGTGTGTACCCTTACGAGTCAAGGGCTCGCGATGTACTGGCAAGATTTGGTCCATATATTTGTTGAATTATGGAAGAGCCATATCGCAGTTAGATATGTACACACAGGGAGGACAAGTGCGGGCTGGTGTAGCTGCTCTGGTTATTGCCCACACTGAGATTGTGCAAGGACAGATGGCAGCATGTGAAACGGAACGGAAGCTGGAGAAATTTTAATGGTCGCTATGGCTGCATTGAAGGATACATCTAGGTTGCTATGGATTGTGGTAGTGGCAGCAATGGCATGGCGGTGGCAGTGGCACGTAAAGCTCAATTTTCTTCCACATACGCACCAACATACATACGAGTATGACATATACAATGTGAATTTATCTGGAGAGAAAACGAGATGAAGAATTTTCATTTAGGAATCTGCGAGAACCAGGATGCTTCATGCGCCTCTAATTTGGAAATGGCCTGCAAATTTTTAAGGAATGCCATGCGCAGTTAATGTGGTGATGAATTTTAGATTATAAATGTGGTATTTCCAAGGGAACAATAAGATTTATATTAAAGAAAGCTTCAAATTGTGTGGATTGTAAGCTTTTTATGGCAGTTTTAAATGCTTGTTTGTCTAATGCGCATATTTATGTGTTCTGTGGATATCTTTTTGGTATTACTGCGTAGGTTTGGTTTGCATTGGATCAACAAATAATGCAGGGTAAAAATCAAATCCAAAACCGAGTTTTGCGAGCAAGAAAATCAAACAATATTATTCAGTTCGGATGGTGGTTGGCAAGGCGGGTCAGCCATGGCAAAAATCTGCAAAAATGGCGCAAAATTTATATTGTATTTATTTTTTTGTTTGGATTTAAGAAATATAATACAGAATTTCGTCAACTTAACAGTAGAGTATTCGCTAGTTGAAGAACTTTTCATTACGTCTTGTGACACTTTTTGTTTGATATGACCTTGTACATTTTGTATTAAAATCAAATATACTATTTAATTGTTTTTTTATTTTCATTGTTAGTAATTGGTTTGCATACAAATTTATTGCGCACTTTGACGTTGTACGTGCCTTTGGCTTTAGGTTGACATTTACATACGAAAAAAAATGGCACACATATTTTATGTTATTTTTTACTTGCATAGGTACTATAAGGCAAGTTATGTATTCGTAAAAAAAAATGTTTCTGACAATCAAACATGAAATTAGGATCATAGAGAACACCAGAAAATTGGGTCCCGCAATTTCGTCTGTCTGTCTGTCCTCGAGTATGCAGCCTAAACGGTTACTTTTGTCGTGGAGCGAACTTTCCAGATGTTATACCTCAATTGCATGGAACCCTATCCACGCTCGCGAGACTGGCACTGCAAGGACCTAAAAACCCCGACCTTATTACTTTTAAAGTATTCAAGCTCGTAGAGGCTATTACCTATTGCTTTCGGACTTTGGACTGAGCTTCGCGCATCGCTTAAAGCAAAGTTCCTCCGGAATAGTTGTAGCTATTTTCGTAATTCCTGTGTGCATTTGCCACCAATTTTTTATATGTGAATGCATGATATTCACCATAGATGCTTTAAATACCAATTTTATGTCCGAGTTATTTAGCGCGTTTAGTTTTCGTAGTACCTTGTAGTACCGTGTTGCACGCAAGTTTCCCCGAACAACAGTTAATACGGTCGTATAAAATGCGCTAGCGATCGGCTGCAAATGCGTATCCCAATTTCTCTAGTCTGCGTCAATGTAAGCTCTGATTGCTGCGAGAATCGACCTATTCACCCTTTCGCTGGCGTTGGCTTGTGGAGAGTAAACGCCCGTCTTGACATGAGTTACACGGTATGTTGCCAAGTACTTTTGGAAATCTCGACTGACTGAATTGTTTTCCGTTATCAGTCAGAACGTTTTCATGGATTCCAAAGACGCAAAACGCCTCGCCGCGCAGAAACTTGATTACAGCCTCCGATGTCGTCCTACGAAGTGCCTTCACCACCACTATCTTCACCAATTGGTCTAGAGGAATTAAAATGTGAGTGTTCCCGTATCGCGAGATTTTGAAAAGTACTTGGCAACACACAACGCAACTAATGTTATGGCGGGTGTCTACTCTACACTCGGGCCCCACGTTGGGCGCCTGAAGAAAGTCCTAATTAAAAAGTCAAGTTTAAAAATAAATGCGATTAAAGATATCTTATTCAAGAAAAAGCTATGGAAAATCTACTGCAGTGCAAAAGAAGAGACGGTGACATTGAAATTAGAAATCGTTGTTTAGTGTTTTAAAAAAATAAGGACAAAAACTTTTTGAGTTATTGTATTTTGAAAGCGTAAACAAAAATCTAGTTTCACAGAATTTCGAGTCACAGAATAATATAATTATAGAATGTTATTGCTACCGAATTTTCGATCGTTTTCCAATTCGCATTTGCGCTATGGCTTTCCATTCATATTCAATTTGGAACAAATTTAATGTTGCAAGTATCATATTACCCACGACGCCATACTTAACCAATTAGATTTGCTCAATCAAATCCAAACATTTTGTGTGTATAGCCTCTGAATCGAAAGATACAAAAGTTTAAAACAATTGAGGAAAATTTAAGTGAATCGAAAGTTGAAATCGAATTGGATATAACAAAAGAGGGTTGAATTTGAAGGTCTAATAATGCAATACATGAGTGCTAACATACGAAAGTTTTCAAAATTTGATTCCAACTCATATACTCAATTCGCAAATTGATTTAAAAACCAGAAAAATATAGAAGCTAAACTTTTTTGTTTTGTTTTCTTTGTGCGCCAATAATTGAACAAAAACTTTTCCCTCAGCAAACATTATTTCATAAAACCATTAGCAGACAATGAAGACAAGACAAACTACTGCATGAAGGAATACATGTGTGTGTTAAGGAAGAAGCTGCTGAAATATTAACCACGTGTTCATCCGGGAAACATAACTTTTGAATTAAATACGATTTTCGCTGATATTTATTTTGAGGCAAGTCATTTACATTCGACACACTTATTGCTTCACCTGAGCCACTTCAATATTTCATCGATGGAGTAAACAGTAAAAAATTAAAAAATAAAGAATCAAGAAACACAAAAGAACAATCTAGTATATCGTTTGTGTTTCTTTTGTTTCGTTTGTTTAAATGGAAAGTTCGGCTTTATGGTTAAAAAAAAAAGGCGTTAAGCCTCAAAAAGTTTAAGTTTGCTTAAGTTCACATGTGAGGAGTAAATAAATTTAAGTATTTATGAGTTGACATCAAAATACGACAGCTGAACAATACAAATGTATCTGATATAAGGTGGGCGGAGAGGTTGTGCGAATTTAAAAATACTTTTGAGAGCACGCTGTGGGGCGATAAAGCATTTTATGAAGGAACAATCCTTAGTCATTTTTGTTCAAACGCTTGGTGGCGTTGACGCAACTCATCATATGTAGGTATATATCCCAAAGACGGAAGTAAGTATGGAATTTTTTATTTGATCTACAAACTTAACCTAACAGATTATGAATACATAAATAATATGTGTATGACAATCGTCACCTGAATCTTGTTCTAAGGGACATTTTTTACGAAATGGAATTAAGTATTTTGAGGAGAATCTTAAGAAAATATATTTTGTTCTAATTGCATATTGAAGGTGAAGTTTTTGTTCAATTTAATTATTATTTGGTAAAACATCGCATTAAAACATTTCAAGTAATGAACTATTGTCGGGTAATAGCGAGTTTCATTCAAGAAAAGATTTTTATCTTTCTGTCAAAAAGTTTGATCTTTTTTAAATTTGGGGAGTTTCATCACAACAAAAAGAGCAAATATAGAACAAATCTCAACACGAAAGATTTGATATCTGATGGATTGGCAGATTTGATTTGAATGTACAAAGTCTTTTCTGTAAACGTCAAATGGAAAATAACGGGTTATCCATTTTGCGGTTTCAAAAGTAAACGTACATAAAACAAATATAAAATATTTTTGTTCATGATATTTCTTTTTGATTATAAAGTCTGAACGTTGACATAATGTGTGAAACACTACATTATTTAAATGACCACCACGCGAATTGTCGCAAGCATCGATTCTTTTATGGTAATTTTCGACCACTTTTTGAGACATATTGGGCGGTATCTCAGCCATAACTTAACGAATGTTGGTTTTAAAGTGCTCAAGAGTTAAAGGTATATCTGCATAAATACGGTCTTTCGCGTAGCCCCACAAAAAAAAAGTTCAGCGGTGTCAAATCGCATGATCTTGGTGGCCAGTTGATATTGCCACGACGAGAAATTACGCGGCCAGGAAATATCTCTTGTAATAAAGCCATTTTGTGTTATGAGTTGCGTCGCATGTGGCACCGTCTTGTTAAAACCACATATTCTCCAAGTCATATTTAATAGCAGGCAAAAAAAAGTCGGTTATCATATGATCATAACGCTCCGAATTGACGGTGACAGTCGTTCCATCGTCGTTTTCGAAGAAGTAAGGTCCAATCACAGCTCCGGACCAAAGAGCGCCCCAAACAGTGATTTTTTGTGGATGTAATGGCCTCTCTTCAATTACTTGAGGATTCTCAGCAACCCAAAAACGACAATTTTGTTTATAAACATACCCACCGAGTGAGAAATGTGCTTCTTCGCTGAAGAAAATTTTGTTCGAAAAATCGCCGTCCACCGCTTGTTGTTCCAGCACCCTTTCGACGTATCTACGACGATGTGAATTGTCAGCTGGCTTCAGTTGTTGTGTGCGCTAGACTTTATATAGATGTAGGTGTAGATCCAAAATACGCCATAATGTGCCGTAAGACAGTCCTAATTCCTGAGAACGACGAGGAATCGACACATTCTGGTATTCGCCAACACTTTCACTTACAGCAGCGATATTTTCAGTGGTACGAGCGAAACGATGAAACACAGGCCTTACAATATCTGTAACCAATCCAGTCTCTTCAAATTTCTTCACAATTTTGCCAATTGCTTGCGTAGTTGTACGATTATGTAAGCCGTAATCTATTCTTAAATCACGATATGTGGCTTTGGCAGAATCACCATTTTTGTAGTAGGTTTTAACAATTTGTATGCGTTGTGCGATAGTTAAGCGATCAATTTTCGTAAATGTCAGACTTTCAACTAAAAAAAAGAAAATTGGTTTAACTACATAATTTGGCAGATGTCGAATTCCAGCCCTATACTTTTGAAACCGCGAAATGGATAACCCTTTATTTTGTTATTAATTTGATTTGAACTTTTGACAGTCCGTGCTAAACATTTTTTTAAAAATCAACAAATAATGAACGAAGAAATTAATAATTTCGATTTTATAAATTTAGTGGAGTTTTTGATTACTTCGCCTTTATCTTCCTCGTCATCTGATGATGAAGCTGCATTTTATTTCAGAGATCTATGGAATGAGAACCACAAAACACAATTTCAAGGATTTTGTTTCTGATTCATGGAAAACTATTCGGAATTGGAGGTTTGTATATTATATCTATTAATTATAATTTAATTACTTTATGCAATAACTATGTGTTTTGTATATGTCAGTCATTCACCTATACTACAATTAAATATGGAACCAAGTTTCATTGAAAATATCAAATCTCGAGTTTAAGAGCAGATCTTTGAAATTTGACTGAAAATCCCTATAATACACAAAAAAAAACTATACCTCGAAGCCGGAGATAGTAAAAAACCTGTCAGTTTTTAACGAGTCATTCAACTTGTCTTTTTCAAGCCAAAAAAAGACATTTGCGAAAAGTGTGCCAAGTTTGCATATATATACCAAGTATCTCTGAAAAACAGGATTATAAAATTTATGCCGAAGTTATCACAATGAAGCAAAAGTTGAACGCGATATCGATATAAAGAATAAGTCTGAAAGAATAAGTGTATGACATCGCATGTTGTATCAGCACTATTTTAATAAACGTTTTAAACGTACTTCCAAAATTAAAGATAATTTTTTGGTGTCGGTAGCATTATTTAAATTTATAGAATCTCATACAAATAAGGAAACAAAACAGGACATTCTCAAGTTAAGGAAGTGGATGCTGTTCATAGTGACATGGAGAAATATATGAAGGATTTATAAGTCTCTCCCCGTTTCACTGATGAGGAATTTAAACAGAATGGCGGGCGCAAAATTGTAAACGATTAAGTAAAATGCTAAAACCTTTTTTTAGCAATTTATTAAGCTAAAAAGATTATTTAGCTAATTTTAAATGATTTTAACATTAGGCTTAAGTTAAAATCACGGAATGGCTTCTTTAACTTTTAGTAATTTGCTAAATCCATTATGGCATCTGATAGTATAGCGCTGATGGATCCGAAGGTTCCCGGTTCGAGTCCTGGTGGACAATTTTTTTTTTTTTTTACTTGCAAACTTGCAAAATGCTAAGCAATTAAAAATAGGCTGTTTAAAATTTTGCGCCAATGAATTATAACAAAAGATTAACTTTTTTATTTAATTTTCGAAAAATATTTTTTGTGGATTTTTGAAAAAAAAAATATTTTTTTTTTTTGAAAACTCAATATGTATAGCGAAAACAGGTGGACAATTTCTTCTGAAATTTTGTTTTTAAATTTATATTATTAAATATTTAAAATGTGCTTAAAATTTTTTTTTTTAGAGAAAACTTAAGAATTTCTTACATACAGTCGAGCTTCGATAACTCGAACCATCACTTGCCAAAATAAAATGCACGACTGGATCGTACGAACTTGCTCTTGTAGCTAACAACTTTTGTGTAGCTAACCACTGACGCTGTTAGTAGGTATAGGTAAGGTAGTCTAGTTACACTATGCAGGTTTAAAACCGATGTAGGTAAGAATACCTTGATTCTTAATATAATGAGATTTGGACTACATGATTCAAGGAATGGTTACATAGCCACCTTCCTACAAATGTATATTTAAATGCATTTGAATTTTGTAAATTATGATGGTAATATGTACATACCTACATATAGTGAACATAGGTATGTAAAGATGTACATACATATGTATATAATGAAAGTGAATAGTGTATAGGTGGGTAAAAATCGTTATCGTCAACTTCTAAAAACTGCAAAAACCATCGCTTTAATCAGTTTCCCGAAAAAAACGAAAACTGCCATTGGATGCCACGGACCAATGAAAATTTTATAAAAAAGTAACTCGAAAATTGTAGGACGGATTTTTATTTTTAGTTTTTTGAAAACAATTGGTTTTTGAAATTTTGGTATGCAGTTTTTTACAGTTTATTAATATATGTACATGTGATTATAAAATTTAAAATTATTTTGTGTGACTAGTTTTAAAAAATATTGATTTTTTGAAAAATTAATTTTTATTAGAAAAAAAGCTATTCAAAATGTTGATATGCAGAATTAGTTCGGCAACTTAGATCTTCTCAGATATAAAATTTGAAAGAATTCCAATATACCGTTACCGAGAAAGCAAAAAATTAAAAAAAAAAAACCGTTATATGAAAGGTACCGTTAATAGACTTTTCCCGCAAACTTGGTTCAAATTAAATGCTTGTTCAGCTATTGCCAACAAAAAAATTTCTCAAAATTTTTATCAAAATCGTTGGAGCCGTTTTAGAGAAAAATTAGAATTTCCTTCAAGGTCATATGGCAGATACCGTTATTTTTAAGCCTAAGAATACAATTTCAATTTCCCCTCTGAGGAATTCCAAAAGAATCAAACATACCAAATTTGAAGGCAATCGCTTACACCGTTTAGGATATAGCTCGTTATACATACATGTTGGACAGACTGACAAACTGGCAGACAGACAGACAGACATTTTTTGGCGATCACTTTTTTGGACTTCTCTATGATCGTAATGTCATGTTTGATTATTAATAATATTTTTTTCTTTTTTACGAATGCATGACCTGCCTTATATTACTTATAATCGCAAGTAAAAATACATCAATCGATCGAGACTTCGAGTTATCAAGTAACACACATATTTAATATTAAGTACCTATTATTAATTTGCGATTAAAAAAAGTGCAGATGTAATTATTTAAAATATTCTGTTATACTTTACTGAAAAGTGGAATGTCGGAAACTTAATGATACCTACATATATACTTAATAGCCACATCATACTCTATTGAACCACTCTCAAATTCTTTTATTAATTTAAATGTATCTTCAAATGATGATGTTTTTCAAGTTCGTTTTAGCTACATATCCAAGTTAGCTTTATTTTTAATAAAAACTACACAGTGCACTGTTTATATCTTCATGAGTTTCTTTACACTTTGTATTTCGTCTTTTTTTTTTAACTTTTAAGAAGCCGCTTACTATTGTTTTTTTTTTAATAAAACATTAAATTCGTATTGTAAAACATATACCAACCTAACAATGTGTGTTCTAACATCGGAACATGACAACTTTTACTCACACTTAACGGAATAATCACAATTTTCAACATAGGCATCTATATAAGGTCATAGAACATACAAATACAGTGCCCATAAACGCAATAAATTATGAAATGAACTTGTCAAAATCCACAGAATTCGGGAATTCCCCTAAAAATGTCGACCTATCGAAGCTGACGTTAGAAAATATCTTCGAGTTATCGAGACATTCGAGTTATCAAACGAATATTACATGTAAGATACTGGCTTCGCGCTATTGCCAACCAATTTCATTCGAGATATCAAATATTCGAGTTATCGAAGTTCGGCTTATCGAAGTTCGAATGTATATAAAAAATTAAGTGAAAAACGATTTTAAAAATAAATTTGGCCGTTTCTATTAAGAATCTTTTGCATATAATGTGATCGAACATAGGAGCAAGTCCGTGCGATCCAGTCGTGCATTTTATTTTTATTCCATTTCTTACATTAAGATATTAATTTGATAGTGGAGATTTTTAAACGTGTTTTTTTTATTATAAATTAAAGATTTTACTTTTAACAACTTAAAACACAAATTATTTATTTTTGCCTAAGCGTACATTTCGGAAGCTATGCTTCCATCGTCAGTCAGCTCTATTTAAATAATAATGACATTTTGATATTAATATTAAAATTCAATGCAAACAACGAATTCAATACAAACAAAAAATTACACAAACAAATTTACAGTGAAATTAAGGTCTAATATAAACTTTTTTGAAAATTGGATTTTTTATTGGTCCATCGTCACTATTCATTAAATTATTTTTATTTTTAAATATATAAAGAGATTCGAAAGCATCTAGTTCATAAGGATTATTTATATTACGTATTAGTTTCAAATTTTGTAAACTAAAATTATGGTTATTATCTAGCATGTATTGCGATACACTTTATTTTTCTGGTTCATTGTATTTTAGATGCGCAAAATGTTCTTTAAATCTTTTGAGAGTTGGTCTTCTTGTCTGTCCTATATATTCTTTATTACAATTGTTACATCCAATTGTAATATTAAAATACTTGATAAACAAGAATATAGTTAAATTAACGAAGAACTTATTAAAAATGGTCCATACGAAGAAGTAATTTTTAATCCTTTACCAGGAATGATAAGAAGAACTAAAGCAGCCATAAGATATGCAGCAAATATTTTCATTGACTAAAATTTATCAAGAAAATTAAATGTTTCAAATCCAATTTTACCAAGAATGTATTCCCTACTCAAGTTACATAAACCTGGAAAACAAATAAGACCAATAACATCAACAACAGGATCAGTAATTACAAAACTTGAATGTTGGTTATTAGAAAAGTTTAATAATCTACCAAATAAATTCGAAACAAAAGATATTAAAAACAGCATTGAATTCGCAAAAGAAGTAAAAGATTTTAAAATAACACATAACGAAATTCAAGTTTAATTTGACGTTATCTCGTTATATCCAAATGTTCCAATTAATGAAACTTTAAATTTTCTCAGATAATGGTTAGAGAAAAATCCTCTAAAACGAGAAGAAATTAATGAACTGGCCCGCCTTACTAAATTATGAATTGGTTTCAGTTTAATCAAAAATTCTATCGACAAAAATTTGGTTGCATTATGGGTTCTTATGGGTTCACATTTAAGCCCATTTTTAGCAAACTTATTCATGTCAATTTAGAGACTAAAATGAAAAATTAAAGAAATTTTCCAAGAATTTGGTTCAGATATATAGATGATGTTTGGGCCATAGTCAAACAGCATGAACTTCGAAGTTTAATAAACATGTTAAATAAATCAAAATATCCATCAATCAAGTTTACTTATGAAGAAGAAATAAACGGAAAATTAAACTATTTAGATTTAACTATAATTAGAGAAGGTGAAAACTTCGAATTCGATATTTATCGAAAACCTACAAATACTCTTAGATACATAACATCTGATTCATTTCATTCATTTGAACAAAAAACATCAGCTTTTCATTCCATGATTTTTAGAGCCTTAAATATTTCAATAACAAAAGAAAGAGAATACAGTGAAATTCAAAAAAAGAAATAGCAAAAATAAATGGGTATACAGAACAACTAATTGATGATCTACTGATTGCTCATAAAAGAAAACAAAACCTAAGCAAATATACAACTTTAGATTTAATCAGAATTCAACAAGATTCAGAAAAGAAATGATAAAAATTTAATTTCCATCCAGAAATTACATCTAAGCTAAAACCAATATTAAATAGACAAAATATCAGAATTAGCCAAAGCAGTGAAATAAAAATTACGAATCTGTTAGTGGATCAAATGCCAAAATTAAAACATTTCAACAATCAGGGATTTACTCAATTGGATGTAACAATTGTAATAAAAAATATATAGGGCAGACAAGAAGACCAATTCTCAAAAGATTTAAAGAACATTTTGCACAACTAAATTACAATGAACCAGAAAAATCAAGTGTATCGCAATACATGCTAGATAATAAGCATAATTTTAGTTTACAAAATTTGAAATTAATACGTACTATAAATAATCCTTATGAGCTAGATGCTTTCCAATCTCTTTATATATTTAAAAATAAAAATAATTTAATGAATAAGAAATCCAATTTTCAAAAATGTTTATATTAGACCTTAATTTCACTGTAAATTTGTTTGTGTAATTTTTTGTTTGTATTGAATTCGATGTTTGTATTGAATTTTAATATTAATATCAAAATGTCATTATTATTTAAATAGAGCTGACTGACGATGGAAGCATAGCTTCCGAAATGTACGTTTAGGCAAAAATAAATAATTTGTGTTTTAAGTTTTTACAAATAAAATCTTTAATTTATATTAAAATATTTGAAAGATCACGGAAACTATACAGATTCCCGCGACTCTCCAACATAATTTTGCATTGGAAAATAATTAATTTTTTTTTGTCCCAAACATTCTATACTTATTCCTCTTTAATTAAAATAAAATAAGAAAATCGGTCAACCGGTCTAGCTGCTTAGCGAACGTATACAAAACCAAACTTTTATTTTTTTTTTTTAATTTTTAATTTACATTTAAATAGGTTGACATACCAAGATTTTTTTAGAAACAAGAAATAAATATGTGTGTATATCACAACGAAAATCAGAAATGTATTCTTTTAGTATACTTTTTAGACTTTTTCAAGTTTTTTTTTTGTTAACAATCTATGCTTTAAATCTGCAATGGTTAGTCAGGCTATATACTTTAAATAAAGGATCAAATTCTCGTGATCCACAGTCGTTCATGATTTTTTAGTTAAATATAATTTTCCGATACGAATTTTTGTTCTTAGAATTTTTGTTTGCTACCAAAAATGTTGGATTAGTTATAAAATAATGTATATTAAGTAGAAAAAGTTAATAGAACTACATGAATAGCGTAATTACATAATTATTTATTGCATATTATACGAGTTCCTTTGAAAAATAAACTCTGAGAAAAAACCTGAAGTACAATTTAATTAATCATACACTGCTCATTAACTAGCTTTTAAAGCCTCTTAAACTTAGGTTGTACACATGTAGTAGTAATTTTTTTTTTGTTGTGTTCTGCAGTCAGACAAAAACTCTTTCGTCCTGACATCATGAACGCACTTAAACAAAGACTCCCTTTTCGCCTTAAGAAGCTCCTTACATTGGATTGTTCATTACGTTAAGTATGAAAGTATCGCAGTCTTGTAAAAATAATGAAAATAAAGTTTTTGCTTTTAGTTTATACCTACGCTAACCATCATTCCTTGCAAAACAGATATTTCAAGAATCCTTAACACTTTAATGCAGCTATATAATAAAGTATTAAACGCATTTCAGCAGTGTTAAAATAGAACCACCCTTCTACTTATTAAAAAGACTTAAAACTCATACCTTGAAGTGAAGTGCAGATTTGCAAGTCACAAACCCTCCCGCTCCGGCATCCAACAAAGAAAATAAAGAATGAAAGTAAAACAAAAAAAACAGAATTTCCAAGTCTTTGCCAAAATGCGAATAACACCTGCTGCTGTAAAAATGAAATTTCTTTGAAGTCGAATTCATACCTGCAAGTAGAAGAAATGTGAAAAAAAAATTAATAAAGTTATTCACAAGCATATAGGAGAATAGTTGTTAAGGAAGGAAGAGACCAAACTAGAGAATTGTGTAAATGTCTACGTGTCGAGGTAAAGAGAAGACATCCTTCTTGTGGTGATCGAAAAAAAAACTTAAAATAAAAATTTCTTGGGGATGACTTGGCTTGGTAATATGATGAAAAAGGATTTTTTTTTTACTTTAATCCTCTAATATGAGCAGAGTAAGCTTAAAAACATGAACATGAAGAAGATTTAAAGTATAGCAGTATACCTAGTACGTTACGTTAGGGAATTGTTCTTAAAGTATGAGAAATACGGGAATTTCGTAAGAATATAATATACATAAAAGTGCGATTGAGAATATTTCGCTTATATATGACTTTTTCTAAATCACTAAAAATCCCTACCTCACCATTGGTTAAAGGAAGCAAAGGTTAAGAGTAAGTGAATTTTGGGTACCTATATTTTAAAGGTTGACTGACTTGCTGATAAAAAATTTCATCATGGTAGGGAAACTTTTTTATGCGAATTTACCTAGTAAGATTGCCAGTATTTTTCTAATCGTGAGATACGCAAAAACTCACATTCTTTAAATTTAGCATTTATCGAAATATCACACGACGCACACGAATTAATTTCGTGATAACACAGTTTGATCAGTGGACGAAACAACCTTCTAACGGTTCATCGTATGCTAAATTCATCACATACTTTTAATTGAACTCACTCTTGCCTCCAATTTTTATCTTAAGCACTGAACTTGAATATGTAGATACTGTTACCAGTCTTGGTTTCAAAATCACCCGCTCACTCTCACCAGAAAACCACATTATTTATATAGTTGGGAGAAATGTATGCTGGCCTACGTAAGCTCTGGCCATTTTCAGCGATAGCTCATGAGAATACTAAGCTTAGACCTATTAAAACTTTATTGGTACCCTTAATCGACTATGCTAATGTCGTCTATTGATGCAAGATGATGTATATTTTTACACAAAGTTATACAAAGAAAACAACACCATACATCTATGAAAAATTACAAATTGCACAATCTCTTAGAATGACAAATCTTCTTTTAGCACCGACATACAACTACCTTTCTTCTTCACGGCTCTTTATTGTGCATGTGTGCGACCAGGCTATGGAACTCTCTTCCAGTTACAATTAGAAAAATTATTTTAGCAGCGAACTTTAAAAAATCAATCACTTGCCATTTCAGCTAAAGTTTTTCACATAAATAGGTACAAACATAAATAAACAAGAATTAACTTATTTTAATATAAACAAGTTATACAATGAAATATTAAATAAATAAATTGAATTTAAATTTAAATTAAAAAAAAGGCAAAGTTAATTAGATATATTTTTATCATTTGTAAATATATATACAGGCTGGCGCACGAATCGTGCTACAGTAAGAAATTTAAATGACATCATTAATTTTTTTTATTGGATTAAAAATTAAATTTTATATTAAATAACTAATGGCTTTTAAAGATGATAGAACGCAAATGACCTCCACGATCATCCACGCATATGCGCCACCTGATCAGAATATTGATCATTGCGGCCTGAAGGGTTGAAATTGGGATCGCCTCAATTATTGTCTTAATGGCCTGCTTCAATTCACTCAAATTCCTGGGTTTCGTTTTGTACACTTCCTGCTTGGCTTAACCCCATAAAAAAAGTCTGGTGCAGTCAGGTCAGGTGACCTTGGGGGCCAGAGGAAAGTGCAGTTTCTGGATATCAATTTGTTTAGGAATTTTCGTTGGAGCTCCGCCATAACTTGTGTGGCTACGTGTGCACTTGCTCCATCTTGTTGAAACCAAATTCTGCTGAAACGGATAAGTTTTCGGCGAAGTACTGGGTAATAAACTCCTTCAACATCTTTAAATAATGGTCCCTATTGACAGTTTGTGTTACACCGTTTTCTTCAAAGAAGTATAGCCCGACAATACTCCTTGATGAAACTGCGCACCACACAGCGACAATTTATCAATGTGTTGTCTTCTTCGGCCATTGCAATCATTTTTCGGCAAAATTCCAGGCGAACAGGTAAATTCTGAGGGTTTAATTTGCCAGTTTAAGTCATCATGAAGTATCCGTTGTACTGACCGTCTGCTAACTCCAATTTGGCCCGATGATAAGTTTCGAGTCGAAACACTTATATTTGCCTGTATTGCCGATGCAACAGCCACGATTGTATCCTGAACCCGAACATTGAGATCTCGATGATACGGTCTTTTGCTCGATGCTCCCAGATTCGGCAAACATGTTCACCAGCCTCATAATGGTACATCTACTCGGGGGAGTACCGCCAAACTCCAGTCTAAATTCCCTTTGGACGGAAATGACGGACTGCAAAGAATGGTATCGCTGCACTATCCAAATCCTTTTTTCAGTATCCCAAGCATTCATTTTGATAAACCTAAATAGTAGCCAATAAAATTTAAAAAAAAATAAGCCGATTACTCATACTGAAAAAAAGTTATTACGTTTTATTTTTGTAGCACAATCCGTGTGCCACCCTGTATAATTTGTTTGTATAGTTATCCTCAGAAAAATTGTCAAATTATAATTATCCATATGCTTAAGCACTATAAAAGACTAAGGCCCGTTTGCTGATACACAACTTAAGCATTAAAGTGACAGTTTACGCAGAGGAAAAAGTAGCCCTTAAGCGTTTTAATTGAATTGAATAGACAAAAAAAAACGAACCACTTGCAAAATTATATTTTAATGACTTTGAATGCCCAACAACAACTTTGAGTGTGCTACCACCATGTTTTTTCTCAATTATTTTTGACTGGAATTATAGCTATTTCACGACTTGTCAAGGTCGATCATTAGATTCCATTGCTCTAGTGGTGCTGGTCTACTTTTTCATTTTAATTGAAAAACTTCTTGTGCCTTCATGGTGTATTGAACAATGACCAGCCGCTTAGGAGCCAACGCACTTCGCATTACGCCACCGAGCCTACATGATCAGATCCAACCTAATGTAGGTTTTTTCTATTTATCAATTGCATTGAAACGACTAGCGCTTTAATTAGCCACACTAGAGCAAAGGAATGTGATCATCGATCTTGGCAAGTCATGAAATAGTTATAATTCCAGCCAAAAATAATTGAGAAAAAACATGGTGGTAGCACACTCATAGTTGTTGTTGGGCATTCAAAGTCATTAAATGATACAAAAAGTGTTTGAAAAGCAAGTATGTAATCATACAAAAACTGAATATAATAAAAATAATTTTTTGCCAAAATTAACTATTTTTGGCTTTGCTCCTCATTACCGTACTCTTAGCATCATAAATGTCGTGTTTAATATTTAATATCAGATCGATTTTACCGAAAAACTTTAAACGAAGCATTATCTATACTTCAAATGCAATTTTAACCACCACAGGTACCGATCCGACCGACCCGGATTGCCAACAAACAATTTTTTTTTTTTTTATTAATTCATTTTTATTTTATTTTAACTTATAACTATCTTAAAGCTAGACAAAAATGTTTAAAACTAGCCTAAATATCAATAACTTACAACTAATTTACTGGCCCTTTACGGGCGCTCTAAATTAAACAATAACTCTTAAAACTAATGTCTTTCGACCTAAAAACTATTTTAATTAAATCTAATTTTTTTTTTATTTTATTTTATATTTCAAGGAAACTTTACAAAAACTTGGTATCTTATCAATTTTTTTTTTTTTTTTTTTTTTTTTTTTTTACTTATTTTTCCTGTTTCGCCCTATCCCTCCGGTCCGATCGGACACAGTCCTACTGAACCGAAGGCGCTCTTCTCCACCTTGAGCGATGACGTCTCGACCATACAGGAGTCGCCTATCCACAGTTTTTCGGCTGACGTGGTAGATGAGCGGAACCGCCCCTCCATCCTGTATCAGCCCTCGACTGTCTAAATAGAGGAATGCCTCGGGAGGGATGTAACCACTTAACCGCGCACTCTCAAAATATTCGTTATTGGGGTAATAAGCCCCAAAAAGTAAGCTGTTAGTTGAGGACATCGCTCTTGCAACGTGACCCCGAATCAGCTTGAACAAAAAATTATCTATTCTGTTTATGTTGGCTCCGTTGTATAGAACCTGGTTAGAATAATATCTTGTGTACTCCGACTCTGGTGTTCTGTGTAATCCAAGGCAACGTCTAAGACATTGCTTTTCAAACGCCCGAATCTTTTCAATTTGAGATGGGGCAACGTTGAACCACACCGGGCATCCATAGCGATCATCGGCCTGATGAGGGCCATGTAGCAAATCACCTTCACCCTACTGTCAAGACTTCTGCTATAAAACAATCGTTTTGTCAGGGCGAAGCCTCCCCTAGCCCTGACAAGAGCAGCACCTATATGTTTGTCGAAATACAAGTACTGATCCAACCAGATGCCAAGGTTACTATTCTTTTACTCGCCAGTGGATGTCCATGTGGCCCTACGATCACCAGCTTGCGCCAGTTCCTTCTCGTATCCCTTGAGGCGCTAGACAACGGAGTCCTAAACAAAATAGTTTCTGATTTCTGGAAGTTGATTTTCAACTTCCAGTCATCACAATATCGCTGAATCTTGTCAAAGTCACTCTGCAAGAGACTTTTGATGACCTCAACTGTATTAGCTGTTCTGTACGCAATTAGATCGTCGGCGTACGCAATTGCCTGAGTTAGACTACCTATCAGATCGCTGGTGTAAATGCTGAATAGAATCGGCGAGTTAACCGCTCCCTGCTGAAGACCATTATTAATATTAAAAATTGCGGTAGAAGTTACATTGCCACTCTTGACAATAAACTTTCTACCATTTAGCATGTCATAAAGCATATACAATAGAGGTTTACTTATACCTAGTCTGGCTAGCTTTAGATAGAGACCTTCTAACCATACGGTGTCGAAGGCCTTCTCCAAATCAACCAGACAGGCACCCGTACACTGCTTTTTAGTTTTGTTCCATTGGATATCAGAAACAAGTTTAGATGCGGCATGAATTGTGTCATGTCCCGCCTTAAAACCGAACTGATTATCCGGGATGATATTTTTGTCCTCCGCCCACTTGAACAGGGCTCTATTAATAACCTTTTCAAATACTTTGCTGATACTCGGAAGAAGACTTATCGACCGGAGATTCGCCGGATTGGAGTTGTCCTTTCCCTTTTTTAGGAGAGGGTGCACCACAGCTGTCTTCCACCGCACTGGATAATATGCATTATTCAGCGCGTTGTTAAATAGTGTGGTATAAATGTCAACTGCTTCTTGAGGCAAATGTCGTAGTACAACGTTGGATATACCATCGACTCCTGCAGACTTCTTTTTCTTTAATGAATCGAAGATGAGCTGGAGCTCATTCTTCGAAATTAACAGGGGACTGGGCCCATTTCGGTCGGCGATTATGGCGTTTGCCAAATCTTCATCATTAAACCGGGTAAAACCAAGGTTCTCAGATCGCCATTCGCTTATATCGTTTCGGAGCCATAAGTGATGAAGCAGAGCTCTGTTCTCCAGGTCATGATTCGGGCGAATGCTAGCATTCACCTTGTACACTTGCTGGAAAGCAGCCCCCACAGCCTCCACCTTCTCCTGCGGATCTTCGATTATGAAGAGGTCATCGTCCAAGACGGCGTCATCTGGGTCTATGCCTGCTGTCAGAAGTACGTCTCTGTTTTGTGTCATCCTCTGGAGCTTAAGACACGGAAGGTCGTTTTGATCTTTTCTTCTCAATATCTTATTAATTTGTGGGAACATACTCGGGTCGGTAGCGTTCACGGCCCGAATTTTGTTGTCCCAAAACAAATTAATGGACAACCTATAATTTTCTTTGATCAATTGGTTGATGTTTTTGATGGACGACTTCAGTGTCCTTATCTCCAGATCTCGTTTTTCAGTAAACCGTCTGTACAAGCGTTTTAGTCTTGTCAGTAAGCCACTTTTTTGTCTGTGTAATGCATCAATTGTCGCGTTACGGTACATGTCAGTTGCGTTACGTTCTTTGTATTTCGGTATTGTCCTGTTCATTGTTCGTTGAATTGTTTCGTCCATTTGTTCTAAGTATCTGTCAATTTCAGTATTTGTCATGTTCCTGTCATTTGGTGGGGATATACCATTTGATCGTAATTCGCTCAATAAGACGTTCGAGAAGCGTGGCCAGCGCACCTTACTGTAATTGTAAGTATGCACCGGTACATACTCCTCCAACTCCATAAGCGAGTTCGGAAGTTGTATTACGGTGGCGAGTCCGCAGTGGTCACTGTCGTACTCGATCGTTCTTAAACAATTTTTAGGCCGATGGCCCACAGTATCAGTAATTGTTAGTCTTGCGTCTTTCAACAATAGATCCAGATAGGCACCGCTTCTTGGAAACGATGACCTGTCTGTAGCGAGAAGTTCAATGCGATACTCCAGGTTGTATCCAGGTTGTAGCCAACAAATAATGCTAGCAGCCATCAACCACATTCATCAACATAATAAGTGTATATTTGTAAATTAAATTTTAGTCGTTTATGATTTACACTTGCTTCCGCCCAAATATATTATAAGTAGATATAAGATTTCCATAGAAAATGCTAGGCTACCATACCTGATATTCATGTGTAATTTTTATTATAACAGAGTAAATCAGTATAAGCGTCCCCCTTAATGAAAGTTATTAATTCTGTGCCCGCTGAATTGTTCAGTAACAAAAGTAGTTTCATTGTTCCCCTTCCTTTCTCCTAATAAAGTGGGTTTGTATTATTAGGCCGTATTTTTAAACAGTATCACTAATCAATATTTACCTTCTGTTACGAACGTTTTAGATATACATAATACAAAATTATATTATTGGAATTGATAATTGGAGAGAATTCTTCTTCTCTACCCAAATTTGACTTTGCTTTCTTCGGGAAAACTGTAGCATCCGACGAACTTGCCTTAATCAAAAAAAAAGTATCACAAACTTTGAGAGCCACCTTAGTACCTACATTTTGTATTCTGTCAATAAAAGCATAAAAAGCCTCATTTATCTACATATGATGCACGTATATAAGAACTCCGACTAGTTTACAAGCCCTTCAGTAACCAATCCTGTTAATACAACCTGTTACGACCGATCTTTACATGTTACATCTTCAGTTCCCGAAAAAGATGTGAACAACTTCATATAATTTAGAAATTAAATTTAATCTCACTGAACTGATTATTTTGGCTTTCTTGACGTACAACTTTGAAAACGAAAAACATAATTTTTAAGCACAATTTTAACATTTTCTGTTACTGTAATGGGTTATTTAAAGGGTGTTTTTTTCAACGCATAAAATTTTAGGTTGGCAGTACTGTTTTTATTGAAACCATTTTGTCATTTGCCTTGTGATCCAACTTTGGTTTGGTTTGCCATTTCTTCATCAATCGACTGAAGCCTGAATAACGGTCGCAAATTGTGCAGATTTTTTTCGAAAAAACATGGTTCTGTTCCCGACACGAGATTGCTGTTCACCCCTATTTTCAAAAACTAATTCTTGTCATCACTGAACTTCATTTTTAGTTGAATGGCTAGGTCAATAGGCTAAACTGCTGCACTTGGAGTGTAAATAATCCTTAAGCCATTGACTTTCAGAAAAAAACTGACAGTTTTGGAATAATTCGGCCGCTTACTCCTTTAAAACCGATGCCGGCAATCAGAGAGATATAATCAATGAAGAACGTCATAGATTCATGATCAATGACTTCTTCGTTCCTGAATTGAATCGCCCTGATGTGGGGAAGCTGTGGTTTTAACAAGATGTCACGCAACATATCACACAGTGATATGGTTCGTTGAAGGAAAGGTTTGGTGACCACGTGCGATTTAACACCACTAGACTATTTTCTTGGGGTATGTTAAGTCGCTGCAAATCCTGCAAGAAGTGAGCGATAATTGGACTACATCCGATCCAGATGCTGTGGTCATATGCCAGAAATAATATTCAAAGAAAAATGGCGAAGACTTATTTTTTAAATAAAGTTAATTTTTTTGCAATTAATTTATCTATGTTCTATTTCTTTACTCATAACTCTAAACCTTTTAAAAATACAGGCCAAGCTCGAAAATTAGAATAAAAAAGTTTTGGCGAATTCCAATTAACAGAAGAGATCATAATACTAATAGTTACATGTATTTTATAGTATAAGAATAAGAAAGCGTTCTATATCGGTTTGAAGAAATCGGAAATAGTGGATTGTGTTTGCTGTTTCCTTGATAAAAGCTTTACTGCTTTATCCCACAGGTTTAGCAGCAAACTGCTGCAAAATATTACTACATCTTTATGGGTAATATCTTGCTCAATTCGTCCTTCTTCTTCTAAATCAGATGCAATGCTACCGGAATCGCCTTCATTCGAATAGACGGAAACGTTGTCAGAATTCTAAATTTCAACTTAACGATCTGTTGTTGGTTGTCCAAGAAGGTTAAACAATTCAATTGTTTCTTAAATGTGAGTGTTTGGAATCAACATAGCAAGGGGTATATTGTCCTCTTCATCGAAATTCATATCTATGAACGGCTCAACCAATTCAGAGGTGCAGGTGTTCGATCGATCAAATATCTTCTGCCAGCACTTCTTTAACTGGTCTGCTGTTAATCATCCCATGCTGATTTCAGAAAGAGGATTACATCTTTTATTGAAACTTTCTTCAAAATGTCTGCAATTGATTCATTCTCCGTAGCAATTACCACCGAAAGTAAGCTTTGTCTATAGTACAAGTTAGTCAACCATATGGAATTTTGATCCATGGGTTGTGAAATTGGTGTCACATTTGGTAGAAGGAACATAACGATATTGCTCCCATCATCGCTTTGCATATCTGCATAGCTTGTTTCATTTTCAAGAAGGAGTAATGTTTTTGTCGGAATATTATGTTCAGCCAAAAATTCACGAACAATTCACGAGTTTGATCAAATTGGGAAGAAGTCTGTGTACCTAATCCCTTCATGTTTAAAAAACCTGTCGTACGAATGAATTAAACCACTTCCGAAAAATAAAATAGGGTTTTCAAAATGAACAAAACATCTCGGTTTCTTAGACTTGCAAATTACAAGAGGCCCATTCTTAGACTTGCCAATAACAAGAGGCCCATAAAAGTTATTCTCTCTTTTGGAGTTTTTAGGCCAGTAGAATTTTTCTCCTGGCTAGACACAATATTTTTTTCCGGCAGTAATCTATAATATAAACCAGACTCATATGCGTTGTAGATCTGATAACGCGCCAGACAAATTTCTCTGACCTTTTCGTCAAACTTATGTTGAAATGGCACAACAGCACTCACATCGCAAGATAACTTTTCGACACACACATTCAGATGCCTTAATCCAAAACGCCGCTTAAAATTTTGCAGCCATCTACCACTTGCATTAAAAGCACCGTCCAGATTCAAAGTCGATTGAAATGCAATTATTTTTTGCTTAACAATGGGTCCGTTGATAACACAGTTTCTTTCCCTCTGCCGTACGATCCTTGCATAAAGTTTGCATTCCATTGATGGGAATTAAGCAATATGAAGGGTTTTCTTTTTTAATGGCAAGCAAGAATTTGTACCATTGGGTATTATTAACGGTTCCTTTTGCTTTAAATAGGAAATAAAAGACGGCGCAACATTATATTTAAGAGACAGTGCTTTGTTGGAGGCACCTTTTTTAATTTGTTATATGATTTGGTATTTAATCTTCAACGACGAGGTGGATTTTTTTATTTATGATCACAATATGTAATTTATAAAAAACAACACTCACTTTACAGATCAGCTAGACTATAATGGATCAGGTACCTGGTTAGCTAGACACTATTGGAGGTAATGAAATTGAGCTTCTTTTTGGCATTACTGCATAATCACGCACAACATAGAAAGCGATAGTTTTAAAGGGAAAGTCCTTTTTTAGTTTTTGCTTTAATGTTTTCGAAAAAAAAATTGAATTTTTCTCAGCTTCTATTCGAAAGCTTGAAAATTAGAATCGAATGTTGTTCTAATTTCCAAGCGATTCTAATTTCCGCGAGATCTAATTTCCGAGCTTTAACTGTACGCCCTTTAGAAGTGATGGCGTTAGATAAATACTTTATCCAGGAATTGTTTCACTTTCTTACTCGACAACACACAACTAACATAAACGCCAAGTTGCGTTCCATCGCTGTCGTTTTTGTAACCAAAGTCTCGTTCAGTTGTAAAAGTCCTTAAGACCTCGATATACACAAATCCGCTGACCCGGATAGTATCCATTTCATCGTTCTGAAGAGGTATTTTTCAAAGCTGGCCAAAAAGCTGCGTAGGCTTTTTCTGGTGTCCAACTTTACTAGCCTCTTTCCAAATGGATGCAAAACAGCATGTGTCCAGCCTGACCATACAAAAGGCGAATCTTCTTCACGTGCGCTTCTAGAAATGCTCATCAGTTTATCCTTGAGCCCAACTTCGGACGTTGACCGTCAAGTACACAGCTTTTTTCTTTAACCGTACAACGCAAATGTGGAATGCCTTACCCGGCTCTATTTCCCCTTTGATGTTTAACAATTCCACTAACCAGGTATTAATTTGTAGCTTTTTGAAATTTTATTTTCTCGACGGTAGTTAAGTTAGCAAAATCGTTTAGTTCAATCTACATCAACATGAGTGAAACTCTTGCAGATAAAATTACGGTCAGAGTTTTTGTTTAAAATTCCGCAGGCAAACGCATTTGTATTTTAAAGAAGTGAAGCCAGTCGACACAAAATCAAACAAACCAAAAAATTGGTTGGGAATGGACCAATATATGATTACGTGGGCTTATAGATCGTGATTCGAATACAAATGTCCTTCAGTATTGTTTTTTTTTTCTTAGCTTGTGGGGATTATGTGTACATACATAAATATCAATTTTTCTATTATTTTTCTCTCCAAGGGTAAACCATTTAAATTTATAAATTAAAAAATAGGAAATGATGCTTTTTGAGGATATTCTCTTAGTCTAAAAACCTCAATCGTGACGACTCGATAACAAGCGCGTTTTTATATCAGTTAATGGTTTCATTTGAAGGATACTTTTTTTGCATAAAAGCTTTAAGCCAATACGGTTCATTTAAAAGAAAAAACATGAATTTTAAGAGAAATTTTTAATTGAAGGGATAAGAGCTTACTCATAAATGAATTGATGTTAGAATTTACCACTTTAAAGTCGCACTATTGCATTATTTGACTAAATGTATAGTATCTACTACCACATTTAAAGCTTTTTTTTCTATGGAGTAATTTATTATGATATATACATATAGATATACAAACATTCAGTTAACACATCCTTCAACATATAAAATTTTCTACTCCGGAAAACCTACCATCAAATAGAATTTAATATCCTTAAAAATTGCGATTTTTGTTGGGCCATTGTATATGGGGTTGGAGTCCTCAAAACACAATATGTAGTTGAAAATCATGTAATCCTATTAGCCACATATATATGTAGGTACATACGTACATAGAAATATGAGTTTTTACAATCCGAACACCTGCTAGTGACGACCGTATCCTGACAATTCCCTTTTGTTAACAATACAGCCCGACCACGAAAACTGTTCGTTCATAGGAAAATACTTTTTCAAAAAATACATACTTATATGTATATGTTGGTGGTCTAACATATTCTGCTTTCCTTTTGTCATTAGCAATCTTTTGCTAAAAAAAAAAAAAAAAAAACTATTTGAATGTAATTAAATTGACACTTCAATTTAATTTTTATTTTTGCAGCACAAACTACGTATAGTATACATAGATATATAAGCGGGCGATGAAGTCAACATTTTTAACAATTAGAATTGAAGATCTACCGCATAAACATACTAATTTAAACAATATACTTTTAAAAAATATTTATCTATTCATATGTTCAAATCCACTTAATTACGAATAGATTTTAGATTAGATTAGATTAGATTAGATTGATTTTATTTTTTCTACAATTTGTTACAATTTGTTATATACAATCAATATTGCATGGCATTGTTGCCGTCTGCCTGATTGACAATTTGTTAATTCTTTATCATAACTAAGTTACAGTTTAATACTAAAATGCTTCGTTAAGTATTTGCTTTCTATATCTGAGTGCTGTCTTGCAATACATTGATAACTTTGTTACATCCATTTCATGAAGTAGGCCAAAAATTTCTTCATCAGATAGATAGTCGCTGCCAAACGTGTACCTTCTTGTTTCCTTGAGTACTCCACACCTTCCGACAAAATGCAGGACATCTTCCCGCTCTCCCATATTACACAGTCTGCATAATAACGGTAGATCTTCTCGATGTGGCATAAAGTTCAAATTAAGTAACTCTCCTCTTAACCGGAACATGAGCGAAATTTGTTCGATTGTATAATCGTCACGGAAATAGTTTCTTTCGTTAAGATTGTAATCTAGTCTGCTATAAAGCATTCGGTGTAGAGAGCTTGAAGCTTGTTCCTTGTGGCGATCTCTTGCAGCATCGTCCAAACGGGCGATCAACGTATACAAAGCAGGCTTCCATAAAACAGGGTCGCTGTAGTTTATTTCGAAGTCCACCTGCTCTGCTAACTCTACCCAGTCCTTGAACCATCCCGTCCGTGTTTGGATAGCTTGTAGGACAACTTTCTTAGGAAGCCGATGGTTTGGCATATTTAATACTTTCATAACGTAGTCTACTTGCAGTTTAAAAGTCTTAATGAACAGTGGTGATACTCCTGTCTCTAACATTATCATATAGTTTGGAGTGTTCGGAGGAAGGCGAAAAATACGTTTTATATAAAACCTGAGTAATTTCTCCACTTGGTCATATTTTCTACCTCCCCACACCTGAGCTGCATAAAAAAGAACCGATTCTGACACTGCTTCGAAAACTCGGAATTTACTGCTATGTGCAATTTTACTATTGTTGAAACATTGCTTCCATGCAACATTTATAGCGGTTTTTGCTTTCGTAAGCTTTTCGGTAAAGTGCTTTTCCATACTGAGGTTCTTTGTGAAGTAAACTCCAAGATATTTGTATTCTTGCACAACCTCAATTGTTTCATTATTGTAATGCCAATGTTCATTTGCCCCAATTCTACCTCCTCCTTTCTTAAAGATCATCACTTTAGATTTGTTTAAGTTTACTTCCAGATTCCATCTCGAACAGTAAACGGAGAGTCTATTTATCATCAATTGGAGAGATTGTGGCGTGTACGCAAGCAGTACTATGTCGTCAGCAAAGAGCAGTGCTTTTATGGTCATGTCTGCGTATTCAATACCCCCAGCTAATATTTCAACAATATCTTCTATGAAGAGAGCGAATAAACTTGGGCTGAGTGCACAACCCTGTCTAACACCTGAGTTCGTTGAAAACCAGTCAGAGAGGTTTTTTCCATTCCAGACCGCCGCTTTGGTATCCATGTATAGATTTTGCAGTACTCTTCCGAACTTCAGTGACATTCCTTTCTGGCAAAGCTTGTAGAATAGTGCATTACGGTCGACGGTGTCAAAAGCAGACTTGAAATCCACAAAGAAAGCGAATAATTTTTTATTTCTAGATATGAAGGAGTCAGCAATCGTGCGAAGAACGAAGATGTGGTCTATAGTGGAGTAACCCGATCTGAAGCCAGCTTGGTACTCACTGAGAAGGTTATTAAAATCTATCCATTTATTCAGGCGCTTATTCAGAATCGAAGTAAAAATGTTATAAGAGGCATTCAGAAACGAGATTCCTCTATAGTTTGTCGGATCTTCGGTACTACCCTTTTTGTATATCGGGAAGATCAGGGCTTCTTTAAACTGCTCTGGTATAGTTCCATGCTCTAAAATGTAGTTGAATATTTCTGTCAGATTCGCTACCAGCTCCCCAGTTCCATATCTGTAAAATTCTGCCGGAATTCCGTCAGAGCCTGCGGCCTTCCCATCCTTTTGTTCATTTATCGAAGCACACACTTCATCACACGAAATTGGTTGGTCCAGAATATTGTTTTCGAAGCCAGGGTGAGCGTAGTGAGTTGGGAATTGATTTGGCGTTGCTGGATTAAGTAATTGTTGAAAGTGTAATTTCAGCATGCTTGGATCCAGTTCTCTACCGATAACATACTTCGTACCATTAAGCTTGCGTGCCAGGTTCCAAAACTCAGACGAATTGTTACACATTGCAAGTTTTTTCGCTTGGTCTTCAAAATAATCTTTTTTCTTCCTTCGACAGAGTGTTTTAAATTTCTGATTATATTCAATGTATAGGTCTTTCGTAAAGAGAGTATTGAATCGTCTATATGCATTAAGCCATGTGTATGAAAGACTTCTCGCACGCATGCATTCTTTATCAAACCATCTCTCTCTAAAAGTAGTTTTTACTCGTCGGCTGTTGATGGACTGATGATATGCCCCTTTAATACACTGTTCAATTTTGTTTAAGCTAGTATCGCTATCTTCATTCATCAGAAGTATATCCAACTGTCTTCTATAGATTGGTTCAGAATCGTTAATCCAGCGAAGTTTAGGCAGAAGTTGTAGGTCCCGCAATGCTTGATCTTCTTCTTCTCCATTAGTGAATGATACAACTACAGGCAAATGGTCTGAAAAGGGTTTTTTTTCTACTTCAAAATTTTTAATCAGTGAACTCCAGTCACCACCTTCCAGGCCATAGTCGATAACCGAACTACCTTGCTTTCCAATAAACGTAAATTCGCCCAGATAATCTCCATCGATTGTACCATTCATAACACGAAGACCGAATGAGTTGCAAAGTTCAAGCAACTTAGTTCCTCTTGCGTTCTTGGTAGTGTCTTTCGATTGTCTCTCACGCCCGATCCTTTTATTCTCACTTCCTCTTTCATTCCCAATCCTTGCATTTAGGTCACCCACAACCAATACATTTTCCGTGCCTCCACAAGTCAGACATTCCTTGATGTTTTCAAAATCGGTATCCCAATGATTACAATTGACATAAGTTGGTATTATACGAAATCTCTTACCATTTATCTTAAGATCCAGATGTATTACCGCTCCAATCTGTTTGAACTCACAGGTGATTCCTTCCAGTCTTTTCCTAAATCCAAAGATACAGCCTCCACTTGCTCTTCCTCTTGAATGTAATTTTGTTGCGGGTACTATTCGAAGTTCGAAGTTATTGAATTCATTTTCATAATTTGATAAGTTAGTATCCATTACATATGTTTCATACAAAAATATTATTTCAAAGTTATTAAGAAAACTAAAGAAATCATTAAAAATGGACTTATTTTTAAGGCCTGCTATATTATATGACAGAATTCTAAATATATTTAGTGTTTTTTCATTATGGTTTTTACTATTACTATTAATATTACAAATGGTTCTTTTAAATTTACTAACTAAAGGGCAGACGGCATTACAACTAAATACGATGTTGTGACATGGATGATGTCATGTCGGGATCATTACCAATTATACCACTTATACTTTTTTTACTCTGTCCCTGAACGCAATTATTAGAAATGTCATTCATCAAATGGTCTAATAATGACATTCCACACACGCCGTCGCATTTTAGTTTGTTTTCCCTGTCAAAATAAAACGATCTGCCTTCAACCATCAATGTTTGTCCTCGTATCCTGGTTTTTAAGAACGTATTCTTTTTATTAATTTCGGCTTTCAACTCGATTAAACGTTTTCTTCGTGCTCTTGCCGATGGTGGTAAGTCCTTATGGACAGAAAATCCGGTGTTTCTTAGTTTCACGGTTGATCTTAGTAAATATCCTACGTCCTCCCTTCGGTTCAGTCTCACGATGACATTTGCAGTCTTGTTGTTGTTTGTCGGTCGTAAAACTCGTGTTGTTGCAATAATGTTGGGTTCATTCGTTTGCAGCAGATCCAAGCAGCACTTTTTAGCCTTTTCCGTTGCATCTTCTTCACCGTTTATCGGAAAATGTACGATGACATTTTTATCATTGGCTCTCATTTCCAGAGACTCAATTTTCTGTTCCAACAAGCTGCAGCGGGCCTCGAAATTTGTTACCTGTGCCTGCAGCTCTAAATTGGTAGCTTTTAGGCTGTGGACTTCCGAATGGATAGCTTCAAGATCAGATTTTGTTGGCAAATCTTTAAGCTTGACATCCATTATCACCGACACAATATCATGCATCATACTCCTCAGTTCTGACACTTCCATAGCTCCTACTGCCGAAATAGTTTCTCTTGGCGGAGATTCCTGTAGAAGCTCCTTATGTGGTCTTTTCGGTTACGAATAGTATTACCTATTATTAGGTTGGGTCACTTTGGTATGAAGATTTTTTTTTTATATTTCACTTCTAATAGCGATTAAAATGATTACTTTAGACGTAGTTGAAAGCTGCATTAGTATTAAATCTAATGCAATTGGAACTGATGATATAGACCCTATTTTCTTCAAAGCCATTCTTCTACTGCTCCTCACGTTTTTTACGCATGTAATCAACTCGATTCGTACCACAGGTATTTTTCCACACCAGTGGAAAAAAGCTAAAATAATTCCAATACCTAAAAACTCAGTGTAATGATTTCAGATCTATTTCAATACTTCCTTTTTTATCTTTTTATGCAGAAACAACTAAGCAGTTCCATCACCCGAAACAATCTTTTAGTGGAAATACAATCAGGCTTTCGTTCAAACCATAGCTGCATAACGGCACTAACTAAAATAATCGAAGATATAAGAGCTGATCTCGATGTAGATAAAGTATCTTTTCCAGTTCTACTAGATTTTTCAAAAGCTTTCGACATGGTGAATCACTCTGTTCTTCTGAATAAGCTACATCAAAGTTTCAACATATCTTCAGAAGCAATTAAACTAATTTCTTCTTTTTTAAATGATAGAAAACAAGCAGTCTTCTTAAATGAACACCTCTCAGATTTTCTACCGGTTCAACAAGGAGTTCCCAAAGGCTCAATCTTGTCCCCTGGTCATCACTCAATTTTTTTTATTATTATTTTATTGAATTGCAACAATATATTTAAAATACTTATTGTGAACTTGTCATCTAAAATAACGAATTGAATGAACTTGAATTGTTTGCCTATTTAATATGACACTTCATGTAAAACTATGATAGAAGATAATGTACATAATAATACTATGTAATGTTTTAACCTTTTTATTAAAAGAAGGTCATTTTTTTTCCTTCTTTTTCTAGAACTGTAAGCTACACAACACCGGTTATTAAATATTAAAAATAAAAAAACGTTATAACGTAATTTAAAAGTTGAGCTATTTTTCATTTTTCTCTTGGAAACTAAATTTTACCAGCGCTACACAGAAACATCCCCACTCTTATTTTCAATATATATCAATGAAATCGGATTTATTATCAACCAAGCATCGAAACACTTTCATGCCGATGACATACAAATTTACAGAAGTTGTCCTTTGGGTTTGATTGTCGACTGCGCCTCCACATTAAACCAGGAACTGGAAATGATAGCCAACTGGGCATCTTGCAATGGGTTGATTCTCAACCCTAACAAATGCAAATTCCTAGTCATCTCGAGAAAAGAATTAGACTTATCATACTTTCCTACCATAAATCTAAATGAGAACCCATTAGAATTTGTAGATACTTTTAAAAATCTAGGTGTAATTTTCATCAGAACATTAACTTGGAATGATCACATTATTTCAATGGTTGGAAAGACGTATGGAACTCTTAGAACGTAATGGACCGCCCAGGAATTCACTCCATTTAAAACTAGGGCGATGCTGGCAAGGACACTGGTGATACCTGTTCTTACGTACGGGTGCGAAATATATTACAATTGCAAATTAAGGATTGCATTTAATAGTATCATTCGATACATCTTTTGGTTAAGAAGTCACATTTGCAAGAGAGCCTCCTTAATATGTCGTTTAATAACTTCATTAAATTCCGAGCATTGGTACTATTTTTTAAAATCTTGAAAACATGTCAACCATCATATCTCTATGAAAAACTCAGACTGTGAGAATCAAACAGATCAACATTGATTATTCTGCTACGTTTCTCGTGTCTGACCTCAGAAAGACAGTTTTTCATTACTGCCTGTCGCCTTTGGAACTCACTTCCCATCCATCTGCGAGATCTGGATGATATACACATTTTTCAAAATAAGCTTAAATTTTTCTTTTAACTAACTTAACTCTTCCACTCTTTAAAATTAAATAAGTACTCTATTTTCTGTTTCTTTATATCTTTCTATATTTATCTATCAATCTAAGTTTCTATTTATCTATCTATCAAGCTTGTCTACCTATCCATTATATGGTAATTACTCCAACATATCTTAAAATTAAATGTACATTACTTTGTAAATTATTTACTTTATATATACTTTTGTCGCACCTCCTGCTATTAATCTTATTTTTTCCCTCCTCTCTCCTTTTATAAAAATCATATCAATTGAATTGTTTAAATTGTTATTAAATTGTGTAAGTAATATCTTGAAATAAATAAATTAATACTAAATACTAAAATACTAAGGTACCTTCTGCCCCCTGATTGATATTGAAGTTTTGCAAAATTGAATAAAATTCATTAGGTATGTAGTTCTGAACACATTTTTAAATATTTATTTCTCATTGGAGAAAATATTTTACTTATACCTTATACTCTTTTTGTATAAACATAAACAAATTTCATTATATAATCAGCCCTATCACAAATTCCATCGTAATCGAAAATATGCTACGTTTCCCGATAAATCTATCACAAATTTCATCGTAGTGGATTCAGAGTGAAAAATTCGCTTACGATTTTCGAAGTTCGTAGAAATTGGTATCACTGAATTCGAATGGAATGAAATGAAACAGACTTTTTCTACGACAAACCATTTGTATCGGACACTGAAAATAATGCGTCGTTAACAGTTATTTTAAAGGAAAATGTAAGTCAATGTCAAAATGTAAGTAATGTCAATTCCCGATCTGTGAAATTATGAAGTGATAAAAAAAATATCATTTCAGTTTTCACAGAGGTTTATCATTTTCCAACTTCAAGCACACGCCTAATGCGATTCTAGAACTCATTGTGATAAAGTTTGTACTAAAAAGTACCAAATGATAAATTCTGTCATTTCTGATTAGATTTTTTGTTGGGAAAGGTAAATATTTCATTTCAGTTTCTAAATTTGCTTAAGAATAATGTCCGGAATAATAATTCGTTTAATAAATTAATAAAAAACGTCGTACTGAACAATTGTGGGTTTTATATTATATTCAATAGTATCTCTGTTTTGAGTGAGATTTATTATTTTTTCATGTGAGGATATTGAGGATTTCCCTTCGAGATGGGCAGAATCTATTCGAAGTTACAACTAGGAGCACTTTATTGAACTTTAAAGATTCCCAAAACATTTATGCATGGGTTTATTAATACGCAAATTGAGAGCATTCTTGAAAAACACTTAACTTATAAGTGCGCTTCAAAGCCATTTAAATATGGTAAAGTTTCCAACGATCTGTCGCGGGAATGAGCACCGTCGCGTCGGCTGTTGTGCACCTGTTGATTTAACAATTTCGTTAATTACTCGAATTAACACAAATATAACTTACTACTTACTGTTTTTCTTCTTAATATTTGATTAGAAACATTTTCTTCGCAAAACAATTGACTGTGATAAAAAAATTATCATATGAAAAATGTTTGGCATTTACCTTCACTTTTTCACGAATCGAGAATCGAATTAGACATGAAAGCGTGATAAAATTTATCACTTCACATCTTCACAGATCGGGAATTGACCCCCTTGGCCTCCCAAGGCTGTAAGAAACTGGCAAAATAAGAAATTGAAAATTTCTGGGAAATTGTAGAAGGTAACCTTGGACTACAAGATTGGTTTAAATTTTCACATAATCATGTGTGTAAGCTTAATTAGAATTGAAAATAGCACGGTATTGCTATTTATCCTTTCATTTTGACATACACCGCTGATTTCGAAAATAAGAATATTCCACTCGGATTTTGTGAAAGCTGTTTGTCGTAGATCGGGGCGTAACTGTCCGTGCGGGAAATTATTACGATGGAATTTGTGATAGGGCTGAATAAAGTTATAGAAATAAGTTACATATTTTTTTTACTGACTTGAGATATTTTATTTTACACAAAAATCCTTTTACTGTCAAGACTCAATTTTTGCTTATATGAGACATTCACGTTCAGATTTTGATCACAGGCTTCCTGCAGCTTCAGCAGCAGTCTTAACCGACATTTCAACCGCTTGAGTATGACAAGGTATGCGCAAAAAAGTTATTTAGTTGTCCTCTCCACGAGCAATAAGCGATTCGAGTTCTTCGTTTTTAAATGCAACCTGAATTGCACGGCACTAGTTCGAAGAATAGAAAGATAGGAATTTTTTTGTTGGCACAGTTGATTTGAGAATTAGGTATTTAATAACTCATTTTAACCCACGGTCGACATCCAATTAAAATTGGAAGTAAATAAAAGAATGCTGCCTAACGTAGGGATCGAACCCACACGTCTAAGTTATCAGTCAAGCACTATATCCACTGCGTCATTGCTAACCTACCTAAGCAATTCTGAAGACCGTTACAAACTAACTGAGAAGTATTGTCTTAGATAATATTAATATTTTTAGAATTCGGTGGTGATATGAGTGGTTCCTTAATTGTTTCGAATGCTTTTTTCGGCGCTTGTCAACAAAGGAAAGCATTTTTTTTTATAAAACACTCCTATTGCGATTGTCAATTGCAAATTGATAGTCGACAAACACTGAAATTTAATATTAATCTACCCAATTAATAAGAGTTTTGGTCATTGATAAAGATGCAGACTGTTGAGAAGTTTGAAGTTTGTTAATAAATTGAGGTTTTAAAACCAAATTTTAGTATTTTATTCAATGATTAAATTGATAATTGACAATCACAATAGGGCCCAAAGTCTTGTGATAGGTTTAAGTATCATCGATTTGTTTTGGATACAAAGGGTTATCCATTTTGCGCTTTCAAAAGTATAGGGTTGGAATTCGACATCTGTCAAACTAAGTTGTTAAAACATTTTTTTTTTTAGTTGAAAGTATGACATTTATGAAAATGGATCGCTTAACTATCGCACACCGCATAAAAATTGTTAAAACCTACTACAAAAATGGTGATTCTGCCACAGCCACATATCGTGCTTTAAGAGGAGATTATGGTGAAGAAATTTGAAGAGAATGGATTGGTTACAGATATTGTAAGGCCTGTGCATCATTGTTTCGCAAGCACCACTGAAAATATCGCTGCTGTAAGTGAAAGTGTTGCCGAAGACCGGAATGTGTCGATTCCTCGTCGTTCTCAGGAATAAGAACTGTCTTACGGACATTATGGCGTATTTTGCATTTGGATCTACATCTACATCCATATAAAGTCCAGCTCACACAACAACAGAAGCCAGCTGACCATTCACAACGTCGAAGATACGTTGAACAACAGGCGGTGGACGTCGATTTTTCGAACAAAATTTACTTCAGCGACGAAGCCCATTTCTCACTCGGTGGGTATGTTAATAAACAAAATTGTCGTATTTGGGATTCTGAGAATCCTCAAGTAATTGAAGAGAGGCCATTACATCCACAAAAATTCACTGTTTGGGGCGCTCTTTGGTCCGGAGTTGTGAACGACTGTCACCGTCAATTCGGAGCGTTATGGTCATATGATAACCGACTTTTTTTTGCCTGCTATTGAAGAATACGACTTGGAGAATATGTGGTTTCAACAAGACGGTGCCACATGCCACACAACTCGAGCGAATATGGCTTTATTGCAAGAGACATTTTCTGGCCGCGTAATTTCTCGTCGTGGCGATATCAACTGGCCACCAAGATCATGCGATTTGACACCGCTGGACTTTTTTTTGTGGAGCTACGCAAAAGACCGTGCTTATGCAGATAAACCTTTAACTCTTGAGCCCTTGAAAACCAACATTTGTCAAGTTATGGCTGAGATACCGCCCAATATGTTTCAAAAAGTGGTCGAAAATTACCTCAAAAGAATCGATGCTTGCAACAATTCGCGTGGTAGTCATTTAAATGATGTAGTGTTTCACACATAATGTCAACGTTCAAAATAAAAAAGTAATGTCATGAAAAAAAAATATTTTATGTGTTTTATTTACGTTTACTTTTGAAACCGCAAAATGGATAACTCGGTATTAACCTATAAAATTTACCATTCCAAGCAAACTTTGGATTTTCGTTGGGCAAGTGGGAGCTTCCATCATAGTAATCGCATTTATTTTTTAGTCATCGAGTCTTATTTCTCCCTCGGCGATTGTATGACCCAGGTACGTTATTTGTTGCCTCTTCCGAATTCTGATTTTGATTTACTGAGGGTCAGCCCTGCCTGCTGTATTTTCTTTAAAACTGTTTGTACGCATTGGTCATGGTCCTCTAGCGTCTCCTTCCATACCAGAATATCGTCCATGTTTACTATTAAATTCCGCATGCCAGCTAAGAGTTGCGTCATTTTCTTTTGGAAGAACTCTGGCGCGGATTTTTTTTTTTCTTTTTTTTAATTTTAACTATATGCCTGTAAGACCTAAGGTCTTTTTTAAATGCAACCTGAATTGAACGGCATTAGTTTGGCACAGTGGATTTGAGAACCAGGTATTGACTGTCTCATTTTAACCCATGGGCGGCATCCAATTAAAATTGGAGGGATAGAAAAGAATGCGCCTAGAGTGGGGATCAAACCCACACGTCTAAGTTAGCAATCAAGCACTTTATCCACTGCGCCATTTTTTTTTTAATTTTTTTTATTTAACTTTTATTTTTTCTTAATATGCTTTTACAATAGTATCTGCGAAGCCGAAGTTTATCTGGAGAAGAATATTTTTGAATTATATTAAAATAAAAGTTAGCAAAGTTTACGATTTTATATAAAGTGCAATTTTAAAGTTCCAATTTTATTTTTAATAAGTGTGGATTATAATAAATTATATATAAAATTTTAATTTTTTTAGTTCTTTTTTTCTTTTTTAAAGTTTTGAATAATGTCAATTTCTCTCGGTAGTCCGTTGATTATACTTGGTACAATGTGTTGAAGTTTACGTCGTCCGTAGGTGTTGTAGTTTCCTGGTATCCTTAACATTCCTTGTGCACGTCTTCTGGTGTTGAGTTGGTGTTGGATTGGTTCTTTAAATCGGTTGTCATCAAAGTATTCTATTATGGTAGTCATCTTAAAAATATCTTCAACTTGTAGTGGCTTAAAAAGTGTGTCATATGTTTGTCGATATTTGTTGTGAATTTGTTTTATAGCTGCATTTTGAAGTTTTTGAATTTTGAAAATGTGGGTTTTAGCTGCATTACCCCAAGCAAGTATACCATACCGTATCCTGGATTCCATCAATGAGTTATAAACTTGTTTTAAAACATCATGGTTAATGTGGTATTTTAGATCAGATAGTGCAAACATCGCTTTCTTTAGGTCCATCCTCAATTTGTCTATGTGTTTTTCCCATAAAAAGTGACTGTCTATTACTACTCCCAGATACTTGTAGTTGCTTACTAGTACGATGCATTCTTTTTGCGGTTTAAGGCAGTCATCATTCTGTAAATAAATCCTTTGATTTGTCGGTTTGAACTGCGGACTTCTAATATGCATCATTTTTGTTTTTGTTGCATTCATTACCAAGCCGTTGTCGTGACACCATCTAACTGCCATGTTGAATTCTTCTTGAATTATCTTTGTTGTCGTATCAAGAGAACTATGGCGGACGAAAATAGCTGTATCATCAGCAAAAGCAAAGGGAATACTCTGTTTGAAAGGTCGTATAAATTCGTTAGTGTATAAGACAAACAAAATTGGACCCAGTTTAGATCCCTGCGGAACTCCATATCTCATCACTTTTTTCTCACCCACAGCATCTTTGATTTAAACACAAAATGTTCTGTTTTGAAGATATTCTGTCAGGCAATAAGCCATAGAGCAACGAATTCCAATTCTTCTTAGAGCTTCAATAAGATTTGAGTGATTTAATGTGTCGAACGCCTTACTGAAGTCCATGAAGATTACTAATACGTGATGTCTTTTATCTAAGATTTCGCTGCCACAATTCGCAAACTCACCAAGTAACTTTCCTGTATTTTTACCCTTCGGAAAACCGTACTGGCTTCTATAAATCAGTGCATATTTGTCAACAAAACCTTGCAAACCTTTTGGCAATCACACCTTCCAAACATTTTTCAATAAGTGGAAGAATTCATATAGGCCTATAGTTGTTTAGTTGGTCCTTTGCTCCTCCTTTGTAAATCGGGCTTACAACTGCTGTTTTTAAGGTAGATGGAATTTTTGATTGATTTATACTCAAATTAATTAATTTGCATAGAATAGGAGCAAAGACATCCTTATAGCTTTTTATATCAATTGCTCTGATTCCATCAAATCCTGGAACTTTATTTTCTCCAAGTGTATTGAGAATACTTTCAATCTCAGTGACGTTAGTTGCATATGAAAATATTGAACTTTCCACTGTGGCATTGATGTTGTTTGACGTTTTTATATTGCACTTATTAATTATTTTTTCTGTCTAAGAAGAGAAAAACTCCGACAATTCCATTGATACTCGTAGTGTTGTCATTTCTGTTTTAAATTTTTTTTCCAATGTTTCGTCGATATTTGTTTTCTTTCGTCCTAGTTATACCAAAAGGCAAACGTAAAAATTTGTATCGTCCGAATGGTGTTAAAAACGTAGCAAGATCCTGTGATTCCTTTGATAGCGGGATCTGCCAGAATCCATTGTTGGCATCCAGTTTTGTTAAAAAAAAAAACGTTGCCCCTGCTAATTGTGATAAAGAGTAATCTACCCCAGGAATCGCATGAACCTATCTCTTAACCATCTTGTTTAGTTTGCGTAAATCTACGCAAATACGTATACCATGCTTTTTCGGCACGATAACCATAGGAGCACACCATTCTGTTGCACTTTCAACTGGAGCTATAACCCCTTCCTTTTCCATCTTATCAATTTCCTCCTGCACCTGTTTTCTTAAATGCAACGGTATTGTTCTTGGCTCACCTTTTCCTTTTTATTTGATGTTGTATTCTCCCTTGAAGGTCCCCAAGTCTCCGAAGACATCTTTAAATTCGTGCACCCAATTCCTTGAAGAAACCTTAGATAATTTTTTCAATTCCCACTTTGCTTAGTAATGGTGTCTTCGTGTATTTGGTTATGTAGACCACCTCTTATACTTCTCGTTGCCCATACTTCAAATTGACTTTAGGTTTTTTTTTATATATGTCATACAATGGTTGAAAGTTGTTTTAAAAACGTAGTATCGACATCATTTTATAATCTATGGTAATAAAATTCAGACCTTCTCTCCAAAATTATTATACATTATGACTTTTATGTTGTCTTTGCAAGGGGCTCCAATTTATTTATCATTTATCTTTTCGCCACGCTCTGAACTTAAGGAAGTTCTTAAAGTCTTAACATACAGTAGGTATTTCTATATAATGGAAGTCAACTGAGCAGAAGGCAACGTTTAAAACACTATGATTAATGATTTTGGAAGGGGATTACAGTAATTTAATTTTTTTTTTTTAATTACAATGAACATTTTGACGAAGAAAATTATATTTTGTTCACGACCTTGAACATTTAACTAATTACTTTATACTACCTAAGTTTTGTCAATTTCAACCCAACATTCATTTTGTAAGGGGATCCTTTCACAGAAGACCAAATAATTTAAATAATTTTATAATTATATGAGTGAAAGGAAGTTTAAATACAAAAACAACTTTTTTGATGAAAAAGTATACAAGGTATTTTATTCCGACGCGACGGCTTGTGGACCTAAAATATTGATTATTTTTAAACACAACAAAAAGAATCATCTGCCACTGACTCTCAGTTATAATAATTACCCTTTAGCATTTTAGCTGACAAAAAAGAAACTGGATGAAAGTTACTGCAAATATTAAATATTAATTAACCCGAGATGGGGACCTCATAACGTGTTTGCAGACCTATCGGAAGCCAAAATAATGTTGACCAGCCAGAGCATTCATTAATTCCATTATGAATAATATCTCTGGTATAACCTCAGGGATCAGAATTATACAGACACCCCATCATCAGCCTCAATCCTTTCTGACGACGACGTGATATAATTTATTTTTTTATTTAGAAATGTACACACATAGATTTAATTTTACATTTTTGGTTGATGGTGTGGGTTAGTGCGTTTAATTTGCAATCCGAAGGGGGAAATACACAAATACACCAAAATGCATCACCTCACCATCATCTAATAAATGGTAAATGGCTGCAAACTAAACTTCGACGGTTAGTGGGTAGCTAATTACATTTTATAAAACCACCCAATTATCCGAATAAGAGAACGAAGACTAACCCTCTTTCATTGCCAAAGCCCTTTCATTTGCAAGCGCCCGGAACATATAATTAAATAAAAGCTCTAAAAATAGTACAAAAGTTTGCTAGCAAAAGACTTGAACAGCGGTCTGCTATGAAAATCGCTTTTGAACCATAGCATACTTTTATAAAGGATTAAGGTCTGCTGAATCTGAATACCAAGCCTGAATTACTTTAGCACGTCACATTTTTGAGATATATCAATGAAAACATGCCGAATATTTTTTTTGACACCACAATATTCCTAAATAATTTAAATATATTTAAAAAAACCTTTATATTAAATTCAAATATCTTTTTTTATTACAGCCAGTTGCGTGGGTTGTTGAAATGTTCCATAACCAACAAGTCTCATTTACTTACTTACTTACTTAACAGACTCCGGGTCCATGGAGGGTCGCTGCCTGACGGTCTTGCATCGATTGCGGTCCCCCGCACGCTCCCTCCAGTCGTCGAGACCAAGCGCTCTTGCGTCTGTAACCGCCTAGCCTCTGTAGCGGAGGTTCGGTCTTCCTGGTAGTCTCGAAACCTGCGGGCTGGGATTCGAAGATTTTCTTGGCTGGAGCGTTGTTGTCCATTCGATGTGGCCGACCCAGTGTAGTCGAAGTTTTTTGGCTCTTTGGACTACATCCACATCTTGACATAGCTCGTACAATTATCGGTTGAATCTTTTCCTCCATTCGCCCTCTTTGCATATAGGACCAAATATCCTCCGAAGAATTTTTTGTATCAATTCCACTTTTTTAATTATCGTCCAGCACTCGTCGCCGTAGAGTAGACCTGGCAAAATTAGCGTTTTGTAAAGCGTGCGCTTTGTCTTTCGAGACAGGAGTTTTGAACCCATTTGTTTAGCCAAACCGAAGTAGCAGCGGTTCACTAGGGTAGTTCTCCGTCGGATTTCCACTAAGGTGTCGTTCGTGGAATTGATGTTTGTTCCGAAGTAGTTGAACTCCTTGGCTAACCCGAAATTACTGCTACCAACAGTGACGTTTTGTCCTAGGCGATGGACAGATGAGGCTTTGTTAGTTGATAGCATATACTTGGTTTTGTCCTAATTCACTTCAAGACCAAAGCCTGGTCATCAATAGCTGTGAATGTTTCAAGTATAGCTCGCTTGTAGCGGCCGATGATATCGATGTCGTCCGAATATCCAAGCAGTTGGGAAGAACGATGATAGTGTTTCAGAAAGGTTTTAGACGCTCACATACAGTACGTTGGATAGGATCTTGTAGGCTACATTAAGCAGGGATATGCATCTGTAGTTTTTGCAGGACATAGGGCATATAGGCCTATTTGACCAGTCGTCGGGCATGCTTTCCTCCTCACACACTTGGTTGATGATCTGGTGCATGGGCCCTACCCCGGGACATCTCCACTGTACTTGAAGAGTTCCGCAGGTAGGATATCCTAGCCGGCGGATTTGTTGTTCTTAAGCTTGTGGATGGCTTTCTTAACCTCTTGAGTACTGGGTACTGGGACTGGATCTTCATTGACTGGTATCATGCTTCTTTGTTCTCCTGTTGATTCCTCTACATAATGCCTATTAAGCAGTTGCTGGAAGTCCTGCTTAAACACGTCTACAATTCCCTGTGCTTCGGTGACTAGGTTCCCTTCGCTGTTCGAAGAGCTTGCGTGTGAGTCCTATAACCAGAATCAAGTTGCTTGGCTGTTTTGTAGAACCGGCGGTTGGCGGTGCAAGATTCCTCGAGATATCTGAGCTGAGAGGCTGCGGATGCTCTTTTCTTTCTTCGCAGGGATTCTTTCTCGTTCCTTCTCTTTTCACGGTACTCCTCCCTTGCTTCTCTTGTTTTCAGTTGCAGCATTTGCATTCATGCATTTTCCGTCTCCTGCTTCAATACCGCGCATTCATCATCATACCACGGGTTCTTTTTCGTGGGTGGTTGTAGCCTATGGTGGTCTTGGCTGTCTCGATGGCTGTAATGATGTCGCGATACTGGTTCAACTGGTCGTTGACGCTTGTGGCTGGGGGTACGGCAGAGATTTTCCCGGTCAATTGCTCACTGTAGTCTCTGGCTTTATCAGATGTGCTAAGGCAGGCGATGTTGAATTTCTTCGTTTGGGCGGTCTTCGTTTTCTTTTCGTTTGACAGTCGGGCTCTGAACTTTGTCACAACAAGAAAGCGGTCAGAGTCCACATTTGCACCTCGGAAGATCCGCACGTCCCAGATGTTGGATGCATGCCTTGCGCCAATTAGCAAGTGGTCGATTTGATTGGCGGTTCGACCATCTGGAGATCGCCAGGTTGCTGTGGGTATCCTTCGCCTGGGAAACTTAGTGCTACTTATGACCTTATAACGAGCTGCAGCAAAGTCGATTAGTCGGAAGCCGTTATCTGTTGTCGTAGCGTGGAGGCTGTGCTTTCCAACTAATCCCACAAAGAGATTTTCTTTCCCGACTTTAGCATTGAAGTCTCCGAGCACGACTTTGACATCGTACTCCGGACAGGCTCCGTAGGCTCCGTCCAGGAGGTCGTAAAACTCCTCCTTGTTAGATTCCTCAGCTTCATCGGTAGGGGCGTGTGCACATATTAGACTGATGTTTTGGAAGGTAGCTTTGATGCGAATCACAGCCAGACGATCGCTAATCGGCTTAAAATCGATGACTTTGAACCTGAGTCACGACGAATCAGCATCCCAACATGTGCATTTTTAGATGACAGCTGTAATAAATGTCGCAATCTTTTCTTTTCTTTATTCCTGATCATATCCATCGTATCTCCTGGATCGCGGTAATGTCTGCCTTGTACCGCGAGAGGACAGATTCAAGTTTTTGAGTAGCACCTGGCGTATAGTGTGTCCTTACATTCCAGGTGCATACTCGTAGGTCGTAGTCCATTTTCGTTCCGGGTCTGTTTGCCATTTGAGGGGTCGATATCCGAGGCTTCTCGCGTGTCTCTCGTACCAATATTGTTTTTTACTGTGGTCGGGTCGTTAGCCCAACGCACTAACCTCCATTCTGTAGGGCCATGGGTTTAATGTTGCAATTTTTCCGTGATCAACATTCGCACTTACAAGTTTAGCAAGTCATGACATAAAGTCAAGACCAGTATCCGGCGGCTACCAACTTGGAGGTAATTAAGCACTTGATGTGTAGGAAAAGATACAGATCAAGCCCCGCAGTTCCTACTACAGCCAAGTCTCGTTTACCCATTACAAACTTTGACGTTTCATTTTTGTGTTGCCAAACTAAAACTTTTTAAATTTTTAATTTGCAGTTGTTGTTTAAAATACTTACAGACAATTTTGTTTAATTATGTCTATCGGTGTGATAGACTAACTTAATCCTATCAAATTCATCAGAATCCTGAAAACATTTGTCTTTAAAAAATGTGTCCGACCATTAGAAATCATCAAGTAATTGATATTCTTCTTAAAAATTATGATTTCAAGATTAAGAGGCAACATAATTGTCATAAGTACAACGATACATTTTTCATGAATATTTTTTCATTGTGTGAATGACAAATTTGTTATGGTAATAACGGGTTTTCCAATAAGAGTTGTTATTTTGAATAGCCCGCTATTTGGGTAGATGTCACTTTTGAAGCTGTCATTTTTTGACATTTGACAAGTAGAAACTACGCGATTAATAAAAATGGAACGATACACGATTCAACAACGCATTGAAATTATTAAAATTCACTATAAAAATGGTGAAAATTTGGCAGAGACGGTTCGTAAAACTAAAACATTTTTGGGTCGTCGTGAAGCACCTTGTCGGACTGCAATACAGAAATTGGTGGACAAATTCGAGCTGTTGGGACAAGTTAGTGATGTGAAGAATAAAACCCGTGCACGTCGCTCAAGAACAACTGAGAATATTGCTGTTGTAGCCCAAAGTGTTGAAGAAAACCCAGGTTTGTCCATTCCTCGTCGTTCTTTGGAATTAGGCATTCCACAAACGTCATTACACCGTATTTTGCATAAAGACTTGGGTCTTAAGGCTTATAAAGTTCAGTTAACACAAGAACTCAAGCCGGCTGATCATCAACAACGTCGTGTCTTTGCTGATTGGGTCCTTGAAATGCATGAAAATGAACCGGAATTTCATCGAAAAATCATCTTGACTGATGAGGCCCATTTCCACCTCGGAGGCTACGTCAACAAGCAAAACTGTCGCATCTGGGGCTCGGAAAACCCAAGAGTTATTGTTGAAAAGCCTCTCCATCCTCAACGCGTGACTGTTTGGTGCGGTTTGTGGTCCCGCGGGGTCATTGGACCTTACTTTTTCGAAAATGAGGCTGGAGCAACAGTTACGGTCAATGGATTGCGCTATCGAGAGATGATTAATGATTTTTTATGGCCTGAATTGGATGGTATTGATCTGGACAACGTTTACTTTCAACAAGACGGCGCTACGTGCCACACAAGCAATGAAACCATCGATCTTTTACGGGAAAAGTTTCCGGACCGTGTTATCTCTCGAAGAGGTGATCACAATTGGCCACCGAGAACTTGTGATTTAACACCTTGCGACTTCTTCCTTTGGGGCCACGTGAAAGATAAGGTCTACGCCAACAGCCCAGCGTCGATTCAAGACCTCAAAGATGAAATTCGTGAGGCTATCGAGGACATAGGGCAGCCACTTTGCGATTTGGTTATGGAAAATTTCATGAAAAGGATATGGTCCTGTAAGCGTGGTCTTGGCGGCCATTTGGCTGATGTTGTGTTCCATTATTAACGGCATACCATCCTCTTTATAATGAAATAAGCATCCGATCATTTATCTCCAAAAATGCCATTTTTCTTTAAATATCAAAATAACACCTCTTATTGGAAAACCCTTTATTTTGACAAATTTGTGGTGACATACACATCATTCGATATAATTTATTATTCCCTTTTTGCTTGCGATTAAGGTATTATAGGACAAGTTTTGCATTTGGAAAAAAGATCGAACTAGAGATTTTATTCGAATTTGACATTGATAAAAAAGTGGGTCCTGCAATTCCGAATGTCTTTCGGTTGTATGTAGGTAAATCTATAGCCCAAGCGGCTGAAAAGATATTCTTCGAACTTGGTACCTAAGCGTTCTTCGTAATTATCTCAAATAGATTTTCGAATCGAATTTTAAGTCCCAAAAAGAACACAATTTTGTCTACCATCGTAATTATCTCGAAAACTGCTCTAACAATTTTGATAAAAAAATCTATGTCCTAATATAGGTATAGGCTTCATTTTGATCCAAAAATTTGTTTATATATTTTGATATTACAGATACCTGACACACAACCATTTTTTATGGTTTATCATAAACGGTTAGACGAATTCTTATCAACAAAATTTTTGAAAAATATATATATTTTTTTTAATTCAATATTTCAAAAACGGGTGGACGATTTTTCGATATTATGTTATACTAGCAGAACCCGAGCGATGCTACGGACAAACGGGAATATAATGAAATAATCTATCCATCTACAAAATTTCATTTAAAACCGTTCAGTCGTTGAATGTAGGCACAAACGACGAAACTGCTCGCGAAAAATTTAGATTTTGTCGTGTTCGTTGGCTTCGATGTTCATCGTGTATGGTCATGTTCGTGAACAAAGCGAAGATTTTATATTGGATTCAAAAAGTGAGAACTACAAAAATAAACCTTGAAAAAAAATCATGGCTAATCTTCCAGCAAATTACCAAATTTCATTAAAATCCATTCAATGGCTGAGGCATGAATGGGGAACAAACACCCAAGTATATATTTTGTTCATATTTAAGCCTCTCCCATAGGAACTGTTCGGTTCCATTTTTGAGGATAAGAATGACCTATGTGATAACCCAGAACCCGATCCATCTACCAATGAAATTTCATGTCATTGTGCTTTAGGCTCCTTGTGAATAAAAGCTATGTTGGCTATTTGTAGAATGAGCTTTATGCAAAATTAAAACAAACCTATCCCACGGAAACCATACATTTTTTTGGGATAAAAATAGATAGCCTGTGCCCTATTCCAGACAATAATCTATCTCTGGACCAAATTTCATCCAGATCCGTTCAGCCGTTCCGGAGCTATTTAGCAACAAACATCCATACATCCATCCAAACTTTCACATTTATAATATTAGTAGGATTATTAAATACTCAAAATTGATATACACATATGTACATTAAAAAAATTTTGTATATACAAAATTAAGTAAAAACGTTTTCGATTAATTTCTACTAAGAATCTCGTGCTTACTATGTGATCGATCTTTTTAATGCAAGATTAGCTCATTTTGAGTTCATTTTTGACCAAAATTTCGATCCGTTCCAGAAACAGAAAGGATAATTATGCAACGATTCCATTCAAGGAGCGACTCCGTTTTGGATCCGAAATAACTTCATAAACGGATCCAAAAACGGATCCGAAACGATTCCAAATCGGATCAAATGAGTATGGAAATTAGAATCACCACGGAGCCATTATGTAAATGTATTGTGAGAGAAAAGAGAGATAGTCTTATAAACGGTGATTTTTTAAGAGCTTGGTTTTTGGAAATTCAAAAAAACACAGAAACTTGTAAAAAGTGAATGAAATTTTTATTTGGATCGATAAATCAATTTCTGCCATTTACTTTTTAAAAATAATTTCACTTAAATGTTGCCCGCGGCTACGCTTCAGGTGGTCCATTCTGAAGGTCCAATTTTGGCAAACTTTTTCACACATTTCGGCCGGAATCTCGCCAATGACGCTTTCAATGTTGGCTTCCAAGGCAGCAATCGTGTTTGGCTTGTCCCCATAGAAAATAGACTTAACATAGCCCCACAAAAAATAGTCTAACGGGGTCAAATCACATGGCCAATTGACTGCGCCAAAACGTGAGATCAACTGCTCACCAAATTCGCCTCTCAATTGATGCATGGTTTCGCGTGCAGTGTGGCATGTGGCACCGTCCTGTTGGAACCACATGTCGACCGAGTTCAATACTTGCATTTTCGGCAAAAAAAAATCTGTTATCATCGAACGGTACCTTTCTCCATTGACCGTAACCCTGCGGCCTTTATCGTCCTTAAAGAAGTACGGCCCAATGATGCCGCCTGCCCATAAACCGCACCAAACAGTGCATTTTTCGGGATGCATTGGTAGCTGCTGAATTGCCTCTGGCTGCTCTTCACTCCAAATACGGCAATTCCGCTTATTCACGTATCCATTTAGCCAAAAATGAGCCTCGTCACTGAAACGGACGTAGCTTGCGAAACACATTTTTCACAGAGTACGAATTTTGATAATAAATTTCAATAATTTGCAAACGTTGTTCAGGCGTAAGTCTATTCATGATGAAATGGCAAACAATACTGAATCGAAATGTCAAATGTTCGTGGAATTTGTCATGTGTGGTCTGTCAAAAATATAAACGTCAAAAACCAAGTAGCAAAAAAATCACCCGTTACTTCACCATACTCAGCGAAAACAGAACCTAAATGGAATCCAACAAAAATGAACTAATCTAATAAGAAATATGATCTTTTACAAATATTAAAGACTTCTTTGTTTATTTTACAAGAATCCCATTTTCCATTTTAAAGTATTATTTTATAAATGCTTTACACTTATTATTATGTATTTTGGTTTTCCTTGCAGACAAACAGTTCTTTGTTGCTTGCTTACTCTGCAAAATTGAAATAACCGAGTTTCTCTCCATTTGTCTTCATTTCTAGTCCACAAAATATCGAGTACCTTACCAACTCTATCTATTTCTCCGTCCATAAAAAAATATTGATTCTCGTTCTTCTTTTTGAAGGGTTATTAAGTTTCCAAATTATAACACATATTTATGTAAAAGCAATAGCATCAGTACTCTGATATTTCTTGTGCGATTCTGTAAATGCCCGCCAATTTTTGTAAAAATATAATCCGCTTATGTTTTGCCGACACGAATTTTTATATATTTTTCCAATCCCATCAAACATTTTTCAGTACAAATTTGTCAAATAATCCATAATTTTGTAATTTCAAAAATTTCATAAAAAATTCTTACAATTAATTGACATTTTTGTATGATCATGATTACAAAATTTGAAAACTGTCGCAAATTTTTTAGAAATTTGTTAAATAATTGTCATATTATTTATTACGCAAAATTTGAAAATTATCAAATAATTGTCACCTGTCGAACAAAATCGATGAATATATAAGGCCCTCATCTCTGGTACATCTTTAACTTTAAAATCGTTTAACAAACATAGCAGTATGCTTCAGAATAAAAACAAGTAAAATCCACTGTTGTTCTGAAAACGTTTTACTTATAAGGATTTTAATCATGTCAGAACTATCAATAAGGATATTTAATAAGATACATTATGTGCCCATTGTTATTCGAAATAGCCACGTTCCTCCAAAAGTTATCAAAAATATCGGCTAATCACATAACAATACTTTATTTCAAAATAAATTTTTTTTAATATTTGATTTTGAAATTATTCAAAACCGAGGTAAATCCTATTCTCTTTGCATATCGAATATATATTTTTCAAATTAAAAATGTATATGTTTCATGGATGAAATCATTTTCTAATGTACCTATTTAACGCTCGAAAATTTTGTTTTCTAATTAATTATTGAAAAAGAGGGGAAAGGATTATTTAAAATTTAACAAATGATGTATTTATATATAACGGTTATCTGGGGGTGTGTGATTTTTCAGAAAAAATCTGGACGAATTAGGCAACAGACAGGCAATATGAAATTTTGAAATCCATTTTTGGAAGGGCTTAGTAAATTGGACAGCTCTATTCTGTCAATCAATAGAGATTATTTAATTTTAAATAGAACTAGGTGGTTATGTGGGCTTTTTACATAAAATTATATTAAATCCACAACTGGGTTGTTAACTTTTTTTCATTCTGCATCAAATTAGCAGACTGTATTTTTCGACGAATTTATCAAACATTTTACAATGGAAAGCAGTTTCTTGCGAAAGAATTCCAAAACTTGTTGCAAAAATACGGACTGACAGACTGAAGCTTGCCTTTAGTTCAATTGAATCACTTTTTGTTTAACTTGATGTTAGAAGACTCAAACTGTTGTTGTTTCATTTAAAGTCTTTAATATTGATAACGATGCAAGTCATTTAAATCAGTATTATGGTATCTTCTCCACCTCTCTCGTATAATTAGCATTTTTTTATTTATAATAAACAGGCACTAAAGGGGTTTTGGCTACACTTAATATGACCAGCACAGTGCGAGCTTTAGGAAAATAGGGAACGATTAAAAAGAAGATACCGATGTACATTAGTTTTGAAGTTCAGAATATCAAAATGAGGGAGAAAAATAGAGCCTGCTAAAGCGTTCCACATACGTGTTGTACGACTAGAGAAAGAATCTCTGTACTTCGCAATACGTCCGAAATTGGACTCAAGGGTAAGCTGATGAGCACTCCTAGAAGCGCGAGTATTAAATATGTTTATAAAAATAGCGATAAAATAGCGAAATACATGAAACATTACGACGATGTTCGAGAGATATAAGTGTCTCCACTATAATTCTATCGCCAATCAATCTTAGAGCTCTTATTTGAATTCTATCTAAGAGACTCAAATGAGTTTTGGGAGCTTCTGCCCAAATCTGCGAGATATACTCCAGATTTGGACGAACGAAGGCCTTATAGATTACAGCTAGATCAGACGGGAAAAAGAATTTTTGCATCTTCGTAGAAAGCCCAAGCACTTTGCAGCGTTTTTGGCGACATCAAATATGTGTTCATTCCACAAAAGGTGGTCTGTGATGCACATGCCAAGGACTGAAAGCTGATCGGTTTCTTCAATGCAAGTGCCGCTCATGGATAGCGACAGTGGGGTGTTCTGCTTTAACGATAGAAGACAGCACTGAGTTTATGAAGCATTTAATTCTACTCGGTTTTTATTCCCCATTGGACAATGCCGTCAAGATCAGAATTAGAAGTTCAAGATGAGAGATCATTAATAAAAATGAGAAAAAGCGTTGGAGACAAAACTGAACCCTGGGGCACGCCAGTATTTATTTTGTGAACTTCAGGTTTAAAACCGTCCAATACGACTTGTATTGAGCGGTCCGAAAGGTAATTTCTAATCCAACGAAGAAGAGATTCATCGATACCAAATGCAAGCATTTTCCATAAGAGAGCTTGATGCCAAACTCTATCAAATGCTTTTGAAATATCAAGCGCAATAATCTTACTTTCTCCAAAACGATATAAAGATTTGTGCCACTGTTCGGTGAGATATACCATCAGATCACCAGTGGACCTATTGCTACAAAAGCCATACTGCCGGTCATTAAGGAGCTTTCATTCTTCAAGATATTTCTTAAGCTGATAATTAATCAACGTTTCCATGGCCTTGGAAAGAAGTGACGTAAGTGCAGTGGACGGTAATTAAACGGTGAAGAAGATTCGCTTTTTTTAGGAACAGGCTGGACAAATGCTGTTTTCCATCCACTCGGAGAGACCAGTAGAATAGGACAGATGAAAAAGCTTACGCAGTGGTTTTGCCAGTGTTGAAGAACACCTCTTCAGAACGATAGGAGGGATACTATCCGGGCCAGCGGATTTGTGTATATCAAGGTCTTTGAGGACTCTGGCAACTGCACGAGTGCGAAAGAATATTCGTTTACGCTCTCAAGTACAGAAGGAGTCAGCGTCGAATTAACAGCGAACTGCGCTGCAAGCAGATTGGGTTTTCACGAGAGCTGACAAAAGGGGTTTCATTAAAGACGAGCCAGTGCCAGAGACAAACAATTCAAGGGTATGTACTTCATCTTACGAAGAAATGGTAAATCTAAGAGTTTCTCTAGTCTCTTAAAAGTGACGGTAGCCTTAGAATTTATAATGGGAAAAAATTGTCCTCAATTTCTGCCAGATAACGAAGATGGATGTAATGATTGAGTGTCATCAATCACCAGGTCCTGATTATATACGAGCTGGTTCTGGCATAAGGGACATGATATAAATACATATCTGTAGTACTTAAGAGAAGAGACCATAGGTTTCTAAGCTTCGTGGTGCAAGCTTACTGGAACCACAGCAGTTTCGTTTGACAATCTAAGCAAATAAGATTTATATACCGACACAATCTATTATTACTATTCTTTGAGTATTTTGTCAGAATTTCGAAATGAGGGAAACAAATAGAGACATATAGGTAAGCATTCCACATGCGTGATGTACGTCCGAAGTAGGACTCAACCTTAAGGGTAAACTGATGAGCATTCCTAGAAGCGCGAATATTACTATGGAATATTTTTAGATGAGCTGACTATTTCGCAAAAATATTGCTTACAAAAAACAGCTGTTAAAAATGTTTTAAGCTAAGGATTTCAACCCATAAATATAGTTCTTGATTAGTTTAACCTAAACAAATCAGATTTATGCTTTGAAAAACGTAGCTATCTACTTCGAGAGCACCATTCGTGCTTTAAAACATAAACAGGTAGTCTACACAAACCAGTAATTCTTACTGTACATTAATAAGTCTTAAGGGAAATCTGATCGATTGACCTCAAGGAAATAAAAGGGAAGTTGCTTTGCAATGGAGCCGTTCTTCCTGGTCCTTCGTGATGAGCCAAGATAGTCAATCTTCATGGTGAAAGACGGCAACGTTCAGGAATGTTTAGCTCTCTTTAATGAGGCTATTCTGCACTGGGCGGCTAATCTATCTGATTAATGGTGTTGTCTTAGAGGTGGTGGCGGTAAGCGGAAGGTTCTACGGAACTGGAGGAGAAGCCCCTATTTGATGAGGAAGAAAGGTCAGCTTCATTAAACGGAAGGGTGGGGTAAAACACTTGGATGGAAGTGGGCTGATCAGGAGAAAAGGTAGGTGTGATTGGTGACACTGCTTGAAAGTAAGCCGGGAGCATAAGGCTAGTGGAGTAGTGGTGTTGTTAGTAGGTAAGTGAACCCCTTAGGGGGGATGTACTGTAAACCCGAAATCGGCACCACCGTGTTAAAAAGAGAGATTGCTGGTGAAGCTGGTTGATTTCGCTCAACATAATTGCTCCTAGTAGATCGTAGAGACTTCCAAAGGTAGCTGGTTTATGGCTGCTGCTGCGGCAATTTAGTACGTGGTTCTGTAATCACAGTAGAGAGCGTGTAGCTAATACTACATATCCAGAGCAACAGGTCTAGAAAATTGTTAGATAAATGGAAGTTGTGTCATCATCTCCTTGCGCAGGCAAGGGTCATACACAAATTAGTTTTCGTAATACATGTTCATAAGATCTCGTTTGCTATCTTCCGGGATTTATCCCGAAGTATGGTTTGTTTAGTTTAGTGCAGATGTGAACCAAGCTTGACTTTGGGAGGCACTTCTGTCCCAGTAAAGAACGAAAGTTTAATATGGCTATTTGTGGGATACTAGCCATGTGGCATTGTCTATATGGCCTTGCTTTTATTAGAAATACGATGATCCATTATCCCGATGGTGAGGAATAATTTCTACATATGGTTCCCTTGTCCCTAAGTTGAGCAACATGACATACAAAAGGGCAGGATTATCGTTCCTGGGTAGTCATTCGCCAAGGAAAACCTGGTTGTGCATTCTTCACTTAGGAGAATGAAAAGACTCCAGTAATACCGTAATTCGGTACTGCGGGGACTTGTATCCAGCGCTCGCAGTGGCTGTGGTTGATATACGATTCGTGCATTCTATGAGCGGCGGTGGTGTTGCTCATAGATAGAAGATTGTTGCAAGGTTCGCTCATGCCATCTCATTGAGCCCGTACCGCCTCAACTGGTCGGTGTGCACGTTAAATCAAAATCATTGTTCTGTACATTAATAAATTTAATATTTCCATTGGAATCAAATACACATCATTTAAAGAAAAAATAATAATACAAGTCCTTCCGTAATATCTGTGTTCGTGCACACACCTATCATATACAAATTATCAACAGGGCGTGAGCAATAAATTTATTGAAAATCCATTTGGTTCGTTTAGAACAAAACCAAGATTTAACCAAAATTCGGAAAACAAATTAGTCGAATTCGGATGGACAGGTTCCCTAAATGGAAGGATTAATTTTGATATCAATAATATGCAAGCCAATGAATAGCGCCGACATCATTTTTCATCTGAATAAATTTTGACATGTACATACGTACATACATATATACCTAATAGTTTTAGGAAAATAATAATAATTTGTCTTATTGAACACAAACTGTCTGAAAATTTGTTAAACAATGAACAGAGTTTGTTTCATAGCCAAATTGGAGTTTCACATAAAGTTATGACACTGGTCGAAATTTAAAACCGCAATGTAAAATTGGTTTATAATTAGTAGGATTTTGTGGTATTTTACTTGTTGGTTTTACTGGCAAGAGTATGTTAGGACAGGAGTATAGTCCTTGCAGTTCTTAACTATAAATTTTATAGATAGGTGTAGGTTGAAGCTACATGGATCTGTGTCATATAATAACTACTCTAGGTACATGTTGAAGTGTTTAATGGTTGAGAAAAACATAACTCAATTATGTACAACCTCGTTGCCCAATCTACTGAAAATGGTTTTGGAAATTCAGGAATGCAGAGGCCGGACCAATATGCTGTGTATTACGAAAATGGTATTTTGAATCAGCCAGCTTCGCTTGTATGTACATATGTATGTATGTACCTTCATACGTAGTGCAGCTACACCAAGTAAAATAAAATGCACGACTGGATCGTGAGAACTTAACTTGCTCTTATGGTCGATCAAATTGTATGCAAAAGATTTCTATTTAAAATCTAAATATATTTTTAAAGTCATTTTTTACTTTATTTTTTATACACAAAGTTTCTTTAGTTTTTTTCTAAAAAAATTGGTATGACTATAAACTTAAAAACAAAAAATTAAATCGGATTAATAAAAGAAAAAATAATTCAAAATTCTGAAATAAATACTTAAGCTAATTTGAGCTCAAAAAACAGTACGCCATTTTATTTCTTGGATAAATTTGAATTTATGAGAAAAAAATTTTAAAAATCTGTGACACGGTTTTTAAGAAAAAAAAAATTTTTTTTTTTAATTCAAAAGGGCCAATTCATAGGTATTCAGCAAATACATATCACTATAATTTTTGAAAAAAAAATTATTGAGCAGTTTTCAAAATATAAATTTTTAAAAATTTAAAAAAAAATTCTTTTAAAAATACAAAAAAATATTTATTAAAAAATTGGTACGCAGTATAAATTGGGCAACCCAAATCTATATACGCGTGAAATTTCGAAAGAATCGGTCGAGCCATTTATGAGATAGTCGAAATAAAAAAAAAACAGTCCTATGGAAAGTACCGTTTTTAGACATTTTTAATTTTTTTGTTTTCAATCATATGATCGGTCGTACCTAAAAAGCTGCACTGATTTTTTTAATCAAAATCGTTAGAGCCGTTTCCGAGAAAAATAGCCTTTAACGTATTGGTTATATGGCAGGTGCCGTTATTTTTTGAGCTAAAAAAAATTCAATTTACCCTCTGTAGGTACAATACCTAAAAAACTCTACATACCCAGTTTGAAGCAATTCGGCCTACCCGTTTGGGCTGTAGGTGTCTATACATACATACAGACAGACTGACAGGCAGATTTGACCAACAATCAATTTCATTACCTCATCATCGAAAAACTGTTCAAATATTTTAACTTCGCTTTCCGATTCTATCTTTCCTTTTACTCTGGATAAATTTTCTAAATATTGGAAAGTTTTGTCCACTTCAGTAAAATGCTTTGACCATTTTGAATCATTATCCTGAGACTCACCTCCGGTTAGCTTTCTTTCCTTAGATAAGCAAATGAAAAATCTTCTTTGCTTTCATACCCATCCTTGACTTTGAGCTCTGTTGCTCCTGGGACGACAATTCATCCTCACATAAATCATCCCCGTCCGTTTGAATATTAACATACGGTGGAATAACCACTATATCCTTGTTTTCTTTCATTTCCATTATCCGGAATATCCTCAGCAGCCATGTATAGATTTGCGTAACGCCTACCATAACAGATGTTGCAGGTAATTGTTAAAAAAGCCATTGCTCTGCCAAACCAGTGAGAACAAAAATTTGTACGGATTTGGCCAGTGTACTCAATTGAGAACACCAGTTTTGTAGTCCACTTTAAATGAACAAGACAATTTTTTGAATGAGAATTGATCACAATGTAGTTCGTTGGCAAAAAAAATTATTGAACAGGATAAGTTATTCACAAGTTAGCCGACAGACAAAACTTCTTGAAAATAAAATAGCTTTCAACCTCAACGATATTTTTACGAATAACAAAAGACAAGTATAATTTAATTTAATTTAATTTAGATATATGCCTGTAATACCTATGGTCTTTTAAATGCAACCTGAATTGCACGGCACTAGTTTAGCTTTCAAGTCGAATGAAATTAAAATCAAAGCCTACTTTCGAAAAAATATAACTTAAACAAATGAAATTTTATGAAACTTAAGGACCAGTTAGGACATGGTTGCAAGTTGGAGTTGGACCACGCCAATAACTTACAGACCAAGATCCCAGGGCCGGCAGACATACGTCATTTTATCATAGCTGAATTTTTTTCTGTGAAGTATATAAGAACGAATGGACATTCCTCATTTTCAAAGCTGGGGCTTTTCGGAGATATACCGTTTTAACAGTGCATACTCAATTACGTTATTTTTTTAAAGCTGATTTTTTGATATGTTTAAGGGGATAGGGTCTCAAACTTTGTTTGACATTTGTCAAACACCTACAGAGGGACGTTTCGTCTGGCAGACACCTTTAAGGTGTCATCAGCTATGATAAAATGACGTATGTCCGCCGGCCCTGAGATCTTGGTCTATTAGAAACCACAGACCTAAATTTCCGGGATCAAACAAAACGGAAGCATACAATATTCCCGCCCGTGCTGAACTGGTTTCAGTTAGATTTTGTCTCCCCAAGGACAACGACATATCATTTGGGTGGAAACGTGCAAGATTTGCATTAAGGTACACATTTTTTTATATTTTAATAAAGCGCGCACTAAAGAGGTTTTGCCTACCCTTAATATGTCCAACAGCATTGAACTGTTTGGAATATGTTTATCATGTTAGGTGGGGGGGAAAAAAAAAAAAACCTTTAGAAACCCAACTAGAACAAATTGGATAGCATACACTGAATGGTTGGATACACGTATCATTCCACCAGAGGCGGATAAGATTACGAAAACATCAACCATTGACACTGCCGTTCAAAATCTTACTAGTAAAATGAAAACGGCCTTGAAAAAAAATTTCCCATATCTCGCAATGTTAAGTAAACAAAACAATCTTAGTTTTAATGGTGAGCTTTAAAAGCGAAGAACAGAGGTCAGAAAACTTTTCAGCAAGGCAAACAGAGCAAATTAGAGATAGACTGCAATTCATACAGGGCCGAACTCAACTCGTATACCAAGGAGTTGAGAAAGTCCGAAAAGGATTCTTGGACTAGACACTGTGAATCTATTGAGAAAACAAGTGAGGTGGCGAGACTTCGTAAGGTCCTGGCGGCTAACCCCACAGCACCGGGATATATTAAGTAGCCCGATGGAGTATGGACGAATTCGAGCAAATAAACACTTGAACTCTTAATGAATACACATTTTCCTGACTGTTTGGATCCTGAAGAGACAGGTTATACACAATCAGACTCTTTAGGTTCTATTCATTCAGTACCAGAATTGGATAATATTATCACAGATCAGAAGACTATGTGGGCAATAAACTCGTTCAAACCCTATAAATCCACAAAAAAGGAGACCCTCTGAACTGCGCCAACTACAGAGGCATAAGTCTCCTCAACATCGCCTACAAGATCCTATCTGCCGTAATATGTGAACGCCTGAAACCGTTTACCAACAACCTGATTGGCCCTTATAAGTGTGGTTTTAGGCCAGGAAAGTCCACAACCGATCAAATTATCACACTCCGGCAGATCCTGGAAAAAACTCAAGAAGTCCAAATCGATACCCACCACCTATTCATCGATTTCAAAGCCGCATATGACAGCATTTATAGAGACGAACTGTACAGAGCCATGTCTAGTTTTGGTATACCGCCCAAACTCGTCCGTTTGTGTAGGATGACGATAGAAAATTCTCGCTGCTCCATCAGGGTCGGAAACGACCTCACCGACACATTCGATACCAAAAAAGGATTTAGGCAAGGCGATGCGCTGTCATGTGACTTCTTTAATCTGATTCTTGAGAGGATTGTGCAAAACTCCAAAGCCAACACCAGAGGCACAATTTTCCAAAAGTCGGTGCAACTACTAGCATACGCTGACGATATTGACATCATTGGTAGGACTCAACGTGATGTCATAGCCACGTTTGCTAGAATAGAGAAGGAAGCGGCGAAAATGGGTTTAGCAGTAAATGAGGGTAAGACTAAGTATATACTGTCATCACGAAAGGACTCACAACATCGACGAATTGGACAGAACGTCACCATTGACAGATATAACTTTGAGGTAGTGCGGGACTTTGTCTACCTCGGCTCCGCTATTAACTCTGACAACAACATCTCGTCAGAAATTAAACGAAGAATTACTCTTGCCAACCGCTGTTTCTTCGGGCTAAGAAGGCAATTTAGTAGTAAAGCCCTCACTCGAACTACTAAGGAGATCCTATATAAGACCCTGATCATCCCAGTCCTGCTCTACGGCGCTGAAACCTGGACCGTATCAAAAGCGGATGAAGAAATCCTTGGTAGATTCGAGAGGAAAATTCTTCGAAAAATCTTCGGTCCCGTTTGCGTTGACGGGCTATGGAGACGAAGATTCAACCAAGAACTATACGAGCTGTACAGCGACATGCCCCTGGTCAAAAAACTCCGCATTGGACGTTTAAGATGGCTAGGACATGTAGAACGAATGGACACCAATACTCCGGCTCGCAGAGTCTTCGATAACCGGCCAGACGTCGGACGCAGTAGAGGAAGACCTCGCCTTAAGTGGCGCGCACAAGTAGAAACCGACCTCAACCAACTTGGAGTGCGCAACTGGAGGCAGTTAGCTAAGGACCGGGCTAATTGGAGAGGCATGTTGGTTGAGGCCCAGGTTCATTCCGGACTGTAGAGCCACTTAAGTAAGTAAGTAAGTAAACCCTATAAATCAGCTGGACCAGACGGGATTATTCCGGCATTTCTTCAGCATGCTCTACAGATAATAGCCCCATGGCTTAGGGTCATCTTCAAAAGTTGTACAGAACTTAAATACGTCCCTATCAGTTGGAGGTAAGACAATTTGGCAGAGCAAAACGGTCTTAAAGTTAACCCCGCAAAAACTGAACTAGTTCTGTTCACGAAGAAAAGAAAACTGGAGGACTTCATACCTCCTAAGCTGAATGAGATCCCTCTGAAACTTTCCAGAGAAGCCAAATATCTGGGAGTAATCATAGACTCTAAGCTAACTTGGAAAAGGAACACAGAGGAAAGAATAAAAAGAGCACTCTGCGCCTTCTACACATGTAAAAAAAACCTTTGGAGCACAATGGGGCATGCGACCGCATGTCATCCATTGGATGTACACAGCGATCGTTCGCCCCATACTTACCTACGGGCTGATTGTGTGGTGGAAAGCTGTAGAGGAAGATAGCTATCGCAAAAACCTAAACAAGGTACAGAGATTAGCCTGTATGGGAATAACGGGGGCATGGATGTCTACGCCACAAGCAGACCTGGAAATCATTTTAAATCTTCCAGGTCTGGACGAGTACATAAGGTGCACAGCGGCCAAGAGTGCACTTCGGCTTAAAGAAACGGGCTCTTGGAAGCACAGTACCAAAGGTCATGGATCTATCTGGCAAAGGTACGGAAAAATGGCTGAACTTGATGCGACAACTGACTACTTACCACCGAGAATTGACTTCAACAGGAATTTCACGATGATAATACCCGAAAGACATGAATGGGAACCTAGATCACTATTAAGAGAACAGGGTATTCCCATCTACACTGATGGGTCTAAAATGGAAGAAAGAACAGGAGCCGGAGTGTTTTGTGAAGCTGAAATGATACATAGAAGAAAACTGATCTAATCAGAGATCAAATTTTTCGTGGACAGCCAAGCAGCTATCAAAGCACTATGCAGCGAGACAATAAGATCCAAGGCAGTGGCGAAGTGCCGAAGCGTACTGAATGTCATTGGTAACTCTAACCGAGTATAACTTTGTTGGGTTCCCGGACACAGCAATGTAGAAGGGAATGATATAGCAGATGAAATGGCAAGGAATTGATCAATGGCAAATATGGACAGCAGCAACTTATTGGGTACAAGTCCTGAAGTCCCGTTTGGCGTAGTGAAAAATAAAATAGACATTAAAATGATAGAGCAAATAAATAACTCCTGGATATCCACGAGCGACTGTGTTATCTCTAGAAGTTTATGGCCTAGAAGCAATGAAAAGAAAACCCAGTATATTTTATCACTTGGTAGGTGTACTAACAGGACACTGTGCCATAGGTACAATGGCCACTAGAATGCGTGTATTGGCACCCGATTTCTGTAGGAGCTGTCAAGACGCTGATGAAACAGAAACCATTAAATACATGCTCTGCGACTGTCCAAATCTACAAACTAATCGCCTCCGACACTTCGGAAACAGATTTGTTGACGACCTAGTGCATATACTCGTACCAATGGTAAATATGAAAAAATATATAGAGTACGGCCTGGTTTGTAAATGAACCAGTCTTCATGAAACAATAGTTAGGAATATCTCTGTGTGAAAGGGGATCACAATGGACCAATAAGTCCCCGTGTACGCAGCAGGCTTTGAGCTACACACGCCCCTCCTAACCTAACCTAACCTAACCTAGGTGTGGGGTTAGTTGATATAGGTGGACCAACTGCCCCCGATGAGTTAAACATTCTACCCCAATGCTTGCCGAAAGGTGGCCAATGTAAGATGCTCTATAACTAAACTAGCCATTGGCTGATGTCTATTTGGTTAAATGGTGATTACTTTATAATTTCCTTAAGTTATAAAACCTCGAAAATGCTTGTTTTTAGGTCTTGAACGTTATGCGTTACTATGCATTTTTTTAGTTTGGTATGTGTAACAATTTAAAATAATTAAATTCAAAAATATGCCACTTTCTTACAGAGATTTTTTTTCCAATTTATACTGAACAATATTTCTATCATACGTATTCAAATTTAATTTGTATTTTTTCTCGGTGAGGTACCCCTTACCATACCCACATATTTTACAATATAAACAGCGATACACCCGACCGAAATAATGAGTTTTTTTTTATTTGTTAACACGAATACAAACTAAACAAACAACAGTATCTATTAAAAAAAAAATATCCCTTTTGAAGCTTTAGACGAAGGAAAAAATGCGAGTGTCTTCCGAACGGAAAAGTTTTACCTTTACAGTGATCATGTCTATTGAAGAAAGAACAAATAGATGAAAGGTACGCATATAAAAGCAAAGAAGGACCAACCTCCTTTTTTAATCTTTCTCTGTTTGACAAGACTGACCCTTATCAAATCAGATAACAAAATTAAAAATTAAAATATTATTCGACCTCCTCTATATACAGAGAAAAAAATAACAGTTGAGTCTTTTGTTATTGACTTAAGCATAAAAAATAAATCTTTTATGGTTCGATAACAATTTTAAACTCGTATCTCCTTTTTCAACCGATAAATGACAAACAATTTCTAATCGCATTACAAATACATACCCAAAACCACCCGTGCCCCGAAATATCTGTGTCCATTATTTTGTAACCCACCCAAACAAACATATTGAAATTCAATTTCAAAGAATTGAGCCCACAGTCTAAGCACTTAATATGTGTGTGTATGTCGTCTCACCCCCATTTCTATAGTGTGGTCAACCACAAACCCTATTTTTGCTGGCCTTGTTGCAAAGGCGCTATCTTCAGCACAATGCGCCAAACATCCATTAGTTTGATTGTCAACACACTTGGTTTTAATTTCTGAACAAAAATGAATCTAGAAACGGAGCACGGCATGGAATGTGAGAAGGATATGAACAGACTATTTTCCTCGTCCTTTCGTTTTCGTATAGAATATAATATACGAGTAAGTATGTTCGGTGGGTACTTTGCCGATTCGTGAATTAAAGCCAACCAGGTCACCACTCAACACAGTCACCATACGTAACAACAAAAGACAAGAATTCAATGGGAGGGAACTTATTATAGAAATATCATCATCTACTTTTCGAACGCAGCTTCATCCTCGCTAGCATAGCTAGCTAGCTCGACTCACTCGAAATGCCATTCGAAACGAAAAGAAGCCAGCAGTTTGAACAATGCAATCAGCTGCTGGCATAGGTCAAGGACAGGAATAGGAAATGAATATTCTGAACGGCAGCCATGACATATGAATGGGATGAATTTTGCATAAAAATTCTTTCTTTTTTTTGCCAAGCCAAACAGTTAACATCTCGTATCTGTTATTTATATTTTGCGGACTTAGGATATAAATGAATAATAATGTGAATTATTTTTTAAACTTTTCTTATTTTGAAACATTTTTCGAACGGAAATTTGATTTATTTTTATTTAATGGATAGGATTTCCTTGACTTTGTTAATATTACGAATGCATTTAAAGTCAAAATTTCCCATAGAAAATTAAACCTATCGAATAATCGAATAACAATAAACTTTTAATTTCGTCATAAGTAGTCTTAATCTCAATTTCAGGAAAATCGCGCTGGAACTTCAGCCGCCATTTTGAATTTAATGAACATTTTATTTGGGCAATAACATCGCCATGTTTGATTTCTGACAGAAAAAATTAAGGTAGAAGTTGTAGGAAATTTAATTTTATACAACTTTAGTCTTAATATTTATTTCCAAAAAAGTTACCGTTCGCGCGAAATTAATGAAAAACTGTTTTGAGTTTTCAAAAAAAAACGCCCTACTTCAACTCAATTTCCACGGTGTTGTGCTAAAGGGTTGTATATGAATAAAAAAGATAACCAATTCTTCATCAAATTTAAAATGGTGACTAAAACTCCAGCAATATTTTCCCGAAAATCTATTTTTAGACTACTGATGGTCCCCCAAACAAACTATAAGAGAAAAGGTTACGTATTAATATTTCATAGTCCAAGAAGGGGGTAACAAGATCCCAACCAGTTTTACATTAATATCTCGCGAACGGTAACTTTTTTTTTTTTAAATATTAAGACCAAAGTTGTAGAAAATTAAATTTCCTTCAAGCTTTAGCTTTTTAATATTTGTCAAAAATCAAAAATGGCGAAGTTATTGCTCAAATTAAAATATTCATTAAATTCAAAATGGCGGCTGAAGCTAGAGCGCGATTTTCCCGAAGACCGAGATTTAGACAACTTATAACTCCCCCTAACAAGCTGTGAAATAAAATTGTACGAATTAATTTTTCCATTTCATCCCTTTTTTTAAAGCCCGACTGGACTTAATTAAAAATAAATAAAATAAAAAAAATTATTTAGCATTTTGCAATTTGGTTTTAGATCTTCTTCGTCAATAGAAGACGCTAAAATGACAAACATTTGTGTGCTGGACTTTACATCGGTATCACATAATAATAGTATCACATTGAAAAAACTGTGTAAATCTGGTTTGCGGTTACAGTACAAGCGAATGATACTCGCGCAAGCTAAGCGAATTTCACCGAATACAACTCCCAAATATTCGCTCAAACAGAGTGGTTCCGGTGCAAGCGAGTTTATTCTCACGAAATAAGCGAATTTTTTTGTGTTGATATTCATACGTAATGCGAATAAAACGCTCACCTGCTGGAAGTGCTGCTATGCGGTCGGGTTTTGAAGTGTTTTGAATTCGGAAAATTTTATCATTTCGTTATCGTTTTATAAAGAACTATTTTTTGTAAAAAAAAAAAAAAACAGCTTTTTAAAGTACAAATACATTTAAAAGCGTTGGCGAAAAATTTTAAAAAGCCTGATGTTAAGGGCTTAGCATGATACTACTTAACAGTTTGCTAATACTAAAGCACTTTAATAATATTTTCCTAATGTTAAACACTTTTTAACTAGCACCATACTAAATCTATTTTCTTAATAAACTACAACTAAACACGCCTACAATAGAGCAAAAAAGTAAGCGAACAAAATTTTTTGAGGTTTGTAAATGTAAAAGTGGCATATGGAGTTAGTACGATACTAAAAAAATAAAGTAGCCATTTTGTGATTTTAACTTTAGTAAAATGTTAAGAAAATAGTGCGATACTAAACTGGTTTAAAATTAGCAAAATCCTCTTTTTATCGTAGTATCATACTAAAAATGATTTAGGATATTACTAAATCGAATAAAATTTTTCGCCGTTGTGAATTTAATTCAATTTTTAAAAATACACTAGGTTAGGTTAGATGGAAAAGGTGTTCAGCTTTCAGCGTTGCAGCTGACACACTTAGACCAGAGTTGGTCCCTTGTGATACGACATGAATACTGAGATAATCTCGCGTAAGAGACTGTAGATGCCTATTTTGTTTAGATCGCTGGGATCATCGAAGAAAAAAACTCCAAGATGGAGTTATCAGAGATACGAGCAGGGAATGTAAACAGAAGATGAGGAATAGATTCCACCTCTTCTTCGCCAAGGCTCTTTGCATGCTTGCTTATGAGGAATTGTCTTTGTCAGGCATTGTCGGGTTATGGCAACAATTACGGAGCTGATGTGCAATCTGCTTACAGATATCAAACACTTGGAGCGTTTCAGATCAAGTTTTGACCAGAATTGTTTTGTTGTCAGACAGGTTGATTGAATTTTTCCATCTTTGGTTTGTCCTTTCTAACGCATCTTTTTTCAGCATTAACTTACATGTAGCGATGGGTATACCTATATTTACCTTTTGAGGTAATAAAGGTAGTGTCGTTCCACTTTTGGCAAGTTCATTAGCTAGAATACGGTGAAGTTCACAATTTGTTGATTAAAGATGAGCAACTTTTTTTTGAATAAAATTATAAATATAAAATAACTATACATAAATAATAAACTATTTTTTTCGAATCCATTTTGCACAAAATTCAGTCCACAGCTAAGCAGAGATCCTACTTAGAAAATTATCTTAAACCCGTTTTGTTTGCGCGAGTAAAATATAAATGAAATGATTGGAAATTTGACTCGCTTAGATTCGCTCAGTTCGCGAGAATAAATACACCCGAACCACAAAATAGGCAATGTGTACATTTGAATGAATTTAGCGAACTTTGCGTATTCGTGAGAGTGAAATTCGCTTACATTCGCTTGCACCGAAACCGCAGTCTAATACACATTGGACATGTTTCGTTTTCAGTTATATAAATTCCATTTTGTCTTTGGTGGTAAAATTAGAGCTTTCACGGAATATAATCATAATGATTCTTTATAAAGAATGTAATGTTTATAGATTTACACATGCGAGGTATATATGATTCTTATTTCTGTCCGGGCGAAATTGAAATAAGGAATATGTAACACAACATAGCAAATATTTTGATGGTAATAGCTATAGCTAAGTTCGTTTAAGCTTTAAATAACTTTAGAACTAGTATAGACTTTAGAACATACAAAACAAAGAAATTGGTGAATTGAAATAAGAAATCGATATCGAAAATAAAATAAAATTAAATAAGATAAAATAAAATAAAATAAAATAAAATAAAATAAAATAAAATAAAATAAAATAAAAAAATTAAAATAAAACAAAATAAAATGAAATAAAATAAAAACAAGTCAAAATATTATAGTGCTAAGTCTTCTACTTGGCTGATGTATTTCAGTAGTATATAGAATTTGTATTATTAAAAAAAACTTCATATAAAAATAAAAACAATTTTACCGTTAAACTATTAACTTATTTAAACTACATAAATTGATGTATTAAAATTAGCACCTTATACGGGGGCCGTTCATAAAATGATTCACTCTAAAATTAGATTTTTTATACCCGACAGGACAAAGATTAAAAAGAAAAACCGAGAAAATAAATAATCCAGTAAAATTGTGTGCTGAACGGCGAACGTCACACGTTTCGGTAGACCCCCAGGTCCCCTTGTCACACTCAGCAAGGCACCACCATCCCCTCCCCCTCCCTCCTTCTCCACCTTATATGCGAACTTATTTTATGAACGGCCCCTATATAATATACACTATTACTTATTAAATTAAATAATAACGTAATTATTACGTTTTTCAAATTTAACCGGTATTTAGATGGAAGGAATCATTTAGACCTTACTAAAAAAAATGGCTCCGAAAAATAAATAACTTTCTGATTTCATTGATTAGGTTGCACCAGTCGTTTTTGAAATACATACATAGACATTGAAAACAAATTAATTAACAAGGGTTGGCTATCATTTCCCGGAAGACAATTCCCCGGATAACGAATACCCTTATCACGATTGCCAATTCCTGGCATTTGCTACCTTTATCTGTAAGACTAATACTATTTTTGATTTTTAACAGTACGCAGAAATAAATTATTGATTTTTAATTTTGGAAGAGGAATTTCTTTTTGTCATCACGGCGCGTAAAGGAGGGGGGCATGCAAAGTTTTGTTGCGATTTAAAGATTTTTATGGACTCAACGAAACTGAATAATCTCCAGTAATTTTTCAAAATCGTCATTTTTCTTTTATATAATTATTTTTAAAATAATCAATTGGTAAAAGTTTTTTTTAATATTTTAAGACTAACAAGAAATATCTAATAAATAAATAAAATATTTTTGCCATAAGTACAATATTGTACTACATGTTAAAGAAATAAACAAAAAAAAAATATAAGTATGAAATATGTAGTACTTTTCCAGAATTTCCGGGCAATCATTACGTGAAACTATTCTGAAAAATTCGAGCAAAAAAATTGCGGGTAATCGTTATTAGGGCAAATTTTTTCCGGGAAAAAGTTACGCTCCCAGTTGACTAAGAAACAAAAACATTTAATTTAGAAACAGTTTGCCGGTGCACCTATCCGCTTTTAAGCTTTCAAGAAGTAGGGCTGGCAACGAGACCGAGACTAGTCTCGGTCTCGTCTCGGTCTCGGTCTCGTCAACGAGACGAGACTCCTTTAAAAGTACCGAAGACGAGACCGAGACGAGAGCGAGACGAGACCGTATTTTTGGTACCGAAATTCTACGAGAGTCTCGCTGGTCTCGGCGGTCTCCGTGGTTTGGTTTCGGTTTTCGCTATAAGAAAATTTTGTTTTTATTTCATTATTTTTTAATATCTAATCATGTTCAATTTTTATAATATTCACAAGTTTTGCGAAATATTATATGCGCGTTAACATATCAAACCATATATGTATGTACATAGTTATACAGAGATAGGCGCATTGCGAAAATCCAGAGAAGAATGCGTACGATTTATGTATGCATGGCGTTGCTTCCTTTTGGGTGACATTTGGAAAAAATATTGTCAAAACGTCAAAATATAGTTCGTTGCCTAACTGTCAGGCCATGAGCTGTCAAAATCCCATGAAGGATTTTTCGGATTTAAATGGATTAAAAAATCTCTACAAAAGTCAAATTTTACCTCAGACAATTATAAATTTTTCGATTTAATTTATTGCTCCGTAAAAAGGTGATTTAAGGCCTTTTGGGTGAGATTTGAATAAAATATTTTAAAAACGCCAAAATATACAGTCCTATTCTGTTAAACGTTCACGTGAATATTTGTATTCTGCTATCCGACGGAAAAAACGAATTGTTTCAAAAAGTACATAAAAAAAAAATAAATTTAAACAATTAGATTCTTTTAAGAATTAAACAAAAAAAATATTAGTAAAACCTTGTACTCAAAAGATAGAAGACATTTGAAAATATCTAAAAAGAGAAAAATTGAGTAAAATATTCACGTGAATCGGAAGATAGCAGAATAGGGCTGATAGTTTATTGCCTACCTGTCAAGCCATGAACTGTCAAATTCATTGAAGGATTGCTCCGATTAAAATGGATTAAAAAAACTGTACAAGATTCAAATTTTATCTTGGAAATACGGCTCTTCAAAGTTCAAAGTCTGATAACGTTACTTCACAGCCTATTTTTTACGTTATCACATACCTTTGAAAACTAAATTCGCACAAAATGTAAGCCATTCGGAGGCTTTCCTACGCAACTAATAAAATTCAACTTAAAATCATAGTTTTCGATTTACACAAGTAAAATTTACTCGTTTCAAGTGAAGTCTATGGCCTTAGCTTCATGGACCTACGTACTGCAGAACAAAATTTCTAGTTTATGATTTTTTTAGCATAAGCAACGTACAAGGATATATCATTATTAGATTCATGCATAATTTTTTTCTATTGGTTTTGACAGCTAAATGTGAATATGTGTACCAATTCGTACGATTTTTCACGCTACCAAACACTAAAATCGGAGCAATCATTCAATGGATTTTGACAGCTCATGGCTCGACAGGTAGGGAACGAAATATATTTTGACGTTTTAATAATAGTTTTTTCCAAATGTCATACAAGAGGCTTAAAATCAACTTTTGTCGGAGGAAAAAATTTCGAGGTAAAATTTGAATTTTGTAGAGGATTTGTAATCCATTTAAATCGGAGCGATGCTTCATTGGATTTTGACAGTTCATGACTTGAAAGGTAGGCAACTTACTATATCTTGACATTTGAGCAATATTTTGTTTTCGAAATTTCACCTAAAAGGTCTAACATCAACTTTTTATGGAGCAATAAATTAAATCGAAAAATTTCGATTTTTTTGAGTTTTGTATAGGTTTTTTTTTAATTCATTTAAATCGGAGACATCCTTAAATGGTTTTTGACATGTCGTGGCTTGACAAAACTGGTTAATTTATTTTTTAAAAAATCGAGCGTTGTATGTAGATACTCTTTTTTATTTAATATTTTATTTGTTTTTTCTATGAAATATATTAACTTACACAATTCTTCCAAAATGTTATTTTCACTTAACTCAAAAGACAAAACAGACTCACGAGTTTGTTTTATACATTTTCCCCCATTTTTCTTACTGACGAACTGCTGAGATACCACAACCATACTCTATATTTGCAATCCGAACAATGCGTCTTATCTTTATCTTACATCTTTTTACTACCAAAAAAACACGAAAGAAACCAAGACTAAGGATGATACCAAGAACGAGACCGCAACCGAGACGAGCCCGCACATTAAAATTTTCTCGAGAAAAAGGCGAGACCAAGGCCGAGACGAGACTTGGTTAGGCGAGACCTGGACCGAAACCGAGACGAGACTGAAATTTTTCGATTTTGACGAGACCGAGACGAGATTAACAAAAGTCTCGCCTGGTCTCGTCTCGTTGCCAGCCTTATCAAGAAGTATTTCCAAAAAAATGCAATCAAATTTCGAATATCAAAAAAAACCGTTCGGATATACCGTTAGCAACAGTTTTTTTTTTGGGAAAAATTACCAATATCTAGCCTTTCCTCCAGTGATTTTTTTATTGAAAACAGATGAGAAAAATAAAATATTTCAAAAATTTTAAAACGAATGCATTGTAGGTTTTAGTTTTTAATAAATGAAAACAAAAATTCGAAATAAAATATAAATAAAACAAAATATGAATTTTGAAAATCGTTCCACTTGTATTGGACATAACTGGGTGGACGGACGAACATACAACTGTTTTCTCGAACAAATTAGATTACACGAATATACAAACATTATGTAAATGTATACTAAATAGAGAGCAGCACCGATAGTCGATTTGATTTTCGGAGTAAACTCTTTATTTTTGGACAACTTTGTAAATTGAATATACATACGATGTTTCGACTGTTTGGGGTATCTACATAAATATAAATATGTACTCATATGTATTTACTATTCCTTTTCACTATAAAATACATAGGCTAGGACATCAACACCAGCAACAGCAACATCAACAGCAAGACAATATATCGCCTGAGGCACAGTCTCCCCATCCCCCCGGGGAAGGCCGTTTTACATTTTATAAATCATTTCAAGTGGTTCATACCTTTTGATGAAGGTTGTTATAATAGCGAATGATGTAAGGCGGAATGAGCTGAGCCGTTTCCGAACCAATCCACTGTTCTATCGGTGGGGTTGATTCTGATGACGCCTCTCCCATAAAATAGAATGGACACCCGATTGACATTGCTTCCCATCGACACCGCCACTATAATGATGAAGGCTTAGATCAGCTACCATGCAACAAATCACTTGTGGTTTTCTTCTTTGTTATTATTTCGGTAAAAAAAATGGCGCGCACTACTTCCTTTTGTTTTGAAACTTCGGCAAACGTTCCATTCGAATGAGGGACAAAACAACTTGTGAAAACTTTTAAGGGATCACGGATAGTTCCGCCATTTCATCATTAAATAGACATAAATAGATATACCAAAAGAATCACCCCGACTACGACATGAAAGATTAGGGCAACAGCAGGATTCTATTCTCCGGGAAAAATAAATGGAGCGCTCAAATCTAAACAAACACTACCAATAGGAACTAGGTCAACGTTTTAATCCGAATAAAGAGGCTATTTTTCGAAAAGTGTTTTCTTTCACTTCGCGTTGTATGTCGGTTTGTCCGTTAATCCTTAGGAATGCAGAAGCACAACCGGAGATCTAGTGCAGAACGGCTGGGAATAAATATTGAGATTTCCTTCTTTTTTTTCTTTTGCAGTACCGCGCCAGTGACTTGTCTTGTCAACACTTCATTAAAATCGGACACGTGATGCCGTTAGCTTTTACTTTGCAACGCTTTCTCTTTCTTCCAAACGATGACAAGGACGATACTGATGGATGTAGGCGCGAGTTTTCGAGTTATTTTTTTTTTTTTACCAAACAGCTGTTTTGTTGGAACTATTTTATTCCTCCTCCATTGCCTCCCAGTTCGAGCGCAAAAGCCAAGTTTTTCACTGGAATGAGTCCCCGGGGTTGATGGTGATGGCCAAGAAATCAAACTATTTTTTTTTTTTTTTTGTTGAATGCAACAACATGCAACGAGCTACACATCCTATGCATACTGTGTCGCCCGTTCAACCGAAAAGTGTCATCAGAACGTGAAGGAAAGAGAGAGAGAAAGAAAGGAGGATTTTATGACAACACAAGTGTTGCATCATCATAATATTCATCAATACAGCATCAACACATGGCTTTGTTTGCATAAGATGTACGAGTATAAATAAGTATGTATTATGAATGCTTCGGGGCGAGTCAAGGGGCTGCTTTAATACGACGAGTGAGTGTAAAAATCAAATGGTTCGAGCGCCGTTTTTTATCTATGCGGAAAATAGATGAACTATCATACCGTGGGTTGTTTTTTTTTTGTGTTGGTGCAGAAGGGAGAAAGCTTATTCGAAATTCGAAAATGGGGTTGGTATGTTTTTATATAGATACTATTGTGAACCAACCCTAAGACTATGGTGGGAGTTGTTCAATGTTCACAGCACTTTAATAATACAACAAAGTATTCTAATTAAGACAGATCCAAGTTAATTATTGAAAACGATGACGATGAAGACGACACGGTTGGGATCATAGGGGAGGCATCTCATTATTATTGAAACATTGATGGTGATGGATGCCTTCGCAGACAGGAACTACTGATGCAAGGGCCAAATGGAGGTCATGGTTTATGATGAATAAGGGAATTAATTAAGGAAGTGAAATTAAGTTATCAGTTGGTATATAACATTAGAGAAACATGATTTCATCAAAATATTGTAGGGAATTAGAGGGCATAAGGTGGTATACGATTTTTTTTAGCAATATTGTTCATTAAATTAATTATGTAATATTATTAAAGATATTTATTAATGTTTATTTATATTTATTTTAAATATAATAAAAAGCATTTAAAAAACAATTAACAAAAGTGGTATGCACAATAATATAAATCTTTTATAGTGCCTACTAAGGAATAACATGCTATAATTATTGTTTGACATAATTGAGAAAAAAGGCAATAAATCAATGTTCAATTAAATATTTTGGAAGGGAGGAGGGAGAGAGAACAAAATTATGGTTAAGGGTTATCCATTTGGCGGTTTCAAAAGTATAGGGTTGGAATTCAACATCTGTCAAACTATGTTGTTAAACCAATTTTTTTTTTCAGTGGAAAGTCTGACATTTACGAAAATGGATCGCTTAACTATCATACAACGCATAAAATTGTTAAAACCTACTACAAAAATGGTGATTCTGTCACAGCAACATATCGTACTTTAAGAGGAGATTATACATAATCGTCCAACTACGCAAGCAATTGGCAAAATTGTGAAGAAATTTGAAGAGGCTGGATTGGTTACAGGTATTGTAAGGCATGTGCATCATCGTTTCGCTCGTACCACTGAAAATATCGCTGCTGTAAGTGAAAGTGTTGCCGAAGACCCGAATGTGTCGATTCCTCGTCGTTCTCAGGAATAAGGACTGTCTTATTGCACATTATGGCGTATTTTGCATTTGGATCTACACCTACACCCATATAAAGCCCAGCTTACACAACAACTGAAGCCAGCTGACCATTCACAACGTCGTAGATACGTCGAATGCACATTTCTCACTCGGTGGGTATGTTAATAAACAAAATTGTCATATTTGGGGTGCTGAGAATCCTCGAGTAATTGAAAAGATGCCATTGCATCCACGAAAATTAACTGTTTGGGGCGCTCTTTGGTCCGGAGGTGTGATTGGAACTTACTTCTTCGAAAACGACGATGGAACGACTGTCACCGTCAATTCGGAGCGTTATGGTCATATGATAACCGACTTTTTTTTGCCTGCTATTGAAGAATACGACTTGGAGAATATGTGGTTTCAACAAGACGGTGCCACATGCCACATAACTCGAACGAATATGGCTTTATTGCACGAGACATTTCCTGGCCGCGTAATTTCTCGTCGTGGCGATATCAACTGGCCACCAAGATCATGCGATTTGACACACCTGGACTTTTTTTTGTGAGTCTATGCGAAAGACCGTGTTTATGCAGATAAACATTTAACTCTGGATCACTTGAAAACCAACACTCGTCAAGTTATGGCTGAGATACCGCCCGATGCTTGCAACAATTCGCGTGGTGGTAATTTAAATGATGTAGTGTTTCACACATAATGTCAACGTTCAAACTTTATAATAAAAAAAAATATCATGAAAAAAAATATTTTATGTGTTTTATTTACGTTTACTTTTGAAACCGCAAAATGGATAACCCATTAAAATTGTAAGTGAAGCGAAGTGAAAGAAGATAGCAAGTATGAATTTATTGCAATTAACTATTAATTTGATTGTAGACGGGAGCGAGTTTGGAGTTTGACAGATCGTATAAAAAATAAACGGAACGGAGAAACGGAGAGCCTTGTAAATGAATATGACGGAGTCCTGAGAAGAACTAATTTGTTAAAAAATAAACAGTTCCTTGCATTGGTGTTTTGTTGAAAGGTGCGAGCAATTTTTAGGGAATTCGGAGACAACGCAGCCCGTACACGCCTCATGGGAGAGCTTTTTAAAACACACTAGTGCCTGTCGCTGAAATTGCCACTGAAAATAACTACTGAGTTACATACAAATTATTTTTGAAAATATAAATTGAACAGAGTATGGTAGAATTTATGAGCAGGCAATTGTTAATAGACCAATTGTTAATTTTACTGAGATCCTCATTGGTAGAGTGAGGCAATTCATAAAGCTGATGATGAAGACTATAGCCAGAAGAAGCTGAACAACATCTTAGTATAAGTGAACTGAAGCATATGAACAACACGAGGGCAGATCATTAATGAACATGCAAAAGATTATAGGACAGAGGATATATCCCTGTGGGACTCTTTGTGCTATAGGTCTTAGAGTTGAGCATTTCCCGCCAGATAATGATTCTGCAGTCTTTCTGAAAGATGATCAGTTATAAGTTTACAGGTCAGGTCACTGAAGCAGACCAAGTTAAGCGGCTTCAATTTGAGAATACTGTGATTGAATTTATCAAAAGCTTTGAAAAAATCAAGTAAGAAAAGTAGATTGATATGACCATTATCATAGTCAACCCTAATATGCTCTAAAACATAACAAATGACCGTATTGCATCTGTGAAAATTGTAACAGATCGGAACTTAAAAAAGGATGCAGGTAAAAAAATGTCTAATAATAATACTTAACGAAGACGTTCGTCACTATCTCTTTTACTGATATTTTATGCAGTTCCTTTTCATTCTCTGTTCTCGATTATCTGCTCGCAGTGGTTTTTTTTCGTTCTTTTAAGTTCTTTAAGATACTATACGGTCAGTTCGGTCTAAACTACTTCCATGTTCTTATAAATAGGAACGTTTTATCACAGGTGGCGGTGGTGTGGTGTGGTCCGTGGAAAATGATTTGAAGATAATCCCAAAATACAAAATTCAGAAAAGAACGAATCCGCCAGGTGTTTAGCGATTTTAACCCCAATCCGGACAGGTGCAGGTCCAGTGTCCGTTCACTTCAATACCAACAATTTTTGATTCAAAAAAAATTTTAACGGCCTTTAGTCCACAAACAAATGACTCGTCGCCGGGACGAAACGCACCTTTTGTGGACTAAAGGTTAAAAGTTTTATCTATTGTGAATATTACTGTTGACAAACTAGGTATTTCAGCTGTCAAAAATTTTCTGCCCTATCGATGTAACCGTCGGAGCGGAACATTTTCCGATTTGTCGGAGAAATGTTCCGCACAGCGCAGCTGTCGGAAGATTACCTCGAAGAAAATATTCTCCGATTCGGACGATTTCGGAAAATTCTCCGATCCTACGCTTACCTCGCCAGGCCCGTTGACTTGTATCAAATAAATTTTTTATCAGTTAAAATATTTTCGCTGAAAATAATGAAAGTAAAATTGATGCATTTAACAAATTGGAGAAAAATGTCATTGTCGGATGTTATCTTTTTCTTTTACAGAATAAAAATGATGATGAAGCGTTACATGTTAAGATTCGGAGGGCTTTTCTTGATTCTTCAAATTATTTGGACTTGCAAGAAAATACGTAAGAAGTGTTGTTGTTGTTTGACCTCAGCAGTTGATGACATTTTGTTGCAGATTCATTCAAACCGTACAGGAGCAGCGCATGACGCAAGCATTTGGAATATGCCACAGTTAAAAGTCAAGTTAAATAGTGACTATCGTAATGGAAGAACTTATGCAGGACCCACTTGATTAGTGTTCTATATCATCGTAATGTGAAGTTTCATCAAAATCTCAAACTGGTGACAAATTACGGATATCCATCTAAGTATTATTAGCAAAGAACAAGAATGTACATAAATGTCACTTAACCCCTGTTATACTCATTATTTATTTCGGTATACTAATCTACTTCGTGAAATATTTATTGATTTGATATTTTCGGTCGAACCGAATTTTATTACTTAGTACCCCAGAAACTGACTGAAAATAAGGACAAAAGGCAATTAAAAAAAAAAAAAAACAAGAAACGAACTACATTTTAAGGCTGATCTTTTAATATTAATTGTAGTTTTAAGGCTTTGATTAAACTTTATTTCCGGATTCCGATAGAAATTAGCATCTTTGCATAATAAACAAATTTACTATAATAATTCCTTATTTACAGACCCTTCTACCATAAATATTATAGTCTACTGGTTCCATGAATAGAATATTAGCATGGGTTAAGTAAATTCAGGGACCTTTCACCCAATATTAAATAATGTGAAATAATCAAAATATTACCCAATTGTTCCACTTGTCCTCAATAATCCTCTTTACTACTATCGCCTCATCCTTTCTTGCATGGGACCAAGGGATGAAAACCCATAACATGCCTTTAAACTACCCCCTTTCCATGAACAAGGGTATGCCTATACCTGAACTATCGAGAAGGAAATGTATAAGACGATGTTTTCTTAGAATTAAAATGTTGTTTTTTTCGCGGTCAGAACATGAATCTAAATCGCTGTGGGATGATTATAAAATTTTTCCCATTGCAACAACTAAAAAAACCATAAGGTTACATTAATAAAACAGAAAAAGACTTAACGTCATCTCAGTGACCCAAAATAGACATTTATTTGGGGACAAGTAATTTTTTATAACTTGTAGTTGTTGTTTCACCAGACCAACGAAAGGAAATAGGTACCATGAAATATATGACCCTTCCGCATTCGGGGGATGATAATCACACAGGGGAAAAAAATGATTGCAAGTTCAGGACAACAGGTATATAAAATAAAAAGGCCCCTTTACCCTCATGTCGTCAACAGAACATAATTCAACTTGAAAAGGCATAAATCATACACTTTAGCACTTCATGAGAAAAAAAAAATGTGTTAACAAATTGTTACTTTTCTGTTTAGGGCGCTGTCCCAGAAAATTGAATAAATGTCATGAAAGACTACATAAATATCAGACTTATTAATGATGGTTTCAAAAAGGACATTTTTTTTTAAATTCACTTACCTGTAAATGTGGTGATACTAGCAGCTGCAACAGCTCCGCTTTCTCCCGTGCATATTTGTGGCTAGTTGAGGATGAAATAGCATCAATAGCATCACGACTTCGTGATACCGCATCTCCAGGTGGCGCTCTCGATGGTGACATAACGTTGCAACTAATTCGATCGTAAAGCTGCAATAATACAAATAAGTTATTTTTTTTTTTGAAAAATGTCAATTTTTTTAGACGCATTAAGGGTTTTTGTTAGATTGATATGGTTGTCTTACCTGAAGTAGTTGGTGAAGTTTGTTGTCCCGCAACATTTCTCTTAATACCTCTGGGTCCACAAATGTGTCTTGCAGTGCATAGATATCATCTAAAGAATCTATAACTCGCTGAACAGCTTCGAGGCCAGCCTCTTCATCAGCCCATTCGTTTAAGGTTTCTGATGCTGTTCCAATAGGCACTTTAATTGAAAATTCAGGAAATTAGTAAAATCTACAATAATTTTATCTTGACTTTTAAAAATGGAAAAATTGATTTTTTTTTTCAAAAGTAGCAAGTAGAAAACATACTGTAATGAGCGCCTTAAACCACGCAATATAACTGCACAATACTCGGTATTGCCCAGTAATATTGACCGTGTAAGGGCTTTATTGCGCAGTAATTTCGGTTTGGCCAATATATTGTGGGATTTTCGTGCAACGAACCGATACAGATTAAACTACAGGAAGGCAATAATATTTAGCAATGATATTGCATCGTGTAAGGACGACACATTTTCACGTAATATTTTTGGCCAATACCTTGAGCAATAATATTGCGTAATAAAGCTGTTCCTCAAAACGAACAATTAAAGAATTTCGGTCTAAAAGGATTATTTCGAAACAGAACTGTTAACTAACGGGTGGTTTTTTTAGACGGGTGGTTTTTAAGAAGAAATAAACGCATATAATTTAATGTTAAGTTATGGCCAAGAATTTATCTTTATTATAAAGATAAGGGTTTGCTATTATGTTTAAAAAAATAATTTCGAGCAAGTGGCAGTCGCGGCTGACGATAACGCGCCGAATATTCTCTTCTAAGGCGTCGATCATCTCGGGCTTATCTGCGTAGACAAGCGACTTCACAAACCCCACAGAAAAAAGTCCAGTTGCATGTAGCGCCATCTTGTTGAAACCAAAGGTCGTGCAGATTAACATCTTCTAATTCAGGCACGAAAAAACCATTAATCATGACTCTATAGCGTTTCCTATTGACTGTTACATTATGGCCTGCTTCATTTTTGAAGAAATATGGACCAATGATTCCCTCTGCCCATAGAGTACACCAAACAGTGACTTTTAGATGATATGATGGCGTCTCAAAAATTTGGATTATAATCACTCCAAATACGATAATGTGCCTTATTAATGTACCCATTTAACCAAAAGTGAGTTTCATCACCGAACAAAATTTTCTTGTGATGCGTCGGGCGAACCGAACCCTTATTTTGGTTTTAAATTTGCAGCATTTGCAAACGTTGTTCAGGAGTAAAGTATTATGCACATGACAGCGACCAACGACCAACGAATATTCGTCCATTTTGACATTTCGTTCACATGGCTTTAATTTTGTTTGTCACGAATGCAAGTAGAACGTCTGATTTCAAGGTTAGACGCGCGCGAACAATTTATTCGTCGAAGGGTGGATGTTATGTGGAACGCGAATAGAGTTTGACTGTTCGTAGCAATCAGATTGAATTCGCGACGACCAATATTGTTTTCTCAAATTTATTTTATTTTGGCGATTAAAATGTAGATTTTTCTGTCGTAAACATTAATATAAATTATATTTGTACAATTTTGTTTAGAATTTGTGAAGAATTTAAGTTGGTACATTGATTTAAATTGAATTTATTCGTTTATTCGTCGGTCGTTGGTCGCTCTCATGTGAATAGTCCTTAAGTATATTCATTATGAAATGGTAATCCGAACTGAGCATAAATCAAGTGACAGCTGTCAAAAAGACCAACTCCGGAAAAAGTATTGCCAGATTGAAACCACACGTCTAAAAAAACACCCATTATTAACGCTCGTGGTTCAATGGAAACTCTGAGACTTTTATTGTCAAGAATTTGAATATTTTTGAATTTGGTGAGATCTGTTCATTGGTCCAATGATGGGCATCCACAATAACTTATTGTTAGAATGCAAACTATGCATGATAGAAATCAAATATCAGGTTGGCAGTAAAATAGGTCATTTTCGAAAAGTCATCTGCGTCAAAAATCAAATTGAACAATATTTTTAAACGCAAAATTCAAGTCTTTTGTTCGAAAATTCAAGTACACATTTTAACTGCATCAGCATTGTCTTCGATAATGCAGTTTGCAAGAACCACATGTTTGAAAATCGACATGAAGACAGACAAAAAAAGGGAAATACTTCGCGCCAGTAGGTGACGAGCAATAAGTGTAATTCTGATGAAATTTGATGAGGAATAATAAGTTTGTACAATTTTATTTGTTTTCATTCAACTTTTTGTTTCTAGCACTTCAACTTCGACACATGCAGAGAGGGCTCCAGATAATTGAATTCGAGCAAGGATAAAATTACACACATGCGTTTGCTTCGAATATGAAACTTGTTTCCAAAATAGTAAAAGTCTTAAAGTGCATTATGAAGACAGTAGTTCACATGCAAATGTTGTTAAACGAACAATATCCCTTTGGATGAGAAGAAATTAAATTTAAAGTTCCAGAAATGTTTTTAATTAAGGTACAGAATGACGTCAAAATGTGTGATTGTCAATGAAAAATGTTGTCAATGCGTTTCCTTGAAAGGTGACATTGTGTTCCTTCATCGTTGCGGGAATGAGAGATACTTTTTTTTAGATATTTTAAAAAAATATATGAAGTAGAGCGAAAACTCAAAAAAGCCGTCTTTTATTGGCAGAGGCATGCAACTGGCAATTTCGCTCTAACATTGTTTAGCGATATAATAATGAAAGATATGATACATTAATGCGTTTCTTAACACTGGAGTACAAGCGTGGTCTACTATTATAGTAAATTACACTAACAGTTTTGTTCAAAACTTAACGGTTTTTTATGTAAGAGCGGTGTCATTTTAAATAAGCTTATGTCAAGCAGGAAGTGTACAAGACGAAACCCAGGAATTTGACTGAATTGAAACAGTCCATTAAGAGAATAATTGAGGCGATCCCAATTTCAACCCTTCAGGCCCCAATGAACAATTTTCTGATCAGGTGCCGCGTATGCGTGGATGAGCGTGGAGGTCATTTATCATCTTTAAAAACCATTTTTGATTTAAAACAAAATTTAATTTTTAATCCGATAAAAAATATAATGCACGAATGGATCGCACGAACTTGCTCTTATGTTCGATCACATCGTATGCAAAAGATTTCTATTAAAAATCTAAGTATATTTTTAAAGTCATTTTTAACTCAATTTTGTATATACATATACAAAATTTCTTTAATTTTGTTCTAAAATAAATTGGTATGACAATATTAAATATTTAATAATATAAACTTAAAAACAAAAGATTAAATCGGTTTAATTAAAAAAAAAATAATTCAAAATTCTGAAATAAATACTTAAACTAATTTGAGCTCAAAAAAAGTACGCCATTTTATTTCTTGGATAAATTTGATTTTATGAAAAAAAAAATTAAATCTGTGGAGCGGTTTTTGAGAAAAAAGTTTTTTTTAAAAACTTTTTGAAAATATTTTTTAAAAAAATTCAAAAACGCCAATTCATAGGTATTCAGCAAATACAAATAAATATAATTTTTGAAAAAAAATTAATGAGCAGTTTTCGAATAATAAATTTTCTAAAATTTAAATTTAAATTTAAATTTTTTTCTTTAAAATGATTTTAAAAATACAAAACAATATTAATTTAAAATATTGGTAAGCAGTATAATTTGGGCAACCTAAACTTATATATGTTTGAAATTTCGAAAGAATCGGTTGAGCCGTTTATGAGATAGTCGAAAGCAAAAAAAAGGGTCCTATGGAAAGTACCGGTTTTAGACATTTTTCTAATTTTTTTTCAACCATATGATCGGTTGTAGTTAAAAAGCCGCACTGATTTTTTCTATCAAAATCGTTAGAGCCGTTTCCGAGAAAAATAAGTTTAAGCGTAACGGAAAAAAATTTCAATTTCCCCTCTGTACAATACCTAAAAAACTCTATATACCAAGTTTGGAGCAACCCGTTTGGGATGTAGGTGTCTATACATACATACAGATAGACTGACAGACAGACATACAGACTGACAGAATTTTTAGACCATCTTTTTTCGTCTTCGCTATCGTCGTAATGTCATGTTTGATTTTTATCTCAAAACTTTTTTTTTCGACGAATACATAACTTGCCTTATAGTACCTATAATCGCAAGTAAAAATTAATGAAATAAATCGATTAAAATAAAATTTATTTAAATTTCTTATTGTAGCACGATTCGTGCGCCACCCTGTATTAAGTAATACATAAATTGAAATTATTACATAACCAAGCGAGATGGATTTTTTGTTTGTTACATTTTCCAATACAGGTATAAACTACCATATCACCATGTACCCTTTTGACTTTGACTTACGTGACACCCTGTATATAAATTAACAAAAGAAAAATATGAAGAATTGATTTGTTTAGGTAATTATTTGATATTGACAGTGGCGAACGCAGCCGGGGAGGAGGGGGGGTTCGGTTGTAGTTTTAAGATTAATTAAGGCAATTATATAATTTGAAATATATTAATAAGACAAAAAACAAACACATTTGCAGTCAAATAGAAATATTTCAAATTATTTTAATCAAATGTTAAATGTTTTAACTCAATAAAACAAATTCTGTAAATTTTCGAACAGTAAAAAAATAATTTTGCGTTTACGATTGAATTATTCAAAGCTTCGTTTCGCCTAAGGTCAGCAGCGGGTAAAAACCGTCATTTTATTTAAATCTCTTAAAACAAACAAAAAGAAATCCAATAAAAAATTCATCTAGTTAAAACACACAAAAAATACGCCGCCACCCACGAAACTCCTACGCGTCGTTTTCTTTTAACAATGTTCTTTAAATTTATTAAGAAAAAGAAAAAGATACATACATAGGTAGGTACCTACAGCATTAACACCCACAATTTATTTTATTTTTTGTATTGCTTGTTATTACAATAAAAAAATACAAAAAAAAATAAGGTCAAGACCAACTTAAATAATGCAAATAATTCAGTATCCAATTAAAAATACAACACATTCTGGCGGAACCACCAGCTTCCCTCCAAAGGAAGCAAACATTCAGCCTGAAAAGGGCTTCATTTTCCATTTCTTCTTTGTCGGCTGTTTCCGTTCGTTTCTTCGTTCGTTTGTATTCACGAGTATTCTATTCACGGTGTGCTTTCATCGAGATTTTATTTTCTAAGCAAATATAAATTGGAAATTGCCTCCTTTGAGGGCAAACTTTTCTTACCCCCCCACAATAAAAGGAATGGCAATAAGCATGATAGTATAAGGACCGAGAAAAACGTTAGGAAATTAATTTTCAATACTTTCCTGTCAAATGACAACAACTCGATAAAACCACCGGCATTCGTAAAAAGTACAAAAAAAAAACCAAAGAACTTATATTAAAATGAAGAAGCTTTAGGGAAAGACGAGAGCCTGTCATTCCCTATATAAATTGTTACTTACTTGAGTCGGTGTCGGTACCAAAGAGCGGATCCATTGCAATACCACCAGCAATAGCTTGTACAGCTCCTTTCAATTTTCTTCGGGCATTGTACCGTTTTAGCTCCTCGACAGTATCAGCTAAATGCTGTCTCTGTAACTTATCTCGATCCTGTGAAGCAAGTAACAAGAAACAAGGCAAACATAAAAGGTACATAAAGATTCTTCTTTGCACAATATAAAAGCAAAAACAGTTACATACTCGCATCCAGGGATGATCGAGGACTTCTGTTATCGATGGTCTATGATGTGAATTGGCGGCAAGCATTTTCATAACCAAGTCCTTGGCTGTTGAAGAAATCGATTTCCATTCGGGCGCTTCAAACTGTAAGCAATATATAGAGGAAGAATGAGAAAATGATTGTAGCAAAAGAAGCAATTCATTTCATGAAACAACCATAGCCGGGGGCGGCGGCGTGGAGTTGGAGAAACTAAAATGCAAACGCATTTATGTTTGGTTTGCATTCGCCAGCTCACAGCTGTCATGCCACCCCAACTTACCGAAATCATTCCACGTGCAATAGAATCCTGCAATCGCTTTCCCGATCCCAGGAATGGCAGTCGTCCTGACAGCAGCACATGCAACATTACTCCAGCGCCCCACACATCGCATCCTTTGCCATAGATTCGCCTCGAAACTACCTCCGGCGACATGTAATGTGGACAACCGACACGACCTGCACATGAACACACACACACACATAATATTTATTAAAGTTATTCAGATTACTGCCCAAGAAACATGGAAAGAAAAGGATTAAGTTTAAATAAAGAAAGCACATCAAAACTAAAGGAAGACAAAGCGTCCTGTGTTTGGTTTTTTTTTTTTTTTTTTAATATCTAGGAACTATAGGATTGGGTGAAGTATAGGAAGGATACTCTATATACGAAGGATGGGAGATGATTTTCAATTCTTCTTCTTTTAGTGCAATTTTCATTTTGTGGCTAGCTAAAGCACAGAAAAGTAGGTAGGATAGTTATACATTGTTGCATTTGCATATATAGCCGGAATGGATAATCGGCTTTTGTCAGGACGACGATGACGATGACGACGACCGACGACGTTATTATTGTGCCTTTTCTATGTGTTTTTTGTTTATACGAGAGTATCAAGAAGAAGAAGATGGGATGAATATTAGTTTTATTTTTGAAGGAGTGGGTGCCTAAAGTATAGGAAAGGATGCACTTATTTCTATATATACTACGTTACTGGATAAAGCAGCTCTTGATGCTCTTGGGAGAAATAAAATATCAAAAAAAAAAAAAAAAACTAAAACTTTATGGATTAGGTGCTTCAACTTCAACACTATAATCAGTATAATTGAAGGGTACACAGATGCACAAATACAAAAACAGATGGTTAGAATGCGGTAGGAAAAATATATGTACAGTGATCCGGATGTCGGGTACATTGTGTGGCTTTGCTAATTAAAATGTTGTTGCGCAGCAATGGTGAAGGCCAAATGCCATACAAGCTTTTAACTCTAATATTGGCACAAGCAAATTAAATGAGTTTTGACAGCATATGATAATTATTTCCACTTGAACAAGAACTACATAAATATACAAACTTAAATTAAATCAATGATAGAAGTGATGTTATAATTGTGACTTATAGCAATGGCAATGTTTGAAAAATGTTGCTGAAGATCATGAGTATTGTTAATCGAATTAATGAAGTGTTTTTCATTGAGAAATGAAGAATGATCTTCTACGTTTGAAGCAAAATTTCCAAATGATAAGTTAGAAATAGTTTTCGCGTCTACTTCATATATTCTGGCTTCAAACTTCAAAATACCAATAACAACCGCTACGTTGAAGCTTTTCTGAACAGACGAGTTCAGAGATGTTCCAATTTAAGGACTATTCACATGAAAGCGACCGACGACCGACGAATATATGAATAAATTCGATTAAAAATTGGGCTGTCAACGAGACGAGACCAGGCGAGACTTTTGTTAGTCTCGTCTCGGTATCGTTAAAATCGAAAAATTTAAGTATCGTCCCGGTTTCGGTCGCCTAACCAAGTCTCGTCTCGGTCTTGGTCTCGAATTTTTCTCGAGAAAATTTTAATGTTAAGTCTCGTCTCGGTATTTGTATTGGTCTCATCCTAATCTTGGTTTCTTTCGTTTTTTTTTGGTAGTAAAAAGGTATAAAAGATTTGTTGGTAAGAAAAATGCGAGGTGTGGAGTCTTGTGCGAAGAAAATGTATAAAAAAAAACTCGTGAGTCCGTTTTGTCTTTTGAGTTAATTGGAAATAACATTTTGCAATAATGGTGTAAGTAAATATGTTTCATATTGGTTGGATGTTGTAGGAACTGGGGGCCTCGAGCTGTATCTTTTCCTACACATCAAGTGCTTACATTACCTCCAAGTTGGTAACCGCCGGATACTGGTCTTGACTTTATGTCATGACTTACTAAACTTGTAAGTGCGAATGTTGATCACGGAAAAATTGCAACATTAAACCCGTGGCCCTACAGATTGGAGGTTAGTGCGTTGGGCTAACGACCCGACCACAGTAAAAAAACAATATTGTTGTGAGAGACACGCGAGAAGCCTCGGATAACGACCCCGTCAAATGGCAACCAGACCCGGAACGAAAATTGACTACAACCTACGAGTATGCACCTGGAATGTAAGGACACTCTATACGCCAGGTGCTACTCAAAAAACTTGAATCTGTCCTCTCGCGGTACAAGGCTCAGGAATAACGAAAAGAAAAGATTGCGACATTTATTACAGCTGTAATCAAAAAATGCACATGTTGGGATGCTGATTCGTCGTGACTCAAGTCGAAAGTTATCGATTTTAAGCCGATTAGCGATCGCCTGGCTGTGATCCGCATCAAAGCTACCTTCCAAAACATCAGCCTAATATGTGCACACGCCCCTACCGATGAAGCTGAGGAGTCTAACAAATAGGAGTTTAACGACCTCCTGAACGGAGCCTGCGGGGCCCTTCCGGAGTTCGATGTCAAAGTCGTGCTCGGAGACTTCAATGCTAAGGTCGGGAAAGAAAACATCTTTTGGGGGATTAGTTGGAAAGCACAGCCCCCACAAAACGACAACAGATAACGGCTTCGGACTAATCGACTTTGCTGCAGCTCTTAATACGGTGATTAGTAGCACTAGGTTCGCCAGGCGAAAGATACACAAATAAACATACATAAGATACATAAATAAAAGGAACGAGAAAAAAACACTGCGAAGAAAGAAAAGAGCATCTGCAGCCTCTCAGCTCAGATATCTCGAGGAATCTTGCACCGCCACCAACACCCGAAGGTTCTACAAAACAGCCAAGCATCTGGCATCTGGTTATAGGACTGGCACGCAAGCTCTTCGAATCAGCCAGCGGAGGGAACCTAGTCACCGAACCACAGGGAATTGTAGACGTGTTTAAGCAGCACTCCTAGCAACTGCTTAATGGGCATTATGTAGAGGAAGCAACGGGAGAACAAAAAAGCATGAGACCAGTCAATGAAGATCCAGTCCCAGCGCCCAGTACTCAAGAGGTTAAGAAAGCCATCCACATCTTAAGAACAACAAATGCGCCGGCTCGGATGGCCTACCTGCGGAACTCATCAAGTATGGAGGAGACGTCCTGGTAGAGGGCATTCACGAGCTCATCAACCAAGTGTGGAAGGAGGAAAGTGCCCGACGACTGGTCAAATAGCTCCATATGCCCAATCTACAAAAAAGGCGATCCTATGTCCTGCACAAAAAATAGGATGCCTTTGCACGTTATCAGACACCTTTGAAGAGCCGAATTTCCAAGATAAAATGTGAATTTTGAAGAGGTTTTTAAATCCATTTAAAGCGGAGCCATCCTTTAATGGATTTTGACAGTTCATGGCTTGACAGGTAGGCAACAAACCGAATTTAGGCGTTTGGATAATATTTTTTTCCAAACGTCACCCAAAAGCGTTATGTCAAATTTCAAACAACCAAATATTCGTTTTTTTTCTCAACACAATCTAATTATTTCTAAACTAAATCTGTCAAAACAGATCTTGCGTTTCTAGCAAGATTTCATAGCCTTTACACAAACTCTATTTTTTTAACTTTCCTTACATTACAACATACAATGAAATCGATCTGAGATCAATTTCCTTTTCCGGAGCTAAAAATAAAATCAGGAAATTTTTTTCACGCACACTAATGTTTGCAAGTTTTTTTTTTTTTTTGTAATCAACCTTTCCCCAGCTGAAAATAAAATCGGAAAAATTTTGAATTTTCTGAGGTAAAATTTGAATTTTATAGATGTTTTTTAATCCATTTAAATCGGAGCCATCCCTCAATCGGATCTAACCGGATCAATCGGCTTGACAAGTAGGTAACATACTATGTTTTGACGTTTGAATAATATTTTTATTCAAGTGTGCCTTTAAAGTCTCGTATAAGGTGCTTTTAAAGAATTCTCCTCTCGAGACTAGTCTCGGTCTCCTTGCCAACAATAGTGACAGGTAATTTAAATGTTTTCATTAGTTTACAAGTTTGTATTTACAAATTTAAATTGAGAAAGACATGCCTACATAATTCATACATTTGTTTTCAACACATCTTCAATTTAAAATTTATTTTTTTGAGAATGAAAACAATGAATCTTTGTACAGATTAAAAGTTCTTAAGCCCAGAATACATTTTGAAGTTGACGATCATTTGTTTTTTCGATAAATTTCAAATGTCAAAATTAACTTGCTGAAAAAATATCCGTCTTTACTTTTCAGAATAATATTCAGGTTTTTTGACATTGTAAATCTCTCTGGAAAATCCTCCCTTAACCAAATCATATAGACTTCCAGACTATTGCTCAATATTTCAGGCGGAGGTGCTCGCAATAAGTGAGGCGGCTAAATACATCTGCGCATGTAAAATGGTCAACAGAGATATAGATATTTTCGTAGACAGCCAGGCGGCAATCAAAGCCATTTCCTCAATTGTCACAAGGTCAAAACTAGTGATCCGCTGCCGCAATGAACTAAGATTCCTAAGCGAATCGAACTAAGTCACCCTAATCTGGGTCCCAGGAAAGTGATATGCAAGTAAATGAAATAGCAGACGAACTGGCAAAATTCGGATCATCACTTGAACCGAGCCAAATCGTTTCCGGGTTATTTGTGCCACTGGCGCAAGAAAATTTAAGAATCCAACAAACTTTTCTCAAAACAGCAAACGATAGATGGTCACGTATTGAATGTTGTCGGGTTTCGAGAAATCTTTGGACAGAAATCTCTAAGAAAAAAACAGAATATTTAATAGGGCTTAACAGACATCAACTGTCCCTTCTAATGGGCATCCTAACGGGTCACAACTCAATGGGAAGAATGGGCATCAGCACATCTGACTTATGTAAAGGTTGTATGGACGAAAAGGCAGAAGAGGGCTCATATCACTTCCATTGTGAATGCCCCAGACAGAATAAGGAAAGAAGCCATCGGAGATTACTTCTTCAACGAACTGGGCGATGTCTCGAATAGACAGGCCACTTAAACATATCGTGAAATTTATTCAAAGGTCAGGATAGCTTAAGGAGGCCCCTCAAACCAAATCTTCCAATTTACTCCCCTCCTTAAATTACCGCCCTTCCTAACTGGGGAACGCAATGGATCCACCGAGATCCGAGTGAGGTGAGGGGGCTTGCTGTTTTACATCTGTACACTTTTCACTTTTTTTTAAAAAGAGTATTTTTTTCTTCTCTTATTTTTGTTAAAACAGCAATTTTTTTCCTTCCAGAATTGTTGCCATCTTTTATTTTTGTCAAAATATGTGGGCAAGTCAATGGAAATTTATTATTCTAACAAGTGCAACAGTCTTGCGTTGTATTGTAGAATACACTTGCTCTTGTCGTAGTATAGTTCGATAAGTGAATTAAGACTTGTCGACTTGTCAGTTTGTGTTATAGGACCCAGTTAATAAGTGTGCAAGAACACACAATGTTAATATGTTTAAAAAAAAATTGAATTGATACAAGTATCTTACACACTAGCTACTTACTTTATTTTCCCTTTCTTTTATTTTTTGTTATGAACATGAAAAGTCGCATTGATTGATGCTTTAAGCTTAATGAACAAAATCTACCAAAAGGTGCATTTGAATGATTTTCTGATTTAAAAGTCAACAAAATGTTTCTAGCGCAAAATGTTGTGCCTTTGTGAAATGCTATAGCTTTTCTCAATAAATAAAATTGTGTATTTAAAACTGTATGTATTGCTACGTTTATGTTTTTAGCATTAATAGTATTAAAAACAGAGATTTTTACAAAAGAAAATTCGTATAAGAAAATACAAAAACAAATACAAAATGAAAACTAAAATGTTTTGGTGGTGGGGCAAAAGTACTGGGCTTACCCTCATCGTCAGTTTTTAAATAAAGCTTTCCTTGAGGTGTCATTATCAAGCATTTGACATCCATATCTAATTCTGTTAGTGTGTGAGTCGATATAAAACATTTACGACGACAAGGATGAACAGAGAAATAGAAAGAAAAAAATATGATTTTTTTTTCTTTTAAGTTTACTCTTTGTAGTTATGCTTCCTTTTTTTTAATTTAAAAATTGTAAGAGATAATTCGTTTTTTTTTCTAATGAAATAATAAAAAAAGACAAGAAAAATAAAGAAAACGTGGAAGAATTAAATTGTAGCTTAAATGTGTATCTTCAGCTTCATTTATAGAAGTACGAGGTCAACTTTGCCAACAGTCCTTGGAAGTAAAAAAAAAAAATTAAAAACTAAGATATGGGGGGAAGTAAATAAGGTCCTTATTTTAAATGTATAGTTTACATACATCAAGAAATCAGTCCCCTACATCATGAAAGACGTTAAGAAATGTAATTTTAAGAGAGCAAAAAAGTTTAAACTTTGAACATAAAATAACAAATAATTATATGTTATAATTTGTGATAAAACCTTTTAAGATTATTGCAGGATATTTTTGCTTTTTGTTGGAACAAATTTCTCGGTGTTCATCAATTCTTGCGATAGCACAGAGATTTGTACCGCATTTTGTACAAATTAAGAGATAAATTTTATTAATTAATTACTAGCCGTACGACCTGCCGGTACGTTGTTACGCCCAAGGAAGAATGAATGAAGTATTTTGTTTATGGGGTTTTCGTTTGGTAAGAAAATCAATTTATTTTTGATTTATATCTGTCAAAAAACTGATTGAAAAAATTGATTAATTTTTTGATTTAAAATCAATTTTGCAGATCTGGGTTTTTCGGCAGATCTACCCCTCTTTTACTAACACCAAAATTCATCATAATTGACGGCCATCAGTTTGAAAAGTTCTTGTTTGATTGTAATTTGTTTCGGTTGCAAGGAAGAATTAAAATATTTTTGAGCTCAAATGCAAGCAGCTTTAATTGAATTAATTTATTCGTACAGCTCATTTTCAGATTTAAAAACTTGAAAATAAAAAGAAAGTTCTAGTCAATATTTGGCAGCTGATACCGCTAGCTGGTTTCACAAACACAAATATGCAAATTAAAATCAATCTGAAAACGTATTCGATTCGTTACGAGAAAAATCAATTTATAGATCAAAATATAAATGTACCAAAGGAAAAACATCATTATAGATTGAATAAAATGCACGACTGGATCGCACGTACTTGCTCCTATTTTCAATCACATTATATGCAAAAGATTCTTAATAGAAATGGCTAAATGTATTTTTAAAGTCGTTTTTCACTTTATTGTTTATATATAAAAATTCTTAATTTTTTTCTAAAAAAAAAATTGTAATTTTAAAATTGTATTTGAAATGCTTAATATAATATAAATTTAAAAACAAAACTTCAGAAAAAATTGTCTTCCCGTTTTCGAAATATTGGATTTTCAAAAAAAAATATTTTTTTTTTTCAAAAATCCAAAAAAAAAACAATTTTTCGAAAATTTTGAAATGCAATTCTATTTATAATTTGAAGGAGCTCCTGTATAAAAATTGTTATCGAAATCCGTTGAGCCGCTTATGACAAAGTCGGAAATCAATAAAATGGTTAATAACAAAATATTTTAAAATTTTGTTAGCCAAAATGGAGACCATACCAAAAGTAGTACACACGCCAATTTTTATCAAAATCGTTAGAGTCGTTTTCGAGATAATTAATATGGTAGAAAAATTTATATGGCAAGTACCGTAATTTTTGGGGCTAAAACAACGATTCAAAAATCTATTTTGGACAATCACCTAAAACGCCAAGTTTGAACCAAATCGGTTTAGGCTGTAGATCGGTCTACAGGCAGACAGACAGACAGACAGACGGAATTGAGGGACCCACTTTTTTGGTGTTCTCTATGATAGTAATGGCATGTTTGATTGTTAGAAAAAAAAAATTTTTACGAATACATAACTTGCCTTATAGTACCTATAATCGCAAGTAAAAAACTGAATTTATTTTATCAATGACAATGAAAATATTTATTGTCAATAATTAATGTAATGCGAGCATACAATATTTTTGGTTTTTCCATTTGGTGCGAAAATGAACAATTTTTTGGCGTTCCAACTCTGGACTTCAACTCTTATTACTGGTAGAATAAATTGCTTTTAGCACTCATAAGGGTTGTGTGCATAGCTTTCAAGACTATAGCGAAAACACAGACAAATTATGAATTTTATATATATAGCTTTAATGAATACTAACTAAATTTTGGTGGTTTTGCTTCTCAAAATTTCAAAAACTTTTGAATTGGGCATCGTAAAAAGAAAACTTACCAAGTAAGCCCGCCAAAATTTTGTCAGTATTCATTAAATTATTAATAAAATGTATCTCTTATTTTGTAGTTGTTTCAATATTATTCTACTTTAAATATTTGGTATTAAAGATTGATATATTTCCCAAATTAGTTCAGGCGATTAAGACAACATCAGATTTCAAAAAAGGATTTCACTAATGCCTCTTGGAACAATTCTGAAATATAAACCTTAAAGTACGCCATGTCATTCATTTATAAATTTGTTTAAAACAAAAATATTTAAAAAGGACTACAAGACAATGCACAACGAATACAGCAGTGCATCATAATTTGTATATAACAGAAACCCGCAGCACTACCACCTACGAATAAGAGAGATAAAATATTTAGTAAATTCACAAGAAAAACTTAATTAATGTAAGGATATACTTAGATGGATACTTTTTTTTTGTATCTAAAGAAACTTTCTTTTAATATAGTTTATGCTTTGTAAGAAGCATCTCATTGTATTCAGCCGACATCATCGTCGCCACCATTTGCCAGCGGGGAAACCATTTTTTTTCCGGTTATCACTTTTTTTTTTTTGCAGTTTAGTCGTCGCATCGTGTCACATAAAGTATAAGAGAGGCAACAGTGTAATAACGTATACCCTGTTATTTAATGACATTTTCGCGATTCAAGAACATATTATGCAGACGCAGGACGTAGATCGTAGGAGGTAGGACAGGCGATGACGAGGCTTAAGGCTTTTACATTTCAGCGCGCAGAACAAAAAAGCAAAAAAAAAAAAAAAAAATAGAAAGGGTTGCAAGCTCCTTAAAAAGGTAGAATGAGAGAGTGAAGTCATCCAGAATATATGGGAGGTGTGGAAATGCTTTGCGTTGAAATAACATTTCGTAAAGGATAATAAAGTAAATGGTTTGGTTACGCTTCGTTCCCCTCTCTTGGTTTTAACTCTTCATTGTAATTCAGTCTTTTAAGGCTGCTGCTGCTTTCAACTCTGCCGAGTCGGGAAACAGAACGCAAAACAGAAAATTGTTTATAGAAACAAAGGAGAATCTTTTCTGCAAATCACATTCCTTTCTTAGCTTGCATTTTGTGTTTTAATATCACATTCAAGAAAATATACTATATACGAGTATTTGAACTTATGATTCAATTTAATCTATTTACAAGAAAAAAATATTTAGTAACAACTATGCCAAACTTGTGATGTATTTATATATTTTTGTTTGTGTTTCCTAAGAACAATCCTACAATAACCTAACCTTTTTACTTGCGATATAGGTACTATAGGTACGGTGACCATCAGTCCCGTATTTCCCGGGACAGTCCCGTATAACGCTTGACTGTCCCGGCTAAATTATAAGAAAACCGGGAACGTTGTCCCATATAAACATATATTTATATTACAGTGGTCATCCAGTATAACGAATGCTTATATAACGAATGATCGATATTACGAACACTTTTTTCAAGTCCATTAGGTATTCCATTAGGTATGCCACTCCTTGCTCATCTTCGGAGAAAAATAGCCCAATTATGCCTCTTGACAAAAATCCGCACCAAACTGTGACTCGTTTTGGGTGTATCGGCTTTTCAATGTATGCGTGCGGGTTTTCTGTGCCCCAAATGCGACAATTTTGCTTGTTTACATACCCGCCAAGATCAAAATGAGCTTCATCTGAAAAAATTATTTTTTTGGCAAAATCGGCATCTTCTCTAAGTCGATCGCAGGCCCACTTAGCGAAACGAAAGCGCATTGGATGGTCAGTTGGCTTCAACTCTTGAACGAATTGGACTTTGTATGGCGTCATACCAAGGTCTTTATGCAAAATTCATCTCAATGATGTCTCCGAAATGTTCAATTGTTGAGAACGACGCTGAATTGATGTTGATGGCGCTTCACGCACACTTTCTGCCACAGCAGCAATATTCTCGGGTGACGAACTGTTTTTGACTTTTCACGCCTTGGTTTATCGATGAGGATGCCAGTTTCTTTCACTTTTTTCACAAGATAACGAACATACGGAGCTGACGGTGTTTCTCTTCTTCCAAAATCCGTACGCAATTTTCGCACACATTCTGCTACATTACCGTGATTTTCAAAGTAATGTCGCAATATTTCCCAGCGTTGTTCAAGCGTATACACAACCATATTCGTTCAGCGGAAGGATAAAACTAATTATCTGTCAAATCAGACATGAGCTAAGTGTTACCATTCACGAAATAAGCACTAGTTGAAAAAAACACGTTAGATGGCGGACCCGTTATATAACAAACAAATAATGAATTTCAGAAAATGGAAAAAAAAATTATAAACAACAAATTTGAAAGCTCTTGACTGTAAATGTGTTAATAAAGGGTTTTCCAATAAGAGGTGTTATTTTGATATTCAAAGAAAAATGGCAATTTTGGAGATAAATGATCGGATGTTTATTTCATTATAAAGAGGAAGGTATGCCGTTAATAATGGAACACAACATCAGCCAAATGGCCGCCAAGACCACGCTTACAGGACCATATCCTTTTCATGAAATTTTCCATAATCAAATCGCAAAGTGGCTGCCCTATGTCCTCGATAGCCTCACGAATTTCATCTTTGAGGTCTTGAATCGACGCTGGGCTGTTGGCGTAGACCTTATTTTTCACGTGGCCCAAAGGAGGAAGTCGCAAGGTGTTAAATCACAAGATCTCGGTGGCCAATTGTGATCACCTCTTCGAGAGATAACACGGTCCGGAAACTTTTCCCGTAAAAGATCGATGGTTTCATTGCTTGTGTGGCACGTAGCGCCGTCTTGTTGAAAGTAAACGTTGTCCAGATCAATACCATCCAATTCAGGCCATAAAAAATCATTAATCATCTCTCGATAGCGCAATCCATTGACCTTAACTGTTGCTCCAGCCTCATTTTCGAAAAAGTAAGGTCCAATGACCCCGCGGGACCATAAACCGCACCAAACAGTCACGCGTTGAGGATAGAGAGGCTTTTCAACAATAACTCTTGGGTTTTCCGAGCCCCAGATGCGACAGTTTTGCTTGTTGACGTAGCCTCCGAGGTGGAAATGGGCCTCATCAGTCAAGATGATTTTTCGATGAAATTCCGGTTCATTTTCATGCATTTCAAGGACCCAATCAGCAAAGACACGACGTTGTTGATGATCAGCCGGCTTGAGTTCTTGTGTTAATTGAACTTTATAAGCCTTAAGACCCAAGTCTGTATGCAAAATACGGTGTAATGACGTTTGTGGAATGCCTAATTCCAAAGAACGACGAGGAATGGACAAACCTGGGTTTTCTTCAACACTTTGGGTTACAACAGCAATATTCTCAGTTGTTCTTGAGCGACGTGCACGGGTTTTATTCTTCACATCACTAACTTGTCCCAACAGCTCGAATTTGTCCACCAATTTCTGTATTGCGGTCCGACAAGGTGCTTCACGACGACCCAAAAATGTTTTAGTTTTACGAACCGTCTCTGCCAAATTTTCACCATTTTTATAGTGAATTTTAATAATTTCAATGCGTTGTTGAAGCGTGTATCGTTCCATTTTTATTAATAGCGTAGTTTCTACTTGTCAAATGTCAAAAAATGACAGCTTCAAAAGTGACAGCTACCGAAATAGCGGGCTATTCAAAATAACACCTCTTATTGGAAAACCCGTTATTTACTCATATGTATGTTTACGAATAATGGAAGATACATACACAATTTTCCATTACTCAAGTGTTTTTTTCGCTTGCTTTGTTATGTCCTACTTTTTCGTCTTCGTATATGCAAACAGATGATCAAATTGTCGTTCCCTATGCACCACAAAACTGTACCGGATTTTTAGTGTCGCGTGTTCAAATGCTATATGTTTAAAAAATCCCTCATTATTGGAAAATCAAAAAAGCCAAGGTCTCTTAAAAATAAGCCTCTACCAGTTGTTAACTGAACTTACTCAAAATCTGCATGGATGAATGCAACTCTGTTCTAAACGTGGTTCTTTCAGAATTTTGTTCAACAGATCTGAAAAGAAATGCCAAATCTTCAAAGTTACTAAATTCCGTGTTTGTTTACGTTGAAGAATTTTTAAGAGACCAAAAACTTCCTATAAATGCTTTATTAAATCTTGGATATCTTAGTCATCCACCAGAAGACGAGTTAATTAAAGAAACGTATGATGGCAAATTTTGGGTGGTGTATATGCTAAATGTTATACCTAATCCAACCCATGGATCAAAATTCCATAAGCATGACTAAGCTCTCCTACAGAGACATAGCTTGCTTAGCAAAATTGTAAATTCCGGAAAGGTCACAATCAATGCTCTAAAAGATAAAGTCGGTAAACATCGAGCAAAAATAATGCGTGTTAGAAAGGTACTACAGCATCTAATGGATAAGCCCAGCTGTAGTACCTGGGCCAAACGCATTTTGGACTAAAGATCACAAAATCATTCAATTGGCTTTAAATCCACACAGTCCACTAAAACAAAAATAATAAAAACAAATTGTTTGAGTTGTCTTCAATTAGCTCTAAAAGATCTTTATCTTTACGATCTTGTATCAATCATTGCCTTCTCATGGCAACAAGTAACCGTGGTTGCGCTTCACAAGTGCTGGAAGTGGAAGAACATTTTATCTCCAATTTCGGATGAGGAGTGTGATGAGGACTATGATATTCAACTGTCAGTTATCCGTTATCAAGACGATATGATCATTGTATCAAATACGGTGGCCCTTATAAGAAATACTTTCACAGAGGTAAACACAATTTTCAAATGATAAAACTGTTTTGTAAGCTATGAAGTCTTACATTACTTTTTCAGACTCAATTCATTACACATGATTTGGAGTCCTGGATAATGTAGATGGAGTAATCTTTCAACCCGAAAATATTGATAGCAAGAATGTTGAAGAAATCGAAATTGTGGATAATGCGATAGCGATGAAAATGCTAGCCTAGAAACTGAAGTTCAAAAAGTGTGTCATTACGAAGCTGTTGGAAATTTTGAAAATTGCATCCAATGGGCAGAACAAAATGGCATTGAAAACTCTAAAGTTTTAATTCTAAGAAGTTTACGGGCAGAAGCAGTCAATCATAACATTCAATGAACAACTAAAAAAAAAATGGCATATGGACGATTTTTTTTTCTTAAATATGAGCACAAATATCTATATCTATTATTTATGTTCATAAATTGAACAAAATTAATAAGTATGTTGCTAATATGTATAGGTGTATGTAAATGAAGTTAAATATGTTTTTGTTTTTGTTTTTTAAGTGACTTATGAAATAAAATACAATTGAACTTTCTATTTACATAAATATGTGTATGAAAAAACGTATTCGATGTAACGAATTTTCGATATAACGACTTGACTCTGGACATTATATAATTCGTTATACTGGAACACTACTGTGCTTAAAAAATTTAACAATTTTATTTACAATAATAATTTAATTATGTGTTTAATATTTGTATGTCTAAATACGAAAATACGAGCATGTTCACTTAACGCATTAATTTGTCACCTTCGTTGAGCTGTCAGATTTCCTTTCAAACTTCACAGACTTCAAACTGTATCTTCACAAGAAGAGACAATATGTATTTGTGTTCTTTAATTATTTACAATTAATTTAGAAATGTGTCAAATGCCTCAAAATAGAAAATGTGAATTCAACGATGATCTTCAGAGGGAATTTTAATTCATAAACAACAATATGTTTCTACGTTTTCTATAAGCAGTGGTGGAAGATATGATATTGAACAGCACTTAAAAAAGAACGAAGAATCTGACTTTGATGCCACTTCAAGCGAAAGTGTACGATACATATTTGATTCGACAAATTTTCAAGGGCCTGCGAAGAAGAGTGCAGTTAATGAAGGCACCTGGCACTCATTCAGGTCTAATGATTAATCATCGAAACTTATAAAAAGCAGTTTTGATCAAATATATTCCTGTGCAAGCTCAAAATGTGAAGCTATTGTGTTCAATATTCTTGAACCAAATTATATCGAAGAAATTAAAACTTCTTTACGCTGAGTAAGTTTGTGACAGTTTTTTCTTATTGTTCAATCAAGGCTGTGAAAAACAATGTCCGCTCTTGGAAATTTGCGAAATGTCTCAGACTAAATACTTCAAACTTGTTGGTTACAGCAAAACTAGTTGGCTATCTTTATTTTTCACAGACTTGGTGAAAAAAAAGGTTGAAGATTAAAAAAAATGTAAAGTTTTTGCATTTTCTGATGTGTTTTTTTAATATTTTTTGTTTATGAGAATTTTGTTGATTTTGTAACAAACGCGTTTTTCAATTTTCGAAATTATGTCCCGGGTTTTACTCAATGGTCACCCTAACTATAAGGCAAGTTTTGCATTTGGAAACAAAATCGAACTCGAGATTTTAATCAAACATGACATAACGATGATTGACAACACCAACAAAGTAGGTCCCTCAATTATGTCTGTCTTTCTGTTTGTCTATCTGTCTGTTTAGATGGCATTCTAGTCGAGCTCTACCAATCAGCGCCACAAAGATCAATAAGAATGCTACATCGCTTAATATCCCAGACATTTGGCGACGAAAGTCTCTTCGTTGAGTGGAAAAAAGGATTGATCGTATAATTACCAAAAAAGATAATTACGCAAATAATCTTGGAACGAATGAAAGAACGGCTGAATTCCACTCTCAATAAAGAGCAAGCCGAATTCCGGCATAGATCAAAATTAACACCTTCAGGATTATAATCGAACAATGCGTGGAGGTCCGTTCCCCTCTTCATTGTCTCTTTATAGATTTTGCAACGGATTTCTATAGTATGAACCGAGATTTTTTTTGGTTAGAAAAGGTAGCTTATCGCCGTTATCAAGGATATTTTCCATCTGGCGACAGAGCGTTTATTTTTCAGCAAGGCAATGCCCCATGTCACAAGGGCAGAATGATCAATAACATTTCAAGGGACATCGGAGTAGAGGCACTTGACTGTCCACCGATTTAAATAGTTGAGAGAATGAATGGGCGTATGTAAATGGAAAAAGTAGGTTTCTTTGACACGAACCAGAGAAGGCACGATTTTGGAAGTAAAAAAGTCTTGGAGAGAAGTTTTTTGTAAAGATATTTTTTAGTATATTTTTTAGTAAGCATAAACAGCCGTTTTAATAAAAAATAAAATGCACTACTGGATCGCACGTACTTGCTCATATGTTCGATCACATCATATGCGAACGATTCTTAATAGAAACGGCTAAATGTATTTTTAAAGTCGTTTTTCACTTAATTTTTTATATATAAAAAATTTTAAATTTTTTCCAAAAAACATTTTTAATACTCGTATTAATTCAAAAACAAAATTTCAGAAAAAATCGACCAGCTGTTTTTGAAATTTTGAATTTTCAAAACAAACAAAAATATTTTTTTTTAAATCCAAAAAACAATTTTTCGAAAATTTTGAAATAGAGTATTATTTAGAATTTAAAAGTAACTCCTGTATAAAAATTTTAATCGAAATCCGTCGAGCAGTTTATGAGAAATTCGAAAGTCAATAAAATGGTTGTATGGCAGGTACCGTTAATAACAAAATATTTGAAACAAATGTTTGGCAAAATGAGATTCAAAAATCTATTTTGGACAATCACCTAAAACGCCTAAGCAACAAGTTTGAACAAAATCGGGTCAGCAGTTTATTCTGTAGATCCTTCTACAGACAGACAGACGGAATTGCGGGACCCACTTTGTTGGTGTTGTCTATCATCGTAATGTCGACTTTGATTAAAATTGACTTGTTTTTTTAAATGCAAAACTTGCCCTATAGTACCTATATCGCAAGTAAAAAATGCTTAGTCCACATCTAATCATTAGCCCAAAATTTTAAACGATTTAGTAAAATGTTAAAGCCACTTTTAGCAATTTACTAAGCTAAAAAGGTGATTGAGCTAATTTTAAACAATTTTAAATTTTACTAAAGTTAAAATCACGGAATGGCTCCTTCAACTTTTAGCAATTTGCTAAATCCATTATGGAATCTGATAGTATATCAGCCTTGCACGCGGAGTGCCCAGGTTCGAGTCCTGCTGGTGCACAATTTTTTTTTGTTTTTTTTTTGTAAATAGTGAAGTTAAAATGATGAAAATAGAAATAGCTAATACCTTTTAAGAGCCCATGTTGGATTTTCATCAACTTGACTACATGTGGAGAAAACGCAGGACCGGCTCCTAAAAAATCATCTAAAAAATCTTCCACGATAAGTAGTGAAGCAAATGCATCTTCAATAACTTTGTCCGAACCAGTCATTGATTACTCCAAATTAATGAACCAATCAAAAATGATATTGAAACCCCCTCAGAACCCAGTGTACCTATTCCACCTGTATCTGTGACCGAACAGCTTGACTTGGCTCCATCGAAGGAATCCGTCATTACAGTTCCGAAAACTCTATCTTCTGTTCCAAGGCCTAGGGCCATATTTGTCTCTCGTCTTTTACCCGAAACTAAGCCGGATGACTTATTGGATCATTTGGTTGCTACCAAAGCAATTGCAAATTCATCATGCGTCAAATGTGCCAAAATAAGTAAACTTAACAGTTTCGTAGCTTCTTTCAAAATAATTGCTCCAAATTTATTTATTTTATTTTAATTTTCCTCGCAATGATTGGGTTCCCTGTGATGACGAATCCTATTTTGAAGCTTCCACAAGTTCATCCCAACAGCAGCTTCAAATGTTGGATAATATTATCTCTACGGATTTAGCTCTATACACAATTTTAAAGATAGACAACTCGACCTTGTATTCTCATCTGAAGCAGTTAGTGCAGTAGTGGTAGAATCTACTTTTGCTTTATCTAACATAGATCGTTATCACCCGCCTCTTGACATTTTTCTTGACTTGAGTGGTCATTTACTAGAAAATAGTAATCCTCATGACTGTTCCCATATTTTGACTTTCGCAAAGGTGATTTTCAAAAGCTCTTGCATAGTATAGAACATTTACCGATTTCTAATTATCTTGACTGAACTATCTCAAGCTTCTATTCCATTTTGATGAAATGCATTAATGAAACAGTTCCAAAAAAAAGGATCTATTCCCTCTAATTCGTCTTTTCATCCTTGGTTCACAAAACAACTGAAATGTATCCGAAATAAAAGAAATAAGGCTTGGAAAAAATACATTAGGTTCATGACGGTAAAGAATCAAGTAGTTTACATTTCCCTTTTTGAAGAATTCAAAAAACTCTCGTTCGAACTCTATAGCGAATATCTGGAAACCATGGGGCATTCTTTGAAGTTAGACGCGAAAAACTTCTGGAAATTTATAAACTCTAAAAAGAAATGTGACGGGTATCCGGTAAATCTCATGTATAAAGACGTAATCTAGAGTACAACTTCTGAAATCTGTGAGGGATTTGCAAGTAATTTTAGCCAATCTTTCATTGATTCACCTGTAGTTGTTGACGAAAACTATATTCATTTCTTACGAAATTGTCCTCAAGTATGATTTAACAATACTACAATAGAGCTTGGACAAATTTTGAGCTTTTTGCCACATTTGTCTATTGGACCTGATGGAATACCACGTGCTGTATTTAAAAAAATGTAGGTGCATTTTAGCTCTTCCTCTGAGAAATATTTTTGAATTATCTTTGAATTAGGTAAATTTCCTTCAGTTTGGAAAAATGCATTTATAATCTCAGTATTTAAAAAGGGAGTCAAGACCAATATTATCAGTTATAGACCAATTTCTAAACTTTCTTGCATTCCAAAGTTGTTCGAACAAGTTTTATGTGATAGTTAGACATTTATATGTAAAAATATTATCTGTTGCTAATTTAGTTGTCTTTTTGAATAAATGTTTAAACTTCTTGGAAAGTGGTCAAGAAGTTGATTGTGTATACATAGACTTTTCGAAAGCTCTCATGAGATTATCAAGTTTAAACTTAATTCATACGGGTCTCCTCCATCTTTCATCAAGTGGATATCCTCGTATCTTGAAGATAGGTTATATCAAGCCAAATTAAGAAATTCTTACTCAAGATCCTTTATTGCCAAATCAAGTGTTCCGCAGGGAAGCCATCTTGGACTATTACTCTTTACATTGGCTATTAATGATGCTGCTCTTTGTGTATTTTAACTCATGTTATAACTGTAAGGGACCTTGGAGTTCTCTTTACACACAATTTAGACTTTTCTGTTCATATTAATATCATCGTTAACAAAGCCAATTCAATGTTAGGTCTTATGAAGCGTTGGTCCAAAGAATTTGTTGATCCAAATGTTACCCGTGCTTTATACAACTGCTTAGTTCGTCCCCATCTTGAGTATGCATCGCAGGTTTGGACTCCTTTTTACGATATTCATATTTAGAGATTAGCATCTGTTCAAAGAAACTTTACTCGTTTCGCATTAAAAGGGCTTCAGTGGAGTGATGCTTCTACTGCCCTCCCTTATGACCAACTCTTATCTATTCTTCAAATGCAAGCACTTGCACAGAAGTAGAACTAACAATGATTTGGTATTCTTCCACCAAATAATAACTGACGTCACAGATGCACTAGAGCCACTATGTTCAGTTTTTTTTAGTTATAGGGGAGGAGGTTATAAACTCCGTGGCCTCGACTTGATTAAAGTCCCAACACATAGGACCAATATGGGATGCATGAGCCACTGACACGTATGGTTAGACTTTTAAATTGGAATTCAAACATTCTTGATTTCAATATCAGTAAAATTAATTTAAAAAATTTACTGAAAACCAGTGCTCCAAGCTCCTAAATGTTTTTGTTTCATATTATGTTCTTGTTTTGTTTTTGACGTCATATTATTTGTTTATATTTTCATTTTGTACTTGTGTAAGTGTTATTTGTAATAGAGTTTGCCTATTAACAAATAACACTGCACTAAATGATGAGACGGTGGTATAACACAGTTTTCTGTGTTGGCAAACCATTGGTCGGAAGACGGAGCTTTCTTTAAGCTCTCTTCGGCCAATTCTGATTGGAAAAGGTTTAAGAATCTTGAAATAGTTATTCAATCAATAAGCACTTAGGAAATTGCTAACTAGTAAAATGTTAAGCCCTTAACAATGGGTTGTTTAAAATTTTGCGCCAATACCTTTTTATTCTACGCCTCTCTAAAATTTTGTAGTAAATGTAAATTCGTAGTCCTTCAATAGGAAGGACTATTTATAGTCCTTTTTTTTGATTTGACATTTGTTGACATTAATGTCAAATAGCAGAAATTCTGTGCATTTCTCACTTACTCTACGGAATAAGTCCTATGCCTTTCCTAGTCCATGTTTAATAATTTGGGTTATAATGTTTTGTCAACATAATTATCCCTAAAAGTAAAGTGATTTTTTTACCTCATTTCAAAATCTAATAAATAATGCAATTTAAAATATTTAAATATTTTTTTTACTCTTGGACCTAATAACAATTTCGAATTTTCATTTTTATCGATTATTATCTGAAACTTGAACTTGTCAAAATAATTATGCCGAATACTGTATAAAGCTGACTAGAATCACAATTTGTTTTTATTTTTGTTTATTTCAAAAGTTCATAAAGATTCTAGTGATAAACTAGTTGAACTGTGTAAGTTTGTAAGGCTTATGAAAATCACTAATTATTTAGCTTAAGTGTTTTGTAATAATTATTTGATTGAAACCACAAAAGCTCCAAATATAAATGAATATGATTTAAGGGTTGGCGCTCTTGTAATAGCCACAACTCCAGGTTATATGTGTTTACTTTGTGAAAAATGTTTCAATCAAGTACACGATTTATGAACATATTATTTCGACACATTTAATTTGGAGAAACCACTTGCTAAAAATAAAGCAAGCTCGATCAAATAATAAACATCAAGCTGATGAGCTTATTTAGATAGGTTAGGTATGCAAACCTTCAGACCAGCTTAGAGAATTTTTGGGTAATAAACATTTCACAACCGTTTTAATTAAATTAATCGTTTCCAATTTATTCAGTCATGTAATTAGTATTCATTTAATTAAACATGAATTCAAGACAGTATTTTATACACTCTATTTAAGGTGGGTATTGGAGATGTCATAGATTCTGAAAAAAATATGTTTGAATTCTAGTGCAGGCGACACATCAAAACAATAACAAACACACATGAAAACAAATCAAACTTTATATCCTTAATTATTGAAAATTCACGGAAGCAACACTCAAACGCAGTTTATATGTATGTATAAGCTTAGTACTACATGCGCATTTTAATATCACTCACCATGAGTTTCTATAGTATCTCTGCCTCCGGGAAGCTGTATAGCTGAACCAAATCCGCCCAGTTTAACTGGAGCTGAGTTGTCTGCGGTAGCTAGTAGGGCACAAGCTGGCCTCACATCACGATGTAATATATCATTTTCATGGCAATATCGAAGTGCCTCAAGTATCTGACGCATATAATGACTATGAAATTCAATTTTTGAGAAATTAATGCAAAATCTGAAAATTTAAAGTTACTATTCCTATATATCTGCTTACCAAGCCACAGCTTCGCTATACACAAATCCTGCCACTGCTCTGCGGACAACTTCGAAACACAAATCTGATCCTTCCATACTGAAAATGTACAAACAAAATAAAAACAATTATTTATTAAACAGAATTTTAAATGCATTTTTTTTTTAAATTTAAAAACTAAAATACAATGTCAATGGATATGTACAAAATATTTGTTGCAACAAAAACTATGTACATGTATGTATGTATATTTTTATAAAAAAAAATACTCTATGCATTGAATATCCTTTAGCAGTTTTTTTTTTAATTTGATGAAAATAAATGATGGAAATTAAATATTCCACGAGTGGCAGCTGTAAGCACACAAGGACACATCCTCAATAATCTCGCCCTGATATTTTATAACAACAACCGACAGATTTCGCTGTCGACAATTTTGTATTTTTTAGTTTGTTGCACTTTTTTTTTTTATTTGACACTTGAGGAAAATTTTAGATGAATATAAAAGGGTTTACGTGAAAGAAAATTCGAGACTTGGTTGGTATTACGTACAAGCTCCCAGATTACGCTGGCTACGTAGAACAGAAGCGATCAATACATATAAAAATAAACCGCTTAGTTAAAAGAGATAAAAATCAGGAGTTTTGTGTGGAAAAAAAACGATTAACTGTTGCAGGTTATGAGATACTATATAGTCATTAGCTAACTTGTATAGACATATTCTGAATGCACTTACATATTTATTTATTTTTTAATATCAAATTTAGATAGGGTTAATTCGACTAAGAGGCATTTTCTGTAAACGGAAGGCAATCCAACTAACGGGTTATCCCTTTTGCGGCTTCAAAGGTAAACGTAAATAAAACACATATCAAATATTTTTTTTTTCAGGATATTTCTTTTTTATTCTAAAGTTTGAACGTTGACATTATGTGTGAAACACTAATCATTTAAATGACCACCACGCGAATTGTTGAAAGCATCGATTCTTTTGAGGTAATTTTCGACAATAAGACTTTTTGAAACATATAGGGCGGTATCTCAGCCATAACTTGACGAATGTTGGTTTTCAAGTGCTCAAGAGTTAAAGGTTTATCTGCATAAACACGGTCTTTCGCGTAGCCCCACAAAAAAAAGACCAGCGGTGTCAAATGGCATGATCTTGGTGGCCAATTGATATCGCCACGATGAGAAATTACGCGGCCAGGTAAATGTCTCTTGCAATAAAGCCATATTCGCTCGAGTTGTGTAGCGTGCGTCACCGTGTTGTTGAAACCACATATTCTCCAAGTCATATTCTTCAATAGCAGGCAAAAAAAGTCGCTTATCATGTGACCATAACGCTCCGAATTCACGGTGACAGTCGTTCCATCGTCGTTTTCGAAGAAGTACACACCTCCCGAACAAATAGCGCCCCAAACAGTGACTTTTTATGGATGTAATGGTCTCTCTTGAATTACTTGAGTTACAGAACCCCAAATACGACAATTTTGTTTATTAACATACCCACCGAGTGAGAAATGTGCTTCGTCGCTGAAGAAAATTTTGTTCGAAAAATCGCCGTCCATCGCCTGTTGTTCAAGCACCCATTCGACGTATCTACGACGTTGTGAATGGTCAGCTGGCTTCAGTTGTTGTGTGAGCTGGACTTTATATAGATGTCGGTGTAGATCTGCCATAATGTGGCATAAGACAGTCCCAATTCCTGAGAACTACGAGGAATCGACACAATCTGGTCTTCGTCAACACTTTCACTAACAACAGCGATATTTTCAGTGGTACGAGCGAAACAATGACGCACACACCTTACAATATCTGTAACCAATCCAGTCTCTTCAAATTTCTCCACAATTTTGACAATTGCTTGCGTAGTTGGACGATTATGTAAACCATAATCTCCTCTTAAGGCACGATATGTGGCTGTGGCAGAATCCCCATTTTTGTAGTAGGTTTTAACAATTTTTCTGCGTTGTGCGATAGTTAAGCGACCCTTTTTCGTAAATGTTAGACGTAATATACAGATATTGTAACGTCTGCTCATCATCGTTTCGCTCGTACCACTGAAAATATCGCTGCTGTAAGTGAAAGTGTTGCCGAAGACCCGAATGTGTCGATTCCTCGTCGTTCTCAGGAATTAGAACTGTTTTACGGCACATGATGGCGTATTTTGCATTTGGATCTACACCTACATCCATATAAAGTCCAGCTCACACAACAACAGAAGCCAGCTGACCATTCACAACGTCGAAGATACGTTGAACAACAGGCGGTGGACGTCGATTTTTCGAACAAAATTTTCTTCAGCGACGAAGCACATTTCTCACTCGGTGGGTATGTTAATAAACAAAATTGTCGTATTTGGGGTTCTGAGAATCCTCAAGTAATTGAAGAGAGGCCATTACATCCATTAGATAATGATTCGACCTTACTTTTTTGAAAACGACGATGGAACGACTGTCACCGTCAATTCGGAGCGTAATGGTCATATGATAACCGACTTTTTTTGCCTGCTATTGAAGAATACGACTTGGGGAATATGTAGTTTCAACAAGACGGTGCCACATGCCACACAACTAGAACGAATATGGCTTTATTGCACGATATATTTCCTGGCCGCGTAATTGCTCGTCGTGGCGATATCAATTGGCCACCAAGTTCATGCGATTTGACAACGATGGTCTTTTTTTTGTGGGGCTACGCGAAAGACCGTGTTTATGCAGATAAACATTTAAGAGCACTTGAAAACCAACATTCGTCAATTCGCCCAAAATGTGTCAAAAAGTGGTCGAAAATTACCTCAAAAGAATCGATGCTTGCAACAATTCGCGTGGTGGTCATTTAAATGATGTAGTTTTTCACACATAATGCCAACGTACAAGCTTTATAATAAAAAAGAAATATCATGAAAAAAAAATATTTTATATGTGTTTTATTAACGCTTACTTTTGAAACCACAAAATGGATAGCCCGTTAATATTAAAATTATTATTTTGAAATCTACTTCCTTTTTCTTGAATCTACTTGACTTTTTGGGTCAAATCTACTTCCCTTTTATTTTTTAAAGTGGTAACGCTGATTAGAAGTTGCAGAATTAGAGATTATTAATGAAAATGACAAGGAGAGTCGGAGACAGAACGGAGAACTGTGGCACACCAGCATTTATTTTATAACGAATAGGTATATATTAGACTTGAAACCGTTCAATACGACTTTTTATTGATCGGTCCGAAAGGTAATTTCCAACGAAGAAAAGATTCATCGATAACAATTTCACGCCAGTAGAGTAAGGACAGATAGAAAAGCTAACATAGCTTGCCTAGATAGTATACATCTCTTAAGAACGATAGAAGGGATAGATACTATCCAGGCTAGCGGATTGTGTATATATAGGTCTTAGAACTCTAACAATTGCACGAGTGCGAAAGAAGAGTCGTCGCATAAAATAATTTATGCTCTCAAGTCCTTGAGGAGTCATAACACTTTCTGGCAGCTTGGAATTAACAGCGAACTGCACTGCAAGCAAACTGGATTTTTCACGTAAACAGGGGTGCCATTAAAGACGAACCTTGGAACCGAAGACGAGGTTGTTTCGATCATTTTTGTTTACAAACTTAGGTAGAAAAGTAATATATTATGAGTTGTAGTTTCTAAATTTTAATTGTATTGTTTTATTTATATTTATAAGATACTTTTCTTACTATTGGGACAATTAATTTTAAATTTACTGAAATTTCCCAAACAAATCGACACATAATTCGACGTAAATTTTTGTATGTTTAATACCGTCGTTGTTTGCATTGTGAGAATGCATTATACACAAATGCATTCATAAGCTAATAATTACAATAATGTTACATGTATAAAGAAAATTGAGTATTTATTAATTCTATGGCAAATAAATTAATTAAATGGCGCTTAACATTTTCAGGCGCTTAACGTTTTTTCATTTTATTAATGATATGCAATAGAACGGCAATTACATCTGCAAATACATTTATTCAATATTAATACTTTTGTATTGCACAGAAAAAAAGCACATCAGCGTAGATTTGAGTGGATCGGAATTATTAATTAAATGTAATTTTAAAAGCACCGCGTATCATATGTACATAGGAATGTAAATATCAGCTTGAAAGAGATTTATCCAATTGTAACAACTTGACGAGCTAATTATGTATTTATTAAATGATAGCACTCTCGTTACAAATAGGTTCCTTTCAGGTTGATATTATATTAGTTTTCATGAAGAAATTTGCTTCACAGACCGTAAATAATAACCATATTTTTGCAATTGGATCAAACTATGGAAAATATTCAATAAATTAAACATTAGTCCAAAAATTTGAGATAAATAGATAGACAAAATTTTGAGATAAATAGATAGACAAAATTTTTACTTGCGATTATAGGTACTAAGGTTAGGCAAGTTATGTATTCGTAAAAAAAAAAAAAAATTTCTAACAATCAAACAATTCCGTCTGTCTACCTGTCTGTCATTCCAGTCTGTCTGTCTGTCCTCAACTATACAGCCTAACCGGTTGGATAGATTTGCGTCAAACTTGGTACATATTGTTTTTTCGGTAATATGCCGACAGGTTTTTTTCATTTTTTTTAAGACGACATATAACAGTAGCTCCCATACATTTTTTTTTGCCCAAAACAAAAATCTTATTTTTCTCAAAAACCGCTGCAACGATTTTTATAAAAAAAATCAGTTCATTAAAGAAGGGAAAGGGTACCTTTTGATAATTTTTCTTTTTGAAAAAATTGTTATTTTTGGTACTTCCAGTACAACCATTTTTTTGGTTTTGATTTGCTCGGAAACGGTTTATTTGATTTTTTTGAAATTTTTTACGCAGAAGTTCCTAGAAAGTTTAAACAGTACTGTATACCAAAATTTTTCGAAAAAAAAATTTGTTTGGAAATTTTTTTTTTTTTTTTAAGTCAAAATTTCGAAAACGACTCAATAGATTTTTTCGAAACTTCGTATTTGGTGGTTTTTTGACATTATCTTGAATAGTTAAAAAATTATTTTTTGAAAATGAAAAACAGCGGTACCTCCCATACAAATGTTAAAAAACCGTTAAGAAAAAAATGTATTTCTCGAAAATGGCTCCAAGAATGTTTATAAAAAAGAATGTGTGTACTCTTAAATTAGTATAGGGGCCCAATTCCGCAAGCGTGAATGCTTTTCTGTGCAAACAATTATTCACCCTCAAATTATGCGTGAATAAATTTGCCTATCTGTGTACACATTATCTGTCAATATTTGTCAAATAAAAATGCATCGCACCCTCTCGGAATCGGAAAAATGTATATGTACACAACTTTCTGTGTACACAGAGAAAACTCACGCTTGCGGAATTGGGCCCCAGTTTACTTTTAAATATAAAAATATTTTGTTTGCGTACTTATTAACGGTACTTCTCATAGAACCACTTTTTATTTCGTCTTTCTCAATATTTGATAAACCGATTAAAATATTTTTTGTTATGCAAATGCTCCCTAAAATTGTTAATAAGACTTTTTTTCCAAAAAAAAATTTTCGATTTTTAAAAAATAATTAAATTTTTTTTTTCGAAAAATCGATTTTTCAAAAAACAGTCACAGAATTTTTTTGAATTTTATATGTACATTAATAATATCTTCAAAATGGCGTTTCAAATTTTTTTTCCAAAAATGTTTTCAAAATTTTATACATAAAAAATTAATTTATTAAAAAACCGCTCTAACGATTTTTGAATTTTTTTTTATATATTCTTATTTATCCATGAATTCAAATTGCATCTTTGTTTTCCCCCAAATAACGACTAAGCAATATAAAAACATTTAAGTATGTGTATTTCCATTTATTACTACATTATTATTATTCCCTTTTTACGAATTTTTGCGTACGTCACCTAATACCAAATACAATGTAGGCCCTCATACGTTTATATGTACATATGTGTTTTTAAAAATCGCATGAATCTTATGCATATTGCACATAAATGATGAAGTTGAATGTCCCTCATTTTCATTATTTTATGTACATGTTTACATACTTAGGTTCCATCAATATGTCTATATTTGTAGATATATTTTACTCTTCTAACTTAAATAATTTAAATCCATAACTTAGATTTAAATATACATTTGTAGGTAGGTACCTATGTAACTATCAAGAATCAAGTTAATCTTACCTACATAGGCTTTAAACCTGCTTAGGATAACTTCACCTAACTAACTAAACCTCAATGGTTCGCTACATTGAAGTTGTTAGCTAGAAGAGCAAGTACGTGCGATCCAGTCGTGCCTATTATTTTATTTACAAAACAAAATTATAACAAAAGCATTAATTTCATTTTTTTTTTAAATTAAATTAAATGGTTATCCATTTTGGGGTTACAAAAGTATAGGGCTGGAATTCGACATCTGTCAAACTAAGTTGTTAAACCAATTTTTTCTTCAGTTGAAAGTCTGACATTTACGAAAATGGATCGCTTAAATATCGCACAACGCATAAAAATTGTTAAAACCTACTACAAAAATGGTGATTCTGCCACAGCCACATATCGTGCTTTAAGAGGAGATTATAGTTTACATAATCGTCCAACTACGCAAGCAATTGGCAAAATTGTGAAGAAATTTGAAGAGACTGGATTGGTTACAGATATTGTAAGGTGTGTGCGTCATCGTTTCGCTCGTACCACTGAAAATATCGCTGCTGTCAGTGAAAGTGTTGACGAAGACCAGATTGTGTCGATTCCTCGTTGTTCTCAGGAATTAGGATTGTCTTATGCCACATTATGGCGGATCTACACCGACATCTAATAAAGTCCAACTCACACAACAACTGAAGCCAGCTGACCATTCACAACGTCGTCGCGTCGTAGATACGTCGAATGGGTGCTTGAACAACAGGCGGTGGACGGCGATTTTTCGAACAAAATTTTCTTCAACGACGAAGCACATTTCTCACTCGGTGGGTATGTTAATAATCAAAATTGTCCTATTTAGGGTTCTGAGAATCCTCAAGTAATTGAAGAGAAGCCACATCCAAAAAAAGTCACTTTTTGGGGCGCTCTTTGGTCTGGAGGTGTGATTTGACCTTACTTCTTCGAAAACGACGATAGAACGACTATCACCGTCAATTCGGAGCGTTTTAGTCATATGATATCCGGCTTTTTTGCCTACTATTGAAGAATACGACTTGGAGAATATGTGGTTTCAACAAGACGGTGCCGCATGCCACACTACTCGAACTAATATGGCTTTATTGCAAGAGACATTTCCTGGCCGCATAATTTTCTCGCAAAATGGATAACATTATATTAAGTAGCCTGTCAGGTTAAGGTGGTGTCTTCTTTAATAAATGGAAACTTAGTGATGATGCTGTTATGAAAATGTATAAATAATTAAATTGAAGTACATACCTGAATGATATTTTCAGGAAGCCGGTTAAGCAGTTCAGTCCCGAGAAATTGTTCTGTATGATCTGAATAAATATGGCAGACTCCTACGAAATTGTATGTGTTTTCGGTAGCATCAAGGTTGCAGAGTGGGGAGATGCCTACTGAATCTCGACTGAATGCTCTAGTGTTAAGGTTAAGCAATCCACATCGGATTTTCAACACCAAATCAGAACTAATCATTTCAAGTTATTTGTTGTCGTCGAAGTAGTTTGGCACATCCGTTCGCAGTCAGACTTAAAAGACCAATTGAACCCTAAAACCACGTCACCAAAGAGGTTAGACCATTCCCTCGCCCAATAAATCTTCCTTCTGATAATAATATCCGGCAGTTTCCTTGGCAGTCTGTTTTCAGGAAATGTGTTAACTCTTTGGATAAAATTAACAATGAATTGTTATTTGTTGAGAGGAGGGCTTTTGGGAAATCCTGTTCCCATGTTTAGCACATAACTGAATGTATTGTTCGATAACGAGAAAAATAATCAATATTTACTTCCTCGTGACAATAATAAAACTGCTAATATTGTATAGCCAGAATATTTGAAATATGCATGTTTGAACGTTTTTTTTACTTACGATAATAGGTACTATAAGGCAAGTTATGCATTCGTCGAAAAAAAAAGTTTTGAGATAACAATCAAACATGACATAACGATGACAGTTCGTCTGTATGTCTGTCTGCCTGACTGTCCGCCCGACTGTCTGCATGTCTGTCTGTCTGTATGTATGTATTTGCATACATCCTAAACGAGTGGGCCGGATTGATTCAAACTTGGTATACAGAGTTTTTTAGGTATTGTATTAAGGGGAAATTGAATTTTTTTTAACTCAAAAAATAACGGTACCTGCCATATAACCGTTAAGTTAAAGCCTATTTTTCTCGAAAATGTCTGTAACGATTTTGATTTTTAAAAAATCAGTGCAGTGCAAGCAACGATGACCTTTGCGGAGGCTGCAATGACGAAGACGAACATGAGGACACCTCTCACTTTTTGTGTCATTGTCCAGCACTTTGCCATATAATAAACAAATTCATGGGCAGTTACTTCTTCAATGATTTAGAAGAGTTCTCGAATCTTTCAGGCAAAAGCCTGCTGAAGTTCACAAAAGCCTCTAAATGGCTAAATAATGATTATCCATAGAACTCATAGGTTATACAATTAGAAGTTACAACATTTCAAGGTATCACAATGGATCTACTTTGATCTAAGCGTGCCGGTAGAAGATCAACTGACGGCCCAATTACCTAACCTAGGTGAAAACTGCTCATTAATTTTTTTTTTCAAAAATGTTTTCAAAAAGTTTAAAAAAAAAACTTTTTTTCTCAAATACCGCTCATCAGAAATTTAAAAATTTTTGCTCATAAATTCAAATTTACCCAAGAAATAAAATGGCGTCCTTTTTTTGATCTCAAATTAGGTTAAGTATTTAGAATTTTGAAATATTTTTTCTTTTGATTGAGTCGATTTAATCTTTTGTTTTTAAGTTTATATTATTAAATATTTAAGATTGTCATATACCAATTTCTTTAGAAAAAAATTAAAGAAATTTTGTATATATAAAAACAACTTTAAAAATATATTTAGATTCTTAATAGATATCTTTTGCATACGATGTGTTTGAACATAAGAGCAAGTTCGTGCGATCCAGTGGTGCATTTTATTTTGAAAACTGTTTCAGTGAGAAAGTTTTGCATTTTGAAAAAAAATCGAACTCGAGATCTTAATCAAAGTTGAAATAACGATAATAGAGAACACCAAAAAAGTGGGTTCCGCAATTCCGTCTGTCTGTCTGTCTGTCTGTAGAACGATCAACAGCCTTAACGGCTGAACCGATTTTGTCCAAACTTGGTGCTTAGGCGTTTTAGGTGATTGTCCTAAATAGATTTTTGAATCGTTCTTTTAGCCCCAAAACTAACAGTACTTGCTATACAAATTTTTCTACCATCATATTTATCTCGAAAACGGCTCTAACGATTTTAATAAAAATTGGTGTATGTACTACTTTGGGTATGGTCTACATTTTGGCCAAAAAAAAATGTTAAATATTTTGTTATTAACGGTACCTCCCATACAACCATTTGATTGATTTTCGCCTTTCTCATAAACGGCTCAACAGATGCCGATCTACATACTACTGCATTATTTTTTTTTTTGGATTTTTGAAAAAAAAATATTTTTTTTTTTTGAAAAATCAATATTACGAAAACGGGTGGACGATTTTTTCTGAAATTTTGTTATTAAATTTATAATATAATTTTATAAATAAATATTTAAAACATTTATACCAATTTTTTTTTAAATAAAAATTTTTATATATAAAAAATTAAGTGAAAAACGACTTTAAAAATAAATTAAGCCGTTTCTATTAAGAATCGTTTGCGTATGTTATATAATGTTGATCGAACATAAAAGCAAGTACGTGCGATACAGTCGTGCATTTTATTTTGTTAGGTAATAATATAGTAGAAATCGCGGTCAGGCTCATTGAGCATTATATATGCTTTAGTCATATTAAAAAATATATTAAAAGCTTTTTTTTATGTTTTGGAATTACTAATTTTGTAGAATCGACAACGTATTCTGGGAACTGATGACGTATAACATAAATAGGAGTATGAGAGCTAATACTTATGTATAAAAATACAAAGCCATAAATTCATTTTATTTTTAAGTAAAGTTGTTCAAGTGAAAAGTTTTTGAAATATGAATTTTCAAAGTCAAAATTTGAAAAAAAAAATAGTTTTTATTAAACTATTTGTTTTTCAATACTTTGGACGTAATTGAGTATTATCTCTTTTTTCTAATATTTAATGGTCTTGTTAATTTTTGAACCGGATGTTTGTAGTCTTTTAGAAAATCGAAAATAACAAAAATTAGGTTTTTTCTAAGAAATACCTTTTATTTTAGTGTTTACGTTATTGGATTCCTAGGTGAATTTACGAAAGAAAATATTACTTTCATTTACTTTTTTTTTATTATCAGTCTGACAATAAAGTGACAAAGTACTTGATTAACCATACACATTTTACACGTTATTTCATTATTGAGAACACCTGCATGAGAGCTTTAATTTAGCGGCGGATTTTACATTTATTTATTTCAAAATCGCTTACAAAGAAGTAGGACAAGAGATTTATAAATTATGGAAAGCCTTTAATTTTAATTAAGAATTTGAATTTAAATAATTTTTAAGTCGATTTACATAATTAAAAATTAAGGAAATTTAAGAGTTTGCACAAAAGAACAAAAACTTTGAGAATGGCATCAAAATCATTTGAGTAGTCTCCAAGAAATAGAGCTATTTTCGAGAAACCATGAAATGCAATAGTGGGCATGGCAGAGGGTGGGTTTAAATAAATCCATCGCTCATAGGAGCAAACAAATATCCCATCTAAATCATTAGAGCCGTTTCCGAGAAACAAGATTAGCCGTTCAAAGTAATAAGATTTGAAAACAAATTTCCTGCCGTTGTTTTTCTATGTTTAGGTAAAATTTTCTATCCCACCGGTGAAATATATTATCCTTTAGGTTAATGTGATTTTTTGTTTATTTCAACTTTCACTTTTACCTAAACCTACACGTCTTAGACTTGGCGTTTTCATGCATTTTATATTCAAAAAATTCTGTATGTGAAATAAGTTCACACAAACAAAGAAAAATTATTTCATTACCCGAATTGCAAATATTCTCCTTCACCAAATTATCCTCATACCTAGGTTTGTATACAGCTTCAAGGAGAACTTCTTTTTATTTTTGTGAAAAAAAAACTTCTTTAAAACTTGTATTCTATTGCTTTTCCAGTTGATGAAAGAAGTTTTCTAAGCGCTTATCTTCTAACAGATGTCGACAAATTTTTGCATGAAGAAATTTAGCGAACGAAAACATATGCATTTGCCTGTTCATCTCTAACAGTATGCAACTCTATCGTTAATAGCAACGACATTATAGTATATGCATCTTTTATCAAATACTATTGCAGGATGCTATGGAATCACGTAGGGATATCCCTTTTCCTTTCATTCACATTCTTTTACAACTTCCGGCAGGCATTTCTCGGGATAACAGAAAAAAAGAGGAAGCACTCTAGAATGGCATCAAAATTAAAATACTTCTACCTACAACTTAACTACTGCACTTTGAGTTGTTGTAATAACTCTCTGATGAAACTTGTAATCCAATTTATATTTCGGAAGGATGTCTCTATGAACTCAGCACACACAAACGGAAGAAACTGAATTTCATAGATGATACCAATCCTAACTTCAAGCAGCACATCAAATTGGAGGAACTTTTTTGATGATACTATGACGCGGGATGTCACAAGGAGCACTTATGAAATTGTGTCTGCATAAATAAAAAAAAATATATAAAAAAAACAACCCCATATTTTCTATCTCGAGAAAATCTAATAAAACTGTTAAGGGTTTGTTATAGACACTTAATCCTAATAAAATTTAATTTAATTGTATATTGGCCAAAATATTAAAATAGTACTTACAATTCAAAGACCATGTAAAGCATCCCCTCCGAGCTGTAGGTCTCCAGAAGCTCGACTATGTGTGGGTGTTTCAGCATGTGGCAGATGGTAGCTTCACGTTTAAGATCTAAAAAATTAAAAAACAAAAATTATTTTAAAATTTCAAATAGATTACCAAGATGTTAACGTTTATATTTTGTATTACAATTTATGTTCGAAACATTTATGATTTTAGTCATTTGGAAATGAATGATGCCAGAAACACAAAAGGAATCACTCTAATTTACTTAGGGCCTGAACCGTAGGATTTATTTCTCCATCTCGTTGATTCAATTGTGCTCTGGAGAAGAGCTTGCAACAATAAAGGCAACGTGGTAGGGCCATTGGGATTATATCGATTTGGGATTAAATTGATAAGTATAGGTATCAATAGATCCGACAAACAGACATTAATGCCTACAATAACCTATGTCATTGCATCGAGGTATCGCTTTACACAATAAGGAAACACTCGGGTGCAAAATAATCAACCAAAGAAACAAGCACACAAAATAGCTAATTGAGAATATTCGATTAAATTATTTGTGTGACGAAATTCGATTAGTTTTAAAATATTTTAAGCAATTTGTGGACAAAATTTTATTAAACAAACATTGTTGCGTACCCTGGACTCAAAGCTGCGATGTCTAAACACCTAGTTGTTACAAAGTACGGTATGTAGAAAAGTGTATTGCAAAAGTTATGTTTTTTATTTATTTATTTTATTTTTATACAAAGAGAAACATGCAGCTGGCACATTAGAAACGTCAAATTTCAAACAGAAAAAGTCTGGAAATTTTCATTTATGTTTTCGTTACTTTCTTCCCTCACTCAATCTGTGAAAAAGCCATACAAAAAGAATGGTTTAAGTCTGCTTTTACACGCCGGTGATTCTTAAGCGTTGATTCTCTTTTGCTCACCTTTCGGTTCCAAGAATGCTTTTACACGAATGCAATTTTAACACAAGTTAACTTTGTCCAAGTCTGATTTCCTTACTCCACTTAAACGTATGGAAGTTCGCTGAACAATGAGAACAAGCACAAAGATGAGGAAAAGATCACAGCTATTCTTGTACTCTCATTACAGAGTGTCTATTATAGCTTGAAGCAAATCACTTGGCCTTTGGTCAACGATCGGATGCGCAGAGAGAGAATTCAATAGAACAAAAATGTTGCGCAAGAGATTTAATGAGTACAATGCCAGTGATGAAATACTTTTTGAAAACTGCACAATAAACCACGATCATACCTCATCTAAATAAAGGCCATCCCTAAAAGATGTATCTTTCAAAATTAATGAGATGAGCAAAGAAATATGAAGAGAGCTACCGCAGTAGAATGGCCAAGTGAATTGGTTCAAGCTATAGCACTCTAATCTAATTAGGTTTAACGTTATGCACGAACGCATTTCCTTCTTCCATTCGTCTATAAAATGGGTGGTAAAATTGGTAAGGCATGTTTTAAGAAAAATCCTTCCCAAATACAGGAACCTTTTAAAAAAAAAACCGTATCAAATTCTCCAACAATTTTAAACAAAATGGCGTGCGGTACTTCCGCAACATAAATTTTAATTTTACCCCTGCAGAGAGCTTAGGTTTAAACCTCAAAAGGCACATAAATGTGCTAAGATTGAAAAACTGGAGACAATTCAGCGGTCAGCGCGCAAGAACAACATATGCAACATATAAACAATGTTCTAACGAAAACGAAATAGCCAGTTGCATTCATACAGTTAAACTATTCAACCATAATACTCGCGCTCCTAGGAATGCTCATCAGTTCAACCTTGAGCCCAATTTCAGACGTACTGTCAATTACAGGGATCCATTCTTAAGCCGTACCACACGAATGTAGAAAACTATATTTCCATCCCATTTTGACACTTTGAACTTCAAACCTAATGTACATCGGTATCTGCTATTAAATCCTACTCCAATTTCCTAAGGCCCGCACTGTGCTTGATCATATTAAGGGTAGACAAAACCTCTTAAGTGCGCGTTCAATTTAAAAAAATACAAGGGATTATCGATATTTGTTAATTCAAAGCATTCAAGAGCATCACCAAACGGCTGTTAAATTGTCTGACAGACTTCGATTCGTCCGAAGGACATCTGCGAATCCTCAAATGTGAGGCGGTGATTAGTGGAAAGTGGTTTGAGAGCGAGAAGATTTGCCCATGGTTCAGCGCAAGCGATATCAGATGAAATTTGATCGCATTCGCCAAGATTGGACGGGCCGACTAGAGAAGTAGAGTTCTTTTCAGTGATGAGTCCAGGTTTTGTCTGCGCTCACGAGGTGGAGATTGCAGAATGTGGAGAAGATCAGGTAATATCTACTCTTCAGCAAAAGTTGCCTATCAGCCGTAGGGGAGGCTCCATCATGGTGTGGGCAGGAATTTCCATGCGCCGAAAAACAAAACTGTGCATCATGGAAGCATCGGTGAACTGAAGGTAATTACATCACCAACATTCTAGAGGATTATGTGGTTCCATTCGCACCATTTATTGGAGAAAACTTCCGGCTGAGGCAGAAAGATGCTGACCACAAGTTAATAGGTGCGTTACAAAGTACTTACAAGAAGTCGAAACCAACGTAATGGATTGGCTTTTCGATGAGCCCTGATATGAATCACATCGAACATGTTTGGGACGTGCTGGGAAAAATAATAAGGAGTATACCTGCCCTTCCAGATACACATAGTAGGCTGAAATGCGCTGTGATCTAGTAATGGCATAACTTGGAAGACACCATAGTAACAACCCATATTCAAGTTGAAACCAGCAAAAAATAAAAGCTTAGTTATATATTCGGGGAACCAATACCCTGCAATGATACACTACATTACGTCCATTACCACCTCCATCACCAGGTATTAAACAAACATAGAGACAATAACCTAATGTGTTGATAATCCTCAATACCCCGCCATAATCTCGGAAACTTCCATTGATGAAGAACAGTGAAGAAATTTGAGGAAAATGGGAATTTGTCTACAGTTTTATAGTTCACACTCACTGCGAACCAAAATATGTATATGGGGAGGTCAATAATTGATGGAAAATCGAGTTCTGCCGTAGTAGAAAGCACCAATCTAAGGCTGTGTCAATCGTTCATTTTTAAAGAACGGAATACCCTCAAATAAAATTAGCATAACAGAAAGCTTTGATCTTTTCTCAGATCATTCTGCTGTTATTCTCCCTATGAGCGAAAATATTGTTATAAATGAAAAACCACCCAAGCTAACCAATTGGAAAACCAACTAGGAAGGTTTCAAGAAAGATATAGAGGATAACGTTGAATTACGGGTATCACTACAAACGCCTCTCGAACTTGAAGACGCAGTAGATAACTTCGTCAATATCGTACAACAAGCCGCACGGAACAACACCCCGTACCAAAGAGAAATACCGCGCTTTAAAAACCTAAAATATAGGCACGCAATAAAAGATTTAGTAAAAGAGAAACGAAAAGCACGTAAGAAATGGCAACAAATTCGAGCTCCTCAAACACAAGGTAAATTTAAATCACTTGTGTAATTTAATAAAAAAAAACGATAGAAGAATTCTAAAATTCTGAAGTTGGAAATTATCTTAAAAGCTTGACAGTTGGAAGAGAATCCAACTACTCACTCTGGAAAGCTATTAAAGTAACGAAGAAACCAAAGCTCCCAGCGCCCCCGGTTAAGCATGACCAAAACGAATGGGCAAAAAGCGACAAGGAGAAAGCAAAAGTTTTCGCGGATTACCTGGAGAACACATTTAAACCTTTTGATGGCCAAGGACTCAACGAAAATTTAAATATACGTTCTAACTCAAGCGAAAATTACATAACAAGAAATGTTACCCTTGCAAAATTAAGTCGAGAAAGAAGAAAGCTTAAGTATAAGAAGCTCCGGGATATGATTTAATTACGGCCGAAGTTCTCAAAATGCTTCCTCGCAAAGGGTTAATTAATCTTCTTTATATAATAATTGCCACTCTAAGGCTAAAGCACTTTCCGAGAGAATGGAAGCTTGCGGAAGTTATAATGGTTCTTAAACCAGGAAAACCATCACATGATAAGAAATGTTATAGACACATTTCGCTTCTGCCCGTAATATCTAAGGTCTTTGAAAGAATATTACTTCTGCGCCTGCGGCCAATAATAATAGAAGAAAAGCGCTAATACCTGAACATCAGTTCGGATTTAGAAGCAAGCATTCGACAAATGACCAAGTACATAGGATGACTGACGTCATTGAGAAAACTCTTGAAGGAAAAGAAAATTTGTTCGGCGGTCTTCCTAGACGTGTCGCAAGCTTTTGATAAGCTGTGGCACGAAGTCCTAAATTACAAATTCTGCCTAAAGCACTTTATACGTTTCTAAAAGCATATCTAGAGAATAGACTTTTTAGAGTAAGACATGGAAACGATTACTCGGATCTCAAAGATATAGTGGCTGGGGTAGCATAAGGAAGTGTCTTAGGTTCTATATTGTTCCTATTATTTACACGTGATATACCTCAAACAGAAGACACTATCGTAGCCACGTTTGCTGACGACACTGCAATACTACCAGTGGGCCAAACGATAAATGATGCTACGACTAAGTTCCAATAAGCTCTGAATAATGTCAGTGAATGGACAAACACATGGCGGATATCGAATAACGAAGTAGAATCAGTCCATGTAGATTTTACGTATACAAAAAATTAATAGATTACCGGTATTTGTTAATACGGTTCAAGTTCCTTTTGCAAATGAAGCAAAATATCTCGGAATGACTCTAAACGCGAAATTAATATGGAAACCGCATGTTAAAAAGAAATGCGAAGAGTTAAATAATAAACTCAGAGATATGTACTGGTTGCTCGGAAAACACTCTAAGCTCAGTATCGAAAACAAGCAAATTTTGTACAGTCAGGTGCTTAAGCCCGCCTGGACTTACGGTATACAACTCTGGGGTTGTACGCGAGATTCTAATTTAAATACCTTACAAACATTGGAAAATAAACTCCTAAGATCGTTTGTAAGCGCACCTTGGTACATTAGAAAAGAAGATCTCCACAGAGATCTCGGGATTCCCACCGTTCGCGATGAGATACAAAATTTTGCCAGAAATCATAGCAAATGGCTAATACAACACTGTAATAGTACTTTAATCGAAATTATCGATGAGACGAATTTAGTACGCCGCCTGCGAAGGACTAATCTTTCCGATCTGGTGCACTAAACGATAATCCGCCTTTTTTTTATAGGTATTTCTTTATTTTCGATTAAACAAATTTAGTTATGATTATTATGGCGAAATAATGATCTTTATCATTATCTGAATGATGAACGAGATATTACTGTATTGCGTTCAATCATGTGTTTGAAATTGAAAGACAATAAGCCTGAGAAATAGATTGATTCGATTTACTTACTCTGAATGAAATCTATCAATCTTTTTGATGAACCGGTCATAAAGACCGAATCGATCACGATTGACACAGCTCTACGGTGACCAATCTCGTGTGCGAGCAACATCCCAAACTTCTGAAGGCCAACACAACATTAGTTAGATAGTGACAACTGCTATCTTAGTCTGCAATGTATAGTGACGACTGCTATTTCAGTTTGTAATCTATATAGAGGACACTGCTATATCAGTCAAAATACAAGGCAATATTTTAATTCATGTTACTTCTTTAGTAAGCCCAACGATTATAAATACATCAGGCATAATTCTCACAATATACTATTAAAGAAACAAGTAACAAAATTTGAAAAGTTAAGCTTAAAGTTTTTGCCATTTGTTACTTATTTTATGTTTAGTTTCTAGGTTATTCATTTTTACTTTTAATTATTAATTATTTCGTTACATGAATTACTCATTTTTATGTCAATATATATTCTTTTAACTTAATAGAAAACATTGCAAAATTTCGTGGTGCACCACTTTATTTGGAACTCAGTGTGTTTTGATTTCACGCTCTTTAAATTAAAATAATTTCGAATTGATTTTTTTTCCTTAAGATCCTAAGGATTTAAATGAGTTACCACTTTTTCTTAGTAGTCCCTACAAAATGAATGAATCGAATGCAACACGGAGTCATGAAAACATATATCAACTTTTTTTTGTAATTTTCAAACTGGAATATTGTTAAGGCTATACTTTTTGCAGCAATTTAAGGAGCACCACTTTTTATTGCAGCGATAACTTCTTATGGGGGGGTAAGCCGCTTCGTTACGTCACGCGTTACATTTGATAAGTATTCTCAAACATATCAACTAAAAAAAATGTATCTTTTTAAGGATTGGATCTATAGAAATCCGAAATTTTTAGCTATGATGGAGTATATTGAATTAAATGTTTGGTTGAAATTGGATGTCTGGAATATCACTAACCGTTAGAAAACTGTAATATTGAAAAGATTACACATATAAGTCAATTACTTTTGACTAGTTCCATGAAAAGATGGTTTTTCTTAAGTAGACAACATGGCCATTATTTTGATGTATCAAACATTACTCTATGAGCTATACACACTTTACAATATTAATTTTTAAATAGAAGGAAAACATCCAAAATTGCCCCCTTAATTAGACTACTAACATGGATGTTCAGTGTAGAAGAACAGAAGTTTGAAAATTCATTAAAAAGATAAGATGATAATAGACAAAAAGTTTTTTTTTTTGGTTTTTGGAATAAGAATATTTTTGAAGTGAAAGCTTCTAATGGGAGGGTACGTTGCGTAACACGTTACGGTGTCAGTCTTCCTGGCTTCCCTTTCCATCACGCATACGGAGAACTTTGCCACAAATTAACGAAGAAGTTTTGATGCTTTTCTCAAGTTAAGCAATTTCAATATTAAATAGTTCAACTTAGATTAGTTTAAGGTATCACTTCTTTCGGGCGTCCCGAGACGCACAACTATTTTCACACTTAAAGTTTATTGCGATCAATTCTGTTAATAAAAACATGGCGGAGATTAATTATTATTGATTTATATGATGCACTGCATTACAAAATGATGCGTATGTCACACAACTCCTGATATAGTGGATCTATTGCGTGATTAATTCTTTGAACGAGTAAGACCCTAATTAGACTTTTTTTGGGGTTATATTACAGTCTTTGCAGCTATGATCCCAACTTATGCATTGAGGACTTTCAGTTTACTAAGGGGTTCGAAGGGAACCGAAAAGCAAATTCACATCATGGAACTTAATAAGAACATTTTATATGAAGAAAATGAAGACTTAAAATCCAAGGGCACGGTATTGCCCAGCCAAGTTGTGGCACTATACCCTTTTTACAGGAACAAACTCAAATAATTTTCGACCCAACTCTAACTTCAGTACCAATAGTCAGAAACTTCAAACTCTCAGCATTTGCTAAGCTCAACAGGCTTAGGCAATTCATCAAATTTCTATTTTTTAGCTTTAGTGGTTCCCGAGATATACGACTGCAAAAATCGCAAAATCCGTAACTGACTCACTCACTCACTGACAGATCATCAAAATTATGGAGCACTTCCCGACATCGTAAAGTCTTGTTATTTCACACAACGGTAGGCTTTGTGGTGTATACAAAGAAAAAAATCGAAAATTCAAAATTTTCCATTCAGGGGGCGTGGTAGCCGCCCATTTTCATGGAATTGATATAAATTATTTGGAGCACTCCTGATTGTAGTAGATTAATGAAATTTGGTACAGCGGTAGGGCTTAAGGCGCAGGCAAAGGGAACATTTTAAAATATTATGATTTTTTATTCAGGAGGCGTGGTATCCACCCATTTTCATAGAATCGATATAAATTATTTGGAGCACTTCTGACCGGCGAGGAACGATGAAATTTGGCACAGCGGTATGGCTTTAAGTGCAAGCAAAGGCAACATTTTAAAATTTGAGATTTTACGTTCAGGGGAGTGGTACCCGCCTATTTGAATAGAATTGATATCAATTATGTAGAGAACTACTGATTGTCGTAGAATGATAAAATTTGGTAGAGCGATAGGATAGCAATAAACACCCATTTTCACATAATTAATATTAAATATATTGAGAGCACTTTCGATTGGTGCAGAATTATGTTTCTTAGGGCAGTCGGCTTTCAGGTGTATACAAAGAAAAAGTTGAAATTATGAAATTTTTCATGCGTTTCATCCACTCACTTCTTATCAAATATTACCGTTTCAATAGATCACTTCTTACTAATGAAAATTGGTAGAGGGGTAAGACTTGTAGTACATACAAAAGGCTTAAATTAAAAACTTACGTTACTTTATGAGGCATTCATTGGGCGTTTATTCCACCCACCTCTCCTGATATAAAGAATCTTTGCAAAAAGTAGTGAAATCACACCAAAAACATAAATGTTAAAAAAGTAGCCAATTTCTTATATGTACAAAAAAAACTTTGCATAACAAGTCAGCCGTGAAAAGTAGTGAGATCTAAAAGTACCCCAAGTTCTAAGTTTATTAATGTTAAATATCAAATATTTTAAGCAGAGTAATATGGAAGAACCTCAAAATTATCAGAGAAATCTGTTATTTAATGATGACGGACTTAAATTGTATTGGTTTACTTGGTAAATTTTCATTTCAAAATTGAGTAATTTGTTATAATAAAAGAAAATTTGCCAAGTCAGTAATCATTAAATAACAGTGATCCTTTTGAGCTTTTTCCATATTACTTTGCTTAAAATATTTGATATTTGACATTAATTAACTTAGACCTTGGCATACTTCTAGATCTCACTACTTTTCAAGGCTGACTTGTTACGCAAAGGTTTTTGTATATAGAAGAACTTGGTTAATTTTTCAACATTTATGTTTTTGGTGTGATAAGTATTTACAAAAAAATCTAGGGTGTAAGTATATTTTTTAAAGGGAATTTGACAAACTGAAAACGTTTTTTGGTTTAACCTTATTATACACATATTTCAGAAAGCATTTAAAAGGACATAAAGATGCACACTTGGTTTTAAGTTCTCAATATAAGCGTTGAACTGCTACAGACAGCATGATAACTGATGAGCATTCTTACATGCGCGATTACTACGGTTGAATACCTTAAAGGTGATAACGCATGCAACTATGGCTGTTTCGGTAGAGCATTGTTTATGAAAATTGCGATAAAACTGTAAAATGCATAATAAAACATTGTGGTGGTGTTGAAGGATTGTAAATGTTTGGTGAGAGAAATAAAAAAAAACACCCAAAATGTGAGTGGTTAATATTCTACCTGAGTATACATTACAGGACTAGTTGTATATTATATAGTTACATATTTGCAAACAGGTTTTCTTTTTTATAAAGGTTTACAGAAATTCATATAATATATAGGGAACATAGCATATGAGCTTGAGTTTAATTTGTCTGTGGCTATGAAAATTTCACTCAGGGATGCGGACGTGCTTATTAGGGTACAAGGTTGTTAAAGTGGAAATCCCTGTGAGTCCTACTTTTATATAATATGAGGTGAAATTGGCCAGCACTTGTATGTAGTATAATAATGAAGGGATTATAGCGGAGTATATATGGAATTACTAAATCCTTAGCGCATAGGCTTGTATCAGGAAACCTTTTAAGGAAATTACTTCTCCCCTGACATATACGAGATGTCGAGTATGTGGGCGAAGAACGAAGAATATAAAAAGATAACTTTGAGCTACCATATTTGGAAGATAGGAACAACAAGTACATATTCATAAGATAACTATTTCAATAAGTTCCCTCTATAGTTAGGCCTTATAATTTTTTCCCTTTTTTTAAATTTCTTTTTAACTCCATTGTTAAAAAAAATTAAGGCGCATAAAATGGCTAGTGATTTTAAGTTAATAATAATATCTTTTTTAATAAAAAGAATGCTCTAGCTGTGGGCCAGGGAACTTAATGGTGTTTTTATCTCTTGTTGATGTTTACATAGGGACATGTTAGTGAGGATTAAATGTAATGGAAGCAATAGAAAAAAAAACTTTTGTTTGGCATACCTATAATGGTATTTCAATTTGTTATTTTCTAAAAAGTATGTTAGACGAGTATATATACGTTCATAAGAACAGTCTTCGTCGAATGTGCGAGTATGTGTTTCAACAATGCTTTGTTGTTTTTTCGAACAACTAAAGGTGATGAACAAGTTTATTTAGCTAATGGTATAATTGGTCAACATCTGTCATTATCTTAGTCAAAAGAAAATGGTGTGAAGTACATTCAATATGCCCAGCGGTGGCGAAGTGGGCAGGGTTGATTCGCAGTAAAGGTATACCCTGAAAATGTTGGCACATCCTGGGATTGTTCCCCAATGATGAAATTCTATTTGGGTTTTTGGAATGTATTCCCAAATATTGTTCCATCGTGCAGTGTCGGGGTTTTACTTTGTAATCTGTTCATAAAACCCCGGCAAGCAAACCTTATTTTATTGCATTAAGGAACTTAGACTTGTATATATCTAAATATTTCGTTTCTCAGTTCTCATGAGCGATGCAAAATTTAAAAATTGGTTGAATGAACTGCCCCGTTTTATTAATTCTTGCGTTTTCGAAAACGAATCTAACGATTTGGATGAAATTTTCCTAAGGAATGAGTAAAAAGAATGTTCCCGAAGAGTTGCGCATTTAATTAACTCATAACTCAGAAAGTAATGTACATATCTAAAGAAAATTTTGACATGTTATAATGAAGAGATGTCAAATCTAAGCATAGAAGTAGGTCCTTAGATTTTTCAATTATAACGCTTTTCTTTGAAATGGCCGGCAATAGGCGACTCTACCCTATTTAGTTTTCGAAAAATTGCTTCAGTGCCAAAAATGACACAGCTGTATAAATAAATTTAAATTATAACCCAAAAGTAACGACTAATACAAAATTACCATGAAGTTCGAATCAAGACATTACTTTAAAAAAAACACACACACAAAGCGGACACCCGGGTTTGATCCGGGACATCTCGACCTGTAGTCGATTGCTCTACCACTGAGCTATATCCCCACATACAAAGTACCCACCAAACCTCACAAAATATTTACTACGTAACGCGTTACGTAACGAAGCGGTTTACCCTCCCATAAGAAGTTATCACTTCAATCAAAATTAGATTATGTAAAATCCACTGACTGTCACATTTTCAATGCAACATGGAGCCTGCGGAATGCATCCTGCCAGATCGTAATTAATATGTTTAGAAGTATTTCCCGAAAGATGCCCTGATGTAGCATACGAATTGTGAACTGGAGCTCATGTCGACATGGCTCTGGGGAGGCATCCGAGAAAATAGCTAGAAGCGGCGACTAGCTAAATTAGATAATAACGAAAATGGTCTCATAGAGTCCATGTAAATAAAATGCACGACTGGATCGCACGAACTTGCTCCTATGTTCGATCACATCGTATGCAAAAGATTTCTATTAAAAATCTAAATATATTTTTATTTTTTACTTAATTTTTTATATAAACAAAATTTCTTTAATTTTTTTCAAAAAAAAAATTGTTATATGACAATCTTAAATATTTAATAATATAAACTAAAAACAAAAGATTAAATCGGCTTAATCAAGAAAAAATAATTCAAAATTCTGAAATAAATACTTAAACTAATTTAAGCTCAAAAAAAGTGCGCCACTATATTTCTTGGATAAATTTGAATTTATGAGCAAAAAATTTTAAATTTCTGTGGAGCGGTTTTTGAGAAAAAAAGTTTTTTTTTTAAATTTTTGAAAACATTTTTTAAAAAAAATTCAAAAACTCCAATTCATAGGTATTCAACAAATACATAAAACTAGAATTTTTGAAGAAAAATAATTAATGATTAATTTTCAAAATATTAATTTATTTTTTTTTTAAATGCTTTTAAAAATACAAAAAAAATATTAATTAAAAATATTGGTACACAGTATCAATTGGGCAACCTAAACCTATATGTGTGTGAAATTTCGAAAGAATCGGTTAAGCCATTTATGAGATAGTCGAAAGCAAAAAAAAACGGCCCTATGAAAAGTACAGTTCTTAGACGTTTTTAAAATTTTTTTTTCAACCATATGATCGGTGGTACCGAAAAGGCTGTACTGATTTTCTTAAATCAAAATCGTTAGAGCCGTTTCAGAGAAAAATAGGATTTAACGTAACAGTTATATGGCAGGTAACGTTATTTTTAAAAATTTCAATTTCCCCTCTGTACAATACCTAAAAATCTCTATATCCCAAGTTTGAAGGAACTCGGTCCACCCGTTTGGGCTGTAGGTACTCGTATTTTTTTTTCGACGAATGCATAACTTACCTTATATTATCTACCTATAATCGCAAGTAAAAAGGAAGGTGGCTCCAGTTGAACAGTGGTTCTACGACTTAACCGCGGTGCATTACTCTAGGTTGGGTTGAGCGTTCCATATATAGTGTGCCCTTGTACCTAGTTCCTTCAGCAGCAAAATGGGTAGATTATCATTCTTAGTTTGTTATTCGGCTTGATAGGAAATTTTCTGCATTCAAGAAACCCTAACTGGATACGATTGGGACATGCTTGTCCAGCTAATTTTTCAAGTCTAGAAAATTGCATGTCTTTGGGTAATGGCCTCTTGGGGGTAGAAATTCCGTGGTTGTAAAAATACCATAACAAAAAAATTTCTGAACTGAAATCCTACTAATATTATAAATGTAAAAGTTTGAATGGATGTTTGTTGCTCAATAACGCCAGAACGGCTGAATGGATCTGGATGAAATTTTGCAGAGATAGATTATAGTCGGGAACAGCACACAAGGTTCTTTATGTCCCGGTAAAACGTATGTTTCCCGTAGGATAGATTTGCTTAAATTTTGTATAGAGCACATATAATATATCTGCTCATTCTTCAAATAGGCAACATGGCTTTTGCTGCTCCCAGGAAGCCTTAAAGCACACACACACAATAAGCAGCTTTCGTCCCAGTATTCAATCTCGCGTTCCAATAAAACATAGCAACACGAAAACCCTACTTACTAATATTATAAATGTGAATGAATGTTTGCATGTTTGGTCGGCACTCGCAATAACGCATCAACGACTTAACGAATTTGGATGCAATTTGATATGTAGATGGATTGTGCACTGGATTACCACATAGGTCATTTTTATCCCGAAAAAGTTACTTATTTTTTAAACCATTAAAGTCAACACCTTGATTATTATTTAGTGAATTGAATATATTTTTTTTTTTATTAAATTGCTAAAATGTCGGTAACAATGGATGACATAGCCAAAAGTATGCAAAAATTAGATATGAAATTCGATAGTCAAATGATCTGCCTTAAAAAAGATGTGCTTGATTTTAAAACATTAATAAAAACTAACATAACTAAACTCACAACAAAAGTAGACACTTTTAGTAGTGATATTAAAAGTGAATTAGTTGAATTAAAAAATGAGATCAAACTGAAGGTCTCGAAGCGAGATTACATCAGTGATTCAAAACTTTTAAATGAAAAAATTCACAAGCTTGAAAGTGAAACACGCAAATGTGATCTCCTTTTAACTGGAATCCCAGAAACACCCAAAGAAAACCTAAGGGATATATTCCAAAAGATTTGTGCCTTCTCTAAGCACGAGGTTATTTCATTTGACATTTTCCGATTAAAACTTAACCGAAAAAAGCGCGCAATAATAATTGATCGTAGCAATGGAGCACCCACCTCACATGATAAGCAATCATTTTCAAAAGAATACACACCACCAATTATAGTTAAATTCACTTTACCATGCGAAAGGGTAAAGTTTCTACGTCTCTTTTTTGCTGCTGGTGTTGTCACGTTGGATAAAATTGGCTTCGTCTCTAAAAGAGCCATCGGGGCATTTGAATGTCTCTCTACATATGCCCTTCAAATACGAAAAGCTGCAATGAAACTAAAGCATAGCAATTTCCTACATTCTGTTAATTCATTTAATGGGATCATCAAGGTGAAGATAAAACCAACAGACAATTTTATAAAGATAACTTACTTAGAAGATTTAACAAAATTGCACTCAGCTTCAAACACAGATGTTCAAAGATAACAACAATAACAACAACAATCAACCATAACAATTATCGTATGCATTTACTTATTCTTAGTTGATAAATTTTCTCTTTTTCTTTTATTTATAATTATTTTCTCTCATTATTTATTATTTTCTTGTTTTTCTCTTTTTAAATAATAAATTTCATTTTTGTAATGTATTTAAACATTAATTTAAGTAATATTAATTTCCAGGAGATGCATTTCATAAACTGTTTTTTCTGTATCTGGGTGGTCTTAGAGGTCTTTAGTTACCCATATAATTTACTTTATGAGCAGTAAAACTAGTAGTTTTTCTTTTGGCAAATATGATAAAAAGATGGATCTATCAAAAGCAATGCTGAATATTTTATCGTCGCGTTCTGAGGGATTAAAAGTTTGCCACGTAAATGTATGTTGCCTTTTATCTAAAATTGATTAATTGAGGATTCTTTTCTATTCTAAAACAACAGATGTTATCTGTATATCAGAAACGTGGTTGGACGGTAGCATAAATGATAACATGATTTTAATTGATGGTTATCGAATTTTTAGATTGGATGGTGTTGGTCGTGCTTGTGGCGTTGTCATTTATATTCGTGAGGGTATTCCAGCAAGATGCTTAGATTTCCTTAATCTTTACGATATTCAATGTCTACTAATTGAAATTGACTTACCAGATGAAAAATTATTAATAAATGGAATATATAGACATCCAAATAGATTTCCTTACGATCAATTTGAGGAATTCTTATCTAAACATAGTGTCTGCTACGAAAATATCATTTTATGCGGAGATTTAAATATTGACATGAGTGTCAGCAACAGTTCCTCAATAAACTTGCAAAATTTGTTCGACTCTCATGGTATGAATATTGTTAGTTACTTACCAACAAGAATAACTAATCATAGTGCTACTTGTCTTGTTTTGTTCGTAGTGTCTTGCCCAGCCAAAGTTTTGTTTTTTAACCAATTAAATGGTGTAGCCGATCATGACTTAATTTTTCTAATATACGATGTAAAAGTGGAGTCCACAATTAACGAAACCACTTATTTTTATCGTGATTTCAAAAATGTAAATGTGGATGAACTTTTGAATGAAATCTCAAATATAAATATGGTCCCATTTAGATATTCCACATCTGTCAATTTTAAGGTAGATTTCTTAAACAATATTATTAAGTATTTGTATGATAAATATATTCCTCTGAAGAGAAACAAAAGAAGCAGAAGCTGTCCTTGGTTGACTACTAACATCCAAAACCTTTTATGTGAACGAAATTTTTTGTATAATGTGTTTAAAAATCCGAGATCTGATCGTGACTGGGAAAGATATAAGGTTTGTAGAAATCTCACGGTGAAAGCAATACGTGATGTTAAAAAAGAAATGTATTTCAATTTATTAGACGCCTCGAAAAACTCAACGCGTATAATTTGGAATAACCTGAAAAAGATTGGTGCTACTAATAAATTTAACACGGCATGTAACGCTGATATTGCTTTCGCCAATAGTCTCAATGCACATTTTGCATCTGCAGGCACAACTACTTCTTTAACTAACCCACATCCACCTTTGAACTTGAATGGTTCATTTTATTTCAATTCTGTTTCAATCGAAGACTGCTTTCTTGCACTGTCTTCTATAAAATCTAATGCATTGGCTCTTGATGAAATTTCCACTAAATTTATACGGCTGATTCTGCCGATTATTATGCCAAGCATATGCAATATTTATAATGACTGTCTTATGAGGTCAATATTTCCAGATGCGTGGAAGCTCGCTAAGGTTATTCCTTTACCTAAGAAGGGTTCTAGCCAAGATTTATCTAATTTTCGACCGATTAGCATATTACCTTTTCTTTCTAAGGGATTGGAAAAACTAATGTTAAATCAGCTAACTGTTTACCTTGAGTCCTTCAACTTATTATCTCCACTTCAATCTGGTTTCCGAAAGAAACATAGCTGCGTTTCTGCAGTGTTAAATGTTGCTGATGACATTCGATTGTCTATTGATCAAGATAAAGTTACAATTTAAAACCTACTGGATTTTTCAAATGCATTTGGTTCAGTTGACCACACTATTATGCTTAATAAACTGTACTTGAAATTTGATTTTTCTACAAGCGCTGTTAAAATGATACAAAATTTTTTAACTGATCGGCAACAAGCTGTTTCATATGGTCCCATATTGTCAAACACAGTGGTTTTAAACCAAGGAATCCCACAAGGATCATTGTTGGGTCCAATCTTATTCAGCATGTTCATAAATGACGTTATTGATATAGTTAAATATAGCTCATGTCATCTTTATGCTGATGACCTTCAAATTTATTTATCATTCCAATTGGGACTCCTTGAAGATGGAGTTCACAGCATAAACGAGGATTTAAGTAGTATTTATCAATGGACTTTGCAAAATAACTTAACTTTAAACCCTAGTAAATCTCAGAGTATAATTATTTATAAAATAAGTCTGGATGAGTCCTATTTTCCTAAAATTTACATCAATAATTACGTTGTACCTTATAAGTCGTCTGTAATGAACTTAGGATTTTTATTTAATAAAACATTAACTTGGAACAACCATGTCAATAAGATTATTGGGTCAGTCTATGGTTGTCTAAGACGTTTGTGGAAAATATCTTATTTTATACCGCAGAATAGTAGACTTTTGCTGGTTAAAACTTTACTTGCCCCAATTATCTCTTATGGCGCTCCTTTATATGCTGGTATGGACTCAATATCCAAACAAAAACTTAATGTAGCATTTAACGCATGTGTACGTTTTATTTACTCTCTAAAAAAGTATGATCATGTATCTCATTTAACTAATTGTATCTTCGCCATGACACTAATGTCACATTTTGTTGTAGAGATATGCAAACTTATTTTCAACCTTATTCACCAACGGCAGCCTTTCTATCTGTTCGATAAGCTTCAATTTTCCTCATCCTCGCGCACTAATAATATAACTATTCCCACAGCTTCAGTTTTGCAGACTTGTAGGTCCTTCTTTGTCTTATCTGCCAAAATATGGAATTGTCTACCTGCTCCATTTAAACATATTTTAAATTTTAATGAATTCATCACCTCCGTTAAGAATCACCTCCAGAAACCAGAATTAGATTTGCATCTCCACGCTATTTTCATTAATTAAATAGGTTTATCAAAGAAACAAGAAAATAAAAACCGAAATTGTTATCTTTTTTTTTTTTTTATTAATTAAGTTGGACATTTACGTTTATTGCAATTTGTAAAATAATTTTTAGAGCCATGAAAAAGACCTAGTCTTAAGGCTTTTTGATATAAATAAGGAATTATGAATTATGAATTATGAATAAGCAGAGGACAGCACTGAGTTTTTGAAGCATTAAATTCTACGCGGTTGTTTTATTCCCCGTTGGACAATTCTGTCGAGATCAGAATTTAATGAGCTTATCATAAGATGCCGATGCAGTTCCTAATCTGAAAACGAATATCAAAAGTTGTGAGTACCATCTTCAGCAACATAATTTAGTGGATTAAAAGATCCTGATAAGAGATCATTAATAAAAATGCTGGTGACAGAACGGAGCCCTGGGGCACACCAGATTTTATTTTGTGAATTTCAGACTTGAAACCATCCAATACGACTTATATTGATGGGTCGCAAATCTATCCGAATCTATTCGAATAATATTGGACTTTAGGATAAAGAAGCATTTACTTCGGCGATTTGTCAGATCTTAGTTTTCTGAACTCGTCTTCAACATATTTGTTTGAGCAATTGGGAAAGCGAAACCCAGAAGTACTTTCTCAAAGCAAACGCCATCAAATTGTTCACTGAAGTATCGAACATGACGGATGGGACGGATGTACAAGAATTTTTCAGGCTAGAGCTAAAATGTGCATTTTGATTTGGTACGCCATAGCAACTATCGTAATCAAAGCATTAATATAATGTCAGACTGTCAAGATCTAAGCACCATTATATCTAAATTGGTGTCGGAATGTGTAGGCCTAGGCAGACTATATGAACTTGGCAAAAATAAAAATATCACACTTCATTGGGTACTTGGTCACGTTGGCGTCCAAAGAAATAAGGAAATAGACTCCTTAGAAATACGAGTATTAATGGGCCTGAACCCTATTACGGAATGGGAGAAATCGTAATTAAAGAGGAGAGCAGAAGACCCCAAAGATGAAAGGAACTTCCCAAACTGATATACGCCAAGCTATTACTTGGAACTATATATAACTAAAAACTTTTCAAAAACTGTATCAGCTTAAGCGGGAACAACCTCACAATACTAAAATGTAAACTGACGAGCCCGCTGCCATCTCAGAAAAAACCTCAGTATTCTTGGATTAGTAAACAGTGTCACATGCAGATTCTGCAAAATTCATAAGGAACAACAAAAACATCAGACAATAAAATAACTAGGATGTTACCAAGTAGAGGAGAGCGATATATGAGTCCGCTCTACAAGTACTCCAAATAGTAACATTTTTTAAGGAAATAAATTTGGAGGAAGAACGCCATTTAGTTCGAGATGGGGTTAGGTTAGGTAAATGGGCTGACAGTTGAGATTGCTACCGGCACTCTTAGATCAAAGTAGATTCATTGTGGTACCCTGAAGTGTTGTAACTTCTAATTGTTTAACCTATGAGTTCTATGGATAATCATTATCGAGTCATTTAGAGGTTTTTATGAAGTTCAGAAGACTTTTGCCTGAAAGATTCGAGAGCTATTCTAAATCATTGAAGAAGTAACTACCCAGCAAAGTGCTGGACAATGACACAAAAAGTGAGAGGTGTGCTCATGTTCGTCTTCATGTTCCTCTGCATAGGTCATCGTTGCTTAGCCCCATTTTCTTTTTATGGTAGCCGAGAAGGGTTCGAAGGGAATTTTTGTTTATGTGGATGGTATTTACTTTCTGTTCTTTTCTTGTCGAAGTTGGGCCATAGTTTCCTGGCTGTGGCACATGTGTCGGGTCCATTCCATCTTTCGTTAGATTTTGAAAGAATCTTCTTTCCAATGTTCTGTTTCATGACACAGAGTGGGATTCTAATCGACATCGACAGGTCTATTTGGGTAAGATCAAGTGTTTAACCCTTCCTTGCCAGTTCATCAGCTCTTTCGTTGCCCGGTATATTACTGTGACCCGGGGCCCGAGTTTAATGTTATGCTGCGTGCCAAGAATTTTTAGCTCTTCGCGAAAGCTAGTTACAAGCTTCGACTTGGTAACTGCGGCAGAAATCGCTCTAATTGCTGCTTGGCTGTCAATAAAAAAGGTGGTATCGGTATTTGGTATCTACAGTCTCGACACGTACTTAGCAGCATTTTTCACTGCCAATACCTCAGCTTGGAAGACATTACTGTGGCCAGGAAGTCTAGCGGAGCTGGCTACTTTAAGGTTTTCTGAAAAGAAACCTGCACCAACCCCAGTGTCCATTTTTGAGTCGTCGATGTAGATAGTTATTGTCGAATCATCATGGAGTTCGTTGTTTAGCCATACTTGTCTATCAGGCAAACAGGTTTTGGGGTCGAGTTGGGGGCAAAATAATATAACATATAGGTGGCAATATAACTGATTCTCATTCATCATCATAACCCACGGGTGATGTCCAGTAAAAACTGAGGGTCGGGTGCTCACCCCGACCTGCTTGCATCAGGTCTTATAATTTTTTTTTAATATCCCTTGAATTGAAAAAGGACAAAATTTCTTTGCTTATTCCTAATTGACAATAAGTCCGAAAATATTGGAAAAGCCAATCACTGAAAATATAATACAAACTTTTAACAACTGACCCCTTTTACAACGGTACTGTTTAACACAATTGGAATTCAGTGTTTTAAAATGAAAGCACACAATTCTATCGTAATATTGTTTTATTGTTCAACCCCTTTAGAAACTCAAATACTATATTCAACAAAGCCAGAAGCTAAGCGCCAAATCCATTCCTCCTTAAATTATTAAACATTCCGGACAGAATTATTTACTATAAGATTTCTTATCCTTTTTACTGAAATATGTTCTTCCTTTTGAGACTTAGAAAACAATTTACTTTTCGCACTGCTCTTGGAATTCCAAACATAAGTAACAAATTATTTCTAAATGGATTACTGAAATTGATGGAAAGCCGACTAATTACACAGGGATAACTCAAAGAAAAGGCCCCATCTATACAATAATAACCTACTATTCGACTTTCATTGTAAAAAGCTAAACCATCTAATGCCCGGACATTTATCATAAACTTAGCGAAGTTATTTCTTGGTGGAAAAGGGTCAGACACGTTCTCTACTGCTTTTGAAAAAAGACACCAGTGCCGTGGACCGGAAAATAACAACGAAAAAATTATTATATATAATTAAGAGAAATAACCCTTCAAAACAGTGTATTAATGCCCGAACATATTTCAAAAGATATTTTAACTAAACAGGAACTTCCCTTGAAATCGTCTTTAACTAAGAAGAAGAAGAAGAAGAAAAAGAAAAGGGTGCTTATTATTGATCGACTGGCAAGCCAGCGGTAACTTTTCTCACTTTACTTTATTCTTCTGCCTCAATAGATGCACTTTTCTTTGTCAAAAACTTGGACTTCCTTCCATCCTTAAAAAGGAGGAAAAAAAAACAGCTACTCCGAAGACAAAACTTTTTTCTAGTAGGATATACTATACAGTGTAAACTTAGGTGGCGATGGAGGTGCCCGTGCTATGCAGTTGGCTTCTACTTTTTTTACAGCCAACGCAACCTAGTGTGGTATTAGCGCAGTGCGAAAAGTGGTACCAAAAGAGAAGAGGTTTATAATCAAACAACCCTGTAAGAGGATTCAATTTCCTGTTGATAATGTTTACAGGTAATTAAAGTAATGGAAAAATTGTTTTTATACATACCCGCTGTACTCAAACCGGGGCTGGCAGTAAACTTTGCAACGTCTACTATTTTCACTGCAAACTGTTGTCCGGATTCTCGGTGAATGCATCTTCTCACAATTGAGAATGGTCCCCTGAAAAATTGAAAAAAAAAAGTTCAAGTAGATATTATATTTCGGATTTTGATTTTTTTTATATATTTTTTTATTTTATATCAAAACTTTTAACAAAAACATGAGTAAGCTGGTATTCAAAATTAAGTAGGGGAGACCGGGGCTAAGAGTAACACTTTTTACTAAAGTTGATGCTGTTCCTAAGGTTTGGAAATGAGTTAGCCAAACATTTTTCTGTTTAAGGAGCAATATTTCCGCTACGAAGTCCAATAAAAACGCAAAAAAAAATACTGATCAGAATTTGTAAAAATATATCTTTTAGACAAAAAAAACCGTTTTGTTTTTTATTTACCACATATTCGGGGAAATTGCAACAAAACCTGTAATCTTCTTTTAAAAAAACTATCAATTTATAAACAAGATTAACAACAACAAAAATATAGCACATACACCAGCAAAACTTATCAAATTAATATAATTATTTAAAAGTTAGTACATATTATATGAATTCACAAATTTAATTAATTAATTCATTTTTAATGTTCCTAGAAATAAACAAAATAAATATTAATTTTTTGAAAAAAAAATTGAATTTAGTGACAGAAAAATTAGGAATATAATTAAATATTCCAAAACCAGTACTAGATTACATACCTTATGTTGACAACGATACCAGTCAAAAGGACTTTTTTCTTTTTATATAAAAACTAGCAGACCCGGCCGCGCGTTGCTGCGACTCTATTGTATTGCGTACAATTATTAGATATTAAAACTGGCATTGTTAAGGAAGCGCTAGGGATGGCGGTCAAAATTAACCGGTTTTCGATTTTTCCGGTTATTTTCCAAACCCGGTATAACCGGGCGGTTTCAACCGGATAAAAAAACCGTTTTTTTCAATAACCGGTTTTCGGTTTTATATACAAAAATTGTTAGTTTTTTTATTTGCTTAAAAAACGATCATATCAAATAAAATATATCTACATACGATCATGTACATTTGTATTTTCCGAAAAGAAAATATTATTATTTTCGAAGAAAAAACTACACTTCGTGAAATACTCCCATACAAACGAAAATTGCAGATGCGAAAACATATTTTAGTTAATAATTTTATTTTAAATAATAAATTATGTTCAAGTTCACAAAAGTTAACCGGTCAACAACAGCCGTATCGCAATAAGATGCAATCAGCTGACAGATAGGAAAGTAAACATACTCGTACACCGTCTCATTGAAGGAAAGCCAAGATGATATGATGGAAACTTTTTCAAAAGTTACCTTACTTAAAATAGTATAGGCTTCGACATCAAACAACTCGTTTTTTTCGAAAGTGTGTGTGTAGTTCAAAATGATTTCACCTTCCTACCACTACAATTTCTCTATGAAAGAAAAGTTAGCAGGGGTGAATTACGTTGCAGGTTCCACACACACAAATGCATGAAACAAAGATAATTTTTTGCAAGAGATTTAATATTTCTGTGGTGATAAAAGTGTCAATGTAAATAACCGGTTTTTTTCAGCCGGTTATTGGATTTCTGAAAAATCACCGGTTTAACCGAGGCAAACAAATCTCCGGCGATAACCGGTTAACCGAAACAAAATAACCGGTTTCGGTTTTAACCGGCCGGTTTTTCCCATCCCTAATCAGTGCTTTGCATTAATTAAGAACTAAATGATGAACGATATTACTCGTTTAACTGTTATTCGGTATAACATATATGTATACATAATTTTTATGGTTTTCTAACGCGTGGTCATGCAACATACAGCTGCCTATCAATGGGAGAAAGCAAAACGTATCGGCTAAAACGTAATCGGGTAAACGTCGTCTTTTGAAAGGTATTTTTGATTCTGTTGGAATCATAGGTAGGTATTTGAGGTAATAGGAGGACTTTTCCTTTAAACTTTCCACTCAATATTGTTGCTTACGTTTCTGGTATCTTACGATGACTTATCGTAATTTTGGTGGATTTAAGTTACGAGACCAGTTGAAAATCAGCCGGAAAATTGACGATCTCATTTTCATCAATAAAATTGTCAATTTACTTAAAAGTCATCGAATCCCTGGCAATACAAATTTTAAAAGAATAATTACCAAAAATCAGACTATTTTGTAGCAAATAACAGTACGTACACATTCAAGTTTGAGTGGTTATTTTATTGGCGCAGTCCTCTTGCATTTACTGGGTATAACACAATCAACCTGTTGGTCAGTATTGCCAATCATTAAATTTTCTTCTGTGAATTATACGAACGAAATCTGTAAGCGAATTACCCACAAATGTACCAATAATTGTTTAGTTCTATAAAAACTGAATTTCCGTTCTAAAATACATTTCTGGTTATAAAGGGTGATTTTTTTGCTACTTGGTTTTTGACGTTTATATTTTTGACAGATCACACATGACAAATTCCACGAATATTTGACATTTCGATTCAGTATTGTTTGCCATTTCATCATGAATAGACTTACGCCTGAACAACGTTTGCAAATTATTGAAATTTATTATCAAAATTCGTGCTCTGTGAAAAATGTGTTTCGCAAGCTACGTCCGTTTTTTTTTCCGCTCATTTTTGGCTAAATGGATACGTGAATAAGCAGAATTGCCGTATTTGGAGTGAAAGTGAAGAGCAGCCAGAGGCAATTCAGCAGCTACCAATGCATCCCGAAAAATGCACTGTTTGGTGCGGTTTATGGGCAGGCGGCATCATTGGGCCGTACTTCTTCAAGGACGATGAAGGCCGCAGGGTTACGGCCAATGGAGAAAGGTACCGTTCGATGATAACAGATTTTTTTGCCGAAAATGCAAGAATTGAACTCGGTCGACATGTGGTTCCAACAGGACGGTGCCACATGCCACACTGCACGCGAAACCATGCATCAATTGAGAGGCGAATTTGGTGAGCAGTTGATCTCACGTTTTGGCGCAGTCAATTGGCCACCAAGATCATGTGATTTGACCCCGTTAGACTATTTTTTGTGGGGCTATGTTAAGTCTATTGTCTATGGGGACAAGCCAAACACGATTGCTGCCTTGGAAGCTAACATTGAACGCGTCATTGGTGAGATTCCGGCCGAAATGTGTGAAAAAGTTTGCCAAAATTGGATCTTCAGAATGGACCACCTGAAGCGTAGACGCGGGCAACATTTAAGTGAAATTATTTTTAAAAAGTAAATTGCAGAAATTGATTTATCGATCCAAATAAAAATTTCATTCACTTTTTACAAGTTTCTGTGTTTTTTTGAATTTTCAAAAATCAAGCTCTTAAAAAATCACCGTTTACTTATTCTGAGACCAAAAACCAATACTCAAAAAGATGGTTTCATTCTTTTTTTTATTAAAAATATATGAATATTAAAAAGATATGAATCGTACATATCTTTTGTTTTGACGTCTCCCTTTTTTGCAAATGGAATATAAAATAAAATGCACGACTGGATCGCACGTACTTGCTTTTATGTTCGATCGCATCGTATGTAAAAGATTTCTATTAAGAATTTAAATATATATTTGGAGTCGTTTTTATTTAATTTTTTATTTACAAGATTTCTTTAATTTTTTTGTTCTACAAAATTGGTGCGGGAAATCTAACTATTTAATACTATAAACTTAAAACGTAATTTCAAAAAAAAAGACATAAACACGTTTTCCAAATATTGAATTTTCAAAAAAAAAAAGTTTATAATTCGAAGGACCTCCTACATAAAAATTTTAATGGAAATCCGTCAAACCGTTTATGATAAAGTTGAAAATCAAAAAATAATTTGTCTGGAAGGTATGGTTAATAATATGATATGTAAAAAAAATGTTTGACCAAAATGTAGACTAAACCTAAACACATACACACTTTTTTTATCAAAATCGTTAAAACCGTTTTCGCAATAATCAAGATGGTAGAAAAATTCGTATGGCAAGTACCATTATTATTTAGTATTAAGTATTAAAAACTATCCCATCTTAGGAACGCCAGCAAAATAAACATTTCAAAAAAAAAACATGAAAATCGGTTAGATAGTTTCGGAGTTCATTCAACACAACAACGTGACACGAGATTTATATATAATAGAAGATAAAGAAAAAAATTAAACAAAACATAAACATAGAACACCATTTCCATCGTCCTTGTTCCCAAAAATGTGTGAAAATATGAACGAAGTCTGTTTTTGATTATTACAACTTACCCCACAAAAATGTTACAACTACCCCCACCATGAAATTTAACATAAATCACTCAATTTAAAAAAAAACTGAAAACCATTCGGTGGTCAACTATTTACATAAACTTATCCAAAACATAATTAAACATTTAAAAAAAACAACAAATATATCTCTTCCGAGTGAAGATGAATACCAAAAATACAAAGAAATAAAATGCACGAATGGGTCGCAACTTGCTCTTATAGCTAACAACTTTAATGTAGCTAACCATTGTGGTTTAGTTAGTTAGGTGTAGTTATCCTATGTAGGTTTAAGGCCTATGTAGGTAAGATTAACGTGATTCTTGATAGTTACATAGGTACCTACCTACAAATGTATATTTAAATCTAAGTTATGGATTTTAATTATGTAAGTAAGGTGAGTAAAATTTATCTACATATATGTATATACATATTGATGGAACCTAAGTATGTAAACAAGTACATATAATAATGAAAATGAAGGATGTAGGTGGATAGGTAGCTATATGCATATAACTTTATAATTTAGCTGCAATATGCATACATAAGATTCATGTTATATATATGTATATATACATATGTGTAGGGCATACATTGTATTTAGTATTCAGTGACGTAAGCAAAAATAGATAAAAACGAAATAATAATAAGGTAGAAATAAGTGGATAATATACACATAATTAAATGTTCTTATAGTGCTTAGTCGTTATAGTTTGAGGGAAAACAAAGATGCCATTTAATGGATAAATAAGAATATATCAAAAAAAATTCAAAAATCGTTGAAGCGGTTTTTTAATAAATTAATTTTGTATGTATTAAATTTTGAAAACATTTTTCGAAAAAAAATTTGAAACACCATTTTGAAGATATTATTAATAAGCACATATAAAGTTCAAATTTCAGAAAAATTCTGTGACTGGTTTTTGAAAAATCGATTTTTCAAAAAAAATGTTTATTTATTTTTTAAAAATCGAAAAACTTTTTTTTTTTTAATTTGAGTACGCAGTGTTATTAACAATTTTAGGGAGCATTTGCACAAAAAAAAATATTTTAATCGGTTTATCCAATATTGAGAAAGTCGAAAATATGAAAAGTGGTTCTATGGGAAGTACCGATAATAAGTACGCAAAAAAAAATATTTGTATACTTAAAAGTGAACTGTACTGTTTTCAATATGCCTCTTGACAAGTGTGTAGATTTCCTTACATTGACATATCTGTTTAACCTTATTCATACGAATACTCAAAATTATCTTTTTGAAAAGCTCATTTTTCCAGTATCTCAAAGAAGTAATATTCTCATTTAAATTTAGATTCCAAACAACACTTCTTTTTACATGCTGTAGGCCTTTGGAACTCCTTGCCTGCCAATCTGAGAGGACAAGATAACTATACACATTTTAAAGGTTCGCTTAAAAATGTTTACTGAACGTGTTTCCAATTCTATTTCTGTTTCTTTTATGCTTAACTTATGAAAACATAATGTACAATTATCTTTAATTTTTAAAAAGTTTAATATTTAAAAATTTTCAATTTTCAATGTATTACAATTATTATTTTGGTTCTTAATAATATTAATTTGCTTAGTGTGCTTTTTATTGTTTTGAACTTTCCCACGATTTGGTTGTCGGTTTCCGATTACCGCTTGACTTTTGGTTTACGGGACAAAGGGGTGTATCCGTTTGCAATGTATGCATAAATGGCGTGAAAAACTGTAGTTTATAATAAAATGGAATTTATGATTGCCGCTGGGCAAATGGGAGTTTCCGGGGAAACGGGATTATGGTTTCAGGTGAAGTCTCGGACGTAACTCCGGCAGGATTCGAACCTGGGCCCCACGCGTGCAAGGCTGACATACTATCAGATGATATTATGGATTTAGTACCATACTAAAAAATTAAAGTAGCCATTTCGTGATTTTAATTTTAGTACAATGCTAAGAAGATAGTACGATGCTAAACTCGTTTAAAATTAGCAAAATCCGCTTTTTAACGTAGTATCATACTAAAAACGATTTAACATATTACTAAATCGTTTAAAATTTTACGCCAGAGTGTTTTAAAATATACTTATGTTAAATATAAATAAAAACAAATACTTCGAAAACGTGTTAATGATTTTTTTTTTAAATATAATTTTAAGTTTTTATTATTAAATGTTTAAAATTGGAACACCATTTTTTGTATATAAAAATATTAAGTAAAAACGACTTTAAAAATATATTTAGATTCTTAATAGAAATATTTTGCATACAATGCGATCTAACATAAGTGCAAGTACGTGCGATCCAGGCATGCAACTTAAGTAAATAAATTTCATCCATACTCTGTGTTCCAAAATTGTTAAAACGAGTCCAAAATTTGATATGATCACAATTCTATCTATCTACAGTAGCGGGCAAAAAAAAAGCAAACGGTCGCACCAAAATCAATTATTATTGCTTTATCTTTCGCAACGATAAAATGTTGTTTTTCTTTTTGGGATATTTGTTACCATTGTGTAGACATTTTATTTTTAGCAGCAAAAAGTAATTGCTCACCTAAAAGTGTTTTTAAATTTACAATTTTGGGGGTGGCCGTGGCGCGATAGTTGTGTGTTCGCTTGTCAACCTCATGGTCACAGGTTCGATCCCTGCCGTAGTCTATGTCTTCTTATTTTCCATTAAAACCAATTCTAAAAATAATTGTCATACAATGAGTTGCTGGTTTACTCATTACATGCTGTTTAGGCATAACACTAACAACATGTGATTGAGTAAAACTAGTATACAATATGACAAAAATGATAAAAAAATTAATGCGAATTATAAGGGACATCGATAAATAAGACACGGAAATGTCTCCGCATTAGTTCAGCCGCCATCCCTGGAGATAAAATCTGACACAACAACCACCTACAGTCTCCGAATATCACGCCACACATCTTTCCTATCATTCTTTCTCTTCCTTAACCTCACCCTCACGCCCGCGCTGTGTTGAAACATTTAAAGGGTATTAACGCTGTTAATAACGGAAGATTTATGCAGGATGTTGCTTTTGAGTTTGGAGGAGCAACATCAACAAAATCGCGTATTGTGTCCCGCTATCGGGAACAATGGGATATCAATCGCAGAGTTGGTAGTTGGCAAAACAACTTTCAGACAAGATCGTGAGATAATAAGGCAGGTTAAAGTCCATCCCCTGAAAACAGCTGTGGAAGTTACTAACGACCTGAATAAATATTTCGAGTACACACAGTTAGGTGACGATTAGTGGAGTCAAAACTGTATGCCAGCTCAGAAACCATTCATCAGTTCCATCAACAGGAAAAAGCGGCTTGAATTTGCAAAACGCCACTTGCATTGGACGAGTTAGCAATGGGGAAAAGTTTTGTGGAGTGATGAGAGCAAGTTCAACCTGTTCTCCTCAGATGGAGTTCGCTATGTGCGAAGGCCCCCGGGGCAAATTTACAACCTCAGATATCAAGTTCCGACGATCAAACATGGCGGGTGATCAGTTATGGTGTGGGGTAAGCCATTACAGACGTTCTTGAAATTAAATTTGTACAAAGAAATTTTTTAAGGTTCATTTTCTCGTCAAGGATTGGGCCAGTTATGTCAGGTTATTGGCCGGATGAATGCCCAAATGTATAAGGAAATTTTGGAAAACCATATGCTTCCACATTTGCGGACGAATATGCCTGAAAACAGCCAACATGATAATGACCCCAAACACAACAGCCAGTTAGTAAGAACTTTCATAGAAAAGGAGAATGTTGACGTTTTGGAGTGGCCAGCGCAATCTTCCGATCTCAATCCCATAGAAAATTTATGGGACCTCGTAGATCGGGAGATAAGAAAGCGAAATCATTCGAATTGTATCGAGTTGATGGCACAAACAAGGACAGAATGGGAAAAAATGTCACCAAACCTATAAGTGTCTTTGATTGACTCTATGCCTAAAAGGTTGCGCGTTGTTATTGCCAACAAAGGGTCTGCAACAATGTATTAAAATTTAATACAATTTTTCGCTGAAAAAAGTTGAATAAATCCGTTATTTTTGAAGTTTTTGGCGTATTTGCATTTTTTTTTTTGCTCGCCTCCAAACCCACATTTGGTAGCATTTTTAATAAAATATTTGTCTTGGAGTTAGATTTGGTAAAAATCGACTGTATTAAAAAAAAAGAATCAATTTCAAGATTTTATACAAAGTTTGACATCATTACTACGTAAAATGGATTATTAAAAACTCAAGACATAATTATACTAACGGGTCCGCCATCTAACGTTTTTTTTCAACTAGTGCTTATTTCGTGAATCGTAACACTTAGCTCATGTCTGATTTGACAGATAATTAGTTTTATCCTTCCGCTGAACGAATATGGTTGTGTATACGCTTGAGCAACGCTCGCTAAGTGGGCCTACGATCGACTTAGAGAAGATGCCGATTTTGCCAAAAAAAAATCATCTTTTCAGATGAAGCTCATTTTGATCTTGGCGGGTATGTAACAAGCAAAATGGTCGCATTTGGGGCACAGAAAACCCGCATGCATACATTGAAAAGCCGATACACCCAAAACGAGTCACTGTTTGGTGCGGATTTTGGTCCAGAGGCATAATTTGAAAATGAGCAAGGAGTGGCCGTTACAGTCAATGGCGATCGTTATCGGGCATTGTTGAACGAATTTTTGTTCACAAAAATTGAAGAGGAGGATATTGGCAAGATTTGGTTTCAACAGGACGGCGCTACGTGCCACACAGCCGATATTTTGCGCCCATTTTCAAAAAAAAAAGTTATTTGGCGGACCCTGTATTTCCTTTGCATTTTTTTTGCTCGCTACTGTATATTCTATCTATTTATATCTATCTACACTATATCTAAATACACCAATTTTGTATAATATTAATTTTTTTTTTAATTCATTTTTATTTAATATAACTATCTTAAAGCTAGACCAAAAATAATTAAAACCAGATACAACTAACTTTTACTAACTAAAAATAACTTAAACTACTTAAAATGCCTAATAATACCCAAAACTACTTAAAACTACTTAAAAACTAGAACAGCCACAGCAGCATTTTTTTTTCGTTTTTTAATTTTTTTTTGTTTATTTTTTATATGCATGCAGCCACACAACAACATGCAACCCACACATACATATACATACACACATACATGCTCAGACACGCAAATATATGCACATATGCCCCCACATACATACATATTTTTTATTTATTTTTTGGTGCCACCCTGACCCTAAATCTATGAAAGTCGGCCAAGACATACCATCTTCATCGACTTTAAATATGATGCTGTTCAGAGAGCCACCAGAACTGGTTCTCCTGTTTCGCCCTATCCCTTCGGTCCCGATCGGACACAGTCCTACTGAACCGAAGGCGCTCTTCTCCACCTTGAGTGATAACGTCTCGACCATACAGGAGTCGCCTATCCACAGTTTTCCGGCTGACGTAGTAGATGAGCGGAACCACCCCTCCATCCTGTATCAGCCCTTGACTGTCTAAATAGAGGAATGCCTCTGGAGGGATGTAGCCACTTAACCGCGCACTCTCAAAATATTCGTTATTGGGGTAATAAGCCCCAAAAATTAAGCTGTTAGTTGAGGACATCGCTCTTGCAACGTGACCCCGAATCAGCTTAAACAAAAAATTATCTATTCTGTTTATGTTGGCTCCGTTGTATAGAACCTGGTTGGAATAATGCAATCCAAGGCAACGTCTAAGACACTGCCACTCAAACACCCGAATCTTTTCCATTTGAGATGGGGCAACGTTGAACCACACCGGGCATCCATAGGCAATCATCGGCCTGATGAGGGCCATGTAGCAAATCACCTTCACCCTGCTGTCAAGACGACTGCTATAAAACAATCGTTTTGTCAGGGCAAAGGCTCCCCTAGCCCTGGCCAGAGCAGCACCTATATGTCTGTCGAAATACAAGTACTGATCCAACCAGATGCCAAGGTACTTTACTACACTTTTACTCGCCAGTGGATGTCCATGTGGCCCTACGATCACCAGCTTGCGCCAGTTCTTTCTCGTATCCCTTGAGGCGCTAGACAACGGAGTCCTAAACAAAATAGTTTCTGATTTCTGGAAGTTGATTTTCAACTTCCAGTCATCACAATATCGCTGGATCTTGTCGAAGTCACTCTGCAAGAGACTTTTGATGACCTCAACTGTATTAGCTGTTCTGTACGCAATTAGATCGTCGGCGTACGCAATTGCCTGAGTTAGACTACCTATCAGATCGCTGGTGTAAATGCTGAATAGAATCGGCGAGTTAACCGCTCCCTGCTGAAGACCATTATTAATATTAAAAATTGCGGTAGAAGTTACATTGCCACTCTTGACAACAAACTTTCTACCATTTAGCATGTCATAAAGCATATATAATAGAGTTTTACTTATACCTATTCTGTAAAGCTTTAGATAAAGACCCTTAACCATACGGTGTCAAAAGCCTTCTCCAAATCAACCAGACAGGCACCCGTACACTGCTTATTATTAATATTCATTATACAAACTTTGTTCACAGCCATCGCAGGCTCCGCTATTTGTGGTTTTTTCAAATATTTTTTTTGACATGCCTTAGCCGATTGGTCTTGCAGAACGTTATGTTAGTTGTGCCACATGAATGTGTAATGTCTACAATTTCATACACAACTTTGCTACATTTAAAAAACATTTACAAAAAAGTCCCTAATCAATTGACACTCAGTGTATATCTAAGAAACTCATAGTTTTAGTACGCACTATAATAAACTAACTTGGGTTCATATGCCCTTGACCTAGGATACTTCATAGTAAAAAAAAAGTAATCATAAAAAGTAAATCTTCTGTTTGAGGATACTTTTGTTTAAATATGAGTCCAATTTAAACAAACCGTCTAATTAAATGATAAACAAAACGATAAAGTAAGACCTATCATTTTATATCTTGGGTAGAATGCGGTTTTTAATTTAGATTTTCAACTTAGATTACGAAACACTATATTCAATTAGGAGAGGAAATATAAGTTAAACACGTTTGTAATAGTTGGAGGGTTCCTTTTATAATCGGAAGCCTATAAGGAAATAGTTTTATATCTGTGTTGTACGCGAGTAAACAGACCTATTATTATGTATGAGCCAGTAATAGTTTAAACTTTAATTCTAAAACCAAAACATTAAAAAACTTTATTATACGGGATCTGAATTTTACAGGTGGCTTAACTATGCAATATTTTTTCTTTTTAAGATTAATCCCATTGAATGGTTTTCAGTACAAACAAAAATCTTTGGTGCAAAAGGACGAGAAGGTTTTAAATTATAGACAAAGAGATAAGCTGCTTTGAATTATTACTGAAACAGATGTTATTTAATCTTCTCATGTACCAACCAGTATACTTAAGTGCTTTCTTTTAAGAACTTTATCATAAATAGATAATTGTTGTCCATTTAACACGAAGACTTTTAATAATAGCTCTTTCGTTCAATAAACACACCATTTCAAAAAAAAAAAAAAATGATTAATAACACCGTTTTGGCAATTCAAATAAAAACTTTGGAAATAAATTTTACTTTAAAGCAAAGGGTAGTGAACAATGTCTACGTAATTAATACGTTCTTAATCTTAATTGGATGTATCTACTTTTATTATATATTTTTTTACATATTAATATATATTGCTATGAAACTTTAGGTAATATTTCTGAAGTAGTATTTGTACTAAAGGAAAGATATAACTTTTTTTTTTTTAAATGGGCGCAAAACATCGAGTGTAGCTTCGGCTGTGTGGCACGTAGCGCCGTCCTGTTGAAACCAAATATTGCCAATATCCTCCTATTCAATTTTTGTGAACAAAAATTCGTTCAACATGGCCCGATAAAGATCGCCATTGACTCGTTGCTCATTATCGACTTATGCCTCTGGACCAAAATCCGCACCAAACAGTGACTCGTTTTTGGTGTATCGACTTTTCAATGTATGCGTGCGGGTTTTCTGTGCCCCAAATGCGACAATTTTGCATCTTACATACCCGCCAAGATCAAAATGAGCTTCATCTGAAAAGATGATTTTTTTTGGCAAAATCGGCATCTTCTCTAAGTCGATCGCAGGCCCACTTAGCGAGCGTTGTTTTTTTTTTTTTTTTTTTTTAATTCATTTTTATTTCATTTTAACTTATAACTATCTTAAAGCTAGACAAAAATGTTTAAGACTAGCCTAATTATCAATAACTTACAACTAATTTACTGGCCCTTTACGGGCGCTCTAAATTAAACAATAACTCTTACAACTAATGTCTTTCGACCTAAAAACTATTTTAATTAAATCTAATTTTTTTTTTATTTATTTTATATTTCAAGAAACTTATATACAAAAAACTTGATATCTGATCATTTTTTTTTTTTTTTTTTTTTTTTTTTTTTTTTTTTTTTTTTACCTATAAACTAAACCTAAATATATATTAAAAATAATTAAAACTAAATAAAACTAACTTATACTAACTAAAAATAACTTAAACTACTTAAAATACCTAATAATACTTAAAACTACTTAAAAACTAGAACAGCCACAGCAGCATTTTTTTCGTTTTTTAATTTTTTTTTTGTTTATTTTTTATATGCATGCAGACACACACCAGCATGCAAGCCACCCACACATGTACATACGCACATACATATACGTACGCACATACATGTACAGACACGCAGATACATGCACGTATGCCCCCGCATACATACATATTTTTAATTTTTTTTTTTGGTGCCACCCTGACTGTTCCCTATACCTAATGCCCTAAATCTATGTAAGTCGACCAAGATATATCATCTTCATCGACTTTATATATCACGATGCTGTTCAGAGAGCCACCAGAACTGGTTCTCCTGTTTCGCCCTATCCCTCCGGTCCCGATCGGACACAGTCCTACTGAACCGAAGGTGCTCTTCTCCACCTTGAGCGATGACGTCTCGACCATACAGGAGTCGCCTATCCACAGTTTTCCGGCTGACGTGGTAGATGAGCGGAACCGCCCCTCCATCCTGTATCAGCCCTCGACTGTCTAAATAGAGGAATGCCTCGGGAGGGATGTAACCACTTAACCGCGCACTCTCAAAATATTCGTTATTGGGGTAATACGCCCCAAAAATTAAGCTGTTAGTTGAGGACATCGCTCTTGCAACGTGACCCCGAATCAGCTTGAACAAAAAATTATCTATTCTGTTTATGTTGGCTCCGTTGTATAGAACCTGGTTGGAATAATATCTTGTGTACTCCGACTCTGGTGTTCTGTGTAATCCAAGGCAACGTCTAAGACATTGCCTCTCAAACACCCGAATCTTTTCCATTTGAGATGGGGCAACGTTGAACCACACCGGGCATCCGTAGGCAATCATCGGCCTGATGAGGGCCATATAGCAAATCACCTTCACCCTGCTGTCAAGACGGCTGCTATAAAACAGTCGTTTTGTCAAGGCAAAGGCTCCCCTAGCCCTGGCCAAAGCAGCACCAATATGTCTGTCGAAATACAGGTACTGATCCAACCAGATGCCAAGGTACTTTACTACACTTTTACTCGCCAGTGGATGTCCATGTGGCCCTACGATCACCAGCTTGCGCCAGTTCTTTCTCGTATCCCTTGAGGCGCTAGACAACGGAGTCCTAAACAAAATAGTTTCTGATTTCTGGAAGTTGATTTTCAACTTCCAGTCATCACAATATCGCTGAATCTTGTCGAAGTCACTCTGCAAGAGACTTTTGATGACCTCAACTGTATTAGCTGTTCTGTACGCAATTAGATCGTCGGCGTACGCAATTGCCTGAGTTAGACTACCTATCAGATCGCTGGTGTAAATGCTGAATAGAATCGGCGAGTTAACCGCTCCCTGCTGAAGACCATTATTAATATTAAAAATTGTGGTAGAAGTTACATTGCCACTCTTGACAACAAACTTTCTACCATTTAGCATGTCATAAAGCATATACAATAGAGGTTTACTTATACCTAGTCTGGTTAGCTTTAGATAGAGACCTTCTAACCATACGGTGTCGAAGGCCTTCTCCAAATCAACCAGACAGGCACCCGTACACTGCTTTTTAGTTTTGTTCCATTGGATATCAGAAACTAGTTTAGACGCGGCATGAATTGTGTCATGTCCCGCCTTAAAACCGAACTGATTATCCGGGATGATATTTTTGTCCTCCGCCCACTTGAACAGGGCTCTATTAATAACCTTTTCAAATACTTTGCTGATACTCGGAAGAAGACTTATCGACCGGAGATTCGCCGGATTGGAGTTCTCCTTTCCCTTTTTTGGGAGAGGGTGCACTACAGCTGTCTTCCACCGCACTGGATAATATGCATTATTCAGCGCGTTGTTAAACAGTGTGGTATAAATGTCAACTGCTTCTTGAGGCAAATGTCGTAGTACAACGTTGGATATACCATCGACTCCTGCAGACTTCTTTTTCTTTAATGAATCGAAGATGAGCTGGAGCTCATTCTTCGAAATTAACAGGGGACTGGGCCCATTTCGGTCGGCGATTATGGCGTTTGCCAAATCTTCATCATTAAACCCGGTAAAACCAAGGTTCTCAGATCGCCATTCGCTTATATCGTTTCGGAGCCATAAGTGATGAAGCAGAGCTCTGTTCTCCAGGTCATGATTCGGGCGAATGCTAGCATTCACCTTGTACACTTGCTGGAAAGCAGCCCCCACAGCCTCCACTCTCTCCTGCGGATCTTCGATTATATAGAGGTCATCGTCCAATACGGCATCCTCTGGGTCTATGCCTGCTGTCAGAAGTACGTCTCTGTTTTGTGTCGTCCTCTGGAGCTTAAGACACGGAAGGTCGTTTTGATCTTTTCTTCTGAATATCTTATTAATTTGTGGGAACATACTCGGGTCGGTAGCGTTCACGGCCCGAATTTTGTTGTCCCAAAACAAATTAATGGACAACCTATAATTTTCTTTGATCAATTGGTTGATGTTTTTGATGGACGACTTCAGTGTCCTTATCTCCAGATCTCGTGTGTCCGTAAACCGTCTGTACAAGCGTTTTAGTCTTGTCAGTAAGCCACTTTTTTGTCTGTGTAATGCATCAATTGTCGCGTTACGGTACATGTCAGTTGCGTTACGTTCTTTGTATTTCGGTATTGTCCTGTTCATTGTTCGTTGAATTGTTTCGTCCATTTGTTCTAAGTATCTGTCAATTTCAGTATTTGTCATGTTCCTGTCATTTGGTGGGGATATACCATTTGATCGTAATTCGCTCAATAAGACGTTCGAGAAGCGTGGCCAGCGCACCTTACTGTAATTGTAAGTATGCACCGGTACATACTCCTCCAACTCCATAAGCGAGTTCGGAAGTTGTATTACGGTGGCGAGTCCGCAGTGGTCACTGTCGTACTCGATCGTTCTTAAACAATTTTTAGACCGATGGCCCACAGTATCAGTAATTGTTAGTCTTGCGTCTTTCAACAATAGATCCAGATAGGCACCGCTTCTTGGAAACGATGGCCTGTCTGTAGCGAGAAGTTCAATGCGATACTCCAGGTTGTATAGACCCATCCAATTATACAGATGGTTACCACGAGGATTTTGTATTTGATTTCCCCAATCTATATGTTTGGCATTCAAATCACCAGCCAATATGTAGTAGTTTTCTTCCGAGCTCAATCTTAAGCATTCAAAAAGCTTTTCAAGCTCTGTTATAAACAGTGTGGGCTGAGGTGTTTCCGGTGCATAGGCAGCGATCACATACATTCGCTTCCCCTGTTGGAGATGAATGCATATGATGCATGCCTCTAACGTCCGAAATTTACGCACATCACTATTATATATTACCTTATGACTAATGCCTTTACGTATAAAGATTGCGACGCCCCCTCCTTGAGTGGAGTTGGGTCGGTCTCTCCTTACGATATTGTAATTGTTGTTAGTCAATTTATGTTTCTGGTTAAGCTTAGTTTCGCTAGCCATAAACACATCTGGACTTATGTCTTTAAGCAATTGGAATAAATTCGCTCTACGTTCGGTCCTAATCAGTGAATTTACATTCACAGCTAGGATCTTAAAGGGCCTCTCTGGCAGCGCGCCCTTAACCTCTAAGTTGCGTTAAGCTCGGCAAAACAGAGTAGATATAATCCACCCTAGTCGCCTGCTCCCTGATCTGGTTTTGGAGGCCGTTCAACTGGCCCTGAATGGCCAGTAGAACGCCCATAATGTCTGCCTGTGCCGCCGGCGCCTTAGGCACGGGGGCCTGTTGGGCGACCTTTGGTGTAGGCTGTACCGTGCTTCCCCTTCCTGACGCCATTTGGGCGTAAGAAATTTGGGGGTTGACGGGCGTTGTTGTAGGAGGGCGCACTGTTGGACGCTTTTCTACCACTGTTTGCTTTGCTGCTTTATTGTTTTTTATAAGCTGAAACGTCGGGCATCCCCGATAATTAGCGGGGTGTCCGGCGCCTCGGCAGAGTACACATTTAAGCTGGGTCCTATCTTCGACCCGTTCCTTTCCTAACTTGCATTCATCTGCATTGTGGTTCTCTCCACACTTAACGCAGCGTGACTGCATTTCGCAGTTTGCTGCGGCGTGACCGAACCTTTGGCAGCGCATGCATTGAAGCATGTCGCCGCGCCTTTTTAATTTGTCCCAAGTTACAACCTGGCAGTTGAGGACGGATATACTCCTCAAACTATCCAGTTTGCTGCTGGGTGAGAGTTGAACAAGGAAGAAGGGAAGACTCCGCTTCTCCCGCCTAGCTCTAACTGTAGCGAACGGCTTGACCCCGATAAAGTCGAGATCGTCATTCGCTTGTTGGCGGAGTTCATTTAAGAGCACCTGTGGTTCCGTGCTGGAATCTATGCCCTTCAAAAGGACCGTTTGAAATTTTTCGGTTTTAGGGGTGAAACTAAAGAACTCAGTAGTAGTTTCTTTTAGCAACTCTTTAATTTTTTTGTGCTGTTCCAGTGTGAAGCACTGGATAGCATGCCTATCGTTATTTAATCTTTTAATAGTAAAATTATGACCTATGGTCAACTTACATAGATTTATGGTATCCTGTAACTCCATTTTATAAGTATTAATGGGTGGCACCTTTTCTTTTTTCATAATCGGCGGCTGTGGCTGCTGCTGCTGAGACTGACTTTTCTGCGGCTGTTGATTCTGCTGCTTTTGAATCTGCTGCTGCTGTTTTTCTTGCGTTTGTTTCTGGACTTGTGTCTGCTGCTGTTGCTGTTGTTGTTGTTTTGGCCGTTGTTGTTTTGGCTGCTGCTGTGGCTGTTGTTTTTGTATTTGTTCTTTTTTCTGTTGTTGTTCTTTTTCTTCGAGTTCTTTTAGTTGCCTCGCTCGGCGCGCTTCTTGGCTAGCCTTAACTTTGCTTTTTATCTTTTCGATTTCTGCCTCCAAAGCTTCAATTTGGGCGACCATTCTCTGTTCCTCGTCCTCCTCAGCTGACGACTCTGATGTGGAGAGGTTCACGAAGGCAGTACTATCGCCCGTCGTGAAGTGCCCTTCTCCTTCTTCAGACATATATGCTATACCCTCTTCGGGTGAAGTGTCTAACTCGGTTTGTCTTGCTGCCTCTGACGTCTCGTCTATATCGGACGTATGCACCCCAGCTGGCAGCTTTGCTGAGGTGGCCGTGGATCTCCTTTTTACCAAATTTGGTGCGCACTTGATCCTCTTTCTGCGCTTTTGATTAGCATCGGATGATGTTGCCGTTGTTGTTATTGCTGTTGATTGGAACATCTTTCGATGTTCCCTCAGCTGATGCCATCGCTGGCCTCATTGGCCCTAGGACACCTTTCGATGCCCCGGTGCTTAAACTCCTCCTCCTTTGTTCGTTTTCCCAACCAATAAAGTTAACTACTTCACGGTTGTGAAAAAAAGCTGATAAAGTTCTGATGCCCTCCTGGGAATCGAACTGGCGACCCTCGGATTCTCGGTCGGCCACTCTATCACTGTGCTACTGCACCACTTATGAAATGTTGATTTAATTTGGAACTTAAGCTCACACACGAATTTTAATTGGAAAAACTGGGAAGCCGAAAACGTCTTAACACTTCCACAGTACGAGATCGACTGTTAGCGAGCGTTGTTCAAGCGTATACACAACCATATTCGTTCAGCGGAAGGATAACACTAATTATCTGTTAATTCACGAAATAACTCGTTAGAATTGAGGGTTTTATGAAATTGGTCGTTTCAAAAATTTCGACTTTACTTTCGACCTTCATAAATAAAATTCATGTCTAACGTTTGGAAAGGCAGCCGCAGAACAACCTTCCATTTTTTCGATATACAATACAATTTTTTTAAATAATTTTGTAAACACTGGATTTTTTCATTTAGGAAAAATGTTCAGTTTTGTTTTTCCCTTGACAATAATGATAACTTTTATCGACTTAAATTTATTTCTAACATCTACGTAATACGTAAGGATTCGAATCGAACTCGACTTTTTGATCACACTTGACATTACATGATAGCCGAAGACGAAAAGATTGGGTCCGCAGTTCCTGTCTGTCTGTATGTGTCTGTTATCGAGTTTACAGCGTACACGGTTGGATGGATTTGCTTCAAGCTTCGTAGGTACACATTGTTTTTTTTTTTGGATAATATGTGGACACGTTTTTTTCATTTCTTAAGGCGAAAAATAACGGTACCTGCCATACATTTTGTATCTTATTTTTTCTCAAAAACGACTCAGATTGTGATAAAAAAAATGTGAGTGCACTTAGATTAGTTCAGTCCAATTGTAACTAAAAGAAAATATTTTATTTTGTGTTCTTATTACACGACTGGATCGTATGAACTTGCTCTTGTAACTAACAACTTTAGTGTAGCTAACCACTGACGCGGTTAGTAGGTATGGGTTTTCCTTATCCTTTGTAGTTATCCTATGTAGATTTAAAGCCCATGTAGGTAATATATCCTTGATTCTTAGTACAATGAATTGCCGAATTCATGATTCAAGGAATAGTTAAATAAGTACCTACAAATGTATATTTAAATGGATTTTAATTATGTAAATTAGGAGGGTAATAATGTAAATATGTACAAGTACATACATGTATATAATGAAAGTGAATGGTGTATAGGTGGGAAAAAATCCTTTTTTAAACTTATTTAAACTGCCAAAACCATCACTTTAATCGGTTTTTCGAAAAAAACGAAGAACGCCATAAGATGCCACGGATGAATGAAACTTTTATAAAAAAGTATCTCAAAAATTGTAGGACGGGTTTTGATGAAATCCTGTTTTTTTATTTTTCGTTTTTTGAAAACAAAATTCTTTTGAAATGTTGGTTTGCAACTTTTTAGAGACTATTAATGTTCATGTGAATATAAAATTTAAAATTATTTTTTTTTGATTAGTTTTAAAAATATTGATTTTTCAAAAAAAAAACATTTTAATAAATTATTTTAAGTTAAAAAAAAAGTTATTCAAAATTTTGATATACAAAATTAATTTAGCTACTTAGATCTTCTCAGATATAAAATTTGACAGAAATCCAGTGTACCGTTACAGAGAAAGCCAAAAATTTAAAAAACCGTTATATGAAAGGTACCGTTAATAGACTTTTCCTGTAAACTTGTTTCATATCAAATGATAGCTATTACCAACAAAAAAAATTCTCAAATTTTTTTTTATCAATTCGTTGGAGCCGATTTAGAGAAAAATAAGATTTTCCTTTAAGGTCATATAGCAGGTACCGTTTTTTTAGGCATAAAAATAAATTTTCATTTTCTCCTCAGAGGAATGCCAAAATAATCACACATACTAAATTTGAAGGTAATCGCTTACACCGTTTAGGCTGCAGCTCGTTATACATACAGACTGACAGACAGACAGACATTTTTTGGCGATCACTTTTTTAGGCTTCTCTATGATCGTAATGTCATGTTTGATTAATAGAATTTTTTTTTACGAATACATAACTTGCCTTATAGTAAAAATGTGTCTTGAAGGTTTTTTCAACATTTGTATGAGAAGTTTTCAAATATTGTTTTTTTTTTTAATTTCCAAAAAAAATGTTAAAGTGTTGGTTTACAATTCCTCTTCAGCTTTTTTGAGTTCAGGAAAATACAGGGTATCTGCCGGGAAGGTATACTACTTTGTTTGATTATAATTTTTAATTAAATGAAAGAGAATGGATCTTATATTGATAAATGTTATATTTAATGCCGGCAATTATGTATGGAATACAATATCAGGTAAATGTCCGCCTCTGTTAGTCTCACAAATGCGAGCCATTTTGAGCACATTTTTCATTACATTCTCAAACATTTCACGCGGTATTTCATTAATGTCATCACGAAACGCTCAAGCGTTTTTGGCCTGTTTGCATAAACCTTGCTTTTCAGATATCCCCAAAAAAAGAAGAAGTCAGGAGCAGTCAAATCAGGCGACCTTGGAGGCCAATCAACATCACCATTTCTTGAAATAACTTGTTGTTGAAAGAGGACTCGCAGTATTTCTATTGTAATCCCGGCTGTATGCGATGTGGCACAGTTTTGTTGATACCACATGTAAAGCCCAAAGTATGCAGTTGTGTCGTTAAAAAGTTCCCATTCACAGTTACTCTTACGCCGGCCGTTTTCATTTTCAAAGAAGTAAAGTCCACTGATTCCTCCTGACCAAACTGCACACCAGACTGTAACTTTTAATTGATGCAAAGGTGACTGATGAATAATTTGAGGGTTTTCCATTGCCCAGAACCGACTATTCTGTTTATTCACATATCCATTCAAATGAAAATGTGCTCCGCCACTCATTATAATTTTTTCATGCAAATCGGGGTTGTCATGGTCTAGCTGTAACATCCTATATTGGCATATGTACGGCGGCGTAATTAGTCTTGTGCAAGAATCTCTTGTGTCAACTGAATCTTAAATGGAAATAAAGTTGTTCTTTGAAGACCAAGCTATTGAGCACGTCGTCGAGTTGAGGTTGATGGATTGTTTTGAACACTTCCTTGAGCAGCAGTAATGTTTTCAGCCGATCTTGCAGTACGTTGTGGTCCATGCTTGGGCCTATCACCTACAGGCCCTCTTTCTTCGAAATCATTCACTACACGGTTACTAGTGCGTTTTGTTGGCACCTTGTTTCTCCCAAAAATTTCACGTAACTTTCTCATCGTCACAGTAATCGATGATTGATTTTTATAAAATGTTAAAATTAAAACACAATGGTTTATCGAATATTTTTCCATAATAAATTTGCCACGTGTCTAATTCACGACTGCCAAAAATACTGTCAAGACTAATGTTTACCAAAATGGCGGCAAAACAAAGTAGTTTACCTTCAGGGCGGACACCCTGTACAATGAACCGTGTACCAGAAAATGGAACACTCAAATAAAAAAACCACCAAAGAGATATCAAAAATAAACTTTTTTTAAATGACCAAAAATGAGATCAACTTTGTGAGACCAACATTGGTCGTCTTCGCTATCATCCTAATATCAAGTTTGGTCAAAATCTCGATTATTTTGTATGAATTCAAAACTTTATATATCGCAATATTAAAATTCAGTAACTAATTAAAAAGATAATTTAAAAGGAAAACGTTCACGGGTGCGGGTACTCTGGTATAAGATTTCGTACAAACCCCTTGGACCCGTTATAATTTTTGCTGAATTACTTCCTTTCAATGAGGTCGAAATTTCTTGCCGGAAAGAAATATCTACACAATACCCGAATTTACCCCGGAGGCCCTAATCGTAACGGCCCGCACAAGCACTTGGGTTAAATATAAAAGTCAAAATTTGTCGTTGTGCTGTTCATTTCATATTGCTTCTGAGCATTCATCATCGCCGTCAATATCATGACAGTGTCAATATTAAGTGGTACTATTTCGGAGTTCAGGCTCGGCGTATGTAGTGATAGAAAAATAAAACTTTAGTTTATTAATACCAAAAAATGTTCACATGTTTAAAAAAATTAATTTAAAAAAAAACCTGTATCGATTCTACCATTCACGTCTAAAGTTTTCGAGAAAGTTTTACAAAAACAAATGAATTCATTCTTGCAAGCAAATTGTTTATTCTCATCACTTCAAACAGGGTTTCGAAAACATCATAGTTGCATCACGACGACTATCAAAGTTGCAGATGATATCAGAAATTGTTTAGATGATGATAAGGTAACATTTTTGGTTCTATTAGACTTTTCGAAGGATTTCGGACTTCTGAATTCTTGTTTAAAAATGGAGGTGTACCACAAGGCTCAATTTTAGGTCCAATCTTGTTTTCATTATATGTATGTCAATCAACTGCCATCGACTGTCCGATCCTCGATTCATATGTATGCTGATGACGTACAGCTTTATAGGAGCTGTAACTTAGGTTTGATTGAAGACTGTGTGGAAGCAATAAATGATGACTTAATCGCCATAGATTTATGGTCGCAAGAAAACGGATTGATTTAAACCCCTCAAAAACCAAATGTCTTGTAATAAGCACGCGATAAATTGACATGTCATACTTTCCGGAGGTATGCATTCAGGGTTCTTAAATAGATTATGTAGATAAGGCGAAAAATCTGGGAATTGTTTTCAATAGAAATTTAACGTGGAACGATAATATATATGCTACTATTGGTAAGGTCTATGGCACATTGCGGAAACTTTGGATGTCACACAATTATACTCCACTAAACACACGATTGCTTTTGGCAAAAAACGCTAGTCATTCCCATTTTAACTTACTGAGCTGAAGTCTATAGAAATTGTGAGTCAGCAAGTAAGAGAAAACTGAATGTAGCTATCAATAATATTGCGCGATATGTTTACAATATAAGACGATTTTCATCCATGCTAAGGAACTGTTTGGTATGACATTTGAAGATTTACTCGCTTATAAAGCTCTGACCTTACTATCAAAGTTTTATTGATACACGAGAACGAATGTACTTGTTTGATAAGTTAAACTTCGGATCCTTAAGTAGATCTCATCAACTCATTTTCCCGCGATTTACATGCACAACCTGAGAGCGACAGTTCTTTATTAGCTCCATTCGACTTTGGAATGGATTGCCGGGACATGTACGGGAGTTGGGTGGCAATGGGCGTTTCGGAGCGGAACTTAAATCTTATTATACGCGTTAGGAAAACCTTGTTTTGTTCTTGTAATTTTTTTTTTTTTAATTATTATTTTGTTTTACTTAATACGAAGATGTATGTTGGCTATTAATTTAATAATTGTTTTTTTTTTTTTGACTTATTTAATTTTCTTTTCGTTTGTTACATTTTCTGTTAATGTATTATTTTTTGTATTCCTTAAAACTGTCTTAGTTTACAATAATAATTTCTGTTGTTCAATTTTAAATTAAAAAATCAAAGCTTCACTTGCTAAAAGATTGTTAAAGTCTTAATGTGTAAGCATGTATGTATAAATAAATAAAATAAAAATTGAGAAACTTTTATTTAATTCCATTGAATCTCTTATTAAATTTATGAAAGTCAATTGATTTTTTTTGCCAGTAAATGTTGTAAGACGAAACGAAAATCCTTTCAAGAGAACTACTCAAAAACTCTCTCAGTCATATTTAAAACAAAATTTTAAATATATTCTACATGTACCTGGGGATTGCGGCTATTTCGTATGTTTTTTTATGTAAAATACTAAGAATTTATTTGTCTCCCCATTTCTATTTAAATCGAGTGAGCTTTTTAGAAACTCTGCATGAATTCAGCAGAAAGCAGTTTCTTTCTTCGAATTAATAATAAAAAGCCACTTGAAAGTCATGCAGAACATTTATTACACGAATGCAAAAAATGAAGAATACCTCAAATCTTTGAAAGGTGTACCTAGTAATTTGTTATGAAAATGTCAATCTCTCTATTGTCCCTACTGTTCAATGCCACAAATACTACTCACAATTCATCAAACAATTATACATAAACGACCATTGATAGTTTGGACCACTTCAATAAAGTAACTAATTTATATTTATGATCTTGATTTTCATTTTTGTTATTCCATGGGAAAACCAAGACCAACTCAACTATATAGCTATACTCGTATTTGGTAAAAGTCTACAATACTATCGGTCCCGGATATCTTTTTTGTACATTAAAATTTCAACAGCAGAAAAGCATCCCCGACTATACGCAGTGAAAGCGCCCTCTACTGTCTATATTGTGTTATTTAATTATTTACCTTTGCACAGAACCAAAATTAACTTTTAAATAATAAATAACTATTGTATCCATCAGAGAAGAGAGCAAATTTTTCAGACGAAAATCGACGGTCTTTAAATTTAATGCATCCTTAGTCAATATAGGTTTGTGGCGGAATATAATTTGCAGATAAAAACAACACCTACTCTAAAAAGGGCAGGATTAAAAATTAATTTCAACAGATTAAAGGAAATAAGGGATTAAAATTATTATGTGTATGCTGTAACTCGAAGTTTGTTTCCAACATTTTTTACTTGCGATTATAGGTACTATATAAGGCAAGTTATGCATTCGTCGAAAAAAAAAGTTTTGAGTTAACAATCAAACATGACATTACGACGATAGATAAAAATTTTGTCCGTCTGCATGTCTGTCTGTCTGCCAGTTTGTCTGTTTGTATGCATAGACACCTACAGCCCAATTGGGCCGAATTGCTTCAAACTTGGTACATAGAGTTTTTTAGGTATTGTACAGAGGGGAAATTGATTTTTTTTTAGCTCAAAAAATATCGGTACCTGTCATATAACCGTTACGATCAAACTTATTTTTCTCGGAAACGGTTCTAACGATTTTGATTTAAAAAAATCAGTGCGGTTTTTTAGCTACGACCGATCATATGGTTGAAAAAAAAATTAGAAAAATGTCTAAAAATGGTACTTTCCATAGGACCGTTTTTTTGCTTTCGACTATCTCATAAACGGCTCAACCGATTCTTTCGAAATTTCACACATATATAGGTTTAGGTTGCCCAAATTATACCGCGTACCAATATTTTTAATTAGTATTTTTTTGTATTTTTAAAATCATTAAAAAAAATTTTTTTTTTAATTTATATTTCGAAAACTGCTCATTAAATTTTTTTCAAAAATTATATTTATATGTATTTATTGAATACCTATGAATTGGCGTTTTTGAATTTTTTTTGAAAAATGTTTTCAAAAAGTTTAAGAAAAAAACTTTTTTTCTCAAAAACAGCTCCACAGATTTTTTTAATTTTTTTTCTCATAAATTCAAATTTATCTAACAAATAAAATGGCGTACTTTTTTTTAGCTTAAATTAGTTTAAGTATTTATTTCAGAATTTTGAATTATTTTTTCTTTGTATAAGCCGATTTAATATTTTGTTTTTAAGTTTATATTATAATATTTAAGACTGTCATACCAATTTTTTTTTAGAAAAAAATTAAGGATATATATAAAAAATTTAGTAAAAAACGGCTTTAAAAATATATTTAGATTTTTAACAGAAATCTTTTGCATTCGATGTGATCGAACATAAGAGCAAGTTCGTGCGATCCAGTCGTGCATTTTATTTTATTTTATTTCAAATGTATATTTCTCATTGAAATTAAAATAATCTACGTATATATTATGTAGGCGAATAAATTTACAGTTATTTGGTGATTGTTTTTTATTATTTTTATTTGGTGTTCTTTATTTGCACTACTGTTACACCCACTTTATTTTATCGAACTTTATTAAAGTGTCCTACGGGCGAACTTCGTTTTGCTAAGAAATTTTGGAACGTAATGAAAATAATAAATCCTAGTATTCACGTAGTTCGGTCAATTTTTAAATTCTTTATTCAAAAAATAAATAGAATGAAAATAACTGAAGAATAACAACGTTTCATTAAACCACAATGATTAAAGTGTCGACCAAACTTCTGGAGTATCACTTAAGTGCACCACATTTTTCGTTGTATTCTCAGGCAAGTACAGGTACAAATCAGGAGGTTCACCGACGCGTAAGCATGCAATTCGCCTTGTGAGAAACATAGAAATACATGATTGACAACCCATAAACATATAACGACGCACGGAAAATTAAAGATGGTAAATGGTAAGCCATTCGAAATCCACGGAAACAGAACATATTGAATTGTTCCGAGACTCTTCACAATCAAACGCGAATTTTATTACAAAATTTTAGTGAATTCACGTTGTGCAGAAAAGGCCGAATAGTTGGTGCCTTCGTTTTCATCCATCACGGAGTCGTCGGATTTGTATGAATGAAACTCAACGGCCATATGATTGTGAAGGACGAAATTTAAGTCAACTGGTATTTAAAATATCATTTCGCTTAACGTACAAAAATCAGTAAGACTTCCACTGATTTACAAATTCCTCAAATCCAATTGCATGTAACGAGATCAAAAGCAGTTGGTTAACCTCAGTTTTCACAATACAAGTTTTGGATAGAGAAATTAAACAAAATTCTTCGAAATCTAAATTGGAAACCCAAGTGGGACATAAGACCATACAACTTTTTTTTTGTTTTTTTTTTTAATATTTTGCGCAACACAAGGGGTTATGAATACCTTTGAAATGTTTTGACACAGTGCGAGCGATTAGGAAAATAGGAAAGGATTTATAGGGAGATACCGATGCACATTAGTTTTGAATGTTTGAATATTATAATAGGAAGGAAAAATAAGGTCTGGTAAAGCGTTCCACATTCGTGTGGTGCAACTAAAGAAGGAAATTTGACAGTACGTCCAAAGTTGGGCTCAATGGTAAACTGTTGGGCGCGAGTATTACGCTTGAATATTTTAAGGGGAGGAATGCAACTGGCGGTTGGATGTTGTAGGAACTGGGGGCCTCGAGCTGTATCTTTTCCTACACATCAAGTGCTTACATTACCTCCAATTTGGTAGCCGCCGGATACTGGTATTGACTTTATGTCATGACTTGCTAAACTTGTAGGTGCGAATGTTGATCACGGAAAAATCGCAACGTTAAACCCATTGCCCTACAGATTGGAGGTTAGTGCGTTGGGCTAACGACCCGAGCAAAGTAAAAAACAATATTGTTATGAGTGAGCTCGTAATACGGTGATAAGTAGCACTAGGTTCGCCAGGCGAAGGATACACACACCAACCTGGCGATCTCCAGATAGTCGAACCGCCAACCAATTCGACCTAGTGCTAATTGGCGCAAGGCACGCATCAAACATCTTGGACGTGCGAGCCTTTCGAAGTGCAAACGTGGACTGTGACCACTTTCTTGTTGTGACAAAGTTCAGAGCTCGATTATAAAACGAAAAGAAAACGTAGACCGCCCAAAGGAAGAAATTCAACAGCGCCTACCTTAGCACATCTGAGAAAGCCAGAGACTACAGTGAGCAATTGACCGGGAAACTCTCTGCCGTACCCCCAGTCACAAGCGTCAACGACCAGTGGAGCCAGTATCGCGACATCAGTCAGGAGACACCCAAGACCACCATAGGGTACCAACCACCCACGAAAAAGAACCCGTGATATGATGATGAATATTGTAGGTCGAGGTAATGAAGCAGGAGACGGAAAATGCACAAATGCAAATGCTGCAACAGAAAACAAGAACAGCAAGGGAGGAGTACCGTGAAAAGAGAAGGAACGAGAAAAAACCCTGCGAAGAAAGAAAAGAGCATCCGCAGCCTCTCAGCGCAGGTATCTCGAGGAATCTTACATCGCCACCAACACCCGCCGGTTCTACAAAACAGCCAAGCAACTGGCATCTGGTTATAGGACTGGCACGCAAGCTCTTCGAAACAGCGAAGGGAACCTAGTCGCCGAAGCACAGGGACTTGTAGACGTGTTTAAGCAGTACTTCCAGCCACTGCTTAATAGGCATTATGTAGAGGAAGCAAGAGGAAAACAAAGAAGCATGAGACCAGTCAATGAAGATCCAGTCCCAGCGCCCAGTACTGAAGAGGTTAAGAAAGCCATACACAAGCTTAAGAACAACAAATCCGCCAGCTCGGATGGCCTACCTGCGGAACACTTCAAGTATGGAGGAGATGTCCTGGTAGGGCGCATGCACCAGCTCATCAACCAAGTGTGGGAGGAGAAAAGCATGACCGACGACTGGTCAAATAGCTTCATACGCCCAATCTACAAAAAAGGCGATCCTATATCCTGCAAAAACTTCAGAGGCATATCCCTGATTAATGTTGCCTACAAGATCCTATCCAACGTACTATGTGAGCGTCTAAGACCTTTCTGCAACACTATGATCGGCACGTACCAGTGTGGCTTCAGGCCAGGCAGATCAACGATAGACCAAATCTTGACATTGAGGAAAATCCTGGAAAAGACCAATGAATTTCAAGTCGAGACGCACCATTCTTTCATCGACTTCAAAGCCGCATATGATAGCATAAGTCGCCAAGAGCTTCTATTGGCGATGTCGGAACTCGGGATCCTGAAAAATTGATCGAGCTATGCCGCATGACGTTGCAAAATACGCGGTGCAACGTGGAAATAGGAAACAGCTCATCTGAGCTTTTCCAGACGTGACTTCTTCAACAATAGTCCTGGAGCAGGTAGTACGCAGGAGTGGTGTTAACCTGGAAGGCACTATCTTCAACAGGTCTTCCCAACTGTTTGGTTATGCGGACGACATCGATATCATCGGCCCCTCCAAGCGAGATGTACTTGAAGCATTCACAGCTATTGATGAACAGGGGAAATGCGTTGGTCTTGAAGTGAATGAGGACAAAACAAAGTATATGCTATCAACAAACAAAGCCTCATCTGTCCATCGCCTAGGACAAAACGTCACTGTTGGTAGCAGTAATTTCGAGGTAGTCAAGGAGTTCACCTACCTCGGAACAAACATCAATTCCCCTAACGACACCTTAGTGAAAATCCGACGAAGAATTACCCTCGCGAATCGCTGCTCCTTCGGTTTGGCCAAAACTCTTGTCTCGAAAGACAAAGTGCACGCTTTACAAAACACTAATTTTACCAGGTCTACTCTACGGCGCCGAGTGCTGGACGATAAGTAAAAAAGGGGAATTAATTATTAATTAAAAAAGTGCCCAACTTTCGAGAGAAAAATTCTTCGGAGGATATTTGGTCCTATATGCGAAGAGGGCGAATGGAGGAGAAGATTCAATCGATAATTGTACGAGCCAAAGCGCGTCGACTACACTGGCTCGGCCATATCGACCGAATGGACAACAACACTCCAGCCAAGAAAATCTTCGAGTCCCAGTCCCCATGTTCCAGACGACCAGGAAGACCGAACCTACGCTAGATGGACCAGGCGGTGACAGACGCAAGAGCGCTTGGTCTCGACGACTGGAGGGAGCGTGCGAGGGACCGCAACCGATGGAAGACCGCAATATGTCAGGCAGCGAGCCTCCAAGGATCGGGAGCCGGATAAGTAAGTAAGTAAGAAAGTAATGCAATCTGGCTATTTCATTAGAACATTGTCTATAGAAATAATGACAAAACAATGAAAGGCATGAAACATTGCGACGGTGTTCGAGAGGTGCAATTGTTTCCGTTATTGTTTTATCGATTATCATTTTTAAAGCTCGTTTTGGGATTCTATCCAAGAGACTTAAGTAAGTTAAGGAAACGCCGCCTGCCCATATATGACAGTTGTACTCAAGATTTTGACGAATGTCCAATATAAATATTTCTTTCATCGTCTCAGAAAAACCAAACACCTTCCATAGTCTTTGGCGACATCGAATATGTTGCCATTCCACAAAAATTTGTCGGTGATGCACATACCGAGAACTAAAAGATGTTCGATTTTCACGGGCCGCTCATAGACAACGGCATTGGAGGGGGGTCCCACATTTGTAGAAAATTATGTTGTATACATATATATTGTAGACTTATGCTTCGCCTGACTATTTCACTTTCAAAGGAACGGGGTATAGTACATTGAAAGGTTCTTCGCAAAGTTTCGATGAAATTTTTAAGCCCAGCTACCGAGATTATACGATTGTCGGCAGTTATTGATTATTTGCATTGCTGATGCTGAGCATGTAAGCAACTATTATCTCTACAAATAATAAACTAGAACAAAATCTAAATATAAAGGTAAGTCTATACCAAAATTTATAAAAAAACTTACTTTTGAGAAAGGACAAGTCTCGAGAAATGACAACTTATAACATCGCCTATAAAATTGTTCAGAAGGAAACAACTAATTTCCGAAAGTCGAAGGCCCGTTTTACCATACATTTTACCCACTAGATAGTTTTTGAAGTAAAACTTCTGTTGCGGCGTTGGGGGTACAAACATTTCTATAGAGCTGTCAAACCGGCTGACATCTGCGGTAACCCGACATCTGACGTGACCTGACATAAGATATCTTTGTTCGTTTTGTGGATTTTCATACACGAATGCAGATATGTATATATCTGCATTGTGTGTATTCGCTGAGGGTTTTATTTTTTTTGGAACGTGTTGTGGATTCACATGAATTTTGTGAATTCAACGTGAAATTCTTTTTTTTTTTGTTGCTTTGTTTTTTATTCGATTCAATTATTTTTGTGGGTTAGTTGTGGATTCGCATAGATTAACGTAGTAGGTATACTCATTGTGTGTATTCGACGAGGAATTTTTTTGTTGGTAGGTTTTGTTGATGCTCATATATTGTGTTGTATTAATGTGTGTGTTGCCAGTGCTTTAGTGTATTTACTTCGTTGATTTATATATACAGATTAGTATAATATATGTAATGTAAAATTGCTAACCATGAATCAAAGTTCGAACGACGCGACGCACGTTGGGGTTTGTACAATTATTAGAAGATGGCGTCGTTATGAGAGACGTATTTACATATGTTAGTAGGGGCCTGGTATCAAAAAAGGCCAAATTCGTTGGTCTTTGGCCGGTTTCCATACAATTGAAATACATATCTATATTTTGTTGCTAACTTAGAATAACGAAAGAAAAAATTATTTCAAATTAGGAAAGTCTTACTTCTAGAGCATGTATATAAGTAAGTACACACACTTTTTTTTTAATCATCGACAATTGACCACTTTACATCAGCGCCATCTGTTTTCGATCACAAGTTCTAAAACGGATCTTTCTGGAATCCGGAATATTGTCCATGGTGTATACTTTCTTTGGGAAAAAACGAATTATTCAATTTCAAAATTGTTAAAACCGAACGATCCGTTCTCGTGTTATTGGCAAGGAGAAATCTGTTAAAACAGCACTTCACGAAATGGTAGGCACAATTGAAAAATTTATCAAATTTAAATATTTTTCGCTGGGTGCAATTCTTGACATAGAAGCAGCATTTAACAATGTTAAAAATAATGCAATTCAGCAATCCCTGGACTCTATTGGCATTGACCCAATACTGTCAAATTGGACCGACTCCACGTTTCGGTCCAGGAAAGTGAATGAAGAATTAGGGGACAGCAAACTTCAGGTAATTACATGCATGCAGAGATACTGCGCAAGGAAAAGTCTTATCTCCCATTCTTTGCTTAAGTTCTGTTCAAGAGGAAACGCAACATTGCAAATATAAGCCCCCCTTATAAATGAGACGCCAATATATATATAACTGGAACGGGTAAATATCTTCGTCTGTTTATAGATCTTAAACTGAACTGGAAAGAGATAGGGTTCCAGCCTCAAAACCATTCATTGGATGTACACAACCATGGTTAGGTTAGGTTAGCTTGACGTCTATAGGTACAACTAATTTTATATAACTATACACCAACCGCAGCCCTAGAAATTTTCCTCTCTTCAGCACTCCTTGAATTATTTACGAAAGAGTTGGCGAAGAGTGCTACTAAGAGACTGTCAGAATTTGAAAATACATAGATTTTAACCCTGCCTCATTGACAGTGATTTTAACAAAGTAAAGCTTAAGGAAAACTAGGTCATCAACAAAAATCGGTCTTTACGGACGGATTTAAGACAGAAATATTGGTTGGGTCACGAATCTATTCCGGCCCATATTCTACAGCCCTTACCGAATCATATAGACTTCCAAACTTTTGTGCAGTTTTTTAGGCGGGGGTGCTCGCAATTATTGAGCCGGCAAAACATCTCTCCGCATATTAAGTGTTCAACAGGAACATAGATATGTATCTTCGTAGACAGCCAGGCGCCAATCAAAACTATTTCATCAATCTTCACAAAGCCAAAACTTAAGGTTACTAAGCGAATCGAACTTAATCACCTACGTACAAGGGTGAAATCGCCAAACCAAAACCGCATCATCACTTAAGCCAAACCAAATCGTTTTCGGGATACTTGTGTCACTGAAGCAAAAAAAAAATTAGAATCCAACAAACTTTTCTCAAACCAACAAACGAGAGATGCTCATGCATTGGCAATTGTCGGATTTCAACGAATATTTGCACAGATATCTCTCAGAAAAAAAATAGAATACATGCTAGCTTAATGGACCTCTACTGTCCATCCTGATGGGCATCCTAACAGGTCACAACTCAATGGGAACCCATATGTGCACATCTGACTCATGTAGAGGATGTATGGACGAAGAGGCGCAAGGCGACTCATATCAATTCCTTCGTAAATACAAGAGCCAAGCCCGAACACAGGACAATGTCTTAATAAACTACTTTAACATATCCTGAAATTTACTCTAAGGTAAGGATAGTTTAGAGAGGCACCTCAAACCTAATATCCCTATTTACTCCCCTTCTGTTTCTCTTCTTCTTAAACTTCCCTTTTGCAGCAGTGGAAGCCGCACTGAATGCATTGAGTTCCGAGTAAGGTGAGGCGGCCGTTTCACCACCCCTTTTAATCTAACCTTACCAGCACATCTAATCCACGACTTTTCATAGTCAGACAGAGAATAAAAGTTAATCCCTGAAAATCCAATCGACAATTCTTTATTCCTTCGTTAAATCACTCTGATGAGTGAGCAAAGCATCATTAACTTTATAAATGTCAAATAGCAGACATTTTGTTTTATTAACAACATATTGAGCTTAAACCACAAGTTCAATATAAAACGCCACCAACAATTTTTTTTTTTAATTCAGCTGTTAGATTTTAAAATAGCCAAACCCATTTAAGAATATCAACTTATAATTTTAAATATATTATAATTTAAATCAATAAAAACAAGTTCAAAGAAAACAATGAAACCACAAAAACACAACAGGTAGTAATGAATCCTTTGATCGATTTTTGCCCTTCAAATAAAAACAAATGTGGAATTGCCGTTGACAGCTGGAGCTATTGAAACACAGCTTTGAAGACACATTTCAACACCTGATGCTTGAATTTTAATCAAAGGAAAATTTGACATGACGAACACAGCAATGAATGTGGTGTAGGCAGGCGACCACAGGAATTCACATATTTGATTTTGAAATCAGTTTTGTTTGGCAATGGTGGTTTTCAATGGCACAAATCCTATTTACATTTAGTTGGTGCAAATGTAGAAAGAGGTGTTGCAACTGGTGTGCGAGATGAATGAAAATGAATATGTGCGCGGGGTGCGGGGAGGGGGATATGTTTTGAATGGTTTCCAAAGGAGAAATGTATGTGCTACTGCTGTCATTCTATATGGATAAGGAAGGTCTTTGGAAAACCTCTTCTTTAGAATAATTTTACAAAGTTTTCTAATCCGAAAGTCTCTTCAGATTTATGGTTATACACTTCGAAAAGCTTCAAGAACGTGAGGCAAGGATTAGATGTTTCCTCGGAAATGGAATAACAAATTATTTCAAGACGAGTTAAGGTATTGCACACATACAGATAAAAATTTCAAATCGCAACAGTATGGGGCAAAATGATCGAAAAGTTGACAATAAACAAAACAAAAATTAATTAGTAATTCTGTAATTTTCAATATTTCTAAAATTCCAATCATATAAGTCGTGGGAAGTTTCCCTTAAGACTTGTTAAGACTTGAGACTTGCATGCTTTTTTCTTATAATTTCATCTGCAAAAAATTGTACTAACGACTCATTTATTTCAATGCGTGAAGTTAAAAGCGAAATTTAACAGATCTGTCTCTTTGTTCTTTTGGCAAAAGCTATCGGCAGCAATGCAGAATTTACACAAATTAAAAATACAAGAACCTGCTTTCGATAAAAGTAAAAGCAAAAGTCTGCTTTGGATAGATTTGTGCCTTTTATTCAAGTATCGATTGATATTATGTGTTTAGTTGGTAGATCCGATGACTTTAAATGTGAATCTGAATCTCGATGCATTTGTTCGTAAGTTCTTGTTTATGTCAATGGCCACGTTCACCCATTTATTAGATAAGTTATCTTCGAAACTAAGCTATACGAATATATAATGTAAACGATTCAGATAGGTTAGCTAAAATCAGTCAAAAATCCATAATTTTTAGTTAAGTATGTGTTCTTTTCTTTGAAACATTTTGTTCACACCTATTGACATACAGGATATAAAAATTACTAACGCAAAGAACTATAGGCTAAAAGTACATTTTATTTATTTTTGTTGCTTTATATAGTTATAATATTAATCATATATAATAAAACGGCGAACATGTTTTTTGTGGTACACTTTTCGCGGCCCACAAAAACTGAAGGGGCATCAAATTAAACGAAAGAATTTTTTTCATAGATATGCAGAATGCCGAAATTATTTAAATATACTACACAGAAATTGATTAAAACAATAAATAAAAAATACACAAATACACTAGCGACATCTGTTGCAAAAACAAAGAAAATGGTTTGTGCATTGGATAATTTAATGAAATATATAAAAGGAATTAGAAATTGCATATTCTTGAGTGTTCGTTGCATACTTATTTATTGAATTGTGTTAGTTCTGGGCAATACTAGAATATTGAATAGCTGAGTACAGGAAAGTTGTGGAAAAGCGTAAATAAATATTTGATTTCTAATGAAAACTTGCGTACAACTTGTGACGGTATTTCACAATAAATTTAGAAAATAATAATAAAGTTTCATTTTCGAAGTTAATATAATTGAATTTATACAAATTAAAGCAATCATTATTTATTTCATATGTGGTGGCAATTCATAAGAGGTAAAGTGTGGTGAAAATACGAGGTGCGTGAAGCGTGCCCATCTCTAAATATCCATTGTTTTGGGTTATTTTGATATTTCTTGAATTTTTTTAAGGCGTCAGTATTGTTGTATGTACGTATTTTGGTTTTGCATGGAAATAATGAAAGGTGCAAGAGTCAGATCCAGGAACATTTGTTGTTGTACAAAAATTGTTAAAGTGTCAAAAATGTGTATAGGTTTGAAAGTTTGTGTACCATTAACTGTTTTCCTTTGGACTCCAGGATTGAGTGCTTAGTAGGTATTTCTCATTGCATTCAACAATTTAAAAAAATTATGAATTCTCTGTCTTTTATTGAATGATAATGAATTAAATAAATAAATTGGTACTCGAATTTCGAGAGCTGGGTGGGCTAGTAAGCATAAATAGGGGGCGCTCTACCACTTTCAGTGAAAGTCAAAGTTAGCTTATTCGTGCGAAACTGCCAGGCCAAAGATACTTTAATAAACGATGTTTAAGTGGCTTTGTGTGTGTTGCTGTCAAATTGGATAAAAATGAACTAACTAAAAATTGAAATAGAAATAGCTACAAGAAGCATTTAAGGAGCAAGTCAATGCATATCTATTATTTATTAATAATAAATCACTCATTAGCAGTACGTGAGTGTGTGTTATCGATATAGCACTTATAAGATGTGGAAGACATAAACTGTCGAAGTCCATTGAAAGATTATTAAGATTTCTTCTAAAAAATCTCAAATTTTGTATACCAATTTTCAGATTTAATTTCATCTGCGGAAAAGGGTGAAATTTTAAAGCTATTCGGCGAAATTTGGCAAGAAATACATTTTAAATATTTCAAAATATAGCATATTACCTAGTCAGAAAATGTAACATTTTATTGATGGATGTCGACATGTCGTAGATAATCATCTTGAACCTAAAATTCAACTTGAAACCATGACAACACGACTATTCTAAAAGGGGTTTTCTGTTTCTCTACTCCAACTCGATCTTTAAGCGAACGAAGTTCAAAAAATACTTAATGGTTAAATAATGAATGCAATCATTTTTGCAAGGAAGCACTATGCGAACATAACCCTTAATTGGCACAACATCTGATTTATTGAAAAAAAAACTTAAAACACATAAAATAATTTTAAAACCAAATTTTGGAACACACAGATGTGGAAAATTGAACTTCTTTCTATTTTTTAATTTATGTTTTAGTTTTCTTATATGACTTTAATCTGAAGAAATAAAAAGAAATCAATTGATGATTTTTTGCATTTAATTATTTGACACATGGTCGGTAATACCAACTTAAAAATAAAAAAAAAAATAAGGCCGCTGGGGATCGTTGTTTTTCATACCGATAGATTTCTCAAAAGAACACGGCTAATGTTTTCTTAAAAGCCTTTCGAAAGTATTCACTTTTGTAATTAAATAGCAAATAACCCATATATATAAGACATATCTTAATAATATTCATAGATCTTCGTATCAAATTTTGTTCCTACTTTTATGCCATTATGACCCACTGTAGTCGTGTCGTCAACATCGTCTTCGGTAATGTCCAAACGAATTTAAGGTTTTGTTCTTTTTCAGAACTGTAAATATTTTTATTGGGAAAATCTAAAATCTTTTGTGAATGTGTATGAGTAGATATAGCTCATGCCATCAGCAGAACAGACGCAAACGGTAACAGCTGCATTACACAAAAATAAAACCAAAATTGTTGAAATAAGTTCCGGAGCGGAGGTCAATGCAGACGTTACAGTCTTATACTTGTGTACCTATGTTGCACAAAGTTCTTTGAGTGTTTAAAACATTTACCGAAAGACTTCATCGAGGAGAGTTTGAAGAAAAGTTTTCAATTAACCCTCCTTTGTGGATGAACTATGTACCACAATCTACAAAATACCAACTTGAAAACGAAGTGAAAAAAATATTTTATTCCATTGAATAATTGTTGAAGTTTGCTGAAACTTTAATTTGTGAACTGAAAACATTATGCTTCGCTAGCCGAGATTCGTCTGCATCAAATTGTTAGTAATTTTGCTCGCAATTAAATAACCAAAAAAAAACCTGTTAAATATTGGTTGTAATTAAACCAGGTCATTGTGGGGTACAATATTTGTTAAGGAAAATACTCGTAGCTCTCTTCCTAGGTATTAATTAAATTATAGAATTTTGATATAAATTTTGAATATTCCACAAATAGCCCAAGATCTTTTATTTCGGATTCTGTTTTGCAGAATTTTTCTCCTGAACAAGTCATATTTTAAAATATCTTGTTTAAAATTTAATAATTAACACCACAGAATGGTTTATTCTGTTTATTTCGGAAGAGGTCACGATAACAGAAGGTAATTGTACAATTCTTTAAACAAAATGAAAACGGGAAAAGCATTCGACATTTTATGAGCATATATAAGGCGTTTTCTTAACGTGTTTAGAGCGGATTCGTTGTGCTCGGTTATAATCGTCTGAGCAATCTGAGTAAATTGCTGAGCACAAGACATGTCATGTCATTCAAGAAAGAAAATGTGAAAAAAAAATAATCAAATAATGGGTGTTTTTTAGACGTGTGTTTTCAATCTGTCAATGCTTTTTGCGGAGTTGGTCTTTTTGACAGCTGTCACTTGATTTAGTCTCAATTTGGTCTGCCATTTCATAATGAATAGACTTACTGCTGAACAAAGATTGCAAATCGTGTAAATTTATTACCGAACGCAATGGTCACCGATCCCGATTTTCAAAAGAAAATTTTGTTCAGCGATGAAGCTTACTTTTGGTTAAATGGGAACGTTAACGAGATGATTGACCCTTTAGATGAGAATATTCGGATCGTTATTGCCGACATAACCCCGATTGCTGCAAAAAGTGGCCGAAAATTAAGCCTCTCGGCAAAGCCTTATCTTTATAATAAAGCTTAATAATCGGCAATAACATTAAATTATATGCGTTTTATTTCTTCGTGAAAACCAAACGTCTAAAAAAACACCCTTTATAATTGAAATGGCGGAAGAAGTTTGTCGCTTGTTGATTTTCTGTATCTGTGTACAAAATAAGGGTTGCTTTGTGTTGTAAAATGAAAAATTATTCTGGTTTGTGTACTTCAAGTGTATTAAAAAAACAAATAAGTGTTCAGATCTCGCTCTGTTCGGAACAAGTTCAGAGCATACTCTATCTATGCGATGGAACTTTGAAAAACGAAAAACGCATATATAAGACATTTTGGATAGCATATTTTCTTCAACGGCCGTCACGATTTGCAATCAGATTGTTACGAACTGATACATAGATAGATTCTTTATTTTTTCTTTTCAAAAAATTTTAACAATTTGTATTCTTAAGATTAGGACCTGGCAATACTGCCGTACCTGAGATAACACTACAAGATTTAAAGAAAGAGATAAATGCAAGATTCTAAAAAAAAAAATAGAAGTATAATGTAAAAATAAAAATAATATACAAAATTTAATAGTTTTTTTTTACAATAAATATATAACTGCAAACAAATATGTTCAATTAATCGTAGTTTTATTATTTACTTAGATGATTAACTATTTAGCTTATTTAGCAAAGATATCAATTTTAAAAATGATTTGAAACACAAAAGAAGTATCAGTTTTGATAGATTAACAGTAAATTTTGTGATTCAAACAAGAAAATAGATTATTCAGCTGGAAATTGGAATAAGTGGGAAATTAATCGCATTATGTCACAGGAAAATATATCATGCTGGCAATATTTATACATAGAGGCTGAACCTGCCTGTTGCTCCGATTAAAATTTCATAAAGTCTTTGTAGCGTTTAAAACTTTCCTGAAAATATAATCGACGAATTTCTTGTAAAATTGGGCAAGACTACAGACTACAGAGCTGGGGCAGGTCATCTCGATGAGATATAAAATTGAGGTTTAGAATTTCAACTCTCGTTCTAAAAATAATGCTTATAACAGATATTAAATATACGTTTCGAAAGTAATTGGCATCCGAATGTAGATGATAATTTAAATATTGGTAGATACAATCTTGATGTTTTCGATCAACCCTGAAAATTATATCATCAAACTGAGCGTGCCAATCGTCAACAATATTTTCGGACAAGCTTAGCGATGTGTCGTGGCGAAAAGCTAGTTGATTCCAGTCCTTAAAAGGGGGTGCATTTACTCCGAGCAATTTTTTTCAAAATTATTTTGTGAAGACATGAGTCACTTCTTTTCATTAATTTAGTAATATAGTCCCCGCTTGCCTTCAATTTTTTTATGATTATATGGGTTATACCTGACTCTACGTATATTGCGTAATCTTTTGAAAAAGTTCCTTTGGACGCTTTCGAAAACTTCGAAGTGGGTATAGCCGAATACTTGCACACCATATGAAATTCAAGCATTTACTGTCGCATTGAAAACTTTGTCTTTAAATCAACATTTTATTTGGAAAAAACATTTGGCCACATTATATTTAGGGCTACTTTAGCTTCAATACTTTTATCTTTGGCGTGATAAAGAAAACTTAAATTGTGGGTCAGAAGGACTCCCAAATACTTAAATTCCTGAACTTCGTCGATATTTGTATTATTATTATACCAGTTTTCTTCTGCTGGTCTTCTCGAAATTCTCTTTTCAAACATGCCAATCGTAGTTTTTTGGGTCTTAATTAGAAGACCCCAAGATTTGCAAAATGAATTTAATAACCGGATTATCTGCGAGTATAACTAAATCGTCAGTATATAACAGGACTTTGATTTTAATGTTGGCAAAATTAACTCTTCCAGGAAGAACATTACAGACATCATAAATAAATAGGGCAAACAGTAAAGGACTAAGGATACATCCTTGGGGGAACCCAAGAAGTTGTTTCAAATCTGAAACCCTTGAATTTGTTGCTGACATAAGATTGACATATATTTGGAGAAACTTTCGTGACAAACGTATGCATGAGAGCTTGTAGATTAAAGCTTGCCTATTGACTTTGTCAAATGCAGCCTTAAAATCAACAAAGCACGTGTATTGTTTCTTTTTATTTTCAATGAATTGTCTTGCGATACTCGAAATAGCACAGATATGGTCCATGGTCGCAAAACCTGAGCGAAAACCTGCTTTGAAAATACTTAGAATGTTGTTATCCTTAACCCATTTTGAGAGCCTTTCATTCAGAACTGTGGTAAATATTTTTTTTATTGAGTTTAGAATCGGAATACCTCTATAATTTTCTAGAGCATTCACATCACCTTAGTTTGCAAAAATAACAAAAACAAATAAACTGGTGGGACACTTGAATCGTTTGCTTCAAATTCGGATAGTGAAATAGATAAATCTAGTTCGCTCCCTCTAGTGAGGTATGAATGTTTTCATCAGCTTAGAGTAGAGTTTTTTTTACTTATAGTGAGAGCAGAGTCTGAGTTATCAAAAAGTTTGTTTGTATATCTTTCTCACTCAAAACATTCAGAGCTCTGAAAGTATGTTTCTTTTTTCGTTCTAAACATGTTTAGAGAGGGCTCGATGTGCTTGGATATAATCTGCTGAGCATTCTGAGTAAATTGCTGAATACACTACATTCATGTCATGTCATTCAAGAAGGAAAATGTATTTTTCAATTTGCTAATACTTTTTCGGAGTTGCTCTTTTTGACAGCCGTCACTTGATTTAGGATCAGTTTGGTTTGCCATTTCATAATGAATAGAATTACTCCTGAACAAAGTTTGCAAATCGTGCAAATGTATTACCGAACGCGATGGTCGCCGATCCCGATTTTCAGAAGAAAATTTTGTTCAGCGATGAAGATTACTTTCGGTTAAATGGGTACATTAACGGAATGATTGACGACTTGGAAGAGAATATTCGGCGCGTTATTGCTGACATACGACCCCAGTTGCTGCAAAAAGTGGTCGAAAATTGGCCCTCTCGGCTGCAATTTATTCGAGCCAGCCGCGGAGGCCACTTGCCCGAAATCATTTTTAAAACATAACAACAAACCCTCATCTTATAATAAGGCTAAGTAATTGGCCATAATATTAAATTATATGCGTTTTATTTCTTCTTTAAAACCACACACGTCTAAAAAACACTCTTTGCATTTAAAATGGCGGAAGGAGTTTGTCGCTTGTTGATTTTCTGTATCTATGTACTAATCAAGGGTTGCTTTGTGTTGTAAAATGAAAAATTATGCTGGTTTGTGCGCTTCAAGTGTATTAAAACAACAAATCAGTGTTCAGAGCTCGCTCTGTTCCGAACAATTTCAGAGCATACTCTATGCGCTCGAACTGTGAAAAAAGAAAAACGCCTTTAGATGTCCTTTTGCGTCATCACGATTTGCAATAAGATTGTTATGAACTGTTAAACTCGTTCCACATACCATCCACATTTTAACGAAGAAGTTATTCATGCACAACTAATCTCAAAAATTAGATTTTATCAATTATAAAACGGAATGGCTAGATTGGGGAATATTCTTTAATTCCTTGGTCGCTCACATTTGCATAGTTCTTTAGGTATTACTAAAACTCAAAATGATTTCCTGCTAATACTATACTCCTAAGTCAAACATTCAAATGAGAATTCAAAAACCTTGGATAAGTGGCTATTAATCTCAGTACGGTCTTTAAGCTACGACAGCTTAAAAAAAAACTCACAAAACAGCAGACTAAATCACTTTCAAATTTTTAATAAAAGGATTTTAAGTTTCAATCTCATTTTAGTTCATGGATTTGTGGTTTAAAAGGAACCCAGAAAAAAAATCAACAAAACCTCCACACTTCTGAATGTGTAAGTTTATCTCTACCTATACGCTGTTGGACTATAACTTATCGTTGTAGTTAAACGAAATTTGTGCTTTTTGCTCCACGTTTTTGCTATCATTTTCCCGCAGAAAAATCAAGCGTACCTACCTAGATTTTCTGGTTACATAAACATAGGATTACTTTTAAAGGATCCTGTATATGATATCGTGCCATTTTTTGTTCCTTCATGTGTGGTGTCTGACTAAATTGAGTTTCATGGGGGCGCCTACAAATTGCACTATGAGAGATTTAGATTTTGGTGCTTTAATGGTGCTTTATTTCTATTTCAATTTATTTATGGTATAAGAACGATAAAAGCATACATAGCTCAATTCTGGGAACTAGATATATACGTATGTTTGTTTGAATAGGTAGATGCTTAGTTAGATCCTGCTTCGCTGAGCACAACTACTATGTAAAGTGTGGCTGTTGAAATCAGAGCAGGTATGGTGTTATACAAATTTTTTAAATTTATTTAGAAGTACTTGATAAAATTCGTATTAAAGCAATACTATTTTATAGGTTATCCATTTTGCGGTTTCAAAGGCATAGGGCTGGAATTCGACATCTGTCAAACTAAGTTGTTAAACCAATTTTTTTTTTCAGTTGAAAGTCTGACATTTAGGAAAATGGATCGTTTAACTATCGCACAAGGCATAAAAATTGTTAAAACCTACTACAAAAATGCTGATTCTGTAACACCACATGTCGTGCTTTAAGAGGAGATTATAATTTACATAATCGTCCAACTACGCAAGCAATTGGCAAAGTTGTGAAGAAATTTGAAGAGAATGGATTGGTTACAGATATTGTAAGGCCTGTGCATCATCGTTTATCTCGTACCACTGAAAATATCGCTGCTGTAAGTGGAAGTGTTGCCGAAGACCCGAATGTGTCGATTCCTCGTCGTTCTCTGGAATTAAGACTGTCTTAAGGCACATTATGGCGTATTTTGCATTTGGATCTACACTTACATCCATATAAAATCCATCTCACACAACAACTGAAGACCATTCACAACGTCGTAGATACGTCGAATGGGTGCTTGAACAACGGGCGGTGGAAGGCGATTTTTCGAACAAAATTTTCTTCAGCGACGAAGCACATTTCGCACTCGGTGGGTATGTTTATAAACCAAATTTATCGTATTTGGGGTTCTGAGAATCCTCAAGTAATTCAAAAGAGGCCATTGCATCCACAAAAATTCACTGTTTGGGGCGCTCTTTGGTCCGGAGGTGTGATTGGACCTTACTTCTTCGAAAACGACGATGGAACGACTGTCACCGTCAATTCGGAGCGTTATGGTCATATGATAACCGACTTTTTTGTTGCCTGCTTTTGAAGAATACGACTTGGAGAATATGTGGTTTCAACAAGACGGTGCCATATGCCACACAACTCGAGCGAATATGGCTTTATTGCAAGAGACATTTTCTGGTCGCATAATTTCTCGTCGTGGCGATATCAACTGGCCACCAAGATCATGCGATTTGACACCGCTGGACTTTTTTTTGTGGGGCTACGCGAAAGACCGTGCTTATGCAGATAAACCTTTAACTCTTGAGCACTTGAAAACCAACATTTGTCAAGTTATGGCTGAGATACGACCCAATATGTGTTAAAAAGTGGTCGAAAATTACCTCAAAAGAATCGATGCTTGCAACAATTCGCGTGGTGGTCATTTAAATAATATAGTGTTTCACACATAATGCCAACGTTCATCATGAAAAAAAATATTTTTTATGTGTTTTTTTTACGTTCACTTTTGAAACCGCAAAATGAATAACCCTTTATAAATTGTCGTATCAGAATTCCCAGATCCTTATATATAATAGATAGTATATATAATTTTTTAGGAAATAAACAATTAATCTATCTAAAATTAATTCAGTCAAAAATGTATACTAAACAAAATTTTACCAACGTTTTTTTATATTTTAATTTAATACATTTGATCCTTGATACAAGAATCACTTCAATTAACTCGAATCTTGAACATATATACATACATATATGTATAGTCGCTAAGCGTTCAAAGAAAATAAAAAGTCAACGCAGCAGGTTGAAGGAAATATGTGTCCTTAAAATGTATTCATACTGAATTCAATGCGCGGTGCGGCGTTTACATTACTTATTTTTCTTTGATGTATGTAAGTACTTGTATAAATTAACCAAATTCCTTAGCTAAAGGTTTATATAATATTAACGTTACTATACGTTTGCTATACGTTCCGGCCCAATTCTCGTGGTAGGTAGGTATAATAAATAATGAGATGCCATTGAACTTTCTGTAATTGGTAGTTAATCATTGACTTTCATCATAGGACTGATTGTGTCATTAAGGCTTAAAAGAAAAGCATTAATCAATTATGCAGATGTTAAATTAAAGACATGTTCTCAAGTCTTCTTTGTTATTTAATATTTGCACAATTCTTTTCTGATGGCTTAATAGTGCGTAAACAGAAAATATATACCAGACTTAATTTACAAAGGTAATACTATTACGATTATTATATTAGTATAATGTGGATTTTGCGATTTCAAAGCCAAAACACTTTTGATAGATTTTTAAATCCACGTTTGAATCATAATGTTTATCCGTGTTAGTATATACAGTCTGGCACAAAAGTTACCACCCTTCGTTGTAAGGCTGTAAATTATTTTTTGTATGAAAGATGATGGTTTTGCTTTTGGATTTGATGTCTTAATTTGTGTTCCAGTCGAGAAAATTATTTAGGGTAAATGGTTGCTCGCCACCAGAATTGATGCCCATTCCATTACTCTTGCCAGAACTTCTTTGTTTTTAGAGTAACCATCGTGGAATTCTATTTTGCTTAGTGGAGTTGTAATAGAAAAATGTTTTTTTTACATGTAATAACTACGGCGATTTATTTATTGATTTATCAAAGGGCACGGTAGTGCCCAGCTTAGTTCTGGCACTACGCCATTTTTACAGGAACAAACTCAGGTGATTTTCGACCCCGCTCTATCTTCAGTACCAAACTCAGAAACTTCAAACTCTCAGCATTTGCTAAGCTAACCAGGCTTAGGTAACTCACTAATTAATAATTCGTTAGCGTTAGTAGTTCCCGAGATATAAGACAGATCATCAAAATTATGGAGCAATTCCCGACATTGTAGAATCTAGTAATTTCGCACAACGGTAGGCCTTGTGGTGTATAAAAAAATCGAAAATTTAAGATTTTCCCTTCAGAGGGCGTGGTACCCGTCTATTTTCATGGAATTGAGATAAATTATTTGGAGCACTTCTGATCGTCGCCGTGGAATGATGAAATTTGGTACAGCGGTAGGGCTTAAAGTGCAAGCAAAGGCAACATTTTTAAATTTGGGATTTTACATTCAGGGGCGTGACAACCGCCCATTTGCATAGAATTGATGCCAATTATAAGGATCACATGTGATTGCTGTAGAATGATGAAATTTCTTAGAGTGATAGGATAGCGATAAACACCAATTTTCATAGAATTAATATTAAATATTGTTAAGAGCAGGATTATTCTTGTTAGAGCAGTCAGCTTTCAGGTGTATACAAAGAAAAAGTTGAAATTATGAAATTTTTCATGCGTTTCATCCACCCACTTCTTATCAATTATTACCGTTTCAATAGATCACTTCTAACTAATGAAAATTGGTAGAGGGGAAGTACTTTTAGTACATACAAAGGGCTTAAGTTAAAAAAATCAGCTTTTAAAAATTACTCGAAAAATATAGGTTCTTTTGAGAAAAGCTATAGGTACTCATTGTAGCTAATGTTATTCTACACAAAAAAGATGGAGACACTTTTTATCGTACAAGTGATAGATTTGGAGAAAATGAAGATGGAGACACTTTTATCGTATAAGTGATAGATTTGGAGAAAAATGGTCGAAATCATTGGGGTCAGGGCTGGCAACGAGACGAGACCAGGCGAGACTTTTATTAATCTCGTCTCGGTCTCGTCAAAATCGAAAAATGTCAGTCTCGTCTCGGTTTCGGTCCAGGTCTCGCCTAACCAAGTCTCGTCTCGGCCTTGGGCTCGCCTTTTTCTCGAGAAAATTTTAATGTGCGGTCTCGTCTCGGTCTCGGGCGCGGTCTTGGTATCATCCTTAGTCTTGGTTTCTTTCGTGTTTTTTGGTAGTAAAAAGATGTAAGATAAAGATAAGACGCATTGTTCAGATTGCAAATATAGAGTATGGTTGTGGTATCTCAGCAGTTCGTCGGTAAAAAAATTTATGAACAAACTCGTGAGTCTGTTTTGTCTTTTGAGTTAAACATAAATAACATTTTGGATGAATTGTGTAAGTAAATATAAAAAAAGAGTACCTACATACAACGCTCGATTTAAAAAAAGAAAATAATAACCGGTTTTGTCAAGCCACGACCTGTCAAAAACCATTTAAGCATTTCTCAGATTTAAATGAATTAAAAAAACCTCTACAAAATTAAGATTTTACCTCAAAAAAATCGAAATTTTTCGATTTAATTTATTGTTCCCTAAAAAGTTGATCTTACACATTTTAGGTGAAATTTCGAAAACAAAATATTGTTCAAATGTCAAGATATATTAAGCTGCCTACCTTTCAAATCATTAACTGTCAAAATCCATTGAAACATCGGATTAAAAACCCTCTACAAAATTCAAATTTTACCTCAAAAAATTCGAAATTTTTTCCTCCGGCAAAAGTTGATTTTAAGCCTCTTGTATGCCATTTGGAGAAAAATATTATCAAAACGTCAAAATATAGTTCGCTGCCTACCTGTCAAGCCATGAGCTGTCAAAATCCATTGAATGGTTGCTCCCATTTTAGTGTTTGGTAGCGTGAAAAATCGTACGAATTGGTACAAATTTTCACATTTAGCTGTCAACACCCATAGAAAAAAAAACCAAGTTTGGGCAACTTGGTGAAAATCAACGTACAATATGGATCTCAGGAATTCGGTTAAGCTTGGCATCTGCATGTCTTTTCAAACTTTATTGTGCTTGTCAATTATGAATGAATCTAATAATGATATATCCTTGTACGTTGCTTATGCTTAACAAATCATAAACTAGAAATTTTGTTCTGCAGTACGTAGGTCCATGAAGCTAAGGCCATAGACGAGTAAGTTTTACTTGTGTAAATCGAAAACTATGATTTTAAGTTGAATTTTATTAGTTGCGTATGAAAGCGCTCCGAATGGCTTACATTTTGTGCGAATTTAGTTTTCAAAGGTGTGTGATAACGTAAAAAATAGGCTGTGAAGTAACGTTATCAGACATCTTTGAAGAGCCGTATTTCCAAGATAAAATTTGAATTTTGTGCAGTTTCTTTAGTCCATTTTAATCGGAGCAATCCTTCAATGAATTTGACAGTTCATGGCTTGGCAGTTAGGCAATAAACTATCAGCCCTATTCTGCTATCTTTAGATTCACTCAATTTTTCACTATTTAGATATCTTTTACTAATATTTTTTTTGTTTAATTCTTAAGAGAATCTAATCGTTAAAATTTATTTTTGATCGAAATTTATATACTTTTTGAAACAATTCGTTTTTTCCGTCGGATAGCTGAATACAAATACTCACGTGAACGGTTAACAGAATAGAACTGTATATTTGGACGTTTTTAAAATATTTTTTTTCAAACCTAACACAAAAGGCCTTAAATCACCTTTTTCCGAAGACAAAAATAAAATCGGAAAAACTTCGAATTTTCCGAGGTAAAATTTTAATGTTGCAGAGGTTTTTTAATCTATTTAAAGCGGAGCCATCCTGCAATGGATTTTGTTAGCTTATGGCTTGGCAGGTAGGCAACGAACTATATTTTGATGTTCTGATGATATTTTTTCCAAATTTCACCCAAAAGGCTTAAAATCAAATTCTTCCAGAGCATACAATTTGAATTTTATTGAGGTTCTTTTAATCCATTTAAATCGGAGCGATCGTCCAATTGATTTTGACAGTTCATGATTTGACAGGTAGGCAACGAACTATATTTTGACATTTGGATAATATTTATTTTCCAAATGTCACCCAAAAGGCTCAAAATCACATTTTTATGGAGCAATAAATTTAATCGAAAAAGTTCGATTTTTTGAGGTAAAATTTGAATTTTGTAGAGGTTTCTTAATCCATTAAATCGGAGCCATCCTTCGTTGGATTTTGACAGCTCATGGCTTGACAGCTATGTAACGAACTATATTTTGGCGTTTTGACAATATATTTTACCAAATGTCACCCAAAAGGAAGCAACGCCATGCATATATAAATCGTACGAATTGTTCTCTGGATTTTCGCAATGCGCCTATCTCTGTATAACTATGTACATACATAAGTGGTTTGATATGTTAACGCGCATATAATATTTCGCAAAAAAAAACTTGTGAATATTATAAAAATTGAACATGATTATATACTAAACAATAATGAAATAAAAACAAAATTTTCTTATAGCGAAAACCGAAAACAAACCACCGAGGCCAGCGAGACTCTCGTCCAATTTCGGTACCAAAAATACGGTCTCGTCTCGCTCTCGTCTCGGTCTCGTCTTCGGTACTTTTAAAGGAGTCTCGTCTCGTTGACGAGACCGAGACGAGACCGAGACTAGTCTCGGTCTCGTTGCCAGCCCTAATTGGGGTGTAGTACATTAATTCAAAAAAATGTAATAAATTTATGTTTTTGAGTGGGGATTTTTTTTGTTTTTATTTATGTTTGCAAAAACATATTCTATGAAAAAAAAACAAATTTTAAGTATGGAACCGGAAGGGTAATGCTGCCATCTTAAAAATTCTATTTTTTTTATTTTGCTTAATAACTCTCAAAATCTTTATTTTTTCTGAAAAAACTCAGAGCGGATGTAAGGCAACAGACTTATCTACAAAAAGACATATTAAAGACTTCTGTATGTCAATTTGTTCTTAAGTAATAGTGTACCAAAGTGTCTAAAAATAAAAAAAATCCAGACATGAAGGGCCTCCACAAGAAATATTGACTACATGACACATTTCCTGCAATAATTTATTTCAAGTGGAGCCCTAGGGTTATAATAGGGATTATGAATACCCTTTAAATGTTTTAACACAGCGCGGGCGTGAGGGTGAAGTTAAGGAAGAGAAAGAATGATAGGAAAGATTTGTGGCGCGATATTCGGAGACTTTAGGTGGTTGTTGTCTTAGATTTTATCTCCAGGGATGGCGGCTGAACTAATGCGGAGAAATTTCCGTGTCTTATTTATCTATGTCCCTTATAATTCGCATTAATTTTTGTATTCTTTGTCATATTTTATCGATTTTCCTCAATCACATGTTGTTAGTTCTATGCCTAAACAGCATGTAATGAGTAAACCAGCAACTCATTGTATGACATTTATTTTTAGAATTGGTTTTTAATCGAAAAATAAGAAGACCTAGACTACGGCAGGGATCGAACCTGTGACCATGATGGGACAGGCGAACACACAACTATCGCGCCACGGCCACCCCTTTTGTTTTTGTCTGTTCTCTACGTTTTTACTTAAGCTAAGCTCAACATGCTGCTTAAATATCAAACTGGTGACCGACTGCATTACGTTTCATGAGTGAAATCAATGATAATCTCTCCTATATGACCGCTGTCATATAGGATTTCACCAAAGCATTTTTCATTAAGGAGTGAACTTCCTACTGGGTTAGTGTGTTCGAAGCCCAAGGTTTCGCTATATGTATGGGGGAGCCTCAATTGATTTTGTTTTTTGTATAATTGTGCACGCGCTCAAGGGATTATGAATACTCTTTATATGTTTTTAACCCAGCGCGGGCATCCGGTGAAAGAAGAGAAAAAAGGAAAGGAAAGATGTGTGGTGCGATGTACTGAGACTAGAGCTGGTTGTTGTCTCAGATTTATCTCCAGTGATGGCGGCTGAACTAATGTGGAGAGAATTACTGTGTCCTATTTATGTATGTCCCTTATAATTCGCATTATTTTATTTAGTTCGATGTCATATTTATGGATATGCTAGTTTACTCAATCACATGTTTTTAGCGTTATCATTTCTTTTATACACAACTGGCAACTCCGCTTTGACAGAAATGCACAACAAATTCATGGTCTAATTATTTGAAGACAATTTTTATTTTCAAAACGCAAATTTGATTGATTTTTTTTTCGATGCTGAGAATTCTTGAGTGCCTGTGATTTTTCAACAAGTCTTAGCATTTTTTGAATAAGATCCTATATTGGACTGGCCTTATGCAAAACTTTTAGTTCTTTATTCACTCCTTTTACTACAATTAACCTGAAATCAGATTCTATTTAATCTAACAACATAATGTTTATTATTTTATGTTTATTTAACTAAAATAAAACAAGAAAGGACAACTTCCGAGCACCGCAGTAAACAATATATACAAAAAAATTAAATGTCAAAAGGTAATCACGGCTGCCAACCATGCAAAGTAAAAATTGTTCATAACCCAGATCGTTGTATTTTCACGGGGTGAACCAAATGGGTCATTGAGCATAATAAAGCCCTTCTAAAATTATGTAGAAAACGACTTTAAGTAGGGTACACACTGTCATTTTTTTACATCATTTCTGCTGGAATGATGAAAAAAATGATAGTGTGTAGATGTAAATGATAAATGATGAACAAACTGAATAGTGAAATGATGAAGATCAAAATTTTTCGTGTGTATGGCTGAAATGATGGAATGAAATGATGGTGTTTTAGGAAATAAATGGGCATATTTAAATGATAATGTGTAGCATTAAAAGAAACGTTCAGAAATGAGAGTTTTGGAATGTCATTTAACAAATGATAGTGTTTACCCTACTTTAAGATATTAAACTCTTTCTACTAAGAATTGTGTGTTTAAGATGTGAACGAACATTACAGAAAGTACGTGCAAAACAGTCGTCCATAAATGTTTTATAAAATTCATACATTTCTCTATTTACAAGTTAACGTAGTTTATAGGGCATGCTCAAATACTCATGCATATATGTATAAACCATGATAGACTTGCTTATTTTTCTGTATTTAAATGTATTTTGTGTTTAGTGATAGGCCTGAAATATTCACTTAAATTCAAAAAACATTCTTTTGGGATTGTAACGGGTTATCCATTTTGCGGTTTCAAAAGTAAACGTAAATAAAACACATATAAGATATTTTTTTTTCGATATTTCTTTTTTATTATAAAGTTTGAACGTTGACATTATGTGTGAAACACTACATCATTTAAATTACCACCACGCGAATTATTGCAAGCATCGATTCTTTTGAGGTAATTTTCGACCACTTTTTGAAACATATTGGGCGGTATCTTAGCCATAACTTGACGAATTTTGGTTTTAAAGTGCTCAAGAGTTAAAGGTTTATCTGCATAAACTCGGTCTTTTGCGTAGCCCCACAAAAATAAGTCCAGCGGTATCAAATCGCATGATCTTGGTGGTCAGTTGATATCGCCACGACGAGAAATTACGCGGCCAGGAAATGTCGCTTGCAATAAAGCCATATTCGCTCGAGTTGTGTGGCATGTGGCACCTTGTTGAAACCACATATTCTGCAAGTCGTATTCTTCAATAGCAGGCGGTTATCATATGACCATAATGCTCCGAATTGACGGTGACATTCGTTTTCGAAGAAGTAAGGTAATCACACCTCCGGACCAAAGAGTGACCCAAACAATGATCTTTTTGTGGATGTAATTTTTTTTTTTTGTATAATCTACACGCGCTCAAGGGATTATGAATACCCTTTAAATGTTTCAGCACGGACGTAATGGTGAGATTAAGAAAGAGAAAGAATGATAGGAAAGATGTGTGGAATTTCTTCAATTACTTGAGGATTCTCAGAACCCCAAATACGACAATTTTTTATATTAACATACCCACCGAGTGAGAAATGTGCTTCTTCGGTGAAGAAAATTTTGTTCGAATAATCGTATTTCACCGCCTGTTGTTCAAGCACCCATTCGACGTATCTACGACGTTGTGAATGAACAGCTGGCTTCAGTTGTTGTGTGAGCTGGACTTTATATGGATGTAGGTGTAGATCCAAATGCAAAATACGCCATAATGTGCGGTAAGACAGTCCTAATTACTGAGAACGACACGGAATCGACACATTCGGGTCTTCGGCAACACCTTCATTTACAGCAGCGATATTTTCAGTGGTACGAGCGAAACGATGATGCACAGGCCTTACAATATCTGTAACCAATCCAGTCTCTACAAATTTCCTCACAATTTTGCCAATTGCTCGCATAGTTGGACGATTATGTTAACCATGATCTCTTAAAGCACGATATGTGGCTGGCAGAATCACAATTTTTGTAGTAGGTTTTAACAATTTTTATGCGTTGTGCAATAGTTAAGCGATCCATTTCGTAAATGTCAGACTTTAAACTGAAACAAAAAATTGTTTTAACAGCTTAGTTTGACAGATGTCGAATTCCAGCCCTATACTTTTGAAACCGCAAGATGGATAACCCTTTACGAAAGGTACCGTTAATAGACTTTTCCCGTAAACTTAATTCATATCAAGTGATAGCTATTACAAACAAAAAAATTCTCAAAAATTTGTATCAAAATCGTTGGAGCCGTTTTCGAGAAAAATAAGATTTACCTTCAAGGTCATATGGCAGGTACCGTTATTTTTAGGCCTACAAATATAATTTCAATTTCCATGGAATGCCAAAATAATCACATATACCAATTTTGAAGGTAATCGCTTACGCCGTTTAGGCTGCAGCTTGTTATACATACAGACGGAGAGACTGACAGACAGACATTTTTTGTCGATCACTTTTTTTGGCTTCTCTTAGATCGTTATGTCATATGTGATCGTTAGAATTTTTTTTTACGAATGCATTACTTGCCTTATAGTACCTATAATCGCAAATAAAAAAGTGCAAGACATTATTAGCAGTTTAAAATTCAAATTAGAGCCCGATGATGGGCATATAGTCCGAAACGCCTAGCTATAAAATAATTAATGTTGCGACAATTTCTAAATTTAAAATTTTATAAATAAAAATCAATAAAATTAGACTTTGTTTTTTATATTTTCTTTTAGTAATATTAATAATTTATATTTATAAATTATTATTTTAAATTTAAACTCAAAAAAATACGATTGGTTAATTAACAATTTTAATTATACCTTCGAATTTTATACAAAAAATAATATGCACGACTTGATCGCACGTGAATTCCTGGACAAATAATGGCCTTTTCGATTGGTAATCCGGAAGAACTCTCCGATCCGGGATTCCAATCGAACAAGTTAACACACCATTATGGATTTTGAAATAAAATGGTAGTATATGTGTAAGGAGGAAAAAAACAAAACAATGCCATACAAATGTAGGGCTGGGCGATGTTCACTGATGTTGGCAAAAGATCAATGTTACTCGAAAAAATTATCGATGTTGAAGCATGTGATACATCGCAGCATCGATATTACGATTTAAAAGATTGACTTAAAATAAGCTGAAATCTTTTGTCAATGAACTCCTATAAAGGTTAGACCCCACTCGGCGGAACTGCACTTCAGCAGAAATACGCTTCACAACTATTTATGTGAAATTGTATAATGTTCAATTGGCACTTAGTGGAATTTAATGTACAAACCCCATACACAAAAAGGGAAAAGAAAATTGCGATAACAAACATTGCTACAATTTTCAAAACACTGCAGGTATTTTGAAATTATAATTTATTGTATTTTTAATTAATTTTTGAAAAAACATCGATGTTAATAAACACGATATTCTGATATCGATATTGTGTCTCCGATGTTAACATGCATGTTTTACAATATCGCTCATCCCTTCACAGCATTGTTGTTGACATTGAATTCGCGTTTGACATTTAGTATTTGAGTGTGTGCATGCTTCTGGTTTTGATTCTGACTTCAAATCCAGAAGGAAATTTCTCTTCTACGCAGGAGAAGAACTGTCATTTCATACCAATCGAACAGTTTCAGAAGCATTCGGAATAATTCGGTATATTAATATCGATGATGTTGCGCGAAAAGGGCCAATCTGATATTTTCAACAGTCAAAAAATTAAGCCCGAAGATGGAACATTGAGTCCGAAAAGCGTCGCTAATATAAAAAATAATAATGTTGTGAAACGAATCGTTCGAACAATAAAATAAAACAAATTTAAAAATTTAGAAGTTTATATTTTAAACATTAGAAACTTGATTGAAAATATCAGATTAGACCTTTTTGCGCAACACCATCGATATACATACAAAATTCAAATTTCAAAAAAATTTAGTGACTTGTTTTTGAAGAATCGATATTTTTTTCTTTTAAAATTTTGAAAATATAATGTACGCAAAAAAAATATTTTTTGCTTGAAAGTGGAGAATTATAATTTAAGAACACACACATTTTTTCATAAAAATTCATGGAGCCGTTTTCGAGAAATGCATTTTTTTCTTAACGTTTTTTAGCATTTGTATGGGAAGTAGTACCGTTGTTTTTTATTGTAGGAATATAGTTTTTTTTTTTAACTATTCAAGATAATGTCAAAAAACTGCCAAATACGAAGTTTCGAAAAAAAATCCATTGAGTCGTTTTAGCAAGTTGAATTTTCAAAAAAAATTGTTTTTGTTTTAATTAAAAAGAAAATTTTTTTTTGCAAAAATTTTGGTTTATATAAGTGGTTAAATTTTTAAGAGCATCTGAATGAAAAACTAAAAAAAAATCTTATGAACCATTTTCCAGAAAATCGAACACCCAAAAAAAAAATACCAAGATGTACCCTTTCCCTTCATTAATGCACTGATTTTTTTTATAAAAATCGTTGGATCCGTTTTTGAGAAAAATAAGATTTACCCTTTTGGGAAAAAAATGGTAGCAGGTACCGTTATTTTTCGTCTTAAAAAAATTTAAAAAAAACGTGTGGGCATATTATACCCATAAAACAATATGTACCAAGTTTGAAGCAAATCCATCCAGCCGTTTAGGCTGTAGGATCGAGCAGACAGACGGAATTGCGGGACCCACTTTGTTGGCGCTCTCTATGATCGTAATGTCATGTTGGTTGTTTGAATTTGAATTTTAATAATACATAACTTCCCTTATAGTACCTATAATCGCAAGTAAAAACAGAGGTTTTGTTTAGAAGTAGGGCTGGCAACGAGACCGAGACTAGTCTCGGTCTCGTCTCGGTCTCGGTCTCGTCAACGAGACGAGACTCCTTTAAAAGTACCGAAGACGAGACCGAGACGAGACCGTATTGATGGTACCGAAATTCGACGAGAGTCTCGCTGGTCTCGGTGGTTTCGTTTCGGTTTTCGCTATAAGAAAATTTTGTTTTTATTTCATTATTTTTTAATATCTAATGTTCAATTTTTATAATATTCATAAGATTTTTTTTGCGAAATATTATATGCGCGTTAACATATCAAACCATGTATGTATGTACATAGTTATACAGAGATAGGAGCATTGCGAAAATCCAGAGAAGAATGCGTACGATTTATGTATGCATGGCGTTGCTTCCTTTTGGGTGACATTTGGAAAAAAATATTGTCAAAACGTTAAAATATAGTTCGTTGCATAACTGTCAAGCCATGAGCTGTCAAAATCCCATGAAGAATTTCTCCGATTTAAATGGATTAAAAAATCTCTACAAAAGTCAAATTTTACCTCAGAAAATTATAAATTTTTCGATTTAATTTATTGCTCCGTAAAAAGGTGATTTAAGGCCTCTTGGGTGAGGTTTGAAAAAAAATATTTTAAAAACGTCAAAATATACAGTCCTATTCTGTTAAACGTTCACGTGAATATTTATATTCTGCTATCCGACGGAAAAAACGAATTGTTTCAAAAATTACATAAATTTCGATCAAAAATAAATTTTAACAATTAGATTCTCTTAAGAATTAAACAAAAAAAAATATTAGTAAAGCTTTGGACTCAAAAGATAGAAGGCATTTGAAAATATCTAAAAAGTGAAAAATTGAGTAAAATATTCACTTGAATCGGAAGATAGCAGAAGAGGGCTGATAGTTTATTGCCTACCTGCCAAGCAATGAACTGTCAATTTCATTGAAGGATTGCTCCGATTAAAATGGATTAAAAAAAACTGTACAACATTCAAATTTTATCTTGGAAATACGGCTCTTCAAAGGTGTCTGATAACGTTACTTCACTACCTATTTTTTACGTTATCACACACCTTTGAAAACTAAATTCGCACAAAATGTAGGCCATTCGGAGCGCTTTCATACGCAACTAATAAAATTCAACTTAAAATCATAGTTTTCGATTTACACAAGTAAAACTTACTCGTCTATGGCCTTAGCTTCATGGACCTACGTACTGCAGAACAAAATTTCTAGTTTTTGATTTGTTTAGCATAAGCAACGTACAAGGATATATCATTATTAGATTCATGCATAATTGACAAGCACAATAAAGTTGGATAAGACGTGCAGATGCCAAGTTTGACCGAATTCTTGAGATCCATATTGTACGTTGATTTTCACCAAGTTTCCCAAACTTGTTTTTTTTTCTATTGGTTTTGACAGCTAAATGTGAATATGTGTACCAATTCGTACGATTTTTCACGCTACCAAACATTAAAATTGGAGCAATCCTTCAATGGATTTTGACAGCTCATGGCTCGACAGGTAGGCAACTTACTATATCTTGACATTTGAGCAATATTTTGTTTTCGAAATTTCACCTAAAAGGTCTAACATCAATTTTTTAGGGCGCAATAAATTAAATCGAAAAATTTCGATTTTTTAGGTAAAATTTGAGTTTTGTATAGGTTTTTTTTTTAATTCATTTAAATCGGAGACATCCTTAAATGGTTTTTGACATGTCGTGGCTTGACAAAACCGGTAAATTTATTTTTAAAAAAATCGAGCGTTGTATGTAGGTACTCTTTTTTATTTAATATTTTATTTGTTTTTGCTATGAAATATATTAACTTTCAAAATTCTTCCAAAATGTTATTTCCACTTAATTCAAAAGACAAAACAGACTCACGAGTTTGTTTTATACATTTTCCCGCATTTTTTACCGACGAACTGCTGAGATACCACAACCATACTCTATATTTGCAATCCGAACAATGCGTCTTATCTTTATCTTACATCTTTTTACTACCAAAAAAAACGAAAGAAACCAAGACTAAGGATGATACCAGGACCGAGACCGAGACCGAGACGAGACCGCACATTAAAATTTTCTCGAGAAAAAGGCGAGACCAAGGCCGAGACGAGACTTGGTTAGGCGAGACCTGGACCGAAACCGAGACGAGACTGAAATTTTTCGATTTTGGCGAGACCGAGACGAGATTAACAAAAGTCTCGCCTGGTCTCGTCTCGTTGCCAGCCCTATTTAGAAGATGGTTGTGGCGTCACAAAAACAGCATGTGAAATGGTTATTTTTAATTAGCACAGATTGTTTTTTGTTTATCGTTTATTACAATTGTAAAGACACTACATCATTTTGCAGTTCATTTAAGCAACAAATAGTTGGTAAATTTATCCACAAGATAGTTTATCCGACACATAACTATCCGAAACTTTAACCGAAATCTTTGTATCTAAATTGTCAACATTTTTCGTAGCTCTTAAAAAAGTCGATAGTCATAAGATGGCAAAATAAATAATTCATATGTTAATCCATCCATATTAATTATAGGACATCAAGGATACGCTTGCTTTAGACTTTGAACAGCAAACAAACTAAACATAAATAATGTAGCTCAACCAAAGTCTATAAAATTAGAAGTTTTCCCTAAAACATCTTTTTGTAAACCTTTCAGAACTACCATCTTAATAGTGCGTGCATCTTTTACGTTATAGTTCATAGCTTTTATAAATCAAATTAATGATGGGTTCAACAGAAACAGCAGGATACAGAAAGTACTTTTCCTTATAAAAGGATTTCATCGCATGCAGATAACTCAGTGGTAGGTTGTAGGTACATCAAATTTCGATTATGTTTTCCATGATTTAGATTGTTATCTTTGAAACTGCTGCTGTCACTTGCCATCGAAGCGTGTAATTGGTGGCAATTTAATGCGTGTTGCGTGCTTTACTGTATAAAGTAATAAATAACTTTTGTCGAATCGGAAGGTTGTTATGTGCGCTACTTAGAAAATTGCTGATGCAAGTAATGTTACTTTTGAGCACAGCAAACAGGTATATACAACGTTTTTTTCTGTTTTTCATCTTCACTTGGATACAATTATATTATGTTATGTATATTGGATCTGAAATTTAAGGATGTTTCATAGTTCAAAGATTACCGTTCAAGTAAGGTTTTATTTATTTTTTTTCTTAGTAATTTAAAGCTTCAAGAAGCTGATTCGATAATTTAATTTTAACTGAATATAATATAATGTAACTAATTTCGAAAAATGGTTTAGTTAAATTAATTCTATCAACCAAAAATAAAGGTTATTTACAATGAATCGCAGTCGTAAGAAGTCTGAATTATAATTGCAGATTTTTAATGTTATTCGGGACTGCCACACATTTCTGTTTCTTTTAAAAGAAAGCTACATATCTACTTTTGGTATCTTTTTAGTTTGCAATTTTGAGGAGTATTAGTCTTTATCACCTGTCGACGTAGATACTACAAAGGTTTATTCTACAAATATCACAAGAACTGAGATCAGTTCCAGAAGTTTTAGTACTTTTCGTTAGAGTGATAAATTGTGGCCCAATTTATATATGCCAATATAGAAATCATGCCAATCAAAAATACTTTTAACGCTGACGTCTAGGTTAGGTTAGGTTATAGTAGCTGTTAGCTGATAAAGAAATAACTAACACACTTAGTTCAAAAAGAAAGGACCATTGTGGTACCACAGGAGTTAGGTTTTTTGCCCCAAAAGAAAGTATTTAAACCCATTTTGAGCTTTTTATGAAGCGGAGGAGAGAATGAATGTCTAAGTGTGCTAGTTCACTAATATCACTGAAGAAAAAGTCTCCTAGAAGAAGTCTTCGTCTGTTAGACAGTGCAGGGCTTGTACAGAGGAGATGAAGAGCAGTTTCCTCCTCCTCATCATCTAAACAGCTTCTGCAAAAATCGCTTGCGAGCACGCCGAGTCTTGCAGCATGTCTATACCTATGAGGCAATGTCCTGGGTCAAAGCCTTAGAGCGTTTAAGATCCAGTTTTGGCCAAATCTTTTTTGTCGCTATAGCAGTTAGCCTCAGGATAAATTGGAATACCCAAATTACTGTAGTCAGTTGAAATGGGTAGTGTTGTTCCTTGTTTGGCGAGTTCGTCGGTGCCCTGCAGTTCCCCGGAATATATCTGTGCCATGGCACCCAGCATAGGTGAATGTTGAACTGTTCGGGCATCTCTTTGAGAGATGATCGACAGTCGAGGGCTGTTTTGGAGTTAGTGGAGATTGAATCCAGAGTTTTCAGCGCTGCCTGGCTGTCAGAGAAAATGATGATATCCTTTGCAGATATCACGTTTCTTTAAGCCAGGATAGAACCTCCTTAATTGCCATTAATTCATGGAACACGCTACAATGGCTAGGAAGACAGAAGGAGAGATTAAGATTTAGTCTGTTGCAGTAAACACAACCCCCTACACCATCATTTGTTTTTGACCATCGGTGAAAAACTGAATTTTTTCATCTTTCAAGAAAGCATAATCCTCGCACTGTGATCTGGAGGGTACGTTTACCTGGAAGATTTTATCAAAAAGTGGTTGGGATATGATGTAGTCTATGTTAGTTTGTAGGATACTGAACGTGTTCATTATGTTGGCATGGCCAAAACAGTTGTTATTTCCATTGTGAGGTCAGCGAATAGCTGAGCAGGCTGCGGATTGCTTGTTGAAAATATCTAAGGATGTCAGATTAAAATGTATTTCAAGCACTGCAGTTGAAGTAGTACGCAAAGCACCACTTATACACATACAAGCAGTGCGTTGAACTCCACTCAGTTTATTATTATTTGTCGCTTTGTCTAGAGCAGTCCATCCAACGACCACTCCGTAAGTAAGAATCGGTCTAATAACCACTATGTATAGCCAATTGGTTCTAGACCCCATTTGTTGGTAATGGCCTTCTTGCATGAGAAAAGTGCAACCGTGGCTTTCTTAACTCTTTTTTGTATATTGGATTTCCAGCTTAATTTCTTATCCAAAATAAGACCCAAGTATTTTGCTTCGTCCGAGAATTTAAGACTTATACCATTTATAGATGGAGGATCAACGTGCGGAATTTTGTGTTTCCTTGTAAAGAGGGCAAGCGCAGATTATATTATGTTCGCTTTTTGTTACTGTTGTAAATACCTTTTATTAAGCTTGAATTATTAAAAAAAATATATTTTTAAGTAAACTAGGTTGCACTATATTTCGAATCCACTACGCCACTTTTGGTACAAGTTGGGGGGACATCACTGGAATTGATTTGATCAACAAGCGACGACTGACTTGTCAACAAAGTTTATTGCCCGATAGGCAAACTATTAACCAATACGGTGCTCTTTGAGTAAGTAGACAGAAATGATTCATTTCACTTAAATGTATTATGGATGACTTGGCCATTAATTAAATCGTTGGTTTTATCTTAAGACTAGCACGACAAGAGAGTTAATTCGGGTGACCTTAAAGGTATACTTAGTATATATGTTTTATTTTGGATTTGCCTTTTTCCATAAATAAAAGATAAAAACGTCTTCTTTAAATCGATATCACCCACTGGGTATATTTCCTATCTTCTCAGAGATAAGAATAATAAACTTTCAAACAAATGCTTAAGTCGTGGTATAGCTAGATACTTTATTTTGAGATACCTAACTATTGTTAGGATTTCTTAAAGGATGTATAGTATAAATAGATTCGAAGAAAACGCAAACAATATTTACATATTATTTTTGTTTTTATGGACTGTGTGGAATAAGGCCCATTGAAATATTTTGTGACCTTTAGTTCAAAATGCGTTTTAGAAGGGTACGATAGCATCTAACTGATGAGCCCAACTATTGTGCCCGGGCGAAACGCATTTTGCACTAAAGGTCACAAAATATTTCAATGTATAAATAGAGGTATCACCTACAATTGCTCCCTATTTATTCTATCATTATCTGATAAGATAGCAGAATATACACATGATTAATAATTGCTTAAAAATATTATCTTAATTGTTAAAAAAGAAAAAACATAGGTACATTAGATATACTTACTTTCCAATTATTTCGCAGAGTTCGTAAACATCATCAAAGAGTACTTCATCCTCAGCCATTTTAGCAATGAATAATTATTTTCGCAATACGTAAATATCCTTAAGAATCTAAAGTCGCCGTCGTCGTTGAAAGTCACAAAATCAAAACACACAATCAGAGGGCATAAAACACCTTCGTCCTTCGTCCTTTTGCCAAACACTTTGACCTTACGTCTATAAAATCTCTTTTTCTCTTTATCAGAGTATTTCTACCCACCCCAATATATATACAAACACACACACGAAAACACGGTTTAAACTAAAACTATATACACTTAAAACATGTGATAAATTACACGATTTGACACCCAAACAAGGAGGACTTGTACAGTCGTCACACTACCGAGTTAAAACTTTTACACAATGTCAAAATATCGAGTCACAAAGAATGTTCGTCGCAAATCCTTACAGCATTAGTTTGGTAGGTATAGATTTTAACAGTATAGTTTGGTAGGTAGTAGGTGCACCCCCTCAATGTCGGAAACGAAAATAAATACAACACATCAAAATATATGTATAGGTATTCAATAGTCGCGCAACTTAATCCATTGAAATACTCTTCGAACACACAAAAAAAGGATTGTGTCTCCTTTCTATTTGTGTCCTGTTTGTTATTTGTTTTGTTTTTGTAATCCGTTAGCGGAGAAGAAAAGCTAGTAATAGGGCTTTTTACTATTGGCTTTACGCCAACTGTTGCAACGCGTTTATCGTAAGTGTAGTTGTAGTTGGTGATGATGATAAAATGGCCGTTGCACTCTGCTCAATACAACAAAATCCTTCGATTTTTTTCTTGTTTGGCTTTTTGTCTTTTTTAAGGCAAAAAAGTTTACCTTTGTTTACAGAAAAAGCGCCAAAAAGAAATATTCAATGCTTTTATGTGATGAACGCTTTTCTATGCGGGTTTGTACCGTTGTTTCTTGGTTTTGTTCTCAAAGTAAATTGAATCTCTTTCGGTGATAGTCATTTCATGTAACAGTTTGTGTAGCGCACCAGTTTCTCAACAGGAAGTCCTGAAACAAGAGTAGAGAAAATTATAAATTAATTTAACTATTATGGCATGTCAAGGAGCAAATTTGTTCATTAGTATAGATGGAATTATTAAAATATTCAAATACTTAGAAGAGGCGGGATTGGAGTTGTTCAGTAGATATACCATTTTAATTTATTTAATGTTCATAACATTTGCCAAATTACAAATTAACTTATATCAACATTGATCCTACCCGCTAGAGCATATTTCACAAGTATCCGATTCCGATGAAACTATAAGCAGTTCTGCCCTAGCATCCCCATTTTCTCAGAAAATCTTTCGTCTGCTTTTAAAAGTAAAAGAAAATTTGTAAATGATTTAAGTTCTTTTTACACACCAACAGTCAGAATCTTTTTTGTTGTTTTCTCTTTGCTTTTTTGCTTTATAAACGTCGTCGTTTTTGAAGATTAATTTGCACTGTAGTACCACTTTTGCTACTGTAGATCCACATCATACAACCTTGGACTGTTAGAATATTGTTTGCCGGTCTAAAGGATATTATCCTTCGCAAAGTGGAAATGGAAAGAGGATAAACTTCCATTTTTAAAATAGAAGAGTAGATACATGGTATAAATTTATACTCAATATGAAAAGGCTGTAGGTTAAGGTAAGAGCAAAAATTGAAAATGAAAAGAGAACGTGGTGAATAATTTGAATACCCACCCGAGTAGTAGAGTACTATGGCGTATACGTACTCGACAAATTAAAGGCATTATTTTTTATAGAATGTGTTTGTGATTTGAATAATTAATTTATGTGAACGAAATAGTAAATGAATTTTTGAGGTAGAGATCATAATAATATGTAGCTAGGTACACTAGTGGAAATCTTTAAAATTCAATACAGGGTGATTCCACTTTTCAATTACATTTACATTTTTAGCACGTACGTATAATGTCAAAGTTTGCAGGAGCTATTTTTGCATATATGTATTTACAGTGTTGGACAGAGAATTAGCACACATCAGTGGATCGGATTTAAATAAGGAATATCTTTATTTTTGCTACGTTCTTGGAACAGAATTTATTTAAAAATATTTAATTCAACGCTGAAAAACTTAAATATAAAAAAAAGAATTAAACAAAATAAAAACAAAAAATCCTTAAACAAAATAAGTTAGTGTAACATTTTGGGGGTTGCCGTGGCGCGATAGTTGTGCGTTCGCCTGCCAACCTCATGGTCACAGGTTCGATCCCTGTCGTAGTCTATGCCCTTTTATTTTTCCATTAAAAACCAATTCTAAAAAATAAATGTCTTACAATGAGTTGCTGGTTTACTCATTACATGCTGTTTAGGCATAGAACTAACAACATGTGATTGAGTAAAACTAGTATACCGATAAAATATGACAAGGAATACAAAATTAATGCGAATTATAAGGGACATAGATAAATAAGACACGGAAATTTCTCCGCATTAGTTCAGCCGCGCCGTCCCTGGAGATAAAATCTTAGACAACAACCACCTACAGTCTCAGAACATCGCGCCACACATCTTTCCTATAATTCTTTCTCTTCCTTAACCTCCCATGAGCGCGTGTAGATTATAAAAAAAAAAATAGTATTGCATTTCAAAATTTTTGAAAAATATTTTTTTGGATTTTTGAAAAAAAAAATATTTTTCTTTTTGAAAACTCAATATTTCGAAAACGGGTGGACAATTTTTTTTGAAATTTTGTTTTTGTATTTATATTATTAAATATTTAAAATGTTCATACCAATTTTTTTTTTAGAAAAAGATTAAGAATTTTTATATATAAAAAAATTAAGTGCAAAACTTTAAAAATATATTTAGCAGTTTTATTAAGAATCTTTTGCATATAATGTAATCGAACATAGGAGCAAGTACGTGCGATCCAGTCGTGCATTTTATTTTTTAATATTTTGTTGGGGCACTTTTTGGGTTGTTCCAGCCATCCCTAATTGCCTCTCAAACTTCTGCTAGATTCCTTGGCTTCCTTAGTCCGACCTGATATTCTACATTGTTCAATATATTTTCTATGGGATTCAGTTCAGGACTCTGCGCAGGCCAAGACAAAATATTGATTTGCTTCACTAGCCGGGAAGTGTGCTTAAGATCATGACCGTGATAATGGTAATGGTAAATTACGGTCTACAAAGGGCTCCATATGGTTTTCCAAAATGCTCTAATATTGATGCTTGTCCATTAGCTCCTCTATTTTCACAATAATGAAATGAAAAATATGGGCGCCGTGAAACCGGAGCCCATACCATGATACACCCACCACCGTGTTTCACAGTTTTTACTGTGTAGTGTGGATTAATATCTTGCTTTGGTGGACGCCAAACATGGCGGTTTCCATCAGAGCCCAATCGATTAAATTTCGAATCATCAGTCCAGAATGATAAGGACTTGGATCCGTATTCTCTGGCGAACTTTAGCATGGCCGCCATATTTTTTTTGACACCAGTTGTTTGTGCTGGGCTACGCAACCGAGCAAATCTTTGTCGTTCAGTCTTCTTCGTATTGTCCTGCTACTTAGTGTTATGCCATGGTCGTGAATCATTTCATCTCGAATTTCCGCTGATGTAATAAACGGTTTTTTTTTGCATAAGCAGCGATTATAAGATCATCAGCAGCACTTGTCTTTTTTCGAGGAGGGTTTCTTCCTATGGCATTGGTCGTAATATGAGTTTCATAAAATTTAATTGCATTATACACTAACTTTCTTGACCGTCCCACATCATTTGCGATTTCATTTATTGTTTTACAGTTATTTTTCATCGTTATTAAAGGGTTATCCATTTTGTGGTTTCAAAAGTATAGGGCTGGAATTCGACATCTGTCAAACTAAGTTGTTAGACCAATTTTTTTTTCAGTTTAAAGTCTGACATTTACGAAAATGGATCGCTTAACTATCGCACAACGCATAAAAATTGTTAAAACCTACTACAAAAATTGTGATTCTGCCACAGCCACATATCGTGCTTTAAGAGATCATGGTTAACATAATCGTCCAACGACGCAAGCATTTGGCAAAATTGTGAAGCAATTTGAAGAGACTAGATTGGTTACAGATATTGTAAGGCCTGTGCATCATCGTTTCGCTAGTACCACTGAAAATATCGCTGCTGTAAGTGAAAGTGTTGCCGAAGACCCGAATGTGTCGATTCCTCGTCGTTCTCAGGAATTAGGACTGTTTTACGGCACATGATGGATTTTGCATTTGGATCTACACTTACATCCATATAAAGTCCAGCTCACACAACAACTGAAGCCAGCTGACCATTCACAACGTCGTAGATACGTCGAATGGGTGCTTGAACAACAGGCGGTGGACGGTGATTTTCCGAGTAAAATTCTCTTCAGCGACGAAGCACATTTCTCACTCGGTGGGTACGTTAATAAACAAAACTGTCGTATTTGGGGTTCTGAAAATCCTCAAGTAATTGAAGAGAGGCCATTATATCTACAAAAAGTCACTTTTTGGGGAGCGAATATGGCTTTATTGCAAGAGGCATTTCCTGGCCGCGAAATTTCTCGTCGTGGCTATATCAACTGGCCAATTAGATCATGCGATTTGACACCGATGGACTTTTTTTGTGGGGCTACGCGAAAGACCGTGTTTATGCAGATAAACCTTTAACTCTTGAGCACTTTAAAACCAAAATTCGTCAAGTTATGGCTAAGATACCGCCCAATATGTTTCAAAAAGTGGTCGAAAATTACCTCAAAAGAATCGATGCTTGCAACAATTCGCGTGGTGGTCATTTAAATGATGTAGTGTTTCACACATAATGTCAACGTTCAAACTTTATAATAAAAAAGAAATATCATGAACAAAAATATTTTACATGTGTTTTATTTACGTTTACTTTTGAAAACGCAAAATGGATAACCCATTACTACTGAAATTACTCAGCCAAGTAGAAATCTTAGCAATATACTTATTTAATTAGTTAAAAGCTATTTTGAATCAATAATTCGATAAGTCCAATTAAATATATTGCTAAGTCTGCTACTTGGCTGAGTAATTTCAGTAGTATTAAGAATTGTATTATAAAAAAAATTAAAAAAAAACACCTTCTTATAACTTTTTTTCTTAATATTTGGCTAAAAGTTTTTTAGTTTTAGAGATATTTAAGATGGTAGAAAAATTTGTATGGCCGGTACCGTTATTTTTGGGGTTAAAACAACGATTCAAAAATCTATTTTCGAGAATCACCTTAATCGCTTAAATACCAAATCTGAAGAAAATCGCGTCAGCCGTTTGGGCTGTGGATCGTTCTACAGACAGGCAGACGGAATTGTGGGATCCACTTTTTTGGTGTTCTGTATCATGGTAATGTGAACTCTCATTAAAATCTCAAGTTCGATTTTTTTCCAAATGCAAAACTTGCCCTATACGATATACCTATGTATATCGCAAGTAAAAAAGATTTTTAGAGGACAACGAGAGGGAAATCACTCAAGCGGAGTTTCCCGTCGGTCGCTAGAGTCATTTCGGCCGGTTGAGGAAAGAGATTCAGTTTTTAAACTTTTGTATCAGACAGTTCTTTTAGATAAGAAAAGAAAACGCTTCCAAAGGATTGCATACTTAGCCTGGCCAAAGCGGGACATTTGGAAAGGAAGTGAAGCACTATTTCTTTTTCCATCTGTTTTTTACAGCTACGGCAGTAGTTGTAATGGGGAATACCCAGCTTTGCTGCGTGCTCATCCAGGGTCCAGTGCCCAGTGCCCAGTGCAAGTAGCGACTATCCTTGCTATGTCCACCCTTGGTCTACAAATGAGATGGTTTTTGCGGGATTTATTGCAGGTATGGGCCATATCATTCCAGATATGGCAGTCGGTTAGATTGTTCAATCTTTTGTTGGATTCCGTGAGGAAAACTGATACCAGCGATTGGGATAGGGACGTCCTCTGCAAGTGAGCTATGAAGGGCCGTTCATTACCCTCAATGTACCTGTGTCCTGAAACCCAGATTAAAGTGATTCTATGGTTAATGTCCAGGTTATCAAGCTCATTTCTTCCAGTTTTGATGATCTTTATGTCCAATTTACCGCTTTGATGTTTGTGATTATTGACAAATTTAGATTTTGAGTTGGATTTTATTTTACCAATTTCCACTGAATCTATTATAGCTAGTACTTCAACTTGAAAGTCGGGAACTGAGGAAGATCTAAATACTTTTAGCGACTCTAAAAAAATTCCTTACTCCATTTGAGTTCCCTCGGTAAAAATTTGTTCGTCAAAATCTTTCGACATTTCTTCCGAATTCTTCTGGATGGGAAGATAATTTTAAGAGTTTTGGTGAGGCTGAAGGTGCAGTAGTCAGTGTTTATCGACAGAATATCTGGTGGAATCAATTTTGATGTATTGATGTGACCATAAAGTTTGGCAAAACAGCATTTTGACTCTTTAAGTCTTGGCGCGCTGCAAGATACCAGATGTTTAATGTGGAGGCCAAGAGGTAAAAGATATAAAATAACATTTAAGTCATCGATTAGACAAGATCTTAAGGCCCCTGAAGCGCCAACGGTACCAATTCTCTGAATTTTCTTAAGTTTATTGTTGTTGTATTGTTTGTTTAAATCGGTCCACCATCGGACCATAGGCCAGGATTGGTCGTACTAAAGCTGTGTATGTTCGTAGGATTATTTTCGATTGAAGATCCCATTTTCTACCGAATGTTTTACTACAAACGTATAGAAAGCAATGCTAGCATTCTTAGTGTCCGTGAAGTTAGCATAACAAGTGTCAGCATCTAAATATTTTTTTTTGGAGTTCTTATCGCATGCACATGATTTCTATAGTTCCTGATAATTTTCCAAAATAGTTCTGCTTGATTTCACCGAAAAAACTTCATTTAAAAAAGTGAGATGCTAACTTCATGCCAGTCTATCATTTCTCAAAATATCATATAATTACAAATATTTTTTTAGGATGTAAGCACACTTTCCTAAGAGTTCATCATACTTAAAAAAATAATTCTGTCATATGCAAGTTCAAAAAAAAATTTTTTTTTAAATATAAAATTTAAATTTAAAAAAAACACTTGCAGTGCAAAAAATCCTAAAAAAAATGCAACTTCTGATAGCAAAATCTCATTTTTCGATTTAAATGCCTTAACTGAATATGTTTCCAATATAATCCTGAAATTTTCTACTTCTAAGACTATTCTTACGAAAATTACGACTTTTTTCGAAATTTTTGGAGCCCTTTTTAACGACTTTTGATAAACGACCTTGAGATGCTGGCATTTTAGTATTTATTTTTATGCTATTTTTCTTAGCAAAACTCTCTTGTGTGTCAGAAAGAGAAAACAATAGTACAGGTGCATATACCTAAGCACATATATTTTGACATATGTAAATTATAACTTATGCGCTGCATAACTATGCACGCATTTAAAATATTTTAATGAATAAGACTGCAAGTTTTTAAAAAGATTCAACAAGGGTATTCTCTCATTTATTCTCATCTGAAATAAATTTCTGTTGTTGTAAGCCGTACAAAAAATCAGCTGATAAAAAAACAGCTGTTGTCATGAAAAATATTTTAAGTTATGCCAAAAATGTTGGAATATCTAGCTATCCGACGCCAAATGTATAACACCTGAATGTAAACTTCATTTGATCTGAGTCTTTTTTTATTTTTTACTGCTTTCAGCTAGGCTATCTGAATCGTTAGTAAATACATATATTCGATTAGTTTAGTACCCTAGATAACTTTTCTAATTATTGAGTGAATCTGGTCAATAATACTGCCACTGCTGATGTAAATATTTTAATTGCATTACAGTTTCTATAAAAAATATTAAACTGATGAATAAACCAAATACAATTGCGTATTGAATTGACAGTTCAATATTCATAATGTTTCTTATCACCTCGGCTTAGGAATCAATTTAGCGATTTCGTTATCTACTTTTAATCGAGAAAGTGGTTCTGCTTCCCGACTCGGCCAAGTCTAGAAAAATGTGGGTGTAACTTCCATTCCTCTAGTAAAACGTAGGTTATTAACTTTTACAACTTTCCTACTGTGATAACTCATTCTCCTAGATCTATTGGGTATGAGCGTAATTGGACTTTAGTAAATGAATTTAAATATCTTGGGTTTTTAATGACATACAACCTGAATATTCACGATCATATTAAAGCTAAGACTAATTCGGCGAAAGCTGCAATAAATACGATGTGGTCTCAGTTTTTTGTAAATCTAGTGTCAAAATTTAGAGTTTTCAACGCAACAGTAAATAGCTGTCTTTGTAATGGTAATGAAGTGTACGGTTTCGAACAGTTAGAGGAAATGGAAAATTTACAGGTATTTTTTCAAACGAGTTTTCCAGTTACCTTTTAATACCCCCAATTATGAAATAAACATTGGCTTGCTTCCTATATTTTTGAAAAACTTAAAAGCTAATGCAAATTACATTATCAAAGTTATGAGGCAATCTTATCAAAACTTGCAAAAACGAATTATTCTAATCTGTTTTCGATGTGGTTATAGTCCTGTAAAGAACTGGTATGATCTTGATGTTACTCACCAATTTGCAATATCACTGGTAGTTGACAATGCAGAAGGATTGAAAAACTCACTGTATGAATGTATCTCTAAAATAGATGATACAATATTTGAAAAGTGCCTTGCGCGAGGAAGAGAATCAACTTCCAGGATTATATATAGGCAACTCAACCACAAATTTGGTGAAAAGAATTACTTTAGAGAAGAGTTTAAAGTATCAGAAATGAGTATGATTTTTAAGGCTAGAATTGAAATGCTTGACCTGAACTATAAACCGCATAGAACAGATTTAAATCCAGTCTGCTCACTCTGTAACCTTAATCAGAACGCAGATGTTTTGCATTTTTTAGCATTTTGTCCAATTTTACAGGAAATCCGAAGGCTTTACTTTGGCTCTAGTTTTCTTTCATTGCATGAATGTAAAAGCATTCTTAATGGAGATCGTGGTTAGAGGATTCTAATAAGCTATGTTTCACACGCACAAAATTTTCGAAAAGGTTATTTGAATGTGTTTTGAGTCTCTATAAAAGCATGACTATAAATTGATTTTATTAAAATTAAAAATGAACAACGGTATAAGCAGTTCCTTTTAATCTTCAAAAATATAGCTAATAATTATTTCTCGTTTTCGCTAAATTAAAAGCTTTACGTTTATAACCTTAATATGTATCAAAGTGTTCAAGATGTTTGCACAATTTTTTTTGTTTTGACCAAACTAAAAGTCATATTATTAAAGTAAAAACAAAAATGTACCTATTCTTTTTTTTTCAAAAATATGCTTTACATTTGTAACTTTAATATAGTAAATATTCAAGATGTTATCAAAAATGTTTTTTTTTTACTAAACTAAAAGTCGCTTTTTAAATTCTTTTTAAAATTATATTTGCGTTATTATTATTATTATTTTGTTTTGAAAGCTATATTTTATATTTATTTATATATATTATAAATTTAATTGTTTCATTTAAATAATTTTTTCTCTAGTTTGTATTTTTTTTTTTGTTTTTTTTTTTGAATTTCAACTGGAAGACGGCAAAGCATGCCATGCTTTATACATAAATCTTTAAATAATATCTTTTAATAATATTTTAGAACGAAACCCGACAAAAATCGCCGTTCAGACGTAGTTTATAAAATAAATTGCTAGGGGAAAACGGATGAATCCTGCAATCTTTGCTACATCGGCACCACAAAACAACTCCTTCGGCAAAGAATGGCGAACCACAAGTCAGATATTCACCAAAAAAGTTCTGAGAAGACGGCACTGGCTTCTCACATCGTTGATACCGGTCACACACTAAACTTCGAGGGAGTGGAGATCCTTGCAACAGAAAAACATACATCTAAACGTAACACACTAGAGACACTGCATATAATTAACAACAAAAATAATATGAACCGCAAACAAGACACACAAAATATATCTGCGGTTTTCTTACTGTTCATTAGTTTTTGACAATAAATATCATTAAACGTAGACTAATATTCAAACCAGAAGTGTTCAAAATCTGTTTTCAATCTGTTTTTTTTTTTGTTATTTGTTTCAAACAAATTATTGTTATGTATATTAAAAGTCTTAAAATTTAAAGTTCTGTAAGTCATATTTTGTTCGTTTACTTGTATGAATATGTACAACATTAATTCTCTTTTTAATTTGGTAAATAAAGACGCCCCTGAAGAAGACGGCAACCACCGTCGAAATGTTGGGAAAATAAAATAAAAATTGCTTTCATTTAATCACCATTACGGCCAATAAAGCCGACGAGAATCACTTCTTAAAAATTCTCCAAAGTCCAAATAAATCTTTAAATACAATATATTTTGAATTTTAATTTAAAAAAAAATTAGAACTATTCTATTCTATTCTATAACTCATTCTCCGACCATCATGTGCAAAACCCATGAGTAATCGTTTTTCCGGGATGAAATCTTTTAAGACCAAATAGGTACACGAAAAATTCTATTTCAATCCGTTTGGCATTTTAGATCGAAAATTGTATCAAAACAAGAGCAAAGCAAAACAAAATACAAAGTACAATATTAGGTACAACTCTAATATCTACCTACAGTAGGAACGGTTTTTTTAAAGGAAGAAAGCTCTAAGGTACCTATTTAAATTATGGGATGTACCTAATCAGTTAAAACTAATTTACAATCTAAACATATAACTGTAACAGCCCTATTAATAAAAAAAAAACGCTTAGTCCACCGCTGGTCCATGGACAACAACGACCATGCTGTGTGGAAGCAAGTCTTTTCTCTATCGTCGGCTGAGTAAGATATCTTTCTGAGCAGCGATATATTCATTTTGTTTTTGTGGGTGGCAATGGCGCAGTGGATATAGTGCTTGGCTTCTAACGTAGACGTATGGGTTCGATCACCACACTAGGCGGAATTCTTTTCTATACCTCAAATTTTAATTGGGTAATTCTCAAATCCACTGTGCCAACAAAAAATTTCTTTCCTATCTTTCTATTCCTTTCGTATCTTTCTATTCTGTATACCTAGTAGTGTGGAAATGTGTGGAACACCTGAATGCAAACTTCATTTGATCTGAGTTTTTTTTTTCTTGATTTTTTACTGCTTTCAGCTAGCCTATTTGAATCGTTAGCTATATTCGGATAGTTTAGTACAAGAGATAACTTATATAATAAATGAGGTAATCTGACCAATAATTCGGCCGCTGCAGCTATTTTAATTTGCATTACAGGATCCAAATTCCGAAAGCGTGAGTTTTCTCTGTGTATGCAAAAAAAAAATAGGGTACCTTACCTACTCTTACATATTTGTGATCCCACAAGGATGAGATTCAATTTTCATTTGGACAGCAAACGTGTACACAGATAGGCAAATTTATTCACCCATATTTTTAGCGTGAATACATTTTTTTAACAGAAAACGATTCACTTCTAATGGCCTTTTCGATTGGTCGTATTTACTTGTTCGATTGGAATCCCGGATCGGAGAGTTCTTCCGGATTTCCAATCGAAAAGGACATAAGACGCAATATTTTTTGGTCGATGATTACCGACTCTAATAAAATTTACAGAATATACACACTGCAAATTATATTTTTCTAGAGGAATTTGGTTAAACTCATGCACCTAGAAATATGTTATATGTCCGTGGTCTGGCCAGTAATTATTTATGAAGAAGAAAACGTAAACAATATGTAAAATATTATTTTTGTTTTGTTTTGGTTGTGGACCTTTAGTCCAAAATGCGTTTCGCCCGGACACGATTCAATTTGGCTCTATACACAAAGTTCACAAAAACAAAACAAAAATAATATTTTACATATTGTTTACGTTTTCTTCTTCATACAGAAAATGATTCACGCCTGCGGAATTGGGAACCAGTTTCCATAAAATAACTGATGAATAAGCTAAATACAATTACGTATTAAATTGACAGTTCAATATTCAACATGTATTTTATCACATCGGCTTAGGGATAAGCAACATCCAATCAATTTAGCGATTTCGTTATCAACTTTTTATCGAGAAAGTGATTGTGCTTCCCGACTTGGTCACTTCCAGCAAAGAAGTGGGTGTAACTTCCATTCCTCTAGTAAAACGTAGGTTAATCACCAATTATCTTTTACAACTTTCCTACTGCGATAACTCATTCTCCGACCATCATTATTGTGCAAAACCCATGAGTGATCGTTTTTCCGAGATGACAACCTTTAAGACCAAATTGGTACACGAGAAATTCTATATCAATTCGTTTGGCATTTTAGATCGAAAATTGTATCAAAACAAGAGCAAAGCAAAACAACATACAAACACATGTATGTTTATACAATACCCGCTCCAGATAAGCGAAAATAAACATTTTAATTCGTATCTTTCTGGGAGTAAGAATAATATCGGTGGCTTGGTACATTTAGGATTGTCAAGATCAATACCAATTTAGTGAAATGTAAGGAATGTGCAAAAATATGACGGTTGAATTAATAACGACAATTATATAACAGAGCAGGTACCTACATATTTGTTATTATACATTGCGTTGGTAAGTCTCTGTACGGCCATCAATCAAAATAAAACAATACAATTCACCGCACTTGCTTAAAGTGTTGGTAGCGGTATGTGGTGCAGCAAAAACAGCAGTACCGGCCACGCAAAGAGCAGGTGACAATTCATGTACATCCACTATCCACATCATAGACAAGCACTCCCATCAATTGATAAGAGAAAATACTCTTTTGCATCTACTAGGCTCTAATCCTAGTCTAGAGTAATTTTTAATATTAAAAAAAAACTTATAGGTAAATCGCTCACAAGACTTGCAGTTTGCACAAACTGAATTATACAATAAATTAACAAAATGAACTATGAATTGAATGTAAACATTTCAAATAAATCAATTTAACTTACCTTTTAATTGAGTTGGAATGTTATTCAAAGTAAAATTTGGCTGCACAAATTGATATTCGGAAAATCCTATCGGTGGCACAAAACTGCAAAATTCAATAAACAAGAGCAAACACACCCCAAGTTGAACACAACTCGACAACAACAATTACACAACGAATTCTTCTCACTTCACCACCAGACGAAGAATTTTTCCTGCTCTTTGGGAAAATTCAAAGGAAAACTACAAGATAAAGAGCAAAGAGAGCAATAGCAGAGCAGACACCCGAAAATTTTCAATGTTGCACAGAAGATAATGGATATGGAATATTCAATGACTTGAAAATTGATTGAAACTCAACTTTGACACGATTTTTCGCAATTAAAATTAATAAAATTGATAGTCCCGGTTTAAGGAAACTCTGGCAAACGATTTAGTTAAACTTTTGTTGAGATAAAAACGATTTTTTTAGACGAAAAACGTAAAAACATCCTAGAACGATACACTATTTTGTTGACAGTCTACCACTACCAATGTTAAATTTTGCTGAAATTCCAATTGTCAGTGTCAATTTTTGTTTCTTTTTTGCGCAAATGTGCTGCCATCAGGTGGAATCGGGGAATCTAATTAGAAACTGTCTGAATCATTTCATGCATTTTCTTATTGGAATGTTGTCATCTCTAGTTCGATTATGGTGAATTTCTAACCAACGTAAGATGGCCAAATTTTAGGATAAAACAGGTTAAGTGAATTATTGCTCCAATTTACCATTGTATATATAATCTATAACAAATCAAGTTCAACTTTTTGCAAAAAATACATGTTCACTCCACATTAAAGATACCAAAGAAGGTATGTAAGTATGTACATATATAATTATTGACACTTCACAGATTTTATAATATGTTCATAACACTTAAAATCAATAAAATTCCATTTGCAAATAGAATTGCATTGTAGGTGTTTTAATTATATCTAAATTTTATCCGCGAAATTCACACTAATCTGTCCATATTCAACTGGACATTTTTCACTATTTCATTATTATTAAGATGTTATTTTTCTTATTCTTATCGAAAGACCTTGAAAAACCTTGAACTTAAACTTAAAAAAAATGTAAAAAAAATTGCCAAAAATAAATCAAAACAAAACATAACAACAAAACGAAACTAAACGTAAAATTCACACACACGCACTGAATATTTTTCTATTTACTTGCAATTTATCTGTTGTTTGTCCTTGATATGACAAAAAAAAATATAGTTTTTAATTAACTCTCTTACTCCTTTATTAATATAGGTAATGTACATAATATACCCTGCTCTTTCTAAAATGGTGTGTATATTCAAAATGTTGCGACAATGTTGCTAATTTTAATGTAGAAACTAGCGCCCTCATGAGTCCTTATCCATCGTAAATAAAAGCTACCTCATAGTATTACTATAGGTTATATATACAAAGAATTTACTATACAAATTTTAAAAGAAAGAAAAATGAACAAATCGAAGGGAATGATTTAATAAGATATTTTTTTCAAATCTGAAAAATATTTCTGTACCTGTTTTGCGCATAATTTGTATGTAGTTGTTTACTACATTGCCTACCAATGACTTTTTAGTTGAACCATTGTATATAGATATTAATAGTACTATCATGACGACGAACTTCATCCAGCCTGCAATAAGGTCCACTACTCATCATGAGTTCCACCATTGTATATAGATATTAGCCGCGTTTTATTATATACGGGTGTGTTACTGGGTTATTTTTTAACACGTATCCTTGTATATGAAAACTATAGTACTACTATGAGACAGAATTGTTTAGCTAGTAGTTCCGTCGATGAGGGCGCTAGTTTCTCTTTTCTTGATATTGAATTGTTGATGTGGAAGAAGAAAATCTAGAGGCAGATACGAAAAAAAGCAAGGGAGACGGTCGAAACCTACTAGTTCTGACAACATTATAGAGGGTAAGTTAATTGAAGAAAACGCAAACAATATGTTTATATTTATTATTTTTGTTTTTGTTTTAGAGGGTAAGTGAGAAAACCAAATAAGTTGTTTTTATCATGGCAACCTTCAAAATATGGTGGGTATAAATAAATAATATCAAGGCTATTGGAGTATTCATGAATTTGAAGTAAGAATGTATATGGATATATGTACATGCATGTATAGGTTATTATAGAATTTATTTTAATTTTTTCTTTCAAATTTTAGATATTTGGTGGATTTTAGGATTTTGAATTGTAGCAGCGTTGCTACTTTTCACTTTTTCTATGCAAAAATAGCAAAGCAATGTTGAGATATTTCAACATGTTTTGTTTAGGTAGATACATGTGTACCCAGATACCCATCTACATACAATATGTATGTACATACGTACTTTTTGTTCTTTTTCAAATATAATATCTATTGAGAATAATTTAATTTTTTCTCAACAGACAGTTTTTTAGGAAATAAAGTAGGTATACCTAGGTAGTATTTTTATTTTTTTTTTTGACCAGCGATAATATATTTGTAGGTACTATATTACAAGTTATGGATTCGAAAAAAATCGAACTCGAGATTTTGATCAAACTTGACATTACGATGATAGGAAGACGAACAAATGGGTCCGCAAATCCGTCTCTCTGTCTATCTGTCCTCGAGTTTACAGTCTAAACGTTTTTCTTTCAGCTTTTTTAAGACCAAAAATGACAATACTTACCTACCTGCCATACTTTCTTTTTGGCCAAAAACAAAAATCTTATTTTGCTCAAAAACGGCTCCAACGATTTTTATAAAAAAAAACATGAGCTTATTAATGAAGGGAAAGGCTACCTTTTAATAATTTTTTTTTTGAAAAAAATTGTTTTTTTGGTACCTCTAGTAGCACAATTTTTTTGGTTTTCAATTTTCTCGGAAACGGTTAATATGATTTTTTAAATCTTTTACGTAGAAGCTCCAAGAAAGTTTAAACACTTTTGTATACCAAAATTTTTCAAAAAAAATTTTTTTGGGAATTAATTTTTTTTCGAAAATTTAAAATTTCGAAAACGACTTAATAGATTTTTTCGAAACTTCGTATTTAGTATTTTTTTGACATTATCTTGAATAGTTAAAAACCCTATTTTTCTAAAATAAAAAACAACGGTACCTTCCATACAAATGTTAAAAACCGTTAAGAAAAAAATTTATTTCTCAAAAACGGCTCCAAGAATTTTCAAAAAAAAAATTTGTTCTTATTTTTTGGATTTTGAAAAAAAAACAATATTTTGCAAAATTAAATTATTTTAAGATTTTTTTAAATAATATTTTGAAATGTATATAGGTATATATTCTTGAATACTCATTTAAAAAAAAATAAGTAAAAAACGACTTAAAAAACTATATAAAATATTGTTTATTAATAATTCTTATTTGAAAATTCGACAATTCAATTTCTTACGAAATTAATCTGAATTTTCAAAAAAAATATTTTTTTTTCAAAATCAAAAAAAATATTAATATAAAATAAAAAAAAATTTGTCACAAGAGCAATTTTTTTTGCACAACGATTAACAGAAATCTCAAATTTTAACTGTTAAATTATTATCATGTTTTTTCATTTGGTAAAAAAGTTTAATTTATTGAGTAGTGACCGTTGCACACAAGTGTATACCTGAATATTTAAATATTCCCTACAGCCATTAAACAATTTTCATTCTATGTGCCCGTAGAATATAAAACACACACACACAAGCAGCTCCTACTCAACAAAAAAATCCTCATAAAAAAAACAAAAAAACCTATAAAATAAATTGTTTTCCTTTTCTCCTCTAATTTATAATTCTCTTCATACGCATTTTCATAGCCCACCAACACTACCTAACCAACGATTTGGTAGTGGAACCCATGATGAGTAGTAGAACTTATTGCAGGCTGAATGAATTTCGTCGTCATGATAATACTATTAATATCTATATACAATGATGTTACCCAATGTCACACCGAAAAATTAAGCCAAGCAGCCATCTAGAGAAGTCGATACTACAGATTCCTCTCATACAGATAAGTTACCTTTAACACAGGTCAACATAATTAGGTGGAAGTTGTTTTCTTGACGTTCTTGTTTGGGAATAATCTGCATAGCATTCTGCATTCATATAAGTAGTTGTGTACAGTACTGTGATAAATATAATAACATCAGACAAACTAATGTTATGTTCCCACCGAAGCGAAATCTGAGATTTCAGCAGGAAGATTTCGATAGTTCAAATTGGTGTTCACACCGCCAAATCCGTCTTCAGAAGCACAAAATCATTTCAAATGGCTTTGTTTCAATTATTTCTTTGTTGTAATGTATGTGAAAACATCCATATTTGCATAGTGAGGTTCTTCTTATATATATAAATTGTAAGGACATTACGTTCGAACTGTTGCACCGACTAGTTAGTAGATGTAAATACTGGTAATATAGACTTCAATTTAACTTGGAACTCATCCATTTCAGAACAACACGTTCAACCCCGCAAATATTTGTTTGTCAAAGTGACACTTTGCTTGCATTTTGTTGCTATTTGCATTTTACTTTACATTACACAAGTATTTCTTAAATGTTATAAATTAAATTTTAATTTGCCAGCCGTCTCGTAAATATTCGCTTAATTCAACATAATGGACGAAAATATCCCAAAGGAAGAAGCCAAGTTCGAGAGTGACAGTGGTAAAAGGTTATCTCTCAACTTTGCCGACAAGGACGAAAAAGAAAATCCTAAATTTAATGATGCTCGACTAGTGGACATCATGAGGAACTATCCTCTGCTCTATAACAAATCATTAGAGAGCTATGGCGATCCGGACTATGTCCAATGGATGTGGGGAGAGATTGCAAATGAAATGAATGAACCACACCGCAAAACAACCCTGAATTTGCCATTCAATTGGAGTTCTTGCCGGGACCAGTGGGAAGTTGTGAAGAAATCGTTAAGATACTTGAGTAATCCCGCTGCTAAATCGTTTCGGTATCCAAAACTATTCAGAGAAAGTTTGGACTTTTTCCAAAACTATGTAAAAGATCGCAAAGAACCACAACACACAGACCGTTCCCAAGATCTTTTCCTCAACTTTTCTACCCTGGTGGAGCAATTACCATTTGAGAAACAATTGCTTCTGGAAAAAGAAATTCTTGATGTTGTTCTCTCAAATGAACTGGAATTCTGTGCGCCCGTGATTGACCCCGATGCTCTAGAAGCTGAAGCCAGAGAAGAATTCGGCAAAGTTATTGGTTTGCTTATGCCAGAAGTTGACGTGCGTACAGTGCAAAACGAACTCGCAACCGAACCCGAAACGGAGATGGGTCTGCTCGAGGACATTATAAAAAAACCAGAAACCACCTCCTTTGTTAGAAAGCCAATAACATTTACACTTCAACATACGACGAGTACAGATCCTAAGCAAGGCGTCTCTCTTAACCGAGTTGTATCGGAATTTGACTTCAAACAATTCATAGGCCTTCCATCGGAACCAGTGGCCATGGAGCTACCTGAATTGCAGAATGACGTACATTATTCGATACAAGAAGTGGCCGAAGTCGAAGACATCATAGAAGAAGATGAAATGGAGGAGGAAGGCACTATTCATAACAATGAACCAACTCAAGAGGTTGTTATGCAGGAGTGCGAATACGAACAAACAAGCTTCATGCAGGATGAGGATCTTATCGAAGAGGTTATTTCTGAAGGCGGTGGAAAGGATATGCCTATGTTAAACATTAGCGAGGGTTACGAAGTACCGGTGAGCAGATTGGACTTCGATGGCGTTTTGAATGAAATGTTAGAATAAAAAATGTTAAAATAAATCTAAACAAAAACATCGTAATTGCTCTATGGTGTGCATTAAAATGTATAAGATATAGTTTTTATAATAAAATAAGACTGGACCTATGTAACAGAAACTGATTGATTTTTTTTTTTGTTTATTAATTGATTTTAAAGAAATCATATTGGAAATCTGGAATTTTAGTTTTTTGTGGGACTCAAATGGAATCGTTTTCAATTCTTTTTATTATAGAGTCGGTGAGGTCTTAATGGGAAAAAGTACCATCGGCATCCCTTTGATAACTTCTTTCAATAAGTTTGTATTGGATAATGTGTATAATGTAACTACGGATTTTTAGTTTTTATTAAAATATGTTTATTTTTACTTTCGTAAGTAAGAAGAGATCGGGATTGAATCCAATTTAAAAATAAAACGTACCTTATGTGAAATAGACATAAGAAAAGACACAGATGATTGAGTACAGTAATCTTCCTTGGTTTAAGAGAGCTGCTGATATCATAAATTTAAACGGGCGATCAATCAAGAGGTATTTTGTTAAATGCGGCTTGACACAAAAAATTCAAACATATCGTGTAATCTATATTAGGTTTCTTCGTTGAGCGCTGAAGTCGCGCCCTAAAGCGTTTTTTTTTTTTTGAAAATCCTGAAGTCACCCTGGTAAACAAATTCTGTGTTTTTGAAACATATGGTCGCCCTCAACTCGCCCTAAAGTAGATCTAGGTTTTTAGCTGGGGCAAGTTACGGTAAGTTGAATAAACGTCAAAGTCACATGAGATTTAATTTGATTTGCTATTTTTAAAATACTCAAATTAATTTTCAGACACAGACATGGAAAATGAAAAACCTTTAAAGTTGTGGATTGTGCATAGGGCCAAAAAAAAGTATACTAAGCTGCTAAATTTAACAAATTTCAAGTTTTAATTATTAAATGACATAATACTTGCTTTTCTGCAACATAAAATGAATGGCCTTCGTGTGTTTTTTGAGAACGGCAAAACCCAGTTTTTTTTGACAACTGTTGGGGTTGACCCTAGGTAAAGTTCAATGAACGAACCTATTATTAATCTGAAAGAACTATTTTCAGTTTTTAAAGAAATCCCTTTCAAATGTTGGAACAATACAGTTGAATGTTGACGCCAATGCTTCAATTCAAGTTTTGGCTTATCAACAATTAGGCTTTTCGCAGTCCCAAAGGAAAAAGTCTTGGTGGCAAATTCATTGGGGCCTAACTCTGTAATTCGATTCGAAAGTAATCCGAATCTAGTTTCAAATGTTACTTTGTATAACTTTGTTGCAAAAAAAACCTTTGCAACTTTCGAATAAATGTTTCTTGGCTCGAGCGGTTTTTTTTTTGTCAAAAATGACATTTTAAATTCAACAAAAGGCAAATAACATTCGTTTTTGTTTATTTAAATTGTTATTCGTTGATAATTAAATTTCAAAATGGATATGGATTCAGTTGCATTGTGGCTTGGTAAAGAAATTTGTGCTGAAGAAAGGATTCAAAGGAAGATAATCAGAGATAATTCCAACATAATTGGTTTATCAAATAAAAGGTAATGTTATAGAATACAAAATTTAATGGTGAAGTAGTTTATGTGAATACTAATAAATATCTTTTACCACCAGTTTCACAGTGCGAGTTTAAACTTCACTCTTGGTTTAAACTTCACATCAACAATTTATTCGGTTTCACATTGTCGTTTAAACCTTGAACTGAGTTCAATTTGTAGTTTAAGTTAACCGAGACTATTCTGCCGTTTAAACTTCAGTTCAGCGTTTGTATTGTTTTTTTTTTCAGACAATATTACGAACAAAACAAAATTGTGTATTCAAATGTTATCGAGTTGTTATAGTGATTTTGAATATAATTTTATTTATTATTCTGTTTTGTGTTTTTTTGTGTCAGACTCTCTGAAAGGGAGGACGAGGCAAGAAAAATGTTGCCAACTTTTTTCATAAACTCAGTTTAAGGTTCAGTTGATCTTAGGTTTAAATTCGCACTGTGAAACTGGGGTTATAAATAGTTTTGTTAAAAATGATTGCCTTTCATAAGATACATTTATGTATGTTTTGAACAGCATACATAAGTTATAATCTGCGGTGCGGGAAAGGAAAAGATTGTATTTAATACCTGCAATTATAATACTATATGCAATGCTTAAATTTCTTGCACAAGGTGGCTACCAGCACCAAATAGGTCAAGATCGATTCACTGGGCTGGCGCAGCAAACGGTTTCAACGCTTATTTCTGAAGTTTGTAAAGCATCGAAAGCAGATGTGTGCAGAACACATACATTTTAATATGACGAATTGGAATCAAAAAAATATTTCCATTTGAAATCTGGCATACCGCGAATTGTTGCAGTCGTGGATGGGACACACATCTAAAAGGTTAAACCGAGGAACAATGAACATTGAACTGAAGAATAACATAAATGCAATGGTGCTAAGTTCTTTTAATTCATTTTTTTTTTAATTTTTTTGGTGCCTTGTTTCTCCAAGACATGTGATCACCAGATGATTATCCGAGTTGTTAATGGATGATATGGCGGCGTTTAAATAACTTGCTAAACGCTTCAACAGATTACTTGATTTTGTTTTGTGTTAATATTGTTGTCTGTTGTTTCCCTTTAAAATAATAATGTGTAACCATCAAAAACATCACCATATTTATATTTATTCTATTTTCTTCAATAAGTTTATTATATTTAATCATCAAAAAATATTATTTAGGTATTTTTTTAAATAAATACTTAGACTTTAGCTTTAAGCAAAACTTTTCCGGTTGATGAATAGATATCGAAAAGGTAGCAATGAAAATAGCGTTGTTAAGTACGATAAGTTTCTGATTTTCGAGTAAATGTATCTAGATAAAAGAAATTCGAATTTCAATTTCCGATTTTCAAATAACAGAGTGCATATTTTCCGAATTCGAACGATTTTACTTTAGATTCAAATTACAGAGTTAAGCCCCGGTCAGAAGCGTAAAATTAATTGTTCACCGAAGCATTCTACCAATAAATGTGCCATTGTTTCCCGGGCTTTGAGGAAAGTAGACATCTTGTTCGAACCAAAGATTGCCGAGATCTAGGAATTATTTTATTCAGCCAAAAATAGTCGGTTATCATGACGCGATGACGAGTCCCATTGTTAGTTCTACTTTTAATCATGCATACACAATTTTTTCTATCGCAATTTTAAATTAATATACGAGTATACACTCGATTTTCAATAACTCGAACCATCACTTGCCATAAAAATAATTCGAGTTATCGAGACTTCGAGTTATCAAGCAAAACAGAAAATTAATATAAATTACGTAATATTTATTTGCGCATAAAAAAAGTACAGTTGTTGTGATTATTTAAAATATTCTGTTATACTTGACTGACGAATGGATTTGCCAGAATGCTATATTTAATAGCCACATCCTTCTTTCTTGACCCCCTCTTCTCCTCTTTAATTAATTTAAATTTATCTTCAAACAATGTTTTTAATGCTCGTTTAACGACATACCCATATTAGCTTTACTTTAAATAAAAACTTCACACTGCAGTGTTAATATCTACCTCAGTTTTTTTACACTTTTTTTAAATTTTTAAAATAAGACTGAATTCGTATTATAATACATACGTATATCAACCTAATAATGTGTATTCTAACACCTGCACATGACAGCTTTTACTCACACTTAAAAGAATAACAATTTTCAAGACACACATATGTATACAAGGTCATAGAACATACAAACACAGTGAAGTGACCACAAACGCAATGTAGTGGGTTATCCATTTTGCGGTTTCAAAAGTAAACGTAAATAAAACATATAAAATATTTTTGTTCATGATATTTCTTTTTATTACAAAGTTTGAACGTTGACATTATGTGTGAAACACTACATCATTCAAATGACCGCCACGCGAATTGTTGCAAGATTCGATTCTTTTGAGGTAATTTTCGACCACTTTTTGACACATATTGGGCGGTATCTCAGCCATTACTTGGCGAATGTTGGTTTTCAAGTGCTCAAGAGTTAAAGGTTTATCTGCATAAACACGGTCTTTTGCGTAGCCCCACAAAAAGTCCAGCGGTGTAAAATCGCATGATCTTGGTGGCCAGTTGATATCGCCACGACGAGAAATTACGCTTGGTCTTGGTGAAACCACATATTCTCCAAGTCGTATTCTTCAATAGCAGGCAAAAAAAAGTCGGTAATCATATGACCATAAAGCTCCGAATTGACGGTGACAGTTGTTCCATCGTCGTTTTCGAAGAAGTACACACCTCCCGACCAAAGAGCGCACCAAACAGTGACTTTTTGTGGATGTAAGGGCATCTCTTCAATTACTTGAAGATTCTCAGAACCCCAAATAGGACAATTTTGTTAATAACTTACCCACCGAGTGAGAAATGTGCTTCGTCGCTGAAGAAAATTTTGTTCGAAAAAGCGCCGTTCACCGCCTGTTGTTGAAGGAATCGACACATTCGGGTCTTCGGCAACACTTTCAGTTTCAACAGCGATATTTTCAGTGGTACGAGCGAAACGATGATGCACAAGCCTTACAATATCTGTAACCAATCCAGTCTCTTCAAATTTCTTCACAATTTTGCCAATTGCATTTATTGACGATTATGTAAACCATAATCACCTCTGCTATGTCAGAATCACCATTTTTGTAGTAGGTTTTAACAATTTTTATGCGTTGTCCGATAGTTAAGCGATACATTTTCGTAAATGTCAGACTTTCAACTGAAAAAAAAAAATGGTTTAACAACCTAGTTTGACAGCTGTCGAATTCCAGCCATATACTTTTGAAACCGCAAAATGGATAACCCTTTATTATGAAATGAAATTGTAAAAATATACAGAATTTGATAATTTCCCTAAAAAATTCGACTTATCGAAGGTGACGCAGAATAATATCTTCGAGTTATCGAGATATTCGAGTTATAGAAGTTCGAGTCATCAAACAAAAATTACATATGTATAAACTTCTGTCTTCGCGCTATTGCCAACCAATTTTATTTGAGTTATTAAATATTCGAAGTTCGACTGTATATAATTAATAATTGCCAAGTGGATTCATTAAACTTTGCTAGTTTTATGTTTTGACAACAAAAAGTTTCTCATTCTAATATCTATATATGTACTTACACAAATAAAAGATACTGCCGTCGATGTGTGGGCTCTTATCTCGAGAACGGATCATTCGATGTTCGTGATATTGTGCTAGATGGAGTCGTATTGCACAAAAGACATTATGGAGAACTGGAATTTTTCAAGACAATTGGAGATCCACGAAAATATGTAATTGCTTTAAATAATTTTTATTGTAATCAAAGTATTTGTGAACAATTTTTTCAATTTTATTAAATGAGCATTGTATTTTTTATGAGTTTCATTTAATTCTTCTAATCAAAAATTATATTGTGAAAAGTGAGTTAAGCCAACTGCATATAATTTAGGTCCGGTGAAATTATATTTGCATAATTTGCGAATCCGTATATATCTTATGGCCTTTTCGATTGGCCGTCCAGAACTGTTCTGACCCCCACAAAATGACAGTTGTTACTCTAAACAGAACAGACAACGATTCTGGATTTCATTTCAGAATCGAAAACAGAATCACTAACACACTCACATAATTAAAATGTCAAAATCATCGGGTTGATTTGTTGTGTAATTTCGATGTGTTTATTGAATTTAAACTACTTTTCTGGTAAAATAAGATAAAAAGAAGCTAGTTATAATTTTTATTGATACAAGAAAATGTGTATCTAAATTGAAATCAAGTGTTTTTGAAATTCTTTTTAGTCGATGTGATTTTTTTAAATTTAATTTTCACAAATACAGTGATATATACAATTCAGAATCAGTCAAATTGTTTCCGGTTGTTTTATTGTGGGAATCTGTTCCGGACGGCCAATCGAAAAGGCCATTAGACCCCTTTCACACAAGTAAACTGAGTTGCCGGAAACTGGGAATTTGTTGGTGAGAAGGGCAAGAAGTAAGGGGAATGAAAAAAATCTCCCCGGTCAACGATTTCAAGAGATTTTTTTGACGTTATGCTTTGAAATTTTCTTAGGTTTCCATTTTGACTTCTGTTTCTGATAGATGTGAAACATATTTTTTTTAGAGAGAAATTGTTTCTTACAATTATATTATTACATTAACCAAACCAAGTGAGCTACTTAAATAAATTCATTAGGAAAGAAAATTTCAAGTTTTAATTCTTGTAGGCAAGGCATTTAATTCAATCCATCACGAGTTGGTACACATTTCATACATAGAATTATGCGCCTAGACATGGAAAATCGACAACAAAAACGCACGGAGCAACTAAGCTCTCAGCTTGTGGCTTCCTCATCACATTTGGTTTATAATGACGTTCCTGTATTAGCGAGCAACAGCAGCAGCAGGCAGCACCACAAGGTATCAGTCATATCATCCTGTCAGTTGTTTATGTGTCCAACTGTACCAATAAAGCTTCGGTGCATTCCAATAAGCCCAATATAATCTTCCCATCATCACTATCTTGTGTTGGGTCCAAGGTTTGGATGGCAAGAGAAACGCACAACAAATCTGCACACAAATCAATTTTCTCCTGGTTCATTGTTTTTCCGTGACCTTTTAATATATTAATTTAGCAAACCATTATTAACAACCACAATAAAAAAAACAACATTTACCTATATAATAGCAACAGGTTTCTTTATTTTGAATTTATTTTTCTAAAAATAAGCTGCGGTTAATTTATAACTCAAAATTGTGTAGAATTTTCCAGCCGCGGAGAAAATTGTTTGTTTACAAAAAGCGAATGTCAAATCAAAAGCAATTCAAAAAACGAGCAACTCATGGCCTTTTCGATTGGCCGTCCCGAACACGTTCCCCCAATAAAACAGCCGTAAACAATTTGAATGATTCTGAATTATATGTATCACTTTATTTGTGAACATTAAATTAATAGAAAATCAAATCGGCTAAAAAGAATTTCCAAAACACTTGATTTCAATATTGATACACATTTTCTTGTATCAATAATAACTATAACTTGCTTCTTTTTATGTTATTTTACCAGAAAATGAGATTAAATTCAATAAACACAACGAAATTACACAACAAATCAAGCCGATTATTTTGACATTTTAATTGTGTAAGTGTATTAGTGATTCTGTTTTCGATTCTGAAATGAAATCCAGAATCGTTTTCTGTTCTGTTTAGAGTAACAACTGTCATTTTGTGGGGGTCAGATCAGTTCTGGGCGGCCAATCGAAAAGGCGATCAGTTCTGGGCGGCCAATCGAAAAGGCCATCAGTTTCCTCATCAATTTTTTCGTGTGAAAGGGGACTTACTGATTTTTGTGAGTTTAATTTATCCCGTTTATTTGAATTTCGTCATTCAAAGTAAGATCTCGGTTATAGCGAGTTTCATTCAAATTTCAAAGATCTCCTCTCAAAATGGAGATTCGATCTTTGCAATGAAACTTTGTGCCCAAATTCAATTGTAGTATTGGATGCGTTCGGTAGTATACCTTAAGGAATCCGGATTGCTTTGTGTTGTTGTAACGCGTAAGGAAAAACCAGATGATGAACTAAACATTATGTTGCCAAACATAAATCTCAAGCTACCCAAAAATTATTATTAATTTGAGGAACAGCTGATTCAAAACTTCAGATTTGTATGCAACACAACTGACTTAACAGAGAAAGCTAATTGGATCGTTCGAAATCAAACCCGGTACTAAGGTATCGTCCAATGCTAAATGACTGACACACACATTTCTGTAAAAAACATATCTTCATCATCAGATGATGAGGAAGATGTAGACAAAGCAATAAAAAACTCCACTAAATTTATTAAATTTAAATTATTAACTTCTTCGTCTATTATTTGTTTATTTTTTAGTTTAATTTTTAGCAGGGACTGGCACAATTTCACAATAAATTAATACAAAATAGTTTCCATTTGATGTTTGACAGAAAAAACGTTTTACGTGTATGCGTGCATTCAGGTCAAATCTGCCTACCGACCAAAGATCAGATCTTTCGTGTTGAGATCTAATCTAGATTTGCTCTTTTTGTTGGCATGAAAATCTCAAAATTCAAAAAGATGAAATCTTTTGTCAGAAAGAGCAGATCTTTTCTTAAATGAAACTCGCTACAAACAATTACCAACACACATACAAATCCATAAGCATCGATAAAGCAAGTTTGCTATTGAATCACCACCTCCAAGCAGATGAATACTGTTATGGTCAGACTACGCAGGGGACTCAGAGTACTCACCCACCAACATCTTCTAAAAAAATACAAGCCCACCAACCTGCACCCACTACCAAACGTCAATAGACATAAAGCACATCCTTGGGATAGGAGCATGCACATCAATAATCTCCAACCCCAGCATCTACAACCCACCCTCGTCCATAGAAGAGATCTTAAGTAACTTAGACCCAGCAAATATTAAAAAAATATTCAATTTTACAAAACTACACTATAGGTACACAAATCTAAAATTTATTAAATAACTTTATCTTTATACTAGCAGAAATTCCCCGGCGTTGCCCGGTCATCCGAAGCAAAAGTCTTTTCATGCAATATCTTCCAAATGAAATGAGAAATTAAGAAAAAAAAATTGTAAGAAAAAGGATTTTTCATTTATTTTGTCGTTCAATACATATGCTCTGTAACTTTCGAAACGATAATAAATGATGTCGAAATGACACTTCAATTTATTGTCTTCCATTGGAAATAATAACATTACATAATAACCCCCTGTAAGTGAGGATGGGTACAGGATTAGTTTTCTTATTTTTTTAACAAATGAACTATTCTTCATTTTGGTACTCTTCGCTTTCCGCAGGTTGTTTTTCTACTTGCGATAGGTAAATACAATTTAAGAAAAGTTATGCATTCGTCGAAAAAAAAGTTTTGCGTTAACAATCAAACTACGATGATAGCGAAGCCGAAAAATCATGGTCTAAAAATTCTGTTCGTCTGTATGTTAGTATAGTCCAAATGGGTGGTCCGAATTTCTTCAAACTTGGTATAGAGTTTTTTTGTGAAACTGCCATTATGTTAAGGCTCATTGTTCTCGAAAATGGTTCTAACGATTTTGATTTAAAAAAATCAGAGCATTATGGTTGGAAAACAAATTACTAATAATAGCTAAGAACGGTGACTTCCATAGGACCTATTTTTTGCTTTCTACTATCTGGAAAACGGCTTAGGTGATTCTATCGTTCTTTCGAAATTTTACATATATTATATAGGTTTAGGTACGTCAACTTGTGATGCATACCAATATTTTTAATTACCTTATAGGTATTTGTTTGTATTTTTAAAAGCATATTTTAAAACTTTTTTTTTATAATTTAATAGAAACCGCTCCACAGATTCTAATAATTTTATTCTCATAAAGTGAAATTCATCTTTATCAGTTTGTTTGCTAAGGCTAAACTCGGAAACCACACCTACAATTTAAAAAGTTCACATGAGCTTACACTTGCAATTTAGTTTTTACGTTCTCAAAAGTAGCCACTGGCGCTGGGGAATCCTTGCAGATGTAAGCTAGGTTAATAGGGTAATTTCAATATTCTCAGCAAACTATTCGTTTCTAACATGGTGTCAAACACACGCGACCTTACGCTGAAATGCAAGGAATATTGCATGAATTCACCGGCGCCTGTCACCGTGAAAATACAAGATTTCGTGATTGTATATGTTTACACACTAAAATAAATTTTCCTTGCAAACTTGAAAAAATTGATAGTTCTGTTCGAAACCTCAGCAACCTCTTTGCTTTCATCAAAATAGTCCTGGCGACGGTCAATTCATGTATGTGTATAAGCCCCGCATAAATTATAGAAAAGGAACATGTCGAATTTCCTTAATCGACATCTTCGAAATTTTTCATTTTGGGGCCCTGTTAGCGTAAAACTCAAAATGTAGGGTTTTTAAAGTTTTAAAGTAAGACCGCACTAATGCGACACTATGCATAATTTTTTTTCAAGCCGCACTTGAATGGCAGCCTTGTTCGTCTTCAATATCATCGTAATGTCATGTTTGTCTTTTATCTCTAATTTTTATTTCAAAGAATGCATAAATTGACTTATTTTGTACTAACTATAATCGCATGTAAAAAAAAAAGAAAACGAAGAGTCTCAAAATGTAGAATAGTGCGCTTGTAAACAAAAATACAAATAATTAATCTTCTTTGTTAAATTTAATAAGAAAGCTAATCCTGGTTAAATAAACGACAAAATAAATGGTAAATCCTTTTCCTTACGAATTTTGTTTCTTAATTTTTTATTTCATTTGGAAGATATTGCGTTTACAGTTTTGCCTCGGGTGCCCGGGCAACACCGGGGACTTTCTGCTAGTTTGGAAAAAAAATCCATAACAACAGTGGAAGTAAACAAAACAAAAAATAATTTGGAAATAAAATATATGGAAACAGCAAAACGTAAACAAAACAAAATATAAATTTGGAAATTCTATTTTAAAATCAGGATAAATTTAAGAGGCAAGTGCAAATATTTGTGTATTAAGCATATAAAACATAACTTATATATTAAATTTATTAGCCTGTAAGCTGGCCAAAGGACAACAGATGATAATACAATCATGTTTATGGCCTGTCAAATGTTAAGTCGCCAGTTTATCTGTCATATACAGACAAACTGACATCGAAAAAAAATTACACTTTTATATATTAGTAGAGATAAATTTAATCCGTAAAATATAAATCAAATAATTATTAATTATTAACTTTTGAGTCAGAAGCTCATATTATGTTAACATGTAAATTTGTAATTTAATTTTAATAAATTGTAATAATAATAATAGATATCGGTTATGTGGGATTGTATTGTCTGTTTCGGTTGTCAGTGGTGGAGTTATCACAGCATATAAAAGATCATAATTAATAAAAGGAAGAGACTAGACAAATGCCAATTTATAACACTTATAACAGTTTTATAACAATTGTTCGCGTGGTTGGTGGGCTGCTGAAATAAATTTCCGGAAGTCGAATGCCATTTTATCCCTACGGCTACGGAGCCGCATAAACTCCACTTGTGGGTATTTGTCCCGAGCCATGTTCTAAACAAAAATGTATTTACACATTTTTCGTTTAAAAATTATATAATAGCCTGGGGTAAAATTACTGTTATATTTAGCTGTTGTTTTCATTCCACAGCACGGGTGGGTGCCAAATCTGAATATATGAAACGTATGACCTTAAATATATAGAGTAAGAGCCCAGGGCCGGCAGACTTAAGTCATTTTATTATAGCTAATTTTTTTTCTGCGAATAGATGTCAAAGTAGATAAACACGAATGAACATTCGGAATTTTTAAAGCTGTGGCTTTTCGGAGATATGCAGTTTTAACAATGCATTCTCAACTACGTTATTTTATCAAAGCTGATTTTTTTATATGTTTAAGGGGATATTGTTTCAAACTTTATTTGACACTTGTCAAACCCCTACAGTGGGGCGTTTCGTCTGACAGACACCTTTAAGATGTTTGCCGGCCATGGGATCTTGGTCTAAAGCTACTCATTAAATTTTCAAATTCCATAAAAAAATCTATACCAATTAATCAACTGATTCGACATTGGCTTTTTAGATACTATTTCCCCCCAGATATATATATGTATATTATATGCATGTAAGTTTTATTAAGTATTATATTATATAGTTGTAATGAATATCGTAAAAGTACATTAAATAAATTACTTAAATATTGAAAAATTAAGCAAATTTGGACCATAATAGTCATGTAGGTATTTTATTTTTTTACTTATTCATTGGCAAGAAATGAGACTTCATTAAAAAAATATCAGTTCAGATGAATATTGACGAAAAATTGCTTTTATCTATGAATTTTCTTTGCACATTTGAAAAAAAAAATTAATTTAGGTCCTGTATATACAGTCAATAAAGTCATAGGCAGAATCGCAGAATTTTAGTACGATGTGTACGTACATATATATTAAGTTGTTGCTGTAAGTATTATAAACTCATTTTCGGCACTGCCAACTAATTGCTTTATTTCTCTGTTCGTGGTGTTTTTGAAAGTAAAACCTTTGGTACCTAATGAATCGAAGTAAAAAACTGCACAAAGGAATTTAATTACTGGCCATAGCAGTGTTGTAAAAGAATATACAACTTGCAACTAAATTAAAAGTTCCTACCATGATTTTAGAACATAAGCTAAATAAATTAAAGCTTTCATGATGGTGGAGAGTCAAGAAAAAATACGAATAGCTCTATTGGACTCTGTATCATATTAAGGAATGTAAAGATTTTACAAAGCAAAAGAGACCAGCATATAATCACAAGAGGAACACCATTATTTTGCACTGTTTGATTTGACCATCGCTGTTGATGGTAGTCAAATAAAGTTGTATAGGTATAATGTATGTTTTGCTATTGAATATAAGCTCAATGCTGAAGTCCATTTACAATAATTGGAGGTGTCCCCTCCGGTTTATAAAACTCATAGAATTATTCTTTGGATAATGCTAATATTAATATTGGATGCTTAAATCATGACGATATGACCTACATAGGAAAATGGTTGCATTATGGATACATTAAAAATATCACCTACAATATTGTTAACATAATTGTAATATTATTAAATAAGTCAAATATCTATGATAATTGCCCTAAGAGTCTATAAACAACTATTTTGCTTTTTACTTGACATATATGTATTTACATATGGGTGATTCCACAAAAATTGGGTAACTTTTAGGGATATTTTTTTTATGATATTATTTAAACCAAATTCCTACAAATTCTCATACATAAGATAGCTAATCTAATGAAGATATTGCTCATGACTGGGCCAGTCACTTTTTTATGTAGATTCTGAGATATATCGGTTTTTCTGAATTTCACTGCCAGGGGACTGACGGGGGTGACACAGTACTGATAAAATACAAATACTTCATAAGAAAATAATGGAATTTATTGACATTTAGAGTAAGGATCTAATTGTTGAATATAACATTCGTATGCTTGTATTCACTCTACATACTACATACAACGTAAAAACTGCTCTAGAAGGTAGATTTGTTTGTGTAATTAGAAACTTTAGTTTTTTGTTTTATTCTAAAATTAAAATCCATACAGAAATGTTTTTGTATTTCAATATATATCAAAAGGATATATATATATTCATTTGTTCAAAACTAGATTTATTAGGTGATGTGCCCAGAGCGCTAAACAATTTAAATAATGTCTGATTCCTTACGAACATCAATTTCGAAGTTGGGAGCGGATAAATACCACTTATAAATAAATACCACGGATAATACCATTTAAGCTGGAACTCCTACTACGGAAGGATAGCTTGTGGGACATTATTATCAAACCGATTCCAGATCCCGTCACTTCGGAATGGACCAAAATGGATTGGGAGGCCAGATCTATTATTGACCTATCAGTAGAAGATAGTCAAATTCATCATGTGAGAAGGGCTAAAACAACAAGGCAGCATGGGATAAGCTCAAGGAACACCATGACAAGGCTACTCTTAGTATTAAGGTACAATTAATGCGTAGCATTTGTAACTTAAAACTGGACGAAGGTTGCAACATGGAGGAACACACCCAAAAGATGAAACATTATTTGAAAAATTGATTGCTCTAGGGTGAATCAACTATCAGATAATTAGACTATCGCTATGTTACTCAGCAGCTTACCTCAAAAATGTGATACACTTGTAAGAGCTCTGGAAACAAGGAACGAATCCAATTTGACCTTGAAAACTTTTAGAAGACTATACAAAACAATGGTCCAAGTTATTCGGTTTGAAGGTAACAAACAAGATAAGTACGGATTTTACTAAAATGTTGGTGAAAGCTGGGTTTTGGATTCAGGAGTCACGGTACATATCTCAAACAAGCTGGATTAATTCATATTACAGTAGCAAATAGAGAGCAAATCACTTCGGAAGGATAGGGTACCTGCAAAATAAAGACCACCAACAGCAAGAACAAAGAGGTTACAGTACTTATTGAAGACGTCCTTTATCTTCCAAGTCTGTTAGGGACCTTACTATCCTTAAAGAAGTTAATGGAAAAAGGATACACAGTTCTCTTTTGTGGTAAACTATGTGAAATTCGATCTAAAGATCGATTAGAGGTAGCAGTTGGAGATCTAGTAGGAAATCTTTTTAAGCTCAGACAAAAAGAAACTGAAATCAGAGTATTTTATATTGAAGAATGCACCGAAGAAGGTAACTGTTTAGATCACTGGCACCGCATATTTTGCCATCGCAACTACAAATCACAAGAATCGGAAAAAAATGGTAAGTGATCCTTTAAAGTTTATAAATTGTAATAAGATCAAGGATTGTGAAATTTGTATGGAAACCAAAATGACTCGTCAACCACTTAAGTAAAAGTCAAACAAAAAGAGCACTGCACATTTTAGACATCATTCACAGCGACATTTGCGGACCCATGCAAACGAAAACACCTAGCGGGAAAAAATATTGTTGATTATTTGCTAAAGGAGAAATCTGAAGTTTTCGATCGCATGGTAGAGTACACAGAAATGGTAAAAAATAAATGTACAACAAAACCTAAGATAATACGATCAGACAATGGTGGTGAATACACAGCGGGTCTAGTTTTAAAGTATTTACAAAAGGAAGTCATTGTATACACAGCTCCTTATACACCACAACAAAACGGGACTGCTGAACGAAAGAACAGGTCTTTGGTTGAAATGGCAAAATACATGCTACTAGATGCAAGAATGAGTTATGGGTTCTGGGGTAAGGCGATCATGACATATCTTGTGTTTTTTTAAGAGGCGACATTATGCTCTAAATACAAATAAAAATAAGTAAAAAAATGTTTACGCACTCTAATAGTTGAAATAAAAGTTACCTAAACCAAAAAAAATCAGTACCCTGGAAACACATCCTCTGGCGCAATATCAGTTAAAGGACTGATGCCAACGGACTGATGAAAAAGGCATGAATTTGAGGTTATTATTAGAACCAACGTTTATTTTGGTATTTTTGAGTATAAACAAGCTACATTTGAATAAATAAAAGTTAACTAGGTATAAATTAAAATAAAGCACATGTTTATAAGAAAATACTCACCATAGGACTGATATTTTGACTGGACATTGACACTCACGTGTTTCCATGCCAAACACAACACTAGCACTGGCACAGTAATGGCGACCGTCAAATGGCGTGATCTGCAGCTAACTTTACTAACAACTTTGAACGTTAACAGTAATTTAAATTTCAGTATGTGACAATTCGCGGGAAATTCAAATTCGAACAAACACACAGCGGACTGACGAATAAAACTGAACACAAAATTTATTATTATTTTAACAACAGCGGTGAGAACACTGTGTTACAAAAATTCTGATATACGTTATTAAGTACATCACAGATTGTAGTGAATTACCAAATTTTCTTAAATTGAAGTTAATATTTAATACACATCCATTTTATTCCGGATTTTTAAAGTGGTGACATGCCAAAGAACTGACGTTTTAAGAATATATTGTGGTGTTTTATAAACTTATATTTAAAATAAATATTGGTTGACCAAATAAAAGACTTTAAGTTGTTTTAGAATAAAATAAAAAAAAATATTAAAAAACATAATAACAATTAGTTTTACTGACTGATGACAACAAGTTACCCAATTTTTGTAGAATCACCTACATGCATGTAGGTACTATAGGGCAAGCTTTGTATTTGGAAAAAAATCGAACTCGAGATTTTAAAACTTGACATTACGATGATAGAGAACACCAAAAATGTGAGTCCCCCAATTCCGTCTGTCTGCCTGTCTGTCAGTCTTTCAGTCTGTCTGCCTGTCCTCGAGTCTACAGCCTATAAATGATTGGATAGATTTGTTAGGTACATATTTTTTTTCGGTAATATGCCCACACGATTTTTTAATTTTTTTTAAGAGGACAAATAACAGTAGCACCCATAAATTTTTTTTTGTCCAAAAACAAAACTCTTATTTTTCTCAAAAACGGCTCCAACGATTTTTATAAAAAAATATCTGTTCATTAATGAAGGGAAAGGGTACCTTTTTTTTCAAGTTCTAAGAAAATTTAAACACAATTATAAACCAAAATTTTTGAATTTTTTTTTTTTTGGAAAATAATTAATTTAAAAAATAATTTTTTTTTGAAAACTCAAAATTTCGAAAACACCTCAATAGATTTTTCGAAACTTCATATTTTGAAGTTTTTTGACATTATCTTGAACAGTTAAACAAGTATATTCCTAAAATACAAAACAACAAATTTTAAGAAAACCGTAAAGAAAAAAAAATATTTCTCAAAAACGGCTCCAAAAAGTTTTATAAAAAAATGTTTGCGATCTTAAATTAGTACAATCCCATTTCATGTATAAAACTATTTTTTTTGCGTACTTTTTAACGGCACTTCCCATAGAACCACTTTTCATATTTTCGCCTTTCTCACTATTGGATGAACCGGTTAAAATTAATTTTTTTTTACAAATGATCCATAGAAGTGATAATAAAACTGCATACTCAAATTTTCAAAAAAAAAGTTTTATGATTTTTAAAAAAATAAATAAATTTTTTTTGTTTGAAAAATCGATTTTTCAAAAACCAGGCACTGAATTTTTTTGAAATTTGAATTTTATATGTATATTAATTAGGGCTGGCAACTAGACGAGACCAGGCGAGACTTTTGTTAATCTCGTCTCGGTCTCGTCAAAATCGAAACATTTCAGTCTCGTCTCGGTTTCGGTCCAGGTCTCGCCTAACCAAGTCTCGTCTCGGCCTTGGTCTCGCCTTTTTCTCGAGAAAATTTTAATGTGCGGTCTCGTCTCGGTCTCGGTCTCGGTCTTGGTATCATCCTTAATCTTGGTTTCTTTCGTGTTTTTTTGGTAGCAAAAAGATGTAAGATAAAGATAAGACGCATTGTTCGGATTGCAAATATAGAGTATGCTTATGGTATCTCAGCAGTTCGTCGGTAAGAAAAATGGGGGAAAATGTATAAAACAAACTCGTGAGTCTGTTTTGTCTTTTGAGTTAAGTGGAAATAACAATTTGGAAGAATTGTGTAAGTTAATATATTCCATAGCAAAAACAAATAAAATATTAAATAAAAAAGTGTACCTACATAAAACGCTCGATTTAAAAAAAAAAATAAATTAACCGGTTTTGTCACGCCACGACATGTCAAAACCATTTAAGGATGTCTCCGATTTAAATGAATTAAAAAAAAACCTATACAAAACTCAAATTTTACCTCAAAAAATTCGAAATTTTTCGATTTAATTTATTGCTCCCTAAAAAGTTGATGTTTCTTTATATTAAAATCCAGTAAAAATCCGGCAGATGGCATTTTTTACCGTACTTGGAATTCTTTATTTGGAGTTGTGTTGTTTGATTTTTAAATCTTACGTAAAGGTTTTAAATTAAATTAAAATAAGTGTTTAATTAAATAGTTTAACTTTCAATTAGGCAAACAACAATGTCAAACCCATAGAATTTGATATTATAAATAGATATGTATCTCATACTAATTTAAAAACGGCTCAATATAACGACTATACGATCGTGCCACTTCGGCCCGCATATCTCTTGTGTAATATTTTATAAATAGTAATCTTTCTAATTTCATAACAAAAAAACTGTCAATGTGTTTCCTCCATAACCAAGTTCCCATATTAGGCGTTTATATTTTAAGCTCAGAACAGGGAACTGAGCTGTCAAAAAAAAAGATATATGTTTCATTTTTAGATCAGATAAATCAGAGCGCTCAAGTTCAAGTTGTGTTTCTTTTTTCAATCAGAGCTAGCTGCGAGCTATGAGTTCAGAATAAAATGTACGAGCAGATGGAGTAAACTAAATAAAATGTGACTTTCTCTTTATTTATCTTTTCCTTATGTCAACAAATTAATGATTGTTTTTGTATTTTAAATGCCTTTCTTTTATTTATATTTAATTTTTGTATGATTACATACTCGCTTTATATCATTTGATTTTTTTAATTTTTAAAATTTTTTCTTATGTTTATTTTAAAGCGTGAAGTTGACGATATCATGTAAATCATACCGAAATGCATTTTGTAAAATTTGTAACGTTCAATGAATAAAACATTTGACAAGTGTTTCGTAAAAACTATATTTCGTGCCATTTATTTATTTTTAAACGTTATTTTATTGATTCCTTACTGAATTAAAAGACTTCTTTTTACAAAAGAATACAAACTATTTATCAAGTCCTTCTTATGGAACAGCTTGATTAGGAATAAAGTAAATTTAGAAAATTTTGAATACAAACAAAGTTCAGAATACTTAATTAAATTATAATAAACAATTTATTATAAACAAAGGAAATTGATATACAAATGAATATCTTAACAATTTTAACAAAAACCGTTTTGTAATCAATAAAGAACTTAACATTAAACAAAGAACAAAAAAAGATTGTGTAAACTTTTTTTTGTGTGATATGACAGAGAAAGACGGGAAAAAAAACAAACACATACAAATGGAGGTTGACGCCGTTGTTCTTCCTTATATAATAATAAAATAAATATTTATTATTTTATTATTTTGTCAGTTCAGTGCTACTAGGTGTTTCATAAATAAATCGGAGAGCTCTGATCAAACTCTGCTCAGAGCGTACTTGTCATGTTCAAGCTCTCCCCAGTGTTCTGCTCAGAAGAAAAACTCTTATTGAAAGCGCACTGAATTCATTTATTAAGACTGAAGTGACTATATGAATAAATACTTATGTTGCCTAATAATTGTTAGTTTTTTTTTTTTTGAAAACAAAATTTCTGGCGAGTATTGGCCCTCACTTTGCGGAAATGGCCCTCAGAAAGGCCGTCAACATTCTTTTCTTTGTGGCAACGCTGACGCTGGTTGTAAGGTACCTGTACCCTGTACACCTGTTCCTGAAAAACCACTATGTGATTCAATTATATTATAATATGGCAGCATTCCAACATAATAAATAAGTATTCTGCTTGAATATTAAACTTCAAGGCTAAACAAGAATTATAAAAAAAAAATCATCATTTTTGATAAATCCTTTCTCTTTCCAAATTCAATTTCAATTTTAACTGCAGCATCAAAGTTCATGTGCATTCACATACTTCTACTCGGTATGCCTATATGCATCGAGGTGTATATATATAGGTACCTGAGAGTACTGATGTTATAAATGATATGCAAATGCAGCGACCTAATTTCCTGCTTGAAACTGAAACTGCATTTGTCAGTGAAATTATTATTAATTTAAAGAGGCGCATATTATCGCAGTATTTATACGATGGCGGTGAAATTGATTCTTCTTAATTGAATGTTAAATCTTTTGATTTGCAAATCGTCATTGCTTTTGTTAACGATTCCCCTGGCTATGTGTGGAGAAAGGATAGCAAAGAAAGTCAAAACCCACACACATACTGGTGTATATGCATATGCAAGCGTGCATGCATGAATGCATGCGCTACTTCATTCATTATTCATTTGACAGACTGCAGAGGTGACAAATTTCGCTACGTGCTGAGAATTTCCACTTCGCCTTTTTGAACTGTGGGCCCAGTGCGCCAAACTATAGAAATATGTCCTTTTTGGTTTTACAACTTTAGACCTTATAGAGTTCCTTTTAAAAGTTAAAAGTTAGAGTATTCAGTCATATTTGTGTGTACGAATATGTACAAATGATAAACAAAAGCCAAGCGCTAAAACCTGCGGGATATATTTTCACTAAGTTCAAAAGTTATTGGGTGCATGAGGCGACACGCTGAGGTTACAACTTACAAATGTATGTAGATCCTAGTTGTACACTTTTATACCTACGCTCTGTATGACAGGACAGTAGACAAATAACTACATTTTGTTAAGACTTGGTGAAATTGTTTGTGTCAGGAAATATGTATACTCCTCAAATCTGATTCCGAAAACCTGCGAATGTAGAATTTGTTGGATGTTCTTGTTCACTACCTTCATACTGTACACCAGGTTTCCTTAATTGCGTGCTGCACAACAGGATGACATATAAATCCCAGCAAACATTTTAATTCAGAAACGAACGATAATTAATTCATAAAAGTGAAGAAACCGCCCGAAAAAGAATTCACTTTTTATGCAATTTGAATCCTTTTACCTGGGCTCTTAGACAGCAATTTGAAGTCATTGTATTGATTCATTTATGATCTGAAAATTCGTCATTTAAATGAACGTATATAAGAGCTCCATATATTCATTTAAATGATTAATGTCTGAATCTTTTCTAAATCATAAAAATAATTCCAATAAAATTCAATTAAGTGAAGGATTTCTAAGTATATACCTTCACTTTAATTAATTGTACAGGAATCATTTTTGCGATTCAGAAAAGGTTCAGGAATAAATCATTTAAAGGAATATATGGAACGGTTATATACGTTCATTTAATTGCAGAAATTTCAGATCACGAATGAATCATTAAAATGATTCAAATCGGTGTCTAAGAGCCCAGGTAAAAGGATTCAAAATGCATCATAAGTGAATTCATTATTTCTGATTCATTTATGATTGAATATTTCATCGGTGAGCCTCTGGAACATTTTTTGATTTGCCTCTTGTTTGGCTTTTATAGCTTCCAGGACTTCTTAATTGTTACACCATGCTATAATTAAAGAAATGATTTTTATATTTCTAAGAAAATTTAACACCATTTTTTACATACCTTTATGTTTTATCATTTGCTTTTTTATATATATTTTTTGTTAAGTAAGTACTCGTAGGTACCCATTTACTATTAAAACTCAAGCTGATGGTTATATACCTATCTAAACCGATCTTTCGAAAAACTTTTCCGAACTGATAATCGACTATGCAAACGAAACTTTTGTCATTACAATGACCCGTCATCATTACCCCTTGGTAAAAATAAAAATAAAAGGACGAACAAAAAAGGATCTCCATATGAAGGATCCAACAACAAAATCTGAGTGTTGTTTTTTTTTGACACAGAATACATATCTCTTTATGTCTCTCTGGTAAGAATTTATAGGATCTTTGTATATATTCATAATTCATTCAAAAAACTGAAGGTTTCCTGAATATTATTCTTCAATTTTGGTGATTACAATCTGAACCTTCAGATAAATGTTTGCTGGGATGCAGGGATTGTGATGAAGGTATAGGTAGTTGTTGAGTGTTTTTTTTTTTTTTTTTTTTTTGAAGTGATAGTTTTTTTTTGGGAGGGTAAACTAATTCGTTGCGTAACGCATAACGTACTATCAACTAAAAGAATTTTATCTTTTAAAGGGGTGGACCTAGAAATCTGAATCTGAGTATATTGCGATGAATGTTTGGTAAACAAAATTGGATTCCTAGAATGTCAATAACTGTAATATTGAGATGATTGCATATATCAGTCAATTAATTTTGACTGGTTCCATGAATAGATTTGGTTTTTCTTTAATTAATAAGTAGATTATTAATAAGTAGACAATTATTTGTATGTATCAAACATTACTCTATGAGCTATACAAGCTTGGCAATCTTAATTTCAAAACAGGAGAAAAACATTTAAAATTGCCTGCCTAGTTCGACTCCTATCGATGCTAGGTGTAGAATAACAGTTATTTTTGAAAATTGATTAAAAATAAAAGATGTGGTATCTGTTTTGAGCTTATACGTCAGTTCTATTAGTCCAACTTTAAGGTTAAGGTCTTAAAATTGAGGTAAGACTTGGAGCTATATGCCGGTATAAGAATAACAGGAATGTGTCCTACAATACATATATCTTAGAGGGGTTAAAACAATAAATTTATTCGAGTTTTATTCTTTTTTATCATTATAAATGCAAAAGTTGATAAAAAATTCAATATTTTTAAAAACAGTGTTCCACAAAATTGTCCCAGTCACCGTCAACAAAAGTGCTGGCGTAAGCATATAATGGGTCCGCCAAATAACTTTTTTTTTTGAAAATGCTATAAAAAAAACTACTGAATATTTTCTCAAATTTCTTTTTTTTATTTGAAAGTACAATCCTTCCGGGTAATAACAGAAAATAATTTCATTCAAATGGCTGCCTCGGCTGACCATGCAGTAGCCTACACGATCGGTCCAATTTTTAAGCACATTGTGTGCAGCTGTATTTCACCAATGGCTTCACGAATATTGTTCATTCAAGCGTCAATTATCTCTGGCTTGTCGGCGTAACACTTATCTTTTACGGCACCCTACAAATAATAGTCCAATGGTGTCAAATCGCAGCTCCGAGGTGGCCAAACGACATCAGCTCTTGGGCTGTGTGGCACGTAGCGCCGTCCTGTTGAAACCATATATTGCCAATATCCTCCTCTTCAATTTTTGTGCACAAAAATTCGTTCAACATGGCCCGATAACTATCGCCATTGACTGTAACGGCCACTCCTTGCTCATTTTCGAAGAAAAATGGCCAATTATGCCTCTGGACCAAAATCCGCACCAAACAGTGACTCGTTTTGGGTGTATCGGCTTTTCAATGTATGCGTGCGGGTGTGCCCAAACTGCCACAATTTTGTTTGTTTACATACCCGCCAAGATCAAAATGAGCTTCATCTGAAAAGATGATTTTTTTTGGCAAAATCGGCATCTTCTCTAAGTCGATCGCAGGCCTACTTAGCGAAGCGAAAACGCATTAGATGGTCAGTTGGCTTCAACTCCTGAACCAATTGGACTTTGTATGGCGTCATACCAAGGTCTTTATGCAAAATTCGTCTCAATGATGTCTCCGAAATGTTCACATCAGATATGAGCTAAGTGTTGTCATTCACGAAATAAGCACTAGTTGAGAAAAAAACGTTAAATGGCGGACCCTTTAGATATATGCATCAGAAAAGGCGTAAGAAAGTTTTCAAGTAGTATACCTACAAATGTGTCAATTAATAAGGTTTTCTTTTGGTAATTTCAGATCTTGATCGGAAATTTGATTTTTCTCGTCGCGAATGGTATGCGATTTCAGATTTTTGTTTATCACCGTATTGGTGTATATTCGTGTCTGTGGAACCAGAAGCTATCTGATGGCAAATGATTTGAAAATTGTTTTTCCATTCAAGTTTTTTTCTTTTGTAACACGAAGCGATCTCAATGTTTAAAAAATGAATTCCGAAATTAATTTGGAGGATTACACAATTGTTAATACATAAATGCTACTATGTTTTTAAAATGTATGTACCTATGTTTCCACAGCCTTATTTCACTATTCACATAACTACTGAAAACAAAATCTTGTCAAAACGACGGCTGGCAATTGTTCTGATGGTGTTATCGTATTAGTAAATGAGGGGTAAATCTGCCGAAAAACCCAGATCTGCAAAATTGACTTCCGATTAAAAAAAATAAATTGATTTTTTTGCCCATTGGAAGGCTTTAATTGTAGAAATCTGTGTTTTGACAGATCTGTAGGGGAAAAAGATTAATTTTAGTTACCAAAAGAAAACCCCGTTAATTAAAGCAAATTAAGTCGTTGGAAGTCAAGACAGTATGATATGTATATAGTATACGCACATATGTATGTAAATACTTAGATATTTACAAATGGAGTTGGTATCACCAATATGATGGGTAGGTTTTCTAGCATATATGTGCAGTGAAAGCTCTACTTGTGGACAGCTCCAATAAGCGGACTATTCCCTTAAACCGACACATTTTCTGGAACAAATTTCTTCTTCGAATTTCTCATAAAAAATACTTTCCTATAAGCAGACACTCTCATAAACGGACGCCCACATCTTTTCATGCTCATTTTGTATAGAAAACCTGAGCGATTATTTTTATCAACAAATCACCACAAGCAAAATAACAAAAGGATATTTTATTTTTTATTTTTAATACGTAAGAAAATTAATGGAAAATATCCGATAAGCGGACGCATAGAACGATGTTTTGTTGAAAACTTATTAGGGGACTCCGCGGGTATCTAAGTTGGTGTTATTTTGAAAGTGTTTGGTTCCCATTTCTGGTGGCATTCCATTACTGCACATGTCATTTCCTTTCCTTCTGTTATTAATTTTTACAGCCATTTGCTTTATTATTCTTTCGCTTAACCGGACAGTTCTCATAACCGGACAAAAATTGGGCTACCAGAAGTGTCCGCTTATTAGAGCTTTTACTGTATATAAACATGTGTGCATAATAATATGTACGAAAGATATTAAAACTTTTGGTGGCATATAATCTGGCCACGTCTCTTCACTTATCTATGCACGTTATATCCAATTGTACCATTGAGATTAACTTGAGGGCAATCTTTGCATTTGGGAAAAAATCGTTCTCGATATTTTAATCAAACTTGACATTTCGATGATGGAGAACACCAACAAAGTGTTTTCCGCGATTCCGTCTGTCGGCAGATCGTCTACAGTCTAAACCACTGAAGAGATTTTCTTCAAACTTGGTTCTTTAACCCCCAAAATAGCGGTAATTGCCGTAAAATTGTTTCTTCTATCTTAATTATCTCAAAAACGGCTTTAACCATTTTGATTAAAAAAATCTGTGTGCTATTATAGGCATATTGTACATTTTGGTATTCAAATTTGCTTACATATTTTTTTATTAACGGTATCTGCCATACAACCATTTACATTTGTTTGGTTTTCAACTTTCTCATAAGCGGCTCAACGCATTTCAATATTTGAAAAAAAAAAGTTTTTTGGGAAAAAAAAATATTTTTTGAAGTGATAACTTCTTATGGGATAAACCGATTTGTTACGTAACGCGTTAAGGCGTCAGTCTGCCTGGCTTCCTTTCTCTAACGCATACGGAGAACTTTTGAAATTAATCAAATTAACGGAGAACATTTGAAGGTTTTCTCAAATTAAGCAATTTCAATTAAAAATAGTTCAACTTAGATTAATTTAAGTTATCACTGCCGGGCGTCCCGAAACGCACATGTTTTTTTTTTAAAATTATGTTTCAGGGTATATGATAGGTTAGGAATATACCCTAATATAGATATGGTACTTCCATAACTTTTCTGACATTTTGTATTTGTATCTTTCCTAGCACCTTAGTGAGAAGTTCGTGTCAGTGTTTTTAGCGTTTGTGAATCAACAGATTTTAAATGTTTTTTAAATAAAATAAGTATTATTAAATGATCTTTAACTGGTCGCTATACTTCTTAGATAGTGAAATAGACATCAGCGCAGATATGATGACAAATTTAATTCTTCAAGGAATGAGAAATTTTATCTCGAATAAAATGAAATCTATCAAACCGAAGAAAAATCATGGTTTGATTTGAGCTGTAAAGGGGTTATTAGCGTTTCCAGAATTATAAAGCCAACCCCTACCCCACTCCGGAAAACCGGAATAAGTTTCAACAAGCTAGAGCTACTTTTTCCCAGCGTGAAGGGGTCTAGCTTGAAGATAAATGCCCTAATTGCCACTTTGTACCTGCTGAGCTACCAAAGCGTTTGCATGCTGTTAAGTGCCAGCGCAGGAGCCTTAAACCTGCTGATCCACTCTATGCTATATGTTAGTGCCAGAAAACAAGTTTCTCGATGCCAGGCTAAATAGATTACTATAGCCGCACCGCGCATGTTATCAAAAACCAGAATACTTTAAAGTACAGGGTGGCGCACGAATCGTGCTACAATAAGAAATAACTTGTGTGGCTACGTGTGCACTTACACACTGGGATACGTCTTCGGCGAAGTTCTGGGTAAAAAAAAACTCCTTCAACATCTTTAAATAACGGTCCCCATTGACATTTTGTGTTACATCGTTTTCTTCAAAGAAGTATGGCCCGACAATACACCTTGATGAAACTGCGCACCAAACAGCGACTCGTTCTGGGAGCAGTTCCGTCTCATGGAGTATTTCTGGATTTGATTCCATATACGGCAATTTTGCTTGTTAACATTGCCGTTTAAGTCAAAATGGGCCTCATCAGACATGAACAAACAATTTATCAATGTGTTGTCTTCTTCGGCCATTGTAATCATTTTTCGGCAAAATTCCAGGCGAACAGGCAAATCCTGATTGTTTAACTTGCTTGTAATTTGGACTTTGTACGGAAACAAGTTTAAGTCATCGTGAAGTATCCATTGCAATGACCGTCTGCTAACTCCAATTAGGCCCGATAAGTTTAGAGCCGAAACACTTGGATCTGTCTGTTTTGCCGATGCAACAGCCACGTTTGTATCCTGAACTCGAACACTGGGATTTCGATGATATGGTCTTCGTTCGATGCTTCCAGATTCGTCAAACATGTTCACCAGCCTCATAATCGTCCATCTACTCAGGGGAGTACCGCCAAACTCCAGCCTAAATTCCCTTTGGACGGAAATGACGGACTGCAAAGAATTGTATCGCTGCACTATCCAAATCCTTTTTTCAGTATCCCAAGCATTCATTTTGATAAATCTAAATAGTAGCCTATAAAATAAAAAAATAAGCCGCTTACTCACACTGAAGAAAAGTTATTACGTTTTATTTATGTATTACCAGACCTAGAAGGGACACTAAGAACAACTTACGAATAAACTGTAAGTAGGAATTACCGCCGCCACCGTTTTGTAACCAGAATAATAGTATCAGACTGAAGACCTGCAGTAGCCAGAATTTACTTAAACTAAATATAGTTTGTTGTGAATGAATGTTTTGTTTTTAGTAAAGATTTTGTAATAATATTAAAGATCTTTCCATCGGAGTTTCGTGTTTTCTTCATTGCGCCCTGGATAACTTTCGAGCAAAACCTCGGCTAGATAAAGCACATCACATTGCCTAAATTGAAAAAAAAAAACAAAATTTTTAAGTTACAGATGTATCTATACCTGAACATACCGACCGACTTTTTCTTTCCATTACATTTACCGATTATGTCTTAGTGTGTGACTGGTTTCATTGTATACATTTAAATTAATTCTTCATTGCTTATTTTACAAGAAGTAAATTTTGTACCTTTTTGGGTGATGACATAGAATTAGGTTTTTTTTCCATTTTGCTGTCAACAGTGCCTATGTTTCATTAATTTAACAAAGATGCTTTCACTCATCAAAAAAAAAATTGACAAAGAAATCATGACAACAGCCAAATCATAATAAAGATTCCTGCTTCTCCGCCAATCCAATCATAGAATTTCAAGAAAAAAAAAGCATCAATCAAGTAACTGATCAATAAAAAAAAATTCCCACTTGAATCTGTTCATTCTTATGGGGTTTGTATCTACGCATCTAAAAAAATCCTTTCCTGGTTTTACGGTATTATTCTTATCAGACAGAGATGTTTCCGGTGAATCCTTTATTCATTGACTGTGCCCAATTTTCGTTTTATTTATGTGGCTGGTGCTCATTTTTTTAAGGGAAGGTTGCTTTTTCGATCTACCTTTAATACCACCGCATTTTTCCTCCTCATGAGCAACCTCGTTAGAAGCTATAGCGTATTATTATTTTGCCGCAGAATATACATATGCATGTGTTTGTTCGTTTTCACGTTTGCTTGAGTTTTCATTTTATTTCCTTTCCTGTATTCCTTTTCAATGAAATGACAGAAGTCGGAAGTGAAATGAAGTAGACATAATGAAGGTTGTTATCAAACGTTAAATAGGCTGCGTGTGAGATTTTATGCGTCGAAATACGGTTTGTTGCAGGTGTAAATTGAATTGAAAAATAAATGGTTATTTGAAATATTCATGGATTTGCTTCATTTTGATTTCAAAAATAGATTTTTTTTTAAATTTCATAGAATTGATACTTATCATTCCGGATATTGTTTTCTGCCGAAAATAGTAGAAATATACGTTAACCGAACTGTAAATGTTTAGTTGTTTTTTGTGATAAGGGTCTTACGAAAATAATAACAAAAAAAAAAAAAAAACAGGTGAACCAATTGCATATCATGAATGTGGGTCTTTAGAACGATTGTCAAGTTTTCTACCGTTCGGTTCATTCAAATTTCTTTGCGGAGTACTTTTTAGTACTTCAGAGTAGATGATAAACGACCGCTTCCATAATATATGGGTAAATTCACAAACGCATCACTGCAGTAATGATGCTCGATCATTTGTGTCAAACATTCACAAGCGCAAACTTTTCGCATCACTTTGAACGTCAATTGTTCATTATTGCAAAGTTGTATATGCTGATGCGCAAACATTACAAACAAACATCAAGAAATATCGTGATTACTTGTTGATGTTTCATGTAGCATCATAAACAAGCAGTGTTGCCAAATCGCTGTGCAATTATTTGACGTTTGTGAACTTACCCTATATTATATATATTTAGTTTTGTTATATTTATTGAGCCTACATAACAATCAGTTCGTCGATTGTATAGGAAAACTCAGGTTAATGCCACGTGTTAACGTTTTGGTATGGTAAACATATTGGCAATATATTTTCTTTCACAATCATAATGCCGGATTTACACGAGTGACAAATTGCCATTATTTCTTCCATTTTGTTGACATTACTGACAAAATCGTGTAAATGGTTTGAAAATTTGTCAGTGTTTTCGTCATTAAAAAAATGGCAGGGAAATTAAATATTGCCATTATAATGGAGTCATGTAAATCCACAATGATGCCATTTTGAAAATTATGGCCAGTGTTGTTCCATGTAGACAAAAAATGTAGACTACACGATTGTCTACGTGTAGACAATTCAATGTAGACAATTCATCATTGTCTATATGTCAATGTAGACAATGTAGAAAATCAATTTTATTTCAATTTTTTAACTTTTTTTGTCTTCTTAATCATATAAACAAAACAAATTTGTATTATTTGAGTCTTTCACTCCGCATTTTTTATTTATTTCAACAAAAATAACAAAAATAAAAAATCGTAAATTCTTATGTATTTCATAAATACAAAATTATTCATTTTCGTCTTCGACGTCTTCATCAAAACAATTATATTGTTTATCATCGATTCTCAGTGAATAATAAATATGAAGGAGTTTCTTCGATCGTTCAAAAGTCAAGCAGTTTCTCGACATGGAATGAACATGCGACCAACTTGAAAAAACTCTTTCAATTTGAGCGAAAGAGGCTGGAATAAGAATAAGTTTTTTTGCCAAATTTGCCAGATTTTGATGTTTTATAGAGGCCATATTCCAAAAAATAATTGGTTTTTTAATATCTTTTTCATAAAGAATCTTAAAAAAGTTGATTTTTCTATTAAAAGAGTCCCAATCTTCAATTCTATCACTATTCAGATGCTTAAACAAAAACTGGCACACGATTTCATTTTGACTAACCGTCAGCTTCCCATTGAAAATGAGGGTGTAAATAATAAGCTGAGAGAGCATATTTGTTTAGAGCCATATCCACGTGCGATTTCAAAGATGTTTCGTGTTGCGCCTTAATTCTATCTGGGAGTTTTAAACTCAACCAAAGATGAACTGCTTCTCCAGCAGAACAATCAACCGCTTGACACCTGTTTATTAAAGTGCAGACTGGATCAAGAAGCTCGATGTAATTCTGAACATCATCAATAAACTTTTTATCAAACATCAACAAAGCTACAGTCTGCTTTATTTTTTTGGTAGTTGATTCTGCTGCTACAATTTTCATTATATCATAATTTTTTACCAAGAATTTATATGAATCACGGTATGAACACCATCTGGTTTCACAGGGCAGTATAATTCTGGAGCCTCCACGATTTACTACCATTTTTTCAAAATCTACTTGTTTGAACTCTTTTAAAATCAAAGCAACCTTGGCATTAATATTTTTGTCGATTAAGTCTTTGGCTAAAAGTTTTCCAATATGACTACTGCAAGTGCTAGCCATATAAAATGCTCTGAATTTTTTCCCATTCTCTTCATAGTGCTGGCGTTGTCAGATACAACAGCGTAAACATGAGTGGAGTAAATTTCTTTTGCAATATCTATAGATTCTGAAAGTATGTATGTTAGCTTTTCTGCAGTCTCTTATTCTCCAGATAGGTCCCAGGCCCGAAGGAATGATTGTTCGCCTTCAGCATTATGTAGCATTGAGACGACAGTCTTGCTGTTGCTGGAGCTATTCTTCCAGCCGTCAATCAGCAAGACAGAATCCGAACTGATAGATGCCTTAATTGAAGAAACACATTTATCATAGGCCTGATCCAAAGTTGTTGAAAGTTTTTTTCGACCTGGAACCTTATCTGCATACGCAGGGCGAATTTTTTTTATAAAATTTTTAAAATGAATTGAATCAACAATTCTTAACGGAATGTTGCATCCAAAAACCAGTTTACCCAAAGCTTCATTCAACTCGTCTTCCTTTCTTTCCGTCAATCGGTCCATAAATTTAGAAACAGGGTTTGATGGGGTTGGACAACGTTTCCATCGTTGTATGTTCTTATTAAAAATTGTTACAGGTGAAGGTGGGCCCAACGACAATGATGATGAACTGCAACTGTTGGAACTCAATGAAAATGATGAGCTTGTTGTCGCAACTTGTGACTCAATTTCGCTTGAATCAGTATAGGTAAGAATTGTTGGATCATGAGTTGAACAACTGTTCAATGGGTCGGTTTTGTTAGCTGCTTCCTACAGAGAATGCGTCAGATTCAATTTGATCGATTTTAGTAAAATAAAAATACTAACACAGCTATTTAAAACATAAACATTATTGCTGGCAACATCGCTTGTAAGAGAGATAGACATCTAACAATTAACATTTGTGAGTTATAAATTTTATACAAAAACACAATTTTTTACTACCGTCTCAGAGTTTTGAATGCCGGAGCTCGAGCTTAGATCACTGTCATCAATAAAAACAATCATAGAAACATCACCGGATTCAGATGCCGCAGGTGATTGCAGGCATTCCTTTCCACATAGAATGTTAAAGCATATGGTCAATGGTCAATCTAATACGTTTCTATATTTACCTGTGGCTGCGCAGACGGCTTTCTGCAGTGTTATGTAAACTTTTATTGCACATTGTGCAATATGCTACATATTTGTTGTTGGATTTCATTAAAAGGAAACCCAATTCATCAAATGCTTTATTTTTGCGTCGACCAGACATAATTTTATTATCAAAGAACTCAATTTTTCGATATTTAATTGAAGTCAAACACGCACCTTTCCTAAATAGAAGTCAAGTAAACTTTGCGAAAGAACAATCCAGAATGACAGATGAGAATGAAATATCCTCATTGTCTACATTGTCGACATTGTCTACATTGTTGACACAATTGTCTACGTAGAAAGGTAGACAATCAAAGTCAACGCGTAGAGTACAGGAACAACACTGATTATGGCACACCGCGAGGAAGAATGAACTTGCTCATTCTTTAATGGTAGATTGCCATTATCAATCAAATAGTCATTATTTTACCCCGTGTAAATGCTTATCATTATTGATTTGATTTTACCATTATTTTGCCAGTTTAATGGCATGAATTAATGGTAATTTGTCACTCGTGTAAATCCGGCATAAGACGTGGCAAAATTATGACACATTTTGACAATAATATTTCTCTCTTATATTATTATTTAAAGTTCTCAAGCTCTTAAAAAACACCCTTTAGAAGAACTTAACTATGTTCTTAACATTTATGTTTTGTTTTGTTGTGATTGCCTACTTTTTTAATAGTTTTTTTTTTGTTTTCTAGTGAAATTGTCAAAAGACAATAAGATATCAGTAATTCTCTTGTCAATCTTCGAAAATGAAAGATTAATAAGAATTCTAAAAACGTGGGTGAATTCCATATCTCCTGAATTGCAAATCATACGTTTTGAGCTTACGCCTTTGTATCTACTACAAATTTCATCATTTTACGATAATCGGAAAAGCTATGCAGTTTTGTTAAAATGAACGGCTGTAACGCCCTAAAGAAAAAATTTTAAATTTGTTTCCGTTGCTTGCATTTCTATTCCTATGGGTCTACCAAATTTTATTATTGTACAACATCCAGCAGTGCTCTATATGTAATTGACATCAATTCTGAGAAAATGGGCGGATTTCTTCATTTGTATGCACCACTCACCACAGAACTTGTCGTTGTGCGAAATTACAAGATTTTATGGTGTCGGCAAACGGGGAGTGGTCCATGCTTTTAATAATTGAGTGAATGTGTGAGTCAGTTAAATATCAACTACTAATATCAACGAGTTGATAATATAGTGAGGCGTCTGTGTTCGATGGGCTTAGCAGATTTTGTGAATTTTAAGATTCTAACTTTATTGTTATTAATGTCTAAGAGGGGGATAGCTCGAGATTTATACTGTAAAAAGCGAATAGAATTGGTTATCTTTGATATTTAGCTGCAGGCTTTTCAAATCAAAATCAAATTGAACATTTTGCAAACTTTTGGCAAATCAAATAAAATAAAATGCACGACTGGATCGTAAGAACTGGCTCTTGTAGCTAACAACTTTAATGTAGCTAACCACTGAGGTTTGGTTTGTTAGGTGTAATTATCATATGCAGGTTTAAGCCCTATGTAGGTAAGATTACCTTGATTCTTAGTATAATGAATTGTCGAATGGATGATTCAAGGGAGAGTTACATAGGTACCTATGTACCTACAAATGTATATTTAAATTTAAGTTATGGATTTTAATTAAATAAGTTAGGAGCTAGGAGAGTAAAATGTATCTTCACACATATACATATAGATGAAACCTAAGTATGTAAACATACATATTGTAATGAAAATTAAGGGTATATAGATGGGTAGGTTGCTATATGCATTATGAGTTTATAATTTAGGTGTAATATGCATACATCAGATTCATGTGATTTTTAGAGACAATGTATATATAAATGTTTTGTACAAGTATTCAGTAACGTACGAAAAAATACTTAAAAAGGGAATAATAATAAGTTAGAAATATATAATACACATAATTAAATGTTTTTATATTGCTTAGTCGTATAGTTTGAGGAAAACCAAAAACGCAATTTGAATTCAGGAATAAATAAAAATATATCAAAAAAATTTCAAAAATCGTAGGAGCGGTTTTTTAACAAATTAATTTTTTATGTATAAAATTGAAAACATTTTTAGAAAAAAAATTAACGCCATTTTGAAGATATTATTAATATACATATAAAATTCAAATTTAAAAAAAAAAATTCTGTGACTGGTTTTTGAAAAATCAATTTTTCAAAAAAAATTGTATTAATTTTTTAAAAATCGAAAAACTTGGTTTTTGAAAATTTTAGTATTCAGTTTTATTAACAATTTTAGGGAGCATTTGGTTAAAAAAAATATTTTAATAGGTGCACCCAATGATGAGAAAGGCGAAAATATGAAAAGTGGTTGTGTGGGAAGTACCGTTAATAAGTACGCAAAAAAAATTTGTTTTATACCTCAAAGTGGACTGTACTAATTTAAGAACACATACATTTTTGTATATAAATTCTTGGAATCGTTTTTGAGAAATAATTTTTTCTTAACGGTTTTGTAATACTTGTATTGCAGGTACCGTTGTTTTATATTTTAGAAAATTAGTTTTTTTTACCTATTTAAGATAATGTCAAGAAAACACAAAATACGAAGTTTCGAAGAAATCTATAGAGGTGTTTTCGAAATTTTGAGTTTTCAAAAAAAAAAAAATTATACCCAACATTTTTTTTTACAATAGTGTTTAAACTTTCTAGGGGCTTCTGCATAAAAAATTTCAAAAAAAATCAAATTAACTGTTTGCCAGAAAATCAAAAACCAAAAAAAAAAAAAAACGGAATTGGGTACCCAGTTTTTTGGTGTTCTCTATGATCGTAATGTCATGTTTAATTGTTAGACATTTTTTTTTACGAATATATAACTTGACTTATAGTACCTATAGTACCAAGTAAAAATAAAATGCTCGTTCCTATGTTCGATTACATTACATGTAAAATATTCTTAATATAAATGGCTAAACATATTTTTAAAGTCGTTTTTCACTTAATTTTTTATATATAAACATTTATAAATTTTTTCTAAAAACAAATTGGTATGAACATTTTAAATATTTAATAATATAAATTCAAAAACAAAATTTGAGAAAAAATCATCGGCCCGTTTTCGAAATACATATTTAATTTTCAATTTTTTTTTTCAAAATACAGAAAACTATTTTTCGAAATTTTCTTTTATTATAACAAATTACTCAATTTTGAAATGAAAATTTGTCAAGTAAACCAACAAAATTTAAGTCAGTAATCATTAGATAACAGATTTCTCTGATAATTTTGAGGTTTTTCCATATTACTCTACTTAAGATATTAGATATTTAACATTAATAAACTTAGAACTTGGCGTACTTTAAGATCTCACTACTTTTCACGGCTGACTTGTTACGCAAAGGTTTTTGTATATAGAAGAACTTTGCTACTTTTTGAACATTTATGTTTTTGGTGTTATTTCACTCCTTTTTGCAAGGATTTTTTTATCAGGAAAGGTGGGTGGAAAGAACGTCCAATGAATGCCTCATAAAGTAACGTAAGTTTTTAATTTTAGCCTTTGTATGTACTACAAGTCCTACCCCTCTACCAATTTTCATTAGTTAGAAGTGATCTATTGAAACGGTAATATTTGATAAGAAGTGGGTGGATGAAACGCACGAAAAAATTCCTAACAAACATAATCCGTCACCAATCGGAAGTGCTCTCAATATATTTAATATTAATTCTGTAAAAATAGGTGTTTATCGCTTTCCTATCGCTCTACCAAATTTCATCAATTTACGACAATCAGAAGTGCTCCAAATAATGTATATCAATTATATGGAAATGGGCGGGTACCACGCCGCCTGAATGGAAAATCTTAAATTTTCGATTTTTTCCTTTGTATACACCACCAGGCCTACCTACCGTTGTGCAAAATTACAAGATTCTACGATGTCGGGAAGTGCTCCATAATTTTGATGATCTGCCAGTGAGTGAGTGAGTGAGTCAGTCAGTTACGGTTTTTGCGATTTTTGCAGTCTAATATCTCGGGAACCACTAAAGATAAAGAATTGAAATTGGGCGAGTTGCCTAAGCCTGGTGAGCTTAGCAAATGCTGAGAGTTTGAAGTTTCTGACTTTATTTGTACTGAAGGTAGAGGGGGGTCGAAAATCGCCTGAGTTTGTTTATGTAAATAGGGTGTAGTGCTAGAACTTGGCTGGGCACTACCGTGCCCTTTGATCTGATTTGGAAAAAGTTTAATTTGATTTTCAAAAAGTTGAATTTGACTTGAAAAGACTATAGTACAATCTCAATAGACAAGTTTATAGTTCCTTACCATTGATTTTGATGGTGTGATATTTATATTGTGCAGTGCTTAGTTAAGTGCAAAATGATTTAATACTTCAACAAGTCTGTTTGAAGGGAACAACTTTTATTAGTTTCATTATACCTATACCATTATTAATTCTGTAATTCAGATAACGTTATGTTAAACTAATTGAAAGAAATTACCTAATAATTTTATTCACAATTATTCAATTTTTAATAAGAGCATTTAAATTTAAAACTGATGAGTATTAATGTTAATAAAACATAAAATAACCCTTCTCAACTATCGCATATATTGTCTAAAAATTTGTTTATTAACCCCAAACCCTTATTAATATTTTATTTATACCCAAAATATATCCAAGTTTTCTGTTATGAACCCTGTTTTATGGTTTCTTGATTATGGTTATGTATATGACTAAAATATTAGTTATACAAACTCGTTTTCTTAATATTCACAAGGGGTTGATATTCCGGAAATCCAAAAAGGTTTATTAACCGATTTTATCGGATTCATCAACTACTGTACTCGTATTTTTGTTTAAGGAGGACAGAATTTAAACGGTAAAATCTTGAATTACCCTGATTGTTAAGCACGTTTATGGTAATTTGAACCAACTTAATTTTGATTGAAATACTCTTCCATTATAATAGATATAATATCTTTTTCGATACAGGTGAAAACCTTTCCACTTTACCAAATATCAAAAGTCTGAATTTTTGTCTATACCCGCTTACCTACATACATGATAAATTTCATAAACTGTATGGTTTAAGGATTTGAGTTTTCAAGAAATAATACTTGGATTAAATAGGGTTGACAGGGGCTCAATCAAAATTATGATAATATTATATACATAGCTGGAAAGAGCTCATCTTTGTTAAAGTAATTGTTAATAAACAAAGTTGTTTCAGTTGTCAAATTAAAACTGAATAAAACTAATTTATAAGAAAATTAAATGCTATGGTTATGTTGATATGTACCTATGTATTTAGGCTAGGTAATTAATTTTGGTTTAACTAAAAACATTTGATTTTGACTGGTAACTTTGATCGGTGAATGTGGTTTTGAATACTTATCAGCAAATAGGAAACATAATAGTTGAAGAGTATAAAGCATTCTGTGAAAATGAAAAGAGATTTTTTTCACTATAATATTAACAAAACCCATGTCATAAAGTCAGCATAATATTATTTGGTGGAGGTATTTATGAGTTCAACGGGATAAGATCATTTTAATTAAACCTTTTCATTGCCGATTTAACCACTTTTACAATCGCCGTTTTTATTGTGCGAACATTCGAACCCGTAAAACCTTATATATGTATGTAATAATAAGTTTTGTTTCACTACTAATTACCTAAGAATAACTTTTGGCTGCTAAACTTTCAAAGAAAAAGAGGACCAATTGCAACGCATTCATGCTTAAGTTCTATATCAGTCAGTAGAATCACTAATTTATTTGGTGAATGAGTAAGTTAGGCTTAACTGGCATGGCGCTTGATAACGTCAGCAGAAACAGCCAGATGATGAAATGCCGAATGGTCAAGCTGAATTCTCTTCACTTGGCTAGACATCTTATCCACATCATTCACAGTTTTCTCACCAACCGTTAATTCTACGTACATGAGGGGAATACTAAATCTGCCCTTAAAAACACTTCCGCTGGAATGGCCCAAGAATCTCACTTTGGGCCTCTTCAACCAGCCAACAAACCTGCCAATGATAAAAACTCTTCCTATTTGCTGATGACTTCAACACTTATAGCGCATCCATTAGTCCAGACATGGGAAATAAAAATCAAACCTGCTAAAACAGAGTTGCTTTTCTTTACGAATCATTAGCATAACGGAAAACGTATTAGCCATGAAATATAAAAACCCCTTCCTGAATCTTCCTAATAACACAGTTGTCGAACCCAAACAAAGTGTTCAATATTTCGAAGTTCACTGTCTCAAATAATTTAACCGAAATTTAAACGAAATTTTTGATTTACTATACTCTGTTCAATTTATATTTTCAGTAGAGGGAAGATAGGATATTTGCCTTTCACCCTTACTATTATGGATTTCAATAAGCTATCTCTATTTCTATAAAGCTTTTCCATTTCCCATGATTGCCGTAGTGTTGCTCACTATAAACTGCCATATTTCTCTCACAAATGTCTGTAGGGTTACCAATTTTTAATTTAGATTTCAGGAACAACAACGTGTACATCATAAGCTAATCTATAAAAAAATTTAACTAAATGCAAATAAAAATAAATCTATCTTTCTCCACACCACCAAGAAGTAAGATAGTAGGCGCGTTTTTTTCAGAGTTCCCCATAAGGCCTAATCTATTTTAACGTGATCATAAATCACAGAAAAAAACATAAAAGTAAGGTATAATAAGGAAAGTAGAACTTGAAGTCATTTTAAATGTAAATAATCACAGCACAAAAATAATAATATCAACTCAAACTGCACTGCACTATTTAAGATATTATACATATTTAAATACACTTCTTCATTTTATTTTTATTTTCATGAATAAAATAACTATTTGGTATTTTAAAGTTGCAATTAATTATTGAACATAACGCCATCAAAAACTTTCTCAAATAGTAATTTTTCCTTTAAAAAAATAACCAACAAATAATATATAGCTGTATTTTAACCGTCTTCCAAAAAAAAACAAAAGATGTAAGCAGAAAAGCACGCAGCGACAACACCGTTTTCCTTTAACTTAAAATATATGCTCTCAAAAGCTTTAAGCTTTAACAAAAGAAAAAGGTATTAGAATTTCCATCGGACTAATGGTAACTCTTAACCAATGTGTTTATTTTTTTAAATAAAGAGTATAAGCGAGAGTCAAATTGTTGATCAGACAGGTGGGTGGTATGTACGTGGGTTCTTGGAATATTCCAGTAGCAACTTCTTAAGTTATGTGTCATGCAAACACCAGTCGGCACCAGTGTGTTTGAAAAAGCTCTCCCATAAGGCCTGTACTGAAAATATAAATTGAACAGAATATAGCAACTAATAAATTCGTGTAATATTACCGTATTACTTTTTGTAAAATGTATAAAAAACAACAACGGAAATCATATTTCAAAATCATATTTCAAAAATAGATGCAATGAAACTATCTACCCGACACAGCAATTTTTGGATGTGATTAATGACAAAAAATAATTAGATAGTACTTAAGTAGTTATTTGCAAATGTGGGCGTCTTGCATTCTCAAGTGGGTGCAATAGCGCATTAAATATGCATTTCTTCCTAAAGTATAGATAATTGTGATAACAACTTTAGCATAACTTCAAAATGTAGAGGTGAGCTCCAAATGGTGGTCCGAAACGTTTCAGCTTTCTGCCTGCAAGACATGCTCAAAGTAAGCGCTTCTTGGAGGCAGAAAGCCGCCAGCAAAACGTCTTGAGTACTATCTATGTGATTACACTAATTATTTTGTGTTTTCAATCACACCCAAAAATTGCTGTGGGCTCTCAGTCTAAGATTATAATAATAATTAAAATGCACGACTGGATCGTACGAAATTACTCTTGTAGCTAACAACTTTAATGTAGCTAACCATTGAGGTTTAGTTAGTTAGGTGTAGTTATCCTATGCAGATTTAAAGCTTATGTATGTAGGTATGATTACCTTGATTCTTAATGAATTGTCGAATGGATGATTCAAGGAAATACAAAGTGTACACGTACATATATTTAAATCTATTTATGGATTTTAACTATGTAAGTTGGGAGAGTAAAATGTATTTACATAAACATGCAAATACATAGATGGAACTTAAGTATGTAAACATGTACATATAATAATGAAAATTATTATTTAATATTCAGTGACGTACGCAAAAATTCGTAAAAAAGGAATAATAATAAGGTAGAAATAAATGGATAATACACATAATTAAATGTTTTTATATTGCTGTTATAGTTTGATAGAAAACAAAGATGCCATTTGAATTCCTGGATAAATAAGAATATATCAAATAAAAATTTCAAAAATCGTTGGAGCGGTTTTTCTAAAATTAATTTTGTATGCATAAGATTTTAAAAACATTTTTAGAAAATAAAATTGAAATGACATTTGTAAGATATTATTCATATACATACAAAATTCAAATTAAAAAAAAATTCACTAGCTGGTTTTCGAAAAATCAATTTTTGAAAAAAAACACAATTTATTTATTTTTTAAAAATCGAAAACTTTTTTTTTTTGAAAATTTGAGTATGCAGTTTTATTAACACTGTTAGGAAGCATGTTCGTAAAAAAAATATTTTAATCGGTCAATCCAATAGTGAGAAAGTCGAAAATATTAAAAGTGGTGCTATGGGAAGTACCGTTAATTAGTACGCAAAGAAAATATTTTTATACTTGAAAGTGAACTGTAACTAATTTAAGAACACACACATTTTTTATAAACATTTTTGGAGACTGTTTCGAGAAATAAATTTTTTTCTTAACGTTTTTTTTAACATTTGTGGGAGGTACAGTTGTTTTTTAGTTTAGGAATATAGTTCTTTAACTTTTCAAAATAATGTCAAAAAGCTATACGAAGTTTCGACAAAATCTATTAAGTTGTTTTCGTAATTTTGAGTTTTCAAAAAAAAAGTTTTTTTTTTTAATTTCCAAAAAAAAAATGTTTTGAAAAATGTTGGATTACAACAGGTTTAAAATTTTTAGGAGCTTCTGCGAAAAAAATTTAATTAACCGTTTCAAATAAAAACGAAAAACAAAAAAATTGTACTACTAGAGGTACCAAAAATAACAATTTTTTCCAAAAAAAAAAAATACTAAAATTTTCGTTTTCGCTTTATTAATGAACTTATTTTTTTTATAAAAATCATTGGAGGCGTTTTTGAGAAAAATAAGATTTTTGTTTTTTGGCCGAAAAAATGGTATGGGAGCTACTGTTATTTGTCCTCTTTAAAAAATGAAAAAAATGTATGGGCATATTACCGAAAAACAATATCTACTAAGTTTGGGCTAAATCCATCCAACCGTTTAGGCTGTAGACTCGAGGACAGACAGACAGACGGAATTGGGTGACCCACTTGTTTGGTGTTCTCTATGATCGTACTGTCATGTTTGATTGTTAGAATTTTTTTTCACACGAATCCATAACTTGCCTTATCCTATAATCGCAAGTAAAAATTAATTCTAAAAATATTTCTTTCTTGTATTATTATTTAAAGTTCTCAAGGTCGAATATGAAGGTTGCAGCTGTCATGTTTTCACATGAAAATTTTGTTCAGCGATGAAGCTCACTTTTGGTTAAATAGATACGTTAATAAGCAGAATTGTCGTATTTGGAGTGATCATAGTCCACAAGCCATTGGTGAGACGCCATTACATCCTCAAAACAGTCACTGTTTGGTGTGCTCTATGGGCAGATGGAATCATTGGTCCATATTGCTTGCACTTGCCCCAAATCATTCTTAAGCCATAATGGTAAACCCTTATCTTTATAATAAAGTTATGTTCTTGGCCATAACATTAAATTATATGCGTTTTCCTCTTGAAAACCACACGTCTAAAAAAAAACACGTTATATTGTTTGCTGACGAAGCACATTTCATCGGTATCGATATCTGTAAGCAATGTTTGCATTGGTAATAATTTTTTTCTTAAATCATAAACATATGTACGTCCTGTGGATAAAAGATAGTATCGTATATTGTTTAAAGATATTTTTGAAATTCTTTTCACTGTTACGATATTTTTTTTTTTGTAAATTTAGATGCTATAAAAATGACAGTTTGCTCATCACATACAATTTTTTTCTGCTCCCATTTCTATCGGTGCTTACCTCCTCCATGGCTATAGAGGTACAGCATGTAATAAGATACCTACGTGCAATAAGTAAGGTGTCAGGTTGATAATCCTGGGATACAAACACAAACCCTACCTACTGAAATAGCCTTAGATATTTGTTTATCAGGCTTAAATTCCAATCCGAAAATTGGTTAGCAGTCTTACATTAACACTATAGGTACAGGTTTAAATTTGTCCATCACAAAAGAGATTTCATTGCGAAAGAGTTGGCTGGTAGAGAAGTATTTCATTTATTTCAGTCAGATTCCAAAAATGACTGCTGACTGCTTGTATACCTAGGATTTGTTGGAATCATTAATTTTCTGCAAGCGGACATAATCACTTCATTTTATTTTTGCTATTGTGCTCATATACAACCTAAACAGAATTATATTGTTTTCTTTAGTTTGCCTCTGGCATATTTCTAGAATTATTTTTCAGAATAATTTCTAGTTATGTAAGTGAAATCTACAATCACTCTTCCATTCAAAAAATTCTCCTCCTTTGCCAAAAGCTGTCTGCTGTACTGGAACTGCTGCACTGCATTCCCTGTAGATAGATTCCTCTGGTATTCATCGTTGAAAATTGTACAAGGCAGTCGAAAATCATTGCCACCAACCATTCCCTCCGCTGTTTCAGATATATAGCTATAAGCTGTCGTTTGGGCAACATAACAATGGATTCCTTATGATTTTGACCCATTCTGCTCTTTTATGGCTAGTGGGTATATGGAATGGTTCCTTCATATCCCAATGATAGATTTGTCAAAGTCCTGGCCCGAGTATCGTGGTTTCTCACTATCTTTGTGTAGCACTGTGGTAGGGTTTCTTTCAAATATTCGTTTCATCTTCCATCATTTTAGCTTCTGATGATGTTTTACTGGCAGTGTATTCACGCTTGCACACATTTGGACAAAAATGTCGGCAGAATATGATGTAAAACTCGTCCGTCATTTAATATTCAAAAGGATGTTTTACAAGCACAAACATAGGTATACAGATATTCTTGAATGTTCCGTTTTAATTTTCCTGCTTTATCTGAGTCTGGTTTTCAAGAATAAAACGTTTAACCATCATCACATCAGTATCTGCATACCTATACATATGTAAAGGCATACGAGAGTATTACATTTTCATCCATATACGAGTGTATACGAGGTTTGAGATGGTTTTAATTTCAATCGAAAGATGTAAATTACTTTTCACGTGAACGAGTTTGTTTTTGATGTTACACAAAAACATTTATGAACGATTTTATGCGAACCGAATTTGAGCAATAAAATCGATGTATCCAATAAATCTAATAAATCCTTATGGGGCTAGCGAATATGCGGATTGCGTGACCACGTAGAAAACATATTTTTCGATCGTCTATAAATAATAAAATTGACCGGTGTGGCGCTACATTTTTTAGTCGTTGTACCGCCATCATGCCGCAGTGGCTTAGACATTTTGTTTTTGAATATTTCTTCAATAAATGAGAAACAAAAAATGAATCATTTTATTTATGTCCCAGAAAAAAAGTGAACAGGTTTGTAAATAGATACTATTTAAATATGTTTGTATATCATCAAAACACACAAAGCGGAGCTAAACAAAATCAGTTTTTTTTTTAATTTTATTATTCTCTTTAACTTGCAAAACGATTGAGTAATTTTAATAAAATAAAATAAAATAAAATAAAATAAAATAAAATCAAATAAAATAAAATAAAATAAAATAAAATAAAATAAAATAAAATAAAATAAAATAAAAATAAATAAAATAAAATAAAATAAAATAAAACAAAATAAAATAAAATAAAATAAAATAAAATAAAATAAAATAAAATAAAATAAAATAAAATAAAATAAAATAAAATAAAATAAAATAAAATAAAATAAAATAAAATAAAACAAAATAAAATAAAATAAAATAAAATAATATAAAAAAAAAGAAGATAAAATAAAATAAGAACAATTTAAATAATATAAATTTAAATTAAATTAAATACGCTTGCGGGGTCATAATTCTGTGTATGTGAGGTAGTGGTTATAGGATCTTAACTCCTGTTCCTTGTTAACTGGCTTGGTCGTTGGATGGCTTCAAAAGCTATATTGTACTGCGTTCCAGTAGGATCAAGTGTTTTCGAAGCTGTCACCAACTATTTATTGTGGTTATAGTGTACCATAGCAATGCGATATATAAAAATGGGTCGAATGAGTTGGTTATAAAGCAGAAGTTTTGGCTTTGTATGGAGTTTGCCTTGGTTAGCCTTGCGAAGGGTGAGAGCGTTGGCGAAATTTGATCTTTTAAAGAAGTGAACTCCAATATTTTTCTCCGTTTTATTTGGACTTGATAGCTGTGCTATGAAAAAGGCTCAGCAAAGGTTTTTGCATTTTGTGGCTGGGCTATTTTGCGAAGGAGTCCTAAGACAACTCAACTATATTGTAGTCGGATTAGTTTTTAGTCCGAACTGGAGGTAATATTTCAGAGTTTAAATATATATTCCTTCACTCTTCGGAGGGTTAAATCTGGTCTCGTGGATGAGCTTTAAGTAATCGGATTCATCATCAAATAGACGAATATACCAGTATCTGTACAAGGAATGTTTTGGGGCTAGTAGGAGGTGTATATGTTGAAAAGGTAGGGTCCGAGGTGAGATCCCTGAGCAACTCCAGCAACATTTGGGCAAGAGATTAGAATTAGAATTCCCCCACATGCACATAAAATTTAAATCCACACAGTCCACTAAATAAAATTTACAGTTAGTGACGAAATTAAGGATGATAAGGATGAAATGGGTCATTCCGGAATAGGGTGCATTTTTTAAGGTAAATCCGATGCTTAGAGACTATAGTTTATTTTCGGATAAGATACCAATACCATATCATACGCTATAACGTTAGAGTTGTTCATTGTTGTTTGCACACCTGAAAGCAGAAGTCATATGCTTCTTTCCGTTCTCGTTGGACAGGCCTCGTACAGAAAAAGAAAGTTGATTAATTTCGAGAACAATGTGGTAGTAGGTACTAAGTTTGTACCAACAAAATATAAGGGACATACAATAAATCTTCCACTTAACTTTGCATCTCATAAGAATTGAAATAATAACGGAAATATAAACAGATTTTTCAAAAGTTGGGGTAAAACTATTTCAGAGGGTGGCAAAATTTCACAAAAGTACGGGAACGCATTACACAAACTTTTAGCCATTTTTTAAATGTCAAAACAAATCTGTGTTTTTGAAAATATTTAATTAAGTTATTTTTGATAAAGTTTTTTAATATTATACCTAACCAATTTTCTATTGGAAATTTCACACACGATAAATTCGATTTTTTTTATCTTTTGTAATGACACACCTGGCAAATGACAGCTTTTGTATTGTTTTTTTTTTGTTGTTTTCTACTTCATTTGACAGTATTCATAATTTTGTCCAAAGAAATTTCTTGTACTATTGGACCAATATTTTACTATCACGCTAGAGCTCTCTTCTGCCAAAATTTGAACAGAGCAAAAATTAAACATAAGCACAAGAACACAAAGAATATATTCATAAGATTACAAAAGCTCAGATAAAATTTTTAAAATTTCAGAAAAAGGTTGTTATATAACCATAATTCGTTAACAGCTATGATTTTATATTTTTGTTTGAAACTTTTGTAACAGAAAACAGAATTAGATTACCATAAATTTGCAAAGAAAGTTTGAAACCATAAATGAGATTACATTTGTACGTTTGAATATTGGAAACCAAACACTTATAATCTTACCAATATACTTAAACTGCAATAAATGGGAATCAGACTTTCAGAAATTATACAAGTCAAATGATATGTCAAATGATAATCAAAACGTACTCCTAGTAGGCGAATTTAACGGTAGATGTGGGAATGAAGCAGGATTAGAAAATGAAGAATCAGAAATAATGCGCAAATCTAAGGACGAAACGTGTAACGCAAGAGGAAAAGGACCTTTGTGACACCTTTGGACTGCGAATTGTGAACGGGGCCTCATCATCAGAAATATTTGGCGAACTCACGTTTGTTGGAAATCAAGGAAAATCGGTCATAGATTACAGTATGACAGGTGGGACATGGGTTGACTGGATAAGAGATTTCAAATTTGATGTGGTGACTTTCTCAAATCATCTGCCAACCATTAAGGAGTTCCAAATTGAAAGCAAGGAAGAATCTGGCAATAGAAATTTTAAAATGCTACCAAAACTTAAATGGAATATCAACAACTCAGCTAGCTATAGATGTACCGACTCCGAAACAGCATCGATCATTAACTGTATTAAAAAGAAACAAGAAGAATTTTAAACCAATCGAACCTTGGTTTGATGATGAGTGTTGGTGTGATAGACAGAGGTCTTTTGCGAGGCTGAAGTCCCTACGTACCTATATACGATAATGAAGTTTGCAAAATTCAATACCTGGAAGCAAATAAGATATTCAAAGCCATATGTAAACGCTAACGAAACAATTTTTATGTGATGGAGTCAAGGAGACTGACGCAGTGCAAGAATGCTTCTGATCTTGGAGTTTGGTAAAAAAACCTGAACGGAAATAAATTTTTGATCCATAGAGCCCTAACTCCGGAGTATTCTATCAACATTTCAAGGAACTTTTGAATCCCCTCTTCAGTAATGTATGTATTGCATATGCTGAACCGAGGTAGGAAAATCTGTTGTTAGATGCCCCTATAACTCAGAGATAATTAACACCTTGAAAACCTCACAAGAAAGGAAGTACTCAAAATCCGGATAACTATCGTGGGATTAGCTTTCTTAATGCCTCATACAAAATATTTACCATAATTCTGCAACAGCGACTCAATACGTGGAATAGCCAAACCGGCTTATTAAAAGAATCTCAAGCTGGTCTCAGCTCTGGGAACTCCACGGTCGATCACATATTTGTGCTAAAGAGCATTGAAGAATCCTTCCTCCAAACCAGTAAAAACCTGTATAGCTTCTTTATCGATATCAAACAGCGTTTGATGCGGTGGATAGGCGTGCGCTTATTTATAAGCTGTATGGTCTTGGGATGTCTACAAAGCTTGGAAATGTTCTACAAAATCTGTACAAGGAAATTAAAGCACCAGTTTGAAATGGAGAAGAAACATCAGAATGGTTTCAAACGAAGTCGGGAGTTCGACAGGGGTGTTTATTGAGCCCTCTTTTATTCGCGCATTTTCGATCTAACGGATTGCATTTCTGGAGGTTTAGAGTTTGCGGGAACCACTATAAAGGGCCTCTTATACGCTCACGACATAGTGCTTCTATCAGCCTCACCATGATCGCTCCAACTGATGATCAACCAACTGTATAGGTACTGTTCTAATTGGAATCTACAAGTTAACCTCAACAAATCAAAAATAATGATCTCCAGAAATAGTGGGGGAAGAAATAGCCTACACGAAAGATAGTTCTATAATTCAATACCTATCGAAGTCGTGAACGAATTTAGATAACCTAAGAACGGAAAAGCATCTGAGTGAGAAACTTGTGAAGGCCAAAGGTGCGATTGGAGGTACTTGGAAAAAGTGTTTCGACAAAAGAAGCATCGCGCATAGCTGTAAGTTCCGAGTATTTGAAGCAGTTTCGGAATCGATTATATTCTATGCGTCACAAGTATTTAATAAAAGGATATTCCACTGTGGTGTAGTGGATATCTCGATAATGGTGAGTCTTCGGGCAGAGCTTATGCAATTAAATTATATGTCACATAGAGAGGACCTTTCCGGCCGATGCAGTCTGTGAACTTTAGGGAGAGAGAACATGTTTTTCATTTTCTAGGAAAATATCCGTTTTTAATAGAAACTAGGCCATGCTATACTTGATTTTGTTATATACATGATTTGAATTACAAAATAAAATCAATTCACTACTACTACTATAATTCGTTTCAGTTAAAGAAACAAAATAGTTTAACAATGAGGAAAATGGCTGTATTAGCAATCGGCTTTCACGTACGTCAGCATATTCGAGAGACTGCGTGTTGTGACTATATTTAACAAATATGTAGTAGAAATATCAAGTGCCGCTTACTAATCATTTGATCGAAAAGAAAGTCAACTATTTGGGCACTTCAATCAGACAATTAGCTTCGAAAGCACTTGATAAGCTTACAATCATGACACCGCAGTATATGTCCAATGACGTTTTCCCGCGTTTATTTAATAGGAAAAATCAATTTACATCAAAATGAGGCATTGATCTGTTTTTCAATATATAATAAAAAACTAATGTTTGTTTTGTCAATAAAAATAAATTTCAAGAATAAAATTCAAAGTCATCAAGCCCTTTCAACGGATTTGCTCGAATTTTATCTATTTTTGGTTTTCTCAACATTTAAAAAAAATATTATAATCTTCTTCAGAAAATATTTTTCTTTAATTTTTTGTTAGTGAATATTAAACGTCAACTAGAAAAGGTACAGTGTAAAAAAGATAAAGAATCGATGTGCTCTGTTTAAAGTTAGACGATCACTTTAACGTTAAAGTATACTTTTTGTCGTTTAAAATTATAAAAAAGTCGACCCTCATTTTAAAACTCATTTTTAGAGTCGACTACCACTTTAAAAATCACTTAGAGTAGAGTTTAAATATTTAAAATTTTGCGCTATAATCTTCGAACTTGGTATGCACTTAAGTGCCTTAGTTGAATCCGTAGAAAGAAGATAAAATAATATAAAAATAAACTACTCTAACAATTTTTAAAATTTGGTTTGCATCAATTAATATTAGTGTTAGAAACCACCAGATTGTATGTGCTTAAGATGTTATCAAGCAAGTTGGTAAGTTTTATTTTATTTTAATTGTTTAAGAAGATTTTTGAAGGAATATTGTATGATTTAAATGCAATGAGAAGTCGAAAAGTTGGCTAATATCAACACAGAACGATTATAAGAAATTTTAAAATGATGAAACAAAATATAATTCTAAAAAAAGAATTTTTTATTTTTTTTTATTTTACATCTACACATTTACATTAATTTTCAAATGTATAGAGTTAGAATGTCCCAATGTGCATAAATCAATAATTTTGCTCTAGGTCACATATACTCACTTTACTGTTTATTTACCCTAAGGACGAGTAAAAAATAAACAAGATCCATGTCCATTGAATTTTATCCCAGGTGAATTGCACCAAAAAAGGGGATCATGAGTATGGAATATAGGTACATAAGTTCTTTATCGTTATTTCCATCATCAACCTATGAATATGACCATAGAACAACATTATCTATACTACATAATATTCCTTCTGTTAACATTCAGAGCACACATCACGATAGAATTGGCTTTCGATTCGAAAAAGGACTTTTGGAGCTCTCAAATGCGGATTCATTAAATAAATGGAAAGCATTTGATAGAACATATTCTAGATAGACAAAGAGTACCCAGTACAATTTACTTATGCCTTCAGGCAGATTATACGAGTATATGAGGAATTTCGATGCTTTTGATGAAATAAAATTTTAATTTCAAGCTGTGTATATTTGTAAAATTTAAACTAATTTTTAATCCGAATGACAGACATTCAAATATCAAACTAGAGCTTTACACACATAAATGTATTAACATAACTTTTTATAGGTTATGAGAAATAAAAGCATTTAATGCTTATCATTTTAATGATTAGCTGTTTTTTTCTATATTCGAGCAGATACTTAAATAATACATACAAAATTCTAAATCTCAATGTCTTGTCGATTGCATAAAATTTTAAACATACCATATAAACAGTCGTTTATTTTATCAAAATAAAATAAACGACTGCATCGCACGCACTTGCTCTTATGTTCGATCATATCGTAAGCGCAAGATTCTTAGTAGAAACAGCTAAATATATTTTTAAAGTCCATTGGTATGGGAATTTTATGCATTTAACAGTATAAATTAAAAAATTTATTTAAAAAACAATCGTCTAAACGTTTTGGAAGTATTGAGTTTTTGAACAAAAATATCCAAAAAATTATTTTTCGAAATATTGGCATGCTTTATTGCTTAGAATTGGTAAGACTTTTTATAAAAAAATCCGTTGAGATGTCGAAAATTAAGAAACGATTCTATTGCTGGTACCGTTTAAAGCATTTTATGTGAAAACTCTATTAAACAGAAATGTGACTGTGTGATAGTGCACATTATTGTTAAATCAGTTTTACATTTTTTTTTGCAACAAAAAACTCTATTGTAGTTATACTACGGTTAATTTTGGAACAAAATCACTTCCCCTGTTTTAAGACTCACTTCGTTTGATTTTTTTCCAATTGCTAAACTTGTAGGTACCTACCTCTACATATATCGCGCAAGTAAAAGCTTATTTTTTTATATATATTATGAAGTAATTCTGATATTTGTATGTATAAATGCTTTTTGTTTCACTTGCCTCTAATTTTGTGCTCATTTTCCCATTTCCCATCAGTGCACGTTGCTGTGTGTGTGGCAACTCTGTTCAATTTATATTTTCAGTACAGGCCTTATGAGGCAGCTTTTTCAAATACACTGATGTCGGCTTGTGTTTGCATGGTACACAAATTCATAAATTGGTACTTTTTGGGTTTTTCAAATACACTGATGTCGGCTTGTATTTGCATGGTACACAAATTCATAAATTGGTACTGCAATACTCCATAAACCCACGTACAATCCACCACGACATGTCTGCTCCCCGCCCCGGCTGAGAGGAGAGTAGACTGATCACCAATTTCAGTTGACTTTGGCCTATACTGTTTATTAAAGAAATAAACATATTAATTAAGAGTTACCATTGGTATTTGATGGAAATTCTAATACCTTTTTCTTTGGTTTTCGCTATGGAGCTTTCAGAAACAAAGCTTTCTTAGATCTTTTGAGAGCATATATCTTAAATTTAAGGAAAAAGGTGTTGTCGCTGCGTTCTTTTCTGTTTACATCTTTTGTTGTTTTTTTTTGGAAAACAGTTAAAATGCAGCTATATATTATTTGTTATTTTTGTTTATGAAAAATTCGGTTCATTAATTAATTGCAACATTAAATTACCGAATAGTTTTTTTGTTCATGAAAATAAAAATAAAATGGAGATGGTTTCATGTATATAAATATAATATTTAAAATAGTTCAGTGCAATTTGAGATGATATTATTATTTTTATGCTGTGTTTATTTACCTTTAGAATGGCTTCAATTTCATCGAAGGGCACAAGTTCCTTATTCCTTATATATACGTTTTGTTTCTGTGATTTATTTTCACGTTAAAATAGATTAGACCTTCTGGGGATCTCTTAAAACAACGCGCCTACTATCTTACTTCTTGGTGGTGTAGAGAAAGATAGATTTATTTTTATTTGGATTTAGTTTAATTTATTTAGATTTAGTCTACGTTGTACATATTTCTGTTCATGAAACCTAAATTAACAATTGGTAACCCTACCGACATTTGTGAGAGAAATATGCCAATTTATAATGCTTACTTCAGCAACCATGGAAAATGGAAAAGCTTTATAGAAATAGAGATAACTCATTGAAATCCATAATAGTAAGGGTGAAAGGTAAATATTCTATCTTCCCTGTACTGAAAATATAAATTGAACAGGGTATAGATATTTTTGCTTTTGTTTGTTTGCTTTAATAGTATTTTATGCGTAGGCCCTTTTTGGACAATTTTGATCGGTGTAGTGAGGTTTCTAATGAAACTCAAGGTGTTTACTGTGGTGTGATCGCAATATCAAAGCTTAATTGTAACATAACTTTGATATTTATACATTAAAATGGTACATACTTGCTAATAATATAATTATAAAATTATGAGTGCATCAAGAAACAACATATGATATTGTACATTATGTGGTCCATATTTACTTGCGATAAATATGTAAAGGTACTACATACAGTTATGGATTCATGAAAAAATCGAACTCGAGATTTTGATCAAACTTAACATTACGATTATAGCGAAGACTAAGAAACTGGGTCTTGTAATTCCATCCATCTGTCTGTCCTGGAGTCCGTAGCCTAAACGGATGGATGGATTTTTTTCAAACTTAATATTGTTTTTTCGTTAGACGAAAAATGTACCTGCCATACAAAAGAAAAATCTTATTTTTTACAAAATGTCTCCAACGAAATGTTCTTTTTGGTAATTTTTTTTGACAAAATGGTAATTTCTGAAAAGTCTAGTACAAACTTTTTGTTGGTTTAAACACTATTATGAACCAAAATTTTTAAAACAAATTTTTTCTTGAATTAAAAAAAAATGTGAAAACTCTATATTTCTAAAACGACGCAATCGATTTTTTTCTTGACATTATCTTGAATAGTTAAAAAACTATTTTCCTGAAATAAAAAGCAACGGTACCTTCCATACAAATGGTTAAAGAAAATGCTTATGAAAACAAATTTATTTCTCAAAGCTTAACGAATACTCGATATAACGAATTTCCAATATAACGAATGAATTTTTCTTTTCCATTAATGATTCTATATAACGAATGATTTAACAATTTTACGCTCCTTATAACGAATGTCTATTAAATTTTTGTAGGCGCAAGTTAACTGTGATATTGTCATTTCTTGTGTATATCCTTACTTCTTCTTGTTAAAACAACAACTGTTGTTCAGTGTATCTTTTTTTGCTATTTCCTGGGTATTATGATAAGTTAAACATACATTGATGCAATTTTAAAGGAAAATTAACTGTTTTAGTTTACTAGGTTTTTTAGGTTTTATTTTCACGCCTTTCATTTCGCGAAGTATTTCTAATGATCGATTGTGTTTGCAGTTTATTAAAAAAATAAAGTAAATAATTGTTATAGGTAATTGACTTATTTACCAACAACTTACTATTTAATTTCAATTTTCTGATAAATAAATACATAAATTTCACTCTAAAAATCACTTGTTTTTTTTATCAAAATAGTTTTTGACTGACTTTAGTCCACAAAATTTGCGTTTCGTCCCGGCGATCTTGGACTCATCAGTTGGCAAGTGACCGCCTTACCAATATGCACTTTTTGTTAAGTTCAGTTCAACTTACATGGATTTTTTGACAAAAAAAACAATGTGACCTATATCGAACAAGATTAAAATTTTAATCAATAAAATTGAAAGAAAAGCTATTTTGAATCAATAATTCAACAAGTCCAATTAAATATAATGCTAAGTCTTCTACTTGGCTGAATAATTTCAGTAGTACTCGTATATAGAATTGTTTTACAAAAAAACACCTTGTTTTTTATATTCTAGCATTATTAAGCAAAGAAAAAAAGACGATCGTTATAACGAATTTTTCGTTATAACGACTGACTGTGCATTAGATAATTCGCTATACTGGACGTTCACTGTACTTGAAATTTTTCAAAAATTGGTTTTTCGATTTTTAAAAAATAAATAATTTTTTTTTTAATCTATTTTTCGAAAACCAGTTACTGAATTCTATTGAAATTAACATTTTATATGTATATTAATAATTACTTTTAAATGGCGTTTACATTTTTTTTCTAAAAATGTTTTTAAAATTTTATAAAAAAAAATTATTTAAGAAAAAAACCACTCGAACAATTTTTGAGTTTTAGTTTTTGTTGTATATTTATATTTTTCCAATAATTCAAATGTTATCTTTTTTTCCAACAAATTTTAACAACTAGGCAATCTGAAAATATTTTATTATGTGTACGAGTATAATCCATTTCTGTTTATCTAATAAAATTTTATTTTACCACCTTTAAGTTTTGTTTTTACCACAGAAACTGCTGTGGCATCATGAGTTCTTTTGATTTGGTTGAGGATGTCAATTGCATCCAAATAACTTTTAACGTTCGAATTCTGGTAAAATCGAAGAAGCGCCTCTGATAAAAATCAATTACAGTCGCAAAGCAAATAGGTACAAAATCTTAGGTATTTCTTATTTTATCTGAGTAGGTATAGTTCGATTTGACAAGGACTAAACTAGGACCACAGCTTTCACCAGTCTTGAGTGAATGTTGATTCTCGGTCTTAAAGAATGATTAAAAAAAAGAAATCAATAAGCAGTTGTAAACGGTAAAATAAAATAATTCGACATTTTTATCTGTTATATAAAAAGTCTCTTCATATAGTAGGTATTATCTACCATTGAAAATAAGTTTTGCAAACAAAATCTATGTTGTTAACAAGAAAAATAAACTTTATTTGTGGTCAAGACTCATCATAAATAATTCAGCACAAAAACTTTTTGTATATTATGTACCTAATATAGTTCCTGATGCTTATAGCCTGATGCTACTTACCTACCTTCATCGAGTTTCTCTATTTCTCTGTTTCCTGCCTCTATAACTTACACAAGGATAATCTACAATCACAAGTTTGAAAGTTTTGCATTAGGTCAGGGTGAATGTGTTTTTTTTTTTAGTTGATAATGCACAGCGGGAGATATACATACTATGTATACATGCAAAGATACATTTACATTGCATTTCCTAAGGGAACTGTAAAAGTTATGATATAATATTTCAAAGTATGGACATTGAAAACAGTTCCATTGCTTTTGAAAATCAATTTTAAATTTATTACTTTTTTCGATGTGCCATCTTGCTTTTCATCATCATAGGTAAAATTTCTGATATTGAATAATTCTAGCTTTTAATTTATTTAAGTTATTTTTTTAGATTTTCATCAACAGATGCTGTGATAATTTTGTTTTTGAGTGAATAGTGATATAATGGCAATTTGAAGAATATGAGTTGATTCAAAGTTTCTTCTTTAAACGGGTATTCATGTTACCTAATTCAACTCCAACCTACGCAATTCATGTGGAGTATTGTATTTCACATATGTATAATATAACTATTAAACATCTCAAAGTTCACGCGAGCTACCTTATTAAAATTATGAAAAAGCCAGATTTTAATTTTCTTAATTTATTTTTGAAGAACTTATTACAGTGAAACCCGCTTAAGTGAAACTCGTTTAAGTAAAATAACCGCTTAGCTGAAAACATTCACATTTCATCGTACATATTAACATACAAACTACCCGGATTAACTGAATACTCGCTTTAGTGAAAAACCCGTATAACTGAAAAAAAATCCCTTCAAGTTTTTTTTTACTTACAGACATTTTTGTTTTTGTAACACGAATTATATACGTGAATAAAAAAAATGAACTCAAAATAGCGTTGGAGTTGGAGTTTTGTGTTTACAATAGGATTCCCAAAGTTGGACATTGAAATGTGTGAGTGTTATGTTATGTGCAATAGGTATGTAATTTTGTATACATTCAGTTGAACATATATACATGGCTACAAATTCATTTTGTTTAGAAATAAATTATTTGTTTATTAATAACTAGGTCCTGTTCTTTTATTTAGATAAAACAAATTTATTTATAAAAGCAATTGTTAAACATTTAACACAGGTTGTTTTTCAGCGGTTAAAGTTCGATATAAATGTAGTAAGAATTGTTCCGTAACACGAAGTCTGCCTTACTGAAATATTTGTTCAGTTATCCGAGGTCCGCTAAGTGAAAAACCCGCTTAACTGAAAAAAAATACCGATTTTTCGTCGTTTGGCTTAAGAGGGTTTCTCTGTACGTGCATACAATTTCTGCCTAAAGAATGGAGTACTTAGATAACTTAGATATATGGCAGCAGATATTTTGTGATCTATGGCCGCTGAAAGTATTTATCTGCAGAATTTGAATAACCGTCAACATATTATACTTCAAGAGAATTCTAGTCAATTGAATTTCAATTCTCAGCTCAAATCTTCCACAATTTTGCAATTTTTGTAACAGACTTGAACAAGATGATGCTTACCACTTTATAGCTGTTTGCCCAATACTGCAAGAAATTCGAAGGCTATACTTCCAACTTCAAGGATACATCTGTACGAATTGTTGAACGGGTCCGTTGGTTGGACAAATCTGTCCATATATTGTGATCATGCAATTAATTTTCGGAATACCTTTTGAGACTTTTTCCTACCGGCTTCATAATGGTTGTTCAACATTTTATTGTGCTTGTTTGTTTTAATTTAAATTTAATAAATCTTAATAAAAAATATTTAAACTTTTTTATAATAATTCATTTTGTTATAAAATGAATATGAAAATAAAAAAAATTATAATAAATTAAAGATTTTATTTCATTAACTAAAACATAAATTATTTATTTATGGCTCAAATGTACATTTCGGAATAATGACATTTTGATATTAATATTAATTTTCAATACATACAAAAAATTCAATACAAACAACAAAAAAATGTACACAAACAAATTTACAGTGAATTTAAGGTCTAATATAAAACTTTTTGAAAATTGGATTTTTTATTGGTCCATCGTCACTATTCATTATTTTTATTCTTAATTATATAAAGAGATTCAAACGAATCTAGTTCATAAGGATTATTTAAATTACGTATTAGTTTCAAATTCTGTAAACTAAAATTATGGTTATTATCTAGCCTGTGTTGTGATACACTTGATTTTTCTGGTTCATTGTATTTTAGATGCGCAAAATTTTCTTTAAATATTTTGAGAATGTGTCTTCTTGTCTGTCCTATATATTCTTTATACCTATTGTTACACCCAATTGAGTAAATTCCTAATTGTTGTAATCACAAAAAAGCCATACTAAGATCGGAAACCTTCGTAGGTTTCACCCCCCAAAACCCATTTGGTTACATTGTTGTATTTGTACCTTTGAAACTCTATCCATGAATAGATGTGAAATCGAAAAACAATACAAAATCAAATTACTAGAGTGAGGTGTATATGTGTCTATAGGAAGAGGAACGGAAAAGTTACTTGTATGCGTGTTTCAGCTTGTAGACAAATGTCAAAAGACAGCAGAGGTTTCGGGTCATTATGTTATTAGTTTATGATTGTAATGTTTCAATTTTGCCCTTTGATCCACTAATTAGATTCTTAATATTTATTTCACTGGTTTGGCTAATTCTGATGTTTTGTCTATTAAATATTGGTTTTAGCTTAGATGTAATTTCTGAATGGAAATTAAATGTACATTTGAGCAATAAATAAATAATTTGTGTTTTAGTTAATTAAATTAAATCTTACTTTAAAAATCTCCACTATCAAATTAATAAAAATTATATATAATATATTCAATAATAAGTTCGTTATTAATTTTCGCAATTGTAATTAAGATATATAATTCTGCCAAATGTATGCACTATTTTCACTTAAGATTATAGGTACTATAAGGCAAATTATGTATTAGTAAAATAAATTTTTTTTTCTAACAATCAAACATGACATTACGATCATAGAGAACACCAAAAAAGTGGGTCCGTCTGTCTGTCATTCTGTCAGTCTGTCTGTCTCTCCTCGAGTCTACAGCCTAAGCGCTTTGATAGATTTGCTTTAAACTTGGTACATATTGTTTTTTCAGTAATATACCCACACGTTTTTTTCATTTTTTTTAAAGACGACAAATAAAAGTAGCTCCCATACATTTTTTTGGCCAAAAACAAAAATCTTATTTTTCTCAAAAACGGCTCCAAAGATTTTTATAAAAAAATCAGTTCATTAATGAAGGGAAAGGGTACCTTTTAATAATTTTTTTTTGGAAAAACTCAATAGATTTTTTTAAAACTTCGTATTTAGTGGTTTTTTGACATTATCTTGAAAAAAAACTATTTTTTTTAAATAAAAAACAACGGTACCACCCATACAAATGTTAAAAAACCGTTAAGAAAAAAAATTATTTCTCGAAAACGGATCCAAGTATTTTTATAAAAAAAAATTTAATACAGTTCACTTTCAAGTATAAAAATATTTTTTTTGCGTACTTATTACCGGTACTTCTCATAGAACCACTTTTCATATTTTCGATTTTCTCAATATTGGATGAACCGATTAAAATAATTTTTTTTTAAATTGTCCCTAAAATTGTTAACGTTTTTCGATTTTTAAAAAATAAATAAATTTTTTGAAATTTGAATTTTATAAGTATATTAATAATATCTTCAAAATGGGGTTTCAAATTTTTTTTCTAAAAATGTTTTCAAAATTTTCTACATAAAAAATTAATTTATTAAAAAACTGCTCCAACGATTTTTGAATTTTTTTTTGATATATTCCTATTTGTCCAAGAATTTAAAGTGCATCTTTGTTTTCCCCCTCAAACTATAACGACTTAGCAATATAAAAACATTTAATTATTTGTATTTCCATTTATTTCTACCTTATTATTATTCCCTTTTTACGAATTTTTGCGTACGTCACCTAATACTAAAAACATTTATATGTACATATGTGTCTTTAAAAATCAAATGAATCTTATGTATGTATATTGCACATAAATGTATTTAGCTACCTACCCAGCTACGTCCTTCATTTTCATTATTATATGTACACTGCCCGACAACCGATTAGCGCCCCCTATGCTTTTGTCTTTGGAGCTTAATATCAGCCAATAAAATAAAACGTTTGAAATTAATTTTTTACCAATGGATGCTTATAACATTATAGTCGAAAAGAAATTAAAGTTAAGGTGGTAACTGAATTAATAACCTTTTAACAGAATTTTAAAGAATATAATATGAAAAATCCAATTTTTTTTTCGGACATTTGATTAGAACCCTCACTTGAAAATGCCGAATAACATAAGAAAATGGGCAGAAACTATCCACAAATATTTTTTTTATTTTAATTTGATAAATATACAACTTATTTGTAAAAGAATTAATAATGAGTTGTGCCACCACGATTGACTATGACCTCGTACATCCTGTTGGGTAAGGAGCCATATAATTTCTTTATATAATCCAGTGAAATAGTCTCCCATGCACTTTTTATTCCTTCGATGAGTTCCGATTCAGTTGGATATTGCCGTCCAGACTCGTATACTTTGCGTGCTAACCATCCCCAAACATTTTCTATAATGTTAAGGTCGGGCGAATATGGGGCCCAGGTTAGCAAGAGCACTTTTTGAAGCTCAATCCAAGACTTTACGAGCTTGGAGGTGTGGATAGGGGCGTTATCCTGCTGGAACTTCCATTCCAAGGGTCCGAAAATATCCTTGATTGCAGGGAAAGCTTTTTTAAGACACCATTATATGCTGTGGCATTCATACGAGGAGTGAGAAATTGCAATTCAATTGTGCCATAGTAAGTAATGGCTCCCCATACCATGACACCACCAGCACGGCTATGCAGTCGATCTAAGGTATGCTCTTTCTTTCGAAGGTCATGAAAGTAGAAAGCATAGCCATCTGGACCCTCTAAATCAAATTTATTTTCGTCTGAAAAGACTACAAGTCTCCACTCCTTCGCCCAGGTCATATGAGCCCTGCAGAAATCGAGGCGTTGAGTCTTTCGAAGTTGGTTAAGAGGCGGTTTTTTTTTATTTTAAGTCGTTTTAAATGTTCAGCATTAGAAATAATTCGTTGCACAGTCCGCACGCATGCTTTTACACTGGTCTTTTCTTTAATTTTGGCTGCAGAGTCGTGCGAATTGGACGCTTGCCTCAAAATAAAGCGCTTGTCAGCTGCTGAAATCACAGAAGATGGCCGGCCTTTCATGTTCTTTCCATAGTTATGCTCATTGTGTAAGAATGAGGAAATAACTTTACGGCTGCGGTTAATATTTGTTGAAATTTGATGGATTGATTGGCCACACTCACTATAAGCCTTTATTTTGGCCTTTTCGGACTCATTTAATGCTTTTGCTTCTCCCATATTTACTAAATTTAATTGAAAATTATTAAAATAAACCACTGTTAACTTAAACAAGAAAAATACCACAACTTACACGCAAAAATTAATAGTTAAGCGTAGAGGCGCTAATCGGGTGTCGCAAGAAAAATACATTAATTTTTGTCTTATTTGACAGAACAAAGCAAAACAAATCAACGGTTAATTTCCAGAACTCAAGTTATTTTTTAGAACGAGGGCAAATAAAGGAGAATGACAAATAAAAAGATTGAAAACAATACATATTCAGATTTCCGAGTTATATGCATTTAAACATAAAGATTAGAAGGGGCGCTAATCGGTTGTCGGGAAGTGTATATGTGTACATACTTAGGTTCTATCAATATGTCTGTATATGTAGATATATTTTACTTCCCTAACTTACATAATTAAAATCCATAACTTAGATTTAAATATACATTTGTAGGTAGGTGCATGTAACTATTCCTTGAATCATCCATTCCACAATTCATTATATGTACTAAGAAGCAGGGAAATCTTACCCACATAGGCCTTAAACCGGCATAGGATAACTACACTTAACTAACTAAACCTCAATGGTTAGCTACATTAAAGTTATTAGCTACAAGAGCAAGTTCGTCCGATCCAGTCGTGCATTTTATTTTTGTAATATTAAAGAAATATTATTTTCTGATAGGTGGCACATATTGCTATATGTCCACATTTTTTCCATTAAAAAAAATAAAAAAAAGTAAACATTAATTGAAATGAAGAAATAAATAATAAAGTAATAATGACAATTTTTATCTAAATACATTTGGTTTGTGAAAGAAATGATGAACGCTTTTTAATTCAAACCCCTTAAGCTTTTTTCGAAAAACAGAAAAGAAAAACAGTTCTTAATTACCGACTTATGCACAGGAAAATAGTAAAGCAGTCATTTTGCAGACGATTTATCCATCATGAGCGAAGATCAAACATCAAACATCCTTAAGCATCACATGGTGGTGTATGGAAGGACTTAGCTGCTGATCACTTTGTATCAGAAATTGGAGCTGGATGCATGTCAAAGTATTTGAGTTATCTATCTAGGTATTAGATAGATGGTGGTAGCACCGGAACTGAATTGATGTTATCGGTAATACAATGCTTAATTTTTTTTTAATAATTTTTCATCCGAAGAAGATTAATTCAATGCATAGTAGCTTAAAAGTGTGGGGTAAAGTAAAGATCCACACGTGATAAAGCAGAGACACGACACAATATTAAGACCAACAACACAAAGCAAAGTTGGAACTCTCGAGGATTGGACCTCCGTCCAGCTCTAGCCAAAAGAAAAGTATAACCTTATTGAAGGCGTTAACAAAGCATTTATATTAAAAACCAAACACAAACAATTTGAAGGTAATGAAAATAAAATGCACGACTGGATCGTACGAACTTGCTCTTGTAGCTAACAACTTTAATGTAGCTATAACCATTGAGGTTAAGTTAGTTAGGTGTAGTTATCCTATGCAGGTTTAAGCCCTATGTAGGTTAGATTACCTTGATTTTTAGTACATATAATGAATTGTCGAATGGATGATTCAAGGAATAGTTATATAGGCAACTACCTACAATGTAAATTTAAATCTAAGATATGGATTTTAATAATGGAGAGAAAAATGTATCCACATACATATATAGACGGAACCAAAGTATGTAAGCAAGTACATATAATAATGAAAATGACGAATGTAGGTGGGTAGGTATAGCTATATGCATATAACTTAATAATTTAGGTTAAATATACAATATTGTGCATACATAAGATTCATGTGATTCTTAAAGACACATGTATAAATAAATGTATGAGGGCCTAAATTGTGTTTAGTATTCAGTGACATACGCAAACATTCGGAAAAAGGGAATAATAATAAAGGTAGAAATAAATGGATAATACACATAATTAAATGTTTTTATATTGCTTAGTCGTTATAGTTTTGAGGGAAAACAAAGATGCACTTTAAATTCTTGGACAAATAGGAATATATAAAAAAAAATCAAAAATCGTTGGAGCGGTTTTTTAATCAATTAATTTTTTATGTATAAAATTTTGAAAAACATTCTTAGAAAAATAAATTTGAGACCCCATTTTGAAGATATTATGAATATACATATAAAATTCAAATTAAAAAAAAAATCTGTGACTGGTTTTTGAAAAATCGATTTTTCAAAAAAAAAATTATTTATTTTTTTAAAAACAAAAAACTTTTTTTTTGAAAGTTTTCGCAGGCAGTCTTATTAACGATTTAAGGCGCCATTATATACAAAAAATATTATTTTAATCGGTTCATCCAATGTCGAGAAAGTCGAAAATATGAAAAGTGGTTCTCATGTGAAGTACCGTTAATAAGTACGCAAAAAAATATTTTTATAATTTTTCGAGAAATACATTTTTTTTTAACGTTTTTTTTTAACATTTGTATGGGAGGTACCGCTGTTCTTCCGAGTATCAGCAAAGTATTTGAAAAGGTTATTAATAGAGCCCTGTTCAAATGGGCGGAGGACAAAAATATCATCCCAGATAATCAGTTCGGTTTTAAGGCGGGACATGTAACAAATCATGCCGCGTCTAAACTTGTTTCTGATATCCAATGGAACAAAACTAAAAAACAGTGTACGGGTGCCTGTCTGGTTGATTTGGAGAAGGCCTTCGACACCGTATGGTTAGAAGGTCTCTATCTAAAGCTAACCAGACTAGGTATAAGTAAACCTCTATTGTATATGCTTTATGACATGCTAAATGGTAGAAAGTTTGTTGTCAAGAGTGGCAATGTAACTTCTACTGCAATTTTTAATATTAATAATGGTCTTCAGCAGGGAGCGGTTAACTCGCCGATTCTATTCAACATTTACACCAGCGATCTGATAGGTAGTCTAACTCAGGCAATTGCGTACGCCGACGATCTAATTGCGTACAGAACAGCTCATACAGTTGAGGTCATCAAAAGTCTCTTGCAGAGTGACTTCGACAAGATTCAGCGATATTGTGATGACTGGAAGTTGAAAATCAACTTCCAGAAATCAGAAACTATTTTGTTTAGGACTCCGCTGTCTAGCGCCTCAAGGGATACGAGAAAGAACTGGCGCAAGCTGGTGATCGTAGGGCCACATGGACATCCACTGGCGAGTAAAAGTGTAGTAAAGTACCTTGGCATCTGGTTGGATCAGTACCTGTATTTCGACAGACATATAGGTGCTGCTTTGGCCAGGGCTAGGGGAGCCTTAGCCTTGACAAAACGACTGTTTTATAGCAGCCGTCTTGACAGCAGGGTGAAGGTGATTTGCTACATGGCCCTCATCAGGCCGATGATTGCCTACGGATGCCCGGTGTGGTTCAACGTTGCCCCATCTCAAATGGAAAAGATTCGGGTGTTTGAGAGGCAATGTCTTAGACGTTGCCTTGGATTACACAGAACACCAGAGTCGGAGTACACAAGATATTATTCCAACCAGGTTCTATACAGCGGAGCCAACATAAACAGAATAGATAATTTTTTGTTCAAGCTGATTCGGGGTCACGTTGCAAGAGCGATGTCCTCAACTAACAGCTTAATTTTTGGGGCTTATTACCCCAATAACGAATATTTTGAGAGTGCGCGGTTAAGTGGTTACATCCCTCCTGAGGCATTCCTCTATTTAGACAGTCGAGGGCTGATACAGGATGGAGGGGCGGTTCCGCTCATCTACCACGTCAGCCGGAAAACTGTGGATAGGCGACTCCTGTATAGTCGAGACGTCATCGCTCAAGGTGGAGAAGAGCGCCTTCGGTTCAGTAGGACTGTGTCCGATCGGGACCGGAGGGATAGGGCGAAACAGGAGAACCAGTTCTGGTGGCTCTCTGAACAGCATCGTGATATTTAAAGTCGATGAAGATGATATATCTTGGCCGACTTACATAGATTTAGGGCATTAGGTATAGGTAACAGTCAGGGTGGCACCAAAAAAAAAAATTAAAAATATGTATGTATGCGGGGGCATGCGTGCATGTATCTGCGTGTCTGTACATGTGTTTGCGTACGTATATGTATGTGCGTATGTACATGTGTGGGTGGGTTGCATGCTAGTGTGTGTCTGCATGCATATAAAAAATAAATAAAAAAAAAATTAAAAAACGAAAAAAATGCTGCTGTGGCTGTTCTAGTTTTTAAGTAGTTATAAGTATTATTAGGTATTTTAAGTAGTTTAAGTTATTTTTAGTTAGTATAAGTTAGTTTTATTTAGTTTTAATTATTTTTAATATATATTTAAGTTTAGTTTATAGGTCAAAAAAAAAAAAAAAAAAAAAAAAAAAAAAAAGATCAGATACCAAGTTTTCTGTATAAGTTTCTTGAAATATAAAATAAATAAAAAAAAAAATTTAGATTTAATTAAAATAGTTTTTAGGTCGAAAGACATTAGTTGTAAGAGTTATTGTTTAATTTAGAGCGCCCGTAAAGGGCCAGTAAATTAGTTGTAAGTTATTGATAATTAGGCTAGTTTTAAACATTTTTGTCTAGCTTTAAGATAGTTATAAGTTAATATGAAATAAAAATGAATTTAAAAAAAAAAAAAAAAAAAAATAAAAAAAAAAAAAAAAAAAAAAAAAAAAAAACCGCTGTTTTTTATCTTTGGAATATATTTTTTTTTAATGTTGAAGATAATATCAAAAAACTACCAAATACGACGTTTCGCAAAAATCCATCAAGTCGTTTTCGAAATTTTGAGTTTTCAACAAAAAAAAAGTTTTTTTTTAATTTCCAAAAAAAAATTTTTTGAAAAATTTTGGCTTACAATAGTGTTTAAACTTTTCAGGAGCTTCTGCGCAAAAAATTTCAAAAAAATCAAATTAACCCTTTTCCAGAAAATCGAAAACCAAAAAAAATGGTACTGCTAGAGGTACCAAAAATTACTGAAATGTTCCATTTATCTTCATTAATGAACTGATTTTTTTTTTATAAAAATCGTGTAGCCGTTTTCGAAAAAAATAAGTTTTTTATTTTTGGCCAGAAAAAAATGTATGGGAGCTAATGTTATTTGTCGTCTTGAAGAAAAATATGAAAAAACTTGTGGGCATATTACCGAACAAACAATATATACCAAGTTTGAAGCAAATCCATCCAACCGTTTAGGCTGGAGACTCGCGGACAAACAGACAGACAGACGGAATTGGGGGACCCACTTTTTGGTGTTCTCTATGATTAGAATTTTTTTTGCACGAATCCATAACTTACCTTATATTACCTGTAATCGTAAGTAAAAATTGTATACCTACCTAATTTGTTTTGATTTTTGTCCAAAATGGTGTAATGTGATTTTGAAAATTAATTTACTTTTTTTAGGGCGAAAGTGATAAGCTTGTAGGACTTTGTCTACCTTACTGAAACTTTAAATCACCTTCCATTGAGGCACCTTAAGCGGAAAAAAACAATACAATTGATTAAATCAACCTCCATCTTCTTACTACAAATCCACTCTTCAGTGTCCCCAATAATCTTTTCGGATTGAAATGAATAAATTTGACGCCCCTTTATTTTTGGTTTGTATAGAAAAAATCATAATAACTAAAAGACTCAACCTTAAGCCTATTGGATTCATCTGTTGTCACAAGTAGCTCCATTGGTAATCCAACCTTTTTATCGTCGTTGGTTTTCCATCTGACAGCATTGCCTTGGCTTACTTAAACTAAAAACAAAAAAAAGCTATCCTGTGAAAAATTGAACATCAACGCACGTAACAGGTACATATGTACATATGTATGTATGTATGTACGAGTAGGTAGCATCCAGGATTCAGGATTCCAGGATCTCTCTACTTAGGCCTCTTTGAAGAAAGACGTGCTTACAGAATGTGGTATGGGCAATAAAGGGATGCAAGACGATTGTGTTTTTGGTTTTAAATTGTGAGAACTCTGAAATGTACAAATGGAAATGACTCGGAGTAAATAGAAACATGTGTCGCCTGGGGGAACCAAATAAAATATCAAGAAAACAAATAGGACAATGATGGAACAGACTCCTTATCCGATTTCGATAGAGGTTGATTTTCCATGAAAACATTTTCATACTGTATTGAAAATATCGATCGCTTTTCCGGTCTACATATAGATATGTATGTCTATATACATACATAGTCCTTACATCATTTGAGACAAAAGAAACATACTTGAGCCAACAACAGGCAGAGCATATGGCAACAGTTCACAGTTTAGTCGGAACTTAGAATTCGTAGGTATGACTCGTCTCCATGTCTCCTTTTCTGCAAATATTTCAACCTATCAACTTCGGCACTATTTATTTCGCCTTATTGCGGATTTTGCTGCAATAAGTTATTCCATCTGTTTCAATCTTATTATCGTTGTCAAAATGGATGTTATATCATGACATGTTTTACTTTTAAATCTATCTAAAATTATGTGTGTTTATATTATTGTAGTTCCGTACTATTTTATTTAATTCACTAGATAGGCAACACTACGAGTATTATCCTTTTCGCTTTCCAATTCGGAACAGTTTGGAGTGCGTGTAAGCCATCTGAACGTGTTCTTTTGACATCCAGTGACTGTTCTTCTCCTGAAAAGATGAGAAAGCGATTCTGCATTTCATTTCAGATTCTAAATCGGAGTTTCAAAGTCGTGTGGAACGGAACAGAAATTTCAACTTCAATTTCAAATTAAAATATTGTTATAAAGTTAAGTAATAAGAAATAAATAATATTAAGAATACAATAACTAAAGTTCTAAAAAAATAAAAAGAGATTTGTGGACATGTTCACAAACGGAAACAGAAGACAATAAAAATTCGTTTTTATTGTCTTCTGTTTCCGCCATGTTTACAAATTAAAAATGTGAAAAAAGAGTGTGTGTACTTATTTACACGCGCCAGAAGAAAAACTTCCCTAATTCGGAAAAAATGTCATTCGTAATTCTAAGTCAGCTACAACATGATGCATAAATACATCGCACATAACGACCAAATCTTGCAATTGTACAAACGTCACCGTTGCGTAGCTCGAACTTTGATTCATGGTTCAGCAATCTTACATTACATACATTAGGTATGCTACTCCGATTATATAAATCTACAAAATATACACACTGATCACTCACATCGAGACCATCTTAATCATTACACACATTAATACAACACAATATACACTCATGAATCCAAGAAAACAAGATTAGGATACACTTCTTTGTTTTTCTATTTTATTGACGGCACCAGAGATCAAAAATCTGCAAATTGTTGTTGTTTGTGGATTAATGGATTTCGATCTCTGGTGACGCCAATAAAATAAGACAAAAAAAGAAGTGTCGTAATCTTGTTTTCTTTGATTCAAGATATACACGACTAATGTATGAGCATCAACAAAACGAACAAACAAAAAAATCCTCTTCGAATACAGCCAGCGGTTCTTAAACTTTTTGAGTTGCTGAACCCTTTTTAAGGCCTAAATATATTATCGAAAGCAAAAATTCAAAAACAACACATTTAAAAATTAATTTTTTTTATTTATGTTTATTTTACAAAGGCTAGTGAGAAGGGCGAAACTGTCGTGAAATTGGCGCAGGGTCCAATCTCGACCTATATTTAGTTTTTGCATAAGTATATGCTGAGAAACCTGCTTCACAGCGATACGTGTGACAAAAGGGAACAAATTTAATATAGCCTTCTTTGTATGCTCAGGATATTCGTTGTTAATACCAACCCAAAACTCGTGCAATGATACAGAATCAAATATACATATATTTCTATGATGAAGATCTCTGCAAATCAATAAGATGTTCATATTTCTGTATGGTTAGTGTCGTAGTTCGAGTTTGAACTAGGAATTTTGTACCAAGGATATTTATAGGCTTACCAAATGGCCGCCGATCACATGGCCAATATCAGCTCTGAGCACTTACATTTTTCCTAGAAAGAACTCATTTAAAATTGGAAAATATTTAACATTGTTTTTTTTGTACACAGCTAACCTAGAAATTAATTTTTCTTTTTAAAGCTGCCAGTTTGTTTTCGCAAAAAATACTGTTACAGATTTTCCCCACAAACGTGTAGCAGTTTCGTTGATCTTTCCAAAAATATATGCAAGATAAGCTAATTTTGTAATCTATTGCTCATAATGCAATACTTCAAAAAGGTTTCGACTTGAGTTCTTGTTCTCTTGTAAAACCTTACAATACAATAAATACATTTTTCCCAATTGATGATATACTTGCTCATAAAACCATTTATAGCCTTGAATATTTCTTTAGCAGTTGTATTAGTTTCAAACGGGATGCAGATGAGCAAATATTCTTCGATAGATGTATCGAAAGGACATCTCACGAATACAAGAATTGCTGATAGGCCGGCAACATCCGTGCTTTCATCGAGTTGCATTGCAAACATATCACAAGCATTCAAATTTCGAACGAGTTCATTTTCAATTGAACGGATTATTTTTGGAATGAAAGAAAAACGCCAAGTTTCATCAATGGCGTTCATTTATTTATTTTGAGCAATCTGGAATAACTTTCCGTTGTTGTAACACGGCAAAAGCGCATCTGATGAAAAAACAACTGTTCGCTTGAAAGCTGTCTTAAGTTGTCCCCAAACATTTTGGAATAATTAGCTATCCGAGAACAAGTTTTTACAACTTTGCGCTAACCTATCTGATTCGTTCAGAAATATACTCGGATAGTTTGGTATCCGCGATAATATTTCTAGTAAGTGAACGAACCAAACCATTTTAAGTTATATGGGTATTAGTCCAGGAAAATTAGACATTCACTTCGAAAAAATTCCGACAAAGCAGAATTTTGGTGGAGAGCTTCATTTGAATGTCCTTAGCATTTCCCAAAAAGTTGGTGCGGAGCAAAAATTTTTAGGGGGCTACAATGCGTACCTACAACCTTTTGCAAGTAATTTGGAAAAACCTGAATTTTCCCCCTTCTACCTAATGGTTTCAGGATGCCTTCGCTCCATATACGGCATACTTTTTTCAAAGTAAATTTCCACAATTTCGAAGCGTTGTTCCGGCATTAAACGATACATGATGAATTGCCAAACCTTACTTAGGTCAATAGAGTTTGACATTCAACTGTCAAACCGTAGACAACAACCTTCGAAACTTCTCATGCAGCTAACCAAATACCCGATATACAATTTAATACAAAAATAATAAATTAACTTGGTAACCCAAGCAAATTACCAATAAATTAAAATTCTAGTTTTATTTCATTTCGTAAAAAAGCAAAAATAATGCATGTTCCTTTAAATAGAAGTGAAACTTCACTCAAAATCCCAGCAATATAAAAAAAAATGTATATGAAAACAAAAATATGCTTTTATTTTTTTTAACTTGATTTTAACATGTGTTCGACACAACTCACGAAGACTCTGCAATATTTGAAATTGCTTCTGAGTTTGTTCGCCTAAGTTTTGCATTCCTTTTTTCTATATATGTATGTATGGCTATTAACTTATACATACACCTTATAAAGTAAAATAATTTCGTCGAAAGCTGATTTTTTTTTATTTGAACACTCTTCAAATACCAACTTCATTGAATGTTGCTTTTCGGTTTTTGGAAAATATTGATAAACACTTCTGAAGGAGAAAAAAACAATAAACAATTTTGGCTACCTTCCAAACAAACAGCTCGTATGAAAAAGAAACGATTGCTGAAAACTTTAAACAAACACTCCACTTTAAGGTATTTTTCAATATCACGTCCTTATTTATTTTGGGGCATACATATGTAGTGTAGAAACATCATCATATTTATGTTTGGTAGATACTCATCATCTTGATGATTGCTAAAACACTGATAGAAAAAAAAAATAAAAAGTTCCATACACCGGTATAAATTTATCAATAGGTATGAACATAAAAAAAACATTATTTGATTTTAGAACGAGTATGGTTGTGGATTAACAATCCCTGAAAACACGTTTTAACAAGGACCATCCTAAGCATTTGCCACTGGTCCTTTTTTGAATATCCTCTCAGATTTAGCTTGACATTTGGGACAAATAAATAAATTCAACTTTTTTTGTGTGACAATAAATAAGAACGTGGATTTACATTGGATTTGTTTCTCCGTTCATGTGGTTCCACTCCACATGTGGTTGGGTGTGGTTGGATTAGTTGAGACAAACATTTAATCCAGATACATTTTGTAATCACTTAAACATCTAAATAGACTTTGGGAGTCAGTTTTTTCTTTCTGTTAAATTATTGCACAAATGGTTTTAGGCGAGGTTGTATAGTTTAACTGTATTACTGCCAAAATATACCACTCGGTAAAGAAAATATTTTTGTATGGAAATAATCTCCACATATATACAACATATACATACCTATACATAGCTTTTTCCAAATATTGGTAACAACATGAGAATGGAGTTCTGTATATGGTTTAGGATTTTTTTTTTAAATAATCCTTATGGACTTGTAAAATTGTAAGAAAAAAAACTATACACTAACAGTCTTATTCACTAGATTATGCTATGATAGATATGCAGTGCATTAGGACTTAAGTGGCCGCTATACAAAACTCTCTATTATCCACAATAAAAAAATTTAACCATTGTAGTTATAATGCGCTTATGGCAAAATAAAGTATTCAAGTGTAGGTACTCTTATTTTCTCTTTGTGAGGCACAAGAGAGTTTTGTAAGAAAAAATATAAATAAGTATATCCCTGCTGGGAAGCATATCTTGCTCAGTCAATATTTAATTAATTAATGAATGAATGGGGATTTAGTGCACTGCGATCTAAAGATCTAATGTGTCTCCCTGTCCAGAGCTATATGAGGTTTCTCTATTACAGTTCTCCCTCCAGATTAATTTCTCTTAAGAATTTTAGTGTTTGGAGTGCATTTATAGAGGATAGCTTGCTTTCTTCTACCTGATAATGACCTAGGTGTTTTTCCTGTGGTACATTAGTGTATCGCATCTGCCTTCCAAGCCTCATACTGGGCCTTTATTCAAGAAAACCCAGGGGAACCTGCAGTTTTCGAGGATGCGGGCTGGTACCAAGGCAGAGTTAAGCTCGTTGTCTTTGATAGTGTCATCCGGTCTATACAAACTTGCTATTAGGAGGCTTGAAGGCTTGTGGTCTGGTGCTAAGCTTGAGGTCGTATCCAGGGAGGACATCCCCTGTAGACCAAGAGCCCGCACCGGCTGAGCTTACTGACAAGGATGTAATCCTCAAAATGATTCAATTTGGTAACCCAGCATTGCCGACCCATGACTGGAAACTTGCCAAGATTGAGGATCCAGCGGGCCCTTATAGATCGGCTATAATAGTGATAAATAGGGACTCGTTGGCTCCCCTAGCGGAAACTCAAGGCGTGGTACGATTTGGCTGGGCGATCATCACTTTAAAAATCTACAAAAAAGATGAGGACAGTGTACACATTGTACCTCCTCCTGCACGAAGCGAGGACTTAGTGGAGGAACCTGCCTCGGTTATTGAACCTCCAAGGACGGAAGATTATATACCGTGCACCTCCTCCGCGGGTTCGTCAGTTTCACAATTACCTATTTTGGTTCCTATCGTCGAAGAACACTCCGACATGTGTGAAGTTGACTCCACACACGACACTCTCGGCGATGAAGTAGAGCCACTACGCTCGGACTCTGAGTCTGTTGAAGAACTCGACGGAACAGTGGTGGGTGCTGGTCCGGCTGACTGTAACCAAGATGGTGCAGTTAGTTCAGATTAACACCCAACACTCCAAACTGGCCTCCGCCTCCCTTCTTCTCCGGCTACACAACAAAGGGAAAGACGTCATTCTGATCCAAGAACTCTGGATCGGTGGATCTAAAATTCAAGGATCCTGCATTTTGCTAAAAAGTAGTATTAATGCATATTTACTTCCTAATTTCAGCGATCGAGATCTGATAGTGGCAAGGGTGCAAACCAGAAATGGTGTTCGCTTGATAACTCTGCATATCTTGGCATTTACCACCTTGGCCCACTTCCTGGCGACAAGCTGAGGGAGCTTATTTTGACGGCTGAACGGCAGAAAATGTGCCTGATAATCGGGTGTGACGCAAACGCCCACCACACCGTTTGGGGCAGTACAAATATAAATGAAAGAGGTGAGTCACTTTTTGATTTTATACTCAGTACTAAATTAATTGTAAGTAACATTGGGAATGAACCAACGTTTATCACCAAGAACCGACAGGAGGTCTTAGACATTACTCTCATCTCTGATGTAATTCATCAAAGGATTCTTGATTGGAAAGTATCCAAGGAACATTCGTTCTCTAATCATAGATACATCCAGTTCTGCTTAGATGAAAAAGTTAATAAAAAACCAACATTCCGGAATTATCGGAAAACTAACCGGGAACTATATAGGGAAACGTTCGATAAACTAATTAGACCCTCCCTTCTCACGATACCCAAAAACAACAGCGACCTTAATGAAAAAGTCAAGGTCATAACCCTCGCCCTAAATAGATCAATGGACAATTCACATAAGAGGAAAACAAAAACCCGTTGGTGGAATTCAGGGCTAGCACCGCTCAAGAAAAACTGTAGAAAACTTTGTAAAAAATCAAGACAAAATTTAGATTGGGACTCGTACAAAGAGTCCCTTTAAATCTACAAAAAACAGCGGAGGAAAAGCAAAAGAACTTCATGGAGAAACTTCTGTGAAAGCATTAAAGACACTTCTGAAGCTTCTAGACAAAGAAAAATCCTCTCGAAAAATGCGCCGATGCCTAGCTCTCTAAAAACAGCTAGCGGGATATGGACCAACTCAAGCGAAGGCTCGCTATCACTGCTAATAGATACTCATTCCCCGGGTAGTTCACAAAATATTTGTAGGACTGAACAATCAAGGGACAGGCTATAAAGAAATAACAATCTTGGTCTGATTACAAGGGAAAAGCTACTTTGGGCAATTAAAAGCTTCGATCCTTATAAGTCGGCGGGACCAGACGGCATAATACCTGCCGAACTCCAGATAACCTTAGATATAATCATACCTATCCTGGAAGTTATTCTAAATGGGTGCCTTGATCTAACGTACATCCCCTTACTCTGGAGAGAAGTTGAGGTCATCCTCATTCCCAAAGTAGGCAAAAGTACCCATATAAATCCGAAGGACCTCAGACCGATCAGTTTATCTTCATTCCTTTTAAAAACTCTAGAAATATTGTTAGAAATTCATTTACGCAGTGCAATAAACCCCAATCTCATTTCTACTGCTCAACACGAATACTGTAAGGAAAAATCGGTTGAAACCGCCTTACACACGCTGGTACAAGGCATAGAATATTCATTGCACCATAAAGAGTACACTCTGGTGCTATTCCTAGATATTCAGGGCGATTTAAACAACTCATCGAAAGAGCTGATTAGTGTCATGTTAGGCAGCAGAGTAATAAACTCAACCCTGGAGGACTACTCCTCAGAAAGAAGGTATGTCAGCAGAGGGACTCCACAATGTGGTGTTTTATCCCCACTTCTATGGAACACAGTCTTAAACGAAATGCTAATAGACATGGAAGCAGAGGTATATAAGGTAATAGCATATGCCAATGATGTTGCCATTGTTTTAAGTAGACTTAATGCAAAATGCTCTCAATCGACTAAAAATTTGGGCAGCCAAATGTAGTCTGGATATTAACCCGACCAAACAGAACTTATCCTCTTCACTAGGAAATATAAAATTCCCCAACTTATACCGCCAACAATAAAGTGTACGGCACTGGTTTTCTCAGATGAAGCCAAATATCTAGGTCTCATACTAGACAAAAAGCTAATTTGGAAATCCAATATACAAGAAAGAGTAAGAAAAGCAACAGGAGAGTGCTTATCTTGCAAAAAAGCCATTGGAAATAAATGGGGCTTATCCCCACAGATTACCTATTGGTTGTACACAGCGGTCGTTAGACCGATACTTACTTATGGGGTAGCAGTACGATGGACTGCATTTAACAAATTCACATATTGTGACAAATTAAATAAGGTCAAAAGGTCAGTCAGCTTATGTATCAGTGGATCACTCTGCTCTACACACTCGGCTGCCCTTGACATACTACTTAACCTTACACCCCTCTACATTTTTTTAGCAAACAATTTATTCATCTCAAAACCATCTCTCAATGGACTAGCAATTCGATAGGCCATTCTAATATTCTGAACAAGTTCGGAGCAAAATTAGGACGATCCGACTACACCACAACCCAGCTTATCTTCGACAAAAACTTCCAAGTTACCATCCCACCAAGATCATCCCACCAAGACCGAAAACCGAAGAGGGAGTGGACGGTGGTGTTTACTCAGACAGACTAAATCTTAGTCTCTCTTTCCGTCTCCCTGACCATTGAAGCGTGTTCCAAGCGGAATTTCTGGCGATTAAAGAGGTTTTATCCTGGCTAAGTGGAAACGTGATATCTACATCGGATATCCGCATATTCTCTGACAGTCAAGCAGCCCTCAAATCACTTGGCGATGTTTCCACAAACTCTATAACTGCCCGCAACTGTAGATCATCTCTCAAGGAGATGGCAGAACAGTTTAACATTCACCTGATAGGGTGCCGGGATATAGTGATTTTTTGGGAAACTGCAAAGCCCATGAACTTACCAGAAAAGGAACCCAAATACCTATTCTACCGAAAATGGAAGAAATCGGTATTCCTATCGCTACAAGCAAACTATTGTTACATCAAAACTCCATAAAACAAATAAATTTTAGATGGTCAAACATTACTACGTGCCTGGCTACCAGACAAATCTGGCCAGTAATAGACCCAAGAGGCTCAAAAGTTTAATCTCTTTGAGCAGGAATCATCTTGGCTCCGTAATAGGTGTTATAACTGGACACTGTTTAATTGGTAGACACGCCAAAAGACTTGGCGTTTTCTCCAATGACTTGCAGAAGCTGCATGGACGAGGAGGAAATGGAGACTATCCCCCATCTTCTTTGTTCATGTGCTGCTCTCTCCCAAGGATGAAGATTACACCTGGGGGAATACTTTTTCGACGACACCAGTAATCTTAGACACATTGAGATTAACCGACTTCACGGCTCCAACTGGTTTGATTAAGAGTAAATTTCCGTTCATGTGGTATCACAATGGACCTGTCTAAGGTCTAAGTGTGTCAATTGTTTTCCTGCCGACCACTTCAACCTAACCTATCTGCCTAGGATGTGATCTGAAGTTTCGTCCTCTTCCTGCCAGAATCTACACGTGGCACTATCTACTAGGCAAAGAATTCTTAGATGTCTTCTGACCTTACAGTGATCGGTGAGGAAGCCCGTTATGATTCTAAGTTTATTTCTAGCTAAGCTGATGCAGTCCAAGAACTTTTTTTTGGTTGTATTCACCAATTAATAGTTTTGCCTGTCTTAACTTGGGAGTTACTTCCCTAATTTTTTAATCTTTGGGTCTCGCAATAGGCTTCAAGGTCCGTTAAGGGCGTCGGTCGTTGCCCTGTATTTGGTAAGGAGTCAGCCTTTTCATTGCCCGGGATACCTATACGGGCAGGTACCCAATGACGTGAGACCTTATTGTTTTTGCCCAGTTCGTTCAATTTTTCTACACATTCCCAAACCATTCTGGAGGATATGACGTAAGAGCTTAACGCTTTCAACGCAGCTTGACTATCCCACATGATGGCAATATTTTGGTTACGATATTTCACAGTGTTTGAATTGTAAAGTGAAGTGTAAATTGTATTTGTGTCGCTAGCCATCGACTAATATTTTGCGTCTTAGAAGGTTACTACAGCATCTAACTGATGAGCCCAACTGTAGAGTACCTGGGCGAATCGCATAATTTGGACTAAAGGTTACAAAAGGAAAAAAATTACAAAAAAAAATTTAAAGAAAATTAAAGTTACGATATTTCCTTTCCAGATTGTGATCCGCACATTTTTCTATTGCGTAAGCTTCCGCCTGAAAAATGCACTTTCCCGTCATTACTAAATTTTTTACATACAAATAATTTTGGTATTATTTTGTATTTAATAATAAAAGCTTAAAACTATAATATCGAAATGAAAAATCGTCATCCGGTTTTGAAATATTGAATTTCCAAGAAAACCGATTTTGTTTTCAAAAATCCAAAATATAATTTTTTTTTCGAAAATTTTGGTATGCAGAATTATATGTACATAATCCGGCTCTCTACTACCTTTCAACGCGTTTAGCTCATGTTGCAGCTACATGCAATGTAATGAGTAAATAATTCAGATTAGTTTTGAGCGATGTTCATCTATGTTAATGAAATTTCGATGTTTAAACAAAAAAATCCATGATTCAATATCGATGTTGATGATTCAGATCTTATGTAACTTTGGTAGTTTATTCATTTTGGTAGTTTATTCATTTACCTCAACTTTATGACCCAGCTAAAAACATAGGCGTACGAGCTCTAGGGTTGAGGGCGACCCTAGGTTTCAAAAAACGCAAAATTTGTTTACCAGGGTGACTTCAGGTTTTTTTTTTTCAAAAAACGCTTAAGGAGGTCCCTAGGGCGACTTCAAGGCTCATTGAGCAAACCTATTATTAGAATTTTTAATTACAGTGAAACCTTTCGGTTGTTACGCATTCCAGATCTATAAAGGATCTACACATCGGCCAACAAAACGTAGTTATGGTGTTAAAGCTATAAGATATGAATTAAATTAGAGCCAGTGTTACCACAATATTCATATTCATATATTTATTCGCATAGATTTATACAATAATGTACAATATCTTCTTAGGCAGTTTAAGCTTAATTATTTAATTTACATGATCTGTCCTCAGTTACAACAACAACAACAAAAATAAAAAAATAACAATATAGCTAATAAAGTGAATTTTAATTAAAGAAAATAATATAAGAAAAATTACTACTCCATTTTTAATTTTAAATGAAATTAATTAAAGAAAAATTTAATATTGAAATAATATAAAATTGGATATTTAATAAGAGAAAGGAAAGAAAGAAAAAAAAATAAAGAAAAATAAGTCATAGAAAGAGAAGGAAATAAAAAAAAGAAAGAAAATCATCATTCATCACTATATTAATGTCCCCAAATACTCCTTGAGCCTAATTCCGAATAACCTAGTACAGCACATTATCCTTATTGATCGGGGAAGAGAGTTCCACAGACGTATCGCATTTATAAAAAACTGCCGCTCAGATATTAAGAAGACGTAACGTATAGGCCGAATATTCAAAGTTCAAAGAGAACGCGAATGACATATCTTATTATAAAGGTAAATTGGTTGATGAGTTTGCAAAACATTGTTTAGTAGTGTTAACGTTCTAAGCTTAAAAAGATTTTCAAGAGTAACGCTATATATTGATTTGGAAAATTGAGAAACGCGATCATATTTTTTTAAACCGAAGATATACCTAGCTATGATGTTATATGCAACGTTAAGTTTACGCTTGTGCTCATAATCACAATTATTAAACATTTCACAGCCGTAGAGCATAATAGGAATCAGTAGTGTTTTGGCCAATATAATTCTTGTTTTTAAGGGTGTTATTTTATGAGTAGTCCACAGTATACGAAGCCCTCCGTAAGCCCTACCAATTGTTAGTCTGATATGGAGATTCCAAGAAAGTGTTTAAGTAAACGTAATTCCTAGGTTTCTTGCTGAATCGACAAATTCAATTTGATTATTATTTATGTATATTTTGGGGAAGTAATAAGTGTCGATTAACTTTCTTGAAATCACCAAGCATTTAGACTTAAGTTGGTTTATGCAAAGTCTATTTTCCAGGCACCAACTATGAACGTTGGTTAAATCCTCATTAACCTCAACTGCTGCATTTTCCACCAAACCTAGTGGAAAGCTTTTCCGTAACTGAACATCGTCAGCGTACATATCCACTTGACTGTTTTGTAAGCAGGCAGGCAAGTCATTTATATACATACAGAACAATAGTGGTCCCAGTATTGAACCCTGTGGGACTCCTCTGTCCAACATGAGAAGTTCAAACACATCGCCAGTTGCCACAACTGCTTGAGATCTGCAATCTAGTTATGACTGGATGAACATTGCCGAAGGTAAAGCGAAATTAAATTGGTTTATTAGCTCACAACAAAGGATATTATGATTGACCGTGTCAAATGCCTTGGAAAAGTCTAAAAGAACGAGAAAAACAACATTGTCAGAGTCAATAGTTTGCCTTATATTTTCAACGACATTTATGAGAGCTGTTGTACAGCTAAGCTTAGGGCGAAAACCAGACTGATTTTCACATAACAAGTTTTTGTTGATAAGATATTTACGAATTTGGGCATTCATTATCCTTTCCATCACTTTAGACAGAAATGATAGAATGGCAATTGGTCTAAAATCGTTCTGATTTTTTGTAATAGGTAGTATAGCTTGTTTCCAAGCAGAAGGAAAACCACTCGACATAAGGATTGTGTTAAAAAGATGCGTTATATACCGAAGAATATAATATGGGAGTCAAGCAGAATTTTTAATGGATTCTTTCACATGAAAAAAGAATCAGAATACTTATCTAACATTTAAAAAAGAAAAATTAAAGGATGTACAAATATTTAATCCATTGTTCAGAAATTTTAAACACACCAATTTCGGCATTATTAACTTAGGTTCAACAATGCTTCAATAATGTTATCACATACGTGAACCTTAGTCCCTCGTTAAACCTTATAGTAAAGCCGCCGTAACCGAGATTCAAAATTGCTGAAACACGGATCAAATTATTGAACAACGTTTTAACAAGTGGTTAATATGTATACTTAGCAAAATGGTTAAGCTAATGACTATTTTTTATTAAATTTAATATGAACATCCATATATGTACTTATGTGTGTATAATGTACATATTTTGAATTCAAATCATATATGTACATAATTGAAAATATATTCAACCCTCAACCTAAGACATATTAGCTGGGTACAAAATAAAATACACTGTTTTTTTTAGCTGACAGTATCACAGTTAAATTGTGCAAAATGCAGAACATTCTCCACAAGAAATGAACGCAAAAACCCCTAATTCAAAAATTAGTGAAAGCAAAAACACAAATCCATTAAAACTTATCTTAAAATTTGTTTACATCTTGCTCAGTGAATGCTTCTTAAAAAAAAAAAACAACAAAAGCGTTATTCCTTATACAAGACACAGACCAATGAAGGTATTCTCGTCTACAAAGAAAAGGCTAAGTAGTTTATGTTTGTTGCAGATAAAACGAAGAATAGTGAGAATGAAACCATCCTCAAAATGTCGACCACCCATACACAAGGATTTTTCTTCTAAATGTAGGTACCTGAAGCAAAAAAGAAAAAAAAACTGAGGAAATACTTTCCTTCTGTTTATTATTATTGTTTTTTATTTTTTCTAAGAAAAAAGCAAAAGGAACACCTTTGCGATAAGACTAAGAACTCTTTTCAATTTTTTCTTCGGTGCTCAGTTCGCATCTCACGAGATGTTTGAATTACTAAGCGATAAAGTTTTCCTTTATTCAAACAGTATTTTTTAATTATTATCATTTCAATAAAGTATTCTCATCACAGAGGATAAAAAGATGTGTTTTTTTAATCTTCTATTGATTCTCTAAGAACTCATTTCAAAGCTTCAATTAAGGAATAGGTGCATCATAAAATTATTTTCAGGATTCGTTATATAGAAATAATTTCTTATTTTTTGTTGGAAGGGTGCTGGGACTATTTCTAATATTTAAAGTGATTGTCTCCTGGATTCTGTTTTCTAATCTTTTTTTTAGCCCCAAAAATAACAGTAAATACTATTGAATTTTGTGTACCACAAATGGTAAGTCTTAAACTATCTGGAAAACGGCTATAACGATTTTGATTAAAAAAAAAATGTGCACTATTATAGGAGTAGTCTACATTTTGGTTTAATTTTGTTTAAATTGAATCTTATTGACGGTAGGTACCTGCCATAGAACCGTTTTTTTTATTTTCTTATTTTCGTCTATCTCATTAATAGCTCAATGGATTTCGACCATTTTTTTATACGGGATGTCCTTCGAACTCTTTAAGTAATACTGCATACCAAAATTGTATTGGTATGGGAGTTAAAAATATCTCGAGAGCGCGCGAAGAGATAAGGTACTCTTATCCAAAAAAATAATAATTTTGAAATAAAATTCTTCACTGAATGTTTAAAATGTTTTTTTCTTTTGCGGACTTGTCGTCTTGGAAGTAAGAAGAAGTGGTACAGAGGACCATAAAAGGGAGGGGCCAAGCTGCTGAATTGTTCGTTTCCACAACAAAATCACCTGGCCCAAACACGCATTCTCAAAACGTCAACTAATCAAGCCAGCAACCATCCCTACACCTGACCATTGCTCCTCCCACCTTTCACTCGAAACCTATAACATCCATCTAATCTATCATCGCATCAAAATCAACATATATCCTTTTTTGAGGTAAATGGACCCCATTAAGTCACTGCGATTAGAATCAGTACTTTGATTGTAATTGTATTTGAAAAGAAGTGTCTGGCGTCATGAGAACGAAGCCGTGTTCTTTTGGTAAATCTATCGGCAGCAAATCAAGATTTTCCAAAAGAACGATCAGCAGCAGCCTGATTTGTTTGTATTTTTAAGTTGGCATTACCGACCTTGTATCTAATAACTAAATGCAAGAAATTAACAATTGATTTGTTTTTATGGATTAAAGGCATTTAAGAATAATAAAACTTGAATTAAAAAATGAAAATAAAATGAAATATATATACATATGAAGCAGAAAAAAATAACAAAAAGTTGAATTTTCCAGATCTACTCTGTGTTCCACAATGTTAATTTTAAAATTATTTTATCAGTTTGACGTTTTCTTTTCAATAAATCAGATCTTGTGCCAATGAAATGGTGTGTTCGCATTGTTTTTCATTAATGGCGTTTTTATTTGGCAATCCGGAATTCTTCTCCGATCCGCGATCCCAACTGAACACTTTTATGTGATTCTGACGATTCTGAATTTTAATGAGATTGTATGTGCGAAAATAATTGTGTACGTGAGAATATTCAAATTCAAAAAAATGTTTGTTGCACAATTATGATACAAAAAATGACAACGGTCGAGTTTGACGTTCAAGTATATGAATGTGTGAGTGCTTCTCGTTCTGATTCTGATTTCAAATCCAGAAGCGATATTCTCTTCTTTTCAGAATTAGAACTGTCATTTTGCACAAGTGAACGCTTTCAGATGATTCCGGAAGTCTTCCGGATTGCAAAATAAAAACGACATAAGTATTTTTAAACTTCGCTTACATGCTCAAACATCGAGTTGGAGAAGAGAGGTAAATTAAAAATGAGTTATGTATACATATAAAATATGGACAGAAATCCCCTTTTAGAATCTCATAATTGGGGTAATTAGTAGTGTTTTCGTAAAAATTATTAACGTCACAACAAATAAACACTCAACGGTCAACTCGACTCTGAAATCAAAATGACGTAAGATCGTGAAAATCTGGTTTGGCACGAATTTTAGGGTCAAGTTGATTATCTACGACATCCATCAATAAAATTTGGCATTTTCTGACTAGGCAATAAACTATATTTTGAAATAATTTTGAATTAATTTCTTGCAAAATTTGGCCGAAAAGCTCTAAAATATCACCCTTTTCCACAGATGAAATTAAATCTGATAATTTCCAATTGTTGGTATAACAAAATTAAGATTTTTAATAAGAAATATTAATAATATTCACAATCGAATTCGACAGTTTATGTCTTGCACGTGTTATAAGTGCGCAATCGAGAACATACAATTACGTACTGGTAATTATTTATTACTAAATAATATAGAGTATGAGCCCAGGGCCGGTAGACATACGTCATTTTATCACAGCTGATTTTTTTTCTGTGAATAGATACCAAAGTAGATAAGAACGAATGGATATTCCGAATTTTCAAAGCTGGGGCTTTTCGGAGATATGCAGTTTTAACAGTGCATTCTCAACTACGTTATTTTATCATAGCAGATTTTTTGATATGTTTAGGGGATATTGTCTCAAAGTTTGTTTGACACTCTTGTCAAACCCCTACAGTGGGGCGTTGCGTCTGGCATTTTAAAGGTGTCTGTCAGACGAAACGCCCCACTGTAGGGGTTTAACAAGAGTGTCAAACAAACTTTGAGACACTATCCCCTTAAACATATATCAAAAAATCAGATATGATAAAATAAGGTATCTATTCACAGAAAAAAAATCAGCTATAATAAAATGACGTTTATCTGCCGGCCATATAGATATGCACAGACTTGCTCCTTAAATGCTTTTTGCTAATTCAATTTAAGAGTATTGATAGGGGGCGCTGCTCAAAATTTAGTTAGTTCATTTTTAGGAAATTTGACAGCAGCTGAAATAAAGCCACTCAAACATCTTTTATTAAAGTTTCTTTGATCTGGCAGTTTCGAAAAAGCTAACTTTAACTTTTACTGAAAGTTGAAGAGCAGGCCCTACCTATGCTTATTAATATAATTTATAAAGCAACAAAAATAAATAAAACGTATTTTTGGCCCAGTTTGTTGCGTTAGTAATTTTTATTTCCTATATACGTGAATTGGTGTTTAAATTTTTTTTAAGAAAAGAACACATAATTAACCAAAAATTATTGATTTATTGACTGCTTTCAGCTAACTTTTCCGAATCGTTCAAAAATATATTCGAATTATTTGGTTTCTGAGATAACTTATCTAATAAATGGCTGAACGTGCCCATTGACAGAGAGAAGAACTCTATGAACAAGGAGATTCATCAGTCATCGGAACTACCAACTAAACAACATAATATGATTCTATACTCAAATAAATGTCACAAATCTATCCAAAGCAGACTTCTTCTTTTGCTTTTATTGAAAGCAGGTTCTTGTATTTGTAATGTGTCGTTGCTGTCATTACATGCGGTCTCCATTAGCGATGAATCTAGAGCATGCTTTAAAGCATGCTCTCAGTATAGAATATGGAGACCGAAATCGCGGCTTTATTTTCATAGCATACGATGGAAAGCATGATTACATCGCATACTGCCTATCGCTTGCTTTATCGCAAGGAAAACTCTCATTTTGTTATGGACTTTCCAAATATCATTTGTTGTTGTTGTCTCTACCAGCATCAGTTAACTTCGACATTCTTCAGTAACTAAAAAAGTATGGTATGAAATGCTCACCAACGAAAATTTGTCTGTCTCTCTGCTACCTGCTTTCTGCTATTGCTATTGCGTTTGCTTTTAAATTTATCGCTAATGGAGACCGCGTGTTATGGATTTTGCCAAACGAACACGGCTCGAGTCATCATAATTGAATTTAAATATTCTACCGTTTGATAAATAGTCCTTATACAAATATTCATACAATTTTTAATTGTTAACTCTTAAAACTAGTTATGTACTTAAGTATATTTGTTATATTTAAAATTCTAATTAAAAAAAAAATTATTTACTTAATAACAGAACAATCTCTTCAATTCAGAAAAAAATCATCTGTTTAATTATTATCTCCTGGGAAAAATTGAAAACCATTTATTACCACTCAAAAACTGTATAACACAGATAATCGTAAATCAGTAGGCTCCAAATCTGGCACACATCCAACACCATATAGACCTTTTTGAAAAACGCCGAGTTTCATTATCGACCTGATATAAAATTTATTGGTGCTGTATGCTTAAACATATTAAATACTGCTATGAGATTTTCAGATTAATTAATAGATTACCGTGTTTCATTTGAATATTACGAGGACAGATACAATTCCAGAGGTGGTTAGATTTTCTAGTCTCTATATATTTCCTTGCATAGGGAACCAAACTGCATAATTTTAGATTCATTTTTAACAAGCATTTAGCTTGAGTGTACAAGGTACATTATAATCCATATTAAAATTGACGTTAGTAATAGAACACCTATTAAAGCCATAAATCTTTTACAGCTTGCATTGTTCAAATTGGGAAAACTTTATGATGTGTTGGTGTGAAATCAAAATTACTCTTGCCATATTGCCGAGTAATTATTGTAAAGTGTAGACAGTGTGCATTTGTATAAGAACGATGATGAAAGTTGTGTGCCAACAAATTTCAATTTTGATTTATAGCCTTTTGTATTACATGGAAGTGGTGAATGGGACATTTTGCCGAAATGAATAATTTTGCGAGTTTTTGTTTTCGAATTGGGTTAGGTACTTACTTACTTGTGCTCCAGTTTTCGGTTTGTATATAATTTTTTTTAGTTTTAGCAGCATAGATTGCACAATTTGACTAGCAGGTTTTTTTGTTTTTTTTTAAGGAGAAAAATTATTTACATATACAATTTTCTTTACAATTTTGTTGTATTGCATGTCACATGATTCAGGACGAATTAATAATTTTATAATTCGTGTGAAAAAATACTAATAGAAACGACTAGCTGAAAAAAAATTACATATCCATAATAATCGGTACTAAAACATTTCCTTAAAAAGAGTTTTTTTTTAATTTATTTATTTTTTTTTATTGTAGTAGATTGAGAATTATAGGAGTTTTATTATAACCCACGGTTATGGCATATACAGTTAAGATTGGGAGGTATAGAAAAGAAGAACACTGCCCAGAGTGGGGCTCAAACTCACACGTTTAAGCCCACTCCTCTATTACCAGTGTTTTTTTTTTTTTTTTTTATAACTTTGCACGCCCTCAAGGGATTATGAATAGCCTTTATATGTTTTTCTTAACACAGCGCGGGCATCCGGTGGAAGAAGAGAAAGAATGATAGGAAAGATGTGTGACGCGATGTTCTGAGACTAGAGCTGGTTGATGTCTCAGATTTATCTCCAGGGATGGCGGCTGAACTAATGCGGAGAGAATTACCGTGTCTTATTTATTTATGTCCCTTATAATTCGCATTATTTTATTTATTTCGTTGTCATATTTTATGGGTATGCTAGTTTACTCAATCACATGTTGTTAATGTTATGCCTAAACAGCATGTAATGAGCAAAGCAGCAACTTATTTTATGACAATTTTTAGAATTGGTTTTTAATGGAATATAAGAAGACATAGATAACGCAGGAATCGAACCTGAAACCACGAGGTTGGGAGGCGAGCACACAACTATCGCTCCACGGCCACCCCATTTTATGGAATCAACTAAATGAATTATTATTCATTCACAATAACATACCTTTGACTTCTGGTTTTAAGATCATGTGCCAATATTTATGTATCGGATAACTAATCAGAACTTTAACCGGCATTTGCGAAACAGGTTCTTTTTGATTCAAAATAGTTTTTAATACCATTTAGTTCAAAAATATTTGTGTGGCATCCCTGTGATCTCACTTGCACTCATAAGCTTTGTCTCTCTCTGTTGTATTTAGTAGTATAATATGTAATGTAATGTGTAGGTATTTATGTTTATTATTATTAAATTAAAAAGCTTAAAAAAACGTTGGACTAGAAAAGCGAATTTTTGTGTAATTCATTTAGTTTTAAATGAATTAAACTTTTTGTTTATTAAATTTTAAATAAATTATAAATAATTTTAAGTATTTATCTTATTTTTATTTTATAAATATAACTATAATAATAAACTTAAACTAAACTTAACTTGCAATTATTTTCAAAATTAAAAAAACAAAAAATTATTAAAGCTTGTTTTGCAGCCTGCTTGATTGACAAATTAATCTGAGATTATGTAAATTTATTAATTTAAAGTTATTGTAGCTACTTCTATGATTCTGTTTCTATATAGTTAAATGCAGTTTTGCAATATTTTAGAATTTTATAGATATCATTTATTAAGGAGAGCTAAGGTTTTGTCGACAGATAAAAAAGTCTCTTGTAATTTCCCCTAAATGAAATATATCCTCGCTTTCCCACTTAAGTCCGCGGAACATAAGTCCTAATTTGGTATTTAAGAATTATTTACCACCGATGCCGAGCTGAGACCTAAGTCTCAAAAACTAATTTGGAACTTATATCCCAAAAATGTGGGACATAACATAAGTCACAATTTTTGTTTGGTGTTGATGGGACAAAACTCCAAATTTTATAAGACATAAATATGGCCATATGACACATTGTGAAAAATCTTTATTAAAAACATAAAATAGATTTCAAATATAAACAATACATTTTGAAAAGCTCGGCGCGTAAGGGGACATTGTGACCCCCTGCAATCCCCTACTTCAACGAATATAGGATTTGGGGTGGATACAAGTTTGGGTATATGCACATTTTTTCATTTTTAAAAAGTAATCTTAAAATCCAAAAAAAAAATTGCATATACCCAAACTTGTAGTCAACCCAAATCATATATTTGGCCAAGCAGGGGGTTGCCTTACGCGTCAAGCTTTTTGTACGCCGTGAACTTAATTGCAAAAAACACTTCACACAAATACCAACATATATTAAATAGAAGGACAGAAGTCCCAAGTTTTTGGGACTTATATCTCACCTCAGTGGGACATTATCCCCAAAAAGCAAAATTGGGACTTATGTCCCGGAGACTTATGTCCCTGCGGTGGTGGGAAGATCTTCGCGATATGGAACTTAGTTCAATGAAAGATTATGTATTTAAAATTTAAATGATTAAGTATCTATTGGTATGTGAGTATTAACATTATTCATTTTCGCGATCTTTCTAAATTCAAACGAAATATGGAACATGTTCAAAATAAAATATAAAATGCACGACTGGATCGTACGAACTTGCTCTTGTAGCTAACTACTTTAATGAAGCTAAGCATTGACGCTATAAGTAGTGTTGACGCCGGCAATGTTAACATCAGGAAAGGAATACATTATTAAGAAAAACACTTCTTAATAATATATAATTTAAAAATTGTTGTTTAGTTTTTATGGTTACCAATGTTTGTTATTTATTGTTTGTAAGAAGGTGTTTTTTTTTATAACACAATTCTATATACTACTGAATTTACCCAGCCAAGTATAGAATTGTATTATAAAAAAAAAACACCTTCTTATTAACTTTGTCTGACCAAGGACAAAATCTTCCAATTTTAATGATGAAAATTTTAATCTTGTTGGATATAGTTCACATTGGTTTTTTGTGAAAAAAATCAAGTAAGTTGAACTGAACTTAACAAAAATTGCGTATTGGTAAGGCGCTCACTAACCAACTGATGAGTCCACGTGAGATTGCCGGGATGAAACGCAAATTTTGTGGACTAAAGGCCGCTTAAAGCTATTTTGAATCACTATTTATTGTTTGGTTGTAAATAGTTTGTTATTACTGCTAGTTCAATTTTTTATTTTTTCATTCATTCGGAAATAATCATTAATACGAAGCAGTTGGTATTGAAAATAAAAAAAAAGGGAAAAGGAAAATATAAATAAATATTTTTTTTTGGAAAATAAAAACAAACTAGCTGTTCATTATTAATATAAAGAATAAAGGAGAACCCTAATGGTAATTATATATGTAAGTACATTATACAGTCCACAAAGGAATAACTGATTATTGAACATGTAGGTAGGTAGTCTTGTCTCTAAGGTGGAACTTAGGCATCTAAATATGTATAAATGTATATAATAATGAAAACGCAGGATTAAGGTGGGTATATATCTTTATAATTTAGTTGCAATATACTACTTTTGTAAGATATATATAATTACGAAGGCCTAAATAATGAATATGTAGATATTCAGTGACATACCGTTAATAAGTACGCAAAATAAAATATTTTTTTTATTAAAAGTGGACTGTATTAATTTTAGGACACACATTTTTTTCATCAAAATTATTGTAGCTAGAAAAAGTTTTGGGAAAAAAATGTTTTTTAACAACTTTTTTTTTTAATTTGTATTGGAAGTACCGGTGTTTTTTTATTTTAGGAATATAGTTTTTTTATTACATTAGTGTTTAAGCTTTCTAGGAGGTTCTGCATAAAAAAATCAAAAAACTCAACTGAACCGTTTTCCAGATAATCGAAAACTAAAAAATGGTTCTACAAATGTACCAAAAATAACCCTTCATTAATGAACTGATTTTTACTTGCGATAAACGTAGGTACTAGGTATAGGGCAAGTTTTGCATTTGGAAAAAAATCGAGTTCGAGATTTTGATCAAAGTTGACATTACGGTGAGAGAGAACACTAAAAAAAGTGGGTCCGGCAATTCCGTCTGTATGTCTGTCTGTAGAACTATCTACAGCCTAAACGGCTGAACCAATTTTGTTCAAACTTGGTGCTTAGGCGTTTTAGGTGATTGTCCAAAATAAATTTTTGAATCGTTGTTTTAGCCCCAAAAATAACGGAACTTGCCATACAAAATTTTCTACCATCTTAATTTTTTTTGTGTTTTAGTCTATATGTTGTGTAAGGTTTTGACGTAAAAATGAAAGATAAATAAACTAAAAATGTTTAAAATATAAGCTTTTAATTTTTTTATAATTTGTTTTATTTTATTGTTCGATTGAATCGTTTCACAACATTAATATTATTTATACTGCTGCGACGCGTTTCGGAATCAATGTTCCATCTTCGGGCTTAATTTGTTGACTTGCCATGTAATTTTGGCAATTGTTTCTTTTTGTTGTGTAACTTGCCATACAAAAGTTTTTACCATGTTATTTATTTTTTCTGAAACGGCTCTAACGATTTTGATCAAAATTGTTTTGTGTACTACTTTTGGTATGGTCTACATTTTGGCCAATTTTTTTAAAAATATATTTTGGTTATTAACTGTACCTGCCATACAACCATTTTATTGATGTTCGACTTTCTCATAAGCAACTCAGCGGATTTCCAATTTTCTTACACTTTAATAATTCGAAAGATCATTCGATTATTTTGATGATTCGAATACTAATATCTCGATTATTGAAATCTTTCGATTATGCCCATCACTGACAAATTCGAATATGGAATTTATCGGTAAATTTTGTTGTTCATAAACTAAATTTTTTGAATTGATAGCACAGATATTTGGAAGAATATTATTAACGTGTTTTATTAATAATACAATTCTATATACTATTGAAATTATTCAGCCAAGTAGAAGACTTAGCATTATATTTAATTGGACTTGTTGAATTATTGATTCAAAATAGCTTTAACGGCCTTTAGGTCACTTGTTGGATATAGTTCAAGATGAACTGAACTTAACAAAAAGGGCGTATTGGTAAGGCCCTCACGAGCCAACTGAAGAGTCCATGTGAGATCGCCTGGACGAAAAGCAAATTTTGTAGACTAAAGGCCGTTTAAGCTATTTTGAATCTTATTAACTATATGGATAGCAAATCAACCAATCCAATTAAATATTACTTGGGATAATAAAAAAAAAGAAAATAATTCTGACCATCGTTCACAAATTTAAGCAACGGCAGCAAGGACATAATGAATTTTATATTCAGATTAAAGTTAAGCTTAAGTTTTTTTTAATATCAACATATTTCCGCCTGGAACCATTTGTTAATATTTTTTTTTTACTTTTATTTCTTAGGCTTCTTTACACAAACGAATCATAAATATTTAAACTTGAGCCGGTTGGTTGTGCTAACCATCGCAAAAAAACTCAACTTGGAATTGTGTGTTGTTACTTAAATATTTATGATTCATTAAGGCTTATGGGAATAGAATTAAATTATATTAGAAGCAGGAATAAATTTATACTAACAATTCAGTTTACTTACACTACTCTTACAAATTTGATGTTAAACATTTCTTGTCAGATTTAGGCTGTCAAATATGAAAAGTTTATTGCCAAAACACATTGAAATGACGTTTTGTATAATTATCTTTTGTACCATCTATAATGGAAAGCATTATTTTGCAATCAGTCTCTCGATTTGAGATCCATTTATAAACTTCAGGAGCAAAATAGGATATATTCAAATCATTGAGTGAGTCGCGACAGGTTTTGTTGTAATATTATCCATATAATATGAAACTCCCCAAATGAGTTTTGTTGAGACTTTCAAACGATATTTTTGCAGTCTGTCAGTGAGAGACAATGCCATTTATTTTTAGGCACACGAAAATGATTGAAAAGTTTAATTACATATTTTCCGTATCTCCGTCCTGGGCTTCCTCCCACGATGATGATGAATGACCCAGAAATCAAGTAACCTAAAAATTATCAAACAGCTGCAACGATGCTAATTTGTCCCATCTTTTGGTTATGTATATACATGTATTGGTTTGGAATGGGATATGCATTCTTTTCTGGTGAGGTAACACCAGCAATTCTAATGACGATTACAACGGATGCGATGGGCTGTTGAAAGTTTTGCAGTTTGCAGAGCAACAGCAAAAAAGTCTTGGCTGATTGCCAGGACTTTTCTATATAATAATGAGTGAAACTTGCTGCCCATTTTGGACCGTAGTCGGTCGTCTCCTTTATAGTGTTACCCCTTCTTGGATTTGGGATGAGTTTATGAACAAAAAAAACTCCTTTTTTATACTTTTTTGTTGTGGCTACACTGAATCTACTCAGTGATTATTATTTTTGCTAAATTTAAAAAACAAAAAAAAGATTATGTATGTCGCTATCATTCGTCTGTCAACAATGCTAATGGCTTAAACTAAATATAATCTAAAGAACTTGCTTCAAGTAATGGGTTGAAGAATTACATAAGTAAACACAAATATATGTACATAATTTGTTTATTCATTTATTCTTATATGTACGTAGTAGATTTTATTGAGCGAATATTTTCGGCGTTATAAGCTAGTTTTGGGCTTTGTGAATAGAGCTGGGTATTATTACTGCCAAATTACAGGGTGCGTCAGGGAAACAACCTTATTTTAAAAATGAATAACACAAATAGTGAGATATTATTTTTACTTGCGATTATAGGTACTATAAGGCAAGTTATGCATTCGGCGAAAAAAAAGTTTTGAGATAACAATCAAACATGATATTACGATGATAGCGAAGTCGAAAAAAGATGGTCTAAAATTCGGTACATCTGTATGTATTTATAGACCGAATTGCTTCAAACTTGCTATATAGAGTTTTTTAGGTTTTGTACAGAGGAGAAATTAAAATTTTTTTTTTAGTTGAAAAAATAACGGTACATGTCATATAACCGTTAAGATAAGGCCATTTTTCTGGGAAACGGCTCTAACGATTTTGATTAAAAAAATCAGTGCAGCTTTTTAAGTAGACGACTGATCATATGGTTAAAAAAAATATTTTAAAATGTCTAAAAACGGTACTCTCCATAGGACCGTTTTTTTTTTTTTGTTTCGGCTAACTCATAAATGGCTTAACCGATTCTTTCGATATTTCACACATACTGCTTTCATTTATACTGCTTACCAATATTTTTAATTATAAAAAATAAAATACCACCGCTTTGTTGAATAAGCAAATCTCTGGAGTCGTTACTGCTTAAGATGGCTGAACGCCTTACTACGTTTAAATATATTTAGTGCGGAATTCGGAAGAAACACTAGTCGATACATCCTCTACAACGACTCCATAGTGATTTCACCATTCGACTAAACATAAGGAAGTGACTCATGAATTTGCGATATACATACATATGTAGGTAGCGGGTGTCGTACGAAATCCCCCCAAAAAAATCCCCATCGGACAAAATCCCCAAGAAATAAAATCCAATTCGCCAATATCACCACAGACATATACACATTGCCAAAATCCCCAACGAACAATCTTTCTTGCCAAAATCCCCACGGAATCCCCAAATCCCCAGTGTCCGCTCCGTGCATATTTTCATTATGCGCACTTAGATTTCAAAAAAAATCTAGTGAAATTCTCTTATTGTGATACTACTCGTAATAAATGATAACAAGTAACAGTTTCTAAATAATCAATTACTATTAATGCATGCTACCAAAATAAGTTATCATTTTAGGAACACGGGATAATCAATTTTTTAAAGGAATGATTCATGTATATTTAATAATTTCAAAGTAAGACCACGAAACAACCCAAATAAGAAAACCTAAAAAAAAAGTATGAACATAAGATTAAACTTTCAATAAATTAAAAGAGTGCAAACTTTTTTTATTACTACAACAAATTTTATTTTATTAATTTACAGATTCATAATTAAATTAACACCAGAAGACCGGTGTGAAAATTTCGCATATTCAATAAAGTTTTGCAATTAAATATTAAAATAGAATGTTTGAACAAAATAAATAAATTCTTTATTGATATGAACAAATTAGTTTTACAAAACCTCTTTGTAAACAATAGTCGTGTTCTCGTGACTAGCAAGTACAGCAAAGTAAAACATTTTCACGAAAACGATACACAATCCAACTTGATTTTATTTATTTTAACATGGAGGGATTTTCACATCCGTGTTTCTTTTTCTGTCAAAAAGCATACAAAATACAAGGAAAAAAAGAAATAGAAACAAACATTACTAAAAAAAAATCACTTCAATGCTCTCTATGCTTGAATAGACTTACTAATTATCGGAACTCAATTATACTTCTGATGGAAAAGAAAAGTACTTCCCAGTATGTTCTTATTGTAGTTTTCCTTGTAAATTTTTTACTTTGCTGTACTTGATAGTCACGAGAAGACGGCTAATATTTGATGGATAAAATAATTTTTGAATTTTTTGTTTAGGGTATTAAAAATATTTTACCAAAATCAATCAGATAAGCATTGATAGTGTACTCATGTAGGTATGTGACAACCATTCTGAGCAAAAATGTTTTTCCCCCACTCATTCAATGTTCAATAAGCGAAAAGAGATTATACATTACAGAAATAATAAATGTGTTTCTTTAATTCATGCATGGTGTAACTATAAACATTCATAGAATACAAAAAAGAAGTAACAAATATGTTTCTCCCCCACTCACTTAAGGTGCAGCGAAGAAATGAGAATTTTAAATTACAGAAGTAATACATATTTTTCTCTTTCACTCATTGGTTAAAAGCAATGTTTGCCGAATTAACTGCATTCTATTTTCTACGTCAAAAACTAGCCGTAGGAAATGGAATTAACTACGCGTCTTATTTACTACAATTTGCTACGTCAGCTACATTAACGTAGTAAATTAAGAATATTAGAATTTCAACCGCCTATGAATAAATTCCAAATAGAATTCCGTATAGAATAGTGAATGTGAACAAGTTTTTGGATTTTTATTGCCCAAGTGGGTTTGTTATGTGCGCACAAGAGACCAGTGCGAGAAAAACCTGAAAAAACTGTTATAATCTCGTATTTTTATTCCTTTTATTATGATAAAAACCTTAACTTGTTCACTAGTCGCCAAACACAAAACAAATGATAAATTAATATGAACTCAAACTTCAAAATGAAATGACATTTCAGACGATTTGACACTTGACGTCTACGTCTGCTACAATTTGTTTCATTTACTACATTAAACTAAGTTATTGTAGTTTGTACAAAAAAGTGACAGTTTGGCTAACCCTGGTTAAAAGTGAGGCATTCCTTATATCAAATTATTTATTTATTTATTTATTTAATCAATTGGTCAAAGATCTGCTGATTACAAAAATTAAAGTTAACATATCTAATGTCTAAATTCTACATACAACAGGTAATCTTGTCATTTAAATACATTCATAACATAATCTTAAATCTTAACACTTAAATTTACAAAACTTTTATATTAATTACATAAATAATTGTAGACATTTCTTTCTCAATAGCTCTCTATTCATTGAATCAGTTTCACTGCATACCAAATTAACAATTTTAAGAGATGGGTTCATTCAAACCATAATTCGTTCTATGATAGGCAATAAAAAATAATGCATTTCTATTTCGAAGAACCCGAGTTGGGGTATAGAAAGAGATTAACGACAGCAATTCAGAACAAGATACATGATTATCCAAAACATCTTTGACAAATAAAATACATTGCACATACCTACGACATTCAAGCGATTTTAAATAGATGAGTGAACATCTTGATTTATAATCAGGCAATGGACCATTCCAATTGAGCTTCCTCAAAGCATAATTGGTAAATCTTTTTTGAATTCTTTCTATTCTTAATATAAAGGGTGATTTTTTTGCTACTTGGTTTTTGAAGTTTATATTTTTGACAGATCACACATGACAAATTCCACGAACATTTGACATTTCGATTCAGTATTGTTTGCCATTTCATCGTGAATAGACTTACGGCTGAACAACGTTTGCAAATTATTGAAATTTATTATCAAAATTCGTGCTCTGTGAAAAATGTGTTTCGCAAGCTACGTCCGTTTTATGGACGTCATAATCGACCCACTGATCAGGCTATCCAGCTCATTGTGACCAAATTTCGCACCAGTTTCACTTTATTGGACATTAATCCACCAAATCGTATCCGTAGAGTGCGTACCGAAGAGAATATTGCTGCTGCATCCGCCAGTGTTGCTGAAGATCGCGATATGTCGATATGTATTCGGCGCCGAGCGCAGCAATTGGGTTTGTGTTATTCGACCACCTGGAAGATTTTAGTTGCCAAAATTGGACCTTCAGAATGGACCACCTGAAGCGTAGCCGCGGGCAACATTTAAGTGAAATTATTTTTAAAAAGTAAATGGCAGAAATTGATTTATCGATCCAAATAAAAATTTCATTCACTTTTTACAAGTTTCTGTGTTTTTTTTGAATTTTTAAAAACCAAGCTCTTAAAAAATCATGGTTTATTATTGTCATAGAAAGGTGACCATACAACACAATAGTATTCTAAAACGGGTAAAACTAACGCCATAAATAATGTTTTCAATGTATATGCATCTTTAAAGTCGTTCGAATTTCGTTTTAAAAATTCTAGCAAGGAGTTGCCTTTAGACACAACAAAATCAATGTGGGATTGAAAGTCAAACTTTGCATCAAAATGTACTCCGAGATCTTTAGTGGTATTAACTTTTTGCAGGTTAACATTACAGAAATTGTAATCTTGAACAATAAGAGATGTTGATCTTGTTGCACTAAAAATTTTGCACTTAGACAAGTTCAGTTCTAGATGATTGTAATCGCACCATTTTAAAAAGTTGTTAATATCCAGCTGCAAAAATGCACAGTTCTCTGGTGAAGATGTTGCAAGAAATAATTTCACATCATCGGCGTACATTAGACAGTTACAATACTTTAATACTGAGGACAAATCATTGGTGAACAATATAAAAAGAAGCGGGCCAAAATGACTCCCTTGGGAAAGAAATGTATCCATCTATTTTAACAACTTGCCTCTTGTTTGATTATAGGAATTTTTAACCATTTTATAAAAGCTATATTTGTACCCAATCTTTTTAACTTTCGCAAAAGAAGACCATGATGCACACGATTAAATGCCTTAACAAAATCGGTATAAAGGACATCTACTTGTTTTCCATTTTCTAAAGAATTTATACAAAAATTTGTAAAGAGGCTAAAGTTCGTACAAGTAAACTTTCCTTTTACAAACTTTCCTTAATCGAAAAATAAAGAATTTGAGTTACTAATTTCTCAAAAAGCTTAGAAATAGGCCTGTAATTCTTTACTAAATGCTTAAGGGCGTTTTTATAAATTGGATCTATGAAGGATAGTTTCCATTCAGTGGAAACCAGTTGAAAGGGATTTGTTAAAGATAGTTTTCAAAACAGAGCAAAGGGAAGAGGAACATTTTGATAACAGAATAGGTGGAATTGAATTAAACCTAGCTTTTTTAGTTGTATCAATTTCATTTAAGCTTTTAAAAATTTCTTGTTCCGTTAATTTACTTAGCGAAGAATCAAATAAAGGAAAAATATCAGGGTATAAACATTCGATATCATCAATTACATCACAATTATATGATTTCTGAAAATAATGAGCAAAAAGATCGCAAGCGGATTGAATATCCGTAGATTTATTACTCTCATACTCCATACATTGTGGAAAATGTAAATCCTTTCTTTTAGAGGATTTTGAATTCTTTTTTATATTGGCTTCGGTATTAAGCAAGTATTTTCGATATAAGAATTTGTTTAGAAAATCGAATTCTTTCCTTAATTGAAAAAACCTTTCACGGTCTTCAGGTAGGTTTGTCGACTTAAAACGCTTAAATGCCTTATTTTTAGCATTCTGCAGATTTTTTATCCTTGGGTTAAACCAGAGAAGCTTAAAAGTTTTTTTTCCCAGTTAGCGTAGGTACAAAACGAAAACATATACACATAAAATTCAAATAAATTTTTTTTAATTTTGGTGGGGGCAATACCCCCATTTATTTGATTTAATAGAAGCTTCATAACTTAACCTAACTTAAAACTATGAAACTTAGGGCTATGATTGGGTTGAATTGGGCGGACGATTTAACAGGAGGATTTTAAGGCTGGGAGTGCTGAGATTGAAGTCGAAACAGTTTTCGCTTAAATCAACCCTTCGCAGCATTCGGGTAATAGGTTCATTGAAACCATATGAGGTACGATGAGTAGGCAAGTAGAAGAGGCCAGGGTTTTAGAGGGTTTCAGAGTCAACGGAACCTGAGAGAAGTCGTTGAATGAAGAGGATTTCTGTTATTTCTCCTCGCTCTTGCAGGGTATTGAGGTTAATTAGTTGGAGGCGATTTTGATAGGGGGGCAGAATCAAAGAATTATTCCAAGGCAGGCCACGAAAAGCGAATCTTAAAAAACGGCGTTGAATGCTCTCGATTCTAGAAATATGAATTTTTTGATATGGGGACCATAATTGGCAAGCGTATTCAAGTAACGGGCGGACACAGGTTATGTAGAGTGATCTGGTGACGTAGGGGTCGGAGAATTCTTTGGACCATCGATTCACAAAACCAAGCGTTAATTGGCTTTTGAAATAATATTATCGACGTGTGTTATGAAATTGAGCTCTCGGTCACATAATATGCCGAGGTCTCGAATCGATTCAACTATGGATAAGGGTTGATTGTAAAGAAAGTAGCTCCTGGGACAAGATTTTATGCGTTTGCGTGAAAAAGTGATTGATTGACACTTAGCAATATTAAGCTCTAAGCAGTTTTTGATACACCAGACTGATAAACTGTCGACATCTAGTTGAATAAGGGAAGAATCGTGTGAGGAAGAAATTGTCTTAACAAATTTGGTATCGGCAGCGTATAATAAGATATGGGAATGTTTAATGACCAATTCAATATCGTTAATTGTAAGAATAAAAAGGAGAGGTCCTAAGTGACTTCCTTGGGGGACCCCGGAGGTAGCTAAGAAAGAATTGTAGAATGCAGATCTGAAACGAACACTGTAATACCGGTTGTCCAGATAAGAAGAAATACATTTTAGGAAAATAGGTTCAAAGCCGAGGGTGGACAATTTGAAAATATAAGTCTATGTGAAATTTTGTCAAAAGCCTTACTAAATACAATAGAGATAACATCTACTTCCCTTCCGCTTTCTAGAGCTGAGACTGTATACGATACAAATTCAACTAGATTAGTTGTTGTAGACCTACATTTGTGAAAGCCGTGTTGTCTAGGCGAAATGAGCGACTTACAACTTAAACCTAAAATTTCGTACAAAATACTTTCAAATATTTTAGGGATATGTGAAAGTTTGCCAATGAGACGATAGTTTTTAATATCGCTCTTAGTACCCTTTTTGTATATGGGGAAAATCATATAGCTTTATGATGAATAGAGTTATTTACCAAAGGAAAATCAGACATTACTAAAGAGTATTTTAAATCATTATTTATGAACACTAAGTCCAATATTCTCCCTAGACTGTTCTTTACATTATTATTTATTTATTTATTTGAAATTGTCGAAATTTATGGAAAATAAGGTGGTACAAAATAAAGTTTTTGTGCAAAGTCATCGCCATGTGTAAATACCTGTCCAGTTATACCTAATTTAGTGGATTTGACTATTTTATAAATGAGAAAAAAGCAGTTTGACAACAGAAATAATATATATATCATGATAAATGACTATCCTTAATTCTCACAACCAATAGTATAGGCTTTAATAAATGCACAAAACTATACAACTATCATTTCTCTCTTTAAAAAATGTTGTAAAGTTAAGCCTAAGCAAAACAAAAAACAATGGACTTCTCTAAACTATACGAAACCAGAAACTAAAATCGTAATGTTTTCAGGATGGAATGCAATAAAGATGCCTTTGGCTCCACTTTGAGTTTACTGACATTGTGTGCTGCATATTTTTTTTTTTTGTTGTTGCTAAAATGGACAGGTCATGGTTGCTAAGTGTAACAAAAAGGAAAATCTGTTTTTAATTTCACATTCCTGTAGATCCTGAAGGATTACAATTCGAAAGTAAACATCATCATCATCAGTTAATCGAAAGGGAATTGTTTCTTTCTCAGACGAAAAGTAGTTATTAATTTGTCAGAAAAGCAATTTTCACAAAAAAGATTCTGAGAAATATAACAACAGCCATCGAGTGCTACTGATGCAGCTACAATAGAAGTGACAAATAATGGTGACCTCTTTCTGGTTTCAATTTTCATTGTGGAATCGGGTTACGGATATATTGTCATAGCAATCGTTGAACGTAAATAGTACAATACATAAATAAGTACCTGATATTAATATTTCAATTTATCCAGACGATGTTATGGTATTTCATTATTTCACTGGCTAGATGCCAGAATGTTTAGCCCGTGTCTTTCGGATACTTATATTCTTTCCCTTGGTTTGTTTCATGCCCGATTCCAAATGAAATCCTTGAGATTGCTCATAAATTCTTTGAAAGGTGTGTGTTTGTATAAAAGCGAGATGAGAATCTGAAATACAATTCCCTGTATATTCATTTGTATCGATCTTTGATTACGTACGCCCAGGGACGTCCGTCGGACATTCTTTGTGGTTGTATACTTTTGTACAAACAAAAGAATTTTTTTTGAGAACATTCCATGGACCATATTATTTAGTTTTGCATTCTTAATGTTTTATTTGCTTCAATTATTTATCCGCATTTTTTAGGCTTGAAATAAAGTCATCGAAGTTCAGGGGCAAAGCTAAAAATGTAAACCTAAAAAGAAGAGGACACTGCTGAATAAGCATGTTAAAGTATAAGAAAAAGTTTTATACTTTTTTTTTTTTTTAAATTAATTTTGCTTAATTTTCTTGTTCAAAATTATTTGAAAGGGTATCAATTAATAAAACTTTCCGTTGTTTTTAGGTATGCATTTCATTGACTTGTTAGTCCGTTATGTAAACATAATTATTGCAAGCAATATAATTTAAATCGCTTATAATAAAGAAAAATATGTATTTCAAAGAAAACCACCTATCTTAATTCACCTATCTTAATTCTGTATAAGTTCATGATCGGAAATAAGTATTATCTTATAAAAATTTGCGATTAGAAAATTTTGTTCTGAACAATAGACTAGACACTAGCGTTTGCTAAGGTAATGAAATAGGTTCAAAACTATTCCAATAGTCTGTACATAATTTTAAAATATGTTTTGTTATTATGATCTGTTTCATACTTTTTTGGAGGTTTCCTTTAAGTTATTATTCAAATTTGTACCCAGGGGTTGCCGAGAAATTTTGATTTTTCGGTTCTGATTAGACATTTTTGATCTTCAAGTGTTTCTTTAAATGTAGAACAAATTTCACGTATATATAGAAAATATTGAGGAAGCACAAAGCCTATCATACTTATGTACTACCTCGAAGATAGGGTATTTCGAGTCAAACAAGGAAGGAAATATTCGGGACTTAAAAAGAAATTCTGGTCTTGCTCAAGAAAGTGTTTTTGGTCCAATCTTATCCGTTTTATATTGTCGTGACATACCCTAAGAAGAAGATGCCATAACGGCTGCATTTGCAGATGACATGGATATACTTTCTACTACATGTCATAAACAGCTTCAATTTGGCTTTAATCCACACAGCCTACAAAAACAAAAATAAAAATGTGTTTCATCCCGGCAATCTCACTTGGACTCATCAGTTGGTTAGTGAGCGCCTTACCAATACGCAATTTTTGTTAAGTTCAGTTCAACTTACTTGCATTTGAAGTTGAACTGAACTTAACAAAAATTGCGTATTGGTAAGGCGCTCACTACCCAACTGATGAGTCTAAGTGAGATTGCCGGCATGAAACGCAAATTTTGTGGACTAAAGGCCGTTAAAAGCAATTTTGAATCAATAATTCAACAAGTCCAATTTAATATAATGCTAAGTCTTCTACTTGGCTGAGTAATTTCAGTAGTATATAGAATTGTATTATAAAAAAAAACACCTTCAAAATAAAAATAATATTTAGGTATTGTTTTTGTTTTCTTCAATATTATACTTTTAATATCTAATTCAATTTTTCTTTTATAATCTACACACGCTCAAGGGATTATACTACCCTTTAAATGTTTCAACACAGCCAGCGCGGGCATGAGGTTAAGAAAGAGAAAGAAGGATAGAAAAAATGTGTGGGGCGATGTTCTGAGACTGTAGGTGGTCGTTGTCTCAGATTTTATCTCCAAGGCTGACGGCTGAACTAATGCGGAGAAATTTCCCTGTCTTATTTATCTATGTCCCTTATAATTCGCTTTATTTTTTTTATTCGTTGTCATATTTATCGGTATACTAGTTGTAGAATCACAAGTTGTTAGTGTTATGCCTAAACGACATGTAATGAGTAACCCAGCAACTCATTGTATGACATTTATTTTTATTTTAGAATTGTTTTTTAATGGAAAAATAAAAGGACATAAGCTACGGCAGGGATCGAACCTGTGACCATGAGGTTGACAAGCGAAAACACATAACTATAGCGCCACGGCCACCCCCCAAATTGAAACGGCAATGGAACTTAACCTAAGCCAACTAACCTTAAGCAATATCTCGGAATAGACTTATAAATGGCGTCTAATTCTTAATGAGTCTTAATCAACTCATGTAAATTTTACTTACAAAAAAATCAACATTTTTTATCTTGATTTTGTATAAGCAAGTGTTCATACCTATGTGCACATACGGTATATAACTCTGGGGCTGACTAAACCAAGCAATATGGTCAAGCATTGGAGTCTTACCAGAACAATATTCTCAGAATAATCGTGAATGCTCCGTGGTAAATTAGAAACAATGATATGCATAGAGACCTATGACTTACATATGTACGTATATCAACTATTGAAGCTGAAATATAAGTTTTCGCTGGAAACCGGATAGCTCGCCTAAACGGTCATTATAATAGAATTATTCTTCAATCAATTGACGAGACAAACCTTTTGCGACTACTTCAAAGAACAATGCCCTTCATTTCCGTAGTAAGGAGTATCCGTTTTAAATGCAGTACCAGCAAGTCCTCTGACTGGGGAGCTCCCTGCCAAACGCGAATAAATTTTAAAATTTAAAGTACTTGTTAAGGGAACTTAGGCCCGTTTGCTGATACACAACTTATGCATTTAAGTTCTACGTAAAAAATTAGTGACAGTTTACGCAGAGGAAAAAGTAGCCCTTAAGCGTCTTAAGTTGAACATAAATATTTATGATTCGTATCAGCAAACGGGTCTTAGTCGTATATAGTTGGACCGGGTAAATATAGGAGGTAGTTTTTAGTAAGTAAGAATAACTAAAAACACGCACATAAAGCCAAAATATATCTACGTCATAGGGAGCTATTTAGTTATCAGGGACAAATTTTATTTATTAATTCAAATTAATTCCAATCATCGGTTCAAAAAAATTGTTTAGTATGTGGTTCAGGGATTAAGTAAATAAATTACTTTTAAGGTACTCTATGTGCATGTATGTGTTAAATATAAAGGGTTATCCATTTTGGGGTTTCATAGTATAATGCTGAATTCGACATCTGTCAAACTAAGTTGTTAAGCCAATTTTTTTTTGTCAGTTGAAAGTCTGACATTTACGAAAGTGGATCGCCTAACTATCGCACAACGCATAAAAATTGTTAAAACGTACTACGAAAATGGTGGTTCTGCCACAGCCACATATCGTGCTTTAAAGGTGTGACCGTGGCGCGATAGTTGTGTGCTCGCCTGTTCGATTCCTGCCGTTGTCTACGTCTTCTTATATTCTATTAAAAACCAATTCTAAAAGTTGTCATAAAATGAGTTGCTGGTTTACTCATAACATGCTGTTCAGGCATAATACTAACAACATGTGATTGAGTATAAACTAGCATACCCATAAATATGACAACGAAGGAAATAAGATAATGCAAATTCTAAGAGACATAAATAAAAAAGACACGGTAATTCTTTCCGCATTATTTCAGCCGCCATCCCTGGAGATAAATCTGAGACATCAACCAGCTATAGTCTCAGAACATCGCGCCACACATCTTTCCTATCCTTCTTTCTCTTCTTACACCGGATACCCGCGCTGTGTTAAGAAAAACATATAAAGGGTATTCATAATCCCTTGAGCGCGTGCAAAATTATAAAAAAAAGAGGGGATTATGGTTTACATAATCGTCCAAGTACACAAGCAATTGGCAAAATTGTGAAGAAATTTGAAGAGACTGGATTGGTTGAAGATATTGTAAGGCCTGTGCATCATTGTTTCGCTCGTACCACTGAAAATATCGCTGCTGTAAGTGAAAGTGTTGCTGAAGACCCAAATGTGTCGATTCCTCGTCGTTCTCAGGAATTAGGACTGTCTTACGGCACATTATGGCGTATTTTGCATTTGGATCTACACCTACATCCATATAAAGTCCAGCTCACACAACAACTGAAGACCATTCACAACGTCGTAGATACGCCGATGGGTGCTTGAACAACAGGCGGTGGGCGGCGATTTTTCGAACAAAATTTTCTTCAGCGACGAAGCACATTTCTTACTCTGTGGGTATAAGCAAAATTGTGGTATTTGGGGTTCGGAGAATCCTCAATTAATTGAAGGGAGGCCATTACATCCACAAAAAGTGACTGTTTGGGGTGCTCTTTGGTCCGGAGATGTGATTGGACTTTACTTCTTCGAAAACGACGATGGAACGACTGTCACCGGCAATTCGGAGAATTATGGTCATATGATAACCGCCTTTTTTTTTGCATGCTATTGAAGAATATGACTTGGAGAATATGTGGTTTCAACAAGACGGTGCCACATGCCACACAACTCGAGCGAATATAGCTTTATTGCAAGAGACATTTCCTGGCCGCGTAATTTCTCGTCGTGGCGATATCAACTGGCCAACATCTCATGTGATTTGACACCGCTGGACTTTCTTTTTGGGGCTAAGTGAAAGACCGTGCTTATGCAGATAAACCTTTAACTCTTGCGCACTTGAAAACCAACATTCGTCAAGTTATGGCTGAGATACCGCCCAATATGTGTCAAAAAGTGGCCGAAAATTACCTCAAAAGAATCGATGCTTGCGACAATTCGCGTGGTGGTCATTTAAATCATGTAATGTTTCACACATAATGTAAACGTTCAGACTTTATGATCAAAAAGAAATATCATGAAAAAAAATATATTATGTGTTTTATTTACGTTTACTTTTGAAACCGCAAAATGGATAACCCTTTATAGTTCGTATAACTGTTGTCCAATACATATCTACAAGACTCAAAATTAAATCATAGTTAGTACTTAAATGATTTATTTATATCTAAACAACAATTTGCACACGAATGTGTTATTTAGGTCGAACGCAGCCTGAAACAATGTTTGTATTATTCAAGGAAACTGTGGCGTATACTTATTATTTCTAGCATAATTAAATTAATATAATTGGTAAGCGATAACTCGTGGAGAACTAATTCCTACCAACTAGGAATGGGAAATACTTAAATTTTTTTTTGGAATTCAAACTGTTAAGGTGTGATGCTTTTATCAAGAGAAGAGGAAGGGGATTTGTTTTAAATTTCCAAAAACTTTTAAGCTGTTTAAACTTTATGCGCCTTATGTTAGATTTAATCTAAAATTATTTAAATACTCATAAGTGCAGCGTTCCGAATATACATGACCATACATATTAACATACATTAAACGCGTTGTATTTCATGTCTCTCAATATTATTTTTAAAGTCAATTATCACTCTTGGCAGCGCGTTGCTGCGATTTTATTGTATTGCGTTCAATTATTAGATATTAAAATTGGTATTGTTAAGGAAGTGATTGATAAGTTTCTAATTAGTAGCAATCAGTGCTTTCCATTTATTAAGAGATAAAGGAAGAACATACTAGGATTTGTTGCCTTATGAATAATGGTATTGTTGATTCTGATGGAATCATATGTATTCGAGGTAATATGACGATTTATCCTTTAAACTTTCCAGTCAATATCGTTGCTTCAAGTACATTTCTGTTAATTCCTCTGATGACTAATCGTACACCTTTGCATCAATTCGGTGGATTTAAGTTACGCAAAAGAATGGCCGGTGGAACAATTTTCAGATAGAGCTTTTGTGGTTGCATTCCTGGGATATCCATGAATTGATTTTCATCAATTTTAGTGTCATTGGCTTAAAGTAAAAAAAAGAATGGAAAGAATAATTTTAATGTTTCATATTTACGTTTTGACGTTGTATGATGACGATGCTGGTAAGAACACATATTAATTTGCTAATATTTTTCTTTGATTTCAGGGTGACCCAAAAAAATCACATCTTAGTACTGAGGACGAATCGAGGGACGTATCTATAATCTTCGGCGAAGAATTGGAGGAATTTGAAGCTAACGGATCTTCAACAGCAACAACTACAACCGCGGAGTATATCCGTAGAATAATTGAATAAAATAAAATTAAAGTTATCATTTGTTTCAAGTTGATTCAAAGATTCATCAAATTCGGTCCACAATTACCAAAAATATAATTTTTTGTATAAAAGCAAATAAGAGTACCTACACATTCAAGTTGGTGTGGTTATTTTCATTGGTGCAGCCATCTTGGATTTACTGCAAATAACATAATCAACCTCACTGCTAAAACTACATTTCTGGTTATTCTTAATCTGTGTCCAATTCTCAAAAAGATGGTTTAATTCTATTTTTATTGAACTATATACTAAATCAATTTACTGAAGTGTGAGCACTGATTGGGTCACACCAACGACGAGGACGACGCAGAGAATAGTACATAGCTATCTATTGTTTTGTTGTTTTACATTTTTTTTTTAAATGGAATTTGACACAATAGTTAATGGGAAAATTATGCAACAATAATGTCTATGAACCATTAACTGTATTATGAATTAATGGACAAATAAAAATCTAAATAAAGTAATTGTGTACTTAGTAAAGTTACATGACGCTTTGTTCTTCTTTTTAAATGGCCAAACACTAAAAACCACTTTCATATTAACCTTGTCTTATTTATTATTATTTTCAACTTACCTCGACAATACTGTCATCCATTTTCAATATATCCCCATGAGTACATGTTCTCATCCTTTTTTAATATGTATGTATTTTATATTATGATGTATATAGATGCATACATATTGCATATGCATACATATACATATGCATGTATAATTAAATAAAATATTCCTGTACAATAGCTTTTATTTAAATTTTGTTCTTTAGTTTATTTTTGTATATCATTAAAATCATTTTGTTTATTTTCAAAATTGTACCCAAACAATGTGCATTATTTTTTTCTGATACCATTTTCATCTCATTGAAAATAGTATAGGGCAGCTGTAAAAATATGGTTTTTTATCTGAACCTAGGAGTTAATTTATTTTTATGTTTTAATTGTTTATAGTATATATTTATTCCCAGCAAATGTAACTACAAATGTATATTATACCAATTTATACACATATTATTAAATGAATAACAAAAATAAGTTAATAATAATTAGTTTTTGGAATGATTGCCAAACTTTTTTTTGAAAAACCGAACACTCATAAATTCATAAATAGTAAACAATATTTAGTACAATTACCTGTCAATTCAATTCAAATAGATATTTTTTATTAAATTTAAAAATATTTTTGGCGTTTTCTTTTAACTATTTTAAAAGTCTATTGTGCTGTCACACGAAGAAACAACACGAGAAAACTGAGTTGCTCGTTTGACATTAATACCCTATCTACATAATTTTGGTAAATTATAGAAGTAAATTAGTTTTTCAAGACTTTTGACCAACAAAATGTTGATGGTTGATTGTTATTGATAATAATTCAAACTTCAAAAAAAATCTCTTCAAATATTTGGCCGCGGGGAGATTTTTAACTTATATGGGAAGTTATGGATGCAGATGGAAAAAATCGAACTCGAGACTTTGATAAAACTTAACATTACGATGATAACGAAGACGAAAAAAGTGAGTCACGCAATTCCTTCTGTCTGCGTCTCTATATAACTGACCTTTAAAATGACATATTTGTTTATCTACGAGCAGGAATACCAAAAGGAAAATATACTGCTTAGTCCCTGCCTCCCTCTAACTTAGGCTTATTGTACACAAATATGATGTTGCTCAAAAAAGGAATATACCTCTGCATGTGTGGTATGTAAACAATATACAACTTCATATTAAATACATACAAATATTAGTTTATAATATTAAAACAAAAATTAAGCTGAAAAAAGTGATATCAGTCAAATTGGCACATTTCTGCTCGTAGTATTGAATTTGGAATTGTGTGGCTCGCAAAACATGACTCGAAATTCATGGTTTCTTCGCAAATGTTGACTTCCAAGGATATGTATTTTTTTACTTGGTAAAAAAATCGAACTCGAGGTTTTAATCAAACTTTACATTACTATGACGGAGAACACCAAAAAGTGGGTCCCGTAATTCCGGTATGTCTGTCTGTACAGCGCCTACAGCCTGAACGGCTAAAGCGCACCCAAAAAATGTATTAGTAAGATGTCTACGAATGATATTCGTAGTAAAAATATTCGTGCATTGTGCTAATATTCGTGCATTGTACGAAGTATTAGTGCTAGGAAATTTTTACGAATCTATTCGTGAAATTGTACTAATAGAAGCAGTAATATTCACTAATACATTCGTGCTATGTACTAATTCTATTCGTAAACAAAAATTAGACTATTTTATTAAGTGCATTGTACGAATTATGATGTACATATTACTAATAACATTAGTAAATTCCTCTCGCGAATAATTCCTATTTTTTTAAATGAAATGAAATTCGTACTATTTACTAATGAATTAGTCCTATTCACGAATAAAAACAAATATTAGTAGACAAATTTCATTCGTGAGATGAGCGTACGCATAATTCGTAGAATGTACGAATTATTAGTAGAGCTATTTTTTTGTTATTTTACTTTCGAATAAATACATTCGGATGTTCATACACGGTATTAATACTATTTAAAAAATACGCATTATTCGTAAAATACACGAATTATTAGTAAAAATTAAAGAAAAATGCAGCCTAGTTATTTATGTCAGTGGTTTTAGTTTTTCAACGTGTTTAGTAATGTTTTTCGAAGTGCGCTAAAAGTATGAATAATATAATAGTATGAACCTAGACCCAAACCCAGACCCAGAGGGATAATAAAACTAGACTAATTATTTCTTTAAATTCTTACTATAGATAAACATATGCAATGTGAACAATTAAAGTTTTTTGAAATCACTACGAGTTAAATAAGAGGATTGGCTAAATACAGTATTTGCTTTTTTACGAAAATTCCGAGTGCCTTATATTTTTTTGTGATCATTGTTTTTGTCAATATAATTTTTGGCAAATTATTTCAGCGCTAGCTTTCATATTACGTTTTTAATATAAAACTCCCCGACGACGCCGCGCAGCCGATAACAACTAAGAATTTGTTGATAAGCTGTTTTACAAAATGCCTCACGAAACAATGACAAAGTCTATTACTGATGCTTTTTTACATGAGATCCAATATAAGTAGATATTTTATTTGCAAACTTAGTGAATCTTAAACGTATTATTTTTTTAGCTGCCATGGTAGCAAAGACACCTCAACAACAGTCACAGTAAAACAACATCACTACAATTAATTTTTTTAACTTGTTATTAAAGTATTTATACATACAGGAATGTATACGTGAAAATTAATTTTAAAATAATTAAAAAGTTTGTTTGCTTATTAAATACAATATTACTATTGTTATTATTTATATCTAAATTTAATTTCAGGGAATTTTGTACCATATACGAATGGTGCCGTACAATTAACTAATGAAAAGTAAAAGCATTAGTAAATACTACGAAGCTATTCGTACAATATACGAATGAAGTCGTAGAATGCACAAATGAAAAACAAGATCATTGGTAATATGTACTAATAAATTTACAATATACGAATACCATTAGTGCTAGAAAATAACGAATAAAATTCGTACAGTGTACGCAGTTATTAGTACTATTTACACATGAAAATTTTTGAGTGCGATTTTCTTAAAACTTGGTACTTAAGTGTTTTAGAGGTTATCTCAAATAGATTTTTGTCTTGTTTTTTTTTTGCCCCAAAAATTGCGGTACTTGCCCTACAATTTATTCTACCATCTAAATTATATCGAAAAAAAAGTGTGTGCACTACTTTAAGTATAATCTCCCTTAAAATATAAACAATACTACATACCAAAATTTTCGAAAAATATTTTTTTTTTGAATTTTTGAAAAAAAAAAGAATATATTTGTTTTTGTTTTGAAAATTCAATATTTCGAAAACGGATAAATCTCACCAATTTTTTTTCGAAAAAAATGTAAAAAAATTTGTATCTATAAAAAATTAAAACACTACTTTAAAAATATATTTAGATTCTTAATAGAAATCTTTTCATATGATGTGATCGCACATAAGAGCAAGTACTTGCGATCCAGTCGTACATTTTATTTTTTTTTTCGTTTCTCAAAGTTAATTGTTGTTCAATATAATATTATAGTCAAAACAATTGGAAACCAAGCTATTTACAAATATTTCAGTATATTCAAAAATTCCTTTATCCTCCATTGTGGTACTATATTTTGTACATATATGTATATGTACTTACCATGCACATAACAAGCCGTTTATGTGGTAGTACAGATACATATCCTTTCCTTAACCGCATAATACGAATGTTGATTTCTATTTTTAATTATATATTTCCGTCTCATTTATATATTCAGGACATCGAAAATAATCTCCTTTTGAATTTGTTTTAATAACTGTGCTCCAAACAAACTGGTTTTGACTACCCTTAATATAATCTAGTACAGTGCGAGTATTGGAAAATAGAAAAGGATTTAAAGGGAGATAACGGTGTCATTGGTTTTGAAGTTCAAATATCATAGTGTGCGGCAAAAATAGGTAGAACCTGGTAAAAGCAGTCTATATTCGTGTTGTACGAATAAAGAATCCTTGACTCTGCTTGATCATTTAAGGGTAGTTAAGGCCCCGTTCATGCGTTAAAATTTAAAAGAAATGAAAGTGGCGCTTAAACTATATGTATCTCAATCTAAAAAGTCAATTCTCCTATCCACAGCTGAGAGCATTATGTATTATGTACGTTCCTACATGAAACCGTAACCATATTTTGTATTACATATTAAAAAAAAACTACCTACGTGCCAAAGCTTTCTCTTCACCCACAAAAAAAAAGCTGAACATGTTTATGATTCGGCACTGTTGCTATTGCTAGACATAGACACATATGCCTTTAATATTAAGTTTTACTCTTAGGACACTTGTCATTAAAGGTAACAATGACAAATAGGTATATATATAATATGTACATTGGACCAATGTATAGTAAATTTACGAAAGCTCAAAAGTGATAAAATAAAACTCTATTTCTCCAATACATATAAAAGTTATGCAAAAAAAAAACAAATACAATATACGCAACTACTTCACTTCACAATAAGGAAACGTATGTCAGGCCTCTAGAGTGGGATCACTTTAATCATTATGCCAGGGGAAATGCAGCCACATCACATAAACAACACATTGACAGATGAAATTCTTTAAAAGCCAACTGTAGTGACCGATTTTTACAGCCCTACTGCTCTGATGTAGAACCCTTGGTACCTTTGCAACCGGGTGCCTATATTATTTTATTGTTTTGCAAGAAAAGATAACATGTTTCATTTAAATATAGATGCGATGATAGCATGCGCATTGCGCACTACAAAATGTCATGTCTCGTTCCGTTTCGTCTCAATTGCAAATGTTAGAGAAAAAATCAAAGGGGAAATCCTTGGATTAAAAAGCTGGTAAATGGAATTCCTGGCCCGAGAATGAATATTGGATCATAAAGCTTAGTTTCAAATGTATATATGCACAACACACCAAATAACCAAATAAAATATACACAAATAACTAGGTATAACAGTTTAGGAAGAGAGAATGCTCCATGCAAAAGGAGGCATAGTTTGTAGACAAGTGGTCTATTTACTACCGCAAAATGCAATTACTCGATGGTGGAATTCCAATGACATCATTGGAATCGCATTGAAGTTCATTAAATGCATTCCTCTGCGACTCCACATACGAACTTTTGGACATTCATACCTTTCAGGGGTGGTTAGGTTAGTTGCGAAAGAATTATAGAAACCTTTAAAAGAGATTTATGTCTACTCATTATAGTCGCCCATATGTTGGACTCGCAATGGTTGCATAGACTCTTCAGGTTTCTTAGTCTTTTGGTAAAATAAATGATCCCCTTGACATTTCCCGTAGGTAGGTACTAAAATATCAATGCTATAACATTATAAATAATGGAGCAACAATAACAGAGTGTTGTTTGGGAAATGATTAAAATCACCTTGGCATCTAACTCATAGATGCACCTAAATCGCTTACCAGATACTGTATAGCATGTACGAGTATATACCTACCTTTTAAGCAAGAGAAATATAGTGTTGCAAATGGTAATCACCTGCTGGCTGGGGTTGATATGTGGCAGGGTTGAGTAGTTGGTAGTTGTGAGCAAATAGCTAAATAATACAGGACAATAGTTTTTGAATCTGTATAATTTAAAAAAAAAAACTAGAACTGCTGTAGATAAGAGGGTGAGGTCGCAAATAAAAAGTTAATTTTAAATGATTTTTGAAATGAAAGCAAGGAATGCATAATTAGAAAATCTGCCTTTTCCTTAATGTACTCGCAAGGGTAGAAGGCTCAAGGCCATCAGGTCGATTCATAATTCATTTATATATTATTATGCATAGTACATTATAAATAGTTAGGTAGATGTAAGTTTGTCGTAAGAAATAAGAATAACATTTATTGTAAAGGCCGTAGTGAGCAAAAATTCAAGCTTATTTAAAAAGCTTTTGCAGTTACCACTGTAGACACCTGTTTGTGGATAGAGTTTTTACTTGTGGCATTTTTGTTTGCATTCGAAAAAGATTAAAAAAAAAAAAAACCGTGAAAGCTTTTGGAATTATGTATTGTTAGCTCTATTGTGAATAGGGATAAAATACGAAACTTTTTTTTGCCGTTTAAGAAAAAAAATTTCATTCACTCCAAAATTTTTAAATTCAGAGATGATCATTGAATACGTAAGAGAATTAAGTAAAATTAAAATTAAAATAATCAGAGTAAGTCCGTTATACCTATCGAAATTGCCTTACATATAATCCTTTTTATTTTGCGAAACTTTAATTAAATGTAAAAATAAAAAAGTAATTCTTTATTCGATGATTTTTATGTTTTCATTCTTCCAATATGATAAAAATCATTCAGCAGATTTGGGTCCAGAGATCATTTAGAGGCTTTTTAATTGCAAACACCAATTTTGCTAATATTGCTCCATAATGTTTTAGAAGGTTGGGCTCTTGTAGCTAATAACTTTAATGCACCTATATAAAGCCTAACGCTGAGGCAGGGTTAAGGAAGATATATGTTACACGGTGTCTCCACCTTCTATATTTTATAGTATGCTATCTGTCATTTTGATAGAAAGAAAGAAAAATAGAATTCTAGAAAATTTGGCATTAGGCATTTCATAGCATACTATTTCAATTGCACAAATGTCGCGAAGGAATACGTATCGCTGTGTTCTTGGTCTAGTAACGTTACAAGACGTAAAAACCTTCAACAAAAGGAATTAAACGAAAAAGAGGGGAAGCAGTCGTTAGGACTGCCGATAGAAGTGAAAACATATAATTATGAAATAACAGCAATTTTTCGAATTAAAATTACATGTTATTACAAAAATTTAAATGAATTTTATCTCTATATCGCTTACACCTAATCTAATTTTGTAATTTTCTTTTTTTCAAGTTCCCCTATTGATTCTTGTGCTTGTATCGAAAAATTAAATATCTGAAAATGCAATACACAAATTTAAGAAAATTTTTCTTCATCTGAATTAGATAACGTGTATTCTAGTTTAGTAAGCGTTTTGATGGGGGCAATTGATAGATTTGTACCTAAAGAGCGTTCTAAAAAAAAATTCTTGTCTGGTATATTGGGAGGTTTACCAATCTCAAAAACAGAAAAAATAAGGAATACAAATTGTATAAATCTGATAAGAATAATTTTGAATTACGTATAAATTATCTAAATCGTCAACGAGATTTCGATTTTCTCAATAAATTCTTATATCGAAATTACTTGTGTTCTATCGAATATAATAATAATGTTTATTCAACTGATATATATACAATTGGATCTTAATTCTATTTTACATTACTTATATTACATTGATATTTTAATTTGTTTTACCACTTAAGGGGCTAATATTATACATTGTTTTAATTTTTTTTTGTGAAAATTATTTAAAAAAATTGTCCTTGAATTTCTTGTACTACTTACTAAAACCTGTGTGGATAATCTCAGGTTGTTCAAACGCGGCTGTTTTCTGGTGATGTGGAGGTTAATGTGGTATTTAGCCACGGTGGTTGTTTGACGCTGCATTCTCGTAGAATTGGATTGCTTCGTCATCGCTGTTCTATCGAAAGTGACCTCAAATTAAACACAAAGCGTTTTTGGAATTTTATAAGTTCAATGCGTAAATCAAATGGATTTCCTAGGAGTATTAAGTATCAGGATAAAATTACTAGCGATGTACCTACAATTTGACTATTTTCAAACAGTTTACTCTTTACATACTATCCCTAGCCAGAAGACTCCTTATATAAGTAGAGCTGTCAAAATCGGTTCTTTAGATTTTAGTCCATTTGAAGTAGAAGAGATTTTAACTAAATTGGATGTTAATAAGGGTGGCTATTTTGTTAAGGAAATGCGGTATTGCATTAGCTCAACCACTTTCATTTATCTTTAATCATTCTTTAGCCAAAGGGCAATTCTTGGATTGCTGGAAGGTTTCTTATATATCACCAATTTTTAAATCGGTTTCAAAACAGGATATAACTAATTTTAGACCCATTTGTAAAATTTCTTGTATTCCAAAAGTATTTGGAAAGACTAGCTTAACTGACAGACAGGTTAACTGAGTTAATTCAGAATCATATTTCAGTTTCTCAACATGGGTTTGTTGCAGGAAAATCAACGGCAACAAACTTGGCTTTAATAAGCAATTTCATCATAACAAATATGGAAAATAATCTCCAAACAGATGTTATTTTTTACAGATTTTGCAAAGGCATTTGATAGAGTCAACCACCAAATTTTATTAAATAAACTATCTTCTCTAGACATTTATTCTTCCCTATTAAAATGGCTTGGTTGATAGTTCGTTCTCAAAATTTGTTTCGGTCCCATCTGGTTTTCCGCAAGGAAGCTATTTGGTTCATTATTATTATTTTTATTTGTAAACGATATACCGGATGTTTTTCAAAATTCAAACTGCCTTCTCTTCGCGGACGACCTCAAACTCTATCGTAAAATCTCTTATCAAACCGACTGTTCAAAGCTTGATAATTGTTGCAAGCAAAAACACCTACTGTTAAATGTTTTAAAATGTCAAGTTTTGTCGTGTTTCCGAAATTCTAATCCCATAGTGTTTGATTATAATTTCAACCACACAAATTTGGAACGTGTAACTAGGAAGAAAGATCTTGGAGTAATCTTAGATACAAACCTTTCTTTTTTACCGCACTATGATTTTAATATTAACAAAGCAAATCAAATGCTTGGAAGAAACACGAAAGAATTTTCAGATCCATTATACTTAAATATCTTTATACAATTCTCTGGTACGGTCAGTTCTTGAATATTGTAGCATTGTCTGGAACCCTTATTATAATAACTCAATAGATAGAATTGAAAAAGTTCAGAAGCATGTTACCTATTATAGTAGATGTTTATTATTTGGTATATGCATTCTCTTTATGATCGTCGGGCTTATTTTTCAGTTATGTTTTTAAGAGATATAGTAACTTTTCATATTAATTGTCCTCCTTTATTAACATTAGTTATTTGTGTTAACGCACCCTCTAGAACTACAAGCTATCGGTTTCAATTTTATGAGCAGTTTCGTAGCACAAATTATGGCCGTAATGAACCAATAACGCGTTGCACTCGAATAGTGAATTTAATTTGCAATAGGATTGATATCAATCTTGATGTTTTTGAGAGATATATTTAAAAAAATATTTGTTAAATAATATTAACACTATAACTTCCTAAGAACTTTAAAGAATTAATCTTTTTTTCTCAATATATTTATATTATTAATTTAGAAATTATAAATAATAATGTCAATTATAGTAACATTTACTTAATTTATTTAATTATATAATCATACAGCCCCCAACAATTATATTATTTAGTATCTAGCCTATAAAGATTGTAATCTGATTGATGAAATAAACTAAACTAAACTAAACTAATATTTATAAAGCAACACAAATAAATAAGTATTAAATATTATCTAATTTTCGGACGGAAATATTAACGCAATTATTAGAGATATTTTAAAAAACATTGTCCAATATGAGAAAAATATCATGTTTAATAATTACTTTTATACTGCACAGTAATTCTTGAATCGACAATTTTAAATAATTTAATCAAAATACAAACATTGCACAATACCTATAGGTATACCTACGCACATTTAACTGTACGGATTCGGATACTTCAAATTTACTTACATATGTACATATAAGCAGCACTAAACACTTTATATATTGAACCAATTACTTGGTCATTCTACTGCGCACCTTTCTTTAATTTTTTTTCCACATCTCAAATTTTAAACAAAATATTATTAAGGCCTTAACACAATGCCAGTTAACAATTTACTATATACATAGTTGTCTACTAACTTTTCCTAAATTTTAAGAATGCTATTAACCAGATAGCAAAGCATTTGTAGGGTTTTAATTTTGATGAACGCAATTATTGTGTTTATGCTTTGTAAATTGATTATATGTTGATGGAAGTCCAACGTGTGCTCTAAATAAGAATTCGATGTTTATATTTTAATCATTTAACTTTATTATTGAAACAAAAAAAATGTATACCAGCAGGGTACAAACATGGGCCCCCCGCGTGCGAGACTGATATACTATCAGAAGACACTATGGATTTAGTACGATACTAAAAAATTAAAGTAGGAATTTCGTGGTTTTAAGTGTGGTTTAATGTTAAGAAGATAATACGATACTAAACTCGTTTAAAATTAGCTAAATCCTCTTTTTAACCTAGTATCATACTAAAAATGTTTTTTTTGGCGCCATTAATTTTGAAAGATAGGTACACAATCACCTTCCAGAGGTAGACTTTACGAGATATGATCGTGATTTATTGTGCAGTTTTCAAAATAGTATTATTTCATCTGTGGCATTGTGAATCCTCTCTCTGCGCAACCGAAGACGCGACGTTGGCCAAGTAATTTGGTTCCAGCTATACTTGTTTATTTTCTATGTTTTATCGAATTTTGCTGTTTATTTTCTCATTGTTTGAAATAGATCAACTGATCAGTATTAGGCAGTGGAAGAAGCATAGGCCTCTTCTCAAATAAACCATATTGATATCGATGTTTTGCCTGACTTAACATCGATAAAATTACACCATATAGGTATCGATGCTTTGAATGATATATCTGTGTTTTCTCTTTTGACATCCATATTTTATTAGCATGGATAAATATCGCGCACCTTTAGCATGTCGATTTTATCATCTTTTGAATCTATACTTTTTACCCGTACCGCAAAATGCACAACGTGTATATAGAAGTTAAGAAGGAATTATAACAATACACACAACACAAACGTTCACCAGCCACAAACGCTAACCTCAAAGAAAAAATGGCAGCCAAATAGTATACTATCGATAGAATGCTATGAGCTGTGCAATGTCTAGTATGAAATTTTGTATAGGATGCTATTTGTGGTCTCCATGAGCAATTTTCATAGAATGCGACCTAGATTACTAGAAAATCTAGATCGTGGAGACCCCATGTTAGATTACCTTGGATCTTAGTTTGGTTCTAAGAGAGAATAACAATTTTTTTCCAAAAAAAGAAAAAATACCAAAAATTACCCTTACCTTTCATTAATTAGTGCGATATACATACGAGTAGGTACTATAAAGCAAGTTTTGCATTTGGAAAAAAAAGAAATCGAGATTTTAATCAAACTTAACATCTCTCTGTCTGTCTACAGCCTAAGAAAAAAAGCTGAAGCGATTTTCTGCAAGCCTGGCACTTTTTTAGGTGATTGTATCAAAAGATTTTTGTATCGTTTTTTTTTGCAATATTTTCTATCATCTTAATTTTATCGAAAATGGCTGTAACGATTTTAATACAAAAAATGCGTTTGCCCTACTTTAGGTATAGTCTACATTGTGGTCAAATTTTTTTTAAGCAATACATATTTTGTTATTTACGGAACAACAATTCAAAATTGTCAACAAAAATTTTAAGTAGTTTTATTTTCAAACATTTAAATTAGAGAAGGTATCGGAAAACTTAAAATTATGGGAGAAATTTGTTATGTAAAATCTTCTGATAGGTTCCATGAATCACTTGACTGGTTTACTACTAGTCAAGTTTTAAAAACCTTTTAAATCTGAGGATTTAATAATAAAATTTAAAAATAGTAATTTCTCACATAATTTGGAGTAGTTTTTTTTTTGTCCGATTTCAATTCTTTGAGCAGAGATATTGTTTTTAATCTGATAAAATGGCTGAATGACAACGCATTTAACCCTAAATAGTTAACCTATGTCGAATCGACGTACAAATTATGTTATGTGTTTTTTATGGTTATCTATTTAGGGTTGAGTAATTGATATCGATTCTAAGAGAGTGAGTGGATACCACGCACCGGATCGGAAGTCCTAAGCTTTTCTATTTTTCTTTTGAACGTATATGAACTTCAAGTCAAGACCTACCGATCTACCGTATTTTATAATCCTACAGCAGTCTGAAGAGGTTTTTTTAATTGAACCAACAATTGGAAGAGTTGATTATGTCCCAAAGTTTCCAAAAATTAAATTTTGATCCGAATTTCATTTCTGTTACATCGAAAAAGGATAAAACCCTTTTTTAACAGAGATGGCGTTAGCAATTTCGCCCAAATCGATTTGGGAATATGACCAACAAAAAATCTTAGCAAATGTTGTTGTGTCTTTTTCTCCTTTTGGGCGTTATTTCTCATTTTTCTATTTTTGTTTAAGGAAAAAACGCAAAAAATTAAAATATCTGATGAATCCCATTTTGACTTAAACGGCAATGTTAACAAGCAAAATTGCCGTATATGGAGTGAATCTAACCCAGAAATGCTCCATGAGATGGAGCTGCACCCAGAACTAGTCACTGAGTGGTGCGCAGTTTCATCAAGTTGTATTGTCGGGCCATACTTCTTTGAAGAAAACGGTGTAACACAAACTGGAAATGGGGACCGTTATTTAAATGAACAATTTTCTGATCAGGTGAGGCATATGCGTGGATGAGCGTGGAGGTCATTTCCGGTCTATCATCTTTAAAAACCACTAGTTATTTAAAATAAAATTTAACTTAATCCAATAAAAAAAAAATTACTGAAATACATCGATTAAAATAAGAGTTATTTTCTTATTGTAGCACGATTCGTGCGCCACCCTGTATAATTTTGTATACACAAAATTTTTTTAATTTTATTTCTAAAAAAATGATATGGCAATTTTAAGTATTTAATAATATAAACTTAAAAACAAAATTAATTATCCACCTGTTTTTGAAATTATGAATTTTCAAAAAAAAAAATAATTCGAAGGACCTCCTATATAAAAATTTGTATGGCAGATAACCATTAATGACAAAATATCTAAAAAAAATGTTTCACTAAAATGTAGATAATATTATTAAGATGGTAGAAGAAATTGAATGGAAATACCGTTATTTTTTGGGCTAAAAAACGATTCCAAAACCTATTTGAGAGAATCACCTAAAACACTTAACTACTAAGTTTGAAGAAAATCCCTTCAGCGTTCAGCCGTGTAGGGTGTCGATCGTTCTACAGAAAGACAGACAGACAGACTGGTGGAATTACGGAACCCGCAAGCGTAGAACATTTAATAGAATATTACTGAAAAAAATATATAAGAATTGCTTATCTTGTACCTTTGTACACAGTAAATCTATAATACTCGAAAATCTCAAAATAAACTTATGTATATAATGTATCCTGTCTTTATGGGCTAATTGCCGAAACTGTACAACAAAATCCAAACAACATTTAAAATTAATAAAAAAAAAACTACCCAAAAAGTCCTTATGCATTATTAAGATGGTTAAAACATGACATACTTTTATAAAACATTTGAGTTTCAACCTACACCAAAATTGACATGAAGAAGAGTGAAATGAAGATTACGAATTAAATATTATCTTAGCAGAAAGTTATTAATGATATCACTAGGCAACATTTAAATGTTCAAAATAAAATCTGCTCTTAAAGAAGATTTTCCCATAATTTAACAATCCACAAAAGTTGGTGATGTATCCTTTCAAAAAGTAAAATGTTGTCGCGTGTTTGAAGAGGATAATTAATTACTTTTCATCTGCTACATGAGTTCACGAAGGTTGATTTAAATAATTCATAAATTACATTGAATATCTAATCGAAAAAAAAAGCTTTGAGGGTGAAAAGCTATGTAAGTATGTTGTCATTAATGAAAAAAATTATATGTAAGTATTAAGTCTAACAATTAAACAGCTGTTCAGAATTTCGAAGAAGATTTTTTTTAATAGTAGTATTTTACAGATAAAAGAAACACTCATATAAGAAAAACTCGCGTAATAGAAGGGCAATGTGAAACACCATACCTTTATCTTTATATTTTTTTCGAAGTTAGTCGTTTATATAAGAAACTCGCATATTAGAAAAACACTGTTATATAAAAAGCCTTTCTTATACACCAAAGTCAATTCTTAGAACAAAAAAGTACGCTTATAAGAAATTTACTTGTCAGCCAAACCTGTGCCAAAATCTTTTGAGTATGCACCTTTGTGTTAAGACATTCATAATTCATTATAAGTTCCTACTTTCCAAAGGAATGACAGCTCAAAATTGGAAAGGTCGCGAATATTCTGACCACAGATTAGCAATACAAAGATGGGAAATTTTGGCAGCTATTTGTGTTTGCCTACAAGTTATCAGCGTGATGAAACTGATATTTTTGCATCTGTGTAGGATAAGACTGATATTTCTTTGCATTTGGGTGTAGCTTTACTAAACTACATGTTGTTAGATTTCACAACTATTCATAAAGAGAAAGTCAAATTTACAAATACAACAATGTAAATAAATGTGATTCTGACGTTTGACTTATTTTTGCTTGGTTGTGTATCAATGATAAATCTTAACCTGTAATACAAAATAGTACCTGTACTTACTTCTATTTAATTGCATGTCTCACAATATTTTGATTAATTTTATTTATTTGAAGAGAAGACTTATTTATTTTTATTTTCTTTACTTGTTAAAGAAGAATATATTTTTGTTACTTTGTTTCATTAACCCCCAGTTTCACAGTGCAAGTTTTAGCTCCAATTTTGGTTTGATCTTCAAATCAACAATTTATTCGGTTTCACATGGCCTTTTCGATTGGCCGTCCAGAACTGACCCCCAGAAAATGACAGTTCTTACTCTAAACATAACAGAAAACGATTCTGGATTTCATTTCAGAATCGAAAACAGAATTACTAATACTTATGAAGTTTTAAGAAAATAAACTGGGCTTTCATAATAAGTAAACAAAATAACCGCTTATTAATGTGTTTTTTTTTTTTAATAAAATGAGAAAAAACTTAAGAAAATAATAAAAATTGGGTTCGATTGAAATTTGTGGGAAAACTGTTATTCCCAGAAAAACAAATCGTTAGACAAATTGTAAGATGTATGAATTCTGTATTGGATAAAAAAAGATCATAAAAACCGTTATAACTCCAAAACGGAGTAAAACCGAGTAAATTACCTCATAAGTTTTTCGACTTAGAATGACCTCAGGAACACCTGGTTTTCATCTGCGGCGGTGACTTTGGGATACCCTGTATGTATGTTGGAGCCACCTGAAATCCCCAGAAAACTAAATCTCCATCGCACGAAATCCCAAAAGAAAAAAATCCAACAAGAAAAATCCACATGGGGAAAGAAGCCCTATGGACAAAATCTCCAAAATCTCAAATAATCCCCAATATATTTTTTTTTTTGCTTAGGGCGATTCAGTTAACAAATTAGTTATTATTTCATACATTTTAATTCAGGAAGTAAAATACATTTTTTGAAGTGGATATCATACACCCTTTTTTATAATTCATTTTTATTTAATCTTAACTTATAACGACCTTAAAGCTAGACAAAAATGTTTAAGACTAGCCTAATTATCAATAACTTACAACTAATTTACTGGCCCTTTACGGGCACTCTAAACTATTTATTTTTTTTTATTTTTGTTTTACCAAGAAAACTTTTTTTAAACAACTCGGTCTCGTATCATTTTCCATTTTTTACTTATAAACTACTAATCTAGACTAAAAATAATTAAAACTAGATACAACTAACTTGTATACTAACTAAAACTAACTTAAACTACTTAAGATACCTAAAAATACCCAAAACCACTTAAAACTACTTAAAAACTAGAACAGCCACAGCAGCATTTTTTTATTTTTTTTATTTTTGGTTTAAATTTTGCATACGCAAGCCGACACACAGCTACATTCATCCCATACATACATGTGCATACTTACATACATATATGTACGCACATACATGTACAGTTACGCAGGTACATGCACATATGCCTCCGCATACATACATATTTTTAGTTTTTTTTTTGGTGCCACCCCGACTGTTCCCTAAACCTAAGTATGCTGTCAAGGCGGCTACTATAAAACAGTCGTTTTCTCAAAGCAAAGGCTCCTCTAGCCCTGGCCAAGGCAGCACTACACTTTTACTCGCAAATGGATGTCCATGTGGCCCTACGATCACCAGCTTGCGCCAGTTCTTTCTCGCTTGAGGCGCTAGACAACGGAGTCCTAAACAAAATAGTTTCTTATTTCTGGAAGTTGATTTTCAACTTCCAGTCATCACAATATCGCTGAATCTTGTCAAAGTCACTCTGCAAAAGAATTTTGATGACCTCAACTGTATTATCGGCGAGTAAACCGCTCCCTGCTGAAGACCATTATTATTATTAAAAATTGCGGTAGAAGTTACATTGCCACTCTTGACAACAAACTATCTACCATTTAGTATGTCATAAAGCATATACAATAGAAGTTTACTTATACCTAGTCTGGAAAGCATATCATACACCCTGTCTTTATCGTATATTCACTGATTAATTTAAAAGAAATATCGTTTTTTCTAGAATTGACAGTTTTTATATTTTGCTTTATTTTATGATAAACTGCTTTTTTTTTTAAATTTCGAAATCAGGTCCTTTGTTTGCTTAAATAGGATTAGAAAGCACTGTGTTTTTATTTTATCAAAAAAGAAGGATGAAAACAATTATTATATAATTATTACATAAAGGAATAAATGTTGTTAAGCTTGACCCCAAAAAAGCAGTGCAAGTAGTGAATCAAGCAATAAAATTGCGCTGTGAACAACCCCATAATAATATTCATTCACTCACGTACTAACAGCGTCAATTCTTAGCTACATTAAAGTTGTTAGCTACAAGAGCAAGTTCGTACGATCCAGTCGTGCATTTTATTTTTCTTGCCCATAAAAACAACCTCATTCATCGAAATCATTACAGCCGTCTCCGAAAAAAATAAGAAATGATAATAGTGTTTTGATTTTACTTAATCTAATTTTTATATTTTCCTCGCTGATAGGAGCAAATTGTAAGAATTTCATCGAAGTCGTTAGACTCGTTTTGGAGAAATGAAACATTAATTAGCCCATTTATTGCAATACGATTAGCGATAACGACTTCGATATTACCGTACCTACATACTACAAGAAAAGATATACATAAATTCAATTGCATCCATGTGCATTTCTCCAAATCATAAACAATAGCATGTTGAATTGAAAGTTGATCCCCTAATCCCGTATTATTTCCATTCAAATAAATCCACCTGTCATGGAGAGGCTGTTTCTCAAGGATAGTTTATATGTTTTTGGATTGCTATTTACATTTCATACAAACCAACAGCAATCCTTTTTTTATATGAAGAAAGAATTCTAGAATCAACAAGCAAAAATTAATTGTATTTTGTTACCATTCCATTATCCTTTAAATGTTTATTGTAGTTCTTTGGGAGTGTATCGGAATCCCGCTTCTAAACCTCATAAAGTTAATGAACAGCTGATTATTTCCCACATTTACGCAAGTATTTTTTAGAGGAAGCTTACTCAAATGTCTTGCGTAAAATTATATCTTTCTGCAAAGTGGAAAATTATATAGCTGCATGAATACTCTTAATTTATTATTAGGTATGGTGAAGAAGGTAAGACGAGCAACTAAATTTGTTTCCTTCGTGTAAAGGTGTTTTTCTTTATTCGTTCAGAGCAGAGCTCTGAACAGAGTTTAAGTACATATAGTATATAGTGTGAACTTGTTTCGAACAGAGCAACCACTGAACACTGATTTCTTTTTAAACACACTTGAACCACATAAACCAGAAAGAATTTTCATTTAACTCATAAAAAGCAATATAAAACAAAACTACACTTATTTTCTACACATATACACACCAGATACAGAAAATCAACAAGCGATCAACTTATTTATCCATGTTAATTGTATCTGATTATTTTTTATTCACATTTTCTTTCTCCACATAATTACATGACATTTCGTGTGCTCAGCAATTTTCTCATAATCATAATGCTCAGACGATTATTTTCAAGCACATCGATCGCGCTCTGCACGTGCTCAGAACGAAAAAAGAAATGCTCTGAGTGAAAAAGAAACACAACTAAATTGTTTGATAACGCAGACCCTGCTCTGAACTAAAAAAGAAAAAGCCTTAAAATTACAAGAGATTTTTAATGCGATCGAAAGAAAACGTCAAAGAAATTTCCAGCAACTAGATTTTCAGTATGAAAGGGGACACATCAAGTCGCTATACAATTGAATGCAGTGATATTTTGTACATTAAAATGAGCACCGAATGCGCCACTTTGAAAAATTATTTTCGGATCGGGCATGAGCATATCGTTTCCAAACTGTCACTTTGGAGGAAATCTTTATTTGTTTTTTTTTTTTAAGAGCGAAGTACATCAGCAACGAGATTCGCCTTACTCGCCAACTCATCTCGCTGTCCTCCAAAAAGTGATTCAGTTATTTAAGTGAAATAATTAAGTTCGAATTTAGTTTCGAACAAATAAATGTCATGAAGCAACAACAAAATATAGGAAGCTACAATGCTACATACATACATAAACAGAGAAAATGTTAACACACAAATCAAAACAAGAAAATGTTCAACTAATTAAATCCAAAAGAATTTACAATTACATTAGCATATTTTGTACATTAAGTACAAATGCACAAGTCCTACATTTATTTCGGTGATAAACAAGCAAATCAAAACAAGAAAATGTTCTGTTCAATAAATTAAATCCAAAAGAAGTGTTTATATTAAATACACATATTACAGAAGTCCTACATTAGGTGTGTTTTATTGGGAATCTATCCATTGTACCGTAAGAAATTCCCAAAAAAACGCATCGACCGTAGCATCGACCGTAGCTTTTTTATTTTTGTAAAAATGGTACCCCTGTACAGCAGTCACAAGTAATGAAAGAGTCTTTTGCAAAGTAAAATTAAGTAAATATCAAAATTATGAACAATAATTAGCTTTTATTCATATAAAATAGAAAGTAGAAAAACGTACCAATATTTAGTTTATGTTTCAAACCTATTTCTTGTTTTCATTTTATCTCCATTTGTAATTTTAAATTCGAACATTTATTTTGCACCAATATAAAGGAAATGATAAGTGAATGGGTTTGTTCATAGACTATGGTCAAGTCTCTTTTTACACAGGACAACTTTTGTATTGCTTTAAAAATAGTCTATGCTTTCACACGAGGAATCAAAATTGCCGGAGATTTGCTTGTTTCCTTTTAATGTTTCTTGGTTTTGAACGCACACTACAACGAAGTTTAAATTGTTCACTCCCCTTACATTTTATTATTATTTTCTAAGTAGATCGATAGCTATAGTTTTATTTTTCAAATCAATTTACAAATTTATTTTTTGAGTATGTTTTGCTTTCAATTCAATATTCATTCATCAGACTGCACTTAACATACGCGGAATAAGGAACAAATAGTTAACATTTGGTTTGCCATTTCCATGCACATGTTCAGAAAAAAACAATGGGATCACAAAAATGTACGCCCAGTCCATGTATATGTAGTTTTGCGTCCGTCCATTGCGAACGTCCATTAAACAGTGAAGAAAAAGCACATTTTGTGAAGTTCAGTTGCCGCTTAGTGCGTTTAGGCTAGGCGCGCACATGCAATTTTTCCGAAACGAAATAGTTTAATCAATAGTTGAACGATGATCTCGCACATAATCAACTTAAAATAAATCAACGACATAAACCAACACACATACAATATTTTGCTTTAATATGCGCGCAGTTACATTATAGTTCGGTATAATACAAACTGAAGAACTTTTAAGTTGCTCGAATCACGGACTGCATGCGCACACTCTCATATAAGTCCATGGTATTCACTTTAGCAACAGAACTGTTGCAAAACTGAAAGTTGCATATGTGCGCGCCTAGCCTTATAGCTCATAGAATTTAATACGAATAAATATTTTGCGGCGCAGTTTCGAGCAGTTCCTCTATAGTGCAGTTCCACCCAATGCGGTTTGTCTTCTCAAATTGCTTTTTTGTAGATCTAAATAAAAAGATGATTTTTTTTCACCAAACTCCGTTTATTTATAACTATCAATAAAAATTAAACACAAAACGAATATTGGTCTTAAGTTAGTCAAAAATAAAAGAAAAACGGAATTCATTCGATAAATATTGGTTTCTTTTTCAAAATGGATATCAAAATTTGTTAAAATTGATTAATTGACATTAGGGGTATGCAAAATATAGGTGCAATTTTAGACATACTTCAGAAAATAATTGAGCAAAGAATACAGTTTTTAATAGTAAGTCAGAAACTTTTCAGAAGAAAAGCTTATAATTTATTAGAAAATGGAATTATCTAAGATCTTAGAAATATAAACTGGCCAACTATAAAAAAAAAGAAAAAAAAAAGAATCAAAAAGATCGATTCGTCTTACGAATGAAATTAATAATTATAACACTCCATGAACACATCCATCGAGATTCAATTCAATTATCAATCGTACCAACAAAACTAACAAAATCAGAATCGAGACTCGACTGAACGTCAACCAGCCATCCACCGTAGCTTCTACTTTAGCTTTTTATCGACCGTAGCGAATTGTATGTAAAATGCTACGACGGATAAACTTACGGTGGATAAATTTCCCAATAAAACACAGTTAATTATGGCAAATCATTTTTTTTTCATATAAAGTTTTTTGGGTTCTTTTGGGCTAGTTCGTTGTGTTTGTTATCTTTATTCACGTACGTGAATAGGTGTGAAACAACTTATTATGAGAAAAAAACAAATACTTAACCAAAAAACGTAAATACTCATGCACCAAATCACTGCTGAAATCTCAGGCGAGTAATCTGACATTTCATTTTACTCACTCACTCTCTCACATCTACTAGCTGAATAGATTTTTAATGAAAAGTGACATGATGCAACTAAAGAGATAGCGCATTGCGCATGGTGTGTGTTGGCTGTCAGAGGTTACGTGACGTCTCACGGGCCCACTACATAGACTTTGATATTTATAATATTTTGCTCCATTTGTTGATGTTATTTTTTTATGCTGATCGCAGAATTAAGTTACCTATAAATATTTAATTTAAATAAATTATTTAATTTTTTAAATTTAAATAAAAGACAAAGGGAGTTTTTCGCTGTTTGAAAAAAAAATCTGCACCAAAAACTAGTTTCCATACATTTCCAAAAGGAAATGTTTAATTAAATGAATTTCCTTTATAAGAGTAAGGATACAATAAATACCCAAACTACAAGGATTTTGAGTTGGAATTTCGCCAAGGACGATTTTTTTATTTAATACCTAATATGAAATGGATAACCAAAGATTTCATTGAAAATTTGGAAGCCAGCAATTTGTTATCGTGCGGCTTCGCATGTTTTAAAACCGGATGGGTTTTCCATCCTCTACCTAAGGTTTCCAAGGGACCAGCAACCATCAACAAAAAGGTTAAATCACATGGAGGTAAAAATTGTTAACAGAACTTGGGCGGATAAATTTACAATCGCTTAAGAAACAAGGAGGGTCATTCGAGTAAGGAGAATTTCTGGGTACACCATTTGGACGAAGGTGGCCTTACCAAACCGTGTCGGCAGACATGATGACTAAGCTTTTATCTTTGGTAATAGTATCAATGCCGTCAACGGAATGCGTTATCTTGTTTAGTTGTATCATGGAAAAGTGACTCATCTCACTCACTCACAGAAATTGCAAAAGCTGCCGTAGCAAGTTAAGGTATCTTTATCAGCTTTATACCACAATTCCACAATTCATTGAACTGAAAGTCACAGTGTTCACTTATGTCGTTTTCGATTCAATTGGCCATTTGGTGTTACATTTTTCTCATTGCTGTTAGTTCAAAGTTTAAGTGTGAATGCGAAAATTTGTGTTTACAATATTTTCATATTCGATTGGAATCAGAAGTAGACTTCTCCCAAAATCCACTCGAAATCGAAATTCAGTTCAATTACCGTGTAGACAGACACTTAAGAGTGAAGATGATAGGAAAAGCATTGTGTGCACCACTTAAATCAGCGTAGTTAATGTCAAAATGGAGAAACGTAACCGGCTGTCAAAGTATTGTTTGATGTTTGGTGGTCGTTTTCGTGTTTAATCGATTTAAAGAAAATAACGCATTTCTCATAGTAGTTCAGTAAAATATTTTCTAATCCGAGTTAGCTTTAAAAATAATCGTATTAAATACTTCAACCAATAATATATATTCCATAAATATGTCCGATGCTACTTTTGTATCTAAACGCGGTCTAATTCGTGCCAGAGAACGTCGCGCAGATGGGACCCCCAACTCTCGAAACTTGGATCTATCCATAACCCTTGCCCCAAATGAAATTCAAAGGTTATTGGATAGTCATAACACAACTAATCTCAACAACAGTGGTAACTTTTCAATGTTGTATGAGAGTACCAGCAATTTCTTAAGTACAGAACCGGCGAACAGTGAACGGTCAGTTCTTGAAAATAATGACTTGGGAATAAGAGAAAAAGCAAACATGTTATTTCCTCAGTTTCTTGAAGTACTGCAGAGTCGTACTAATGATTCTGAAATTTTCGACACAATTCAAGACATAATTCATACATGTTCTGGAATAATTGACGAAATTAACCGAGATGGTATGCGGGCAACATATATTAATCAGAAGTCTGAAGAACACATGTGGTTCGAACAGGAACACAACACATGGAAACTGTTGCATGCTTTATACAAAGACCGAATAATGGTCCAAACAGAACCGATGGATGAGGCGATCCTGGGATGCTCAGATAAAGAAGTCATAAGTCAGCTGTATACATGTAAGCTTTGTTGGTGCTTTTGTGTTGTACATTAGTCTAAGACTCTAGACGAAGGGCCGAATTACCGCATTAATTTTTGAGTTAGTAGTACGTGACTAAATTATGCAAGGTAGGCAGTACAGGTCACGTTATCATGCCGTCATCTCAGAGTGGTTACTCGTTCATTCTTCGATCACTGATGGTGCTAACTCATTCGGTCTATGATGCGGTAATTCGTCCCTAGAATTCAAGTGGTCTGGTTTTAAAATATTCTATGTTTAGACAGTAAATTAGTAACTAATTTACGTCCCATAATTTAAATAGGTAACTTAGATCTTTCTTCCTTTAAAAAAAACTGTTCCTACTGTAGGTTGATATTAGAGTTGTACCGAATAGTGATTTTGGCAGGCTACCGGACACCGAATATTCGGGCTGCAGCTAGGCCGGATAGCTGAATATTCGGCGGACGGATATCTACCCAAACTAAAAGTATAATAGTTTGGTGGTCTGATAGGTTAGGTAGTTGCGAAGAGAAGTTTATTACTCTCTGGATTTTTAACAGATATAGCTAGTACAGGATGTCGCACGTATCGTGCTACAATAAGAAATTTAAATAACTTATTTTAGTCGATGTATTTCATTCATTTTTTTTATTGGATTAAAAATTAAATTTTATTTTAAATAACTAATGGTTTTTAAAGATGATAGACCGCAAATGACGCTCATCCACGCATATGCGGAACCTGATCAGAAAATTGTTCATTGCGGCCTGAAGGGTTGAAATTGGGATCGCCTCAATTATTGTCTTAATGGACTGCTTCAATTCAGTCAAATTCCTAGGTTTCGTTTTGTACACTTCCTGCTTGACATAACCCCATAAAAAAAGTCTGGTGCAGTCAGGTCAGGTGACCTTGGGGGCCAGCGGAAAAAGCAGTTTCTGGATATCAATTTGTTTGGGAATTTTCGTTGGAGCTCCGCCATAACTTGTGTGGCTACGTGTGTACTTGCTCCATCTTGTTGAAACCAAATCCTGCTGAAAGGGATGCGTCTTCGGCGAAGTTCTGGGTAGAAAAACTCCTTCAACATCTTTAAATAACGGTCCCAATTGACAGTTTGTGTTACACCGTTTTCTTCAAAGAAGTATGGCCCGACAATACACCATGATGAAACTGCGCACGAGTGACTCGTTCTGGGTGCAGTTCCGTCTCATGGAGCATTTCTGGATTAGATTCACTCCATATACAGCAATTTTGCTTGTTAACATTGCCGTTTAGGTCAAAATGGGCCTCATCAGACATGAACAAACAATCAATGTGTCTTCTTCGGCCATTGCAATCATTTTTCGGAAAAATTCCAGGCGAACAGGCAAATCTTGGGGGTTTATCTTGCTTGTAATTTGTACTTTGTATGAAAACAAGCTTAGGTCATCATGAAGTATCCGTTGTAATGACCGTCTGCTAACACCAATTTGGCCCGAAAAGTTTCGAGTCGAAACACTTGGATTTGCCTGTATTGCCGATGCAACAGCCACGATATTATCCTGAACCCGAACATTGGGATCTCGATGATACGGTCTTCTTTCGATGCTTCCAGATTCGGCAAACATGTTCACCAGCCTCATAATGGTCCATCTACTCGGGGGAGTACCGCCAAACTCCAGCCTAAATTCCCTTGGGACGGAAATGACGGATTGCAAAGAATGGTATCGCTGCACTATCCAAATCATTTTATAGAAGCCTATAAAATAAAATAAAAATAAGCCGATTACTCACACTGAAAAAAAGTTGTTACGTTTTATTTTCGTAGCACGATTCGTGCGCCACCCTTTTTTTGTTTTATTGTTGGCAGCAGTATGGTTGTTGTTTTCGTATACGAAAACAAACGTAATCGTATATTTTTTTTTAAAGATCTTGGAGTTATTTTTGACTCCAAACTAAACCCTATTAACCACATCCAGTTTCTCGTTAATAAAACAAACTCCATGTTTTTTGATTTAAATGTTCCCTATACCTTAAAATCCCTTTACGTTGCTTATATTAGGTCGGTTCTTGAGTATTGTTGCATAGTTTGAAATCCATTAACAATCTCTATACTATTAGAATCGATAGTATTGAAACAAGATAAAACACCTTACAAATTGCATATACTTCCTTCTACTTAAAACATAAATAGCTCGTTTGATTTAGTATCAACCGAGCATATTTTTAATTAATAATACGAAACGAAAAGCTGTACCTGAAGGAACGTTTTCTTTAAATTAATTAATAAACTACTTATTTTAAATAAACATTCATTCTTTTATATAATTTTATCAGGTTATGGGCCCATTTCAGTGTGAACTGCAATAAAAATTAAAATTAAAAAAAAATTGAAAGTTCACAGAAATAATGTGAAAGAAAACGAAGAAAAGAAAATGTCTTGAAACGAATTTAAAGGTTTCTGTGGACAAACTTGAGGGCCCTAGTGATTGGGCAAAATAGAAATGGCAGATGTGTATGCTATTCCGTGCTCATGACCTCAAGAAATTTGTAACTGGAGAAAATGTATACCCTTCTATCACAACAACATCTTCAACTGAAGAAAAGAAAGAACATAACATCTGGTTGAAAGATGATACGAAAGCAGCTGGCTTGATAGCCGCATCACTAAGCTCGCCGATTGCTGAACTAGTTTTAACATGTGAATACTCGAAGGATATTTGGGACAAGTTATTTGCTCGATTTGAAAGAAGCAGCACTCAAAGGCTGAATATGCTTATAGATCAATTCTTTCAAGCAAGAAAGAATGAACAGGAAGATATTAGCGCGCATATTGCAAAGCTACAAAAGCTTTTCGTCGATTTTAATGAAGAACTTAAGAAGCATAAAGAAAATACTCTCTCTGAGCGAATCTTAAACGGACGTATCATGTCTACTTTAGGTAAAGAGTATAATAATTTTAGAGATTTTTGGGATAAAATTACATCAGATAAGCAAACTCTTAATCTGCTTATTGAAAAGTTGTACTCGATCGAGATAAGAGAAAATAAGCAAGACAAAAGCTCAAGTAAGATTGTAGCTTTGGTAACGAAAGGAAATTTCAAAAAGAAAATGCAGTCAGAAAATATAAGCAAGTTGGACCGTAAAAGAATTATATTTCCATGCAACAAATGCAAATGGAATGCCCGCAGAACAAACAAATTGACAAGAACATCCAAAAAAATAATGCCTTGATGTCGTTTTCCTTAAACGCAACCCTTGAAAATTATGTAAAGCTTGGTCAATGGTATTGAGAAAGCGGAGCTTCAAGACATATAACACCGAATACATTTTTCTTTGAGACGTATACTCGATTTGATAAACCTGAAGTTTTTTTTCTTGGAAAGCAGAATGTAACGATGAATGCATGTGACCAAGGTGATATAAAAATTCAAACAAGCATTAAAGAAATGTTAAAAGAAGCAACCTTGAAGAATGTATGGTATGTACCTGATGCAAGCGCGCATTTGTTCTCTGTAAAAGCTGCTGCTGGAAATGGATTTACAACAACAATGGATGACAATACTATTATAATCAAGAACAAACAAATCAATGAAATAGCAATTACTAGTTTTCTTGTAAAACCATGAAAACCAATAAACGTGTACAAGTTAAATGTAATTGATACGCTGCAAGTTTATCATGAATGGTTTGCTCATCAAAATAAACGTCACGTCAAGAAAATCCTCAAGAAAATGAATATCTCTGTTCCAGAAAGTGAAGAAAATTTCTGCGATGGGTGTGCTATGGGTAAAATGCACCGAATTCCCTTCAAGAAAAGAAGTGACAGAGCCGAAAAGTTGGGTGAGCTAATCAATGCAGATGTTCTAGGACCAGTCGAAACAATATCATTAGGAGGATCCAGATATTATGTTTGTTTCAAGGATGATGTTTCAGCTAATTCCGAAGGCTTTTCTTTTTAAAACACAAAACTGAAGTATGTAAGTCTCTTGAAACCTTTTTAAATGAAGCCAAAACGAATAGAAACACTGTGCAACAGCTAAGATGCGATGGCGGTAAGGAGTTTGACAATAAAATTGTTGCCGAAGTTGTTTCAAAATTTGGAATTGAATATTGCATTAGTCGTCCTTATACACCACAGCAGAACGAGAAAACAGAACAATTGTGGAAGCAGCTCGAAGTATGAGGGTTTCGAGTAAATTGCTAAACCATCTGTGGGCTGAGGAATGTAACACAGCTGCCTATATCTTAAACCGTACAGGGCTGAGAACCATTTAAAGCAATGTTCCATATGAAATTTGGCATGGTAAGAAACTGGGAACTCTGAATCATTTACGTATATTTGGTACTGAATGGTGGGCTACGTGAATCACAAGGATGGATATAGGGTCTGGATTCCAAAACTAGGCAAAATTGTATGCAGCCATGACGTAAATTTCAAGCTAGAACTTGTATGTAACCCAATACAGAAAAATGATTGTCTCGAACAAATAAGTGACAAAAATGAAGAAATACACAAAAATAGCACTGATCACCAATGACAATGAAATAGCTGGAAGTGATTTAAATGCTAGTGATGACGATCAACACCAAAGAACTAAAGAGACTGTTGCTGAAAGTGAAGAAAACTCTACACTCCAAATTCCGAGAACCAGAGAAAGAAAAAAGCCAAGCTGGATGACAGCAAGAGAGTTTATGATGCCTGCAGAACAGACCAGAGATTAAGACCAGACAGAACCTAAATCTTACTATGATGCGCTAAGATCCAAGAAAGTAAGGAGAGTGGCTATCAGCAATGAAAGATGAACTTTCATCCCCTGAAGAAAATTAAACTTGGGAGCTTGTAAAACGACCACCAAACAACGTTAAAATTGTTCAGAATCGTTGGGTTTTTCAAGTAAAGAAATCTAAAACAAGTGAAAAGCCTCGATACAAAGCTCGACTTATTGCGAAAGGGTACGTACAGCAAAAAGGTATCGACTACGATAAGGCATTTGTCCTGTTGCACGTTATGATACTGTTCGAATGCTGTTAGCTCTAGCCGCATCAAAAACTTTGGAAATTCAGCAGTTCGATGTAAAAACCGCATTTTTATATGTTGCTCTAGAGGAGGAAGTGTACTTAGAGCAACCTGAAGGATTTCAAGACAGAACTGGACGCGTATGCCGGCTAAAAGGAAGTTTGTATGGTCTTAAACAAGCCCCACGTTGTTGGCACAAACGATTCTTGGAATTCATGAAAAAGGCAGGAATGAGGAATAGTACAGCTGATCCATGTTTGTTCTATCGTAATAAAAATGAAACCGTATTATATGTTGCGATTTATGTCGACGATGGTCTTATTGTTGGAAACAACAAAGATGAAATTCAAACATTTATGAAAGCACTCAAGAATGAATTCAAAATAACTGTGGGATCTTTAGAAAATTTCTTGGTAATAAAAACACAAATTTAAAGCAATAGAAAATTATGCAAACAGAATTTTAGAGCGTTTCAACATGACTGACATTTGGCAACAGCAACATGACCTGATATCGTTTATGCAGTAAGTTCTGCAGCAAGGAAAATGGAGAATCCTTCAAATGAAGAGTGGAACAAAAAATTAGGGACAACGTATCAAAGTAAGAGCTAACAAACTCTTGCAGTCTACAGTGATGCTGACTATGCGGGTGACTTAAAAACAAGAAGGTCCACTTTGGGTGTAGTTTCATTGTTTGCTGGCGTAGCTGTATGTCTGCCAGTGAAGGTGCTAAAGAAGCTATGTGGCTTAAACGTCTTCTTAAAGAACTATCAGGACAGACAGAATTCACACCTACATTATATGTTGATAGCGCAAGTGCTGTGAAATTAGGAAAGAACCCGGAACATCATAAAAGAACAAAGCACATTGAAGTTCGTCATTTTTATGTTCGTGAGCGTTTTCTTGAAGGTGACATAAAACTCGAGCATATTCCAGGGACTGATCAGTTAGCAGATGTACTGACAAAACCAGTTGTGAGTTTGTGGGTGGCAATGGCGCAGTGGATAAAGTGCTTGATTGCTAACTAAGGCGTGTGGGTTCGATCCCCACGCTAGGCACATTCTTTTCTATACCTCCAATTTTAATTGGATGCCGCCCATGGGTTAAAATGAGACAGTCAATAGCTGGTCTCAAATCCACTGTGCCAAAAAAAAACTTTTACCGTACAATTCAGAAACGTCGAAATATCTTCTTAAATATAAGATGTCACTTATTGGCATCCAGGCATTGGAAAATCGTCGCAAGATGTTCGCTTTTATATTTGTTCAAGACATTTTATCATATAGATTGTCCTGATCTGTTAGCTCTAATCGATCCATACGCCACTTCTCTTGATCTCAGAACTCGAACCTTGTAACATGAGATTGCTCATAGATTTAGTTATGTCCCCAATGAGCCTATAACTCGCTGTGTTAGCGAAATCAATAACGCTTCGAGTTACATAGATTGTGAAAGCCATAAAGACCCTCATAATATGCAAAAAACTTGCAAGTAAAACATGAGGCTGTAAACCAAGCATCCTGAGATGGATGTACACTATTATGGTAAGACCCATTATCACTTATGGGGCGGTTGCATGGCATTAAAAAAACGACCTAATCACAAGTAGGAAATCTCTAGAAAAAATACAAATGCTCGCATGCTTATGCGTTACCGGAGCAATGAAAACATGCCCTAGAGCAACAATGGAGGTAATTTTTCGCTTGACACCCTAGCATATAGAAAGTGGAGCTCTGGGAAGCATTATGAGATTTGAGAAGGAAGGTATTGGGACGGGAAAGTGCATTCGTCTTAGGGAAAGAAATTCGATCTGCAATACCACGGTAACAGATTTACTTGATATTCCTAGAGATGGCATGATTAAAAAGGATAACTTCGAGAAGAATTTTCAAACGGAGCTTAGTAACAAGAAAGATTGGTTAGGCGAAGCTGTGAACTACACACTTAAACCAAATGCCATCAAGTGGTACAACGATGGATCAAGAATAATCCAAGGGACGGACAGGTATTTTTGGGCCACGAACCAAACTTTCCTTACCGATGGGCAGGGCCGGTCCGAACTAAATGAGCGCCCTGTGCAAGCTCTACTTTAAGAGCCCCATTCTTTAATTTAGATATTATTTACTTTTTATTTTTCACCTTTCACTTTAATTTCATAAAAAATAAACCGCGACTTTGACAACCTAAAATATATGTATTAAAAAACATAATATTAAAAATCAACTGAACTTTGAATTATACAGACGAACTTAAAACCAAAAACAATTGCAGAAAGACAAGGCAATAATGCACCGACGCTCGTACAGTTATTTGTTCTTCTTTTCATTATTTTTACTGGCGATTATATGAACTGTAAGGCAAGTTATGCATTCGTAAACAAAATTCTAACAATCAAGCATGACAGTACGACAATGGAGAACACCAAAAAGGTGGGTCTCATAATTCCGTCTGTCTGTCTGTCTTTCTTCGAGTCGGCAGCCTAAATGGTTCGATGGATTTGCTTCAAACTTGGTACATATTGTTTTTTCGGTAATATGCCCACACGTTTTTTAAGACGACAAATAATAGCCACAATCAAAAACCTTATTTTTCTCAAAAACGGCTCCAACGATTTTTATACAAAAAAAATCAGTTGTGATAATTTTTATTTTGGACTAAAATTATTATTCTTGATACCTTTAGTAGAAACATTTTTTTGGTTTTCGATTTTCTGGGAAACGGTTAATTAGATTTTTTTTGAAATTTTTTATGCAGAAGCTCCTAGTAATGTTAAACACTTTTGGAAGCCAAATTAAAAAAAAAAAATTTTTTGGAAATTAAATTTTTTTTTTGAAAAAAATTCGAAAACGACTCAATAGATTTTTTCGAAACTTTGTATTTCTTAGTTTTTTGATAATATCTTGAATAGTTAAAAAAAAAACTATTTTCCTAAAGTAAAAACCAACAATACTAAATTAAAAAACCGTTAAGAAAAAAAATTATTTCTCAAAAACGGCTTCGAGAATTTTTATAAAAAAATGCGTATGTTCTTTTGTTGTTGCCGATGCTACCATAGGTTTGTTCGTTGAGCCCTGAAGTCGCTCTAAGGTTGACTTAAAGCGTTTTTGTCACAAATCCTGTGTTTTTTGATACCTAGGGTCGCCCTCAACTCGCCCTGTAGTAGAACTAGGTTTTAGCAGGGCCAACTTGAGGTAAATGAATAAACGTCAAAGTCACATGAGATCTGACGTAGGAGTGGGCGATATTGAGGAGAATAACGAGTACTAATCATCGATGTTAATAGTTATCGAATCGAAAACATCGATGTTTTGAAGGGCTTTTCCTTATTCGTCTTTCAACATCGATATTGAATCATCGATTTCTTGTTTTAATACCGATGTTTCAATAACATAAATGGACTTATCCATCATCCCTAATCTGAAGCATTTGTTTTGTTGTGAATTCTCGTTTTGTATGCAATTTTTTATTTTTAAAATGGAAATAAACAATACTTAAATTAATTTTCACACAGATATGAAAAATGAAAAGCTTTGAAGTTGTGCATTGTGCATAGGGTCACAAAAAATGTACTAAGAACTTAAATTTAACATATTTTAAGTTTTCATTATTAAATGACATAACTTGCTTTTCTGCAACATAAATTTAATGGCCCTCGGGTGTTTTTTGAGAACCGAAAAACCCAGGTTTTTTTTAACAACTCTTGGGGTTGTCAAAAAACCTGGGTTGACCCTAGGTAAAGTTCAACGAACGAACCTCATAATTCCGTTTATTGCTGCTGGCGTTAACAATTAATACAGTACACTTTGAAGTATAAAAATATTTTATTTTGCGTACTTATTAACGGTACTTCCAATAGAACCACTTTTCATATTTTCGCCTTTGTCACAATTGGATGAACCGATTCAACTATTTTTTTTACGTAAATGCTCCCTAAAAATATTAATAAAACTGCATACTCAAGTTTTCAAAAAAAAACAAAAATTTTGTTTGGAAAAAATCTATTTTTCAAAAACCATTCACTGAATTTTTTTGAAATTTGAATTTTATATGTATATTAAAAATATCTTTAAAAAAGCGATTCAATATTTTTTTTCAAAAATGTTTTTAAAATTTTATACATAAAAAATTAAATTCAAACGGGATCTTTGTTTTCAAACTATAAAAACTAAGCAATATAAAAATATTTTATTATGTGTATTATCCATTTATTTCTACCTTATTATATTTCATTTGTACGAATTTTTGCGTACATGACTGAATACTACATATACAATGTAGGCGCTCATACTTATTTAAATATATATATACTAGCTGACCCGGGGAACTCTGTTCCTCCTTAGATTCAATAAATAAGCAGATTTTGGATTTTATTAAGTTTAATTTTTGTTTAGGAAATACAAATAAAAAAATTAAGAATTTTGTTGATTCTTTATTGTTCATGTATTTTGGTGCATAGGTTGCCCTCTTCAGTTAAGTATCTTTTAATATACGACATTTTTGGTTTTATTATCAGGCGCTAGAGCAAACAACTCTGATGATCTTCCGACCCGTGAACATGTCACATATAATTGACCATAGGAAAAACATGGATAATCTCAAACGGCATATTGGTTGGGATCATCGGGATCCTCGGAATGAAAACTTACTTACTTTTCGATGAGACAAAGTTACAGAAATTATGAGGAAATGAAATCAATCCGCTCGATTCGTCGACAGGTACTCGCCCATTACTGATAGTCAGCAATTATTCAGAGAAATCTTCAGCAGATGTATCATTAAGAAATGCAACTCTCATGTTTGTTGCCAGCTGAAGTTTCTTCACATAGCGCCATAGATTCGATGATTTGAGTCTCAGCCGTTTGTCTTGGAATAAAATGACAGTTTTGGGCGGAAATCGCCAGACAGTAAAATCATTGCTCTTCCAAAACATCTCGAGTCGTTGCGTAGATCTTTTAATGTTGGGTTAAATACTTCTAATGCACGCTTTAGCGCCATTGTTGAGTTGTTGACAATAGTACATGTTGGTTGTTCAATAGTTTGAAGATTTAGCGGCAATTTTAATGCTGATTGATCAGTACGGGATCCCTCTAACAATGTGGCTGCTATTCCAGAAGAAGCAACTGCAACCGAAATGTTGGATATCGCACAGTGGCTAAAACTACTGACATGAGGAATGTCTTACCAGTTCCACCATGTGCATCCAGGAAATATAAACCACCATTTACATCATCAATAGGCTTCATTAATGTAACACAAACTTCCTTTTTTTGTGTGATCATATTCACGTTCCCGTTCCAATTCCGATTAAAGGTGTCATTCATTTCACGATTTGGCACTGGCATTCATAACCTGACTAATAAACTACCGCAAATGAAGTAATACAGGTCTTCGATCAAGAGTAAAGCCCGATTTTGTATCTCCTCATTCATCTCAATATCGTGATTTCTGGAACTGACACGAATTTGATGTAAAATATCTTCTGACATATTATCCTTGTATTTGTGCCACAGGTTAGATGGATTCTATAGAAAGCATGTCGAAATGATGATAGCAAATAATGTGCGTATCTGACTTGGAGATGCAGCGATAATGGCTTCAATGATTGTCGAATCCCAATGGGTATCGATTTCTAGTAAATTGAGTGAATGCAGTACGATATGTTGGAAATATTATACCATTAACAATCCGTAGTGTCTCAAATGACGTTAGCCCACCCACATTTACCAGCATCAATCGCAAATAAAAGCATTCACTGATTATTACTGATTATTGATTTCTGAAAAAATTTATAATTGTCAAATTTTTAACCATACTTGACCATAGACAAAATTACGTTTAGCTGCCATTTGAGATTTGTTATTCAGTGTCAGATGCGTTTTTGTTATACCACGTTATATTGTGACTTGCATTCTCTTGCATTTGTAGGTAGGTACCTATGTAACTATTTCTTGAATCATCCATTCGACAATTCATTATACTAAGAATCAAGGTAATTTTATCTACATCGGCTTTAAGCCTGCATAGGATAACGAAAATTCCTAATAAATAAATAATCCCACGCATCTATCCCCCCCAGATACCGCACGCGTTGGGGTCCATTTGCACCGAGTACGACGGCAAATTCGGTTGCCATTCATATCGGCACTTAAAAATGAAATTCTAGCTAAAAGTTGTTGTGTTTTGCCAATGCCAGCCTAACACAACAACTTGTATTTATGGACGATGCGAGTATTGAAGAAGAAGGCTGCTTAATGCAAGCAGTTAAAAAATAAAATATAAAAAATTTAAAAATTTAAAAATATACGATCAGTAGATCTATAAACTAAAGAAATAAGAGAAAAAAAATAATAAAAAAAGTCTAAAAAATTAAAAGGAATAGCATGATAATGCATTTGTTAATTTTAATAGTTAGCAGTTTAAATTTCTCTAGAAAATTAGTTTTTTTTGACTTTGACGAACTATGTAGAAGTTTTTTTTGTGTGATCTTGCTATGATTATAGTTAAATACATCAGAATTTGCATTTACTTCCTCAACATTCTTGTGACTTGTTCATTTCTACCATAGTCAGTTCTGTGAGGAGCTTGATGAAATTGGGGTACTGATCTTAGAGTGTGTGAATTGATGTTAATACTCATTAACGCGAGTAAGGTAGCAGAATCAGTAACGCCAGATAACATTTGGTGTACGAAAATAATATCAGCCACCTCACGGCGCTTTTCGAGAGATTGTAAGTTAATGAGCCTTAAACGGTCTTGATATGGGGGCAGGTTATAATTGTCAACCCAGAGAAGGCCCCTTATAGCAAAACGGAGGAATCTACGTTGGATTGCTTCGATTCTTTTAATATTAACAAGCCGATACGGGGACCATACTTGGCTAGCATACTCGAGTAAAGGTCGGGCAAACGTTGTGTAAGGAGATTTCGTAAGAAAAGGGTCTGAAAACTCCTTACACCAACGCTTAACGAAACCAAGAGCAGAGTTAGCCCTAGAAATAATGTTTTCATAATGAGTTCTGAAATCGATCTCACTATCACAGATAACGCCCAAATCCCGAATGGATGTTACTCTTGAAACAAGGTCATTATTTATGTAGTAGTCCCGTAATGCCGGACGAAAACGTTTGTGAGAATTTGTGATTGCTTGGTATTTATCGACATTAAGTTCTAGACTGTTATTTTGAAACCACACAAAGAAATTATCCAAGTCATTTTTCAGACGCAAAGGATCACAAGGTGAAGAAATTACTCTGAAAATTTTCATGTCGTCTGCATATGTGGAAAGTTCAGATTCCCTTATTACTGATTCTATTTATTCATGTTTAGCAATGAAAGGATCCGATATAGAAGACCTGAACAAGACTCGATATTTACGTTCAGAAAGGTGGGAATCCATCCATTGAACAAATCCAGGAGGAAATCCAAGAGCTATAAGCTTGAAAATGATAATTTTGTGTGAAATTTTGTCAAATTCTTTGCTAAAGTCCGTGGCAATCACATCAACTTCGTCTTTCTACCTACTAACAGTGTCAATGTTTAACTACATTAAGGTTGTTACATACAAGAGCAAGTTCGTACGATCCAGTCGAGCATTTTATTTCCCTATTCATACAAATTCCAAACATCTATAAAAGTTCCTTTTCTTGTGCTTTTTTTCTTCTCTGACATTGAACATGTATTAAACTCACAATATTCCATTCAAACAAATTCTTAGTCGAATATCCCATATGTGCAGAATTAAAATCTGCACGTTTCACTCAAATGGTTTGAGATTTTACCCTATGAACATTTTTGATTGCTTGTGCAGGAAATTATCTTGCACTGCCTTGCCTTGGTGCAATTGGTTCATATGAACTTGTTTCTTATGTAAATGAATAGGTAGCTGATTTCGTATGGATTTTTGTTTTGTGCGAGAAATTATCTTGCACAGCCTTGGTGCGATTTTTTGTTTTGGCTCATATGAACTTTTTTCTTGTATAAATGGTTAATGAGCTGATTGGTATGGATTTTTGTTAGGTTTTTGTGCATGAATTTGTATTTTTCTCTTATTTCTTTAATTTATAGATGCAGCAACGCAATTTTGATGGGATTATTTTATTTTACTATGTTGTTTCTTTTTTCTCGTGTAATTATATGAATGGTCTTTCGTGTAAGCAGATGAAATGGCTTAATTTAAATTACTTATTGGAAGATAATTATTGCGTTCAAATAACTTTTAGAAATGCATAGGCATAAGTAGCTGGTTAGACGAACTTAAATTTGAAGAATGAAAGTATGTGTATCCATAATGGTTTGTTGTATTATGGCGCCCCCAAAGCTTGCTGCCATGTGCATTTGCACATCCTGCGCATATGGTGGGTCGGGTCCTGCCGATGGGACAATCTACTAGCATTTTCCAGGCAGAAGTTAATGCAATTTGAAAATGTGCAGAAAGAAATTTTGAAAAAACTACCGCAAGCAAAACATTGCCATTGTCGGACAGCCAAGCCGCACTCAAAGCACTTAGCTCTTACACTATTAGCTCGAAATTGGTATGGGAGTGTGTGGAGAGACTGAACGAATCGGGTAAAAACAACATTTAAATCTCTTTTGGGTACTAGGCACGTTGGTGTCCAAGGCAATGAGGAGGCACACTCCTTAGTAAAAATTGGGTAATAACACCTCTAGTATGACCAGATTAAAATTAAAACAGTAGAGGAGGCCAAAAGACAAAAAAAAACATGCAAAGAACTCCCAAGCTGAGACAGGCAAAACTACTACTTAACAACTACAACCTGGAACGCATTAGAGCCTACATTAGCTTAAGCAGGGATTATCCTCTCTGAAAATACTCCAAATACTAACGTTCATCAAGGCAATAAAATTGAATGAAGAGCTATAAATGAGCAATGCTATTTTTGTCTCTAAATGAGGGCACAATATATGTTAAGGTTGAGGTGCAACTAAGAAACCCCAAATTATTCATTCATACATATATATTGTAACTTTCATTTTAGTGCTCTCAAAAATATGCTAGGCTTGTAGAGTATTTAACAAACTATAAGTTATGTACTAATGTTAATAATTACGTGTATTATTAATTAGTCTAATCTGAGTATTATTATAAGCTATAGTTGATGAAAATACAAAAAATAAATAAATAAAAGTACCCATGAATGCAGCAAAACTAATTTTCATTCAGCATAATTTGGCTGTAGTAAACGTACAATATTAAATTGCTGATAGCCCATCCTTATTATATGAAATAAAATCAATCAGATCTTAAAACTAATATTTTGTTTTATTTTTTTTTTACTGAAAAAACACTATCCGGTATTCGGCCGGATATTAAAAAAGTAGCCGGATAGATCGGATACCGAAGAATTATCGGACATCAGTCACATCTCTAGCAGATATATTTCAATCAGTAAAGCTAGTATTAGACGGTCCTTGTAATATGTCATTGCCGTGACACTCTGACGTCACAACAAAATAGGTCCTACCACGGTCATTGCCGTGACAAAGGTATGACACATGTCTGTCATTGTTGTCCCATTGATATTTCTGTCTCGGTGTCGCGGCAATGACATGCAAAACAATGACTATCACACGACGTGACAACTCTCATACAACTGATCATTGGAGGATCAATCGAGTCATTGTGTCTTGGTTGTTAAGGAAAAGCTTATTTTTCTAGATAACGGCTCCAACGGTTTTGATACAAAATTTTGAGAATTGGTACTGGCTATCATTTAGTCAGAACAAAATTTATGGTATTTTCCCAAGAATTCAAATGGCATCTTTTTACCCCTAAAACTATAACTGTAACATTTTTTGCAAATGTCACATATAAATAATTACCTACCCACCTAAATACTTCACTTTCATTATATACATATAATGTCCATATTTACATACCTAGGTTCTATCTATGTAAGTAGGTACAAATAACCCTTCTTATTTACATAATTAAAATCTATTTAAATACACGTTTGTAGGTAGGCACCTATGTAACTATGCCCAACCGTGACAAACAATGACATGGCAGAAATTCCTGCCGTGTCACGGTTGGGACACAGTCCTTGCAGCGACAGGCTACGTGTCACGGTGTCCCATCAACAATGAAAGGGCTATCACACGGTAACGGCAATTTGTCATTGCAATGACCTAAAAGTGACGTGTAACGGTGCATGTCATTGCATTTGTCACGGCAATGACATGCAAAACAATGACGATCACACGACGTGACACTTTTAGGACAGACAACTACGTCATAGTGACGTCAGAGTGTCACGGCAATAACACATTACAAGGACCGTCTAATACTAGCTTAACAACCATATTCAATAATTTTTTTTTTATTTATAGGCAATCCACATATTCGAGAATACCAACTCATCGTGGATTGGTTAGAGGCCTGCTATGTCAAGGACGAGACAATGCATGTAGGCCACTCAACAGACCGTACTGTTGCGTGGGAAAATACCTTATTTCAATTGCAGAACCCACATGATGTAGCCTTTGGAAATGGGCGTGAAACTATAAAGTCTCTAGATCCAGATGCACCGATCCGTGAGAAAAAGCCTCTACATCCGCTTGATGAAGAAGATAACTTACGGTTGTCCAAAGGAATTTTCGCCGAAATACGCCAAGGGCGCATTGATGAAGCAATGTCACTATGTAAGTATTGTGGCCAAACTTGGCGAGCAGCAATACTTGAGGGCTGGCGGCTTCACGAAGATCCAAATTACGAGTCAGCAAACACTAAAGAAAAACTTCCCATTGAGGGAAATCCACGTCGTGAAATTTGGAAAAAATGTGCCTGGATGATGGCCGATAGTAATAAATTCGATGAGTACACTCGAGCTATTGCAGGTGCTTTGTGTGGGCATTTGGAATCTCTCAAATCTTTGCTGAGTAAATCCTGGCTTGACTTACTATGGGCCTATCTTAAAGTTCAAATTGACATACGAGTGGAAAGTGAAATTCGATCCCTCATGCCTCAAGACTACTGGAATAATAAGATGTCATTAGAGCAAATTTTCGATGAACTTTCAGTTCATAAGAATGAAAGTGTTAAACAGGCAGCGTCCAATAAAATGCACGTCATTCAAAAATATATAATACTGGATAATGTCCCGGAACTTTTGCAAAAAATGAGAACTTGGGTGGAAGAGGAAACTCTTTCAGCGCACATGTTGCGGTTCCTTAGTCATATTGTTCTTTTCATGCGTCAAATTGGTAAAGTTGATAAGGAAGAAGTGGCGGATGTGATAATAAAGGCCTACGTCGAATGTCTTATTGATTTGAAAGATCCACTATTGGTTGCATTTTATACAGCTGGTCTTCCTGGTAAAATGCAAGTTTTGCTATACTCGAAGTTCTTGGAAACGATTAAGGAGACATCAGCCCGAGCCGCGGCTTTAGAAGAAGCTGTATCAGCAGGGCTTGATGTAGAGGGCATAACAAAGCATACGGTACAAACCATAAGAACTCGAATGAACGACGAAGAAGAATTCGAAGAGAAAAGACAACAAGGAGATATTTCCCAATCGGATATGGAAAAAATCAAAGCTTTGGAATGGCTTACTTTCTACCCAGAACAAAAGGGTGAACTTCTTTGGCAAGCGAATGCTTTGTTTCGAACATTTTTGGCTCAAGGAAAAAGTGAATGTATGCGTGCTTCATTTCATATAGTTCCTGCGGACACTTTAGCACAAATTATTTCACTATATGGTTCTAAGGACAATTTTCCATGTCGCGAGGAATGTAGCATTAAAGAATACCTCAGTTATAAAGTTTACTTGGTAGCTTTAGACGGTTTCAACGACTGGTCTCAACTATATCATAATCGACCAAAAGAACCTCAAGGCACTAACACCAATGCTAATTTTACAGAACGAATCGCATCAGAGCATAAGGAGCAAGCTTATCGGTCGGAACTCGATCGCTGGAAAATGAATTTGAATGAACAAACAGCAGGTAAAAGTCGTCTTTTTAGTTGAATAAAATGTTGATGATTGTCTCAAATTTTAATTTTTAAAAAATAACAAAAACCTGTTTTATTTCAGTAACTCGGGATGCGCTATTCAATATTCTCTTATTTCCTGAAAAGGGATGGCTCATCGATCCAGACACTTCAAAAAATCCCGTTGATGTAGATCAATTAGATTGGGAGAATCGTTTGCATCAATTACAAAAGCTCCGTTCTATGTGCATTCCTGAAATAGTTTTGCTGCTACATAAAGTTCTACAACAGAGCGGTGACTATAAGAGCTGTATTAAATTGGCAGATGAAATTTCTAGTGAAACACGACAACTTTATAAAGTTTACACAAAACACAAACTAGCTGAATTGCTTTCGAAAATATCCGAATCGTGCCTAACATTGTTGAATGAAAAACTTGATCCATGGGGATATCCAAACACTGTTTAAATAAATTTGTATTTTTGTGTCAGTTAATTAATTTTTTTTACAGTCATCATCAATAAATAAGTTATAATCTTGAATTTGTTAAATTATTAAATAAATGGACATCAGAAGACAAATTTTACTTATAAAATGTAAACTTGAAAACAAAAACTCAGCCCTATAGAGATATCCATTCGGAAAATTTCCGAAACGAAAGTCAGTTCCAATCGGAACTCACGAGGGCCGAAAATATGTAATTCGATTCTACAATAAGTTTTTCGAACTCGCAAAATTTCAAATTACTAATTCTTTTTCAATTTTTCATCGGCGAACTTCGGAAGATATGCAGAGAATTCTTTACTGAACGCACTTCATCGCATAACTTTGATTGCATCACATCTCAACGGAATTGTCTGATGTGTCACTCGGAACGGACACAAATCGGAAAAATTTTTTCTCCGAACGGATATAACGATATGGCCAACTATCTCAATGGTCACACGATTGTTTTAAATCTATTTTCATTTATTTTTGTTTTCTAAATTGTTGGCCAGAGAAGTTTATATTTTTGAGGTATTTAATTGGTGATGCCTAGAAAATAGAACATCCATATTCTGTTAAACGTTCACGTGAATATTTGTATTCTGCTATCCGACGGAAAAAACGATTTGTTCCAAAAAATATATAAATTTCGATCAAAAACAAATTAATATATTATATTATATTAATATAATATATTAATATATAATATAAAATAATTAATTAATCTTAATCTACACAAAAAAAATATTAGTGAAACTTTGGACTCAAAAGATAGAAGACATTTAAAAATAAATAGTGAAATATTCATGTGAATCGAAAGATTCGATTGGATCGGATAGAAGAATAGGGCTGTGAATGTGATAAAACAACATTAATAATTGTGAGATTCTATTTACAACATAGACATAACAAATAGAAATGTATATCTACTTGATTTTTGTTTCAATTACAAAAATATACTCAATGTAATACGATAGAATCTAACTGATGAGCCCAACTATCATGCTCGTCAGAAATGCATTTTCATAAAAATCATTTAATTTGGCTTTACTCCACACAGTCCAGAAAAACAAAAATAATCTGCCCTATCGAGGTAACCGTCGGAGCGGGATTATCCGATTTACTACGAATCGGAGACAATTTGCTTCGAGGTAATTCTCCGGTCGGAAATTCTGTCCGACGAAATTCAACGCATCTCATTTGTATGCGATGAAGTACCTTTAATGGTTTTATTTATAACAGACAAGTTCTCGTTGCGGGGTGTTTTCTTTTTAAAGAAATTGTTTATTAAAATGTAAGTAATGAAGTAATAAGCCTTATGTACGTTAACTCGTGGGCTTTTTGTTTTTAGGCAGAACGAATAAACAAGCTCACAGCAATATGAGCGGATGATAAATCTGCCCAGCGAATATCCCGATATTGCATTATCTGAAAGGACACCAGAAGTTGTGGCTGTGTTTTAGTTTTGAATACATCATATATTTTTTAATGGTTTGGAGTGACACCATCAGACCGATAATTTGTTTTGTATTTGTGTTGAATATGCTCCAAAACAAAGGCAAACGCATTTTTATTTAGGCGAAAGTTTTTCTTCAATCTTGAAGGGAATTATAGAATTAAAACTGCGTCAGGTAGTCAGTGTATATTGTTTTCGTTCTTGCAATGTTCTTTTATTTTCTAAATAAATGATATTGAATTTTAATTTTTTTTTCTTCAAATTATTCTTTTGTTGACAGTTCAAACGGAAACAAAACATGTGTTTGGAAATAGGGAGGGGACTTTATTCGATAGTTTTGATTTTAAAATCGGTGCATCTAATTACATTTCTTAAAAACTCTAACGCATTATAATTGAAAAAAATACTTTCTATAAACAATATATTACACTCTCTCGCCAACTTTTCATGGTTTAAAACGTTTATAGGGTATATTTAATAAAAAATTATCGAAAATATATCGCATTTTCGATATATCAGTTAAGTTGATCATCTCTATCTGAAGTTTATATCCATCGCAATACGTCGTCGTACCATTGTTTTTTCCCATTCTCAGGTACAAACACTAGTGAAAGTAGATATACATGGTTCTATGTTTTAAAACGAGATAAGTTTCTTATTTAACATTAAATCTTGTTGGTTTGATAGAGAATTTGTACATATATACATATATAGTTGGGTAGAAGCATAAATATTTTTTCCATTTTTTGTATTTATATTCTTTAGCTTTTGATAGATATGAATGATACTTGTCAGATAATAAATTTTAGGATTCATACAAATATACGGTATTGATGATTCAAATATTAGTTCTAGATAAATTTATCTTGAATGAAGAATAATCTATTTGAGTATAAAATCAATGAAATTATGTAAGCATAGAGAGTTAAAAGTTAATGATAGGGGTTAGCTTTATATTATATAAAGAAGGAATTTTAATAAAATTGAAGATTAGAGTAATGCGTAATGTTAGCCATATAAAATTGTACAGTATGTTGATGAGGAGTCCTTTCTGCATAAAGTGAAATAAGTGTGGAATGTTGAGACTGTATGCTCCTCTGACGCTTGCTTCCAGTAGTTGATTAACGGATAATTCCGTTTGTCGGTTATGGGCGGCTAATGCGCGGATCCAAGGGTTCTTTGTTACTGTAAAGCATCGTCCTAATGCGATGTGTGATGTGCTCGTTTGGGTTATATGCCATTTCTGGGACTGGCAATTTTCCATCAGTTGTTTTTATGATGTAGGCAGTAACTGATATGTGCACACATTATGCATCCTGGGGATGCTTCCGTTACGGTACAGCATCATCCCTACGTGGATGATGTGCGGTCGAGGAGTGATGATTGTGTGAAACATGACGGTTACGGATTGACTTCTGCTTCGGCTTTTATCAGGACGTAATGGACACCTTATATGTTTCATGATTTCAGCACGGTTCACTATTATTTTATTACTTATGATAATTTAAACAGTTTTTGTGACTTTTTACTGCTATAGCAAGAATTAAATTATAAAACAGTTACTCTTTTGGTAATGAGACGAGGGAGTAAAACCCCGTCTGTTCTTGACGGGAGCCAGAAGTCGAATCAGCTAGGGCAAGTTGAGGTAAATGAATAAACGTCAAAATCACATGAAATCTGATTTGATTTGTTGTTTTTAAAATGGAAATAAAAGAATATTCACATTAATTTTTGGACACAGACATGCAAAATGGAAACCTGTGAAGTTGTAGATTGTGATTTGAGTCAAAGTAAATACACTAAGAACTTAAATTTAACATATTTTAAGTTTTAATTATTAAATGATATAACTTGCTTTTCTGCAACATAAAATTAATGGCCCGGGTGTTTTTTGAGCACCGAAAAACCCAGTTTTTTTTGACAACTCTTGGGGCTGTTTTGGCCCTATGCACAATCCACAATTGCGAAGGTTGCCATTTTGCATGTGTGTCTGAAAATAATTTGAGTATTCTTTTGCTTCCATTTTAAAAATAACAAATCAAATCAGATCTCATCTGACTTTGACGTTTATTCATTTACCTCGGCTTGCCCCAGCTAAAAACCTAGGGCAAATTCCTAAACGCAAATTTTGGGCATAATATGGTAAGCAAACGGTCCCTAAACGCAAAAGGAAAAATCTCTGCTAAGCACACTGTCTCAAAACGCAGTTCATTCTTTTTTCTGGCGCAAACTTCAATGCAATTGTGCAAGTTTCAAACTTGTGTTGCGAACTTCACTTGCTTTTCAATTTTTATCGGGTTCGTGCATTTGCTTAGCATGGGTCTTTCTTTGCAAATCGTGCTTTTAGGAATATGGCCCTAGATCTACTTCAGGGCGATTTGAGAGCGACCCTAGGTTTCAAAAAACACAGAATTTGTTTATCAGGGTGACTTCATGTTTTTCAAAAAATGCTTTAGGGCGACTTTAGGACTCAACGAACAAATTAGCATATCCGAATCTGAAGTAGAAATGTAACCCATCTGTCGGATTTTTGAACTGGCACAGTGTAATTATCGAATCGAAAACATCGATCTTTTTAAGGAATGTCCTTTATTTTTCCTTCAACATTGATATTGAATCATCGAAAAAAATGTTATTAATGCTACCTGCCATAGCACCTTTTCTTTATTTTCTCATTAACGGCCCAACGGATCTTGAGCAAACTTTTGGTACCTCCTTTAAATTCAAAATAACACTGCATAAAATATTAAATAAATATTTGGCCCTATCATCGTAACCAATTGGAGAAAAATCTAACCCGATTTGTACGAATTTTGTATCCTTGTAACAGTTCCCATTAATCAAGTTCTTCCGAAAAAATTGAAGTATGCCTTAAAAATTTCAAAATCACAGCAACTCGTTGCGAATTCATTGAATTATAAATGTACATATACATAAATGTCAAAACCATGCCATTTGTTTTTCTTCGGATTGACTCCGCCAACAAATCACATGCGGAACTTTGTCCGACAGTTTGGCGGCGGAAACAAAAATAAATAAAAAATACAAACAAAATTAGAAATGTTGGAGATAGATGACGCCTGAACTGTAAGCAAAATTGTGTACTCATTTTTTTCATTTTCTTTTGCGATTCGGTTAGCATGAAGCTTATAAATACTTCTATCGGTTACGATGATAGGCCTTTTTTCGACTTTAAAAAAAAAATCAACTTTTTTTTTGAAAATTTAATATTTCGAAAACGGGTTGACGATTTTTGATGACTTTGAATGCCCAACAACGATTTTTGTTTTAAATTATATTTTTTTTTTAATATTTTAAATACTTAAAATTGCAATATCAAACTTTTGTTAGAAAAAAAAAAACTAAAGAAATTTTGTGTAAACAAATTTGTAAAAAACGACATTAAAATATAATTAGCCGTTTCTACTAAGAATCTTGTGCTTACCATGTTATCGAACATAGCAAGTACGTCCGATCCTGTCGTGCATTTTAATTTGTTTGATAATTCCAGGGCCCTAAATTTATACTTACTTTTAATAGATAGTCCTTCCAGGGCTAAATTCATTTAAATTTAAATAAAATTGTTTAATGTTAAGCAAGCCAGGCTTACAGTGATATAAAAAAGACACTTCAAATCATACAACAAACTTTATTTTTGGCTCCATCAAAGTTAAAAAAAAAAAAAACAAATAAAAAACAAAAATAAAAAAAGTACATTAAAATTATTCTCAAAAGCATTCTTAATTGTTTTTATTCTAATTATGATTAAGGTACATTTTCGCAGGTCATATGTTCCTAACTATTATACAGTTTTTTTTTGTTTTATTTTTATTTTACATTCATATGCATTTGTTTACATTCTACATCAAAATAAAATGAATTAACGAAATAATATTAAAACGAACTTCAAATCTTACACTATGAGAACTTACTTAAAATTGATTCTGCGCTTTTTAACCTTTCGTAAAAATGTACAAAAATACTTATACACTCGCAAGTGATTAAATTTTAAGTCCCTGTTCTTAGATTTACAACAACAATTCGGAGGAAATTATTTGTACTTTTCTTTCAGAATATGATGAATTAATTTATAAAAATAAAAAAATCACCCAATGCTTTTTTTTGAAAACAAATACGGAAAATAAGTGCATTACTCTTAGAAATATTCATGCGTATTTTGAAATTAATTTTTTTTATTAAATTTAATTTAATAGTCTCCTAAAATAATTGCGCAGTTTTTTGACGTTGGAAGCTCAGTTTGGTGTCTGTATGTAAAATGTCCTTATCACAAGGAAGTAATTGTTTGTGCAGCCTATCAAAAAACCATTGTCTTACTTTAGGGGTTGAGCTCAAATTTAAATAACACTACTTAGTTATTTAATAGCTTTCTATTCGTTTCAATATGATTCAGCTGAAGATACTATCGCAGCTATTTTCACTGCTGCAATCAATGTCGGGAAGTGAAGCACCTCGGCGATAAGCCTGATATTTTCGCGTCGAGCTAACACCAGCTTGGCTATTTATTCTTCGCATTGTATGACTCGATGATGAGCTAGCTGCATGTGGGAACTTCGATAAGCTGTCTCCATTTGAAGAACCCATTCCACTTCTACATTTAGGGAAGAACTGTATCATGTCACATAGATTTTGGAGAACTAAGTCAGGCCTCATTTGCTCGTTGCCTTTAAACTCAGCATCTAAGTCTTCAATGACGTTTGGATTCAATGGTAACCAGATAGTTGCTCCCAAATTTGCAGCTTTTCCTCCCTAAACCATAGAACATCGACGACGTCAGCAATTATCATGTATTGTTGTTGAGTTACCAAATTTTCGGTGGAAGGATTTTGGTTTTTGTGAAGGTACATACATAGTTGAATGGATAGGATGTTGGAAGAAAGTTTTTTTTTTTTTTGGTTTTGTGTTCAATGGATATAATATAGAGAGAAATATTGGACTTTAATTTAAGAAATAAATATTTTTGTTTAAATATTTTATTTTAGTTTTGTATAAATTTAAATATAAATATTTTGTAGTTTATTTTTAAAATTGAAAAAAATAAGTTCCTATAAGTTAGCGAGACATATTTTCATAATATTAATTAAGAGCGATGGTGAAATGTATATTATTTGAATTAACTTTTGTAATATCAGAGTCGTTACGGTTAACTAGAAATACAATTAAAATTCAATTTCATAGGAGGTATTTTATAAGCAAATTGAAATACTCTTTACAAGAGTACAAGATTTTTCAATAATGGAACATAAAGTCATACAACATGAAAACCGCTCAATAGAAATTCTACTATTTAATAAAATTTTCTTCTGAATTTCGACATAAGAACTACAAATGACATAGATACATCATAATACGTTCGAGTCTTTCAGTTTAATGTACCTAAACAAAATATATGAGTATATGTATAACTGTCATATACAATCTAGTATTTGATTTAAACAAAAATTGAGTAGTTTTATTAACGAAAATAGTTGAAGACATATCCAAAGAAATTATCAAAAATTTGCCATCTAAAACCTAATTTCATATTGAATCTTTATCAAATATTATAAGATACATTTCTCTGACATTGCGTCCTTATAATACACTAGTTATCCTACAGATAAGTCCTAAAATATTTGTCATCGCCATTAAAATTACTTCATTTATCTTAACCAATTACTTACCAATAGAGCCAAGCGCGCAAAAGCATTTCACACCTAATCCATTTGCTGAAGAAATACCTTGTTTGCTGCAATTGCTATCTGTGTTGCAGTATGCACAAAAATCATGTTTTGAATATGATGTGTCTGAGAAACTAGATTTTAGGTAATATAAATAAAATAATATTTTAAATAAGTTGAAGGCATTAAGGAGTTGCTATGCTTTCATAGTCACCTACGAAAAAGTTAATCTTTCAATCAAAATTATTTGCAAGGACATTTTGGTAAGCCTAGCTTTTCAGACACACCATTTTAAACCCCGCGAACACTTTGTTTTTAAATCTAATATTATCTATAATAATTTGACACCCGATATTACGTTTTTTATTTTATAAAAATCTATATGATATGAAAAAAAGAACTTTGAATATCCCATTTTTTTTCCACAGAAACTGTTTGAAATCAAATTATTGCACAAAATTGTTTATTTTAATCTTGAAAACAAAATGTTTGTACTTCTTAATGTGAAAAGAATATTGTACATAGGTGCAAGAAAATAATTTTGAATGTATTAAAAAAGTTTACATTTGAATTGCAGTAAATGAGATACATGAGAAACACGAAATGTGTATTTATCTGATAAACACAGTTCTATTTTTAGTTTATACTTAGAATCAAAGTTCTTTTTTTTTGTGTTTGGTATACCAACTTCATTATAACTAGTTTTTTTTTATACATACCTGTACATCGGTCTCAATTTTATCACCAATCATAACGCAATCTGCTGGTTTAACGTGGAGATAATTGCAGGCAGCCAAAAAAATGTTCGGATGAGGCTTCTCCCATGGTAGGTCAGACGATACTAAAACGCAATCAAAATACTGGCTGACATTAAGCTTCTTAACTTTTTCCCATTGGGCATTTGATGGTCCATTTGTGATGAGCGCGAGTAAATAACCAGATGCACGAAATTGTTTTAGCATTTGTATATAATCTGGTATAATAGCTAAATAACGATAGCGAAGGTGAAGCCATTGGGCGTAAATCTGTTCTGCCAAATGCTTATAACGTTCTGGGAGAGCATCACGCCAAAGATATGAACGCCATGAATCTAATGATGTTTGAGGATTGTCTGGACAGCGTCGAAATGATTGCAGAAATTTTGCAGTCACCTGTGAGGCTTCGCCAGGCAAAAAGTTGTATGCACTTTCTAATTGCTCTCCAAGCTAAAATTAAATGTAATTTTTTTTAACAATTTATTGTGTTATTTACTACTAAACCTGGCATAATTTCTAACGCTTCATATAAAGCAAATTAAATCTATCTCAAGAAAAAAAAAGAAAATATGAGCATCGCAAAAACCTTTAATGTTATAAATAAAACAAATTCAAATTATGTGTTCGAAATTGAATTTGAAAAACAGCTGCAAATTAGAAAGTGTATCATCAATCACTTAACGTTTTCAACTACATATAATTATTATTATTGTATTTGATATTTTAAATTAATGTTTCATGCTTAAAATGCGGCGGTATAATGGCTACGTCAGAATTTATTTAAAAATAAATGATACACATAAACAGCAATTGCACGAAGGAAGCGCAAGCAAAACGTGCCGGTTGTTTATTACAAGCAATAATTGTAATATGTCTCCACAAACAGGTGTGTTCATTAAAGATTTGCAGCCGGCAAACGACCAATAGTCATATTGTATACAGAATATCGCTGATCATCATGACAGTTTTTTGGTGCATTTAGAAAGAGAATCTAAAGCCTTTTTCATGTTGACGTGTAGTGATCATTTCACCAAATTATTTTAGCTCCCTACGCCCCTGACTACGCCACTCACCACGCCTGTAGTAACAGACAAATGAGAGAAAAGAATTGGTTATTACAAATTTCAAATTGCATAACGTTGTACAATAGTTAGTTGGAAACAAGCTTTCGTGTGCGGCAGTCGATTGACTATATATATATATTACACTTTAAAATATATGAAATACTAAAATTAAGTAATCTAGTTTAGTTTTATTTGAATAAAATCTTTTGTTAGAATTATAAACGCAAACGCTTATTTAATGAACTAAACTATCTACAATTGGTGACCCCGAGTTGAACGCATAATACGAAATAAAAAAAAAAAAAAAATATATATATTTACTCGGATAAAGTGTAATCTTCTATCTAATCGATTTCATTCTCGATAAATAATCGCCCAGAACTACCTACATACATATTTAAAAAAAAAAAAAAAAAAAAAAATTAAACAATCGTACATTGACAAATTACACGTTTTTCATTATCATCACATAAAAGCCGCAAGTGTCATATGAACGTAATATACATAAGCTAGCTCATGTACCGTTCCAAATTAAGAACATCGAGTGTCATATACCTAAATACATTAAACGAGTACATAACTGCTCACACTTAAATATTCCGTTCATCATTTCATCACATCATTTTGGTCTGTTAACAATACCGCAAGCATTTACTGGAGTACAGCTTACACCGTTCATCATTTCCTCATCATATTGTACTGTATGCAATACCGTAATCTCCTATTGGAGCACAGTGCACAGCTTTTTGGGTTTTAACCACGCAGCAAGTTTTCAACTCAAAATAAATATAAATTGTATTTAATATAAAAAAAAAAAAATACACACGAAAAATATTTATGTATATCCCGGTATTATATAAACTAACCTCAAATTAACTACCTATACAAATTATTAGTACCTAGTAAAATAATAATAAAATATTATAATTTAATATCACTAGAATTTGCATGCATATTTATATTTCTTTTTAAATTTATTGCATTATTTTTAGTTTTTACTTATGTACCTAGTTCTTAATCATAACATTATCATAATCTTCATTTCTTTTCTGCATTTGTAAGCCAAACACGATTGCCATCGAATTGATTCATTCAGTTAACATTTTTTTTTAAATAGCGCATTATATATTTTTCTCTTTCGTTTGTCCATTTCTTTCAATTTGATTATGCCCAACGAAAATAAAACCGAGGGTGGTCATGTGCCTACAGGTGAGGGATTTTCCGGTGGTCAGACGTTGCCACAATCAAATAATTCTGAACAAATTTACAACAACTCCTTTGAAATTTCATCGGTGAAACTCCCAACTTTTTGGGAGAAGGCTCCGGCAGCTTGGTTCATTGCTGTCGAAGCACAATTCGCTACGAGAAAAATTACGAAAGATGAAACTAGATATTCATATGTATTAGCCTCACTTCCAGTAGATGCAATAAACAATATAATAGACGTATTAAACAATCCTCCAGAAACTAACAAATATTTAAATTTGAAAGATATTTTAATTAAACGCCATACTGCATCCGAGCAACGACGTTTGGAGCAGCTTTTATCTGCGGAAAATCTTGGTGATCGTAAACCATCCGATTTGTACCGTCATATGACATCCACGGCCGGAAACATTTCATCCTTATGTGAGGATTTAATAAGGTCTCTTTGGGAAAGAAAACTTCCCACGCAAATAAGTATTCCTTTAGCTGTAACAATAGGACAACCTTTCCAAAATAGATTAGACCTAGCGGATAAAATCTGGGAAACAACACAAACTGTGGGTGTTAGCTCTATTCAAAAGCCTTCGGGTAGCCAAAATCCTATTTCTAGTATGGAAGAAAGACTAATGAAAGAAATAAATGAGCTCAGATCGTCTCTTAAAAGGTTATCTTTTCGAGAGAGAGGTCGTTCGCCACATCGTCCTGCCGGATTCAAAAATTTTAAAAGGGAAAATCGAAGCAGTAGCAATCAAAAAATATGTTGGTTTCACCGCGTTCATGGTGAGAGAGCTAGAAATTGTAATCCACCTTGCTATTTCAAAATAAAAAACAACAATTTAAAAAACTAGATATGCCGAGTGTATCCATGGCGGACACTCGGCATTCAAACTTCCGCCGCCTTTTTGTTCATTGTAAAGTAAATAGATTAGATTTTCTTATTGATACCGGCGCTGAAATATCGGTTTTACCGCATACTCTTTTTAAAAACGAAACCTTTTCCGTTTCAGAAGAATATCTTACAGCTGCAAACGGTTCTCAAATTAAAACGTATGGCTCAAAGCTTTTAAATCTCGACTTAGGCCTTCGACGAGAGTTTTCTTTCCCGTTTACTCTGGCTGCAGTCACCAGACCCATTATAGGTGCAGATTTTTTAGGCTATTTCAACTTACTTGTGGATATAAAACGTCATAGACTTATTGATCGTTTAACAAACCTATCCGCCTGTGCAAGCATAGCCTCAAATAAAACCGATTTTGAATCGCCACGACTTTCGATCGTTGATAACGAATACGGGAATTTGTTAAGACAATTTCCTGCACTAACAAATCCAACAGATTACACTATGCCAGTTAAACATAATGTTGTGCATTATATTGTGACCTCCGGCCACTTACCAGTTTCGACGCCAAGACGTTTGGACAGTTCAAAATATAAAACTGCTAAGGCTGAATTCGAACACATGCAAAAGCTAGGGATCTGCAGGCCTTCTACATCCTCAACTTGCTCCCCACTACACATGGTGCCCAAGAAAGAACCATATGATTGGCGTCCATGCGGGGACTATCGAGGTTTAAACTGTGTAACTGTGCCAAACAGATATCCTATACCACATCTTCACAGTTTTTCACAAAATGCACTTGGATGTAAGATTTTCTCGAAGATAGATTTAGTACGAGCATATAACCAAATTCCTGTGGCTGAAGAAGACATTTTTAAGACCGCAATCACAACTCCTTTCGGAATGTGGGAGTTCACACGAATGCCTTATGGTCTTCGAAATGCAGCCCAAACTTTTCAAAGGCTCATGAACGAGGTTGTAATGGGGCTGGATTTTTGTTATGTTTATATCGACGATATACTCATAGCAAGTTCACACAAAGATGAGCATTTAAAACATTTAAGAATTTTATTCGAGCGTTTGTCAGAGCATGGGTTGACAATTAAACTAGGTAAATGCGAGTTCGGGAAGCAATGTTTAGATTTAGACTATATATATATATTACACTTTAAAATATATGAAATACTAAAATTAAGTAATCTAGTTTAGTTTTATTTGAATAAAATCTTTTGTTAGAATTATAAACGCAAACGCTTATTTAATGAACTAAACTATCTACAGACGCACATGCGCGATTTATACGTTTATTTGGTATTCCTAATTTCACTGAGAACGCTTGCGCTAAATAAACGACGTAAAAAAAACTTATTTTTCCATTAACAAAACCAGTGGGAGGATTCCATATTTTTGCATGCAGAAATCTTTCTAGATTAACTGTATTCTCCATACTTGAAGAAATTCGACAAATTATACGTAAAAGTTTGCGCTAATTTCGACGCAGTACTAAAATTTGTTTACAAATAATATTGTCAAGAAGAACATTGTGGACAATAACTGTAATACATAGTATTTTTAATATTATGAACTCAGCTATTTACTAACGTAGATGACTTGCGATTGCCGTAAATGGAAATACATAAATCCTATGTACTATCTATATCTATATATGCTAATTTTTTTTTGGCAAATGTTTTGCCAAAACAATTTAAAGCGCACCTCAGTCATGGCTTATTTTAGGCAAAGATTGCACTTGTTAATTTTACTTACCGCTTACGTAAGTCTTATAGAAGAAGAGAACTATACAACCTTTCTTTCCGTGAGTTAAAAACTTACACTGCCGGCTGTGTAAGCTTTGAGACTACCGTAAGTTGTAGTTTTTCTTACAGCTTACACATTACATTAGTTGATAAAATTTACTTTAATTACTTACAGAGCCATTTACATTAGTAATTAATGGGCCCTATCGGGAATCTACCAGGGAATTTCGTTTCCCACGGAATATTTTATTCCCTCGAAATTTTTCTTGCCATCGTGAATCTCCCACAGAGAAATTTCCCTCGAACAAAAATTAGTATGAAATGACAGCAAAATTCCCTGGGAAAGCTTATTCCCGGTACCAATAAATGCCGAGGGAAACTTTTGATCATCATTCACGTTCCCAAGATTCAAATTGGAGAACAATTTTAAGGGACATTTTTATTCACGATAACCCCCAAATGGTTGGATCTGATCTTGCGGGCTCGGTGACGTGATGCGTAGTGCGTTGGCTTCTAAGCAGCTTGGTCATGGTTCAATACATGATAAAGGCACAAGAAGTTTTTCGATCAAAAATTAAAAGTAGACTAGCACTACTAGAGCAAAGGAATCTGATTATCGACCTTAGCAAGTCGTGAAATAACTATAATTCCAGCCAAAAATAATATGAGAAAATCTTGGTGGTATCACACTAAAGTTGTTGTTGGACATTCAAACTCATTACTTTGATTTAAATTGATAGGGAATTTGATAAGGGATAATATTCACTTCTTTCCTTTTTTAAAAAGGTTCGTGAATTTTAAAACATCCCTTACCAAATGCAGCAACAATTTAAAAAATGTACAATCAAATCCACAATCCATTAACTTAAAACCGAACCCAATTATGTCGTTTTTATTTGGCAATCCGGAAGCCTTCCGGACTCTTCTGGAAGCGTTCACTTGGGGAAAAATGACAGTTCTAATTCTGAAAAAAAAAAGAGAATTTTGCTTCTGGATTTGAAATCAGAATCAGAACCAGAAGCACTCACACATTCATATACTTGAACGTCAAGCTCAACTGTAGTCATTTTTTGTATCAAAATTGTGCAACAAATTTTTTTTTTTAATTTGAATGTTCTCACATATAATTTTCACACATACAATCTCATTAATATTCAGAATCACACAAGTGTTCAGTTGGAATTCCAGATTGGAGAAGAATTTCGGATTGCCAAATAAAAACGGCATTCGACAGCTATTACACCTTAAAATATGAGCCTCAATTTGCAATGCAGTCATCGTTTTTTCTTTGTTGTGCGTTTTCTTATTGTTTAGTGAAGAACCTACATTAAGTGTACTAAAGTGAAGATTTTATTCCTCTCTCCTGGACAAAGTAAACTTAGTTAAAAATCGCATTCGTGTAAAAGCAGACTTACACCATTGCTTTTATTTCTTGGTTGTTTCATCTTTCGTCTTTTTCACAGATTCAGTGAGGGATCAACTGCATACCTATCGTTTTTAGAGAAGTGTATGTAAATACAAAGTATTGAGTTATAATAATTGGTGCTTTATACAATGAGATGTTTACACATCGCAGCCCTGAGTCCAGGGTGCTCAACAGTTTTTTTTTTCTTTTTTTTCAGAGAGTGCTTATGTGCATGCCTAAGTATAACTTACAAGCGTAATTTTTGCCTTAGGTGAAGACATTTATAAGTTCTCATTCTTAATTTTTCTAAGGAAGTGTTTATGTTACAATTCCGATAAACGATAATGAAGATATGAAGTGAAGTATTTGTGAAGACTGTCATTTTTGCAAGAGTTGAGGTAACAATCTCTCAGAGCGCAACAAAGTTTCAAAAAAGTACGGGAACGCTTTAACAACAATTTTTGCCATTTTTTAAACGTCAAAATAAGTGTATTTTTGAAAATGTTTATTAAACATTTACGTGAAGTTATTTCTTAAAATAACCAATTTAATATCACAAATTTCAATATCCCCGAACAGGCTATAAATTCCATTATTTTTAACTTTTGTAACGATTCACTTGGCAAGTGACAGCTTATGTATTGTTTTTTTTTATATATATCTTTTTAAGAAATCTTGGTATGAAATGTGATACCATGTCATCCTCTAATATACCCTTCTTAAAAAACGTTTGGTTTTGGCGTAGATTATAACATAAAGATGCGTAATTTATTGTGCTTACATAAATAATGTCAGCAGAAAAGAATGTATAAAGCTTTCACGAAAGCCGCGATTTATATTTTTAAATATCTAAAAGAAAATATGTACCTAATTCTTTTTTTTTGTTTTTCATTTTAACGTTTATATAATTTATAGTTTATAGCTTTTTATTGATTGCGATTTTTTGTAAATATTTATTAAAACTTTTAATAATATTTACCTAAATGTCACAAACAGTTGTTCGGACCAATCATCAGGCTATCATATTTCTTTATTTTATGCCGCTTATGGATGTAATTCTTTAAAACATCAATTTCGTTTGGCAATAAACTTAGCACCAAAATAGAACTAAAATAAGAGACAATTATTCTTGGAATCCAAAAATACCATGGCATGCAGTCAACGACTCTTTTACTTGAAATTTAAGAATGCATCGCTGTACCTATATGTTAATACAAATGCGACATTTTGTAAATAAAAAAAAATAAATAAATAAATTAACACCCAGTGCGCTACGACCGAAATATACCGTTCATGGATAATATACCAAACTTGTGCTGGCAATATGCCAGGTTATCGGCTAATCGAAAATAGATTCGTGTGTTCAGCGACTCCACAACCAAATGGGTATCAGCGGTAAACACAATTTTTCTCCATTCTGTTTGTTTTAAACAATATCATGACGAAACATTAATAAATGTATGTATGTACATCCATCCAATTTAGATATGCAGTGTTTAGAAAATAAAAGTAGGCACAAAAGAAATCTATTTAATTAGTGCTTTAGAAAAATGTATAAAATTATTTCATTATATAATTTAAAAAAAGATTTCTTCATAGAACTTTAAATTTATTATTTATTTGGATGGTTTGTATATGTATGTATGTATGTGTATTTAAAATCTTTCTGAAAGTTAGTTTTTTATTTTTTATTCTTCGTTCGATTTATAACAAAAAAAAAATAAAATGTAGGATGGATTAATCTCCAAAAAGTTTTTTGCCCAAGTCCATCATTCTGTGGTTACGGCAAACACGGAGGGCATCGGCCTTTTTAAGAACAGTAACCACACTGGGATTTGCTTCGACCAGCTGGCTCAGGAAGTCTTCGTACGCTGACTTTACATTGGGTTGCAAAGTACCAATTTTGACTTTTTTCAATGTCTGAACAATACCTTCAGCCCAACCACTTTCGACTGCAAACTCGGATATCCAAGGAATTAGGGGCAGCACGCCGCACATTGTCTGCATGCCAAGGAACCATAACTCTGAAATCTCCATCCAATGTTCCTTGTACGCGATGGAAACTACCAGAGCTGTTGGGTCATTAGATTCATCAATGTTATATGCATCCCAAAGGAAGCGGATTGTTGCTTGGATGTAACGGCATATGGAAAAATCATTTTGTTTAACCTTGCTCGATTGTTGTTTCAAAAGCAGAAGTCCAAGGACAGCCAAATGGCCATGCATCACAAGGTTATCGGGAGTGTCCTTAAGTTCGGGCAAATTATCGTAAACAAATTTGAGCAAGTTAGCGAAAACAGGGCTCTCTTCAACAATTTTCGGTTCTAGTACAGTAAGGTTCATCAAAATGTTGCACAAGCTAACAACAGCTGTTCGCGCATCTTTCATTTCTTCTACTTGTTTGGGCGTTGGCACTGGGTCTGGTTCGTTCATGCGCTTTAGGCGTTCTGCTCTTGGAATTGGTGGTTTTTTATAGTGTGAAATTGAATAGTAAAACTCAATTGCCTCAAGAAAAACTGCATCTTGTTTAGAGGTGAACATGATTTTTCTAGCTTCGTCTTCGACAGCTAAGTGGCAGAGAGCAGGTAACATAACACGTAGGATATCGACAGGTGAATCCCCCTCTTTGTTTTCCTTGCGATGTGATCTGAGGTCGTAGAAAGTTTGATTAGCCAATTTAAACATGAAAGGCAGAATTTTGTAGATAGCAGGACGCATTGCAGTGGTTTCCTGTGCTAGCCATGCTGATAATATTCGCACAATTGCACAGATGAATCCTTTGTCACGTGGGTTCACACTGTCTTTAATTTTGTCGTTTGATACGCGAGTTAGTACAGCAAGAACTTGGTTAAAAGCACCCTTCAAAGCGGTATACGTTGTCTGCTTTTCCTTTGGCTCCAGGTCGATTTCGTCTCCAGCCATATATTCGATGCACAGCTCCAAAATTATAAAGCAGCATGTAATGAGATCAGCATTTTTGAAAGTAGTTTCAAGTTTTTTCTCATCCATCTGCATACGGACTTCAATAGCGGCCAACTGCAGTAACAACAAAAAGAATTGCTTTGAATCATCCATGAAAGCCCATTGTATACCAAGGACCTGCAATGTCGTTGCTATAAGATGAAGGGTTGGATCTCTTTGTTTCGGACCTATTTTACTTTTCAAAATATCACTGCAGCCCTTGAACACGCTTTCTGGCCATATTTCTCCAACCAGTGTGTTGACAATAATATCACGTCGGCAAGTAGTGAGAATTGACGAGAGAATCTTGCAGAGTTCGAATTTTCTGTCACTATGATCAGTTTCCATATCTAGAGCAATCCTTTGTATTAAGGCGTGGAAGGGTTTTGGGTCATCGGTCCACGATGCTGGCCCAAACTTACTTGTCAGCATAACAATCAAATGTAAAGCTTCATCAGTCTGAAAACTTTGTTGCGAATAGATTTGCGACATTTTAGGAATCGCACCTATTGAGAGCAAAGCATTTTGTCCAGATTCGTATGAGGCAATACTCTTTAAACAGCTGTACGCTTCACTAACCACAATTAAATTATCGTCATAGTCATCATCGTCGGCAGTCTCTACTATTTCCAACAAAGTGGGTATGGCTTCGATCATATCCTTATGCGTAGCTAATTCTTCTTCTTGGCAAAAACAAGTTAGAATAGAAAGGGCCACACTCTTGTAGACCAAAGGTGGGCAATCACTCGGCAAGTCTTTCGAATTTAATAATTTTTTGAGAAAACCAAACCCGATAGCTTCGAATAACAGTTTTTTAGCAGGTGGATTGCAATCCTTGCCCTTCACCAATTTCGTAACCATAAATAAAGCGGCAAACTTTTCGGTATCGGTTTTTGAGCCTTTTAACATGGCAGCACATTTTTTAACGGATTCGGGTATGTCCGCCATTTTGAACCGCAAGATAAATTAATTTATAAAAATAAAAAAAAGAATATATAATTTTTTTTTTGTCCGTTTTACAAGCAGTACGACGAAACAATCTTCTGCGGCACACGTACGAGAACTAAATGGAATTATTTTCCTGTTCGGCGAAAAGAGCAAATGTTCTAACACTTTTTGGTATAAGTTTTTTTTCTTTTGTGTTTATTTTCGAACTGAATGAAATATTTGAAACATCCATGCATTCGTCGAATCACTTTGGGTACGTCGAAATTTATATTTAGATTTTTATATTCTCCAACATAGGGTGAGGATGGCAATTTCTTCAAAAACACTTATTTTATTATTTTTGTTTAATGTTTATATGTACCTGATCGGAATAATGGACTTATTAGTGAGTTAGTTGCATAAAATGATACAAATATGAAAAGTTTATTTTGTTATAAAATTAGCATACATTTTACAATGATGATACTCTTCTATAGATAGTTTTATGTCAATATTATTATTTTAACTATAAAAATGTTATTGGTTTGATGTAAGGATGCTGTGTTTAAATTAAAACTTTCAAATTACTCTAAAGCTCTGCTATCCTACGTAGTGGGAGTTGTTTCTACAACAAGCTGTAACACATTTGTTTAACCAACAAAATTAACTTTCAGTCTTGAGAAGCTGCTAAATTGAAAAATGCTTTTGGTTGATGTTATGAATCATCTAGTTCACTTCATCATTTTTCTAAGTGTTAAGCTTTAATCTAGTAAACCTCAAAATGACAATAGTAAACTTCAATATGAGAATAGTGGGCAGGGGATAAAGTGCTTGATTGCTAACTTATACATGTGGGTTCGATCCCCACGCTAGGCGCATTCTTTTCTATACCTCCAATTTTAATTGGATGCCGCCCATGCTTTAAAATGAGACAGTCAATACCTGGTTCTCAAATTCACTGTGCCAAACTAGTGCCGTGCCAATTCAGGTTGCATTTAAAAGACCTTAGGCCTTACATGCTTATAGTTAAATTTAAAAAAAAAGATAGTAAACTTCAATGTGAGATTTCATCATTTACATAAATTTAATTTAAAACAATTAATATTAATAATACAAATGTATTAATATAACATATTTTCTATGTTAATAACTTCAGGAAATATTTTGAATGCTTGGGTTGCAATTGGCCTACGTTGTTGGTGTTATTGTTTGCAAACCTTCTTCTATAAGGCTTCCCCTCTATGTTCGCTTATAGATGAATCGTATCTGCTGTTAAGGATTGACAACTTTTTAAGAGCTCTTTTTTAACGTAACTCTATCACAAACCAAACATTTTCAATGGGGTTAAGCATTACACTAAAGGGACCAAGTCTGAGTGTGTACTTAAAAGTGAGCATCGAATACAATCATTTAAACAAAATCTATATATGTAATGTAACTGTCAATATGTATTTAAATGTATAAAAGTGTATCTTTTATGACGAAATATCGAAAAATATTATATTTCAAATTAATTTAGCCGTCATAAAAAATACACTGTAGGTTTGTTCGTTGAGCCCTGAAGTCGCCCTAGGATTGACCTAAAGCGTTTTTTGAAAAACCTAGTCACCCTGATAAACAAATTCTGTGCTTTTTGAGATCTAGGGTCGCCCTCAACTCGCCTGAAGTAGAACTAGGTTTTTAGCAGGGGCAACTTGAGGTAAATGAATAAACGTCAAAGTCACATGAGAACTGAGGTAGGAATGGGCGATATTGAGGAGAATATCGAGTACTAATCATCGATGTTAATAGTTATCGAATCGAAAACATCGATGTGTGTAAGTGTTTTGCCTTATTATTCCTTCAACATCGATATTGAATCATTGATTTTTTGTTTTAATATCGATGTTTCAATAACATAGATGGACTTATCCATCATCGCTAATCTGAAGCATTTGTTTTGTTGTGAATTCTCGTTTTGTATACAAATTGTTATTTTTACTCGTAAAATGAAAATAAAACAATACTCAAATTAATTTTCAGACACAGACAAGAAAAATGGAAAGCTTTGAGGTTGTGGATTGTGCGTAGGGTCACAAAAAATGTACTAAGAACTTAAATTTAACATATTTTAAGTTTTCATTATTAGATGAAATAACTGGCTTTCCTGCAACATAAATTTAATGGCCCCCGGGTGTATTTTTGAGAACCGAAAAACCAAGACAACTCTTGGGGTTGTCAAAAAAACCTGGGTCGACCCTAGCTAAAGTTCAACGAACGAACCTTGTTATAATTTTTCTTTTTTAAATATTTTGTATTGTTAAAGTTTTCTAAACTAACAAATAAATACTACTACTACTAGTCTTGCTATTATCATTTTAAAACTAAAATGGTTTAGTTATAGTTTGGTTATTTGCAAAAAAATAAAATTAGCCTTTTACCGATTTAAAATTGATTCACAATTCGGATAAGTATATGGACAATTTAAAATTCTAATATCTTTGGTATATAAGATGTAATATTTGTTGGTCTGGCTAAAACAATATATCTAAAACAATTTCATTATTGGAAGGCATTCACATTAAGACATTATTTATCAATTTATATTCGAACTGCATAAACAATGTTTACAACATTATTGTAAAAAGAAAAGAAAAAGTAAAAGAAACACAGAAAAAAAAGAAAGTCAGTTAATTTTTAAATACGAACTTCTCCATTCTAGAATAAGTAATCAAATATTATTTCATTACTAGGTGAACTTATATGTATATAAGAATGGTTTCTCGGAAACGGCTCTAATGATTTGATTTGACATTTTCACAATTTGCTCCTATGAGGGAGAAAAAAAAGAAAAAAAACATGTACGTCACGGGACGCCATAAGTTGAACTATTTAATATTGAAATTATTTAACTAAAATCGAACAAATTTAGTCTCTTAATGAGTCTAAGATATACAGACACGGACGAAATAATAGGAACACTCCTTACTTTTAGGTAATACTGTATCTTGCACTTTAGTTAGGCGAACATCTGAACAAATTGGTGCGTTAATGAAGCAATCTATTCCACGTATGATCTTGTGATTAAACAAAAGGTATTTGTAATATTATGCAGATTGTAACTACAAAATTTGGTGGTAAAAAAAAAATAGGAACATTTGAATAAAAGCTGAAAAAAATGTATTATTAGCTTAAAGAAGTCAAGATTTTGGTGAGATTTTTTTATCTGAGAATAATTTTGAAATTTTGGGCACATTTTTCTTTAATATGCCACTTAGAAATGCACTGAAGACCAACGCGAAGCCATTTTAGTTCTGCATAACAACGGTGGATCCATGACAGAGATCGCAACAGTCATTGGGCGCTCTGCAAGAATGGTGTGCAATACTATAAACTCCAAAGAATTTGAAGAAACCAGAGTGCGTCCGCCTAAAATGACTGTAAGAGACGTTCCTATGAAAAGTTTAAACGAATCCGTCTATCTCCGCAAAAGATCTGCATCGAGAAATAGAGACGCCAGTCAGTTCTAGAAATATTCGTCGTATCTTGCAGCATGCTGACCTTCACGCACGATCTTCAAGGAAGGTGCCCTTTTTAAACACCCAGAAGCGGATCTGTTTTGCTAAAATTCATTCCATGAATGACGATCCACTTCAGGCCAAGAAGCAGTGGAGGAACGTGCTTTGGAGCGACGAAACGAAAATAAATAAATTCATCCAAAGTCCGAGGCCTATAACCCGTGGTACACAAAACCAACCGTGAAGCATGGAGGTGGCAGCATAATGTTATGGGGTTGTTTTTCTTGGTTGGGCGTTGGTCCAATATTCGTAATAAACTGCATAATGACAAAGGACATACTGGAAAATGTTATGCTTTCGTGGGCTGAGGAAAATATGCCACTTAAATTGCTCTTACAACAAGACAACGACTCTAAGCATACGGCAAAGTCAACAAATCTCTGGTTTCAGCGAAACAAATTGGACGTTATGGAGTAGCCTTCTCAATCACCGGATCTTAATCCTATTTTGAGAACCTCTGGAATAAGCTGAAGATTGAGGTCAGTAAGCATAAACCTTCCAACAAAACTAATCTCTGGAGAATTGTCCAAGAAGTGTGGTAATCGCTTCCACAAGAAAAGTGCCAGAAGTTGGTAGACCCAATGCCAAATCGAATGAATACAATGTTGAAAAATATAGGTTTTTTAACGAAATATTAAATATTCTTTGCTAATAAATAAAAAATGCATTGGTTATCAAAATGTCTTGTTTTTTGTTAAATTAATCAAGTGTTTCTATTTTTATGACCAGCTTGTTGGGAAACCTAAATTAAACGGACTAAAAATTTTGCAATAAATAAAATATAAAATAGCTTAACAACATACCTACCTGTAACACTTATATTTTTTAATATTTACCTAGTATAAGTATTACACACAATATTATCAAAAATTAGGGAGTGTTGCTATTATTTTGTCCATATCTGTATATATAAGACACATTCTTATTATTTATCCCTGCAAATAGCCCCAAGTTTTACCTCAATTTTAAGACCTTAACCTTAAAGATTGAACTACAAGAACTGACGATATAAGCTCACCACATCTTTTCTTTTTAATGAATTTTCAAATATAACTTTTCTCGAACTAAACAGGCAATTTTGAATGTTTTTCCTCTGTTTTGAAATTAAGATTGCAAAGCTCGTATAGCTCATAGAGTAATGTCTGATACATCAAAATAATCGTCATATTGTCTACTCATTCATCAAAGAAAAAGAAATATATTCATTGAACCAGTAAAAAGTAATTGACTGATATGTGTAATCTTCTCAATAAAACAGTTTTCTTATGGCTAGTAATATTCTGGGAATACAATTTTACCAAACATTGAAGTCAATATACTCTATTATTCCTGCAAGTTTCAAATTTGTAGATCCATTCCTTAAAAAGATAAAATTCTTTTATAGCGAGTTTCATTCAAATTTCAAAGATTTCTCAAAATCCAAATTTGTTCTTTTCAATTAAACTTTTTTTCCAGATTTAATTGTAGTATTGGTGAATGACTGATACACATTTCTGAAAAAAAGCACATATTCATCAACAGATGACGAGGAAGACGAAGACGAAGCAATCAAAAACTCCACTGCTTTTATAAAATATAAATTATTATCTTCTTCGGCCATTATTTCTTTATTTTTTTTTTAGCACGGCTTGGCACTAGTGCACAAGAAATTAAGACTTTTGCCAATCCATCAGAGACCCAATCTTTCGTCTTCAGATTTGATCTAGATTTGCTCTTTTTTTGGATAAAGGACATTTTTGACAATGGTGCCAATTCTAGCGAATTGCTTTCATTTATTTCTTTTTATGTTCCGGAAAGACGGTTAAGAAACATGAATGATTTATTTTATGTTTCCACACAGAACTAATTATGGGTCTAATGAGTTTATAACGCGTTCTTTAAGACTATATAATTCGGTGTGCAGTGAAATCGACCTTTGCATGCATGAGATCATTTAAAGAGTGTTATTAACCAAATATGTAATAATTAATTATATCTAGTTTTTTTTTGTTATTTGTATATAAGTATGTATTTGTAAATGTATTATTAAGAAATCTGCAGATCATTGTATCATGTATTTACCAATAAATAAATGAATGAAACTCTCAAAATTCAAAAAGATGAAATCTTTTGTCAGAAAGAACAGATCTTTTCTTGAATGGAAGTCGCTATTAGTTGATATGTGTGAGAATACTTATTGAATGCATCGCATTACGCAAGGAATCGGTTTACCATCTCATAAGAAGTTATCACTTCAAAAAAAAAACTTATTAAATGTAATGCTTTTTATAGATGGTCATTAAATGATTTTAACGTATCAAACTTCTGTGAAATATGAATATCCTCTGAGTTACTGCTAAGTGACTCACAATACAATATCATAGTTGAAAACCGCCTGATTGCAAATAAAAAAGTAGCATTTTCACACAACAGAAGATCAACAAAGTACGATAAAGTAAGAACACTATTGACCCAAGGAGCTACATATTTAGATACAAAAAAAAAGTGCTTAACAAATGTTATCACAAGAAAAATAACAATCTACTTTAAGCACTTTGCTGCACTCAGACAATCTTTGTAGGTATTTCATTATGTACTACCAAAACCCTCATAAAAGGCTTAACAATTAAATAAAATCCCAAGTACATAATTAAAATGTAATTTCTGGACACCGAATTATAAATCTATGTAAGACATAGGACTAAGGCTACTGAAAAATAATTAAACAAATATTAACATATTTGGCGCTATGAAATATGCCGAAATTTCTATAATGAATTTTTGAACACATTTATATATATCTTAATAATTACATACTATATCCGATAAAAGAAACAATAGAGGAAGTTAGCCAACTCCTTACTTATTTCAAGGATAGTATACGTATTTTTTACCGCTCTCATCAATGCCTAAGCATTATAGATGAGGATTATTGTAAAACTCGTAGATCAGCTACAAAATTTCTTATCGCTAGCAGAATACTTTTGATTTTTAATCGATTTATATCTAGGTAATCTATAAAAGTTTTGATACATATTTAGCTTAAAGTTTGCTCTTTATTGTTAAATTTCTTTAGGGACATTGAACAAATATTAATATTAAATTCTAATACTAACCATGTGGCCGCGAGTACAGCTATTCGTTTCAAAGCCATCTCTTAATGGACTAGCACTTGAACACATTCGGATCAAAACTAGGACGATCCGACTACACCACACACTAGTTAATCTTCGACAAGTTACCAGTGGGTGGCGGTGTGTACTCAGATAGACTATAAATTTTAGTTTCGCTTTCTGTCTCCCTGACTATTGTAGCTTATTCCAAGCGGAAATTCTGACGATAAAAGAGGTTCTATCTTGATAAGAGAAAATTATATCCACATCGGATATCCGCAACTCTCGATCTTCTGCCGGGACATAGGGATATCTTGGGAAACGGCAAAGCTGATGAACTCGCCAGAAATGGAACCCTAATACCCATTTTTCCTACAATCGCTAAAACTAAACGTATGTTACATCAAAACGCCACAAAACAAACAAATATGAGATTGTCAATCATAACTACCCGCCTGGCTACTAAATAGATCTGGCCAATAATGCATCCAAGACGTTTAAAAGGTTTGCTCTCTTTTAGCAGAAAACATCTTGGCTCCGAATGGACACTGTCTAATTGGCAGACACGCCAAAAGACTTGGAGTAGATTGCACTTGGGAAAATACTCCTTCGACGACCACAGTGATCCAAGATATATAGAAATTTATCAGCCGCATTGCTTCATTAGCAGCTCCAAATGGTTTAATTAAAGAGATACCTCTTAACATCATAACATCACAATGAACATATCTGTGGACTAAGGGTGTCAGCCGTTTTTCTGACAGCCACTTCAACCTAACCTAACCTACTACTAACATACCATGAGAATATCTTCATTAACTGCTTAATGAAATATTTTTGGAGAAGTTAATTTTTCAAAAATTGTCCACTTTTCTCAAAGCCATTTTTAAATTTTTTTGTTTACATTTCGCGACCTTAGAAGAACAAGGTTCTAATTTTGTTTTCCTAAAATTGAGTTATAAAGTAATTATTGTTCAACGTTACTCTTCGACTCTAATGCAGATGTGAAGATGAGACTTCAGAACAGGCGAATAAGGGTTGTCTTGAAGCTGAGTATTTTAACTCCGAATCGAATTATGCTCGAATGTTAAAATTGGATGAATGTCAAACAGGAGTTTATCTATGATGGATTCATTTTTATTTTCAAGATGCGTAGGTATGCTCCCGAAATATTTATCTGATAGAATATTGGAAGTGTCTGAAATTCAACCATTCAATTAGCCAAACTGCTCCAACCTACGACCGATAAGATGTCGGCTTTGCAGTACCCAACGGACAATCTTACATATTGGTATTAGCTAATTATTTTAAAAACCAACTTAGAGATGTGAACAGTGAAACCAGAATAAATCGATTCAAGGAAAAATAATGTCGTTTAGTCAACATATAATTAAAAATACTAAATACTATGTGATAATAATGTGTTGCTTATTTAAAAGTTTTATTAACTAATTACATTGTTTCTTATATTATTCTTTACGTAGGGACTATTATAGAGACCAATCTTGACGTTAAGATGTGTACTCTTGGCCTTTAGCCGAGATGGCATGTAAGACTGTCTTCTTCGGTTTCTGTAATATTTAATAAAATTGAGGTAAACAATTTTCTGTGTGCATTTCTTTAAAATCAACATTATTTTCGCAGTTTTAAGAGGCTAGAAGCAGATAGAACTTTGTGTGTTTAGAAAATAACTGATTTTTTGTATATACCTTTAACTTAATAACCTGTAGTTTTTACTTGAGATTATAGGTACTATAAGGCAAGTTATGCATTCGTAAAAAAAAATTCTAACGGTCAAACATGACATTACGATCATAGAGAAGCCTAAAAAGTGATCGACAAAAAATGTCTGTCTGTCCGTCTGTATGTATAACGAGCTGCACAGCCTAAACGGTGTAGCGATTATTTTGGCATTCCTCAGAGGGGAAATTAAAATTTTATTTTTAGGCCTAAAAATAACGTACCTGCCATATGACCTTGAAGGAAAATCTTATTTATATCGAAAATGTCTCCAACGATTTTGAAAAAAAAAATTGAGAAAAGTCTGGAAAAGTCTATTACTTTTCATATAACGGTTTTTAAAATTTTTGGCTTTCTCGGTAACTGTAAATTGGATTTCTGTCAAATTTTATATCTGAGAAGACCTAGGTAGCCAAAGTAATTCTGCATATTAAAATTTTAAATAACTTTTTTTATAATTAAAATTAATTTTTTATTTTTTTATTTTGAAAAATCAATATTATTAAAACTAATCAAAAAAAAAATAATTTTTAGTTTTATGGTCCCGTGTATATTAATAAAGTCTAAAAAACTGCATACCAAAATTTCAAAAAACATTTGTTTTCAAAAAAACCAAAAATAAAAAGCCGGATTTCATCAAAATCCGTCCTACAATTTTCGAGATACTTTTTTATAAAATTTTCATTGATCGGTGGCATCTAGTGGTTTTCTTGGTTTTTTCGAGAAACCGATTAAAGTGATGGTTTTGGCAGTTTTTATAAGTTTAAAAAACGATTTTTGCCCACCTATACAACATTCACTTTCATTTATACATGTGTATGTACATATCTACATAGCTAGGTTTTCTATATAATAGGTAGGTACATAATACCCTCCTAATTTTCATAATTCAAATCCCTTTAAATATGTACCTATGTAACCATTCCTTGAATCATATGTATTCCACAATTCATTATATTAGCAATCAGGGTTATCTTACCTACATCTGCTTTAATCCTGCAAAGGATAACTAGACAACATGTACCTACTAACAGCGTCGGTAGTTAGCTACACTAAAGTTGTTAGTTACAAGAGCAAGTTCGTACGATCCAGTCGTGCATTTTATTTTTATACAACCTGTAAATTTCTTGTAAATTGTAAAATCTTTATGAAATGCATTTCAAAATTAGTCACATTTAGAATTTTTAGAAGCGAGTTGTGACGTGGTTTTTAAATTTAATTTTTGATTGGGAAAAAGTATTATCTTGTTCAAGAGCCAAAATAGGGACAATGTTTTACTGCCTAAAACTAAACATGTTTTTTTTTTTATTTAATCGATCTGATTTAGTGGTAACAAGGTTCTATCTGAAAAATTATGCGTGATATAGAGATCAAGTTCTAGAAAAGTTGTTATCCATGTTTTTTTTTCTTTGATTAACTAAGTTCAGCCCACGTGAGTCACTCAAGTTTCAGTCGTCCTCCAGTTAAAAAGTCTATTTTACATCTTATTTAATAAATTGAAATTTACGAAATTTAAAAAGAGTCCGTGGTTTTCATTTCGACGTTAAGCCAGAACAGAATTAATTTTAACTAAATCAGTTAAAAATGCAGCCACATTGGAATACAAGGGAATGAGTTCGCAGGCCATGAATCTACACTTGTCGGCAGATCTTCAGTTTACCTATTTAACACCTACACTAAATTGGACCTTCAAAGACTTATTAACCCATTACCTGCCATTGTACTCAATTGAGTACAGTATTTTTGGAAATTTCAGTTATATTTTTTTTTTTGTGAAAAATAGGCTTTAATTTTAATTTTTCGATTCGAAAACAAGCATGGGCATATCTTTTTGTTATCTGGAAGATTTCGTTGAAGTTGAAAGCCATTTTCAAATAATTTGGTCAACTTTTGTGTCGTGCATTTTGTTTTAAGCAGTTTCGTGTCCTTGCGAAAGTAAAATGTTAGTTGCACACTGTCGGTTAATTTGTGAATAACCAATTCTGTTCAATAGATTTTTTGCCAAAGAACTACATTGTTAACAATTCTCATTCAATTTTTTTTTTGTTCATGCTAAGTGGTCTATAAAAGTGGTGTACTCGATTGAGTATACTGGCCAAACCGTGCAAAGTTTTTTTTCTCACAGGTTTTGCAGATTTGCAGAGAAATGGGGTTTTCAATAAGACCTGCACCAGCAAATCTCTACATGTTGATGATATTCCGGGTGATGAAAGGAAATAAATGAAGCATAAAGTGGTTATTCCACCGGATGTTTATATTCAAACGGACGGGGGGGGGTTATGTGACGATGACTTGCTTGAGCATCCCAGGAGCACTGTAGATCAAAGTCAACGATGGTATGAAAACGAAGACGTTAATAACCTTGCTTATCTAAGGAAAGAAAGCTAAGCCAGAGGTGATTCTCAGGATAATGCTCCACTATTTGGAAAATGTATCCAAAGTAAAAGAAAGAATCGGAAAGCGAAGTTCAAATATTTGAACAGTTTTTCGATGATGAGGTAATGAAATTGATTGTTGGTCAAAGCCGGATATAAATTATACGCAGTGGACCAAAACTACCAAAAGTTCGTGTTAACGAATGATTTCAAATATTTTGTTGGTATGATGCTTTTTTCAGGATATCACACTTCACCTCAAGAGTCATTATATAGGCGCTTAGACAAAGAAACGATGACCTTGGGAAGCTAACTCCATGTCCCAGGCTGTATTTAAATAAATTAATCATCAATAAGGATATTAAGATGGCGAAGGTTCCACCTTTGATGAAAATGGTTCGGTTTTTTGCATGACAAACTTTCGATTGTGATGCATAATGCTATAATTTCGACATATACTGCGGTGCCAAAAATGTAAGTCAAGCAATAATTGTTTACCACTTTCATCTTGAGTGATGATTGACTAACTGGAAATAGTAAAATAGGCAAGTGAGCACAGCGTATTTTTTGACAATTATTTCACCAGCCATGATCTTACGGCTACTTTACGCAAAAAAAAAAAAAATTTCGTGCAACTGGTACTGCTCGTAACAATAGAACAAAGAAATATGGTAAATGCCTGGCCGATCCATTGTTAGCAAACCAAAGAAAATTGCAATCTACTTTCATTTGTCAGGACCATAGCAAAGACTTATATACATTCAGGTCCGTCAACAGAAGTACCAAATAATACTTTTACATTGAAGGATATTTAAAAAAAAAAAAAAATCAACTAAGATGCCGAATATGTAACAGAAAAGTTCGAAGGATATGTGCAATATGCCGCAAACTACTCTTTGCATCGAAGTGTGTTGCAAAATATTTCCTAACTAGGTAAAAATTGTACCCATATCTGGCCAGTGTATTCGTTTGAGTACACCACTCTAAGTACCAACCTTGAAAAAATATTTTAAAAAATTTGTATTTTTTTATGTCATTAATATAACTCATTAAACAGGATTTTAAAGGTTTTTCATTTATCTTTATTTTTAAGGTGCGTTAAGTCTTATCCAAAATTAGCTTCTTGAGGCAACGCAATTTAACCCATTAATCACGGGTAAACACAAACGTCCTCGCATCAATATATCCTGCTTCCACGCCATGAACACACATCACAAGGTTCGCCGGCTACCGAATTGGTCACACCGTAACCAACCATGTGTTGATGAGAAAATCTACCAACTTTTAACACTAACTTGAACATATGACACATACTTGGTCAAACTACTTGCAATATCTCCGCAGAAATCAATTCCTGCTCATTACTCTACACAATCAAACAAAATAACATCACAAAAATCTACAACTTTTTCAACGAAGGCTGACCTGATTATATAAAGATCTAATTTTTATTAAGTCCTAGCTGTTATGCCCTATCTCAACATTTATTTTTGTTATTTTCAATTATAAGTAAATAAATAATAATAATTTAATTTTATTAATCCTAAAACCATTCAGATAAGACCAAAAATTTAAAAGTTATAAAGCACACAAAATTCAACTTTTTTTCTCTAGTGACTGGTGTGAAGTTGTACTAAGGTGACGACCTTGTTTTCATTATTTTTAACTGTGAGCCTAAATCTGTTTGCTAAAGTTTTAGTAATCGAACCGATATTTGAACTCTTATTTTTGATGTTTGCAACACTTATACTGATGGCAATCAGCGGCGTATTAACCATTAGGCTCGAGCCTAGGGCGGCAACTTGTAGGGAGCGGTATGTTATTTTATTTTCTAAAAAAAATGAAGCAAACAAAATAGATTACCTTATGATATTCATCAGTTTTAATATCTGAAAATTTAAATCTCTGGACTGATTTTCCGCCCACTCTCGAAAAAACTGCTTGCGCGAACGCTTCGAAAATACGCTATGACAAATCACCCGATAAGAAATTATTGGCTACTTGTTCCTTGTTATAACTTGCAAGTTGTATTATTACGCAATACGCGTAACGCATGAGAAATACGCTGCCGCTAAATAGGAATAACCAAAATCGTCGAGTTTTTCTCACTTAAGGTGATACGATTAAGTTTTACATTAATTTTCTATATTATATAAACATAATTTAAAAAGGACAAAATGTTAAGTTCTAAAACTCTTAAGAATAATAGTTAAATGTAAGACGTTCGCACATGTTCGGTATTTCACTTTTTGTGAATTTGAGGAACGAAAATAAATTTAGATGTTCTGTATTCCACATACAAATGTTCTGTATTCCACATAAAATAATGTTTGTAAATAGCTCATTGCGAATGTGGAATTTTAGGGTTCTGAATATGAAAATTCGTGTTCTACATTCCGAACATGAACCGTTTTTATACAAATTGTCTGTAACATGTGATTGTGCCAATTCGAAAATGAATTCGAAGTGAATTGGAAGCATTTGAATCCACTCGAAATGCAGAACACGATATTTCATTTTAAGTGAAATTGAAATTCGTGTTGAATTCATTTTCACTCGGAATGCAGAACATGTGTGGTTTTGTACCTTTATCTACAATAAAATACATGAAATGAAATGAAATAAAGCGTGCTGTTCGCAGTTGTTAGTTTAGTTCAAAATGATCGCAGAGAAGCCATTGATAGATTTTAAAGATTGTCGGTCACGTTTTACGCACTTACCTATGGGGCCTTAAGATTGCAAAAAAACTGCGTTTTAGACGATCTCGTCGAGGGTAGAGCCATTAACAGATAAATCATTCCCTATTTTCCTAACGCTGAATGTGTGCTTCAACATATTAAAAGTAGTCGAAATCTCTTTAGTGCGCGCACAGTTTAAAAAAAACGGGTTTTGACTGACCATTTAGGGGAAAGAGATTACAAGACTTTATAATGAAAAAAAGTGGCCAAGATTTTTGCAGAATGTAATATTTAGGAATATTAATATTTTATACTGAAATAGGTTTATTTAAATTAAAATAATAAATAATTAAAATTTATATAACAAAATTATTCGTCTCTTTAAATGGAGGGAAATTGTTCGGAAATTTCTTTCCTACACTTACTTTTGAGACAAACTAAAATAAATTATCTACTCTCACAATAAATTCAAATTCCACTCAAAAAGAACACGTATACCTCTACCAATGCCATTTTTAATATAATACTACCAAATACCTATCAAAATTTTTGTCTTTTCAACAAGAAATAAGTAAACCACCATGTGGTGGAAATAATATACACCATTTAATTTAAGAACAAAAGTAATCAACTTCTTATAATGCATACATATCATGTCTTACTAGGTTTTATTATTAAATTAATAACCAGTCTATGCGCAATATCCATTTGCCGTAAAAAATAAAATGCACGACTGGATCGTACGAACTTGCTCTTGTAGCTAACAACTTTAATGTAGCTATAACCATGGAGGTTAAGTTAGTTAGGTGTATTTATCCTATGCAGGTTTAAGGCCTATGTAACCTTGATTCTTAGTATAATGAATTGTCGAATGGATGATTCAAGGAATAGTTACATAGGTACCTGCCCACAAATGTATATTTAATTCTAAGGTATGGATTTTAATTATGCAAGTTAGGAGATTAAAATGTATCTATATATATATACGTATTGATGGAACCTAAGTATGTAAAGATGTATATTTAATAATGAAAATGAAGGATGTAGGTGGGTAGGTAGCTACTCGTATATCACATGCAATATGCATACATAAGGTTCATGTGATTTTTACACACACATATATCTATATATAAATGTATGAGGGCCTACATTGTATTCAGTATTCAGTGACGTACGCAAAAATACGTAAGAAGGGAACAATAATACGAGTAAGGTAGAAATAAATGGATAATACACATAATGAAATGTTTTTATATTGCTTAGTCGTTATAGTTTGAGGGAAAAAAAATGCAATTTGAATTCATGGATAAATAAAAATATATTAAAAAAAAATTTCAAAAATCGTTGGAGCGATTTTTTAATAAATTAATTTTTTAGTATAAAAGTTTGAAAACATTTTTAGAAAAAAAATTGAAACGCCATTTTGAAGATATTATTAATATACATACAAAATTCAAATTTCAAAAAAATTCTGTAACTGGTTTTTAAAAAATCGATTTAAAAAAAAAAAAATATTTATTTTTTAAAAATCGATAATAATCATTTTTTTTTTGAAAATTTTCGTATGCAGTTTTATTAACAATTTTAGGGAGCATTTGTATAATAAATATTATTTTAATTATATATAATTTTATTTAATCGGTTTATCCAATATTGAGAAAGTCGAAAATATGAAAAGTGGTTCTATGGGAAGTACCGTTAATAAGTACGCACAAAAAAAAAATATTTTTGTACCTGAAAGTGAATTGTACTAATTTAAGAATACACATTTTTTTTAATAAAAATTCTTGGAGCCGTTTTCGAGAAATAATTTTTTTTCTTAACACTTTTTTAACATTTGTATGGGAGGTACCGTTGTTTTTATTTTAAAAAAAATATTTTTTTTTTAACTATTCAAGATAATGTCAAAAAACCACGAAATATTGAGTCGTTTTCGAAATTTTCAGTTTCAAAAAAAAAAAAAAAAAATTAATTACCAAAAAAATTTCTTTTTGAAAAATTTTGGTATACAATAGTGTTTAAACTTTCTAGGAGCTTCTGCGTAAAAAATTTCAAAAAAATCAAATTAACCGTTTCCGAGAAAATCGAAAACCAAAAAATGGTTCTAGTAGAGGTACCAAAAATAACAATTTTTTTCCCAAAAAAAAATATACAAAGGTAACCTTTCCCTTCGTTAATGAACTGATTTTTTTTATAAAAATCTTTGGAGCTGTTTTTGAGAAAAATTAGATTTTTTTTTTATGTATGTGAGCTACTGTTATTTGTCGTCTTAAAAAAAAATTAAAAAAAAACGTTTGGGCATATTCTCGAAAAAACAATATGTACCAAGTTTGAAGCAAATCTATCAAAGCGTTTAGGCTGTAGACTCGAGGACAGACAGACGGAATTGGAGGACCCAATTTTTTAGTGTTCTCTATGATCGTAATGTCATGTTTGATTGCTAGAATTGTTTTTTTCTTTTTGAATACATAACTTGGCTTATAGTACCTATAATCGCAAGGATGACGAATTTCCAGTTTTAAAACTTAATAGGTTCTTCGTGGAAATATAAGGAAAACTATATATTTTCTACATGCTAGTAAACACTTAGCAATGCAATTTGGATTACAAAAATTCTATCCAATTTAACAAAAACTAATGACCTCGAAAATACTACCGCATTCAAATTCCTCTCCCCCAAAAAGACAACCGTGTCCCATTACTCTTCGATGTTAGCAGCCCATTCAAATTACGATCCTTGGATAATATTAAAAAATGGGTCGGCTATCACTGAGCGTGCCTCAGGGCACCCAGAAGGCTAATCCGCCACTGATGACAATGAGTGCTTAAAAAACAATAAATAAATATAAAAGAGCATTGAATAAATTAAAATAATAAACTTCAAATATTTGTATCATTTTTTTTTCCAAGAGTAGGTATTAAACGTTTGGAATGGTTAAGGTCATGATGAATGCCGATGTGGACCGACGGGCTTATCAGTTGACCGACAAACAATCGTAGCTCGACATTATAAGCAAACTACCAGTGGGATGATCTAATTCTGGAAATGATTTTACTTTTCCTCCCACTAATTTTGCAGCCGATATAAGAAAAACATTAATTTTTGCAAACAAAATTATCGGAGCACACGCGAAGGCAATATCGGCGGCCGTGCACCATAATGCCAAATTGTTAATTATTATTTTTTTGGCAAATCACCAGTTCAAAAAAAAAAAAAACCAAAAGCATGTTCGTTTTCTGCTATGGCGGCAGCAGCGAGGTAAATTAATAAAAATTCGCTTATCTTGTCGACAAACGACAACCTTTAAACTATAGAAACATACGACGTTATTCTCTCATAATTTATTTCATATTACGACACAAATATTACAATTCTCGCGATAAACGTTTTCTATTATTTTTAATTAAAGTTACCGCACAGAAAACACGTTGTATTAGAGCGAGAAAAAACAACCTAGAATAGTCATTTGTCAGTGCTACGAAAACTCAACTGAACATTTTGTCCTCTGGTTAGGTTATACAACCATTTCGTTTGTTTTACTTTACAACCAAGAAACAAGAAAACGCAACAACGTGATACACATTTTATTTTTAGAAATCAAAACACCCTGAATTTATCTAACAAACAACAATACCTTAAGTGTTTCCTCCTAATAAATTGATTGAATTCGAACAAAGAAAAACAGGTAAAAACCACCGAAAACTTACCTTTCTGCAGGCCTTTGAGTCACCTTTTCTTGTCGGAATTAGAGTATTATCGAGATCAAAAAACAAAGTGGATATGTTTGAAGGATTTGGTATTTTCCCAACCTTTGCCATTTTATTTGCTGCCATTTGCTTGGTATTATTTAAAAAAAAATTATAAAAGAAAGTTCTGAGAAAACACAAAAATGCGAGTGGAAAGTTTTCGTTTTTACTCCAAATATGTGATCAGCAGTCCACGAATATATGATTTGTTGTGGAATAGATTTGTAACTGCAAAAATTCAGCTGATGTACATTGGTATAATGTAGTAGATCTCCGAGCTGATATAAGAATGAGTGCATTCAAAGCATAAACTGATTGGACCCATTCAGATATCAGTAGGAAGACCTTTCAAATAATAATATAGAATCTAGATGGGCCGCCTGCAAAGGTTATACGCAATGGAAGGACTATGAATATCCCATGAAAAAAATCAATGGAATCCAAAAAATCCATGTAACATACATTACTTTTGAACAAGCACTCATCTGTTCAAAGCATACCATAGATGATAAGAGATTGACGTTTCAAGGATGTGTTAATTTTTTGTCAGGTTTTTATTGCATATAGAATTGAATGTTGATAGAAAAAAAAAATTGATGAAATGGTATAAAGAAAATGAACGACACAACTAACATGCAAATAGTTTGAAATCGCTTTTTCCCGGAAAAGAATTGACAGAATAACGATTGCCCTCAATTTTATTTGGAATTTTTCAGAATAGTATAAAGAAATATTAATTCATGATTACCCGAGTAACGATTACTCGGAAATTTTGGAAAAGTATTATTTCGTCTCATATTTTCGAATTTTTTGCAACTAGTTTCATCGTGCATTAATAATAGAAGATGTAAATATTTAGACTTATTCTGCCACATCTGTTATTCTGCTATGAATTTTCTGTTATGATGCATAACAGATCTCCACCATAAAAGATATTTTATAATTGGTATTCAGGAGTTCGATCTTTTATAAAAGTCTGTTATGGAACTTCGAAAAAGAAACATTTATACGAACAGACCTAAAATCTGCTATCAAATTATCAGCTGTAGTAGGTAAATAAAAACTCTTGGCAGTAGGCACTGACTAATGAAAATATTAACCTGCGCAATTATCGGGTTTTGTTTCGCGTAGATAAATAATATATAATCTTTGCAATTTGTCCATAAAAGTTCCTGAATGTATTATATCCAATTAATAAACTTGTGTAAAACGAACTCCGGCAAGATAAGCGACACTTTCTTTTACGTTTCATCCATCAAATTTGTTCTGTGCTTTCGTGTATTCAAATAATTAGTTTGAAATTATTTACATGTTTGTGCTTGTTATTATGTATTTTAATATATTTTGTTATATCTGTCCTTTTACGAACAATTCATTAACAAAATAAATGTTTTTACTTCATATATTGAAATCTTTTATGATAAAAGTAACAAAAATGTGTCTTTTATTCTTTTATGATTCATAAAAGATTCCATAACAGATTGTGGCATGCTGAATACCAGAAATGCAGTTCGTAAAAGACTTGTTGAGAATTTCGAAGTTTTGACAGCTCAATAGCAGATTTCTTAACAGATTTCATAGCAGATTTAGCATGCAGAATACCAAAATTATAATTCATAAAAGATTTTTTGACAACTTAAACTTTTGTATGAACATTCATAACAGAATATCAGAATAACAGAATAAAAGATCTCGCCGAATAGACCCAATTTCCTTTATTTTTGTTGCATATCTTATGTTAGAAAGCATACTGCCTGATTTACACGAGTGACAAATCGCAAATAATTCATGTCATTAAACTGGCAACATAATGGTAAAATATAATCACTGATTATAAGCATTTACATGGTGCAAAATAATGGCTGATTGATAATGGCAATCGCCAACTTATTTATTTATTTACAACTTAACTAATTACTAGCTATAAAAGTTGTATATACAATTTATGTGATTGAAAAAAAAGTTGATTTAAATTTTTTTAGAAAAAATTACATTTTGATTAAACAAGTTTATATACATATATATTATTCAAAATATTAAAAAAATAAAACATTTTTTTTAAAGGAGAAAAACGTTCATGATTGGTGGGACTTCCTCGCGGTGTTCCATTATTTTCAAAAATAGTGTTACTGAGCATTTACATGACACTATTTTAATGGCAACATTTAATGCCAGTTTTTTAATAACGAAAGTAATGAAAAATTTTCAAACTACATATTTACATGAGTTTAAATGCCCAACGCATCGCATGTGTGGCTAATAAAAGCGCTAGTCGTTTCAATGCAATTGATAAACAGAAAAAAAAACCTGCATTAGGTTTGATCTGATCATGTGGGCTCGGTGGCGTGATGGGAAGTGCATTGGCTACTAAGCGGTTGGTCCTGGTTCAATACACGATTAAGGCACAAGAAGTTTTCAATTAAAATGAAAAAGTAGACCAGCACCACTAGAGCAAAGGAATCTGATGATCGACCTTGGCAAGTCGTGAAATAGCTATAATTCAAGCCAAAAATAATTCAGAAAAAATATGTTGGTAGTACACTCAAGTTGTTGTTGGGCATTCAAAGTCATTAAATGATACGAAAAAGTGTTTTAAAAGCAAGTATGTAATCATACAAAAACTGAATATTTACATGATTTTGTCATTAATGTCAATAAAATGGAAGAAATAATTTCATTTTATCCCTAGGGTAAATCTGACATAAGCGACTTGCGTCTGGGGCAGTGTTGTTCCTCTACGTATCGACTTTAATTATCTACAATGTGTCGACAATGTAGAAAATATGTTGACAATTTAAACAAAAACTTTGATATCTTAAGTCTCACAAATAAAATCATTTCAAAAAGTCTGCTGCAACGATTTTAATATTTTCCGTTAAGAAATAAGTTTCAAGCAATAAATTATAATATTTTCTTCAAAAATAAATCTTTAAAACACGTGGTTGCCTATAAGATGTATTGTATTATTTTATTACTTATTAATCTTGCTAACAAAATACATTTTTGCTTATTCATTAAATGAATTACTAATTTTTTATTCAAGATAGTAGAGTGTAGCATTTAAATTAAATTTAATATATATAATGCTACGTTTTATAAAATCAAATTTAATTCTATCTGGCCGAACTTAAAACCTTTGGAGGGCTAACCTATCTCTTGGTGAAAACTAATAATAAACACTAAGCTCTTTGCACAGTGCGCAACAAAACTCTGCAAAATACTGCAGAAAACCGTCTTCGGGGGCACATAATTAATGGAAAATGTTATTATAATCTAAATATTGATTTCAAAACTACCTCAATTAAAAACATCTGAATTGGATGATTTCAAAATGGTATTTTTATGATATTTAATATTTAAAGGCCATGTCATTCATCCATTTTATCAGAGGAAAACCAATAGGACATGAGTTTTAACATGGGAGTCGACTCTAAAAATGAGTTTTAAAATTATATACTTTAACGTTAAAGAGGTCGTCTAAATTTAAACAGAGCAAAACACTTCTTAATATTTCTTAAACTAAACCTTTTCTAGTTGACGTTTCACATTTCATAACAAAAAGTGAACGAAAATGTTTTCTGAAGAAGAAGAATATAATATTTTACAAGATTTTGAGCTTTTTAGAAAGTTAAAAATATATAAAGTTCGAACAGACCCGTTCGAGGGACTAGATGACCTTAAATTTTTTTTGAATGTAGGTATGTGAAAGCCGATTGGTAAATTCCAATTGGTGAACAATTTGTTTCTTTATCTAAAACGAATTTTATATGAAAATCTTTCATTTCATTCAACATAAGTAACCGTAGCCCTAAAGATCTACTTTAATTAGAAGAGTTGTTTAGTGTGTTTAAAATTGAGACAAAGTTAGACAAGTGCTGGCAACTAGACGATTGCTTTAACTAGAGCTGCGGGCTTATTTTCTAAACGAGGATTGTTTAAAATTTTGCGTCAATATTTTTGCAAAAATTATTGAAAACGGACCAAACAAAATAAACAACTCCAAATTATGTGAGAAATTTGTCAATTAACGATTTAATTACTTAACCAAATTTGCAAGGTTTACTGAATTTTTTTATATAAATATTATTACTAAATTCCTCAAATTTTAAAAGTTTTTTTGAAACTTGACCAGTAGCAAAAACCAATGTAGTGATTCAGTGAACCTATCAAATTTTAGTATGTAGGATTTCAGATTTCATCCATAATATAAAGTTTTTCATATCTCTAATTTAAATATTTGATAAACTTTTGTAAACATAAGACTGGGTTAGGTATACGTTTATATTTATATAAAATAATTGTTTTAACAAATATCTTGTTCTTATGTTTTTGTATTATATAAGAACTTGGTTCTATTTTTGTTTAACATTTATGCTTTGGGGTTTGATAAATTTTAGTTATATAATTATGATTGTTTTACGAATTGTCTACAATGTCTACAAAAATTAAAAATTTATGTCGACAATTGGGAATTGTCTACATCGAATTGTCTACATGTAGACAATCATTTAGTTTACATTTTTAGTCTACATGGCAAAACACTGGTCTGTGGGCAATGGCAAATTTTTTGTTGTTGATGTTTCTTTTCTCGGGAAGTTAAAAATAGGTTAGGTTAGGGTTGCTTGAAATTCCTTTTCATTATTTTATTTAGCTTACCTGTTTGTTTATTTATTTTTTGTTATTTATTCCTATCTATTTCTACTTTTTTCCCGGCAAATATATTTTTCTTGTAAACAATTGTGTTTGCTGCTGGCTATGATGGTATTTGGTTTGGTTTGATGAATTTTTTTAATTGAATTGAAATTTTACTGAGACTAGTAGTTGTTGTCCTTATTTTAAATACAATTCTTCGGCGCCAGTTATACCTTTAATTGAAATTCATCATTGAAAGCAAAACACTGAATTTTTTTTAGCAAGTCCGGTTTACCTATCATTGAAACTTGGTTGTCATTGAAAAGATATTTCATAGGCAAATGTTATTTCAGGTTAGAGTTGATCATTGAAAGAAAAACTGACGTATAAGGAATAAAATGCACGATTGGATCGCACGAACTTACTCTTATGTTCGATCACATCGTATGCAAAAGATTTCTATTTAAAATCTAAATCTATTTTTAAAGTCATTTTTTACTTTATTTTTTATACACAACATTTCTTTAATTTTTTTTTCTAAGAAAAAATTGGTATGACAATCTTAAATATTTAAACTTAAATATATAAACTTAAAAACAAAAAATTAAATCGGATTAATCAAAGAAAAAATAATTCAAAATTATGAAATAAATGCTTAAACTAATTTGAGCTCAAAAAAAGTACGCCATTTTATTTCTTGGATAAATTTGTATTTATGAGAAAAAAATGTTAAAAATCTGCGGAGCGGATTTTGAGAAAAAAAGATTTTTTTTAAACTTTTTGAAAAAATTAAAAAAAATTCAAAAACGCCAAATCATAGGTATTCAGCAAATACATTATAAATATAATTTTTGACAAAAATTTAATGAGAAGTTTTCAAAATATAATTTTTTTTAAATTTTTCTTAAAAATACAAAAAAAATATAAATTAAAAATATTGGTACGAAGTATAAATTGGGTGACCTAAGGCTATATATGTGTGAAATTTCGAAAGAATCAGGTAAGCCGCTTATGAGATAGTCTAAAGCAAAAAAACGGTCCTACGGAAAGTACCGTTTTTAGACATTTAAAAAAAAATGATAGGTCGTATCTAAAAAGCTGCACTGATTTTTTTAAATCAAAATCTTTAGAGCCGTTTCCGAGAAAAATAGGCTTTAACGTAACGGTTATATGGCAAATACCGTTATTTTTTTGAGCTAAGAAAAATTACAATTTCCCCTCTGCACAATACCTAAAAAACTCCATAGACCAAGTTTGAAGCAATTCGGCCCACCCGTTTGGGCTTTAGGTTTCTATACATACATACATACAGACATACAGACCTACAGACGGACAGAATTTTTAGACCATCTTTTTTCGTCTTCGCTATCATCGTAATGTCATGTTTTATTGTTCTCTCAAAACTTTTTTTTCGATGAATGCAAGTAAAAAGCAAGTAAAAGTAAAAAGGAAACACAAATCATTGGAACGATTGTGTTTTATTTTTGGGAACAAAATTCAGCTAATCATTGAAAATTCTAAAGTGATTTTTCAAGAAAGTGGTAGAACAAATAAAATATTTAATTGCCAAAAATCTTATTATAATTCTTTTTTGTATCAAAACGACATCAGTTTTATTTGTTTAAGTGCCTCAGATTTTATAGACAAAGTTTTCAATGATGAGTTTTAATTAAAGATATAACAGGCGCCTTATTTCTATGTTTGACAAAGTGAATTGACGGGTAAAATGTTTTGCCTGCTTTTTCTCTTGCTTTGTATTTATGTAATTATAAAATATTTTTATATATAATTTTTATCCCTAACCTATTGCATATAATGAAGACAAAACCATACTATCTTGTAAACATAATTAAGCGATGGATTTATATACAAAACAATGAGCTGATATATTTCGGGTAGATATAGACTACATTTAACTCGAGTTCAGTTAACTCTCTCTTGACTTCGCAACTGTGCAACGCACTCCAAGTTAAGCCTGGGTTAAGAAATAACTCGAGTTCAGCTGATCATTGATTCGAGTTAGATTTATGCAACTGGTCCTAGTGAATTAAGATTGCTGAACCACATATTAAATATTTGGATAGGTAGGGAAGTTCTAGGTTGAATGCATTTGTGCATATGTTTTGACATACATAAAAGGGGTATTCACGATCTGGTGTACCAAGTCTTTAAAATTGTAAAATTTTATTTTTTTACAACAGACTGTGAACACACCCTTACTAATCTGCAGCAACACTGAAGCAAATGTCAAAATCTATTTCACATTTGTTCTGAAGAAGGGTAAAAAAATCTTACACCTTTGTATTTTTCTGTTACAATAGGGTTCGCTTATTGTAAAAGTGTAAAAGTGTAAGATTTTGACATTCAGTATATTTTGTTGTTGTAGTGCAAAAAACTGCTACACTTTTACACTTTTTACAATGACACAAGACCAGATACACCGGATCGTGAATACCCCTAATATCTCATATGATATTTATTTAACTGTGAAGGAAACAAAACAGACCTTCAAAAACATATCGTTGAAGCGATGATGTGGCCAAATACTTTTCCATCAATTAAAGAAGTTGCAATATTAACGTTTATATTATGTGACCAATTATTTTCAAATATATTTCTAATTAGTTACTGTAGGCTTTTTTTGGTCAGTTTTGTAGTTGAATGCAAATAAAACAAGTTTATTCCATCTTTTCCCAACGTTTCGTCGCTATCGACGACTTCTTCAGGGATACATCTAGATTTATTTTTAGGTGGTAATTATAATTTTACATAGGTAGTTGTTTAATAATTGTCTTTATAAAAATTTACTGATTTTAATTTTTTTCCGACTATTATTATATTTTGTAATTATTATTAAAAAAATATTTATGTGCTATATGGCACTGTATTAGCTATAGAATTTTAAATAAAAAAAATGTAACAAATATGAATTTATAAATAAAGGTTAGTTTGGTAAAAGCTTTTGTACCTACTACTTGTAATCGCAACTTGTTTCTTCAACCACATCCCTTTTGCTGGCAATGTTTTACTTCTGAAATAGGTCCGCCTTAAAATGTAAAATTTGGCCTTATTTCGCTTTGAAAATGAAATCAAAGCCAAATTGGTTTTATTTCCATTTCCAAAGCGAAATAAAGCCAAATTTGATTTGGTAATAAAGCCAAATTTAAAATACTTCGTTATTTTCACTAACATGAATAAAGGAGTCTCCATAGCAGTGAGATACAACATACAACATTCCTGTAGAAAGTAAGAATTCGTAAAATGTTCATTAGATACAAACAAAATTAATACCATTTTTTATGAAATGTTTATAATTCAATAAACAAAGAAAATGTTTTAATTTGATGGACCGTCCATTTGGAATTGAATGAGGATGACGACAAATGTTATTGCTGAAAAGGTCATCTAAAATGTATGGATTTATTATTTAAGTTTTTTTTTTAATTCAAAGAGCAAACCAACCGCTCCCAGAGTTTGAAGATTTATTGTGATAATGTCTCCAGCTGAAAATTGAATCCGTTTGTGCAGAAGATCAAGTGAGAGGTCTTTAATGATTGCACTGAGGTGCGCATCAGTTCTTGTTACATTTTGTGGTAATTTTGCAATAAATTTGCGTTCCTGAAATGTTGAAATTTGCGATCAGCCTTTGAGTTAAATTGTAATTATTTTCAATTGATCATAATAATTAAAATTATTATTGCGGGGTAAATCAGGCCTGGAATGTGCCCTGAAAATTCCTAATTTGTTGAATCGGAAAATATGTTCTGAATATTTTCTGAATTGAGGGCTTATTACGTCTATACATAATTTGTCTTTTTCGAAAAACTAATTTTGGAAGTACTTTTTGATTGCAGTTAGGTTAGGTTAGGTTAAAGTGGCTGTCCGTTTTGCAGCTGACACACTTAGACCAGAGTTAGTCCCCCTATGTGATATCACATGAATCCTGAGATAATGTCCCTATTAGTTGAATCATTATGAAGCGTAAGAGACTGTAAATGTCTATTTTGATAAGATCACTGATATAATTGAAGAAAAAGTCTCCAAGATGGAGCTTTACGTCTCTGAGATAGAGCAGGGCTTGTACAGAGAAGATAATGAATAGATTTCACCAGTCCAGCCGTCCCTAGAGCTTCTGCAAAAATCGTTTGAATAACGCCAAGCCTCGTTGCGTGCTTGTCTATAAAGTAGTGCGTCCGGTTGTTATGACACCAACTATGGAGCTAAAGTGCAATCTGGTTTAGGATATCAAACACTTGGAGCGTTTCAGATAATGTTTTGATCAGAGAAGTTTATTTGCCCCGTCAAGAAATAAAGGCAGTGTCGTTCCACTGTAGGCAAGTTCATCAGCCTTATAATTTCCTAGAATATTTCTGTGCCCGGCACTTAACGTAGGTGAATATTGAACTGCTGCGTCATCTCCATAAGAGTTGAGAGTAGTTATGGAGTCTGTAGAGAATGATTCCAGAGATTTAATAGGTGCCTCATTATCTTAAAAGATACGTATATCAGTAGCTGATATCACATTTTCTTTGAGTCGCCGTGGAATACGCTACAATGATTAAACGGAAAGAGAGATTTCATTTTAGTTTCCTTTGAGTAGATACACACCCCTACCAATCCCATCTTCAGTTTTTGATCCATCAGTATAACAATGGATAGCATCATCTTCCAAGAAGCTTAAGTCCTCCTAGGCAGATCTTGGAGGAATGGTGACTTGCAAGGTTCTGCCGGACTGTAGTTTAGGGATGGTATAATCAATGTGACTTTAAAGTGATCCGAAAAAAAGTGATCAGATAAAAGAATGGACAATATCATTATTGATCCATTGTGAAGAAGCTTTTAGGATCCGCTTATACACATTGAAGCTGATCATTGGACTTTCCTCGGCTTGTCACGATTTGCAGCATATAGCCAGTGAGTAATGGGGGGTTGAATGCCTTATTTCGAGAAAAGTACCACTGTGGCTTTTCTCACTTTTTCCTCCATATTAGGTCTCCAACTTAATTTTGTATCTAAAATAAGACCCAAGTAATTTGCTTCATCTGGGAAAGCTAGTGGAGTATCTTTGATAGCAGGAGGATCTACGTGAGGAATCTTGTATTTCCTTGAAAATAGGACCAGTTCCGTTTTCTTAGCATTGACACCTAGGCCACAACTTTCTGGTTTCTACCCAATTTGTTAGCTTATATAAAGCGTTTTTTAGGAGTTCTTTTTTGAATTTGGGGTAGCTCCATGATACAGCAGTAGTACCTCTTCTGACAAAACTTCTTACAGAGAAACCAACCACCCAGTTTTGAATTGGTAACCCTAATGCAAGACAGCATTTGAATAATTAGTTCACCATGATATCAATCTGTTTTAAAGGCCTTTTTGATATGAGAGCGGCCAACAACCGACGAATAAATTTCATTTAAAACAATTAGCCATCCTAAATTCTTCACAAATTCTAAACAAAATTGTAGAAATATAATTTATATTAATGTTAAGATACAAAAATTTACTTTTTAATTGCCAACACAAGATAAATTTGAGAAAACAATATTTGTCTTCGGGAATTGCGCCTAATTGTTACGGACAGAACTGTCAAAACCTATTCGCGTTCCACATACCATCCACGCTTCAACGAGTAATTTGTTCGCTCGCGCTTAACCTCAAAATCAGACTGTGAACTTATATTCGTGACGAATAGAATTAATGCCATGTGAACGAAATGTCAAAATGGACGAATATTGGTTAATTCGTTGGTCGTTGGTCGCTCTCATGTGTATAGTACTTTAGACTTGAGTGTGCAGATACGTCAACATTGTTAAAAACGCCTTCTCTGTTCAGGAAAGCGATCACAGTATACACCTTATGGTGGAGGCATTTATAGTTCGTACCTGTAAAGTAGAATCTGTCCATCTTCCTTTACAGTACCTATGGATTAGATCTGAGTTGATCGTAGTTAATAATTAACTTTTTATTTTAAAAATTATTCTAATATGAAAATAAATTTAAATAATTCTTGTAAATGGTTTGCTAATATCCAGTTGTTCCTAGAATTATTAACCCCATTTCTGAAGGATGAATGATTGTATTTATAAATAAATCTCATTGTCTTTCTTACCAATATTTCACAAGAAGTGCAAATCGCACAGCATGCAAACAAAATTAGTCCTTGAATCAGTAAGAATAGAAGGCGAACTAAAATTTATATTGTTGTGTATGGGAATACAAAAAAAACAAATGAAAATCAAAACAACATAAAACGTGAATTATTAAGTACGAGTATACCGTTCCCACCTGTTTTATAAGAACTTCTACTTTCGACTTCAAAACTTCTATAAGCCCAATATGCGGTAAAAGTAATATCACAATACATCTTTAACACCACTCCAACCAGAGAATATTCACACTGATCTTCAATCATCTTAACAGCCATCCAGATCTCATTACGAACTTGGCCTAATGCGCTGAGGGCCTGCAGAGTATTCTGTCTAGACATCCATTGGTGGCTGCACTGCGTTTTATCAAAATCAAATCCAACTTTAGTTGTTGCCAAGCATAAGACATGTTGAATATTATTTGTCAAAATTACAAACAATATAAACTCAAATAATTTTGTATTCAAGGTTATATCTGAGTAAAGGATAAAGCACCATCTTATCCAGGTTGATCCATCTAACTGTAGGATCCATGACAATAACAATAGCCTTATTAACTCCAGGGTTAGAAAAATGTATACCCGAAAAGTTTTCCAATTAAATTTCGGAAAACTGTTAACATCGCAATATCAGTAGAAAAACAAATTTTGATGTATTTTTTCAAAGTGCAAAATAATTTTATCGAATTTGTCAACTTTATATGAAGTTTCCAAAAGTATAACAAAATGTACCAACCACAAAAGCAAAAGACTTGAAATGGTAACAATTCGCGAAAGTTCACTATCTTTTTGATTTAATGATTGCTTGTCATTCCAAAGTCGAATAAACAGCATTGCAGTAACTATTATGAAAACAACACATATTTGAATTATTCGTATGTTTAGTTTAATCGGTACCAAACCAAGAACGGTCATAAATTTACGGAGATAACGAATAAAATGTAAGCAATCCAGGCGAAAGGACATCCTGACTTTTCACACCAAAGCACGGTTTTTGCCAAATGAACGAATATAAATTTTTTTTAAGTCACCTAATAATTATTTTTGCAATTAAGGTTTTTTTTAATTCAATAAATAACCCATGAGTAGAAAGTAATAAAACCTTCCATCACATTAGGTCATTTATCTATTGAAGTATGATTTTATCTTTGAATGGTCATAAATGTATGTGGATGAGTGGCAGTATGACTTTAGAAGCCCACTCATCGATTTTCTTTGAGAAGGTATGGAAAAAAACATAGCATTTGATTTTCAGAATTAATATAAATGGAGCAAGTTTGCAGGCCGACTTCACTCGCCTGGGACGGACTCAGCCAAACTTGCGCCCTGTGCAAGATTTTTTTTTAGAAAGCGCCGCTTTCATATATCTTTGAAAAAATTAAAAAGAAATAACCTACAAAAATTAAATGTCCTATGTCCATTGCACAGGAATTTAAACAAGCACGCCACAGCACTAGTAAGTGGAGACCGTATTTAATTTATTTTTTTTTGCGAGCTGTCAACAAACAGTTTGCGATGGATATAGGAGATTTACATATGTATATGTCGGTCAATAGAAGTACAATAATATTGCGCAAATAGTATGTCAACCAAAAATTCAGTAATCAAGTGTGTGTTATGCTATTTAATTAATTGTGTGAAGATGAAGTTGCACAAGTTAACCCATACAATATGAAGACACCTTTCAATAGCAAAACATTAAAGTATATTTTGAATTAAATTCTCCTTGATGCAAGAATGAAATTGATATTAGTTAGTTAGTGTGCAAAAAATAACTTCGCGTACAGTTGTGACGGATGTTATTTTGGGATTATTGGGAAAAGTTTCGTGGTTAAAATGCAAATAGCAGTATTTGTTTGCGCAAGATTAAATAACATTTTCTTGTTCCTTGTAATGCGTCCCTGGAATTTTGCGCCCTGTGCATTTGCACATCTTACACATTTGGTTGGTCTGTTCATGCCACTCGCAATAAATTCTCTCAGAGTACTCATCCTGGCAAGAAATGTCTAATGAAACGGGAGCCGCATTGTTTCTTGTTGCGTTTGTCTCTCTCTTCCATTTTGTTTTGATATCGATGCCTAACATTTAATATGACGGGCGTGTTTTTTTTGCTCTTTTGTGTGCCCATGATGTTTCGATTTTCTGGAAAACGGTCCATTTGTTTTGTTTGACTTTTTTTTGGTAAAAGCTTCTAGAAAGCTTAAACACTAATGTAGAGCCACCATTTTTCAAAAACTTTTTTTTTTTTGAAAACATAAAATTTCGAAAACGACTCAAGGGATTTTTTTTGAAACTTCGTATTTGGTATATTTTTTTTGTCATTATCTTGAACAGTTAAGAAAAATATTTTCCTAAAATAAAAAATAACGGTACCTCCTATACAATTAATGTTAAAAAAATTATTTCTCAAAAACGGCTCCAAGAATTTTGATAAAAAATCTGTGTTCTTATATTTATTAGTGCCGTCCACTTTTAAGTAAAAAAATATTTTGGGTACTTATTAAGACCCACTAATTAGACCCACTTTTTATATTTTCGGCTTTCCGACTACTTAAGATTATTTTTTTTATGCAAATGGTCCCTAAGATTGTTAATAAAACTGCATACTCAAATTTAAGAAAAAATTGGTTTTTCGGTTCTTAAAAAATAAACCAGTCAATGATTTTTTTTTAAAATTAAATTTAATATGTAAGTACATGTTAAATATACACTCTCAGATAGTTTTTTTTACAGTAAAACCCGGATAAGTGCCTCACATTAAAAACCCCACTTATGCGGGTTAGGCAGTTATAAAAAGCCCGCTTAAGTGCACAGAGGTACTTATCTCTATATGTACACATACAAAAATTCAAATTAAAGTTTTTGATGAAAAAACATTCAATTCAAGAAAGCTTTTAACGGCCTTTAGTCCACAAAATTTGCTTTTCTTCCCACCTATCTCATTTGGAGTCATCCTTTGGCTAGTGATGGCCTTACCAATACGTACTTTTAGTTAAGTTCATTTCATTTTACATATGGATTTTTCCACAAAAAAGCAATTTGAACAATATGTCCAACAAGAAAAAAATAATAATCATAATCCACGAATCATTGTGAGATTATTACTTTTTACTTGAGATATAGGCACTATAGGGCAAGTTTTGCATTTGGAAAAAAAATCGAACTCGAGGTTTTAATCAAAGTTGACATTACGATGATAGAGAACACCAAAAAAGTGAGTCCGGCATTTCCGTCTGTCTGTCTGTCTGTAGAACGATCTACACCCTAAACGGCTGAACCGATTTTGTTCAAACTCAGTGCTTAGATGTTTTAGGTGATTGTCCAAAATAGATTTTTGTATCGTTGTTTTAGCCCCAAAAATAACGGTACTTGCCATACCATCTTAATTATCTCGAAAACAGCTTTAACGATTTTGATAAAAATTGGTGTGAGTACTGACTTGGACATGGTCTATATTTTGGCCGAAATTTTTTTTAAATATTTTGTTATTAACGGTACCTGCCATACAACCATTTTATTGATTTTCGACTTTCTCATAAATGGCCCAACCGATTTCGATCAAAATTTGTATGCAAGATCTCATTTAAATTTTAAATAATACTGTGCCTTTAAAAACTTTTGAAAAATATTTTTTTTTGGATTTTTGAAAAAAAGAAATTTTTTTTTGAAAAATCAATATTTCGAAAACGGGTGGACGATTTTTTCTGGAGTTTTGTTTTTAAATTTATATTTTTAGATATTTAAAATTTTCATACCAATTTCTTTTTAGAAAAAAAATTGATAATTTTTATACATACAAAATTAAGTGAAAAACGACTTTAAAAATACATTTAGCAGTTTCGATTAAGAACCTTTTGCATATAATGTAATCGAACATAGGAGCAAGTGCGTGCGATCCAGTCGTGCATTTTATTTATTTATGAATTTTAAGGCATAAGACAAAAGGAAGCGCGGAAGGAAAAAAAACTTCCGTATTTTATCAGCTGATTTCAAATGTGTATACTTAAATGATTTTATGTCAGGTAAATTTCAATAAAAGCATACAAAATAAAAGGCTGTTAAGTGGGAAAAGTAGTTAAGCGGAAGGTACTTATAAGATGAGTTTTATATGAAAAAATTCTCATAATTTTAGGTATTACCTAAAAATTGCATTGTAATTTTTTTAAATGTTTTCAAAATTTTATAAATAAAAAACAATTAAAAAAAACAGCTCCAAAGGTTTTTTTGATTATTCATATTTGTCCAAAAATTCAAATGGCATTTTTCCCCTCAAACTTTAACAACTAAGCAGTCTGAAAATATTTTATTAGCTATGTGTATCATCCATTTATTTCTAAATTATTATATATATATAAATTATTTGGTAGATATTATAATATACTATAAAAAATATTGATTAAAAACATAATTATAAACTGTGAGATGTAATTCTGTCTTCACTCAGGTTTATCGCCTTGTAGTTTAAATTGAATCAGTATAACAATGTAGGTAGTAATAGCTAGAACAATCTTTAAACAAAATTAGAAAAACATTTACACAAAAAATATTTCAACTTAAAATATTTACCTCACCAAAGCATTGTAAATTTATATTAAAATATCCTCCACATGAAAATATTAACTTTTGGTGTGTAAGCTGCAACGAGTACTCCCTTAGACATAGTTTCAATAGGATGTCTGTATCGTTTGGCTTGAAGTCATGAATATTTCGTATAATTTTTCCATACTACAAAAAAAGAGATTTAATTTGTAGGCAACGAATTATTTTGGATATGGATTCAAACTTACAGTTTGTATACATACGTCGCAAAGGTAACACGGTACCAGTATATCCAACAACATAAAAGTAAGTGAACACATCCTCGCTGAAACGGTTTCAATAACTTTTATGATTATGTAGAATTTAAATACTTTTGTGTCTTTAGTTATATAACAGTTTTGAATAAAGTGCTTAAAGTTAAAAAATAATTTAAATGCATTCAAGTAATATCTTTCTTGTCTTTGTAAATAGTGCCGTACAGTTCAGGTTGCATTTAAAAGCCCTTATGTCTTACAGGCAAATAGTTAAAATTATTATTATTATTATTGATTCAAAATAGCTTTAAACGGCTTTTAGTCCATATAATTTGCGTTTCGTCCCGGCGATCACACTTGGGCTCTTTAGTTGCCTAGTGAAGTCCTTAACAATCTGCAATTTTTGTTGTAAGTTCAGTTCATATTACATGGATTTTTTGACAAAAAAAAAACATTGTGCACTATATCCAACAAGATTAAAATTTTAATAATAAAAATTGGAAGATTTTGTCCTGGGCCAGGCATAGTTAATAAGAGGGTGTCTGAAACACCTTTGTTTTAATTTGATGTTACAGTGGGCTTTTTTGATCAATTTGTTACGGATGCAAATAAACAACTTATCTCATCTTTCCCAACGTTTCGTCGATTTTCGCGACTTCTTCAGGGGTTTATTAATAGAAGTATAGTTATTTTAAAAGTATTGTCATTATTTGTTGATTATTGCTCATCATAATAAATTAACATAAAAAACAAGACTTAATAAATTAAAAAACTGAGCCTAAAAAGACTTCATAAAGAAACATAAATTATCACAGTATTCTATACACATTTGTTTTCATGGTTGCATTTGTAAATTTGAATTTCTATCCATGAACAGATATGAAATCCAACAACGATATTTGGGGTAGTGAAACAACACACAGATGCAAAAATTCTTTTTTCCTACACATGTGCAAAACTATCAGTTTGACAATAATACTATCGTTAGGCAAACGAAAATAGCTGCCGAAATTTCCCATCTTTGCATTACTAATCTTTGGTCTAGCATCTGATTATCTTCCATTCAACTTACAGTCAATTATTAAAATTTAATATTTTTAAAATAACTGTTTTTTTGGATTTGTGTAGGATTGCGAAAAAATATTATTATTAATAAATATTAAATGGTAAGAAATTTGTAGAAGTATTTTTATATCACCAACAAATATTGGAGATACATTTTTGAAGTAAAGTTCCAAGTTTGACATAGATGACATTTGTGGAAAATTGGCCACGTTCAGAAGACACAAGAGGCTATATTCATACGCAGGCAACAGCATTCATTGAACGCAAATTTGACTAGAAACTAGTTAATTTCAAACATGTCAAACTTTGAACTTTACTTCAAAGATACCTTCTGTTGATCTTGCAGACCATTCAAAACATCCTCAATGATTTCTTCGCAATTCTCGACATTATAAAAAATATTCTTTGTAGTTTGAGGAAAATATTATTTTTTTAATAATTGAATGCACAAACAATTCACTTAAAGCGGAACTGTTATCACTCCTGATAATCTTGACACAAAAATGTTTCATGACTTGAAACGAAGAGAGATATTGGACGGGTTCGATAGTAAAGCCAAAGCAATCCGGATTGCTTTGCGTTGTTGTAACATCTGTGGAAAAAAACAGCTTGCTGAACTAAACATCTGTGGTCAAAAACAAATCTCAAGCTACCCACAAATTATTGTATTCGTTTGGAAATTTAAGGAAGAACTGATTGAAACTGCAGCTGTATAAATGCAATACAAACCACTTTGACAGAAAAAGCTACCTGGATCGGTTAAAGCATTTTTTTAAACTATGTTTTCAGTAAATAGTTCCCTTAATATGACGGTTTTTTTTATCAGCTGGCCAATCAGAAACCTTGAAACTTGACTAGCTTTCAAGTAGACTACGTCTTCCGAACGTGGCCACTAGATTTCTTATAGACTAAGAGCCCAGGCCGGCAGTCATACGTCATATTATCATAGCTGATTTTTTTTCTGCGTATAGATACAAAAGTAGGTAAGAACGAATGGTTATTCCGAATTTTCAGAGCTGGGGCCTTTCGAAGATATGCAGTTTTAACAGTGCATTCTCAACTACGTTATCTTATCAAAGTTGATTTTCGGATATATTAAAGGGGATAGTGTCTCAAACTTTGTTTGACACTTGTCAAACCCCTACAGTGCGGCGTTTCGTCTGGATGACACCTTTAAGGTGACTTCTTAAAGGTGTCTGCCAGACGAAACGCCGTCTTTCAACTTCAACATTGTTTTGAGCGAAAAGCTGTTTGCCACTTTGCTCGTATGTTTCGGGTCATTGTCTTGTTGAGAGGCTAAGTTTTCTCTCATAATGCTTACGTTATGAGGACCTGTCATTTTGGTATCAATTTTGACAATCTTATCAAAGCCAATAAAAGAAAAACACCCCCAGACCATAAGAGACCCTCCACCATGCTTAACCGTTTTTTGGATGCACCTTCGGTCAAGCCTTTCAGAGGGTTTATACCAAACTCTTTTTCTAGATTTTGAGTTTCTGAACTACAACTTAGACTCATCGGACCAAATAAGGCTTTCCAAAAAGGTTTGCGGCTTTGTCATATTCTTCCTAGCAAAATCAAGTCGTTTTATAACGATAAATATTAATGTATGGCGAAGCAAAAGTTTTTTCTTAACTAAATAGTTTCTTAAGCCGCTTTCATTTAGTCGCCTTTGAACTATCTTTGGTGTTATGGCAGGTTGCGGGTGTTCTTTCATAATTCTAGCGAAAGAGAATGGATTTTTTTGGGTCTCAATTTTGATTCTTCGGTCATCACCTGTGACGTTTTCCTCTTCCTTCCACACTGACTTCTAAAATTGGAAGCAGATCCGCGTTCAATAACGATTATATAAACCTTCCTTGCTCCATATATGGACAGTCCATACTTTTCAACGAGCTTAAAATGTCAACACAGGTTGACGGTCCAAAACTAACAATTCTTTCAATTCGGCCTATAGCTGTTTTATTTCAAGGCTATATGCAAATAAAATTAAATTTGATGCCAAAAAAATTTATAAATTCAAATTTAATATGATTACCTTTCGATTTTAGTAATATTTTTTTTTTTAATCAAGAACTTAAGACAATTTTTAAAAGAAAAATACAAAAAATTGCACTTTATTTTGTCACGTGCCTACCTTATGTGCTGTAATATTTATGCTATTTTAATTGAACAGAGAAAAAAATATAACGGAACATTTTTAGTGGTTTTGATAAGAAATGCGAATATGTGACGATAGAGCATTAAATAGAGTGATAAATGCATCCCACCTTTTAATCGCAGCATTTTAAAAGCGATGCAAGTGCATTTGCACTTTATTTTATCTGACAGAGTATATAAATAAAATAAATAAATGATCTACTCTTATAACTAAATCTATAACTCAATTGCATATATCACTTTTAATGAACAACATCAATTAGCTTTTTTTACTTACATACATTCACAAATACACTTGCTTCATTAAAGTTCACATATGCCCAATAAATTATATTAGTAATACTAACTCCATTCCAAACGAATTGACAAAGTATTGTCAAAGAGAAGTAATCAGTAAATGCGTTAACCGTTTTCCAAATTTTAGACTGGATATTCTGGATGACGACAATTCTCTTTTGGAGTACCAGTCGCTCTGTAAAAAGGTTTCTATCTGTCCTATTAACGATGAATTTTGTTTGCAACTCATTCATGCAAATAAATAATTCGCTTAGCAATTCGTTGAACACTTGCACCAACAAGCAAAATTCAACACTCTTGCACCGGATTGCCATTTCTGAGAAGACACTTATTACCCACTGATAAACTGGCATCACTTCTGCCACATAAAGGTACAAAGTCACAATCGGAGTCAAAACTATAGTTACAAGCATAAAGCCTGATACACAAAGCAATTGCCTTTTGAATGTTATTCGCGAGCAGAATTGATGCATTTCATTCGTGATCTGTAACGTATTCTGTTCGATTTCGATTACCTTAAGTAAAACTCGTTTTAGCTCGTTGTATTTAAAAAACACAATCAGGTGCATTATGGAATGGATCAATGTTAGAGTTATGAACTGTACAAATTTTAGACCATTTGTTAGATAATCATTATTTGAACCGTCGTTGCGTACCAAAATGTATCTACAACGTTCATAGGCAGTAAATAATGTAGCTACAGTTAGAAAAATTTTGTATATGTAAAACAAAATTGAATACATAATACGATTTAATGCCTCTTCTGTGACAACTGGAAAAGGAGCTATTCCACAGATGCAAAAAATTATCTGATATGGCTTTGCAGCCTCCAATAGATATAAGAATTTCTTAGCCATATTACGAATTTCTGTATTTTAACTGTTTGATATTTTAGGATGGGTTGTTAAAATTGTTGGCTAACAACTCAGCGGGTTTAAAGTAAACTCCAATGTAAAATTGTCATTTGGCATTTCAAGCACAATGCAGATGTATTTGATAAGGAATTTAATCTATTGTTTAAAATTAATCATTCGCGACTGTTTCCACGTGATAATAATTATAGTTGAATGACAGTTTGAATAATTTCTATGATGACTCCAACCTAGCAAAATAGTACAGTGTTTAATTAATTAAGGAAATTGTTTTTTATCTTTTTTTTCAACAAAATACCTGAATGCTTCTAACATGTACATATTATAGTAGTTAACGTAACGAAATTCCTATGAATAGTGTGTTTTTCATTATTGGTTAATTAATTAAAAGAGTTCTTTTTATTTTATGTTATTATCGAAATATTATACAGTATTATAAGAATGTGAAACTGTGTGCTATTTGCGCGCTGAATTCTATTTTTTTTTTCAAAGTAAATTACCTAAGTATTTTGAAACTATATATCTTGGAAAATTAATTCCATTTTTTATTGTTCAGACAAGGTTTGAACGACAATAGAAGAAAAGAACAAAGGAATATCATTGTATTGAATTTCTTCCAATATTATTGATGACCCGAGTCCATTAGAATCAAAAGCAGTGAGAATGTCTATGGTTAACTGACCGTTTGAGAAAAGTCTGTGGCATTGGCCATTTTCATCTTCCAAAGATGCAACTGAAGAAACGAGCATTTTAGTCCTGAAGAAGATTTTGGAGCTCTTGATCTGCTTCTATATAAGGTTCGTAAAAACCACACAAGTTTTGGAGTGACACACTCACAGAAAAAAATTGGAATCTCGAAATCTGATAGTAATTTCTTAGTAACTTTAAGGTAATGAAGAAATTATTTTTCTTGAGGGCTTGGAAGTTTGTTTCCTTAACAAATTTTTCTTTTTGATTTCTTAGAAAAAAATTATTTATTTGATGAAAGTTTGAAATTGTGAAAAGAACCTTTAATTCAAACATCTTTCATTCATTGGCTAGCTAAACTACTTTTATTAGACGACATGAACCGTTTCAATTCCTCGCCCAATAATAAAATATTTAACCAAGAGTAATTATGTTTTTTTTTCTCAGTCACAGACACATCGACCAAGCGAACGGACAAGCACGGAACAATTACACTGAAAATATACCAAACTGTTCAAACCGAAGTTATAAGAATAACCATAAGGACGCTTTCGCCAAGCCCACTATAGCCCTACATGTAAACACATCCAAGGACACCACTATTAACCCAATCAAGACCCCAGGAATTCCACATTGAAAACGCAAAAGAACACATACAAACCTTTGTGGTAGAACTGTCGGAGTCATGCGACATCAACGAAGTCTAAATCAAGACGTTAGTCAGTGTCGTCACTGTGAGCTTACGTTGTCACCGACTGAGGACGCCAGTACGTGCGAAAAAGGGCAATGAATGCGAGAAGTCCATGGCACTGGCAACCTTATTCTTCGAAATATGCAACTAAAGAAGCCCCGCATCCTGACGTACAATGGCAAACTTGTGGATGAAGAACAACAATCCGGACATCACTCTCATCCAGAGGCCAACGTCACCAGGCGCCACAGAATCGACATGGCCGGCTTCAGAACTTACCGGAAGGACAAGAAGGCGGTAGAGGGACGGTAATCCACGTAAAGAAGAAGATCTCTCACAAAACCGCCGAAACCATCATCACAGGACTCTCAACCAGCGAAACCACTGAAGTCCCCATTGAACTTGGAAGAACCGAAACTCAATATTTTGACGCGATGCACCCTATTCCGGACAGGCCCATCTCATCCTTATGATCCGTAGTCCCTTTAGTAACCGTACATTTTACGTACTTGTGGGGAATTATAACACTAGTCTCATGGGCATTTCTGCTGGTGTTGCTCAGGCTTCTCGGCTAGGAGCCAACCTTTTCAATCTACACAATCCGATTAGCTACGAAAATTTACCGAGCCTAGATACCCTATTATTTGCTGATGACTCCATCACTTATAGCTCATCTATTAGCCCAGAGTTAGCAATCCGAAGAGTGAAGGAAAATATATTTAAACTCTGAAGTATTACCTTCAGTGGGGAATAAAAACCAATCCGAATAAAACAGAGTTGATCTGCTGTAGGGCTGCTTCGCCTAATAGCCTAGGCACAGACTCTGATCACTCAGTTACCAAGTCCAATAATAAAACGGTTAAATACATACATTGGAATTTACTTCTTCGAAAGGTTCAGATTTCATCAGTTCTCTAAATTCGCCCTTAGTAAGGCTAACTATGATATTGCTCCAGTACAAACTCTCATGAAAGTAAGAGGTGGACTCCCAACAAACACAAAATTTCTGCATTATAACCAACTCATTTTTCCCATTTCAATTTATGTCTTTACTATATGGTACACAACCCAAGCATATAGTTGGTGATAGATTCGGAAACACTTAACAGTCAGCACTACTTGCTAAAGTCGTGCAAGCCGAATTCAAGTATGCACATCAGAATTAGTACACCGCAAGCGTATTTATTTTATTTTATTTCATTTTATTTTATTTTATTTTATTTTATTTTATTTTATTTTATTTTATTTTATTTTATTTTATTTTATTTTATTTTATTTTATTTTATTTTATTTTTTTTCCTGTATCTCTTCAAAGAAACGATCTTCTTAATTTTACGTTGGACAGAATATTGTTATTCTTACAATTTTATTCTTATAAAGGGTTATCCATTTTGCGGTTTCAAAAGTATAGGGCTGGAATTCGACATCTGTCAAACTAAGTTGATAAACGAATTTTTTTTTCAGTTGAAAGTCTGACATTTACGAAAATGAATCGCTTAACTATCGCACGACGCATAAAAATTGTTAAAACCTACTACAAAAATGGATATTCTGCCACAGCCACATATCGTGTTTTAAGAGGAGATTATGGTTTAAATAATCGTCCAACTACGCAAGCAATTGGCAAAATTGTGAAGAAATTTGAAGAGACTGGATTGGTTACAGATATTGTAAGGCCTGTGCATCATCGTTTCGCTCGTACAACTGAAAATATCGCTGCTGTAAGTGAAAGTGTTGCCGAAGACCCGAATGTCGTAGATACGTCGATGGGTGCTTGAACAACAGGCGGTGGACGGCGATTTTTCGAACAAAATTTTCTTCAGCGACGAAGCACATTTCTCCCTCGGTGGGTATGTTAATAAACAAAATTGTCGTATTTGGGGTTCTGAGAATCCTCAAGTAATTGTAGAGAGGCCATTACATCCACAAAAAGTAACTGTTTGGGGCGCTCTTTGGTCCGGAGGTTTGATTGGACCTTACTTCTTCGAAAACGACGATGGAACGACTGTCACCGGCAATTCAGAGAATTATGGTCATATGATAACCGCCTTTTTTTTTGCCTGCTATTGAAGAATACGACTTGGAGAATATCTGGTTTCAACAAGACGGTGCCACATGCCACACAACTCGAGCGAATATGGCTTTATTGCAAAAGATATTCCTGGCCGCATAATTTCTCGTCGTGGCGATATCAACTGGCCACCAAGATCATGCGATTTGACACCGCTGGACTTTTTTTGTGGGGCTACATGAAATATCGTGCTTATTCAGATAAACCTTTAACTCTTGAGCACTTGAAAACCAACATTCGTCAAGTTATAGCTGAGATACCGCCCAATATGTGCCAAAAAGTGGTCGAAAATTACCTCAAAATAATCGATGTTTGCAACAATTCGCGTGGTGGTCATTTAAATGATGTAGTGTTACACTATAATGTCAACATTCAAACTTTGTAATAAAAAAGAAATATCATGAACAAAAATATATGTTTTATTTACGTTTACTTTTGAAACCGCAAAATGGATAACCCGTTATTATATGCAATATTGTCTGAAGAAATTAAATAATTGAATAAATAGAACGTATAAGAAGCGCAACTAGTCCGAGAGTTTAAGACCACTGTATGAACAAAATAACAAGAATGATCATCCACCCTCATTCAAGTACCTAAATTTGTTAACACTTCTAAAGCATATTCCGGAAAATATTTTTTTTTTGCTTCCAAATATAAAACACATTTGAATTCAGTTGAATGTTCTTGTTAGCAGGTGAAGTATTCATGTTAGTAGCATCAGGTTTATCTATGAACAATTTTCGTCAACAACAAAGGGATAATTTTTTGTCTTTTGTTTCTATCTAACGAACAAGCATTAGTTATGTTGGTGTCCTGGAAATACGAAGCAATGTTTGTGGCAACGCGCACCACCAGTGCATGGTCATTGAAAGAATTGCAATTGTTTCCTGTTCGACAGGAGCAGAGGCCGATGACGGCGACGGCGACGGACGCCACGGTACGGCTCTATGTGCTTGTGAATTGTGAAAGTAAGCCAACTGTGACCAGCAAACGGCATGAAAACAAAAATTAAAAAAAAAACTTCCTGGCGCAAACGAAATAAGCGCATCTGGTAGAATGTAGGTGAACTACCTACTACGAGTATGCAATGTATGTATATTGACCTAGAGCTCTGGCACTCAATATGAATGTCAGTGGCGGACTTATAGTTCAATCGTGAAAAAGGCCCTGTTCCGATATTTGATTCTTATGCTAAATTAAATAATTCATCACCTAATATTTTTGGTTTTATAAAATATACAATATTTGGAATTGAGGGTATATCTCCAGTACGTCGCAAATTAAAATATAAACTAACAAATTGCTTTGTTTCGTTTATGTTGACAAAGTAAGACAATACAATTAAGAGGATTAGAATCGTTTAAAAAAAAAACCTGTTCAAATCATCATCCTGGAATGTGTGATTATTTTTAATTTAATATAGAAAATTAGACGGCACATAACACGTATGATATGTGTACAAACGTACTATATTAAAACTGTGCAATCGTGAAGCGATTATGAAAGTCGAATAGGGTGTCCCTGAAAAATGAAATAATGAACACTATTCTCGACAAAGTCCCATTTTAGCTCGATACACTTCATTCAATGCTTTTCCAATTTTCAGATGCCCTACAGATAATAAGAATTCTCAAATAAACGTTTTTTTTCAGCCATTGCTTTTCATTTGAACCAAATCTCTTACCTCCGAGCCATTTATTCATGTTTGTAAGCAAGAAATAGTCAGAAGTGTATAAATCGGGGGAATATGCGGGATGATGGCTCAGCGGTGGCGGAGGTGGTTGGTGTATTGGATGAGTCGCTGTGGGGTATGGTGAATAGTGAACAGTATGGTGGATAGTGGAACAATAAATGCACACAATCCATCATGCAATACAAAATCCAACATTCAATACACCAACCCACCACCACCTCCACCATGTCACTATCAACCATACCATCCACTATCCACCATACTCTTCACTATTCACCATACCACACAGCAGTTCAGGCACTACAACAACCACCACCGCTACCGCCCGGTGAGCCGCCTCCAGTGGCCCAGAACCCGTTAATGGCTACTACTGCTAATATATAGTACGTTTGAAGTTTTCAAATATTTGCGTTTGTTGTCGATTGTGAGCAAACGCCGCACCCATCCTCCTGAAAGCATTTTTATATTGGAATATTTATGTAAAATCGAAATTACTAGGCCATGTGATAAGCCTGTAGACCTCTTTAAGCTCGAGCACTTTTACTGGCCGATCGTCCATTATTAAACCAAGGATCTTAGCGACCTATTTTGGTGTGATGACCGTAATTGCACGACCAAAACATTTGGCGTCACTTGTGCTTGACGCCCGCAGCGAAATTGTGTAAACTAGTGGTGAATTATTGTTTCAATCGATGGTGAAGAGTACCCAAAGTATATGTCTAGCTTTTGTTTTGCTTGCGTGATAGTATTTTCTAGCAAAAAATAGTGTTTAATGATCACTAAAAATTCGCTTTTTTTTCCGTTTTAATGAAAATGCTCATATAGGCGTCTATATAAAATGGATGTCTTTTAATTGAGTTTTTTGCGACCTTTCTTCCAAATTAATATGCGTTTCGCCATTCACCCAGGTACTACAGTTGGGCTCATCAGTTAGATGCTTTAGTACCTTTCTAAGACGCAATATATTAGTCGATGGTAACCGACACAAATAAAATTTACAGGTTTTAAGTACTGTGAATTATATTCTTCTGGGGGAATGCGGTCGAATTCAAACACCTAGAAAATAATACCCGTGGTCTGGCTTTCGCATTTATTCTTAAATGGATGCCGCAAAATATGTTTGACAAATCTGTCTGAAAATTTGGATGCGTTCTTTTTAAAGATGATTCTTGACAAAAAAAAATGATAAATTTAAGGTGACACAACAAACTCAAATTAATTTTGGATGTCAATATATCGCAATTGAAGGAAAAATTAGAGTCGGTTAAAGCATTCTACATTCGTGTTGTGCGGCTACAAAAGGAATATCTATACTAGACTGGGTTCGATTCGCTATTACTACGGTTAAGCTTATTAGCGGGAAGAATGCAACTGACTATTACAAATGAACACGAGACATGAAACATTCAAGAGATGCAAGTGTGACCGCCATTATTTTATCAGACATAAATTTGAAAGCTCTATTTTGGATAACGAATCTCACCCAAGAGACTCAAGAGCAGTGGCGGCTCGTGGGTTCTGGAATTGGTGGTGCTGTAGTGCACTTTTTTAACTGACCAATATTAGTATTGAGAAAAATAAAAAAATATAAATAGTTTCTAAATAAATAAAGAATACCAAACCAAAATTTTCCTTCCTACTAGTCTTATGTTTTATAAATTATATCAATGCATCGGTTTTTCCGAAGTAAAACAGTTTTCTCCTACACAAATGCAAAAATATCAGTTTCATCGCCTAAAGCGACACTGTACTGATTTTGCAAGGCAAGACCAGAAGAACAACAAGACAACCTCACGTGCTATCGGAAATCTACGGAGATTTTGAGCAAAGATCGGCAGAACGTTTTGCTCTCGTGTAGCGCACGAGAATAGGGTCATTTTTCAATACAGTTTGTATTGAATATTTTTTGTGCCACGCTCTAGGCATGTTCGCTCGTTCCTCATAGAAATTACACAAGCACTGCTGTGAGCTTCGACATAGCGCACGAGGAATAATTTATGTAATTTCTCAAAAGTGTTTTTCTTAGTATAAAGTTGCTAATGAATAGTATATATGAATAATTTATATTTATCGCCATTTCGAAGTTTAATTTTTCTCTCTATTGACGAAAAATAAGTTGTTATCTTCAAATTAATGTTTTCATTAAAAAAAAGAGCAAACATAGTTTCGGTGGTTCAGCACACGAATGCACTTAAGAGAAAGCTGCCCCTGCTCAAGAGAGTTATGGGGGAATTTGCCCTGATACAACAGTTGTACTCAACTGAAGAAATAGTTCTTGTATCGGCTAATAAAACCCGATAAAGTTCGTTATATCCTGTAACAATCATTAAAAATTGGTTTCATTTAAAAGATATCTTTTGCACTACTAGAAACTTTGAGTTTCCACTTGATCATTGAAAGAAATATTAACAAACAAAACAATATAACTAATACATGTTAAGTGTTCGATAAGTTGTTCGGTGGTACTTTTTTTCACTCCTTATGCTCTATTCCTATAGAATATGAATAATTCGGAGTAAAAAGAGCAACTCCGAACAGCCAACCGAAAACGACATAGCATAATTTTGTTTGTTTACCTAAATATGTAAAAACCGAAACATAAAATTTTAATGTTAGCAAAATAGTTTAGGGATCATAAAAATTAATAAATAAAAAGAATTTCGGCCGGTGAGTTTGTTAATCCACTACTGCAAATGTACTTAGATACGCTTTTTATAGTTGTATTGCGGGAACAAACTCATTGTACTTCAATTTAGATGATTCGAAAGAATAGGACAAAATCGATACCGTAACTAGGAGCAGAGCCAAAACAACAACTGGTTGCTAACCAAGGACTTAACCTAGTACAAAACAATAATTAATGTACATGACATTCCCGTTTCTTTACTAATGCTCCTACTACAATTCAGTCTGTTCATTTCTGTGTTTCGTATTGTATCTATAGAATAACAGGAATACAGGACGTCTGTATCTGAATTTAAATCTGCTGAATCCTCTCAACTAATGTACAATTTATAAAATATTTAAGTAGAAGAGCATAAAAAACAAAAAAGCAATACAATAACAAAGTCAATGGGGATGCATCCGCAATCAGAGCTTGAAAATTATAAGTTACAAGTGGAGCTGCTCCAGGAGAAACTACATCGAAGGTAAGAGCAATAAAGTATAATTTACCTACTTTATAGTTTTGATATTATTTGATCCTGGACGGACATTTTCGAAGCAGAATGACAAGCTTATGATGTTGACAAAAATCATATTAATTTCTTTTTGTTTTTTTTTTGTTTATTCTTTGTGGCTTTTTGTACGTTGGATGTTTCTATTTTTGTGTTTCGCATAAAAAGTGAGGATAATCGCCAGGAGCTAGAGGAAAAATTGGGACAGATAATGAAAAAGCGAAACGAGCAGTAAGTTATTTTGTCCCCTGTTCTTTTTCATGCTTTATGCAAAGTGGGAGAAAATGGTAGATTTTCCATAATAATTCCATTCTATTTTTGTATAAAGTGAAAGGACATTAAGGTCAAGAAGTCAGCTAAAGTATCAACAATTCTTGGATGAACAGAAAAAACGGAATGAAAGGAATCGAAAGCTTGTGCAAATGTTGGAGCAAATAGACCAGCAGGCAGCAGCATTATCAGCTAAAAGTGAACGACTGAAAATGATGAAGGTATGCTATACGTACTTAGATGTCCTTTTAAAAAAAATGTGCTTTTTATTACAAACGTGTTTTTTTATCATAAAATCCTCATTTGAATTTATTTGATGAACTAAGAAACTAATATTCGGAATGACTACGACGACGACGACGACGCATTGCGACTACAACTTTTTGATATATAACCTTGATTGTTTCGATATGGTGTGCTTCTATTTGTGTTTATTTTCATGAAGTTCTAAACAGTTTGAAGATATAATATTGGCAAAAGCATTATGACGACATTTGCTCCAATCACACAATAACATTATTTTGTCTGCAATGTAGAAAGTGTGCTATCACAGATAAAAGTTTTGAACATGCTTATGCCTACGAATTCAAACTTAAATGTTTTATAAAGAAATCTCCTTCCTTTAAAGTAGATATATAGTAGTTTGGAACAAATAAGTCAAGTTGTGTTTGAATTGGGTTTTTAAAATAAATTGCATTATAACTCCAAAAGTCGGGTTTCGCATACAAAAAATTTAAATTTTTCCAACAAATTAAAAAGTTCACTCACCTTAAAAAAAAAAAAACATATTACTATTCAACAAAATTTCCCGAAGGTTTTTAATGCCTTGAACCTTGAATACAAATTGTAGAGATAAAGTCATCATCATCAGCAAATAAAAGGGTTTTTGTCCTTGATACCTAGTTTGTTGGTTGGTCGGAGGTGTACAACTTCTCGGGTTCCGAAGATTTCTTTTGGAATCTACGCAATGGTTTGAGGTGTTTAGGTCTAGTAGGTTTGATATCATCGACTGTCGTTCAGATAAATGAGTTTTCTTCTGTTAAAGTGGTAAGGTTATCAGAGTTTTGAGAAATTACTGCCATCGCCATGAATAGCTGCTGACATTTCAAAGAAGTCAAATAAATGAGTGCGTAGATTTGTTGGTTGGTTTAAGAATTTGTGTAACTTAGGATGAGCAATTGGTTGGTGGTTAAGTTTTGTTACACATTTTTAGTGGGTTAGTGGGTTTGTTTTGTTAATTTAATAATGTTGAAAAAGTAAACACATTGATCTTCTGCTGACGGGCGGATTCTGCAGTGCTGCTGCCTTATGAGGGGTGCAACTTCCCTCTGAATGGATATCAAAAGTCACTACCTTGTGGTATTAACCTTTACATATTGACCCAAGATGGAGTCGAAGTCTAATGCCCGATTTACACGACTGCCAAGTTCGCAGTATTTACTGCCAAAATACTGCTGTCATTAATTTAAGTAATGACATTCGTTTGCACGAAGCTAAATAATGACAGATAAAAATACTGCCAACTCTGGCACTTACGCGACAAAAAAAAAATAATGCCAAGATTTTGACAGTAATACTGGCAATTTGGCAGTCGTGTAAATCCGGCATAATTGTGCTGCTTTTTTTGTGATCTTTGTTTGCCAAAAGCTATTGTTTCACTAAGTAAGCTCAGAAGCTTTAGATTAAAGCTCTTTTATTGATAACTCTTGATTAATTATAAGGTTCGGTGGCACTTTTAGTCACCAAAATTGTTTTCTACGAATGAGTATGGTAGAGTTGGGAATTAGAGATTCTATCCATAAGATTATGAATAGGAAGTACTAATAACAATAATCCCATGGAGGGAGAGAAACAATAAAACAGGCAATTTTGTATAGATAGCAATAAACTGAAGGATTGGAAAAATAGACGAACGAATACTTTGGAGGTGAAAAATAATTTTTTTGTAGGTATGAACTGCGCTTTTTCTTTTGTGGTGAAAGTTGACGAACGATTTGTGGCGACAGGAAAAACATGAATATAAACATGTAGGTATAGGTATGGGCCAGTTGTACAATTGGGGTTGGACCTTTGTTAAAAAATTGAACTCGGCTTAGCTCCTATTCAAACATTATTTGTTGTATGAAATGCTCAAATCGACGCAAAAAAAAATCAAAAGAAGTTTAGTGTGGCAATCTCTCTCTCGTGTTAGTTTTTTTTGTGAAATTAGTTTTTTTTTTTTTTTATTGTGAATATACGTAACATACACATGTATATATGTTATTGACCGAAAAAAAACTCATATTTGAGGAACCGAATTCTTGCATGTCAAATTAAAGCAAAAACGTTTTTGATTAAATGCTTGTTAATAGCACTCCTCACTCTCGTTAGCGCTCTAGAAAAAGCTAATGCAATTCAGCTTACAGCTAACTCTGATAGATAATTAATTTTTATTTACAAAAATCATTAGGCTTTCTTTGGTTTATAATAAAAATGGTCCTTTTTGTGTATCTAAGGCAGAATGACTAGGGCTATCAAACGAGACCGAGACTAGTCTCGGTGTCGTCTCTGACTCAGTCTCGCCGACGAGACGAGACTTCTTTAAAAGCACCCGAGACGAAACCAACACGATACCGTATTTTTGGTATCGAAATTCGACAAGAGTCTCGCTGGTTTCGTTTTGATTTACCGTAGAAGAAATATTTTGTTATTTAATTATTTTTTAGTACCTACTCATGTTCAATTATTATAATAATAGCCGATACCCGTGCGATGCTACGGACCCACGGGAATCTAATGAAATCATCTATCCACCCACAAAATTTCATTCAAAACCGTTCAGTCGTTGAATGTAGGCACAAACGATGAACATGTATGCTCGCTCTCGCTGTGCTCTTCTTGTATGTGGGCTGGTTCGCGAGCCGCTTGCTGTTTGCCAAAAATTTAGATTTTGTCGTGTTCGTTGGCTTCGATGTTCGTCGTGTATGGTCATGTTCGCGAACAAAGCGAAGATTTGATATTGGATTCAAAAATTAAGAACTACAAAAATAAAGCTGCTTACCAAATTTCATTAAAATCCATTCAATAGTTGAGGCATGAATGCGGAACAAGCAACCAAGTATATATTTTCTTCACATATAAGCCTCTCCATATATAATCGAGTATCTGTGTGTCCATGTGCCAAATTTTATCCAAATCCGTTCAGCCTTTCTGGCGTTATTTATCAAAAAACATCCATTCATCTCACCCATCCATCCATCCAATCTTTTATATTTATAATATCAGAATGAATTTTCCACCTTTACGTTGTCCAAAATCACCAAATCATGCTTTAAATTTATCTATATATCATCGAGAAAAAAATGTTCGCGTTTTCGAGTTTTCCACTAAAGATTTTCTATTTTTTCATTCGAAAAGCCATTCCGAAACATTTTCATACACATTAAATACAAAAAATCAATTTGCAATTTTTAAAATTTCCCGACTTTTTTGGAGGGTTTACCCAAAATTTTCTTTCGCTAAAACCTTCTCCTGGATTTTACGAACAACTAAAAAAGAGTTCGAGCCAAATTGGCCCATTCGTTCTCAATTGATGAATTACATTTTTTCACACCATTTTTAATAGCAGATGCCCGAGCGATGGTATATGGACTTTCTATCCCACGGGAATCTAATGACATCTATGAACCTACAATTAAAATCATTTCAGTCGTTGAGGCGTGAAAGCGGAACAAACACCCAAGCATATGTATATATTTTTTCATATTTAAGCCTCTCCCATAGGAACCTTTAATTTTCTAATGCACAATAAAATTTTCTCCGGGAAAAGGACCATGACCGAGACGAGACTTGGTTAGGCGAGAACCAGACCGGCATCGAGACGAGACTGAAATTTTCGATTTTGATGAGACCGAGACGAGACTACCAAAAGTCTCGCCTGGTCTCGTCTAGTTGCCAGCCCTAAGAGTGACTCTAGTCATCAATACTTAAAAATAACTAAAGCATATACAATACACTTGATAATAAAATTGCTTAGCTGTTATTGTTTGAGGGGGAAAAAACGATGACATTTGAATTATTGGTCATATATGAATATATGTCATAAAATTCAAGAAATCAAGAAATCTTATTAAAATTTTCAAGGAAAAAAAATGAAAAGCCAATTTAAAGTAAATATTAATATACGTACAAAATTTTAATTTCAAAAAATTGAGTGACTCGTTTTTGAAAAATTGATTTAAAAAAAATTAATTTATTTTTTAAAAATTGAAAAAAAAACCATTTCTTAAAAATATGAATTTGCAATATTATTAATAAATTTTGTAAGAAACAATATTTTAAACGGTTCATTGAATAGTGAGAAGGCCGATCATATCAAAAGTTGTTCTATGGGAAGTACCGTTAATCAGAACACAAAATAAAATATTTTTTTACTTATAAAGTGGCACGCACTAATTTTATCAAAATTCCTGGAAGCGTATGGGAGATACCAAAAGTATTTGTAATATGTAATTTGTTTTTTTGTCATTAAAAAAACTATTTGAACAATTTTGTTTACAATACTGTTTAAGTGTCTTAGGAGCTTCTCCAGAAAAAAAATTCAAAAAAATCAAATTATCCGGTATCCAGAAAATCGACAAAAAAACGGTTTTACTTGAACCACCAAAACTACCAAAGAATACTTTTTCCCTTCATTAGTTAAGTGATTTCTGTTTATAAAAATCGTTGTACCGCTATTTTTGGTCTTAAAAAAAAGCGTGGGAATATTAGCAAAAAAAAACTTTATGTACCAAAGTTTAAAGAAAATCCATTCAGCCGCTTAGGCCGTAGACTCGGCTAAAAGACTGACAGATTAACAGTGAGACCTACTTTTTCGTCTTCGATATCATCTTAATGTCAAGTTTGATCAAAATTTCTAGGTTGGTTATTTTTACGAATCCAAAGCTTGTCATATACTAGTTGTATGGGAGACCTGGCCTAGAAGTAACGTGGGTAAAAAGTAAGAGCTAAACATTGAAGGATTTCCTTAAAAATTAAAAAATGAGTAAACGTGAAAAATGTTCGTCTACTTCAAAGCTAACGTTAAGTATACTTTAGCTGTGAATATGACATCATAAAGAAAAGTTATAATGGTAGTCCCTACAATTGATACGTTTGTTACATTATGTTATGAAGTGATAACTTTTTATGGGAGGGTAAACCCATGCGTTACGTAACGCGTTACGGTGAGCTTTCCTTTATCTGAATTAAGTTATGAAATAAAAATACTTGGCGAACTTGTTGCATTTGAACTGGGTACATCTGGGGGTCAATTCCCGATCTGTGAAATTATGAAGTGATAAAAAAAATATCATTTCAGTTTTCACAGAGGTTTATCATTTTTCAACTTCACGCACACGCCTTATGCGATTCTAGAACTCATTGTGATAAAGTTTGTACTAAAAAGTACTAAATGATAAATTCTGTCATTTCTGATTAGATTTTTTGTTGGGAAAGGTAAACATTTCATTTCAGTTTCTAAATTTGCTTAAGAATAATGTCCGGAATAATAATTCGTTTAATAAATTAATTAAAGACTTCGTACTGAACAATTGTGGGTTTTATATTATATTCAATAGTATCTCTGTTTTAAGTAAGATTTATTATTTTTTCATGTGACGATATTGAGGCTTTACCTTCGAGATGGACAGAATCTATTCGAAGTTACAACTACGACCACTTTATTGAACTTTATAGATTCCCAAAACATTTATGCATGGATTTAATACGTGAATTGAGAGCATTCTTGAAAAACACTCAACTTATAAGTGCGCTTCAAAGCCATTTAAATATGGTAAAGTGCACTGCATTTTTTTGCAATGGGTGGTTTCCAACGATCTGTCGCGGGAATGAGCACCGTCGCGTCGGCTGTTGTGAATCTGTTGATTTAACAATTTAGTTATTTACTCGAAATAACACAAATATAACTTACTGCCAAAATAAATTTGTGTATAAATATAATTGTTGCTTACTTGTCATGTGCCAAATCCTGTTTTCTTCTTAATATTCGATTAGAAACATTTGCTTCACAAAACAATTGACTGTGATAACAAAATTATCATATGAAAAATGTTTGGCATTTAACTTCACTAATTCACGAATCGAGAATCGAATTAGACGTGAAAGCGTGATAAAATTTATCACTTCACATCTTCACAGATCGGGAATTGACCCCCTGGATTATCAATCAGCTGTATGCTCTACTAGGCTATTTGCAAGTTGAATGATGTGTAGTAATAATTTGTTAACTATTGAGTTAATGAGATAATGATAATAAATTTGAACTGAGGTACCTATAAACCCTTGAATCTGGAGCAGGATTATACGTTTGTACATTAGTTGATTTTCAAACAGATAATTAAATGGCCAATATTGATAAACAAAACAATTTGTTTCATATAGGAGAACATGAAATTGAAATTCCAGTAAGTTCATACGAAATTGTTGATATTGCATTATACTGGGTATGGTTTGTTTCATCTCGTTTTTGTATTATTTCGTTTTAGTCGTTTCGCATTTTGTTGATTCAGCATTTATTTTGAAAAAAAAAAAATCGTCACGTCTTTTACTTAGTTCGTTTTAAGTTCATTCCGGTTTTTATAATTTAGTTTTTCGATTATTTAATTTTTTGTTCATTTCGATTTCGATTACTTCGCTAACATTTGTTTCGTCTTTTTTTTTTGTATGAAAAATTTGTAAAAAAAAATCACAGCTTTTTAAATCAATACAAAATGCAAAAACGACATCGCGTAAGGAGGGCATGCTGCTTGGGCCTATTATAGGATTTGGGGTGGGGTCAACTTTGGGTGAATACAAAGTTTTTGGTGTAATATTTATCAAAATACAAAACAGACTAAGCGGGATTAAACGGGATTTTAAAAATCAGGATTTTAATAGACCGGGGATTTTGAATAAGAGGGATTTTAAACTGTTACAAATATTGTTTTTATTCATTTTCAAAGTTTCTAATAATTTGTTTAGTCGTAAGCTTCTTGCGCAAGGTTCAATTGGGAATTATTTTGACGTTTTCGTAATGATGCAACGTTTGTAACTCGCAGAGCCAAAAAAGATTTTTTTATGTCAAAGTTGGATACAAACCAGTCATCACGAAAGCTTTGGAGTAATCTTCGTTCGATTGGAATAGGAAAAAAAGAAAATATTCGAAATTTTCCTGATCCCAATGAACTTAATGAGACTTTTGTTTTGAGAGACTTTCAACCAACCAACTTTTTGCCTAACAGTGATATCCTATGTGAACCGTCAACCGTATTTGAATTTCAAGTAGTATCTGAATATGATGTCCTTGAAAGCATTCGCTCAATCAAATCTGATGCTTATGGTGAAGATGGGATGCCAATCAGTTTTTTAAAATAATTTTGCCACATGTTACCCGTACTCTAACTCACTTAATTAATTTTTGCATAACCTCATCATCTTTTCCTGATAGTTAGAGCTAAAGTCATTCCCGTAGTCAAAAAATCAAATGCTAGCTCTTGTTTGGACTTTCGTCCTATAAGTATCCTTCCTTGTATGTCAAAGGTCTTTGAAAAAATTCTTGCCCCACAAATATCTGATCACCTTACTACAGGTAATTTGCTGTCACCACTCCAATCAGGTTTTCGTGCACATCACAGCTGTCAAACTGCTATGATTAAGGTACTTGATGACATTAGGATACAATATGATCTAGACAAGGTTACTATTCTCTGTCTACTAGATTTCTCAAAGGCCTTTGACAGAGTAAACCATGATATACTTTGTCAAAAGTTAAAGTACTACTTTGGGTTTCATGAGAGAGCTGTCCGTCTCGTTCGAAATTATCTCTGTAACCGTACTCAAAGAGTAAATTTTGGTCAGCTACAATCCGAGTTTTTAATCTGCAAATGGGCATACCACAAGGATCTATTTTGGGGCCCATATTGTTTTGCATTTACATAAATGATATAACAAAAGTTTGCTCCAACGTGCTGTTACATCTTTATGCTGATGATGTGCAAATTTATATATCTCGTCCGATAGGCTTGCAAGAAGATTTGTTATGTAGATTAAACGAAGATCTTACAGAAATATATAATTGGTCACTCCCAAATGGTCTTGCACTCAATCCGACAAAGTCGCAACTTATTTCTATATCAAAAAATCATGTTGATACCGCACTTCTTCCCCCAATCTTTCTCTCCCAATCTCAGCTTCTGTTTGTGGATACTGTTACGAGTTTGGGTATTAAAATAAGTAAATCACTTTCAGCCGAAAAGCACATAAATTTTACAATAGGAAGAATTTACACTGGGTTGCGTAAACTTTGGCTATTTTCTACCATAACTCCAGTTGAATCTAAACTTAGACTAGTTAAAACTTTACTTTTGCCTTTAATAACCTATGGTAATACCGTATACTGCAAACCTGATTCCCATTCGCAGCACAAACTCCTTGTCGCCTTTAATGACATGGTTAGATATATATATGGACTTCGGAGATACGAGCACATATCACATTATCATCGGCTTGTCCTTGGATGTTCCCTTCAGCAATATCTTGATGCCAGGTGTTGTACGTTTCTGCACAAAATTATCCACAATAAATTACCCTTATACATTTTTGAAAAACTAACATTCGCTCAATCCCATAGAACCTTAAACCTCTTGCTTTCAACTTTTAACTACTTTCGCGGCTCTTTATTATATATGCAACCAAGCTATGGAATTCTCTTCCCTTACATATTAAAAGAATAATAAATGCTGGAAACTTCAAAAATGCGGTCTCTTCTGAATTTAGTTAAACCTCTTCACAGTATTATTTATATATAGTAATTAACAAAGGAAATTAAACAGGTTTTTATTTATGTAATATTAATATGTGCCATGTATTATATATTTATGTATATTATGTTATTATTTCTTAGATTAAGTATAATTGAATAATTGTTGCTTACTATCCAAATTTTAAGTACTATAAAAGACTAAGTCTTACTTGTACATCCTTATTAAATAAAATTGAATTGAATTGAATTGAATTGAAGGTTATAATCACACTGAAGACCAAATAAACCCACGCCAAGATAATATATTCTAATAACAAACAAACAAAACCGTTGGCGATATAACCTTGACCTAAATAAATCATTGTACTTTTAACGGAAATGCAAAATGAGTAAAAAGGCAAAGAAAGAATTGGGAAGTGATCGTAGGGCGAAATGATTCAAAAAACAAAGTGATACACAAACGAAGTAAATAACTATTAACTAAGTAAACAGAAATCGATGTAAGAAAGGTGGAAACAACAAAATGCGAAGTGAAAAAACCGAAACAACAGGCACCCCATTATACTGTATTGCTAAGGAATTATTAAGGCGCAATTCTACCATATATCTAAGATTGGAAGCCCATTATATTGCAATGGAGATTGAAATTCACAGCAGAGAGAAAATATATTTCGATAGGAATCGTACGATTGAAACATTATTGGGTTTCAGTAAAAGCATTCTTAAAGCTGGTGTCATGAACTTATCTGATTTACCTGTTGATATAAACAAAATTAATGTAATTCTAATTGAATGCAATATTACAACTATGTAGTTCTTATTGAAGCGTATACCTGGTTTTATTTTAACGACTTAAATGAATTCAAATTTACTATACAAAAAGTATAAAACCTGTTTTTGCCAGCCATCGTTCATAAGTCAGGTTGGACGGGAGGGAGCATTGGTTCGAATCACACATTTAAAAATATATATATATATTTTTTTGTTTTTAAGTGATAACTTCGTATTTGAGGGTATTCCGTTTCGTTACGATAAGAAAAGAATTTTATCTTTTTAAGGAGTGGACCTAGAAATCTGAAATTTTCAGGAATGACACAGTATAGCTATTGACTTGAATGTTTGGTAAGCATGTTGTATTCCTAGAATGTAACTAACCGTAAGAAAACTGTAATATTAAGAAGATTACACATATCAGTCATTTATATTTGACTATTTTCATAAATGCATTTGGGTTCCTTTAATTAAGAAGCAGACAATAACAATATGACGATTATTTTCATGTATCAAATTATTACTCTATGAGCTATACTCGCTTTGCAATCTTTATTTTAAAACAGAAGAAATTCAAAATTGCCTCTCTACTCCTATCATCGATGTTCATGTAGAAGAACAGTTATGTGTGAAAATTAAGTAAAATGAAAAGATTTGGTTGGTTTGAGTTTATATCAGCTGTTCTAATAGTTCAATCTTTTAGGTTAAGTTCTTAAAATTGAGGTAAAATTTTAGATTGTATGCGGTATAAAAGTAATAAGAATGTGTCTTACTATATGTATAGCTTAATAGGATTTTTTGACATTCTAAGGCCCGTTTGCTGACACACACATTTAGCATTTAAGCTCTATTTAAGCACTTATGTGACAGCTTACGCAGAGGAAAAAGTAGCCCATACGCGTTTTAAGTTGAACATAAATATTTATGATTCGTATCAGCAAACGGGCCTAAATGCAAGAGTTGATGAAAAATTTCAATATTTTTAAAAACAGTAGGTATTCCACAAAGTTATTGGCTGTCTGGGTTCCCTTTCTCTCACGCATACGGAGAATTTTAAAATTAATCAAATTAATGAATAATGTTTAAAGCTTTTTGGGGAGAGTACGATAACTTTGGCGCCAAGATATAATAACGGTTTTTGGTAGAGGGGCTTTATACAAGCATTTCTTACTATGGGAGGGGGGGGTCTATCTCCCCTCGTTTAGGTGGGAGGGGCAATTTTATAAAAATTTACTTAAAATCTTTAAAAAAATATTAAAAAAGAACGGCAACACTTACCGTTATAAATTATACCTTTTTCAATAGTCAGAACTCTACAATTTATAATAAATTTTAAGTAAAGTTGTTTCAGTCAATAGTTTTTGAAATAATTGACTTCAAAGTCAAAATTTATGAAAAAAAAGTTACAAAAATCACTTTGAATATTATTTTTCTCATGATTATGGATATCGATAAAAAAATAATTGATGTAGTTAACTGCTCCAATTATTTTTTTATTAAACACAGAAAACTACTTCTTTTTATGTCTTCTAGTTTTTAAGATATGTAATTGAAAAATAGTAAACTATACTCGTTCTTTAAACCCAAAAGATTCTTTAATTTTAAAGAAACTTTGCATATAATAAAATTTTCACCCTCCCCAAAGCCTATAGTGAGCCCAAGCAGGGGGGTTGCAGGGGGGCAGCATGCCCCCCCTTAGGCATCTCACTGTTTGCATCGTAAATTTCATATATACCTTTGTGATTTTATTACAGTTAATGCGGTTATTTACCAACCGAACTTTGCACTTTTTGAATTTTCCACGGTCATTAAAATATCACAACACAGAGGTGGAGTAGACGTTTTGGAGGGAATTAACCCGATTTCTTCTAAAAACGGGATACTTTTTTCGTTTGTTGACACCAAATCCCCAAACGAACAAAAAATCGAAAAATTATTTAATTTTGGGTGAAGAAGTGGATGCTTAGCCGCCATTCTTAAAAAGGAAACACTACTCTTTCAATCGTTAAATGAAGAATGGCTTTGGTAAACAATAACCTGCACCAAACCTGTATAAAAATAAAGGTACATACATCGAATGCTTGGTCTTGTTTTTTATGATCTAACTATATACATACTTTTTACTGTGGCTGCATTATATGTGTGTACATAGTTATATGCATATCTATGTATGACACAAACATATGTGCATATTAAGAAACTATGAGAATTTGCTGCCGTTGTGTTGTCGTAAAGGTAATGTAAATTTTTTTATAATGCAATAAATTTTCATGCTCAAATATATTAAATGTTTAAGTTTTGGCCAAGTACCTAACCGGATATTTAGAAAAAAGAGATTGAAATGGACATGACATATGTATATACGTTTATGTATATAATATCAATTATTTTTTTTAATCCAGATTCTTTACATGCAAAAGAAACTTTACATGCACCCATCTGATACAAAATTATTTTTTTTGTTTTTCAATTTTCTCAAAAACTAGAAAACATAGAAACGAATAGTTTTCAGTGTTTGATTAAAAAATAATTGGAACAGTTAACTACATCAATTACTTCTTTATTGGTATTTATAATCATGAGAAAAATAATACTCAAAGTGATTTTTTAAACTTTTTTTTCATAAATTTTGAGTTTGAAGTCAATTATTTCAAAAACTATTGACTGAAACAACTTTACTTAAAATTTATTATAAATTTTAGAGTTCTGGCTTTTGAAAAAGGTATAATTTATGACGGTAAGTGTTGCCGTTCTTTTTTAATATTTGTTTAAAGATTTTAAGTAAATTTTTATAAAATTGCCCCTCCCGCCTAAACGAGGGGAGATAGACCCCCCTCTCCCATAGTAAAAAATGCTTTTATTAAGCCGCTCTACCAAAAACCGTTATTATATCTTGGCGCCAAAGTTATCGTACTCGTGCCAGCTTTTTTTTTAAGTTAAAACATCAATATTAAATACTTCAACTTAGATTAGTTTAGGTTATCACTTCTGTCGGGCGTTCCGAGACGAACCTATTTTTTCTTCGTATTTTTGGTATTCCTCTTCGCTCAAAAGAAATGTAGTTCTTGTTGTTTTTTTTTTAATATTTCGATTGCGATTGTCAATTGCTAGTTGATAAATACCGAAATTTAATATTAATCCACCCAATTAATGAGAGCTTTGGTCATTGATAATGATGCACACTGTTGAGACCTACAAGAAAATCGATAATAAATAATGAATAGTTGTGCAGTTTATTAATAAATTGAGGTTTCAAAAACAAATTTCAGAATTTATCAATGATCAAATTGATAATTGACAATCGCAATAGGTGTGTTCATTTAAGTTTTCGTTAAGTTGATTTAAGTAGTTGAGCAACGAATGGTTTCCGTTTTTTTTTTTAAATTGAGTCATTTGTGTTAAATTTCATAGTAGGGATTCATAGTTGTAAAATTTTTGTATGGTTAGTTGTAAAATATAAAAACAGACTTCGTTCATATTTTCAAACACATTTTTGGGAACCAACAATGGAAATGGTGTGCTTAGCTTGCTAATTAGTTAAATTAACATGCATTTACATATGTGTATCTTAAACCGGTTTTGGAATATTTATTTACATTCTTAATTTTTATGTAACTAAGTTCATTTTTTTTTCAAAAAATTAATTTTGTTTTTTTTTCTAGGAACATTAAAAATTAATTAATTAATTAAATTTGTGAATTAATATACTTAAGTATTTTTAAATTTTAATATTAATTTCATAAGTTTAGGTGCTGTATATGCCATATTTTTTTTTTGTTAATCTTGTTTAATAAATTGCGAAGATTACATTTTTAGTTAGGTTCTATTTACCCCGGGCTATGTTACAACTTTCCCCGCATATGGGGCAATTCGTAACAACACGTTTTTTTATTGAATTTTGTAGCTGAAATATTGATATTTAAACAGAATATAGTTTGGCTAACTCATCTTCAAAATCTTAGGAACAGCATCAATTTTAGTAAAATCTTAACAGCTTTTAGTCCAACAAAAATTGGCGTTTCGTCCCGGCGATCTCACATTGACTCATCAGTTGGTCAACTGAAATTAAAGGCCGTTAAAAGCTATTTTGAATCAATAATTCAACAAGTCCAAATATTATAGTGCTTCAGTGGTATATAGAATTTGTATTATTAAAAAAACCTTTTATAGTGTTACTTTTAGCCCCGCTCTCCCCTACCTATATCGCAAGTTAAATAAAATGGACGACTGGATCGCACGTACTTACTCCTATGTTCGATTACATTATATGCAACATATTCTAAATAAATAGAAACGGCTAAATATATTTTTAAAGTCGTTTTTATATTAATTTTTTATATATAAAATTGTTAAATTTTTTCCAAAAAAAAATTGGTATGATCATTTTAAATATTTAATAATATAAATTTAAAAACAAAATTTCAGAAAAAACTGTCCACCCGTTTTCAAAATATTGAATTTTCAAAAAAAAATATATTTTTGATCGAAATCCGTTGATCCGTTGAAATTTTAGCCAAAAAGTAGACCATACCCAAAGTAGTACACACACCAATTTTTATGAAGATCGTTAGAGCCCTTTTCGAGATAGTTAAGATGGTAAAAAAATTTGTATGGCAAGTACCGTTATTTTTGGGCCTAAAACAACGATTCAAAAATCTATTTTGGACAATCACCTAAAACGCTTAAATACCAAGTTTGAAGAAAATCGCTTCTGCCGTTTAGGCTGTAGAGCGTTGTACAGATAGACAGACAGACAGACGGAATTGCGTGACCCACTTTTTTGGTGCTCTCTATCATCGTAATGTCAACTTTGATTAAAATTTCGAGTTCGATTTTTTTCCAAATGGAAAACTTGGTCTATAGTACCTATATCCCAAGTAAAAAGGGCGTTGGTATCCGCTTCGTATTTTCTGCCCTAAGATCAATCGAGGATGACTGGATTATTTATTATGTTAATTATGAATGTAAGTATATTAGGTACATTCAAAAGAAGATGAAATTGAAAACAAATCCACAAATTGGTTTCTAAATACATGCCTATGCCGCTTCCCCCCCCCCCCAATATATACATGTACAAATGTATGTGATGTGCGCCAAATAAATAATATAGATTTTCAAACTACGTATAATAACTTTGAACTAAAAACTAAAGACAAAATTTGTTTTTTATAAAGATCATAAATTTTTACTAAAGAAAATCAAGAAAACTGAAAAATAACCGTACAATTTGAATTTTTAAGAAAATATTAACTTCTTAAAGTAAATAAGTATTTGTAACCCGTTGTGTTTTATTTTTCAGCTACAATATGAATTATATTTCTCAAAGCTTGTGCAATCGTATGCAATGAAAACACTCCAGAGCATTCCTGCGGTTTCCTACCGCTCAATTCAAAGGTCATCTAATATAAGTGCCACATTAAGATCCGATGACGAAGCTGTACCCAGAGAGAATTTCCAAACGTCGTCGTCGTCATTCAATGGCACTCCTCAATTTCAAAGGGTTCCTCTACCTGTGGTTATACCAATGCCAAATGAACAAAACCGATGTCAACCGAGTTGGACGTTTGCCAGTGCACCACCAGGAGTTTTAATAGCACTTCCCAACAATGCAAGTCTTCCCATGTCTTCGGACAATGTTGAAAATAAGAAAATCCAATCCAACTTTTGTTTTGATTACTCTCACTTTCCTATTGGATACCTTCAGGCGGCTACACCATCAACTGTCCCAATGCAATATAATGTGACCGAAGCACCCTACTTGCAACAACCGCACCACCACCAACCATCAGTAGATAGACATACCCAACCATTGTTCGCAGCTGATGATGACATTAAACAATCCAGACCGCACTTTGAATTTAGAGTTGAAAACCCTTCTTCGTCTTTTCCATTTGCCGATGCTAAAACTAATGAAACAATTCCGAATAGGACGCAATCTAACCAACTGATTTCCGAACAACGAGTATGTGGCGATAAGCCCAAGAAATACGATGATTTAGAGCTCAATGAAAACAAAGAGAACGACCAGGAGTCCCAAAACTTTAAGCAAACTGGATTGCCGATGTTCAGTAAGGATTTGCCAGTTCCTCATCAAAGTTTAAAGGTTGATAAATTACCCAACATAAAACTGAATAACTCCTTGCAACAGCAACGAATTCAGGAAGGGAGGAGGATTGTACATGAAGGAAACATACCTAATACCATTGATTTCCGTACCGACAACGACAACGACGACAACAAGTACATAAAATATATAAAAGAAATGGAACAACCGTATGAGAAAAATGTCCCCATTCCTATTAGCTTGACTCCTCAAGAGCTCAACATTGATAACATCACGACAACACTTCAAATACGAAAAGCAGAAAAAATCGATGAAACGAATGTCGCAGACGATGAAAAAATAAACGACACGGATGACAACGAAAAGAACACTTCATCGGCCTCCTCAGTTCCTTTGGATGCTAAATGTACCATAGAAAGTATTGGTGATGAAGCTCTTACATTTACGAACAAACCATTGGAATATAAGAACGACGAACATACATCTAATACTCATGCCAGAAACATAGATCCCAGTAGGGATACGGAACAAATAACTTTATTTAATGGCACACAAAATTCCAAAGATGAAACCACTCGAGCAAGTAATAGAACCACTGCAATTATTGATGGTGATGTAGGTGAAAATAAAGAAAACACTGAAAATTCACGAAATTCACGCATCGATCCAAATTCCAACACCAACACCATCACCAACAGCTATCGTCCTATACCCTTTGACAAGAAAGAGAAAATGTCGATTGAAAATATAGAAACTGCCATTTACGGAGAGCTCCTGACGAAACCTCAAAACTTGACTTCTTACGATACTGCTGGTGCTGATGTCCTACCATCAGATAATGCCAGAGGAAATGGAGAAGACGATAAGGAAATTGTGCAAAATTCTCATAAAACTAAAAGATATGATGAGTATACTAATTTGGAAAAGAACTTATATGAACAAGATCCGGTAATGGGAGAAGTGCATCAGCAAGACGCACCTTATGCAACGGAAATTGAGCAGGATGAAGCGAAACAGGATATAGTGGCAGAACACAATCAAGAAAGTTATCCTTATAATGAAAATGTGGGTTCAAATGAACAACAACAATACGATATGCAAAACTACAGCTATTCGGATCCAAATGCAATTGTTAACCAGGAAGGTGTCCCCCAGCAAGAATACTCATATACCGAGGATGGACAATTTTCCCAGGGCGAGAATTATGCAACCGATTACCAAAACTACGACGCTTCTCAATATCAAGGTGAGTATGACCCAAGCGGATATCAATACGATTACAGCCAGGCTCAATACGACGACACAAATCAACCTCAATATGCTCCCGAAGCTTATAGCCAAGAATATCAGCAAGATCAACAGTATGCAGGGGATTATGCCAATTATGAACAAGGTGCACCCAGCGAAGGTGAAAATTTTAATCAGTCATACGCCGAAGGAAATTATGTACCAGTGGATCAAAATCCAATAGTAAATCCAATCCAAGAAAATTATTCGGCACAGCAAGAACTATTCGATGAACAGAAAGTTGATGAAGAAATTTTAGAAAATCCAGTAGAAACATCGTATGAGGAGAAGACAGAATCGGAAGCAGATCACACTCCAGAAACGGGAAGTACGCAAAAAGTAAGCCAACCCACATCAATACTATCCACTGACAAAAATGGTGATCTTGCATCAAAGAAGAAAAAAAGAGTAAATTTCGTTGATAGCGAAACAGACGAAAGCTCTACGCAACAGAAACAGGCAACAGTTTCTAGCGAAAGTGATTTTGACTTTTCAACCACATAATTAATTAGAAATTATAAGAAAAAATGGTAGTAAGTTCGTTGTAATATCAATAATAAAAACAAAATAAATAAATAAACCTGTTATACATTCGAATGTACTTCACTGAGTTATGTTTTTTAATGATGAATAAATGCAAATTTATAACAGTGGTTCGGTGTACTCTTATAAACAAAACTTTTATAAATTGGCATGTCTGGAGCACTTATCTCTATAAAACAGTGAATAGTGTATTCCTATAATATATATATATATATATATATATATTCCTATATAATATATATACAACAATGTTTTTTTTTCGAAGCCATTTGAAGATGACATGTGGTGCGCGGGTACTATCGTTGACATCTAACCGAGTAAAAAATAAAATACACGACTGGATCATACAAACTTGCTCTTACAACTTTAGTGTTACTCACTGACGCTGTTGATAGGTAGCTAGCCCATACAGTTATCGTATGCAAATTTAAAGCCCATGTAGTTAATATTACCTTGATTGTTAGTATAATGAATTGTCCAATGCATGATTCAAGGAATAGTTAAAAAGTACCTACAAATGTATATTTAAATGGATTTTAATTATGTAAATTAGGAGGGTAATAATGTAAATATGTACAAGTACATACATAGTATACATATAATGAAAGAGAATGGTATATAGGTGGGAAAAAAATCGTTTTTTAAACTTATTTAAACTGCCAAAACCATCACTTTAATCTGTTTTTCGAAAAAAACGAAGAACGCCATTAGATGCCACGGATCAATGAAAATTTTATAAAAATGTATATCGAAAATTGTAGGATGGATTTTGATGAAATCCTGTTGTATATTTTTCGTTTTTTGAAAACAAAATTCTTTTGAAATTTTGGACTATTAATTTCCATGTGAATATAAAATTTAAAATTATTTGTTTGGATTAGTTTAAAAAATATTGATATTTCAAAAAAAAATTAAAATTAAAAAAAAAATGTATTCAAAATTTTGATATGCAAAATTAATTTAGATACTTAGATCTTCTCATATATAAAACTTTACTGAAATCCAATGTAAAAAAAACGTTATATGAAAGGTACCGTTAGTAGACTTTTCTTGTAAACTTGGTTCATATCAAATGATAGCTATTACCAACAAAAAAATTTTCAATCTCTCAATCTTTAATCTCTTAAGCCGTATAGGCTGTAGCTCGTTATACATACAGACGGACAGAAGGACAGAAATACAGACCGACATTTTTTGGCGATCACTTTTTTAGGCTTCGCTATGATCGTTATGTCATGTTTGATTGTTAGAATTTTTTTTTTGCGAATGCATAACTTGCCTTATAGTACCTATAATTTTTGTGCAAATACTTTTATGAAACAGAAAAGTTCGCCGCAGTTGTAAATTCACATGTAGTTGCAAGTCAAGCATACTTGTAGTTATTAGTCAATTGGTATTCTTAATGAAACGAAAATTTGCAATTAACAAGTGAATTCACAAATAATTATTAGTCTTGTAGTTTTATGAAATAGGCCCCAGTGGTCTGGAGTCACTTCCCTTTTTTTAAATTATGTGCACACGAATATGGGTTTGACTCTCTGGATCTCTATAATGCAGTGGAAAGTGGACTTACTACCGCAGGTATGGCCAACTATATTGACCACAATTTAATGGGGTTTTCGTTTGGTAAATTTATATTTTGATCTATAAATTGATTTTTTTTGCAACGATTCGAATACGTTTTCAGATTGATTTTTATTTGCTATAGTATTGGTGTATATTTGTGTCTTTGAACCAGCTATCGGTATCAGTTGTCATGTCAAACTGATGGCTGTCAATTATAATGCATAGTGGTATTAGTAAAAGAGGGGTAGATCTGCTGAAAAATCCAGATCTGCAAAATTGATTAAAATCAAAAAATAAATTTATTTGGCCAATCGAAGGCAAAAATTGTCAAAATCGGTTTTTTGACAGATCTAAATCAAAAATAAATTGATTTGTGTTACCAAACGATAACCACATAAGATGACATTTGTGGAGGATATTTATTTTTTGACGTCCACGGGTGGCAATGGCTCAGTGGGTAAAGTGCTTGATTGCTAACTAGGACGTGTGAGTTTGATGCCCACGCTAGGCGCATTCTTTTCTATACCTCCAATTTTAATTGGATGCCGCCCATGGGTTAAAATGAGACAGTCAATACCTGGTTCTCAAATCCACTGTGCCAAACTAGTGCCGTGCAATTCAGGTGGCATTTAAAAGACCTTAGGTCTTTCAAGCATATAGTTAAATACAAAAAAAGGGAGTATTTTCTACATTCCAGAATTTTTCCCATACCGAAATTTTCTACGTCCTAGCTATTGACGTATGGAAGAATTCCTTGATTTCGCAACCATGATAAGCTAGAGGGTAATGAGTGAAATAGTTTAACACAGCACCATTACAGCGTCCATAATTTAAGAGCCATTGACGTAAAATTTTAAATAACATGCTGCTAAGTTACGAGTATTTCATTCCATTTCAAAATACGTTACGATTCAAAATCCTTTTCTCAAAACATGGGAAAACAATTAGATTGCAATATGGATGTCTTTCATATTCAACACAGTGTGCACTTATTGGATTGGATTCTTTAGGAAAAAGAAGAATTAAAATTGTATTTAATTTTCGCATGATTTGGTGATGTTGGGCGATGTAAAGGTGGAAAATTGGCTGAGAAGCTCGAAAAATTTCGGATAAAAAGACAAAAATGCGTGCATTTTGATTGGAGAAGTTACCAAGATAAATAATAGAGGGCCTTGTGCTGCGATTAATGCCACAACCCAATAGATGGCGTTATACGTTGACTTAGGATGAACTCAACTTGACAGATGACCTCTTCGCATTGATACATCCGCAGTCGGTACAAGCATTACGATCAATTAAAAATTCAATGCAATATTTATCAACTCGATAATTTTTCAGAAAATATGTTTGCGTGTAAAAAGTGAGATTATCCAATTGGATTGCGAAACATTCATTCCGTAATTTTCTTTTTTTTTAATTTTCATTTGTATATGATTAGTCAAAAACGACTCTTGTCTTAAGGGAGAGTTATTTGCTTGGCTAAAATACCTCCTGTTAGATGATCAAATGTCGGACGGCACATACTACAATAATTATTCAGAATATCAGTGATAATCAAACGCAAGAGGAAAGTGCAGATGATAATGAATGAAGTCGACGTGCTAATATTGCACATGTTCACGCTACACAATCACCACCTCAAATGCGATATCATATTACTAGAAGAAGACCAGTCGCTTTCGAATACGATTTCGCAATCGCCTACAAAGACCTACGCTGCAATTGTCTGTCGTATGCCAGCTTTGCAATGCAGCTATTGAAGGTTCAATCGGAAACCCCCGCCCCCACCCGGCTTTCGCTGCGCTGGTGCCAGCGGCGTTATATTCCTTTCTGTATGGAATGAAAATACAATCCAATTAAAACAATAACAAACAATTTTAAATTGCTTCCAAGAAAAATCAAGGGCAAATTCACCACCGATCGGGCGCTTTGTTGGTGATTCGGCAGTTAACTGATCCAGGGAACACGTTAGAAAATTTACGAAAAACAAATCTGTATTAAAGTAAAACTAAATATGTTGCTCCTTATAAAAGAAAGACCGACATTAATAATAATAGCATTTCCATGCATTTTTTTTATTCTTGAACAGAATGAATGCGATAAGAAAACGATACGTGAGTGTAACGAAATCTTGTCGCCGTTCTTGTTAAATTAGTGTCAAGCTATTTTTTTTTTTTTTATAATCTACACGCGCTCAAGGGATTATGAATACCCTTTAAATGTTTCAACACAGCGCGGGCGTGAGGGTGAGGTTAAGGAAGAGAAAGAATGATAGGAAAGATGTGTGGTGCAATATTCGGAGACTGTAGGTGGTTGTTGTCTCAGATTTTATCTCCAGGGATGGCGGCTGAATTAATGCGGGAAATTTCCGTGTCTTATTTATCGTTGTTCCTTATAATTCACATTAATTTTTTTATTCTTTGTCATATTTTATCGGTATACTAGTTTTACTCAATCACATGTTGTTAGTTCCATGCCTAAACAGCATGTAATGAGTAAACCAGCAACTCATTGTATGACATTTATTTTTATAATTGGTTTTTAATGGAAAAATAAGAAGACATAGACTACGGCAGGGATCGAACCTGTGACCATGAGGTTGACAGGCGAACATACAACTATCGCGCCACGGCCACCCCCAGTATCACTATGACGAGAATAAACAAAATGTCTGCAAGTTACGATAAATTTATAGATTGAGTAATTAAAAATCAGTTTGCTTTAATATTATTTTCTTAAAATTCGTCGTGAAATGTTTCGTTCCATTGAATTGGAGAATGATTTTATAATTAGAAAATGCTTACAGTGAATCATGTCACGCTCTTATCCCATATTTTCTTGCGCCTTGTGAATCATTTTGTTAAAAGTCGTAAAATTTCGGAAATTTTATTAAGTTAAATCCGAGATATTAAATCGTTGAGTTGAAATCGGTGAGTTGAGATTGCTGAACCATTGATCAAAGTTTAAATGAGACGGTGAATTTTATCCAATTGGATAATGGGGTTGTTAGAAGGAACTCATTTATAAAATATCCACCATCACCTACACCTAGTGGAACAACTTTTTTTGAAACGCCCATTATCATATTAATATAATGACAGAATTTGAAAGTCCAGGAGGGTTATTCCGTAATTTTCAAAACAATAATCGTCCAAACGATGGTCGTCGATGAGATCATCTTTAATTTGCTTCACGTAACTCAACCACTAGGGTCTCGTCAATCGTTTATAATTTGAGAGCATTTGGAACATTTCAGAAACTCTCAAACTTTTGTTTAGTTGAAATGGACTGTCTAAAATATCAATAAGTTATGTGTATTTTTTTGTATTTGGCGGTAAAAAATTATATAATTGAACAAAATGTAAGTTATTTTATTATAATATTTTCTACAAATTGATATAAATGCAAATATCTACATCAACTTATATATAGGGCAGCCACATAGTCTCAGATTGGAATTTTGACTCGATATATTGATGAACATCCCGATTTGTCTCTCAACTGTCTTCGCATTCGTATTAATTGTATTTTTTTCCCAACCTGCGTTTTCATTTCCACTTTCTAACACAAGAAAATTGCTGCGCCGAAAAATTTTAACTTTAATTTGCAAATGCAACAGATATGGCCTTTTCGATTGGCCGTCCGGAACACGTTCCTCCAATACAACACCCGGAAACAATTTGACTGATTCTGAATTGTATGTATCACTGTGTTTGTGAAAATTAAATAAAAAAAAAAATCACATCGCCTAAAAAGAATTTCAGAAACACTTGATTTCAATATAGATACACATTTTAATAATAATAATTAACTTGCTTCTTTTTATGTTATTTTACCAGAAAAGTAGCTTAGATTCAATAAGCTCATCGAAATTACAGAAAACAAATTAACCCTATGATTTTGACATTTTAATTATGTGAAGATTCAGAATCCTTTTCTGTTCTGTTTAGAGTAACAACTGCCATTTTGGTCAGAACAGTTCTGGACGCCCAATCGAAAAGGCCAATAGACAAAAACAAGATTTCAAACTACAGTGGCTACTCAATTATTCAACTACAGTCACCTACAAACTACTCAAAATTAATGCAAGACGATACCTATTTAGCTATCGTCCAAACGCTATCATTTTTACCATAGCGTTTTGACGATTTTCGACTTACGTGAAGCAAATAAAGGCATCACTATAGTTCAGTCGATATCGTCTGACGATAATCGAGTTACGGAATGACACCCAGGGCATCGATTAACGATGCTTTGAATTCTTAATCGAGATGACCTCAAAAGTTGAACTTCTATATATGTATATAAAAGAAAGTCGTGTCAGTTACACTTTTAATAACTCAAGAACGGCTAAACCGATTGGGCTGGAAATTGGTGGGGAGGTAGCTTAGCACCAGGAGACAGACATATGATACATCCCGTTCGATGGCGTTCCCGTGTGATGTGACATAAAATGTCAAAAAGAATACAAGTCACTATAAAACGTTGTATAACAAAAACGCATCTGACAAGGATTAGCAAAACGCAAACGACAGCTAAACGTAATTTTGTATATGGGTAGATAGATAGATACTTTATTTTTTTTTCAGAAATCAATAATCAGTAATAATCAGTGAATGCTTTTATTTGCGATTGATGCTGGTAAATCTGCATGGGCGAACGTCATTTGAGACACTACGGACTATTAATGATATAATATTTCCAACATATCGTACTGCATGTGAATAACTCAATTTACTAGAAAACGATATCCATTGGGATACGACAATCGTTGAAGCCATTATCTCTTTATCTCCAATTCAGATACGCCCATTATTTGCTATCATCATTTCAACATGCTTTCCATCAAACCCTGTAGCACAAATACAAGGATAAAATGTGAGAAGATCTTTTACATCAAATTCGTGTCAATTCCAGAAATCACGATCTTGAGATGAATGAGGAGGTGCATAATCGGGCTTTAATTTTGATCGAAGACATGTGTTACCTCACGTGTGATAGTTTATTATTCAGGTTAGGAATGCCAGGGCCAAATCGTGAAATGAATGAAGCATTTAATCGAGAATTGGAACGGGAACGTGAATATGTATATGATCACCACGAATACGATTTAATAGTTCAAATGAATGTACCCCTGTTGACCCAAAAAACAAAAGTTTGTGATACCTACATTAATGAAGGCTATTGATGATGGGAATGGTGGTTTATATTTCCTGGATGCCCCTGGTAAGACGTTCTTCATGTCAGCAGTATTAACCACTGTTCGTGCGAGATCCAACATTGCGCTTGCAGTTGCTTATTCTAGAATAGCAGCCACATTGTTAGAAGGATGCCGTACAGCTCAATTAGCATTAAAATTGCCGTTAAATGTTCAAACTATTGAAGAACCAACATGTAATATTGCAAAAACTCAGCAGTAGCCAAAGTTTATCAGCATCGAAAATCATCACCTGGGACAAATGCGCAATGGCGCATAAACGTGCATTAGAAGAACCTAACCGAACATTGAAAGATTTAAGCAATGACTCGAGATGTTTTGAAGGAGCAATGATTTTACTGTCTGACCATTTCCGCCAAACACTGTCAAGTATTCCAAGACCAACGGCTGCTGACGAAATAGCCTCAAATCATGAAATCTATGGCGCTCTGTGAAGACACTTCAGCCGACAACAAACATAAGAGTTACATTTCTTAATGATACATCTGCTGAAAATTTTTTCTGAGCAATTGCTGACTGGCGTCAATGGTCGAGTTGTTGTCGACGAATCGAGCGGATTGATTTCATTTCCTCATAGAAAGACGAACTTATCAACAAAGTATTCCCAAACATCATTACTTACTACAAAAATAAAGTATGGTTGAGTTGGCGAGCAATTTTAGCGGCTAACAATAAAGATGTGAATGACCTAAGCTACATACACCATTCAGAATGATATCATTGGAACAATGCATTCATTCAAATCTATTGACTGTTTACCAAATGAAGATAAGCCACCAACTATCCAATTGAATTTTTAAACTCCTTGAATGTGCCTGGCTTACAACCGCACAAGTTTAGCCTATAGGTTGGCTCCGTATTAATCATGCTTCGAAAAAAAAACCAGCCAAAACTGTGCAACGGTATACGCGTTTGGAGTTAAGTAAATTGATGAACAATGTGATTTACGCGACGATACTCAAAGGAAAATTCAAAGGTGATTAATTTCCCATTCCGAGGATCCCGATGATCCCAACCAATATGCCGTTTGAGTTTAAAAGATTTAAATTTCCTATCTGTCTTGCATTCGCCATTACCATTAACAAATCACAAGGCCAATCCTTGAAAGTTTGTGGTTTGAATCTGTGGCACGTTCACGGGTCGGAAGACCACCTGTGTTGTTTATTTTAGCGCCTGATAATTAAACAAAAAATGTCGTGTATCACAAGGTACTTATTTGAAGACTGCAAGCTATGCATCAAAATACATGAGCAATAAAGAATCATCAAAATACTTAATTTTTTTATTTGTATTTCCCAATACAAAATTGACCTTAATAAAATAATTTTGCTTATTTATTGAATCTAAAGTAAAAAACGACTTTAAAAATATATTTAGATTTTTAATAGAAATCTTTTGCATATGATGTCATCGAACATACATAAGTGCAAGTTCGTGCGATCCAGTCGTGCATTTAATTTTTTATTTTCGTGGAACTGCTAATATTTTGAATTTTTATATATATCGGCCTTATGGTGGCAATAGTGCTTTTTATTCTTTAATTATCAACATCAGTAGATGCATCAAGACTCAAAATGGTAAATCATTTGATTTTTCTTCTTCAATAATAAGGTCATTGATAATTTCGATTAAATCCATTTTAATTAAAAATTCAAAACAAACAATTTTTTGACATTTTATTTATTTTATTTCTCAGAATAACCCCTTATTCCATTATAAAATAATCAGATAATTTTATTGCATAAGTAACTAACTAATAGATTTATTCCTAGGATCAAGTTGTATCTGACAGATCTTTGTTTTATCTGAAGAATATGTACTAACTGACCTCTTAACTGTCTATTGAAAAATTGTTCTTTAGAATACATAATTAAAAACTTTCAAGCACTTCAATCAACAAAATAAAGTAAAAAATTTGTATGAACACATACAAATGTATACCTAAGCCCTTAAGGACACATATGTATCTACATAATGTTAGCAAAACGGTCTTGGACCAGTTTACTACGATCAGATCATAAATAAAAAAAACATAATATTGTATGTATAATAGGTCCACTGGTGATTTGATGGTATATCTCACCGAACAGGCACAATTCTTTACATCGTTGTGGAGAAAGTAAGATTATTACGCTTGATATTGCGAAAGCATTTGATAGAGTTTGGCACCAAGCTCTCTTATCGAAAATACGTGCATTTGGTATCGACGAATCTCTTCTTCGTTGGATTCGAAATTACATCTCGCACCGCTCAATACAAGTTGTGTTGGACGGTTTCAAGTCTGATATTTATAAAATAAATGCTGGTGTGCCCCAGGGCTCCGTTTTGTCTCCGGCCTTTTTCTCATTTTCATTAATGATCTCTTATCTGGAACTTCTAATCCACTAAATTGTTTTGCTGACTATAGTACTCTCAGCTTTTCATATTCGTTTGCATATTCACCTCCTTGTTCTTCGGATGAGGAACTGCAACGGCAGCCTATGATAAGCTCATTAAATTCTGATCTCGACAGCATTGTCCAATATAAGAATCAGTGTAAAATTTAATGTTTCAAAAACTCAGTGATGTCTTGTGTCGTTAAAGCATAACCCACCCCCCATGCAGCTATCCATGAGCGGCACTTGCATTGAAGAAACCGATCAGCTTTAGCATGTGCATCACAAACCACCTTTTGTGGAATGACCACATATTCGATGTCGCCAAAAACGCTGCAAAGTATTTGGGATTTCTTCGTAGATGCAAGAAATTCTTCTCCCCGTCTGATCTGGCTGTAATCTTTAAGGCCTTTAGCTGGAGTTATAACTCTCAGATTTGGGCAGGAGCTCCTATAAGTCACTTGGAGCTCTTAGATAGAATACAAAACAGAGCTCTAAGAATGATAGGCGATAGAATTATAATTGAAACATTTTCATCTCTGGAATACCGGCGAAATGTATCATATCTTTCATTATTGTATCGCTATTTTTATAAACTATGTTCTAGGGAAATAGCCAATTGCATTCCTCCCCTCAAACTATTCAACCGTAATATTCGCGCTTTTAGGAATGCTCATCAGTTTACCCTTGAGACCAACTTCGGACGTACTGTCAAGTACGGAGATTCTTTCTTTAGCTGTACAGCACGAATGTGGAATACGTTACAATGCTCTATTTTTCCCGCTCATTTTGATATTCTGAACTTTAAAACCAATGTACATCGGTATCTCCATTTAAATTCTTCCCTATTTCCCTAACGCTCGCGCTGTGCTTGAACATATTAAGGGTAGTCAAAACCCCTTTAGTTCGCGCACAATTATAAAAAAAGAACTGGAATTGAAATGACGACTGAACTTAGAACTGAGCTGAAACGCATTTACATATCAATTTAACTGATGACTGAACGGTGAACTTATGGGAATTCCATCAGTTTCAGTTAAATGCTTCAGTTTTTGCGTTTAGACATCAGTTTAACTGAAAGCTTAACTGATTGCTCAACTGAAACTGAAACTGAAATGATCGTCTAAATGGGCCTTAACAAAGGACATGCAAATATATTGGAAACAAACCAATAAATCAGATTTAATGAATATGCCTGAGAGGTGAATGAAATGTTTTCATCAAATTACAAAAGCGCAATAGTTAGATTTGTTGTAAATAATAATTGAATCCGAACATCGAAAACATTAAGCTTGATTTATCTAACTACCATCTGCCTCACGTCTTCTTATAGACCTTTTTCAAATGTTAATGGGTGAATATTTCACATCAAAATGCGTATCCAACTTAAAAAAAATAAGTAAGTTATAAAAAAATACAAAATAGGCACATAATACATAAACAAAAAAATTTCACTCAAAAAAGGCGGTTCTTCACATGTAGATTTACGGTTTGTGACAGTCATTTCGCCCATTTCTGAACCATAAGTAAGATTGTTTAGTGAAAATTTGATGTTCCATAAATTTATTCCACCACCCACGCTTTTCTTGAAAATATACATACCTACCCTACACAAAAAAAAAGAAGATACCTATTTGTTACCAAAAGTATCTATGAAGTATCTTACTAACAACACGTCTCTATCGAGTATCTTCAAAGTTGACAATCACGTTTCGAATACAAAAATAATAGCGGATTCCTCGAGGAAAACAAAAACTTTCTATAAATGCAAATTCCAAACAAAATTTCCATATGGATTATCACTCTCGGATTATTATAGATGCGATGAGCCCAACCACAACCTTAACTTTTATATTATGTATTATAATTCTTCCCTCCTCGCTCTTCTGTCAACAACATTGAAAGGGGTTTAGTTATGTGTAATAAGGTCTTGGTATATTTCGTGTTTTCGCAAATATCTAGCTTTTCCACAACAAGGATAACACGAACACACCGATACGCGATGCGATTCGATGCCAACACCGATACCGAACTACCGACCGAACGAATAAAACTTGACTCTCTGTTTCCGTTTCCTCTGAGCTGAGAACTGAGACAGTGAATGTGTTAGCATAATGACTTAATTGCTTGCATAATTTTTGCTATTTCGCTCGTTAGATATATGTGGTAGGTAAGTGTTTACATTATGCAATAAAGTCTCGTATCTGTCGTTCCAGAAACACTTCAAACCGCTTTCAATAATCAACTTAAGTTCTCGCCTTTACGCCTCTGCGAGGTCCTCGTAAAACGTAAAAGTGAAAATGCTACTTTGTTATATACATATATATACATACATACCTACCTACCTACTAAGCGTCAAGAAGCACAGAAGTAGCTTGTAGGCACATCAAAAGCAATTGCAAATTATTTCTCGTTGAATCTGAAGTAATTTGTATAATTTGCTCATTGTTCCTGAGAGTATTTTACGAAACAGACATGTACGTGCGATAAAGTTTTGTGTATGTGTAATTAGAGGCCTATAGGTATAGCAAGGATTTTCCAAATGATGTCTCATGCCTGCAGTCAAGCACACCTGCTTCTTTTTCGGCTTCTGGTTTTTGTCTGAACGTTAGAGTTGGATAAATCATGTTCTAGATGGTGTCGTAGTCGTAGACAATAAAGGTGTATAGGAATAGGAAGCTTCTCAGTATAGCTACTTCTTGGTTTTTGTGATTATCCATAATTTCAGTGGGTTTCGGGTGAAATTTATGATTATTGCTGGCCGATTATGATTGTCAGTTTTGTATTATAAGAGAAAGAGACGTGCTTTAAAATGTATAAAGTCCGTGATCCAAGTTCAACGAAACAAATTCTTTATTTAGTAGACTTAAGCGGAAGTTCATAATATTTTATGTCTGGAAAATCTGATCTGTCTTCTAAATTCGTACTATAAAAACGTAATTTCTGTTCATGAAGATAAGGAGGCACATCTTAATTTAGTATTAATTTATATGAGGTACGGTATTTTGTCATAAAATTATTACCCTAAATTACCTCAACCAACAAAAAATAAGACGTCTGGTATGATCATAAATGACAGATATACCTAATGTTAGATATAAATTGTATTAGTATATTCTCAAGGCTATTTTCTAAATATAAAAGATTTTTTTAACGCCTATCACACGTACGGGTATTTGCCGTTCCTAATATTTAACTAGGTCAAATATTTATCTATCTATTAAAGCTAAATATTTAAATGTTATTTGTTCTAACAAAAATCCATAGATATATAGTAAGTATATGATTAAACATACTATAATACATTTTTTGAGGACAGATAATATTAAAATTATTACTTTTATAATTTCTATTAATAAAACGGGAAACATTTAATTTATGTTACACATTGTATGATGTTTATTAGGCGGAAGGCCATAAACATAACAATTAATGTCAATAAAATTGACAAAAGAGATTTGTGTTGGGCATCATTTTAGTAAATTTTAAATTAACAGCCTAAATCAATTCGAAACGTTTGTATTTATATTATGTATCATATAAATGTATGAAAGTCATGCAACTGAATATAAGATTTTTTTTTTATAAAAATCTACACGCGCTCAAGGGATTATGAATACCCTTTAAATGTTTCAATAAAACGCGGGCGTGATGGTGAGGTTAAGGAAGAGAAAGAATAATAGGAAAGATCGCGCGACATTCGGAGACTGTAGGTGGTTGTTGTCTCAGATTTTATCTTCAGGGATGGCGGCTGAACTAATGCGGAGAAATTTCCGTGTCTTATTTATCGATGCCCCTTATAATTCGCATTAATTTTTTTATTCTTTCTCATATTTTATCAGTATACTAGTTTTACTCAATCACATGTTGTTAGTTCTATGCATAAACAGCATGTAATGAGTAAACCAGCAACTTATTGTATGACATTTATTTTTAGAATTGGGTTTTAATGGAAAAATAAGAAGACATAGACTACGGCAGTGATCGAACCTGTGACCATGAGGTTGACAGGCGAACACACAACTATCTCGCCACGGCCACCCCAAAATCAGTTTAAAAGTTGAGTAAAGTATCTCTCTTTTCTAATATTCGGTACTACAGTACAAGTTAGTGTATGCCCTTGATTATGGACTTATATAGCTCTAATCTCCGCGTGGAGTCACAACTCACTCTTATAAAGATTGTTGAATTCCCCGATAATCCTGGCAAGAAGACTCATAACCAAATTTACTTACATAAGGCATAGTAGTAGTAAAGTTTATTGACATTTTTTCTTTAACTACATTTTACATAGATAATACACATATATTGCAATTACATATATTATTTTGCCGACTTCGAATTGGCCAGGCTACACTAAATTTTATATTAGTTTTGTTCTTTGAATTTAGACAAAAGAAAGTTAAAATTACATAGTTGTCAAACTACAGTTTAAGGAATTAAAAAATGAGTCCACTCAACGAAGACCATTACGATTTCAATAATAAAAAAAAAAAAATATAAGAACTTAAGACTACGTGCGATAAGGAGAAACAGTCATCTCGTCTCTCTTGAAACACAAGAAATGTGTGCAATTACGGATTGGAATATATAGCGTATGTACATCATATCTTTCGGCAGTTAGAGCGAGAGCTCAATATTTTTGCATCTTTCGTTTGAATGAGAGAGCGACATCTCGATGGTTATATGATGAGCGAACTTCTAGTTGTTAGATGTTGAGATGACCAGAACTGTTGTTTCTCCATAATCGGTTCCGTTACATATAACGAAATTATAAGGAGTTTTTTTTTTTTTTTTTTTTTTTTTAATAATACAAATTCTATATACTACTGAAATACATCAGCCAAGTAGAAGACTTAGCACTATTATATTTGGACTTGTTGAATTATTGATTCAAAATAGCTTTTAACGGCCTTCAGTCCAACAAAAATTGGCGTTTCGTCCCGGTGATCTCACATGGACTCATCAGTTGACTAGTGAGGACCTTTGTCAATACGCAATTTTTGCCAAGTTCAGTTCATCTTACATAGATTTCGTGAAGAACATCTAGTGTGAACTATATCCAACAAGACTAGAATTCCTAATCATTAAATTGGAAATTTTTGTTTTTTGCCCATGGCCTGGCATTATTTATATAAGGAGTTTTTTTTTTTTTTTTTAATAATACAAATTCTATATACTACTGAAATACATCAGCCAAGTAGAAGACTTAGCACTATTATATTTGGACTTGTTGAATTATTGATTCAAAATAGCTTTTAACGGCCTTTAGTCCAACAAAAATTGGCGTTTCGTCCCGGTGATCTCACATGGACTCATCAGTTGACTAGTGAGGACCTTTGTCAATACGCAATTTTTGCCAAGTTCAGTTCATCTTACATAGATTTCGTGAAGAACATCTAGTGTGAACTATATCCAACAAGACTAGAATTCCTAATCATTAAATTGGAAATTTTTGTTTTTTGCCCATGGCCTGGCATTATTTATATAAGGAGTTTTTTTTTTTTTTTAAATAATACAAATTCTATATACTACTGAAATACATCAGCCAAGTAGTAGACTTAGCACTATTATATTTGGACTTGTTGAATTATTGATTCAAAATAGCTTTTAACGGCCTTCAGTCCAACAAAAATTGGCGTTTCGTCCCGGTGATCTCACATGGACTCATCAGTTGACTAGTGAGGACCTTTGTCAATACGCAATTTTTGCCAAGTTCAGTTCATCTTAAATAGATTTCGTGAAGAACATCTAGTGTGAACTATATCCAACAAGACTAGAATTCCTAATCATTAAATTGGAAATTTTTGTTTTTTGCCCATGGCCTGGCATTATTTATATAAGGAGTTTTTTTTTTTTTTTAAATAATACAAATTCTATATACTACTGAAATACATCAGCCAAGTAGAAGACTTAGCACTATTATATTTGGACTTGTTGAATTATTGATTCAAAATAGCTTTTAACGGCCTTCAGTCCAACAAAAATTGGCGTTTCGTCCCGGTGATCTCACATGGACTCATCAGTTGACTAGTGAGGACCTTTGTCAATACGCAATTTTTGCCAAGTTCTTTGTTGGACTAAAGGCCGTTAAAAGCTATTTTGAATCAATAATTCAACAAGTCCAAATATAATAGTGCTAAGTCTTCTACTTGGCTGATGTATTTCAGTAGTATATAGAATTTGTATTATTAAAAAAAAAACTCCTTATATAAATAATGCCAGGCCATGGGCAAAAAACAAAAATTTCCAATTTAATGATTAGGAATTCTAGTCTTGTTGGATATAGTTCACACTAGATGTTCTTCACGAAATCTATGTAAGATGAACTGAACTTGGCAAAAATTGCGTATTGACAAAGGTCCTCACTAGTCAACTGATGAGTCCATGTGAGATCACCGGGACGAAACGCCAATTTTTGTTGGACTAAAGGCCGTTAAAAGCTATTTTGAATCAATAACAAAATTATGCAGCTTGTGTCCATTACGGGTTGCGAACATAAGCGATCCATGGGATATTTCAAATTTCTGGGACGACGTCGTCGCAATACGTATGCTGTGTCCATGTCCGCGACCAAGGAAACTGGGATGTCGTTCGTTTGACTCCCTCTGCAAGTTGCGATTTAATAAACTATTTATGTTACTTTAACACGACTTTTACTATTTTTTTTATTTTTTATCTTTTTATTTTTTTTCCTCCAGCGGAAAAACACGTCCGTTCACAATGGGAGCCAGAAGCTAACCCACTACTTAAGGTAGATAAGGTTTTGAATCTTATTATTAATTTAATGAGCTAAAAATGTATATATGTATAAGTACATACAAATATATGTGGTATCTCGGAAACAGCTCTTACGATTTAGTTGAAAGGTCTACAATTTGCTATGCACAATACAATAAAATACACGACTGGATTGTACGAGCTTGTCCTTGTAGCTAACAACTTTAATAGGCGTTTTTCTTTTTTTAGTTCAGAGCAGAGTCTGAGTTGGCAAAAAATTTGTTTGTGTTTCTTTTTAACTCAGAGCATGCAGAGCTCCAAATGCGTGTTTCTTTTTTCGTTCTGAACATGTGTAGATGGCACTCGACGTGCTCGAACCTAATTGACTGAACATGTGAGTAAATTGCTGAACGCACCAAATGCCATGTGTGCCAAAAAGGTAAATGTGAAGAAAAAAAATTATTAGATACATAAGTTGGCGAAAGAAGTTGATCGCTTGTTGATTTTCTGTATCTGGTGTTTATCAGTGTACAAAAAACGGTAGGTTATGCTTTTTATGATTAAAAATGAAAATATATTCTGATTTGTGTGGTTCAGGTGCGTTTAAAAAACATATCAGTGTTCAGAGCTCACTCTGTTTGGAACAAGTTCAGCGCATAATCTATGTGTTCGAACTCTGCTCAGTGCTCTGCTCTGAACGAAAAAAGAAAAACGCCTATAGTAGCCAAGATATTAGGTAAGGTAGAGTATAGTTATCATGAGGCAGGCTTAAGTCTGATGTAGGTAAGGCTTACCTTGGGCTCTTTTGCTTCAAAATTGGAACCTATATAACGTTTTTTTTTTAGGTATTGTACAGAGGGGAAATTAAATTTATTTTAGCTCAAAAAATAACGGTTCCTTTTTTCTAATAAATTCAAATTTCTTCAAGAAATAAAATGGCGTACTTTTTTTGTGCTGAAATTAGTTTAAGTATTTATCTCAGAATTTTGAATTATAACTTGCGATATAGGTACTATAGGGCAAGTTTTGCAATTGAAAAAAAAATCGAACTTGAGATTTTAATCATAGTTGACATTACGATGATAGAGAACACCAAAAAAGTGGGTCCGGCAATCCGTCTGTGTGTCAGTAGAACGATCTACAGCCTAAACGGCTGAACCGATTTTGTTCAAACTTGATGGTTTTAGGTTTTAGGTGATTGTCCAAAATAAATATTTGAATCCTTGATTTAGCCCCAAAAATAACGGTACTACAAATTTTTCTACCATCTTAATTATCCCGAACACGGCTCCAACGATTTTGATAAAAATTGGTATGTGTACTAAGTTGAGTATGTTCTACATTTTGGCTAAAAAATATTTTAAAATATTTTGTTATTAACTGTACCTGCCATACAATAATTTTATTGATGTTCGACTTTCTCATAAACGTCTCAACGGATTTCGATCAAAATTTGTATACAGTATCTCCTTTGAACTCTAAATAATACAGCATTTCAAGATTTTCGATAAATAGTTGTTTTGGATTTTTGAAAATGCAATATTTCGAAAACGGGTGGGCGATTTTTTCTGAAATTTTGTTTTTGAATTTCTATTACATTTAAAATGTTCATCCAATATTTTGTTTTTTAATTTAAGAAATTTATATATAAAAAATTAAGTGAAAAATGACTTTAAAAATACTTTAGCCGTTTCCATTAAGAATATTTTGCATATACTGTAATCGAAAATAGGGGCAAGTACGTGCGATCCAGTCGTGCATTTTATTTTTTCTTTGATTAAGCAGATTTAATCTTTTATTTTTAAGTTTATATTATTAAATATTATACAAAAGGCTAATAACTTTTACAAAATATTTAAATCATAATTTAAAATGCTAAATTAATTGAAGCTTTTTATTTAATTTATTTAGAAGTGCAAATTTTTGATTAATTTGATCTGTTTTTAATAACCTTAATATCTTAATTTGTATCAACATTTTCTTTTAACCTCAATTGTACTTAATATTACTATTGTTTGACTATGCTAATGTTTAATTAATAAATAAATACAAATACAATTAAAAATCGTGGGAGCTGTTTTTGAGAAAATTAAAATTTACCTTTCAGGCAGGTACTGGTTTAAAAGAAATATTTAAAAAAACGTGTGGACATATGGTAAGTTCGTACATAACGTCAATCTGAAATAACTTTACTACGAACTACATTTTATAGTTCATTTTTTTTGTATTAAATTAGGGAAAAAAGTAATATAAATAAATTAAATAAAAATAATAATTCATGGTCTTTAACAAAAAATAAATTAATTTAAAAAGAGTTAAAAAAAACTATATTGCCCTACCTATGGGCAATATGGCGCACCCCTGAGTGCAATAAGGCGGGGAGCTTTTATTTTTAATTTGACAACGCCCACATCCATCGCAAGTGTTCTTAAATGTAGTAAATGAATTGTGGGAACACTGTCTACAAAGGAGACGCTACATCCACTCGTCCTTTTTGAATTTGGTGTTATCTAGTGTAATCTTCAACATATTGAGCACAAATGTTCTCGTTCTTCCCGAAATCTTTGACCATCCGAATGGTCGCGTCGGCTAGCCCGATGCCAAAATTTTCCTCATCGGAAATGTATCACATAACATACTAGTAACTATGTAGTACAAAACGAAAAAAAAACGGGATGAGTCGAAAAGACATTAGGTAGGTATGAAACTATAATTTACATGAAAACTTCATAAGGCGTGACTCGCGTCATAATACCCTCACAGTTTCTTCGCCATATTAGACAAAAAACACTTTTTTACAAAACAATACAAAAATCCAAGTTCTCTTTTCATTTCAAATATTTCCCGTTACCTAACAATACTTAAACTGTATTATACATTTTACTCTTCACACTTAACACCATCGATATATATTTACTGAGAAACACGAATCGAAACACAAAGCAAAATTATAAAAAACACAACCAACCTGTAAATTTTTTTTATAATCCGTTTTTTGTTCAGCAAAACTGGTGGTATCGAATAACGATCTTTACTGGACACGTGTTCGGCAGAGACTGCACTGAAGTTTTTGCATTGTTTTTATTTTAATTAGAGTTATGGAAGTATGACATTTTCAAGGTGCACCATAATGCCTGAACTTACCCTATTACCGAGAAAAACAGTACCAAGTTCGACGAAAATCCATTCACCCGTTTATATACACGCGGACAGACACACAGACCGACAGAAAGAATTGCCGTACCACTGTTTTCTTGTTAGCCATTATCGTAATGCCTTGATCAAAATCTTGAGTTCGATTTTCTAAAACTTGCCATATTAGTACATACGTATGCATCGGAGTAAAAAAATGATTTAGTTAAATTAATATATTAGGTTTATTCTTTTGTGCAAGAGAAAAATTTTAATACATCGTTTCAGTAAAATCGCTCACCGCCATGTTCACTTATAGTTATTATTTGTTTCTTTCTTTATTTTTTTTGTTGGAAACGGGTATATTGATTTGCATGAAAATTTCAGAGTTTGATTTTATGGGCGAACAACAAAATTTCAAAAATGTTTTAAGTTGTACATCCGCCCGCTGCCATGCTCACTCATCTAATATCTCAGTTTATCTGAAACGACTTGAACTATTTTAAAGAATTTTCGGTGTTTATTTTTATAAACAAGAACAAAATTTAAAAGTTTGTCTTAAAATCGCCAACTGACACGTTCAACTGTTCTAATTTCTTGATTTCTCAGAAATGATTAAATTAAACTCCTTAATCGCTAACGTTTTCTTTAAATATAGAAGAAACTTCTACTAAAATATTTTTGATATTTTCTGACGAAATAGGTACCACACGCTCTATATCTGAACCAAAAGGAAAATTACAATTATTAATTTTATTTATTATTTACAAAGTTTTTTTCTAACTGACTTCTGTTCCTAAATATGTACACTAATTACAGTCGAACTTCGATAACTCGTATATTTAATAACTCGAATGAAATTGCTTGGCAATACTTCTATAATTCGAGTGTCTCTATAACTCGAAGATATTATTTTGCGTCAACTTCGATAAGTCGAATTTTTTAAGGGAATTCCCGAATTCTGTGGATTCTTGTGATTCCGGAAGCAAGAATTGTGAGTAAAAGCTGTCATGTTCCGGTGTTAGCACACATTATTGGGTTTGTGTATATGTGTATTATACTATGAATTCCAAGTCTAATTTCGAAAAAAAGACAATAGTATAGGCGTCTTCTGAAAAATTAAAAAAAAAAACGAAATAAAAAGTGTAAAGAAAATGACGTAGATATTAACAGTGCAGTGTGTAGTTTTTATTTAAACTTAAGCTAAAGTGTATATGTCGCTAAACCGAACTTTAAGAACATTGGCGCAAAATTTTGAACAGTCCTCGTTTAACGAATAAACACAACTCTAGTTAAAGCAGTTGTCTAGTTGGCAGCCTTGTCTAACTTTGTCTTAATTTTAAACACACTAAAGAACTCTTCTAATTAAAGTAGATCTTTAGTGCTACGTTAATCGAACTTATGTTGAACACACCTTATTTTGAAAGATTGAGTAATGAAACAGAACCAAAATTAAATATAAGCTCAAAGAATATTTTTTATAGAAAAAGACTCGCTATAAATTTAGAGGTATTATTTTTAAATTTTTCCCACCGAATATAATCAAACTTTTGTTTCTTCAAATCGATATCTTGAATAAAATTCAAGCTCCTCGAACTTTATATATTTTTCACTTTCTAAAAATATAAATCTTCAAAACTATTATATATTATTTTTCAGAAAATATTTTTCTTTCATTTTTTGTTGTGAAATGACAAGCGTCAACTGGAAAAAGTATAGTTTAAGAAAGATAATGAAGCGTTTTGGCCTGTTTAAAGTTAGACGGACCTCTTTAACGTTAAAGTATACTTTTTGTCGTAACACGTTGACTGCCACATGACCCACCGGTGGGTCAGGGAATTGTTTATCAGGGACCACATGTACCACCGGTGGGTCAGGTGCTTTATGTTTCTAGAAGCTCATTTTCTCCGTGGCCTGGCAAAATGTTTTTGTTTCTTCCTTGGCATGTAGTTAAAATTCCATTCTTTGATCTATAGAAAAAATAACACGGCTTGGGAATATTATGAAAGTTATGACCACTTTTATTTGAATACAAAGAAAAAATAATTCATAAATGAAAGTAATGAAAAGGATGTAATTGAGACAAATTCTTATAAATTAATACTTTATATTCTTAGAAATTTTAGAAGTTTTTTTTCTGAAGCATTCCAAGCAAAATGCAACAAAAAGTTGAAACTTTTTTGATTTTTTTGCTGCCTCATTCCGTCCCATAATTTAGGAAAATTATCCATAGCAGTTTGAGCAGCGTTTTCTAATTTTTCTATTGTTTCCGTCTCTTGTTTCGGCTTCGAGAGCATGAGAGGAAGGAGATGGGGTTCAACACGTACGTTGCCAGTTGTATGTTCACATAGTGCTTCGCATATAGATTTTCGAAACTTGGCTATTTGTATGTTTTTACCAGTTTTGTTTTTATAAATCACTAAAGTATTGACAACGGATGCCGATAGCACATACTCGAAAGTAATTTTGTGGTACCACCTAATTGTCTTTCGCAATGGTGTGAAATAACATGCAATTTGATCGGAAATGTCAATGCCTTGCTATCAAAAACCATATTTAGCTTTGTTATGTCATCACCATTCCAATTCCTTTTTTCAGTTTCCATTACGTCAAGACCATGTTTTGTGCTGAGCATAAGAACTTCTCGCTTGTCTCTCAATTTGGCTATTACGATAGCAGAGTTTTCTCGTCCTACAATTTGTCTTTTTTTTAGCTTTGCATCTGTCACGTCTTTAGGATTTCCTTTGAGATTTTTGTCTAACGTTCCTATCAAATGCGTCCTGCGAGAAAGCAAAGTCTTTGCTAAGGCAACTGATGTATAAAAATTGTCGGTGGCCGTGATTCTGCCCTTAAGCATCCGCTAAGTCTACCACAATTTGCGTACTATGTGACGTTGAGTTCGTTGGTATACCTCTTTGATTTATGTAGTTGTTTCTCCCGGCATAAACAGAAGTTTGTAAATTTTTACGCTGTACTTGTGGGACTTTCCAGGATTATACTGCCGGAACTGTAGTCTCCCACGCCACAACTAAGATCTCATCAGTAGCTCGAGAATTCATAAAATTGTTCTCTAATATTTCTAAAAGACCGCTGATATTTCCTAGACGATTGTTACCAACTGTTGCATTATCAGCGAAATGGATAAATTTAAAAATTAGTTGAAAACGGTTTCGTGACATCACTTGAGGGACAAACGAGTTCTTGAAAAATGAATCGGTGCTCCAATAATAATTTATAGATGGGTATTTGTCAATGCCCATAAATATAACGAGTCTGAGAAATTTCTTTATTTCGTGAACCAACAACCCATCTCTTTATGCGCGAATTTCGAGTGATTCGTCTACTAGACAAAGTATTTTGAGCATTCAAATTTGTCTGAAGAACTATCAGCTCATACACCTCTTGAGTCACCATGAGTGAAAAAAAAATCAAAAGCATCCATTGTACTGAAACCATCGTCAGATTCAATGGTTTCACAAAATCAAACTTTTTCAAAGAACGTCCATCAACAGGTGTCCAATTATCAGAAATAGGACTTTAATCTTCATCTGACTCTTCATCAGATAGTTCCACTGCGTTAGAATCGGAATCGGGTTGTTCATCAGAAGCTGAGGGAAGATACTCGTCAGAATCTGACCCTTCAAAATCAACGTCGTCTATCGCATCAGAAGCTTCATTGTCAGAATACGTTCAATAAAATCTTCTCGAATCCATTTCTCATGCTACGTTTTCACCTAAAGATAATCCGGCTTAAATTGAGAAGATTAAAAATTAATCTGCAAGTGTTTTCACCAGTGAAAAAAAGATTAGTTTGACGTTTTCACTATGAAATGTCATTCAAAAGTCAATACAACAAGATAAAAACAAAATAATTGGGAAGAAGAATAATAATTTCGGCGCAGTGAACAAATTTAATTTCAATAAATAAAAAAGAATAATAACTTTAAAATATTGTTATCCCAACATCTTGCAGCATATAGATATATTAACATAAATATTGTAATCGCCTTTGCACGGTTTTCGTTTTTATATATTTGGGAAAGAACAACTTCAAAGTATTACTGTAGGATAGTTGAAACATTTTCCATTACAAATTCGAGGCACCGCCCGCTTTGGTCTTTGTAGCTTTATTGCAATTCTTATTTTTATACTTAGTTATAAGCAAAAACAGAATTTGAAGGCAACGACAAATTATACCAGACAAAAACAAATTAAATAATGTTGGACAGTTTTTTTTTTTTGTTGAATGTCAATGGAGAAAATATGACATTAGAATAGGCGCGTTCTATGAAATAAGGTTTGTTTCTTTTGAGAATCTTCTACTTCGAAGGAGATTTCAATGAGATTAATTTCTAATCTTCGTTTAAAGAGATTAAAAATTGTATGCGAAATTTTCAAGACTTAGAAGATTTCAAAGAGGATTTATGGTTAATCCACTTAAATCTGGATTAAGTACTAGGTGAAAACGTAGTATTATTTCAAATAAACCGGTTCTTTGAATAAACTCTAGAGAGAAAAAAAAACCGAATGAGCAGAAAGTAAAACGGGTTCTTACTTTTCTGGAAGCATGACCACCGGTGGATCATGTGGCACCATACACATAAATATATCGTCAAGGTGCCCCAGTGGTCATGCTCCTAAAACACTAAAAAACATCACACTTTTGGATAAAAACTATACAACACTGATAAACACAAAATAAAACATACTTTAAGACAAAAAAAGACACTTGGCACTCTGGCAATGTTTGTTGATTTGAACGTGGGCAGTCAAATTATCAAAAAGCCGACCCGCATTTTAAAACTCATTTTTAGAGTCGACTCCCATCTTAAAACTCATTTAGAATAGGGTTTAAATGTTTAAAATTACAGTCTCAGTCCAGGAATATCATTTATATATAAAGAGACGAGACTTCGAGACGTTGGATGAGTTAATGAAGTTAGCCGAAGAATACGAGAACATGCAGGGCGAAGATCGAACCCTACGCCAGCTCTTGTCATACTGCCGTCGGCCCATCCCTCTATTTTGTTCCCATTGCGGGGAAGACGGTCGACTGACAGATGACTGTGACTTTCATCCACGCCGAGCATCCGTATTAAATGCTAAACCTAGTTCACCAGATCGAACACCAGTAGAGCAAGAGAAAATAAATGCGCCCCACTTCGAAGAAAAGGAATATCCTTCGTACACCGAATAAGCACCACCTGTGATACACTCAGAAAATTGCTAACGTTCAGAACTGCGACTAAATGACCAGACCTACGAGGCTGTAGTGCAGGCCTCGAGACAAAATCTGCACCCCGAGGTACGAGAACCTTGGAAAGATCCAAGATATTTTAATCCCGTCAGGATTTGCAACCAAAACATAAGGGCCTTGCTGGATACAGGTGCCGCCAAATCCTTTTTCAACGCAAAATAGGTCATTGATCGACTATGAAATCAATGACCTACTGCGTGACGACAAGATCGAACCATCCAAAAGCCCGTATAGTTCACCTATTGTACTAATGAGGAAGAAAACGGCTCATGGAGAGTATGCATCGACTACCGGCAGCTAAACGAAGTCTCAGTCATGGACGCATATCCACTCCCTCAGATCATCGCATTGATTTTGGACAAACTCAGAAGAGCCAATTTCATTTCAACCATAGATTTTAAACAGGGCTATTGGCAGATACCGCTACACGTCGATTCCCGGCCAGCCACCGGTTTCACCGTACCCGGACGCGGTCTCTTTCAGTGGAAAGGTATGCCTTGTGGCCTTAGCTCCGCCGCCGCCATATTTCAGCGCATGTTGGACGGTATTATCGGTCCAGACATGGAAAACTACGTTTTTGCGTATTTGGATGACAAAATCGTCATAAGCGAGTCATTCGAAGACCACCTCGGACACCTTAAGGAAGTATTTCGAAGACTACAGGCCGCCAATCTGAGGATAAATACAGAAAAATGTGAATTCTGTAAAAGAGAACTCGTGTACCTTGGACATCGACCGCGGAATAAGCACAGATCCGGATAAGATCTCCGCTGTTCACGATTTAAAAGCCCCCCGTAATGTTAAAGAGTTACGTCGTATCATAGGTATTACCTCATGGTATCGAAGATTTCTAAAGGATTTTTCGTTGGTAGCCGTTAACAAAGTTGTTCAAAAAGAATCAAGAGTGGATCTGGGGCATAGAACAAGAGACTGAATTCTTAGAACTCAAGAAAAGGCTAACCGAAGCACCAGTTCTGATGTGCCTAGACTTCAACCTTCCGTTTATACTACAGACTGATGCGAGCCAACACGGTCTTGGTTCCGTGCTATGCCAGAACTTTGACAATCAAGAAAGGGTAATTGCCTACCCTAGCCGCACATTGGCCGATTTAGAAAAGAAGTACTCTGTTACGGAAAGGAGTGTTTGGCTATCCTCTTAGGTATAATAAAGATGAGGCCATACCTCGAGGGTTACCGTTTCGATTACCGATCACCACTCTCTTAAATGGCTTCATTCACTAGACAACGCTTCCGGCCGACGCTGGGCCATCGAGCTGCACCAATACGACTTTGACTTCAAGTACCGCAAGGGAGCAATGAATGTCGTCGACTGTAAATAATTGGGCTATTATCGTTGAAGATATATTTAAATTAATAAAAGAAGTCGAGAGTGGGTCAAGAAAGAAGGATGCGGGCATTAAGTAAAGTATTCCGGCAATCCACTCGTCAGTCAAGTTTAACAGAATATTTTTACAATAACTATTCTATTCAAAAAAAAAATAATTAAATAATATAAAAAATAATTAATAAATAAATATTACGTAGTTTATATTAATTTTCTGTTTTACTAGATAACTCGAATTATTTTGTTGCCAAGTGATTGTTCGAGTTATCGAAGTTCGACTGTATTTTAAATTTTTTGGTGCGCCTTGGGAAATTGCTGGAAAACAAAATATATGTATATTTCAAATCCAAAGCACAAGGCGACAACACAAATTTAAGCGAGAAATATTTTTGATGCGCAAAAATTAATCCTATAAGAAATATATGGATTTTTTTTTTTCGTCCATGAACAGTATACGTATACCTACCTAAAGTCTTAAAGGTGTAAGATATAAACAGTTGAATAAGAGAATGCTTTATAAAATAGGTACTTGGAATTTAAATGAAAAAAAAAAACATTGCAGTCAACTACATAAGTGGAGAAAAATCATCATAATAAAAGAAAACATGGAATATTTTTATTCTATATGTATGTACTCGTATATATTTCCACATAACCAATGCTTTCATTCATTATTTTTCCATTAAACACTTGTATGAATCATATTGCTGAAGTACTTATGGTTAATGGATGAACAAATATGTATAAGCAAAAGACAAATGAATTAGCTCTGGTGGTAACAAGGATACTTTGTTAAAGGGTGTACTTAATAATTGATCCTGTGAGTAGTGGTTTTGCTTTTAAGTAAGAAACAAAATGGACTTATTTATTTCATTTTCTCCTTTGTGATTTATGAGAGTAAAATCATGGTTGGCAAAGGACATATTAACAATATTGATTAAACTTATTATCATTCTTATTATATGGATATTTTAGGAACTATACTAAATTTGTAAGGGAAAAGCATTTGAAAATATCTATATTATTACTGTTGGATTAGTTGAGGAAAAATTTGGCTGCTCGGTCGAGAGAGGGGTAACATGTAGACTAAATACCCATAACTTCAAGCCTACAAGATTCTATGCATGTTTTTTGTTGCCCTTCCATTAACCACAGCTATCTGCGTAGCCTCACATTGTCTTTCGTCAGGCTTATAAGTAGTTCAAGAGTTATTGGGAAAAAACAATTTTTTTCATTTATAAGTAATTTTTTTGTTTTCATTTGATTTGCTTTTTCGGTACGTTTTATGTGTCCTGCGGAGACTTTTTTGTTGCATACATACAATATGTGTATCTAACTTTGCGTCTTTGTTCTTTTATTTTTATATATTAATTTACCGTGCCACAAGATAAGTCGGGGTTAGTTGACTCATTTTTGTTTTATTTATTTTATATTATTTTATAGCTTAATGCAAGCAACTAACAATTACTTAATTAATATCTCAAAACAAGGTAACAATTTAAGACTTAAGATTAAATTTAAACTAAGGAACCAGGTACACAGGATACAGTAAGGAAATTTTTAAGATTGTAGTGCTCGTTGTAGAGAGGTTTTGGAAAGGTTTGGATTAAAAATGCTTGAAATATTAGCTTTCTGAAACATTATAGTCATCGGTTCATTTTTGCCGTAGTCGGTACGATGGAAAGGGATTGGGAAAAGTGGTATAGATCTTAGATGACGATGGTTAACGTTCCATGTTATCTTGTAATACAGGGCTGGATAATCAATGCCTCCAGTTAGAAGTTGGTGAATAAACATTATATTTGCATTATCACGACGTCGGTTTAATGTTTGTTTAAAGTTTATCAGCTTTAGTCGATTTTCGGAGGGAGGTAAGTGGTAAGGGTCGTCCCATCTAAGGCCCCGTAAAGCGAAGTGCAAAAATCTACGCTGAACAGCCTCAATACGAAGAATATGGATCTGATGGTATGGAGACCAGACTTGCGCGGCATATTCAAGGAGAGGCCTAACAAAAGATATATAAAGAGATTTGGTGACATAGGGATTTGAAAATTCCTTAGACGAGCGTTTAACAAATTCAAGGGTAGAATTGGCTCTATTAATGATAGAATCAAAATGATCCCGGAAATTAATCTGGTTGTCACAAATAACACCTAGGTCGCGAATGGAAGATACGATGGCAATTGGTTGGTTATTAATCAGATATTGGCGTTGCAATAGGGGTGGGCGTTTACGAGAGCAAGTAATGGCTTGACATTTGTTAATATTGAGCTCGAGGGAGTTATGTTGTCACCAGACAAAGAAATTATTTAAGTCTATTTGAAGCAATTGCTCATCAGCGGATTATAAAATGTGTTTTGAAATCCGCATTTCATCAGCATAAATCTGGAGGTCTGATTGCTGAAGAATAAGTTCAATATCATTAACAGTTAGCAGGAAAATCAAAGGTCCTAAGTGACTACCTTGCGGGACACCTGATGTTGAACAGAAAGGTTTAGAATAACAGGATCTAAAATTAACTGTATAATGACGATCAGTTAAATATGATTCTGTCCAAGATATAAACAGAGCAGGGAAACCATATGCTTTAAGCTTAAAGACAATAATCTTGTGGGAAATTTTGTCAAATGCCTTAAAATCAGTTGCAATTGCATCGACTTCCTTACCAGTTTCTAAGGCACATATAGTACTTGAAACGAATTCAGTGAGATTGGTAATAGTTGATCTACCTTTAAAAAAACCGTGCTGTTTCAGGGAGAATATCTGATAACAATGAAGGATCAAAGTATCATGAATTATACTCTCAAATAGTTTAGGTATGCAAGAGAGTTTGGCAATGGGTCTATAGTTGGATATATCATTCTTACACCCTTTTTTATGGACGGGAATGATTAACGAGTCCTTCCATAGTTTAGGAAACACGCCGTTTGGAATAGATAGCTGGAAAAGTAAAGTGAGGGGTTTGGAAAATTTGGAGATATATTTTTTAAAGAAAATAGGAGGAATCCCATGGGGACCAGAAGAAAAGTCATCTTTAAGCAGATTGATTTTATCAATAACAGAAGACAAAGGTATATTAATCGAAGATAAAGAAGTTTGAATGCAATTGTTCATATAGTTGAAGTAGTTGTTATCTACTTCATTACTATTAGGAGAAAAGGATTGACTAAACAAATGAGCAAAAAGGTTCGATATAATTTTTGGGTCTGAAGATGACGAGTGTAGGTAATGCAGTGTTGAAGGATAACCATGGTATTTATTTTTGAAAGAAATGTTTGGGATTCGAAATAAGATCGGCCTGGGTTTGAATGAGGTGGTTGGAATAGAGAGATTCACACATGTTGGAGAAGTGATTATGAACTCAGACAGACATAATTGAAGAAGTCTTGAATAGATTTTGACTTGAGATATTTCTTCCAGAGTTTGTTTTTCCTATTTCTTAGTGAACGAAGTTCTCTATTATACCAGGAAGGAGAAGAAGTAAAATTTTTCTGAGTTGAAAGTGGGATGGTTTGCGAAAAACATCTTTGGATTTGATTATAAAAGGAGGTTATCTTAGAGTCAATGTTAGATTCGTCGGTGACAAATTAAAGTTAATATTACCTATAAGATCATTAAGTTCTATAAAGTTTGCTTTACGAAAAGTAAATTTTTGTGTTGTGAGGGGGTAAGGTAGGATATTATCCCTTGTGAATGCAAAGTCAGAGAAATGGTGGGATGATAATTGTCAAGTATAGAAAGTATATAATTACTTTCCATGACTTCGGTATTATAGGCATCGGAAGAGAAAACTAGGTCTAGTTGCCTATCCAAACGATTTTTAACACCACTCATTTGAACAAGATTAGAAGAAAGAAGACGGTCGGTAAAAAGAATTTCTTTCTCAGAGTTGGCATTGGAAGAAAACTAATATAGCTCATCATCTGAGAGTTCCCAAATTAATTATGGAAGATTGAAGTCACCTACAATTATGATATCGTCTTCAGGGTTTGTCAGGTCAACGACATAATCAACTGCTTCAACTAAAAGTTTGTACTCACTTGTTGGCTGAGTGGGTCGTATGTAACAGCAAACTGTGTAAAGGAAACGGTTAGATAGACTGATTTTTACACAAATGAGTTCCAGGTTTAACGTTTAGGAATGTTTATCAAAGAAGTATCGAGGTTGGAATGAAGTGCCAAAAGAACACCACGACCGGAGTATGTATTTCTTGAATCGACGGGAAGTTTTTGGGAAGTCAGGTAAGCTTCAGAACTCTTGGAAAGTAAGCCTCTTACGTTCTGGTAGTAGAGAGATATAAAATGTGGTTTCGAGACGTTTAAAGTAAGATAGCTAGGAACGAAAAGGATTATACGCATTTTTGTGATTCTTACGTACTTGGGATAGCCTTTAAGATTTAATATATGAAGCAAATGCAGATAGGTCATTATCTACATCACTTAGAGTTAAATTGAACGTTTTATGAAAAAGAGTAAAAATTCTGAAAAGCTCATTGGTGTTAGTTGGTGGACCTACTTGATAAATTGATACCATAACGCTAGTTCTAGTTACACCATCTACACATATCGTATGTTTGGGTAAGTTGACTCATGATTTTCTCGTGTGATTAAGAGCAAAAAAAAACTTTTGTAAGAAAAATATCCAGAGGCACTATATGGGGCATACTCTAATGGTTCGTGCGTTAAAGCTCATCTATACTAATCGGGGAAATAGTATATGTACCATTTGTTGCTCGCGACAATAGTGGATTTACTTACGAAAACCTTGAATGAAAACATTTATCCTGATTTAGAGCTTATGGGCTATTTTGCATCTGACAGGTATTACAAAATACCTAGCAATCAATATATTTTTGTTGGTACGATTAATAGTAAGTAGTTATTTCCATTGGACAGACATATCGATTTTTTTCTTTGTGTTTTTTATTTAGCCAGTTTATTTATTTATTCATCCATGGATATTTATGTGCTGATTATTTTTAACAATATTTTATATATTTAAAATTATTGATTAATATTAAAATTTCTTTATTGTATATGTATGTATATGCTGAGATCGATAAATGTGCTGGAACTCGTAAAAAAAGCATTTCCAAGTCACGTGGATGGCGTATGTTGGAGTCGAATTTGGTAGGCGAAACATACACTTGAAAAAGAACCTTTGAAGGAGTTCAAAATCTTCAAAATATGTGTAGCCAAATGCACCATAACACATACATGTATTGATGGTTGCTTCAAAAACCTGATACTTTGATCCCAAGTCTATACTTTGGTTTGCAAAAAAATTAGGCCACAGTCCAATTTTGGCTTCCTTACTCTATTCCTTCACATGTTTTGTAAAGCTTACATTTGCAGACATCAGCACTCCCAGATATTTGAATTCCTGTACGACCTCTATGGCTCGCCATCCAGAAACCAACTTTCCTCTCTTAATCTTTTACTTTTTCGAGCTTCATACACCATCATATTTGTTTTTAGAGCATTAATCCTTAAATCCTACTTATTACAGTACCTATGTAGCTTGTTTATTTGAAGTTGAAGAAAAGACGGGTGGTCTGCCAACATTACAAGGTCATCCGCATAGAGTAGCACTTTGTCAGAAATGTTTGAAATGCTGATGCCCCCAGGTAAGCTGTCGCAGATATCGTCGATAAAAGAGCAAACAATATAGGACTTATGATACATGTCTGAGGAACACCTGTCGATGTCTCAGACCAGTTCGATGTCTCCGACCCATCCCAGACTGTTGCATTAGTTCCACACAAAATATGTTCATATATCGAAAGGAATTTTCTAGAAATACCAAATGAAGCCATTTGGAATATCAAGGCTTGACGCAGGCATATAGTTTTTTCTTCCTTCCTTTTTTTTAATAATTATTTGATTACTTTTAACAAATTTCAGTTTCCGTTCTGAAAAAAATGTATTTCTTTTTAATTTCCTAAAATCGGAGCTTGGTATAAAAATTATTTTTTATTTATTCAAAATAGCTTTTAACGGCCTTTAGTCCAACAGAAATTGGCGTTTGGTCCCGGCGATCTCACATGGACTCATCAGTTGACTAGTGAGGACCTCTGTTAATACGCAATTTTTCTTCTTATATTTTTTATTTAGGTTTACAAAAATTTGACGAGCTTGTGTGACTGGAAATATCGATGCATTTTAAAATCAATTCTCAACTCCACTTTACACACCTATGCTTACGCCATTATGGGTATGAGGAAATTCACATTTTGTAGACTATCTACGGTCTGATTGTTAGTTTTAATTAATATTTCGCCTTTATAATCATTATGGATCCCAACAGTATTATTAATCAATTTTGTGAAAATAAACATTTTTATCTTTTCAAATGTGTATTTTGCTTTGACACAAACTTATTAAAGATCAAGGATTTTTAAGTGGACATTATTATTCTACTGCCTCATGCATCGCAACTTAGAAAATAATTATCTTTTTTATTTATCTCTAATTCTCTATAAAAAAAAATCAATAATTTAATATATAGAATAAAATCAATTCAAATCATTTTAATGTGTACAGTGTACACATTCAATTCACATTCCCTTATAAAGAAAGGAATGCGTTGTGTACTGAATTTGAAATTAGTTGATAACAAAGTGCATCGCATTCGCAACATCTTACTCTAAAACTTCATCAACAACAAAAGCACTTGAGTTTTAGATTTATTGAACATTACCCTGTTGTTGTTAAAAGCACGTGTGACACCCACCAGTTCACATGAATGCTGAAAATTCGGTCGAGCGTGGCAACCGAAACGTAGTAAATTATTAAACCAAAGCATATTGGGAGAGTAACTAGATTTCCGTGTTAATGGAGAAGTGTTTTTGGGGACCTTTTTGAATCGTTGCTTTTGTTATGCATTGTATGAACACATATTCTTAATATTTATGATATTTGTAGGACCTTTAAATATTAAGCTTGTAGACGGAGGGAAGTATTTTCAATGAATACTCGTATACAGTTTTCAAAACTAAGTACCTCTTTACCCCAATTCTAACTACATATGTATGAATAATAAAATAGGAAGATCATTATACATATTAATCAGTGGCGTAACTAGGATTATATTCTGAAGGGGGGGGGGGGGGGGCAAAATTTTTTTTAGATAAGAATATGACTTTATTTAATACATTAAATGCACATATTATATTACAATTTTGGTCTTTGAGCAATACACGTATAGGAGTTTTGCAAGAATTTAAATATCTGGGAGTTCTGATTACGCATAATCTAAATTTTTCAAAGCACGTGAAGCAAAAAAGTAATGAGGCTAAGATAGCTTTGAGCTTAATGTGGCCAAAGTTTTTCGCAAATCAAGGTGTTGATCATGCGGCAAAATACCGCGTTTTTCATGCAACAGTGAACACATGTATGTGTTATGGAGTACATGCGTATGGTCAATTTTTGTTTGAGAAGTTTGAAGCGACGCAGCGCCATTTTTTTAAGTGACTGTTTAAATTGTCAAATTGAACGCCTAATTATGCCATTTATGTGGAGTCTGGTATAACGCCTATATACATTGAAAATCTCAAAGCCAACGCCGATTACTTAATGAGAGTGATGCGAAGAAGCGGTAGAAGTCTTCACAAATCTATCATGGAAAGTCTTCTGCAAACGAATTCCTCCCCTTTCAAAGACTGGAATCAATTAGCTCAGACCAATGGAGCTAATCTTTCACTAATGGTGTCAAATGTCGATGAATGGCCGGGTATGATGGCAGACGTAATCGCAAAAGTAGATGAGAAAATGTGCAATCAGCACATAACTATAGCAACTTCCACAACATCCAGGAATACGTATAGAAACCTCAATCACCAGTTGTCATCGGGCAAGAACTATTTTAGAAACGAATTTTCGAGCGAAGCTATAAGCTGCATTTTTAGAGTATGTGTGGAGTTCCTAAACTTAAATTTTATGCCACATCGAGCTGATCTACCACAAATCTGTAGTTTATGTAACAGAAGAGAAAACGAAGATGTCCACCACTTCATTGCGGCCTGCCCTATTTTTTTTTTTTTTTTAATAATTTTGCACGCGCTCAAGGGATTATGAATACCCTTTATATGTTTTTAACACAGCGCGGCATCCGGTGAAAGAAGAGAAAGGAGGATAGAAAGATGTGTGGCGTGACGTATTGAGACGGTGGTTGTTGTCTCAGATCTTATCTCCAGGGATGGCGGCTGAACTAATGCGGAGAAAATTACCGTGTCTTATTTATTTATGTCTCTTATAATTAGCATTATATTATTTTATGTCGTTGTCATATTCATGAGTAGTTTTACTCAATCACATGTTGTTAGTGTTATGCCTGAACAGCATGTAATGAGTAAACCAGCAACTCATTTTGTGACAATTTTTAGAATTGGTTTTTAATGGAATATAAGAAGACATAGACAACGGAAGGAATCGAACCTGTGACCACGAGGTTGACAGGCGAGCACACAACTATCGCGCTACGGCCACCCCCAATGTTGCAGGAAATCCGCCGCTTATACTTCGAAGAGAGCTTTTTGTCTCCAAACCGACTCTATTGAACGAAGCATTAGGTGGTCAATTTTGCAAAAGTAATGCAAACATGCGCTAAACTTTCGTAACAGTTTCTTATAATAAAACGAAAAATTCAACCAGTTACTGCAGTTTACGACTACCTATGTATTTATTTTGAGTTTCAAATCATGTCAAAATTGTTGAAAAATTAATATCTTAGCATTAATTACACTTTTTAAGTTTTTAATTCTTTCTTTTGCACTTTTTTTTTATAAATTAAATGAAATGTCATAACAAGCAGACGGCAGAATAGCCAAGACCTTATTCTTAGGATAGTAATATTGTTAACCATTTTATAAAAAAATAAAGAATTTTAATAATAATAATAATATTACAATTGAAACTATAATATTATTTCCAAACGACGATATTTGTTTTTAGCAATAATGTCGATGATCCTATTGACATCTATTGAATGGCTGTCACTCACACTTATCATAGCTAAAGCTGTCATACGGTTCTGTAAAAAAAAGTATTTCAAATGAACTTTTTTAAAATTAAAATGCATCAGTACCTGGCCTATGGTATTTCTGAAATATGTTTTGATTTGCTTCAAGGTAGAAAATGACCGTTCACTTGTTGCAGTGGATTCGGGAAGTGTAATCATAAGCTGTATAAATTTGGAAACATATCCTTATCACAATTTCCGATTGCATCAATTGCAGTGTCATAAATTTTAGTTCCGCATGATTGATGCCAAAGGGACATTTCAACGTTGACAACTGTTTTACTGTCTAAGAACTGATCATACCCATAGAACTCAAGAAGATCATCTATATTTAGGCTTTGTTCTTCACCTGAAATTCAATTAGAGCAGAAAAGCCAGTAAATAGCTTCCGGTGTGATGAAAACCTTTCCTTAAGCATTGAGGTAAAAGTATCAATGAAGGGAAAAAACACTGAATTTAAAAATGCCATTGCATCTCTAGCAGTTTCTTTGTCATCCCATAAGCAAATTATTTCAAGGGATTCAAGTACAACATTGTACATCTCAAGAAAATCTTCAACTGCATGAAAACGTTCAATCCATCTTGTTTGGGAGACGCGTTTTTAGGACTGAGCTCTCAAATTCAATTTCTCAAATACAATTGTTTAACATTGATTAGCGTTTTAGCGAGATGAAGAAGTTTCAAACAGATTCTATTGTGCTTAAAACATTTCGAATGATGGGAACGGAGCAATCATCGGAGACGACTAAGTTAAAAGTGTGTCCCATGCAATGAAAGCATGGCTCTATAGGCTAACATAGCACGAAAATTTTCCTGTTCTTTGGTGTTTTTGGTATGATTTATAGGACCACTATCTCGGTGCCCTCGTAAATCCAATTCTTGACGACCACATAATGAAATGGCTTCAATTATCGGGATAAGCAATTTTCTATTCCTTGCCATTTTATTACACTTTTCTTGATCCAACTGAGTACTAACTGAAATATGTTTTCCTTCAACTTATCGTTTTATATCATTTGCATTCAAAAATCCGTTTCGGTGGTAGATGAGGTTTGCATGCTTGCGAAAATTTTCCAAAGCTTTCTTCCACAAATTAAAAGGTTTAGTGCAAAATAAAGTCTCTGATTATTTATTCCTGCTTCCTTAGGGCCGAAAAATACACAGTATTTGCAAAAAAACTCATCTTCTTTTTTGGAATAGCACAACCAGTTGAATTCGCTCAACCAAGCTAATCGGAATTTTCGATTGTTTCCAGACAGTTCTTTGTTAACTGGGAAACTGAATGAACTTGTTGGCACCCAATGGGCATTTGCCCCGTTTGACCCCAACCCTCATTGTTACACCACTGATATTAATCCACGAAAAGACCAAATTACCTCAAAAAAATTGTCGAAATTGTAAATTGACATTTATAGCAGCAGAATATATTTTAAGTGATGACGATTTTTCAACACTATAAGTTACCACAGAAAAAAAATTTCTGGTAACAGTACCCCAGATGTTTTTTCATCCATAAAAATAAATAAAGTAGATAGGTATATCTGCCTTTATATCTATCTATATCTTCAAAATTAAAATTTCTTAACACTGCTCTAGTATAAAGTGACCAGATCCAAAAAGTTAAAATGTGGGACAAAAAAAATAAAATTCACTCGAAAATAATACACACAAAAATTTTTTTTTTTTTTTTTTTTTTTTTTTTTTTATAACTTTGCACGCGCTCAAGGGATTATGAATACCCTTTTACATGTTTTTTCTTAACACAGCGCGAGCATCCGGTGGAAGAAGAGAAAGAAGGATATGAAAGATGTGTGGCGCGATGTTCTGAGACAAGAGCTGGTTGGTGTCTCAGATTTATCTCCAGGGATGGCGGCTGAACTAATGCGGAGAGAATTACCATGTCTTTATGTCCCTTATAATTCGCATTATTTTATTTATTTCGTTGTCATATTTTGTATGGGTATGCTAGTTTACTCAATCACATGTTGTTAGTGTTATGCCTAAACAGTATGTAATGAGCAAAGCAGCAACTTATTTTATTACAATTTTTAGAATTGTTTTTAATGGAATATAAGAAGACATAGACAACGGCAGGAATCGAACCTGCAACCACGAGTTTGACAGGCGAGCACATAACTATCGCGCCACGGCCACCCCCAAAAATGTTTGTTTTTCAATGTTGGCCATTTCAATTTTATTAAAACTGTTGCAGAAAATTAAGAAAAATTCTTATTTTTACGGAAAAGAAGAACAAAATCTTAATAACCTTTAAAAAACAAACTCATACGATATTTCACTCATCCGCAAAGAACTGTAATATAGTTGCCTATTTTTTTCTGTAAAAAATAGCGAAAATGACATTTTTAGATTCGTGTAAGGATTTCCTTGAAAAAAATATCCCCTAAACATGCATCGAGATCCAGCTATTTCGAAACCGCAGTGAGTGGGTGAGATGAGTCACTTTTGGTTAAAAATCAGCCAGTAAAGGTGAGGGAGTGAGTAAGTGAAATGAAATGTCATATTACTTGCCTGTGACTTCAGCAGTCACTGGCGAGTCATCTCACTTCACTTAGATGAGGAGAGAACCAACTTGAAGTTGGCTCCTAGCAGTCCATGTATAGTATGTCAATGATGGATTTAATTGTTTCGGGAAATCTGATCGGCTGGCCTTAAGGGAATATACGGAAAGTTGCTTTGCAATGGAGCCGTTCTTCCTGGTCCGTCGTGATGAGCCAAGATAGTCCCTCCTCGAGGTGAAAGACGGGCAACGTTCAGGAATGTTTAGCTCTCTTTAATGAGGCTATTGTACACTGGGCGGCTAATCTATCTGGTTAAAGCGTAGCTCTGAGGTGGTAGCGGTAAGTGGAAGGTTCTACGGAACTGGAAACGAAGCCCCTACTTACCAAGATGAGGATGGTGATCAGTCTTTGAACCGGAAGAGTGGGGTAAAACACTCGGAAGGGGGTTTGGGCTGGCCGGTATATATAGGTAGGTGGGAATGGCGATACTGCTAGACTGTTAGCCAGGAACATCAGGCCGTCAGAGGTAGAGGTCGCTTGCTTGGGTAGACGATCAAGTATACGGAGGGTAAGGAGTCTGGCCGGGTAGGCGATCTCCGAGGTTATCAAAGAGTACTTGCTGGGTGAAGCTTTCTGATTCCGGTCAGCACTGTGAAGCCAGCAAGTCGTAAGTAAAGAGTTAGATATAACAATCAAGGCAGCTGCTGCGGAAGTATGTACGTGGTTCGGTAATCACAGGAGTGTGTAGCTAAAACTACATATTCAGGAAAAACAGGTCTAGAGGATTGATAGATGTATAGCAATTGTGCCATCATCTCCTTGCGCAAGCAAGGGTATATATTACTTCTCTATAATACATGCAGTCCTTGAATAAGCTTCGGCTTATTGATCACGTTTGCCATCTTTCGGGATTTATCCTGAAGGGTGGTTGTCTTTTAAGGTAGTGTACGTGCGAACCAAGCTTGCTTGGGGAAACACTTCCACAATAGTAAAGAACGAAAGTTTAATATGGCTAGTTGTGGGATACTAGCCATGTGGCAAGGTCTATATGGCCTTGTTTTTAGTAGAAATACGATGATCCATTATCCCGATGGTGAGAAATAATTTCTACATAGGGTTCCCTTGTCCCTAAGTTGAGTTGCAAAACATAAAAAAGGGCAGGATTATCGTTCCTGGGTAGACATTCGCCAAAGAAAACCTGGTAGTGCATTCTTCACTTAGATGGATGAAAATACTCCAGTAATACCTTAATTCGGTACTGCGGGGACTTGTATCCTACTATTTTCCCGCTAATGCCTGAAAATACAAGTCTTGGGATGTCCTCATCGGAGAGCTCGCAGTGGCTGTGGTTACTATACAATTCGCGTATACTATGAGTGTTTGCTCATAAATAGATGTTTGTTGCAAAGAATGCTCATGCCTTTTCGTTGATTCCGTATGTGGGTAGGCACACCGTGTAATTATGCCTTAACTGGCCGGTGTACACGTTGATAGAATTCATTGTTCTGTTTCCTCAGAGAATTGTGACTTCTCCACCGTCCACAATTTATTTGTAAAATGATGCTAGCGCTCAGATAAATTATTATGATTAAAAAACCGATATAAAAATTTAAGCTCGATTTCGTGCGACAGTGTGGGACATCTTTTGATTTTGTGGGACATTTTTGGGACAATTTTCAAGGTTGGTCAGATCATGTAAATGTGGGACTGTCTCACGTGATGTGGGACGAATGGTCACTTTACTGTAGTAATTTTTTTGTTTTGTTTTTCGATTTCACATCTATTCATGGATAGAGTGTCAAATTTATAAATACAAAAATGTAAACAAATGGGTTTTGGGGGATGAAACATAGCATCTTTGAATTCTTGAGGAACATCTCTTGTTCTAAAAATGTAATTAAATGCATCTAAAATTCAGACGCTACTCGATCAGAGCCTGGCGCTTTATTATATTTAGCATTGTAAAGGCACATCTCGAGTTCGTTCATTTGAATTTCTGAATCGAGAGTGTTATTGACTACACACGGTTCTGCAAATTTCACGGTTTCACTAATTTCTGCGGGATTGAGTAAAAGTTTGAAGTACTCGGCTAAATCTCATGCAGATACATGAATTCCTCGTATATAATCTACGCCTTTAAGTGATTTTATTTTTTCCCAAAAGATTTTACTGCTGGAGGTGTTTGATAGTTCCTCAGCTAAAGACCTTTAAAAGTGTTCCTGTTTTACTCTCCACAGCGCTTTAAATATTTATTTGCTTCGATGCACTGTTGTGACAAATTTTTATTTGGGCTTGTAGAAAACTTTGAGTTCTCTTAAAAGCGAAAAGAATTTTTTTTCTTGCGGCGAGGCATTCGTAATAATACTATTTCTGTCGATAATTGTGTTTACCTGATCCTGTGTTAAGCGGAACAAATTTTTTAATGCAATTGTACAGTAGCAGTATCTTTTCTTTAGCGGTTTCTTGGATAGCGTTTGTGCACGAACTTTCTATCTGATTTGTTAGATTGACATTGTATTCATTTTCCTGTTCTTTTCTCCTTACCAATTTTGGTGGTAAGGTAAGTGTAAAGAAATCTATTTTGAAATCGAAGTCAAAATCTATTCAAAGAGGCATATGATCAGAAATTATTTGCGTTCCTACCTTAAAGGAGGTTATTAATGCATGCCAATCTCCTGATGCACAAATATCTATTACCGACTTACCCGCCCCCCAATAAACCTAAAATCGTCATTGGCGTCTCCTCTAGTTCACCCATTGAGGAAATAAGGACTGAAGTTTTGACACATTTCCAAAAAGAGGCGCCCATTATGGTTAGTGATTTTGTCTTTTGAAGTATGTTTCTCAATAACTTCTATACCAATGAAGTTAGTTACCTTTGGAACTATCTGGCTTTCCCCTATTCTAGAATTTACATCACCAATTAGCATAAAACCGAATAATAAAATCAGTAAATATAAACATCGACTTCATTCCGTCTTTCCATAACTTGAAGGCAATTGCTAGTGAAGATTGACAAATTTGTCGCGGTTGACCTACCACTAACAAAACCATGCTGGTAATCGGAGAAATGGTTTTTATCTAAGGAATAAACTTTCTTTTTTACTATTGATTCAAAAACCTTCGATATAACCTGAAGTTTGGCAATTGGTCTATAATTTTCGTCTGCTTTTTTGAGTCCAGATTTATGAACTGGAATGAGTGTTTCCAGCAATTCAAAAACACACCTTCGGTGAGGGACAGCTTGAAAATAATATAAAGAGGAGTTACGAAACAAGGTTTCAAGTTTTTGAAAAAAAATATTTGATGTATATTATCTGGTGGTAGGTTCACCTAGGGCTGGCAACGAGACGAGACCAGGCGAGACTTTTGTTAATCTCGTCTCGGTCTCGTCATACTCTATGTTTGGATTACAAATATAGAGTATGGTTGTGGTATCTCAGCAGTTCGTCGGTAAGAAAAATGCGGGAAAATGTATAAAACAAACTCGTGAGTCTGTTTTGTCTTTTGAGTTAAGTGGAAATAACATTTAGGAAGAATTGTGTAAGTTAATATATTTCATAGCAAAAACAAATAAAATATTAAATAAAAAAGAGTACCTACATACAACGCTCGATTTTTTAAAAAATAAATTAACCGGTTTTGTCAAGCCACGACATGTCAAAAACCATTTAAGGATGTCTCCGATTTAAATGAATTTAAAAAAAACCTCCGACAAAAGTTGATTTTAAGACATTTGGAAAAAAATATTATCAAAACGTCAAAATATACTTCGCTGCCTACCTGTCGAGCCATGAGCTGTCAAAATCCATTGTAGGATTGCTCCGATTTTATTGTTTGGTGGCGTGAAAAATCGTACGAATTGGTACACATATTCACATTTAACTGTCAAAACCAATAGAAAAAAAACAAGTTTGGGAAACTTGGTGAAAATCAACGTACAATATGGATCTCAAGAATTCGGTCAAACTTGGCATCTGCACGTCTTTTCCAACTTTATTGTGCTTGTCAATTATGCATGAATCTAATAATGATATATCCTTGAACGTTGCTTATGCTAAATAAATCATAAACTAGAAATTTTGTTCTGCAGTACGTAGGTCCATGAAGCTAAGGCCATAGACTTCACTTGAAACGAGTACGTTTTACTTGTGTAAATCGAAAACTATGATTTTAAGATGAATTTTATTAGTTTCGTATGAAAGCGCTCCGAATGGCTTACATTTTGTGCGAATTTAGTTTTCAAAGGTGTGTGATAGCGTACAAAATAGGCTGTGAAGTAACGTTATCAGACACCTTTGAAGAGCCGTATTTCCAAGATAAAACTTGAATTTTGTACAGTTTTTTTATTCCATTTTAATCGGAGCAATCCTTCAATAAATTTGACTGTTCATGGCTTGGCAGGTAGGCAATAAACTATCAGCCCTGTTCTGCTATCTTCCGATTCACGTGAATATTTTACTCAATGTTTCACTTTTTAGATATTTTCAAATGTCTTCTATCTTTTGAGTCCAAAGCTTTACTAATATTTTTTTTGTTTAATTCTTAAGAGAATCTAATTTTTAAAATTTATTTTTGATCGAAATTTATGTACTTTTTGAAACAATTCGTTTTTTCCGTCGAATAGCAGAATATAAATATTCACGTGAACGTTTAACAGAATAGGACTGTATATTTTGACATTTTTAAAATATTTTTTTTCAAACTTCACCCAAAAGGCCTTAAATCACCTTTTTACGGAGCAATAAATTAAATCGAAAAATTTATAATTTTCCGAGGTAAAATTTGACTTTTGTAGAGATTTTTTAATCCATTTAAATCGGAGAAATCCTTCATGGGATTTTGACAGCTCATGGCTTGACAGTTAGGCAAAGAACTATATTTTGACGTTTTGACAATATTTTTTTCCAAATGTTACCCAAAAGGAAGCAACGCAATGCATACATAAATGGTACGCATTCTTCTCTGGATTTTCGCAATGCGCCTATCTCTGTATAACTATGTACATACATATATGGTTTGATATGTTAACGCGCATATAATATTTCGCAAAAAAAAACTTGTGAATATTATAAAACTTAGATATTAAAAAATAATGAAATAAAAACAAAATTTTCTTATAGCGAAAACCGAAACCAAACCACCGAGACCGCCGAGACCAGCGAGACTCTCGTCGAATTTCGGTACCAAAAATACGGTCTCGTCTCGCTCTCGTCTCGGTCTCGTCTTCGGTACTTTTAAAGGAGCCTCGTCTCGTTGACGAGACCGAGACCGAGACGAGACCGAGAATAGTCTCGGTCTCGTTGCCAGCCCTAGGTTCACCGAGTCCGCCTATTTTAATCAATAGGTATAAAACACCTATAGCTTTACGTAAGCCGTTTTGAAATTAGCTGCTTGTTGATATTTATTCGAAAACTTAAACAATTTAAAGTGGGTTCGTTTTTTGATAAAGGTGTTAGTCGTGTATGGTCGAAGCACAGGTTTTTCAAAAATAGTTATATTTTTAAATTGAATTTAAATATTAATACTAATTGAATCTAAACATGCTTGTATTCTACAACATATTTCTAGAGAACATATTTGTTTCGTTTTGAAAACAATACGATATTTCAAACAAGGCAGCGAATATTTAAGAATATTTAAATGCCCATGCGAACTAACTCCCCAACGAGGTTAACTTCCATTAACCAAATTCAATTAATCAAATTTAGCAGTAGTCGTATAGGATGTATCCTATTAATTTCAATAAATAGCCTGAAATTCCATAGACATAACTAAGAAAATAATATACATGTTTATGTGTATAAATTAATTAACAATTCATTTAATTGTATATACATAAAATCAGTTGGGACTTAGTTCAACAACACAAATCAATTAAACGACCACGAGAATATTTTTTTCAGAGCAAAGGAAAAGACAATAAGAACTGAGAAGAACTTATATAAGCCAGCAATATAAAAAAAAACAGTTTGAGCAAATCCAATATTATTGTTTTGAAAGGACATTAATGGCAACACTGAAAAATTCCTTTGTTTCCCGAATAATAATTGGTGAATTTAATTCTGGGAAATGCTTTGGTTTTAACTGCATTAAATCGAAAATATATTATTGATGTTTTTTGATCTACTATGACTGCTGTAAATAAAATAGATTCACCACGTTAGGTTAGGTTATGTTGAAGTGGCTGTCAGCAGAATAGCTGACAGACTTAGAGCATATATTTGTCCATTGTGATACCATGAATCTAAAAATTTTCTCGTCACTCATTAGAACTAATTGGAGCTTCTTACGAAGCTAGAGAGACTAGTTATGTTGATGTTTGCTAGATCGCTAGGACTATTGAAGAAGAAATCTCCAAGGTGGAGTCTGTTTCTTTGGTATAAGGCGGGACAGTTACAAAGAAGATGGACCGAATCGATTTTTCTTCCTCTTTGTAAATACAACTTCTGCAAAAATCATTTGCGAATACTTCTATCTGCGTTGCATGCTTGTATATAAGACAGTGTTCGATTTTGAAACCAATTTTGGAGCAGATGTTCAATCTTCTTAAAGATAACAAACACTTACACGTTACACCTAAATTAATATGCATGGACTAGGGAAGCTTTATGCCTTATTCCATAAAATAGAATTTCTGCTATTTGACGTTTACGAACCTAGTCTTTCGCTTGACCCTCTAAGTCGGTGGTTTAGTGAAGGACTAAGAATTGACATTTAAGAACAAATTATACAGGGACATAGAATAAAAAGAGAAAGAGGTGATAATTATTGTAGTAGATTTTGTTCGATTTTTTATTAATAGGAAATTTTAGTCCGTGGTCTAACTCTTATTCCATTGTGTTGTAAGTCCATGAACAAAAGGTGGACTAAGCGTTTTTTATTAATAGGGCTGTTTATTTGCCAGACAAGTGGTGATATTGTTTCAATTAATGTTTGTTTTAAATATATTATCTTGCCTCAGCAAGCTTACAAGTAGCAATGGGTATCCCTATATATACCATGTCTTGCAGGATTGTTGTTGCAACTAAGGCAAGCACATCAGCTTTACAATTCCCTGGAAAGTCCCAACGGCCTGGCACCCAGCATAAAGTTTAATATTAAAAAATCGAAAATTTATGGCTATAGAGAAACATGAGAGTTCAAGATTGATGTCACAAACATCAGTGATTGTCCTTGCGACTTACGAGACGCACTGGAAATTGAAGACACTTACATACGAATGACAATTCGTTCGGAATAAGCAGTATCGGCGGAATGACAACATTTATGAATTTTCCCTTCAAAATCGTCGTTCAAATGAAATTTAATTAAGGATTCTCCACACACAAATAATTTCCATTAAAAAATTTCGTCGAATTTCAATTTTAAATTATGTGGCGGCAAGTTCGAAAGAACCAAAGAATTCAAAAATTGCGAAGGATAGTTGATTCATCATGGAGTCGACGGATTTGAATAAGTATAACTCATTGTGGATTTGATTTTAATGACGAAATTTAAATGATCGATATCCCGCAGCCAAAATCGTGGTCGTGCTCGTGCACCAATGTAGACAACATACTGTGACTCGCTGCGATTTTACATTCACGACGACGTTTCTTCCTCATACTTTTTCATTTATAAGAATTCTCTGATAATACCGATTGAGTTACGAGTATCACCTATCTTGGTTTCTAGTTCGGACGACAGGACTTTGTTCTTGTATAATAATCTTCCCCTAAGGTCCGACATGTTCTACCGATTGCGCACATTCAGATCTGAGCATTCGCCTGGTCTTTCGTTTCATATAGCACCAGATGCCATGCATGATGACTGGTTCGGTAAATGTTTGACCTTCTCACTGGTGGCATGCTTACTAAAGAGAAAACTAAAATATTGGATGAACCGAGCGCCGCCGAAATCAATCACTAAAAAATGGTTAATGGAAAGATTCTGCTTCTGAAACAACAAACAAACAAAAAAAAACATATACAGTCGACTCTCCTTAACTCAAATTCGAACTTCTCTCTAATTCAAAGTTATTATGAGAAAAACTCTTAACATTTAAAAAAAAAAATCTATACATTTGTAAGCATTTGGTAATTCGAACAAAAATATCATCGCTACGTAACAAAACGACGCGGTAATTCAAACTCATAGGCGTTAAACACTCGACAATTCAAAGTTATCAGATTGCATAGAGGTAGATATATTTTGAGACAAGCTCAAACTTGTATCATCGTTGCACGTGCATTTGCTTTGGAATGATTCGTTTGACACACAATTCCGCACTGTTTACTTAATTATTATGTTTTAGTTACTCTTTCGTTGGCTTTGCAAATTGAAAGTTTTTGTTAGTTATTAGTCTTATAAAGTATAAATCCTTGACGAATTGTGAATAGAAAGAAATACTTGAAACAATGGAGGGAGGTGAGAAGAAAAGTGATGCTGCAAAATAATTTAAGATCCTTGTGCGTATCCCCTCAACTAAAATAGAACTCAAGGAAAAGATTTATGCTACTCAATCTCCTGGAGTAAGAAAAAGAAATATGTACTATAATATAATTATAAAGTCAAACTTTCATATTTTTTCTCTCAAAAATTTCAAACTACGTCGAACTTCGATAATTCGAACTTTGATAACTCGAATATTTGATAATTCGAATGAAATTGGTTGGCAATAGCGCGAAGTCTGATGTTTACATGTAATTTTTGTTTGACAACTCGAACTTCTATAACTCGAAGGTCCCGATAACTCGAATGTCTGGATAACTCGAAGATATTATTTGGCGTCACCTTCGATAAGTCGAATTTTTTAGGTAAATTATAAAATTCTGTGGATGTTTACAAGTTCATTTCATAATGCATTGCGTTTTTGGGCACTGTGTTTGTATGTTCTATGACCTTGTATACATATGTGTGTGATGAAAATTGTGATTCCGTTAAGTGTGAGTAAAAGCTGTCATGTTCCGGTGTTAGAACACACATTATTAGGTTGATGTACGTATGTTATATAATGCGAATTCAAAGTTTTTATTAAAATTAATAATAATAATTTTATTAAAAGTAAAGCTAACGTGGGTATGTCGTTAAAAGAACTTTAAAAACATCGTTTGAAGATAAATTTCAATTAATAATTGGTCAAGAAAAAATGATGTGGCTATTAAATACAGCATTCCGGCAAATCCATTTGTCAGTCATGTATACTGTACTTTTTTTATTCGCTAATAAATATTACGTTATTTAAATTAATTTTCTGTTTTACTTGATAACTCGAAGTCTTGATAACTGGAATTATTTTTTGGCAAGTGTGGGGTGGCCGTGGCGCTATAGTTGTTTCGCCTGTCAACCTCATGGTCACAGGTTCGATCCCTGCCGTAGTCTATGTCTTCTTATTTTTCCATTAAAAACCAATTCTAAAAATAAATGTCATACAATGAGTTGCTGGTTTACTCATTACATGCTGTTTAGGCATAGAACTAACAACATGCGATTGAGTAAAACTAGTATACCGACAAAATATGACAAAAAATAAAAAAAATAATGCGAATTATAAGGGACATCGATAAATAAGACACGGAAATTTCTTCGCATTAGTTCAGCCGCCATCCCTGGAAATCAAATCTGAGACAACAACCACCTACAGTGTCCGAATATCGCGCCACACATCTTTCCTATCATTCTTTCTCTTCCTTAACCTCACCTTCACGCCCGCGCTGTGTTGAAACATTTAAAGGGTATTCATAATCCCTTGAGCGCGTGTAGATTATAAAAAAAAAAGTGATGGTTCGAGTTATCGAATCTCGACTGTATTTTATATTTCGAGCTCTCGATAATTCGTAATATTTTAGAAGTCCCTCGAGTTTCGAATTAACGAGAGTCGATTGTAAATTAAAACAATCGAAATATCAATTGGTTTCGTTTAACTCACTGAATCAAAAAAAGTGAAATTTCCACCGATTAAATTATCCAAATGCCAAATCCGATTGGACCAGAACAAATTCAGAAGCAGTTGGTTAAACTTACTTTTCGTCATCCAATTTTTCGAAAAAAAAAGTTAAACAAAATTTAAAAGAAATCATCGCTCACTTAAGAAACTGGAAATACTTTTCTCATAATGAAGTTTTATTTTAAATAATGTAACGAATCTTCCCAGATATCTAATTTTCCTAGAAATTTCGCCAAGTTTTCCTCCATTTCTTGGCCCAATACGAATACGTCTAGCCCAAAATTGAAATCGATCCGACTGCACGTTATGAATGAACAGAGGTAGTCTCTCTTTATTATCCTTGAAAATTTCCCGGATTTTCTGATACCTTTTCCTTCCTTGGGTCAACACGAATCCATATCAAGACAAAAATCATGAAAATCGCACAATCGGTTCTCGAGTTAAGCGCTCACATACACATTAAAATCTTAGGCTTCTGTTCCTGCAGAATTTAATTATGATTCAATGCTTTGGTAACAACTAAAATTTTCTACAAATCACCCTCCAATAATCATCTTCAGCAGGTATATACAAAAATCATGCGAACGAATTTTTAATAAGATAAAATGCACGACTGGATCGTACGTACTTGATCCTATGCTCGATTACATTATATGAATAGGGTTCTTAATAGAAACGGCTAAATGTATTATTAAAGTCATTTTTCAATTAATTTTACTTAAATTTTTTTCTAAAAAAAAACAATTGGTATGAACATTTTAAAAATTCAATAATATAAATTTAAAAACAAAATTTTAGAAAAAATCGTCCACCCCTTTTGGAAATTTTGAATATTTAGCAAAATTTTGAAATGCAGTATTATTTAGTATTCGGAGGAGCTCCTGTAATGAAATTTTAATCGAAATCCGTTGAGCCGTTTGTGAGAAAGTCGAAAATCAGTAAGATGGTTGTATTGCAGGTGCCGTTAATAACAAAATATTTATAAAATTTTTTAAAGTAGTACACACCGCAATTTTTATACAAATCGCTAGAGCCGTTTTTGAGATAATTTAGATGGTAGAAAAATTTGTATGGCAAGTACCGTTATTTTGGGGTTATTTTGGGGGATAAAACAACGATTCAAAAATCTATTTTGGACAATCAGCTAAAACGCCTAAGCACCAAGTTTGACATACACAAATCCGCTGGTGCAGATAGTATCTCCACTATTGTTCTTAAAAGGTGTTCTTCTACTCTGGCAAAACCACTGCGTAAGCTTTTTCATCTGCTCTACTCTACTGGTCTCTTTCCGAGTGGATGGAAAACAGCATTTGACCAGCCTGTCCCTAAAAAAGGCGAATCTTCTTCACCCTCTAACTACCGTCTCATTGCACTTACGTCCCTTCTTTCCAAGGCCATGGAAACGCTGATTATTTATCAGCTTAAGAAATATATTGAAGAACGAAAGCTCCTTAATGACCGACAGTATGGCTTTCGTAGCAATATGTCCACTGGTAATCTGACGGTTTATCTCACCGAACAGCGCACAAATCTTTAGATCGTTTTGGAGAAAGTAAGATTATTGCACTTTATATTTCAAAAGCATTTGATAGAGTTTGGCATCAGACTCTCTTATCGAAAATGCGTGCATTTGGTATCGAAGAATCTCTTCTTGGTTGGATTAGAAATTACCTTTCGGATCGCTCAATACTGATATTCATAAAATAAATGCTGGTGTGTCCCAGGGATCCGTTCTGTCTCTGATTCTCTTTCTCATTTTCATCAATGATCTCTTGTCTCAAACTTCTAATCCAATATACTATTTTGCTGACGACAGTACCCTCAACTTTTTATACTCGTTTTTAGATTCTCATCCACGTCCTTCATATTTGGAACTTAAACGGCAGTGTATGATTAGCTCATTAAATTCTGATCTAGACAGCATTATCCAATGGGGAATAAAAAAGCGAGTAGAATTTAATGCTTCAAAAACCTAATGCTGTCTTTTGTCGTTAAAGCGGGACCTTCCCACTTGCATCGAGAAAACCGAACAACTTTCAGTTCTCGGTATGTGCATCACCGACCACCTTTTGTGGAATGAACACATATTCGACGTGACCAAATACGCTACAAGATGTTTGGGTTTTTTGAGACGATGAAAGAAATATTTCTCCCCTTCTGATCTTGCTGCAATCTATAAAGCCTTCATTCGTCTAAAGCTTGAGTACAATTGTAATATTTGCCCAGGTGCTCCATTTAAAACCAATGTACATCAACATCTCCTGTCTAATCCTATCCCATTTTCCTAATCGCTCGCACTGTGTATAAACATTTTAAGGGTATTCATAACCCCTTTTGTGCGCGAGTTACGTCCGAGACTCCAACTGAGACCATAACCCCGTTTCCCCGGAAACTCCCCTTTATCTAACGGCATTCATAAATTACAGATTCATAAACTACAGTTTCTCACGCAATTTTTGCAAACATTGCAAACAGATATACCCCTTTGTCCCGTAACCAAAAATGCCAAGCGGTAATCTGAAACTGCCAATCAAATCGTGGGAAAGTTCATTTCTATATTTTGCTAACTTGACAATTAATTATAATAACATAGCTTTAATGAATTTTGAAAATAGAACTTTAAGTCAGTCTTCAATTCACCAAGCTACTGAGAAGTGCGGCCTCGCTTAGGACTGCGGCTTCTCCTTAGCAAATAAATAAATAAATTGTAAACAAAATAAATAATTAAAAACTAATAAATAATTGTAAAATAATGAATAAATAAATAAAAAGAAAAAACCGTTAAAGTTTTTTTTTGAATAAATCGCGGCACGAAACCGTAAATCGCGCATAATTTAAAAAAATCGGTTCAGCCATTTAGGCTGTAGATAGTTCTAAAGACAGACAGACAGACAGAATTGTCGGACCCATTTTTTTGATGTTCTCTATCATCGTATTGTGAACTTTGATAAAATCTCGAGTTCGATTTTTTTTCCAAATGCAAAACTTGCCCTATAGTACCTATATCGCAAGCAAAAATAGAAGTGTTTCGCTTTCGCTAGCCATTAATGTTATTGTAATAATCATGCCATCAATCTGTCAAATTAATTTTCATTAAATGTGGTTATGTTTGATCTTGAACGTCTAATTAACCAGGTCTTCAATTATTTACTTGTTTCTTCAGCTTCCCTTTAAATCTATGCGGATGATTTCTATTTCTATAAGAACTCTACTCCGCTGTCATTAATTAACTCGATGATCATAATCTTGTTGATGGCTTTAACTTCATTCTACAAAACCCAAAAGAATGTTGCCTCCATTATTTTTCTACATTATGTACTATAGGCATTGAGGCGTCATGTCCTTGTTGTAACCAAAACCCCCTATAGAGAATTGAAACCACCAAAGTGCTTAAGCCGCAAGCCACTAAAAATCAGGTAATCGAAAATCAGAATTGCAATTCATAACACGTCTTCGTTGGTACGTTTTGCTATTATTAATGTCTGGAGACATTTAATATTTGGGTAAATTACCATCGAAATCCTTTCTAATTTGTCAGATATATTTTACAAAGAAGCTTTAACCCGCCTCTACTTCGCATTTTCTCCTCACCCGCATGACGGAATTTGTGCGTCACTTTGTACTACTTACTGTGATAAATGGCATAACAACTTGTGGTATGGTCTCGAATTTCTAGTCGAATTCTCATAACTCATTTTTATGGACTTATTTTCCACATGATAGAGTTAAAGTTGGAATATAGGTACATGCTTACATCCATACATTTAGCCGAACAAATTAATCCTAAAAATCCTTTAAAAGTGGAATATGTATGAAGGCGAACAATGGCTTACAAAGTTTTCACATTTCCGGAAAGTGTGGAAGAGAATTTCCTGGTTCTGCTTCTTCAATCAGGTTCATAAGCAGAGCAGCCCGTATACGGTCCGTTTATATGACATGACATGTGGTGCGGGTGGATGTCTGCCCGAATGCCAATATATCACCAAGTTTGAGGCTCTTGTCCACCCATCTGTCACTAGAATGAGTATTGTAATGCCCTTGTTAAACATTAATGAAATGCATAAATTTGCGATGATATCTCGAAATGCATTGCTCTTAACTCAACCCAGTCCACTGCATTGCATGGTTCTGATGGCCATGAACCGAATACCAAACCTACCAATTGCGTGCGTGGTGCATTTGAGTACCTACTTACTGCATTTATGTGTTTTTGTGTTTACAAGCATTTTGGAAAGCATTAATTTTTGAAGTGCTATTGCTATAGTCATTGTAGGCCCACTTCGCTTATCAGCTTTGCGTGTTTCTTTTAATGTTTAATGTACTTGTTATTATTGGTGTTGTTTTTTTGTTAATTTAATTTTTTTTTTTTATTTTTGTGACAAGACCAAATGGGTCAACACATATGGGTGTTTTAAGAGGGTTTTGGTTGGAAAATGAATAATTTTAATTTTTGGAAAAGTGAAAACTAAGTGTTTAACGATTTCAAAGCTCATTGTTAATTGTTGGAATAGTAGAAAGAAGGGCCATTCATCCACTTAATGTTCCTTAAAAAATGTCCTTGTAAGAAATTAGATTGCTTGAACAATAAAATATAACCTACAAACAGCACAAATAAATCAAATTTGAAAAAAATCTACTGGTTCATAGTTTGAAACTGATCAAAGAAATGCCTTTTTTAAGAAATAATAATACAATGGAATCTCCCTTGGGCAGACAACCATGGTGTAGACATTTTTGTCCGTCTAAGGCGTTGGTCGTTTAAGGGAAATGAAGAAATAAAAACACTAATTTCCAAAATGAAGATATTCATTTATTAACAAAAAATAAAAATAACAAAAATAAATAAACTTCACTTTTTTAAAATCGTAATTTAACTAATAATGGCTATATTAATTTATTAACAACAGAAAAACAACATAAATGAATTGCAGTTAAATAGTTGTTAATACAAATTTCGTTGATTGGGCTTTTTTGGTCAATTCTGTCTGACTATGTAAATGAAAACACGTACTAAATTCTATCCCGACATTTCGTTGGAGTTTTTCAGCATCTTCAGGGGTCGTTTATTGTGTCTACATATGTATATGTATAAAACAAAATACAGGATCCGCCAAATAACTTTTTTTTTTTTAAATGGGCGCAAAACATCGAGTCTAGCTTCGGCTGTGTGGCACGTAGCGCCGTCCTGTTGAAAACAAATATTGCCAATATCCTCCTCTTCAATTTTTGTGAACAAAAATTCGTTCAACATGGCCCGATAACGATCGCCATTGACTGTAACGCCCACTCCTTGCCTCTGGACCAAAATCCGCACTAAACAGTGACTCGTTTTGGGTGTATCGGCTTTTCAGTGTATGCGTGCGAGTTTTCTGTGCCCCAAATGCGACAATTTTGTTTGTTTACATACCCGCCAAGATCAAAATGAGCTTCATCTGAAAAGATGATTTTTTTTGGCAAAATCGGCATCTTCTCTAAGTCGATCGCAGGCCCACTTAGCGAGCGTTGTTCAAGCGTATACACAACCATATTCGTTCAGCGGAAGGATAAAACTAATAATCAGACATAAGCTAAGTGTTACCATTCACGAAATAAGCACTAGTTGAAAAAAAAAAACTTTAGGACCCGTTATATAGAATACAATTTTTCAGTACATAATTTTTAGAAGGAAGAAAAAATAAATTGCAGTTCTTTTTTATCACATGACGTGGAATGAAATGATTAGATTTAACACATATAAAAATCAGCCTGTAAAAACTTCACAAAAATATAAGAGCATTCGAATTTATGAATTAAAAAAAAAAAGACGGATTTATTTTGGAATCTAGTCTGTAGGTGAACCAAAAGTTGGACAGCTTCACCGCCATTTTTTTTTTCAGCGAAAAATGTTTTAAATATTCAATTGAAATTTTGCTTCTTTGTAGGAATTAATAGATGTTCCTACCAGGTCCTGATTCTCTTCCTCAGATTCACTGCCAGACTGGTTGAGATCACTAGCAACTCCAATATTATCTGGAATCATGTCAAAATCCTCATTTACATTTTCATCGATCATCAAAAATATTCAGGTTCTCCATTCAATTTTCCAAACATTTTTTCTTAAACTGTCCTCCAAATTCAAACTTGAAACTACCTGAGGGCAAATAAACAGAATCTAATGAGGTTTTTGTTTGATAAATTTATATTTTGATCTATAAATTGATTTTTTTCGTAACGATTCGAATACGTTTTCAGATTGATTTGTATTTGCTATAGTATTGGTGTATGTTTGTGTCTGTGAACCAGCTATCGGTATCAGCTATCTTTTCAAACTGATGGCTGTCAATTATAATGCATAGTGATGTTAGTAAAAGATGGGTAGATCTGCCGAAAAATCCAGATCTGGAAAATTGATCAATTGATCTGGAATAAATAAATTTATTTGGGCCAATCGAAGGCAAAAATTTTCAAAATTAGTTTTTTGACAGATCTAAATCGAAAATAAATTGATTTGTGTTACCAAACGATAACCACATAAGACTACAAAAATAAAAGTTTTTTACGTCCAAATGAAATCACTTTTACCACATGAATGAGAGAAATAAATTGATGCTCGACTGCAATTTAAAAAAAAATGCCGTTGACAAAATTATCAGAGTGGTGAAATGTTCAATCCTGCTCTGGTGTCCGTCTAAGAGAAAATATTTTATCATTCATATGTGATGTTCTCGTCCGGGTCCGTCCAAGTAAGTGTCCGTCCAAGAGAAACGAAAAACAATGAACCGTATATGGAGCAATTTTCGTACAAAAAAATGTGTCCGCCTAAGGGAGGTGCCCGTTTAAGAGAGGTGTCCGCAAAGGGAGATTTCACTGTATATCTAAACATTTTCATTATCCATTATCATTTTTGTATTAAATTTTAGAGGAAAAATTTTATGCAACTCAAGGGATAGCATTTTTTATTCTCTTTCATATATGCCTAGGGAGAATTACGAAGAATAATGCAAATTTTAATTTCTTAAAAAATGGCATCTCACCCCAACTCACATATTCAGTTTATTTAAGAAAAAAAAATTAATATTGCCCTGGGAAATATGGCACGAACGCTTTCGGGTGCGGACCCAGTGAGTGAGAGTGAGCATTGGAAAAGGTAACTTAGTTAACTATTAGTATGATAATATGCTGTCAGTTTCTCTTCGATCAATGTTTGGTAAGTTATTAGTTTCACCTGACATATACCCACAACCAGTGTGACTAATGAAAAATTTCAAATTCTGCTAATATAGTGGTTTAAGCAGGATTTTTTGGCTAGAAAAACTGCTAAGAAAAATGCTAATTTTTTTTGGGAAAAACTGCCAAAAATCCTGCCATCTCAGGAAATCCTGTAATTAGAACCGAAAAAAACGTAAATATTTGCTGGACCAATCGAACTTGTCTTAGGGTGACGTTTAAAATACGGAGTGTATATTTTGTTGTTTTTTTTTTACTTTAATATGTTGAATTTTAAATAATTATCAAAACCAAAAAATAAGTTGTTTATTTTGTAAAGTTTATTTACAAAAAAAAAAGGAAACAACCTTAAAAGCAGTTATTAATCCATTTCGCAACATGAAGAAAAAACAAAATATAAGGTGTCAGAGAATGTAATTCTAATTAAGTAAAAGGTATTTATATAAATTTTTTACTGCAAATATTTTCTGCTCCATTTAAAGCATTTTCAAAAATATCACAAGTTTCTTGTTCTTCTTCTGCGGTTAAAAAAATTTGATGAAAGAACTTGTTTGATTATAAGGGGCTATCCATTTTGCGGTTTCAAAAGTAAACGTAAATAAAACACATATACAATTTTTTTTTTCATGGATCTTTAAGTGGTCACTGTGCTTCCTCGACAGTGACGTTGACTCAAGCACTGATACGATTACAATTATAATTCTTAAGGGGATGAAAGCTTTTATACCGAACAAAACTAAAAGCATCGAACAAAAAGAAAACTCGTGGTTCGATTTGAGCTGTAAAGAGGTTATCAGGTTGAGAGAGGCAAGTTTCTGATGTTATAAAGCCAACCCAACTGAGGAAAACCGGAAAAAGTTCAAACATGCTAGAAAGACCTGTAATAGTCATATTCAAAGAACCAAATTTCTACATGAGCAAAAATTAAGGCAACAAATACTAAAATGTCATAAAAGTAGTAAAATGTTTTGGTCATTTGTAAAAAATGTACGAAATTCCACCTACTCGTCGGTTCCAACGCTCGTTTCCAATAACACTCCTGTGAAAAAGCAAATTTTCTAGCAGCTCAGTTTGCTGCTAACTCTACGATTTCACAAAGTGGCATTACTCCTCCTGTACTTGAGAGCATTAACAGTTTCATGGGACGTATTTGCTTTCATACTCGTACAGTTTCTAGAGTTCTTAAAGATTTTTCATACACAAATCCGCTGGTCCAGATAGTATCTCCCCTATTGTTCTGAAGAGGTGTTCTTCTACGTTGGCAAAACCACTGCGTAAGCTTTTCCATCTGTCCTATTCTACTGTTTTCTTTCCGAGTGGATGGAAAATAGCATTTGTCCAGCCTGTCCCTAAAAAAGACGAATCGATGAATCTCTTCTTCGTTTGATTAGTAATTACCTTTCGGACCGCTCAATGCATGTCGTATTGGACGGTTTCAAGTCTGATATTCTTAAAATAAATGCTGGTGTGCCCCAGGGCTGCATTCTGTCTCCGACTCTCTTTCTCATTTTCATTAATGATCTTTTGTCTGAAATTTCTACATTGAACTGTTTTGCTGACGACAGCACCCTCACCTTTTCATATTCGTTTTTAGATTCACACCCATGTCCTTCAGTTGTGGAACTTGAACGGCAGCGTATGTTAAGCTCATTAAATTCTAGACAGCATTGTCCTATGGGGACTAAAAAACCGCGTATTTAATGCTTCAAAAACCCAATGCTTCTTCTGTGGTCCTGGCAGTAAAAACAGCTGCTAGACAGGTATCGATGATGGAGCTACTACGGGCTAATATCACCTTTTATAAAGATAGCCAAGAACTTGTTTCTTGCTGCCGTGAAGAGCTAAACGTTCTTGGTAAGCAACATAATGTTATACTCTGCTAGATCCCGTGACACAGCGCTATACCGGGTAACGAAAATGCCGATGAGTTGGCAAGACAGGGATCAGCGCTTGACGTCAGTCAAACAGAGCTGTTAATTATTCCACCCTGTTACATTAAACAGTAAATTTCTGACAGGATCCTAAAGACATCCATCACAAGATGGAGCCTACTTGACACTTGTGACACTATCAGGAAAATATGGCCATTCTTCAACAAGCAGACAACAGACAAAATTATGCAACTCAACAAGAGATCCCTTCACTCTCTTATAAGCATAATCACTGGATATAACCTGCTGGGATATCATAAATTCAAAATGAAACTCAGTACAGAGACGATCTATGCAGGGGATGAGGTGACGAAGATGTGCATGACGACACCTCACACTTTCTCTGCCACTGCCCTACACTGCACTCTGTCACCAGAGGAAGAATCTGTTAGGCAGCTACTTCTTCAATAATTATGAAGAGCTCTCTAATATTTCAGGTATTAACATATCGAACTTCGTCAATGCCTCCAAATGACTTGACTAATTCAGAGAACACAGGTTCATATCGGAAAATAGTGACTACAGCCCGGGTAACACAATGGATCTACATTGATCTAAGTGTGACGATAACGTCATCAATTGTCAGCCCAATTACCTAACCTAACCTATCTTTTGCTCTCCTAGCGGTATGGTATATTATTGGTACATTGGTTGAGTCAGATAGGTAGCCATAAATATAATGCATCCAGAAACAAGAATGCCTCTGGTGAAATGTATCCAGTTCTTGTGGATGAAATATATTTTTAAGTGGCGTTCATGACCCATAGTCCGAGTGCGTCATAAGCAGGCAGGACATTAGGACTCTTCAGAACTTAAAACACATACTTAATGCTTGCGGCAACATAGAGCACCTAACCTATCCATAAAAAATATATATGTATTCATACTTCAAAATATCAAAACACGAAAAAACAGAAACAACATACCACACGCAAAGGTTCCTCCTCATCATCATCATGTCTTATTTCGCCAACTTGAATATTTTCATTAGCGATTCCAAAAACACTTGTCTTTCAAACTCAATTACGAGTTTCAATTAAGTTGAATGAAATAAGTATTATTATCCACTTGTGTTAGATAAGTTCTTTCTGTACAACATACACAATTGGTAAAGGATTTTCTTTTGTATTTAATAATACTTTCATCTTTTGCAATTTTAGAAATAAAAAAAAATACGCAAAACGATTCCTTAATGATTTGCATTAATAAATTGTAATTTGTGTCCATGATTATAAGCTTCTCCACCACATAATAATGCGTTTTTCTTATTCCAATCTCATCCCTACTTTTGGGTTAGGTATAGTACGAGTATGTAGGTATCCAAAAGTACCCTTAGATTTTAAGTCAAACATGCGAATGCGTTTCAAATTAAGTCATTATATTAAAACATTCTCGCGTCACGACATTTTTATCATGATATTGCCATGGCTCAGAGAACACCTTATGATGCTTAGAATCAAGCTTTCTGAAAAGGATAATGGAAATGGGAAACACACACAAGAACTGGGAGCATCTCAAGGGTTCACTTAAGGTTTCGGTTGAAGTGTTGTGGGTTGTAAATATCAAAAAAAAAAATATGTGGTTTTATAATACTCGTGTGTGTGCGGCAATCAGTTCCGTTCTCACACCGACACGATGAAAGATTAAAGGATATCTTCCTCAAAACAAAAGAACATGGTTAAAACAAATTTGCAGTTTAAAATAATTGCGTTGATTTTTTCTGTTGACATGTTTTGATATCCATACAGATAGTCCTTGAGTAAATTTTTACTGAACCAATTCATTTTTCTTGTAAGATCCTGAGAGGATTGAGCAACGAGTTTTGCCTATACGAGTAGATAGATACAAAATATTATAACAAAATAAGGCTTTTATTAATATCTCTTTGTTACACTCCGAATCATTTCATCACATCGCTTGCTGAAATTAAACTTTTAGATATCTATGATAAATTTGGTATAGAATTAAATTAGGTATCTTAAAAGGGAGAAATGATATGCATATTTCGTATTCAGCAAGTAATGCTAGAATTTCGCGATTTTTGTTACTTTTTCTTGTTTTTCTATTTTTACTTAAAGCTGCAGTACTCTTTTATTTTTAGGTAGATAGTATTGGAAAATTTTGCGTGTGGAAAAAATAGAATTCGAGATTTTGATCAAACTTGACATTACGATGATAGACAATACGAAAAAGTGGGTTCAGCTGTTTTTTCTGTCTGTCTGTAAGTCGATCTCCAGCTTAAACGGCGAAATAGATTTTCTTCAAATTTGATACTTAAGAGTTTCAGGTGACTGGCTCGATTCTTTTTTCTAAACTTTCCTTAAGCTCCGAAACTAACGGTACATTTCATTAAATTTTTTGGAGCAAGATTGTTAAATCTTAATTATTTACAAAACGGCTCTAACGAATTTTGATAAGAAAAATGCAGTGCACTATTATAGGTTTCTACATTTTCATAAATACAATTTTTTAGTTTAAATGTTATTAACGGTACCTGCACATAACCGTTTTTTTTTCTCGATTTTCGACTATAACAATTTGTATACAGAAATTCAAATTCCCAATACCAACATTTTCGAAACATATTTTTTTTTAGTTCTATATTTCGAAAGCGGATGGATGATTTTTGGAATTATGTTTTTAAGTGTATATATATATTATTAAAAATACATACTTACAATCGCGATACCAATTTTTTTTTTGAAAAAAATTACAGAAGTCTTGTATATACAAAATTAATTAAAAAACGACTTTAAAAATATATTTAGTCGTTTCTACTAAGAATTTTGTACATACGATAAGAGCGAATATTAGAGCAAGTAATACATTATATAATAGTAATTTTAACTGTATGGTCTAAGGTCTTTTAAATGCAACCTGAATTGCACGAAGGAGTAAAAAGATAGGACAACATTTTTGTTTCCACAGTGGATTTGAGAATTAGGTCTTTACTATCTCATTATAACCCAAGGGCGACATGTAATTAAAATTGGATGTATAGAAAATAATACTGCCCAGCGTGGGGCTTGAACCCACAGGTAAATAAGATTATATTAATCCCTTAATTAAATATCATAGAAAGTGTGCAAATTTCATGTGTTTATAGGTATATCACATAACGATTGAAATTAAAAATTGACATCACCGAGCCTTTAAATGAAAAATCTCTTAGTTTATAAATTAGACATTTAAATAGAGATTAGAAACAAATGCTTAAATTAAAGAAAAGAAGTTATAACTATATGTTCTCTTGCCTTATATTTATGTTACTAAAATCTCTGTTCTGGCTTTAAACAAGGTATTCATTTAATTAACAGTAACCCTGCTATTGAAATAATTACTTAAGAATGGGACATCCATCTGAAAGAAAGCAACCATGGAGCTACCGTTCGAAGGTGTAGCTGAAGTATTGATGAGGAGAAGCTTGTAAGCCCTTAGATTTTCTTCCTTTGTTGAAATTTTAAACAAATTTGAATTTCTGTTGACAGTAACGAAAGTTGTGTACAAAAAAGTGATATAATTTTTGTTTGTGTTCGATCATTTTTTTTTCACAATATTGGAGAGAGCAAACATTTCATCAGCAGTTATAGGAGGCCTTACTTGTATCTAAATCTTCATCTGCATTGACATCTGCAAAAAAAGAGGAAACAAAATAAAAAAATCATACTTGTGCGATAGAGAGCGAATACCAAAATGGAGATCATCTTCATGTATGAAGATTATAGGAAGTATGAATCTGAAGATTGCAGATTATAGTGAAGATGAACATGTTCATCTGCATTATAGCATTTTCATCTGCACCATAATTTGTTCCGGTCAGCTAACGAATTTTCAAGTTTTTTTTCAACAACGAAAATAGCGAAATTTATCTTCTCAAAACTACATACCTGAACGCTAAGAACATGTGATTGTGAGGTGTGTCAAGAAAGTTATAGCAGAGTTCAAATAAGTTATTAGTGTGTACCCTGTCTTACTTTTATGTTTATTTTATATTATGTCCCGCTCTACTTTTCTTCAAGTCTGCAGATGCAGATCCATGTAAAGCCTCCTTAATAGACCCGTGGAAACTGAAAGATAATTAGTAGATTGTTTTTTCTTCTATCCAACTCATAAGCTTGTAATACAGAATTACCCCTATAAAGTGGACAGTTTGGTTCTCCTGTTTTAAAAACTGAAGCGATCTGCGACTTGAGGAATGACTGAGGTATTTCTTCCTCTTCGCGAAGGTTATTAACATCATCATAAATTAAGAAGCTCATAAACCTATTCACCAAGTATTAATAGTGAATATTTATGAGCGCTCATAAGACTTATGAGTGATGCGACCACTCTGAAGTTATGAACGCTCTCATGGAAAATATGTGCGAAAACTTTCGATATGATACAACTGTCAATCTAACAATTCCTAATTTTTTTTCAGAAAACTTATTTGCATATCAAACACAAGTCACAATAAATAACTAAACAAAAACAATACTAAATAGTAAACAAATTATTTCTTTTTTCCATTTGGTATCCGCGAAAATTAAAAAGTTAACAAATTAAAGTATATCTAAAAGCAGACGGACTGATTTCCACGAGCAGCAATGATGCAACCTTTTTTTTTTATAATCTACACGTGCTCAAGGGATTATACTACCCTGTAAATGTTTCAACACAGCGCCGCCGTGAGGTTAAGGAGGAGAAAGAAAGAAAGGAAAAGTGTGTGGCGCGATGTTCGGAGACTGGAGGTGGTTGTTGTCTCAGATTTTATCTCCAGGGATGGCGGCTGAACTAATGCGGAGAAATTATTATTTTTTTAGTCGTTGTCAAATTTATCGGTATATTAGTTTTACTCAATCATATGTTGTTAGTTCTATTCCTAAACAGAATGTAATGAGTAAACCAGAAACTTATTGTATGACATTTTATTTTAGAAATGGTTTTAATGAAAAAATAAGAGAACATGATCTACAGCAGGAAAAAATATATTTGTTTTTAAAAGAAGGATGGAATGGATATCTTCCAGATTGTGTCTTCGAAAAAAGGGGTTGAATCTAACTAACAAATAAATAACATAAATCGAGGGTAAAGCAAATTGGACAGGTAACCTTTTAGTTTGTTGAAGGATTCAGAATTTCCTTGAAATGGTTTTAGAGTAAGTCGACATTTATTGTAACTGCTGTAATATTTTCACAACCTCCTAGTACTCTAACAGTAGGTACCCAAAAATGATTTAGAGTCTATATATAAAAGTTCATGAAATTTCTCTTATGCAGCTTACATGTTTCTAAATAAAGTGATTAAGAATATTTTTTTCGAAGTGTCATGCATTTCCAATCATGCCATTTAGTAGCAAAAGCTGTGTTGCTACTGGGAAGTAATGCTGGCTGCCTAATGTCATCTATTATCTTACCATCCGACTGTTCACAAGTCCAATACACACGGTTAGAAAGACAGTTCGTATGTTCACATGCTTTTGTATATTACTCTCTGCCATTTATTGTGTTTGGACAGTGTTACTCAACGTCAATTAAAAATTTTCAAATTCAAGGATTGTCAAAACTGAAAGGTGGGATGAATACCTAACATATTGTACCTCAAAATCATCTATAACATTCAGCCAATCACCTCTTGCTATGCAGTAATCTATCATAGAATAACCCTGGGCTGAAAAAATGCTTAATTCTTTATTGGTTAAAGCTTAATAAAGTTTGTTACATTCCCTATAGTTTTTTGTTAAACGGGGGACTCTACGCTCTCACAATAACAACTGAATGCCATGTAACAAGTATCGAGCTTAAAATAAAACAAAAAGAACGATCAAGTTATATGGGGTGTACTGAGCACTGTTTTATACATACATACAATATACATATTTCCTTTTTTTTTCTAGGATATTTTTTGTTGAAATATGAGACTAAACGCTGTACCAATTAAATATAAAGGAATGACAGCAAATCCCGAGTTTGATTTTCCAACTTGATGTACCTACCTACTCCGTACACGAATAGATAACATTTATGCATGTATGTACGACATGTACCGCATACATACATACTATATTCTATGTGCATATATCGATTTCATGGTGAAGAAATAAAGTGAATAAGTGAATCGACTATAGTTAATTTTTGGTACAGTAAAAGTGATAACTTGAAAGAAATTGTTTTGAGATTTCTGACAAAACAATCTGCAACATAAAAATACAAATGTATTCGATGAATGAGCATTCATTCATTTATAATAATGCTTTTTTACACAAGAACTGCAACAATTTGCCAATTAATATTTACACAATACATTTTGTTTGCCCTGTCTTACATATATTTGTCTGGCACTTTATACTTCACAAAATTCAAATGTCAAATCAATCAATCAAAGTTAGTGATGATACAAAGTATGGAAAATCCTTTTTTAATAAATCCTTTTCATAATAATGTATCTGCCGCTAAGCAAAAAAATGCGTGTTTTTTTTTAATCAGAGCTATCCCTCAATCGATTTTGACAGTTAATGGTTTGACAGCTAAGTAACATACTATATTTTGACGGTTGTATGCTATTTTTTTCCCAATATCACCTAGAAGGCTTAAAATCTTTTCGGAGCAACAAATAAAATCGGGAAAATTTTGAATTTTCTGAGGTAACATTTGAATTTTGTAGAGATTTTTTAATGGCACTTAGCAAAGCAAATTCGACTTAGCCTAATAATTTAATGACAAATGCTTAATAAATAATGTTCCTTTCGCCGCAACCCCAAAAGGCTGATGATTATGTCCCGATCTATGTATGTAAGTAATACCTTCGTATTTTGTATAATTAAAATTCATAATCTAGCTTGAAATAATGGTATAGGTATCAATCCAAAAAAATGGAATCATCCATGTAACAATTAATTATTATATTAAGAAGAGAACTATATGGTAAACTTAGAAGTACCTACCTTATAACACCGTTCATGTTTAGATACAAGTTGCTAGCTGCAAGAGCAAGTTTGTAAGATACAGTCGTGCATTTAATTTCTGTAGCTTAACAAAACTTTGTTTTGAAAGAAAAGACTATTACCAAACCAACACACAAAAATAAAGCTTTTAAATTTAATGAATGCTTGACGTGAATAGCCAAAGGATTTTCTTTTCAAAAAAGTAATTCATAAAACACCAACAAGGTGATTTTGAATCTAAGTTCAAGCCTTATACATCTCCAGCAGCACAACCGCTGCATGTTCCAACTAAGGAGATGAGTATCTATCAACAACAAAACATCAACATTTGGTACATATATCTTCAATTACCATACATGATCTACTCTCTATTAACCTTGTTATCATGATGATTGTGCTATATTCAATTACATGTAGGGTTCGGACTTGGAAATGAGAAACAAACACGAAGCTATGCCCAAAGTTCAAAGGATGTATTTTATGTTTTTAGTTTTAGCCTTTTGCAATTGCCAATTTGACATTCAGTTACTGCCAGAGGAAACATTTTACTTAACTCTTTAAACAGTAAGGTTTCCAATATCAACCGTATCATTTAAATGTCTATTAAATATTCAATTGAAAATTATGTTTCATCTGATAAATAATTACTGATTATTCTACAGGATTAATATAATTAAAATAATTAAAAAATTCATTAATATTCATTATTATTCCAAAAAATAGAAAAAGAATATTGTTAAATAATTAAAAAAAAATAATTTTATTGGCTGAATATTTTTGTATATCTAATGGATGATTCCACAAAAATTGGGTAACTTTCTGTCATCAGTCAGTGAAACTAATTGTTATTATATTTTTTAATATTTTTTATTTTATTCTAAAACAACTTAAAGTCTTTTATGTGGTCACCCAATTTCAGCTATTTATTTTAAATATAAGTTTATAAAACACCACAATATATTCTCAAAACGTCAGTTCTTTGGCATGTCACCACTCCAAAAATCCGGAATCAAATGGCTGTGTATTAAATATTAACTTCAATTTAAGCAAATTTGGTAACTCACTAAAGTATGGGATGTACTTAATAACGTATATAACAATTTTCGTAACACAGTATTCTCACCGCTGTTGTTAAAATTATAAGAAATTTTGTGTTCAGTTTTATTCGTCAGTCCGCTGTGTGTTGTTCGAATTTGAATTTCCCGTGAAATGTCACATACTCAAATTCAAATTACTGGTAACGTTCAAGGCTGTTAGTAAAGTTAGCTTCAGACCACGCCATTTGACGGTCGACATTACTGTGCCAGTGCTAGTGTTGTGTTTGGCGTGCAAACACGTGCGTGTGCAGTCAAAATATCAGTCCTATGGTGAGTTATTATTTTCTTATAAACATGTGTTTTATTTTAATTTATATATAGTTACTCGTAACTTTGATTTATTCAAATGTAGCTTGTTTATATTCGAATTGGTCCGTTGGTTCTAATAATAACCTCAAATTCATGCCTTTTTCATCAGTCCGTTGGCTTCAGTCCTTTGTCTGATATTGCGCCATAGGACTGACGTATTTCCATAACTCATGCTTGCATCTAGTAGCATGCATTTTGCCATTTCAACCACAGACCTGTTCTTTCGTTCAGTAGTCCCGTGTTATTGTGGTGTATACGGAACTGTGTGTTGATATACAATGCCTTCCTTTTGTACATACTTTAAAACTCGAACCGCTGTGTCTTCAACACCATTGTCTGATCTTAGGTTTTGTTGAAAATTTATTTTCTGTGTACTCTACCATGCGATCGAAAACTTCAGATTTCTCCTTTAGCAAACAAACAACAGTATACTGAAATCGTCCACAAAAGTTAGAATATATTTTTTCCCGCTAGGCGTTTTCGTTTACATGGGTCCGCAAATGTCGCTGTGAATGAGGTCTAAAATGTGCAGTGCTCTTTCTGTTTGACTTTTACTTAAATGGTTGACGAGTCATTTTGGTTTCCATACAAATTTCACAGTCCTTGATCTTATTACAATTTATAAACTTTAAAGGATCACTTACCATTTTTTTCCAATTCTCGTCGCTTAAGTGATTCGTAGTTGCGATGGCAAAATATGCGGTGCCAGTCATCTAAACAATTACCTTCTTCGCTGCATTCTTCAATATATAATACTTTGATTTCAGTTTCTTTTTGTGTGAGCTTAAAAAGATTTCCTACTAGATCTCCAACTGCTACCTCGAATCGATCTTTAGATCGAATTTAACATAGTTTACCACAAAAGAGAACTGTGTTTCCTTTTTCCATTAATTTCTTTATTGATAGTAAGCTCTCTTGCAGATTTGGAAGATAAAGGACTTCTTCAATAAGTATTTTAACCTCTTTGTTCTTGCTGTTGGTGGTCTTTATTTTGCTACCCTTTCCTTCCGAAGTGATTTGCTTTCTAGTTGCTACTGGAATATGAATTTATCCAGGTTGTTTGAGATATGTACCAAAACCCAGCCTTCACCAACATTTTAGTAAAATCCGTACTCATCTTGTTTGTTACCTTCCTATCGAATTACTTGGACCATTGTTTTGATTTTGGCGAGTATATTCTTCTAAAAGTTTTCTTTCAACCAAGTCCAAGGTCAAACCGGATTCATTCCTTGTTGCCAGAGCTGTTACAAGTCTATCACATTTTTGAGGTAAGCTGCTGAGTAACATAGCGATAGTCTAATTATCTGATAGTTGATTCTCCCTAGAGCAATCAATTTTTCAAATAATGTTTCATCTTTTGGGTGCGTTCCTCCATGTTGCAATCTTCCTCCAGTTTTAAGTTACAAATGCTACGCATTAATTGTACCATAGTAATAAGAGCCTTTTCATGGAGTTCCTTGAGTTTATCCCATGCTGCCTTGGCTGTTTTAGCCCTTGTCACAGTTGACTATCTTCTACTGAAAGGTCAATAATAGTTCTGGCCTCGCAATTCTTTCCGCTCCCAACATCAAAATCGATGTTCGTAAATCAGATATTATTTAAATTGTTTAGAGCTCTGGGCCCATCACCTATTAAATCTAGTTTTGAACAAATGAATATATATATATATCCTTTTGATATATATTGAAATACAAAAACATTTCTGTATGGATTTTAATTTTAGAATAAAACAAACAACTAAAGTTTCTAATTACACAAACATATCTGCCTTCTAGAGCAGTTTTTACGTTGTATGTAGTATGTAGAAAGAATATAAACATACGAATGTTATATTCAACAATCAGATCCTAAGAGACTTACTCTAAATGTCAATAAATTCCATTATTTTCTTATGAAGTTGTATATTTTATCAGTACAATGTCACCCTCTTCAGTCCCCTGGCAGTGAAATTCAGAAAAACCGATATATCTAAGAATCTACATAAAAAGTGACTGGCCCAGTCATGAGCAACATCTACATTAGATTAGCTATATTAAATATCAGAATTTGTAGGAATTTGGTTTAAATAATATCATAAACAAAATATCCCTAAAAGTTCCCCAATTTTTGTGGAATCACCCTAATATATCAAATCAATATCGCTGATCAACACAGTTCGATTAGTATGGACGTGCTGTTCAACAACGCCAGCCAATTTTTGTTGACCAGAGCGATATCCAATTCAAGGGCGCAGAATTAAAAAAAAAATTGCTCCCAATCAACAACAATTTTATATTCTGGACCTGGAATTTATTCCTATTTAACTAGTGTATTCTTATGGCCATATTACCTTTCATCCAAACAGCCATATTTTGTTTAAGTCTAATCGCACTACAGGATATTAGATATGTCACATGTAAGTCCATCGCCATCCATTGTAAAGCTATAATGTACAGTAGAAACCAAAATTGCTTATAACGGGTGATTTTTTTGCTACTTGGGTTTTGACGTTTATATTTTTGACAGATCACACATGACAAATTCCACGAACATTTGACATTTCGATTCAGTATTGTTTGCCATTTCATCATGAATAGACTTACGCCTGAACAACGTTTGCAAATTATTGAAATTTATTATCAAAATTCGTGCTCGTGAAAAATGTGTTTCGCAAGCTACATCCGTTTCAGCGACGAGGCTCATTTTTGGCTAAATGGATATGTGAATAAGCAGAATTGCCGTATTTGGAGTGAAAAGCAGCCAGAGGCAATTCAGCAGCTACCAATGCGTCCCGAAAAATGCACTATTTGGTGCGGTTTATGGACAGGCGGCATAATTGGACCGTACTTCTTCAAGGACGATGAAGGCCGCAGGGTTACGGTCAATGGAGAAAGGTACCGTTCGATGATAACAGATTTTTTTTTGCCGAAAATGCAAGAATTGAACTCAGTCGACATGTGGTTCCAACAGGACGGTGCCACATGCCACACACAAAAGTTTGCCAAAATTGGACCTTCAGAATGGACCACCTGAAGCGTAGCGGCGGGCAACATTTAAGTAAAATTATTTTTAAAAAGTAAATGGCAGAAATTGATTTGATTTACAAGTTTCTATGTTTTTTTGAATTTTCAAAAACCAAGCTCTTAAAAAATCACCGTTTACTTCACTCATGATGAAACTCAACACTTACACGCATATATATAAATATATTGTTGGCTTACAAGCCAAATGCACTAAGTCGTATTACTGAAATAACACACTAACTCATATTAGACACCCTTAATGATTTGTTTAAGGTTACACTTTGCACGAAATCAGAAAAAACATTTTTTATACCGGAAAAACGCACCAAGTTGACTTAGTGCGATTTACAAATAAAGCAAGACAAATTAAATTACTATGTCTTTACAGGAAGAAAGCATTAACAAGACTTAATGCCTTTTGCCTGTTATAAAAATTACATTTTTGAATTTGAAAATGACTTACGTAGGACTCCGTGCTTTAAATGTATGAAAAACGCCTTCGAATTCCAAAACGTTTTCACAAATTGTATGCTTAAAGACGCCCTGAATTTTTATAAATCAAAATTAAATCTCTTAGAAATGAATAAGAATTCGCGTTCGTGGGGAATTCTCCAATTAGCTAGAAAGAATAATATACAAAATAGTTTCGGTAAGTTGTTATGTTTTATTTTTCATTAGGAAATATTTATTATTTTATTCACGATCCAGTGCAACAGTTTAATCTTATACAATGATACTAGACAAGTTGCACTGGTTCATGAATACCTCTATAATTTCGTTCATAATTGTTTTTTTTTTAATGAAAACAGTTGAAAAAAAATGTACTTTGGAAGAGAAAAGCCACGAAATGGTTCTAGCTGAAGCTCTAGAACAAGACGTAAACTTTGGTTGGTTAATTGAATTATTTAAAGCTTAATCTAGCATAGACATTAATATTGGTTTTCAATAGTCTTAGGTGAAGATACACATCTTGATGAATCCATGAGCCAACTAAGAGATAAAACGGATCAAACGTCAGATTTTTCAAACGATGATAGCATCAGAGATGCAAACTATAATTGTGATGATGGGATCTTATCAAGGATGTTCAAAGGATAGATACGTGCATTGAAGGGGATACAAGCGTCCACAAGCTTTTTTCAAAGCGAACCTCTGTCTATCAACTCCTACTCTCACCTCCCCGTGGTGAACATCGGATGCCTAGTACCTTAACGGAAGATAGGGTTCCAATCCCTGTGGGAAGCTTATGGCGGCAACAAACGAGAGAGGGGTCGGGGGAGGAGTGTTTCCACTAAGGCACTTCTCCTTTATCCAGGCGGCAGCGGAAGAATTCTCCAGATGGAATCAACGGTGGCGTCTACAGTTCCAGTTAGGTTGAACTACTTAGTGAACACCTCATGTGGGCTACTACGACATATTCGTAGCCCAGGCCTATAAGGAGCGGTCTATCCGGCTCTCTGCCCTTGGAGTTATACTAAGGGTCTGGTCCTCCAGGTCGGAGCTTGTGCGTCGGGGTAACTTCCCTACCACGTAAAAAACACCTGGTTCCGAAACAAAAACAAGCCTCGGATATGGATGATTTTAAAGTTGACCACCCCAGCAAACGAAACAAGGACAATGAATTTCAGATCTGCACGCGGAACGTCCTGTCCTTATACAGAACACGTGCAGCCGAAAAATTAGTGGAGAACCTGGGCAGGCTAAAGGCTGACGTAACAGCCATCCAGGAATTGCGATGGGATGGAGAGGGCATACGGAGACTGCGATCGTGTGACATCTACTACGGTGGGTGCATCAAGGAGCAGGGTCAGCGGCTGTTTGGTTGCGGTTTTGTGATAAGGGGAATGCTTAGGCAAGAAGTCTTGGGCTTTCGAAGTGTAAGCGAGCGCCTGGTCACAATCCGCATCAAGGGCAAATTTAAGAACATTACACTGATCTGTGTTCACGCCCCCCATGAAGAGATAGATGAATCAACCAAAGAAGCATTCTACGATTTCCTGGAGACAACGTATGATATGTGCCCGAAGTACGACGTGAATATCAAGTGCTGACGAGGAAGAGCAAAATTTAGTAACAGACACTCTTGTAAAAAGGAGTAGATGGAAAAAAGCATCACGAAAAATCGGGAAAAGAAATGTCAACAGGGAGATGAAATCCAAATGTTTGCCCTATAAGAATCGGAAAGGTAATTTTACACCCAAAAAAGCTCCTAAAGACATTCCGACCCATAAATACAGATTTCATTGTGCCAATATTAAAGTGGGTTCCCGATTGAAGTTTTGCAAAACATATTGGGGTCTGGATTATGTTGGCAAAAAAATTTTATTCTTCAGAACGTTGAATGCATTGAACCAAAATACAGGAGACCAAGAAATGAAAGTGCAATACTGCGACAAACTGCCAAAAAGTATTTTTTTATTCACAATGATATAAAAACAAGAGTGTGTCAATTATTTTTCTTAAGTACACTAAATGTCTCCCATCGATGTGTAATAAGCGCATTTTTAGGAAGGGATGAGTTTGGCGGGCACTTTTCCGCGGAAGATAAAAGAGGTAAAAAAACACCTACCAACAAAACAAACCCCGAGATAATTCAAAACGTAAAAAAACATATCGAGAGTTTTCCGTCGATGGAAAGGCACAATTGTCGAAAAAATGGTAAGAGAAATTATTTAGATAGTAAGCTTTCAATTAGAAAGATATTCGAGTTGTATAGAATACAGTATCCTGAAAGTATATATGAATCTATGAATCGGGTTTGCCTTTTGGTGGTAAATGACAAACGTGGGAGCTGCGAAGTGGATTCTTGTATTCTGAAGTACCTACATCGAAATATTACCTAAACACGTAAGAGAGCTATCAATATTTTCCGATACTTGTGCTGGGCCAAACAGGAACGCAAATATTGTGGCACTTTTTTTAATTTAGTCCAAACATCTAATTTAGAAATTTTTGAACAAAAATTTTTAGAAAGCGGTTATTCTTACATGGAAGGTGATTCTATGCACAGTGTCATAGAAAAACAAAAAAAAGTTCATGTCAATTTATTGCATCAATGACTGGCTAAATATATTTTGTTCTGCAAGAGTTCGTGTGCCCAAAAAACTTCCTTATGAAGCTCTGGAAATGACAATTGACAATATTTATAGCTTAAAGTTCCTAGCCGAAAACTTAATAAAAAATAAGACAGTAGACATCGAAGGCCAAAAAGTAAACTGGCTTAAAATTAAATGTTTTCGATACGAAAAAAATAAACCGGGAATACTTTAATTTGAATACGAATATAGAGAAAATTTTCGCACCTTGAACGTTGTTAAGAGTTCTCGAAGAGGAAGAAACCCTGTTCCTAATTATCTCCCTGTAAAAGAATGGCCCAAACTTTATACAGAACCTCTTAAAATAAGCACAATCAAGAAAAAAGACCTTATGGAAATGTGTAAAAAAGTAGTAATTCCCGATTCATTAACATCACAATCTAACGCAAAAGATTACCTACCAGAACCAGATGTTTTAGATGTAAGTGATATTGATATCTGTTTTTGATAAGTAATAATTGTAATTACAATTAATAATACTTACCTAAAATAAAGATTGCATTTACTTTTTCAACGAGTATTAAATACGATCAAATAGTTGAAAATCATTGCAGGCAAAATGCACTAAGTCAGCTCATTTTTTGCTTTTGCTCAAAAAACGTAAAAAATATATTGGAAATAAGTGTGACTATGCCAATTTTGTATTTAATATGATTCATTGACAAATTAAAGTTAATATTGAATTTTCACAAAAAGCGAATCTTAAATAATTGATTTACTCAAAATTATGTTTATTGACTTGTTGGTTGTTGGTTTACTCATTACATGCTCTTCAGGCATAACACTTACAACATATGATTGAGTAAACAACGCATTAATATGTCAACGAAATAAATACAATAATGCGAATTATAAGAGACATACATAAATAAGACACGGTAAGTTTCGCGCATTAGTTCAGCCGCCATCCCTAGAGATCTGAGACAACAATCACCGCCTCAATACATCGCGCCACATATCTTTCATATCCTTGTTTCTCTTCTTTCACCAGATGCCCGCGCTGTATTAAAAACATATAAAGGGTATTCATAATTCCTTGAGTGCGTGCAAAATTATAAAAAAAAATATATATATAAATTTAACAACCTAATATGAAAAAAACCACCTGTTTTCAAAATATTGAATTTTCAATAAGTTAATTTTTTTTCTTCAAAAAATAAAAAAAAAATAAGTCAAACACTTTGGTATGCAGCAGTATTTAAAATACAAATGACCTCTTTTATAATGAGAAAGTCGAAAATAAAATAACGACTGTTCTATGGTAGGTTCCGTGAACAACAATTTAGTTTTAAAAAAAATTACCAAAATGTATATAACTCCTAAAATGGTGCAGTGTTTTTTAAAAATCAAAATCCTTAGAGCCGTTTTCGGCAAAATTAGGATTTACCATTTTTGGTATAAAAAGTTGTACGGCAGGTACCGTTATTTTTGGGGCCAAAAAAAGATTTAAAAAACGAAGCAGTCGTTGGACTGCCGATAGAAGTGAAAACATTAAATTATGAAATAACAGCAATTTTTAAAATTTAAATGTACTTCATCTCTATATCGCTAACACCTAATCTGATTTTGTAATTTTCTTTTTTTGTTTCAAATTCCCTTGTGCTTGTATCGAATAATTAAATATCTGAAAATGCAATATACAAATTCAAGAAAATAATATAAAGAAACAAAAATAAATAAAAAAATTCTACAGATATCCTTTGTAGTTTTTATGTTACAACAAAATTAAATGCTGTTTATGTGTGTTAAAAAAAATATTAAATAATATCTAAATACTGCACGGTAATTCTTGCATCGATAATTTTAAATAATTTAATTTAAAAAAAACTAACCTACGCATATTTAGCTATGGAATCGGAGAATTCAAATTTACTTAAACACACCTATAAACATCACGGAACACTTTATATACTTACGTCATACTTATCTACCGCTATCGATACCTATATTATATAATAAACTAATAACATAAAGACCCGAAACCTCTGCTTTCGTTTGACATTTGCCTAAAGAATCTTTTCTATTCATTTTCCTATAGACACATAGACAACACAGCCCTAGTAATTTGTTTTTGTTTTGTTTTTCGATTTCCCATCTATTCACGGATAGAGTTTCAAAGCTACAAATACAACAATGTAAACCAATAGGTTTTGTGGGCTGAAACGTACGAAGGTTTCCAATCTTAGTATGACTTATTTGAGTAATATATCTTGAACCAATTCACTTTGCCATTCTGCTTCGCACATCTCTTCAATTTTTTTTAAATTTAAACTATATGCCTGTAAGACCTAAGATCTTTTAAATGCAACCCGAATTGCACGGCACTAGTTAGAAGAAAGAGAATAATAGGAAAGAATTTTTCGTTGGCACAGTGGATTTGAGAACCAGGTATTGACTATCTCATTTTAACCCATGGGCGGCATTCAATTAAAATTGGAGGTATAGAAAATAATGTGCCTAGCGTGGGGATCGAACACACGTCTATGTTAGCAATAAAGCACTTTATCCACTGCGCCATTGCCACCCATTCGTCATCACATTAATTTTAAAAGATAGGTATCTACACATAAACACAATCACCTTCCAGCGATGGACTTTATTCATATGAAATATGATAGTGATTTATTGTGCAGTTTTCAAAATAGTATTACATCTCTGGCGTACAATGGTCGATATCTCTTGCGCACAATTTTTGTTCTCTTGAACCCTCTCTCTTCGCAATCGACGCGACGACGACACGTTGATCAAGTAATTTGGTTCAAGGTTATTTTCTGTTTTTTTTTTCGTAATCTTGCTGTTTATTTTCTTATTGTTTAAAATAGATCACCTGATCAGTAGGAAGTGGAAGAAGCATCTACATCTTCTGAATTACATTACATTACATTACATATTAGGCGTGTTTTTTTCTAAGCCCCGGGGAAATTGGACGAAAAAAACGATGAGTAGGATTACCAATTTGCATACTAAATCCAACAACAACTAATCCCCGGGGGTGCTTAGCTTAAACCCAGAGAATTCTCGGGGCTTAGCTGTTGGAGAGGATAAAAACTGTGCTACCAAAAACTTTTTCACAAAGTTATCGATAAAATGTATAGAAACTTCAAAACTGACATTTTGATTTTTCAGATAATTATCAATTTTGTTGTTTGGTTTGGTTGAGCATTTTGTCTAAGTGTGTCAGTTGTTTTCCTGACGGCCATGTCAACCTAACCTAATCTACCTTTTAATATAAATTCCGCAACACAACAACAAATCAATTTTAACATTTTTCGCTTTTGTATTGCCTCTATGGTTTTTTCCAACTCGCCATGAGCACAACCTTCTAGAGCGATTTTCATTTTTGCGTATATTTTTATTATAGGTATATATTAAAACTTGACTGTAAAATTATTATTAAATAAAAAAACATTTCCTGAAGTTGATATTCGTTCAATTAACAAGAATTGAATGAACAACAATACAAAGGTTTCTCTGAGAAGATTGTTTTCGGCTGCGTTTTGTTGTACACGGGAGCAACCCAATACAGATTCTCTGCTACATCCTTGTCATACTTCAATCTTCTGGATCGTCGTCTGCTCTTGCTCAGACCTATATTCCTAATGACATAGGGACTGAGCGTCCCGCCCGAATAAGCAACTCGTCCACTAATATCATGTCAACAGTGACCTTTAGTCCAAAATCCGTTTCGCCCAGGTACTACAGCTGGGCTCATCATTTTGGACTAAAGGTCACAAGAACATTCAATTGGCTTTAAATTCACACAGTCCACTAAAACAAAAACAAAAATAATATAAACATATTGTTTGCGTTTTCTTCAATTAAAAGAAAATCACATCGGCTAAAAACAATTTCCAAAATACTTGATTTCAATTTTCAAATTACATGATTCACATTTTTTTGTATAAATAATAATTAACTTGGTTCTTTTTATGTTATTTTAATAGAAAAGTAGTTTAAATTCAATAAATATATCGAAACTACACAAAACAAATCAACCCGATGATTTTTAGAAGAATGAGAATGAGGCAAACAGTAATGTTTATTTTTTTCTTGCATTACAGCTGTTCTTCAAATGTCATTTTGCAAATTAATAAATAGTGCTACCAAGTATTTCACTAAGCGCCTTGGTCGTTTTTTTCAACCAATTCCCCCGGGGATTGCAAAAAAACGCACCCATTATACTACTCTGTAGATAAATCTACGAAGTAGAGACACGGAAGCACTGGCAACGAGACAATTGGCTTTAAACATCACAAACATTAATACAACAGTGAGAGACAGAAGCCGTGTTTTATTGGGAAATTTATCCACCGTAATTTTATCTGTAGTAGCTTTTTACATACAATTCGCTACGGTCGATAAAAAGCTAAAGTAGAAGCTACGGTGGATGGCTGGTTGACGTTTATTCGATTCTCGAATTAGATTTTGTTAGTTTTGTTGGTAGGATTGATAATTTAATGGATGTGTTCATGGAGTGATATAATTATTAATTTCAATCGTAAGACAAATCGATCTTTTTGATTCTTTTGTTTTCTTTTTTTTTATAGTTGCCCAGTTTATATTTCTAAAATCTTAGGTAACTCCATTTTTTAATAAATTATAAGCTGTTCTTCTGGAAAGTTTCTGACTTTTACTATTAAAAACTGTATTCTTTGCTTAAGAAGTACGTCTAAAATTCCACCTATGTCTGCTATTTTGCTTACCTCTAAGGCTAGGCGCGCACACGCAACTTTCAGTTTTGCAACAGTTTGGTTGCTAAAGTGATTACCATGGACTTATATGAGAGTGTGCGCACATGCAGAAACTATTCAGTCCGCTATTCGAGCAACTTAAAATTTTTTCTTTTGGCACAAATCGAACGATTGCCCCAAATAAGTTCTTCGCAGTTTGTATCACACCGAACTATAATGTAACTGCGGGCACATTAAATCAAAATATTGTCTGTGTGTTGGTTTATCTCTTTGATTGATTTTAAGTTGCTTATGGTGATCATCGTTCAACTAGTGAACTTTTTCGTTTCGGAAAAATTGCATGGATTGGGGGTACATTTTTCTGATCCCATTGTTTTTTTCTTTCTGGACATGTGCATGGAAATGACAAACCAAATGTTAACTATTTGTTCCTTACTCCGCGTATGTTAAGTGAAGTCTGATGAGTGAAATTGAATTGAAAGCAAAACATACTCAGAAAATAAATTTGTAAATTGACTTGAAAAATAAAACTCTAGCTATCGATCTACTCAGAAAATAAATAAAAGCATGAAATATAAAGGGGAAATGTAAGGGGAGTGAACAATTTAAACTACGTATTGTAGTGTGCGTTCAAAACCAAGAAACATTAAAATGAAACAACCCAATCTCCGGCAATTTTGTTTCCTCGTGTAAAAGGTATAGACGATTTTTAAAGCAATTCACTTATAATTTCCTTTCCATTGATGCAAAATGAATGTTCGAATTTAAAATTACAAATGCAGACAAAATGAAAATAAGAAATAGGTTTGAAACATAAATTAAATATTGGTACGTTTTTCTACTTTCTATTTTATATGAATAAAAGCTAATTATTGTTCATAAGTTTGATATTTTCTTAATTTTACTTTGGAAAAGACTCTTTCATTACTTGTGACTGCTTTACAGGGGTACCAATTTTACAAAAAATAAAAAAGCTACTATCGATGCTACGGTCGATGCGTTTTTTTGGGAACTACTTGCCATACAATGGATAGATTCCCAATAAAACACAGATAGAGAAAGAAAGAACACACAACAGAAGAAACATATGTCAACAGCATGTGGTTGGTTTCCGACGGTTCTCCATCGAAGTACTAACCACGCGCAACGATGCTTGATTTCGCTGATCTATGGGAAGCGATGTTTTCATCGGAGCCAAGGCCGTTGACACATTTCTCAATTTAACCATATTGATATCGATGTTTTGAGTGACTTAACATCGATAAAATTACACCATATTTGTTTCGATGTTTTGAATGATAGATCTGTGCTTTCTCTTTTAACATCGATATTTCATTAGCATGGATGAAGATCGCACATCCTTAGCATGTCGATTTGATCAACTTATGAATAATCTATACTTTTTACCCGTACCGGAGAATGCACAACGTGCCTATAGAAACAATCGAGTCAATCATGTCCGAAGGTATAAGGTAGAAGGTAAAGTAAATTTGAAGAAAATAGCTTTAGCTGCTTAGGCTGTAGGTCGACCAACACACAGAGATAAATATTTCGGGAACCACTTTTTTAGTGTTCTCTGTCATCGATGTGTCAAGTTTGAATAAAATCTCGAGTTTCTTTATCAAAAAGTATTTATGTACTTTTGTGTATTAAACTTTTCTTTTTGAAGAAAAATGTGTTTGAAACCATTCACAATTTTATTAACTTAAGTAAAAAAAAAAATCTTAAGCACTATATAATCTACATAAGACTTCTAAGAAAATTTATGATATAATATTTTTAAAAATGATAGACAATATACAATAAGTAGTTTAGCCCGATCCCTGGCTAAATATGAACATCCTTCCAAGTCTTCTGTTTCACAAATGTAAATTTTTTATATCTCGAAGTGTGTAAGCGTAGGTTTTGAAATCCATTCAAATTCACACAAAACAAAACTGCAAGACCGAGAAAGCGGTGGTTTTTGGGTTGAGGCCCGTGTGGTGTTTGGTGTTCACTCATGCAGCCAGCTTTTCCCAATTCAGGTGGTTTTCGTAATCTTAATCCCTCTCACAATATATAGTATATGCAAATGTATAATATAGACTTCCTGAAGAACTTCCCATATTAACCCTGCCGGTGTGGGATGGGCTGGATAGAGTATTATAAGTATGGAACGCATACAGTGCTTCTTTTGACTATGAATATTCATAAATGCAGATAAGAATTGAAATTGCAATAAAACAAATGGGGAAAGCTGAGTAATGTATTGAAAATCAATATTGGAATTAATTTTGCAGGAAGAGCTGGAGCGGAATTTGTCCTTGTCATGCGAGACGAAATACTCTGCAGTTGGCTTGGCTTGGTGTGTTGCTCTTACATTTGCTGTTGCTGTTGCTGTTTGGTCCAAATTCAAATGAAACGGATGTGGTGACTGCATCCTTCGATGGAGTTACATCCTTTTGTATATGAAAGCGAAATATGAGTGTGGTGCATATAAATTCAATCGACAGAATACCAGTGTGTTTTGGCCAATGGAATGTCGGCGTGCACGACGTATACTCGACTGCTATAAATAATTGTTTGAACAAAAGGTTGTTGGTAAAATATTTTGTAAACATTGTCCATTTTGCTTGTTGTGGATTTATACAATGGCATTAAGTTCAAATTTACATTTTTGGACAATCAATCATGAGTGTTGGCTGAGTGTTGTCCTACTCAGAGTAGAGAGGAGAGTTCATATACTAACGAATGAAAGCGCCAAGTTTACTTATTAAAATTTCATATATTCATTTTATCTCCTATCTCTTAAGTGATGTAAATATGCATGTTAAACAAGTTTAGCTCCAAGAGGGATTTAGATTCTATTACCTACTTTCGAAAAGTTAGTTTGCATAAAAATTTTACAAATACATTTTTTTTTCTTGTTATTTCAGCCAAGCTGGGGGAGCAAAATAATTCCTATACCTACATACTTTTATTCGGTTTCGTTACAGTTGGTACCTACTATGTATTCACATAAGAATAATATTATTGGACAGCCAAAATTTAAATTCTTTCTTTATATTATGCAGATAAATTATGATAATTATTTAGAGAATTATTTATTTTAAGAAAGAATTCCTAACTAAGTTTAAGTTATGTTTATCGCCGAATGTTATTTAGCGAATTTTGCAAGTTGATAATGTAAGGAGATTGCGTTGGTGTATCAGTATAATGGAGTTTAACACTTTTTTAGAAATTTTATCAGAACCTAGCTAGATCCCAAAATTTTGGGAAAAAGATTTACAAAAGATGATTCTCATCTCAAAAAAAAAACATTGTATATAATATTTTTCGCTCAATTAAGTTGGTTTCAAACATCATGAAGCGATCGGTGTGCAGAATACGCTTATCTGCGTATTGTTTTAAAAGCTGAATTCTACGTTCAGCCGTCAGAACGGAACTCAAACCAAATGTCGCTTACCGCCCAGCTTTCAATTCTAGGTTTGTGCATGTGGTGCAATGACCCACATATTCGACGTTGTCAAAAATGCTGCTAAGTGATAAGGTTGTTGGCGAATATGCCAAATATATTTTCGATTCAAAATAGCCTTTAACGGCCTATAGTCAACAAAATTTGCCTTTCGTCTTTACGATCTCACTTGGACTCATCAGTTGGCTAGTGAGCGCCTTACAAATACGCACTTTTTGTTAAGTTCAGTTCAAAATTTTGTGGACTAAGGGCCTTTTAAAGCTATTTTAAATCAATAATTCGACAAGTCGAATTAATATAATGCTAAGTCTTCTACTTGGCTGAATAATGTCAGTAGTAAAGGTAAACTATCATATATTCTATTTAAAAAAAAAAACTTATTTTAATGGCGAATGACTATGTGATGTTATAATATTAATGTTCTTATGGTCTTCACCTTTGAATAAAATTAAAATTGTTAAAAACAAAACAACAAATTCTTCTTAAAACTTTTTTTTATATTTTATTTTTGCTTTTTTGTATGTCGTACAATTAATTCGTCAACAATTATTTCTTTCTTTGGGATTTTCTGATGTGCGATAGCAAAATTTAATAGCAGCGAAATCAATCTTCTCAATAGAGGTTTGAATTTTGCTATCGCACCTTCGCACGTCAAGAAATAATTGTTGACGTCGAATCGAATATGAATTTTGTTCGCCCAGACGACAGGCCAGTACTGCGAAAACAAGTTTCAGACATAATATCATCAGAAATACCAAACAAATCAATTAAAATGTACAACGCTATCAAATCGCTCACAAAAGCGGATAAAGGGAACGCGGTTGTTGTAATGGACACAAAGAAATATGATGAAGGTATGCAAAAATTAATTGATGAAGGTCCATACAAACGCTTTAAAAATCCAATAAATAAAATGACAAAACCTACTCATGAGACAATTGACAAATAAGTTGATTTGTTTGGCAAGAATTGGAAGTGGAGAGTCAAATCATCGCACACAATATGCCACGCATATAAGGTTTGCTTAAACTCCATAAACCCGATAGTGGAAAATTTCGAACGATTGTCTCGAATATAAACTCATCTTGCTATTTACTTTCAAAATGGCTTATAAATACAAAGATTAAACGACCTTAAAAGTTTTGATAAGTTCTCTATCAAAAACTCGATCCAGTTAACAAGGAGTTTAAAAGGAGTTACGATAGACAATGACGAAAGCATAGTTTCGTTTGACATCACGTCCTACTACACTAATATTCCAGTGTCCAATGCTTTATCATCCCTGCGGTTTTTTCTTGATTAACAAAATCTCAATCTAATTGAAGGCCATGCACTTTATGATCTTACCAGCGTATGTGTTGAGCAAACATTTTTTTCAATTTCGCGGCAATTATTACCAGCAAACTCAAGGTATGGTCATGGGAAATTCCCTATCCGGGTTCATGTGTAACTTGTATATGAACTGCCTGGAAGAGCAACTGCTCCAGGCAAATAAATAACCGAATATATGGTATAGATACATAGACGATGTTTTAGCAATCGTTAAGACGAACGAAATTGAAAAAACCATTGATGCGATAAATGGTGTCTGTCAAAAAATTCAATTCACTGCTGAAGTCGAAACTGAAAATAAGTTGCCGTTTTTAGTCTTAGTTATAAAGAAAATTAATAAAAGCTTTGAATTCGAAATTCACAGAAAGCCTACAAGCACCGATCGCTACATAACTTGTGACTCAAACCATCACAATTCACACAAACGCGCCGCATTCAACTCCATGGCATACAGATTATATAATGTTCCACTGAAGCCCCCTGAATTTGACTTGGAACTTCGTGGCATCTTGCACATCGCAGATGTCAACGGCTATAACGAAAATGACATTTTAAAAATTATAAACAAATACCAAAAAGCCAAAGAAAAATCTAAGGCAACGTCACTATCACATTTGACATGGAATAATCAACGTTTAGCTATTGAATTTCATCCGAATATTTTTGGAAAACTAAACTCGATTTACAGGCATTTAATATTGATTTAATCCCAAGGAGTTCAACAAAAAACTCAAGAATATGCTTCGCTCAACAAAGGATTCGATAACAGATGACGAAAAAAGTGGTATATATATATCAAAGTGCGGCACAGCTGGTTGTGATAAAATATATGTAGGTCAAACTGTTTGCAGCCTAAACACAAGAAGAAATGAACACCTACGCTACATCAACAATAATGAAGCCTATGCAAGCGGCATAGCTGACCATATTATATCCGAAAATCAGACGATTGATTCTTCAAATTTTAAATTAATTGAATCGGAATCAAATAGAATGTACTGGAATCAATTCACATTCACCAAAAAAAAACAACGTCAACAAAGATACAGGTCCAGCTATTTCACCTCTTTTTCAAATACTTTAAGATTCACCTTATAATCATTTTAACTTAAATTCCATTCTCTTTTTTAACTGACTTTCTTACAAAGGTAAACATACCAATAATTAATTGTCAATTATATATTTAACTGTTCCATTTTATAGTTTTTTTTATTGTTCACTTCTTCATTTTTCTAAGCTGTTTATAAAAATTGCATTATCATTGCGGGCGTTCACTCATTTATTCTCGGATACCAAGCTATCGGAGTATATCTTTGGACGAATCAGATAGGTTAGCTGAAAGTTGTCAAAAAATCAAAGCAACACGCATACCAATGAATTTTGCAGTCAGCTGGTTCTATACATTTGTTCTCGGAAAGTTAGTTATTCCAAATTTTTTGGGATAACTGAAGATAGCTTTCATGAGAGCAGCTGTTTGTTCATCAGATGTGGTTTTGCACGCATTACAACAACAGAAAGTTATTCCAGATTGCTGAGAATAATTGAGTGAACGTCCCCATTATCTCTGTTTATGTTTACATTAGTCTTAAATTCGCTGATGATGACACCGCGATGGTGCCGAAACAATTGCCAATTGTACGACATATAAAAAAGCAAAAATAAAATATAAAAAAGTTTTAAAAAGAATTTGTTGTTTTGTTTTTAACAATTTTAATTTTATTCTTGCGCGTATGTGATATAAAGGTGAAGACCATAAGAACATTAATGGCGTTTTTATTTGGCAATCCGGAATTCTTCTCCGATCCGAGATCTCAACTGAATACTTTGACGTTTGACGTTCAAGTATATGAATGTGTGAGTGCTTCTGGTTCTGATTCTGATTTCAAATCCAGAAGCAAAATTCTCTTCTTTTCAGAATTAGAACTGTCTTTTTTGCCCAAGTGAACGCTTTCAGAAGAGTCCGGAAGGCTTCCGGATTGCCAAATAAAAACGACATAATAGTAAACTATTATGTTCTAAACAACAAATTTCGATTTGAAAATTCGGAAAGTGTTGTGGTCGAAGATAATGCTTCCAAAGCTTATGATATTTTTATAAAAATCTTGATAGACCACATACGCTTATCTTGTTTTACAGTGGCACATAAAAAAATCTGAGAGTAGTCTCAAACCTTGGATTAAATTACCTCTTATTAAAAAAATAAAGCTGAGAATAAATTACGAAAAAAATGTGCAATACACTTATCAAACTCAAACTTAAAAAATCGGTATAAGCGACTATGTAAAAATATAAATAAAAAAATTAAAATTGCAAAGCATAACTACTACAGTTCAAAAATTAATACAGCAAAAGGCAATATGAAAAAAGAATGGCAAGTTATAAATAGTATTATAAGCCGCAATAGTTCCGCTTTCCCCAAATCTATTGTACTTAAAAATGGCGATATTAACACATCAAACATCAAGGAATTCAGCAACTTTTTTGCGTCCATAGGAAAAACTACTTTCGCTGAAAGCCCACCCTTACTATTTAATTGTTGTTCTGAGCTCACTTATCAATTTACCTCTAGAAATAGTTTCTTTTTTGAACCAATTACTGGACTTGATGTTTTAAAAACTATCAATTCCTTAAATAACTCACATTCCCATGGTAGAGACGAAATTTCAAATATACTCTTAAAACACGTTGGGCCTAACGTAGTAGATATACTATCGCATCTTTTCAATTTGAGTATTGCTTCGGGTATATTTCCGGATGAACTCAAAGTTGGTATAGTTATTTCTTCATTCAAAAAAGAAGAAGAGATGATAAATCTAACTATAGACCTATTTCGTTACTACCTTCGATATCAAAAGTGTTTGAGAAGCTTTTTAAAGACAGAATGCTGGATTATCTTCAAAAAACCAACTTCTTTAGTCCATTGCAATTTGGATTTAGGAAAGGGCTTTCGACTGAAGATGCTCTTTTGGACTTCTGTTGCAATGTGGTTTAGATCGAAAAAAATATTGTGCTGGACTTTTTGTAGATATTACTAAAGCCTTTGACATGGTAAACCATAACATTTTATTAGATAAGCCCGATAAATCTGGTTTTCGTGGATGTGTTTTAAAATGGATGGAGTCCTATCTTAAACACAGAAAACAGTATGTACAAATTCATTCTAGTTTAAGCTTTCCTAAGACTGCTCAGTTGAGAGTTCCGCAGGGTTCTGTACTTTGTCCAATTTTGTTCCTTATTTACATTAACTAACTTTTCTCACTTCCTTTTTTAGGGAATATCAGAGCATTTGCAGACGATCTCGGCATTGCTTATTGCTCTTCGAGTCCTTTAAATCAAATCTGTGAAATAAATCATGATATTCACCTTCTTAGATGTTGGTTCGCGAAACATGAACTTATAGTCAGTAACAAGACAAAACTTATGTTCTTTAGCCTAACTCGCAACGTATCACCTGACATTCCTATCATTTTTCATTTACATGATTGTGCCAATCATAACAGGTTTTGCAGTCCTCGAAGAGCTCAATCCTTTGATATCACCGTTGAATGCAGCAGTAATTGCCTTTTAATTGAATATGTAGAAGACTTTAAATATCTTGGAGTTACTTTTGGTCAAAATTTAAAATGGACGATACATATATCGTTTTTGAAAAACTATCTTCTGTCTTCCACTCGCTGTTTTTATAACTAAAGAAGGCACTGTTCTTTAAATTTGTTGAAGATGGTTTACTATGGTATTTTCCATTAAAAGTTGCTATATGGCATATGCTGCTGGGGTGGTTCATATGTCAATTATATTCAACAACTCACTGTTCTTCAAAAATCAGCTATTCGAAATGTTTGTAAAACTCATCGGTTAACGCACTCAATAGAATTGTTTCGATGTTGCTAGTTCTACCTGTTCGTCATTTATTTTGGTTTAAAATCTTGAAAGTTTTTTTAAGAGAGCCGGTTATTTACATAGCCCGAATTCAGACACGACACGTAGTAATTCCGCTTTCTTAGTAAATATTCCTTTTTTTCGCACAACATGCTACAGAAACTCTTACACCAGTGTTTGTTGCAAACTTTTTAATAAGCTCCCATTAGAAGTTCGTAAGTTGAGAAATTTGATCTGTTTAAAAAAAAAAAAAAAGAGTGGCTTCTTGCTTTGTATCACCGGGAAATCGACGATATGTTATATAATTTGTTGTTACTTAACTATTTTATCTTAAGTATACGAAGATTTACAACACGACTTGTCACTTTGAAGAAATTAGAATTTTAATTGCATTTTTCAAAGTAACTTGTTTTCTTCTCTTATAAAATACAAACAGATTTATATTGTAAATTTGAAGATTTTCGTCTAGTTTTTTTTTCCTTTCCTAAAGTCTTATAGCTTTTTTATTTATTTTTTTTTTTTAATTGTATCTATAAATTAATTATTGTACACACCACACAAAATTTAAAATCGATGTGTCATCATCTCTATTTTTCTTTAATAAAGTATGACACTATCTATTCTTAGATATAAGAAGTTTTTTTTTTTAATAATACAAATTATATATACTACTGAAATACATTCTTAGATATATTAAACATTTATAACATTTACTTTGTTAAATCTGTATTGAATTAATAAGAATAACGAAAATTGAAATTGAAATTGAAATATTAATTCATTATTACCAAAAAAGAAAACGAAAATTAAAGGGTTATCCATTTTGCGGTTTCAAAAGTACAGGGCTGGAAATCGTCATCTGTCAAATTAAGTTGTTAAACCAATTTTTTTTCAGTTAAAAGTCTGACATTTACGAAAATGGAACGCTTAACTATCGTATAACGCATACAAATTTGTAAAACCTACTACAAAAATGGTGATTCGGCCACAGCCACATATCGTGCTTTAAGAGGAGATTATGGTTTACATAATCGTCCAACGACGCAAGCAATTGGCAATATTGTGAAGAAATGTGAAGAGACTGGATTGGTTACAGATATTGTAAGGCGTGTACATCATTGTTTCGCTCGTACCACTGAAGATATCGCTGCTGTAAATGAAAGTGTTGCCGAAGACCCGAATGTGTCGATTCCTCGTCGTTCTCAGGAATTAGCACATTATGGCGTATTTTGCATTTGGATCTACACCTACATCCATATAAAGTCTAGCGCACACAACAACTGAAGCCAGCTGACCATTCACAACGTCGTAGATACGTCGAATGGGTGCTTGAACAACAGGCGATTTTTCGAACAAAATTTTCTTCAGCGACGAAGCACATTTCGCACTCGGTGGGTAGGTTTATAAACAAAATTGTCGTTTTTGGGGTTCTGAGAATCCTCAAGTAATTCAAGAAAGGCCATTACATCCATAAAAAGTCACTGTTTGGGGCGCTATTTACTCGGGAGGTGTGTACATCTTCGAAAACGACGATGGAACGACTGTCACCGTCAATTCGGAGCTTTATGTTCATATGATAACCGACTTTTTTTGCCTGCTATTGAAGAATACGACTTGGAGAATATGTGGTTTCAACAAGACAGTGCCACATGTCACACAAATCGAGCGAATATAGCTTTATTGCTAGCGACATTTACTTGCCGCGTAATTTTTCGTCGTGGCGTTATCAACTGGCCACCAAGATCATGCGATTTGACACCGCTGTTTTGTAGGGCTACGAGAAAGACCGTGTTTATGCAGATAAACCTCTAACTCTTGAGCACTTGAAAACCAACATTCGGCAAGTTATGGCTGAGATACCGCCCAATATGTGTGAAAAAGTGGTCGAAAATTACCTCAAAAGAATCGATGCTTGCAACAATTCGCGTGGTGGTCATTTAAATGATGTAGTGTTTCACACATAATATCCACGTTCAAACTTTATAATAAAAAAGAAAAATCATGAAAAAAATATTGTATATGTGTTTTATTTACTTTTACTTTTAAGACCGCAAAAGACCCAATATTATCTTTTTTATTATTTTTCAATTACATAAGTGGCGTTTTGTTCGGAAATCTATCGGCAGCACAACAGGATATTCCAGAAAAACGATTCCCCACAACAGCCTGCTTTTTTATAGTTTACCTTTCAATTATTGGCCATGTGTCAAATAATTAAATTCAAAAAATTAGCAATTGATTTGTTTTTATTTCTTCAGATTCAGTCACGAAACGACGCACAAACTGCTTCGGATTGCGCTTAAACAGCTTCAAACACTGAAGTGTTCTTATGGTTGCGTTTTTTGTCCGAAGTGACGAAGACAGTTTTATCATGCCAAAGATTTCATGGAGGATATGACACACGCATTATTTTGTGATACCTACTGTTTCGCGCACCTTCAATACGAGATTGTGGATTTTTGACACTTTATCCACCGTGGAAGCCATTTTCGGGGCATCTCATCAAAAACCGATGTGCGACCACGTTGAAACTCGTATATCAATTTTTTACGGTCGCCTTCGAAGTAGAAGAGTCACCGTACACAGGATCGAAGTGCTCTTTGAATTCACTCCGCGATTTTCATTCCAAAACCAAGAATCGAATTTCCGACCGATATTGCTCTTTTTCCATTTTTCTAAATTTCGCGGACAAGCTCGCTTCCACACGTGCGGTAACAAAACTACGAGTTCGATTCGTCTTAAATTTTGACAGTAGCCGTCTAAGAGAATGTACTAGACGATAGTAAATCTCTCTTGCGATACTGGATCCACAGTACGGTGTGACTAAGTACTTATCTGACCTCGTAATCACTCGCTCCTCGAATACAGTTTCTTACATGTTGATCGCTCCAGAATCAGGTAGTGTATCTGTAATTTTTGTTTGTATGGAATTATCGAAAGAATATGGAAGAATCGAATGATTTCATTTGTTTTTGGAGAGTTTGATGTGCTCATTAATGTAAATATATACTAATGTAGGCAAATTTGACTAGCTTAAAAACAAGTTTCTCTTACTCTTTCATAATACGAATGATCATTCGATTATATTGATCACTCGAATACTAATATCCCCATTATTGAAATCATTCGATTCTGCTCATAACTAAGCCCAACGGTCTTTAATGGCTGCGTAATTCTATCCATAAATAAATAATTAGAATGGAAAAATATTATGAGTGCTGTGGTAATGGATTTTGGAAAACCCTTCAATATTACAATAATTACGAAAAATCTGTCTGAGTGAGCAACACGTGTTTACTACGTATGTAGTTAAGAAAATCTTTTGGCTATGTTTCAAAATAGAGCTTAAATGTTCCCCTGGAATCTAAATCTAAGTTGATGTTTTGCTGTGGCAGCCATTTTATACGCCTAGGCTTTCGACCATTTTCATTAAAATGGAAAAAAAGTGAAAAATGAAAGTGAAAACAAAAACTCACGCAAACAAAACAAAAGCTTGACAAATATTATAGGGCCCTTCACCACCAATTGGAACCATTCAGAACTGGCTTTCTCAATTTCGGTGCGTTCTTTCCAGCACAAGTGACGCAGAGCGTTCTGGTCGCCTAACTAAGGTCACCAAATTGTCGACTAAATTCATGGTTGATAATGGACGATCGGTGAGTGAAAGTGCGTTAGCTTGAAAAGGCCACAGGCTTATCACATGGCTCAGTTATTTCGATCTTACAGCTTCTTGCAAAATAGGGGCTGCGCTTGCTCACAAGCGGCAATTGCTTAACAACTTAAGCGTTTGTTTGTTAATTTTATAGAAAAAATCGCCTGGGATTTTGCGCGGTTCATGGTCAAGGTCATGGCGAAAGTTTCTTGGGAGGGTTTTTGTTCACATTGATTACCTAGAAAAGGGTAAAATGATCACCGTTGCATATTACTGGATTTGAAACATAAACGGCTGCATTTGGCGAAGAAAAGCAAAATTCTTTCTAACCAGGATGATGGACCGGTGCATAGTTAGGCTACGAACTCCAGCCTAATACTTCAGCATATACTCCAGATTACCTGCACCCTGCGACTTTTTCTTGTTTCCAAACATGAAGAAATGGCTCGGAGGTAAGGTCATTGAGGTCATTGGCTCGGAGACAAGGTCATTGAAGTCTGAGGTCTAAAACAAAAGTTTATTTTGAGGGGCTTGAGAAATCGTATTATTTGGAGGGAATACAAAAATTGGAGAAACGTCGAATGAAGTGTCGTTTTTTTCCGTTATGGAACATTCTCTTATATCATTTTTCAAAGACTTATTGACCTGAACTTATTGTAAGGGCAGAATTTCTACGTTGCCTTTTGCTAAAGCCCTCATGACATTTATTTCTAACATAAAAAAGCGACTTCGAAACAATAGAGTTTAAAGTAATTAAAGATTGCATTCTTTTAGAACTATGGTTTGCTTACCAGAAAAAATAAAATGCACAACTGGAGCGTACGAACTTGCTCTTGTAGCTAACAATTTCAATGAAGTTAACCATTGATGTTTAAAAAATAGAATTGAAAACGCCATTTTCAAGATAATATTAATATACATATAAAATTCAAATTTCAAAAAAAAATCTCTTATTTATATATCGTTTTTAAAAAATCGATTTTTCAAAAAAAAAAAATTATTTTTTTAAAAAATTTTGTTTGCAAAATTTTAGTACCTATGCAGTCTTATTAAGAATTTGAGGTAGCACTTGTATAAAAAAAAATATTTTAATCAGTTCATCCAATGTGGAGAAAGTCGTAAGTATGAAAAGTGGTCCTTTGGGAAGTACCGTTAATAAATACAGTAGAATTCGGTTATAACGACCACTCATCGGAGACAAATTTTCCGTCGTTATAAGCAAATGTCGCTATATCCGAAAAAACACATTGATTTCTTCCCGAAATTGACAGAATGAATAGTTTCCTTACTTTGCATAAACTTTGAAGTACGTACCATAAACATATAACACTTTTCAAGAAAAATAACTAGCACAAGCACAACTGACTCAAATTTGTATCAACCAAAATAAACTATGTATCTAAATACGAGTATGTAAGCCTAGCCGTATTATGTCTAGACACGCAACACAGAAAAAAGGAAAGAAATGGGAAAATTCTCTTTAATTTTGTTTTCGGTCGTTATAACCGAATTTCATGACAAACAGAGCCCGCCATAATAGTCGTTATAACCGAAATGGTCATTATAGGTGACGTCGTTATAACCGAAAGATATTATTCACTATTTAGTGCGAAACCAAACTTTACCTTTAAGTTTCGTCTTTATAACAGTAATGTCGCTATCACCGACGTCACTATAAGCGAATTTAACTGTACACAAAATAAAATATTTTTATACTTAAAAGTGGACTATACTAATTTAAGAACATACGCATTTTTTTATAAAAATTTTTGGAGCCGTTTTCGAGAAATAATTTTTCGAAAAAATCCATTAAGCCGTTTTCGAAATTTTGAGTTTTCAAAAAAAAAAAGGTTTTTTTTTAATTTCAAAACAAATTTTTTTTTCAAAAATTTTGGCTTACATTATAGTGTTTAAACATTTTAGAAGCTTCTGTGCAAAAAATATAAAAAAAAATAAATTTAACGTTTCCCAGAAAATCGAAAACCAAAAAGATGACACAATTAGAGGCACCAAAAATGACAATTTTTTTTTCAAAAAAAAAATTACCGAAATGTGCCATTTCCCTTCTTTAATGAACTATTTTTTTTTTTATAAAAATCGTTGGGCCGTTTTTGAGGAAAATAAGATTTTTGTTTTGGCCCCAAAAAAAAAAGTATGAATAATATTCTGTTATTTGTCGTTTAAAAAAAATTAAAAAAAAAAACGTGTGGGCATATTACCGAAAAAACGGCAATTAGAAGCGGTAAATAGACATTTTTTATACTTTTAACTTAAGTCAACCCTATTCCTAATATTGTGTCTGCTTGGATGTTATTACATTTTGTATTTGGAATTTTTTTCACTCTTAAGAGTGCAGTAAAATCCAAAATTTGGTTTGGACTTTATTGCATTGTACTTTATTTCATGGCACCGAAAAACCAAGTTTGAAGCAAATCCATCCAACCGCTTAGGCTGCAGACTAGCGAAGAGACAGACAGACAGACGGAATGGGGGGGACCCACTTTTTTGGTGTTCTCTATGACGTAATGTCATGTTTGATTGTTGGAATTTTTGTTTGCACGAATTCATAACTTGCCTTATAAACGGTGATTTTTTAAGAGCTTGGTTTTTGAAAATTCAAAAAAAGAACACAGAAACTTGTAAAAAGTGAATGAAATTTTTATTTGGATCGATAAATCCATTTCTGCCATTTACTTTTTAAAAATAATTTCACTTAAATGTTGCCCGCGGCTACGCTTCAGGTGGTCCATTCTGAAGGTCCAATTTTGGCAAACTTTTTCACACATTTCGGCCGGAATCTCACCAATGACGCGTTCAATATTGGCTTCCAAGGCAGCAATCGTGTTTGGCTTGTCCCCGTAGACAATAGACTTAACGTAGCCCCACAAAAAATAGTCTAACGGGGTCAAATCACATGATCTTGGTGGCCAATTGACTGCGCCAAAACGTGAGATCAACTGCTCACCAAATTCGCCTCGCAATTGATGCATGGTTTCGCGTGCAGTGTGGCATGTGGCACCGTCCTGTTGGAACCACATGTCGATCGAGTTCAATTCTTGCATTTTCGGCAAAAAAAATCTGTTATCATCGAACGGTACCTTTCTCCATCGACCGTAACCCTGCGGCCTTGAAGAAGTACGGCCCAATGATGCCGCCTGTCCATAAACCGCAACAAACAGTGCATTTTTCGGGATGCATTGGTAGCTGCTGAATTGCCTCTGGCTGCTCTTCACTCCAAATATGGCAATTCTGCTTATTCACGTATCCATTTAGCCAAAAATGAGCCTCTTCGCTGAAACGGACGTAGCTTGCGAAACACATTTTTCACAGAGCACGAATTTTGATAATAAATTTCAATAGTTTGCAAACGTTGTTCAGGCGTAAGTCTATTCATGATGAAATGGCAAACAATACTGAATCGAAATGTCAAATATTCGTGGAATTTGTCATGTGTGATCTGTCAAAAATATAAACGTCAAAAACCAAGTAGCAAAAAAATCACCCGTTACAAACTGACAAGAAAGAAGTGATTTTAGAATTTACATAGGTTTTTATAACCTTGTTCCTTTTTTTTTCTTATTCCAAAGCTTGTTGTGCGTATTTTTTTTCAAAGTGTGCACTTTATTGCTGGGCCTTATTAAACTATTTAGATGAGCCTACATACAATAACATCAGTAATTAATTGTATTTCATTTAAAAGGATCTAACACAAAAATTAATAGAAAATTTATGCTTAATTACTGGTAGATTTTGGCCATATGTACTCGTATCTATGCAGAGTTTGACCTTATTTAAATGGATTCAATTACAAAACCTATATATGAGCAAGTGGGCGATAAAAAACATTACGCTAATGACACGTCACCAATCAGCTGCACACAAGGTGACATGGACGATTGAAAATTAATCAGCATGCAATGATAAATGATGTAAATTGCGTATACCCAACATCACAGCATAATGAAACCTAAAATTTAAACTACGTTTCTGTACAAAATATTCTCTCATCATTACGACAATATCCGACAGTTATAGACCATCAATGATGGCAGCTAATTGACGGATGTTCAGTTTTGCATAATAGATTGCACGCGATAAACCAATTACACTGACGCGATTAACAAAACACGTTCAGCATGGATGCAATCCTTCAATTTAAATGTTTGTTGCGATAAAAGATACATTTTATCATTCTAGGGACGAAAAACAAAAAAAAAAAACTAAAACAATAGACTGGTGTTTTCATTTTCATTTTCATTTTCATTATACCTCAAAAACAGCTAAAGAGATAATTTATGTTGACAACATACCTACGTATGTGACATACGTACTATTGTATTTTACTTAAAATTGAATCTACACCGAAAATGATAATGGATGCGTCCATAATGGGCCGACATTAATCACATGACAATAAGTGTACATCATGTCTCTTTAATAATATATGTGCTCTTTTTTGCTCTGTTCTTTTTCCTTAAGAGTCTTTTATCATTTATTTGGTTATCTTGTTTATGTTTTTGTCATTTAAATTTTTTTCTAGACATTTTTTTGTTTATTTTTTTAATAAATGCAAGCAAACAACCCCCTCCTTTCTTCTTGGAGAATTGTCTTGTTTTTTTGATGTTGCAGAAAATTCTATTTGTTCACAACTTCTATAGGCACGCTTTGCATTCGTACGGGTAAAAGGTATAGATTCATAAGATCATAAGATCGACATTAAAGATATGCTATATAATTCGTACTAATGAAACATCGATGTTAGTAGAATTTTAAAGAAATAGAAAAAAATATTAAACAATAAACTCTTGTAACGATTTTTTAAAATTTTATTTGCATAAGCTTATATCAGTTTCAAAAATCTGAAGACATTTATTATCTACTAAGAATTTTATGAAAGTCCTTAAGAGCAACTACGTGCTACCTAGTGTTGTATGTTGTTGCAAAACTTGGTAGCACTTGCATCAAATAAAGAAAATCTGGCAGTCTAATTTCGTTTTACATTTTTCTTGACAAGATAAAACCGAGGCGACGTAAAAACAAAGTAAAAACTAAAAGGAAATTTTTATTGAAAGTTTGCAGACGCGAATAATACCTACAATCATAAAATCTGAAGTGATTGAAGTTTATAATACGAATAAAATCGACTAAAACGTAAGCTAAGCATATTAAATACATATATGTAATTGTACAAAAAAAATTTATTCATAGGAAAATTTAGCATATCCAGTAAGTTACATTCAGATGTAAAAAATAAAATGCACGACCGGATCGCACGAACTTGCTCTTATGTTCGATCACATCGAATGCAAAAATTTGTATAACAGTCTTAAATATTATAAGCTTAAAAACAAAATATTAAATCGACTTAATCAATGAAAAAATAATTCAAAATTCAGAAATAAATACTTAAACTAATTTAAGCTAAAAAAAAGTAAGCCATTTTATTTGTTAGATAAATTTGAAATTATGAGAAAAAAATTTAAAAAATCTGTGAAGCGGTTTTTGAGAAAAAAAGTTTTTTTTAAAAGCTTTTTGAAAATGTTAAAAAAAAAAAAATTCAAAAACGCCAATTCATAGATATTTTATAAATACATATACTCGTAAATATAATTAGTGAAAAAATTCGAAATATAAATTAAAAATTTATTTTTATTAAATGATTTTAAAAATACAAAAAAATACAAATTAAAAATATTAGTACGCGGTATAATTTGGGCAACCTAAACCTATGTAGATGTGTAATTTCGAAAGAATCGGTTGAGCCGGTTATGAGATAGTCGAAAGCAAAAAAAACGCTCCTATGGAAAGTACCGTTTTTAGACATTTTTCTAATTTTGTTTTCAACCATTTGATCGGTCGTAGCTAAAAATCCGCACTGACTTTTTTTATCAAAATCGTTATAGCCGTTTCCGAGAAAAATAGGTTTGAACGTAACGGTTATATGGCAGGTACCGTTATTTTTTGAGCTAAAAAAAAATTCAATTTGTTTGGGCTGTAGGTGTCTATACATGCATACAGCCAGACTGACAGACTGACAGACTGACAGACTGACAGACTGACAGACTGACAGACTGACAGACTGACAGACTGACAGACTGACAGACTGACAGACTGACAGACTGACAGACTGACAGACTGACAGACTGACAGACTGACAGACTGATTGTTAGAATTATTTTTTTTACGAATGCATAACTTCCCTTATAGTACCTATAATATAATAAAAAATATAAAAACAACCTGAAAAAGCTGCTGTGGCTGTTCTGGTTTTTAAGTAGTTTTAGTTATTTCTAGTTATCTTAAGTAGTTTAAGTTATTTTTAGTTAGTATAAGGTAGTTGTATCTATATTGATTATTTTTAGTCTAGCTTTAGGAAGTCTATAAGTATAAATTATAAAAAAATGCACATGTTACTAAGCTTTTTATTAAAAAAGTTTTCTTGGTTAAATAAAAATAAAATAATTAGAATTAATTAAAATAGTTTTTAGGTCTAAAGACTTTAGTATTAAGAGGTATAGTTTAGTTTAGTGCGCCCGTAAATGGCCAGTAAATTAGTTGTAAGGTATTAATAATAAGACTAGTTTCAAACATTTTTGTCTGCCTTAAAGTTAGTTTTAAGTTAATAATAAATAAAAATGAAATTACAAAAAAAGTACTTATAATCGCAAGTAAAAACACTGATCTGGTGCAATTCCAATGATGTTAAGTCATTCAAAATATGATATCTGATTTGCTGGCTTTCGTAAATTACTCCAGAGGAATTTGCGCCATTTGGTAAAAAAATGCCAGAATTTTTTTCTGGCTTAAAAGTGGAAAAAAAAGCAGAATTTTTTTTTTGGCAAATAAGCCAGTTGAAAGGCCATAAAATATTTAAAGAAATTTTCAGACAAGATTTTTTTTTCTGGCGTTTTTTCCATTTTAGGAAATGGAAAAAAAACGCCGGATTTTTTTGAAAAAAGGTCAGAAATTGAAGAAAAATATCAGAAAACTTTTGCAAATTGGAAAAAATTTGATGAGAAGATTTCGAATTATAAATTTTTTAATTTTTATTTTTTAAAATAATTTTAAAAATACAAAAAAATACTAATTAAAAATATTGGTACGAGGTATAATTTGGGCAACCTAAACCTATGTATGTGTGAAATTTCGAAAGAATCGGTTGAGCCGAAAGCAAAAAAAAACGCTCCTATGTTAAGTACCGTTTTTAGACATTTTCCTAATTTTGTTTTCAACCATTTGATCGGTCGTAGCTAAGAATCCGCACTGATTTTTTAAAAATCAAAATCGTTATAGCCGTTTCCGAGAAAAATAGGTTTGAACTTAACGGTTATATGGCAGGTACCGTTATTTTTTGAGCTAAAAAAAATTCAATTTCCCCTCTGTACAATACCTAAAAAACTCTATATACCAAGTTTGAAGGAATTCGGCCCACCCGTTTGGGCTGTAGGTGTCTATACATACATACAGACAGACTGACAGACAGACATAGAGACGGGCAGAATTTTTAGACCATCTTTTTTCGTCTTCGCTATCATCGTAATGTCAAATTTGATTGTTATCTCAAAACTTTTTTTTTCGACGAATGCATAACTTGCTATATATTACCTATAATCGCAAGTAAAAAATAAAGCTCAATATTTCGGAAAAAGATTGTTTTAAATTCGTAAGTTGTACGGACAACAGTTGGTCGAGCCAAAATATGTTATATCAACTAATGTCATCTATTTAATGTCTAACAAAATGGCCAATTAACATTTTCCCACCTTGTTTATCACATATTAAGTCTGTTAATATTAATGAAATTTAAGAGGGGCCGCATCATCATAAATAAACACTGTATATAATTTATTTTCTGTTAAAAACTAGTAATTAGTGTTTCTTATGAATAATTATTATTCAATTGTTTCTACTCACAGTCAATCCAATTTTAAATGAAAAATGTACAATTTAATTCCCCTTCTATTTGAAAAGTAACCAAGGACAATTTGCTTGTTATTATAACAACATTACACCGTATAAGAAGAAAATTGTAATATTTTTAAATTACGTTTTTAGGTAACTTTATAACTTTGTAAATGAGTGTCTGTTAATTTGTTTCCTTTAATTTTTTTACGGGGAAAATAAATTTGATGACTCCCGACAACCCTTGAGTTTCTACCTAAAGAAAATTTGTGTTCTCTAATATAGTTTCAAAAGAAATGTAAATAATTATATACAGTCATATATCTATATACGAGTATCTTCAGTTGGAAGCTACATTTCAGCGAAACTTTTGTATCTAAGAAACCCATGTAAAACTTTTTCTTGCTTCTCAAAATTAAAACTAATAAAGTTAGCTATTTTTTTAAGCATTAAATAAACTATTTCGAACTCTTTTTAAGTTTTCATTTTATGTTTAAGAAAATACATAGCTTAAAGTAAATACATATATGTATGTATTGGTGAACAAATCTTCAAATTAAATACTTACTTTAGATTATGAAACTAAAATTGAATATTTTGTTCGTACCTACTTTTGTATTTTAAAACAGTTCAATAGGACAACTATGGTGGTGAAAATTATCACTCAAAATTTTAATCATATAAAACCGACTCTCAATCAATTTTAAATGAGGTATCCACTCGACTTCGCAACATAAGCCAAATGCAGTAGCAAAAGCACAAAGAAATAATATTTTTCTTTTGTCTATTTTTGATATAATTAGATACCCAAAATGATTTTTTTTATAATATTAAAAATTGGTGTGTTTTGTAAAGCAATCTCATGCATGTTAGTGCCATAAGACTTTTAATTCACCAAATAGGTAAAACCCTATGGAAAAACCGTTTAACCCATCCGCGCGGGTAATTCTTAGAAATGGTTATACAGTAGTAAAAATTGATTGGTTTTTTCAAGATATGGTATGCATTTTTATCTAAAAAAAATCATTCAACAATTCTAGGTATATTTATTGGAAAACCCTTTTCCCATTTCATTAGACTTAGCACACTTTTTGTATTTATATTATACAAAGGTATAAAAAAGGGACTGCATATTAAAAAACTTTTTTTTTCGACGATTGCATAGCTTGCCTTATAAACGGTGATTTTTTAAGAGCTTGGTTTTTGAAAATTCAAAAAAACACAGAAACTTGTAAAAAGTGAATGAAATTTTTACTTTTTAAAAATAATTTCACTTAAATGTTGCCCGCGGCTACGCTTCAGGTGGTCCATTCTGAAGGTCCAATTTTGGCAAACTTTTTCACACATTTCGGCCGGAATCTCACCAATGACGCGTTCAATATAGGCTTCCAAGGCAGCAATCGTGTTTGGCTTATCCCCATAGACAATAGACTTAACATAGCCCCACAAAAAATAGTCTAACGGGGTCAAATCACATGATCTTGGTGGCCAATTGACTGCGCCAAAACGTGAGATCAACTGTTCACCAAATTCGCCTCTCAATTGATGCATGGTTTCGCGTGCAGTGTGGCATGTGGCACCGTCCTGTTGGAACCACATGTCGACCGAGTTCAATTCTTGCATTTTCGGCAAAAAAAATCTGTTATCATCGAACGGTACCTTTCTCCATTGACCGTAACCCTGCGGCCTTCATCGTCCTTGAAGAAGTACGGCCCAATGATGCCGCCTGCCCATAAACCGCACCAAACAGTGCATTTTTCGGGATGCATTGGTAGCTGCTGAATTGCCTCTGGCTGCTCTTCACTCCAAATACGGCAATTCTGCTTATTCACGTATCCATTTAGCCAAAAATGAGCCTCGTCGCTGAAGACAATTTTGCCGGACGTAGCTTGCGAAACACATTTTTCACAGAGCACGAATTTTGATAATAAATTTCAATAATTTGCAAACGTTGTTCAGGCGTAAGTCTATTCATGATGAAATGGTAAACAATACTGAATCGAAATGTCATATGTTCATGGAATTTGTCATGTGTGATCTGTCAAAAATATAAACGTCAAAAACCAAGTAGCAAAAAAATCACCCGTTAGTACCTATAATCGCAAGTTAAAATAAAATAAATTGTTATCTGAAGAAGAAGCCAAAAATATATAAAGTTATTGAAGACACCGATTTGACAAAACAAACGTTCGATTCTGAATTGAAAAAGTGTACCTTCGTTTCAACATAAACCGATAAAAATTAAATAATATATCCTGTATGGAATTATACAGTCGTCACACACATTATTGATTGTGAATTCGCTAAGTATGTACATAAAAGACAAATTTTTCTTCAATGTGAATTTAGGGACAACGGATTTTCTTTTCTTCACGATTTTATAGTTGGAACACCAGCCGAGTCTTTATTTTTTTTATCTTCACATCTCAAAGTAAATTAAACACGAAAGCAATTGGAAATACATTCAATTTCTATTTGAAAATGATGTGTTTTATGTGTTTATCTTTAATTCTGGTTCTGTTTGATTCCTATATCTGTCAAAAATAAGAGTGTTCAAGCGAAACATTCTAAGATCGCTTTAAAAACTTGCATTAGTTGAAAGAGTTGTTTTAAGTGTTTACAATTTAGATAAGAGCTTCTAAACAAAGGACTTCTTCAACTAGAGTCTGTTAAAAATGTTGCACTAATTCATTTTAGATTTTGCTAATATTTATTTCTTTCCAAAGAGCCATATATCATTCACATCACATTGTATTATGAATTCCTTATCGTTCATCAAAGTGTGTTGATGTCACTAAAGCGACCTAAACATTTGCCCTAGCAACAAAACTAATATCCAAATTGTTAAATCGTTATTATAAGCACTTAAAAAAGAGAGAACTTTATTTTATTCAGTTTATAATTCAATTTTGTGTTGGAAGGATATGGACACTTTTTTGCGGGATGCAGTTTGTAGTGTTTTTACATTAACTCTTAATGAGCTCATTGTTCTTAGTCATGGTAAGCACTTTCGGTCGAGTACCAAGATATTTCAAGAAGAGGATACACACAACCCAGAGAAGAAATCTGTCGTAGAGCTTGGAAAATGTAATTTACCCATCGCAACACTCAACGAAATTAAACTAAATAATGACTTAAAGAAGCTTGTTGATATATACATGGATACCATGGACGAGTTGCAAAACACTGGGACCATCCAAATACTACTTGCAACAATTAATCAGCAGATTACAAAAAACAAAGATGAAAGGAAAGTTATTCAGGAACACAGTTCAAGTACTTCAATCTTGAAAAATCTTAAAGTAAGACTGGCCGAATTTAAGTCCGAAGCAGAGGGTACACTTTTGAGAGCAAGTGAAGCTTTAAACAGCCTAAAATCCGACTGGCGTATTATAAGCAAAGTAAATGAATTGGAGTATGAATTGGTTAGAAAGTGGGAACACACGAGGTTCACGCAAGCTGTTATTGTTGGCGAAAATGAAGAGCAGATCCTTGAAAAGAGCTTCGCAGAATTTGTTGCGAAAACACAAACCGAACAACGTGTTATATTGGATTTTGAGGCATTTTCCAAGAAACAGTTAGCCAAGTATTGGGAATTGATTGAAATGTGGAAAGACAAATATGTCAAGGACCTCTCTGAGCTTTTGGTTCAAATTGGAGAGAAAAAACAGAAAATCAAAGAAGTACATAAAATATATGATAAGCATTACGAAATCTTTTGCAAACGGAAAATGTTTATAAAGGAATATATGGAACAAAAAGCTGAGCAAAAGCGGTTGCACCAACTGGAAGTTCAACGCATAGAGTCGGCAGTCAAAATTCAGGCCTGGTGGAGGGGATTGATGGTACGAAGGTGTCTCGGACCTTTCAGAAAGAAAATAAAGAAAAGCAAAAAAGGAAAGAAGGGAAAGTAGAAAAGTGTAATGTTTTGTGTCTTAGAATAATTTTTTTGAATTGATTAATAAAAACTATTGTTTGTTCGTTTTTTTTTACTAGTTGTACATTTACAAGAATAAAGAATAATGTGTTAGCTTCGTTTATGAAATATGAGTTTTTCCCACTGTGGGATGATGACTCGAGTGAAATCAGTGCCACATAAAAACATAATTTAAAAATTAGTCCGCCTGCTTTAGAAATATTGGATTTGCAAAACAAAATCACATTTTTTTCAAGGATGTGAATCGGGACATGTCAACAGAGTGACAATGTGACATAAAAGTAGAGCTTATGCAGTCTTGTAGGGTTAAAGGGGCATTCGCCTTCCGAAAGAAAGTTGTCTGATTTAGCAGCCTCCCAACCGCGCGAAGCTCTGGGTATTTTTTAACACTTTTAAGGGTGAACAACTGTTATAAAACTTTTATAAATTGGCATTAATATATAGTATCTTCTCTTTTTCAAAAACCCACAAAAATAACTACCCCCAGAATTATTTAAAATTTTAAGTCGAATATTAAAACTACGATTCTATGGCAGTTACCATTTTTTTTTGGAATCTAACAAAACAATTGTTTCTCTAGGTAATTACTTAAGACGCTTATGTACCAATAAAGCAGCTTAAATTAGGCTGTTAGCAGAAGGATATGTAGAGAGATAGATTTGAGGTACCCGCTTTTTTCCGTGGTCCCATAATGTTGTCGACTTTGATCCAAATTTCGTGTTAGATTTTTTTCTCAAATACTCAACTTGTTCGTTATGTAGTAGCAATCAAAAGCCTTGTTTTATTATCGCCAATAACAATATGGTACTTACTTAATTACTTAAGTTGCGCTACAGATCGGGACGAACCTGGGCCCCAACCACCATGCCTCTCCAGCTTGTTTGGTCTTTTGGCTAGCTGTCTCCAATTTCGCACTCCAAGTTGGTTGAGGTCAGCCTCCACTTGAGCGCGCAACCTTAGGCGAGGTCTTCCTTGTCTTCCCTCGGGGTTGGAGTCAAAGACCCTGCGAGCCGGAGCATTGTTGTCCATACGCTCTAAATGACCTAGCCATCTTAAACGTGATATACGTATTTCTTGTACCAGGTATTGACCTGGACTTGGAGCTGTATTGCTCGTATAGGTCGTAGTTGAACCTTCTCCCCCAAAGCCCATTAATGCAGATAGGTCCGAAAATCTTGCGAAGAACCTTACGCTCGAAACGACTAAGGATATCTTCATCCGCTTTCGATAGAGTCCATGTCTCCGCGCCATAGAGCAGGACTGAGATGATCAGAGTCTTATAAATAGTCTCCTCAATTGCCTCCCTAGCCCATAGGAACAGCGATTGGCAAGAGTTATTCTTCGCTTTATTTCTAACGAGATGTTGTTGTTAGATGTTATAGCGGAGCCGAGGTAGACAAAGTCCCTACCTCAAAGTTGTACCTGTCTACTGTCACGGTTTGTCCAATCCGCCGGTGAAGTGTGTCCTTTTTTGTGGACAGCAGGTACTTCGTTTTGGCCTCATTCACTGCTAGTCCCATCTTAGCTGCTTCAGCTTCAATGTAAGCAAATGCTTTAGTGACAGCTCGCTGGGTTCTGCCAATGATGTCTATGTCATCAGCGTATGCTAACAATTGCAAACACTTGAAAAAAATTGTGCCAGTAGAGTTAATTTGGGAATTTCTTACAATTTTCTCAAGTATTAAGTTGAAGAAATCTCACGATATCACATCACCTTGTAGGAACCCTTTTTTGACATCAAAAGCTTCTGTAATGTCAGTACCAACCTTGACGGAACAGCGGGAGTTCTCCATCGTCATCCTACATAGTCGGACGAGCTTTGTGGGGATGCAAAATACAACTATTTTATACATATGTACATATAAAGCCTTTTGCTCTTTCTCATCTCAATAATCTTTATACAGTAAATAAATTTATCCTTATGTGTATATAATATCAACTTTATATTGCGTCCAAATAACACGGTTTTGTGCACAAAACAACAACAAAAAAATGTTTATTGTATGCCAAACGGAAAGCACCAATGAAATTTTGCTTAAAAATCAGCATTAAAAATCCCACATAATGTGAAACAATAATAATCTAAGAAATATTCACTTGAAATTAATTTTATGGGAAAGAAAACTCATTTCACGGAAAATTTTTTTTTTAATTATTCTATAGTGATTTCATTTTTCATTCCATTTGCATTTATTTATTTATTCGTAAGTGCTTAAAAACTGTTAGATACAATATCTTATAAGCTAGTCTTAAGCTAATTTTACATAAGAGAGCAAGATAAAAATTTAACAAAATTGACTATAAAAAGCAAAGAGATGTGTACATATGAATTTATAATTTACAAATCATTAATAAAAAAAAATAAAATTTAATTAAAAAAGAAGAAAATTTAATAAAAAAAAGAAAATTTAACTTAGTGAAAAGTGGCGACGAAGCAATTCGAATTCTATCGAAACAGTAATGTGGTTGGTGAGTTAACAATATGTAAGAGAGAAGTATTAAGCTGCGAAGCTGGAGATAATCATCGAAAGGCATACCGAGCAAACGAACAGAGAAGCCGGTCAATCTGTCATATCTACGTAATCCAAACACATAGCGTACAGTGCTATTAAATGCGACATTTAACTTTCTTTTGCATACATAGTTACTCTTACAAAAAATTTCACACCTAAAATCAATAAGGGTATAACCAAAGTCTTTGCAAGTAATAAACGTGTTTTCACTGGCGTAAGTGATTTAGTTACCCACAAGGTACGTAACACACCATATACCCTACCAACGAGTCCATTAATATGGTTATCCCAGGTGAGATGACGATTGAAAGTTACACCAAGATTTTTCGCTGTTTCAACGCATTCAATTGGAGCATTGCTTAACTCGATAGAAGGAAAATAAGATAGATCTAAACTATTACGTGAAATTAACAGACATTTAGACTCCTTTGGGTTTAAAATAAGTCCATTTAGATTTGACCAAAGTACTATTCTTTCCAAATCTTCGTTAATACTTGAAGAACCGTGCTCAATGAGACCAAGAGGACAGCTGAAGTACAATTGTACGTCATCTGCATACATATGCGTCGAACAATTCATTATTTTAGATGGAAGTTCATTAACGTACATCGAAAATAATAAAGGGCCAAGAATGGAACCTTGGGGGACACCGGTAGAATTAGGTAGAAAGTCAGATAACTTGCCGCCAACCTGAACTGCTTGTTTTCTATTAGTAAGGTAGGAAACATTAACTTTGCATCGCTTGAAGAAAAACTATATTGCTGCATAAGTTTTTCACATAATTTGACATGATTGACTGTGTCGAAGGCCTTTGAGAAGTCAAGCAATACTAAGAACGTTACTTCATCCATATCTAAGCTTTGCCTTATATCGTCAATAACGCCCAGCAATACAGTGATACAACTGTGTTTTTCACGAAATCCGGATTGCTTTGGAGCAAGCATATTATTCAACATAAGATAGTTACTGATTGGCTTTTGAAGAATTCTTTCTAAAACTTTTGATTAAAAGGCCAGAATTGAAAAAGAATTGAATTGATAGGTATAACTTTAGCCAATTTCCATCGATCAGGGAACTTTCCCGACATCAAAATTGTGTTAAAAATTAAAGTAATGTGAGGTAGAACAATTGGTAGTATGATTTTTAAAAACGAAGGGTGAATTTTATCAAGCCCAACAGCATTTGACTTAATGGAAAGCACACTTTCAACGATATCAGCACTATCCACCGCTCGAAACCCAAAACCATCTGTACTATCCGACTGATCCGTAAACGAAAATAATGAAAATGCACTCAGAGGAGATAGCCGTGAGGATGAAATAAATTGTTTGTCAACATTCTCAATTTGTTCACCTCTCGACTTAACAATACCTTTATTGCGTAAGTTATTCCAAAGTTGACGTCCACTTAAGGATGTACTTAGCTCATTAGAGTACATTTGCGATTTAACCTTGCGAATTTCCGCTACAACCTTATTACGCAGTGAGCAGTAATTCCTTTTGAACGCATCTAACCGGTAGCGTTTCCAAATGTTATATGCTACACCTCGTTGACGCATTAAAGATAGAGGCGCAAAATTTTAAACAACCCATTGTTAAGGGCTTAACATTATACTAATTAGTAATTTCCTAAGTGCTTATTGATTGAATAACTTTTTCAATATTTTTAAACCTTTTCTAAACTAGCAAATTGCTAATTATGTAGAAAGCTGAGCATTTGTAGGGTTTGAATTTTGATGAACACAATTATTGTTGTTATGCGTTGTAAATTAATTATATGTTGATGAAAACCCAACATGTGCTCTAAAAAGGTATTAGTTATTTCTATTTTCATCATTTTAACTTCATTATTTACAAAAAAAAAAAAAACAAAAAAAAATTGTGCACCAGCAGGACTCGAACCTGGGCACCCCGCGTGCAAGGCTGATATTCTATCAGATTCAATAATAGATTTAGCAAATTGCTAAAAGTTAAAGTAGCCATTCCGTGATTTTAACTTTAGTAAAATGTTAAAATCGTTTAAAATTAGCTCAATCATCTTTTTAGCTTAGTAAATTGCTAAAAGTGGCCTTAACATTTTACTAAATCGTTCAAAATTTTGCGCCAGAATATTTACTGTAAACCAAGGCTTATATATCGTTTTAATGATTTTTAGTTTTTAATGGTACATGCGCATTAAATAGGGCGTTAATATTTTCAGTTAAAAACTGCAACTTTTGATAAGACGATGCTAAATAAAAAATAAGATCCCAATTTGTGTCTCTTGTATGCTTTTCTAAAGTCTCTAGATCAATATTATAATAATCACGAAATGTAATCGTCTTGCTAAATTGATGAACATTAAAGTTCAAAGTTAGGAAAATTAAGTCGTGTTTCGAAAACGCAGGCGCAGAAAGTTGGTCGTACAAAATCACTTTTCTCAAATCATTTACAAAGAACAAGTCTAAAAGTGTAGCACTACCACCACCAATAAAGTGGTTTGGAATACTAGTATTAACTGGCCGAAAATTAAATGTAAGCATGTTTTGAGTGAGCAGAATTGAGGTCAAAAGATTACAATTAAAATCGCCACACAGAATTACGTTAGGAGAACTTAACGAAATTACCTCAAAGAGTGCAAACAAAGGTGATAAGTCAACGTTTTTATTAGGTCTATATATTGTACCTACTAAAAGTGTACCCTCAGTGCCTACGAGGACAACAAACAAATATTCAATACTACTTCCAGCAGAAGATGAAAGCTTGATTTTGCAATTTATAGTTGCTTTGACATAAATTGCCACTCCCCCCCCCCCCCCAATACGCTCTTTCCTGATTAAGCGAAAATTTCGATAGCCGTCCAATGAACAAATTTTGTCATTCAATTCATCTCTAAGCCAAGTTTCAGTAACACAAATTACGTCGACATCAGATCCTATAAATACATCACGAAACTCATCAATTTTTGGTAAAAGGCTTTGTGCATTTAAATGGCAAACTCTGAGACCAATTTTTTGTCCGCTCAAAACTCTTACCATCGAACGTAATGTTCCTTTCTGTACCATATTTGTAACGACAAGGAAAAATAAGTAAAAAAGTAAAATAAATTCAAGAAAGAAATTAGAAAAAGAAATATAATTAAAATAATAATAAATTATAATTATAAGAAAATAATGTTTATAATGTTAAGGTTTTCGTTAGGTAGGAACGGAATCCTAAACATAAAAGCATCACAGGCGATAATGCGATTTTCATATGAATTCATAGACATCTTTAATTAATTGAGTTCATCGGTGGCTTGCTCGAGTTGATTGTTAGCATTTGAAAATTCTTCAGTTTTATCAACAAGCAATGAATTAATATTGTTATAAGGAAACAAAGTCTGTTTTTATTTCGGAATGAGACGATTCTAATTGAATTACACGATAATTGATATCACATATGCTACTTTTAATTTCTTTTATTTCGCGGCCAAGTTCTTCAGTTATTTTTTTTCGGAATCTTACATTTTTTTGGTCATAGCTCTGGTTCTAGACATCGGAGAGCAAACAGATTTCTTATATGCACTCTCCAAAGATGTACTAAGATATTCTAAAAATTTCATTCAAATCGATAGAGCCGAAAAAAAGAAGATAGCGCACAAACATAATTTGGATTGTTCTTTATATATAAGATTGGCTTCGTTTCAATTCTGGTATGTACGTACTTATACATAAGCCGTTTTTCCTTTTGTTTTATATTGAACTATATTGTTACTTAAAAAACTTAAAACTCATGAAACTTCTCATCGGTCAAAGGGAGCAGCTCCAGAAGATCTTGTCTTTTTTGCTTCGTTGATTTTGTTTGGTCCATCGTACACAATTTCAAAAGAGCCTCTGTTTAGTAGATTTAGATTTTTAGATGTTAGAGATTTTTTTTATTTTGGCATTTAAAAAAAAATATATTGACACACAAAATTACAAAAATCTTTAAACCATGGCGTTGCCGTCTGCTTGATTGACAATTCATTTTTTTAGATAAATAATAAAAGATTTAATATTTATAATTAAATAAAACATTAATTAAAAATCACCATTAAGTATTTTGTTTCTATAAGATAGATCAATTTTGCAGAATTTAAACCATTTGCTAACACCCATTTCCTTCAATAGCCCTATAACTTCTTCATCTGTTTGTGTAATGCATCCAAGAATATTTCTTATAAATTCTCTCAAAATTGGACACCGCCCGCCCCAGGATATTGAAAACATCTTCCCTTTCTTCCCAATTGCACAGACTGCATATAATTGGTAGGTCTTCCCTGTTTGGTATATAGTTCAGGTTCAGTAGTTCTTCTCGCAAGTGCAACATCATAGCTATTTCCTCTACCTTGTGTTCACCTTTGAAGTAGTTATTCTGATTAAGGGAGTACATTAGTTGACCATAAATTGTCCGGTGGAGGGAACCAGCTGCATCCTCTTGGAATTTTGCTCTTGATTGCGAATCCACACGCTCAATCAGCTTATATAACTGTTGTTACCAACTTCTCGTATCCTCCAGATTAATATTTAGTTCTATTCCACATTCTCCAGCTAAATTCAACCAATCTTCAAAAAACTCTGATTTGCTTTATAACATTTGTGCTGCTGCCTTTTTTGGTAGTCGATTATTAGGCACTTGCATAACTCTGAGCACATAGTCGACCTGCAGCTAAAGCGTTTTTATAAGCAATGGTGACAGTCCAGTCTCGATCATAACCATATAGTAAGGAGAGTTAGGTGGAAGGTGAAAAGATCTCTTAACGAAGAACCTGAGAAGCTTTTCCACAAGCAAATAAACTTGGACTAAGCGTACAGCCCTGCCTAACTCCTGTTTTTGTTGAAAAACAGTCCGATGTAAGAACGCTATTTCAAACAGCTGCTTTTGTATCTTCGTACAGGTTTTGAATTAAGTGGCCAAATTTATGCGATATGCCCATTCCGTAAAGCTTGTACATTAATGCACTGCGGTCTACCGTATCGAATGCTGCTTTAAAATCTACGAAGAAAACATAGAGCTTTTTCCGTCGTTTGAGGTATGAATCTGCAATACATTTAAGAACAAAGACTTGGTCTATCTTAGAGTATCCAGCTTCAGAAACAATCTGAAGACACAGAAATGTAACTAATTTTTCATTTTATTTAAATATTAAAAAAATCATTTTTGGCTAAAGTTGACTTAAGCCGTTTTACCTTTGGAATAAAGAATTCTGCCATTTCGATATGTTCCAAAGGCAAATAATGTGTCAGTAAAAAAAAGAAAGATGTAGAGAAACTTATGAACGTTTTTCGTCATACCGGATGATGGTCATTAATTTTATCGCGATATCCCTTCTGGGGTCGCATGTAACTAGAAGATCAGGAAAAGTTTAACGATGAACAAGAAAACTGCGTATAATACTAAAACATACCTACATACTTTTAAAAAATTTCTTTTTAAAAGTATTTATTTTTTATTTTTTTGAAAAAAGTAATTAATAAAGTTTTTTCAAAACTCAACTCATTTTGAAAAAAAAAATTGTTGTTTTTTGGGATCAATATTTGGTAAATTCGATACTTCATTATAGCTATTCTGGTTTACTATGACAAAGTTACCTACAATTGGAAAGGCGTTTTTACATTTTCTGTCATTTCTTTATTTTTTGATTCAAACAAAAAAAAACCTTCTCCTGAAAAATTTGTAAAATGGACTTGTTGAGTTTTGCAAAAACGGTCCTCAATTGCTTTGGTTATCATTGATATCACCATTGATAAAATTGCCTAAATAGATGCACGGACCAATATTGTCATAATAATAATAATTTAAAATATAATGTTTTCATTCAAAATGATCTTCGTCACAAATTTACAAGCTCAAGCCTACATTTGTTACACCAAAAATTTCGAAATATGTATAAGATCTAAAAAAATATAATATCGAAAACCCTGGGTACTAAAATATAGAATGCTTGAGATTAAGACGACAACATTTCCAAATCCATTTCTGGGAAATGCCTTCAGCAACTTTAATAGTCATCATCCATTCCAATAAAAAAAGTTTATTTTTTTTGTGTACCTATCAATAGATTTATAATAAAATAAAGAAAAGTCTCACAGAGCCTTTAATGTTTGCGTAAATTTAAGATTTACTTGCATCCCTGTAATAATTTAATCTTGACACATATCAAATTTGTTCAACAGACTTTAACGCCACTTAAAAACAGCTTGCGAGCGCTTATCCCCAATTTTAAAGACAGTAAGCAAACGACGTTTGAAATTAATGTTTATGTACTTATGATATGATTTATGATTTAAAAAAGTTACTAATCATATATCTTTTTAACACAAAGTCTAGTAAGGCTAAATTATTATGAAGTTTGATTTTTATGTATGGACGAGCCGTATTTATAAGCGAAAAAAAAATCTTCAGATTTTTATATTAAAAAAAAAAAATACGTATACGCCACAGTGAACGCAATTTCGTAATTATAATGCAAATCTTCTCTTATATCGACCATGAAAACATTCCACTATTACTGTGTGAAAATTCTTATCATCAAACCCCTTGTCTATGATTTTGGGCTAAAATTAGCTCGAAAATAATTTGATAAAATATTTCTGATAAAATACTCCTGTTCAGTGTTCGGGGAAGCTTATAATCTCGCAAGCTCATCTGTTTTGTCCTCTGAATTAGTAAAACTAAATCAAAGCAGATGTCTTATAATTGTTAAGAAAGAAGGTAAGAGTTGAACTAATAAATAAATCACCACAAGGAATAACATGTAACTAACTAAAACAACTTTCATGTACTTGTCCAGCATCCCAACATGACCTTTTCGCAGCAAAGTTTCATAAGTGCTTATTCTGTTTGGTCTCTCAGGGGTTTGATTATGATGAGACGATTTTGTTGACCAAGCAGTTTGGTATAATTACATAGCCAGCACGTGTCTAGGATAAAAAAATAGGTGGACATTCTTACAGATACAAAACTTCATGGGTAATATGCACTTATACATATATGAAAGCATAGTACTCGTACCTATAAAAGACATCCTAACTTATTCCCTCTCTTATTGTATAATATAACCATACCCTCTGCCTTTAATTTTATACAATTATATATGTCAAAGTACAGAAGAAGAAGAAAAAAAATCCTCTCTGTGTACTCGAGAAACATTTTTTGGTGATCATCTTTTATTTATTTGATGCGAAATTGCCTAAAACAGTAATTGAATAAGAGATTATCCAAGAGGCTGAGTAACTTTAGGATCCAAATTCTGTCCTCTCACCTTCGCCCTTACGCATTACGCAAATTCAAAATATAACGTAACACTGGAAATGCCGTCAGCAAATAAACATATATATTATCTTATCTCCTATATAGCTTACCTGTAACTACGTAGGGATTTTAAGCTTGTATTCCATGATTTGGGCGTTTGTAAGTCAGATTCAGATTCAAAATAAAGGTTAGGTGCTGTGCGGCTAGGGTATGATGCTATCTATATACAAAAAGAAAGTAACTTAGGCGGAGATGACACCTTTAAATCTATGTTCATCCGAACAAGGAATACGATTGGTGTTTGCCACCTTTTTACCTTAATAAAGGAGCTTATAAGGACAATTTATAGGCCCCAACAAAAAAAAAAAAAAACAACGAACGCAGATAGAGGGTTTCTTTCACAATTTATATAATCTATTTGGTCTTTAAATTAAAGAGCAAGTTTTTACGACCTATGATGTGCGTGTTATTTTATTCAAAGTGTTTTTTTTTGTATTTGTCGTGTCAAAACCAAAATTGAATAAGAATATTTGATGATTATATGTACCTAGTCGTAAATTTGAAGATGAAAGGCATGTTTACAGCCCCCAGTTTACCTTGGGTATCAATATATTCATGTGGGGATAATTTTTTTTGTTTATAAATTTTATATACTTACTCGTTCTTCAAATATATTTACATATAAGCACAAAGTTCTTGTTTTGTTTTTAGTGATGATAAATTTGTGTTGAATTTGCAAATTCTTTTAAATGGTTCACATTTCTTCTTGAATGTCAACATACATATTTGTTAAAACAAGCTAACATTTTTAGAGTGTGAATATAATCGCAAATAATTGCTTTGTGGTTGTTGTTTTTTTTTTTTTTTGCATTGTGTAAAGTAGAGTAACAAACAATGTTTTTGGGTAAACACGACTAGAGTATACCCATGTGACAGAAACCCTATGTCAGAATGATATAACGACACATTAAGCATGATGACGTGGTGCTATAGTTCTGATTAATGTGCGTACAATAAAATATAGCTACACTCAACCGAACTATGTTTTTTAGTGTGACTACAATTCATCCGGTGGGTTGGTATTTCTTTTTTATTTTTTGAAGGTATGAGGGTTGAAAATAGTCATACTTTCTTAGAGCCATCACATTTGATATGGGTTTGTTTTGGGTATAAAAGATTTATTCTAAAATGTGTTGATTTTCAAAATAAACACATTGCGAGTAGGCATAGTTAATATTTGGTTTAGATGTTGTGGAAAAGATTCTTTTTTCTTTCATTAATAGCTTTGAACTAAAATACATCATTGCGGACTTGGCTGTTTTTGTTTCCCAACTCTCAGCTCCCAGGTTTAGTATTTTTTTTTTGTTAAAAATTTATAAGGGATTATCCATTTCGCGATTCCAAAAGTATAGGGCTGGAATTCGACATCTGTCAAAGTATGTTGTTAAACCAATTTTTTTTTCAATTGAAAGTCTGACATTTATGAAAATGGATCGCTTAACTATCGCACAACGCATAAAAATTGTTAAGATCTACTACAAACATCCTGATTCTGCCACAGCCACATATCGTACTTTAAGAGGAGATTATGGTTTATATAATCGTCCAACTACGGAAGCAATTGGCAAAATTGTGAAAAAAATTTGAAGAGACTGGATTGGGTACAGATATTGTAAGGCCTGTCCATCATCGTTTCGCTCGTACCACTGAAAATATCGCTGCTGTAAGTGAAAGTGTTGCCGAAGACGCGAAAGTGTCGATTCCTCGTCGTTCTCAGGAATTAGCACATTATGGCGTATTTTGCATTTGGATCTACACCTACATCCATATAAAGTCTAGCGCACACAACAACTGAAGCCAGCTGACCATTCACAACGTCGTAGATACGTCGAATGGGTGCTTGAACAACAGGCTGTGGACGGCGATTTTTCGAACAAAATTTTCTTCAGCGACAAAGCACATTTCTCACTTGGTGGGTATGTTAATAAACAAAATAGTCGTATTTGGGGTTCTGAGAACCCTCAAGTAATTGAAGAGAGGCCATTACATCCAAAAAAAGTCACTTTCTGTGGCGCTCTTTGGTCCGGAGTTGTGATTGGACCTTACTTCTTCGAAAACGAAGATGGAGCGACTGTCACCGTCAATTCGGAGCGTTATTGTAATATGATAACCGACTTTTTTTTGCCTGTTATTGAAGAATACGACTTGGAGAATATGTGGTTTCAACAAGACGGTGCCACATGCCACACAACTCTAGCGAATATAGCTTTATTGCTAGAGACATTTCCTGGCCGCATAATTTCTCGTCGTGGCGATATCAACTGGCCACCAAGATCATGCGATTTGACACCGCTGGAATTTTTTTGTGGGGCTACGCGAAAGACCGTGCTTATGCAGATACACCTTTAACTCTTCAGCACTTGAAAACCAACATTCGTCAAGTTATGGCTGAGATACCGTCCAATATGTGTCAAAAAGTGTTCGAAATTTACCTCAAAGAATTGATGCTTGCAACAATTCACGTGGTGGTCATTTAAATGAAGTAGTTTTTCAAACATAATGTCAAGGTTCAAGCTTTATATATGAAAAGAAATATCACGAAAAAAATATCTTATATGTGTTTTATTTACGTTTACTTTTGAAACCGCAAAATGGATAACCCGTTATATTAATTCATTTTCTTAAACTGAATACCAACAGACTCAGTTTTTTCTAAGTTAGGGCTGTCCCCCAGTGCATATTGATGTTTTCAGCACAACGTTTAACAATATTGTGCAAGAAAACAGTTGTAAGTTCCAGGCTAAGCTTATTCCCGGTGCAACGGACATTTTGAACACTTGTGATCTGCAATATTTTTTCTACAATTTTGTCCGCCTTGATCACAAGTGGGTGATATAAGAACTTGTAGTTGGTAAAACACAACACGGGATTACAAATTTGTAACTGTAAATTACAAGTACAAATTTGTGGTTATAACTTGTATTTTTGTCAAATAGGCCAGACACACTCTTTCTATTCTTTAACTTGTTCTAATAGTAAATTGATGAACATAGAACTTTGTCGTGATTTTTGTCATGTTTTCGGCATTCTGATAAAAATTATACGGTTCTGTGTACAAAATTAAGGAACGCAAAGTTCTATGTGAATAAGAATGTGTGTAATTGTGGGTGATTTTTTATTGGCCGCGATAAGAATAACAAAGTTCTATCAGCCAATTTTGTAACATAGTACCTTATAATTCTCAAAATAACTATATTATGGTTGATATAACCTTGTTTTTTGAACCTTGTTTTTACATTCTCATGGAGTCATTCGAAAGTGTTTGAAAATATGAATCCAACGATACCCATATCTCATTTTTTGGAAAAATGGCCTTTAGAACCGTGTAATTCTCAGCCGACCAAATATCTTACATGCTAGGAGTATTTCTTACTTGTCTTGTAGCGTTTTTCTTTTAGAATTTGTCAAATATAAATAATAAAAAAAAATTATATGAACTGCAGCATATACAAGAACTCAAGAGCTTTTCCTTCTAACTAATTTTAAGTCAAAGGAAAGCTTCTTTACCTACTTTGTTATGACTTATTGAGCTCTACATAAGTGTACACAAATAATTTACTTTAAGTTACCAACTTTACCCTCTTCAATATTGTATTGGAACGAAGGACAGTATTTAGCTTACATTTGTCACGAAGACTTACAATATCGATGCCACCAGTAAATAGCTGGTGTACGGAAAGAATGTCAGCATTTTCGCGACGTCTACTTAAGGTCTGTAAACTTAATAGTTTCAGACGGTTTACATAAGGTGATAGATTGTATGGATCATCCCAATAAATGCCACGCCATGCAAACCGGATGAACCGTCGTTGAACAGATTCAATACGATGATTGTGAATATGATGGTAAGGTGACCATACAACGGAGGCATACTCAAGAAGAGGTTTCACAAAGGTGACATAAAGAGATTTAGTAACACATGATTTTCAAATTTTCTGGACCAGCGTTTGACGAATCCTAGAGTAGAATTAGCTCTATAATTAATGTTTCCATAATGGGCACGAAAATTGAGTTGGTTATCACATATAACACCTAGATTTACAAAATACAAAATTTAAAAGAGATATAATGTTTGAACATATATATACAAGTAAACGAACAAAATATGGCTTACATAATGTTAAATATTAAGATTGCACTTAGCTTAACAATAATTTGTTTAAAATACTTAAAAAACAGATTAAAAAATTGATTTTGAACACTTCTTATTTGAAGATCAGTCTAGGTTAATTGATATTTACTGTCAGAAACTAAGGAACAGTAAACGGCTGATATATTTTGAGTGTCTTGTTTGCGGTTCATATTATTTTTGTTGTTAATTATATGCAGTGCCTCTAGTGTGTAACGCTTAGATGTATGTCTTTCTTTTGCCAGGATTTCCACTCCCTCGAAGTTTGGTGTGTGACCGGAATCAACGCTGTGAGAAGCCAGTTCCGTCTTCTCAGAACTTTTTAATATTCTTAAATATTATAACACCTAGATCGCGAATTAAAGTTACAATCGAAACAGGTTCATCATTAATGAAATATTGGCGGACTGATAACGTAGGGCATTTTCTAGAGTACGTAGTGGCTTGACATTTTTTTACATTTAGCTCAAGAAAGCCATACATTTTATATGTTTGGAAATACGCATGTCATCAGTGTACATTTGAAGGTCAGATCGAGCTAGGGTAAGTTTAACATCATTAATAGCCAATAAGAAAAGCAGTGGACCTAAATGGCTACCTTGAGGAACCCCAAATGTTGCAGAAATTTGGTTTGAACTGCATGATCTAAACAGGACTGTGTACCGGCGATTGTTTTAATACGTCTGGAGCCAGGTTATAAAAAATAATGGAAAACCATACGCCTTAAGCTTGAAAATGATAATACTATGTGATACTTTGTCAAATGCTTTACTGAAGTCGGTTGCAATCGCGTCGACTTCATTGCCTTCTTCCAAGGAACAGATGGTATTGGATACAAACTCAGTTAGATTTGTGGTCGTAGATCGACCACTAAGAAATCCATGTTGATTAACAGAGAACAATGGCTTACAAAGTGAAAGTGCAACTCCTCAAACCCCAGAAGACATCCTTTGCATTGACACCTTATGTGCTAAGAGTAGTTGCGTGGGAGAGCCACAAAAGGGAAAATTAATACTGAAATAATTTACATGCAACACTAACAGCTCGTATGCTGCAGCGAATTAGCATATGTTCAGCTAAAAATTGAGTTAACAACATAGTAGGTTAACCTGCCCAATATAATGTTTCAATACTTCTTGGAGAATCGACCAATTTTCATATCAATCACATAATTTTCCTAAGTAAAAAAATATAAAAATATATTAAATTCTAATTGTTTAGCGTAATTTTACACAATTATTGTTTTTATCATCGCTTTAAGGTATAAATAGATACACGTTCTTAAACTAGGTTAAGGCTATTTGTTGAAAAGTCTGTTATTAACTTCCAAAGAGAATACATATTGCCAATATACTTTTTCTCTACAAACGTGACCCTGCACAAGGAGAGATAAGACAAAGTAGATGTCTGCTGTACTTATGGTGCTTTCAAATAATATATCTGCTCGGCTTTCAATCATTATCTATTATGAACTTTATGCAAAGCCAATTTCAATATTTCACTTTGTGATGAAGTTGACCATACTTTGGGCGAAGAACGAGGCCAAGTCGTAAACATTTTTCGTGAATCCTCTTCCTTCTATATGTATCACATTATTTTTATTGCTTTTTGTAACAGCTTTGGTTCTCTTTTCATGCGCTAGATAACTCAAGAACTGGAAACATATATAATAAAAAAAACAAAGCTCACAAAAATTACACACCACAAACTCAACGAAAGAGCAAGAAATTAAGAGCGCGCATGCGAAAATATTCTAATGAAGGTTGTTTTTTGAATTTTGTTTATAGTTTTGAAGTGCCAGCCAACATTATCAAGATGATGGAGTTCCTTATACCAAATCACTTAACCCAGTTTATTAATATGAATCTATGGGTTGATTCTCTTAAAATAACTCAAGCAAAAAAAAAAAGATGGTCACATTTATAAAAAAAAAAAATAAAAGAAAAACAAAACATTTGTCATGTTTCATCAACATGTTGAAAAAGATTTCATAGTAATGAGGTTCTCCTCTCAAATATTTTTGTTGCTCTCTGATGAAGCATCATTCTACGTCACTCCAGGCGCCAAATAAAACAATACAGTCGATTTTCATAAGTGATTCCTGTCGAGTTCTACTCGTATTGTATCTTATTTTTGTGTCTACATATAATAAACCTAAAATATTTATGTTGTTTTTACTCCAGAAGGCATACAAGGCTATGGGCACATTAAACGCACGCCTTCATGGACAAACACCCTTATGCTATTCAATTTATACCGATCTTCCCTCGAGCTGGAGTCTCGACTCGACTTCGACTCGTCTATTATAGTCATTTATACAAAAGGATAAATCGTTTATGAGCGTTATATTTATTGCATTTTCCAGGAGGTCTTTGCCATTTGATATTGAGATCAAAGCATTCGACATCGGTGTTAATTAAGCCGTCGGCTACCCACTAGATGCATTTATTCCTCTGTGTCATGCACTTCACATGCACAATGTACATATGTATATCTAGTTATCTGATGCATATTTAAAATAGATAGGCTTATAGATATAACATATAGATAGATAGTCGCGATGCGTGTCGTAATTTAAATTCACAGAAGTCCGGCCTAGAGCAGCGAATTATTTTATTAGCCCGCAAGTAGAAATTGAAAGATATGGATGCGTGCGGACTACGCATTTGTTAGTGAACTCAATCATATGATGGATGGCAAATACATTATAAATAATTAGATGCAATTTGGGAACAACTCAGAAATGAATGCGTCTACAATTAGCTAATTGCCTCTGATAACATGTGTGCCTGTGCGGTAATAGAAGGTATGTATGACAATAAACTCAAGGGACCAGTTCTAGATACCTGCGGCTGCTTGCCGGGATGTGAAAATTATTATCGAATGAATTCCCTAAATGACAAAAGGTAAAGAGGAACCTTAAGCTACATATTCGAGCGTAAATAAAACATAACATTATATTTTTTTGACAACAACTCTAAGTCACCAGAAGGGAATTGCTTGAGGAGACCTATGAGACTAAGTCAGCATCCTGCTTTCGTTCCTGGTAAAAAGGGTTCCCATAATTCAATTCAGTAGTATTTTGGACTGGAAAATATCAAGTTTGTGTTTTTTTCGGTTGCTACGTCTGCAAATATTTTTTGTGTTGTATAAGCACTACAAACAGGGAATTTTCAAATGATAGTTGCATGTGTAGGAAGGTAGTTTTTTAAAGGAGAAAGTGTTGTAATAATTTTGATGGAATAAAAAGAGCTTTTAATGAAAAGTAATCCTATCATTAGATTTACTTACCAGCTTATGCTTACAAGGTACACGAGATGTTTTTTTTTTTAACAAGAGACTCGAGATTGTTTTTTGTATTTAATTATTCAACGTAAATATTTCACAACTTATATCTTTTAAGATCCAGTGGAATGAATAGGGTATACGAACCGAATAGTCTTAGGTGGCGAAAATGAGATTGGGTACATATTAGTGGTTTCGTTTTCATCTCTTTCGTTTGACATTCGCCATATTTTCGAAATCGAATTTGATTTGACATTTCAATGATTGGGGGATTAGTTTATCGAATCTGTCGAAAGTAATATTTTGCTGGGATTTTGTTCATTTAAGTAAATAAAAATGTGAGTTTAACTGTTATTTTTTTATGAAAACAAACTAAAGAAATAATCAATCATTTTTTTTTATAATCAATGTTTAGGAGCGCAAGTCAGCAACAGTTTTATGCACTCATGGAACTTATGAGAGAAAACAAAGAGATAGCCAAAGGAAACTTTTATTTCGTGCAAGTCAAATATATGTAAATGCATCTTTTGAATAGCGAAACAACTTATTGAGCCTATAGTTTTTACTTGCGATTATAGGTACTATAAGGCAAGTTATGTATTCGTAAAAAAAAATGTTCTAATAAATTTTCTTACGATCAGAGAGAGCACCATAAAAATGGGTCCCCTAATTCTGTCTGTCTGTCTGCCTATCATTCTGTCAGTCTGTCTGTCTGTCCTCGAGTCTACACCCTAAACGATTTGATAGATTTGCTTCAAACTTGGTACATATTGTTTTTTCGGTAATATGGCCAGACGATTTTTTATTTTTTTAAGACGACAAACAACAGTAGCTCCCATACATTTTTTTGGCCAAAAACAAAAATCTTATTTTACTCAAAAACGGGTCCAATGATTTTTATTAAAAAAGGAAAGGGTATCTTTTGATAATATTTTTTTTTTGAAAAAATTGTTATTTTTGGTACCTCCAGTAGAACCATTTTTTTGGTTTTCGGTTGATTTGATTTTTTATGAAATTTTTTACGCAGAAGCGTAATTGTGTACTAAAATTTTTCAAATAAAATGTTTTTGGAAATTAATGTTTTTTTTTTTTTGAAAACTCAAAATTTCGGAAACGTCTCAATAGATTTTTTCAAAACTTCGTATTTGGTGGTTTTTTGACATTATCTTGACTATTTAAAAAAAAACTATTTTTCTAAAATAAAAAACAACGGTACCTCCCATACAAATGTTATGAAACCGTGAAGAAAAAAATTTATTTTTCAAAAACCTCTGCAAGAATTTTTATAAGAAAAGTTGTGTGTTCTAAAATTAGTAAAGTTTACTTTTAATTATAAAAATATTTTTTTTGTGCGTACTTATTAACGGTACTTCCCACAATATTGGATAAGCCGATTAAAATTATTTTTATTTATGCAAATGCTCCCTAAAATTGTTAATAAAACTGCGTACTCAAATTTTCAAAATAAAGTTTTTCGATTTTTAAAAAATAAATAATTTTTTTTTTGAAAAATTGATTTTTCAAAATCCAGTCACAGATTTTTTTTTTAATTTGAATTTTATATGTATATTAATATCCATTTTGATGCCATTCGAATTCTTGGACAAATACGAATATTGATTTTAATTAAATTGAAATTACAATAAAAATACCATTGAATTTGAGTCAACTAAGTAATTTCATTTAATTAAGATGTAACTTAGTCTTGTTGCTGAAGATGGTCGAAATTCAATGGTGTTTTTATTATAATTACAATTTAAATAAAATCAATACGTTAGAGTCAGAGTTATTGTTCATCATTTTAATAATTAAATACAAATATATACAAGATTTTTTCAAAAATCTTTGGAGCCGTTTTTTAAGAAAAATATTTTTTTTATAAAATTTAAAAAAATATTGAAACGCCATTTTGAAGTTATTATTAATATATATATACATATAAAATTTTAATTTCAAAAGACTTCATCAGTGACTGGTTTTTGAAAAAAATCTATCTTTCAAAAAAAGGTTTCAATTTTTTTTGGAAAATTTTAGTATGAATTTTCATTAACATGCATTTGCATTAAAAATATTTTAATCTGTTTATCCAATAGTGAGAAAGTCGGAAATATGAAAAGTGGGAAGTACCTACTGTTAATAAGTACGTAAAATAAAATATTTTGTAATTAAAAGTGGACTGCAATAATCTAAGAACACACATTTTTTTTAGAAATTCTTGGAGCCATTTTTTGAGAAATACATTCTTTTCTTCACGGTTTTTTTTAAACATTTGTGTCTGAGGTAACTACTGTTGGCTTATATTTTAGTAAAATAGTTTTTTTTTAACTATTCAAGATAATGCAAAAATCTTAGTAGAAGTTTCGAAAAAATCGATTGAGTCGTTTTCGAAATTTTTAGTTTTCAAAGAAAAAAAAAGATTTTTTTTTAATAAATAGAAGAAAACACAAATAATACCTACATATTATTTTTGTTTTTGGTTTAGTGGACTGTGTGGGTTTAAGTCAAATTGAAATATTTTATGACTTTTAGTCCAAAATGCGTTTCGCCCGGACACGATAGTTGGGCTCATCAGTTAGATGCTATCGTGTCGCTCTAAGACGCACTATTTTTTGGTTGATGACTACCAACTCTAATAAAATTTTCAGCACATACATACTGAAAATTATATTTTTCTAGGGGAATTTGGTCAAATTTGGTCAATTCCCCTAGAAAAATATAATTTTCAGTATGTATGTGCTGAAAATTTTATTAGAGTGGGTAGTCATCAACCAAAAAATAGTGCGTCTTAGAGCGACACGATAGCATCTAACTGATGAGCCCAACTATCGTGTCCGGGCGAAACGCATTTTGGACTAAAAGTCATAAAATATTTCAATTTGATTTTTTTTTTAATTTAAAAAAAAACTTTTTTTATTATTTAAAAAATAAACTTTTTTTTTTAATTTTGGCTTACATTAATGTTTAACTTCAAGGAGCTTCTGCATACAAAATTTAAAAAAAATCAAATCAACCGTTTTGCAGAAAATTGAAAACCAAACAAATGTTTCCAGGTACCAAAAATATATACCTAACCATTTTTTTCTAAAAAAAGAAAATACCAAAAACAACTTTTTCCCTCTTTCATTAATGAATCTTTTTTTTGTATAAGAATCGTTGGAGCCGTTTTTGAAAAATAAGACTTTTGTTTTTATCCAAGAATGGCAAATACCGTTATATGTCGTCTTAAGCAAAATTAAAGTCTTATGTATTTAAGGCAAATCCATAAGGCTAGATTTCTCTTATTTTAAGTTATTTTTAAATAATATTTTAAAAAAATTAATTTTCACCACATTTTTTTCCGAAAAATGCAGGTAAACGGAGGCGATTTGCACCCCATACGATTTTTTCTTGCCTTAAACAAGTATACAATTAAACTTCATAAAACTGAAACGGATACCGAGATATTAATGATGAAATTTTTTGTCGCGTCTCGTCTCGTCTCTAGACATCAATGACAATTTCAAAAATCCCAGTATGTCAACAAGGGTTAATAATTGGAAAGTATAAAGCATATTAATCACTATACAGCTGCTCATAAAATATTCATACATAAATATTGATATTGATGATTTGGAGCCTACACTCACTGCGTGTCGGTCGGAAGAGTTATTTAAGTTTATTCATACGAGTATGTTGTATAAAATTCAAATTTGGAAAACTGTAATCTATGTTGTTAGAAATTGCGTTAGGCGCAGGCATTGTTGCTGAGGTAGCAGTTAGCTTTTCTCGCTTTCTGTTAATGTTGGTTTTGGATATTGCAATTCACAATCAGTGGTGAAGTTAGGAAATCAATTTTGATTTAATAACCAGAGGTGTTAATTTGTACAACTGAAGTGTTAAATATTTTTTATTTGTTGTATTCAAAACTACCGACTGACTATAACTAACTTGGGGGACACGTATGCACCAGAAACAAAATAATTGAAATATAACGTACCTATTAATAAATAAAATGCACGACTGGATCGCACGAACTTGCTCTTGTAGCTAACAACTTTAATGTAACTAATCATTGTGGTTTAGTTGGTTAGGTGCAGTTATCCTATGGAGGTTTAAAGCCTATGTAAGTAAAATTACCTTGATTCTTAGTATAATGAATTGTGGAATGGATGGTTCAAGAAATAAACGGTGACTTTTTAAGAGCTTGGTTTTTGAAAATTCAAAAAAACACAGAAACTTGCAAAAAGTGAATAAAATTTTTATTTGGATCGATAAATCAATTTCTGCCATTTACTTCTTAAAAATAATTTCACTTAAATGTTGCCCGCGGCTACGCTTCATGTGGTCCATTCTGAAGGTCCAATTTTGGCAAACTTTTTCACACATTTCGGCCGGAATCTCACCAATGACGCGTTCAATGTTGGCTTCCAAGGCAGCAATCGTGTTTGGCTTGTCCCCATAGACAATAGACTTAACATAGCCCCACAAAAAATAGTCTAACGGGGTAAAATCACATGATCTTGGTGGCCAATTGACTGCGCCAAAACGTGAGATCAACTGCTCACCAAATTCGCCTCTCAATTGATGCATGGTTTCGCGTGCAGTGTGGCATGTGGCACAGTCCTGTTGGAACCACATGTCGACCGAGTTCAATTCTTGCATTTTCGGCAAAAAAAAATCTGTTATCATCGAACGGTACCTTTCTCCATTGACCGTAACCCTGCGGCCTTCATCGTCCTTGAAGAAGTACGGCCCAATGATGCCGCCTGCCCATAAACCGCACCAAACAGTGCATTTTTCGGGATGCATTGGTAGCTGCTGAATTGCCTCTGGCTGCTCTTCACTCCAAATACGGCAATTCTGCTTATTCACGTATTCATTTAGCCAAAAATGAGCGGAAAAAAAAACGAACGTAGCTTGCGAAACACATTTTTCACAGAGCACGAATTTTGATAATAAATTTCAATAATTTGCAAACGTTGTTCAGGCGTAAGTCTATTCATGATGAAATGGCAAACAATACTGAATCGAAATGTCAAATGTTCTTGGAATTTGTCATGTGTGATCTGTCAAAAATATAAACGTCAAAAACCAAGTAGCAAAAAAATCACCCGTTAGTTACATAGGTACCTACCTCACCTGTAAATGTATCTTTAAATCTAAGTTATGGATTTTAATTATGTAAGTTAGGAGAGTAAAATGTAAATAATCATATATATACATATTGATGGAACATAATTATGTAAACATGTACATATAATAATGAAAATGAAGGATGATAGGTGGGTAGGTAGCTATATAAATACAACTTAATAATTTAGGTGCAATATGCATACATAAAATTCATGTGATTTTTAAAGACACATATGTATATATAAATGTATGAGGGCCTACATTGTATTCAATATTCAGTGACGTACGCAAAAATACGTAAGAAGGGAACAATAATAAGGTAGAAATAAATGGATAATACACATACTTAAATGTTTTTGTATTGCATAGTCGTTATAGTTTTAGAGAAAACAAAGATGCCATTTGAATTCATGGATAAATAAGAATAAATCAAAAAAATTCAAAAATCGTTGGAGCGGTTTTTTAATAAATTAATTTTTTGTTATGTATACAATTTTGAAAACTTTTTTAGTAAAAAAAATTGAAACCACGTCTTGAAGATATTATTAAAATGGATATAAAATTCAAATTTAAAAAAAATTCTGTCACTGGTTTTTAAAAATCGATTTTTCAAAAAAATGTTTTATTTATTTTTTTTAAAAACCGAGAAATTTTTTTTTCGAAAATATGAGTACGCAGTTTTATTAACAATTTTAGCAGGCATTTGTATTAAAACAATTATTTTAATCAGTTCATCCAAAATTGAAAAAGTCGAAAATATGAAAAGTGGTTCTAAGGGAAGTACCTTTAATAAGTACGCAAAAAGAAATATTTTTATACCCAAAAGTGAGCTGTACTAACACTCAAAATTTTTTATAAAAATTCTTGAAGCCGTTTTGGAGAAATATATTCTTTTCTTAACGGTTTTTTAACATTTGTATGGGAGGTACCGTTGATTTTTATTTTAGAAAAAATAGTTTTTGTAACTATTCGAGGTAATGTCAAAAAACCACTAAATACGAAGTTTCGGAAAAATATATTGAGTCGTTTTCGAAATTTTGAATTAAAAAAAAATAAATTTTCCAAAAAAATGTTTGAAAAAATTTGGTTTACAATAGTGTTTAGACTTTCTAGGAGCGTTTGCTTAAAAAAAATTAAAAAAATCAAATTAACCGTTTACGAGAAAATCGAAAACTAAAAAATGTTTCTATTAGAGGTACAAAAATAACAATTTTTTCCAAAAAAACAAATTATCAAAAGGTACCCTTTCCCTTCATTAACGAACTGATTTTTTTTTATTAAAATCGTTGAAGCCGTTTTTAAGAAAAATAAGATTTTTGTTTTTGGCCAAAAAAAATGTATGGGAGCTACTGTTATTTGTCGTCTTATAAAAATGAAAAAAAAAAAAACGTGTGGACATATTACCGAAAGAAACAATATATACCAAGTTTGAAGCAAATCTAACCAACCGTTTAGGGTGTACACTCGAGGACAGACAGACAGAATGACAGGAATACGGAATTGGGGACACACTTTCTTGGTGTTCTCTATGATCGTAATTGCATGTTTGATTTTTAGAAAAAAAAAAAATTTTTACGAATACATAACTTTCCTTATGGTACCTATAATCGCAAGTAAAAATCGAACAAAATGTACTACAATAAGTATCAACTCTACCTCTTTTTATTCTAAGTCAATGTAAATTTTGTTCTTAAATTACAATGAAATTTCAACAGTTTTCAAAAGATGTAAATGTTTCTATTGTAGATATATCGCCTATCATTCTTAGAGCTGAATTCTTTCTAAAAGATTTAAATGATTTTTGGGAGCTCCTGTCTAAATGTGTAGGGCTTGCAACGAGATCAAGGTTAGTCATTGTTCAGACTTTGTTTTCCCATAGGAAAGGTGACTTTAAGTCTTTTAGGTTACATATGGAAAAAACTATTATCGAAGCGTCCAAATATAGTATTCTGCCTGGCTATCAAGTCATGAACTGTCAAAATCAATTGAAGGATGACTCCGATTTAAATTGATTAGGAAACCTCTACACAATTCAAATTTTAATTCAGAAAAATTTTCCCGATCTTATTTGGGACTTAGAGAGTAAAGAAAATTCGGGTTTTTTAGATAAAGGCTGAAGAAATGCTATTTTCCATCCACTCGGAAAGAGTTTTGCTAGTGTTGATCGATGTAGGGGATACTATCTGGGTTCACAGTACACATAATAAGGTAATATATTGCGCATGTTGTCAAAATTCGGTTGTCATAATTCAAAACTTCGGTTGTCATATTTCCCAAAATGTCTCAGAGATTTGGCACATGCACTCTTATTTTTGTCATTTTCACATACAAATAGTGGTGGGTCAATATTTCAGTAAGATGTGTTTAGTAAGAGGTAACAGTAGATCAAAAATAACTGTTATTATAACAACATTTCAAATTTCTAAATTTGCATTTTGATCACACCAAACAGCGGTATATAGATGAAAAAGTGATGAATAATTAATTTTAAAATGTTAGTGTAAAATAGTTTATTAAAATTGTTATTTCACTGACAATTATTGTTCCATAATTGTTATTTCAGTAACCGGAATTTATAACTGGTATTTAAAAGTAGTAGTAACAGAGATTGCAACTAGCAGTTTGGCCCGTGCCTAAGCCTATGCGCATGTCAAATGTGACACGAGTGTCTCTGAGTTTTGCCACATGCGCGAACTTGAACGAAAATGAAAACCGGAATATATTACCTTTATTATGTGTACTGTGATCTGGGCTAGCGGATTAGTGTATATCAAGGTCTATAACGGCCTTGCACCTGCACGATTGCGGTAGAAGATACGTGACTTGAAATTATTTACGCTGTCAAGTACTGAGGGAGTTATAACTCATTCTGGCAGGGTTGAATTAGAACTGCGCTGCAAGCATTCCGTCTTCTAAATCATTGTAGTGTATTCCAAGCGGAAATTATGGCAATTAGAAAAATCCTTTCCTAGCTTAAAGAAAACATGATATCAACTACTGATATCCGTATTTTCTCGGATAGTCAGGCGGGTATTAAATCTCTGGAATTGCCCTCTACAAACAACATAACTGTTCTCAACAGGTGCCAGGGCACAGGTATATTCCAGGGAATAGTAAGGCTGATGAACTTGCCAAAAGTGGTACGCCACTACCTTTATTACCTGAAAAGGCAAATATACATATTCATACCCATCGCTGCATGTAAGTTATTGCTGAAACAAGATGCTTTAGAAAGGTCAAACAGAAGATGGAAAAATACAACAAAACTTGATCTGAAACGCTGCAAGAGTTTGATATCCTAAGCAGATTGCACATCAGCTCCGTAATTGGTGTCATATTCGGACGTATTGCTTCATAGGCGCAACGAGGCTGCAGAACCTACATGGACGAAGAAGAGGCCGAATCTATTCCTTATCTTCTGCGTACATGTTCTGCTCTATTTCAGAGACGTAAGCCCCATCTAGGAGATTTTTTCTTCGATGATCTCAGCGATCTAAACAAAATACACATCTACATACACTAACGCTTCATTACTCCTTCCAAATGGTTCAACGAATGGGGAGATTATCTCAGGATTCATGTGATATCACAAGGGACCAACCCTGATCTAAGTGTGTCAGCTGGAATGCTGACAGGTGCTTCAACCTAACCTAACCTAACCTGCTCTACGAGCAAGTGTGTTCTTGACTTATAATCCTAGTCCCAACACATTTGTCTTCTCTGCTGTTCATTTAAATTACACCCTCCTAACAGTTTGCGTCCAAAATCTCATAATTTTTATTTGAAGTTAAATAGGAATACTCCAACATACATATGTAGATTTGACAAATTTTGAAATTAAATTTGTTTACATATACAAATTAAAAAAACAACTTTGCAAAAAAGGTCAAAAATTTCTTCTTTTTTACTTGCGATTAAAGCTAGGTACTATAAGGCAAGTTATGTATTCGTAAAAAAAAAGTGGTTCCCGCAATTTCGTATGTCTGTCTGTCTGTTTTTAGAACGATATACAGCCTAAGCGGCTGAACCAATTTGGTCCAAGCTTGGTGCTTGGCGTTTTAGGTGATTGCCCAAAATAGAATTTTGAATCGTGGTTTTAGCCCCAAAAAAACGGTACATGCCATACAAATTTTTCTACTATCTTAAATACCTCGAAAACGGCTCTAACGATTTTGATAAAAATTTGGCGTGTGTACTTCTTTGGGTATGGTCTACATTTTGGCTAAAAAAATTTTAAAATATTTTGTTATTAACTGTACCTGCCATACAACCATTTTATTGATTTCCGACTTTCTCATAAACGGCTCAACGTATTTCGATAAAAAAAATTTATATAGGAGCTCCTTCAAATTCTAAATAGAATTGGATTTAAAATTTTTCGAAAAATAGTTTTTTGTGAAAAAAAAGGTTTTTTTTTTGAAAATTCAATATTTCGAAAACGGGTGAACGATTTTTTCTGAAATTTTGTTTTTGAATTTATGTTATTAAATATTTAAAATTTTCATACCAATTTTTTTTTTAGAAAAAAATTGAGAATTTTTATATAGAAAAAATTAAGTGAAAAACGGCTTTAAATAATTGAACGACTGGATCGCACGAACTTGCTCTTATGTTCGATCACATTGTATGCAAAAGATTTCTATTTAAAATCTAAATATATTTTAAAGTCATTTTTTACTTTATTTTTTATACACAAAGTCTCTCTAATTTTTTTCTAAAAAAAAAATTGGTGTGACTATCTTAAATATTTAATAACATAAGCTTAAAAACAAAAAAAATTAAGTCGGATTAATCAAAGAAAAAATAATTCAAAATTCTGAAATAAATACTTAAACTAATTTGAGGTAAAAAAAAGTACGCCATTTTATTTCTTGGATAAATTTCAATTTATGAGAAAAAATTTTAAAAATCTGTGGAGCGGTTTTTGAGAAAAAAGTTTTTCTTAAAAAACTTTTGAAAGAAAAATTCAAAAAGGCCAATTCATAGGTATTCAGCAAATACATATAGCTATAATTTTTGAAAAAAAAATATTGTGCAGTTTTCAAAATATAAATTTTAAATTCTTTTAAAAATACAAAAAAAATATTTATTAAAAATATTGGTACGCAGTATAAATTGGGCAACCTAAACCTACATATATACGTGTGATATTTCGAAAGAATCGGTCGAGCCATTTATGAGACAGTCAAAATAAAAAAAACGCTCCTATGTAGAGCACCGTTTTTAGATATTTGAAAAATTTTGTTTCAATCATATGATCGGTCGTACCAAAAGAGCAGCACTGATTTTTTTAAAATCAAAATCGTTCGAGCCGTTTCCGAGAAAAATAGGCTTTAACGTATTGGTTATATGGCAGGTACCGTTGTTTTTTGCGCTAAGAAAAATTCAATTTCCCCTCTGTACAATACCTAAAAACTCTATATACCAAGTTTGAAGCAATTTGGCCCACCCGTTTGGGCTGTAGGTGTCTATACATACATACAGATAGACTGATAGACAGACTGACAGATAGACATATAGACGGGCAGAAGTTTTAGACCAACTTTTTTCGTCTTCGCTATCATCGTAATGTCATGTTTGATTGTTATCTCAAAACTTTTTTTTCAGCGAATGCGTAACTTGCCTTATAGTACCTATAATCGTAAGTAAAAATACATTTAGCCGTTTCCATTAAGAATCTTTGGCATATAATGTGTTCGAACATAGGAGCAAGTACGTGCGATCCAGTCGTGCATTTTATTTGCTCTTCAAGCTAATAATTTTGGATTTTAGTGTTTCTAAATTAATTTATTTATTCCACAAAGCTTTTTCACAATAACCACGAGATGTTTTTTCTTTATTTATGACAAACGTCAAGCTGATAATTGTAAATTTCTGCCCACAAATTGCTGCCTACAAAAAATTATTGGGCAGAAATTGGCAAGAAATTGTCAGGAAGAGGAAATATTTTACTCCCTCAAGAGCGCTCTCTTCTGCCCAAAACAACCAAATTTGTAAGTCTGGAACTGGATTTTGCAGAAATTGGTGCCAATTTGTGCCAATTGGCAGAGTGTGTATCAGACCTTATAATTCATATTTTTTCTCATTTTAATCACTATTTTTACAAATTTTAACAGAAAACTAATATAATCTTTTGATTCCCAAATATTGGATCCACAAATTTGTTGTTTAATTAGGCATGTAATAGATTAAGGGTAGTGGAATTTTCAACATCCAGCCCGAATGATAAGTTATCCTATGGCAAAAGCAAACATGTTTACTAGCACTCTGCCTATTGAATAACTTACTCCATATTTTATTAGTGTCTCTGTGAATCTTTTAGTTTAGACTCTAAACTTTAGGGCGAGGTGGAGAAAATCACCACATTTTGTTGAGTAGGAATAGCAATATTCCGTTCTGAATAACTATAAGATAGGAAAGGTATAAGAGCTTTGAACTATTACGTCAAGCACCAGCAGCTGCCGGCCCCTTTGAATAGTGTCCTCTGTTTTTTTTTGTCAGGGCTACTACCAATTGCGAAAAAGTGACACATCTTTAGAATTTCTCATATTAGTCCTTCATGTTCGACAGGTAATTACATTTTCCCTTAATTACTGGCGTTTAGCTGGTTGTTGTGGCCATCTGCTTGTGAAGGTTTAAAACTCTGAAATATTTTGTTCTGCTTTGAACGCCACCCTTGCTATGTAATCAATTGAACACACTCATTCTTATTTTATTTTTAAGTTATTAGTCCGAAACTTACATTTTGTATTTTTTGAATTAACTGACATTGCTCATTTGATTTTGTAACGCAAGTAGTATACGTACAAAGTGCAAGTTTTTCTATTCTGTAGTTAAAATGATCTTAAATAATCAGGAAATACAATTTTTTTTTAAATATTTGTCCAGAAAATTCTTGTTTCGATTGTGTACGAAGCGGCCGCCACACTGGCCTTAGGGACTAGTATCTAGTATAATTGTATCTATTTATAAAAAATTAAGTTTTAACATAGGGTACTCATTCCTGCCCATCTATACTTTTATAAAATATAAAAATGTTTCTCTTTTTTCTCATGCAATTCTAAATATGTAGCAATATATTAATTTAAAAAATCTTTCACCCGTTTTCGAAATATAGAATTTTAAAGAAAAAATTCTTATACTGCATATCCAATATTAGATTTCATACATTTCAACAAATATTTTAGTAGATTCTGGTATTTTTCCAGTGCATAACTAGTTCCTTTACTTATGCAAAATTTTTGAGTTGATTTATTCTTTTGAATCGACGATACCCGAGCAAAAATTCTGGATTTTTATTTTTTAGACAAACTTAGAAACTTAGAAAAATTGTTGATTCAATTAAAATTAATTCACATAAATTCGTTAAACATAAAGTAAATCCTACATTATTTTGAATGAACGAATTTTTGAATCTTCCTTCCTTCGCTTTCTACTGCGGCGGCATGATTCAAAATTTAATTAATTTACCTCGAAATTCTGCGAACTACACACATCTGTAAGGAGTTTTTGCCATTAGCCAGTTTAATGGTGGATGAAACCAAATAGGCAAAAAATATGAGGCTTAATATCTTTAGAAAGCACACTCAATTGATTGACGATTATGCCACAAAATAAAAGGATAAAGCAAATTAATAGGATCTCTGATAAATGAACGAGTCTTCAAAAAGTAATACTGAGAATTGAATATCTTTAAATATTTTAGAAACCCCATCTGTTAATACAGCATCCAAAACATCTAATAAAATTTAATTTGAACATCTGGTGGTGTGTGTGGTGTTTTTTCTTGGCGGGCAGAAGCCCTTTCCACAAAAGGAAGAACATTAATAAAATGCTGTCAAATGTTAAGGAAAATTTAATTTCTGAAATAATTTTTTAAATAAAAAAAAATTCATACCTTCATATTCTGCTTTTTTTCCATAGAACTATCGGACCCGTTCTAGCGTTGTTTTATTATTTATCTGTAGTAGTAGTAAGTGAATTTTATTTTATCGTCATTGCTTACAATTTTCTTTGAATAATTTATATAAGCACTAGCTGACCCGGCGAACTTCGTTGCGCCTAAATTCATTTATGTCAAGAAAATAATAATTCCGAGCATGCGCAATAATGTTTCATGTAATGCGGTCAATTAAAATTCTTTATTCTAAAGTCTTATTAAGAACAATAAAAATAACTTAATTAACAATGTCTATGTTTTTCAATCAAATCAAAATGATTGGCGTGTCAGCTAGCCTTACGCTTTTTTACGGAAGTGCTTTATGGTAAACAACAATTTTAATTTTATTTTCGTCTGCGTACACGAACAAAGCGTAGGTTTGCCGATACGTGAGCACGCCACATATAATTGACCATGTGAGAAACATGGGAATTCGAAATTGATGCCACAAACATCCAGAGATTTTTCCTGCGACTTATTGATTGTCATAGCAAAAGCCAGACGCACCCGAAATTGATGACACTTCGTTCGGAATAAGCGGAATCCGTGGAATGGTAACATTTCGCCTTCGAATTCTCCCCTCAAAATCGTGGCTTGAATTAGATTTCATTTGATGTTCTTAACAATCAAACGCGTTTCGTTATAAAGTTTTGGCGGATTGAGGTTGCGCAGCAAAATTATAACTGAACCGACTTTCAATTTTAAATTGTGTGGCGGAAAGCCCGGAACATCCAAAGAATTAAAAAATTCCGTGGGATAGTTTTTGGCTTCGTTTTCATCCATCAAGGAGTCCACGGATTTGAATAAATGTAACTTACCGGGGATTTGATTTTGAATGACAACATTCAAATGATCGAAATCCTTGTTTTATTTCCAGTAATACACGGTGATAATTGGTTGTGCTCACCGCATGGGCCATGAATCATATGAGTCTTGACGATTTCATTAAGTTCTGGATCAGTCTCCGGATTTGGAATTTCAGCAGGAAGGATATCATTAATTTGGTCAGCACGCAGTTTGTCGACTAACCACAAAAGCATGTCTGAATGTGGTAGTCCTCGTTTGTGCCACTCCACAGAGAACATCCAGCATTTAGATGCTCCAAAAATCTTTTTCTTTGTGATCAAATTCATGAGAACCGTTTGTTTCTGCTTAAAAACTCGTGCTACGATGTCGTGGCGATCACTCGATGTCTGACCGGGATGGAGCAAATGCGTGATTTCTGGCCAATTTGGATTACACGTGAAAGTTATGAACAAATCTGGGCGCCCATAATTTCGTATGTCGTTCACCGCATCTTGAGCATATTCGTGCATGTGCCGTGGAATACCGATGTGAATGGCAGGAAGAATCGTCACACGACCAATGTCTGCTACATTTCCATCCGAACATTTTTGGATGTACTGTTCTGAGCGAAGTTTTGTTTGGTTGAATCGGATAAAGTTAGGGCGCTCTGTTTCTATTTTTACGTACATATCAACGATGTTTTGTTGCAGTAAATGCCGAAATCGTAGCAAATAGTTGTCAACCATTCGAATCATGAGTCGATATGAGTAAAAATTCATCGAGCTCAACTTTTTATTTGATTCCTCGACTAAAACACGAAGGATATATTAAAATTCAATCCGAAAGTCTGTAAAAACAAATTTACATACCATTCAAGGTATTTCACCAACATATAAGATAGCGCACTCATTCACTGTAGGCGCATTGAATTGACGTGCATGAGGGCCAGCTGGACATATATCAGCTGAAATGATAATTTCATGATCGTCCGAATGCAGATCCGTGGGTGGCAATGGCGCAGTGCATAAAGTGCTTGATTGCTAACTAGGACGTGTGGGTTCGATCAACAGAGCTGGACGTGAGAATCGTGGCTTGTGCTCGTTAAAAACCACGCCACACACGAACAAACATAATCAAAGTTCCCGAATGTGGCACTAACTGGGAGTGGGACACTTCCTATATTAAAAGTGAAAATACTTATACATACATAAATAGTTTAAACATCTTGCTTAGATTAAATTTGACGGATAATAAAAGTACGTGCCCAAGAGTATCTAAAGACCGGAAAAACGTGAGCTGTAAATAAATTCATCCTGAACTTCCAATTTCTTATCCTCAGAATTGATTGATTCCATTTGAAAATCAAATCAAATTAATCATACAATTTATTCGCTGCCTTAAATTTCATTTAAAAGCTAATGCTTTAACTAAATATATCCTCATGTCCATTTGACCTAAACATCTCAAAGGCTTTCCGTATTGACGACGACGACGGGCACTAGCTATACCGGAAAACTAATATGACTAAAATCTAATTAACTTTTTTTCTTAAATACCACGTTGAAACTTTGACTTTAGAACTTTACCTCAGAATCGACCCACAAGCAGCGCTCTTGCAACACTATCAAATTAAAGTTTTTACCAGAAGGCAAGAAACTCTAAGCCAAATATAAGGAAGAAACATACATCTACTTGCGGGATATACATATATAAAGATGTAGGTGCCCAAGTTCACAAAGTTTTAGATATATTGAACAGAAAGATTCTGAAAAGCAAAAATAAAAAAAAATAACAGCCAGCAAAAGAACACCAAAAGGAGAACTAGGATTGAAATAAAAACAAAAAATATATCCCCTCTTTTAATTGCTTGCAAAATAGCAAAATTCCCTCAAGATACGAAAATTAAATCGATGCTTTGAAACGTGATATTGAAACGGATGAAGGCTGCTCCTTCTAGGCATGTTGTGCTGTGCTGTGCTGTGCTGTGCAGAAGCAGAAGCAGAAGTAGAAGCAGTAGCAGAAGTGGGAGCTACAACTTAAGTGAGAGGAGCGGATACAAAATAAAAAGTGCCAACATCCTTCAAGTTCAAATTGACCTATTTCTTCTTCGTCTTTCGTCGGTGCTGCTTTCCGCACTCGGCATCATCATTCGCTTAGTACCCAGTAGGTAGTACCCGATGCTGTCACCCACAATAGCGTTCGTGGCGTCCTGCCCCGGTTTTCTTTCTTCACACTTTTTCATTCAATCCAAGTTTTTTAAACTCGGAAAATAGTTCACCAAATTCCATTCGTTTCGTGTTTGAGGCAAAGTTGAAAGTTTTTTTATATATATGCCCTCAGTCCTCGGTCCCGTTTGGTGTAGCAAAAGGTTCCTCTCTATAATATCACTAGAATCTACTATCACCCCCACCGTGACGACTGACGATGACGAAGGAAAGGAATTTTGCATGAAGAAATGACAATAAAACTCCACATCTTCATACTGAAGTGAACTTCACCTGGGATGCAAATAATATTTTTGTATCTAGATTCTAGATACACGTCGTCGGTCGTGGGGCAAAGTTAAAACAAAGAAAGCCCGATGATCCAACAAAGGATGATTGCAATGAGTATAAACGTAAATAGTGCTTAAAATACGTGTTTCTTTTGCCAAATAAAACCGCGCGTGTACATTGTACACTGTACAAGTGTACATCATAAGGCCCAATACACTGAGACAAAAAAACCTTTAAATCTAAATTGATAATTGTAATGAAATCAGTGCGAAGAATTGAATCAGATAATGACATGGATGGACTGGCTCACTCGAACTAGATATTGCGAGTTTTAAGGATATACAGGGACACCTATACTCTGTTCAATTTATATTTTCAGTACAGGGAAGATATGATATTTGTCTTTCAGCCTTACTAATATGGATTTCAAAAAGATACCTCTATTTCTATAAAGCTTTTCCAATTTTTATGGTTGCCGTAGTGAGCATTATAAATTGGCATATTTCTCTCACAAATATCGGTAGGGTTACCTGATATTAATTTAGATTTCATGAACAGAATCATGTAGATCCGTAAAGTAAATCTAAAAAAATTAAACTAAATCCAAATAAATATAAATCTAACTTCTTCCACACCACCAAGAAGTGAGATAGTAGGTGCATTTTTTTAAGAGTTCCCCAGAAGCCCTAATCTCTTCTAAAGTAAAAATAAATAAGGAAAACAAAAATAAATAAATAAACACTGCACAATAATAATAATATCACCTCAAATTCTACTGCACTATTTTAAATATTATACTTACATTACCCACTTTTTTTTAGATTTATTTTCATGAAGAAAAAAAACTACTTCGTAATTTAAACTTGCAATTCATTAATGAACCAAATTCCATCAAAAACTTGTTCAAATAGTAATTTCTCCTTAATAAAAATACCCAAAAAATTTTGTGTAGCTGCATTTTAACCGTGTTCCAAAACAGAAAACGAAAAGATGTAAGCAAAAAAGGACGCAGCGATAACACCTTTTTCCTTAAACTTAAATTATATGCTCTCTTAACTCTAAAAAAGATTCAATTCTGAAAGCTCCATAGCAAAAACCTAAGAGAAAGGTATTAGAATTTCCATCAACGGACGAATGTTAACTCTGAATCAATGTTTTTTTTTAATAAACACAATAAGCGAGAGTCAAATTGGCGATCGAACAGTCTTCTCACACGGTGAAATATATATACATGGACTTATGGAATATTTCAATAGCTATTTCCCAAGTTTAGTGTCAGGCAAACACCAGCCGGCATCAGTGTGTTTGAAAAAGCTCTCCCATAAGGCCAGTACTGGATATAACGGGTGATTTTTTTGCTACTTGGTTTTTGACGTTTATATTTTTGACAGATCACACATGACAAATTCCACGAACATTTGACATTTCGATTTAGTATTGTTTGCCATTTCATCATGAATAGACTTACGCCTGAACAACGTTTGCAAATTATTGAAATTTATTATCAAAATTCGTGCTCTGTGAAAAATGTGTTTCGCAAGCTACGTCCGTTTTTTTTCCGCTCATTTTTGGCTAAATGAATACGTGAATAAGCAGAATTGCAGTATTTGGAGTGAAGAGCAGCCAGAAGCAATTCAACAGCTACCAATGCATCCCGAAAAATTCACTGTTTGGTGCGGTTTATGGGCAGGCGGCATCATTGGGCCGTACTTCTGCAAGGACGATGAAGGCCGCAGGGTTACGGTCAATGGAGAAAGGTACCGTTCGATGATAACAGATTTTTTTTTTGCCGAAAATGCAAGAATTGAACTCGGTCGACATGTGGTTCCAACAGGACGGTGCCACATGCCACACTGCACGCGAAACCATGCATCAATTGAAATGCGAATTTGGTGAGCAGTTGATCTCACGTTTTGGCGCAGTCAATTGGCCACCAAGATCATGTGATTTGACCCCGTTAGACTATTTTTTGTGGGGCTATGTTAAGTCTATTGTCTATGGGGACAAGCCAAACACGATTGCTGCCTTGGAAGCCAACATTGAACGCGTCATTGGTGAGATTCCGGCCGAAATGTGTGAAAAAGTTTGCCAAAATTGGACCTTCAGAATGGACCACATGAAGCGTAGCCGCGGGCAACATTTAAGTGAAATTATTTTTAAAAAGTAAATGGCAGAAATTGATTTATCGATCCAAATAAAAATTTCATTCACTTTTTACAAGTTTCTGTGTTTTTTTGAATTTTCAAAAACCAAGCTCTTAAAAAATCACCGTTTATAAATTGAACAGAGTATGTATTGAACCCAGGGTTGTCAGGTTTAAAAAAGCGAAATCGCTAAACTTAAAATAAAAATTAGTCAAATTGAAAAATTGTCCACCCATACATCACCAAACTCAAAAATCGTAAATTAAAATAAATAAAAGAAACTTGCAATTTTGGAGTCAAAAAATTTATTTAAAAAACAAAACATATCATACTTAGTAATGTACGTACAATCATATGAAAAAGGAACTTCACAGAACAGTTAGAATTTGAGTATGAGCGTAGTTACACCAGCGTAAATAAGAATCAATTTTGTGGATACACACAGAAAACAAATTGAGTGAACATGCAAGGGAATTGGATGGTAAATTAGGAACCCAGTCTGTTACAAATACAACGAAATGGAAATGGTACGAGGAAAACAAAACTATTGGGTAGTACCTTCTTCTTCGCGGCAAAATAAAAATGAAAATATATACCAAACGGGAACGTTTTAGAATTAAATATGATTTTTGACGCAATACGCATATCTAAAAATGAGGAAAGTGGTGAAACTTGGCCTTTTTTATCCCTTTTTTTCATTCGAAAAATCATCCATCGAAAAATGTAACCAGGCACTATCTACATACTGCATTGCAAAGATATTTGGTTTGACGTTTGACGTACGTCATTTATTTTAGAGAGATTTCAGCATGCAGGAATGGAAAAGATATATACCCAAATTAATAAACTTGGACTAGGGAAGGTTTAGGACTTATACCATTGGCTAAGTGAGAAATACTATTAATAAAACCTAATTTCTGCTATTCGACGTTTACCAACTTAGTCCTTCGCTAGACCATTGAAGACGGCGGTCTAGCGATGGACTAAGAATTGACATTTAAGAACAAAATTTACAGGGACATAGAATAATAAGAGGTAGAGTTGATACTTATTGTAGTAGATCTTGTTTCATTTTTTATTAATAGGAAATTTTAGTCCATGGTCTAACTCTTATTCCATGGTTTTGTAAGACCATGGACTAAAGGTGGGCTAAGCATTTTTTATTAATATGGCTGATAAAGTTTAAGTGCAAATTAGAAAAATGAAAAAGTATTAGGAATTCGATTCAAAATATTAAAATCGCCAAAAACGATAAATATCGCTTTTTCTAGGGTATATCGCCAAACAAGATTTGAGGCGCAAAAATAAATTTCAAATGGCCAGTTTGGCGATAAATCGCCACATCTGACAAGCTTGATTAAATCCACAGATAAAATTAATACTCTCGATTTCTGTGCTCAGATTTTTTGAGTCATTTTTATTTTAATAAAAGTATAAACCTGAATTGTATACTTATCCCTTGAGCAACGTCCCTAAGGTAAAGATTAAATGCAATTGTATCCTCTAAATTTGACTCAAGTTCAGGCGTGTGTGGATGGCAAGTATTTGAAAGTTACAAAGTATATCCTAGGGACTAGTTCAGGGATATTACAATTTAAAGTGTTCAATATTCCCGCGCTTCACGCGGTTGGGTGGATGCTAAAGCAAATAACTAATTGCCGGAAGTCTTGTGCAAAATAAAAAGTTTAGTAGGTGTTCTTGTGCAGTACATATAGAGGGCGATGAGTGTACGCATGGTGACAACTCATTAAGTTCGTTCGTGGTGTCAGAAATATGAACGGGTGCTTCCCATCTCGAGCTGCAGTCTTGAATCGAAAACCACGTTTGGCCAAACGCATTTTATTTGTACCAAAACAGTAAGAATTCAAGAATTCATCTCAACAATCAAGATCGATTACACCTTAACGTCAAGTTTTTTGGCCCAACTTAATCTGACCTTTCTTTGTTTCAGTGTTTGACAATTTTAACCATGGAGAGTTACACAATTGAGCAGCGCGTTCAGATTGTTGAAGTCTTTTACGAAAACAGGGGTTCAAATAGAAATGCATTTCGTGCACTTGGTGAATTTTTTGGTCAGCATAATCGACTAAATGTGTCGACAATCGGTAGAATTGTGCTAAAATTTTAGCAAACCGGGTGTGTAGGAAATGTCAAAACACCTGTGCATGTTTGCCCAGTTCGTTTTGCGGGAAACATTGCTGTCGTTCGCGTTAGTGTGGCAACTCATCGCCAATCCCAACAATTGAACAGCTCACGAACATCTCTGATGTTAATTTTGAATGAAGATTTGAATTTACACGCTTACAAGGTTCAACTGACTCATGAGCTGAAGCCTACTGACCATTTTAAGTACGCCGAATGACTGGTGAAACAAACAAAAGTGAATGGCGACCTTACAAAGAAAATTTTCTTTCACCTCAGTAGATTCATAAATTAGAATTGCCTCATTTGAACAAATGAGAATCCACGAGTGATTGTTGAAAAGCCGATGCATCCACAAAGAGTGACTTATGGGCTGGCGGCGTCATCGGGCCGTACTTCTTCGAAAATGAGGTCGGCCAAGCAATTACCGTGCATGTAGTTCACTATCGCGAGATGATAACGAACTTCTTGTGGCCAGAAATTGAGGATATGGACCTGGATGATATGTGCTCCCAACAGGATGGTGCAACTCACGTCAGGTCGCGTCATGGCGATGTTAATTGGCCGTCACGATCATGTGGTTTGACACCGTTGGATTTCTTTATTTGGAGATATTTAAAATAAAAAGTGTACGTCAATAAGCCAAAAACAATTTAAGAGCTAAATAATGAGGTTATTCGGCACATTGACGACATTGAACCTCAATTATGTCTCATAGTCATTGAAAATATGGACCATCGTCTAGAGGTATGCCAACGAAGCCGTTGAGAGCATTTGGACGACATTTTATTTCACGCATAATTGTCATAGATCCTTATATCATAATACAATATATTAAGATAACTCTCCGAAAACTTTTTGTTTTATTTACAATTAACATCGTTCGTTTTTGTTGGACCACCCTTTATGTATTGATTATCAAACAATGCTTCCTAATATACTTCTGTAGAAAAATGTGTACTTATTAGTTTACTCTCGCATTAATTTTTTGGGTGCAACAACGTAGAATCACTTAGGTGTGCCCCTAGACTCTAATAACATATTTTGCTTTTCAAAATGACGAAATAAATTTGAATTAACTAATTTCAAGGTTATGTAGAGAATTCGATGAAGTACATGGTGTTAAATTGATAGAACAAAGAATATTTTAGACGTCCAATTATTTTATTAATATTTTATTATACCTACACAAATAAGTGCCATTTTAAGTTTTAAAAATAACATCAATCATATGACGACCATCTTGTTCGTAGCCTGAAGAAAGTCGGTGCAAAAAAATTTAATGAACGCATTGACGCAAGTTTTCGTCTATTAATGCAATTTCCGTTTTTACTGCATCTTAAGGTCGTCTACTGTGAGGGGTTTCGACTAGTTTGCATTTGACTTAATATATTTAAATAGGTTAAAGTAGCACACCATGAAGTCAGGTGACTTAGGATAAGGGGTCATTGGGCCCTATCCCTTCCCACGGAATATTTTATTCCCTCAAAATTTTTCCTGCGATCGTGTTAGTCGATAGTGAAACCCAAATGTCATCTACCGGATCGAATGAGACCTCTCGGACTTCTTCACACCCAACCTACGTCAAGAAAACAGGGTGGTTCACGGGGCCAATGAAAATATATTGATTTAATTCTCTCTATACTCTGTCCAACAAAAATAGTATGTACGTCGTCATGGGAGTGCTTTTTGAAATACATTGGTGCCTGTTGCTGAAATAACCACTGAGTTACATACAAATTGTTTTTGTAATCTTTTAAAACCAGCGTATATTGCAAAATGACCTACCTACTGCACATCCAAGTGCACACTGTTTCTTGTGTGCCTTCACCATGCGCTCACACTCGTTATGTGCTTTTGAAATAAGCACATAGAATCAGAGTTATCAGTGCTACATTTATGGTAATTTAGGATGCTTACTGCGGTAACCTTGGAAGAACTTTAAAACAGCGAACTTATTGGCAACTATTACAGTCAGATTGAGAGGTAAGCGTCCTATTTTTCCCTTACTGACTATTTTTATTGGACAGATTATAGAGACATACATACATTTAAGAATTTAGTATATTATTATTTAATTTTAAGTCCCTAATATATGCACTTTATATATACTTAATTTTTTATTTATTTAAAGCAATATTATATTTTAAAGAATGAATACAAATATGAAAAATGAACAAGGAATAAATTTACAATTTAATGAAGGATTACAAAAAAAGTTGCTCATACGTGTGTTCCTACGAGTAGAGTACTCTCGTCTACTACCACGTCAATGGTATGATGAGAGAAAAGACGCCCTCTTATAAGCTATCCAGCTCAGAAGTACATTCGATTTTATCGAAGAAAACTGTTGGAATATATTGGGGCATATTGATAGTCGCTGATAAACTCAGGTTTTACTAAACTACAGTTTAAGACAATTTTGGCTCAATGAATACCCACCGATTTTACTTACAAATTGTTGGTTTTATAAGATTTTTAACTTGTTTTATTTACTACACAAATAGCTTCAAATATTTTAAAATGATAAACTTAAAAAATTTAACTAAACCAAGTTTTAACTTAGATACAGTTTCATTCATTCAATACGTCCCATTACGGGCAATAACAATTTCAGAAGTAGGAAAATCAGATTTTTAATTTATATAATATATGCATGTAATGTATGCCTATGTATTTAAATATTACTTACATACTTACATAGGATACTAGAGGGCTTAAGCTACAATAAGAGATCTGAAATGAGAGCAAGTAACCGCGACACAGTCGTGCATTTAATTTTTTTCTGTGTACATAGTTGAAGCTATTTATTAAGCATATATGTGTAGCAATCTATGGGATTATATTGTATGTAGTAAATCTAACAGCCCCAACCGTTTATTGAGGAAGCTCCGTTTCGCTGAGTTAACTTGTGAATTACAAAATTCTTCCTCAAACTGAACCCCCCAACCTCCTTCCAAGCTCAAAAAACGAACGCCATTAGAATGAATATTGATAAAACCAACGCGTTATCCACAAAACAAAGCCACCGTTTTGTAAAATGGCAGTTGTATTCAACACGTGTCTAATGTTCCGCAAAAGTTTGCTGAAAGGAACAATGTAACATAATTCTGCTACCAATATGCTCGTGTTCAAGTAATAATAATGATAAAAGTACAATGGCACACCTTTGCATGTGGTGAACAACACCTGAAAGTCTCAAGCTGAAATGGAATTTGCCTTGGGGTTTTTTTGTGAATTTTAAGGAGTTTTTGTTTTTTTTTTGTTCATGGGGGTTATAAGACAAAAGGTAATCATCATGCAGGAGTGAGAGTCGAAAACTTATCGCAATCAGCATCGTATGTGGCCAACAGACATAATATTTTTTTTTGTCGAACTCCATCTATTGAACAGTATCAGTACATTATATTTTATAAAAATATATATACATTGGAATCTCGAAAAGATGAACAGGTATGAAACAGTCCCCGTTTATCTTTCCAAACATTGAGAGGTATTTAAAGAAATATATATAGATATACATAAATGCATTGCAGCTAACAAAATAATTTAAAAAAAAACTTAAAACAAAATGGACTTATTTAGATCTTTTTCTTAGAAAACTGTTATATAGTAGACTGTCTCCCGGATGAAAGAAGTTTCGTTATTGCTTTCTATCGTAAATTTCTTAAGCTTAAAAGTGTCGATACATTGGCCTCACATTGCTCTGCAAATTTAATAGGCTTTTCACACCAAACCCAAAACCGGGTTTTCAGCTAAAAGTTTACGAAAACTCGAAAGCCGTTACAAGTTTTCGTTTGACATTTCAATTATTTTGGCACCACAGACGACAACAAATACGTTCTGAATTGAAATTGAAATTACCCCAGACAGCTGGTTTTTTTTTCGTTTTTCCTGGCAGCAACCCATTAGCTATTTATGTGACTATTAATTGAGCACTGAATGTTTCACAAAGTGTGTTTGCTTAGTTCATCTTGCAAATCCAACATGTTTTCGACAGGTTTTATATAAAATTTGTAGTTTATCAAAACGAGTGGTTTATCAAAAATGTATGGGAAAACTTGTGTTTTAGCTTTAGGTTTTCAGTCAAAACCGATAATTTTGCGAAAACCGTGTTTTGGGTTTAGTGTGAAAAGGCTATAAGGTTGTTATTGATAGCTGAAATGGCCTCTGCTGGTATAATTGCTTCTTTAACCTCGACTACACTATTTTCTGAGGAAGTTCTTATTCATCAGAAGGCCAGCTAAACTACATCTCCATTCCATTCGCTTATATCGTTAGAGGAACATGGAACCTTTAAGTAAATTTAAATGTTGACGACTATGTTTCAATAAATAGAAAATTATTGTCTTACGTCAAGAAAACTTCTTGTGCTGTAGTTGAAACCTGGTTTATTTCCTCCAGTTGCATTCTTTTTTGTAGTACAGCAAGACGGACATCTTCTTTCTCGTCACTAGAAACAGCTTCATTTGCAAAAAGTTTATGCCAGTACGTTTCAATAACTTCCAGTGTAAATTTGTCCAAAGCTCATTGAAGAGATGTCAGAGCGTCATGTAAATTACATGTTTTCTACATCTTTTCAACATCTCGCCCTTTAGAGATAACATCGCACAAACGGCTTGTTCGGCAGTGCAACTTCGTGAGCCTTATTACATTCTAATCTATTGGTTGCATAAGTGGTGTTGCATTTGGAGGCATGAACTTGGGGCATTATCAAGAATAAGCAATGCCTTTTTTTGAAAGGTTAATATTCTTCATAAGATCCCGTAGCTTTAAAAGACTATATATATAACGCAATCTTAGTTTTTAAATCATAACTACCTGTGGAACAAATTCTGAATGAAACCAATTTTTAAAAATTCCTTTTGTCATCCATGCAGTCTTTGAGTTGATGTATGTTTGGCCATTGGAGGCCTAAAATTCTTGAAGCACCTGGGATTTTTTGCCTTTGCAATGGTCAGTAGTTTTCACATATGGTCCCCAGTGCTGTTCGTTCATACAAAAAATGTAAAACGATCTTTTGTAATTTTTCTTCCGGGAGCTGATCTTTTACCAGATTGGACAAACATAACACTACCTTTCACGGGAGGCATCTTCCCTATTCAAAATTCACTTTTAACTGAAGAATTTGCACAAACTGTGAGTAAGCCACGCCCAAAAGAACCGTTACCCAAATTTAATAAACTTGCTTAGGAATGTAACGACGAAATAAAGAAAAAAATCGTGTACAAAATAAAGCATTCATCTTTTCGAGTACACAGATTTCAACCCGTTCATCTTTTGGAACACTGCAATGGTGAGAAAAAAAGGTTTCATCTTTCCGAACTGTTCATGTTATAGAACCGTTCATGTTTTCGAGATTCTACTGTACCTACATATTTTATATTCAAATATCTGAATATATTATTGCCTCTTAGTATGTGTATATGATGATTTAAGGATTGAAAAGAAATTAATGTAAGTACCTATGAGTACGTTTTTAAATCCTGAATGATGATGTGGATGTGGAAATCATATTGTAAAACAATGTGGTGTCCATCCTAGAGAAAGATCTGTGTACTGTAGTAGTTGTTATATGTTAAGGTACCGCACGCTAATATCTGTCAAAGTATTTTTATATACAGGGTGTCCCAAAGTCACCGCCGCCGCCGGTAATTCGAAGTCGAAAAACTTAGGCGGAAATTTTCTCTTTTTCACTCCGTTATGTGAGTTATAACTGCTTTTATGATTTTGGCTCTCTTTTTCTTAAACTGGTACTATCCAATCAAGAATGTAAAGTTCTTATAATTTTTCTAACAATTTGTTTTTGAGTAAATAACGGTTTTCCAGCAAGTTTCAAACAAACCCAATTTTTATTGTTTTTATTTAAGTTGTTTTCTCACTTTGAAAGATATGTTCTTCCTTTCTCTTTCTCTCTATGTTGAATTAATGTATGTAAAAGCTTAAGCCAATGGTCTAGTTGCCAGTGGTTCAGTGTCTCTAGTTCGTAGATTTATCTGCGGAGAAGTATAAAATGTAATGTAATATAATGTAATGTTTTTACATTTCTTCTTAAAATTAAAGTTAAAATCACCAAATGGCTACTTCATATTTTTAGTATCGTACTAAAATCAGTATGCCACTTTGACATTTACAAACGTCAAAAAGTTATGTTCGCTTAGTTTTTTGTTCTTTTGGGCATGTTCAGCTGCAGTTTAGTAAAAATTAGGAATAATTTAGTATCATGGTAATAACTTAATATCGGGCTGTTTAAAATTTTGCGCAAATGTTTTTTTTTTACACCGATCTCAGGAATAACAATCCATCTATTTTAATTGTAGCACTACAGAGCCTTTTATGGATCATAACACAACTTAGTTAGAAGAATAAATAAACTTAAGTTCATAAAAACGCTGTATTACTTGGAAATGTTTGACCTATCTTTAAGAGTTTTTAATTTTCTCCTTGTTCAATAGTGGTCTATTTGACTTTAAAATTAGTTTTACCGGTATTTTGAAGTATTGTAAATACCAAATCAAAAACCTATTATTTTCTAAACATATTCCAAACAGAAAATCAAAACTATTAATAATTTTTTATAAACTACTATTTTTATATTCATATAGAATAATGTTGTATGTTACAATACTTTAACTGGGAATAAATAAATTAAATAAGATAGACGATTTTAAGAATTTTAAGTTTTTTTTTTTTAATTTATATTTGCAATTTTTACAAAAAGAATGTATGATAATTGCTGCTGACTGAGGCTGTAATTTTTAGTTTGAGAAATCAAATAGCTATCTTACAAAAATAATAAAGGCATTCCAGTAGGAAACCTTTTGTTCAATCTCCTCACTTAAAAAAAAATGTTTTTGTGCAGGAATTTTTTGTATATAAATAAAATTATTTTCATTTTCACTCGCACATTGCGATTAAATTAATGGAAAATATGATCCAAGTAGCCTTTTATCGGATTTAATTAGAATAAAAAATCCAATTTCTCATTCTGGATTTCCTAAAAAAAAAACATACATATATTATGTACATACATATATATTTAATTTGCTTCAAGAGAAACCCTACACGTTTTCATTGTGTCATTTTAAGAATACGTTGGATAACATTAATATGCTCTAATGGGTTTTTTGACATTTTCACAAGGCCGTCCTTATAGAAAATGTCAGGGACGGCAGCTAATCTTAGTGTTCAAATCTTCCAAAAACGGACCTTTTAAGAACACATAGAAACAGCCACATACATAATGTACACACATTGAATACATCATGTAACATAACAAAATGCTTGTCATTAGTTTGACAGAATACCGTATCCTATATTATAGGCTCCTGAGGGAAAGGATGATGTCAAGGACATTCGTTGTTCGATTAAAATCAGCACAGACGTATTTGATTCATGATTTATAACGAAACCTTAAAAAGGCTTTTATAAATACTCGTATCTACCTAAATTTGTATGTACTCGTATGTATGTATGTACCTACTAGTAATAACAATAACATCTATATCCGCATTAAGAAAGCAATCAAATCCAGTATTAGTGGTGTTTCCTTGACGGTGGAAATGTACATCGTGAGCATATGAAAATAATAATCTAATGCTTCTCAACATGGTCTTATGTGAAAGTAGATGAGTTTTATTAGCGAAGACAAATCTGTGCGAATGGGTATTAAAGTATCCTGAGTTTTGCCTTGCCAGACTGCTATAAGTCAGATCTATACTAATGGTCTGGTCTGATAATGAGCTCCGAATGAGCCGATAATAGCGTGTACTTTATAATGATAAATTGTCCATCCATATGGACGCGGTAGACACATATTTGCTTATTAAAATTTCGTGAATACCTAAATGTATGTTATGCCCATGATCTGGCCAGTAATAATTTTGAAGAAAACGCAAATAATAATTAAATATTATTTTTGTTTTTGTGGTCTATATCATCTAACTGAAGATCCCAACCATCGTGCCTGGGCGAAACGCAATTTGGACTACAGGTCATTAAAATCTTCAATTTGGCTTTAACGCATACAGTCCACAAAAACAAAAACAAAAATATTATTTAATTATTATTTGCGTTTTCTTCAAAATTAAGAAGGGTGAAATGCGACTATAGATAATATAGCGGCTTGCCTGAAATTATCAATCATAAAAGCTTGAAACAAAAACCTTCTTGATGATACACTTTCAAAGTCTGGTCTTTTTCGAAATTATAAGGAAGACCCAAAAGTAAAACTATCGTAAGTAACGATACAATTTCAAGATGGTATGCTCTTAAAGAAAGTCTCTTTTTAGTCCATACAATTTAGGTTTACCGATTCAAAGTGAGTCCTGGACCCTTCGCTCCGAGGTAAAAATACAAATCACATTGTATCCGTACATTCCCTGATTCAAGTGCGGGTGTAATATTCACATCAATGGAAAGTCGGAGAAGAAATGTTGGTTCCAAGACCGAGAAAATCACTGAACGAAAAGAAATCTTATAGATCGATTTCTCTCTGATTTCCAAGGTATTTGAGAAAATCCCACTCAAGAGAATGCTTCTTTTAATTAAAGGAAAACGACTTATTCTGGATCATCAGCTTGGTTTCCGGAAAAAAACCACTCAACAATTGATCGGGTCTATAGATTAACCAATGAAATTTGTAATTCTTTGGTTGACAAAATGGGGTGTTCCAGCGCTTTTGTAGACATTTCCCAAGACTTCGAAAAAGTCTATCATGATGACCAAGAGTGCAAACTACGACATTTATTTTCGAAACAAGTATTTCACATCATGAAATTCTACCATGAAGATAGGATATTTCGAGTTAAACAAGAAAGGCAAGGCAATAGATGCAGGTGTTCCCCAAGGAAGTGTTATTGGTCCGATCTTGTTGGTTTTATACACTCGCGACATATCCCAAGAATAAGATACCATAACAGCTACATTTGCAGACGAAATGCCTACACTTCCAATATACGATTCAATTGAAACATCAAAGGAAAAGCTCGAACGAACCTTAAACAATATTTCGGTCAGAATGGACTGAGAAATGGCTTATGTAAATATTATTTACAAAAAAAAAAATCGATAATATATGAATTTATCTTAATTCAGCTCAAATGCTTTATATGCTAGCGAAGGAAAGTGTCTTGGAATGATATTCTCTAAGACACTTAGCTGAAGTACAAGCCATACGAAAATGTGCAGATCGTAACCTCGAAAGAAATTACAATAAACAAAATATTGCCATCATGTCAGCTATCCCAGCCGCACTCAAAGGTTTGAGCTCCTACTCTATCAGTTCTAAACTGGTATGGGAATGTGTAGGTAGGTTAAATGAATTCGGCAAAAATAATAATGTCACACTTCATTGCGTACCTGGCCACGTAGGTGTCCAGGGCAATGAGGAGGCAGAAACCTGAAAAACAAACTTCGCGAACTAAATTTTTTTAGTAAAGGGTGTTTTTTTTTAGCATGAGAAACTTCTATGGTTTGACAGTTGAGAATGTCAAACTCTGTTGACATTTCTATTCAGTAAGGCTCGGCAATTCCAAATGAATCGTATATAGCCGGAACAACGCTTCTAAATTGTGGAAATTTACTCGCGAAGTTCATACCACTGTTACCACTGGGACTCATTTGAGTCAAAAGGGACTCATTTTTTACTTGCGATTATATGTTCTATAAGGCAAGTTATGTATTCGTAAAAAAAATGTTTTTTCTAACAATAAAACATGACATTACGATCATAGAGAACACCAAAAAAGTGGGTCCCGCAATACCGTCTGTCTGTCTGTCTATCCTCGAGTCTGTAGCCTAAACGGTTCGGTGGATTTGCTTCAAACCTGGTACATATTATTTTTTCGGTAATATGCCCACACGTTTTTTTCATTTTTTTAAGACGACAAATAACAGTAGCCCCCGTACATTTTTTTTGGCCAAAACAAAAATCTTATTTTGCTCAAAAACGGCTTCAGCGATTTTTATAAAAAAAAATCAGTTCAGTAATGAAGGGATAGGGTACGTACCTTTAGATAATTTTTTTTTTTTTGGAAAAATATTGTTATTTTTGGTACCCCTAAAACAACCATTGTGCGAATGCTAACATGGAATATTAAATTATTTACACGTAACTTATTGAATGTAAAATGAGCCTTAATAAACCAGTTTTACCAACCATTGAAATACAAAAACAAAATCATATTTAACGAAAGCTATGTAAATTTAAAGGTCAAATAAATGTTAAGGATTAATGGCTTTAATATACTTTTTGATTGTACCTAATTATAAAATAAATTTGTTCTGAAATTTAACATCGAAGTGATTGGTTTTATTTTCCCACAAATTATAATTTTCTTATTTTTTACATAAAATCTTGTACAAAAATTCATTGGTCCTTCGAGCCCTCTTTTAAAATATATACAATTTTAAAATTAATTAAATAACTATATTTAATAGTATTACTTAAATGTAAGACTAAATTCAAGAACTCAAATATACATATTAAATGGACATATTTTGATAACCTCAAAAGTGTTAGAGTAAATCTGTGACAATACAATTTACAAATAATAAATATTTAAAAACTTTAAATCTAATTGCGATATAAAAATCGCAAATAAATTGCATCTAAAGAATAATAATTTGTGCAGCGACCGACGGAGCTCCAAGAGAGTTGCAGCGATTGAACAAAGCGACGGCGACGGCGACAGCGACAGCAGCAGCAGCAGCAGCAGCAGCAGCAGCAGCAGCAGCATCAAACAACGCAGTAAGTCTTACCTTGATTTGTGTTGTAAACTCGTCAATTAAAATTTTGCAAGTTGTATCTGTAATATAAGAGATAATTTATTAAAAAATGGATCGCAAGGGTTTTAAATATGGAGAACTCCAAAAGGGAATTCTTAATAAATTAATAAGAGACCTCGAGAATTTTAAAAAATCGCCAAAAGAACGCTTGACAAAGACGCACATATCAGGACGCTTAGATAAGTTGAACGACGATGAAAAATCGGCAAAATCTTACCATGAGGCAATTGTTGGTGGAGGTTGTCTGGAAGAAAATTTGAAATTAGAAGATTTGAAAGCTATATTTGATAAAATAAATGATATTTACCTTGATTATAAGGCCATTTTAATGGAAACTTTGGAAAAGGTTTCAACGCCGCCGGCAGCCAAGGTGGACGATAAGGATGGACCTTCTGTTCCTGAAGGACAGCGATCTGCCCATTTAGACGTTAGGTTGCCTCGCATCGACCTTCCTAAGTTTGATGGTTCTTATACCACCTGGCGGCCATTTTATGATAGATTTCAAGCACTGGTTCACAACAACAAAAATTTGGCTGATTTGGATAAGCTCCATTTCCTCCAATCTTGCTTAACTGATGATGCAAAACGATTTTTACAAAACCTATCCGTTGAAGCTGCCAATTATGAGAAAGCGTGGACACTTTTAAATGAGAGATATGACCACAAGCGCATTCTGGTGCATATTCAAATGCAACAACTTTTTAGCCAATCTTCACTTCATCGTGAAACTGCTGTAGGCTTAAGAAATATTTTATACACTACAAAAGAATGCTTTAATGCATTGCAAAATATGGATGTTCCGGTTGAAAAGTGGGACATTGTTCTCATCTGGTTCATTAACCAAAAATTGCCATCGGTTACACAGAAGCTATGGGAAGAAAGTTTGGGTGATAAAAAAGATCTACCAAAATTCACTGAATTTACTACATTTTTGCTTCAAACCTGGTACATATTATTTTTTCGGTAATATGCCCACACGTTTTTTTCATTTTTTTAAGACGACAAATAACAGTAGCCCCCGTACATTTTTTTTGGCCAAAACAAAAATCTTATTTTGCTCAAAAACGGCTTCAGCGATTTTTATAAAAAAAAATCAGTTCAGTAATGAAGGGATAGGGTACGTACCTTTAGATAATTTTTTTTTTTTTGGAAAAATATTGTTATTTTTGGTACCCCTAAAACAACCATTGTGCGAATGCTAACATGGAATATTAAATTATTTACACGTAACTTATTGAATGTAAAATGAGCCTTAATAAACCAGTTTTACCAACCATTGAAATACAAAAACAAAATCATATTTAACGAAAGCTATGTAAATTTAAAGGTCAAATAAATGTTAAGGATTAATGGCTTTAATATACTTTTTGATTGTACCTAATTATAAAATAAATTTGTTCTGAAATTTAACATCGAAGTGATTGGTTTTATTTTCCCACAAATTATAATTTTCTTATTTTTTACATAAAATCTTGTACAAAAATTCATTGGTCCTTCGAGCCCTCTTTTAAAATATATACAATTTTAAAATTAATTAAATAACTATATTTAATAGTATTACTTAAATGTAAGACTAAATTCAAGAACTCAAATATACATATTAAATGGACATATTTTGATAACCTCAAAAGTGTTAGAGTAAATCTGTGACAATACAATTTACAAATAATAAATATTTAAAAACTTTAAATCTAATTGCGATATAAAAATCGCAAATAAATTGCATCTAAAGAATAATAATTTGTGCAGCGACCGACGGAGCTCCAAGAGAGTTGCAGCGATTGAACAAAGCGACGGCGACGGCGACAGCGACAGCAGCAGCAGCAGCAGCAGCAGCAGCAGCAGCAGCATCAAACAACGCAGTAAGTCTTACCTTGATTTGTGTTGTAAACTCGTCAATTAAAATTTTGCAAGTTGTATCTGTAATATAAGAGATAATTTATTAAAAAATGGATCGCAAGGGTTTTAAATATGGAGAACTCCAAAAGGGAATTCTTAATAAATTAATAAGAGACCTCGAGAATTTTAAAAAATCGCCAAAAGAACGCTTGACAAAGACGCACATATCAGGACGCTTAGATAAGTTGAACGACGATGAAAAATCGGCAAAATCTTACCATGAGGCAATTGTTGGTGGAGGTTGTCTGGAAGAAAATTTGAAATTAGAAGATTTGAAAGCTATATTTGATAAAATAAATGATATTTACCTTGATTATAAGGCCATTTTAATGGAAACTTTGGAAAAGGTTTCAACGCCGCCGGCAGCCAAGGTGGACGATAAGGATGGACCTTCTGTTCCTGAAGGACAGCGATCTGCCCATTTAGACGTTAGGTTGCCTCGCATCGACCTTCCTAAGTTTGATGGTTCTTATACCACCTGGCGGCCATTTTATGATAGATTTCAAGCACTGGTTCACAACAACAAAAATTTGGCTGATTTGGATAAGCTCCATTTCCTCCAATCTTGCTTAACTGATGATGCAAAACGATTTTTACAAAACCTATCCGTTGAAGCTGCCAATTATGAGAAAGCGTGGACACTTTTAAATGAGAGATATGACCACAAGCGCATTCTGGTGCATATTCAAATGCAACAACTTTTTAGCCAATCTTCACTTCATCGTGAAACTGCTGTAGGCTTAAGAAATATTTTATACACTACAAAAGAATGCTTTAATGCATTGCAAAATATGGATGTTCCGGTTGAAAAGTGGGACATTGTTCTCATCTGGTTCATTAACCAAAAATTGCCATCGGTTACACAGAAGCTATGGGAAGAAAGTTTGGGTGATAAAAAAGATCTACCAAAATTCACTGAATTTACTACATTTTTGGAAAAACGTTTCCGAACTCTTGAAGTTTTGGATCAAAACGACCAAAGTACTTCGAATTACGCCAAATTTGATCCATCAGCTAATACCAAACCACGTTTTCCGCAGAAGTCCAAGGCTTTACATGCCAAACAGAAGTTTAAGCCCGCCATACCAACGGAGATTTTAATATGCAAATTATGCAATAAGGAAAAACATTCATTAAAAAGATGTCAACAATTTCTTAATATGGACACCATGGGTCGCATAGACGTTGTTCGACGATTGAAAGTGTGTGAAAATTGCCTTTCTTACAGGCATTCTTTAAATGACTGTCCAAGTCCACTGTGCTGCTTCTTTTGTCAGCAGAGACATCATTCTTTGTTGCATGTCAACCAACAACAGATCCAGAACAACAATTTGCAAAGAAATCATGCACAATCTTCTTGGAGATTTCCAACACAACCGAGAGGAACTACCTCAAATGTAGTTCAGACAGCCAATAATGCAAACTTTGCCGAATTTCAACCCAATGATACACAGAATTCAACCACCTTGAATTATCATTCGTCGTACGGTGATCGAAATTTCTCTCATCAAGTGCTTTTAGCAACTGCTGTTGTTAAAGCCCGTTCTTCAGACGGCCGATTACATTTTTTAAGAGCCATGATTGATACAGGTTCTGAATCTTCATTTATAACTGAAGCAGCTGCTCAGTTACTTAAACTTAAAAAATTGAGGACATGTGTCGAAGTATCAGGGCTGGGGTTGGTCAGTAGTGGCACCTCGCAGAACGCTGTACAGGTACAGATCATATCTTGCCACTCACAGTTTCAAACTGTCCTACAGGCATTCATCTTTAAGTCACTTACTGGCCTTCTACCTACCCAAAAAATGATACCTGACGCATGGAATCATCTTATTGGACTCCCGTTAGCAGATCCACATCTCCACGAACCTGCACCCATCGATTTGCTTTTAGGCAGCGACGTTTGTGCCCAAATATTTCTACCAGAAATCAAACGTTCAGAAAATGGACCCGGACCGATGGCACAAAATACGGAGTTGGGCTGGATCGTATTAGGAAGAGTTTCAACACAGCCACGTCAGCAAATCCGAAGTTTCCTGCAAACAACTGATTTGAGCTTCCAACTACAGAAGTTCTGGGAGGTGGAAGAATTGCCGTTTCAAGCCCATGATACCGAAGAAAATATGGCCTGCGAAGAACATTTTGAAGAGTATACTCAACGTTTACCTGATGGTCGGTATCAAGTTAAAATGCCATTCAAAGATAACATGCTGCCAAAGATGGGATCCAGCCGACAGATGGCATATCGACGGTTTCTTCACCTTGAAAAGAAGCTTGATACTAATGCAACTCTTCGAGCTGACTACATAAAATGTGTTGCAGAATATGAAACACTCCATCACATGGAGCAGATCAGCAGCGATGATGAAATACTTAATACACCAAATCACTTCATTTTACCACATCATGCTGTGATTAAGGAATCAAGCACAACTACAAAGACTCGAGTTGTCTTTGATGCAGCTTCGAAAGATTCGAATGGGAAATCTCTTAATGATTATCTTCTGGTTGGTCCAAAATTACAAGCATCTATTATAGATATTATGTTACGATGGCGAATGCACCGATATACTTTTACGGCCGACATTGAAAAGATGTATCGGCAAATTTTAGTAAGTCATCCAGATTCTTTTTACCAAATTATTATGTGGAGAGAAAAACGAACTGAACCTTTGAAGCTTTACAGGCTCAATACTGTAACGTTTGGTACGGCAAGTGCTCCTTATTTAGCAATCAAAACCTTACAACGCTTAGCCCAAGACGAAGAGGATAAGTTTCCTGTGGGGGCGAAGGTCGTGCGAGAAGATATGTATGTTGATGATTTGATCAGCGGTGCAGATTCTATGGAACAAGCGAGAAGAAAACGAGATGAAGCAAGAGCACTTTTGGCGTCAGGCGGTTTTAATTTACGCAAGTGGACAGCTAATCATAGAGATTTGATTGAAGATATTCCAATCCAAGATCGTGAACATGATTTCGAGCTTCCTTTTGATCTGTCCAATCACGTCAAAACTCTAGGTATTAAATGGTTTCCTAGCTGCGACTTCTTTTCCTACAAGAATTTACAGAAAGCAAATGAAACGACAACAAAACGAACGGTTTTATCAACAATCGCCAAGCTTTTCGATCCACTCGGATGGATCTCACCTTGCATAATCACTGCGAAGATTTTCATGCAGAAGCTCTGGGATCTTGGTTGTGATTGGGATGAACCAATTCCAGACCACATTAAAAAGGATTGGGAAGCTTTTCAGTTAGAACTTCCAATGATAGAAAAGTTGAGAATTCCACGATGGAACCGAATGAGCCCATCAAATCAAGCAATCGAGTTGCATGGCTTTTGCGACGCTTCAACTAAGGCATATGGAGCAGTGGTTTATGTTCGAGTCTTAGACAACAGAGGAAACATCCACATTAATTTACTTTTAGCAAAGACGAAGATTGCTCCGAGCAAGCGGACGATCACGTTACCTCGTCTTGAACTTTGCGGGGCAATAATTTTGGCACAGCTTTTGCAATATACCAGAGATGTCTTAGCTATTCCAAATATTCACATCTTTGCTTGGACTGATTCAACAATTGCTCTTGCTTGGATTAGAACAACCCCATCAAAATGGACAACATTTGTTTCAAATCGAGTATCCGAAATACAGCGATTAATTGGCAGCGATTGTTGGTCTCATGTCCCAACACACCATAATCCATCTGATTTTGCATCTCGTGGCGTATATCCCTCAATCCTGGAATCTTTAGATGTTTGGTGGAACGGTCCAACATTCTTAAGATCGCAGTGGGAGTTTGATGTGCACGGCCAAGCTGAAAATGTTGAAACAGAAGAAGAATGTCGTCCAGTAAAGATCCATACTATTCAAATAGCAGAAGAGCTAATCAGTGTGATTATTCACAAGAACTCGAGCTTACTCAAGGTAATTCGAGTGATAGCGTGGTGGCTTCGTTACAAAACCAATCTCCGAGCAGTGAGTCTGACCAGAAAAAGGTCTAAAATTAGCAATGTAATAGTAACTGCCTCGAAAGTCACCGGACCATTAAGCGTTTCTGAGTTGGAAGCGGCTCGTACGCTTGCAATCAAAACAGCCCAGAGCGAGATGTTCTCTAAGGAACTGAAAGAGCTGCGAGAAGATGGTAAGGTACCGAAACAATTACAAACACTAAATGTATTTATCGACATAAATGGGATTCTAAGAGTCGGTGGTCGACTTCAGAATTCACTGCTAACCTATGAGGCGCAGCACCCAATTTTATTGCATAATAGCCACCATTTCACAAGACTTATAGCAAAAGATGCTCACAAAAATACTTTGCATGGTGGAATCCAGCAAATGATTGCGTACATACGCCAACGATTCTGGATTGGTCAAATTCGTAGAAGTGTGAAGTATCAACTACACCATTGTACGACTTGTTATCGGCAAAAAGCAGCAGAGATGCAACAATTGATGGGAAATTTACCAGCTGCAAGGGTTCGAATGGCTAGACCATTTTGTCACACAGGAGTAGACTACGCAGGACCAATCGAAATCAAAGCCTGGAGGGCACGCGGTAGTAAAATTCTCAAAGGATACTTCGCGGTCTTCATTTGCCTGACAACAAAAGCCATTCATTTGGAAGTCGTTTCAGACTTGACGACACAAGCATTTTTGGCAGCGTTTAGAAGATTTACTGCCAGACGTGGAGTTTGTAAACATATCCATAGTGATTGCGGTACCAACTTTGTTGGTGCTAGTTTTGAATTAAACAAAATGTTAAAAGCTGCACAACATGATTGGAAGGAAATCGCCGAAAATCTTGCAAATCAAGGTACTGAATGGCATTTTATTCCCCCCGCTTCTCCTCACTTCGGCGGATTATGGGAAGCCGGGGTGAAATCGGTCAAGTACCATTTAAAACGGATAGTTGGAACAGAGAGACTAACCTTTGAGGAGCTCACCACACTTCTAACTCAGATAGAAGCGTGTTTAAATTCGAGACCCTTGTGTCCTCTTTCTGATAGTTTAGATGATTTAGATGTGTTAACCCCAGCACATTTTTTAATTGGCGAATCCTTATATGCTGTGCCGCAAGGTGACATCGACATCAACATCACGTACATGGACAGATGGAAGCGAATCCAAGCATTCATGGAAACATTCTGGAGTAAATGGAGCTCCGAATACTTATCCAGACTTCAACAACGCCCGAAATGGATGAAAGTTCAAGAAAATATTAAAATTGGAGACATCGTTTTGATTAAAGATGAGAGACTGCCACCGACTAATTGGAACCTAGGTCGCGTTCAGGAAACACATCCCGGATCGGATGGATTAATCCGCGTTGTCTCAGTAAAAACCAAATCAGGAATCATAAAACGCCCCATCGCTAAAATTTGTCGCTTGCCATCGAACGAAACATTTCAACAACAAACCATTGTTTAAAATTGAAATCAAAATTATTTTCACCACCGTTTAAAATCGAAATCAAATTAAAACACGAAACCTTTCAAAATCTTAAAATTCAAACAAAAAAAATTGAAATCCAATAAATTGAAACATTAAACATAAAATAATAATAAGTAATCAAATCATCAATGGATTAATAGAACATCGCTTTAGCTTTGTAACAAAATTTATTTAAAAACCTATAAAGATTAAAATTTTGAAATCTAAATAAAACACAGATAAAATTTATTCAACATTTATTTATCAACATTTAAACCAAAATATATTATAATTCAGAATCACATTAGAAATTTAAAATGTAAACAAATACTTAAAGTACTACCACAATGTATGCTCAGTTAAAATATACTTCGATAAAGCTGCATCAAGGCACTAGTAAAATTATAAAATCAAATTCCGAATAATAAAACAATATTAATTTGCTTTGAAATTCACAAAAAAAAAACAAAATACATATGTATAGCCAACATTGAAAATATAAAAACAAAACTTCACTCGCGATGTCAAAATCTAATATCAATTCTATTTAAAGTAAATTAAAACAATATAAAAGTCAATTAATGACGTCATTAATCTTTCATCCGAATTTCACCATGCACAAATACATAACTCATTTCATAAATAGCGTAAATTATTTACAAATACTCATTGCACATAAAAACTTAATTTACCGATGCACTAATCACTGCAAAATTATTCACCACGATCGCGGCTTATGTACCCACTCTTACATAAGAAAACTGGTACAGTCAGGGCAAAAGGGATATGCATATACATACATTATATACATACACACATATTATTTAAAATAAAACTTAACCGCCCGAAATAATTATTGAAATTTAATAATTTATTGAAAACAAATTATAAAAATATAAAAAAAAAAAAAAAAAACTCACCTGAATCATCAGCAACCAGTATCCAGCAACACGAGAAATATAAAATTCCTTCTCACTCGCGAACATAATCAAATTATCTAAATAAATTTAATAATTAAAAACAAAACCAAACAAAAAAAAACATTATTTAAACATTAAAAAATAATATAACAAACAAACGAACTAAACAACGAATTAAAACGAAAATATAATAAAAATACGCGACGACACGAGCACGAACAATCAACATCACAAGTTAAAAGAAACTAACAATGGAACGATCATTTACCAATTTACGCATCATATCATACAAAGTACAAGTACACAACAGATAGCGGAACTTTTCCATTCATAAGGAGATATGAACATTTTTGGAGAAGCACTTTCATTGGGATTAACTATAGTGGCGTTTTGCGAAAGCTTGAAAGGACGTGTTCAGATGATTGCAGAATAAGGTTCCGAATCAGGAAGTAATTGGAGGGCGAAGAATGTGCGAATGCTAACATGGAATATTAAATTATTTACACGTAACTTATTGAATGTAAAATGAGCCTTAATAAACCAGTTTTACCAACCATTGAAATACAAAAACAAAATCATATTTAACGAAAGCTATGTAAATTTAAAGGTCAAATAAATGTTAAGGATTAATGGCTTTAATATACTTTTTGATTGTACCTAATTATAAAATAAATTTGTTCTGAAATTTAACATCGAAGTGATTGGTTTTATTTTCCCACAAATTATAATTTTCTTATTTTTTACATAAAATCTTGTACAAAAATTCAACCATTTTTTAGGTTTTCGATTTTCTGGGAAACGGTTAGTTTGATTTTTTTTAATTTTTTTACGCAGAAGCTCCTAGAAAGTTTAAACACTATTGTATACCAAAATTTTTCAATTTTTTTTTTTCAAAACTTCGTATTTGGTGGTTTTTTGACATTATATTCAATAGTTAAAAAAAAATTTTTTTTTAAATAAAAAACAAGGGTACCTCCCATACAAATTTAAAAACCCCTTAAGAAAAAAATGTATTTCTCGAAAACGGCTCCAAGAATTTTTATAAAAATAAATTTGTGTGTTCTTAAATTAGTACAGTTCAGTAAAAATATTTTTTTTTGCATACTTATTACTTCCGATAGAACCACTTTTCATATTTTCGACTTTCTCAATATTGGATGAACCGGTTAAAATTTTTTTTTATAAAAATGCTCCCTAAAATTGTTAAAAGACTGCATACTCAAATTTTCAAAAAAAAAAAAAGTTTTTCGATTTTCGATTTTTTCAAAAACCAGTAAGATAATTTTTTTTAAATTTGAATTTTATATGTTTTTTTTTATAATTTACACGCGCTCAAGAGATTATAATTTATACTTTAAGTGATTTTCAACACAGCGCTGTTCTCACGCCCGCGCTGTGTTAAAAAGAAAATAAGAGAAAGAAGGATAGGAAAGCTGTGTGACGCGATGTTCTGAGACTAGAGCTAGTTGTTGTCTCAAATTTATCTCAAGGGATGGCGGCTGCACTAAAGCGGAGAATTTACCATGTTCTATTTATCTATGTCTCTTACTTCGCATTATTTTATTTGTTACGTTGCCATATTGTATGGGTTTAAATTAATAATATCTTCAATATGGCGTTTCAATTTTTTTTTCTAACAATGTTTTCAAGCGTTTATACATAAAAAAATCATTTATTAAAAAACCGCTCCAACGATTTTTTAATTTTTTGTTATATATTCTTATTTATCCATGAATTCAAATGGCATCTTTGTTTTCCACAAAACTATAACGAATAAGCAATATAAAAACATTTAATTATGTGTTTTAGCCATTTATTTCTACCTTTATTATTATTCCCTTTTTACGAATTTTTGCGTACGTCACTTAATACTAAATACAATGTAGGCCCTCATACATTTATATGTACATATGTGCTTTAAAAATCACTGGAATCTTATGTATGCATATTGCACCTAAATGATGAAGTTATATGTATATATCTACCTACCCAACTAAGTCCTTCATTTTAATTATTGTATATATATGTTCACATACTTAGGTTCGGTCTATATATGTATGTAGATACATTTTACTCTCCTAACTTACATAATTAAAATCCACAATTTAGATTTAAATATACATTTGTAGGTAGGTACCTATGTAACTATCAAGAATCAAGTTAATCTTACCTACATAGGCTTTAAACCTGCATAGGATATAACACACCTAACTAACTAAACCTCAATGGTTAGCTACATTAAAGTTGTTAGCTACAAGAGCAAGTTCGTGCGATCCAGTCGTGCATTTTATTTTAGGTTGGCTCAGGGACTCATCTTTTTTAGTTTTGATTTTGATTTTGATCATTGTTTTAAGAACGAGTCAATTTATAGTTTGAAGCACATTCCTAACTTTATTATGAAATTAATGACGTTTCCTCAAAGTTCTGCAGCCTCAGAGAGAACATTTTCAGATCTCAGCTAATCAGAACAAAAAAGTTTAATAGATTTGAATTAGAAACTGTTGAAGCAATTATGTTTGCGAAGGACTTATGTGCCTCAACCGATAAAGCTTGGACCCCAGATCAAAACCTATGCTTGTGTTTATTTGTTTTCTTACTTTTGTTTTATTATTGAATTGTTCCTTTTTTAATTTTAATCATTTTGTTAAATTTTTAATCATAATATTCTTGTATATTATCGAAAATACATCGATTTTTTTGTGATATACTCGTATGTAATACATGTATGCGTGATTTATTTAAATTCAGTTAATAAATTGTATTTATAGTCTTGAAAAATAAGATATTCACTTGGAAACGCCTCTCGAGTCTCGACTACTTTTTATGCAAGCAAATCTTGAAGCATTAGACGCCAATATTCAAGCCACCTTTATGGCCAGACAAATTATAAAGAAGTAGTCAAACATTGGACTGATCAAATGGACTATGTATGCTGGAAATCATATAAAAAAATGCCATGAAAATTATCTACCAATAATAATAAAAAATTCATTCTAATAATATTTTTGTCTTGTATTAATATTTAAAGTTCTCAAGCTCTTAAAAAAAACACACTTATAAGCAATTACTCAAAACCCAGATATATGCCGGCGCGGTATACATCTGTGTGGTTGTACTAAACCAACAGTAGGCATAGGCAAAAACAGTCTTACCTTCTCATTTGATTTCTCCTCGATGGCGAGCTTTGGAATGCTCACAGTCAAAACGCCATCAGATGACAAAGTTGACATCTCTTTATCTGAGTCCTAGTTTTTTGGAAGCGTGTAACGGCGGACAAAGTGTCGCGAGATATGCCCATGGTCGTCTTCTCGTTCTTCGTGTTTGCCTTCCACAACCACTGCATTGTCTACCACTTTCACAGAAAGTTCACTTGGCTTGAATTGCTGCACATACATGCACACCTGGAATCCATCCTTGCCAACATTGGACACTGCCGAGTGTTGGTTTGCACTTTTGCAGCGAAGCATCATAGCAGGACAATCCTCCATGTGGTTTGCCAAAGCCAGCGGTAAACGGAAAACACTTGGACGATGAGTATACGGTGAATGATGTGTGGATTGAGGCATAGCCCAAAATCGTTGCCATAGTATGGCGATGACATGCTGTCCAAGTTTTCGGGCAAATCCAAAAGAAGTTGAAGTGATGACATTTTGATTTTTGGTTTTTAAATTATTATCAAGATAACTTCAAAGGTTCTTATTAAATGCTTTTTAACGTTTGCACCAGCAAAGATTAACTGTAGTTATTCGCAACGTTGCGTTGTTTTAAATAAACTGTTTAGAACTAATATTCAATTCATTGACAATACAAAAAAAACTCTTAGCGCCGACTTGAAAGACTTATAGGCCCGTTTGCTGATACGAATAATAAATATTTATGCCCAACTTAAAATGCTTATGAGCTAGTTTTTCCTCTGCGTAAACTATGACATAAGTGCTTAAGTAGAACTTAAATGCTTAAGTTGTGTATCAGCAAACGGGCCTTTAACCCTTGGTATTAATGCAATAAGGAGTATCAGTTTTATATGCTCGTTCGTGCAGGTACTCTCATTGTGGAGCTCCCTGCCAAATGCGACTAAATTTAAAATTGAAACTACATACTTGAAAAGGCAACTTAGTCGTAGTCAAACAAAGAAAATAAGGGAGGTGTTTCTTAGAGAGTGAGAATCTCACACAACTATGAGCACGAGGCTGTTTTCAGTTTTCGTTCAGAGCAGATATTGAACCAAGTTTGAGTGCATACTTGCATAGAGTATACTGTGAAATTGTTTCGAACAGAGCAAGCTCCGAACAATCATGTGTTTTTTAAACACACTTGAACCACACAAACCTGAAAAATTATCATTTAAATCATAAAAAGCAACACATTTATGCAAAACTACCAACCAGATACAGAAAATCAACAAGCGACCAACTTATTTCGCCAATTAAATTGTATCCGATTATTTTTTCTTCACATTTTCCTTCTCGACAAACACGAAATTTCGTGTGCTTAGCAATTTATTCAATACGCAGAAGATGTTCAAGTACATCGAACGCGCTCCGCACATGTTTCGAACGAAAAAACTAGATACACACATTCGGAAAAGAGTGGAAAAGAAACACAAACAAATTTGTTGACAACCCAGGCTCTGCTCTGAACAAAAAAAGAACACACATTATGAATATTCGTGATCTGACCACGCAAAAAAAATATGTAATACCGAGAAAAATCGGAAGAATAAGGTAGAAGAAAACTACGGTTAAGGGCGGAAAAAGGCACAATGAGGCTTATCGTTCGGTTGGCATCCAATTATAGCCTGTCCGCTCCGCACCAATAATAAAACTCCTGGAAACTTCATCTTTTGGAAGAGTAATTGAAAGTTTCCAAATCTTAATTCCATGGAACCATTAAGAATAGAAAAATGAATGATTACAGATGCTAACTTGGAATAAGGATTGACAACATGTTGTTTTCTCAGGCGAACAGCAGTTATTCAGCTAATACTTATTTCGGAAGAATCAAACTATTTCAAAAAAATATTATTAAACATTTTTAGCGTGTCCCGAGTTTTCACATCCGATCACAATTATCTGTCAAATTCACAAACTATTATATACTTTTAAGTGAGCATCATAAACTGTCCAAATCCTCCGTCCCTATTAATAAACACTTTACTTTAACGTTGAAGCAAAAAACTAGCAAATTTCAAAATAAGCAAAATATGTCAGCTTGTCAGAGCTAGAGAAAAATGTTTGATTTTAGTTGACCATCCCAATGTAAAACACCATATTTGAAATCAAGTTTCATTATAAATATACAAATAATAAAAAAAAATCTCTTACAAAGCTCAAGTTCCTGGTAAATATTTGGGATTCAGTCAAATTCGCCGAATATTTATTTTTCATATTCATTTTCATTCCCATCAAAAGACTTTCCGGGCAAAAAAAATGCAGCGAAATTTTTAATATATAGTAGATACATTTGCATTCATTTTTACAGACGAAAGCTTTTAAACGTTTGGTTCCATTTGGTCGTTATAATTTTTCATTATTCAATTCTAAAATATTGCCAAATTCAGATTCAGGAAATTGAGAAGGTATAATGTCGCATTTAGAAGACTGCTTGAAAATTACTGTTATTTCTTCCATTTTCTTGCAATTAATAACCTTATCGTTTAAATGATGGAAAATCTGCCAAATAACGCCAGCCAAAGCTCCATTACTTAACTCCGTCCAAATATTTGCCAATGGTCTTATCCATTTCTTTATGGCGATTTGTCACTTGTGTAAATGCCGCCAGCATAAGTATCTACAAATAACGTTCTGCACATATAAGAACATTGACTTTTGTTGCATATAGATTTTTTGCTTATTGAGGATGCTCCACGGAGAAAAGAATGTCACGGCGAGACAGTTGTTTTCATTTCTGAAATCTCTTGATTAATTTGATAGAGTAACATTTTCCACTATCTCTTCAGAATGCGTTGATGGACGTTGTTCTTCCCTTTTTAATTTTTACTATATTACATTTGAATACAAAATCCTTACAGGGTGTCCTCTAATACATGCAGAATATTTTTCGCTAGGTACAATTCCATCACATTCTAACATTCTGAGGCTGCAATAATTTATGAAAAAATTAAATTAAATGTAAATTAATAAAAATCAACAAAATGCGAAATGCTGCGTTATAGCTTTCTTGAAAGGTAATAATCCATTGTTCCAAGACCCAATTTTTCGATTTTTGACTTATGTCCCAAATAGTTGCGACATAAGTCCCAAAATCTAATTTGGGACATATGTATATCCTACCTCGGTCTAAGAGTCCCAACTTTTTTTGGTCTTGATGGGACAAAATACCCAAATTTTATAAGATACGAGTATAATATTTAATACAAATTTTGTGAATCTACCCGTTTTCCCCCACTTTTTTCACTATATGTATGTTTAATGTATGGTTAGGTTAGGTTAGGTTGAAGTGGTAGTCAGGAAAACAGCTGACACACTTAGACCTTAGAAAGATCCATTGTGATACCACATGAAGAGAAATTTACTCTTTAATCAAACCAGTTGGAACCACGAATGAAGCGGTGAAGCCGGTGAATCTCTATGTGTTTAAGATCACTGGTGTCGTCCAAAAAGTATTCCCCCAGGTGTAATCTACGTCCGTGGGAGAGAGCAGGACATGAGCAAAGAAGATGGGACATAGTCTCCTCTTCCTCCTCATCCATACAGATTCTGCAAATATCATTAGAGAAAACGCCAAGTCTTTTGGCTTGTCTGCCAATTAAACAGTGTCCAGTTATAACACTTATAACGGAGCCAAGATGTTTCCTGCTCAAAGAGAGTAGACCTTTTTAGCGTCTTGTGTCTATTACTGGCCAGATTTGTCTGGTAGCCAGGCAAGTAGTGATGTTTGACTATCTAAAATTTATTTGTTTTATGGAGTTTTGATGTAACAATAGTTTGCTTGTAGCGATAGGTATACCGATTTCTTCTATTTTCGGTGGAATAGATATTTCGGTTCTTTTTCTGGCGAGTTTATTGGCATTGACGTTTCCCAAAATATGTCCCGGCACCCAAATCAGGTGAATGTTAAACTGTTCTGCCATCTCCCTGAGAGATGATCGACAGTTGCGGGCAGTTACAGAGCTTGTGGAAACAGCGCCAAGTGATTTGAGGGCTGCTTGACTGTCAGAGAGTATGTAGATATCACGTTTTCCCTTAGCCAGGATAACACCTCTTAAATCGCCAGAATTTCCACCCACTCCCCCTTCGGTTTTCGAACCGTCCGTATAAAAGTGGGCTGACTCATCTTTTAAGAACCTCTCATCCGCCAATCTGATCTTCGTGGGATGGTAACTTCGAAGTTCTTGTCGAAGATTAGCTGGTGTGTGGTGTAGTCGGAACGTCCTAGTTTTGGTCCGAATTTGTTCAGAGTATGTATGAAAAATAAACAAAATTATTACAAATATTCATTTAGTATATCGTGTAAATAGTAAGAACTGAAAAAAATATAATTATTTTAATATAATCAGAACAAACAATTTATAAAAAAAAGGATTTTCAACAAAAATTAAACAAAACAATTTAAATAGATGAATAGCCAGGGTGATTTTGTTTAGTTTTATTTTATAAAAAAAAGAAACTCAAAAATTCTATATGAGATTTTTGAAAATTTGAGAATATAATTGTTTAGTTTTATTTTCTTAAATTTTCAGAAAACTAAAAAAAGTCGCACGATTTTCTAAATTTTAAATGAAAAACGATTCTTTAAAAATTTTAAACTTAAAATCTTTATTCAAAACATAAAATCGGTTTCAAATATGTAAATAAGAAATAAATTTAAAAAACCTCGGACATTAAGGGGTGGCATGATGCCCCCTGTCACCTCGTCGGTACACGTTTGGGTATACAGTAGAATCTCAGAAATATGAACAGATTTAGAACAAGCCCCGTTCATCTTTTCGAATTGTTGATTTTTCTTAGCATACAATTTTAGTTAGAGAAGAAGAACATACGTGTATCCACATTAAAAAGTTAAAACAGACCCGAAATTACTAAATAGGTACCTACTGTAACTTAAATATAACAAGACAAAATAAAATGAAATGCAATAGGAAAAAATAAAATAGGAATTCGAGTGTTCATCTTTTCAAGTACCAAAATTTCAACCCGATGATCTTTGGTGGAAGACGTTTGTCCATCTTTCCGAACTGTTCATCTTATAGAGCCGTTTATGTTTCCGAGATTCTACTGAAATGAACATTTTTTGGGGGCTTTTTAAAAAGAAATCTTCAAGTCCAAAAAAAAAATGTGCATATAACCAAACTTGTACCCACCACAAATCTTATATTGGGCCAAGCAGGGGGCAGCATGCCACCCATTACGCGGCGACCTTTTTGTACGCCGTGAACTTAATTGCAAAAAACACGAAAACATAAGTACTAAAAATAACCTAATATCACAACATAATGCATTACAAGTAACTGTACTTTATGTTGCATGTAAAATTAAATCAAAATAGCAGAGCTGGTAAGCTTATTTCATTATGTTAAGTGGGACAACAGTCATAAATATTTCTTGTGGGTTATGGATTATGGGTCCCAATGCCAGATTACATTTTGGGACTTATTTCTCATCTATGTGGGACATAAGTTCCAAAGAAGTAAAATGTCCCGGGGACTAATGTCCCTGCGCACATTTTCCATGCCCAAAACTAACGATAACTGCCATAAAATATTTTCTACCATCTTAAATATCCTGATACCTGCCATTAAATATTCACCTTGATTTTCGACTTCCTCATTAAGATCTCAACGGATTTCGGTACAAATTTTTATATAGAAAGGCCTTAAAATTCTTAAATTCAATTATTTAAATGCATACCAATATTTTCAAAATTTTTTGGATTTTTGAAAATTCAAAATTTTGAAAACGATTGCAAGATTTTTTTTTGACATAATTTTTTTTTATATTTATATTATTAAATACCTAAAATTCCCTTATGATTTTTGTTTATGGTAAAATTGAATAAATAGAGTGCTCTTCCGAGTTTACATTTTCGTTCAAGTTCGCGCATGCCGAATCTAAATCATGGTGACACATGGGCCATATGGCTAGTTGCAATATCGGTTATTGCCGAATTTGCATATTTTGAATTATGGTACAAAAATTGATTGTAAAATTACAATTTTAATAAGCTACTTTCTAATCGAATTTTACAATTAATTATTCATCACTTTCATATCATCAATGTATAATATTCTGCTATTCAGTGAGATCAAAATAAAAAAATTAGAAATAACAGCAAGTACGTGCGATCCAGTAGTGTATTTTATTTATTTCTTGTTCAATATATTATAAATTTTTAAGTCAAATGCTGAAAACAGGGTGCAGGAATCTTCCCTAATTTTAAATACCCAAATAAAAAAAACTGTTTTTCTTAGTGCTTGTGTTAATCGCAAAAATTACCTTCATATGAACCATTTTTCTGTTTTGTTTGGGAAAAATTACGTTAAGCGTATTGATTTAAAAAAAAATTCAATGTAATATTTATTAGCTTTTAAAAAAAGATTTTGCACAGCATTGTATATATTATGCTTTCGATGATATTCCATATTTTGTTACCATTTAAATTCAATATTTCGGAAATTGTTACATTTTTCACTCATAAAGGGTTATCCATTTTACGGTGTCAAAATTATAGGGCAATAATTCGACATCTGTTAAACTAAGTTGTTAAACCAATTTTGTTTTCAGTTGAAAGTCTGACATTTACGAAAATTAATCACTTGACTCTCGCACAACACACTAAAATTGTTAAAACCTACTACAAAAATGGTGATTCTGCCACAGCCATATATTGTGCTTTAAGAGAAGAGTATGGTTTACATAATCGTCCAACTACGCAATAAAATGACAAAATTGTGAAGAAATTTGAAGAGACTGGATTGGTTACAGATATTGTAAGGCCTGTGCATCATCGTTTCTCTCGTACCACTGAAAATATCGCTGCTGTAATTGAAAGTATTGCCGAAGACCCGAATGTGTCGATTCCTCATCGTTCTCAGGAATTAGGACTGTCTTACGGCACATTATGGCGTATTTTGCATTTGGATCTACGCCTACCTCTATATAAAGTCCAACTCACACAACAACTGAAGCCAGCTGACTATTCACAACGTCGTAGATACGTCGAATGGGTGCGGTGCACGGCGATTTTTCGAACAAAATTTTCTTCAGCGACGAAGCACATTTCTCACTCGGTGGGTATGTTAATAAACAAAATTGTCGAATTTGGGATTCTGAGACCTCAAGTAATTGAAGAGAGGCCATTACATCTACAAAATGTCAGCTCTTTGGTCCGGAGGTGTGATTAGACCTTACTTCTTCGAAAACGACGATGGAACGACTGTCACCGTCAATTCGGAGAGTTATGGTCATATGATAACCGACTTTTTTTTGCCTGCCATTGAAGAATACGACTTATAGAATATGTGGTTTCAACAAGACTATGACATATGCCACACAACTCGAGCGAATATGGCTTTATTGCAAGAGACATTTCCTGACCGCGTAATTTCTCGTCGTGGCGATATCAACTGGCCACCAAGATCATGCGATTTGACACCGCTGGACTTTATTTTGTGGGGCAACGAGAAAGACCGTGCTTACGCAGATAAACCTTTAACTCTTGAGCACATGAAAACAAACATTCGTCAGGTTATGGCTGAGATACCGCCCAATATGTGTGAAAAAGTGGTGGAAAATTACCTCAAAACAATCGATGCTTGCAACAATTCGCGTGGTGGTCATTTAAATGATGTAGTGTTTCACACATAATATCAACGTTCAAACTTTATAATAAAAAAGAAATATCATGAAAAAAAATGTTTTATATGTGTTTTATTTACGTTTACTTTTGAAACCGCAAAATGGATAACCCTTTACAATTCTTTTCCTATTTGCCAAATCATCGCCAAAAGATAATGTACGAATCAGGGGGCACCCTGTAACTATACATCAAAGAAATTATCCGCTTTTTTAGTACTGTTGATTCTTCAATATCATATTGTTATTTAGCCATTATGTATCTTAAATATCTCTACCCATTTTATAGCTTTTAGTGCAAAAGCAAGGAAGCAAATCACATAGTTTATTAAAGATATGTATATAAATTGCTATTTGTTTTTCAACAAATTTTCGATACGATCATTTTAAGTAATATTGTAACATAAAAAAAAAATTAGTAGCCAAAAAAAACGAGAGTTAAAGAGTGCAAAAATTATATACAAATTGTATTGCCTTAAAGGCACGTGTTAATGTTCCCGCAGCTATTTTTTTTTTGGAAATCCTTTTTGTCATGATTATGATTTAGAGCTTGTGGCCTGATTTTAATTTGGTTCGTTCTATTTTTTTCCCTAAAAGGCTCACGGAAAAATAATAATAGCGGTTATGGCAAATGAGACTTCCTTCGAAAATTGGGAAAATGTTGTTGGTCTGAAATTAATTCCGGAAGTTAGATTCAATATAGCAAACAAAATTATAATGGCAATGAAAGTTTTCAAAAGAAACCGAGTTCGCTTTGAAATGTTCGATAGGGCCCTATGTAAAATTAAACTTTTGATTCGTTTATGTTGGACAATGCTTTCAGAATTATGTAAACATTGTAAGACACACACAAAAGAAAAAAGGTTGCCAAATTAGGCAAAAAATAGCCCTGGGCTCCAGGAATATTTTAAAAGTGCTCTTGTTTAAATTGTTGATATAATTATTATGTACTAGATATGATGTATTAAAAACCACAGACATCAATAATGTTTGTTTTATATCGGATAACAATAATTCAATGGCGTACACAGGATTTCGATCTATCGGTTTATTTTTCAACTGCAGTCATTATTTCCAAGTTGCTTAGATATATTAACAAAGAATCACTCTTTTTTTAAGACAAACAAAAAAAAGCAATCAAACTTAATTAAATCACAGTTAAAATGTTTACACATTTTAGGAGCATTTATCGGTTCATTTCATTTAGGTACTATTTGGCAAACGATGTATAAAAAAGGCTGGTAAGGACATCCCGCATCACAAAATCCCGCGTTATTAAATTCCGAAAACAAAATCTCTTGAATCAAAATCCCAATACATAAGATTCCGTATTGCATAATCCCGTAGTTATCAACACTAAATTGACAATTTTGTATCGAAATCAACGTTGCCGAAGTGGCACGATCGTGCACTTTTAGCACTTTTTAATTTAAATGACACTTTGGCACTCAAACGCTTCAAATGGCAGTCGATCTCGTACTGTGGAAGTGTTAAGACGTTTTCGGCTTCCCAGTTTTTCCAATTAAAATTCGTGTGTGAGCTTAAGTTCCAAATTAAATCAACATTTCATAAGTGGTGCAGTAGCACAGTGATAGAGTGGCCGACCGAGAATCCGAGGGTCGCCAGTTCGATTCCCAGGAGGGCATCAGAACTTTATCAGCTTTTTTTCACAACCGTGAAGTAGTTAACTTTATTGGTTGGGAAAACGAACAAAGGAGGAGGAGTTTAAGCACCGGGGCATCGAAAGGTGTCCTAGGGCCAATGAGGCCAGCGATGGCATCAGCTGAGGGAACATCGAAAGATGTTCCAACTACAAGCAGTGATTCTGCAGCAACAACATCAACAGCAATAACAACAACGGCAACATCATCCGATGCTAATCAAAAGCGCAGAAAGAGGATCAAGTACGCACCAAATTTGGTAAAAAGGAGATCCACGGCCACCTCAGCAAAGCTGCCAGCTGGGGTGCATACGTCCGATATAGACGAGACGTCAGAGGCAGCAAGACAAACCGAGTTAGACACTTCACCCGAAGAGGGTATAGCATATATGTCTGAAGAAGGAGAAGGGCACTTCACGACGGGCGATAGTACTGCCTTCGTGAACCTCTCCACATCAGAGGCGTCATCTGAGGAGGACGAACAAAGAATGTTCGCCCAAATTGATGCTTTGGAGGCAGAAATAGAAAAGATAAAAAGTAAAGTTAAGGCCAGCCAAGAAGCGCGCCGAGCGAGGCAACTAAAAGAACTCGAAGAAAAAGAACAACAACAGAAAAAAGAACAAATACAAAAACAACAGCCACAGCAGCAGCCAAAACAACAACGGCAAAAACAACAACAACAACAGCAACAGCAGCAGACACAAGTCCAGAAACAACCGCAAGAAAAACAGCAGCAGAAGATTCAAAAGCAGCAGAATCAACAGCCGCAGAAAAATCAGTCTCAGCAGCAGCAGCCACAGCCGCCGATCATGAAAAAAGAAAAGGTGCCACCCATTAATACTTATAAAATGGAGTTACAGGATACCATAAATCTATGTAAGTTGACCATAGGTCAAAATTTTACTATTAAAAGATTAAATAACGATAGGCATGCTATCCAGTGCTTCACACTGGAACAGCACAAAAAAATTAAAGAGTTGCTGAAAGAAACTACTACCGAATTCTTTAGTTTCACTCCTAAAACCGAAAAATTTCAAACGGTCCTTTTGAAGGGCATAGATTCCTACACGGAACCACAGGTGCTCTTAAATGAACTCCGCCAAAAAGCGAATGACGATCTCGACTTTATCGGGGTCAAGCCGTGCGCTACAGTTAGAGCTAGGCGGGAGAAGCGGAGTCTTCCCTTCTTCCTCGTTCAACTTTCACCCAGCAGCAAACTGGATAGTTTGAGGAGTATATCCGTCCTCAACTGCCAGGTTGTAACTTGGGACAAATTAAAAAGGCGCGACGACATGCTTCAATGCATGCGCTGCCAAAGGTTCGGCCACGCCGCAGCAAACTGCGAAATGCAGTCACGCTGCGTTAAGTGTGGAGAGAACCACAATGCAGATGAATGCAAGTTAGGAAAAGAACGGGTCGAAGATAGGACCCAGCTTAAATGTGTACTCTGCCGAGGCGCCGGACACCCCGCTAATTATCGGGGATGCCCGACGTTTCAGCTTATAAAAAACAATAAAGCAGCAAAGCAAACAGTGGTAGAAAAGCGTCCAACAGTGCGCCCTCCTACAACAACGTCCGTCAACCCCCAAATTTCTTACGCCCAAATGGCGTCAGGAAGGGGAAGCACGGTACAGCCTACACCAAAGGTCGCCCAACAGGCCCCCGTGCCTAAGGCGCCGGCGGCACAGGCGGATATTATGGGCGTTCTACTGGCCATCCAGGGCCAGTTGAACGGCCTCCAAAACCAGATCAGGGAGCAGGCGACTAGGGTGGATTATCTCTACTCTGTTTTGCCGAGCTTAACGCAACTTAGAGGTTAAGGGCGCGCTGCCGGAGAGGCCCTTTAAGATCCTGGCTGTGAATGTAAATTCACTGATTAGGACCGAACGTAGAGCGAATTTATTCCAATTGCTTAAAGACATAAGTCCAGATGTGTTTATGGCTAGCGAAACTAAGCTTAACCAGAAACATAAATTGACTAACAACAATTACAATATCGTAAGGAGAGACCGACCCAACTCCACTCAAGGAGGGGGCGTCGCAATCTTTATACGTAAAGGCATTAGTCATAAGGTAATATATAATAGTGATGTGCGTAAATTTCGGACGTTAGAAGCATGCATCATATGCATTCATCTCCAACAGGGGAAGCGAATGTATGTGATCGCTGCCTATGCACCGGAAACACCTCAGCCCACACAGTTTATAACAGAGCTTGAAAAGCTTTTTGAATGCTTAAGATTGAGCTCGGAAGAGAATTACTATATATTGGCGGGTGATTTAAACGCCAAGCACACAGATTGGGGAAATCAAATACAAAATCCTCGAGGTAACCATCTATTTAATTGGATGGGTCGATACAACCTTGAGTATCGCATCGATCTTCTAGCCACAGACAGGCCATCGTTCCCAAGAAGCGGTGCCTATCTGGATCTATTGCTTAAAGACGCAAGACTAACAATTACTGACGCTGTGGGTCAACGGCCAAGAAATTGTTTACGAACGATCGAGTACGACAGTGACCACTGCGGACTCGCCGCCGTAATACAACTTCCGAACCAGCTTATGGAGTTGGAGGAGTATGTGCCTGTGCATACTTACAATTACAGTAAGGTGCGCTGGCCACGTTTCTCCAATGCCTTATTGAATGAATTACGTTCAAATGGTATATCCCCACCAAATGACAGGAACATGACAAATACTGAAATTGACAGATACTTAGAACAAATGGACGAAACAATTCAACGAACAATGAACAGGACAATACCGAAATACAAAGAACGTAACGCAACTGACATGTATCGTAACGCGACAATTGATGCATTGCACAGACAAAAAAGTGGCTTACTGACAAGACTAAAATGCTTGTACAGACGGTTTACTGATACACGAGATCTGAAGATAAGGACACTGAAGTCGTCCATCAAAAATATCAACCAATTGATCAAAGAAAATTATAGGTTGTCCATTAATTTGTTTTAGGACAACAAAATTCGGGCCGTGAACGCTTCCGATCCGAGTATGTTCCCACAAATTAATAAGATATTCAGAAGAAAAGATCAAAACGACCTTCCGTGTCTTAAGCTCCAGAGGACGACACAAAACAGAGACGTACTTCTGACAGCAGGCATAGACCCAGATGACGCCGTCTTAGACGATGACCTCTTCATAATCGAAGATCCGCAGGAGAAGGTGGAGGCTGTGGGGGCTGCTTTCCAGCAAGTGTATAAGGTGAATGCTAGCATTCGCCCGAATCATGACCTGGAGAACAGAGCTCTGCTTCATCACTTATGGCTCCGAAACGATATAAGCGAATGGCAATCTGAGAACCTTGGTTTTACCGGGTTTAATGATGAAGATTTGGCAAACGCCATAATCGCCGATCGAAATGGGCCCAGTCCCCTGTTAATTTCGAAGAATGAGCTTCAGCTCATCTTCGATTCATTAAAGAAAAAGAAGTCTGCAGGAGTCGATGGTATATCCAACGTTGTACTACGACATTTGCCTCAAGAAGCAGTTGACATTTATACCACACTATTTAACAACGCGCTGAATAATGCATATTATCCAGTGCGGTGGAAGACAGCCGTGGTGCACCCTCTCCCAAAAAAGGGAAAGGACAACTCCAATCCGGCGAATCTCCGGTCGATAAGTCTTCTTCCGAGCATCAGCAAAGTATTTGAAAAGGTTATTAATAGAGCCCTGTTCAAGTGGGCGGAGAACAAAAATATCATCCCGGATAATCAGTTCGGTTTAAAGGCGGGACATGACACAATTCATGCCGCGTCTAAACTAGTTTCTGATATCCAATGGAACAAAACTAAAAAGCAGTGCACGGGTGCCTGTCTGGTTGATTTGGAGAAGGCCTTCGACACCGTATGGTTAGAAGGTCTCTATCTAAAGCTAACCAGACTAGGTATAAGTAAACCTCTATTGTATATGCTTTATGACATGCTAAATGGTAGAAAGTTTGTTGTCAAGAGTGGCAATGTAACTTCTACCGCAATTTTTAATATTAATAATGGTCTTCAGCAGGGAGCGGTTAACTCGCCGATTCTATTCAGCATTTACACCAGCGATCTGATAGGTAGTCTAACTCAGGCAATTGCGTACGCCGACGATCTAATTGCGTACAGAACAGCTAATACAGTTGAGGTCATCAAAAGTCTCTTGCAGAGTGACTTCGACAAGATTCAGCGATATTGTGATGACTGGAAGTTTAAAATCAACTTCCAGAAATCAGAAACTATTTTGTTTAGGACTCCGTTGTCTAGCGCCTCAAGGGATACGAGAAAGAACTGGCGCAAGCTGGTGATCGTAGGGCCACATGGACATCCACTGGCGAGTAAAAGTGTAGTAAAGTACCTTGGCATCTGGTTGGATCAGTACCTGTATTTCGACAGACATATAGGTGCTGCTTTGGCCAGGGCTAGGGGAGCCTTTGCCTTGACAAAACGACTGTTTTATAGCAGCCGTCTTGACAGCAGGGTGAAGGTGATTTGCTACATGGCCCTCATCAGGCCGATGATTGCCTACGGATGCCCGGTGTGGTTCAACGTTGCCCCATCTCAAATGGAAAAGATTCGGGTGTTTGAGAGGCAATGTCTTAGACGTTGCCTTGGATTACACAGAACACCAGAGTCGGAGTACACAAGATATTATTCCAACCAGGTTCTATACAACGGAGCCAACATAAACAGAATAGATAATTTTTTGTTCAAGCTGATTCGGGGTCACGTTGCAAGAGCGATGTCCTCAACTAACAGCTTAATTTTTGGGGCTTATTACCCCAATAACGAATATTTTGAGAGTGCGCGGTTAAGTGGTTACATCCCTCCCGAGGCATTCCTCTATTTAGACAGTCGAGGGCTGATACAGGATGGAGGGGCGGTTCCGCTCATCTACCACGTCAGCCGGAAAACTGTGGATAGGCGACTCCTGTATGGTCGAGACGTCATCGCTCAAGGTGGAGAAGAGCGCCTTCGGTTCAGTAGGACTGTGTCCGATCGGGACCGGAGGGATAGGGTGAAACAGGAGAACCAGTTCTGGTGGCTCTCTGAACAGCATCGTGATATTTAAAGTCGATGAAGATGGTATATCTTGGCCGACTTACATAGATTTAGGCAATTAGGTATAGGGAACAGTCGGGGTGGCACCAAAAAAAAAAAAAAAAAAATAAAAATATGTATGTATGCGGGGCATACGTGCATGTATCTGCGTGTCTGTACATGTATGTGCGTACGTATATGTAATGTATGTGCGTATGTACATGTATGGGTGGGTTGCATATTGCTGTGTGTCTCCATACATATAAAAAATAAATGAAAAAAAAAAAAAAAAAATTTTAAAAACGAAAAAAATGCTGCTGTGGCTGTTCTAGTTTTTAAGTAGTCTTAAGTATTATTAGGTATTTTAAGTAGTTTAAGTTATTTTTATGCAGTATAAGTTAGTTTTATTTAGGTTTAATTTTTTTTTTTTTTAATCTATATTTAGGTTTAGTTTATAAGAAAAAAAAAAAATGATAAGATACCAAGTTTTTTTGTGAAAGTTTCCTTGGAAAAATAAAATAAAATAAAATAATTAGATTTAATTAAAATAGTTTTTAGGTCGAAAGACATTAGTTCTAAGAGTTATTGTTTAATTTAGAGCGCCCGTAAAGGGCCAGTAAATTAGTTGTAAGTTATTGATAAGTAGGCTAGTTTTAAACATTTTTGTCTAGCTTTAAGATAGTTATAAGTGAATATGAAATAAAAATGAATTTACAAAAAAAAAAAACGCTTCAAATGGCGCTCTAGGAATCGACGAGCAAATTTTTTAAATATATCCAACCCATAATAAAAATCGATTTTCTTAGTGCCGGTCGTCAACAAGGCGTTCAACGCACTAATTTCAAGTTCAACAAATTCAACTCGTATGTACGATTTCCTCAATTCCATTCAACCAACGAGATTAATCCGGTTGGAGATCGTTGCTCAACAAATTGTGCGTGCTCGTTGAAAATTTTGGTTTAACGCGTTGAGCAAACGTTTTCAAGATAATTTTTTGCACATTATTTGTTCAACTCATTGATCAACTTTTTTAATTTTGTTTGGTGTTGGTTGCCGTTGAGGTGAAAATATTTGTTGTGCATTGCTTGTGATGACTGCGTCCATCAACTTGTTGAACAAGGATATCAAAAACGCAGTTGATCAACTTAAAAAAATCTTTTTTTTTTGTCAAAATCGAATAAGTTTATGAACTAGTATACGAGGTTATCCAACATTTCACTAAATTTGTAAGCTATGAGTAAGGAGCTCCCAATACGTTTTGTTGTGATCAAGGCAAGTTTGTGCACTAGTGTAAGATATTGTAAATTTTTTCATCCAAAAATGAAGTTGAATGAAAAGTACGTAGTCGACGACATTTTAATTTAAAAAATCACGTTTATCGTTAAATTTTTTTCCCGTGGGTAGGTGTAAAACCTTCAAAAGGCTCTATGAGGACCGAAAAACGCGTGCTCATAGGAGTGTGAGATTCTCACTGCACTAAAAGCACCTCCTCCTCCCCATTGCAACTAAGTTGAAACTTATATACCAATTTATTTTTAACGAATTAAATTAACGTGTTGCAGGTAACTATCCGGTGATAGTTCCTGCTTTTACCGCGATTTTAGAGCAGACTCTCGTTTAGTGCACCAGATCGGAAGGCTTTGTCCTTCGCAGGCGGCGTACTAAATTCATCTCATCGATAATTTCGATTATAGTACTATTGCAGTGTTGTAATAGCCGTTTTCTATGATTTCGGGCAAAATTTTTTATTTCATCGCGAACCGTAGGAATCCCGAGATCTCTGTGGAGATCTTCGTTTCTAATGTACCAAGGTGCGCTTACAAATGATCTTAGGAGATTATTTTCAAATGTTTGTAAGGTATTTAAATTAGAATTTCGCGTACAACCCCAGAGTTGTATACCGTAAGTCAAGACAGGCTTAAGCACCTGCCTGTACAAAATTAGCTTGTTTTCGATACTGAGCTTAGAGTGTTTCCCGAGCAACCAGTTCATATCTCTGAGTTTATTATTTAACTCTTCGAATTTTTTTTAACATGCGGTTTCCATTTTAATTTCGCATCTAGAGTCAATCCGAGATATTTTGCTTCGTTAGCAAACAATACCGGTAATCTATTAATTTTCTTATACGTAAAATCTACATGGACTGATTTTACTTCGTTGAGCGATATCCGCCATGTTCTTGTCCAATCATTGACATTATTCAGAGCTTTTTGTAATGTTGTCGTAGAATCATTTATCGTTGGGCCCACTGCTAGTATTGCAGTGTCGTCAGCAAACGTGGCTACGATAGTGTCTTCTGTTTGAGGTATATCACGTGTAAATAATAGGTACAAAATTGGACCTAAAACACTTCCCTGTGGTACCCCGCCCACTATTTCTTTGAGATCCGAGTAACCGTTTCCATGTCTCTAGATATGCCTTTTGAAGCGTATAAAGTGCTTCAGGCAGAATTTGTCTTAATTTAAAATTTAGGCCTTCGTGCCACACCTTATCAAAAGCTTGCGACCCGTCTAGGAAGACCGCCGAACAAATTTTCTTTTTTGTTTGTCGTTTGATGAAATAATAAAGGCTGAAACTTGCAAAAACTTCATACCACCTAAAGACTTATATTGTTAATTTTGACTATATGCTTGTAAGACCTAAGGTCAATGAAGTTCTTTAAACTTGGTTAAAACTTTACATCGGGAAGAAATTCGTTTTTTTTTTATATGTATACATTTTTTTATTCAGTTTAAATTTTTTAATTAATTCTTAAGGCTAATATTATATATCTGCGAGCACAGAAGGGGCTCTGCTTCGTTAAATTGTTCGTTTTGTATACATTTTATAATAAATGTGTCTTAGGTCTAATATAAGGTTTGCTTTTTTTTTTATAAAAACTGAGTTTTTACGACGGCTTGAGCAGTGCTGACGGTCGTTGGCTGGTGTGGTTGAGATGGGGTTTGGAGGGCCTTAACTCCTGTTGCTTCTTAGCTGGCTTCAACCTCTGTTGTACTGTGTTGCTGCAGCTACCTAGAAGTTTCCGAAGCTGTCATGGATAGAACGTGGAGATACCGGTCTTCTTTGTCGGGGTCACTGGTAATTAAATTAATAAGAGGGCTGGGATGGGATGTTATTTTTTGCAGCATCTTTACGTTGAGGTTATACATGTATTTGTCTATCGGGACAATTCTTGAAGCTTAACGTTACTGTAAAACTTAACAGAGTTCGCGGAAAAGAGATGTGCAATGGCGAAGAACTTTTCGCTCGAAAATTTGCAGTTTTTTCATGTACGATGGACTTATAGTGTATATAGTAAAGTTATAAGTTAAAATGGGACGAATGAGTTGCTTATAAAGCAGAAGTTTCGTCTTTGTTTGGAGCCCGCATCGTACTTTCATACGAGGTCGTAATAGAGAAAAGGCATGGTTAGCCTTACGAAGGGTGAATTTGGAGTGTTGGTTAAATTTGAAGCTTTCGAAGAAGTGAACTCCAAAGTACTCGTATTTAACCGTTTTCTTGGGCTTGATAACAGTGTTATCTGGAAGGGTCAGCGAGAGGTTTGTGCATCTTTTGGCTAGCCCATTGTGCGAAGGCATCCCAAAGCAGATCAACTCTGTTTTGGTAGGGTTAATTTGTATACCCCATTGGTCGTAATACTCACAGAGCTTGGAGGATGCGCTTTAAGTGATGGAGTCATCAGCAAATAGGAGCGTATTTGTCCTGGATATGTTTAGTGGTTGGTCAGATGTATATAAATTGAAAAGTTCAGGTCCAAGGCGAGATCCCTGAGCAACACCAGCGAAATGCTTATGAGGCTGGAGTTAGAATTCCCCACCCGCACGTAAAATTTACGGTTGGTGAAGAAACTATGGATGATTATGATAAGATGCCTGGGCAAGTGACTTCAACTTGAAAACCAGGCCATCTATCCAAACCGTGCCGAATGCTTTTTGCATCACAAGCAGACAAGCTACGGTCGTATGTCCTTTGTTAAGGGCCAGCGTCGTATTGGCATGTAGCTTCAACAACGGGTCGAATGTCGAGTGGGATGCCTTGAACCCGAATTGGTTATGTTGCACTATATCCATGGATGAGCAAAGTGACCGAAGTTTGTTAAAGATCAGCATTTCAAGAAGTTTGCTGAGGTTCGGTAGAAGGGAAATGGGTCGATAATTGTTAACACCATTTGTACCAGATTTCAATTTGTTAGGAAAGTAACTGTTGTTAACACAGTTATTCAGAATAATCGTGAGGATTATAATAGCTGTCGGGGGTAATTTCCTTATTAGAAAGTTAGAAACCTTATCATGTCCTGAAGATTTCTTTGAATTACCGTTTTGTATAGAACCGTAGATGTCTAAAGGGTTGGTAAAAATTTCATCTGTTGTCGTGTATACTGATGAATTTTCCTGTGAAAAGGTGGTAAGCCTGTCATTGTTCTGAGATGTCAGTCCCGTGGCTTCGCTATTTACGCTGGAGAAAAAGTCCGGTAAGTGGACTGGAAGGTTAGGTTTGAAATTACCTTTTTTATCGTTTATCGTTTTTTCTTGGTCTGACGAAAGAAAAGTGTCATTATATTGCAATTGGCCAACTATAATGGATTTTCTTCCTTTGATTTGGTTGATTTGCTTGTATGCGTCCGGTGTAGGTTTTATGACGTTAAGTCTTTTCCTGAATTGGGAGTCGATGAATGCTTTTGTGTTTTGGTCGATAAGGGTGTTGAGGCACTTGAGTTGAGAGAAAACACTCTGGTATTCATCTCCGTGTGTACTTAGAGTACGGTGAAAAATTCTCTTTTATATTAATTCGGGATGCACCACATTGATTGTACAAATATATCAGAAGGATATTTTCGTTATTTTCAAGTGAGATGTGTATTGTGTATACTTATAATTTGAAACAAAAAATAATGAGCTATTTTGAAAATATTAAATTATTAAAAAAAGCTTTAAAAAATGCTTTTAAAAATACAAACAAATATCTATAAGGTAATTAAAAATATTGGTATGCAACACAAGTTGACGTACCTAAGCCTAAATAATATGTGTAAAATTTCGAAAGAACAAAAGAATCACCTAAGCCATTTTTCAGATAGTAGAAAGCAAAAAAATCAGTGCCGTTCTTAGCTATTATTGGTAATTTGTTTTCCAACCATATAATAGTTCATACCGAAAAAATACTTGATTTTTTTAAATCAAAATCGTTAGAACCATTTTCGAGAAAAATGAGCTTTAACATAATGGCAGTTTCACAAAAAAAGCTCTATACCAAGTTTGAAGGAATTCGGCCCACCCATTTGGACTATACTAACATACAGACGAACAGAATTTTTAGACCATGTTTTTTCGTCTTCGCTATCATAGTAATGTCATGTTTGATTGTTATCGCCAAACTTTTTTTTTCGACGAATGCATAACTTGCCCTAAATTGTATATACCTATCGCAAGTAATAAGACAAACCTCCGGCAAGCGAAGAGTCCCAAAATAAAGAATAGTTCGTTTGTTAAAAAAATAAGAAAACTTTTCATTACTTACGTTATGTTATTATTTCCAATGGAAGGCAATAAATTGAAGTGTCATTTTGACATCTTAAAGCCAAAACAAACAATTTTTTTTTCTCGACTATAATTATCGATTCGAAAGTTACAGAACATGGGTATTGAACGACAAAATAAATAAAACATCTTTTTTTTTGCAAATTGTTTTCTTTATTTTTCATTTCATTTGGAAGATATTGCATGAAAAGACTCTTGCCTCGGGTCCCGTGCAACGCCGGGGACTTTCTGCTAGCAGAAGAATAAACATACAGTTTTATTCAGCTCAAAGGTTCTACAGGGGGGTATTTTTAAATAATTAATTCTTATGTCTAACAATAAGGCGCGTCCACATTATGCCGAATGATGCCGATCGGCCTGTACCGCGCTACACATTCTGGTCGGCACGTTCGGTTGCGTATAACGTCCACATTTCTTTTGTAGTGTGGACGGTGCCGAACCAAATTATTTAACCAACGCTACTAGAGAACAACACGTAAAATCACTATATGTCTACCAGACAGAAAAATAAGACTGTAAATTTAAATTTTAAAACACGAGCTGTCAATGAGAAAGTGAAACTGTCGGTTCGGCACGTCCACACTTTGTATTTCGGTTCGGATTTCTGTCATCAGATCCATTTCAGTTCGGTTTCGGCATAGACCAAAGGCCAATCGGGACGTCCATACTTATCTGGCTTGGCCAATCGGCATAGGCCTATCGGCATCGTTTGGCATAATATGGACGCCCCTTTTTATATGTATCTGTGTTACAATTGTTAAATTGTTGTTTTTTTTTTTTTACAAATTTTACAGTAAAAGGTATAATAGGTCTAACATAAGTTTTATTTTTCAAATTGAAATATTCTCGTCGGCTTGAGCAGTGCTGACGGTCATTGGTTGGTTTGGTTGTGGTGGGATTGGAGGGCTTTAACTCATATTGCTTGTTATCTGGCTTGGTCCTTTGGTGTCTTCAACCTCTTTTACACTGCGTTCCTAAAGCTACTTAGAAGTTTCCGGAGCTGTCATTTCTGTCGATATTGATATTCCAAATGCTGGATCCATCATGCTTATCACGTGGAGATAATGGTCCTGTGTGTCTGGGTCACCTGTCATTAGATTAACAAGAGGGCTGGGATGGGATGGGTGTTTTTGCAGCATCTTTACGTTGAGCTTGTATATTCGTTTTCCGGGCGATCGGTATCCGGAAAATCGTTATCCGGGGAATTGTTTTCCAGGAAATCATAGGCAACGCAAATAAAACATACAAAGAAGCACGTTGAATAAACTAAATTAATCTGGAAATCCTGTAATTAGTATGGAAAAACGTAAATATATGCCTGGAGGGTTAAGGGTTTTCATTGGATGAATCGGTGAACCTATTTACCTTGCGCGCAGAACACCTGGGAGATCACAAAATTGACTGCTTGCTCGATATATTCGGATGTCCTGATTGTTCTTGAACCACTGGATTTTGTTCTTTAAATTATCGGTTTCTCTAAAGGTGTCCACCAATAAAAGAACCGATTTACGATCTGAAACACGACCTGCGGGGAGTTGATTGAACTGCCACTTGAAAGTACGACTCCTGGGCGAACTCGTGCTCCTCCCTCGCCCACGTCATGATCGTTACGAAACCTACTTGACATAGGTAGGTAGGTAAAATAGTGGTCAGAGCGAACTCGCATCTAGACCCAAGTAGCGCTGGGAAGCGCCGTTTGGATACCAAAAACTCGTACGGACCTGAATAAAAGATTTTTTTTGGCGGAAAAAGAGGGGGAACAACTCAAGGGCAGCGACGCTAGAGCCATTTCGACCCGTTGAGGAAAGAGAGTAAGTTTTAAATTTTTGTATGAGACTAGTTCTTTAAGGTCAGAAAAGAAAGCCCTTCCAAATGATTGCATTCTTAGCCTGGCCAAAGCGGGACACTTGCAAAGGAAGTGAAGCACGGTTTCCTTTTCCAACTGTTTTTTATAGCTACGGCAGTAGGTGTTATGGGGAATACCCAGTTTACCCATATTATACGAAGACCCAATCATTCTAGATATCGCGCAGTTGGTTATATTATAACATCTTTTGTTGGATTCCGTGGGGAAAACTGAAAGAATTTTGCCCTTCGTAGCAGCAAGTGGTATAGATACATTCTCTCCAAGCGAGCTATGAAGGGCCGATCCCTGCAGGGCCAACTCGTCTGCCCCTTCATTGCCCTCGATACCCTTGTGTCCTGAAACACAGAATAAACTGATTCTATGGTTAATGTTCAGGTTCTCAAGTTCATTTCGATATAGTTGGAGCAGTTTTGATGATATTTTTGTTAAATTTACGGCTTTGACAGCCGCTTGGCTATTTGTGAATAATGCCGAATTTAGATTTTGAATTGGGCTTAATTTAAGAATTTTGCATGCTACTATTATAGCTAGTGCTTCAGGTGGAAAGACGCTAGTAAAGACCGGAAGTCGGAAAGATCTAGAGACTTTTAACGACTCTGAGAAGACTCCTGCTCCTACACCGCACTACATTTTAGACCCGCCGGTAAAAATATTTACATTTAAATCTAGTGGCAATTCGTCATCTTCACAATTCTACCTGGATGGAAAGATAACTTTAAAACCTTTGCGGAGGCTCAGACCTTCTTGACATAAAACATCAATATTTTTGTTGATTATGATTAGACCGAACGCGTTGCCGAATTACTGTTTTGCCCTAAACGGCTAATACCTGGCTACGGCCGTGTCAATAGTTCAGTTAACTACAAATACTTACTTACTTTATTTTAGATGGCACTCACATCCCAGGATGGGCTACGGCCTCAAACAACAAGCCCCCCAGTCAGCTCTGTCCCTAGCTAGCCGCTTCCAGTTTCGCACACCAAATTATTTGAGGTCGTTCTCAACTTGTGTGCGCCACCTGTTATTGGTTCTTCCTCTACTGCGTACACCATTGGGGTTGGACTCAAAGACTCCTCGGTCAGGTGCGTTGCTGTCCATACGCTCCCCGTGCCTCCTTCGATACACACCGGACCGAAAATCACACGAACAATCTTCCTTTCAAGGCACCCTAGCTGACTTTCGTCCGATTTTTTCAATGCCCATGCTTCTTGCCCATAGAGCAGGACCGGGATGATAAGGGTCTTGTATAAAGCCTCCTTTGTTCTCTGAGAGAGCGCCATACTACTTAGATGCCTTCTTAGCCCGAAGAAACAGCGGTTGGCAAGAGTAATTCTTCGTTGGATCTCTACACTGATGTCATTTTGCGAGATTATAGCGGAGCCCAGGTAGACAAAGCCCTTGACAATTTCGAAGTTATATTTGTCCATCGTGATATTTTCCCAGAGTCGGCGATGTCGAGATTCCTTTCTCGATGACAGCATATACTTCGTCTTGTCCTCATTAACCGCCAATCCCATTTTAGCCTCCTCCGATTCAATACCCGCAAATACGCCTGCACAACCCGCTTCGTTCTGGCGACAATGTCTGTGTCGTCTGCATACGCAAGTAATTGAACGGACTTTTGATAAATTGTACCCCTGGTGTTGACGTGTGCATTGCGTACAATTACTTCAAGAACGATGTTAAATAGGTTGCATGATAACGCGTCGACTTGCCTCAATACTTTCTCAACATCAAAGGATTCGGTGGTGTTCTTGCCGATTTGGACGGAGCAGCGAGATTTCTCCATCTTCATCCTGCACAACAATTGGACGAGTTTGGCAGGGATGTCGAGATGAGACATGTCTCTGTGTACTTCGTCGTTTTTCACGCTATCAAATCGATAAAGAGGTGGTGTGTATCGATCTGAAATTCATGGGTTTTTTCTAACATCTGTCGGAGTGTGAATATTTGGTCAACGGTTGCCTTGCCTGGCCTAAAACTACACTGATAGGGGCCAATCAGATCGTTGACAAAAGGTTTTTAGCGGTCACACAGGATAGCCGACAAGATCTTATAAGCGCCATTTAGGAGACTAATTCCTCTGCAGTTGGTGCATTTCAGACCGCGTCCTTTTTTGTGGATGGGGCACACTTTACCGAGGTTCCATTTATCGGGCACTACTACTTTCATCCGACCAAATTTTGCCGATGAGTTGGTATGGTATGCTCCTTACCAATTCATCTCCAGCTGATTTGAATATCTCGGCTGGTAGACCATCCGCACCAGCAGCCTTGTACGACTTAAGTTTGGATATCGCCAGCCGTACTTCGGGTATGTCGGGTGGACGGAACTGTTGGCCATCATCGTCCAACTTGAATGGAGCGTCCTGCCTAGTAGTGGTATCTTGGCTGTCATCCCCGTTAAGCAATCTAGAAAAGTGTTTTTACCAGATCCTCTGCTCTGACTGTGTGTCTACTACCATATTCCCACTCCCATCTCGGCAGGCTTCCGTTCTAGGTTTGTATCCTTGGGTGGATCGCTTCACCTTCTGATAAAATTTTCGAACATCACCCCTGCCGCTACACCCCTCTAAAGACTCGACTACCCGCTTCTCGTTTTCTCTCTTTTTCCTCCTGAGAAGCCGGCGTTCCTCTTTTCTTTTTAGCCGGTAGAGCTCCCGGGCCACTCTCTCTTCATCTCTTGTTCGATTCTGCAGTATTGCCTGGCAGGCCTCGTCCTTAGCTCCATGCGCCAACCGGCACTCTTCATCAAACCAGGGGTTTCGTTGTGGTCGCCTAGTGAATCCCAGCATATCAGAGGCGGCACTGGTGGCTTGTTGACAGTGTTGCCACTGGTCCTCTGCACTTGATGCTGGTAGTGGACTTGCTGAGAGATTAAGTGTTACGTGTTACGTGGTCAGCAAAAGTTCTGGCGGTCTCTTGCGACTTCAGCTTCTCGACATCGAACCATTTCACAGCATCAACTCTGCGTTGTGGCGTCATAGATATCCGCCTACGTAGTCCAGTTACCACCAGGTAGTGATCCGAGGAGTCAATGTTGGCCCCTCGGAACGTTCGGACATCCCAGATACTGGAAGCATGTATTGCGTCTATCTGAACGTGATCGATTTGGTTGACGGTTCGTTGATCACGCGACCCCCAAGTCTGCTTGTGTATATTGAGGTGTGGGAAACAGGTGTCTGAGATTATGCCATTTCACCCCGCCGCCGTAAGGTCTGCCAGCCTGTAGCCGTTTCTGAAAGTTTCATCGTGAAGACTGTGTCCTCCGAAAACCGAACCAAAGATGCCCTTCTTTTCGAATCGTACGTTGAACTCGCAAAGCAAAATCTTCACGTCGTACTTCGGGGACATATGATACGTTGTCTGCCGGAGATCGTAGAATGCCTCCTTGGTTGTCTTATCTCTCTCTTCATGGGGGGCATATAAGGTTTTCACTTAGTAGTTCAACCTAACTGGCACTGTAGACGCCCCCGTTAATCTGGAGAATTCATCCGCTGCCGCCTGGATAAAGGAGAAGTGCCTTAGTGGAATCACTCCTCCCCCCCCTCTCTCGTTTGCTGACTCCATAAACTTCCCACAGGGATTCCGTTAAGGTACTAGGCATCCGATGCTCACCACGGGGAATTGAGAGTATTGAGTTGATAGATAGAGGTTCGACAGAGGTTACTACACATAGGAGTTGCCTTTAAGAAACCAATATGGAGATGTACATACGCACTTCTAAGAGGTTGTATCAACAGACAAATTAGTTCACAAAATAATTTATTCTAATTGATTTGAGGTGTACGTACACTACACTATAATGTTTTCAAATGATGTTCAGATTTGTATTATTTCTTCGAAGTCGAATTTATTCAATATGCAAATGGACCTGTATAGACTAGAATGTTTAACATACAGACATTTTATCCGTGATTCATTTACTCAAAATCACCTACTACCACGATCGCTGAGATACGACAAAAAGAATTTAGAATTGTCTTCGTTGCCTATATCGATGACTATTATATTCCTAAGGCTCCTTTCACACCTAGGGAGAATACGGCCGGCGCGTCTTAAGAATTCCTTACAAACTTTGCAAAACGATTACTATGTATGTACTGCCATATTGATATTTATTTTGAAAGCCCCACAACCGCAGTAGCTTGTTTTAACTGCATATTTATGAACATTTTGTCAACGAAATAATTAATGTAAATTGCATTTACTGGAAGTTATTTTGCATAATTTCCATGTCGCCTTAAAACCTCAGCTCTTTCTGCAGGGTAAATTGTTTGAATTACATAAGCAATTTAAAATAAAAAATAAAAATACAAAAAAAAGTGTAAAATAAAATAAAAAAAAAGGGACACTGAAAATTTCTATTTCAAAGTTCTGGCAGTGAGTGGAAATTAATTTCATTTTATTACCGAACTTTTACTTTCAAAAACATTTTTAAAGTACTTTGGGGTGGTCGGTGGTATTTGGTCCGCGGACATTTTTCGCACTTAATTAAATATAATTTCCCTATCTCAGTCTGAAAAGCAGTTAGGTTTTGGGTGGTAGAATGGCGGACGCCCGGGCGTACGGATACGGAGAGCTTTACAAACGTAAAAATATTTTGGTTTCTATGAGTATAGGCAAAGTTAAAACCATCTGCGTCCGTCGTCGCGCGGCACTGCTGCTGACGTTGTTGGGGCTTACCTTTACACAGAAACACTCTGTACATGGTAAATTACACCTCTAATTTGGGATTAGGGAAATCGATTTTATTTATCTACCATGGTGTTATATTCATTATCATGAGCATTAAATTAGCACTCTCTGAAGCCCAAATGTAAATATTTTCAATTCCCATCGCACAGAAGGCGGACCCAGCCATCCGATTCCATGGTGTCTGGCCTATAACAAAAGGATATCGTTGTTCAAAAAAAAATAATTAATAACTTAAAGGAGTGAAGGTTTTTGCAGTCCTCTTATGGTAAAAAATGCGATTGGTAGTAACAATTTGAATGAGTAAAATATATTTTTTTTTTTTTAACAACAGATGTTTTTAAAAACGAACTCCAAATAAATTTCTCCTTAAAGTTCTAAAATACGATTATTATCTTAGCTTAGGGAACTTAGGGAAACGTAACGAGAATAGTGCTGTTGGTCACAGACACGAAAAATTTCAACTCTTATTATAAGTGGGTGAAGGTTTCCATAAATATCTTAAAAATGCGACATCAATGCGTTTTAAAGAGTAAAAAAAAATCCCCCACTTGAAGTTCGTAATTTATGTTTGATTTTTGATAAAATAATTTAATTTTTATTTGTGTTCCTGTTAAATCAGCAAAGTCAAATAAAATCCATATTTGTATTTAAGCAAAGCACAAACCCCTACAAAAATAACCAAGGTTTTATTCGCATCTTTACTGCCAGTTTCAATGCCATTCTAGGAAAAGAAACAAATTAATCATGTTTATTGTCTTGCTTCTGTTCGACATACATATGAGATTTATGGCTTAAAATCTTTGAAGATTAATACTTGAAGCTATAAACTCAAGTCGACCAAGGAGTTCTAAAGTTATAATCATCAAAGTTTATTATACTCGTATGTATATATATGTAGGTACCTACCTACATACTTATATAGCTTTTAGAAATATAAAAGTGCTAACTGTGAATTTCTGTAAAAGTAATCTATTATTTTCCTTCTACCAGTGAACGCTCTATAAAATTTATTAGAAAAATAAATTCTGGGAACATTATAGAGCACATAATAGTTTGAAGCTTATTATTTAAAGATTTAAGTCGACTTATTTAAGGCAGAGAAAATGGAAGTCATTTAAAAAAAAAGACTCAACTGAGATTTTTCATAGGACTTCTTAAGTCGTTAATATAAACACCTATTTTGTAGATGTTTAAAATAAAACTTTTATTTAAACTAGCGAGGGGAGAATAAAAGACTAGTTTTGGTATAACCCGCCGGCCGGCCCGTGGTGCTCATTTTCACGCTCGTTTTCCCAATAGGTATTTTAGGTTTATCTGTTTTCAACGTCTTTAGCAAATATTTGGTAATTATGTCGTGTTAAACTTAAAGGCCAAATATAGTAGGCGTAAACAAAGTATAGGTTACAAAAGTAGCTCGTCAAGACAAAATTGACTCATTCGCAAATAATCAAAATCAACTCGAAACCAATTCCTATCCGAACTCGAGATTTTGATCAAACTCAACATTATATGATGATAGAGAACACCAAATAAGTGGCTGCTGAAATTTTCGTTGTTGTTTTGTAGCTGTGTATTGTATCTTCATCTTATATAAAGGGTTATCCATTTTGCGGTTTCAAAAGTATATGGCTGGAATTCGACATCTGTCAAACTAAGTTGCTAAGCTTTTTTTCTCAGTTGAAAGTCTGACATTTACGAAAATGGATCGCTTAACTATCGCACAACGCATAAAAATTGTTAAAACCTACTACAAAAATGGTGATTCTGCTACAGCCACATATCGTGCTTTAAGAGGAGATGATGGTTTCCATAATCGTCCAAAGACGCCAGAAATTGGCAAAATTGTGAAGAAATTTGAAGAGATTGGATTAGTTAATGATATTGTAAGGCCTCTGTGCATCATCGTTTCGCTCGTACCACAGCAAATATCGCTGCTGTAAGTGAAAGTGTTGCCGAAGACTCAAATGTATCGATTCCTCGTAGTTCTCAGGAATTAGGACTGTCTTACAGCATATTATGGCGTATTTTGCATTTGGATCTACATGTACATCCATATAAAGTCTAGCTCACACAACAACTGAAGCCAGCTGACCATTCACAATGTCGTAGATACGTCGGTGGCCGTGGCGCGATAGTTGTGTGTTCGCCTGTCAACCTCATGGTCACAGGTTCGATCCCTGCCCTAGTCTATGTCTTCTTATTTTTCCATTAAAAACCAATTCTAAAAATAAATGTCATACAATGAGTTGTTGGTTTACTCATTACATGCTGTTTAGGCATAGAACTAACAACATGTGATTGAGTAAAACTAGTATACCGATAAAATATGAGAGAGAATAAAAAAATTAATGCGAATTATAAGGGACATCGATAAATAAGACACGGAAATTTCTCCGCATTAGTTCAGCCGCCATCCCTGGAGATAAAATCTGAGACAACAACCACATACAGTCTCCGAATATCGCGCCACACATCTTTCCTATCATTCTTTCTCTTCCTTAACCTCACCCCCACGCCCGCGCTGAGTTGAAACATTTAAAGGGTATTCATACTCCCTTGAGCGCGTGTAGATTATAAAAAAAAAAAAAAAAAAACGTCGAATGGGTGCTTGAACATCAGGCGGTGGACGGCGATTTTTCGAACAAAATTTTCTTCAGCAACGTAGCACATTTCTCACTCGGTGGGTTTGTTAATAAACAAAATTGTCGCAATTATGGTTCTGAGAATCCTCAAGTAATTGAAGAGAGGCCATTACATCCACAAAAAGTTACTGTTCGGGGCGCTCTTTTTTCCGGAGTTGTGGTTGGACCTTACTTCTTCGAAAACGACGATTGAGCGACTGTCACCGTCAATTCGAAGCGTTATGGTCATATCATAACCGACTTTTTTTGGATGCTATTGAAGAATACGACTTGGAGAATACATATGTGGTTTCAAGAAGACGGTGCCACATGCCGCACAACTCGAGCGAATATATATTTATTGCAAGAGACATTTCCTGGCCGCGTAATGTCTCGTCATGGCGATTTCAACTGGCCACCAAGATCATGCTATTTGACACATCTGGACTTTTTTTTGTGGGGCTACGAGAAAGACCGTGTTTGAAAACCAACATTCGTCAAGTTATGGCTGAGATACCGCCAATATGTGTCAAAAAGTGGTCGAAAATTACCTCAAAAGAACCGATTCTTGCAACAATTCGCGTGGTGGTCATTTTAATGATGTAGTGTTTCACACATAATGTCAACGTTCAAACTTTATAATAAAAAAGAAATATCATGAAAAAAAATATTTTATATTTGTTTTATTTTCGATTACTTTTGAAACCGCAAAATGGATAACCCATTATAAAGAACAATCCAAATTATGTTTGTGCGCTATCTTATTTTTTTCGGCTCGATCGATTCGAATGAAATTTTCACGACATCTTAGGACATGTTTGGAGAGTGCATATAAGAAATCTGTTTGCCGTCCGATGTCAAGAACCGGAGTTATGACCAAAAATATCACTGACATGTTTGTTATTACTTTATTAATATAATTAATGTGTTTTGTTTTGTATACACACATTTCATTCTGGTTTCTCCTTGTTGCCGCGTGTATTCACACAACTACCGCATTTGAATCATATTAAATGGATTTTGATATTTCATTTTGTCGGTTGTGTAGAATGTTCCATGGATTTTTTGGACGACTTAAAGGTGGAAAATTCGTTGTGAAGCTTGGAAAATTTCGGTTGATTGTGAAATTCATTGTGATAGAAGATGTTTCGCGTGCATGTTGGTGTAGAAGTTTATGAGATATATATTAGATGACTGTGTGCTGCGATCAATGCCACAACCGGATAGATTGCATTATATATTGACTTAGGCTTTGCGCGATTTCACAGGTGTCTTTTACACATTATAATTTTCTATTTAGCAAATGTGCTATTTTTCTTGCTGCAATTGATTCGAGTTTTGAGTATTATTACACTGATTCCGATCTAACTTTGGACGACGCACGTACACGTCTTGCAATAATTGATCAGAATGTCCATGATAAGCAAACGCAAGAGGTACGTGTAGAAGATATAAATGGAGACCTGCCCATATTTCAAAGCTTCAAACTCCACAATCAGCACCACAAATTCGACAAAAAGTTATTAGAAGAAGAATTCAATCGCGCTGCTTTGGATTACGATTCCGCAATTGCATTTACTCTCTCGATGCTCCCGGTGGGACATGCAAGACATTCGTTATTTAGTTGATTCTAGCAACAATTCAGTTAAGATCTCGGCGGTCGAACTGCACATTCCGCTTTGAAGGTGGCCATGAATTTTCTCACGGTTTACAAGCCAATAACGTGCACAATGACCAAGAATTCGGCGGCAGCGAAATTGATGAAATTGACAATTTGGCACATAAACAAGCCTTAGAGGTAGTTGACCTAACAATGAAGGATTGACAAGGTGATTCGAGATGAATTGGTGGGTATATGATATTGCCCAGCGGAGATTTTCGTCAAACGCTTCCCGTTATCCCGAAACCTACTGCTGCCAATAAAATGAATACATGCTTGAAATCGTCGTATTTGCGCCGGCATGTCAAGAAGTGGAAACTGACCATAAATATGAGAGTGGCGCATTGCAGGACGACGCATCGGCTGCTAAATTCTCAAGACAACAGCTGGCGCTTGGCAGTGCCAAATTTCTGTTGATATCTCGACTGGATTGATATTATTCCCGGGAAATTTTTGTGATTTAACAACGTCGAAGGAGAAACTCATCATTAAATTAAAAGGTTCACGGACATTGCAAAAAATTTTAAAAATCTCGAAGGATTTGCGAACGGGCAATACTAGCAGCGAAGATAAAGGACGTCGTTGATAGCTAGGTAAACGGTCTTGGTTGTTTGGTTTTGCGCCGGAAAAAAAACATTGTTCATCATATCCCTATCTCCATACTTTTATTCCACTCAAATAAATCACATTGAAATTTGAACTATCTGTGTTTTATTACAGCTCTGCAGTTCATTTGAATGCGTTAAATTTAGGCGAGACGCACTTCGCCTGGTCCGCTAGTCTGTCATAAGTGGCAATTTTAAATATTTCCTAATATAAATTTAACACAACAATACAGATTATATCAAAAAGAGATTCAAAAGGATCTCCTGTAACAATTTGATCGAAATCAGTTGAGAAAGTCCAGATTCAAAAAAATTATGCCATATGCCGTTTTATTTTAAACAAAATTTTACTCATAGTGATCTATATTTTTACTTGATTATAGGTACTATAAGGCAAGTTATGCATTCGTCAAAAAAAAAGTTTTGAGATAACAATCAAACATGATATTACGATGATTAGTCCAGTACGTGGGGGTTTTTTGAATGCAAAAGGTGGGGTAGTAGCAAGTTTTTAGTATGTTGTTAGGCTTGGGGCCTTAATGGAAAATCCAAGTTTTCGAACTTGAGGCGGATGCGTTCTAGTCGCCATTTTGGATTTTAGGTACAAAAATTAGTTTTTTGAAAATTACTCAAAAACTGTGGCTTTCACGACAAAAGATGTTGCTTCAAAGTTAAAGAGGATACAATTTCCTACATTTTTTGTGTAGAACATTTTTTTTATAGCACACATATGTTAGGAGTTACAGCTCCGTGAAGTTGCACTCGGAAACTTCATTTCCCTTGAGTTTTGTTTACATTATTCTTATTATATAATCATTATATTTTTACATGATTATGGAAAAAAAACTAAAAGGCACTTGAATATTTTCATTCAACAGTATTTTACTTTTCGTAAACAAAGTTAAAGGCGAAAAGTATAGCTCATATTTGTTTTTAAATTTAAGAATAGAATTAAGAATTAAGAATTAAGAATCATAATTTAGATTTTAGAGCGTTACAAAAATTAATTTCTACTACAGTTTGGTACGTTTCGATGGTCCGGGTTGGTAATTGTCAGTGTCCTGGTCGTAGTTGGCATTGTCGTGGAAAATTGTCGTCATCCTCGTCCTCGCTTTCGATAAATAAATTAATGAATGAATTTGGGGTATTGATGTACTGTGATCTCGAGATCTATTGTGCCCCCCTACAGAACTGGATGATATTTCTCATTTTACAGTATGTCCTCTAAATTAATTCCTTTGGGGAATTTTAGTATTTGTGGTATTTCGAGGGTAGTCCCTTTGCGCTTTTAGGTGATGCCCAAGAAGTTTGTATCTGGTGAATGATGATAACTCCTCTCCTATTTTTGCTATGGAGTCTGCTTCTTTCGAGATTACGCTCTGCGCATTTTCATATTGCGATAACCTCAGTCTGGAAAATGGTAGTGGATTACCCATCAGGATGGAGAGTTTGGTTCTAGGCCCAAAAACTCCTGCGCCAGGCCCCTCAGTTGTCCTAGATCCATCAGTGTACCACTTGAAGACATTTGCCTTGAGTGTACAGTTAGAATTCTCACCTTCCCATTCATTTTTGGAACTTAACTCCGTTCTGAAGTTTTTCTCGAAGTTATATTTTTTGATCATACCATCATGCCATCTCTAGGATTTTCGCAGATGTTTGTTCCTGTATACCTAAGAATCAGGGTTCTTTCCCTAGATCCTATTATTTTCCCCGGCCCAGTTCGCTCTTTGGCAAATTTGAAAATGGCGCTTTTGACTTAGTTCTCATTGCTCCGGTGATGCATAAGCATGTCTGCCTTTGTATCTTTTAGTTATTCCTAGTTTGGTTTTATTGTGCCATGCAATCGCCCCATAGGTAATAATGGGTCTAATCATCATGGTATACATCCATCTCAGGATGTTTGGCTTGCCTTCCTATGTTTTACTTGCAAGGCTCTTGCATTTGCATATTATGAGTGATTCAGTGGCTTTCCCGACACTTACCTCGACATGTTTGTAAAAGCAACAAGAAAGTGTACTCCGGCCTATGCAATCTCCTCTGGCCTAGCATCTTGTTGGTTGAAAATTGCAATTATTTCATGAACCGTTCTGTTCATTTATAGCCGTGTATAAAATTTAGTTTTTCTCAGATTGAATAGGGATGACTTAGTGTCAACTACAGAAGGCATGCAAGAACAAAATGTGTTTGATTGCTTCTTATCATAGTTGACGGTACTTGCTGAATATAAAAATGAAGTTTCCGAATTTTTTTCCAAATAGTTCAACTTCACGGAGCTGTAACTCCTAATGTGTGCTACAAAAAAAGTGTTTTATGCAAAAAATGTAGGAATTTTATCCTCTTTAACTTTGTGGTAGCATGTTTTGTCGTCAAAGCCACAGTTTTTGAGTAATTTTCAAAAAACTAATTTTTGTACCTAAAATCCAAGATGGCGGCTCGAACCATCCGCCTCGAGGTAGAAAACTTAGATTTTTCATTAAGGCCCCAAGCCTAACAACACACTAAGAAATTGCTACTACCCCACTTTTGCATTCAAACACCCCTTTTTGATACCCACGTACTGGACTAGTTAGTGAAGCCGAAAAAAGACGTTATAAAAATTCTGTCCGTCTGTATGTCTGTCTTATTGTCAGTCTCTCAATCTATCTGTATATATGTGTAAATGTATATAAGTATGCTCCATAACGGTACCTGCCATATAACCGTTACGTTAAACCTATTTTTCTCGGAAACGGCTCTAACGATTTTGATTTAAAAAAAAATCAGTGCAACTTTTAGGTACAGCCGATCATAAGAATGAAAAAAAAATTTTAAATGCCTAAAAACGGTACTTTCCATAGGACCGTTTTTTTTATTTCGACTATCTCAAAAGTGGCTCAACCGATTCTTTCGAAATTTCAAACATATATAGGTTTAGGTTGGCTAATTTATACAGCGTACCAATATTTTTAATTCATATTTTTTTGTATTTTTAAAATTTTAAAAAGAAACATAATTAAAAATATATATTTTGAAAACTGCTGAACAGTTTTTTTTTCAAAAATAACATTTATATGTATTTGCTGAATACCTACGAACTGGCGTTTTTGAATTTTTTTTAAATTTTTTTTCAAAAAGTTAAAAAAAACTTTTTTTTTCAAAAACCGCTGCCCAGATTTTTAAAATTTTTTTCTCATAAATTCGAATTTATACAAGAAATAAAATGGCGTACTTTTTTTGAGCTCAAATTAGTTTAAGTATTTATTTCAGAATTTTTAATTACTTTTTTTTTGATTAAGCTGATTTAATATTTTGTTTTTAAGTTTATATTATAATATTTAAGATTGTTGTATAAATTTTGTTTTGAAAAAATTAAAGAAACTTTGTATATATAGAAAATAAAGTAAAAAGCGACTTTGAAAATATATTTAGACTTTTAATATAAATCTTTTGTATACGATGTGATCGAACATAAGAGCAAGTTCGTGCGATCCAGTCGTGTATTTTATTTTTTATCAATATCATTTAGAGCCGTTTTCGAGATTTCAAGTTTGATTAAAATCTCGAATTCGATTTTTTTTTTCTAAATGCAAAACTTGCCCTATACTTATGACACAGTGCGGTTCACATGGTTAGTCGCACCATTATTTTCAAAAAATTGTAGTTTTTCTGTTTATTTTTTCTATAGTTGTGTAAATCAATCATTTGGGCAGATCGAATCATTCAAGTATCGGTTTGCGTAAAGATTCGATTTTTTTCAATCGATCGATCTTTCGGTCAAATTCATTTCGTTCATTAAATTTTGATCATTTTAACTTCTGTTGGTCCAATCTAAATTGGACTCACAACCAGTAAGTCTAATGCCACTTAGGTCTGTGGTCTTAGTGTGTAAAATATTATGTGTACAATGCTTAAATAAAATTATTTTAAAATTTGAAGTTTCAATTCCAACTTTAATAAACATGTATATCAAAATTTGATTTAGAATTAGTAAGAATGGGATACCTATACTGTATGTTTGAAATGATATAACAAGTATATTGTATTGTATGGAATATCAAAACCACAGGAATCGAGCAAGAGAGTTTGAGATTAAAAATCGAGAATCAACTTAATGATCGAAATTAGAATCGATTAACTCTATGTTTTGTAATTTCAATCATCAATACTTTTTGATGATCAATTCAAAAATATCGAATCATTCATGACTAAGCAATGCATTTATATGAAATTTTATTAAATTCTCTGAGAAAAAACGTTAATTCAAGATTAGTGAGAGACACTTAATACTTGTGTTGATCTTTTTTTCTTTAGTGCAAAAAAGCACAAATAATTTGATTCACTTGACACTAATTAATTCAGTTATTTTCTTAATGATGGATTATGCAAATTAGTTAGTGTATGTACGTTATTAAAGTTTTTCCGAGTGTTAAGAAAGAAAATAGGTAAAATTTAAATTTAAAAGTAATTTCTCAGAGAATTAAATAGCTTTTCAAACAAATTCATTATTTGGTAATTAATTCAAAAAAAAAAAACCAAACAAAAGAACTAAAATTTATTCAGATAAAAATGATGAGACCAACCATGTGAACCGCACTGTATATCGCAAGTAAAAATGGATTATGATATGAATAAATCCAAGTATACTCATATTGTTTTTATAAGCGTCCAGTTCCAAAATTGTTGTTGGATTAATTGCCGAGATACATTTTTCACACTTTGTAAAGGTTGTCCACTTTTATTGAATAAACACGTGTCAAAAATGTTCGAACGAATAATGCACAACTGCTTTGAAGGGTGTACGTGTCTATATACAAGATTTTAATATAAAATTAACAAAATTATAAAAAGTCTTATTAAAGCTAATAAGGCCTTTGTGACTCATATTCGTCTTTGTAAATATTCATCATCAATCTAGTTATCTAAACATACTATAGGATTACGTATTTTTATATACTCAACAAGACATTTGTGAAGTAGGACTTCTTTTGAGGAGTTGGGAGTAAACAAAATTCTATGGACCTGTCAAACTGACCGACATCTGACGTGACCCGCCATAATTATATACGTCTTTGTTTGTTCGTTTTGTGGATTTCATATATCAGTGCAGAGATGTATTTATTTGTATTGTGTGTATTCGCTGAGGATTTTTTTTGTTGGTACGTGTTGTGGACAGGGTTTCCAGGTTTAAAAAACCGAAATCGCCAAACTTAAGATAAAAACAGTCAAAAAATCGCCAAATTAAAAAAAATTCCACCCATACGTCACCAAACTCAAAAATTGTAAATTAAAATAAATAAAAGCAACTTGCAATTTTGGAGTCAAAAAATTAATTTAAAAAAACAAAACACAACAAATACATACTCGTATCATACTTATGTACGTATAATCATATGAAAAAGGAACTTCACAGAACAGTTAGAATTTGAGTATCTACATACTGCATTACACAGATATTTGGTTTGACGTACGTCATTTATTTTAGGGAGGAAAAAGAAATCGATCTTTAGTGGCTGCCTTCAGAATCACTATTTCGATGACTTCATTCAGCATGCAGTAATTGAAAAGATATAAAGTTTAAATGCAAATTAGAAAAATGAAAAAAGTATTAGGAATTCGATTCAAAAAACCAAAATTGCCAAAGACGAGAAATATCGCTTTTTCTAGGGTACATCGCCAAACAAGTTCTTGAGTCGAAAAAAATTAATTTAAAATCGACAGTTTGGCGATAAATCGCCACATCTAACAAGCCTGGTTGTGGATTCTCATTCTGTAGGTACTTTTATGAATAGTGTGTATTCAACGAGAAATTCTTTTTTGTTGTTGCTTTGTTTTTTTTTGTTTCAATTTTTTTTGTAGATTCGTTGTGGATTCACATTGATTAATGTAGTAGGTACACGCATTGTGTGTAATCGACAAGGAATTTTTTGTTGGTTAGTTTTGTTGATAAGATTAGATTAAGACGTATTTTGTGTAGGTATTTGACGGCAATAATGTTTTTTGTTTTGTTGATGCTCATACATTAGTGTATATTGTGTTGGATGAATATATGTAATGTTTAAGTCAATGGTCTCGTTGCCAGTGCTTCAGTTTATCTACTTCGTAGATTTATATATACGCAGAAGTGTAAAATTACTGAACCATGAATCAAAGTTCGAACGACGCGACTTTGCCGTTTGTATATAATTGGCGTTATGGGCGATATATTTTGCCAATCATCTGGTCATACATAAATAGTTATGCATAGGTAAGGTATATACTGTGATGCTTTTTTAGTTCAAAAGTGAGGTAGCGTCAGCGGGTGGCCGTGGCGCGATAGTTGTGTGCTCGCCTGTCAACCTCGTGGTGCAGGTTCGATTCCTGCCGTTGTCTATGTCTTCTTTTATTCCATTTAAAACCAAATCTAAAAATTGTCATAAAATAAGTTGCTGCTTCGCTCATTACATGCTGTTTAGGCATAACACTAACAACATGTGATTGAGTAAACTAGCATACCCATAAAATATGACAACGGAATGAATAAAATAATGCGAATTATAAGGGACATAAATAAATAAGACACGGTAATCCTCTCCGCATTAGTTCAGCCGCCATCCCTGGAGATAAATCTGAGACAACAACGAGCTCTAGTCTCAGAACATCGCGCCACACATCTTTCCTATCCTTCTCTCCCTTCTTCCACCAGATGCCGCGCTGTGTTAAGAAAAAACATATAAAGGGTATTCATAATCCCTTGAGCGCGTACAAAGTTATAAAAAAAAAAAAAAGCGTCAGCGGTTCCAGAGTTTGACCGAAGAAAGCAATAAAAACTGGGTGCATGAAAGGTTCAGAACTCCGTTAAAACTCAATCTTTATTAATTTTTTAAATTTTACATTAACTTCAATCCAAAATACTATAACAAGGTATTTCATATAAATACTTTATAATAGCTTTCCTTAAAAATAAACTAGCAATCTAATATAGGTTGGGATAGAGTCCGTGGCCCCGGTCGAAACCAAAGGCACAAAGTTCGGTGGGATAGAGTCCCTGGCCCTGGTCGAAACCAAAGGCACAAAGTTCGGTGGGCTAGAGTACCTGGCCCCGGTCGAAACCAAAGGCACAAAGTTCGTGGGATATAGTCCCTGGCCCCGGTCGAAACCAAAGGCACAAAGTTCGGTGGGGTAGAGTCCCTGGCCCTGGTTGAAACCAAAGGCACAAAGTTCGGTGGGATAGAGTCCCTGGCCCGGTTGAAACCAAAGGCACAAATTTCGTGGGATAGAGTCCCTGGCCCCGGTCGAAACCAAAGGCACAAGGTTCGGTGGGATAGAGTCCCTGGCCCTGGTCAAAACCAAAGGCACAAAGTTCAGTGGGATAGAGTCCCTGGCCCCGGTCGAAACCAAAGGCACAAAGTTCGTGGGATATAGTCCCTGGCCGCGGTCGAAACCAAATCACAAAGTTCGGTGGGATAGAGTCCCTGGCCCTGGTCGAAACCCAAGGCACAAAGTTCGGTGGGATAGAGTCCCTGGCCCCGGTCGAAACCAAAGGCATAAAGTTCGTGGCATAGAGTCCCTGGCCCTGGTCGAAACCAAAGGCACAACGTTCGTGGGATAGAGTCTCTGGCCCCCAGTCGAAACCAAAGGCACAAAGTTCGGTGGGATAGAGTCCCTGGCCCCGGTCGAAACCATGGGCACAAAGTTCAGTGGGATAGAGTCCCTGGCCCCGGTCGAAACCAAAGGCACAAAATTCACGGCACAAGGCCAAACAATTACGAAACTCCTAACTAGTGCACTACGAACTCAGCAGTTCGCTTCTAGGTACTCCCCTTGCGTACACTAGATTGGTACAATACCACTCAAGGCAGAAGTCCTGTTTTTTCTACTCCAATGTTACATTCTCTTATCATATTCCCCGTAAGCTGAAAGTGTAAATCGTAAGCACAGAAGAGCTCAACCCATGTAATTTATATGGCGTGACGTTTGATTGGGTTTTGTTTGTTTTGTTTTCATCCAAAAATCGTATGATCACGTCTTTGCTTGTACATCTGTTATGAGTTTGAATTTAATGTCAAACTGAAGTAGCAGTTGGCTGGTTGATGAGTGTATGGGGTGTGTGTGGTATATTGGGAAGCTTCTGTGGTTAGGTTGGATTTGTACATTCGTTACATTCACCTCTTTCTTCGGGAGACGAGAACCTTCTCATAGTAATTTTCATTTTTCGTCTATGAAGGAAAAATAGAATTTAATACTGAAATATATATATCCTGTTTCCTTTTTATTATAATCCAATTAACAAAATAGAGATAACAAATCGTTTTTATTTAAGAAAACAAAATTGAACTTCATTAATCATAACTAAATACAATATTCATAAAAAAAATAATAACGCAGTCTGACAACTACGGAATAACTTCAACGTCCCTAGACTGTCACTTGAATCTGACGTTGGCCTTGGTTCGGTGCTTGTTCAAGCGGACTGACATATTTCCGCAGGGTCGTTGAATAAAAAATGCCCGGCGATGCTGGAGTCCTCTTATAATAATTCCCTCAAAGGGATCTCGGTGCGGGGATGCCGTATTTGGTAGTGCTAGAATCGGTGCGGCCAACGTGATGGACATCGTATAAGCGGGTTGTTCTGCAAGCTTGGCAAGCGTTACGCTTTGGATTGCTCTGTTGATCTGAGGATGATCTCTAAGTGCGGCAACCCCTTGTGGCTCGAAATGGCAGTTCCCATCGATTCCCGCAGACTGCATGGGTAGAATGATTGGAGGTTGGTCGGCTGGTAGGGCCGTCCCTGGTACGGTTAACGAGCTAAGCCGTTCCGGCTTCGACAACCGTGGATTTATTATTAACCACTTCTCCTCTGCTACTCTTCGCTGCTTTCTGGTTGTTTTAATACTTAGGTTAACTGGCGGCTGCGGTAAAACGGGTCGAGCTGAGTTCCGGTCGTGGATCGGAGGTTGAACTCGGCTTATGCGACGGTTTGCTGGCGTAGTCAGCGCAAGCGACTCCTCGGCTTCTTTGGGAGTTGCCCATACTCTGCTCACTAAGGTGTTCTGTCTGGCGATAGGATTCGGCAATGGCGGTGCTGGTAATCGGGCGGGGTGACTGGATTTCAAAGCTCCTTCTAGTTCAATTCGGTTGCTGGCGTCGGCAGCGGTGTACAAAGCGGCGAAACGGTGAAGGCTTTCGGCTTCGTTATCTTGGACATGGTAGTGAATTTAGCTTGTCGTGCTGCTTCTTTAATCTTGATCAGCTTATCCGAATCAGTACTTAAATTAACGGAGCACGAATGGGCACTTTCGATTCCTTTGTAGGGTTTTCTGCCGGTTACAGGCTTGCCACCCATGAAGATCTGTATTTCAGCCTGGTTCATTAAATCCATTCCGATAACTACATCTTCGTCAAAAGCGGGGATGTAAGTGACTTCACCAGTCAGATTAATGTCCCCTAACGTGAAAGTGGAAGTATTATGTTCGGTAGTTAAGACTGACTCACCGTTAGCCAAGCGAATCGGTCGGTCATGCTTACGCATAGGGAGTTTAAGTTCCTTAAACTTTTGCCTCAGAAGTTCTCCAACAAACGTTTTGGTAGAACCTGTATCGACCAACGCATGGTAACTTTCGTCTTATATTCGAATTGGTACAAAGCACTTAAGATCTTGATTGGGTGGATTGCTTACGGCGGCTACTGGCGGATTGCTTACGGCGACTACTGGATTTTGGCGGCATGGGCAGTCTTTGCTTAGTATGCCGTCTGTTCCACAAAAAGAGGAAAATAGTCGGTATGGTCTGTGACGCGTTTCCTTTCGGTTGCCTCTTTGCTTGTAATTCCAGCAGTGCGTGTTTCGGTCGTATCGATCTGCTGGCAAACTACGGGAGACCGGTAGTGCAAGAGGTGCGGAGCTGAGCAAGGGCATGTGCTTCGTTCCTCGTTCTTATTTGACCCAAATTCTTCGCCTAAATAGGTAAGTTAATCCAAAGTGTTGAAAGGATGGCGGCGGATGTAATACCTATACTCGGGTCTCATTTGTCAAATATCCGATCAATATTCCCGGCAACGGTGATACGGGGATGTTGGCTTATTAGATATAGGGCGGAAAGGATATAATCTTAAGCCATAACACGCGGCCCTTGGCGTTTGCGAAAGATTTCCTCTTCCAAATTATGCAAATACCTAGCCGGAAGGAAGTGTCTGAAATGATCCCACGTGGAATCCCACCGTATCTACCCCGATGTATCAGCCCCTGAGGTCTGATTAATCGGGGTAGATACGGTGGACGGTTTTTTAACTCAGGTATGGTGAGGAACATTGGGGTCCTAGGCGGCGGTGGCTGAACAGGAATGTTTACATGACTTTTATACGGCGGGTATCCAGAAGGCGGTAAGTCGTCGGCGGGTTCTGCATTGTTCCTTTCTTCTAGAATGCCTTTCCATTCCTCGCATAAGTTCTGACTTGACTTATGTGTACGGAGTTCTTTGAAGTGTTGACTCAATCTTTTCCGTAGAGTTTGAACGCTGCCACTGGTATCTAAATTCCTGGTCGACAATACTTCGATGAGCTCGGGTTTCTTTAAGAAGTAAATAAATCCCAGATTCATCAGTTTGTGTTTCTTCTGTGACGGACATGTTGAAAAATTAATCTGCTTCCAGACGGCGGTGGAGGTTCGGTGAGACTTTTCGAAGGTTAACGGGTAATCGGCAGAATAATAAAAAAAACGAATCTTCTAAGTCCCTGGCCCTGGTCGAAACTAAAGGTCAGATTTTTCAATGATCATTGAAAAATCAAAAGGGAATTTACAAGAAAGTGGTAGACAAAAAAAATATTTTTTGACAAAAAATATTATATTTCTTATTACCTTCATTTTGGTACCAAAACGACATCAGTTTTATTTGTTTAAGTGACTCAACATTGACAGTGAAAGTTTTCAATGATGAGTTTTAATGAAAGCTATAACGGGCGCCTAAATGTTAAAGCCCTATCTTCTGTCGTAATGTATGTTAGTTTGTTTGAACTTTGAAAGGACTTCCTAAAACCTTTGAAAATTAAATTATTTATGGACTGGTCTGAAGCTTAAAATATTTTTAAATGTATAGGTTCTGAAAGGTACGCAACTAATCTCAATTTAAATAATTAATGAAAGTAACGACAATAATGATTTATGTATAGACCCATTTGAAGCTTTACTCTTAAAATACGTCACTGCCTTATTTATCGCTGTATTAAATATACCCATACCCATACAAAATTGCTTTTGTAACTAAATTTAGTCTTAATCTTGTTGGTCCTTCGTTACCACATACAATTTAAAGGGTTTATACTTTTGGTCATTTTCACCATTTATACCGAGCACCGAGTTTGTAAAATGATATCCTAAAATATTTAAGTTCAACGCATATGTATCTATGTTGCGTTTGAACACATTTTCATGCTTTGGTATTAGACATTTGTCACGTGGAAGTTTACACTAGAAGTGTTGCATTTAGAAAGTACCATTTGGCTTTTCGAGTGTCATGCGCAGAACCCATCAATCTAAAATGTATTTAATTGTAATTCTTTATAAGCGTTTATATATTCCAATCAATGCGAAGGGTGGTCCAACCATAATGCAGGATGTTAATTGTGAGTCACACTTTAGCGTCAAGTTTAGTGCCCAATTTAATTCGACATTTTCTTTTTTTCAGTGTTATATCCATCCGGACATTCGTGCTAAACTTATAAGCACGAGTGCAGAAAAGAAAGCAACACTATAATGCTCTGCTTTAATGACTGTTCTGATCGACTCGCAGAAGCCTTGCATGAGCATCTCAGAAAGAGGAAATACGGCGGATGATCCTAAACAATTGGACCAACGGCGGCTTCAACAGTCAACAAAGCAGATGCCCTAATGAGCTACTTCGACGTATTTGGAGATAAGGTCATTGGGACAATTCAATGCAAATCAGGGCAGAGGTGGTGGCGGATGATCCTTTAATGGGCCAATGGCGGCGCTCATATCCCTGAAGCGGGTTACTGACTCTGGACTTTCCGGCTCCTTTCGTCCAAGGAGTCCAACAAAGGACCTGGCCCTCCTGGTTGAGGGTTGTGCGTGGGGTTAACAACCCCGCCATGTAAAAAAATATAAGTTGAGAAGCGACCAATAGCCCCTCGGAAAAGGATGAATTAACTGTTGACGACCCGACAAAATGTATTAAGGACAACGACCTTCGGATATGCACGTTGAATGTTAGAACTCTTAACAGACCACGTGCAGCCGAACAACTAGCGGATACCTTAGAGTGCTACAGAGCAGGAATTACTGCCATCCAGGAAGTGCGATGGGATGGGTCGGGCAAAAGGAAGATGAAAAACTGTGACATATACTACGGTGATTGTGAAAGAAGACCAGAGCGTCTATTTGGGTGCGGATTTGTCATAAGCGGCAAACTAAGGCAAGAAGTCTTGAGCTTTCGACATGTAAGTGAGCGACTTGTGACAATTCGCATCAAGGCTAAATTCACCAACATTAGTCTAATATGTGCTCACGCCCCCACAGAAGATCAGGATGACGCCACCAATGATGACTTCTACGAGCTCCTCAACAAAACCTAAGAGTAGTGCCCTAAATATGACGTTAAGATCGTACTAGGCGATTTTAACGCCAAATAGGCAAAGAGGAAATCTTTAGTATGACTGTCGGAAAACATAGCCAACATGATACAACGTATGAAAACGGACTTAGACTAATTGACATTTTGGCAGCACGTAACGTCGCCACTGCAAGCCCACGGTTTCCTCATCTCGAGATACACAAATGGACTTGACGTCATCCAGATCAAACAACCGTCAATTACATTGATCACGTTGCGATCGATGCAAGGCACGCCTCCAATATTCTGGATGTTCGTACCTTCCGAGCAGCTAACATCGACTCGGATCACGACCTTGTTACAGCCAGGGTAAGAATGTGAATAACCCGAACGTCCCGATCGAATATCCCGTTGCCTCTCAAGAAATCCATTGCCGCCAGCATCAAGTGCCGAAGACCAGTGGCATCGTTGCCAACAAGCCATCAGACGTGCCGCAACTGATGTGCTAGGTTTCAGCAGACTTCCACCACGGTACCTTTGGTTCGATGACGAATGCAGTCAGACTCATGCAGTTAAACAAGTGGCATATAAATCGGCGCCACAAAGAAGGACGAGACTGCTCGCGAGCTCTAGGAACAGAAAAAACGGGAAGAACACCGGCTTCTCCAGAAGAAAAAGAGAGAGCGTGAGAAGCGCGCGATCGAAGATATTGAGAGATGCTACTTCAGGAACAACGTGCGGAAGTTTTACCGACCGGTAAAAAGAACGTGTCAAGGCAAGAAAACCCGCACAGAAGCCTATAGAGATAGAAATGGAAAACTCGTAGTAGAGTCACAGTCGGTGTTGAGTATATGGAAGGGCCATTTCTGCAGACTGTTAAACGACGATGAAGGCCAAAATCCCGCTGTCAGGCAAATGAACCATTCAACATGGACGATGACACACAAAATTTCCGTCCACCTGACGAAAATGAAGTGAGGATAGCAATATCTAAACTAAAAACCGACAAAGCTGCTGGCCCCGACTGACTACCTGCCGAACTCCTTAAAATAGCCGGAGATGATCGGCACAGTGCATACATCTCTAAAGTTTGATCAGAAGAAAGTACGCCTGATGAATGGAACCTCAGCATCGTTTGCCCGATCCACAAAAAAGTAGACCCTCTAAGCTGCGCCAACTATAGAGGAATAAGTCTCCTGAATATCGCGTACAAGATCCTTTCTGCTATATTATGACTACTGACGATGGAGATCTCTCACTGTTCCGGCAAGGTTGGTACTGACCTTACAGAAGCTTTTGATGTCAAAAAAGGATTCCGACAAGGTGATGCGCTATCGTGCGATTTCTTCAACTTAATACTTGAAAAAATTGTAAGAAATTCCCAAGTTAACTCTAGTGGCACAATTTTTTTAAAGTCTGTGCAATTGTAGCATAAACTGATAACATAGACATCATTGGCAGAATCCAGCGAGCTGTCACTGGAGCGTTTGATAGATAGATAGATAATTTCTTCATTTAAAAAAAATAAATAATTTACAATATTTGTTTTTTTTAATATTAAGGACATGGCAATTGCCGTCTGCCTGAACGACATTTCATAACACAATACAGATAAAGAAGTTAAATTTAAATTTTAAGAATTACATATATAAGTTAAATAATTATTAAGCATTTAATATAATAAGGCAAAAGTATGTTTTCAACAATTTTGAGATGATTTGAAACACAATTATAATATGTATCAATTTTGAAATGATTTGAAACACAAAAAAGATTATAACAATTTTATAATGATTTGAAACAATAAGATTTATCAATTTTGGAATGATTTGAAACACAAAATAATGATTTATCAATTTTATAATGTTTGAAACATAAAAAGTTGTAAGTACTTAGATACATTACTTGCATTAAGTATATCATAAAGCCGAGTCGTAGGCAGACAGCTTTCTTCAAAATGCAGCCGACGAATCTCTTGAAGTAGATGACACATTGTCTTCAGGTTCTCTTGTGTTACATAGACTGCAGATTTGTGTGAGATCAGTTCGATTGGGCATATACTTAAGGTTCAGGATTTCGACTCGGGCTTTAAATATATAACTAATGGCTTCAGAAGAAAACTTGTTACTGAAATAATTAGCCTGCGATGGTATTTGGTGGTTGAGGTTTTTATACACATTTCTTGATACTGTTGTTGAGGCCCTTGACAAATGCTGAGTGAAAATATTTTCATCAATCCTGGCGATAATATTGATCTAATAAATAAAATTTGATTTAAAATAAAAACCTATTGTGGACGAGAACCACGACCTAATCCGCCACATCACAAAACATAGTGTGCCATTCACTCAAATTGGACTCCATAGAAGATACATTACTGCCATTAGAAAGAGCTAGCTGGTTCCATTCCTTAAACGAGGAGGCATTTACTTGCATGAGCCTTGCCACAATGGACTTGTGAAGGCTTCTATCATCCCTCTTCATAACTTTCAATATGTAGTCTGAATTAGTTTTTAGGTTTTTTATGTAAAGAGGTGTTAAACCAGACTCCACATATATAGCATAATTGGGAGTCGAGGAAGACAATCTAAACTCGAGTTGCAAATATCCAAAAATTTGGGTAAGAGCGTTTGCTAACATGGAAGCTGAAGCGGCTAAGATGGGACTAGCAGTCAATGAGGCCAAAACGAAATACCTGCTGTCCACAAAAAGTGACACACAACACCGGCGGATTGGACAAAACGTCACAATAGGCAGATACAATTTTGAGGTAGTTAGGGACTTTGTCTACCTCGGACCCGCTATAACATCTAAAAACAACATCTCGTTAGAAATAAAGCGAATTAGTTTTTAGGTTTTTTATGTAAAGAGGTGTTAAACCAGACTCCACATATATAGCATAATTGGGAGTCGAGGAAGGCAATCTAAACTCGAGTTGCAAATATCCAAAAATATGGGTAAGAGCGTTTGCTAACATTGAAGCTGAAGCGGCTAAGATGGGACTAGCAGTCAATGAGGCCAAAACGAAATACCTGCTGTCCACAAAAAGTGACAGATACAATTTTGAGGTAGTTAGGGACTTTGTCTACCTCGGACCCGCTATAACATCTAAAAACAACAGCTCGTTAGAAATAAAGGGAAGAATAACTCTTGCCAGTCGCTGTTCCTATGGGCTAGGGAGGCAATTGAGTAGTTAAGCCCTCTCTCGAAAAACAAAGGAGATTCCTTAGACACTGATCATCTCAGTCCTGCTCTATGGCGCGGAGACATGGACTCTATCGAAAGCGGATGAAGATATCCTTAGTCACTTCGAGCGTAAGGTTCTTCGCAAGATTTTTGGACCTATCTGGATTAACGGGCTTTGGAGGAGAAGGTTCAACCACGAACTATACGAGCTGTACAGCTCCAGGTCAATACCTGGTACAAAAAATACGTATATCACGTTTGAGATGGCTAGGTCATGTAGAGCGTATGGACAACAATGCTCCGGCTGGCAGGATCTTCGATTCCAACCCAGAAGGAAGACACAGTCAAGGAAGACCTCGCCTAAGGTGGCGCGCTCAAGTGGAAGCTGGCCTCAACTAACTTGGAGTGCGTAACTGGAGGCAGCTAGCCCAGGTTCGTTCCGAACTGCAGCGCCACCTAAGTAAATAAGTAAGATAATCATCAGGAGGGCCAGACGCACAGTAACAGTTTGAACTGAAATGGCAAGCCCGTTGTAACCATTGTAATTTAATGATTCGCGGAACTAAAACATCCTCTCCCTTGTACCTACTTTTCCCTGATCACTTTTCCATACAAAATTCCCAAATAAAACACATGATTCAATTTTTCGATTTTCCAGCTGTTACTTTACGTTTTTCCGAATTTAGTTTTTTTCCTAAGCCACCCCTGTGTGCAGACAAATAAAACAACAAAAAACCATCCAAATCGGTCGAGTCGTTCTAGAGCCTTAGCAAAACGAACGCATAACAATCGAATTATATGTATGTATATGTACATAATAGATAACAAAGAAAAATCGCGCAATTTGCTCGTACATTTTTTTAAGAAGCCTTTTTTTCAAATTTCATACAGACTGAGACATTAAACATTTTCTTCATCGTCACAAGCCTCATTCTTCAACAACAACAGCAACCCAATATAAAAGAAAAGGCATAGAAACGATTTGATGCATTCCGACACAAAGTCCTTTGTGCATATACAGACATTTTTAATATCGTTTAAGAGTGAAAACAATTTCACAAAATGTCTACTTCATTATTGTGTACCATGACATAAAAAGGCTTAGATGTTTTTTTTATTGCCATATCAAAAATCGATTTCATTCCACTCAGAAATGAAAACTGAGACAACAAGAAAATACTCATAGATATATTCGCTGTACCTATAAAAAATTCCAGGAACGGGGGAGCATGTATATAATCCAGTATTCTCGGTTCGGTAAGATATTTTGCTTAATGATCCGGTATGCGAACATTGTTCGTCCTTCTCATGTCATCTGTTTTTTTTTCTAGATCCTTTTTTCTTGTCGCTTGTCGTGGTGCTGTTTGCATCGTGGTTGTTCTAAATATTCAAACGCTGTACTTCAACAACAAAAAACCACTGAGAACTTGTTGAATGCTGTTAAGTTCGTTTCGCTTTGTGTGTTCCGTTCGGTTAGGAGGTTGAGGGTTTTTAGGTTTGGGGCTTTAGAGGCTTCTGGAAGCTTGAGGGGAAATATTTATTTTCTTTCAAACTGTGGAATCGCTCTTAAATCTGTATATCTTTATGTATATGTACATTTATAATACATAATGTTCTTGCAATGTATCGTGATTTCTCGAAGAGACCCAAGAAAGTTTAAATCGATAGGACATCCCTCAGTAGACCGCCTTTCGGGATTACACATTTATGTCAATAAAACTCTTATAGGTATACGTAAAGGCGAGTTTGTTTTCTTTCGTTATTTTATCTAAGCTTGAGTATAACAAATTAAAAATTAGATTCAAATCTAAGTTTGTTACCGACGATTCATATTAAGGACATTAACTATATATACCGCGGTATCTAGGCTTATCTACGGTTCCTTCTCTTTTTCTAGATTTTTTTTTTCAAAATAAAACGTAAAGAAAGCTTGACATTTTAATCTCCTTTTAAGCTTTAATTGTAAATAATATGGTATCTAGAATTATAAAGGAACATTACTTTTCTACTTTTTTATTTATGAAAACTTTAGCATTAATCTTAGAGCCTTTAAGTTTGACAAAATATTGAAAAAAAAAAATTTTAAAGGAGAGAATACGAGTATTATTAACAGAAATTAGAATTCAACAGAAAAATTCTCCATACTTATTATATGCTCCCGTTATTTTTGTCGAAACAGAATAAGTGGGTTAATAAGTCCCTGAAAATGAAATAAGGAACAAATTTTATTTTCCAAAACAGCCTCCTTTCAGCTCGATACAATTTGTCGAACATTTCCCCAATTAATTGATTCCTTCCAAATAATACGATTTCTCGAGTCCGTCAAAATAAGCGTTTACCGATTGCCTCTGCATTCAAAACTCTTACCTCTGAGGGTTACATCGGAATCGTTACAGCAGCTCTCCGTTGATTGTTTTACCGTATCCAAGGAAATCGATGTAAATAATACCGCGCGCATCCCAAAAATAACTGTTGCCCTTTGCTTGCTGACAAACTCATCTTGCCTTTTTCGGCGTCAATTTACCAAGAGAAGTTCATTATTTTGATGCTCCTTATGGTTTCTGGGTGTAGTCTGTAGTGTGGTGAATCCAGGTTTCAATTACTTTTACGGAGAAAGAACTCAGATGAACTTTTCTGGAAACAAAAAAAAAAAGTTTGAAGTTGTCAAACGAATGCGCATCTGTTGTTGATTGTTAGCAAACACTGCACCGATTTTGCGGATAGCTTTTTCATGTCGTTATTTATGTAAGACCGAAATCACGGATCCATGTGATAAGTCAATCTGGCGCAGATTCACTCGCCGATAATCCCTTATCAAACCATGGATTTTGTCAACTTGTGCTTGAATTGAGTAAGCTAGTGGTAAATGGTTATAATCGATGGGGAATGTCCCCATAATATTTGTCAAGATTTTTCTCGCAAGATATAGTGTTTAATGAGCACTCAAAATCCACTTTTCTCACATAAGCATCGGAATCCTAAAAAAAATAAAATGCACGACTGGATAGCACGTACTTGTTCCTATGTTCGATCAGATTTCATGCAAGAGATTCTTAATGGAAACGGCTAAAAGTATTTTTAAAGTCGTTTTTCACTTAATTTTTTATATATAAAAATTCTTAAATTTTTTCAAAAAAAAAATTTTTATGAACATTTTAACTATTTATTAATGTAAATTTAAAAACAAAATTTCAGAATAAATCGCCCACCCATTTTCGAAAAATTGAATTTTCAAAAAAAAAATATTTTTTGTTTTTAAATCCAAAAAAAACTATTTTCCGAAACATTTGAAATGCAGTATTATTTACAATTTCAAGGAGATCCTGTATACAAATTTTGAACGATATCCGTTGAGCCGTATACGAGAAAGTCGAAAATCAATAAATCGTTGTATGGCAGGTACCGCTAATAACAAAATATGTTTAAAATTTTTTCGGCCAAAATGTAGACTATACTCAATTTAGTATACACCCCAATTTTTATCAAAATCGTTTTAGCCATTTTCTAGATAATTAAGATGGTAGAAAAATTTGTATGGAAAGTAACGTTATTTTTGGGGCTTAAACAACGATTCAAAAATCTATTTTGTACAATCACCTAAGACGCCTAACCACCAAGGTTGAACAAAATCGGTTCAGCCGTTTAGGCTGTAGATCGTTCTACAGACAGAAAGACAGACAGACCGACTGAATTGCCGGACCCACTTTTTTGGTGTTCTCTATCATCGTTATGTCAACTTTGATTAAAATTTCGAGTTCGATGTTTTTTCCAAATGCAAAACTTGCCCTATAGTACCTTATCGATAAGGTAAAATTCGCTTAAGCAGACTTTTTGTAACGAAACAATTTTTTTCACTGCATTTATCGAACTTAACCAGGTGGGTGGCAATGGCGCAGTGGATAAATTGCTTGATTGCTAACTTAGACGTGTGGGTTCGATCCCCACGCTAGGCGCATTCTTTTCTACACCTCCAATGTTAATTGCATGCGGCCCATGGGTTAAAATGAGACGGTCAATATCTGGTTAAAAAAAAAACAAAGCAAACTGTGTTAATTGTATTTTCCTTCCTTCCTGCCACACAACCTTTTCTACTATCTTTATTATTTCGATAACAAAATCTGTGCACTACTATGGTATACATTATGGTTAGAAAATTTGCTTACATATTTTGTTATTAACGGTATCTTTCATACAACCATGTTTCTTATTTGGAATTTCTCATAAACAGCTCGACCAATTTTGATTAAAATTTGAAAAAAACATTTTTTTTTTGATTTGTGAAAAAAAAATAATTTTTTACTTGCGATTATAGGTACTATAAGGCAAGTTATGCATTCGTCGAAAAAAAAGTTTTGTATATAACAATCAAACATGACATTACAATGAAAACGAAAACGAAAAAAAAATGGCTTAAAAATTCTGCCCGTCTGTATGTCTATCTGTCGGTCCGTCTGTTAGCCCAAACGGGTGAGCCGAATTGCTTCAAACTTGGTATATAAAGTTTTTTAGGTATTGTACAGAGGTGAAATTGATTTTTTTTATCTAAAAAAATAACGGTACCTGCCAGATAACGGTTACGTTAAAGACTTTTTTTTCTCGGAAACGGCTATAACGATTTTGATTTTTAAAAAAATCAGTGCAAGGTTTTTAGGTACGAAACGTTTGATGTCTACAATCGGTACTTTGCATATGACCGTTTTTTTGCTTTCGACTATCTCATAAATGCCTTTACCGATTCTTTCGAAATTTCATACATATATAGCCATAGGTTGCCCAATTTATACTGTATACCAATATTTTCAAGTAATATTTTTAAAAGCATTTAAAAAAAATTAAATTTATATTTTAAAAACTACTCATTATTTTTTTTTTCAAAATTATAGTTATATGTATTTACCGAATACCTATGAATTGGGGTTTTTTATTTTTTTTTTATTTCAAAAGGTTTTAAAAAAAAAAAACTTTTTTCTCAAAAACCGCTCCACAGATTAAAATTTTTTTTTTCATAAGTTCAAATTTATCCAAGAAATAAAATGGCGTACTTTTTTTTTATCTCAAATTAGTTTAAGTATTTATTTCAGAATTTTGAATTATTTTTTCTTTGATTAATGCGATTTAATATTTTTTTTAAGTTTATAGGTATTATTAAATAAAAATTTAAGAAATTTAGTATAAAAAAAAATTAAGTAAGTTCGTGCGATCCAGTCGTGCATTTTATTTCTTTTGAAAATTCAATATTTCGAAAATTGATGACGATTTTTGTTTGAACTTATATTTGTTAGCTTCATATTCGTTTTCTTGTTCTTCTGGTGTGGAACTGCAACGGAAGCGTATGATAAACGCATTAAATTCTGATCTTGACCAATGTGGAATAAGAAACCGTGTAGAATTTAATGCTTCAAAAATTCAGTGCTGTCTTCTGTCGTTAAAGAATAACCCATCCCCAATGCCGCTATCCATGAGTGGCACTTGTATTGAAGAAACCGGGTCAGCTGTCAGTCCATGGCATGTGCATAACATACATTCGATGTTGCCAGTAAACCAAAACAAATCTAAGGGTTTATTCGTCCAAAGCTGGAGTATAACTTTCACATTTGGGCGGTCCTGCCCATAACTCACTTGAAGCTCTTAGATAGAATTCAAAACAGAGCTCTAAGAATGATAGGCAATAGAACTATAATGGAAGCATTTTTATCTCTCGAGCACCGGCGAAATGTTTCATATCTTACATTATTTTATCTCTATTTTTATAAACAATGTTATAGCCAGTTGCATTCCTTCCCTCAAACTATTCAACCGTAATACTCGCACTTCTAGGAATGCTCATCAGTTTACCCAACTTCGGACATACTGTCAAGTACAGAGATTCTTTCCTTAGCCATACAACACGAATGTGGAATGCTTTACCATGCTCTATTTTTTCCACTCATTTTGATATTCTGAACTTCAAAACCAATGCACATCTGTGTCTACTTTTAAATCCTTCCCTATTTTCCTAACGCTCGCACTCTGCTTCAACTTATTAAGGGTATTCAAAATCCCTTTAAAAAGGAAAAATCAATTATTTTTCTGCCCTATTATTATTAAATATTATCTGACGGTTTTTATGCTAAAAAATTTTGTTCATTTTCTCGCACGTGTTTAAATTTTACATTTACTTATGAGTAAGTAGTTTGTCACATACGAAGGACGATGGCAATACCCTAATTGAATAAATATTCGGATCGAAAGTATTTACATATATGGTATCAGTACATTAACCGAAGAACTCAAAAGTTTCGTCTAATTTGTTCTCGTTGAATACAGAAAAAATTGGCTTATTAGTCTTTGAACATTTATTTTGAAAACTTTTAAATCACTTTTTCCCATGTATGCATAGTATTTCTAAAAAAAAACCATTTAAAGCTATGCATTATCAAACATTTGTTTTTCTTTTCGTTTTAAAAATAGCCATTTTATTGTGTGCTACTCGTAAAACATTTCTTTTCATTTTTACTCCGACATTTTCTAATAAAATTATATTTTATGCTAAACCATCACAATTGCGTGATGTGCTGCTACTTCCCCCCTCCCACTTTGCTCATAGTTTCGAAACTCTCAAAAAGTTTTCGAGTGTTTTGTTCATTGCTTTTCCCAACAAACGACCTTTTCTGGCAAAATAAACACTAAGTGAATTTGGCATGGTAATCATGCACCAGATAAACAAGCCACTCTTTCTATCTTTCTGGGAAACAAAAACACAGTAATTTTTACTGGAAGGCCCCTTGTATCTTGTCCTGTCGGTTGGTCGTCCTGAATGCAAATTTAATCTATGCATCTAAAATACTTTTCAAAAGAAATTAAGCATACGCTTTGAAGTACCAACCGACAAACAGCATTACCCTTCCTAACATTATCCCTGCAATTTTATACTCGTGGGCCATAGTCAAGACATTAATATTTAAAATGTCGCATACGTGTTTGCAACAGCAGCAACAGTCGACATGTGGTTTTTTGTGAAAGTATATTTCTTTATCTCGGCACTAGAACTCCGAACAGGCTTTTGTATCATTTTCGCTTTTCGCAAATAATACTCATTTCACATAAAAGTGTTTTCTAAATCTCATTTTTTTTTTGGGAAGTACCCTTATGTACCCTTAATGCTCAAACCCTCACAGTGAGAGTTGCATGTTATGAACTTTATAGTCGCTTTTTTGTAGGTTTATACCAATACCATACTGCCACCCATTACCACCGTTTAATTCGTGTTTCCACGAAGCTTCTTGAATAAACATGTAAACGACAAACCTCCAACTCAACGAGCCACACCCGCATACGGTGAAAATATATGAGGACTTTGTATCATGCTTTGGCAAAGTTAAATATTTTGTGAGCGTCCCTGCCATTGCCACCATTGAAGTAGGTGAACACGTATAACGTCCCTAAATTTACATTTAGTTCAAGTGGGTTTTTTTAATTTTAATCACGTATATAAAATTTAAACCTACACCTCATTAAGTTCTTCATCCTCAAAATAAGGCAAATGTATAGACTCAACCTTCACATAAATCCCACTAATCAGTTCAATGTTAGAGTGCATTTTGGAACATAGGCTTTAAGTTTGCGATGCCAAGTTGTTGCACGTGTATGTCGTTTTATGCTTGGGATGTCTTAATAATAAAAGAAAACGGTTAGTTTCAAAAATGCGCGAACATTTTGCCTGCACTTTAGTAAATTACACTGACATTGAATGTGAGTATCTCAAGAAAACGCCTAGTCTAAAACCATCTGAACCCTGTATCTAGCAATAATTTTTAATCCTTATAGGAGTAGGAGTACTACTTGCTTAAACTGTTATATCATCAGTGTTCCAACATTTTATGGGAGTGTGTGGTTAAGGAAGAGGTCCTTTAAATACCATTTTAGTGAATCCGAAACCTTGAATAAAAATTTAATTAATACAAAAAGAGGAATCCAAAATATCACATATAACAACTGATAGAAGAAAACAAATTACCCTCTCTGAGAATTTGAAGGACGATTTAAGGATGAACAATCTCATCCAACTTTAGAAGAGAAACAATGTATTTAAAGGTCGCAGTGCACTTAACCATAGATAAATGGTACCAAGATACGAATTCTCGGCTGTCAATCGGGTTTGCCTACAAGCTGAAACCTGACTTCAGCTGTTATATGTGTGTGCGTTCAATCACAGCATTAAATTGGTTCTTACTTGCGATATACAATGTAGGTACAATGAAAGGGAAGTCCCCTAATAAGTTTTCAACTAAATATCGCTCTGTCCGGTTTTATGAGTTTGGCGTCCGGTTACCTGAGATTTTCTTACGTATTAAAAATAAAAGATAAAATATACTAAGAACAGTTTTTCGTTTTTATGGTTGTTTGGTTTGTTGATAAAAAAAATAATCCCTCAATAAAGTTATGTGCCCGCGTATTGGAGGTTTTCTATATAAAATGAGTCCGCGTCCGTTTATGGGAGTGTCCGTTTTTAGGAAAGTAATTTGTATGAGAAATTAAAAAAAGTATTCTGATCCCGAAAATGTGACCGTTTTAGGGAATTGTCCGTTTATTGGTGCTGGAGTCAAGTAGAGCTTTCACTGTACTATCTAAAGGACAAGTTTTCGACATTACCATGGTAGAGAACACCAAATAAGTGGGTCCCGCAATTAAGTCTGTCAGTCTGTCAGTCTGTCAGTCTGTCAGTCTGTCAGTCTGTCAGTCTGTCAGTCTGTCAGTCTGTCAGTCTGTCAGTCTGTCAGTCTGTCAGTCTGTCAGTCTGTCAGTCTGTCAGTCTGTCAGTCTGTCAGTCTGTCAGTCTGTCAGTCTGTCAGTCTGTCAGTCTGTCAGTCTGTCAGTCTGTCAGTCTGTCAGTCTGTCAGTCTGTCAGTCTGTCAGTCTGTCAGTCTGTCAGTCTGTCAGTCTGTCAGTCTGTCAGTCTGTCAGTCTGTCAGTCTGTCAGTCTGTCAGTCTGTCAGTCTGTCAGTCTGTCAGTCTGTCAGTCTGTCAGTCTGTCAGTCTGTCAGTCTGTCAGTCTGTCAGTCTGTCAGTCTGTCAGTCTGTCAGTCTGTCAGTCTGTCAGTCTGTCAGTCTGTCAGTCTGTCAGTCTGTCAGTCTGTCAGTCTGTCAGTCTGTCAGTCTGTCAGTCTGTCAGTCTGTCAGTCTGTCAGTCTGTCAGTCTGTCAGTCTGTCAGTCTGTCAGTCTGTCAGTCTGTCAGTCTGTCAGTCTGTCAGTCTGTCAGTCTGTCAGTCTGTCAGTCTGTCAGTCTGTCAGTCTGTCAGTCTGTCAGTCTGTCAGTCTGTCAGTCTGTCAGTCTGTCAGTCTGTCAGTCTGTCAGTCTGTCAGTCTGTCAGTCTGTCAGTCTGTCAGTCTGTCAGTCTGTCAGTCTGTCAGTCTGTCAGTCTGTCAGTCTGTCAGTCTGTCAGTCTGTCAGTCTGTCAGTCTGTCAGTCTGTCAGTCTGTCAGTCTGTCAGTCTGTCAGTCTGTCAGTCTGTCAGTCTGTCAGTCTGTCAGTCTGTCAGTCTGTCAGTCTGTCAGTCTGTCAGTCTGTCAGTCTGTCAGACTGTCAATCTGTCAGGCTGTCAGTCGGTCAGTCTGTCAGGAAAATGGCGTTTCAATTTTTTTTTCTAAAAATGTTTTTAAGATTTTATTCATACGAAATTTGTTTTTTTTTAAAAACCCAAACATTTTGGGAAAAAAATGTATATACAGTAAAACCCGTCAAATTGGACCACCCTTGGACCGAAGAAAAGTGGTCCAATTAGGAGGTGGTCCGATTGTAGAGGTTCCTTTTTGATCGGACCGGTCCACTTAGAAAGGGTTTTTCCTCATGCATTATGTCTGTTAAGAATAAATAAATAAATAAATAAAAAAGAAATATAAATACTACTGCCAGTGCATATGTATATCACCTAAAATTCCAGAAAATATACAATTAGATTTGTTGCTAAAACCAGTGCTTTTGCTTGAAGAATTGTACCAGAAATTGACACATTCTTTTGTCTAGCTAAGCAAAACCATTTGAATGTCAAGACATCAATTTCGGCAAAATATACAGATATGATTTCATACGTTTTATACGAATTTACACTTAGTAACTTCAACCTTATTTTCCAGATCAAGTCCACTGTAATTTCGATTACTCATTGTACTTTTACTTTGATTTTAAGCTTAGTAGCTTTATTGATAACCAAAAAAAAAAACACCTTTTTTCAAAAAATTCAAATTGTATCAATTGCCAACTAACGAAAGCTAAGATTATAAACTTATTAGGAAATCACCAAATAAACCTTAAGTAACCGGCGGTATGCGATGAATAAATATTTCCTATTTCCTACGCTTGGACCAATTAGACAGGTGAATACATTAGGCAACGCATGTTATCTTAGTGGTCGATGGTCCGATTAGCAGGTGCCCCGATTATAAAGGGAAATTTGTATGAAAAATAGTAGGGAATGCATGTGCGGTCCGAATATGAGGTGGTCCTATTATAAATTGTCCCGATTAGCAGGTTTTACTGTATTCATATACATATGTCCAACAATTCCGATGGCATCTTTTCTTCCATTGATTAAAGAAAAGACTAAGTAAAACAAAACATTGGAAAAAGAATAAAACCAAACTTTACTCACAAAAATAAAGGTATGTTAACAAAACAGCTATATTCTCCCAAAAAACAATTCACTTCTATTGTGAATATCAATTGCCAATTGATAGTTGATAAATACTGAAATTTACCATTAAACAACCTTATTATTGAATATAGTTTTGATCATTGAGAATGGTTACGACAGACAAGAAAATCCATTATTACCAATGAAGTTGGCAGTTTTTTAAAAAATAAATTGGAGGTTTAAAACCAAATTTCAATATTTATCAATTGATAATTGACAATTGCAAAAGGGCTGATCAATATAAAAATTGAATAAAGCGAATCAATTTTTTTTCTCACTATTTTGACAACAAAACTGAGAAATATAGTTTAGGAGTTCTATTCTGTAACTTTTATTGAAATCTTAGTATAGCGTGTGTTGCATTTAGGTCCAATAGATGGCGCTTTTAAAAAAAAGTATGCATACGCCCGACTAGACTCGAATGCAACGTTTTTTCAAGATTTTAAAACAATCGGTATGTAGAACTTTCAGAGATTTGAGGTTTTGCACAAACATACATTATATGTACAAAGATAGATAAAAAGATAACCCCCTTATCACATTTTAGCTCAACTTAAGACATTTTATTATTAAATAATAATAATAGATACGACGATTATGTTTGTTCCTTATAAGATAAGATATTTTCTCTCACGGGTCGTTCCTTTACGAGTAGCTACAACATCAAATTTATTTTATTTGAAAAAAGCCTCTCTCCCTTTTATCAATGTTTTGTTTTAATTTGACATCTTACTTCCGTTGGTGGAAAGAACACTTAAAAAATGTTTACTGATGCTTATTTTGAATTACAGAGGCTGTTTCTTTTATATTTTGTTTTGCTTTCTTGCCTATTTTTTAAATTGAAAATGTGTGTCAAAAGCTCTGGTAGATGGATGAAAAGTTCTTTAATACCTGGGATAACTGCTAAGTAAAGTTGGCACTGTGTCGGCGGAACTTTGCAACTACGAAATTAATTCTCAACAAGGTTTGACTTTATGATTTTGTTGGAGTACAACTATAAAAAAAAACTTATTTGCAGACTCGCTGTTATGTATCTTCTGAAATAAGTTTCTCCGTTTTTTTTTTAAATTAACAAGCAGAACGAGAAATTAAAAAGAAAAATTTGTGTCGGCTTGAAAACAACTTTAAATTAGACACTACATCATGACATGGACTGTTATTATACGTGCATAAATATCATCCGACATTTTAAGGAATATTTTAATGAAAGTTTTTCCTAAATTAAAGAGACTTTATTTTATCTACGATAACTTTTTGCAGCCAAGTGTCATTTTCTTTTTCATTTGCTCTATTGGGCACCGTACCTACTGGGTTTATCATGGATGTATCGCATGAACTTGCTGTGATTTAAGGATATAACGATACAAGAAAAAAATAACGAGAACATTTTTTAGTGAATAAAAGGAAAAATATTTGTGATAGGAACAGCGAAGGCGCATGAAAACTGTACATACAGTGGAAGTTGCTCAACTGGACTAAATTAAATTGTATATTCGTGAAGAACATCTAGTGTAAACTAGTTATATCCAACAAGACTAGAATTCCTAATCATTAAATTGGAAATTTTTGTTTTTTGCCCATAGCCTGGCATTATTTATATAAGAAGTTTTTTTTAATAATACAAATTCTATATACTACTGAAATACATCAGCCAAGTAGAAGACTTAGCACTATAATATTTGGACTTGTTGAATTATTGAATCAAAATAGATTTTAACGGCCTTTAGTCCAACAAAAATTGGCGTTTCGTCCCGGCGATCTCACATGGACTCATCAGTTGACTAGTGTTGTTGTTGGACTAAAGGCCGTTAAAATCTATTTTGATTCAATAATTCAACAAGTCCAAATATTATAGTGCTAAGTCTTCTACTTGGCTGATGTATTTGAGTAGTATATAGAATTTGTATTATTAAAAAAAAACTTCTTAAATTGTATATTCCTTCCGCCATGAATCTCAAAATAGCTGTCGATATGTTCGTTGGTGTGATTGAGAGGGATTAACAAAGGGATCGTGCTTTTGGCCCTCCTAAATGCTGATGCTGCCGTAGTAATTTTCTTCAAAGATTCTTACAGCCCTATTAATAAAAAATGCTTGGTCCACCGCTAGTCCATGTACTTACAAAACCATGGAATAAGAGTTAGACCACGGACTAAAATTTCCTATTAATAAAAAATCGAACAAAATCTACTACAATAAGTATCAAGTCTATATCTTTTTATTCTATGTCCTTGTAAATTTTGTTCTTAAATGTCAAATCTTAGTCCTCCACTAGACCACCGTCTTCGATGGTCTAACGAAGGACTAAGTTGGTAAACGTAAATAGCAGAAATTCTTTTTTATTGATAACATTTCGAACTTAGTATACGGAATAAGTCCTAAACCTTCCCTAGTCCATGTTTATTAATTTGGGTGTTATAGTCTTAGTAATTACATTACGCTAAGTGCGTGCATAATTATGAAGTGCATAATGCCTTATGTAGCCACTTTGCAAATCCTTATGCAAAGAAATTTTCTACCCATTATAGTTATACTTATGTCAAAATAAAGTTTTCATGTATACTTTTATCTTATCCTTGTCCACAAGAGAGTTTTCCAACAAAAAATATGAATCCCTATTCCGAGGGATATTTTGACAGACAATATAACTGGCTTCTACACAGCAACGTCGTTGGTTCATGATGCATGCCAAAAATACACATTTAGCTACTCTTAAAAAAGGAACATTTATATGGGCGATGGGAAATTACTTTTTGATACAAGATCCATTTTATGTAGGCCTTATACTACCTTCCAGCGGGTTTAGCTTATGTTGCTGATATGCAAGATCAGATAAGATTCTTGCGTTTAGAGAAATTATAGGGAGAGCATTGTCTTATGTACTTGATATGATGCGTTAATGAATAAGGCTGATAGTCTACAAATGAGAATGGAGTGGCTATGCTGTTTGCCATATGATGTTGATAAATAAATCTTTTATTCAAAATAAATAAGTTATCGCTTTATGTAAGATATGCACATATAAAGTATATATGAGGATAAATGGCTTAGTGCACAGCACAGATGATTAATGCCAAGCATGGAAACGTTGGTAAGTCTCAATCTCCAAAACCCATTTGCTTACAGTGTTGTACCTTGTTCATGTAATTTGTTTCTTGTCGACGAATAAATGTGAATTAAATAAAATGTACGACTGGATCGCACGTACTTCCTCTTATGTTCGATCACATCCTAAGCACAAATATAAAATATTTTAGTATGACAACTTAATTTATTTAATAATATAAGCTTAAAAACTGAATTTCCAGAATAAGTCGGCCAACCGTTTTCGAAATATTGATTTTCCAAAAAAAAAACAATATTTTTTTTTTGACTTTTTCGAACATTTTGGTATGCAGTTTTACTTCGAATTCAAAAGACCTTCTAGATAAAAATGTTGATCGAAATCCGTTGAGCCGTTTATGAAAAAGTCCGAAATCAAAAAAATGGTTGTGTAGGAAGTTCGGTACTATAGATAAACCTAGTCTACATTTTATTAAAAAATAAAACTAGCTCTTGTAGCTAACAACTTTAATGTTACTCACTGACGCTGTTGGTAGGTAGCTAGCCTATAGTTATTCTATGCAGATTTAAAGCCCATGTAGGTAATATTTCTTTGATTCTTAGTATAAAGAATTGTCGAGTGGATGATTCAAGGAATAGTTACGTAGGAACCTACCTACAAATGTATCTATATTTAAATCTAGGTTATGGATCTTAATTATGTAAGTTAGGAGAGTAAAATGTATCTACATATATATACATATTGATGGAACCAAAGTATTTAAACATGTAAATATAATAATGAAAATGAAGGATGTAGGTGGGTAGGTAGCTATATACATATATCTTTATAATTTAGGTGCACTATGTATACATAAGATTCATTTGATTCATAGAAACATATATGTATGTATATATAAATGTATGAGGGCCTACATTGTATTTAGTATTCAGTGACGTACGCAAAAATTCGTAAAAATGGAATAATAATAAGGTAGAAATAAATGGATAATACACATACTTAAATGATTTTATATTGCTTAGTCGTTCTAGTTTGAGGGAAAACAAAGATGTCATTTGAATTCATGGATAAACAAGAATATATAAAAAAAAATTCAAAAATCAATTGAGCGGTTTTTTAATAAATTAATTTTTGAAAACATTTTTAGAAAATAAAATTGAAACGCTATTTTGAATATATTATTAATATAAATATAAAATTCAAATTAAAAAAAAAATTCTGTGACTGGTTTTTGAAAAATCGATTTTCCACAAAAAAATTTGTATTTATTTTTTTAAAAATCGAAAAACTTTTTTTTTTGAAAATTTGTGTCTGCAGTTTCATTAACAATTTTAGGGAACATTTGTATTAAAAAAAATTATTTTAATCGGTCCAATATTGAAAAAATCGAAAATTTGAAAAGTAGTTCTATGGTAATTACCGTCAAATAAGTACGCAAAAAAATATTTGTATACTTAAAAGTGAACTGTACTAATGAAAGAATACACAATTTTTTTAAGAGAATTCTTGGAGCCGTTTTCGATAAATACATTTTTTTCGTAACGGTCTCTTTTGTATTTTATTTTAGAAAAATAGTTTTTTTAAGTATTCAAGAAAATGTCAAAACACCACCAAATACAAAGTTTTGAAAAAATCTATTCAGTCGTTATCGAAATTTTGAGTTTTCAAAAAAAATTAATATCCAAAAAAAATTTTTTTTTGAAAATTGGAGCCGTTTTTGAGCAAAATAAGATTTTTGTTTTTGGCCAAAAAATATGTATGGGAGCTACTATTATTTGTCGTCTTAAAAAAATGAAAAAAAAAACGTGTGGGCATATTACCGAAAAACAATATGTACCAAGTTTGAAGCATATCTATCCAACCGTTTAGGCTGTAGACACGAGGACAGACAGACAGGCTGATAGAATGACAGACAGACAGACGGAATTTGGAAGACACACTTTTTATGTGTTCTCTATTATCGTAATTTCATGTTTGATTGTTAGAAAAAAAAATTTACGAATAATACATAACTGGCCTTATACATAAGGCGTGTTTTTTTCTAAGCCCCGGGGAAATTGGATGAAAAAAAAATATGAGTAGGTTAACAATTTGCATACTTAATCCACCAACAACTAATTCCCGGGGGTGCTTAGCTTAAACCCGGAGAATTCTCGGGGCTTAGTTACTGGAGAGGATACAAACTGTGCTACCAAGTACTTTTTCAGTAAGTTATCGATAAAATGCATAGAAACTTCAAAACTGACATTTTGACATGTCAAATAATTATCAATTTTGTTTGGTTTGGTTGAGCTTTTGGTCTACGTGTGTCAGTTGTTTTCCTGACGACCATGTCAACCTAACCTGACCTACCTTTTAATATACATTCCGCAACACAACACCAAATCAATTTTAACATTTTTCGCTTTTGTATTGCCTCTATGGTGTCGTAGATTTCTTGCACCTCGCCATGAGCACAACCTTCTACAGCGATTTTCATTTTTGCTTTTATTTTTATTATATGTATATTAAAACTTGACTGTGAAATTATTACTAAATAAAAAAGTATTTCCTGAAGTTGATATTCGTTCAATTAACAAGAATTGAATGAACTACAAAACAAAGGTTTCTCTGAGAAAATTGTTTTCGGCTGCGTTTTGTTGTACACGGGAGCAACCCAATACAGATTCTCTGCTACATCCTAGGCATACTTTAATCTTCTTGATCGTCGTCCGCTCTTCCTCAGACCTATATTCCTAATAACATAGGACCTGAGCGTCCCGTCCCGAATAAGCAACTCGTCCACTAATATCCTGTCACCAGTGACCGTCGAATGGGGTAGTTTTCAAGTAGTTGAATTCTATGTACCACTGAATTTGTGAAAATTAAAATTAAAAGAAAATCACATCGGCTAAAAACAATTTCCAAATACTTGATTTCAATTTTAAAATTACTTGCTTCTCATTTTTCTTCTATAAATAATAATTAACTTGGTTCTTTTTATGATATTTTAATAGAAAAGTAGTTTAAATTCAATAAATATATCGCAATTACACAAAACAAATCAACCCGATGATTTTTAGAAGGATGAGGATGAGGCAAACAGTGATGTTTGGTTTTTCTTGCACTACAGCTGTTCTTGAAATGTAAACTTGCATATTAATAGTGCTGCCAAGTATTTCACTAAGGGCCTTGGTCGTTTTTTTCAACCAATTCCCCCGGGGATTGCAAAAAAACGCACCTATAGTAGGTTTTTTTTTTTTTTTTTTTTTTTATAATCTACGCGCGCTCAAGGGACTTTAAATGTTTCAACACAGCGCGGGCGTGGGTTGAGGTTAAGGAAGAGAAAGAATGATAGGAAAGATGTGTTACGCGATATTCGGAGACTGTAGGTGGTTGTTGTCTCAGATTTTATCTCAAGGGATGTCGGCTGAACTAATGCGGAGAAATTTCCGTGTCTTATTTATAGATGTCCCTTATAATTCGCATTAATTTTTTAATTCTTTTTGTCATATTTTATCAGTCTACTAGTTTTACTCAATCACATGTTGTTAGTTCTATGCCTAAACAGCATGTAATGATTAAACCAGCAACTCATTGTATGACATTTATTTTTAGAATTGGTTTTTAATAGAAATATAAGAAGACATAGACTACGGCAGGAATCGAACCTGTTACCATGAGGTTGACAGGCGAAAACACAACTATCGCGCCACACCCACCCCCCAAATTCGCAAGTATAAGTGTGTACCCACAATATTGTTCTTTCTTTCTATGGTTTTATTTGTTGTATTAATGTGCGTTATGTTTAAGTCAATGGCCTCGTTGCCAGTGTTTCAGTGTGCCTATCTACTTCGTAGATTGTATATTGGCCGTGTTTTACTATCGCTCATAACCCATATGGTTCACCCTGTGAAAATAAAACAATCTGGGTTACGTACTTAAATGTACCCTCTATGTGTCAAATTTATTACTAATATTTGCAAACCCAGGCAGTGTTTTGCTTAAGCGTATATTGTTTAGCTGTTACTGCCCTAAGATAATATTAAGCGCTACATTAGATAATAATATAATTGTAACTAGTGGCCCTTTATGATAAAGTCCTTGGAAAGCCTTTGATCTTTAATTCGCACCTGTGATTGTCCAAAAAATTCATCGGTCAACCTTTTAAATGATTATGCAGAAATCTAGGACAATAACATGAATAATGTCATAGGTCAGGACAGCTATATACGGTACATATCTCAACAAAAATAACCAAGAGCCGTCAAATCACAAAATCTTTGATGCCAATTTACATGTCAATTACCCAAAATTATGCGTTCATCGAATGATGCCTTCATTAAGGTGTTTGTTTTGTTTGATGTACGAGTATGGCACGAGTAGCGCCATCCTGTAAGAACCATTATTCATGCCATTCAATCAGAGAACGAAAAAGTCATTAATCATTGGTCCTGTATATCGAATATCATATTAACAGTAGTATGCTGATTAGCGTAATTTCGTATAGAAGTAAAAAATGGTTCGATGAATTCACCAGCACACAGACCGCAGCAAAATATGAATTTATCGGGATGAAACTGAAACCGCATTTCGATACTCTCGTGTGAATTGTCTTCGCTCCAAATAAAAAAAAATAGTTGGTTGTTGGCATAATGTTTTTATCTAATGCGCCAATATTGTTGTAAATTTCATCTCTCATCTCTGCACATAATTTTCGATAAAACAACCGATGTAAAGCAATTGATTTTGGACTGAATCATCGAAATTTCCATAAACCATATATAACAACATAATACATACATATTATACAATACTAGCGGAGCCTAGCGAACGTTGTTTCGGTTTCCATCTTTCTAAAATGTAAAGGGTACGCCATCTAACGTTTTTTTTCAATTAGTGCTTATTTCGTGAATGGTAAAACTTAGCTCATGTCTGTTTTGACAGATAATTAGTTTTATCCTTCCGCTGAACGAATGTGGTTGTGTATACGCTTGAACAACGCTGGGAAATATTGCGACATTACTTTGAAAATCATGGTAATGTTGCAGAATGTGTGCAAAAATTGCGTACGGATTTTGGAAGAAGAGAAACACCGTCAGCTCCGTATGTTCGTTATCTTGTGAAAAAAGTGAAAGAAACTGGCATCCTCATCGATAAACCAAAGCGTGAAAAGCCAAAAATAGTTCATTCACCCGAGAATATTGCTGCTGTGGCAGAAAGTGTGCGTGAAGCGCCATCAACATCAATTCACCGTCGTTCTCAACAATTGAACATTTCGGAGACATCATTGAGACGAATTTTGCATAAAGACCTTGGTATGACGCCATACAAAGTCCAATTAGTTCAGGAGTTGAAGCCAACTGACCATCCAATGCGTTTTCGCTTCGCTATGTGGGCCTGCGATCGACTTAGAGAAGATGCCGATTTTGTCAAAAAAAAAATCATCTTTACAGATGTAGCTCATTTTGATCTTGGCGGGTATGTAAACAAGCAAAATTGTCGCATTTGGGGCACAGAAAACCCGCACGCATACATTGAAAAGCCGATACACCCAAAACCAGTCACTGTTTGGTGCGGATTTTGGTCAAGAGGCATAATTGCGCCATTTTTCTTCGAAAATGAGCAAGGAGTGGCCGTTACAGTCAATGGCGATCGTTATCGGGCCATGCTGAACGAATTTTTGGGGAGAAAAATTGTAGAGGAGGATATTGGCAATATTTAGTTTCAACAGGACGGCGCTACGTGCCACACAGCCGAAGCTACACTCGATGTTTTGCGCCCTGTTTTTGAAGATCGCATTATCAGCCACAGAGCTGATGTCGTTTGGCCACCTCTGAGCTGCGATTTGACACCGTTGGACTATTATTTGTGGGGTGCCGTAAAAGATAAGTGTTACGCCGACAAGCCAGAGACAATTGACGCTTTAAAGGACAATAGTCGTGAACCCATTGGTGAACTACAGCTGCACACAATCGATAATGTGCTTAAAAATTGGACCGATCGTGTAGGCTTCTACTGCATGGCCAGCCGATGCAGCCATTTGAATGAAATTATTTTCCATTATTAACCGGAAGGACTGTACTTTCAAATAAAAAAAGAAATTTGAGAAAATTGTCAGTAGTTTTTTTTTATAGCATTTTCAATGTTATTTTCAAGGTTATTTGGCGAACCCTTTATTTGATTGTAACTCTTCATAAATGATTATGTTTCTTACGGTTTGTGCTTCGTTTGCTAATTAAATTAAGCTCTCGTTATTCAAATAAATTCTATATCATTTATTTGCATTGAAAAGAAATTAAGTAATCACTCAATACAAAGCTTTTTGTAAACTACATTTTTCGTTTGTTTTATTTACACAAAACAAAGAAGATGAATTTCCGACTTGCGAATATGCGACATAGAATTGCGCATGTCCCTCTTCCAACGAATGGCACTGAGATTTGTTTATGGTGATCGCGAAGTCCAGACGCATGGGTATTTGCAACCGTTTAAACTCGAATGTCATTGTTGGAATCATCGGGATAAGTGGAATCAAAATATCCGCTCTTTTGTACATTCCCCTGATAATTGTAGCATCGATGACGTTTTTTCACAGCTAGTCTCGTTCCGATGCACAGCCGAGGGTGATTGATATTACGCAAAATGATGATGGCTAAGCCTGCTTTCAGTTGCAAATTTTGAGGTGTTAATTTGTGTTATTCTAGAAGATTCAAAATAGTTGACTACTGCATCGTGCCTAATAACTGTGTGAAAACTGTCCTGGTATGAAATTATGAATCATCGCATTGGGATAATCTACATCTTTGTTTTTCGCCGCCAATATAGATCGTTCACTCAGTCAGATATGGTTCTTGAATTCGCACTATTTCAGCCACATTTTTTTTTGTTCCCGAGGGTAGGTGTAAAACCTTCAGAAGGCTCTATGAGGAGCGAAAAACGCGTGCTCATAGGAGTGTGAGATTCTTACTGCACTAAAAACACCCCCTCCTGCCGATTGCAACTAAGTTGAAACTTATGTGGCATTTTATTTTTAACGAAGTTAATTAACGTGTTGATAGTTCCTGCTTATACCGCGATTTTAAAGCGGATTCTCGTTTAGTGCACCAGATCGGAAGGCTTTGTCCTTCGCAGGCGGCGTACTAAATTCGTCTCATAGATAATTTCGATTATAGTACTATTGCAGTGTTGTAATAGCCGTTTTCTATGATTTCGGGCAAAATTTTTTATTTCATCGCGAACCGTGGGAATCCCGAAATCTCTGTGGAGATCTTCGTTTCTAATGTACCAAGGTGCGCTTACAAATGATCTTAGGAGATTATTTTCAAATGTTTGTAAGGTATTTAAATTAGAATCTCGCGTACAACCCCAGAGTTGTATACCGTAAGTCAAGACAGGCTTAAGCACCTGCCTGTACAAAATTAGCTTGTTTTCGATACTGAGCTTAGAGTGTTTCCCGAGCAACCAGTACATATCTCTCAGTTTATTATTTAACTCTTCGCATTTCTTTTTAACATGCGGTTTCCATTTAATTTCGCGTCTAGAGTCATTCCGACATATTCTGCTTCATTAGCAAACGGATTTTGAACCGTATTTACAAATACTGGTAATCTATTGATTTTTTTATACGTAAAATCTACATCGACTTATTTTACTTCGTTAAGCGATATCCGCCATGTTTTTCTCGATTCACTGACATTATTCAGAGCTTTTTGTAATTTAGTCGTAGCATCATTTACCGTTTGGCCCACTGCTAGTATTGCAGTGTCATCAGCAAACGTGGTTACGATAGTGTCGTCTATTTGAGGTATATCACGTGTAAATAATAGGTACAATATTGGACCTAAGACACTTCCTTGTGGTACCCCAGCCAGTATATCTTTGAGATCCGATAGTAATCGTTTCCATGTCTTACTCTACGAAGTCTATTCTTACTCTATATAGAAGCGTTTAAAGTGCTTCAGGCAGAATTTGTCTTAATTTAAAATTAAGGCCTTCGTGCCACACTTTATTAAAAGCTTTCGAAACGTCAAGGAAGACCGCCGAACAAATTTTCTTTTCTTCAAGAGTTTTCTCAATGACGTCAGTGACGTCTGCAGGCGCAGAAGTAATATTCTTTCAAAGACCTTAGATATTACGGACAGAAGCAAAATAGGTCTATAAGATTTCTTATCATGTGATGGTTTTCCTGATTTGGGAACCATTATAACTTCTGCAACCTACCATTGGCTCGGAACGTACTTTGGCCTTAGAGTAGCATTAATTATATAAAGAAGATAAATTAAGCATTAAGCATTTTGAGAACTTCTGCCGTAATTAGTTCATATCCCGGAGCTTTCTTATACTTAAGCTTTCTTATTTCTCTACTTAATTCGGCAAAGGTGACATTTCTTGTGATGTAATTTTCGCTTGAGTTAGGACGTATGTTTAAATTTTCGTTGAGTCCTTGCCCATCAAAAGGTTTAAATGTGTTCTCCAGGGAATCCGCGAAAACATTTTCTTTCTCCTTGTCGCTTTTTGCCCATTTTGATCATTCTTAATCGGAGGCGCTTGGAGCTTTAGTTTCTTCGTTACTTTGACAGCTTTCCACAGTGAGTAGTTGGATTGTTTTCCTGCTGTCAAGCTTTCAATATAATTTCCAACTTCAGAATTTTTGAATTCTTCTTTCGTCTTTTTTGGTTAATAACACAAGCGATTTAAATTTACCTTGTGTTGAGTAGCTCGAGTTTGTTGCTGCCATTTCTTACACAAATTTGATGATTTTAAGCAAGCATTAAGTTCGTCAGCTATAGTTGACTGTGCGTTAACTGGAAGGGTCTGGCGAAAATTCTAGTGATGTCTTCGAGACGTGCGAACAACTACCATACCGTTGTCCAATAACCATGCAAAGAACACGGAAACTTTCAGTTAATCCCGCAGAAAACTTCTAGCTCCCGGCGTCTGATTTTTGTTGATAGTCATCGTGAGGGAAAATTGTAGCAGCACATTCACATTGAAGGAATTATTCTCGAACTTTCTAGAATGTTGCATAGATTGCTTTTAATTTTTCTGGAAGTTTCTCAAACTTTCCAGAATAAGAAAAGGTCAGCAGTGCTCTCTAAATCTGAACCAGTCAAAATGACACAAAGTACAGTTCTGTTAAATTTAACCTGCATTTAAATTTCACCAAAATGTTAACTATTTCAGATTTAGAGAGAGTTAGACGGTAGTTTCCCTCTCCCTCGTTCACATATTCTTATCAGTAAAAAGGGTCTACAAATACTAGAGGCGACTTTTGGGATAACGCGACATGGGATTAACGACCTTTCTGGAGATCGGCGACTCAACTCGAAAGCCTTTGAACATTCTATAGAGTTGGAAAAAGGTCTGGAAAAATCGGACGAAATGCATAGAACATTCCAGAAAGTTCGACAAAATAAAACAACAAAATTTATTTATTGTGAATCATATGCTGTAGTAAGTGTGCATACACACTGTAATAAAGAAAACCCAAAATGAAATGTGTGTATGTATTCAAAACATATACTACTAAATCATTGACGACGTTTGAGTGACATTTTTAGTCATAACTCCGGTTCTAGGCATCGGAGCAAACAGATTTCTTATATGCACTCTCCAAACATGTCCTAAGAAAAGGCGAATCTTCCTCACCCTCTAGTTACCGTCCAGCTGCACTTACGTCTCTTCTTTCAAAGGTCATGGAAACGCTGATTAATTATCAGCTTAAGAAATATCTTGAAGAAAGAAAGCTCCTTAATGACCGACAGTATGGCTTTCGTAGCAATAAGTCCACTGGTGATCTGATGGTATATCTCACCGAACAGTGGCACAAATCTTTACATCGTTTTGGAGAAAGTAAGATTATTGCGCTTGATATTTAAAAAGCATTTGATAGAGTTTGGCATGAAGCTTCTCTTATCGAAAATAACTGCATTTGGTATCGATGAATCTCTTCTCCGTTGGATTAGAAATAACTTTTTTCCAGTTATATTTTTCGTAGACGGTCATGCCACCCACTTCACTCTACCGGTCAGCAAATTTTGTGTCCAGCTAGGAGTCATATTAATTGCATTATATCCTAATGCCACATGCAGTTTACAGCCAGTGGATGTTTCGGCATTTAAGCCACTGAAAAATGGTTGGATAAGAAGGTTTCTGAGTGGCGTCGACAAAACAGTGGTCAATCTCTCACACGGCAAAAGTTTGCTCCCTTATTGGACAAAGTGATCCTACAATCAATTTCGCCGGAAATAATCCAAAACGGACTTAGAGCGTGTGGGCTTTTTCCTTGGGATGTTGCTGCGATTGATTTCTCCAGGTGTCTAGGAAAATCATGAAAGACGAACTTAACACCAGTGACCGCTCAAGAAGAAAATTCAATAAATAAAATAAATATGTCGTATAACACCTTCTCGGAATTGGTTGGCATTAAAAAGCTGAAAGAATTTGATAACGCATTTAATGGAATAGGAAGCTCTGTGTTTTATTCGGAGGAGTGGACCATATTATTTAAAATGTTTTTAAAATTTAAGCCGGACACTGTGTCTGCAAACAACGCCGATACTAATTTAATTTTAGACAATGCAGTAAAGACAGTCGATTTCATAGATTGAAATAGACATAGATAATATCGAGCAATTTATTTATGATGATACGGTTCCAATTGAAATGAAAAATAATGAACTAATGCTAAATAATATAATCACTATTGGTATTGACAACTACTTGGATTGGCGAATTACTCCAGAACTGTAGGGTATCAAGCCTATGAAGCCAAAAAGATCTTTCGAAATTACGGACATGTCATGGGTAGAAACGGAACAAATAAAAAAGGAGGCAAAAATTAAAGAAAGCTTAGAAAAGGAAAAAAGGAAAATTAAAAGGCTTGAAAATAAGAACAAGAAAGAAACAGCAAAGAAAAGATTGACTAAGAGAGCAACAATTATAAGACAACCGATAAAAAGTAGCCCGACTTTCTACTGAACCTTCAAGTCAAAATGTAAATACGAGTAATAACAAAAAGTTTACTGATGTCATTTGCGTTCATCTGGCCTCTCACCAACTCAAACAATCGATTATGAAGTAAAAGAGGAAAGTTGGAAGGAAACTCAACGCTTCAGTATTCGATCCTGAGAAGAAGCAGCCTATATACATCCATAATGGTTTAACTAGTTACACTCGTGCTCTTTATAATGAAGGTAAAAAAAATAAAAATGAAAAAAATTACAAATATTTATGGTTTCAAAATTCACAAATTCTATTGAGAAAAGTTGATAAGGGAAGGGTTGTTATTGTTAGATCATTTGATGAGTTGTATTCTTTGAAAGATTAATTTACTTGTCTATCGTTTTAATTTTTCAATTTAATTTCTCATGTTAAATTCTTTTTTAAACAATGATCTATCAAGTAGCAACCTATCCAATATAACTATTAATTCCATAAGTAATGATATTTTTCGTAAGATCTCTGCTGATACCAAGCCTTTTTTTTATTGTTCACCAAAACATACGTAGTCTTCGACAAAACTTCGATTTGCTTGTGTGTAATCTTGAAGCTCTTCCATATTTACCTGATATAATCTTTGTGTCAGAAATTTGGATCTATCAATATGAAAGTGATAATTTTTCAATTACCGGGTATAATTTCCACAAAAATTCAAATGAAACGTATTCTGCAGGTTGAGTTGGAGTTTTTGTCCGTGAGTCATTATTATGTAATGTTGTTTGTCATAGTGTATTGTCCGCTGACCTTTTACAGCTTTGCTGTAGTATATGTAACGAAGTTTTCAATTTCGTTTGTGTATACAGACTGCAGGCGCATAATGTAGAATTATTTTTACAGGAATTTGCGACATTTTTAAATAATCTTAAATCAGGCAATCTCGTTATCCTTGGAGTTTTAATATAGACATCTTAACTTCGAATTCTATTTGTGATTCTTACCTTACCTTAACAGCAGAAAATGGTTTGTCTTCCTTAATTAATGAACCTACAAGACCTGTATCTCAGTCTTGCCTTGATCATGTTTTCTGTCGTTTGAAAGATGTATGCCTTAGTGATTGGTATGGAATTAATTTTGATCTCCACATAACTGATCATTGCATGACTGGGATATTCTTTAGTACTCTGAAAATCTTGAAATCAAAACAAAACAAATACCCAACTTCTATTAAAAAGATCAACTTTGGTCTTTTGAATAATTCTCTCCGTTTTGCTAATTGTTAAGCGGTCCTTGCTGAAAATAATCCTTCGAACGCGTATAGTTTATTCTTATCAGCCTTGCAAACTTATATTAACACCAACAGCTATATCTGCTTAGTTAAAAAATCTGAAATAAAACTGAAGCCTTGGATAAACCAAAACATAATTAAAAAAATTAAAACAAAAAATAAGTTGCGTATGAAATGTTATAAGCATCCTTACAATACTGCCCTGAAAGAGAGTTATAAAACTATGTGTAAAAAAGTTAACCTTCAGATTAGATCCTGCCGTAATAGATATTATCAAAATTTATTAAATAAACCTCTAGGTAACCCTAAAAATGAGTGGAAAGCTATTTATAGTATAATCAATCCGAATAAATCTTATAAGTCCAACAATATGGTCTTGAAAAGTGATGGAGCTCAGTTTAATAATCCTGTTGATGTTGCTAATATTTTTAATAACTTTTTTGGTTCAGTTGGCCATACCAGTTTATCTGAAACGAGTGTTTTTTGTGAACAATGCTGTGATATTGGACTTTTTGAAGATATTTGTCAAGGAAGTTTCTTCCTTGAACCCATTTCTGGGTCAGAGGTTAATAATCTGATAAACTCCCTTAACAAATCTCATGCGTGTGGGGATGATTCCATTTCTGATTATGTTTTAAAAATAATTGCCTATAATGTTTCTGATATCCTAGCAAATTTGTTCAACTTAAGTAGCTGTTCTGGTGTTTTCCCTTCAGAATTAAAATTTGCTGTTTTGGTACCTGTTTATAAAAAGGGTTGCTAACAAAGGAGGCTAGCAACTATAGACCTATCTCTTTATTGTTGTCGATTTCAAAAATCTTTGAAAAAGCTGTTAAAAATAGAATGTTGCGTTACTTGAACAGAAGAAAATTCTTCAGCTCGTCAAAATTCGGCTTTAGAGGAGGACTTTCTACCGAAGATGCGCTCCTTGACTTCTGCTCCCTCATAAACAAGGGTCTTGATGATAAAATGTATTATGCTGATCTGTTTGTTGATATAAGTAAAGCCTTTGATACTGTAGATCATGCCGTTCTCCTATACAAACTACATTCCGCTGGTTTTCGAGGTATCATTTCCAATTGGTTCGAGTCCTATCTTAAGGATAGAACACAAAAAAAGTTGAGGACAAAATGAGCGACATCAGGGTTTCGAACATTGGTGTTCCCCAAGGGTCCATTTTATTTCTAATATATATAAATTCATTGTTCAACCTTGCATTCACCGCTAAAATTACAGCCTTCGCAGATGACCTTGGTCTAGCCTATAATTTTAAAAGTGCTCTGGATCTTGTGGCGGATTCGAACCACGATCTTCATTTTTTACGTATCTGGTTTGCCAAACATAAGCTTAACATAAGTAACAAAACTAAAGTAATGTATTTCAGCTTAAGAATGCGAGATTTTCCTGACATGCACATTGTTTTTCATGAACAAAACTGATTACAGTATAAAATTTCTAATTGTTTTTGTAATGGTAATCTGTTGACTTATGATCCAGAAAAAATTACAGTGCTAATTGCTTCAAAGTAGATGAAGTTATTGAATTCAAATACCTCGGTGTCTTGTTTGATCAAAGTATGAGCTGGTCTAATCATATAGAAGCTTTAAAGCAATATTTACGCTCTTCAGTCCGCAGTCTATTTCACCTCAGAAAATTTTGTAATAACTCCAATTTAAAAACTACTTATTTTGGTATATTTCATTCGAAAATTCAATACGGCATAAGCTGTTGGGGTGGAGCATATCAAACGAAAAATCTACCCTCTTCTCATATTACAAAAATGTGCTATTAGGAAGATTTGCGGCGCTTACCGGTTAACATCTTCTATGGCGCTATTTAGATTATTAAACATCTTACCTGTCAGACACCTCAAGATAGCGTCTTGTTGAGTGGACGTATTAAATTAATAAATCAAAAAAGATAAAGTCTTAAAAATAAAAATTTGTTTCAAGAACATACAAAATATTGAATAATATAATAAGTTGTTTAGCCAGACCAATTCTAAGTCGGCAAATTGTAATAATAATATAAGTGACTATATAACCATAGAATTTAAGAAACTTAAATTTGTGTTAAAAAGAAAAATCTCAATAAATACTACTACTACCTGTCAGACACCTATACTATTTTAAGACCTAAAAAATATTCTTAATTAGAGGTGGTTATTTACAAAGTCCAATTTACGATATCCGTATTATGCGAAGCAATCTTGAATATCTTGTACCTGTCCCAGGTTTTCGTACCACTCATTTCAGAAATTTCTACTCCATTGTGTCCTGCAAACTTTTTAATACGTTTCGCTTCGTTTTACGTTGTATTCGTTCCTTACCATCATTCTTGCGAAAAGTGAAAATTTGGCTGCTTTAATTGGATCATACACAAATTGAGATTGTGTTGAGTACGTCCACTAATATTCCATGTTAAAATTATTGCGTTTTTTCTATTAACTTTTCTAACAGTTTCTTTTATATATTCATTATCATATTTGTATTTTATTAATTTTTATTACAGCTTAATTTGTAAAATATTTCTTTCAAACATTTTGCACCCCACACGTTAATGTTCCAATAATAATTTTAAAAGTATATGTAAGAGTGTCATTTAAAACTATTTTAATTTGCTAAATACAGAATGTCACTATAAAATAATTTAAAAAATCCACAGGAAAATCTCTGACAACTGCAAGCCCAACTGTTTCCAGTAAGATGTATTATTTTGTATATTTTATTTTATTTACTTAGCTAGCTAACCTTTATCGTTTTAGCATTCTCCCAACTTTTGGTGAAGGGAAATCTTAAAGACGAATATAATACAGATGAATAGAAGAAAACGCAAATAATACCACATATTATTTTTGTTTTTGGTTTAGTGGACTGTGTGGGTTTAAGTCAAATTGAAAGACTTTATGACTTTTAGTCCAAAATGCGTTTCGCCCGGACACGATAGTTGGGCTCATCAGTTAGATGCTATCGTGTCGCTCTAAGACGCACTATTTTTTGGTCGATGACTACCAACTCTTAATAAAATTTTCAGCACATACATACTGAAAATTATATTTGCGTTTTCTTCTATTCATTTACCACTAGCCAGACCACGGGCGTAACATACATATATTTCTGGGTGCATGAATTTGACCAAATTCCCCTAGAAAAATATAATTTTCAGTATGTATGTGCTGAAAATTTTATTAAGAGTTGGTAGTCATCGACCAAAAAATAGTGCGTCTTAGAGCGACACGATAGCATCTAACTGATGAGCCCAACTATCGTGTCCGGGCGAAACGCATTTTGGACTAAAAGTCATAAAGTATTTCAATATAATACAGATGGAAATCTAGACATGGCAAACAAAATAAATGAATCCATCGATGATCCTGTCAATAGGTAATGAACTTTTTATTTTCTCTAACTTGTTAACTATCAATAGCTTATAATGATGATTTGTTTTTAATTTCAAGCTTAAGACTAAATGACACTACTGAAACTAAATGTGATACAAACCCTAAAGAAACACATGTACGAAATCTCTTTCAAAACATTGAAAACAAAGTTGCAATTGGGAAGATACGAGTATCTTATGAATGCACAAATTCTTTGAGAACTAAGATGGGAATAAAATGTAATAAGTGTACCAGAGAAATGCACATTTCATGCATTGAAAAACTAAACTTGCCATACCTATCTCTTTTTAAATGCGGCAAGTGCATAAATTAAACTTAATATTAGCATTATAATTTACTCAAGTTACCTACACAAATGAACAAATTGTGATTTTAAATTGTTTTATGTTTCTTGTTTTGTTTTATAATTTTAATAATAAAGCTAAGTTTTATTATTATTTTAACTCAAGTGCCTTCACAAATGAATATGTAATATGTTATTTTAATTTTTTTTAATTTTAATGTTTTACGTTTTTTTAAATTTATTTTTAAAATTTTAATAATAAAGCTACGTACAGGTTTAAACAAATTCTTTAAACCAACCTAAGCCAAAAGATCGCCTTTTCATTCTTTAATGTCTATTCGAAGATATGTCAATAATTGTACAAATATGTGGTGTCAATAGTTGTTAATAAATGTCCATTACTGGACAATTATGTGGTGTCAATAGGTGTACATGAGTGTCAATTACTATATATTTTAATAGGGTTTTAGAAATATCAAAATTTAACAATATGACGATTCTCTTCCTCGCTTTTAATACAAATAACATGAAAACCAATTGAATAAGGCATTTAAAAATGTACTCGGAGTTTCATAAATCCATACGAAATATATTTGCCAGCTGTTCCAACTGAAAAATCCCTTAAGGGTGTCAATAACTGTATCGCTTATACCTTCAAAATATAAATCATTTTTGTAACTTGCTATACTACATTAGAAGACATATTGCTGTACCTTTTGATTTAATGATTGGTTCAATTCCCACTACATATTAATTTGTCAAATGATGAAAAACTTTAAACATCATATTTGCTTGGTCTTTTAAAGACAAAGCGACGTTTCGTTTGTCAATTCAGCTTTAACTTACAAACAGTGTCAGTTGATAAGGACTAAATGAAAACCTAGCATAAGTTAACAGTTGAAGGCATTTTGAAGTTCATTGGTTTTTTTACTAACCCACTTTTGAGAAGGTATAATTAAGACTAGAAAACGCTAATTGGTGGTGCCGCAAAATACACAAGGGTTGCAACAAATGTTACAGTACACCAAACAATTTGTAAAACACAAAAAAAAATTGTTCTATGAAAATTTGCCGACTTGAAAAGCGTAGAGATTGGAAAATATGCCTACGCGATGATTGTTTTTTGTGTTTTCAAAACTTTGAACAACCTTTTCATCACTTACCCACCCTTCAGACAGTGCTCGCTCCATGATTGTTCAAACCATCTTCAGGTAAATTGTTTTTATACAAATTTATTGCTTATTGCTTTCAGATGTTGTATTTCTACACACCTACTAGGTACCTATTATAATGGGTATCGACAACATGATATGAAACAAAAATAAATTATCGGGTTAGAGCAACCTTTACAAAGTTAAATTAGTCCTTGCTCCATTTTTGTTTAGAGGAAAGCTCATTTTCCTGGAAGTACACCGAGTTCGAATTCGAGCAGAGTTAAAATTAATAGTCCACAGGCTTTTTTAGGTTTCCCAATGTAAAATATAATAAACTTTGTTTTTTTCTTTTGTTTGTATGACATTATTTTAAGCACACGAACTGAAGCCACACCCTATGGGCTATAGGTACCTATTTGCCAAATGATATGGGCGGAAATTTTAATATTTTCCTTGTTGAACGTGATTTTGTTTTTCTTGTTTTCATTTAAATGTACAGGTACAAATGTGAATTTTCCTAGCATGGCTTCAACTCAGTTTCCAGCTTCGTTTTATTATGGTGTCATGGTTGTGAATTCCCGTCACGTTCGTGTTGACACTTTCTTATCGCTAATGTGGAATTTTCTTTTCCTTCCCTATACATACAGTTTTTGTTTTGGACCTATACATACATACATGTATTTAGAATTGTTTTCAATTTTCTATCTGCAGTCATTTTTCTCCATATGTCCTTGTTGTTGTTGTTGCTATATGCTAATGTGAAATTGTGGAATTATATATATTTTTTTATTTCGTTCCTAACTAGAAAGGGAAACAGAATTACAAAATTTTTGTCACTTAGCACATTGTACCAATTTTGTATGTGCTTCTATAACACAAATTTGAATTTGATTTTATTTAAACTAATTTCAGAATTGTGATAAATAATAATAAGAAACATATGACGACCGAACAAGCTTATTGCTGGTTTCGAACTGTGAATGAGTGGAACTGCCTGATACTGACATCAATAATTTATTGCCGCCTAATAATTGCGGGCAGCTGGATTTTATTTCTTTTGTCGGGTCTCACCCTAATCCCAGTTCTGCTCTGACCCATAACTCCAATTGGTAGTTATGTTATATTCGGTTGAATTATCCCCTAATATGTTACGATAAGAGTGATGATGTGTGGACTCCGCGTAATGGATCTCAGAGGACCAGTTTAGTTGAATGTATCTTTTTTTTGGAAGCATTTTGCTGAACGAATTCTAGGGAGACTAGAAGAGAAGAGGTTTTACACAAATACATTTCAAATCCACTGGGTCCATTTCATCTAATAGTATTTTGTTATGTGAACTTTTTTTTTTTATAATGCGAAGTGAAATATTTTGAAATATTGTTGTTGCTATCTGACATAAAATCAAGACAAAAAATGTGTTGAGACTAAAAGCCAGAGCAACAACATTATGATGGGGATAGCGAATTTTGTTTTTGTTCTTTTTAATTAAGAAATACTGATAAATATGGAGTATATTAAATAAAAGATTGAAGGTAAGATTATTTATTTCAAAGAAAAATGATTTATGTACGTGTATATTATATTCTTATATCGAATTTAATTTGGTTAGTTTTCGGGTGGATTCCAAGGTGTTTGAAAAAAAGTTTGTTCAAATTTAATTAATTTATTAAATAATTAATTTAAGAACGTGTAATGAAAAAAATATAAAAAGTTTGGTTTGATTTTTGACATTTATGTAAGTGAGCTGTATCTCAAATAAGAGTGGTCAATAGTTAGATGTGATATTTAGTACCATAGCAAGCCCAGTTATTTTTATACCTATATGAAACTCCTATCTCAAAAAATGATGCAGAACACCCTCCACTTTTATGATATGGAAAATGACTCTCTTGATTGCAAAAAAACCAACTTCTCCTTACTAAAGACGTGGAGGTATCTAAATTTGTTTTGATGTTATATATTCGACTGAATTTTATTTGTACCTGTCAAAAAAATCAAGACATTAGCCTCATAAGATTATCCCAGGTATGTGACAGAATTATCGGAAATATTTTCTATTGTAGTTTAATCAATTCTAGTACAACTTTCATTATGACAATAATTATGCATATATGTAAGTCAATTCGCAATTTTCTACTTCCTGCGGGAGGTAAAGAGATTCGCGCTAGATTCGGCTTTGCGTTTGAACTATAGATCCTTGAACTACCTTACAATGTTCCGAAATATATATTGTCGCTGCTGTCATTTGCTGACATTTTAAATTGTAGGGTAAACCGGGGCTAGTTGTCCCCAGGGGCATGTAACCTAACTATAACCATAACTTCAAACCTACACAAATTTATAAATGCTTTTTTTTGCCCTTGCATTTACTACAGCTGTCTTCATAGCCTCACATTGTATTTCATCAGGAGTGGATGTAGTTCTGGAGTAATTGGGAAAAAACTATTTTTTTCATCTGTAAGTAAAATTTATATTTTCATTTATTTTGCTTTTTTCTGTGCGTTTTATGTTCCTGGGCAGAATCTTTGGTTGCATACATACAATACAATATTTTTGTCCGACTTTTCGTGTTTGTTCTTATTTTTCTAGATCATTTCCCGATTGCCAAAAAATTAACGTTTAGTGCTAGATTGTCGGTTGGGGTTAGTTGACTAATTTTTGTTGGGGTAAATTGACTTATGATTTTTCGTGTGATTTAAAAAGAGAATTTATGTAAGAAAAACATACATTATGGAGCATACTCTAATAGAGCTCAAGCTTATCTATGCTAATCGAGGTAAGAGTAGGTATACCATTTTTTGCTCATGAAAGTTTTGGATTTGCTTATACGAAACCCGGTCAACGAAAATATCTATCGTAATTTAGAAATTATGTATTTGTGTCAAACCTCTTCTTTCTATATAATAAAATACCTAGGAATCAATTTTTTCCGAGCAGCAATTTTTTTTCTCCAAAAATTTCAGTTTCATACACAAAACCCTTTAAATTATAACATACTCAACTTAACCCATAGCGTTGGTCAACTTACATCGGTACTAGGGCTAATTGGCTCACTGAAGGTCATGTGGGAAAATTAAACAAAAATACTTGTCTATAATATATTTTAGTGGGAGCATTTTATTTAGAAAAACAAAAAGATGCTTTATTTATGGGAGTTTAAATTTTATTGATACCTATTTTAGTTTTTTGTATATAAAAATATTAAAAGATTTAATCTACAAGCCCAGGTCTCCCATAGTGAAGAAATTTTTGTTGGCAAAAATAAAAAAAAAAATGCATGACTGGATCGTACGAACTTGCTCTTGTAGCTAACAACTTTAATGTAACTAAACACAGTCGCTGTAAGTAAGGGTCCGCCAAATAACTTTTTTTTTTGAAAATGGGCGCAAATCATCGAGTGTAGCTTCGGCTGTGTGGCACGTATTGCCGTCCTGTTGAAACCAAATATTGCCAATATCCTCACCTTCAATTTTTGTGAACAAAAATTCGCTCAACATGGCCCGATAAGGATCGCCATTGACTGTAACGGCCACTCCTTGCTCATTTTCAAATTATGCCTCTGGACCAAAATCCGCACAAAACAGTGACTCGTTTTGGGTGTATCGGCTTTTCAATGTATGCTTGCGGGTTTTCTGTGTCCCAAACGCGACAATTTTGCTTGTTTACATACCCGCCAAGATCAAAATGAGCTTCATCTGAAAAGATGATTTTTTTGGCAAAATCGGCATCTTCTCTAAATCGATCGCAGGCCCACTTAGCGAGCATTGCCTAAGGGTATATTCGTTCAGGGGAAGGATAAAACTAATTATCTGTCAAATCAGACATGAGCTAAGTGTTACCATTCACGAAATAAGCACTAGTTGAAAAAAAAAACGTTAAATGGCGGACCCTTTAGTAGGTAGTCTTGTGAGTAGTACGTAGTCTAGTTATCCTGTGTTATCTAGTCAGCCAATGTAGGTAATATTACATTGATTCTTCATTCATTTTTTTTTTTTCAAAAATTCGATTTTTTTTTGAAAATTTGAGTATGCAGTCTTATTAACTTTTTTAGGGAAAATTTGCATAAAAAAATAATTTTAATCAGTTCACCCAGTAGGGAAGAGTGAGAATGAGTACTCAAAATAAAATATTTTTATACCTAAAAGTGGAATGTACTAATACGCACGCATTTTTTTTTAATTCTTGGAGCCATTTTCGATTAATAAATTGTTTTCTTTACGGGTTTCTTAACATTCGTATGGGAGGTATCGTTGTCTTTTATTTAAGGAAAATAGATTTTATTAACTATTCAAGATAATGTCAAAAAACTACTAAATTCAAAGTTTCAAAAAATCCATCCAGTTGTTTTCGAATTTGTTTTAGTTTTGGCTTACATTAGTTTTAAAAATCTAAAAATCATTCTAGATGCTTCTGATTACAAAATTACAAAAAAAAAATAAAATGAATTGTTTTCCAGAAAATCAAAACCAGTTTTTCTCAAAAAATAAAAAAAAAAACACCAAAATTACAAATGTATAGGGCCTTTTCAGAGAAAAATAAGACTTGCCTCTTGGTATGGCAGGTACCGTTATTTTTCGTCTTAAAAAAAACGTGTGCGCATATTTACGAAAAAAAAAACAATACGTACAACGTTTGAAGCAAATCCCTATCCAACCCTTTAGGCTGAAGACTCGAGGAAAGACTGACAGACAGTCAGAGAGACTGAATTGCGAGGCCTACTTGTTGGCGTTCTCCGTCATCGTAATGTAAAGTTTGATCAAAATCTCGAGTTCGACTTTTTTTATGAATACATAACTCGTCATATAGGAGATACATATATGTATATGTATCGCAAGTAAAAAGTAATAATTATCCTTAGAATTTAATTATTTCCATTCGGAAACCTCCTTAAAACGAAGTCCCAAACCTTTTACGATTTTTTTAAAGTTTTTTCCGAAACTATCCTTGCTGTTGTTCCGGGGATTGTAGTTAAGTTCTGGGAAATGTCAGGTTGCATTTTCATCTTATTTCTTTAAATTGATCTCGGTTAGTTGTTCGATTTCGAAAAAAAAAATTAATTAACTAACTTAACTAAATACCTTTACTTTTTTGTGCTATTGCTATCCATTATGATTTCTGGAGAATAAAAGAACATCAACGGAATTGCAGCGGAAATTAAATGAGAAAGCTTGCTTGGAGTGCGAATGGTTTGGAGATTCAGTAATACCAAATTAGTTGAACAAAATATCCGTGGTGCAGGTAATGATACCGACATTCGCTAATTTTCTATCAATGGTTTCACTAATAGCAACAATTGCTAAAATGAGTTGAATTGGGACTATATCTCATTTGCTGAATTCACTTATACAGGTGAATATGTGATGTGAGCAACATAGTTTCTTAATATCTAGAGAAATTCTGACGGATAACTACCTACAACTATACTCTTGTTATCTGCAAAATGTTTAAATCAAGTAATCAAGTATCAAAAAAGAAAATACTAATAAGAGCGCAATAATCGTCAACATGGTACATTGTACATCAAAGAAAGCCTTCTTCATAAATCCCCGATAAATCATATCAAAATTAGAGATACAGTAAAGTACACAACGATTTATTTTCTTAGAATATACGCAAGAATCATGCCCTTAGATATTATTGACGAATTAAGAGACACCTTGTATTTATGCAATCATGATAATATGAGGAGAAAAAACACTAAATCACATCACATCACATTAACCAAATTTACCTTTAACTCCCAGCTTTTATTTAATTAATATTCCATTTTTAAATTATAGTTTATTCATAATAGAATTCTTTATAAAATAGTTTGAGGTAAAGGACTGCAAATGTTGAAATATATATCCTCATCGCTTAAGCACGGCTGTAAGTGTACATTGAAAAACAACGAACACCAATTTATGTCCAGCTGCAGCTAAGAAATAAATAACCATACCTACAAACAATAATTTACATACTACCTGAGCTGATTACAGATTTTTATTAGGATCTTATAGCTATTGTTAGAAATCCCCTATTCTATGTTATCAAGGTTTTAGAAATCCATTATCCAATTTTTGAGCCTCAGGTAGGATAAAACCGTGATTAAAGGCCTTACCCCGTGGGGCAACTGTTCCTTGTTCTCCTCATTGCCGGCGGTATATACATCAACACTAAATTTTTAACACTTCTTGTCCCTAATTTTTTAAAATGATATATTATTTTACCTAACAATTGTATATACAAAGTCTCAAGATTCTTGTTAAATTTAAAAATCTTTATGTGCCTTTAACATTGCCTTAAAAATGATAAAGATTTTATTTATTAATTTAGGATTAAATTCGACTTGTTTAGAGCAAGGGACAAATCCTATTAATTACCATGGATCACTAAAATAAATATTTTTTACACTGGGTATTTAATTCTCACTCAATCCTTAGGTTCGTCTAGTTAAAACTCAGAATAAATTCTCATTCAAATCAAATTTGAAAGTGTAAATAATATACAAAAATCAAATGCTTAAATTCAAACTTAGTGTAATCAAAAAGAATTAATTTCGCTTGTTCTTTACATTTCTACCTTCCTGCTTAGGTGGATATATATATATTTTTTTTGATTAATTAAACGTTGGCCTAAGGCAGTTTAAGCACCTATAAAGGTTCACTTTTTTGTCTTGACTGTATACTTACTCCTACTTATTTATACCCGCCCTACTCAATACAATAGCAAAATTAATGATTGCTATTAATTGGAGATTATAATTTTGTTCTTTGATATTTAATACAAAAAAAAGTATCAGAGAATTTTGAAATTAGAACCTATTTTTGGGATTTGCAATCTTCAAGGACATTATAGTTCAAACTATACAGTGAAATCTCCTACATTTTCTTGCACGGAAATTGCTCCATAAAAGTTTCATTGTTTTCAGTTTCCCTTGGACGGACGGAATATTTTCTCCTAGATGGATACCAGAGCTGATAATTTTGACAACGGCATTTTTTCTTAAGTTTCAATCTTCTACAACGAAAATCAAATTATATTCTCTCATGATTTTGTTTGGACGTTAAAAATGTTAATTTTTGGAGTTTTAGATTTTTGTTTATTTGTGCACAGGTAGTTTCAAGCACGGTTGCCATCTGGAAATAAAAATTATGTCCAAAATTGAAAATAAAAAGGACCAAAACAATTAAAAAGTGACCAAGATACCAACTACATTTTTTTCACACAGTATTTTATTTATTTATTTATAATCAATTGCACAAAATGAACTTGAATGAATCTAATTTTGAAAGTCAGCTGTTAGAAATTTACTGACATTTATACTTGATTTGGTATGACCAAAGTGACTTTTTTCGACAACAGTTGTTGACAATTCCATTCGAGATGAATTTTTTAAAGTGATAGTTCTATCCTTGAAGCTCGAAGCGCTCGGAACAAAATCTCTGCATTATTTGTAAATTGTTGGTATATGTTGTAAATAAAGCTGTTTTAATTTCTAAAACAATGCTCGTTTAACCCATTTTTAGGGTAACTGACTTTTTCCCAAAATTCGCATATACCCAATTTATCGTTAAGATTATTATTTGAAAATCTAAGTAATTTTAGAAGTTTTTATAGACAAATTCCTCAAATCATTGTTATTGAGATCTAATCTTAGTAACAGTTGTCTTAAAAGTTCTAAATAAAAATGTGAAGCGTTTGTTTTAATTTCATTTGTTTTGTTGTTGTGATTGTTAAAACTTGTAAGGTTCGATTTTTTAAGAAATACTTCAGCTTAGTTTCCAATGAAAACATCTTCAAATAATTATATTTATATACATATATAAAATAGTAAATAATTTGTTCTGTTCTTTAAGAAAGATTGGGGCTCATCTTCTTCTGTAGGATATCCGTGATCTTTTCGAGGTTTTTAGTCACAATAACAAACCTTAAATAATGTTGTTTTAATTTTATAATACAGATTAAGTCCCGTTTGGTGATACTCAGCTTAAGAATTTAAGTTCCACATACATAAGTACTTATGTGACAGTGTACGCAAAGGAAAAAGCAGCCATATAAGCGGCTTAATTTGAACATAAATATTGATGATATGTATATCAACAAACGGGCCTTATTAATATCTTATTACTTACCTATCCATTTTGTATGATTTGTTTTCAACAAAGAAATAGACAGAGATGCTTAAGCGTTAAAATACAAAAATATTTTAAACTTTTCGTCTGCACTCGGTGGTTGTGGATGGAGAATGCTGTGCGGTGAATTTAACATTTGCATCCCTTTTTGTATCATAACTTTGAAACAAACATTATCACCGTACAGTCACCTAATATATTTGAATTTCGATAAACACAATTATTTGTTTTTTTGCGTTGTAAATTAATTTTATGTTGATGAAAACCCAATATATGCTCTAAATAAGCATTCGATCTTTATATTTTCATCATTTTAACTTCATTATTTACAGGAAAAGTTGTACACCAGCAGGGCTCGACCCTGGTCCATCGGTAAAATACTATCAGATGCTATAATGGATTTAGCAAATTGTAAAAGTGAAAATGTGAAAATCGTTTAAGATTAACTCTGGGTTAGTATTCGACACGAGTTCTTGGAACGTGTAGGTAGGCTACGTCGAAAACTGTAGTCTACATTTTCTACGTGTCGAAAACTAATTAGTGTCGAAAACTCCTAATAAATACTCAAATGACATTCTTTGCTCGTTTTGAATGTATAGAGCATAATATGTATACACATTCCAGCTCTTCAGCAGCTTTGCCGCAGGCATATAAAAGAGTAACACAGTCATATTGACACAAAAATAAAATAAAACAAGTTACTTTGCTTCACTTGCAACATTAAGGCAACGCTACTCTTCAGCTAAGGCATTCACTCAAAAGTAGTTTGTTTAAAGCGGCAATAAACCGGTTCTATCTTGAGCAACACGTTGGACCTCACAACGAAATCAACCAAATACTTTTTAAAAAAGCTTGTCGGTAATGAAGATGGCCGCTGCTTCTAATGTTAAAGCAGAATTTGATGAAAATGCACTAACACCAAAATCGACAGTTTCTTCACTCCTTTTTAATCAAGAGTTTGTCAAATCGTTTAAAAATTTGCTGGAAATACTAAACTTAGTTGCAAAATTAACTAAATTTTCCCAAAAAAGCACTACGTCTGCTGCAGATACAGCTGAAGAATGGCTCACATTGGTGGATGATGGTGATGGGCCGGACGAATTCCGTGAATTCTTAGAAATGATGAAGAAAAGTAATGTTCTGACCATTGTTACGCTGACTGACAACTACTTACACCCCGTCTATTGTGGCAAGCGATTAAACGATGACCAACGAAAAGAAGTTACCAACTATGGTTTCGAAAAGCTTGAAGAAACTGAACTTTAATCCTGTCGCTAATTTACGTCAAATGAAGAAACGTTTGCTACATTAAATCGAAAACAAATCACTTCATCAAAAACATTTTGGCACTATGCCCTGAGCTGGGCCATGGCAAAATAAGCTGAATTTGCTAAGCTGGATTTTTTGAAGATCCCAGCATCAACTGCGCAGCTAGACCGTCTATTTTCCAACTGGGGATATGTACACAGTGACAATAGACACCGGCTCACAGACGAGACGTCCAAGAAGCTGTCAACATTTATCTCGCGTTGCGGTCGTCTCATGAAATCGAAGATAACAGCGATTTCAAAATCACTATTGACGATATAGATCAAAGAGTTAAGTTCCGATTAGAATACTCGTAAGTACCTACCAACTATATAATAATGGGTAAACCATTTTGTGGTTTCAAAAGTAAACGTAAATAAAATACAGATACAATATTTTTTTTCATGATATTTCTTTTCTATTATAAGGTTTGAACTTTGACATTATGTGTGAAACACTACATTATTTAAATGACCACCACGCGAATTGTTGCAAGCATCGATTCTTTTGAGATAATTTTCGACCACTTTTTGACACATATTGGGCGGTATCTCAGCCATAACTTGACGAATGTTGGTTTCCAAGTGCTCAAGACTTAAAGGTTTATCTGCATAAACACGGTCTTACGCGTAGCCCCACAAAAAAAAGTCCGGCGGTGTCAAATCGTATGATATTGGTGGCCAGTTGATATCGCCACGACGAGAAATTACGCGGCCAGGAAATGTCTCTTGCAATAAAGCCATATTCGCTCGAGTTGTGTGCCACCGTCTTCTTGAAACCACATATTCTGCTAGTCGTATTTTTCTGGCTGGCTTCATTTGTTGTGTGAGCTGGACTTTATATGGATGTAGGTGTAGATCCAAATGCAAAATACACCATAATGTGCCGTAAGACAGTCCTAATTCCTGAGAACGACGAGGAATCGACACATTCGGGTCTTCGGTAACACTTTCACTTACAGCAGCGATATTTTCAGTGGTACGAGCAAAACGGTAATGCAAACGATAATGTGGCAGAATCACCATTTTGGTAGTAGGTTTTAACAATTTTTATGCGTTGTAGAATAGTTAAGCGATCCATTTTCGTAAATCTTAGACTTTCAACTGAAAAAAAAAATTGGTTTAACAACTTAGCTTGACAGATGTCGAATTCCAGCCCTATACTTTTGAAACCGCAAAATGTTCAACCCTTTATTTGTAATATTTAATCCTTACATTCAATATAAATCGAATAAATAAATTTAAACTTACTTATTGCATTTTCTAGCTAACATTCATTGTAGCTTAGATTTATTCTTGATTTAATTGCTGAAAAGTTTTTTTTTTTAGTTCTTGACAAATTGCTCTAGACTACTTAATTTTGCTTGTGTAGTCTACCACAAAAATTCGACATGTCTAAAATGTCGAAAACTCAACAAGGTTTTCGACATACCAACCCAGAGCTAAATCATCTATTCAGCTTAGTAATTTGCTAAGAGTGGCTTTAACATCATATAATTAAACGGCGAACATGTTTTTTGTGGTACACTTTTCGCGGCCAACAAAAACCGAAGGGGCATAAATTACATATCAAACGAAAGCATTTTTTGCATAGATGTGCAGAATGCCAAAATTATTTAAATATAGAAATTGTTTAAAACAATAAATAAAAATGCAAAAAATACACACCTACACTAGCGACATCTGTTGCTGAAAAAAGAAAATGGTTTGTGCATTGGATAATTTAATGAAATATATAAAAGGAATTAGAATTGCAAACTCTTGAGTGTTCGTTGCATACTTATTTATTGAATTGTGTTAGTGCTGGGCAATACTAGGATGGTGAATAGTTGAGTACAGGAAAGTGGTGGAAAAGTGTAAATAAATATATTTAATTTCTAATAAAAACTTATGTACAACTTGAACAAAGACCGTCACAATAAATTTAGAAATTAATTAAGTTTTATTTTAGAAGTTAATATAATTGAATTTATACAAATTGAAACAATCATTACTTATTTCATATGTGGTGGCATTTCATAATAGGTAAAGTGTGGTGAAAAAACGAGGTGTGTGAAGCGTGCCCATCTCTAAATCTATTGTGTTGGGTTATTTTGATATTTCTTGAATTTTTTAAGGAGTCAGTATTGTTGTATGTACGTATTTTGGTTTAGCATGGAAATAATGAAAGGTGCAAGAGTAAGAACCAGGAACAGTTGTTGTTGTACAAAAATTGTTAAATTGTCAGAAATGTGTATAGGTTTGAAAGTTTGTGTACCATTAACTGTTTTCCTTTGGACTCCAGGATTGAGTGCTTATTAGGTTCTTCTCATTGCATTCAACAATTTAAAAAAATCATGAATTCTCTTTCTTTTATTGAATTATAATGAATTAAACAAATAAATTGGCACTCGAATTTCGAGGGCTGGGTCGGCTAGTTTTATTAAATCGTTTAAAAGTTTGCGCCTTTATCTTTAACCTGCCATAAAACATGTCTGCTTTAACAGAAGAAATTAAACTTTCAATGTCTATATTTTCAATCAATTGAAGAAAACGCAAACAATATGTTTATATTATTTTTGTTTTTGTTTTAGTGGACTGTGTGGATTTAAAGCCAATTGAATGAATTTGTGACCTTTAGTCCAAAATGCGTTTCGCCCAGGTACTACCTAGTAGTCCAAAATGCGTTTCGCCCAGGTACTACCTAGTAATACCTGGGCGAAACGCATTTTGGACTAAAGGTCACAAATTCATTCAATTGGCTTTAAATCCACACAGTCCACTAAAACAAAAACAAAAATAATATAAACATATTGTTTGCGTTTTCTTCAATTAATTCACTGGCCAGACCACGGCAAAACATAATTCTAGGTGCATGAATCTAACCAAATTCCCCTAGAAAAATATAATTTACAGTGAGTAATCGCTGTAAGTTTTATTAAAGTCGGTAAACATCGATCAAAAAATAATGCGTCTTAGAAAGGTACTACAGCATTTAACTGATGAGCCCAGCTGTAGTACCTGGGCGAAACGCATTTTGGACTAAAGGTCACAAATTCATTCAATTGGCTTTATATTTTCAATCTTTCTTCTACGTTGCTCAGCGATTAACAGCAAAATTAGAACATGTTTTAATTTTGAGCGACGTCGCTCTGTCGCTTATCAGCGTCGCTCGTCGCTCAGTAACAGCGTGGCCATATCTATAGGTTTAAATATGTTCTATTTTTGTTGGTTGCTTAGTGACGTCGCTCAGCGTCGTTCGGTCGCTCGTCGCTCAGTGCGTGGCCGGGGCCTTAGACGGGCAAAAATAACTGCACCATGACCATCCGCCCAAGGGAGATTTCACTGTATTTGCATAGCTAAAGTTAAAATTGTTGTGGTGTTAAGCTAAAGAATTATATCAACAACCATTAATTAAAGCTATAACAACGCCACTTTCTTTTGTTTTTGTACCATGCATGCACTACCCTTCCAATATTTCTATTTAATGTAGATACATAATTTGTCGACTTTTCGATGTCTCGATATACTTACATATAGATAGATTAGGCAAAAAAATACCTTATCTACTATAGTCCTCAATTAAATTTCTCGGGGTTGCTTTTATTAACGGACCTTAGCTAATTAAAGTTAATTAGTCCTTCCAGATGTCGTTTCTTTATCCCGACATAGTAAAGTCACCAATTATCTGCCAAAGCATCGCAACTTACAACACCCCACCGACTAAAATAAGACCCAACATCAAATGAGGGAAACACGCATTTCATCACTTGAAAATATCCTTAACACTCACGCAACACATTTGTATTCCACTTAGGTACGTATACTAACATCTAGGCTATATATTATCCCTCTAACACACATCCAACCTCTGACAGTTTTATTCATTTCCACCTTCCTATAGTTCCTCTACTTTTACCTCTATGCTCTGTGTGTCCTCGCTGAGTTTTCGGTGTTGATGTTGACACAGCCCCCGACACCAAACAAGGATATGCCCTATTCCATAGAAAGTGTGATGATGAAATCCCATAAAATATACAACAGATGTGTACCATTCAGGTTATAAAAATACGAGTCATTCTAGATTTTCTGAACACTGATGGTGAAATGGGTGCGGGCCAGGCGAACCTACTACCTAGCGTGTTGTAGGTGTTATGGGTAGAGGGATACATGTCCCTTTGCCTTTGAATTCTCTTCAAAGGTGGGCCACTAACTTACAAACAAAAAAACAAAAAAAAAAACATAAACAAAAAAAAAAAAATGCAATGCTCATTCAGTCTCTTGTGTTTTCTATGGGTCTTTTTTAATGGAATGACAAACGAAGGCATAAATATAGTCTCGAATTTGACTGCGAGCACAATAAAAAAGAAGGAATTACACCACACATGGTGATATATTTTAAATTGCTATGCTCTCGGTTAGGTGTATAGAGCAAGAGCAGTTCCAATTCTCCACACAACCGAACTGAAAGGATTACATAAATCATTTCCCATGTTGTCGAAATAACCTGCTATTGACATGTGACCCAGTTGCTATTGCAATGGACCAAGTGTTTGGCCATGCGGTTAACAAGCTAAAAACAATAGATTGCGGCATTTTCCCCAGGAATCATCTATAGGTACATTACTCGTATAATAGTATTCTGATTGTAAAATAATTAATAATATTATTGTATTTTTTTTTTCAATTTAAATTATACCTAAAACAATCAGATAAATTGAAAAATGTCAATATTTTTAATAATTTTGCATAATTTGTATTGAAAAGATTGAAATTCAATACTCCGATATGATTACCAACACACACATATGGCATTGTAGTTATCATTTAGAACAATCGAACCGAGTTGTTTATGAAAGCGGATAAAAAATATAATAGGGAATTTTTGAGTTTATATTTAATTATTAAATATGCTAAAAAAAAAATAGATACACGAGTTGATTATAAAAGCCAACAATATTCCTTGAAATAATTCAATTTCAATAGGCAATTCTATATCAGTTATTTATTTTTATATCGAAAACAAATAGATTAGAAAAACAAAAAAACATTTATTTAACTGCATAAAACATTACCATATATACATAGTTGCTCTAATATGATATTCAATTGTTTAATTTAATATATAAGGAGGATGACTAAAATTTATTTATTTATTTATCAGATTGATTTAATATTATTTACAAATAAAATATAATCACACCAAAAACATAAATGTTAAGAAAGTTGTCAAAGTTTGTCTATATACAAAAACCTTTGCGTAACAAGTCAGCCGTGAAAAGTAGTGAGATCTAAAAGTACGCCAAGTTCTAAGTTTATTAATGTTAAGTATCAAATATTTTAAGTAGAGTAATATGGAAGAACCTCGAAATTATCAGAGAAATCTGTTATTTAATGATTACTGATTTAAATTGTGTTGGTTTATTTGGAAAATTTTCTTTTATTATAACAAATTACTCAATTTTGAAATAAAAATTTGCCAAGTAAACCAACAGCGTTCTTCGACGTTAAGGTTTACCGCGAAAATGAGCATTGAGTGACCGAAAATTCCACTCGGCTAACGAAGAAAAAGTTGCGCAAATACTCTTAGACAGAACAATGAATTCTATTTAACGTGTACACCGGCCAGTTAAGGCATAATTACACGGTGGCCCTACCCACATACGGACTCAACGAAAAGGCATGACTGTTCCTTGTAACAAACATCTATCTATGAGCAAGCACTCATAGTATACGCGAATTGTATAGTAAATTGTATAGATGTCCCCAAGCAAGCTTGGTTCGCACCTCCACTACCTTAAAAGACAACCACCAGAAGTAATACAGAACTTGATACTTCGTCAAAAATAACAAGTTCGTTCTGAAAATAAATTGGAAGAGAGGAGCTTTATTTATATGTGCCCAAACTTTCCGAAAATTTTAAAGAAATGGTCGCAAAAAACAACCCGGAATTCAACTTGGCATATAGGTCGAACCAGACTCTTGCATCCCTATTCACCAACCTGAAGACGAAAACCGACAAAGATCGCCGTTCAGACGTAGTATATAAAATAAATTGCCAAGGGAAAACGGATGAATCCTGCACCACCAAACAACTCATTCGGCAAAGAATGGCGAACCACAAGTCAGATATTCGCCTAAAAAGTTCTGAGAAGACGACAATGGCTTCTCACAGTATTGATACCGGTCACACACCAAACTTCGAGGGAGTGGAGATCCTTGCAACAGAAAAACATACATCTAAACGTTACACACTAGAGACACTGCATATAATTAACAACAAAAATAATATGAACCGCAAACAAGACACACAAACTATATCAGCCGTTTACAGTTCCTTAGTTTCTGACAGTAAATATCATAAAACGTAGACTAATCTTCAAATGTGAAGTGTTCAAAATCTGTTTTTTTTTATAATGTCTTAAACAAATTATTGTTCAGTAATTTAAAAAAGTAAAAATCTTAAAATTTAACGTTATGTAAGTCATATTTTGTTCGTTTACTTATATTAATATGTACAAACATTATATCTCTGTTTAATTTTGTAAATAAAGACACCCCTGAAGAAGACGGCAACCATCGTCGAAACGTTGGGAAAATAAAATGAAAATTGCTTCCATTTAATCATCATTACGACCAATAATTTGTGGGGGCCGTGGCGCGTTACTTGTGTGCTCGCCTGTAAGTCTCGTGGTCGCAGGTTCGATTCCTGCCGTTGTCTATGTCTTCTTATATTCCATTAAAAACCAATTCTAAAAATAATTGTCATAAAATGAGTTGCTGGCTTACTCATTACATGCTGTGCAGGCATAACACTAACAACATGTGATTGAGTAAACTACTCATTAATATGTCAACGAAATAAATAAAAATAATGCGAATTATAAGAGACATAAATAAATAAGGCACGGTAATTTTTTTCGCATTAGTTCAGCCGCCATCCCTGGATATAAAATCTGAGACAACAACCACCGTCTCAATACGTCGCGCCACACATCTTTCATATCCTTCTTTCTCTTCTTTCACCGGATGCCGTGCTGTGTTAAGAAAAAACATATTAAGGGTATTCATAATCCCTTGAGCGCGTGCAAAATTATATAAAAGAAAAATAAAGCCGATGAGAAACATCATTTTTTAAAAATTCTCCAAAGTCCAAATAAGAACCAACTTGTTCAAAAACTTCTAAAATACAACACAATTTAAGTCAGTAATCATTAAATAACAGGTTCTTCCATATTACTCTACTTAAAATATTTGATTTAACATTAATAAACTGAGAACTTGGCGTACTTCTAGATCTAACTACTTTTTACGGCTGACTTGTTACGCAAAGGTTTTTGCATATAGAAGAACTTGGCTACATTTTTAACATTTATGTTTTTGGTGTGATTTTACTGCTTTTTGCAAAGATTCTTTTTAAGTAAGTAAGTAAGTAAGGAATTCATTTATTGTTTCGTTTTTGATGTAATGTTTATAATTTTTGATGAATTTTATAGCTATGGCATTGCCGTCAGCTCGGAGATGTTTCCATTTTGACACCCACCAGTCCTCGTTTCTTAGCTCGTATAGTGCCATTCGTTTAGTCAGTTGGTCATCGCGATGAGACAACACCTTGACAATCTAGTCTGCCTGTGATTTCAGAGTGCCAGTAAACATTTTGGGTAGCCCTGTTTCCAGATATACACCATAGTTCGGTGTATTTAAAGGTAAATTAAAAAGTTTCTTCAAAAAGCATCTGTGAAATTTTTCTATCGACTCGTATTCGTTAATTCCCCATACTTGGGCAGCATAGTAAAGTGAACTCCTAACAGCAGCCTCAAATATCCTGTATTTCGCTGAAAGTACTATTCGTTGATTCGAAAAGATATTTCTCCAAGATAGATTTAACAGACTTTGTGTAGTTTTTGCTTTGATGGTTATATGATTGTTGGAATCTATAGTTTTATTAGGAATTACTCCAAGGTACTTATACTCAGAAGCTACCTTTAAAAGATTTCCATTGTAGTACCAATTATATGTTGATTGATACCGGGCAGATCTTGAGAATACCATTACTTTTGATTTGTCTGCGTTAATGGTAAGTCCCCATTTCCTGCAATAATCCGCGAGACGATTAATCATTAGCTGGAGATTGACTGGAGTCTCGGAAAGTATCACTAAGTCATCAGCATATAAAAGGACATTTATGGTAAGATCAGCAATCCGGATACCTCCAGGTAGGTAAGATTCAACATCATTTATAAAAAGGGCGAATAGAAGTGCACTTAATAGGCATCCTTGCTTAACACTCGAATCTGTTTCAAACCATTCTGAATAAGTTGATCCATCCCACAGAGTAGCTTTTGATTCTGCATACATCTTCTTTACTACACGGATGAACTTCGAGGATATGACTAGTTGTGAGAGCTTGTAGAAAAGTTCATTTCGATTCACAAGATCAAAAGCAGACTTAAAGTCTGCGAAAAATGCATAGACTTTCTTGGTCCTCAAGTTATAACCACAAAATCAATGTGGGAGTTGAAGCTTAGTTTGGAATTGAATATTACACCAAGGTCTGTCTTTTCTCTAAGCTTAGTAAGTTTTGTTTTATCAATTTCTAAATCAATTGGTATAAACTACGAGAGAAAGGTAAAGATTGGCATTTGGAAACTGAAAGAACAACAGCACAGTTTTTCAATACAATTAGTGGAATGCCATCAGGCCATGGTTGACTATCCTCATTGAGTTCACTTAAGGCTGATTCACTATTGAAGCCCAATAAATAAATTAAATTACAAAACTTTAATATATTAATTCGAATTTTGTATTTAAATAACTTGGCATTAGCTTTGTTCAGTGAACTGTTCTGGGGGCAGAAAAGTACAACTCTTTGCTTTTCAGTGAGGAATGTTCTGTTATTTATTTCGCCGATTTAATACTCTAGAACAGATTAGAACAGGATTTTCTCCGATGGCTTTTGAATAAGATCAAAATTGTCAGTAAGGCCTTGCTTATAAATACAAAGAAAATGAAATAAATCCGCTCATGATCTACCTTCCGCACATACATATATACATAAATGCAGACTGATCGTTCGGGTTGGTGATGTTTGCTCCAAAGCATAATCCCCCAAAAAAGCCCAAAGACAAAATCCCCTAGTGAAAATGGAGAAAAAACAAAATCCCCAAGAAAAAATCTCGCAAACAAATCCCCAATTCAGTACTTGCACTGCTTATTTGGAATCAAGCTTAACAACATTTATTCCTTTTATGTAATAATTATAGTTTGTTTTCATCCTTTTTTTTTGATAAAAAAACACAGTGCTTTCTAATCCGTTTTACTTTTATTAAACAAACAAAAAACTCATTTCGAAATTTAAAAAAAAAAAAGTTTATCATAAAATAAAGCAAAATATAAAAACTGTCAAGAAAAAAAGAACATTTTTTTGGTATAAATCAGCAAATAGACGATAAAAATAGGGTGTATGATATCCACTTCAAAAAATTTATTTTGCTTACTGAATCTGAAACCTGAACTGAATTACCTAAGCCAACAAAATAATTGGGATTTAAGATTTTGGAGATATTGGAAAAACAAGAAAGTATATTGGATATTTTTCCATAGGGCTTTTTCCCCATGGGGATTTCGTCTTGTTGGATATAATTTTTTTTGGGGATTTCGTCCGATGGAGATTTTTTTTTGGGGATTTCAGGTAGCTCGATCTTTCTTATGTGATGTGATTCGCCATAAGTCATTCATATTTCTCATTAAAATAGAATTACCATTCCCTAAAATGTAGTAACGATAGCCTAAGCCTCGACTTGAAATAAATAATTGAAATAAACGTGTCATGTAGTCAATATTGCTTGTGAAACCCCCTTAAGATGTTTCCACATCAAAGAAACATTCCAGGAAACATTGCTTAAAAACGCTTCTGAAATGTTTCCCATTTGCTTAGAAAACATTTCATAAATATTTCAGAGATCTTGCTGATATGTTTCTTTGATGTGGACGCTTTGAAAACATTTCTGAAATGTTTCCCTGTTTCTAAAATGATTTTTTTTGTTTTTTGCGCGCATTCTAGACTACCCTTTAAATGGTTGCAGATAGTGCGAGCGGATAGTTGTTTTTTTAATATTTCTGGAATATTTCTAAGATGTTTCAAAAATGGACACACCTTTATTACTGTTTTTTTTTTTTTTTTGGTGCAGTGCATTAACGCCCACAGAATTATCGCCTGCGGGTGTTAATTCTAAAAAAAAAGGAAATAACCCCCGCGGGGGTTAATTCCTTTTAAAAGTGGTATTAAGGCCCAGCTCAAAAACGAACTAACGCCGGCGGGTGTTACTGCCTTTTGGAATAAATAACGCCGAACGTGGCTTGAGAAATAAAGCCGAGTCATACTATTAATTTTTTTTTGGCAGTTGCGTGAAGAGTTTGCTTGCAGTTAAGTTCGGTGCTCGGTGCGTAAGGTGGGCATGCTGCTCCCCTGCAACCCCCCTGCTTGGCCCAATATAGGATTTGGGATGGGTTCAAATTTGGGTGTATGCAAATTTTTTTTGGATTTGAAGATTTCTTTTTAAAAAGTTCAAAAAAAAATTTGCTTATCCAAACTTGTACCCATCCCAAATCCTATATTGGGCCAAGGAGGGGGGTTGCAGGGGGACATGCCCCCCTTTGTACGCGGTTGTTTAAAATTGAAATTAAGACCCGTCAAGAAAAGGAATTAACCACCGCGGGTATTAGTTCCAATTTAAAAATGAATTAACATCCGCGGGGGTTATTTTCTTTTTTTATTGTATTTGTTGACATAATGTTTGTGTGTGTATTTCTTGTCTTCTAAGAAGATTTTAAGAGATGCACTGGGGATACACTTAAAAAAACGCGCCTTTTATCTTACCGCTTGGTTGTGCAGAAAAAGATAAATGTACATATATTGAATAAATTTGAGTCTGATTAGTAAATTAGTATTAAAACGAGTAATCTACGTATATTTAGGTTATCGCCTTTATATCAACAATTTTGGAAATAGATACTTTTAATTTTACTGTGCTATAAATGATCAATAAACGCAGATAAGGATCGTATGTATGGCTTTGTCAATATTAAAATTGGCGTTCCGGTCGATATTGCATCTTAAGTCTTTGCTGAAAATTACTGGCTCCTTTTGTGAAAATGTCAAAAAACTCCTCGGAGAAGACCTTAGCAATTACTTCAACCTAACAACAAATTAATAATATACAACCCTTCCAATATGTTATGAGTCCATAATTATATGTCTTCTAACATCGTTCTTAAAACGTCTCCATCACCTTGACTAAGACCTTTTTTAATATCAAATAGAGTATCGGAGAGTTGGTGCATCATCTCATGCTAATCTTTTACAGAAGAGGTATTGCTTGCTCTATAACTCGTCTTTGAAGAAACTATTATACGCGCACTTAAAATCAATGAACAAATTGTTGCTACCGATTTAAGGTTCCACTTTTTTTTCAAGATATGTAGTAGTTTGAATACTTATGGTCGACTGTGGACCTACTATTACATTATATGATGGATGTTAACATAATTGTTAACATGCAATTTGTGCTTGCAAAGCACAATCGGAACTTAAATCAATATCGCCAATAGTTTCCTAAAATCTTATCACTTGTTACTCTATTAATTTTTTTTCATTGTGAATATTTAAAAAAAAAAATTAAAAAAAACGTATTTGTTATTGTTTGCGATCTAAGGGTATACTTAAGTTGTGTACTTTCGTTTCAATTAGTTAAGGAAGTACCTATGTTAATCTGAAAAACCAATAGAAAAGTCTTATGATTTTATGAAACCCGGAGAAAATACAAAATAACAATTGAATGAATAAACGAAACTTATTATTTTAATATTATTTCTCATCATTGAAATCCTTACCAAAGCCTCTTATCAGCAAACCCATCAAAATGTCCGTCCTATGTTTTGTGTTTGATTAAAACTTCCGGTTCTTTCTTATGCAAGGATCCCATATATTTTAAAATGCAAGTAAGGCCGAATAGAATTCCCCCGTTCGAACATTTTGACTTTATCTAGTTTTTCAATTAACGTTTTTGCTTTATACCTAGCTACATACCTAAAATGTATGTACTTACATAATATTTTAATAGTGGGTCCTTTTTGAAAAAAAAAATATATTTAAAGAAATTTATTTACAAGTACATACATTTATCATAATCAATAATTAATGATTTCAAATAAAAATGAAGGAGATCGTATCACAAATTGGAGAACAAACAGAACTAATTAAAGTCTGTACATATTTTACCCAAACCTTCGATAAAAATTTCGATTTTATCTCTACAAACAATATATAATAGTATATGATATGTATTTCATTAAGTTAACGAGCTGCCAGGAAAAAATAAATATTATTTACTTTAGGCGTAAGATATATGTGTTGAGTTTGTGTTGTTGCTTTAAGGGTAAAATATGCATTCGTAAAAAAATCGAAGAGTGCGTGATAGTACTACATTAAGAAGACAGTCTAATAACTAGGGTGGCTTAAACATCGAAAGTCGGCTGTTTCGGTAGTATCGATAGTAAAAGAAAGCATCGGTAGTATTGATATGTGTTTTTTCAATAAGAACTTGGCCTTTTCAAACTACTTTAACTTAAGCAAAGAACATTTTTAAGGTTTTTTTAAATTTATATTTAAGAAAAATGAAAACCAAAACTTAGAATAAATATTTTGATTCAAAATAGTTTTTGACACCATTTAGTCCACAAAATTTGCGTTTCTTTCCGGCGATCTCACTTGGAATTATTATAGTTGACAAGTAAAGGCATTGTCAATTAAAATATTTCCATTTAATAGAAAAAGATTCGTTAATCAACATTAACAATATTATAAAATCATAATTAGACATTTCGTTAATGAAAAAATAACTATTTTATTGTATTTTTTTTTTGTTAATTTAACTATAGGCCTGCAACTTGAATTGCCCGGCACTAGTTTGGCACAAGGGATTTGAGAACCTGGTATTGACTGTCTCATTTTTAGCCCTTGGGTGGCTTCCAATTAAAATTGGAGGTATAGAAAAGAATGCGCATAGCGTGGGGATCGAACCCACACGTCTAAGTTAGCAATCAAGCACTTTATCCACTCCGCCATTGCTACATTATACAAAAAAAATTAACACAAACGTTTTCTTATTTCTTAACGCACAATCAAATCATATGAGCTTGTTTTACTTCTTATTTATTTTTTTAAAGAAAAATGATTTAAAAAACAATAACAAAAAACATAGGTGGTCTTTTTATTTTTTAAATATTTCAAATTATTATTATTAATTTTTTTTACTAAATGAAACAAAAGAAGTAATATTTATATTTATTAAAAAAAATTTAATATTATTAAAAATGCTTAGTTTCCAATTAACTAAAAGGGAAGATATCATATTCATATTCAAATAATATAAGTAAAATAAAGGGTTATCCATTTTGCGGTTTCGAAAGTAAACACAAATAAAACACATATAAAATATTTGTTTTCATGATATTTCTTTTTTGTTATAAAGTTTGAACGTTGACATTATGTATGAAACACTACATCATTTTAATTACCACCACGCGAATTGTTGCAAGCATGGATTCTTTTGTGGTAATTTTCGACCACTTTTTGACACATATTGGGCGGTATCTAAGCCATAGCTTGACCAATGTTGGTTTTGAAGTGCTCAGGAGTTAAAGGTTTATTTGCATAAAAACGGTCTATCGTGTAGCCCCACAAGAAAAGGCCAGCGGTGTCAAATCGCATGATCTTGGTGTCCAGTTGATATCGCCACGACGAGAAATTACGCGGCCAGGAAATGTCTCTTGCAATAAAGCCATATTCGCTCGAGTTGTGTGGCATGTGGCACCGTCTTGTTGAAACCAAATAATGCGTCTTAGAAATGTACTACAGCATCTAACTGAGCTGAACAGCTGTAGTACCTGGGCGAAACTCATTTTGGACTAAAGGTCACAAATTCATTCAATTGGCTTTAAATCCACACAGTCCACTAAAACAAAAACAAAAATAATATAAACATATTGTTTGCGTTTTCTTCAATTAATTCACTGGCCAGACCACGGGCAAAACATAATTCTAGGTTCATGAATCTAACCAAATTCCCCTAGAAAAATATAATTTACAGTGAGTAATCGCTGTAAGTTTTGTTAGGGTCGGTAAACATCGATCAAAAAATAATGCGTCTTAGAAATGTACTACAGCATCTAACTGATGAGCCCAGCTGTAGTACCTGGGCGAAACGCATTTTGGACTAAAGGTCACAAATTCATTCAATTGATAAATATACACTTTCTTAGACTTATAAATTTTAATTACTAAATTACAAAACTACAGAGTGGCTCACGAATCGTGCTACAATAAGAAATTTAAATAACTTTTATTTTAATCGATGTATTTCATTAATTTTTTTTATTGGATTAAGAATTAAATGTTATTTTAAATAACCAATGGTTTTTAAAGATGATAGACCGCAAATGACCTCCACACTCATCCACGCATATGCGGCACCTGATCAGAAAATTGTTCATTGCGGCCTGAGGGGTTGAAATTGGGATCGCCTCAATTATTGCCTTAATGGACTACTTACATTCAGTCAAATTGCTGGGTTTCGTTTTGTACACTGCTTGACATAGCCCCATAAAAAAGTCTGGTGCAGTCAGGTCAGGTGACCTTGGGGCCCAGAGGAAAGTGCGGTTTTGTGGATATCAGTTTGTTTGGGAATTTTCGTTGGAGCTCCACCACAACTTGCGTGGCTACGTGTGTACTTGTTCCATCTTGTTGAAACCAAACCCTAACGGTCCCCATTGACAGTTTGTGTTACACCGTTTTCTTAAAAGAGGTATGGCCCGAAAATACACCTTGATGAAACTGCGCACCATACAGTGACTCGTTCTGGGTGCAGTTTCCCATGCAGCATGCATTTCTGGATTAGATTCACTCCATATACTTCAATTTTGCTTGTTAACATTGCCGTTTAAGTCAAAATGGGCCTCATCAGACATGAAGAAACAATTTATCAATGTGTTGTCTTCTTCGGCCATTTCAATAATTTTTCGGCAAAATTCAAGGCGAACAGGCAAATCCTGAGGGTTTACCTTGCTTGTAATTTGGATTTTGTACAGAAACAAGCTTCAGTCATCATGAAGTATCCTATGTAATGACCTTCTGCTAACTCCAATTTGGCCTGATAAGTTTCGAGTCGAAACACTTGGATTTGCCTGTATTGCCGATACAACAGCCACGATTGTATCCTGAAGGCGAACATTGGGATCTCGATGATACGGTCTTCGTTCGATGCTTCCAGATTCGGCAAACATGTTCAGCAGCCTCATAATGGCCCATCTACTCGGGGGAGTACCGCCAAACTCCAGCCTAAGTTCAGTTTGAATGGAAATGGCGGACTGCAAGGAATGGTATCGCTGCACTATCCAAATCATTTTTTCAGTATCCTAAGCATTTGTTTTGATAAATCCAAATTAGCCTATAAAATAAAAAAAATAAGCCGATTACTCACACTGAAAAAAAGTTATTCACCCTTATTACGATAGGCGTCTCGCTTAAATGACGAATGTCATTTTCAAATATTTGTATTACGTTTGGCGTTTTATAGTCGTTTTCCTCAGCGTAATGCCTTAATTCTAATGGAACTTAAATTTTTGTTAGAAAAACGTCACTCATCGTTATTACAATATGCGTTACGGCTTGTTTATACGCCAAATAAAACGCTATTTTTTGTCGAGCAAAAATGTTTAAACGACTCGTCGCGAAATTGTCTAAATACATATATAAGTTTTGTTGTTTTATATATTCTTTTTTTTAACACTTTTTATTAAATTTGGGTTTATTAAAGGGTAAACATTATAAATGCTGAACAAATGAAGCATCTCGTCGAGTTATTGGAAGAACTTTTAAGAGAGGAGGAGGTAACACAAAATGTACAAAACAAAATCACATTGGAATCATAGCACAACATTAAATTCTTTAACACCAAGTATTATAATTGACACACAATATCCTTCTTCCGTGTGGCATTTTGTGCTGCTATTTATTGAAGTACCTACCTTATTTAGCCTAAAGTATCTACGCATTACAAATCTGGAAAGAAGAGAATAGTCTTAATTGAAAATATTAGGAATTTTATTTGTCCATCTACTTACTTCGTATCTGGCCAATCTCACAGATTTAATTTGGAATTTGGATCTTTAATTATGTATATCAATTTGGTTTCTTGTTCGTATTTCTTGAGAAAATAAATGCAGCAACACTATTTATTTAGCAACTTTTATTAATTTAATTGGCAGTAATTGAATATGAATTTCAAAATTAATGACAGTTGCATTGAAAATTATTTTTTTCAAAATCAGCTGCTTATGTGGAACGTATTTCGATCGACAACGAGTGGCATTTTATTTTCGTAATACCGACACTAAAACGCCTAAAAAGTGACTCGACACAAAAAGTGATAGCTGCCGTTCAAGATAAACGCCAATCGTAATAAGGGTGATTATGTTTTATTTTTGTAGCACGATTCGTGTGCCACCCTGTATTTACATACCTACGTTCCATCTATGTACATCCACATTCCTCTCCTAATTTACATAATTAAAATACATAATGTAGATTTAAATCATTTGTAGGTAGGCACCTACATGTGTAACTATTCCTTGAATCATCCATTCGACAATTCATTATTTTATATAAACATGTATATGAGAAATAGACTACGTGTACGTACCTACTAACAGTGTCAGCGGTTAGCTAACTTAAAGTTGTTAGCAATAGGATCAAATTCGTACCATCCAGTTGTGCATGTGTAGGCCAGACGAGTGGCTCTTGATGGCGGCCAAATTTAGCACCTTATGCTGATTCCTATAAAACACCATTTTTTTTTTAAATATTATTAAGTCCAAAAAACATACATTTAAAATTTAATTACTGAAATGAATGTACTGAAAAAATAGAATTCTGGAGCAGGTACTTGCGACCATGTCGTATATTTTATTTCATTTTCCATGAGAGCCATTAAAAACAGAGGACAAGTATAATAAACAAAAAAAGTGTACATAGTTTTTATATATTTATAAGGTAAAAATTATTATTAAAGTGAAAATGAAAATGCGAAACAAGTTTCTGATAAACAGTTTATGTCTTTCAGCCAAGGAGGAAGCTGTTCTTGCTTGATATTTACGTAAATATATATATTTTTTTTATTTTTCAGGAAATCATTGCATCACTAGCACTACCACACCACCAAGGATCAAAGGAGTGTAATTAAAAGAAAATGCTACTGCCCGTAGGTCTATAGTAGTTGTTGATGCTGCAGTTGCAGATGGAAAAATATAAATCTTACCCGCGTTTCGAGTGTTTGAGCAGAACATCAGGGTTGGTGATGTATTTTAATTTCCTTGCACAGGGCGAAAGAGTAGGTATACCTACCTACATATAATAATTCACACACCGACCGACCGATGATGATGACGACCGACGAGCTCCCTCCTCTGTATCAGTACCATAGTGTTGACACAATTCCCTAAGGGAGCAAAATCAATAACTCAGGGATAAAGTCAGATGTTCGTTTCGGATGTTGGGGTGCTGACGTGATTAAGTCAGAGGATGGTTGCTTGCCGTGAGTCTTAGTATTTCATGTGGAATTTAATTTTAATGTGTTTTGAGCCGCCAAAGTATGTCATGTCATCTGTGCGCTCTCTAATCGCATTTGACCTTCATCAATGAACCTTGTGACAGTTTTATTTCATAAAACAGTAAAAATGAACATTCGTGGTAATGGCAGGTATACTCGTTGGTTCGAGTAAAGAAGGTTGACTGATAAATTAATAAAATAGCTACTGATTCATCATGTAATTCGAGGACAGGACCAAGTTAAGCAAATATAATCGACTTCGATTACTTATTTCTTCTAAAAACTTACACATGTTTAGTTTTATGTTCAAAACCATAAGATGTACATAAATATTAAGTATGTAGAATCTGTGATAAAGAATAACACAGTCAATTGGTAAATAATTGTCCTTTTTTTTCAATGATTGTACCTACACACTGTTTATTAAAGAAATGCTTCTTTTGACCTTCAAGAACCGATTTATATCTCAGTTTCGTATTTGGTAAGCTCCTTCTAATGTTCTATATCAATTTCATTTACAACCTTATTGTACTGGTCACTTTATAGGAGATGGAAAGTGTATTAATTCTTTGTTTTCGATGGTCCTTTCTGTTGGGCTTCGTCAAGTTTTTGGATCCTATGCTGCCCGAATTTTTACTTTTTATAAGTCCTACGTTGTCAGTGGCGTATCTATACCATCTGAGGCCCGTTGCAATTTTTTTTTGGCGGGGCCCTCCGGCGTCTCAGTAACAATAGTCACGTTAGAATTTAATTTTAATATTCAACTGATGTAAGTATAGTTGCCCAAAACTATTAATAATATTATGTGCAATTTAGTTAAATATCTAATAAGTTTTATTTTCAAGAGCATAGGTATATACAAATATTTATAATGAAATAACAATTTACTTTCAATAAGATTTGTTTATTAACAAAATTCTTTTCTCCGAGCTTTCTGTTCCGCAAAAGTATCTATAATATCATCAAAGTTTAAAGATCGGGCCATAGAATGTTCAATAGACAGAAACGCCAAATTACGTAGCCTGTCTTGTGCCATAGAGTTTCTTTAATGGGTTTTTATTAATTGTAGTTTCGAAAATGATCTTTCAGCACTAGCTGTAGACACAGGATTTGTAACAAATATAATTAATTTCAGGAAAGGTGAACGGCATAAAATGATTCATTATTATTAATAAATCAGTAAAGTTCTCTAATACACGAAGACTTGTTATTTCATCTCTGAAAGTGGACCGGAAATTGAGAACTTCGCTGGCAAATGATACAGATGTCTTTTTTATAGTTATATATTAACAAATTCTAGACCTTTTTTTTAATAAATCTGTGTCATTTAAAATTTGCAATGTGAAGGGCTGCAAAACACTGACATTAGGCTCGTTCGTTGAACTTTACCCCGGATCAACCTAGGTTTTTCTGAAAACCACAAGAATTGTCAGCCTGGGTTTTTCGGTTCTCAAAAAACACCCGAGGGCCATTAATTTTATGTTGCAGAAAACACAGTTATTTCGTTTAATAATTAAAACTTGAAATATGTTAAATTTAAGTTCTTAGTAAATTTTTTGAGCCCTATCCACAATCTACAACTTCAAAGGTTTCCATTTTGTATGTCTGCGTCTGAAAATTAATTTGAGTATTCTTTTATTTTCGTTTTAAAAGTAACAAATCAAATCAAATCTCTTGTGACTTTGAGGTTTATTGATTTACCTCAACTTGCCCCAGTTAAAAATGGCAATGGCGCAGTGGATAAAGTGCTTGATTACTTTAGACGCGTGGATTCGATCCCCACGCTATGCGAATTCTTTTCTATACCTCCAATTTTAGTTGGATGCCGCCCATGGATTAAAATGAGATAGTCAGCACCTGGTTTTCAAATCCACTGGGCCAACAAAAAATTCTTTCCTATCATTCTCTTGGTTCTAACTAGTGCCATGCAATTCAGGTTGCATTTAAAAGACTAGGTCTTACAGGTATATAGTTAAATTACTAAAAAAAAAAAAAAAAAAAAAAAAAAAAAAAAAAAAAAAAAAAAAAAAAACGGAGTTCTACTTCAGGACGAGTTGAGGCGGACCTAGGTTTCAAACAAAGAATTTGCTTTTATCATGTTGACTTCAGGTTTTTCAAAAAACGCTTTAGGGCGACTTCAGGGGTCAAAGAACAAACATATTATAAACAATATCATTCATTGAAAGGACACTGAAAGTACCGTAACGTGGATTCGAAAAATGTATGTGTAAATCGATAGTTAATGGTACGTGTTGATTTAGTAAGCTGAAAATATGTTAAATAAAATTTATTTTTATAAAAAAACAAAAATGTTACCACAGTATTTGTTGAATTTTAGTGCATTCAATAGGAAATTGCGTGACTTAACAGAACAATTTTCTTACGTTCAAATAGGCACGTTACCCTTCCAGCCAAATGATGTTTGTCAGCAAAATGTTGGCTTAATTTACCAAATTTCCTATCGAATGAACTATAAGTCATCAAAATCGCGACAACAATAAGATACATTTTTGTTTTTTTATAATAATAAATTTTATTTAACATATTTTCGGCTTAATAAGTCAACTGGCACAATTTTTTTTCAAGTCTGTGCAATTGTTAGCATACGGTGATGATACGGACATCATTGGCAGAACCCAGCGAGCTGTTACTGGAGCGTTTGTTAACATTGAATCTGAAGCGGCTAAGATGGGACTAGCAGTCAATGAGGCCAAAACGAAGTACCTGCAAAAAGGGACACACAACACCGACGGATTGGACAAAACGTCACAATAGACAGGTACAACTTTGAGGTAGTTAGGGATTTTGTCTACCTCGGATCCGCTATAAAATCTAACAACAACATCTCGATAGAAATAAATCGAAGAATAACTCTTACCAATCGCTGTTCCTATGGGCTAGGAAGGCAATTGAGTAGTAAAGCCCTCTCTCGAAAAACAAATGAGACTCTTTATAAGACTCTGATCATCTAAGTCCTGCTCTATGGCGTGTAGACATGGACTCTATCGAAAGCGGATGAAGATATATTTAGTCGTTTCGCGTTACCGTGCCTTGGAGGAGAAGGTTCAACCACGAACTATACGAGCTGTAGCGACATTTACCTACAAGTATACGTATATCACGTTTAAGATGGCTAGGTCATGTAGAGCGTATGGACAACAATGCTCCGGCTGGCAGGATCTTCGATTCCAACCCAGGGGTAAGACGCAGTCAAGGAAGACCTCGCCTAAGGTGGCGCCCTCAAGTGAAAGATGACCTCAACCAACTTGGAGTGCGTAATTGGAGGCATGTTGGTTGAGGCCCAGGTTCATCCCGAACTGTAGCGCCACCTAAGTAAGTAAGTAAGTAAGTCAACGCGTACTAAGTTGATTTTGTTCCTATAATCGTTAACTATCGATTCACATATATATCTTTCAAATCCGCGATTACGGAACTTTCGGTGTCACCGGCTTCTGTAGCCTATTTGGTGAACAAAATGAGGGAATTCCCCGACCGTCACTAGCTCTTTATATACAAATATTATAATTTTTAGTATTTAGGTACAAAATTTCGGTAAAAATGTAAGGTTATTTCTGAGCTCGTGGCCTCTCGAGCCGGGGCCCTCTTGGATCCGCCATGCCACCCTATAGTAACGCCATCGCACGTTGCCGCACAGCATCTCTATACCTCATCGTTCATTCTTTGTGTTCAAACATTGAATCAGACTTTACGAGTTGGTATAGTACGGGAATTTTCTCTCGAACAGTAAATGTGTCCACGGTTTGAGTTTAAAAAAAAAATTTTGCTCCTCAAAAGTACTTTGTTGATTTAAATGAGCGAAAAAAATGAATGTTCTTCGTTTGATTTCTCCTACTAATGATATTATGGATATTTGCTGTGGTTGGTTGATGGCTCACTTCTTAGTCCAGTATTCGACCTTGATTTTTTTTTAAATTTTCAATCGTACTCTTACATGTCCTGCGGTACATATATAGATTTTGAAAAAAATCTATACATGCATTGTGGATGGGGTCGAATGTGAGGGAACGCAATTAAAATATTTTTATCCACTTACCATTCAAGGTGCAAGTCTATAGCAGGGTATTCGAATGAAACAACCTTTTCTTTACCATCTGCGACGAACTCCAAGAACTGACACTAACTATACGCTAAAGAAGATGACTTAATTGACCGAACTAACACTCGCAAATACACTATCTAACTAACCAACTAACTGACTAGCTCACAAGCTATCTGAATAGAAGATGGAATGCAATATAAGTCAAAATCTTCGTGTTACATTCTTGGTAAAGCCAAATGATTTATTGCTTTGCTTAATAAAAAGCTTTAATTATATTCATAACCTCAAAGAAAAAATGGCGGCAAATGAAAATTTCGTAAAAAAGTTTGGTAATTATTATTGAATTATCTTGGAGACTAGTAGACCTAAAGCCATATCTTGTTTTCAGTATTCGTTTAAAAACTAATAAGATCAAAAACTGGTAAAATAAAATGCACGACTGGATCGCACGAACTTGCTCTTATGTTCGATCACATCGTATCCAAAATTTTTCTATTAATAATCTAAATATATTTCTTAATTCGTTTTTTACTTAATTTTTTGTATACAACATTTCTTTAATTTTTTTCTAAAAAAAAATTGGTATGAGAATTTTAACATTTAAACGTTTAAAAAAAATTAAAAAAAAATCATACACCCCTTTTCGAAATATTGAATATTGAAAAAAAAAAATGTTTTTTCTAAGATTTTGGTATGTCGTATTATTTGTTATTCAAACGACCTCCTACGTAAAAATTTTGATCGAAACCCGTCTAGACGTTTTTTTTTGTATAATTGTGCGCGCTCTAAAGGGATTTTGACTACCCTTACTATGTTCAAGCACAGTGCGAGCGTTAGGAAAATAGGGAAGGATTTAAAAGGAGATACCGATGTACATTAGTTTTGAAGTTAAGAATATCAAAGTGGGAGGGAAGAATCGAGAAATAATCTCTGTACTTGACTGTTCGTCCGAAGTTGGGTTCTAGGTTAAACTGATGACCATTCCTATAACCACGAGTATTACGATTGAATATTTTAAGTTACGAATGCAACTGGTTATTTAGCTAGAACACTGTTTATAAAAATAGCGACGTCAATCATTTCAATGGTGTTCGAGAGTTGTAAATGTTTCCATTCCTGTTGTATAGCCTATCGTTCTTAGATCTCTATTTTGGATTCTATCTTAAAGATGCAAGTAAGTCTTGGGAGCTCTTGCCCAAATGTGTAAGTAATACTGCCAGATCGGACGTGGAACGAATTTCTTGCATCTTCGAAGTAAACCCAAACACTTTGCAGCGTTTTTCGCAACATCGAATATGTGGACATTCCACAAGAGGTGGTCTGTGATGCACATCCTAAGGACTGATAGCTGATCGGGTTCTTCAATGCAAGTACCGCTCATGGATAGCGACATGGGGGGTGGGTTCTGCTTCCACGACAGAAGACAGCACTGAGTTTTTGGAGCATTTAACTTTTAACTCTACGCGGTTTTTTATTCCCCATTGAACAATGCTGTCGAGATCAGAATTTAATTAGCTTATCATACGCTGCCGTTGCAGTTGCACATCCGAAGAACAAGGAGGTGCATCTGAAAACGAATATGAAAAGCTGACAGTACTATCGTCAGCAAAACAATTTAGTGGATTAGAAGTTCCAGATAAGAGATCATTAATAAAAATGAGAAAAAGGGTCGGAGACAATACGAAGCCCTGGGGCACACCCGCATTTATTTTGTGAATATCAGACTTGAAACCGCCCAATACAGGTGAGAGCGCCTGTAAAGGGCCACTAAATTAGTTGTAAGTTATTGATAATTAGGCTAGTTTAATGAATTTTTGTCTAGCCTTAAGATAGTTATAAGGTAATAATAAATAAAAATGATTTACAAAAAAAAAACGTCCAATACAACTTGTATTGAACGGTCCGAAAAGTAATTTTAATCCAACGAATAAGAGATTCATCGATACTCAATGCACCCATAACACGATAAGAGAACTTAATACCAAACTCTATCAAATGCTTTTGAAATATCAAGCGCAATAATCTTACTTTCTCCAAAACGATGTGAAGATTTGTGCCACTGTTCGGTGAGATATACCATCAGATCACTAGTGGAACTTTTGCTACGAAAGCCATATTGCCGGTCACTATGAGAAAGTGAGAATATAAAAAAATGGTTCTATGGACCGTACCTACCGTTAATAACAAAATATTAAAACAAAAATTAACCAAAATGTAGACTATACCTAAACAAATTTACCGATACCATTCGATTTAATAGAACGAACTGAATCAAAGCGTCACATACATATATCCAAGACGTAAAAGGTAAACTGCACGTTAGAAGCAGGGTTATTAAAAATCACAATAAATACTATCGTATTTGTTGTTCCCTAGCACATTAGGCATTGAAGTTGTTAAAAACTCAATTAGCGATCGGTTGTATGTTGTCTGATGAGTTACAAGAATATTTAAAGTAATTTGCCAAGCTATTATTAACCAGAATATTAACATTAAAATCGCCACGAATTAAGACGTTTGGATATTTATGACTTTTCTAACATAACTTCAAATTCTTGTATTACTTATATTAACTTCATAAAATGTTTGCTGTGGACTATATACATATACCTACGATTACTATTAAGTATTTTTTATTGTTTATGTCACTAATCTTAACACATAAAAATACTGATAAATGCTTAACCCACTTTAGTAGTAAATGATTTTTTGCAGGTATGCATTCCTTGATGAATATACATACGCCAACTCCTATCCTATAAATCCTATCGTTACTAAACAAGCTAAAACCAGGAATCTGAACAAATTCAGCAATACAAATTGCCACAAATTTATAATTGAAGTAATCTACATATATCCATTATCAAGAAATCATCTCTTGCTTTAGGTATGTATCTAGAGCTTCCCTTGCAAGGCCGGTATTTATTGAAAATTTAAAAAAAATTACTTCAATCTGTAAAATATACGGTATATTTTATTAATAATAAAATATCACAAACAAATTGCGTAAATTGGATTATATGGATTATATTATTAAATGCCGATTCAATAAATATTATTAATTGCCCAATATAATTGTTTTGTTTTCGAATACATATCCCATCCTTCCGAAAATATATTCCACGTGAATCAAAACCCTTGAGATAAATATCGGAAATCTAAAAAAAGAAAAAAAATTTACGTAACTTCCCCAAGCATTTAAACATGAGATACATATGTAATTTAAATTAATCAAGCTTTTGTGAATTAACACAAATGAGCGAATAATTTCTGTTTATTAATATCAACTCTTCTTTTATCTGAAAACAATTTCCGCACAACATCAAAATGTTTCCATGTTAAATAGCATAACTCCCAGCCCAGTCAACCAATCACCCCAAAAATCCTTTAACACATCTCATATAGAAATTTGTTTATTTTTATGAACCTGTGTCACGAAACCAGAAATAAATATCATCATCCACTCGTTTCAATTAAAATTCACTTACACTTTTCACCCTTATACGTTTTTTTTTTTTTTTTTTTTTTTTTGTGCAAGGTTGGATACCCATCCATATGCCAACCCAACAACCCTATCCGTCGTACCCTTGTGCATGTCCTTCCTACTTCCTCTACCGACAAGAAAGAAGAAAATACTTAGACATAAGTTGCTTTTGCTTCCACCTTTAGTTAGCAGCTCCTTAGATTTACTCAATGTCCTACCACAAGGTCCTGGAGTGCGTTCAAAACATTAACAATGCGAGAGAAAACATTTTCAAAGATTGAGGAAGGTAGAAAACTGAAAGACTGATATACATATAATACAAGCTCTTTATATATAGATATTCGAATAGTGGTACCTCCAATTTACTTTAGGTATTGTTTTGCTGGAAAACATTTGAGTTTGAGTCCAAAGAGAGCAAAAACGTGAGTGCACAGGCACAGGCAAGGGACAATCCAGATCATAAGCACGCATGCTATTAGTTCATTCAATGACGACACCCTAAAAACTTAACGAAACTCTTAACTAGCGCACGACAACAAGAAGGCAAAATACATTTTCTCTATACATTTATTCAAAAAAGGGGAACACATTTTGCCGAGACCTAAATTTACTGAGAGCGAATAACTTGCACTAGATTCCGTGAAAGGAATTTATTAAAATAATTGCATATATAAATAATGTTGCCGTTGGCTGAAGGCTGATACGTTTACACTTCAACAAACACATAACATTATTTACTCACAGAACGCACACATGATGTCAATGAGATGTGTATATTCTGGAAAACGATGTAGGCTAGGCAAGGCACCTATTCCTAGCTGAGTGAGGTTTTCGCAAAAATTAAAATTTTAATGAAATCTTTTCCAAATTAATTTGAAGTCGCTTAGGGTATTAATTTACATTTTCTCTTTGAGGTAGATGCTGCCGTAAATAAAACGCACACACATTTATGTAGGTACCTGCATATTGGCGCCCTTATTTGCTTTGAAATCAAAGATTTTAAAAAGTATATTATGCTCATTTTGTAGAAAATCAATGGCTTTAAAATTCAGCCTGGAATAATGAAGAATATTGTAGTTTAAAATTCAGGAAGCATGTTGACAAATTGTATATCAGCACAGACAACATTTCACAAACCGTGATCACAAATTTAGTCCTTTCAAACAAGGAACAACACTCCACTTTTCAAGTCACTATACCGTAACGTGGGTATTCCAATCGCTACATGTAAATTTATGGTAAGACTTAATGCTATGGAGAGGACAAATCGTAGGTTGACTAGTGGTAACACATGTCTAGCAACAAAATGATTTGGCCAAAGGTGAATCTTAAACGCTCTAAGGTTTTGACCTCTCCATGCAGACGGCACATTAGCTATATAAATCTTCATAACGTCTGCAAAGATAAGAATTTCGCTATTTCGCTAGTACACAAAGAGGAGAATCATTAGCCAATGTAAAGAGTAATGGTCCAAGATGTCTTCCCTGCGGAACACCTTATTTGGCAATAAAGACTCTTGAGTAAGATCTTCTAAATTTGACTTGATATAACCTATCTTCAAGATACGAGGATATCCACTTGATGAAAGATGGAGGAAACTCGTACGAATTAAGTTTAGACTTGATAGGCTGAGTTAATAATTGTAAAGATACAGCAACACTACCAGTATCGCGTTCATTATGTATAAAATTTTGTATCAATTGTGTTCATTAATGTAGTTATACTGCAATACTACTGTAAAAGTATCGCAAACTTGTATCTTTCAATTTTCTGTTACACAAAAGTATTCAAGCAAGCATGTGAGTAATGCTTATGTTTTTACAATATTTTATTGTAAAAGAACAACTTTTTATTAAATAATGAGAAGTAAATATAATTAAAATATTTCAGGGCAAACAAATTGGACCAATGTAAAAATTTCGACAAAGTCGATATTCGGGTAATGTTCTTAGAAAATCTGTATTCGTTGATTTGCATTATATTTTAGAGCTCAATAGCACTCTTTTTCTGCTATCAATATTTTGTTTTCTTTTTAGCATTGAAAAATGATGCAAATTTCCAAAATTGGATCCGTTTAAAAAATAAAAGAAAACACAATATAAAATTAAAAATATTTTTTTTTTCTCCATTTCAAATGAAACTCACGGCCAAGTAAGACCTATTCGAAAAATTGTTTTTATGAATTTCAATGGCTATAATTACTTTATACTTTTTTTGAACGGAGTTTATACCAAGTTTGTATACTGCATTAGTACTGTAAATTTTGTGCCCATAAAAGTTTAAAAGTAAATTTACGGTAGAGTTACCGAAAATATTTTACAATTATGAACTCAGCCATAGTCTCATGAGATAATTGATGAAAAGTTTTCGAATGGTAGGTGTATGCACAATCAATTTCCTGACCAGTTTTCAAGGAGCTTAAACATTTATTCAAAAAGACAACTAGATAAGTAACAGTAGACCGTTTCTGCATAAAACCATGTTGTTGGTTGCAAATAATATTTTCACATATAAATGTCAAATTATCACATACAACTTGTTCGAACAACTTTGAAATGCAAGAAAGTTTAGAAATTGGTCTGTAGTTAATAATATTGGTGTTGACTCCCTTTTCAAATATTGCATTTTTCCAAACTGAAGTAAATTTACCTAATTTCAAAGATAGTTTAAAAATATTTCTCAGAGGAAGAGCTAAAATGGACCTACATTTTTTTAATACAGCATGTGGTATTCCATCAGGTCCAACAGAATAGTCCTCTTTTAAATGTGACAAAAAGGTCAACATTTTTTCACGCTCTATTGTAATATTCTAGAGCACAATTTCGTAAAAAATGAAAATAGTTTTCGTCAACAACTACAGGTGAATCAATGAAGGATTGGCTAAAATTACTTGCAAATCCCTCACAGATTTCAGAAGTTGTTCTCAAGATTACGTCATTATACATGAGATTTACTTAATACCCGTCATATTTCTTTTTAGAATTTATAAATTTCCAGAAGGTTTTCGGGTCTAACTTCAAAGAACGCCCCATGGTTTCCAGTTATTCGCTATAGATTTCGAAGGAGAGATTTTTGAATTCTTCAAAAAGGGAAATGTAAACTACTTGATTCTCTATTGACATGAACCTAATGTATTTTTTCCAAGCATATTTGTCTTATTTCGGAGACATTTCAGTTCTTTTGTGAACCAAGAATTAGAGGGAATAGATCTTCTTTTTTGGAACTGTTTCATTAATGCATCTCATCAAAATAGAATAGAAGCTTGAGATAGTTGAGTCAAAATCATTAGAAATCGGTAAATGTTCTATACCGGAATTTATAATACTACCCAAGAGCTGTTGAAAATCACCTTTGCGAAAGTCATTAGGTGTCATTACAATACACTACCTCATAGGTAGACATGCTGCAAGACTTGGCGTACTAGCAAACGATTTCTGCAGAAGCTGTTTGCATGAGGAGGAGGAGGAAACTATTATTCATTACCTCTGTACATGCCCTGCACTTTCTAACAGACGAAAACTTCTTCTGGGAGACTTCTTCTTCAGTGTCATTAATGAGCTAGCACACTTAAACCTTAATTCTCTCATCCGTTTCATATTTTATTATAATTATTATTATTAAACCCAACTCCTGTGGTATCACAATGGTCCTTTCTTTTTTGACTAAGTGTGTTTGTTAGTTAGACAGCTAACGGTCTAACCTAACCTAGTCCAGGAAAATAAGATATTCAATTCGAAAAAAAACCGACAAAACTGAATTTTGGTGGAGGGCTTTATTTTTACGTCCTAAGCATTTCCTCAAAAGTACCCTAAATTTGGAGCGGAGCAAAACATTTTAGAGGGGGAAAGGCGGAAAAATTCAGTTTTCCAAATTACTCGAAAACTATAGGTTATTTTGGAAATAGTTTTTGGCACACATTTTTTTTCGTACACTTGACAGATTTGGAGAAAAATGGCCGAAAACCATTGGGGTGTAGTACATTTTTTCAAAAAAAATTTATAAATTTATATTTTTGAGTGGGGGAATTTTGTTTTTTTTTGGTTAGGTTAGGAAAAACATGTTCTATTAAAAAAAATCTAAGTTTAAAGTGTGGAACTGGAAGGGAAATGCTGCCATCTTAAAAATAATATTTTATTTTATTTTGTTCAATAACTGCCAACACAAAAAAATCTTAGAACTTGTAGACACTACAATTATCTACAAAATGACATATTAACGATGTCTGTATGTCAATTCGTTAAGTTATAGCGTATCAAAGTTAAATTGTTCGTCAAAACGGATATATATGTATATCAAGTTCATTCGTTAAAGCAACTAGACTTAAGCTCTCATTGGAGTAATTTGGGAAAAAACTGAGTTTTATCCCCTTTCCCCCCTCTAAAATTTTTTGCTCCGCTCCGAATTGAGGATACTTTTTAGGAAGTGCTTATGTCTGTATCGCCAACGAAACATCTGTCGTTAAATACCAGAGCATTTTTTTTGTCTTGGCAGGTCAGTTTATTGCCAGTGGAGTCGGCTTGTTATAGAACAAACTATGTTCAATAAATTATAGATAATAATAATTGTAAAATATTAAAAAAAAACCTTAATCATATTATATCCTGTGGTCATTTGTGTCAATTGTTCCCTTTTCGGACAATTGTTAAGCCTGAGGCTTAGCTCCAAATTTACAATAATCAACGAGGTTTTTGTATAAGAACTCAGCCAATCGTTAAACTGGTTTTGCTCTTTTCCAATAGGGACGGTTTGATTTTGACAGCTGCTGGCGGTAATATTGTTTCTTTTACTTTCTGTCAAAATATCGTCTTTTAATCAGACACTAAAGACAAATCATCATGGCAAGTTACAGCGTCGAGCAACACGTGCTAATGATAAAACTTTATTATCAAAATGGGTTTTCTCTAATAGCACCGATGCGCGCGTTTCGTCTCTTTAGCGATGAGGCCCATTTTTGGATGAATGGTTACGTGAATAAGCAAAATTGCCAGATTTGGGACGACACCAATCCACGACAGATTCACGAGGTGCCAATGCATCCAAATAAAGCTACTGATTGTTGATTTTGGACAGGAGTTGTCATCGGTCCATACTTTTTCTTGTCAACGGCGATCGCTATGGGTTGATGATCACCCACTTCTTGTGACCTGAATTGGATGATATGTCAATCGATATTCTGCATGAGCGGTTTCATGGCATGGTTATCTCGCGCCGTGGCGAGCGACGTGATTTTGCCACCAAGATCGTATGATTTGACCCCATTAGACATTTTCTTGTGGGGCTGTCTTAAGTCGCAAGTCTATGCGAATAAGCCGCAAACCACCTCAAAGACAACATAATCGATGGCATCGGTAGGATTCAGACAGATTTATGTGCCAAAGTCATCGAAAACTGTACCTTTCGAATGGGCGCCACCCAACGAAGCCGCGACGGCCTTTTGAACGATAAAACGATAAATTTCACACATATGTCAATTGATATAAAGATAAGACCTTATTGATTCATATACAACTTGTTTTATTCAATTTTACAAACAACCCGCCTTTAATAGATAACCCTTTATATAACCTTCCCTTAATTTAAATGCGTACAGATCACAGGCGCTGTACAATAGACTGAATCTATTGTAGAGTACCCGAGATCTGTATCTACTGATATTTGTTATATATTATAATACTTCTTCCTATTTTTAGCATCGCTACATTTCTTTCCATTGTAGCCCGTTGTGCAATGGTTTGAGTGCTAGGATTACCTCTCCAGAATTCTATGGATCGAATTCCAATCGGTGTCACCTAAAACTAATAATTCACGGGTACTGCAATTTTTGGGGAAGTGTCAAGAAGAGTACGTCTCCCCAAGGTCATTTTAATTCCAACAGTCAATCAGATAGTCAAGCTTATAGTCACCAGAGCTAACAGAGTCTTCCACGAGATACTGCGAGATACTAGAATACTTTTAACAGGTGACGTTTCAACAATGTCTAAATCAAATATTTCGTCACTATGGTTAGTCTGTAAGCAGAAATGTTTATCGGCGTGAGCTCACTCATGGAAACAATTGAATAAATCCAATTACCACCAAAATATATTACGCGTCAGGCCAAAATCATCCCAAAATATTTTACAAACCCACTAGAATTATTGAACACAAAATAAATATTGTGTATTTAGCAATTATATGCGGGTCATTAAGCGGCATAAGATATTCTAATATATAAGAAATGAAGCTTACAAGCAAAAGTCATTAAACAAATTATTATTATTATTTTATTTTCAGTATTTGGATATACATTTGGTAAGCTACCGCACAGTTTATACACAGAGATTTGATATACTATATTAATATCTTTCTACTGTATAAGTATTTTAATAAATTTCAAGTTCACAAAGGGTTTAGAAATTACTTTTTGAAGGAAACTACAATTAAAACCTTCAATATAAAAAAAAAAAAAAAAAAAAAAAAAAGGCAGGTACATTTTGACTCGAATAAGAAATAAAACTTCAAAACAATAGTTTAGAAGAATGTTAAGTTAGTATGAATTGAGTTAGTGAATAATAATAATATATAATTTATATAATGCATATTAGTAGTTTGTTAGTAAATATGTATATAATAAATGGATAAATAAATTAAAATAATAAATAAATAAATAAATAAATAAATAATAAATAAATAAATAAATAAATAAATACATGTAAACATATAAACATATAAGTAAATAAACAAAAAAAAAGTAGATAACTAAATAAGTACAAGATAAATAAATAGATAAATGATTGAATAAACAAAAAAATAAAATAAATAATTACAAAAAGCAAATAAATAAATAAATAAATAAATAAATACATGTGAAACATATAAACATATAATAAAATCAACATCAAAAATATGGTTAAGAAAACAATTGATTGATTAATGGATTCTCAGGAATTTCACAATTTCTCAAAAAAGAGTTGTTGAGTTTATCAATTCTTACAGAGATCATTTCCACATTTGCTCTTGTATGTAAGTCTAATGTGGCATGGTATCGAGAAAGATTAAGCATCATTTTAAGTAATTTGTTCTGTGAAACTTGTAGTTTGTTAAGATGACATTTGGAACAATTTCCCCACACTTGGCATCCATACAAAAGGATTGCTTGGAATATTACTTTGTGAATAATTATTTTGTTAGCGTTGCTTAGAGATGACTTTCTATTAATGAATGGATAGAGCATATTGATTGCTATGCTTACTTTGCGCATGGTTTGCGCAATATGTTCCTTAAAGGTAAGTTTTTGGTCAAGATAAACCCCTAAATATTTTACATTCAAGTCCCGTTTGACATTAACGCCATTTACAATAAGCTGATTACTGGGAAGATAGCAAGACTTTCTTTTTCTGCTGAAAAAGATAGCTTTTAATTTATCAGCATTCAGCTTAATTTTCCACTTTTGATAATATTGAATCATCAGTTCAAGTGCATGATGTAAATTTGTCTCAATGTTGAGACTAAATTCATGTGATGAAAAGATGCCTGTATCATCAGCGAATATAGCAATTTCACATTCCTGTAGCCTGGGAATATCAGATGTGTAAATGTTGTATAAAAAAGGACCCAACACTGATCCCTGTGGAACACCTGCATTAACTTGGTAAGAAATTGAAGGACAGTTATTAACAAAAACACTAAAGCAACGGTTAGAAAGAAAGCTTTGAATAATTTTTATGAGATACATGGGAAAACCAAAATGTACCATCTTGTGGACAATCCCATCATGCCATACTGTGTCAAACGCCTTTTCTATATCTAGTAGAACAAGACCAGTTGATTTCCCAAGAGAACGATTTTTTTTGACATGTTCACATACTCTTAAAACTTGATGAGTGGTGCTATGATGCATTTGAAATCCAAATTGTTCATCAGATTAGTATTTGCATAAATATCTTTTTGAGAAAAAAATGTTCCCAAAAAATATTTTAGGGTTATTTGTTAAGTTATACTTCAAAACGAATAAAAATATACATTTTTCATTAGTTAATTTTTCCTGATTCGTTTTAATTATCGCTAAAACTGGATCCCGAAACCCGGCTTTTTCAGCTTTTTTAAGATTCCGCTAAGATCTTATCGAAGCTGAAAACTTTTAACCTCGATTCATCTTACTTGAAAATTATTAAAATTAGAATCGAAGTGGATCTTCAATGGATCGTGCAAACCATTTAAATTAATTTTATATATTTTCAAGTTTAGATAAGTATATTGGGTTATCTAATACATTACAATTGTTTTCCCCTTGACGTATTGTTTTTACGATCTGATCTGGGATATGCCTAAGGATAGGCCTTAATTTAATATTCATATATACGAGTAGTTTTGACAGGAGATACCTGTATATACATAGAAGGGAATAAGTAGAACCCTTTTCTATATACGTAATTAAACTTTTCTTATGTCCTCCGTACGGGATTCCAATTGAACAAGTTAACACTAGATTCTTTATTCGGAATTTTAATGTGAGTGTATGTGTAAGGCGGGAAAAAACAAAACAATGACATGATAAAATAATTAAGGTATTTTAAATTTTTAACATATTGAATTTTTAATCGACTTTTGAACGTGCTATTATTTTTCAAAAAAAATTTATTAAAAACATCGATATTTTTAATTCGATAATTTCTGACATCGATGTTGTTTTTTTCGATTTTAAAACATAACGTTTTTCAATATCGCTCATCTGTACACGACATTGTTGTTGAAATTTAATTCGAGTTTGACATTTAGTGTGTGTGGGTGTGTACGTGCGCCTGGGTTAGATTCCGACTTCAAACTTAGAACGACGTTTGTCTTTTTTCCAGGAGATGAACTGTCATTTGAGACCAAGCGAACAGTCTCAGAAGAGATCATCAGAAAATTGTGTCCCGCAAACCTGTTGGTCTGATTTCTTCACACTTAATATCTACTTAATCGTCTTAGGTGATATTTTCTCAGCAGCAAATATAACTGTTCCTGCCCGTGAAATACAGGCTTTTCGATTGGTCGTCCGCAAGGCTTCCGAAGGCCGGGTTTCGGGATCCAGTTTTAGCGATAATCAAAACGAATCAGGAAAAATTAACTAATGAAAAATGTATATTTTTATTCGTTTTGAAGTATAACTTAACAAATAACCCTAAAATATTTTTTGGGAACATTTTTTTCTCAAAAAGATATTTATGCAAATACTAATCTGATGACATTTTAGTTTTTGTTCCACCTCACCTGCTAGCTGAGAGAAATTTCAAACAAAATGCCAAAAAAAAACATTCCAATTTGAGTTCCGTTTTACGACTATTTCTCTCGTGCGTGTGCATTTCAGTCAGGAAAATTTGGTGGCTGACTGATTATGAAAACATACCAACTGACTATACTGCCGTTTCGATCGAATCATTCGATTCACGTGGATATTTGACTCAATTTTTCAATTATATTCAACTCAATTTATTTTCAAAAGCATTCTATCTTTGACTCCAAAGCTTTAGATACTAATATTTTTTTTGTTTAATTCCTAAATGAATTTAATTGTTAAAATTTATTTTTCATATAAATTTATATACTTTGTGGAGCAATTCGTTTTTTCGGGGAGAGTACGATAACTTTGGCGCCAAGAGATAATAACGGTTTTTGGTAGAGGGGCTTAATACAAGCATTTTTTACTATGGTAGGGGGGGTCTATCTCCCCTCGTTTAGGCGGGAGGGCCAATTTTATAAAAAATTACTTAAAATCTTTAAAAAAATATTAAAAAAGAACGGCACCACTTACAGTTATAAATTATACCTTTTTCAAAAGTCCGAACTCTACAATTTATAATTAATTTTAAATAAAGTTGTTTTTGTCAATAGTTTTTTAAATAATTGACTTCAAAGTCAAAATTTATGAAAAAAAAGTTACAAAAATCACTTGAATATTATTTTTCTCATGATTATGGATATCGATAAAAAAATAATTGATGTAGTTAACTGCTCCAATTATTTTTTTATTAAACACAGAAAACTACTTCTTTTTATGTCATCTAGTTTTTAAGATATGTAATTGAAAAATAGTAAAACTATACTTGTTCTTTAAACCCAAAAGATTCTTTAATTTTAAAGAAACTTTGCATATAATAAAATGTTCACCCTCCCCAAAGCCTATAGTGAGCCCAAGCACGGGGGTTGCAGGGGGGCAGCATGCCCCCACTTAGGCATCTCACTGTTTGCATCGTAAATTTCATATATACCTTTGTGATTTTATTACAGTTAATGCGGTTATTTACCAACCGAACTTTGCACTTTTTGAATTTTCCACGGTCATTAAAATATCACAACACAGAGGTGGAGTAGACGTTTTGGAGGGAATTAACCCGATTTCTTCTAAAAACGCGATACTTTTTTCGTTTGTTGACACGAAATCCTCAAACGAACAAAAAATCGAAAAATTATTTAATTTTGGGTGAAGAAGTGGATGCTTAGCCGCCATTCTTAAAAAGGAAACACTACTCTTTCAAACGTTAAATGAAGAATGGCTTTGGTAAACAATAACCTGCACCAAACCTGTATAAAAAAAAACGGTACAAACATCGAATGCTTGCTCTTGTTTTTTATGATCTAACTATATACATACTTTTTACTATGGCTGCATTATATGTGTGTACATAGTTATATGCATATCTATGTATGACACAAACATATGTGCATATTAAGAAACTATGAGAATTTGCTGCCGTTGTGTTGTCGTAAAGGTAATGCAATAAATTTTCATGCTCAAAAATATTAAATGTTAAAGTTTTGGCCAAGTACCTAACCGGATATTTAGAAAAAAGAGATTGAAATGGATATGACATATGTACATACGTTTATGTATATAATATCAATTATTTTTTTTAATCCAGATTCTTTAAATGCAAAAGAAACTTTACATGTACCCGTCTGATACAAAATTATTTTTTTTTGTTTTTCAATTTTCTCAAAAACTAGAAAACATAGAAACGAATAGTTTTCAGTGTTTGATTAAAAAATAATTGAAACAGTTAACTACATCAATTACTTCTTTATTGGTATTTATAATCATGAGAAAAATAATACTCAAAGTGATTTTTTAAAATTTTTTTTTTATAAATTTTGAGTTTGAAGTCAATTATTTCAAAAACTATTGACTGAAACAACTTTACTTAAAATTTATTATAAATTGTAGAGTTCTGACTTTTGAAAAAGGTATAATTTATAACTATAAGTATTGCCGTTCTTTTTTAATATTTTTTTAAAGATTTTAAGTAATTTTTTATAAAATTGCCCCTCCCGCCTAAACGACGGGAGATAGACCCCCCCATCCCATAGTAAAAAAATGCTTGTATTAAGCCCTTCTACCAAAAACCGTTATTATATCTTGGCGCCAAAGTTATCGTACTCGTGCCGTTTTTTCCGTCGGGTAGAAGAATACAAATATTCACGCAAACGTTTAACAGAATAGGGCTGACAATATTAAATGACCAGGCAAATAATATTTCCACGACAGGTTCCCACGTACTTGCTCTTATGTTAAATTCGAACACATCGTAAGCACACGATTCTAAGTAGAAAATGCTAAATCGCAATTCTTAAAGTAAGTGTCTTATGTACAAGATTTCCTTAATTTTATTGTAAAAAAATATTGTAGGTTAATTTTAAGTATTTAATAATATAAACTTAACAATGAAATATAAAAAAAATCATCTAAGCGTTTCGAAATATTGAATTTAAAAAAGGGCACATTTTGGTACTCAGTATTATTAAGACTGCTAAGGACCTCCTTTAATAAATCCGATCCGATCGAAATTGGTTGAGTCGTTAATGATATATTAATTAAGATTTGACGTTATTTTTGGGGTTAAAAAAAAAATTAGAGAAAAAATCGAGCCAATCACCTAAGAAGCATAAGTAAAGAGTTTGAAGAAAACCTCTTCAGTGGCTTAGGCTGTAGATCAACATAAAGACCGACACACAGACAGGACCTACTTTTTTGGTGTTCTATATCATCGTAATGTCAAGTTTGATTAAAATCTCAAGTTCGATTTTTTTAAATGCACAATACCTTTTACCTTTCCCTTTGCGTTTTTATGAGGCCCAAAGGGCTACCAACTTATGATTATGGAATCCAATATTATCCATTAAATCTTATGAAGGATCTTAGGTGAAGTTTTGAAACAAATTTTGTAGCATAAACTTATAATGATCTGCTAACTTTTTATTTAATTAAAAAATAAAATTTGGCACGTATAAGTCTAGAGGCAGATTGGCATATTCTCTTCTATAATCTCCGGACTTATGTGTATTGAAATTGAAATAAAATTAAGTTCTTGCGAATTCACGCATCTCTTAAAGCCAAACAAAACAGAAGTAAACCATCGAATTTAGATGTAAGCAACATTTTGTTGTCAACATTCGGACTCTCATTTTTAAAGTTAACATGCGCGCTACAGCAGCAGTTCGCTCAGCTTCCGCCGAGAACACTGCCATGTCAGTTGCCTATCTGACTGCCTCGTCCACCAGAGCACCCCACCCACCACAACATCGCACTAGCAGCATCATCCAAAATTCGACAACACAATTCAGCAACAACATCACATTCACATCAAAGACATTTCTATCTGGGCGAGAAAATGTTGAGAACGACGATGTCTGATACAAAAGATACGGATACCCGCCGCACTTAATACTTAGTTTAGATTCGAGGGTTGATTTGGTCGGTTCGTTCTTCATTCTATCGGGTGTTTAGCTGGAACTCGTGTACAATAAAATATTGTGTGTGAGTGGGATTCGTTTTATTTTCATTCGGGAAATTACAATGTGTCAGTGCCTATAAGACATACTGTGACTTAAAAAAAAAAAAATAACAATACAAAAAAGTCGAATTGAAAATAATGTTTATAAATATTGCAAGAGAGTTGAATAACAACAAAAGTGATCAGCGCCATTAAGCGGGAGCTGGTAATGGATACAGATACAGTTTTACCAATAAATTGTGATTAATGATAATTATTGTCTTGTGTATCTGTGCTTAGAGTATACGCATAATAATTCTGTAAATTAAATTTTCTAAACTAAAAAAAAAAATATATATATATTTTTCCCTCTATTTAAAAAAAAATATTATTCTAAAATACGATTTTACAAATACAAGATATTCCAACTTCCCTTCACCGACACAGAGGTGAAATAAAATGAAAATTAAAATATGTAAATGAATCATTCGAGTTTTTACAATTACCTACGCATGTAAATATTTATGGGTGATGTGAGAAAATTGTAACGGTTACTTATCTGCATATGTAACTTATGTATGTCTACCGGCCCGGGCGGCGGCGTAGGAAGATAATTTTTAATGATTTTTTTTAAATTAATGCGTAACGGTAATTGTCACAGTTAAAAGAAAACCAGGCCATACTCGCACATGATAATTACATCCAATCATTTTTGCATTAAATCAACTTTGCTGGATTAATTTTGGACTATCAATTAATTGCACAATGTGGATATTTAAATACATAACTTCGAGTTAAAATTGGTAAGTACTCGCAATCACATAACTACAATTCAATATTCAATGTTATGCACATACATATGTCAATGTTTAGGCCATAATAAATTGGAATCGCAAAATTGATACACGCACTACTAGCTCTGATTTCCTGAACTTCCATAAATCGAGACTCCCTTACATTATGTAGGTATATGATGAATCCTTTCCTTGTCCTGATGTAGTATCATCCTGGCGAATCACTGCTAATTATAACTAGTAATTTCGTAGTGAGATGGTGCGTTAAATTTTAGTCAAACGGGAAATTACGAGTGTTGTAGATACATTGGTACACTCGTCGTAACTATATTGAAAAATTGAAAAATTGTGTCAATGCAATTGTGGAGTGGGTCTAGTTGGAAACATAAATACAAGTATTGAAGAGAAGGGCTTCAGAAGGGTAAGTTAGGTTGATTTATATGACTCTGGCTGAAAAGGGACCTTTTGAATAAATTAATGTCAAAATGCGTTCTCGCTTTTCCAATTTGATTGATGTATTGCTATCACTTGCGTGAGACGTTACTGAGGTGGTAAACTTTTATTAATAGAACGTTGACAAATGATAATGTATTATCTTGCTGCTGGTATTATATAGATTATGTAGGTACTCATTTACCAACATCCTTTTCGTATCAGCTGTGCACGGATGCGGATACTTTATACGTCCTAACATATATCTTATCCCAATAACAAAATCTCTTCGTTCTATCAAAGTCCTTGTACCTACACAAATAATATCCGAATTCGAATAAAACATGAGAATGGGCGGGCGTTCCAACAAACAAGAGGGCGACGACACAGCGGAAGTGGCTTATCCATGCAATTGATCTCTCCAACAGATACATCTTCCTATGACGAAAAAAGATATCACCATCACCTTGTCGTGCTCATTACGTGAAGCATATACACATACGTAAATTTATCCTTGAGATTACTTCTTTTTTGAATTATTATGAAAATCTTACCTGCGTTCAAGTCTACTTGAGTATACTTAAGTATATTAAGGTCATGTTTGTTTACATTCGTTAGCTACATCACAATATTTAACAGCAAGTTTTTTTTTTTTTAAGTTAAGTCAAGTTAGGTTGAAGTTTTTAGAGTAGTGCGTGGTGCTTTAAAAGGACACGAAGGAATTTCTTAACCTTAACACGTTTAAATTAGAAAAACAAGAGCCCCCTAAGAGACCAAATAGTGTTCCCAGTCCTCATAGAACGCTATAATATCACAAATATACAAATGTGTATATTTCAACATTTTTGCTCTTAGAATAATTATCAACGTAGAGCATTAATATTTTTCATGATTATAAAAATGTTGTGGTATACGAGCAAGTATATGAGGGCTTTGAAAAAGACCAACCGAGGGAAAAGTGGAGGGTTTTTAATTTTAGCCGCTTAAAGTGATGAAAATATTTTTAACAATTTCTTATTGCTACTACCTACTCTTTTTAACTTTTCTCAGTACTTGTTTTATACCTGCTCCTGTGCACACCTCCGTCATACTTAACATTATGTTTACCTTGCAATTCAACTTCAAAACTATATTGCGTGGCGAACTTGTATACAGCGAACCGTTAACCTCTTTATTTTCTTAAGCTTCTTTTATAAAAGTTGAATGAAGCAGTTCTCTGCACACACACACACACATTCGAAGGATTTAACTTTTTCTTTTTTATTGCAATAGCAAATAGTAAATTCCTCCTTCTGGGTTACGCAAGGCCTACCTACCTACCACCCCATCATTCAACTTGCCAGAATACATTTGAATTTGAGTAGGAATTGTAAGGCTGTATCAGATTTTGCTTTCATAAAGGCAAATTATACTGTGAAATTTATAATAATAAGTACCTATCCGCGCTACTCGTGGATTAGGTGAGTGTTATTTTTTTTTTTCAAAGAACTAGATTTTCAGTTAAATAATTGAATTGCAAATATTCACGTGGGTATGTAACTTTTATAGGTTATATACATTCGAGTCCGCTTAACTGAAACGTCAATTTGCAATACTTTTTTCACTTATGCTTTCTGTGAATAACTGAAACAAAAATACTTAACTGGAGTTTAGATAACACTAAAATACAATTTCCCCAATCTAATCTAAGAATAAGAATTTATGCTTTGGATTACAAAACAATTTACCACTTGTGACATCATTTTAAATTATTTTACTAGCACTTTCTAGACAGACCAAAGTGAAGTGTGAAGTTCACTAATTTTGGACGTATTCAGCTTTTTTATTTCAGTTATGCGGAGCAGTCTAAGTATAAAAAATGATTTTTGCCGTAATTATGTTTTCATTTAACCGAATCTTTTAATTAAACGGGTTTCAGTTAGGCGATGTAGTTTGTACAGGGTGGTGCACGAATCGTGCTACAAAAGAAATTTAAATAACTTTTATTTTAATCGATGTATTTCATTAATTTTTTTTTTGTTAGATTAAAAATTAAATTTTATTTTAAATAACTAATAGTTTTTAAAGATGATATACCGCAAATGAGCTCCACGCTCATCCACGCATATGCGGCACCTGATCAGAAAATTGTTCATTGCGTCCTGAAGGGTTGAAGTTGGGATCTCCTAGATTATTGTCTTAATGGAAAGTGCAGTTTCTGGATATCAATTTGTTTGGAAATTTTCTTTGGAGCTCTACCATAACTTGTGTGCCTACGTGTGCACTTGCCCCATTTTGTTGAAACCAATTCCTGCTGAAAGGGATATGTCTTCGGCAAAGTTCTGGGTAAAAAAATTCCTTCAACATCTTTTAATAACGGTCGCCATTGAAAGTTTGTGTTACACCGTTTTCTTCAAAGAAGTATGGCCCGACAATACACCTTGATGAAACTGCGCACCACTTGTTCTGGGTGCAGTTCCGTCTCATGGAGCATTTCTGGATTAGATTCACTCCATATAAGGTAACTTTGCTTGTTAACATTGCTGTTTAAGTCAAAAAGGGCCTCATCAGACATGAACAAACAATTTATCAATGTGTTGTCTTCTTCGGCCATTGCAATAATTTTTCAGCAAAATTCCAGGCGAACAGGCAAATCCTGAGGGTTTACCTTGCTTGTAATTTGGATTTTGTACAGAAACAAGTTTAAGTCATCCTGAAGTATCCGTTGTAATGACCGTCTGCTAACTCCAATTTGGCCCGATAAGTTTCGACTCGAAACACTTGGATTTGCCTGTATTTCCGATGCAACCCCAACATTTGGATCTCGATGATACGGTCTTCGTTCGATGCTTCTAGATTCGCCAAACATGTTCACCGGCCTCATAATGGTCCATCTACTCGGGGGAGTACCGCCAAACTCCAGCCTAAAATCGCTGCACTATCCAAATCCAATTTTCAGTATCCTAAGCATTCATTTTGACAAATCTTAATAGTAGTCTATAAAATAAAAAAAAAATAAGCCGATTACTCACGCTGAAAAAAAGTTATTACGTTTTATTTTTATAGCACGATTCGTGTGCCACCCTGTATGAGAGTTGTGAAAAAATGCTACAAATTTTGTGTTTCAATTAACCGAATTTTTCAGTTAAGCGTATTTTGGATATGCCAATTCGACTGTACCTCTGTAGAATGACACACAGAATGTATAAAATCACTTTATCAACATACATATAGTACAATGCCTATTTGACTATGAATTTTTTATATGAAAATGCATGTTAGCCCGTGGCATAATATTTTAGTTGATTTAACTCGATACATATGCCGGGGGGTGGTATCCCAGCCTATAATACTTAAAAAACAAAAAAAATGTGAAATGAGGAAGTCGCAAATGCAATAAGTTTAATGTCACATTAAAGTGACTCACACCTTAGCCGTTCGGATTCGGCAGAAAATTAAAAACACGCACAAAGTTGTAAAGTAATTACATGGGCAATTTTTTCGCTTATGCACAGGATACAAAATCCAGAAACAAGTTAGAAAAAAATTGAAGATTTAATTAAACGGCATTTGCCTTTTGTTGAATTGTTGAAAATGCAAAGCTTTGATTTTTTTTACTAATAATTAGTAATATTAAAAGAAAAGAGGAGACTATTACCTCTGACCATTTACCAAAAGGCCACAAATCTCCAAATAAACAAAACAGAAAAAAAATGTGTGTACTTGTTTGTGTACACGCGCCAGAAGTAAAACTTCCATAATTTAAAACAATTTTTTTAAAGAAATTCTTAGTCAGCTACAAAATATACCTATGCATTTCAATTTTATGGAAACCGGTCAAAAAACATAGATGTTGACATTTTTTGATACCAGCCCCTTACTTGTACAAATACATCCCCCATAACGACCCTATCTTCCAATTGTACAAACGTCACACTGGCGTCATTTGAACTTTGATTTATGGTTCACATTAATAGTACACAATATACACTAATGGATGAGAATCAACAAAACAACACAAAATTGCCGTCAAATACACACAATACGCACTAATCTCATCTTATCAACAAAACAAACCAACAAAAAAACATCCTCGTCGAATACACACAATGCGCTTACCAGCCACATTAATCTATGCGAATACTGGTAATGTAGTCAACTAACTCAGAACAAAAATTGAATAAAAACAAAAAAAAAGAATTTCTCGTGAATACACACAATTCATGTAGGTACCTACAGAATGAGAATTAAAATCCATAAAACGAACAAAAAAAAATTCAAATATCGGAAAATAATACCCCCAACAATAACACATCGCATGGTCATATCGTATATCATATCGTATGGTCATATTATAGGTCGTTGGCCGGTAAGACAGCTCCACAGAAATATTTTTAACCCCAACGCCGGCCGCAGAAGAGGTCTTACCTCAAAACACAAGTAATTTTGACAGTTATCACGATTCTGTTCTAGTTTGATCTTACCCAGAAGCCAGATCAGAAAATCCTGTTCTTTTCTACTCTAATCTTATTTTTTTCATTTCGGCGCTATGTTATCTGGATGGGATCACAACTCTCCCTTATGGTGCATTGACATCAGAAAGTGTAGGCAAGTCTCCTGGTTATGAATTGCTCCATGTCTGAGGCCAACCAAATGCTGGTGTCTTTGCATTTGCTTTTACCAGTAGTGTTTTGGCCTGCCTCTCCTTTTTCTTATGTGCGATCGTGTTGGAACTTTGTAAGACATTGCCGTTTTGACGGGGTTCTTCGGATTCAACTGAGCCTAATCTGTTCTAGAACACTTTACTGAAAATCAGAAAAGAATAGTTCAGAATAAATCACTGAACAAAGCTAATATGTTCTCGCTGTTCCTGCCCGGCGTCACCTGGGCTAATTTCATGTCTATGTATTAAGTGGTTTATTCTGCCCTGAAATTCACAGATAAGAGATTCATCCCTCCGAAATTTCCTGAATTTTGTGTCAATAGAAATTTAATTGCACGCTTCTGCATGTACGAGAGAACGCAAAACACATTGGAACAAAAACATACACCAAATGAAAAATGACACTGAAAGCAAGACTAATTGCTCAATAAAGTTATGTTAATAGGAAACTGAGCTTAAGTAACGAACATCTCAAATACTTCCTGCAGAGAAAAGAAGATAAACAGATGTCCATCAAGTTAGCGAGCAAGTTGAGCAGAACCAATTTTTTGTGATGTCATAATTTGATGCTAATTAAATGATAATTAAGTACCCAAGTAAGAGCTCCAGTACTTTTGGAGAAAATTAATGTTCTGCCTTCTTGATTTCAGGTTAAAAGATCATCGAAAGCTTACTTCTCTGACCACGAAAGCATCTTTACAGTTCGAATGAAACCATGAGTTCTGTTTCAGTTGATGATTTTAACGTTATACGCAAGGAAAGTTTTCGTTCCTGACAGAATTTTTTTTTATTAATCGCGCACTCAAGGGGTTGTGAATACCCTTAAAATGTTGAAGTGAAAATAGAAGAGGATTTAATAGGAGAAACCGATGAACATTAGTTTTGAATGTTTGAATATCATAATGGGAGTAAAAAATAGGGTCTGGTAAAGTGTTCCACATTCTTGTGATGCGGCTAAAGAAAGTATCCCTCTACTTGACAGTACGTCCGATATCAAGGGTAAACTGATAAGTATTCCTAGAAGCGAGGGTATCACGGGTGAATGTTTTAAGGGGGGGATGTAACTGGCTATTTCGTTAGAGCAGTGCCTACAAATAACAATAAAACAATGAAAGGCATTCAACATTACGACTGTGTTCAAAGGATGCGATTGTTTCAATTCTTGCTCTATCACCTATCATTTGTAAAGGTCTTTTTTGGATTCTGTCCAAGAGACTTAAGTGAGGTATGGGAACACCTGCCCTTATATGTATGAAAGTTGTACGCAAGCTTTGGCCGAATGTAGGCTTTAGAGAATACAGTCAGATCAGAAGTGAAAAAATATTTCTTGAATCATCTCAGGAAACCCAAACATCTTGCAGCGTTTTTGACGACATCGAATATGAGATCATTGCACAAAATGTGGTCGGTTATGTACATACCGAGAAGTGAACGATGCTCGGTTTTCTCGATGACAGCCCTGATCGTAGATAAGGTCATTGGGGGAGGGTCCCGACAATAGACAGCATTGGGTTTTCGAAGCATTAAATTCTATACAGGTTTTTATTCCCCATTGGACAATACTGTCGAGATCAGAATTTAATGAGTTTATCATACACTGCCGTTGTAGTTCCACATCCGAAGGACTTGTGCGTGAATCTGAAAACGAATATGAAAAGCTTAGGGTATACTGTCGTCAGCAAAACAATATATTGGATTAGATGTTCGTTTCAGACAAGAGATCATTGATGAAAATGAGAGAGTCGGAGACAGAACGAAGCCCTGGGGCGCACCAGCATTTATTTTGTGAATATCACTTTTGTAAGCGTCCAATATAACTTGTTTTGAACGATCCGAAATGTAATTTCTAATTCAACGAAGAAGCGATTTATCGATAACAAATGCACGCATTTTCGATAAAACAGCTTGATGCCAAACTCTATCAAATGGGTTTGAAATATCAAGCGCAATAATCTTACTTTCTCCAAAACGATGTTAAGATTTGTGCCACTGACTGTTCGGTGAGATATACCATCAGTTCACCAGTGGACCTATAATTGCTACAAAAGTCCACCTTCCAAAAACTAAGAAGCTTTCATTCTTCAAGATATTTCTTTATCGTTTCTATGACTTTGGAAAGAGAGACGTAAGTGCAATTGAACGGTAATTAGGGGATGAAGAAGATTCGCCTTTTTTAGGGACAGGCTGGACAAATGCTGTTTTCCATCCACTCACTCGGAAAGATACCAGTAGAATAGAACAGATGGAATGTGGCTTTTCCAGCGTAGAAGAACACCCCTTGAGAACAATACGGGAGTTACTATCTGGACGAGCGGATTTGTGTATATCGAGATCTTTAAGAACTCTGGCAACTGTACGAGTACAAAAGTAGATACTCCCATAAGTTTGTGAACATATCTGCGCTGTCGTCTACGTCACTATCGAGGAAGCATAGTTGTTAAAGAGTTCAAAGGCTTTCTCGTTTTGCCATACGGTTCTCCCAGGAGCTTTTTCTCTAACTTGACGACTTTGACCCGAGAAATTAGCAGATATGACACAATGGTCGGATATACCTAGAGGTAATAACACACTGATAGTATATATTTATCAGGATCAGATGTTAGGAATAAGTATAGGGTGTTTTTGGCTCGGCCATTAACGTCCAATTTTCGTGTTAGCTCGTTTTCAAGGTGAGTAAAGTGGTTTTCCTTGGGGTATAGTCTGGTTTGAAAAGAGAAACACGGAAACAATTATTTGAACCACTCTATCTCTTGTTTTTGACTTTGAGAACACATTCTGTGGGATTAATTGGTAATGATTTTATATACACTTAGATGACGGCCAGCGGTATCCTTATTCAGATAGTTAATGTCATTAAAGGATCATAAAACAAGGAATACTATTTCGGTTTCCATTATTTCAAGGTACGTCAGGTATTTTCTTTCGACCACCCTTTAGGCTACCACTGTGGCTTCAAACGATGAACATGAAATACAAAACCAGGACGTCTGACAATGCTAATTACGGTAAAGTAATTTAATTATTTGGCTTGGATTGTATAGCAATAATTGATGGTGGAAGACACTCAAATGATAATATCGTCTAAAAAAAAGCCCGTTATGCATTTGGAATCTTCTTTCCCGTATGGAATTCCAGTAAAAAATCACTACAGAACATGACTGAAAAAAGTAGATATATAGAAACAAATGTATGCAAGAAAATGCCGCTAATAAAGTGAATTAATATTTTAAATAAAATCTTCTCTGAACACGACCCAAATCAACCTAGAAATGTATTGATAAAAGTTAGGTGTTCGTATGTGAAGCCAAAACCGAAGAATTGAGGAAGATGCAAGGAACTTGTTGCAAAGAAAAAATAAAAATATAAAAATAAACCTTTTCCTTATATTTATTTGAGATACTTCTGTCAATCCTGTCATATTTATTTATTGATTGAGAATAATCTAAATTGTATTCACATTTCCTATATTATACGACGCAGTATATAGTACATGTATGTGTCTTTGGAACCTCATCACGAGGAAAGTAAAACGAGCTTCTATTTTTTACCTACATGTATTTATTGAGGACTGGACAAGTTTGGCGCCCAAAGTGAGTACGTGCATTTTATTTTCAGAGTTATGAAGCGTTCTGCCATTGGCAATTCTTCAACCCTAAGTCTCCTCTTGAAATAAATGTTTCTTGATTTTTCTTTATTTTCAGACATTAATTTCTGTATTTATTTTTTGTCTTCTCAGAAGAAATACCTAAATAGAGAAATAAAATTTGAATTTTCGTGCAAAAATTTGACAAGACATTGAATCTTTCCATAGTTTGCTTATTTTCATGTTTAGGGCTGGCAACGAGACGAGACCAGGCTAGACTTTTGTTAGTCTCATCAAAATCGAAAAATTTCAGTCTCGTCTCGATTTTAATGTCGCCTTTTTCTCGTGAAAATTTTAATGTGCACTCTTGGGTCGGTCTCGGTTTTGGTTTCATCCTTAATCTTGGTTTCTTTCGTGTTTTTAAGTAGTAAAGACGCGTGTTCAGATTGAAAAGATAGAGTACGGTATCTCAGGAGTTTGTTGGTTATTTCGAATTTTCTGATGTAAAATTTGAATTTTGTAGAAGTTTTTTAATTCATTTAAATCGGAGCCATTCCTCAGTATATTTTGACAGTTTATGGCTGGACAATTAGGAAACATACTATTATTTGACGTTTCGGTAATATTTTTTCCAAGTGTCACTTAAAAGTCTTAAAGTCAAAATTTTCCGGATGGGGAAAGAAAGTCAGAAAAATGAGTGATTTCTATTCCGACGACATGCATTCATAAGTCGTACGTATTCTTCTATGGATTTTCGCAGTGCGCCTATCTGAGTATATAACTATATACATTATGGGGCTTGATATTTAAAAGCGCCTAAAATATTTCATAAAAAAAGTTATGAATATTATACAACTTGAATATAAACTAAAAAATAATTAAATACAAAAATATTTCTTCTAGCGAAAACCGAAACTAAACCACACAGACCGCCGCGCCGGAAGGGAGCATCGAGATTAATCGCAGAGTCCGGCGAATTTCGGTACCAAAAATACGGTTTCGTCTCGTCTCGGGTGCTTTTAAAGTAGTCTCGTCACGAGACCAATGCGCTAGCCCTATTCATGTTATATTCCAAAATTTCTTTTAGAAAACCATACATATTCTAAAGTTTTTAAATCATTTAGCTCTCTTTGGAGAAGAATGACATTTCACGACATACTTTTGCCTATATGCTGAAGAAATATAAATTTCTGGAATAATGGCCGAAATAAATATTTCCAATTAAGCCGCGCTCTTATTAATATTAATATTGGCACTTCGATAACTAGGTATATATCATGAATCAAAGAAAACAAGATTACGATACTTCTTTGTTTATTTTATTTTATTGACGTCATATGAGAAACAAAATCCATTAATCCACAAACAACAAACAACAACAATTTGCAGATTTTGTTTCACATATGACGTCAATAAAATATAAAAAACAAAGAAGTGTCGTAATCTTGTTTTATTTGATTCATGGGTATATGTGCTTATAAGCTTGTCGTTGAATATTTGATAAGGTTTATTCATTGACGTTATGTGAATCTACTTGCTGTGATCGTTGAATTCATCATATGATAAATAATGAGTGATTAATAATTAGTCGTGCTGTTTTGGTAAAAGCCATCGGCAGCAAAGCAGAATTTTCAAACATTACAAATACAAGAACCTGGTTTCGATAAAATTAAGAGCAAAGGTTTGCTTTGGATAGGTTTGTGACATTTATTCGAGTATCGAATAATATTATGTTGTTTAGTTGGTAGTTCTGATGACTTTGATGAATCTCGAAGGCATTGTTCATAGAGTTCTTCTATCTGTCAATGGGAATGTTCACCAAATTATTAGAAAAGTTATCTCGGAAACTAAACTATTCGAATATATTTGTGAATGATTCGGAAAGGTTAGCTGAAAGCAGTCAAAAAATCAATAATTTTTGGTTAAGTTTGTGTTCTTTTATTTAAAAAATTATTGCACACCTATTCACGTACAGGAGATAAAAGTCACGAACGCAAATAACTAGGTTAAAAGTACCCTTTATTTATTTTTATTGCTTTATAAATAATATTAATAAGCAGAGGTAGGAGGCGCTTTCCTACTTTTACTAAAAGTTAAAGTTAGCTTATTCGAAACTATCAGATCAAATTAATAAAAGATACTGTCAAATTGTCTAAAAATGAAATAACTATATATATGAACTATTATGAACTTACTAGATTTCTTAGAGCTTTTCTGGGAATTTGTTGTAGATAATCAACTTGACCCTAAAATTCGTGTCACACCAGGTTTTCACGATCTAACGTCATTTTGAATTCCAGGTCGAGTTGACCGTTTACCAACCAGTGAATATAAAAGTGGACATAATCCTCTTTTTTTTAGTGTTTATTTGTTGCGACATTAATAATTTCTACCAAAACATGACTATTTACCCCAATTATAAAATTCTAAAAGGGTATTTCTGTCCATATTTTATATAACTCATTTTAACCTCTCTACTCCAACTGGATTTTTGAGCCGCATGTTACTTAAATAGTTAAATAATGAATTCGATCATTTTTACAAGGAAACACAATGCGACCATACCCTTTCAATGGCACAAAATCTGATTTAATGGAAAAAAACTTCAAACACATAAAATAATTTTAAAATTAATATTTTGGAATCCAAAGATGTGGATAATTCAACTTTTTGTTATTTCTTACTGCTTCATATATATTCCATTTTATTTGCATCTTTTAATTCAAATTGAAGTATTTTTAAATGCCTTTAATCTGAGGAAATAAAAACAAATCACTTGTTGATTTTTTGCATTTAGTAATAAGACACAAGGTCGGTAATACCAACTTAAAAATACAAAAAATCAGCCTGCTGTGGATCGTTCTTTTGGAAAATGCTGCTTTGCTGCCGATAGATTTACCAAAAGAACACGGCTATTATTAATACTTCTGGTTTTGGCACATTAAGTATTTAGGCCCTTTTGCTTATACGAATCAGAAATATTTATGTTCAATTTAAAACGCTTAAGGGCTACTTTTTCCTCTGCGTAAACTGTCACATAAGTTCTTAAGTAGAACTTAAATACTTAAGTTGTGTATCAGTAAACGGGCCTTAGAGGTTTAATAAAAAATATTAAGTATTTTTAAGGACATCAAATATTATCAAGTTTATTATCAGAAAATATTAAAAAAAAACAACCCTTTCGCACCTTTTGCTCTGGCACCGACCGGCCCTGCACGAATACGAGTCGGATTAGGTCTACATGTTCGATACATTAAGTTTGATTTTGCGGCATGATTTCATTTACTTATTTTTTTGTATAACACGTTTCATACGCAAACATCACTGACATAAATAATTCCTGTGGTGAAGTCCCTTCACTCACATAATAAACTCTGCAGTCATCTCGAAATTCTATTTAGGAATTTTGACATTAAGGTGTGTCGACATCAGCATTGGCTTACCGTCACCACACCATTCCAGAAAAAAAAATATAATTTGTCTGTGAACACATCCGAGTGAACATCATAAATTATCGATTGAGATAGGAGCAAAGGGAATCTAGGTGCTGGTAGTGAGTTGAGAATAATGAAATCTGGGCGCCCGCCAGCACCAGGATTTCAAGAAAGAAATCATCAGAATCAGAATGATGGGGTAAAGAATGTCAATACTTATAATATATATTTGGAGTAGATGTGTAAAAACAACCGATAACATAACACATGTAGTAGGTTTGTGTGTATATAAATCATTATACAATTTATATGTATATAAAATGTATAGCTTAGGTACATTACATATATTAAATAATATGGTTCTTTTCAACTTGCTTTCAATACCAGAAAATAAAATTATATTTTCTCAACCCCAACCCTTATATGTCATCCTCATCCTACGGGTTGGGATTTGTAAGGATATTCTCTTATACTTCATATATCACACTTCATATAAGAATGTTATTTAAATAGAAGGTGTATACATTCTAAGCCACCTACAAATAAATCCTCCGAATCTATGTATTTGTTTCTTGAAATATTTCTACAATTTAATTTACAAAATGTGGTCTGTGGGCTCGAATTCAATGTGAAATCAGGGTGCGAAATGTGAAAACGAAATTGGAGCGATATATTTTGATGGAAACAAGCTTGTAAGCATTCAAAACACCAAACCCTTTTTTGATATAATTGGATTTTCACGTTTGGGATTGTTATCTTAACTAAGAACAATGTGTGGTTTTAGGTCCCTTACTCATGCTGCCGATCTAAGATAAGGGTCAATAGATATCATCTGTAGCTACATATGTATATTTTTACAATATCCAGACGATACAATTAAATATATGTATATGTATCTACCACATGGATTTATTATCCTATTCGGGATACACTGAAGTGATTTAGAAAGTTGGCTTTATAATTCTTCATAGAGACCGCAATTTAACATTCATTTGATTTGGAATTAGTTTTGTGTATTTGAAGATATTTGACGCCCCATATTAGCCTTCAACCATTTCGTTTTCGTTTGGCCGTATACAATGGGATGGAAACTATTTGCTAACGAACATCCAAAAATCCGGCGCTGAAGAGCCAAATGTGTTTTGAACCTAAAAAAGTTTTATTTTCCCAGAAAAGGTCAATTCTATGTAGTCATCCTCGGGCTGGAAAGATGAATATTTTTTTTATGTATTTATTGACACGTTCAAGATGTAAATAAAGTAACCGGAACCGGATTTGAAGATTTCTTGTGGGAGTGATGTTGTTTAATACACCGGGAATTTTTTTTACGGGCGGTCGGCGTGTCGGAACAGAACAGACAGTTTATTTACGGATGCTGTCGGTGATTTGGTGGTGTTTACTTTTTAATTTAGGTTATTATGGAGATCAAAATTTTATAGCTATTTTTTTTTTTTATAATCCTTTAAGTTTAAGCACTTTCCGGACGCAAGAAGAGGCTTTCATAAAAATATGTACCAACAAAATGTTAATGTTTGAGTTCGAGTTTAGAATGCTTATATTTTTCGAGAAAAAAAAATGATAAAGTCTGTAATAAAATGTTTGTACCTACACACAGGTTAATTATTTTTACTTGCGATTATAGGTACCAACTATAATGCAAGTTATGTATTCATAAAAAAAAATTATTTCTAACAATCAAATATGACATTGCGATCATAGAGAACACCAAAAAAGTGGGTCCCGCAATTCCATCTGTCTGCCTGTCTGTCTGTCTATAGAACTATCTACAGCCTAAACGGCTGAACCGATTTGGTTCAAACTTGGTGCTTAGGCGTTTTAGGTGATTGTCCAAAATAGATTTTTGAATCGTTATTTTAGCCCCAAAAATAACGGTACTTTCCATACAATTTTTTTTAACATCTTAATTATATCGAAAATGGCTCTAAAGATTTTGATAAAAATTGGCTTGTGTACTACTTTGGGTATGGTCTACATTTTGGATAAAAAAAATTTTGCCATACAACCATTTTATTGATTTCACACTTTCTCATAAACGGCTCAACGGATTTCGACAAAAAAATTTGTACAGGAGCTCCATCAAATTCTAAATTGTGTTGCATTTCAAGATTTTCGAAGAACATTTTTTTTTTGGATTTTTGAAAAAAAAAAATATTTTTTTTTTTTTTCAAAATTCAATATTTCGAAAACGGGTGGACAATTTTTTCTGAAATTTTGGTTTTGAATTTATATTATTAAACGTTCAAAATGTTCATACCAATTGATTTTTAGAAGAAATTTAAGTATGTAAATATGTGAAAAACGACTTGAAAAATACATTTAGCCGTTTCTATTAAGAATATTTTGCATATAACGTGATCGAACATATGAGCACTGGTTTCCACTGGTTCAATACTTTGGTATTGAAATTTGGTATCAGTAACTTACACGAGTATTTGGAAAGGCAATTTATTTTGTTATTTTACTTAAAAACTAAAATTAATTTTTATATATATTACAAATAGGTAATACATATATGAAAAATTATATATTCGTCCAAAAACCGAAACTTGACATTGCGATGGTAGCGAAGACGAAGAAAGTGATTCTCACAATTCTAACTATCTATCTGTCTTTCCGCGAATCTATACAGCCTTAGCCGTTTGATGAATTTTCTTCAGGCTTGACATACATGTTTTTTCAGTAAAATGCCCAAATCTTTTTTTTAAATATTTTTAAGTATAAAAGTTAATATTATTTTCCAGTTTATTAATGAAGGTAAATTCTTTTTTGATATTTTTTTGTGTGGAAAAAATAGTTATTCATATTTGGTATTTCTTAAATTATTGCAGTCCACTTTTAAGCAAAGAAATATTTTATTTTGAGTACTTATTAAAGGTATTTCCCGTAAAACAACATTTCATATTTTCCATTTTCTATGCAAATGCTCCCTAGGATCAACTTCATTATTTGAAAATTCAATATTTCAAAATCGCTAGACATTTTTGTATAATGCTAGAAATGCTAAGCAATTAATGAAGCCTTTTTTTTTTAATAACTATCTTCATAAGTAATTTGTCATTTTTTCGAGATAGGTATTAAGAAAATTCTTTACATTGTAGGTAACAGACCTAGATTCTATGGCCGGCAGACATACGGCATTTTACCATAGTTGTATTTTTTCTGTGAATGGATATCAAAGTGGATAAGAACGAATGGACATTCCGAATTTTCAAAGCTGGGGCTTTTCGGAGTTATGAAGTGTTAAAAGTACATACCCAACTATGTTATTTTATCAAAGCTGGTTTTTTGATATGTTAATGGGGATAGTGTCTCAAACTTTGTTTGACACTTGTCAAACACCTATTGTGGGTCATTTCGTCTAGCAGATACCTTAAAAATGTCATCTAAGATTGTCTGCCAGACAATCTTACTCTATATTATTATGATTTTGAAAAAGAAAAAGTTTAAATGGAACTTAGGTGAGCTATCATATCGTCGGCGAAACCAGTAAAGTGTGTAACTTCTCACATATTACAGGAGAGCATTAAAATTGATTAATTTGATTCGACTTGATAGTTTTTGTCTGGTCTGTATAATACAGACTGTATTATAGGTTGATTACTTGGGACATTTGTGTCAGTTTGGCCATTTGTATAAGCTTGGAGTTTGTGGTCAAAACTGAATTTATTCCTTAATAATATGTGGTTATTTTTAAGGCCTAGAGTGTTATTAAACATGTTTTTATACACAGGATACGCCAAACAACTTTATTTAAGTTGATATAATAATGTTAAGATTACTGACGTATTCTCGTTTTTCTAGCCAACATAAATTTTTGAAAACTAGTTTAATATAAACGTTTTTGTGTTTCAGTCAGCGCTTTCGATATTCTAGGGTAGTATTTTTTTCGGCTATCTTGCATTTATATGGGTTGACTTAACACTTTAAACTTCCATTTTCAACCGCATTTTTTAACCATCATAAGAGAGTCAATATTTCCCCCTTCTCTCTTCTGGTTGCTGAGCTTAAATTTCTTTGTTTTTACAAGTTCTTCATTTTGATAATGTTCACAGACTCTCCTTACCGCATACCTCTTCAAAATTCCATAGAATATGCAACGGACTTGGTAGATATCTAGTCAAAATGGCGAATAGCCATTCTTACCTACTGAGTTAATGCGTTAGATTTGTGCATTAACTATAACATTACTATAAATTCGAAAGTTTGGAATTGTAAATTCGGTATTTGTAACTGATATACTATATACAGTAAATGACGCTTATAAGAAACTGCAAAATGCCATAATTTTTGTTTCTTATAAGCGCGTGTTTCTTATATCGTAACCATCGATATAAGAAACAATATTCTTATTTCAAACACGGAAAGAAGAAAAAATGATTTATAAAAAATGTTTTAAAAAAAGCTTACCTTTAAATAACAATGATAGGTGATAGAGCAATAACTGAAAGAATTACATCTCTTGAATACCGTCGCATTGTTTCATGCCTTTCATTGTTTTATCTTTATTTTATAGATAATCAGGGATGGGACTTTTTGAAACAAAAATACGAAGTAGATTTGAAAGAAAAGCGCAGTAGATTAATTTTTATCGCAGTAGATTTTTATATTTTTAAAATATAAATGAAAAGTAACCCATATAATCTATCGGTTCCCAACAATCTTTTTCAACTTGCAGAGATTAATATTTTGCAAAGTGGTTGTATTTTACTTTTACTAAACTTACCTTTCGAAAATCTACATTCGGCAACGGCAATACTATGAGGTAGAGAACACAACCTTAACATAATTTATATAAATGTTTAAATGTTTTTTCTCCAAAGGCGTTTTCTTCGTTATTTTAACCCAAGTATTCATCAGAATCATACTATTTATCTAACAGATATTGTTTTGCCAACAAAGATCTCCAAGCAACGAGTAAGTTCCGAATGCTTTTCGCAACGAATACGAATAAATTCACATCATATGCCCCGGATGAAATCAAAACAGCATTGCCTCACAGAAACTAATTTTCGGAGTTTCAAAGTATTTTGATTTACGTCCAAATATTTCAAGAAGAAAAATCGATTAAAATTTTTTTCCTTCCACTTTGCAGGCAACTATTAAATAACTGTTCCTAGAAAAACTGTCAAACGTCCTATTCATTCGGGACTAGTGATTCCAATTTCCCCGAACTCCGAATTTCGTAGGAAATATTTTGAATACGACTGGACCTGTAATACTTTTTTCGTGATTCGTAGTAAGAATACATTACTACAGGGCCTGTGATTAAGACTTTCCAGGTTTTCGTTATAGTATGGTAAAGATGTAACAATGGGCAAAATTTAGGTCATTGTACTCCCCACAACCACCTTTGCAACTAAGTACCTAAGAAGTTTTAATTTTGTATCATTAAAATTGAAACGTTTTTTATTTGATTGCAATTTCTACGTAAAATTCAAGCAAATATTTTTTGATTTCATACAGTATGCTTTCTTCAAAGTCGTGAGATGCAATAAGTCCCTGGAACTCGATCTCAAAATGCATGTTCGAATAGCAAAGACAATCTGAAGTACTTTCTAAATCCATTATTTGTACTGATTGCATCTATTTAAATATATCCTTTAAATTCCTGTATACAAATCTGTTATGGATTGAAAAGCAGAACAAGAAAACAAGTACAACATAATTAAAACCATTTTTATAAGTCAGCTGTAAAATGTCACTTGCCTTGAAAACATAGCCAAATCCGAAAGCCATTAGTGGTGTTCAGGTTTTGTTTGTTGAGATTGACCGCATGCAAAATTAAATTCCAATTAACTAATTTTTGAATTCCATTTACATTTATTTCGTAAGACAAAAATTGCAGTAGATTTTATTTAAAGGCGGTAGATTTGTTTTTCGAAGAAAATGCAGTAGATCTACTGCAATTGCAGTAAAGTCACAACTCTGGCTCTAATGTCTAATAAAATATCCTCAAACTATTCAACCGTAATACTCGCGCTTCTGGGAATGCTCATCACACAGTTTAGCCTTGGCCCAACTTCCGATGTCCTGTTAAGTAAAGAGATTCTTTCTTTAGCCATACAACTCGAATGTGGAATGCTTTACCCGGCTCTTTTTTCCACTACCATTTTGATATTCAGAAATTCAAAACTAGTGCATCGTCATCTCCTGTTACATCCTTCCTTACTTTTCCTGTGCTTAAACATTTTAAGGGTAGTCCAAACCCATTTAGTGTGCGTATCATTATGAAAAAAAAATTTAATCACAATACAAAATAAATGGTGTGTACTGCAATAATTCTATAGCAGACTGTAGGTAGTAAAAAAATGAAATTTAGGTTTCTTAAAAATATCGCCCAATAGTGGTTTGAGTTGAATTCCTCCCTTTGTTTGAAAAGTAGATCTTCAGTTTTGTCTAAATAAACATTTAAATTTTGTTTTCAATTTCTTACAAGACACAAACTAAATTTATTTCAGAGTGACACTTCTTTGAGAGTTCAGAAATGCATGTATGATCCTAAGAGTGTGCTGACATTTAAAGAACCTGAGGGGATTTTCTTATGTCATACAAAAGCTTCTTATACACATCCAATCTTACAGCAAAAGAGGGAATCGGTGTTTTAAAAAAAGTTCATTATATCAGTGTTTTTCTTATAAGCGTGTTTCTTATAACCGTCATTTACTGTGCAATACGTTTAATTCAATAGGGCTGTTCTTTTGGCAAAATGACATCGACAGCAAAGCAGAACTTACACAAATTACACATACAACAACCTGCTTTCGATAAATTTAAAATAAAAGGGCTACTTTGGATAGGTTTGTGACATTTATTCGAGTATCGGATGTTATTATATTGTTTAGTTGGTAGTTCCGATGACTTTATTGAAGCTCGAAGGGCACGTTCACATATTTATTAGATAAGTTATCTCGGAATCCAAACAATTCGAGTATATTTGTGAACGATTCGGAAAAGTTGGCTAAAAGCAGTCAAAATTCGATAATTTTTGGTTAATTATGTGTTCTTTTCTTAAAAAAAAATAGTTTCACACCTATTTACGTATTAATGAAATTAAAAATGTCTAAGGCAACAAACTGGGCCAAAAATATGTTTTATTAATTTTTGTTGCTTTATAAATCATATTAATAAGCATTGATAGGGGGCGTTCTTCCAATTTAAGTAAGAGTCAAAGTTAGCTTATTCGTGAGAAACTGCCAAATCAAAGATACTTAAATAAAAGATGTTTGAGTGGCTTTGTGTCAGCTGCTGTCAAATTGCCCAAAAAAATAAGTATCTTTTAATTCAAGTTTTAGTATTTTTAAATGCCTTTAATCTTAAGAAATAAAAACAAATCAATTGTAGATTTTTTGCATTTAGTTATTAGACACAAGTTCGGTAATACCAACTTAAAGATACAACAAATCAGGCTGCTGCGGATCGTTCTTTTGGGAAATGGTGCTTTGCTGCCGATAGATTTACCAAAAGAACAGGACTAATATCTAAGGACATAACTTTAATTACAAAATATGCCATACATTGTTATAAGCTTAGTTTACAGTTTTGTCCAAAAAATAAAATGCTATGCTTACTACCTAAATAGAACAAATATATCCAGGAACTTTGCATTCATTTGCATTGGTCTTATCATGTCCCTGTAAAAGGGCAAATTTTAAATGCTTTTGCTTTTGGTATTCTTTGTCTATGAACAAAAATATTAGGTATACCTTCCTCTGCAATTAATTTACATAGCAATATTTTGAACTCCATTCGAAACTCTACCAGAACTCACATACCAACCTTCTTCTATAAATAAAATGTACATAACCGCGGTTTAACTATATTATAATGGGTTATCCATTTTGCGGTTTCAAAAGTAAACGTAAATAAAACACATAAAATATTTTTTTTCATGATATTTCTTTTTTATTGCAAAGTTTGAACGTTGACTTTATGCGTGAAGTACTACATCATTTAAATGACCACCACGCGAATTGTTGCAAGCATCGATTATTTTAAGGTACTTTTTGACCACTTTTTGACACATATTGGGCGGTATCTCAGCCATAACTAGACGAATGTTGGTTTTCAAGTGCTGAAGAATTAAGGGTTTATCTGCATAAACACGGTCTTTCGCGTAGACCTACAAAAAAGTCCAGCGGAGTCAAATCGCATGATCTTGATGGCCAGTTGATATCGCCACGACGAGAAATTACGCGGCCAGGAAATGTCTCTTGCATTAAAGCCAACCGCCTGTTGTTCAAGCACCCATTCGGTGTATCTACGACGCCGACGTGGTAAGCTGGCTTCAGTTGTTGTGTTGTATGGATGTAGGTGTAGATCCAAAAGCAAAATACGCCATAATGTGCCGAAAGACAGTCCTAATTTAATTTTAATAAAAAACGTCTGTTTTAAAAATTAATTCCTTTCAAACTACAAACAAAATTTAAATATCGTTTCAATACCTCCAATTTAAATAACTTAAATGAACTCTTTTCTAATTTCAATTGGCAATTTGATTCAAATAATAGCTTGAAATATAATTTTGAATATTTTATTAATGTTCTTGTAAGAGAATTGGTTGCCACTTCTCATCCTCCTTGGTCCAACTTTAGGTTGCATAAATTAAAGAATGCTAAAAATAAATCTTTTAAAACGTTTAAGAGAACGAATGATGATTGTGATTTTCTTTTATATTCGCGTCTCCGAAGAGAGTATGTGTTCCTTGCGAAATTTTGTTTCAGTAACTATGGACACTTGATTGAGAGCGACTTGAAGCAAAATACGAAAAAATTCTGGAATTTTGTGAATTTCAAATGTAAATCTATAGGTTTCCCATCAACTATGCTTTATAATGATGATTCTTCCAGTGATGCTCAAACGATTGTCAACTGGTTTGCTGAAAACCATCAAAATACATTCAATTCTTCGGATATGATCGTTGCTAATAATTATAATGCTATGAATTTAGTGCCTATGACAGATTGCTGTAGTTTTATTGTGAGTTGAAAGAAGTTTCTTCTGCCCTATTTGAACTCAAGGCATCTGCTTGTCCAGATCTTTATGGAATTTTTCCAATTGTCTTGAAACATAGTTGTGAATCTATAAGCATTCCTCTACAATTCATTTTCAATCAGTCGCCTTCTACAGGTAACTTTATAGATGAATGGAAAGTTTCTTACATAAACCCGATCTTCAAGTCTGGTGATAAAAAGCTGATTACCAATTATCGCGCTATAAGTTAACTCGCTACCATTCCAAAACTTTTAGACAAAATTGTCAAAAATAAATTAAATAACATAATAAAAGTTCATATTTCTGATTTTCAACACGGTTTCTTCAGTGGTCAAACAAATTTGGCTTGTTTTTTCTGCCAATGCTTCAATGCATTGTCAAAGCGATGCCAAATGGATTTGGTTGATACTGATTTTGTTAAAGCGTTCAGTAGAGTAAATCACCTAATTTTGGTTAAAAAATTGAAATTATATGGTTTTGATGGTTCCCTAATAAAATGGTTCTGGTCATAACTAATTGGTAGAAAACAAATTGTAAAAATTGGTGATCTAGAATCAGTCCCGATTATAGTTCATTCAGGTGTTCCTGAAGGTAGCCATTTAGGTCCACCGCTTTTCGACATATTTATCAATGATTTTCCATCTCAGTTTTATCTGTTTCGGAATGTAAAATTATTTAATACTATAAAGAGTTATAATGATTGTATTGCATTTCAATAGGACTTGATAAACTTGAGTAAGCAAAATGACTTGTTTCTCAATTTTTCTAAGTGCTCCGCTTTAACATTTAGTCGTTCATCCGGACAAATTATTTTTAATTACTTATAAGGTAGTCATAAATTAAGCAGAGTTTTTGAAAATTTGGTAGTAATATTTGACGAAAAATTTACTTTTAAGTCACACGTCAATCATATTGTCTCCAAATCAAACTCTATCTTAGGTTTTCTGAAACAGAATTCCATGGATTTTAAGGACCCATACACTTTAAAGGATCTGTATTGTTCAATTGTAAGACCACTGTTGGAATATTGTTCCGTTATATGGAACCCTGATATAAAAAAAACTTATTGTCAGAATTGAAAATATACAAATATTCTTAAGGTTTGCTTTAAGGTAGTTCCCAATTAATGTTAGTACAAATCATTATAAAAGTAGATGTTTGATGTTGGGTATGCATACTCTTGAGTCAAGACGAAGAATATTTATTGTTTTTTTTTTGTTCGTGACATTCTTTCGAATGATATCGATTGTGGATTTTTATTTTCCCTAATTAATATTTACGCACCGAGTAGACCTTTGAGAATGAGAGCTTTTATTTTTGAAATCTTTCACTCTACATATTATGGACAGCGTGAGCCTATTTCTCATTGCTGTAAATTTTTCAATTTGTATTATGATGATCTCGATCTTTTTGTTTCAAGATATAAATTTAAAACATCTTTGTTAACTTTATTACAAAATTTATTTTAATAATAGGAAATTGGTTATATTATTATTAAGAAAAATCTGTGGATTTTAAATATCGTAGATTAAATAAATAAATAAATAAATAATTCCTGAGAACGACGAGGAATCGACACATTCGGGTCTTCGGCAACACCTTGACTTACAGCAGCAATATTATCAGTGGTGCGATCAGTAACCAATCCAGTCTCTTCAAATTTCTTCACAATTTTACCAATTGCTGGCATAGTTGGACGATTATGTAAACCACCATCTCCTCTTAAAGCAGGATATGTGGCTGTGGCAGAATCACCATTTTTGTAGTAGGTTTTAACAATTTTTATGCGTTGTGCGATAGTTAAGCGATCCATTTTCGTAAATGTCAGACTTTCAACTGAACAAAAAAAATTGGTTTAACAACTTTGTTTGACAGATGTCGAATTGCAGCCCTATACTTTTGAAACCGCAAAATGGATAACCCTTTACTTCTAACGTTAGGTAGGTAGTACGTAAGGTTCAAAGCAATTTCTGTCCAAAAATTTCACAAAAAAATATTCGAGAACATTGTATTTAAATTTAATGTAAATATTCATAATTACTTTCATAAAGTTTTGCCTGGGAAGTAGGTTAGTTTTGTACCCATAACAACCCACGGAAAAAAATCATTTTACACAGAACGAAGTCCTGGTAAAAACTAACTACGGACTATATGTAGATGACGGTGCCATAAATTCGCTTGCATATTTTATATTGCAAAGCTAGTTAGTCACGAAATTCATAGTGGCAAATTGTCCTTTATTATTATTTATATACAAAACAGCCATGAAATATGAAACCAATGTAAAACCTATTGTGTGTGAATTTCTTTTATTTATTTTTATTTATTCTTTGCACTTTTTCAACGTGTTTTACCCTTATACGAGCATGTGTTACCAAGTGAATGTTGCAGGATACCTCTGGGCGTGTGTTCATTGCCTTGTTTTATATTTGGTTGCAAGCATCACCTCTACCAGGCATCGTTTGTCTTTTACATATCATATCACTCCAGCTAGCTTTATGGAGAACGCATACATTCTCTCTAGACACAACACACTCTTATAGCTGCTAATTGCTATAAAAGATACACATGACTTTGACCACTTTATGTTGTTCATCATAAGGTACCTACTAGAAAAAGCGTTGTTTTTGTTTTAACCCCTTTTGTACTTGAACTCATGTATATTCCTATGCGGCTGGGCTTAGCATTCGAAGAAAGGATAATGGAAAAAGGTTATATTATAAAGATATGTATATATGTTTTTGCCTACATAAAATATTTAATAACTAGAACTTGATGTAATCAACAGAGTTTCAAATTAAACACTTAACCATTTTTGGTTTATGAAAGTCGAGAAAGCCTTATTAAAACGTTTTAGCGGTTAAATTGCCACACCAATTTAAATAAACCTAATGCTGAGTAGATTAAACCTCAAAAGCGGACAAGGCATATGCCATAAGTTTTTCAAATTACAACCCTTAAAATGGTCATATAGTTTATACGTACTAAAGGCTATGGTTTGAAATGTATCCATGTGGAAAATGAAGTAGGTGATCTTTAATATATAATTACGAAGCCGGTTGAGGTCATAATTCTGTATGTGTCTAAATTCGCCTTGCAAAATTTTGTTCATCCGGTAAGGGTATATTCTGTAGCTAAGCAGACGCCCATTTAAAAGACTTTTTTGCTATTAAAACTTTTATATTTACATTAGAGAAAATTTTTAAATAAAACAAATCCATATTTTGGATTTACAGAATTTTGAACTTACAATTTTTTGGAAACTAAATTTTGGTATGATAATTTACTGAATTATTGAAAAATGTACAGACTAGCGTAAGCGATACCGTTATTGACACTTGTCAGGATTTTTTCAGTTGACACAGCTGGCAAATATATTCGATATGGATATATGAAACTCTGAGTACATTTTTAAATAACTACATTATTCAATTTATTTTCATGCTATTGGTATTAAAAGCGAGTAAGAGTTCCGTGATCTTGTTAAATTTTGATATTTCTAAAACCCTATTAAAATATATAGTAATTGACAATCATGTACACCTATTGACACTACATAATTGTATAGTAAAGGACACTTATGTACGACTATTGACACCACATATTTTTACAATTATTGACATACAGTAGAATTCGGTTATAACGACCACTCATGGGAGACACATTTTCGTCGTTATAAGCGAATGTCGCTATATCCGAAAGAATAAAACACATTGACTTGTTCCCAAAATTGACAGAATAAATAGTTTCCTTACTTTGCATAAACTTTGAAGTATGTACCATAAACAAATAACACTTTTCAAGAAAAATAACTAGCACATGCACATGAGTCAGTTGTTGTATCAACCAAAATAAACTATGTATCTAAATATGTGAGACTAACTGTATTATGTCTAGATACCCAACACTGGGAAAAGGAAAAAAATGGGAAAATTCTTTTTAATTTTGTTTTCGTTCGTTATAACCGAATTTCATGACAAACAGAGCCCGCCATAATAGATGTTATAACCGAAATGGTCATTATAGGCGAAGTCGTTATAACCGAAAGATATTATTCACTATTTAGTTCGAAACCAAACTTTACCTTTAAGTTTCGTCTTTATAACCGCAGTCACTATAAGCGAATTTAACTGTATCTTTGAATAGACACTAAACTATGAAAATAGCGATCGTTTTTTTTTTTTGAGGTTGTCTTAAATCATTTTTTTGAACCTGTATGTTGCTTTATTATTAAATTTTTAAGAACAAAAAATATAAAATTTAAAAAACATACAAATAACACTTATATGCATTTGTGTAGGCTGCCAACAAGCTTTTGGTTTTTGGCCACAATAAAAAATTGATTTCATCCCTATTAAAAACTCGCTAAAATGGCCAACATATTCTGCTCCTCAAGATATTTGTCTATTAAAATAACCCAGGATTATTTGATGTCTGGTAATCCAACGGTTGCACTGACCGGTGTAACCGGATCTGGTGTTCTAAACTAATTGAAGGGTGTCGGCTCAAAAACTCCTTAAAACAGCTATTCCCTGAAATGTTTTGTGGCCCAAAAGGATGTCTTCTCCAAGAAAATCCTTGACAGCATGAATCACATCCTTTTTTCTCTTCGGGAAAACTTATCTGGTTATCTATTGTTTCAAACACTCTTCTTCTATAGCGGACACAACGGATTGTGTACTAGGCCTTGCTTTAACGAACTTAGAACTCAATCGAAATTATAAGTGTAGTGGCTGTGGAGCGATAGTTGTGTGCTCGCCTGTCAACCTCGTGGTTGCAGGTTCGATTCCTGCCGTTGTCTATGTCGTCTTATTTTCCATTAAAAACCAATTCTAATAATCGTCACAAAATGAGTTGCGGGCTTGCTCATTACATGTTGTTCAGGCATAACACTAACAACATGTGATTGAGTAAACTAGTATACCCATAAATATGACAAAGAATAAAATAATAAAATAATGCGAATTATAAGAGACATAAAACAAATCAGACACGGTAATTTTCTCCGCATTAGCTCAGCCGACATCCATGGAGATAAATCTGAGACAACAACCACCTCGCGCCACACATCTTTCCTATCCCTCTTTCTCTTCTTTCTCATGACGGCCGCGCTGTGTCAAAAACATATAAAAGGTAATCATAATCCCTTAAGAGCGTGTAAGTAAAAAAAAAAGTTCTCTTATAATATTTTTAACTATAATATGCCTGTAAGACCTAAGGTCTTTTAAATGCAACCCGAATTGCACGGCACTAGTTAGGAGTAATAGAAAGATAGGATAGAATTTTTTATTGGCAAGTGTAGTTCGAGGAATATTATAAAATTTGGCTGCAGCTTTTTTGGACATCTTATGTATGCTCACAGCTTCAAGCGCTTTCTCGGGGTCCTTTTCGGTATATTTCGCAGTACATTTAGGCATTTTTCCAGCTAAACATTAATGTAAAAGAAAAATATAATAATTGACAATAAATATAAGTACATCTATAGTCACAGTGTCAACGTTTGTACTCCTATAGAAGACAGTTATTGACACAGATGTGTCAATTATAGGAATTGTTAAAATCATTACACAATAGTTGGCAACCCATTTTATTAAATATAAATCAACAGAAAAACAATAAAATATAAGGTAAATCCTCTTCCAGGGCAGTATATTTCATTATAATAAACTAATACGATCAAGCTTGTATTAAATAAAATTATCTATTACCATGTTCGGATACCCTAACGAAATACAGACTTTTTTTCACAAAATACACAGTGGCGTAACACTTATGTTAAGGTTTCGGAATTCACAACAAAACTGACTAGCTCCTAACTATATAAAATTAAAGAGTTTGAGAATAAGAAACAGGGAAGAACTTAAAAGAAATAGTTCTGGCAACCGTTCAGATTTGTACCAATGAAACGTTCTTTAAGAAGAGAGTGTCAAAATTTTGCTCTGTCAATAATCACTTACCCTAATTATGAATTTCGCGCGGAAAATATTTCACCCGAACCATTTTTGGCGAATCAAATTTTAAAAGCCCGTATGAAATTTCACTTCAAATATAAAAACTGGGATTTTGAACATCTCCGTACACATAGTATGTAATGGAATGTATATTAAAATAAAAATATAAATCCTACGGAATAAAAAAAAATCCTAAAATGTTTCCCTTAAGCAATGAAATCCACAAACAAACATCAAAGAAAAGAATTCACGTATACTTGTTGAATTTATTTAATTTGGGGTTACAATAAAACAAACGTTGTTATAAAGTTAATTCGTGTACTTCTTGCAAAAGAAATTTCAGCCTGTGTAATTTTTGGAGTAAGGATACGAACCGAGTTTTGTTCGTTTACTTTCCAAAATTGAATACTTCTATCAAATATCCAATGCTTATAAAGAAAATTTAATTGAGATAATTGACTATGTTGGAAAGTAAACGCAGCCTCGAGTAAAAGACCACGAGGGTTACAAATTTGACTTAATATCAAAAAGTGGACTTGTCAAAAATTTAATCCTCGGATTAAATTTAATTAGAATGTTAATCCGATTGACACATTTGCTATTGAAATAATTGTTTACAAAATTTTTCCTCAGAAAAAAAAAATTACTCTGAGTAAAAGAATTCTTTCCTCTCGTCACTGGGCTTGATTGATTGATTTGGCATTTAAAAGTTTTGAAATATTTATAAATGCTCAGTCAAATATAAAACTTTCATAATATTTTGTAAACAATAATTTTGTGTACCTAAATACATTGGAACAAAATATTGTCGAAAATGTGGTAATGGAATAAGATTGCTGAAGATTTGTGTCAAAAGTTGAAACTATTACATATCAATATAGACTAAGAGCCCACAACAATTGTTTGGTGTGATAGATATCAAACAATAAGTAGTATAATTTGATAGTACTTAAGGAGTTACTTACAAATGTGGGCTTCTTGCATTCTCAAGTGGAGGCAATAGTGCATCAAATATGCAGTTTCGTCCAAGGTCTATAGATAATTGTGATAACAACTTTCAAGACGCGTTCAAAGTAAGCGCTAATTAATTTTGTTATCCAAAAATTGCTGTGGGTGCTCGGTCTAGTAGTGTGTTGCTTTGTAAATTGTACATATACATGCTATAGACGAAATTTACTTTGTGTTTATTAACTCTACTTGATCACACAGACATATTTAAAATGTCAGCTAGAAATTATATAAAAAGAGAATCTTTACCTCTGGAGTTCATAAGTTCTCGGACTGTGAAGGAAGCAAAGCCAAGGGAAAATTCGCATAGAATCCTAAAGCTGGCACAAAAATATATCATACATATGTACATAATTTGTGATACCGATTTCGTTTCAATATAGAAACACCGATCTGCACTAAATCCGTTATCAAATTTTTCCCTTAAAATCAAATTTGTTTGAAACTAAAACCATGTTTTTTTCTGGAAACCAGGTCCGTATTGAATCTCTTTTTCGAAACGGATTCAAAACGTATTTTTACGAAGATTCTAACATATACTACAATGTTTGTTTTTAAGTTGCTCAAATGTTGAATTGTCAAAAAAGTTTTTATTTTTTGTTGGCAGTGTACAGAGAACAAAATAATAAATATTATTATAAATTAAAAATATTTGTTAAAATCTCCTTGAACAAAGTAAAAATGGATTATGGAATTCCTAAAAATTCCGTTGCAGAACCAGAAAACAAAAACGAAATGGTGATGAATTGAATATTTTTTACTTGCGATTATAGGTACTATAAGGCAAGGTATGTATTCGTAAAAAATTTTTTTTTTTCTAATAATTAAACATGACATTACGATCATAGAGAACACCATAAAAGTGAGTCCTCCGATTCCGTCTGTCTGTCCTCGAGTCTGCAGCCTAAACGGTTGGATGGATTTGCTTCAAACTTGGTACATATTGGTTTTTCGGTAATATGTCCACACGTTTTTTCATTATTTTTAAGACAACAAATAACAGTAGCACCCATAAATTTTTTTTGGCCAAAAATAAAAATCTTTCTCAAAAACAGCTCCTACGATTTTTATAAAAAAATCAGTTCATTAATGATGAAGGGTACCTTTTGATAACTTTTTTTTTTGGAAAAAAATTGTTATTTTTTTGTACCTCTAGAACCATTCTTTTGGTTATTGATATTGATTTTCTGGGAAATGGTTAATTTGATTTTTTTGGACTTTTTTACGCAGAAGCTCCTAGAAAGTTTAAACACTATTGTAAGCCAAAATTTTGAAAAAAAAAAAATTTTTGGAAACTAATTTTTTTTTTGAAAACTCAAAATTTTGAAAACGACATAATAGATTCGGTAGTTTTTTGACACTATCTTAAATAGTTAATAAAATTATTTTCCTAAAATAAAAAACAAGGGTACCTCCCATACAAATTTAAAAAAATGTATATCTTAAAAACGGATGCAAGAATTTTTATAAAAAAATGTGTGTGGTCTTAAATTAGTACAACCTACTTTTAATTATAAAAATTTTTTGCATACTTATTAATAGTACTTCCCATAGAACCACTTTTCATATTTTCGACTTTCTCAATATTGGATGAACTGATTAAAATAATTTTTTTTATACAATTGCTCCCTAAAATTGTTAATAAAACTGCATACGAAAATTTTCAAAAAAAAAAAGTTTTTTCAAAAACCAGTACGAGATTTTTTTTTTAAATTTGAATTTTATATGTTTAATTTAATAATATCTTCAAAATGGCGTTTCAAATTTTTTTTGTAAAAATGTTTTCAAAATTTTATACATAAAAAATTAATTTATTAAAAAACCGCTCCAACGATTTTTGAATTTCTTTTTGATATATTCTTATTTGTTCATGAATTCATACTGCATCTTTATTTTCCCTCAAACTGTAACGACTAAACAATATAAGAACATTTAATTATGTGTATTATCCATTTAGTACTACCTTATTATTAGTCCCTTTTTACGAATTTTTGCATACGTCACTGAATACTAAATACAATGTAGGCCCTCATACATTTATATGTGTAATATACATTTGTAGGTATGTACCTATGTAACTATTAATTGAACCACCCATTCGACAATTCATTATAATAAGAATCAGGGTAATCTTACCTACATATAGGCTTTAAACCTGCATAGGATAACTGCACCTAACTAACTTAACCTCAATGGTTATAGCCACATTAAAGTTATTAGCTACAAGAGCAAAGTTCGTACGATCCAGTCGTGCATTTTATTTTTTAAGCTGCCAAGTAAAGTACTATGCACATGAGAGCGACCAACGACCAACGAATTAAAGAATATTTGTCCATTTTGACATTTTGTTTACATGGCTTTAATTTTATTCGTCACGAATATAGGTTGAAAATCTGATTTTGAGGTTAGACGCGCGCGAACAAATTCCTCGTTGAATAGTGGATGGTTTGTGGAAAGCGAATACAGTTTGACTGTTCGAAGCAATCAGAAGCAATTCGCGACGACTAATATTGTTTTCTCAAATTTATCTTATTTTGGCGATTAAAAAGTAAATTTTTCTGTCGTAAACATTAATATAAATTATATTCTATAATTTAGTTTAGAATTTATAAAGAATTTAGGTTGGTAAATTGTTTTAAATGGAATTTATTCGTTTATTCGTCGGTCGTTGGTCGCTCTCACGTGAATAGTCCTTAACACACCCAGTCACAGCACGAGATTCGATCCGTATCGGTTCGTTACGTAGCAAAAAGGATTGGTTTTAGTAGCGAATCCTATTTTTTAAGTAATTTGTACATATGACAAAAATATTTACACATTTTGATGATTATTTTGTTCCTAAAAAAAATACTTTTTCAACATTAAAGTAAATAAATATCTTACTGATACCATACCATAATGCTTCCTGCAGCTTACTCTTCTCTGGGCCTCCAAAGAATAATTGAAAGAGGCAGCGCTAAGATATTAACATAAGAACTATATCCATATGCATACATCATCTTGCTTTGATGTAAAAATTTTAATAGTTTGCCATTTTTTCTGCAGCAATAGGAAGTGTTCCATTCAATTAACACCAATTCTTAGGAAGTGGGCCGATAGATACCACACTCCTTGAATGGAAAACGTAAAATTTTCAATGTATTCCATTGCTGGCATCACAATACCTTCTGTTGTGCAAAATAACAAGATTCTTCGATGCCGGGAAGTGCTCCATAATTTTGATGATCTGTGAGTCAGTAAGGGTTTCTGTGATTTTTGAGGCCTTATATCTTAAGAATCATTTAGGCGAAAAAGTTTAATTTTGTTAACTTTTTGTTAATTAAATTTTGTTAGTTTTGGTGGGGGCAAACTCCCATTTATTTGGCTTAATACAAGCTATTTTCTTAATCTAACTTAAAAACTAAGAAACTTAATAGCTATGACTTAAATTAACTAGTTGGGGTGCTTAGGAGACGAAGCTTTAGGCAGGGAGTAATGATATTAAAGTCAAAACAAGAAGAGTTAGAATTGACACTCCTTAGCATTCGGGAGATGGGTTCATTGGAGTCATAAGAGGTTCGATGGGTGGGAAGATAGAGAAGGCGAGGATTACGAGTCTTACGAGGGATAGTATTTAGAAAAGTCAATGGCACCTGAAAAGATTCGGTGAATTAAGAGAATGCCAAATATTTCTCTTCGATCCTTTAGAGTATTCAGGTTGAGAAGTTTGATTCGGTCTTGATTAGGGGGTAATATGAAGGGATTAATCCAATTAAAACCTCGAAGAGCAAATCGAACGAAACGGCGTTGTATGCTCTTAATTCTGGCACCTGTTGGTAAGGCGATCAGTCTTGACAAGCGTATTCAAGAAGCGGACGAACAAATGACATGTTAAGGGATCGGGTAACGTAGGGGTCTGCAAATTCCTTGGACCATTGTTCCACGAAGCTAAGTGCTGAATTTGCCTTAAGAATTATATCGTCGATATGTATGAGAAAATTCAGCTGAGAGGGAAAATGAAACAAAGTTAACGAGTTTTGTTGTTGTTGACCTGCCTTTGAGGAACCCGTGTTGTCTAGGGGAAATAAGAGATCTGCAATGAAAACTTAAGTTTTCATACAAAATGCTTTCGAATATTTTGGGTATATGCGACAGTTTAGCGATGGGACGATAGTTTTTCACGTCACACTTAGGAGCTTTCTTGTGAATAGGGGTTATAAACGCCGTTTTGTATATTTGAAAGAAATCTCCTTGGGATATGGACAAACTAAAGATTTTTGAGAGGGGAAAAGAAAGAGTGGAGGAACATTTCTTTATATGTAAATATGGCAGGGATACCATCGGGGCCAGGAATATACTCATCATTTAAATGAATTAACTTTTCTTCAATAAGATAGGGGTAAAAAAACGCTGGAGGAATGGACTAAAAGAGAAATTCGGTAAAAACGAGAAATAAGCAGTGCCATGGAACAAAAGAATCATCCGTGAAAGATTGTTTGAAGTAATTTGCGAAATAATTTGCTATAGGGAGCGCTTCGGATGAAGTTTCGTTATTGAAAGGAAGAGAGGATGGGTACCTTTTACCATACTTCCAAAGTTGGGCATCAATATCGAATTTATGTCAATTCCTGGCCTGACTAGATTTTTTTTACCAAAATTGTTTCAGGGGTGTGATACACTTGATTAATGAAAAGATTTTTTTAATCATAACGCTGTGCTTTGGCTCAGTTCAAGTAGGTCCAAAGAAGTTAGTGAAGCTCCAGCCTAGATGTGAGAGTTTAATTCGAACTTAGGGCAAATGTATACTTTTAATATTGTAATCAAATCAATAAGGGTAGACTCCCGAAACTAACTTTCGGGGAATTATAGCACCTCTGACCATCTTCTTCCATGGTGTAATTAATTTCGACACTTTTGTGTCACTGACACAGTGTATAAATGGTTACAATTCATTTTATACTCCCCATCATCTTATTATACCTTTGTTCTTTGTTTTTTGAAGACAATATAAATTAAAATCTAAGGAATCTTTAAATGATTGATTTTTCTCTGATTTGTTTTTTTTTTTTTAACAAAGAAATAACTTCGAATATCAGATGATAAAAAAACAGACCATTATATAGATTGTTTAATCAAAGTCCGAATTAATTTGTTTTTGGAAACCTGAGATAAGGCAAAATAAATTATACAAATTCAACATATTTGAAAGGATTCTATACATTCATATGTAAATAAGCTTAAAATATGTGTATTCGCAGCACGAATTAACATGTGTTTCATTTCATCAAAATAAAATAAAAAGAAAAAAACAATTTAAAAAAAAAAAGTAAAACGGGTTAAATTTTACCCAAGGGTATGATTTGGGCTAAGCAATGAAATCGATAAATTACCATCGTTCATAAAAACAGGTGCGATTAGGCCCACATTATAGCCTGTTTATATACGCACCATGGATTCATTTGGATTTAAAGCTATATGAATATTCTATAGGTATGAGGTTCTATCTTCACACACACATTCTATAATGTAAGTAGGGCTATAAATTCAAAATGACTGCGCATAAATCTGAGTACATGAAATAAAATTGTTACCGCAAAATAATTTGGTGCTAGTGATGTTAATTGCATTTTAGGCACCACATATCTCATTTATTGAATAAAAAGTTTATCTGTTCTAATTATACTTCACTTAATCCTTGTTTTGGTTTTAGTTATTTCTCTTGCCAATAAACTTAACTGATATGTTTGTAATAAATTATATTTAATTTAGTGAAGAATACAAAGCAACCTGGGACCACCGAATATCACACGTTTCTCACCAAACTGAATTCGAAAATAGACAGCATTTTAGAAATTGCAAATTATATATTATGAATTTATGGAATTATTTTATGTGAAATGATATCCAACGGCTTATTTGAGGTTTATTGTTTTATTTATTTAATAAATAAGATAAATAATAATATGACAAAATATAACATAGCAATCAAAATAACATTTGATTGTAATAATGAAAACATAAATACTCTCTTTTTGAACTGCAGGGAAAATATATCAAAAAATTGGGAGTGAGAGCTTTTATTTTCAATAAACCTTGACGAATTAGTAACACGAAATTGGTCTTGTAAACTTCACGTAATCCATGAGATAATTCAAAAATTATTAAATACGAGGTGGAGTAAAAATTCGCTTTAATATTTAAATCAAAAACTATGCAGCAGTTAATATAAAATGCATTTAACGTAAAAGTAGGGCTGGCAACGAGACGAGACTAAGCGAGACTTTTATTAGTCTCGTCCCGGTCTCGTCAAAATCGAAAAATTTCAGTCTCGTCTCGGTTTCGGTCCAGGTCTCGCCTAACCAAGTCTCGTCTCGGCCTTTGTCTCGCCTTTTTCTCGAGAAAATTTTAATGTGCGGTCTCGTCTCGGTCTCGGTCCTGGTATCATCCTTAGTCTTGGTTTCTTTTGTGTTTTTTGGTAGTAAAAAGTTGTAAGATAAAGATAAGATGCATTGTTCCAATTGCAAATATAGAGTATGGTTGTGGTATCTCAGCAGTTCGTCGATAAGATAAATGCGGGAAAATTAATGAAACAAATTCTTGAGTCTCTTTTGTCTTTTGAGTTAAGTGGAAATAACATTTTAGAAGAATTGTGTAAGTAAATATATTTCAAAGCAAAAACAAATAAAATATTAAAAAAAAGAGTACCTATATCTAACGCTCGATTTTTTTTAAAATAAATTAACCGGGTTTTTCAAGCCACAACCTGACAAAAACCATTTACGGATGTCTCCGATTTAAATGAATTAAAAAAAACTTCTACAGAATTCAAATTTTAACTCAAAAAAATAGAAATGTTTCGATTTAATTTATTGCTCCCTAAAAAAGTTGATTTTAGACCTTTTAGGTGACATTTGGAAAACAAAATATTCCTCAAATGTCAAGATATATTAAGCTGCCTACCTGTCAGGTCATGAACTGTTAAAATCCATTGAAGCATCGCGCCGATTTAGATGGATTAAAAATCCTGTACAAAATTCAAATTTTAGCTCAAAAAATTCGAAATTTTTTCCTCCGGAAAAAGTTGATTTTAAGCCTCTTGTATGACATTTGGAAAAAAATTTTATCAAAACGCTAAAATATAGTTAGTTGCCTATATGTCAAGGTATGAGCTGTCAAAATTCATTGAAGGATTACTCCGATTTTAGTGTTTGGTAACGTGAAAAATCGTACGAATTGGTACAAATTTTCACAATTTGCTGTCAAAACCCATAGAAAAAAAACCCAAGTTTGGGAAACTTGGTGAAAATTACCGTACAATATTGATCTCAAGAATTCGGTCAAACTTGACATCTGCATGTCTTTTCCAGCTGAATTGTGCTTGTCAATTATGAATGAATCCAATAATCATTTATCCTAGTACATTGCTTATGCTAAACAAATCATAAACTAGTAATTTTGTGCTGCAGTACGTAGGTCCATGAAGCATAAGGCCATAGACTTCACTTGAAACGAGTAAGTTTTACTTGTGAAAATCGAAAACTATAATTTTAAGTTGAATTTTATTAGTTGCGCATGAAAGCGCTCCGAGTGACTTAAATTTTGTGCGAATTTAGTTTTCAAAGGTGTGTGTTATAACGTAAAAAATAGGCTTTGAAGTAACGTTATCAGACACCTTTGAAGAGCAGTATTTCCAAGATAAAATTTGAATTTTGTACAGTTTTTTTAATCCATTTTAATCGGAGCAATCCATCAATGAATTTGACAGTTCATGGCTTGGCAGGTAGGCAATAAACTATCAGCCCTATTCTGCTATCCGATCGTATCTTTCGATTCACGTGAGAATTTCACTCAATTTTTCACTATTTAGATTTTATCAAATGTCTTCTATTTTTTGAGTCCAAAGCTTTACTAATATTTTTTTTTGTTTAATTCTTAAGAGAATCTAATTGTTAAAATTTATTTTTGATCGAAATTTATATACTTTTTAAAACAATTCGTTTTTTCTGTCGGGTAGCAGAATTCAAATATTCACGTGAACGTTTAACAGAATAGGACTGTATATTTTGACGTTTTTAAAATATTTTTTTTCAAACCTTACCCAAAAGGCCTTAAATCACCTTTTTCCGAATCCAAAAATGAAATCGGAAAAATTTTGAATTTTCCGAGGTAAAATTTTAATGTTGCAGAGGTTTTTTAATCTATTTAAATTGGAGCCATGCGTCAATCGACTTTGTCAGTTTATGGCAGCGAATTATATTTTGAAGTTCTGATATTCAGTTCTGAACTTCAAAATTATATTTTGAAGTTCTGATGTTATTGTTTTCCAAATGTCACCCAAAAGGAAGCAACGACACGCATACATAAATCGTACGTACTCTTCTCTGGATTTTCGCAATGCGCCTATCTCTGTTAACGCGCATATAATATTTCGCAAAAAAAACTTGTGAATATTATAAAAATTGAACATGATTAGATACTAAAAAATAATTAAATAAAAACAAAATTTTCTTCTAGCGAAAACCGAAACCAAACCACCTAGACCAGCGAGACTCTCGTCGAATTTCGGTACCAAAAATACGGTCTCGTCTCGCTCTCGTCTCGGTCTCGTCTTCGGTACTTTTAAAGGAGTCTCGTCTCGTTGACAAGACCGAGACTAGTCTCGGTCTCGTTGCCACCCCTACGTTAAAGTATGCATTGCATAGTTAAGGAGAACATTATGATTACATGTTGATTAACTGGAAAAAAATGTTGTGTAAAATATCGGATTTTGTAAGAAAATTCATGTTTTTGTTTAATTCAAATTCAATACAGAATTGAATTAACTTTTCAGATATTTTATTATTCAATTATTCTTAAAAAATGTGCAACCGCTTTCTCTGAGCCCCTGCTACACATTTTTAATAACTCTCTGGCAAGAGGTGAATTACTATGTGAATGGGAAAAAAAGTTTAGGTTCGATATCCCGGTTTTTATAATTCCGTTTGTAGTAATTATGTAGGCCCAGTCGCAACACTGATCAACTAACCAGTGCAATATTCGTTATGATATTATAGTTATACACATATGTAATTCCCTTCATTACTATTGTTATACCTATACATATATAATTTCCATAGATGTAAGTTTTCGGTACAAGCGAAGAGAAGAATAAAGAACGATTCATTCTGGAATCGAAATCGAACTCTGACCGAACAAGTTGTGTTTTATTTCACGTCCAAACTTCGTTTTCAGAACCCAAACAGTTTAAGTTTAAACAATAAATTAGTCGCCTAAACGTTTCTTAAGATCCCGATTCTGCAATTAAAACTAGTTGTTTTATTTGAAAAAATCGCGCGATTATTAAAAATTAAACATCTAATTTTGATTGCAAAAGCGGAATAAGAAACTTAAAATAAAATAAGCAACAAGTGATTTTTTTGAATGAATTTTTATTATAACGTTCAACAAAATATCAAAATAAACACTGATCTCTATAATACACTGGATAGTGTATTCACACAAAAAAATCGACCCCAATAGAAAACTGTAATAATTGTAGAGGGTCCATGTCAGTATAACAGTATAACATTTTTGTTGCCAAAGTTACATTTCAAGATGGTTGCTTATGCTTGAAATTAAATTTGTTTAATCAACCATACCAAGGGCACCTTCTTAAAATATAAAATTTAAATTACACATCTATTTTCAACAAATGTAAGTAATGCATAATCATTCCTTCAAACGTTCTGTTACCAGATTTTTAATATGTATTGTAAATAACCTAGAATTTTAAGACGAAAAAAGACAGAGATTTGTAAAAGAACTTGAATTTTTCTGCAATATCTTTCACGTTCTTGTACGTGGTTCATCTTCTTTGTCGACTTCTTCTAAATCTTATCTGTATTCGGCAAACATGACAAATCGACATCATGTTGATCGTGTTCATCACTACCAAAGTCGTCGACTTCATCTTCGTCTTCGAAATTCTGGCTTTTAGATTTTTTCTTTTCAACTTTGTGCTTTGCTTTGACAATTTCCTTGAAAAGTTCTTATCGAATTTATCCTCTTCACGAAGGACTTCTTTGCATTTTCAATATCAATTCCTCCCTCGTCTTGATTGATATAATCTCTTGCGAGATCCGATTGTCCAGGTTCCTTCTTCCGTCTTACCTTTTCTGAATTGTTTTTAGTTCTTATTATCTTGATTGAAACTGACAATAAAAATAAATTGTTTTTCAATTTTTTTTTTTTTGAAAAGGAGTGCAATCTATCTCTTTCTCTCTTTTTATAAAAAAACGAGATAGGCAATTGCCATGGTGCTACTGTCAAATTCAAATGGAGTCAAAAAAACTGTTATACTTTGTATATCCAGTGTATTATAGAGATCAGTGAAAATAAAGTATGAGCTAAACTTTTAATAATATATATAATTATTCTGTTAAGAAAAAAAAAATAATTTGTAAATTATTAACAATTATCTTATTCATTGGGAGATATATAAATGTAATTGTATACTATGAGCAACACGAAGCAAAAACCCAGTTTTACTAATTTTTTTTGTCTATTTTTACATTGTTGTTTTAATAGCCAATCATAGGATTTGGGCAGATCGAGTTTGGATGTATGCAAAGTTTTTTGTGTAACATTTATCAAAATACAAAACGAGCTTGGCGGGATCAAACAAGATCAGTCGGGATTTTAATAAGCGGGATTATAATAGAATGGGATTTTGATCGAGCGGGATCTTAGAAGACAGGAATTTAAGAAAGCAATATTTTAGTAGACGGGATTTTAAAACTTTTGTTCGGGATTTTTGAAAAAAAAAACGGGATTAAGAAAAGCGGGTAAAAAATCCTTTAGAAATAAATTTCGAATTATCTTCCTATTTGTAAACTTTCGACAATGCCCACACTCTTTGAAAAAATAGCTTATGCTAATTTATAGTTTTTACTAAAGGAATATATTTCAACATTTCAACATGGATTTGGTCACCAACCAACAATCTTTCAATTTTCTCAAATTTTATCCTTAACAAACTCGAGCAAGTTTACCAAATCGATGTTATTTACACCAATTTTGCTAAGGCGTTTGACAGAGTTAGTCACTCAATTTTGATTAAAAAAATTGAAAGATTGGGTTTTCATTCAAGCACGTTGGGGTGGTTAGTATCTTACCTATAAAGGGTCGAATACAATTCGTTTCCATTGATCAATTCCTTTCTTATTCGATAGCTGCATTGTCAGGTGTTCCTCAAGGAAGCCATCTTGGTCCTCTTCTTTTTCTGATTTTTGTTATTGATATGCCTAACATATTTTTAAATTCTAATCGACTGTTATTCGCAGACGATTTAAAATTCTGCAGATGTATCAAATCTGTTAACGATTGTTTTTTGTTACAAAAAGACCTTCAAAGGCTATCTAAATGGAGTTTAACTAACCAATTGTTTTTAAATATGTCAGTTTTTTTTAATACAATACAAAATAGATAGTCATATTCTAGAAAGAGTATCTAAAAAAAAAAAGACCTAGGTGTGGTTTTTGACACTAAATTAAAATTTGTTAAGGTTGTGGAATATATTGTAGCCAAAGCAAACTCCTATTTAGGTTTTGTTAAACGTAACTCCAAAGACCTTAAGGATCCTTTCACGCTTAAAGTCCTTTATAGGTCATATGTGAGGTCTATCTTAGAGTATTGCTGTGTGATATGAAATCCATATTACAATATTCATTTTAATAGAATTGAAAATATTCAAAAAAAACTCACTAGATTCGTAATTTGGAAATTGGATTACTAGATGTAAACTACTTGGAATACAGTCACTGGCTAATAGAAGGAAACATTTTTCGGTGATGTTCATAAGTGATATTTTGTCTAATAATATTAAATGCGCCTTTCTTTTATCTTTGATCGATATTTGTGACCCATCTCGACAGCTAAGAGAACGTGTTATGCTGCGTGAAAGTGAACATAGGGTAAACTATGCACTCGACGAACATATAACTCGCTGTGTTAGAGAAACCAAACTTGACATTAATTTTCATTTAAGTAGACTCACTTTATAAAATAAATTAATGTGTTACTTTTCAAATTAGTTAATTATTTTATATTACTTATAAATATGTATATACTTATTTTCATTAGTCTAATTGTAGATATAAAGATCTCTAATTGATCTTAAATAAATCAAATAAAATACAAATTTTAGCATTTTTATTAATAAAAGTAGGAAACCCGTCGTAGGCGCAGAAGATTCTTTTTAAGAAAGTTGAATATGTTATTAAAATCATTTTTATTTAATTTGTTATATACAAAATTTCATAATTTTTTTTCTAAACGTTGTATGTTAATCTTAGGAATTTAATATTATTAATTTAACAACATAAGAAACAATTTTCGAAAACTTTGGTATGCAGTTTTATTTAGAATTTTAAGGATCTCCTATATAGAATATTCATTAAAATCAGTGGAGCCGTTTGTGAGAAGTCGAAAATAAAAAAAAATTGGATGTATGACAGGTAAGGTTAATAAGAAAATATATAACAAAAAAATTGCAGAGTTTCTTATTTATCAAAATCGGTTGAGCCGTTTTCGAGATAATTAAGATGGTAGAAAAAAATGTATGACAGGAACCGTTATTTTTGGTGCTAAAAAACTGTTTCAACTATCTAATTGAGGCAATGATTGTCTACTGCCGCAGGCTAATCAATATCGGTATTTGCGGGACTCGGAATTTTCGGCTTTGGAATCGATCGTTCGGATCTCGGAATTTGCAGGATCCCGCTTATAGAAATTAAATGTAAATAAAGCGTATGACTGAATCAACACAACTCCACTTTTATTTTAATTTTATTATCAAATTACACTTTTAATTTGTAGAGACATAAAATATGAACAGCTGATTCAAATTAATCAACCGAATATTGACATTAATTTTTTTAATTTTGTGTGATTTGGCCATCATTCAATAAAAAACGTTTGCCGAGAAAACATAACATGTCCAAAGCGTCATCTGCCAAACTACTGCGTATTTTAAAGGCAATAATAGCCAGCAGCGGAAAATACTCTTTCATCTTATACACTAGTTGGCGTTATTGCTTTTTTAAGGCATGCGGATGATATAGTAAACTCCAACCACTGTTACAACGTTATATCGGAATCAGATGGCGACACCTCTTCATTGTCGTTTGCAACTGGAAAGGCTATTCGCCATTATTGCTCTCAGTATCAGACGGATTTAAAAGGATGAACTTCATTGTCAGTATAAAGTCGTTTAATTTCTTTTCTGTGTAAATGTTTCGCTGGAAGACGGAATGTTTCATCATCGCACTTTTCATGGGAATTATACAAGGATCTTGGAGATAAATCAGAAGTGAAGTCAAATTTTTTTCTACGTTGCGAAACATGTCAACCGAAAGATAAAGTTAGTTCTAAAGCTTACGCAGTTTTTTGATCATAAACTTCAGCGTAGCTTTAGTGGTAACGAGATTGGCGTCTTGACGACACAGGACTTCGACTGCAAGTTTTACCATCCTTAGGATATTTTTCATCCCGTACCCGTAATCCCGCACAATGATGCTGGACAGGAAAATGGCCGCGGTTTAGGCTGTACGTCACCCTATAGACAGACAGAATTACTGACGGAATTGTGGGACCCAGTTTTTGGAGTTCTTTATCATCGTAATGTCAAGTTTGGTTAAAAACCTTGAGCTCGATTTTTTTTCAAGTGCAAAACTTGCCCTGCTGTACTTTGAAAATCCCAATTTCGAAAACTGATGGAAGATTTTTTTAAAATTATGTTTTTAAGTTTATGTAGTGAAATACTATAAAATTGTTGTTGAGTTGAATTCTATGTACATTTTTGAGTCGAGTTCGAGTAACGTTGGGGTCAACAAACGTTGATTAGCATTATTGGTCAGCACGCACACACTTGCTACTTAACATTGTCTGTCTGTCCTCGAGTCTACAGCCTAAACGGTTCGGTGGATTTGCTTCAAACTTGGTACATATTATTTTCTCGGTAATATGCCTACACTTTTTTAAATTTTTTCTTAAGACGACAAATAACAGTAGCTCTACATTTTTTGGGTCAAAAACGAAAATCTTATTTTTTTCAAAAACGGCTCCAACGATTTTTATAACAAAAAAATAAGTGCATTAATAAACGGAAAATGAACATTTAGGTATTTTTTTTTCTTGAAAAAAAAAAGTTATTTTTGGTACCTCTAGTAGTACCATTGATTTGTTTTTCGTTTTTATGGGAAACGGTTAACTAAATTTTTTTGAAGCAGAAGCTCCAAAAAAGTTTAAACCCTATTGTAAGCCAACATTTTTCAAAAAAATTGTTTTTTGGAAATTAAATTTAAACTCAAAATTTCGAAAACGCCTCGATGGATTTTGTCGAAACTTCGTATTTGGTAGCTCAAAGAATTTCTATAAAAATGTCTGTGTTCTTAAATTAGTACAGTCCACTTTCAAGTATAAAAATATTTTTTTTCGTACTTATAAACGGTACTTCCCATACAACCACTTTTCGTATTTTCGACTTTCTCAAGATTGGATGAACTGATTAAAATAAATTTTTTTAAATACAAATGCTCCCTAAGGTTGTTAATAAAACTGCATACAAAACTTTTCAAAAAAAAATTTCAAAAACCAGTCACAGAATTTTTTTGAAATTTGAATTTTATATGTATATCGATTTTATTTTATAATAATATCGATTCAAAATAGCTTTTAACAGCCTTTAGTTCAACAAAAATTGGCGTTTCATGCCGGCGATCTCACATGGACTCATCAGTTGACTAGTGAGGACCTTTGTCAATACGCAATTTTTGCCAAGTTCAGTTCATCTTACATAGATTTCGTGAAGAACATCTAGTGTGAACTATATCCAACAAGACTAGAATTCCTAATCATGAAATTTCAAATTTTTGTTTTTTGCCCGTGGCCTGGCATTATTTATATAAGAAGGTTTTTTTTTTAAAGCTATTTTGAATCAATAATTCAACAAGTCCAAATATTATAGTGCTAAGTCTTCTGTATTTCAGTAATATATAGAATTTGTATTATTAAAAAAAAAACCTTCTTATATTAATAATATCTTCAAAATGGCGTTTTAATTTTTTTTTGTAAAAATGTTTTCAAAATTTTATATATACATACAAAATTAATTTATTAAAAAACCGCTGCAACGATTTTTGAATTTTTTTTTTGATATATTCTTATTTGTTCATGAATTCAAACTGCATCTTTGTTTTTCCTCAAACTATAACGACTATGCACTATAAAAACATTTAATTATGTGTATTATCCATTTATTTCTACCTTATTGTATGTTATTTCCTTTTTACGAATTTTTGCGTATTTCACTGAATACTAAACACACTTTAGGCCCTCATACATTTATTTATAACTACATATGTGTCTTTAAAAATCACATGAATCTTATGTATGCACAATATTGTATATTGCACCTAAATTATTAAGGTTTATGCATATAGCTATACATATTCAGCTACATTCATCATTTTAATTATTATATGTACATGTTTACATACTTAGGTTGCGTCTATATATGTATGTAGATACATTTTACTCTCCTAACTTATATAATTAAAATCCATAAGTTAGATTTAAATATAGATACATTTGTAGGTATGTGCCTATGAAACTATTCCTTGAATCATCCATACTAAGAATCAAGGTAATCTTACCTATATATAGGCTTTAAACCTGCATAGGATAACTACACCTAACTAACCAAACCTCAATGGTTAGCTACATTACAATTGTTAGCTACAAGAGCAAGTTTGTACGATCCAGTCGTGCATTTTATTTCTTTTGAAATCCTATATTCTTTAGGTATAAAAATAAATATAATTTTAGTTTTCGTATCGCTTTGTAATAAAAACGTGTTGTGATTTTGTTAATCAAATTAGCTATTATTTCAAGAAATAAAGTAATACCTATTACCATTTTGGCTATAGGGTTAATAATCGTTATTTTCATGTCATATCTTAGAATAAGTTAAACTTATTTTCTTCTTAGAAATAGGCTACGGAGTAGGTCAAGGCTATAACAAGAGTAAATATTGATTATATTACGCTCGATCGAAATAGTCTCCGTACAATACTACGAGTAGGTTATACAATTTAAATTAAATTTCGTAAATTTTTAATTTTTTTAATTATTAAACGTGTGTTGTTTAATTTTTTTTCAAGTCTGTTAACATATTAAAGAACATTTTTATTTTTTCATCAATCCTGAAGTATGATTCAGGCTATTGCCTTGGTGAATGTAAATTTGTTGCTATTTATTTGGACTGTCCATAAACTTTTTTCTTTGAGAATGTTTAGGTAGGCAACAATCAACAAAAGCCCGATTTCCAACGACCGCAGAAGCCATACACCCCCATAACATGACATTTCTTCCTCCATGTTTCATCTGGGGGTGAAATTCTTTGATTCTCGGAATTGCGCTTCATCCAAACCATTAGACGTCTATCTGCTCAGAAGATATTACATTTCTTCTCATCACTCAATAATACATTTTTCTATGAGTGATGTATCCTCATAAAAGTTTTGAATAGAATATTTTTTGTATTTAATTAAATGACTTCTTTTATATTATCCAACCATTAAATTTATTTTGGCTTAAGAAATTTATTACTTTTTATGGACAGACAGACAGTAATACATATTTGATATTTTGTAGGTAGTCCTGACGATTCTCAATGAATGATAGATTTGTTTGACCTCCCTGATCTCAGTGTATTTTCTTATGTTTTCGAATTATTGAATTACGTTAGAGGAATATCGGAAGGGAATTTGTCTTTTTCTTTTAGGTTAATTAGTACTTAGGGGCCGAACTTTTCTCGGAATGTTTCGAATTTGACATGAAAATGTTAATTTTTTGCTACAGGTAAAAAAAGTTATTGCTTGTATTCCAATAATAGACTTACATACTCTCTTATTATAAATTTAAATTTACAATATCTTATACATAATATTTGGAGAAAATAGTCAATTGAAGTAAAGTTATATAATTATAGGCAAAACTGAAATCATATTTTTTTAGAAGGAGATATTTCACATTTTTTCAATCTACCTTTTTACAAAAACGCATCTACGCTCTATCCCTTATAGTACAAAATCCAACAACATATTCTGGGAGTAAAGTATGGAGGTTAATTCCAAAAAATCCACCAATGCTATTATTCTAAATTATAAAATTTTGTATCACATTTTAGCATTCTTATAAACGAAAATCGAATTGAGAACACATTAAGGAGAGGGTAATCCTTAAGTATGATAGGTTTTTCCTATCCTAAATCAGAGCCGAAAAGGAAACATTTCTTGGTAACTCCTGGTTACGGCTTTGAATAATACATGGTAACATAGATAAACTTGAAATGTAAAACATACAAAAATACATCTCCTATAGTACAATTTCCGAAGATTCTAAGAAATAATAAGATTAGGTGTGCCAATTAGCCGATTTTATTTAACTAATTTTTAATTTTTCTCCCGATCATGAGAGCAAAATAAATTTCATTCAGATCATTAGAGCCGTTTCTAAAAAACCAAGAAATGATGAAAGTGTGCGTGAGGTTAAATGGATTTTACTAAAATAAATGTACCTATTAATTTGTATTTTGTTTATAAGAATTAACTCTAATTTTTTTAGTTGTTTCCGAAAAAACAAAGGAAATACACAAGTGGGCGTAGCAGTGGGCGGATCTTACTTTAATTGATTTTTAAGCTCTTAGATATTCTTCCAAACCGTGTCTACTAAAACCAAATTCTTAATTTTTGTCCTTCATTCAAATAAACTATAAAACATTTCACAAGAAATTTTAAGTGGTATTCGAAAAAAAACTAAGCAATAAGAATGCAGGGCGTGGCAGTGGGCGGATATTTCTTAAAAGATGTTTGAACTCTTAGATTTTCTTCTACGCCGTGCCAAAAAGCCCAACAAAATGCTGAAAGTGGGCGTGGCAGTAAGCGGAACTTACTAAAATATTTTTTTTCCATTGTTCTCTTGCACAAAAGAACAAACTTTAAAAATGGCAGTGGGTGGATTTAAGTATTAAATTATTTTTGCTCTCTCATAGTTAATTGTATTTTGCGGTCCTCTCGGACTGTTGTTTTTTTCTTCCGGACCATTTTTGTTCTCTTGCTCACAACCAAAATGTCAAAATTGTTCATTTTCTTTAAATCTTTTGCAATTTCGACCACCGAAGCTTTAGAAATCCCGACTTTGTTGGCAATTATTGCATAAGAAAGACTCTTTCTTTAAGAAGAGTTGCAGCTTGAATTTTTTGGGATGGGGTAAGGTCACTTTTCTTTCCCAAAATGCAAGAAAACAACAGAAAAAACGAAAATAGTAAATTCGAAAGAAAATATGCTAAATGACACCAACGATCGCCAACCAAAGAAATAAATTTTTCAAAACGAACTGATTTTTTTCCTTACAATATCGTTTGTTTAAAAATTGCACCTCATTCGACAAATTATGCTCATGAAACTCCTTTTTGTAACTTAGCATTACAGTAACAAGTGTTTTTCTCTGTTCTGTTTTTTTTGTATAGAATTATATGGTTAACATAATAAAAATATTATTGCGCAGACAAATTTTTTTATAAGAGTTAAAAGCCTTGAATTAATGACAATTTTCATCGGTCATAATTATGTGGCCACCTATTGTAAGATCGATTCTTTTTCATTTAATCAAGAATTATAAACAAAGTAATATACCTTCCCGGCGGACACTCTGTACTTTCTATTAAGAAATTATACTCAAGAAAAAATTAGTAGTTAATTTATTTTTGTAAAACTGTTTGGAGACTTTTAAGATTCATTGAGAGGTTAGACACGCAGTCACACCCTGATGTACGGCATCACCAAAATATTTGTTTTACTACTTTGCGACCCTATGTTTCAAACCACTACTTATAATCAGTGTTACCACTTCAAAAAAATAAAGGGAAGTCGATTTGGGCCAAAAAGTGAAGTAGCTTCAAGGAAAGTGAGGTAGATTTCAAAATCAGAATTTTCATAAAATCATTTCAAATTAGTTTTATGTATTTATCATCAGCAATGAAAATAGTAATAAGAATAACCTTGCCGAAATATGTGCACTGACTGAAGTCCCCAAAGACACTTTATTTTTACTACTTTTGGGAAATCTTCATTACCAGATCATTTTTTGGAAAAATAAATAAAAATGGTGCACAACGATATTTAAAAAAAAAATTGTATTTTTGCCAACGAATCTTTATCCACATTCTTGATAACTTCAAAATTTCTTTTCAAGGCGTATTTGGCTATTAATCACATTCAACTTTTTTTGGTCTGCTACATCGTTGACCTCAGAAATGAGTATTTATTTTTAAGACTCGACGTGCTCTTTAGCATTAAACAAAGTTAATTTAAATATGAAAATGGTAATTTTCTCGACCTCGTATTTACGGATGATGTAAATGGCTTAAAGGTGCAAAGATCGTGCCCTTTATTGGATGATGTCAGATTTCACCCCTGTTTTGAAGTTTTAATGCAAATGCCGACGTCGGTATGTGCAAGTCAATACGACCACGGGTATGAATTTGACTTTAAGAAAACTGATTTTGAAAAACTCAATATGGAACTTTCTCAATTTCACTGGTATAGAGTTTTTCGTAATATGGATGCTAGTAAAGCACCTGATACTCTTTATGACATATTGTATAACAGCTTTTTGAAAACAATACCTGTTCGTCGCATCAAAATTGTTGATAGTTGTGTTCCTTGGCTCACACCCTTTCTAAAAAGACTTAAAAACAAAAAAAACTCCACAACGAGCTTAAATTCAAGCTTACAGTTTCCACTGCTCAAGAGTTCAGCAGTTTAAGAAGAGAGTTCCAAGCAAAATCAAGGGCAGCATACAGTAACTACATCAGATCTATGAAAGATAAGCTACTCTTGAATCATCTTTTTGGAAATTTGTTAAAAATAATAGAAAATTGAAAAGCTTCAAATGATAGCGTAGAGATCTGTAATATGCTTGCAGAAATGTTTAACGGCATCTACAAGTGTAATAATGGGTTGTCTGGGCAGCACAGAATTACTTCTGATATGAGCATTACAAACGACTCTTGCCATTTATTCAAGAAAACGATGTGACAAGTGCAATAAAGAAGCTTATGGCCTTTTCGATTGGCTGTCCGGAACACGATTCTGAATTGTATGTATCACTGTTTTTTTAAAATTAAATTTTAAAAAATCTCATAGGCTAAAAAGAATTTCCAAAACACTTGATTTCAATTTAAATACATAATTTATGTTATTTTACCAGAAAAGTAGTTTAAATTCAATAAACACATCGAAATTATACAACAAATCAACCCGGTGATTTTGACATTTTAATTATGTGAGCATATTAGTGATTCTGTTTTCGATTCTGAAATGAAATCCAGAATCGTTTTCTGTTCTGTTTAGAGTAACAACTGTCATTTTGTAGGGGTCAGAACAGTTCTGGACGGCCAATCGAAAAGGCCATTAATTACTCACTTTCTAGTGGGCCTGATAATGTCCCGTCCTGTGTATTAATAAACTGCTGTCAATCATTGGCCAGTGCTTTATGTTATTTGTTTAACCTGTTTTTATCATCTTCTCTTTTCTTGCAAGCGTGGAAGTCTTCATTTATAATTCCACTGTTTAAATCAGGAAGCCGATGCAATATGCGTGACTATAAAGGTATTGCAAAAATCAGCGTTATTCCCAAGACAATGGAATCCATAATAGTCGCTGAGTTGATTCATGGAGTAAAATCACATCTATCGGACAGACATAATGGATTAGTTAAGAGCAAATCTACCGTTACAAATATTTTAGAAATTACGTCCTCTATAACAAAGGGATTCATGAATGGACATCAAACAGATGTGGTATACACTGATTTCTCTAAAACTTTCGACCAACTTAATGAGCTGCTTATAAAAAAAATTTCACTTTTTGGCTGGTATCCAAAACTTGTTCAATGGATTGCAAGTTATTTATCATCTCGCACTCAATATGTTAAATCTAAGTCTCACTTATCCAACGCAATAGATGTCAAGTCTGAGGTGCCTCAAGGAAGCCACCTAGGGCCACTGTTATTCGTGATTTTTATAAATGATTTACCCTCTGTGATAAAATAGTGTGATATACATCTCTATGCTGACGATACGAAAATTTCATTTTCTTATAAAAATAATGCTGATTACATTCTACTGCAATCTGATATTAATCACTTGCAAGAATGGTGTAATAACAATGATCTCACACTGAACTCTAAGAAATGCAAAGTAATGACCTTTGCTAGAGTTAAGAATGTTTTTATAAATGAATACTTTATAAATAACGCAAAACTTGAAAGAGTTAATTTTTTTGTGGATTTGGGAGTAATATTTGATCAGAATGCACATCGATTCTATTACTGCTAAAGCTTCTGTTCGTCTAGGAATGATTAAACGATGGTCAAAAGAAGTCAACGACCCTTATGTGACTAAAATCCTATTTGCTGGACTGGTTCGTTCGATCTTGGAATATGGTTGCCAAGTTTGGTGCCCATATTACTCCTGTCACATTGCCCGCATTGAATCCATTCAAAATCAGTTTCTATTATTCGCTCTTCGTCATCTCAAATGGGATAATCATATCCATCTTCCACCATATCGTTCGCGGCTTTTGCTGATTGGTCTTAATACGCTCGAGGACAGGAGGTCATCACTTAATGCAACATTCATATTTAAACTTTTGAACGGAGATATAAATTCTCCTTATTTGCTTTCCTCAATAAAATTAAATGTGCCATTTCGCCCAAGTCGAAACTATAAAATTTTGCGACAAATGAAACAACTTTAAACTACTTAAATAATTAACCTTTTTCCCTCTTATGCAAACTTTATCGAACGCAAGCGTACGAGTTTTCAAAGCACTAATACTAACAAGACGGCAACTTCTTGTTACCTGTATCAGCTAATATTATTCATTATTACTGTATTTATATTTTACCTATCCGAAAGCGCATACAAAAGAAATTGCGTCTTCCTTTTGTGCAATAGGAATTTATATTAATTTGTTAATCAGTCTTCACTCGGCATCGGCAACGGCCAGTCGGCTTAGTATAAAAAATAATAATAAATATTGGGTTTTTTCTTCTGCTTTTTCCCAATTAAAATCATTGTGTTTCATTTGTATTAAAATAAATAAGTTTTCTGGTTTCGGGTTAGTTCGGGCTTCTACACAAACAATTCAATAATTATAATTCTTTTGTAGATTTTAATCTTACTTCCTTGAAATTAAAAAAAAAATTACTAGTTAATTAGTTACTAGTTAAATTCTGTAATATTATTCTTATATATCCAATGTAATGTGATCATAAATGTATCTGTAGTTATAAAGTAAAAATAAATAAATAAATAAATAAACTTTCGGCACAGACAGACAGTAACACAGGTAAGACCAAACGCATTACTCGTTTCAAAGAAAATTAAAAGGAAAATAATAATAAACGTCAGGAAATTTTAAAATTATTTTTTGTTGGAAGTGAAGTTAGATGCAAATGATTGTTTTGTAATGTGAATCTCGGCTTATACATATGAAAGAGTGTGAAACATTTTTAAAATAATTTTTTGTTTGAAGTACATTCAAGTGGACTTAAAAGTGATTTCTAAAACTAAAGCAGATATAAAGAATTTAACAATATTGCGAAGTAAATACTAATTTTTATCTGAAATTGAAGTAAAATCTACTTCAATTGAAGTAAAGTGGTATGGCTGCTTACCATATATATATCATTTCCGTTTTCCTTACGAATGCAAAATTATTGTAATTTATTTGATTAGCGGCATAACATTAGGTAGATTTTAGTGTTCAGTCTTACTTCTGTGTTATCAAAAGTTTTTTTAGCTCAAATTTCGGGAACATTTTCCAGGAAACAAAAGTGAACATTAATATAAATACCTCTGGAACAGAAAAATGCAGTTAGTTAGTATTTAATCCAAAATTTTAATAAATGATCTTCTCTTAATTTAAATAATACACAAATTGTATGAAAATTTCTCAAATAAATGAAAGTAATATTTTTACAAATACCCACAAAAATTCATTATATCTAGGTATGAAGCTCTGCATATTCCCTTCTGACTTTCACGTAAAATATTGCCACGTTGTAATTATAATCAAGTTTTATTCCCTAATGTCCCATTTGAGAGCTGTCTGCGAACTTCAAAACATATTTACTGCCAAATAGGAAAAAGTAATATCTACCAAAAAATCAACTTCCTACATATAAATATAGGAAGGCTAGGTATGTACATAACTCGCTTAATCTACTACTTTGAATTCAGAATAGGTAATGGTGGTTATGGTTATTATATAGAAATGTGTTCCTTAAAAATATTTCTGTTATAAAAGCCTATTTATAAGAGAGCTCCCAACTGGAGTAGTAAGACAATGTTATGCATACCAATTCTTGAATTCCTAAGCTATAGGATAGGAAAAAATCAAGGTTGGACACTATGGTTACAAACGAAACTACATATTTAAACATGGCCAAACCGTTCCCCAAGCAAAAACCAAAATACTTTGCAAAAAGGATCAAATTTCTTAGGAACCATAAAGCAGAATTATAAATTTGGCTTTCCAATTATTTCATCTATCCCATCCGTGTTCGTTTGAAGTAAAATGCCAAAATGGTTCCTATAGATACCATCCCTACCATCCCATTTGGTTATCAGTAGAATCATCATCATCAATAATGAATTAAAATGTTCCTATCAAAATTCAGAGAGAGGAAGTATTTTTGTGCTTTAATCCTGTCAGAGTCGTACCGGGCGAATGGGGTTTAGTCTTCATTCCGAAAATCGCAGGAAGTACAAAGCACCGCAAAATGTGTCAAACAGTGCATGTGATACGTGTCTTTATTTCTGTCATTCCGATGAAATAGTGAGGACGCTATATGGTTTGCATTGTTAAATGGTAAACGTGTTCAAATTAGCCACCCGTCCTGTTGCGATTTATGTTTTAAATGAATGGCATCAGACAATCGTGTAGCTCATAGGTACATATTCTTGCTTTTGTTCAGGATTCGTTATACCTTTTTCAACACCTTTGTCTCAGCTCCTTTCGTTAAGGATTTAATTTCGATATGTGATCTATCAAAGAGCGCATGTTGTGCAATACTTTTTACATCTTTTTCTGGACCTACCTCCGCGCGCGCCTCATCTCCAGCCGGCCGGATAATATCTAGATTCCTTGTGATGTAAATTCTATTTAATGCATGAACGAGTCCTTGTTTTTATTGTTGTGCTCTTTAATTGATGTAATACTGCTGTTCTTCGACAAGCCTCTGCTGCTGATAGGCAATGAAAGGCCTGAGAGTATTTTAGTTCTGGCCTTAATGTTTCGACATTTTCAAGGACCTTTTGTGTGCTCGGTATCGATTCGATTGGAAGGATGCTAATGACATTTAAACAAATATAATCGCTTTGTGATAGATCCGGGTTGAACTCTGCCAAGTGGTTCACTGAGGCAATTCTCATTATCGCAGACACTGTGAGGTGGCTCCTCGGTATATATAAGTGCTGAAAGGATGCAAAAGGGGATGACATTGAAGCTCGCAGCAATTTGGGAAAATTAAACTGCTTTGGGTCGTGAATAATTTTGACAAAATGCGGATTGTTTGGGGTAATCGATAGGAAGGAAAACTAAATTAATCCGTTTTAGGATAATAAAAATATATATATATATTTTCGGGCTAATCTTCATGATTTCAAAATAACTTACCAAAATTTTGCGATTTAAAATACAAGTAGTTTTACTACCCTAATAAAACTCAATGCAATTAATTTGCCAATTTTTTACTTGCGATTATAGGTACTATAAGATAAGTTATGCATTCGTAAAAAAAAAATTCTAACAATCAAACATGACATTACGATAATAGAGAAGCCTAAAAAAGTGATCGGCAAAAAATGTCTGTCTGTGAGTCTGTCAGTCTGTCAGTCTGAATCAAGTTTACGGGGAAAGTCTATTACCGGTACTTTTCATATAACGGTTTTTTAAATTTTTGGCTTTCTCAGTAACTCATTGGATTTCTGTTAAATTTTATATCTGAGAAGATCTAGGTAGCCAAACTAATAAGTAAATAACATTTTTTATATAATTAAAATTAATTTTCTATTTTTTTTTTTTGAAAAACCATAATTTAAAAAAAAAATAATTTTAAATTTTATACAAAACTGCATACCAAAATTTCAAAAAAAGTTTGTTTTCAAAAAACTAGAAATGAAAGACCGGATTTCATCAAAATCCGTCCTGCAATTTTCGAGATACTTTCTTATAAAATTTTCATTGATCCGTAGCATCTAATGGCGTTCTTTGTTTTTTCAAGAAACTGATTGAAGTGATCGTTTTAGCACTTTTTATCACTTAAAAACACGATGTTTACCCACATATACTCCATTCACTTTCATTATTATACATATGTATAATATATACATAAATATGTACATATATTTACATACCTAGGCGCCATCTATGTACGTAGGTACACATTACCCTCCTAATTTATATAACTAAAATCTTTTTAAATATACATTTGTAGGATGGTACCTATGTCACCATTCCTTTAATCATATGCATTCGACAATTCATTATACTAAGAATCAAGGCCGGATAAATAAACTAGACTACCTATACCTACTAACAACTTCAGTGGTTGGCTACTACTTTACACTAAAGTTGTTAGCTACAAGAGCAATTTCGTACGATCCAGTCGTGCATTTTATTTTTTGTTAATATGAACACCTGGGGGCCTATAACACAGAACAACATGCCAACTAGTCAACAATTACTTGTTCAACTATGTTTGTTCAACAAGTGTAAATCATTTCTGTAACACAATAAAATCCGTAACAATTGTCAATAGAAAAAATTTCCCGTTCACTTGTTGAATCAGTTGAATAAGTAAATCTACCAAGATGAGTATTAAAATTTCCGAAGTAAAAAAAATAAGTATTTATTGCAAATGTGACCTCTTTGATACATCGACAAACTGTTGTCTGGTGAACACCATGAACATCTCCTATAAAATGTTATTGAGATTCAGTTCCGAATCAATGTAAGGCGATCAATATTTTCTGCATTACACTTAGTGCTTTACTTTTATTAGTGTGGGAACGTAATTTCTTTGAGAAATTTTCGGTAAGACAGTCAACAACTTCTACGGCACACGAAATTTTTGGAAATGGCGGTAGAATTTTATCAACTATACAACAAGTTTATTATCTTTTTTTTTTAACTCTTGTTGTTTCCAGTTACAGAAGTGTAAAATATTGCAATTTCCCACTTGTTAAATGAACCCAAAACAATTGTTTTAGTTCTCCTAGACTTGTTGTCCCGTGTTAGATAATTTTTAAAAAGTTGTTGAAATTCACTTGTTCAACAAGCACTTAATGTATTGTGTTATAGGCCCCTGGCGTCAAATATTTTTGTAGTCATACGCACTACACTAATATCTATTTAAAAAACAACTGTTTGCTTCAAATGTACTCATTTTGTTGCTCTGCTTATAAACTTAAATTTTGAAGGGCTACTGATGATTGTGTGCTCTCTTTGTTTTAAAAATAAGTCACTAAATGGGACACATTGAAAACGTGTCATATCACCCTACTTTACACTATTTTAAAGAAATTCAAAATTACAAATACAAACGAGCTTTTTTAACACTATTTTAAAAAGTTTGAATGAAAGTCACAGGAAATAAAATGATATGAAAAAGGATTTGCGATGGAAAAATTAAATAAAAACAATCACTAAAACCTAACAGTTTCAAAAAATGAGACTTTCATATAAATTATCAAAACAAATGCAAAAAACACAGCTCCCCCTAAATTACCAACAAAATTTCAATAATACACAACATGACCTTTAATCTCAAGCCGTTTTCTATACGAGATGAATATTCCCGCAGCTCCGGGCATCTCATCAAGTTATATATTAATAAAACAAGCATCAGCGCAGCGTTAGAAACAACGAAAATAGCATTTTAGAATATTCCATCATTTTATTTGTCGGAAAAGTTGTTTGCGAGTTTCACACTATCTAACGCATACGCACAACGCATCACTTTCCATACAAACCAGCCAAAGCAGCTGTTGGCAACATGTCAAGAATTTTATTTCTGTTCGCATATAAGAATAAGGGAACTCTCTACTCTATCGTATTTTTATATTTTCACAAAACTCAAAATATACTTACAAAACATTAAAAAAAAAAGCTAAACAAACTTAAAGATTTTGTACACGCTTGTGCCTATTTTCGAAAAAATGCACCTGCGAGCATCAATGTGACGTACATCAACACATGGTACATGTATTTAACTTTAATTTGTTGCATATATGCACAACATTAAAAAAAAATACCCTTACTTTGGCGAAAATAGCAACAATATATACTTTAGTTCCATGCGCGCCATAGCGTAATCAACTGGGCGTTTGAAGAAACTCCGCATAAGACTCGAATATGTTATTCCTAGAGTTCATATAGAATGATTTAATTGGAGGAGATGTTTGTCTCGATGTATACAGAAAAGATGCAAGGCGAACAGATGGAACCTTTCCTTAATGGAATGCGAACAACTTTTGAGTTTATTTTTATTTATTTATTTTTTTTGCTTTTTGTCTCTGACTCAATGAAAGTAGTAATTAATCCAGAGGAACAAACATGCTTCCAATTCCAAGAATCACCTATCTATGAAGATGAAGAAGACCCCGATCCATGTTGTTTTTTAAATAAAATTCAAAAGTTGTGTTTTTATTTTTGTCGCTTTTGTTTTTTTTCTGCTAGATAGTTTCAGTTTTAATAGAAAACAGAAAATGTATAGAAGTTTTTTGTTTCCTTGCTTAACGAAATGCAATTATAAAGCTTCATGCCTTTTTTTTAGCATTATTTGTACATGTCGTTTGCAGATCCAAAATCCTGTTAAGTATTTTTATAGGACAGTGTAATGCAAATCACAGTTGTAGATGTCAAGTTACCTTTATAAATATTATACAACACCAACAACTACTTCCTCCAACATAGATTGAAAGCCTCTTTTCGGGACTCTTCGAAGCGGATGGAAAGCAACTCTTGAGAAAACTCCAATTTATTTATATGGATACATATTATATTATTACATACGGATTTACAAGACTACGGAAAATACAAAAGATATACAAGCTAAGTTTTATAAAACTGAGTGGAAATCGAATTTGTTTTTGTTTGTTTTTGTGAGTGGCAATGGTGCAGTGGATAAAGTGCTTGATTGCTAACTAGGACGTGTTGGGTTCGATCCCCACGCTAGGCTCATTCTTTTCTATACCTCAAATATTAATTGGATGGAGCCCATGTGTTAAAATGAGACAGTCAATACCTGGTTCTCAAATCCACCAAATGCCAAACTAGTGCAGTGCAAGTCAGGTTGCATTTAAAAGACTTTAGGCCTAACAGGCATATAGTTAAATTACAAAAAAAAAATAATCATTACAAATGAAAATAGAAATATTTAACTATGTTTATTTGTTTGAGATGATTCTTTCGCTGTTTAAAATTTAAATAATTTTTTCCATGTTTGTGTTATAACGGGTGATTTTTTTGCTACTTGGTTTTTGACGTTTATATTTTTGACAGATCACACATGACAAATTCCACGAACATTTGACATTTCGATTCAGTATTGTTCGCCATTTCATCATGAATAGACTTACGCCTGAACAACGTTTGCAAATTATTGAAATTTATTATCAAAATTCGTGCTCTGTGAAAAATGTGTTTCGCAACTGCACGCGAAACCATGCATCAATTGAGAGGCGAATTTGGTGAGCAGTTGATCTCACGTTTTGGCGCAGTCAATTGGCCACCAAGATCATGTGATTTGATCCCGTTAGACTATTTTTTGTGGGGCTATTTTAAGTCTATTGTCTATGGGGACAAGCCAAACACGATTGCTGCCTTGGAAGCCAACATTGAACGCGTCATTGGTGAGATTCCGGCTGAAATGTGTGAAAAAGTTTGCCAAAATTGGACCTTCAGAATGGACCACCTGAAGCGTAGCCGCGGGCAACATTTAAGTGAAATTATTTTTAAAAAGTAAATGGCAGAAATTGATTTATCGATCCAAATAAAAATTTCATTCACTTTTTACAAGTTTCTGTGTTTTTTTGAATTTTCAAAAACCAAGCTCTTAAAAAATCACCGTTTACCTTACTTACTATTATAAATGTGATGGATGTATGGATGTTTGTTGCTCAATAACTCCGGAACGGCTGAACGGATCTGGATGGAATTTGGCACAGTGATAGATTATTGTCTGGAATAGTATGCATGCTAATTTTTATCCCGAAAAAATGTATGGTTCCCGTGAGATAGGTGTGTTTTAATTTTTCATAGAGCTCATTCTACAAATAGCCAACATAACTTTTCTTCACAAGGCGCATAGAAGCATACGGATTTGCATGGAATTTGATTGGTAGACGGATGGGGTACTGGATTATCACATAGGTCATTTTTATCCCGAAAAAAAAATAACGGTCCCTATGTGAGAGGCGTAAATATGAAAAATATATACATATGCTTCGGTTTTTGTTCCGCTTTCACGCCTTAACGACTGAACGGTTTTTAATTGTAGGTTTATAGATGTCATTAGATTCCCGTGGTGTAAAAAGTCCGTATACCATCGCACTGGCATCTTCTATTTTGTGAAAAAATGTATTGTAATTCATCAATTGAGAACGAATTTGGCTCGAACTCTTTTTTAGTTGTTCGTAAAATCCAGGAGAATTTTGGGTAAACCCTCCAGAAAATTCGGGAAATTTTTAATATCGAAAATTGATTTTTTGTATTTAATTGTGTATGCAAATGTTCCGGAATGGCTTTTCGAATGAAAAAAATAGAAAATTTTTAGTGGAAAACTCGAAAAATTCTAGAAAAAACGCGAACTTTTTTTTCTCGATAACATATAGATAAATTTAAAGCATGATTTGATAATTTTGGACAATGCAAAGGTGGAAAATTCGTTGTGAAGCTTGGAAAATTTCGGATAATCCTTCTGATATTATAAATGTAAAAGTTTGGATGGATGGATATTTTTTTTGCTCAATAACGCCAGAACGGATCTGGATAAAATTTGGCACATGGACACACAGATACTCGATTATCACATAGGTCATTTTTATCCCGAAAAATGGAACCGAACAGTTCCTATGCCTATTTGGGATAGGCTTATATATGAACAAAATATATACTTGGTTGTTAGTTCCGCATTCATGTCTAAACCATTGAATGGATTTTAATGAAGTTTGGTAAGCAGCTGGAAAATTAGCTATGATTTATTTTCCCACCTTTATTTTTGTAGTTCTTACTTTTTGAATCCAATATTAAATCTTCGCTTTGTTCGTGAACATGACCATACACGACGAACATCGAAGCCAACGAACACGACAAAATCTAAATTTTTGGCCAACAGCAAGCGGCTCGCGAAACAGCCCACATACAAGAAGAGCACAGCGAGCGCGAGCATGTTTATCGTTTGTGCCTATATTCAACGACTGAAGGGTTTTGAATGAAATTTTGTAGGTGGATAGATGATTTTATTAGATTCCCGTGGGTGTCCGTAGCATCGCACGGGTATCTGCTGGTTCTAAAATAATTAAATACGATATTCAATTGCAAGATAAAAGAAAATTTAAGGCCAAGTTGGAGAGGAATATATAGAATTTTCTACAATGTATTACAAGGGTACTTGAAATTTCTTATGTAGCAGTGGCAGCTTTGAGGGGTTTTTAGTGTACAACTATTTAAATCCTGTTTAGATTGCGAAAATTCTTCTTGTGACGGCTGGTATGTACGAGTATTAGTCAGTGGCGGATCCAGGATTTGGGGAAGGGGGTGGTCCAACGATTTAAAAGTTAAGATTTTGATAAATTTTACCGAGCTACTTAATAGTTCTTATTACGTTAACTGTGGAGCTATTTTGTTTCAAACCAATCCTATAAAAAAATCGATTGTGCAGCAACATCAACAAATATTTGAAACAATTTTTAATAATAAAAATAATAAGTAATACATGGTCACTTGGTGACAAAAATGCATACAAATCAAATTCAGAAACAAAAACAAACGTGGGGTGAACTACGTCACTCGGTGACAATGTGTGCGGGAGAGATAGGATAATGAAATGCGGAATAGCATACCAGTATTCTTTATACCATGCAACTTTAACTTTTTTTTGTGTACTACAGCTACAACTTCATTTTTAGCCATTTGATACGATTCAGCTTCACCTTTGTGCTCAGGCAATGACAACTCGAAACCGAAGGCCGAGAACTGAGAAATCAGTACGAAAGATAAAGCCAAGCACTCATAGCCAAGAATTCTAGGCGTTTATAAGTGTTTGCTTATACATACACTCCTCGCCACTTTAATAGGAAACCTCTTAGTTCTGTTTTCTGTCATTCGTTGCTCCTAAACCAAGCATGTTATACTCTATTCAAATTATATTTTCAGTACAGGTCTTAAGTTAGAGCTTTTTCAAACACACTGGTACCTGTCGCTAAAATTCCCACTGAAAATAACCACTGAGTTATATACAAATTATTTTTGCAATCTTGTTAAAACTAGTGTATATCCCACCATGAACTATGCATGCACTCAACCATCGTACTCGTTGTGGGCTTTTAAAATAAACTGATTGAATCAGAGTTACCACTGCTACGTTTGTGGTAATTTAGTATGCTTATTACTGCAACCCTCTAAAAACTTTAGGCAGCACGAACTTTTTGGCATCTTTATGAGTTAAAATGTAATATCTTACCTTCCCTATACTGAAAATATAAATTGAACAGACTATATCCTTTATTTTTTTTTAAAACAAAGTTCATAATTGTTGCTATTTAAAGTTATAAGAAAAGTTGAATGCTATTGATTTAAATATTTAAAAGAATTATTTACTAAAAACCGTGATAATGCGGGGTCTTTTTAGAGAATCTTGATTGTTTTTATTTCAAAAGTTATTTAAATTCAACGTATTAAAGGTATTTTTAATTAAGCAACAATTTTTTTTAATAGTGTGTTGAACCACCTTTCTGCTCCAGAACTTCACACATCCGGTTTGAAGGGATGCATACAAAGTGGTCAAATAATTTAGCGAAATCGAGCTCCAAGTTAATTCGATAGCTTCGGTTAGTTCGGGTATACTTGAATATTGATGTCCTGATCCATATATTGGACGTGTCAACCATTCCCAAGCATTTTCAACGTTGTTTAAATCCGGTGAGTAGGTCGGCCACCTTAATAGTTCCACATTTTGGCTCTCTATATACGCTTTAACTACCCGGTTTGTATGTATTGGCACGTTACCATGTCGATACGTTCACAGCAAAGGTCCAAAATGGGTATGAAAGTATCCAAAGGCCTCTATTAATATACCACTGCCACACAATGCATTCATTGAAGTTTGCAGGTTCCATAATAGAAAATTACCGCCCACACCATCACACCTCCAACTCTGCTATGCAGCTGGTCCAAAAAATGAGTTTTCTTGCGGAGGTCATGAAAATAGTTGATCTATAGCTGTCGGGGCCCTCCAAATTAAATTTTTTTTCGTCGGAGAAGACGAAGAAGAAAAAATTGAGATTGAAGAAAATTGAGCCGTTGGCCTTTTCGAACCGGGTTAATTGGTGGTTTCTTCTTGATTTTAAGTCTTTTTATATTCTTAGCTTTTGAAATAACACGACGCATAGTTGTGAGACTTGGGTTGATACCACACTTTTTGATTTTTGCTAAAGAGCCGTGACAATTTGACGCTTTTCTTAATATAAGTCGTCTTTTCGCATTAGTAAGCACACTGTGTGCGGTCTCTCATATTTTTCCACTAAAACTCATAACTTAAAAATCTGGATATAAGTGTTCGCCTAAGATATTGTAAGGACCATAATGATCGATAATACATAGCTCTTTCGCGGTGTGCTCTAAGGTTTCTGTCACTGAGCTGTACCTGGTTTCTAAGGCTTCTAATTGCCATCATTATGAATATCATTGTATGAATATGAAGATTTCACCCGTTTTTGGAATATTGAATTTTCATTTTGAATTGTGTTATTAACGGTACCTGCCATACAATACAACCATTTTCTTGATTTTCGACAGTCTCATAAGCTGCCCAACGGATTTTGATCGACATGTGTATGCAGAAATTCGAACTCTAAATAATTCTGCATTTCAAAATTTTCCAAAAAATTGTTTTCCTTTTTTTGGATTTTTGGAAAAAAAAACATATTTTTTTTTTGAAAATTCAATATTTCAATAACGGGTGGAGGATTTTTTTTTAAATCAAGTTTTTAAATTTGTGTTGTTAAATACTTGAAATTGCCGAACCAATATTTTTTCGTATAAAAAAATTAAACAATTTTTTTTATTAAGAATTCGAAAGACCTCCTATATATACAAATTTTCACCGAAATCCGCCAAGCGGCTTATGAGAAGTCGAAAATCAAAAAAGAGGTTCTATAGCAGGTACAATTATTTTTGGGGCTAAAAAAACGATTCAAAAATCAGTTTGAGATATAATTATACCTAAAACGCTTAAGTACCAAGTTTGAAGAAAATCGTTGTAGGCGTACAGACAGACAGAGGAACAGACAGATGGAATTGCGGGACCACCTATTTTGGCGTTCTCTATCATCGTAATATCAAGTTTGTTTAAAATCTCGAATTCGAGATTTTTTTTTCAAATGCAAAATTTACCTTATAGTATTTACCTATGTAGCTATATCGCAAGTAAAAATCAAAATTTTGGGTGTTTCGCTCTCAACTACAAGATATATTATGGATAGGAATAGAAAAAATCATGGACTTTCTGGATTTTGGATTGGAGGAATCCCTAGCAGACTTATAGGCCAACGGATATTTCCATTAAATTTACATTAAGTTTGCACAAAAATTTAATTGGTTTTTCATTCGAAACCATTATTTTATTATAGAAATCCTTAACTGGCGGGTCAATAAGCCCGTGACTTTTTGAATTTCTGACCTCTTTACTGAAACAGCAACACTGCTCCTGTCAACAGGCATCTGTCAGTTGACTCCTGTCAAAATTTAATCTTGCTGCGTCAGTTAGTTTGTGTTTGACAGCTATTTTTATCAGATTACTCACTAATTTGAGGAGAAAATGGAAAAAAGTGAATTTCGTGTGCTTATTAAGCATTATTTCTTGCGAAAAAAAACCATTACCGAGACCAAGGCTAAGCTTGATAAATACTATGGGGACTCTGCACCATCGATTTCAATGGTAAAAAAGTGGTTTACTGAATTTCGTTGTGGCCGTACAAGCACTGAAGTTGCCGAACGTCCTGGACGCCCAGTTGAGGTCTCTACACCCGAAACAATCGAAAAAATTCACGATATGGTGTTGGCCGACCGAAGATTGAAAGTGCGAGAGATTGTGGAAGCCGTAGGGATCTCGCATGGCTCAGTGGTTTCAATTTTGAATGATCACTTGGGCATGAGAAAGCTTTCCGCAAGATGGGTGCCGCGTTTGCTCACAGTGGACCACAAACGCAATCGTGTAACAACTTCACGAGGAAGGTTTGGCGTTGCTTAATCGCAATATGGAGGAGTTTTTGCGCCGTTTTTTAACCGTGGACGAAACATGGATCCATCACAACACACCAGAGACCAAACAACAGTCAAAACAGTGGGTTTCTAAGGGTGAATCGGCGCCAAAGAAGGCCAAGGTGGGTTTGTCAGCCAATAAAGTTATGGCGACTGTTTTTTGGGATGCACGCGGGATAATCCACATTGACTACCTTCAAAAGGGAAGAACAATCAATGGGGAATATTATGCCAACTTATTGGACCGATTCAATGACGATTTAAAAAAAAAACCGACCTCATTTGGCCAAGAAAAAAGTTCTTTTCCACCAAGCCAATGCAAGGGTGCACACATGTGCAGTTGCCATGTCAAAAATCCATGAATTGGGCTATGAATTGCTCCCTCATCCACCCTATTCTCCAGATTTGGCTCCGAGCGACTACTTCTTGTTCCCAAACCTGAAGAAATGGCTTGGTGGGAAAAGATTTGACTCCAATGATGAAGTCATCTCGCAAACAAAAGCCTATTTTGCGGACCTCGACAAATCATTTTTTTTGGAAGGGATAAAAAAATTGGAGAAGCGTTGGACAAAGTGAATAGAGCTCTAGGGAGACTACGTTGAAAAATAAAATTATTTTCTTATCACAAAATCTGTGTTTTATTCCAAAAATGACGGACTTATTTTTGATTGCCCTCTTGAAAATGCTGATAATATTTCAATGGGAAAAAAATTGTAGGTAGCTATAATCTTTTCCTTAAACTTAGATAATTGATAAATAAGTTGATTTTTTAGTAATTGTTAGACCAAATTGCACACAAGAATTGATTTTCTATCCAATAGCGCTATTTTTAAACTTTTCAAATTAAAAGTTTGACGTAAAACGCCGAAAAATGGTTCATTGCGTATATGTACATAAACATGTCTACTTTCATTGATTTGTAATGGTTTGACAACTGGTTGAATTAGGGCAAGGCTAAGACTATTGCTGGGATATAACATATGACGTGTACTTCCTTGTGTTAATTATTACTTATCTGTTTCCTTTTAAAAACTTCCTAGAACTAAATAAATACAAATTGCCGACAGAACGTCGCCACTTGTTTTGATAAAACAACAGCAACACAATTTTCTGCTTGGCTTAAATGTATAGCTACATAGTATCCAAGTATATGAGAGCCTTTTTTAATTTCCTCATCACATCATTTTAGGCTTTCCCCCATACATAAAATGATGAAAAGACTTCTTTAAGTAATCAAAATTATTGCTGATAAATAAACAATTGGTCTTCTAGTTCTCGTTCTGTATAAATCATCTTCGTCATAATTATGTACTATTTCCTACGTTTTGCTAAACGAAAAAATACAGACAAAATTGAATAAACAGACAGACACACATGTGAATTGATTTATTTCCGTAGGTTGATTATTCTAAAATGGCTTGTTTTGAATTTTAAATGTAAAAACATGATATATTGACATTGATGTCCAAACTTTAAGATTCTTGTCTCTTTGAAATATGAAAATGAGTTTTGAAAATATTAATATTGAAAATAATTTTAAAAGTTTTTTAGCCAATAATCGGACAGCGTAGAGGAAAGCTGCTTAGTTTTTTTTTCAATATTTATCATAGATATTTACATTAGAATCATTAAAAAAAACTTTTATTAAATTCATTTAAGTTTATATACTTTTGTATTGTTTCTCTTGCAATATTGTAATAAGTACTAATAAATCATGTACCCGAGCAGCAGTTGGTAGAATCGACAAAATATATTCGATAAGTTTATCTTTTTTATAATTTTATCTGTGGAAATGAACTGCAAATTTTGTATATAAAAAAGTTTACGCAAATTTAATAAAATATCTAAGCAATTTGCTGCGGTAACTTACACAAATTTATTTTGAAAAACTTAACCAAACGCCAGTGTGACTTAGAATTGTGCGTTCGGAAATATAATTATATTAACTATCTCATAGTTCAGAAGTCTTAAAAAAATTCCTGGTGTTCTGAATTGAACCGAGATTATTAAGCAATCATGAAATAACTTTTCGTAAATTTAGCGCCGACATCGTTTTCTTATCCAATTCGCTCCGCGCATAAAAAATAAAATGCACGACTCGATCGTACGAACTTGCTCTTGTTGCTAACAACTTTTATGTATTTAGCTATTTATGCTTTTATGTAACCATTGAGGTTTAGTTAGTTAGGTGTAGTTGTTATCCAATGCAGGGTTAAAGCCTATGTAGGTAAGATTACCTTGATTCTTATTATAATGAATTGTCTAATGGAAGGATCTAGGAATAGTTACATAGGTACCTACCTACAAATGTATATTATACATTTGTAGGTATACATATGTACATATAAATGTATAAGGGCCTGCATTGTACTTAGTATTAAGTGACGTACGCAAAAATTCGTTAAGCGGGAATAATAATAAGGTAGAAATAAATGGATAATACACATAATTAAATGTTTTTATACTGCTTAGTCGTTATAGTTTGAGGGAAAACAAAGATGCAATTTGAATTCATTGATAAATAAGAATATATCAACAAAAATTTCAAAAATTGTTGGAGCGGTTTTTTAATAAATTAATTTTTTATGTATTAAATTTTGAAAACTTTTTTAGAAAAAAAAAATTGAAAAGCCATTTTGAAGATATTATTAATATACATAAAAAAATTCTGTGACTGGTTTTTGAAAAATCGATTTTTCAGAAACAAATTTTAATTTATTTTTTAAAAATCGAAAAACTTTTTTTTTGTTGAAAATTTGAGTATGCAGTTTTATTAACAATTTTAGAGAGCATTTGTATATAAGAAATTTATTTTAATCCGCTCATGAAATATTGAGAAAATCTAAAATATGAAAAGTGGTTCAATGGGATCTACCGTTAATAATTACGCAAAAAGAAATATTTTTATACTTGAAAGTGAACTGTACTAGAACTAGAACTAAGAACACACAATTTTTTTTTATAAAAATTCTTGGAGTCGTTTTCGAGAAATAAATTGTTTTCTTAACGGTTTTTTTAACTTTTGTATGGAGGTACCGTTGTGTTTTATTTTAGAAAAATAGTTTTTTTACATATTGAATATAAAGTCAAAAAACCGCCAAATACGAAGTTTTGAAAATATTTTGAGTTTTCAGAAAAAAAGAATCATTTCCAAAAAAAATGTTTTTTTTTTTTTGAAAATTTTTAGTATATAATAGTGTTTAAATTCTCTGCTTTTGTGTAAAAAATTAAAAAACAATCAAATTAACCGTTTTCGAGAAAATCGAAAACAAAAAAAAAATGGTTTTACTAGTCGTACTAAAAATAACAATTTTTTTCAAAAAAAAAAATTATCAAAGGTACCCTTTCCATTCGTTAATGAACTGATTTTTCCTTGCGATTATAGGTACTAAAGGCAAGTTAAGAATTCGTAAAAAAAAAAATTGTTTTTAACAATCAAACATGTCATAGAGAACACCAAAAAATTGGGTCCATCAATTCCGTCTGTCTGCCTGTCTGTCTGTAGAACTATCTACAGCCTAAACGGCTGAACTTTGTTCTTAGGCGTTTTAGGTAATTGTCCAAAATAGATTTTTGAATCGTTGTTTAAGCCCAAAAATATCGGTACTTGCCATACAAATTTTTCTACCATCTTAATTATCTCGAAAACGACTCTAACGATTTTGATAAAAATTGGCGTTGTACTACTTTGGGTATGGTCTACATTTTGGCTAGAAATTTTTTTTTAAATATTTTGTTATTAACGGTACCTGCCATACAACCATTTTATTGATTTCCTACTTTCTCATAAACGGCTCAACGAATATACAGGAATTCCTTCAAATTATAAATAGAATTGCATTTCAAAATTTTCGAAAAATTGTTTTTTTTTTTTGATTTTTGAAAAAAAATATTTTTTTTTTTTTGAAAATTCAATATTTCGAGAACAGGTGGACAATTTTTTCTGAAATTTTGTTCTTAATTTTATATTATTAAACATTTAAAATGTTCATATTTTATTTCATTTTATATATAAAAAATTAAGTGAAAAACGACTTAAAAAATACATTTAGCTGTTTCTGTTAAGAATCTTTTGCATATAATGTGATTGAACATAGGAGCAAGTACGTGCGATCCAGTCGTGCATTTTATTTTTATAAAAATCGTTGGAGCCGATTTTGACAAAAATAAGATTTTTGTTTTTGGCAAAAAAAAAAATGTATGGGAGATACTGTTACTTGTCGTCTTATAAAAAATGAAAAAAAAACGTCCTATAATAAGCGCAAGTAAAAAGGAATACGATTATTGTTTATTTTACATTTTTTTATCGTTTCGAATATCTCGTTCCGATTTTGCATTGATTTGAGAGATATTCTCAATATAAAAATAACTCCGAAATCAGAATGGCCCCATGTGACACGCACACATGTCTCAAATATGACGTTTCACGAATAGCTGATTTAATTACACAACGTTTACCCAAAAAATTATAAATATGGCGTTCATGCAAACTTTTCTCGTTGCATGAATTCATTCACTATTTATTCATTTTCAAATATTTATATTACGATTGGAATTACGGAGTGAAAATCGTCCCTCATCCTGATGATTATTGGCGTTCCGCCCCATTTATACGAGTACGACAACTTTAAGGATATTTTCTTCGAATACACATTTCTCGCAAAATTAACTGTTAGTTTCATTCCTTTTGTAGTTTGTTTCTTTTAGTTTTTGTTAATTAAAAGTTTAAAATTACTTATCCGAAGCAGATGAAGCATTTGGAGGAGTTAAAAGAATGAAATCCATCGCTTGCAATTGTAACAAGTTTAAAGGGTGAGTAGTCTCAGAGTGTTGAAACAAAAAGGAAATGGGAATTAAATGCTTTATCATAGATCTCCTTAACCACAAAGTAATTTTGAAAAAAGTGACGCAAAAATTATGGAAACAAAATTAAGTTGAATATTTTTAGAACCTTCTGTTGGTTTTTGAATGTTTATTTCGAAGCAAAGTTCTATTTGTGTTTTTTGGTTATTTTCTTCGTTCGAATTACACAAAAATACTAACAATTTTGCGCTCACATATCACGAACAAATTATGAATTATTAAATCGAATTTAAAAAAAACAAACAGTTTTGAAAATTAGATATTTGGCTACTTTTTAGAAGAACTTGGCTACTTTTTTAACATTAATGTTTTTGGTGATTTCACTACGGTTTGTCCAATGAGAGCTTCATAAGGAAATGTAAGTTTTTTTTTTAAAGTCCGAAGTCCGAAGTCGGATTCAAGGGTTAACTGATGAGCATTCCTAGAAGCGCGAGTATTACGGTTGAATTGTTTAAGGGGAGAAATGCAACTGGCTACATCGCTAGAACACTGTTCATAAAAATAGCAGTAAAATATCGAAATACATGAAATATTACGACTATGTTCGAGAGATGACTATAGTTCTATCGCCAATCATTCTTAGAGCTCTATTTTGAATTCTATCCAAGATGCTCAAATGAGTTTTGGGAGCTCCTGTCCAAATGAGCGAGTTATCAGACGGGGAAAAGAATTTCTTGCATCTTTGAAGAAAGCCCACTTCGCAGCGTTTTTGTCGACATCAAATATGTGTTCATTCCATCGGTGATGCACATGCCAGGGACTGAAAGCTGATCGGTTTCTTCAATGCAATTGCTCACATGGATAGAGTAATGGAGGTGGGTTCTGATTTAACGACAGAAGACAGCACTGAGTTTTTGAAGCATTAAATTCTACGCGGTTTTTTACAAGGAGGTGCATCTGAAAACGAATATGAAAAGCTGAGAGCATTATCGTTAGCAAAACAATTAAGTGGATTAAAAGTTCCAGATAAGAGATCATTATTAAAAATGAGAAAAAGGGTCGGAGACAATACGGAGCCCTGGGGCATACCAGCATTTATTTTGTGAATATCAGACTTGAAACCGTCCAATACAACTTGTATTGAACGGTTCGAAAGGTAATTTCTAATCCAATGAATAAGAGATTCATCGGTGCCAAATGCACACATTTTCGATAAGAAAATGATTGGCTTGATGCCAGACTCTATCAAATGGTTTTGAAATATCAAGCGCAATAATCTTACTTTCTCCAACACGATGTAAAGATTTGTGCCACTGTTCGGTAAGATATACTATCAGATCACCAGTGGACCTATTGCTACGAAAACCAATTCTAAAAATTAATGTCATAAAATGAGTGGCTGGTTTACTCATTACATGCTGCTTAGACATAGAACTAACAACATGTGATTGACTAAAACTAGTATACCGATAAAATATGACAAAAAATAAAAAAAAATAATGCGAATTATAAGGGACATAGATAAATAAGACACGGACATTTCTACGCATTAGTTCAGCCGCCATCCCTAGAGATAAAACCACCTACAGTCTCCGAATATCGCGCCACACATCTTTCCTATCATTATTTCTCTTCGTTGACCTCACCCTCACGCCTGCGCTGTGTTGAAACATTTAAAGGGTATTCATAATCACTTGAGCGTGTGTAGATCTAAAAAAAAAAAGCTGACCGCTTTATCAAATTTCATAATTTTGCACCAATCGGAAGTGCTCACAATATATTAAATATGAATTCTGTAAAATGGGTGGTTGCCACACAAACTAAATTTAAAATCTCAAATTTTTAATTTGGTTGCATGTCAAGTCTTATTCAAATTTCATGGTTCTATGGCAGTCATGAGTGCTGCTCATAATTGATATTAATTCTATTTAAATGTGGGGGGGGGGGAGTGTAGGGGGTAACACGCCCCATAATGAAAATTTTGAACAAGGCCTACCGTTGTGCGAAATTACAAAATTCTACGTTTTCGCGAAGTGTTCCATAATTTTGGTGATCTGTCAGTGGGTGAGTGTAGTCAGTTAAGGTTTTTCCGATTTTTGGGATCTTATATCTCGGGAAACACTAATGCTAAAGAAGTGAAATTTGCTCAGTTGCCTAAAAAAGTTGAGCTCACCAAATGCCGCGAGTTTGAAGTTTCTGACTTTATTGGTGCTGAAGTTAGAGGGGGTCGAGACTTTTTTTTTCGTCTTTTCATTAACTGCTCAGCTGATTTCGATTAAAAATTTTGTATGCAGGAGATAAATTCTAAATAATAGCAAACATTCCTAAAAATAACTTTTTGGATTTTTGCCAAAAAAATCTTCTTTTTTTTTAGTTCTTTGGCTCAAAATTTTAAACAGCCTGATATAATGGTATATGCATGATACTACTTAACAATTTGCTAATATTTAAGCACTTTACTAAAATATCAATAATTTTAAACGTTTTCTAATTAGAATTATACTAAGCCTGTTTTATTCAGAATCTATAGGTTAACACTGCCATACAAATAATCGCACTTATCTGTTATATGTCCGAGTTAATTCCAAAATAGGTTTTAGTGAGAATGCAATATTTAAGTTTAGTTATGATTTTTCAGTGGTACAAAATTAACAATCCTTGTTTCGACTCAAAAGAAGTCCAATTGTGTGATTATATCACAAACGGCTTAGATGCAAGTAGCTTCTGAAACGTATATGCTAAGCCCCAGAAAGAATTGGCAAGGACGAAACAATGGATGCAGTTTTAAAGGCTTCGTAAGGCATTTCGCTAATAATAGTGAAAAGAATTTGGTTTTCTGTTATGATGTGCAATAACAAATTTAAACATGTTTTTGAATGTATATTATATCAAATAGGAAAACGCAATAAGTTAAAATAGTAACGAAGAAGTTTCTTGAACAATTGGAAGTAGTAGTCCTAGAATTTAATTCCTTCCCTCTTCAGAGAACTTTATCTCAGATTATGCTTGATCGGAGGAACACATAGGTTGAACAAATCAAACTTAATGCGAAATTCTTGCTGCTGGAATATTTTTGATGCTTGGATTAGTTTTCCCCATTCGCACCTAAAGTATACTGTTAGTTAAGGTCTTCAGATTGAAAACCTTCTTTCCAAATGGAGTAAAATGATATTTACTTAAGTCAATCAAGTAGCGACACAAGGTAGTTTTGTCAGCGTGTATCTATAACAACGAATCAAAATTGGATTAGGAGAATATGCACTCAAATTGGTTATACTGCATTATTCCAATGGAAGAAACCAGAGATCGAAATTTTTAAAGTACCAGCATTTCGAAAAATTTGCTGAGATTCGAAAGGAGCGAAATTATATGTTAATTATTGTTTAGACAATTTCCTCTCTTGGATATTAAAATAGCATTACAAATTTAGAGTTTTTTTTTCAAGAAAACAACTTTTGCTATAGGTTTTTTGTACTGTATGTAGATAGATAGCTCTATGAAATAAATAACTGACCTACATATCACTATCAGAATTATACACATCTTGCAAAACCAAACAAATTATTATAAACAAAATTACCAATTAACAGTGGTTGTCTCCAAAAATAAATCACAGAATTTCAACGAAGTCAATCTGAGCATATTCAGGTTGGTAAGAAAGTTTCCAGGTTTGTCCCACTTTCGAATCTCAAAAGCATTCTACGAACCAACTCAACAAGGAGTTGAGTAGAACGTATAAGTATGTTAAAGCAAAGACCAAAAATGTAAAAGTTTTTTTTCTGTTAAATGTTTTAACTTTACCTTTTAGTCATCACGCTGAATTCACTTTTTCTCAGTGAAGTGGAATTTTGATGGAATTCGAATTGTGGAGTAAAATATCTTACAACTATAGATAGAAGTATCGTGCTTGAAAATGTGTGTGTAGAATGTGAGTTTGCTGGTAGAATGGCGAGGAAAAAAGGATACTTATACACTTTATGGTACCTAAAAATACTTTTCTTCGCTACACATATTCACATATAAAGAGAAAGGAGAACAATTTTAAAACTTTCTGTTTTCGTCCCTTATTCCCTGAAGAAGACTACATTCAGAAAGTTATATTTACCTCATGGAACACATGCAATGGGCGTTGTAGTCGTTTTTTCTGCTTCTTTTATTCCAGCATCAGTTCCAGTTTTCGAAATAAACTACATGATCGTAAGAGGAGGGCACTGTTGTTGTGCAACAGATTACGTTGAACTATTGATGTGGAAAGCCCATGCATTGATTTTTTGGTCAGCTTTTAGAATTTTTAATTTCCTGATGTTCAACTGTGGGGAATTCAACTACAAGTTGAGGACCCTGTCGAAGGTGAAAATTGAGTTTAATTAAATTTCAACATTATTGACTGGATATGGATACAAAAAAAAAAAAAATCAACAGAAATTTTCCGACTTTTACCATATACTTACTTAAAGAGATTTATTTGCTTTGAATTCTCTAGACTTTAACTTTTATGACTACAATAAAATTTCATCACTTTAAATATACATACATACGTACCGTACATATGTATAATGTATATGTCTGTGATCTTATTTTGTGTATAGGGTGCATTAATTTTTATACCCCGTCTGGTATTAATTTTTTCTGGTAGGTATATAAAATTCCATATTGCTTTGGAACTGGAAGCAATAAAAGTGTAGGAGTTGTTTAATTTCCGCCACAAAAGCATCCTCTTCTCTTTTCATGGCTTAAAGGTTGAACAGGGAAGCCAAACTTTGACTTAAATAAATTAAATTAAAAGCGTTGTTCTGGAAACAAACAATACCGTCGGAGTTTGAATAGAGAATCGCAATCGGTAGACAGATACTTTTATTTATGTAGGTTTTTTTGTTTAGACGAATAGCTAGTACTTATATTTCTTTATCTCGTAATATGATTTTTATGTAAATGCTTTTGAATTTGATATATTTTCTGGAAAACAAATAAATGTGGGCATCATTTAATATTTTAAACGTTAATTTGGGTTCAAATTTGAGACTCTGTTAAAATACATAGAAAATAGGATTCTAAGTTCCCAGTCCAGTTTTTACCTTATTCAACCATTCTTTTGTTTTCAAGTGGTATTTTTGTAATTTCCAAATAAAATAAAATTATAAATTACCAGAACGTGGCTTCTTAAATAGCAGATCAACATGAATGTTGGCAAATCTCCAATTATAAATTTAAGTCAGATATACGATTATAGGTAGCACGAACTGATCCTTAAATTTAATAAGAATGTAATTGAAAGGTTTTTCAAAAGGGACGCACAGATTTTAAAATTGAGTAAAATATGTACGTCTATTTTACTTCATTTAAAAGGCCTATCAATGACATTCTGCCATGTTAAAATTGTATTTTGAACTGCAATTAAACGCGTCTTAATCCTAAAACAGTTGCAGATCGTGCACGAATGTAATGAAATATTCATGGCTTGATTGTTACAAAAACCAGTGTTTCTTATATTTATACTACATAACGGGTCCGCCAACGTTTTTTTTCAACTAGTGCTTATTTCGTGAACGGTAACACTTACCTCATGTCTGATTTGTTCTGTCTCCGACTCTTTCTCATTTTCATCAATGATCTCTTGTCTGAAACTTCTAATCCAATATACTGTTTTGCTGACGACAGTACCCTCAGCTTTTCATAATCGTTTTTAGATTCTCATCCATGTCCTTCGGATGTGGAACTTGAACGGTAGCGTATGATTAGCTCATTAAATTCTGATCTAGACAGCATTGTCCAATGGGGAATAAAAAACCGCGTAGAATTTAATGCTTCAAAAACCCAACGCTGTCTTCTGTCGTAAAGCGGGACCCTCCCCCAATGCCGTTGTCCATTAGCGGCGCTTGCATCGAGGAAACCGAACAACTTTCAGTTCTCGGTATGTGCATCACTGACCACCTTTTGTGGAATGAACACATATTCGACGTCGCCAAAAATGCTGCAAGATGTTTGGGTTTTCTGAGACGATGCAAGAAATATTTCTCCCCTTCTGATTTGGCTGTAATCTATAAATCCTTTATTTGTCCAAAGCTTGAGTACAATTGTCATATTTGGGCAGTTGCTCCCATAACGCACTTAAGTCTCCTGGACAGAATCCAAAAAAGAGCTTTAAAAATGATAGGTGATGAAACAATAACTAAAACAATTGAGCCTCTCTCGCACCGTCGCAATGTTTCATGCCTTTCATTATTTTATCGGTATTATAATAAACAGTGTTCTAGTGAAATAGCCAGTTGCATTCCTCCCCTTAAACTATTCAACCGTAACACTCGCGCTTCTAGGAAAGCCCATCAATTTACCCTTGAGCCCAACTTCGGACGTACTGTCAAGTATAGAGATTCTTTCTTTAGCCGCACAACACGAATGTGGAATGCTTTACCCTCCCATTACGATAATCAGGCATTTAAAACCAATGTACATCGGTATCTCCTGTCTAATCCTATTCCATTTACCTAATCGCTCGCACTGTGTATAAACATTTTAAGGGTATTCATAACCCCTTGAGTGCGCGCATAGTTTAAAAAAAAAAAAAAAAAAAAAAAGAATTAATTTAATCCTTCCGCTAAACGAATATGGTTGTGTATACGCTTGAACAACGCTCGCTAAGTGGGCCTGCGATCGACTTAGAGAAGATGTCGATATTGCCAAAAAATCATCTTTTCAGATGAATCTCATTTTGATCTTGGCGGGTATGTAAAAAAGCAAAATTGTCGCATTTGTGGCACAGAAAACCCGCACGCATACATTGAAAAGCCGATACACCCAAAACGAGTTACTGTTTGGTGGGGATTTTGGTCCACAGGCATAATTCGAAAATGAGCAAGGAGTGGCCGTTACAGTCAATGGCGATCGTTATCGGGCCATGTTGAACGAATCTTTGTTCACAAAAATTGAAGAGGAGGATATTGGCAATATTTGGTTTCAACAGGACGGCGCTACGTGCCACACAGCCGAAGCTACACTCGATGTTTTGCGCCCATTTTCAAAAAAAAAAAAAAAAAATGGCGGACCCTGTACATAATATGTATCTACAGGGTTGGCCAACTAAGATCTTTTAAAATTCTAATACGTATAACTCTTAAAATAATACTTTTCTTTAATTAATTTATCGCTGACATGAATAAACAAAATCGATAATTTTAATGCGTTCTAGTGTGGGTATACTGTCTGTGTTCATTTCAAAGAATTCAATTATACAATTATAGTAAAATAAAATAAAATGCAAGACTGGATCGCTCGAACTTGCTCTTATGTGCAATCACATCGCATGTATAAGATTTCCATTAAGAATCTAAGGATCATTTACTGAGACGCATCATAAATATTTTTGTTGAAATTAAAACACTTATGGGCTACTTTGTCCACTGTGCAAACTGTCACATAAGTGCTTAAGTGCTTAAATGCTTAAGTTGTGTACCAGCACACGTGACTAAATATATTTAAAATTGTTTTTTTACTTTTTTTTGTGTATACAATTTTTTTTTTTTAACTTATGACAATTTTAAATATTTAAAAATATAAACTTAAAAACATAATATTGAATTTTCAAAAAAAAAACAAAATATATTTTTTTTCAAAAATCCAAATAAAAATTTCGAAAATTTTGGTATGTAGTTTAATTATAATTTGAAGGACCTCCTATATAAATACAAATGTTGATCGAAATCCGTCGAGTCGTTTACGAGAAAGTTCAAAAAATGAAAAATGGTTGTATGGCAGGTTCAAACAAAATAACAAAATATTAAAAAAAAATGTTTGACCAAAATGTACAATATACATACAAATGGTATACACACTTTTTTGTATCAAAATCGTTTGAGCCGTTTTCGAAATATGCCAGATGGTAGAAAAAAATTTATGGCAGGTACCGTTAGTTTTGGACCTAAAAAACGATTCAAAAATATTTTTTTTATATAAATGCAAAACTTGCTATTGGTTTTTAACATTGGAATTTCTTATTTCCTTAAATTTTGAAGATTTAAAAAAAAGTTTCAGTCGATTTTAAAGTTAATGCATAGATAATAAAATTGATAACAATTTTTATAATTGGTCGTTTAGCTTAGTAGTGCCTGGGAAACCAAGGATTAATCGGGATCTTTTGAATTTCGATCTTGAGACAAAAATATTATGTAATGAGTTCCTGTCGTAAAAGTTGTTTGTGTTCTAATAATAAACATTAATGTGTTTATACATTTATTTGGAAATACTTTTATTATAAATTTATATACAAAAAAAAATTTAAAAAAAAATGCACGACTGGATCGTATGAACTTGCTCTTGTAGCTAACAACTTTAATGTAGCTAAGCATTGACACTGTCTAGTAGGTAGGTAGTCTTGTATCCTATGCAGGCTTAAATCCGATGTAGGTAAGATTTCCTTGATTCCTTGATTATACTAATGAATTTTCGAATGGACGATTCAAGGAATAGTTGCATAGGTAGCTGTTACCTACAAATGTATAATTTAAATCTATGTTGTGGATTTTAATTATGTAAGTTAGGAGAGAAATATGTACGTACGTACATGGATGGAACCTAGGTATGTAAATATGTACCTATCTATGATAATGAAAATGAAGGATGTACGTTGGTAAGTAGCTATGTACATGCATATTATTTTATGGTTTAGGTGCAATATGCATACATAAGATTCGTGCGACTTTGAAAGACACATATGTACATACAAATGTATGAGGGCCTATTTTTAGTAATCAGTGACTTACTAAAAAATTCGTAAAAAGGTAGAAAGAAATGGAATACACATTATTAAATGTTTTATATTGCTTAGTGGCTTGAGGGAAAACAGAGATGACATTTGTATTCCTGGATAAATAAGATTATATCAAAACAAGATTTCAAAAATCGTTGTAGCGGTTTTATAAAAAAACTAGCGGACCAGGCGAACTTCGTCTCGCCCCAATTTAACGCCTTCAAATGAACTGCAGAGCTATAATAAAACACAGATAGTTCAAATTTCAATGTTAATTATTTGAATGGAATAAAAATCAGTAGAGAGAGTGATATGATGAAAAATGTTTTTGGATTTGTTTTCCGGCGCAAGAACGAACAACAAAGACCGTTTACCCATACAGCTATCGACGACGTCCTTTTTCTTCGCTGCTATAATATTGCCCGTTCACAAATCCAATCGAAATTTTTATAATTGTTTACAATGCCGGGGAACACTTTACTTTGGTGATGAGTTTCTGTTTCGACGTTGTTAACTTGCAAAAATTTGTCGGAAATGATATCAATCCATTCGAGACATCAACAGAAATTTGGCCATTGCCAAGCGCCAGCAGTTGGCTTCAGATTTCAGACCGATGGGTCGTTCTGCAAAACCACTCCCATATTTGTGGTCGATTGCAACTTCTTGACATGCCGGCTAAAAGACGACGATTTCAAGCATGCGTTAAATTCATCGGCAGCAGTAGATTTTGTGATGATGGAAAGCGTTTCAGGAAAATCTTCGCTGACCACCAAATAATCTCGAATCATCTTGTATATCCTTCATTGTAAAGTCAGCTGCCTCCAATCCTGGTTTATGCGCCATCGTGCATTCATCTGAAATTATGATTTTGCATTCTCGCCTCAATTTTGTTTTCGCCTAATTCTTAGTCATTGTGCACGTTATTGGCTTGTCAACCGTTAGAAAATTCAACGCCAGCTTCAAAGCGGAATGTGCAGTTCGACCGCCTTCAAACAGTGTGGCAGCAATGCCATAGGATTCAACAGGTAATGAAAGAGATCTTGGCCGAATTGTTGCTATAATTAGCTAAACGGCGCGCGTATGTCTTGCATGTCCCACTAGGAGCATCGAGATATTGAATGCGATTGCGGAATCGTATTCCAAAGCAGATTGTGCAGTTTGAAGCTGAGCAATATGGACACATTTATTTATTTTGCACGTACCTCTTGCGTTTGATTATCATGGACATTTTGATTAATTATTATTACAAGAAGTGTAGGTACGTCGCCCAAGGTTAGATCGGAATCAGTGTAATAATACGAAAACTGGAATCAATTTCAGCAAGAAAAATAGCACATTTTCTGAATAGAAAAATATCATGTGAAAAGGACACCTGTCAAATCGCGCATAGCTTAAGTTAATCTATATCACAATAAGTTTCCCAATTAACCGAAATTTTCTAAGCTTCACTGCGAATTAACGAAAAGAAACCAAATTAAAAGTGTGTGTATATAAAACAAAACACATTATTTTACTAAGTCTTTTGCAGAGGGACTTCGACAAGATTCAGCGATATTGTGATGACTGGAAGTTGAAAATCAACTTCCAGAAATCAGAAACTATTTTGTTTAGGAATCCGTTGTCTAGCGCCTCAAGGGATACGAGAAAGAACTAGCGCAAGCTGGTGATCGTAGGGCCACATGGACATCCACTGGCGAGTAAAAGTGTAGTAAAGTACCTTGGCATCTGGTCTGATCAGTACCTGTATTTCGACAGACATATAGGTGCTGCTTTGGCCAGGGCTAGGGAGCCTTTGCCTTGACAAAACGACTGTTTTATAGCAGTCGTCTTGACAGCAGGGTGAAGGTGATTTGTTACATGGCCCTCATCAGGCCGTTGATTGCCTACGGATGCCCGGCGTGGTTCAACGTTACCCCATCTCAAATGGAAAAGATTCGGGTGTTTGAGAGGCAATGTCTTAGACGTTGCCTTGGATTACACAGAACACCAGAGTCGGAGTACACAAGATATTATTCCAACCAGTTTCTATATAACGGAGCCAACATAAACAGAATAGATAATTTTTTGTTTAAGCTGATTCGGGGCCATGTTGCAAGAGCGATGTCATCAACTAACAACTTAATTTTTGGGGCGTATTACACCAATAACGAATATTTTGAGAGTGCCCGGTTAAGTGGCTACATCGTTCCCGAGACATTCCTCTATTTAGACAGTCGAGGGCTGATACAGGATAGAGGTGCGGTTCCGCTCATCTACCACGTCAGCCGGAAAACTGTGGATAGGCGACTCCTGTATGGTCGAGACGTCATCGCTCAAGGTGGAGAAGAGCGCCTTCGGTTCAGTAGGACTGTGTCCGATCGGGACCGGAGGGATATGGCGAAACAGGAGAACCAGTTCTGGTGGCTCTCTGAACAGCATAATAATATCTAAAGTCGATGAAGATGGTTTGTCTTTGCCGACTTACATATATTTAGGGCAATTAGGTATAGTGAACAGTCGGGGTGGCACCAAAAAAAAATTAAAAATACAGTGACGAGCAAAAGTCAAGGTACCTTTCATTCTGTCCTAGAACTCCTACAAAAAATGTTAATAAAAAACAAAAATTCATAGAAAGTTATTGATTTATTAACTTAAGAGCTTTTCATTTATATTTACAAGGAAAACCTTTATAGAACTTATAAAGCTTTAAAGCTAAAAATGAAACCAAAAGTGAATATCAAAAAAATGCAGTCCGAAATTGTTGATACCCCTGTCAACCACTGCAGATTTTAGCTTTTGAGAGCAACGGTACATTACAGATTGCTTTTGTTTGAATGTAATTTGGATAAAAACGTCTTTAGCTCTTAATTGGTTCAAACCGGTTAGTCTGTTCATTGTGAAGGAATTTAGTTTAAGTAAAGTGATTAAAATAACCAAAATGGTTAGAAAAGAACTAACATTACAGGAAAGAGAAATCATTATCAACTGCCATGAACAACATAAATCTTATAATGAGATACGCAAAATAGTTGAACGACCCAAATCTACCATTCAAAAGGTAATTAACCGTTTTAAAACGGAGAATGGAATAGAAAATAAACCAAGACCTGGTCGTCCTCGCAAGCTTACTAAAAGAGATGAGAGAATAGCCAAAATTATTAAAAAGGATCCATTTAAAAGTGCCCCCAAGATAGCATCGGATATCGAGGTAAATCTCCACAAAATAGTTTCTCCATGGACTGTGGCAAGATCGCTACAGAGATCTGGTTTCAAGTCTTGTACACCACGTAGAAAATCCCTTGTTAGTGAAATAAACAAGAAGAAACGAATTGACTTCTCTAAAGAACATAAAGATAAGTCAACTGAGTTCTGGGATAATGTGATCTTCTCCGATGAGTCCAAATTTAATATATTTGGCTCTGATGGACGTTCAAGGGTATGGAGAAGAGAAGGAGAATCCATGAATCCAAAAAATACAATTAAGACTGTGAAACATGGTGGTGGTAGCGTGATGGTGTGGGGGTATATGTCCTCGCAAGGTGTTGGAAACTTGGCTATAATAGAAGGAATAATGAATAAAGATGTCTATTTAAGCGTATTAAAGTCAAATTTAAAACAAAGTGCTGATAAACTTGGGATAGTGAACACATTCCATTTTCAACAGGACAACATTCCAAAACATACCGCCAGAGACGTGAAGATGTGGATAGCGTACAACACACCTCACATGCTTGTTACCCCACCACAGACTGCAGATCTTAATCCCATTGAACACCTTTGGGATGTGTTAAAAAAACGGCGTCGAAAACATGAAATAAGGAGCAAAACTGTACTAAAGGAACTTTTGATCATCGAATGGCAACAAATTGGCTCCGATGTCACAAGAAAACTTGTAAACTCAATGCCAAACCGTTTGAAAGATGTGATAAGACTAAAAGGTTTCCCCACCAAGTATTAGGTAAAATATTTCTAAAAAAATATATTAAATAAAAAATAATAAATAAACTTTTGTTTAAACGTATCAAGACTTTTGCACTGTCTTTTTCATCAATTCTTATGTATTTTCTTTTTTAGCTTTAAAGCTTTACAAGTTTTTTAAAGCTTTTCCTTGTAAATATAAATGAGAAGCTCCTGAGTTTTTAATTCAATAATTTATTATTAATTTTTCTTTTTTATTAACATTTTGTTGAGGAGTTCTTAGGGCAGAATGAAAGGCACCATGACTTTTGCTTGACACTGTATGTATGCATGCGGGGGCATATGTGCATGTAACTGCGTGTCTGTACATGTATGTGCGTATGTACATATATGGGTGGGTTGCATATTGTTGTGTGGCTGCTTGCATATAAAAAATAAACAAAAAAAAAATTAAAAAACGAAAAAAATGCTGCTGTGGCTATTCTAGTTTTTAAGTAGTTTTAAGTGGTTTTTGGTATTATTAGGTATTTTAAGTAGTTTAAGTTATTTTTAGTTAGTATAAGTTAGTTGTATTTAGTTTTAATTATTTTTAATCTATATTTAGGTTTAGTTTATAAATAAAAAAGAAATGATAAGATACAAAGTTTTTTTGTTAATAAGTTTCCTTGATTAAAAAATAAAATAAAATTAGATTTAATTAAAATAGTTTTTAGGTCGAAAGACATTAGTTCTAAGAGTTATTGTTTAGTTTAGAGCGCCCGTAAAGGGCCAGTAAATTAGTTGTAAAATATTGATAATTAGGCTAGTTTTTAACATTTTTGTCTAGCTTTAAGGTAGTTATAAGTTAATATTAATTAAAAATGAATTTACAAAAAAAAAAACATTATTTTACTAATAAAGCAATAACAAACATTTATTTACATTTTTGGTCATAACTTTAGTTCTAAACATGGCACGACAAACAGATTTCTTGTGTGCACTCTCGAAACATGTCCTAAGATCTCCTGACCATTTCATTCAAATATATCAAATATACAATTTTTAGAATTATTTTTTAATGGAAAATAAGACGACATATACACCGGCAGGAATCGAACCTGCGACCACGAGGTGACAGGCAAGCACACACAGACTATATGTGTCAGTCTGCTCAAAAAATTACGTTACCTGCCATATAACCGTTACGTTAAAGCCTATTTTTTTATATTAAAAAAAAAAACTTTAAAAGAAAACTCTTTATTCTCAAAAAAGGCTCCACAGATTTTAAATTTTTTTTCTTATAAATTCAAATTTATCCAAAAATAAAATTTCGTATTTCGTATTTCAGAATTTTGAATTATATTTTCTTTGATTAAGCCGATTTAATCAAAAGTTTATATTATTAAATATTTAAGATTGTCATGCCAATTTTTTTTTATAAAAAAAAAAATAAATTTTGTATATATAAAAAATTAAGTAAAAAACGACTTTAAAAGTATATTTAGATTTTTAATAGAAATCTTTTGCATACGATGTGATCGAGCAAGTTCATGCGATCCAGTCATGCAATTTATTTTGTTTGTTTTCTTTAGCTTTACTTATACATAAACATTATGGCATTTTCGATTTGCAATTTGGGATTCTAAAACAAATTGAAATATAAATTTATTTGCTTATGAGGGCCAAACCATGGCTATGGAAACATTTACCATAGCAAATTGACTACGTAAATACTTAAACTCAATTTACGACTGAAAACATATAAGCGAGTTCCAACATACGTAGCTAGCTATGTATGAGAATGATGAAGGTATTTAATTATTACTTACTGACAACAAAGGTAATTTCATTTTCAAACTTACTAGCACTCACAGTTTGAATGGTATATTATTGCCATAAATGAAAGTAGGTTAAGTTAAATAAAGATGCATAGAGTATCCGACCTATACTATATCGCACTAGATTGAGCTAATGAGAAAAAAGGAGTAATATACCTGTTTTCGAATTAATGAGAAATCGCTTTATTTACCCACATAAAAAGGTATACTTTCAGGGTTGACGCACAATCAAATCAGCCTAACAAATATATTTAGCTAGCAGGATATTTAGTAGAACTTTCATTACTTTCCTATAAATATAGGTATATGTACGACAATATGCCTGAAGAAAACCTCTTGGATTTTAATATGTTTCTATATGTATCGTCGGTAACCCTGGTTTATATCGCCCCAAGGATGTAATAGAGTTTTCCCTCATTTAATTAACCAAGGTCCTTCGCCAACATTCATGTTAAGTTTGAACTACATTAAGAAATAGGACGCCATATATAGGATGGAGATAAATGAAATGATGCTCAGTATTGGTCCCTTAATCACTACACTGTCCATGTCCTATATCCACCATCATCGTTGTCCTGCTGTGCTTTTTAAGTAATTGGGCAAATCCCTCACTCGAACGCCATCCACATCCATTCCAACATGGTGATATATAAGGGTTGAATAAATTTCAGAGCAAGAACAGACACTAGAAAAAAAAAAAAAACTTTTTACCAGTTCAAAAATATTTTTTTTTTTATTTTCAAAGTAATAGAGTTCCATTTCGTCGACATGATATCCTGATATCCTTGGAGCGACAGTTTCTTGAAAATCGTATAAAATATTTGAACGATATATTGCGATTAAAGAACTAGAAACTGTACTGGAACTGTTTTTATGTTGTCGTCTTTTTTTTATCTTATGTAAGTATAGCTTAGTGAAAAATTGAGTATTTGCAAACATTCTCGTCCATTGTTTTTCAAACACAATCAATTTACGTCACAGAAATATGTACATAATGATTTCGACAGAGAAATAATGATAGTTAGATTCTTTTCTTTCGCATTGTCACGCACTGGATTATTGAGTGGTGGGTGTACTCGATATTGATTTATTAAATTGCTTCGAAGTTATATTTTTGATGAGTGGGTTTAAAAGATATCTTCCGAATGGACAGATTAAACCAACTTTAGGACGCCTGATGATAATATTTATTTATGGTAATCAAATCGGTCGGAATTTGAGCGTTGGAACGGTTTTTTAATTCAATATTCTGGCGAAGGAATCAATGGCTTAGGGTTATTAGAATTTGTGGATCTATAAATTGATTAAATTAATTAAATTTTGAACCATACTGGAATTATGGTAATTAAAAAGTGTATCCTTAATTCTGTGCGGATACCGCAAAGTTACTTTATACTAGAGAATTTATCTGTTGTATACAAATGATTCTCATATGTGCGCATGCCCCCACAGAGAAGAAAAAACTATGACACCAAAGAGTTCTTGGAAAAGACTTACGAGTAGTGCCCACGCTATGATTATTAAAATGGTTCTAGGGGATTCTAATGCTAAGCTAGGAACGTATGAAATTTTTGGTTGTAGGTAAGGTATGGCTACGCATATCCCGAACTACATCAAGAGGACAAAAATACTGGGAGAAATCTTGAAGTTGCGTGTCGGTCGAACGGCTATAATCTTAAGAGATCACCAGCTCATTTTCCAATCGAGTCTCTAATAACTTCTATAGAAGTCCTATATTGCCAACATCAAGTACGGCAATCCAGTGTAAGCGCTGCCAAAATGCCATCAGACATGCTGCTTCGGACGACCTGGGCTATACACGAACACCACCACGCGCATGCATGGATGCAATAAGGATACAAAGCCGGCGGCGGGGTGCGCTGCTACGGTGGTCAAGAGGAACTCGTGAGCTCTTTGGGCAGAAGAGAAGAGAAAAAAAAGGAGGCGAAATCGAGGAAATTGAAAGATGTTACTGTAGGAATGAGGTCCGAAAATTTTATCAAAATGTAAAAAGGATCTCACAAGATTACAAATCATGAATCCTACAAAGAATGAATCCTGCAGGGATGAACAACGAAACATCGTCATATGATTGAATGAATGAATGTATTTGGGGTATTGATGCACTGCGACCTTGAGATCTATTATGCCTCCCTACCGAGCTGGATGAGATTTCTCATTCTACAGAATGTCCTCAAAATTAATTATTGAGGAATTTTATTATTTGGGGTATTTTCATAGAGGGTAGTTCGTTTTCCAATATAAGGTGATGTCCCAGAAATTTGTGTCTTGTGAATAATAGCTTTACTGCTCCCTAGACCCTAGTAGATAGTCAGGTGGTTCCTCGTACACATTACATCACATGCAGAGAGAAGCTCTGCAATTCTTCAATCCCAGGATATTGAGGTGCCTCTTTTCAGTTTACAGTGTCCAGTGAGGAGATCTATTATTACCCTTCCTACTTAGGTTTACACAGGATTACAAATGTTTTTTGTTGTAGTTTGCTTGTAGTAGTTAAGCCTGTCTTAACCTGGGGAGTTTATTGCAAATGTTGCATTTGTTCGGTCCTCTTCCGATTTGATCTTGTTTTTGATCACGTTTGATCGCATTCCGCTATAGCGTTCTGGTCTAATTAAATGTGACGCTGCTGCCATTTTTGCTAGGGAGTCTGCTTCTTCGTTGCCCTGGATTCCTATATGCCAAGATACCCAATCAATTAAGGTTCTTTCCCTAGAACTTATTAATTTCCCCGGGACAGTTCCCTTTTTGGCAAATCTTAATATGGCGCTCTAAGCACCGCGTACAATGGAGTCAATTTGATAATGACTTCTATTGCAGCTGTGGGGCAGGTTCTCATAGCTCCGGTGCTGTATAAGCATGTTATTATTTCGGTTCTCTTTTGCCATGCAATCGTTTTTCATAGGTCAGAAGAAATAAAGCATCGCATCGAGACGATACAGCTTACACTTACTTACTTTTATGGAAGAACAATAAAGCGCATAGGATGCTTTAAAGGCAGTCTGCTAGCAACCGCGCGCCGACCCAGACAGAATCAGAGCATCAGGCCCTTAAAAATAGGTCAATATTGTTAAGACTACCCCTCACCAGTGATGGTATGGTCGCCAGCAAAAGTGGTTTGATTGCCGACGAAAGTCATTTTATTGCTGGTGAAAACCGAGTGAATAGGTAAGGTTAGGTTGAAGTGGCTGTCAGCATTGCAGCTGACACACTTAGACCAGAGTCCCTTGTGATACCACATGAATCCTGAGATAATCTTCCTATTCGTTGAAACATTTTAAAAGAGAAATGAAGCGCAAGTGTATGTAGATGTGTATTTTGTTTAGATCGCTGAGATCATCGAAGAAAAAGTTTCCAAGATGGAGATTAGCTCTGTGAGATAGAGGAGAGCATGAATAGATACCACCTCTTCTTCGCCCATGCAGCTTCTGCGAAAATCGTGTGAATAAACGCCAAGTTGTCTTGTTGCGTGCTTGCCTATGAGGCAGTATCCGGTTATGACACCAATTACGGAGCTGATGTGCAATCTCCTTAAGGACGTCAAACGTTTGGAGCGTTTCAAATAAAGTTTTGGCCAAAACTGTTTTGTTGTCAGACAGGTGGTTGTATTTTTACATCTTTGGCTTGTCCTTTATAAAGCATCTTCTTTCAGCATTAACTTACATGTAGCGATGGAGATAACTATATTTGCCTTTTCAGGTAATAAAAATAGTGCCGTTCCACTTTTGGCAAGTTCATCAGCCTTACCATTCCCTTTAATATTCCTGTGCCCTGGCACCCAACATAGGTGAATATTGAACTGCTCCGCCATCTCCATGAGAGATGAACGGCAGTTGATAGCAGTTATGGAGTTTGTAGAGGATGATTCCAGAGATTTAATAGCAGCTTGACTATCTGAGAAAATACGGATATTAGTAGTTGATATAACGTTTTCTTTGAGCCAGGAGAGGACTTCTCCAATAGCCAGCGAAAGAAATCAAGACTTTTAAAACCTATGCTTTTGTACTGACTTTATTAGTACTCTGGAATCGTACGAACGATATCTCAGCCTTTGGTAACAAAGTATATCACAGTATAACATTGTACGACATATGTATTTTTGTTCTTATTTAAATTTATAAATATTCTATAATAATATTGAAGCTTGAGAATAAGGGCCAGTTTCAGAGTACACACTTTGAGTTTGAGTAAACGTCAAACGATAAGTCTCACTAAGGATACATTTCTGTTTCACAGTCGCTTAAAATTACTTCACTCCAAGCATGAATAACGATGGCAACGCTTGTTTTTTTTGAAATTATATTTAAAGTTTTATTCAAACTGAGCAAAAATATCAAATATTTATGTAGCTCTTAAGTGCCCAACAATGGCCACTTAATTCCAACTTCAACTTGGCTGGTGTGAAATTGAAATCTTACTCTGAGTGAAGTTAAGGGGGCAATTGGCACCTTTTTTTTTTATAACTTACACGCGCTCAAGGGATTATGAATACCCTTTACATGTTTTTCTTAACACAGCGCGGGCATCCGGTGGAAGAAGAGAAAGAAGGATATGAAAGATGTGTGGAGCGATGTTCTTAGACTAGAGCAGGTTGTTGTCTTAGATTTATCTCCAGGAATGGCGGCTGAACTAATGCGAAGAGAATTGCCGTGTCTTATGTATTTATGTCCCTTATAATTCGCATTTTTTTTTATTTATTTCGTTGTCATATTTTATGGGTATGCTAGTTTACTCAATCACATGTTGTTATTGTTATGCCTAAACAGCATGTAATGAGCAAAGCGGCAACTTATTTTATGACAATTTTAGAATTGGTGTTTAATGGAATATAAGAAGACATAGACAACGGCAGGAATCAAACCTGCAACCACGAGGTTGACAGGCGAGTACACAACTATCGCCCAACGGGCACCCCCAAGGGATAAGGTGTGAAACTGGCCCTAAGTAGACAATTATTACTTTAGGGATAATACAATTGTAAACAAAAAACAAATTCAAGTCCATGTATATTTTATTTTTTTGAATTGTCTATTCTAAACCTATCTTTATTATTTATTTCAACTTATTTTCTCTTGATTTTCATAGAAATATGCATTTTTTATATATGAGATAACAAGGTGTCTATTGACAAAATAAACCCTAACAAATGCAATAAATGCTTCAATAGAAATCAACAAAAACAATCTATAGAAAATCTATATCTTTTTATAATATATTTTTATGGATTTTTTTTATAAATATAAGATCCGAAGAATAACTCCAACTTCAGCATCGGAATCGAAAGCATAATATTCATTCACTGGTAGGCGATAAGAGGGTCCTTCTATACTCTTTTCATCGTTTTGTTAGAACATTCAGAATCAACCGCTGAAGGACACTCAAGGTATATTTTTTTTCCGACAAAGTGTCATAAAATTTGCATACTTCAACCATTTTCTCAAAACCCGTACATAACCTTCATCAAGTTTTTATTACATTTCACATTGAATCGCAACCATAATAATTACCATAGAACACACCATAATCCATGTAGGTATTAAGGTTTTTGTGGAAAGAAGTCAAAAGGACTACGATTGGCATTGGTAATCTGAACAATCATGCTGAATGGTTATAAATGCTAGCGTCGACGACAACGACACCCAACACGAATATGTTGCAAAAGGATTGTGGAAAATAAAATTTTAGTTCAAAAATAAAATCATTTCTACAGGGAATCACAATTTATAAACTGGGTGCTTCCAATTTAGCGCAGATATAGACTTTAATGGGTATATGTTGAAATTAAGAAATCACATTTCTACTATGTATATGTATTTAGTTCAAGTTATAGAATTAACTTAGATTTCTATAAAAATTTTGTCAATTTCTTAATAATATTTTTCTTCACTTCTATTTTAAACTTAAAACAATAAAGACTTATTAATTAAATATTGAGGCCCTTTGGTTGGAATATCTTAATCAGAATTAGCAGAAAGGATTAATTAAGCACAAAAGTATAATAATGATATAATGTGCATTGATATGCTTTTGAAAAATGCAATAAAACAGTTGTTGTGTTAATCTTACTTCTGAAAAATAATTTAAAAAAACTACCATGTACAAATAAAATAAAATTACTCATACCATACTTTTAGGGACAAGGAGTAAAGTGAATACTCGTGCAAACAAAAAAAACTTATACTCCATAATTTATCGTATGGTCATTATTGTCAAATCTGGCAATGCCGAGAATAATTCATTTACCACCGGATGACAGCCACCGCCATTATCCTTCTCTTTCTCTTTTTCTACGACCATAAAATGCACATGCATTTTAACTTGAAATGAAGAAGACATAACGGAGAGCAGCTAGAAAATTTCATGTTAAATCTATTACTAAAGCTAAATTATATAAGTTTTTTAAAAAGAAAACAATAATTGAATTATACCAGTATCATCAAGAAAACAAAAAAAAAACTAAACGTAAGTTATATCTAACAATAATAAATTAAATTTGTGAAATAAGGAATTGTAAAGTATGTACATTAACATTCATATATATAAATATATACATATATTTGTAGGAAATAAAAGTCATTCGAACAACTTGAATTTTGGTTTAAGTGGCTACATTTCGTTAGGAAATAACAGTCATAAATAAAAGGAAAAATATCAATATCCACAATTCGATAGCTAATTGCCATAGGAATTAAATTTGAATTTCAGAATTTGTAAATTATTTTTTTTAGGAAATGTTCTACCACTTTTTTTTTATTTCTTGAACAAGAACCATTCTCTCAGTTTATATACTTAAAAAATATTAATCTCATTAACAAAATAAAAGTCTTTCTATTTTTCACATTGTGGTCTATATGAACTATATTTCCTGTATTTCTTGAACAAAAACCATGGAAAAAGGTTAATACATTGCCATGGACGTACCTTCGTAAGAACATCGGTATTTTTGTATACAATTTCAATTAATTCCTTGCAAGGGATTACACATTTTTATATCAATACATCTGCGTTGATTGGTAATAATCCCGTGATAAAAATAATTTATTTAAATTTAGGGTTTTATTATTTTATATTTAAATAAAACGCTAAAATCGTTTACATCATTTTATTAAACATTCATATATTTTTACATAAATAATCATTTTTGTTATTATTTTGTTTGTATAACCATAGATTGAAAAATACTTACGTATACTATAGAAGGAAATACACAGAAATTTCACATTATAATTCCCCACAATTTCAAAAAATAATGCTGAATATTTATTTGAATTAAACTCTACACAAATTGACATGCAGATTTTTACCATAATTTCCAAATCTTTCAATAAATAATCAGGGCCGGGCCAACCATATGTGCAAGATGTGCGAATACACAGGGCGCAACTTTATGAGAGCTCATTAGCAAGAAAATGTTATTGGATCTTGCGCAAACAAATTCTACTATTTGTATTTGAACCACAAAACTCATTCAAATAATCCCAAAATAACATCCATCACAACTAACTATACTCTGCTAAGTTCTTTCTTCCAGACTAACTAACATCACTTTTATTATTTCTCAAATTATCATTTATGCTTTTGATAGTGAAAGCCGTCGCAACATATTGCAAGGGTGAACTTGTGCAACTTCATCTTCACAAGATTAGCGTAGCACAAATTTGATTAGGCAATATATATGTTTGACATACTATTTGTCCAACATTAAGTAGGTATTGTTCGCTTTATAAAAACATCTCTGATCTCTATTGCACACTGCTTGTTGTCAGCTCGCTGGTAAATATGGCCTCTATTTACCAGTACAGTGCATTACTTGTTTAAATTCCTGCACAATGAACATAGGATATTTTTTTGTTATTTCTTTTGAACTGGGCGCATGTTTGGCTGAGGCCGGCCCTGTAAGTAATAAAATATTACTTATTTTAAAATCTGAATTTCTGACACATATATTTGAAATAGATGTTATTTTGTTTAAATAGAAGTAGAAATTAAAATCATAAAAATAATTGTACTAAGTAAAAGCTTAAAAGAATAAGGAAGAATAAGAAGGGCCTTATTTTTTTTATAAAACTTTGAATAATAGGTAGGTATGTTTATACAAATACAAACAAATGTTAGGGTTTAAATTCAATCTTTTTATAAATCTAGAAAATCTCTTATAATAATACAATATTTTAAACTATTGATAAACTCCTTCTAAATGTTTCTTCAAACTCTTAAGCCATGTTAATATTCCTTAGAGCAAGATTTTTCAACAATGCACAAATATTAGCGTTTCCAATTTCAAAATAAAAAATAAAAAATAAACAATGTTATGTTCCTTGTTTCTAATTGGATTGCAGTCTTAAAATGAACTTATTCCAAAGCAGGTCCAAATTCATTAGTTCAAAAGTAACAGATAATACAAAAGATGTTTGGAACTCTCGGATTATGTGTATAAGTAGATATAATGTCCCACCATTTAGATTTTCAAATCTAATAAATACGGATGAGAATATTTGATGTTTTTATAATGTTTTCTTCTAAATAAATTGTAAGTCACCCTGTATAACATTTTGGGGTTAATAACCAGTTTATTTTCCTTTCTTTTCAAACATATGAAACCTATTTAATTTATCCAGACAAAAGGAATATATTTTATCCCTCATCATAAGAAGAGTTCACATTGCAATAAAAAACTATATAAACAATAATTATTTTTAATCCTCTTTTTTGTACTTAGAAACATAAAAGTAATTAAATAACATTTATGCTTTCTTTTCAGCTTTAAATGTCTCATGAAAGTTATTGTGTCATTTCGATGGCAAAGGGACGTAGTGATCATGAGGTGTCAAGAACTTCAATTTGAGAAGAGCAACGTCACGTCTATAGCCTCAGGCAAGAGAAAGCTTTGTGTGGGTCGAACAAAAAAGGAATGATTTTTGTGTGTGGTTTAGCGCCGGGATAAAAGTGAACAAGAAAAATAAACAAAAAAAAAAAAATACTGACACAACAACCTATTGAAGGCTCAAGCATGTTAAGTGATAGAATTAATTTTCTACCTTTTAATTTTATATTTTGTCTAACATTGAAGTTATGTCCCAAATTTTATTCCCATGTCATAAATGGAAAATCCTTGTGAATAAAAGTGAATTGTTCTCAATAAAAATAATTAACTGTAAGAAAGCTAAACACATATCAGAAAAATTACAATCGGTGTTTTGGTGAAAAGATAATGTAATAGAACAATTTAAAGGCTTTAAAAAACCTTTACAATCACAACGAAGCATTCAAGAATAAGAATCCATCCCATCCATGTGTTGTACTATGAAAAATGGGAACAAATCAAAATTCAATACTTACAAAATGTCTTTGGAGTATCGTTTCCCAGCAACTAGTTATTTTAACTGTACTCACGTCATTGGCTGGAAGAACGGGATGCGACGATACACAGGATTTCCAAAAGAACAGTAAGTTAACATTTCATTTTATTTATATAAATACATAGCGTTAAATTAAAAAAGAAAAATACAACAAAAGTTAATTCATTCTTAAGCTCATAAATCCTTACACCTATTTTAATAACTCATAGTAAAATTGACCAAAATATAAAAGAAGTGAATCCAAAATAGTCATTTTTGAGCGATTTACAAAAATATACAGCCACAAAAAATAATAGCAACAATCCTTACTTTTAAATTAAACTTGTATTTTGCACTTAAGTTAAGTGAATATTTGAAAAAAAATGTCTACATTTAATTAACTTAATTAAATTAATACTTTGCACTAACATACAACATACAAAAAATTGAATATTTGCCGAAAGTACCTCATAAAATATTACTTAAAATTAAAGAACGTTAATACAGGGTGGCCCACGAATCGTGCTACAATAAGAAATTTAAATAACTTTTATTTTAATCGATGTATTTCATAAATTTTTTTTGATTGGATTAAAAATTAAATTTAAATTTTAAATAACTAATGGTTTTTAAAGATGATAGACCGCAAATGACATCCACGCTCATCCACGCATATGCGGCACCTGATCAGAAAATTGTTCATTGCGACATGCTTCAATTCAGTCAAATTCCCGGGTTTCGTTTTGTACACTTCCTGCTTGACATAACCCCATAAAAAAGTCTGGTGCAGTCAGGTGACCTAGGGGTCCAGCGGAAAATGCAGTTTCGGATATCTATTTGTTTGGGAATTTTCGTTGGAGCTCCGCCATAACTTGTGGGCTACCTGTGCACTTGCTCCATCTTGTTGAAACCAAATCCTGCTGAAAGGGATACGTCTTCGGCGAAGTTCGGGGTAAAAAAACTCCTTCAACAACTTTAAATAACGGTCCCCATTGACATTTTGTGTTACACCGTTTTCTTCAAAGAAGTACGGCCCGAAAATACACCTTGACGAAATTGCGCACCACACAGTGACTCGGTCTGGGTGCAGTTCCGTCTCATGGAGCATTTCTGGATTAGATCCATATATGGCAATTTTGCTTGTTAACATTGCCGCTTAAGTCAAAATGGGCCTCATCGGACATGAACAAACAATTTATCAATGTGTTGTCTTCTTCGGGCATTGCAATCATTTTTCGGAAAAATTCCAGGCGAACAGGCAAATCCTGAGGGTTTAACTTGCTTGTAATTTGGATTTTGTACAGAAACAAGTTTAAGTCATCATGAAGTAGCCGTTGTAATGACCGTCTGCTAACTCCAATTTGGCCCGATAAGTTTCGAGTCGAAAACTTGGATTTGGCTGTATTACCGATGCAACAGCCATGATTGTATCCTGAACCCGAACATTGGGATCTCGATGATACGGTTTTCGTTCATCTACTCGGCGGAGTACCGCCAATCTCCAGCCTAAATTCCCGTTGGATGGAAATGACGGACTGCAAGGAATGGTATCGCTGCACTATCCAAATCCTTTCTTCAGTATCCCAAGCATTCATTTTGATAAATCTAAATAGTATCCTATAAAATTAAATAAAAAATAAGCCGATTATTCACACTGAAAAAAAGTTATTACGTTTTATTTTTGTAGCACGATTCGTGGGCCACCCTGTATTATGTTGGTCATATATAAAAGTGGGTGCCATCCATGTGTAGATATATGCATTCATATCTCGAGCACGGGTCGTTCGATTTTCACGACGGACTTGATGGATTCCAGAGCAAACTCTAGGTTCCACGAAGATCCGCCAACTGATATTTCGAATGTCAGTTAATTTGAATTTCTTTATTCAAAATCAAATCGCTGGTATGTTACATTCATACGAATCCTCGATTCCCTAATTGTTTGATGTTACAAATTTACCGCCACACAATTTAAAATTTAAAGTGGGCTAAGTTATAATTTTGTTGCACGCAATGCAACAAAACTTTCCAACGGAACACGTTTGATTGTGAAGAATCTCAAATCAAATGTCTTTCAAGCGGAAATTCAAGATTCCGCTCTCCGTATTTAAAAATTTTCCATTTCCGTTGGCTATGACAATTAATATCGCAATCGTTGGAAATTGGTGGGATCAATCTTGAATTCACATTTTTCCCGTCAATGCATGTGGTTTGCTATTGTGTCGGGAAACCTCCCGCCTTGTACGTGAACGCTCCGGAAAATAGAATGAAAAATGTTATGAACTTTGATGAAAAGCAGAATTTTGGCCGATACTTTATTCATTGGGATTTAAGTGAAACATACCGACATTGTTGTACTTCAGTTATTTCCATTGTTGTTCCTTGTTAACTACAAGACTTTGGAGTAAAGAATTTGAATTGACCGAGTAACATAAAGCAGAATGTGAATCGGAATTAATATTTTTATTACATCACGAATTTGAGCGAAGCAGCTGAATTGAAATAACAAAAATATCATTAACAAATACAATCGCATGAATTTTGTATCTGATTTTTACTTGCTAATTGCGATACAGTTACATTTGCATTTGGAAAGCAAATCGAACTCGAAATTTTAATCAAACTTGATATTACAGTGCAGATTTGATTATAGTAAAAGTGGGGTCCAACAATTCATCTTTTGTTTGGAAATTCATTACTTTGAAAACTGGTGGAAAATTATTGAAATTAACATTTAAAACATAATTATGCAGTTTCTACTAGGGATTTTTTGGTTACGATATGTGATAACATAAGAGCAAGTACTGATGCGATGCAGTCGTGCATTTGATTTTTAATTGAACGTAACTTAGTACTTATAAATTTAAGTTTTTTACTTTCAATATACATAAGTACTAGATATAGGGCAATCTCTGAATTAAGCTCAAACTTGACATTACGATGATGGAGAACACCAAAAAGGTGGGTCCCGCAATTCCGTCTGTCTATATGTAGAACGAACTACAGCCTAAGCTGCTGAAGCGATTTTCTTCAAACTTGGCACTTAAGCGGTTTAGGTCATTGTCTCAAATAGATTTTTAAATCTTTTTTTAGCCCCAAAAATAACGGTACTTAACATACAATTTTGCTTACCATTTTAATAATAATATATAATTTTGATAACTCCTTTTAGTAGGACATACATTCTGTTCAACAATTTTGTTTTTTTTTTATATTTGGTTATTAACGGTATCTGCCATCAAAACATTTTTTTGATTTTCGACTTTCTCATAAACGGCTCTACGGATTTCGATCAAAATGTTTATATAGGAGGTCCTTCGATTATAAAGAAGATTGCATACCAAAATTTTCGATTATTATTTTTTTTTTGATTTTGAAGTATTTTTTTTTTTATTCTGATATAGCTAATTTTTTAAGTTTACATTACAATATATTTAAAAAGTTAATAATTTTATAAAAATATAAATCCAACAATTTGTAAGTAAAATAGGTTTGTATTCATTGAGCCAAAATTGTCTTAAGCTGTGGTTCAGTAAAACCTGGGCTTATCAGCGACTATGAAAATTCCCATTATGTTTGGATTATGTATTTTACTAGGTACTCTTTAAGAATAAATTTTAAATAATTAAATTAAAAACGAGCTGACTGTACAGCTGAGGTATAAAAAATAGCACCATTGCGTGAACCAGATTTTGTTTAAAAATGAAGCTTAAGCCAATATTTTGAGGGACATTTCGAATATCCGAAAAGCTTATATTAAGTCCAAAAACTCACATTTAAAAAAGAATTCCAACTTTTATTCATCAACTTATTAAAAAATTTAATTTTTTTTCGAAAAACTAAAATAAATTAGGGGTAAAAATAGCACCATTGTTTCATCACACAACTTAAAACTAAAACAGCATAAAACTAAAAAAATGTCTTCTATTATTTTATTCTTTAATTTTTCTTAAATTAGTATTTCGTTGAATAGCCTTTGTTGGCTATCATTGCTTTACAACGTCTGCTCATTGAATTCACGAAATTTTGGCACCTTTCTACCGAAATATTCTCCCAGGAGACCTTTACTGCAGCCCAGAGTTCTATGTTACTAGTCGGTTTGGTTTTAGAGACTGCTTTCTTCACGTCAGCCCACAGATTTAGGTCAGGCGATTGCGCTGGCCACTCCATCACATTAATTGAATGATCTCCAAACAATTTTTTAGCCTTCTTACTGGTGTGCTTGGGGTCATTGTCCTGTTGAAAGACCAACAAAAGGGGCATCTCTTCCTCTACATAAGGGAGCATAACTTTTTCGAGTATACTAACGTAAACGTGTTGATCCATGATGGGTTTAATCCAATATATGGGCCCAACTCCATAGTATGAAAAACAAGCCAACACCACTGATGAGGCTTGTCGTCATAACAGTTTTTCGTCCACGAAATTCGGTTTAAGGTGTGTATGTTATTGCATTTCGAATAATTTTGTTGGAACAGCCAACAAACCGTCGAACTTCTCTATACGTTTTACATTCCGAGATCATTTTTTTTAATAATTACCCGTTCTTCGTTGGAACAATGCTTTCCACGACCCGTTTTCTTTGAAAATTTTGTGTTTTAAATGAAATATAAGGGTTATCCATTTTGCGGTTTCAAAAGTATATGTTTGGAATTCGACATCTGTCAAATTAAGTTGTTAAACCAATTTTTTTTTCTGTTGAATATCTGACATTTACGAAAATGGATCGCTTAACTATCGCACAACGCAAATTGTTGAAACCTACTACAAGAATAGTGATTCTGCCACAGCCACATATCATGCTTTAAGAGGAGATTATGGTTTACATAATCGTCCAACTACGTAAGCAATCGGCAAAATTGTGGTGTGATTGGACCTTACTTCTTCGAAAACGACGATGGAATAACGACGATGGATAACCGACTTTTTTTTACCTGCTATTTAAGAATACGACTTGAAGAATATGTGGTTTCAATAAGACTGTGCCACATGCCACACAACTCGAACGAAAATTGCTTTATTACAAGAGACCTTTCCTGGCCGCGTAATTTCTCGTCGTGGCAATATCAACTGGCCACCAAGATCTGAACTTTTTTTTGTGGGGCTACGCGAAAGGTTGTGCTTATGCAGATAAACCTTTAACTCTAGAGCACTTGGAAACCAACATTCGTCAAGTAATGGTTGAGATACCGCCCAATATGTGCCAAATATGACCTCAAAACAATCGACAATTCGCGTGGTGGTCATTTAAACGATGTAGTGTTTCACACATAATGTCAACGTTCGAACTTTATATAAAAAAAGAAATATCATGAAAAAAAAATTTTGTATATGTGTTTTATTTACGTTTACTTTTGAAACCGCAAAATGGATAACCCATTATAAGCAAATTCTAACACTTGACTGCCTTGCCTTAAAATATGCACATGAAAAAAAATTTTTTTATAACGAAAACTGCGATTAGTGCTATTATTTTTACCAGAAGGTGTTTTTTTTTATAATACAGTTCTATATACTACTGAAATTACTCAGCCAAGTAGAAGACTTAGCATTATATTTAATTGGACTTGTTGAATTATTGATTCAAAATAGCTTTTAACTGCCTTTAGTCTACAAAATTTGCGTTTCATCCCGGCAATCTCTCTTGGACTCATCAGTTGGTTAGTGAGAGCTACCAATACGCAATTTTTGTTAAGTTCAGTCCAACTTAATTGCATTTTTTGACAAAAAAGCAATGTGAATGATTAAAATTTTAATCTTGTTGGATATAGTTCACATTGCTTTTTGTCAAAAAATGCAGGTAAGTTGAACTAAACTTAACAAGAATTGCGTATTGGTAAGGCGCTCACTAACCAACTGATGAGTCCAAGTGAGATTGCCGGGATGAAACGCAAATTATGTGGACTAAAGGCCGTTAAAAGCTATTGTGAATCAATTATTTTTACCGCACAAAAAAATGGGATTTTCGCCATTATGACATCGTACGAAAAGAACCGTTACTTTTTGAATGCCATATATATACAATAGAGAGAGGTGATAGTTCAAGCAATAAAATAATAATAGTAGAGGCTGTAAATATTTTCTATTCACTCATTTAAAGAAGTTAAAATGAAACTTCTACCAGTGCAGTGTTGCTTTTTTTTTTACCGGCACTGTATGTCAGACGTTAGAAATATCATGTCTTTTCTAGATGTAACTTTACTTGAAATAAATGTGAACATTTTTTTAACTCTTAATTGTGCATCATCTGCCTGAACAAAATATGATTTCTTCACTATTTTATCCATTACATTGGTGTACGCTCAATTTTGGGAGTAACTGTATTAAGATAGGCAGTATTCATTTTAAATTAATAATTAAAAACAATAAAAAACAATTTTGTGTTGAAAGGGTATACGGCATAACCAAAATAACTTAATTTATTTTGATAACTTAAATTATGCAAAATGGCTTCAATTACATTGAAACAATTTCTCTCTGGAAATTTTGGCCATAAAAATTAACTCTACACTATAGCTTAGAATTCACCATATAAACTCCTAAAAGAGGATTCCATTAAAGAGCTTTACACAATTTACTAAAAACGATTATGTATATATCTTGCTGACATTTTCAATCTAAAATTTTATTAAAATAACAAAATTAAAGGTCCTTGGTAGATAGAAAGCCATCATCACCATTACAATGTACATATTATTCTATAATCCTATTACTCTTAAACATAGAACACCACAAAAGCCTCAAAGCAAAATTCAGAAGGTTTGTCACTTGAAATATGTGCAGAAAAGACTTATTATAAACATCATGTTATAATTTATGTATGTATGTACCTATGTATGTCTGCATGATGTGCAGATAAAATTAAGATCGCACATTCTTCACCAATGTATGTAGTATACGAGTATACACAAAACATTATCCAACCACAGACAAATAAGGACTCCAGCTTCATCTCATCCTATGAGCATGAGCATCTTAAATTGTGCGTATGCTTATGTAAATTTCAGGTGAGGACTTAAGAAATGCCTAACTATGTTAAAGGACCAAGAAATGAGAAATATGATAGCAATCTACTTAAACTCCAAAATGTTCTTGAATGCGGAGGTAAAAAGATTCTGTTAAAGTGCTCTCCCGTTAATTGAACTCTCAAGTTATACAGATTGAATTATTCAATTAAACATCCTTTTCTAAAAATGGAATCGCAATCGTCTTTGCACGAGCACGAGATATAAATGTGCTTTGTATTTGTATACCGTTTCCTCTGAAATGAAAATTAAAATGGAAATCAAATAAATGCTCTCTTTGATGGCATTGACTCCCAAGTATGTAAACTTTCATCTGGTTCAGTTAATGTAAGTATTTTATGGAATGCTATTTTCGGATTTGACATGTGTGGCTCTTTTACTATACGCACTACAGCCCTTTGACAGGACAAACTATGTACAATCTGCGATGATGGCAGCCAACGCCAAGGAACGGCAGCGAGTTAAGGGGTAGGACAGTGCCATAATTACAAAGGCAAAATAAGCTGACTTCTCCATTCAACGTTTCAAAGAAATGCGCCTGCAGATTGGCTGTAGATGATGCTTCTTTTCATTCATGGAAATAACCCAATCGTTTGTACAATCTCCTCATACTCGTAAACCGTAAACTAAAATAAAAACCATGGTGATCTTTGCACTTGAGTATTTTGACATCTGTTTCCTCTCCGGCAAAAAAAAAAAATTAATAAAAATAGAAAAACTTACAAAAATCGGTCCACATAAACAGAGGGCTTTATTTTTTTTTCTGTCTTTATTTATTTATTATCTTGTTCGATTGCGTAAAGCTATTTATTTTTTACGGTTTTTTCGCATTAGAGGTTTTCTTTTGCGTGGGATAAAAGAAAAATTTTAGGGGGAATACCAGAACGCTCATATTTTTTCTTAAAAAAAAAAAATACATATCTACTAAAATAAAAATTCCAATATACTGATCACCAAATGTTAGCTTTTTAAAATTAAATATTTTCTGACTAATGTAGAGTCATTTGGTGATGGAGGAAGATTTAGATTTCCCAGCAGCTAAGTCTTTTTGGTGACATTTCATTGTCGTTAAGAGACTTAACAGATATCTTAAGGAAAGCTATTTCCAGAAATTCATCAGAAGATTAAAAATCATGGATTTGTTAAAAAAATATTTTTTTTTAGATATATGACTGTGCGGCTCGCTACACTGCAAGATAAATAAATACCGACCAGTTTGTTAATTGGTTGCATTTAGGGTATACCGGATACGCTTGGGGCGATATGGTTCTACGAGCAAAAAATCCCTTGAGTCAAATACCAAATGCTTATTCTTTCCACTAAAGTTAACTTATATGATTCGAGATTTAAATGTAATGTTTGTTTAATGAAACAATTTCATTTCCCGACGTTTCGACGATGGTTGGTTCTTCTCTGCAAAATAAAAACAATGGGGGGTGGCCGTGGCGCGATAGTTGTATGCTGTCAACCTCGTGGTTGCGGGTTCGATTCCTGCCGTTGTCTATGTCTTCTTATATTCCATTAAAAACCAATTGTAAAAATTGTCATAAGATAAGTTGCTGCTTTTCTCATTACATGCTGTTTAGGCATAACACTAACAATATGTGATTGAGTAAACTATCATACCCATAAAATATGATAACGAAATAAATAAAATAATGCGAATTATAAAGGACATAAATACATAAGACACGGCAATTCTCTCCGCATTAGTTCAGCCGCCATCCCTGGAGATAAATCTGAGACAACAACCAGCTCTAGTCGAAGAACATCGCGCCACACATCTTGTCTATCCTTCTTTCTCTTCCACCGGATGCCCGCGCTGTGTTAAGTAAAACATATAAAGGGTATTCATAATCAATTGAGTGCGTGCAAAGTTATATAAAAAAAATGAACTGGTGAAATGCCTACATGGAAACAAAGTTGATCGATGATAGGCAAAAGACAGTGATGACGATATACACAGCACAAATACCTGCAATTTATGGATTACCGAAAATTCACAAACCAAACATGCCTCTTAGACCTATAACGTCATCAATGAGAGTACCTTGTTATGAACTTGCAAAATACTTGGGGAGAATTTTACAGTGCGTGACAAGAGATTCGGTCGACTCAATTAAAAGTTTTTATGATTTTAGATTTTTAGATTTTAGATTTTGAATTCATTTATTAACAGTTCTAATTTTTACCTTTACATAGGTTTGTTATGAATTGTTTAAGCTTTGGCTTAGCTGTCAGCTCGACTGGCAACTTTAAATGTATGTATTAATTAGATATAAAAAGGGTTTTTGTTTTTCAAATTGATTATCTATGTGTGATTAAATTAAAAGATATATGCATATTCACTTAAAAGCAGCATTCTAAACTTGTAGCTGTCGTTCAAAAACATGGTAAGTCCTTTCCAGTCTGATCCATTTAAGATATAGTTTGTTTCTTCCATTGATAGAACGCGTTTTTCAAAGTACAACAGCCTGTATTGTTTAGAGATTGGACATATGCTCAGAAGATGGAAACAGTCTTCTTTGGCTTTCATGTTAAAAAGCGTACAGAACTGGTTAAAGCTTCCATTGTAAGGAGATCCGTTGAGGTATAATATAAAGGAGCTTTCTTTAAAGCTGAGTGAATCTCTAAAGTAATTTTTATCCCTAAGATTAAACTCCAGTTGGCTTTACAGAATTCTGTTCTCCGATTGACATGCTTGTTCGATAAAGAAATTTCGAACAGATTCTTCTTGCTTTTGGATGATGTTGTAAAGTTTATCCTTTAAATACTGAGGATTGTTTGTTTCCATATTTACATCTTCTCCGTGAGTAATACCCATATTTTGCCATTTTTCCATCCACCAATCTTTGTTTCTTATATCGTAAAGAAGAAGTTTTTTACTCAATCTGGAGTCATCGTATCTTAAAACCTTAACTAAAAAATCGGCTTGAAGTTTAAGTGTATAAGTTAAAAGCTTTGGTAATCCTGTTTCTAAATATATTCCATAATTAGGAGTTTTTATTAGAAGATAAAACAGTTTTTTTCAGAAAATTTCTCTGTCATTTTTCAATTTCTTCGTACTCTTGCATTCCCCAAACTTGTGCAGCATTACAAAGTGTAGATTTGACTACAGAATCAAATATTTTGTATTTTATGGATAGATTTATATGTTTATTTGAGAAAACTTTATTTCAAGATAAATTGATGAGACTTTGTGAAGCATTCGATTTTTCGGTAAGATGTTTTGTGAAATTCAAAGTTGAAATTACCTTAACTCCCAGATATTTATATTCGCTTACTATTTCTAAGCGTATTTCATTAAAAAACCAACTGACTTCAGCTCGGTTAGATCGTGAGAAAACCATTATTCTTGCCTTTTCAATATTAATAACAAGGCTCCACTTTTCACAGTAAGCAGCAAGTCGATTTATCATGAGTTGTAGATTTTCGGGAGATTCCGATAGAATAATCATACAGCAGTACGTTGATAAGGGCGCCTGCAATTCGAATTCCTCCGGGGAGATTGGCTGTTATGTCGTCAATAAAAATCGAAAATATGAGGGCGCTCAGATGACAGCCTTGTTTAACACCAGTATCTGCTCGAAACCATTCCGAAAAAGCTGATGCATCCCAAACTGTTGCCTTTGTATCTGTGTACATGTTGCGAATCACTTGAAGGAATCTTGTATATACACCCAGTTGTGAGAGCTTATATAACATAGCGCTCCGATTCACCAGATCAAACGCAGATTTAAAATCTAAAAATAACGCGTACATTTTTTTATTTCGGGCTTGAAAGGCTCTAACTATAGAAGTGAGTGTGAAAATGTGATCAATTGTAGAGTAATTTTTCCTAAATCCAGCTTGTAAGTCTGATAGTACATTATTTACTTCTACCCACCTTTCAAGTCTGCCAACGAGGACACCACAAAATATTTTGGCTATGACGTTCATAAATGAAATTCCTCGGTATTTTTCAACAGCATTCAAGGAACCTTTTTTATGTATGGGGAAAACTACCGATGTTTTAAACGATTCACGGACCTCTGCATTCATTAGAATTTTATTAAGAAGTGTCAACAGTTTGCTGCAAAAGTTCTTATGAATTTAAAGATAAGGTAAATAGTCTGGTTCTAGAACAAACTGATGTTTTAGTATCTTATGATGTTGTATCATTATTTACTAATGTTCCTGTACAACTGGCAGTAGCCATCATTAAGAAAAAATGGGAGACAATTAGTAAACATACACAGTTGAGCCAAACCGAATTCATAGAGTTGTTGGATTTTTGTCTTAAAGAAAACAATCACTTTCTCCTACCATTGCCGATTTAGTTTTGGACAACCTTTTGGACAATAAATTTGCCGATAGTAACAATCCAAAGATAATCGTCAAATATGCGGATGATATATTTGCAGTTGTTAATGAGGGGGAGGTCGACAATGTTTTACGATGCCTTATTTCATATCATGCATAAAAAAAACCGTTGAGAGGGAACAAAACAGAGCGATAACGTTCTTAGACGTCAAGATTCATCGCGTTAATGATAGACTCTCTTTTAATTGGTATCAGAAAGACACAGCATCTGGAAGACTTGTCAACTTTAGATCCAATCAAGCAAAGCATATTTTTATTGATACAGCGTCTAATTTAGTACAAAAAGTCTTTGCGTTGAGTGACCGGGAATTTCACGCCGCAAATGAGAAAATTGTCACACAAATTCTACTAGATAATTGCTATCCAATGGAAATCATACGGAACTTGATACTTCGCCAAAAACACAAAGCTCCTGTTGATAATCGGCAAAAATACTATAGTTTATGTTCCCAAAATGTCAGAAAACTGTAAAGAGACGGTAAAAAATAGTACTAATGACGTCAGTTTAGCGTACAAATCAAATAGGATGCTGGCACCTCTTTTCACCAACATGAAAACAAAAACGGAAAAGGATAAGTGCACAGACGTAGTCTATAAAATTAACTGTCTTTGCAATGCGGAAGAAAATTGCAAACTTTCCTATATCGGTACAATGAAACAACTTCTTCGTCAACAAATTTCCAACCACAAATCCGACATTAATATAAAAAGCAATGGGAAGACAGCATTGGCCTTACACTCCATTGAGCGTGGACACAAACCAGATTTTGACAGACTGGACATCCTGGAATGTAAGAAACATGTCTCCAAGCGGTATACTCTAGAAACGCTTCATATTATTAATAACAAAAACAATATGAATCGTAAACAAGACGGCCAAAACATTTCATCAGTTTACTGCTCTTTGGTGACTAGGCAGAATCCGTGACAATTTAAAGCCCACTAAACTTCAATCGAAGTGTTTTTTTTATATCATACAAAATTCTTTTTTTTAAACATTGCCTTATATTTGTCTTTCATTGTATATATTATTTCTGTATATCTGTAATACGTACTAAATATAAGTTTTCCAACTTAACAATAAGCTTATATGATTTGTATCTAAAGTAGAATTTTACATGCATTACAATTTACAAATACAACTACCGCCTAAAGCTAAACTAGAATTTTACAACGGATGGGATTTTGGCACTATCGAATGAAATTTCCGTAGATTCATTCTTAATAGATGCTGGTACGATTGATATTATATTATACACATCTTTCCTATCCTTCTTTCTCTTCTTCCACCCGATGCCCGCGCTGTGTTAAGAAAAACATATAAAGGGTATTCATAATCCCTTGAGCGCGTGCAAAGTTATTAAAAAAAAAAAAATCTAGGATATTATTGCTTAAGTCACCACAGATTATTAAATTTGGTGATTTTGTAGTTATTTCTTCAATAATACTATAAAAATGCTCCAGATCAACATGCCTGTTAGGTCTGTACATAACCCCAGAAGAAGACAACACCAATTATGTCTACAAATAAATATTCATAGGAGAGTAACACACCTTTCTACAAGCTAACCCTTCCTTAACGTAAATCGCAACTCCACCACCACGACTACATCCATAGGACCGAAACATTCTGTAACCATTTAACTTATAAGAAACATCTTCAATGTCATCAGAAAACCATGTTTCTGAGATGCAAATTGCATCAATATTCGATTTATCAAACAAAAATTGAAATTCATCGATTTTAGGAAACAAACTCTGTGCATTAATGTGGACAACTTTTAGGCCCATAGATCGATTGCAAAAAACATTAAGCATAATTTTTAATAAAACATCCCCACTGTTATCTCTGAAACTCAGATCACTTTCACTCGACTATATAAGTTCCTACTGCATGATTCGAGGAACTGATACCTTTTTTGTATGAGTTAAAACCGTCTTCTAACTTTATACCCGTTTGGTTTACATTAATTATTAACAACGCACATAAAAATACAAAGTAGTTTTTTTTCAGAATTGAAGTTGACTAAGTAAGTATATTACGCCATTATGTACATAAGCTTATTCTTAAAAAAAACATCTGGACACATTCTTCGCACACATTTATTATGCGTCATAGCTTGCAAATTCTTGGTATACGATATGACTTCAGGGTGTTTTTCCTGTGAATTTCGCAAATTGGCAACATAACTATAAAAGCAAAATCTAAAAATAGATTTCTTCATAATTCGTTTTGGTTACTCATGATCAAAATTTATTTTTTTAATAACGGCAGTTATGCTTTTATGAACAAATCAAATGTTATAAATGTAATCAACATAAGAAGCCTTTCAACAATCTTATGTATTTTGTAATTAATATTTTTGTCGCATTAAACATGATGTTTAATTCAAAGTTAGAATAAAACGATAATATCCTGAGTTTGTTAAATCTTGAATACTAAACAAATTAAAATCCAACTAACGAGTTTAAGGATCAATTTGAATAATGTTCTCGGAATTGTTATAAATTCTTACTTACCTATCTATCTAAATAATTCTTAAATTTTTGATCTCAGCCTTTCTAAAAACGGAATCAAACACGCTCTTCAATTATAATAATCCCCTTTTCACTTTGTCAAACCCTCTCATCTATTTAATTGTAGTTTACTTAGTTTAAGATATAATTGTAATTAGATCTAAGATATTTATAATTTATAGTTTTACTTATGCTTGTATTAAGCTTAAAATTAAATTAAATTAAATTAAATTAAATTAAAATAAATTAAATTAAATTAAATTAAATTAAATTAAATTAAATTAAATTAAATTAAATTAAATTAAAATTAAATTAGGAAGGAATGTGACAGTATGTAAAATATTTGTATTTTCAGCACATTTACTTCCAATATTAAAAAAAAGTTAAAGTTGCTTATATAAATAATCACCCGTATTTCGATAGCCGTTTCCCTTAAAATGACGAAAATCATTTTCAAATACATATTTGTATTGCGATTGGCGTTTTATTTGGTCCTTTTTCTCAGATAACATTAATACAAGTGTAACTTAAATTCTTGTAAAAAAAACATCACTCATTCTTCTTACAATAAGCGACCTTAATTATACGAGAACACAAAAATTACTAGGAGCTAACCAAAGCAAAGCTGACCTAATGTTTTTAACTACCAGTATAAAGGTATAGCCTTTCAATTTACCTCGACTCAACGCAACGGTCTAAAACGTTCACTCTCCGCCAGTGTTAAATATCTGGGTGTCACTCTTGATCCTAAGCTAAACTGGAAACTTAACATTGATGAACGGGTCCGGAAGGCCTGCATAGCTTTCTACGCCCGTAGTAAAATCTTTGGAAAAAATGGGGTCCAATGATTGATTTTAAATGAAATGATTTTGGCTTGTAGGTCCTGATTACATCCATCCTTCTCTGGACCTCAAAAGCGATTTTAAAGTCAAAATTTAATCCAGGAAGGACGGCATAGTGTCGCATTCTTTTCTATACCTCCAATTTTAATTTTATGCCGCCCGTGGGTTATAATGAGATAGTAAATACCTATAATTCTCAAATCCACTGTGCTAACAAAAAATACATTCCTATCTTTCTCTTCCATATAACTACTCTCATGGAGTACAGGTAGCATTTGAAAACTTTAAGTCTTACTGGCATATAGTTAAAATTACCAATAACATCAGTCAACTTTCCGAATTGAAGACTAAAGATTTAATAACTCATCATAACAAGACAAAATGGCTTTAGGACATATTGCTATAAAAGCTACTATCCATCCCACTCACTCTTAACAGAGAAGTGATATCTGAGTTCTCACTTTCAATCAAATTGCTCGGGACCGCCATTCACATCTAACCAATATAGTCTTTATTTACAGTGTTGCCATCAAATATTTTTGTAAATCGGGAGATTTCCTCATAAGAAATCGGGGAAATCGAGGAAATCGGGGAATTGGAAGTAGAAATAATTTCACCTTCTTTAAAAAAAATTGTTTGTTTATCATTTTATTTTATTCAAATTCATTTTTAAAATTCATATTATTTGAACACTGTATCTTAAGTCAGTCATTGCCAAGCTAAGATGTTACAGATATTTAATTAAATAATAAATGATGTTAATTCAAGAGCGGATAATATATGAAAATATTTTTAAATGTGAAAATCGGGGGAAAGTGCCTTATTAACATAGAAAATCCGTGTATCGGAAATAGGTCTAAAAATCGGGAGAAATACGATAAGTCGGTGTTTCTGGCAACACTATTTCTTTAATTAGTTAAATTTTGTTAGTTTGTTCACTTATCTCTTCTTCATAATTTTCATTATTATTATATATAATTATTATTATTCAATTTGCTACTTTTATGAACTTAATCGGCAGAAATTAGAAATTAATGACGAATACTGTATTCGTAATAATTTTTTTTTCAAAATTAGCTGCTAATGTGGAACTTGTGATGATCGATAATGAGTGGAATTAATGTCCCTTCCGATTGGTAATCCGGATCAATCGATCCAATTGATTCTGAATTGTAATGTGTGTGTACACCCAGAGTAATAACATCGTAAAATCAAAGAAAACCATTTTGATTTAAGTATATTTAGGAATGATTCGGGGTAGAAGATGAAAATTTTTAAAACAAAGTGGAACATCATTGATTCAACGTTTTTTCCTATATGACAACGAATAGTGTTCATGCTTGATTTAAATACGTTTTACTTTGATAAGGTAAAATCAATACGAGTATCATCCAACTTAAACACGAAATGGAACATCTTCGATTCTACTGTGTGCCATATTAGATACAAAGGAATACGTCTTTTAAAGTGTAATGATCCAACTTTATTTTTATAATGATGCATCGTTAAATTAAATGTATTCGAGCTTAAAATAATTATGAACCAACTTTGAAATTACTATCTTTAAATTTTAATTTCACTACGTTTCAATTTTGTTTGAAGTTAATTTCTAATAGAAATTAATTTTAAATGGAAATGTTTTAGTTTTAATCTTACCAACCATGAACCGTTGTACAAATTACTCTTTTACGTTTTTAAAATAACGACTGGGATTCACCCATGATTTACGTGAATCTGAACTTAATAAAAGTTTTTCAATTTTTTTGTATAAAAAAACGATAATTTTGAAATATAAAAATTGTATTTTTATTTCTTAATACAAATTTGAATTTACTCCATATTAATGTAGGGATACACATGTGCTTTATTCAAACCGCATATCCCAAGAATATCTTTACGGTCCACATTTCTTAATTGAATAGGGATTCGGGATAAGCCACCAGAAAATGTTGTCTTTCTTAAAACTTGCTCCAAATAATCTAATGTATAAAAAAATAAACAAATTTCCATCAAACTAGGATTAATTTTCTTATGATTTCACTAAAACAAAACTTAATTTTCAACGTAGGGAAAATGTATTCCATTTCAAGTTCTCTTAATAATTTTACTAAAAGTTCAACGTTTTTAATTAAACTGTTTAAATTTCGACTGTTTAAAAAAAGACAAAACACCACTGAATATATGAAGCCAAAGCTTCACGATCGACGACGCCGACGACGACCCGACACTGCGTTGCAGGTAGTTTTTTAGCTGTTTTCATGATTTAACATTGAATCCATTTAAGATCAACTATGAATCCTTTTGATTTTACGTCGATCGTAGTTTGAAAATGCAACATCAATGTGAAAATGAATACGTTTCACTTTGTTTCTACATCGCTTCCACTTAAAATTAACTATGAATGAATTCAAATTAAAGTTGATTTTACATTGAAAATCTTTCATCAATATTTGTGGAAGAATAATTTAATGTATAAGTTTTATTTGTAAGTGACTACAACTTCGAAATGATGTTGAACAAAGTAAAATCAACTATGTTACACTTTGAAAGTTGTGTATGGAATTTTAATTTTGGATACATTTTAGCATTTTCCACTTTAAATCAACGTTGAGCGTACGTAATAATTTATGAAATTTGTTTCATTGTTGAATCGACTACGGTTCACTTTTAAACCAGAATGACAGTACTTAAAACAACGATGCGTATTTAAATCAATATATTTTCAACGCTAAATTGAATACGATCATGATACTATTTTCCAACGTTAAATCAAATACAGTTTCTTAGATTTTACGTTACCTTTTTTCCCTCAGTATATATTCATCGATGTTAGACAAACAAATATGTATATTTCTACATCGATGTTGAAGCCTGTGGAACATTGCAGCATCGATGTTAAGATTCAAAACATCGACTTTAAATTAGACAAAATCGTTTGTTAATGACCTAATGCTTATAAATGTCAGACCGTACTCGACGGAACTGCACTTCATCACAACTATTTCTGTGAAATTCTATGAAGTTCAATTGGAGCTTACTGTGCTCCTACACACGAAAATGGAAACGAAAATTACGGTAGCCAACATTACGACAATTTTTTAAAACAATGAATTTTTCACAAAAATGCATTAAAAAAACATCGATGTTAAAAATTTTATCGATATTGTACTTTAGATACCATCCATGTTTTTCAATGTCGCTCATCCCTACACAATACTGTTTTTGTTGTTGACATTGAATTCGCGTTTGACATTTAGTGTATGCGTGCTTCTGGTTTTTCTGACTTCAAATACAGAAGGAAATTTTTCTTCTTTCCAGAAGAAAAAATGTCAAATGATACAAATCGAACAGTTTCAGAAGCATTCGGAAGCCTTCCGGAAATCCAATCGAAAGGGCCATAAGTATTGTAATACAGTAATAAACGTCTATAAAGTGACTAAACGCAAAAAGTGAAAGTTGTCGTTCAAGATAAACACCAATCGTAATAAGGGTGAATAAATAGGTATATGGATAAGGGAGAGTATTTTATGGTCAACTAAACCACCACTAAACTACAGTCACATTTTTAATATTTTCTTTCAATTTTTCGTATAGAAAAATCCCAAGTTGTTTATAAAATACATAGAAAAATACAAAACTGGTTGTAGATATATATAAAAAAAGAGCAACCTTTTTCCTTCCATCCTTTATTATTAACGTTTTCAAGGTTTAGTCCTCATCAATTGATGTTCTTAAATGTATAGCATTGAAAAGCCTTAAATATTTAAATGTATTTAATTTTAGGATCAGCAAAACCCGTAGAATGTCTGAAAACTTAAAATCGATCTTTTAATGCGGTCAACATTTTAAGATTTATTATTCCTTCTTTATTAACCTGCCCCAGTCCACCCTCCGAACTCCATTTCATCAGCACATTCCATCATCCTGCTTGATGATAAACCCACTTGATACACGGATTCGAAACTTTTTCCACGTCAAAGAGAAAATGACCTGTTCCAACCAACCTATAACAAGCAACGTATACACTACATCAATCAAGATTTTTAAATTGGAGTAAGCGAACCTGCCAAGTGAAAAACATAAAAATAAAAAAAAAAGTTGAAAAAGTTAAAATAAAAAAAAAGTGTGAAGGGGAAAATTTATTGGTAGGACTAAAATGTCTTCTGATTAACGTCGTCGTGAAATTTTTTAAACTGTTTCGCAATGCTACACCCGAACGCGAAGTGATGGCGGACGGATGTGGGTGTTACAATTGTATACTAAGGGAAGGGGCGTTTGCAATAAAACAAATAATAAGTTAATTAACATCCGCAACAATCGACAACATACAACACTCCTTATCAGGAGAACTCTGCATTAAGTTTAAATTGTTCACCCGCTGGGTGTACTCAACAGCCTGCCATTACATATTTTTTTATGTTTTGACAGTTTCTGAGCAATGAAGGCGAACCAACAATACAAAAAAAAAAAAAAAAAAAAAGCAAGAAAAAAAACTGAAAATAATTTGAGAGTCGGATTTGTGTCCCTTATCGTTCTACGTCAATTCACTAACTCAGATATTCATTTGAAGAGCGTGTGGGTGGGTATCTTCCGTTCAGTGCCGCATTTCTTTATATTTCAATTTTAAAATTTTGTGCAACCTTAGTTGTGAAAAGTTGAAGTGTTTGGTTATTACGCTTCCACAAGAAATTTTTATTTTTGTTTTTATTTCAGCAATTTTTACAGACATTTTTATTTCTTTGTTCAGTGAGCAAATAATTTCATGAAATATTATTGACAATCAGAGTGCGAAGCAAAAGTAACACCTATTGTTTTTACATTACCAGACTGGAATTCCAACTAAACCCATTAATATGCCCTGGTAAAGGTAAAAACACCCAAATGTCAGTTGATCTGACATTAAATTATTTTTTCATTTATTTCTTCAGAGATGGTAAGAGATAAATGCTGAAATCGATTTCGCAAAATAATTTATTTCATGAAATGTGTTGTCTTCATTGGAGATTTCCATTTTATGTTCGATTTTCTGAAAGAAATGATTGCTTATGCAGGCACGGGCTTAAGTTTTAAGTACATTGTTTTTTTTGTTGACATTTTCACTTACCATTATTTTGTTTAAAGATGCATATTAAAGTAAAATTTTAGATATTTACAAAATTCAACAACAATTAACTCAAGTCTTATGTACACACATAATATTATAATATTAAAAATAAATACATAAAATGTCAAAAATTCTACAAATCGGATCATATTGCCTTCATATAATTTATAAATTATATTGAATAGGTATTTTAAAGCATGATATTAATATTGTCGTGTTATATAGGCACATTTGCATTTAAAAATATAATGCACGAACTTGTTCTTGTAGCTAACAACTAATGTAACTAAACATTGGCGCGGTTATTAGGTGTTATATAAGTTATATTTTATTTATGAACATTTTATATTTTATTGATATATAAATATCATGATACACACAATAAAATATTTTAATATTGTTTAGTTATTAAGGTTTGCGGTAAAACAAGATGTCACTTGAATTGTCGGACAAATATGAGTATATAACAAACAAAATTCAAAAATCGGTGGAGCGGCTTTTTGAAAAAAATATTTTTTTATTTATACGATTTTAAAAACATTTAAAAAAATTGAAATGCCATTTGAAGTAATTATTATTATAACACAGATATAACATTTTAATTTAAAAAAAAACTGAATGACTGGCTTTTGGAAAATCAATTTTTCAAAAAAATCGAATACTATTTGAATCGAACAAACAATTTCTTGCTAAATTTGAGTATGCAGATTTATTAGATCTTTTGCATAAAAAAAAGAATAATACTTTTAAATTTAATTTTAATTTTAATCTAATAATGAGAAAGTCGATTATTTAAAAAGTAAAAAGCAAAACAAAATATTTTTTCACTTAAAAGTGGACAGTACTAATTTAAGAACACACACATTTCTTATCAAAATTCTTGGAGTCGTTTTTGAGATATAAACGGTTTTTTAAAATTTAAATGTGAGGTACCGTTGGTTTTTATTTTAGGAAAATAGTTTTTTTTCCAAATATTCAACATAATGACAAAAAAACTACCAAATACGAAGTTTCGAAAAAATTGATTAAGTCGTTTTCGAAATTTTGTGTTTTCCAAAAAAAAAAGTATTTTTTTTAAATTAAAAAAAAAATTGGTTCTGCATAGAACATTTCAAAAACATAAAATGAACCGTTTTCTCGAAAATAGAAAAGCAAAAAAATGGTTCTACTACAGACACCAATAATAACCCTTTTTTCAAAAAAAAAAATACCAAAAAGTACCTTTTCCCTTCATTAATTAACTGATTTTGCTTATAAGAATCGTTTGAGCCGTTTTTGAGCAATATGAAATTTATCTTTTTGGCTAACAAAAAATGTATGGCAGGTACAGTTATTTTTTGCTTTATAAAAATGAAAAATAAATAAATTAAAAAAGTGTGGGCATATTACCGAAAATATAACAATATGTACCGAGTTTGAATCAAATCCATCCAACCGCTTAGGCTGTAGACTCGAGGACAGACACACACGGAATTGCCTGACAAACTTTTTTCATCTTCACTATCATCGTCATGTCAATTTTGGTAAAAATCTAGAGTTCAATTTTCTTGCTAATCAATAACTTGCGATTAGTACCTACTATTATTATATCGCAAGAACAAAATGTCTGTAAGGTTTTAACGAAATACTGTAATTGATGTATAAAATCTGATACCGTTCAAATGTTGAAGGTTCAAAGAAGAAGTTAAACATTAAAATTCATCTTATTATTAAACAATGTATCCAAAAGAAAAAAAATAAATGAATTATTTACTTTACTTACTTACTTACTTAAAAATGACTTTCCAGATTACGAACTTTGGTGTAAAAAAACACAAAAGAAAGTCTCTAGCTCTAATATTAAACCACAAAATCTCTGTAGTCATTTCACGTCAAATCTGCATGCATCACTTGATTATGTGCCAACATTAGGTGTCTTAAGTATAAATCTTTCATCATTATGTATTTTGATGAGATAAATGAATGAAATACAAATTGATGGGATTCAAATTTAAAAAAAAAAAAAACGCCCAAAAATATGATATTATAATAATTATATCTGCCAATTAATACTAGGGTGACGAAATATAAAAAAATACAAAATCACATAATTTGTAAGTAGAGTACATCTTAATATAAAATTTAAAAGATTAAATGAAATTACCAAAGAGCTTAAACAGATTAAAATATTACCCCCTTGATGTTAAGCCGTATTCGTAAATTTTAAGAAAATATTCTTTCCCCGAAAATACTGTATGCAGAGAAAATGTTTTTACTACCTATCGGAATAAATTTCACCGAAAAAAAAATCCAAATTCCCCATAGGAAAATTTATTATCGGAAGCGATAAATTCCGAGGAAGACTTTCGAACATTGTCACGTTTCCCATTTTAGAAGAAGAAAAACATTCCCGCAGAGACATTTTATTCGCGATAACCCCCATTAAATTTTTATTTTTATTAACTTTAAGTTTGTTAATGCATTCTTTTTAATCAATCGATATTTAATTGCATGCTTTAATATAAATATATTCCGTTGCATTTAATCAACTGTACATGAAAATGTATCGTAATGTTAAATCGATAAAAATGTTATAGTAAAATGCTTTGCATTTCTTTAACTTGGCTAAAAGCTAAAAGTGTTTTACAAACATAATGTTTGAGATTTTTTACGGCCGCCCCATGAATAAAAAGTGCTTTAAAGTCAAGTCGTTTTAATCCGGCACTGACTATAGGGATGACTGTATACTCGTACTCTGGGTGGCAACTGGTAAGTACGAGTATAAAAGGACAAATTAAAAATCAAATTAACACTAAAAATGGAGGAAAATATTTTAATTTGGGTTTTGTAAAAAGCTCTTTTATATGTGAATGACTATATATATCTTTTTGTCATTTTTGGAGTGTCCTTTCTTCTGCTCGATTACTTACGAAATGAATGGAGTGAAAATCTGGCGACACGAGATGAGAGTGGCAGCTGCTCATTTTAGTAGGATGCCGTAGCCGTTGTTGTTGCCACGAATGGATTGTTAATGCAATTGTGATGTAATTAAATTAAATATAATTATTTTCCTTCCTTAATTCAATGTGGAACGGACAATTAAAATGAGTGAAGACATCCCTTTCCAAACAAAAAAATGGCTTAAATGCAAAGTTATATTCGTATATTAAAAAGAATATCTTTCAATTCTAAGAATGTAGGGTTTTTGAAGAAAACAACAATATTATGATGGGGAATTGTTATAAACTGAATATGTACATACACACATGGTTAACATTTGTTTTTATTTTCATCTATTTAGTGTGTGAACCAAATTCGAGTAACTATGTATTTTTGGTTTGGGAAATTCTTGTCGCATTACTGGATTGTCGGAAATTAAAATAATACACATTGTGTGACAATCAATTAATTTGACTTATATCACCGATTTTTTTTTTAATTAGATTTCGGGGAATTTAAAAACATTGAATTGTGATGCTGTCAATATGTGAACGAAATTGTTTTTTTTGTAGACAAGTTCACTATATTGGTTAATATGTATTCCCATGGTGTTGGGGACCCTAGATTTGTCTTCACTAAAAATAGATTTTTATTGTAATTGGGAAATTGGTCTACATAAAAAAATACATTGTTCTGTATAAATACATGGATGTTTTTTGTTATTCTATGGATTTGTCTGAAATTATTAATTTATAGGTGTATTGTGTACATAATATAAAATCTGACCCTTCATTAATGCCTTACCTACCTAGTTATTGTTCTGTTTCCTCGGAATATTCGAAGGGTCATTTATTGGAATGAATTGAATTTCTATATTACGGAGATTTTAATAAAAAAATTAAATTTCCGTGGGTAATTGTGTTTTTTAAAATAGACTTGGAAGTACGAGTATTTCCGTTAAAGCTGCAGAACTTCTTTTTAATAGGTAGATAGGTACCTACTTACTTATAAGTTGGAATAATATGAGTAGTATTGAGGTTGGTAGATTACATTATATAGAGCTGACAACGATATGATGTTAGATAAAATATTCATGATTTATAGAAAACTCTTTACGTCCGTCTAATGCGATCGGTTTCTGTTGTGTTGCGGTGAATCCAGGTTTTATTTACGCTTACCAAACGGCGACCTCAATTGGGCGGCCAGAAAGTTCGGCCTCACTTGTGCTTGAACGTCGGCACCGAAATTGAGTAAACGAGATGTAAATTGTTCCAATCGATTGTGAAGGACCCCCATAATATTTATCAAGTTTTTGTTTGGCTTGCGTGACAGTTTATCTCGCAAAAAATATAACACTCGGAATTCCCTTTTTTTCATTTCAAATGAAAATGCTCGTAGCCGTCTATATAAAATGGCTGCCACAACAAAACCGTTCGACAGATCTATCTGAAAATGTGGGTGCGTTCTTTTGAAAAATGATTCTTGACAAAAGAATGATAAATTTAAGGATAAGTTTAGGACACAAATGGCAAATCTTAATTATGTCGAAAACAGCTCTAACGATTTTGAAAAAAAAAAAATCAGTGTACTATTATAGGTATAGCAGGGACTGTTTTAAGTGGTAATTGTTATGTTTTTTGGTAATTACTTTTTGAAATTGGTAATTTTAAATCTTGTTTCTGGTAATTACTATTTAGTACTGCACCCTATAATCAGCTCTTCCTTATAGCTTTTTTTTGCATGATCCATACTCTGAAATTATTATTTTTTACTTAGATCGAATACAACCTTCAGAAACAAACAGAACTTAAGTGATATACAAAAATTTCCTCTACATAAACAGCTCGCGCTAACACACCATCTACACCATTTTGTGGTAAAACATGAGTCTTGTTTGTATGTATGTGAGTGTTGAAATAAATTCTTCTGACTGCAAAGAGAAAAAAATCATTGTGCGCGTTCGATAGAATACCCAACCAAACCGGATACCTTTGTGTTGTTGTCACGCCTATGGAAAAAACAGCTGATGAAAAAAACATCCTGTTGTCAAACACAAATTTCAAGTTACAAACAATTATTGGATTCCTTTGGAAATTTGAGGAAGAGCTGATTCGGAACTGGAGCTGTATGTACAACGCAACTAACTTGGCTGAAAAAAGCTACCAGAATCGTTCGAGCACAAAGCCGACACTATGGAAGCTTGGCTAGCCTAGCCGCTTCGTACTCGACAAGGTCATATTTTTGGAAATGATTTCGTATATGAAATTTTGTTGCAATTCTGAAAAAGAACTCTTCAATTTCCACTGGCGGAACCAATCTGCGCAGCGGTGATTCTGGTGGCATGTGGGCGATTTTCGAAAGATAAATTCCTTAAAAGAAAATTGGAATCCGACATAATCCATCAAGAAATGGCTGTCGGTGCTGAGTCCAAATCATTCAATCAATACAGAGACAAGTACCACCAGAAAATAACCACTAACCACATTTCAAGGGAATATTCAGAAACTGTGAGGACGATGAAATTGAATACAAGTTCAATCTATGCCAATGAATTAAAAAATAAAATGCACGACTTGCTCTTATGTTTGATCACATATTTTTAGTAGAAATAGCTCAAAATGTTTGTTTAATATTTTTAATTAATTTTTTAACTACAAAATTTCATTAATTTTTTCAAGTATGACAATTTTATGTATTTCATAATATAAATTTAGAAACTGAATTTCAAAAAAACCTATTTTTGAAATATTGAGTTATGTAACTTAGTTTGACTAGATGTATCGCCCATTCAATATGCTATAACTTTTCCAAATGCCAATAGCCGAATTTTTTATCTCGGCATTTGTTAAGTAAACAATGGCAGAACACTCTAGGAACACTAATACTAAGAGATTATGTATTCCATTCAATCTTTTTACTCCTATGGTTTGTGTTCCGTTTGGTGAATAAATTAAATTTTGCCATTATTCCAATAAATTCAATGGCGCACAATTTCAAACATCCTAATGTTTTAGCATCTTCCATATTTCTTGATAAACACCGGCTGAACGCACATAAGACAGACCATTTGACGTTTGTAAATGTCAAAATTCCATATGGAGTTAGCATGATGCTAAAAAGTTATAATAGCCCTCTGGTGATAAACTTTAGTAAAAATATTATAAGATACGAGTAGTTCCATTGTTTGAAATTAGTAAATTCGTCAACTCCTATTTTTAGGCTAGTATCATACTAAAACTGCTTTAACATTATACTAATTCGTTTCAAATTATGTGCCAATGTATTTTTTGGTAATCTTGGTTTTTTGTTTTTTCTCTCGCTAAATAAGTAAAGAATCAAACATGGGAACTCTCAGATAATTCGGCAAAATTCGAACGACTGGCCCTGAGATTTGTTAATAGCCATGAGGAAGATCAGATGTACGTGGCCGTTTAAACTGGAAGAACAAATCTGTTTGGAATCAATCCAGATGATGGAATCAAAATATCATCTGCTCTTTAGTTTCCTTTGATAATTGAAGCCTGGTTGAAGTTGTCCATAAGCTTGCTCACAGCCAGTGTCGTTCCATTTCACAGTCGAGGTTGATAAATATTACGCAACATGATGGTGTCTGACGGTATACTTTCAGTGCAAATTGTGAGGTAAATTCAAGAAATCTGTGGGTTAAATGAGTATTTCATCCTAGTTAATAACGTGTCAATTAATTTAAAGACTTTTTATGAAATTTGGAGTATGGTTGCATTGAGATCATTCGAATATTTGTTTTTTGCCACGATGCTTCGCCTACTTATCTAATTTCTTAGTTTCTCGAAAACTAGTCAAATAATCTTAAGGAATTTTTCAGAGTTTATTTTAATAAATAAGAACGAAAATAGAATCTTTGTTTGTGTAAAATCCGCCTACTGCCTTGGATACTTTTTTTTCTAACATTTCTCTTTTTTTTTTTAAAACGGCTCTGAAAATCTGAATGAAATTTTCAAAGTTTGATTTTATGAGCAAGAAAAAACATTAAAAATAAGGTTTAGTAAAATCCGCTAACTGCTACGCCTAATTTTATTAATTCTTAGTATTTTGCGAAATGGCACCATATGATATGTAGTTTTGTATGTACATAGATAATATTATGTGTATCTTAATCCAAAATAGCTTTAACGGCTTTTAGTCCACAAAATTTGCGTTTCGTCCCGGCGATCTCACATAGACTCATCAGTTGGCTAGTGAGGGTCTTACCAATACGCACTTATTCTTAAGTTCAGTTCATCTTACATGGATTTTTTCACAAAAAAAAACTGTACTAAAGGTCGTTAAAGCTATTTTGAATAAATAATCAACAAGTCCAATTAAATACAACACAGACGCTAAATAGTTGGCCTACTCATTAATTAAAAAAATTAGCATTTTTTATTTGCCCATTTTTTTCTGATCCCAAGCAATTTTTGTTAAATTTTTTCTTGTCAATGTAATAAATTATATTTAATAAGTAAATTAGACAAAAAAAAAATAAATTTGTGGAAGCACTTATGGCTCCAGTTAGCATTCTCCTAAATAAAGATAGAGCATAATAGTTGGACTACTCTGTCTGGGATGCAAAAAATGGCGTACTTGACGATTTAAAAAGATTTTCAGTTAACCGTTATTCAAAAAATGGCATGCACTTGTTTATTGATCTCTTATTTTATGCAAGCCAGCAATAGTTTAATCTCAACCATGTTCCGTGACGTTGCACTATCAGACCTTAGGGAAACCGTAATTAAATCCTTCGAAACGGGATTGTCAAGCTATAAACTCGCAAAACAATTCATTGTAAATTCTGGAAAATGAGCTTCTCCTATCAATACCATGACCATAAGCTAGTGATGGAGACTATATTTTCTAACAGGATGGATCTTTCTGCCATAAAGCAAGGTCTACAATTGTGTTGTTATCTGCTGAAGCAATTCTTTTACTGGAATGTCCTTCCAGCAGCACTCCGGCATAAAATGAAGCCAAAACTGCGAAAAGAACCATGTCGGACTCTTCAAGACCTAAAAGCTATAATCATAAATATTTGGGAATTGTTTGGTACCTAAGAATGTCAAAAATTAGTTGACACAATGTCACGATTCATAGAAGCAGTTATCAAGGCCAAAGGCAACGTAACACCATGGTGAAATAAAAATTAAGACCCGTGGCCAACTTTTTTGCACTTAAAAATAATTTATCAATCCATCTCTTTTTTTTTTTTTTTTTTTTTGTGTAAGACAGCTCTATATCGCTATTTAATTGAAGTCATTTTGTTTTTGTTACTTTTTATTATTCAAATTAAATGTATCTTAAGAAAAATACCAAAATATTGAGTTTATTTCCGATGGAATTTAAGGATCAACTGATTTTTTTTTTTTTTATCATATGTAGTCCTAGGCTTCTACTTGGCTGGATAATTTCAGCAGTAACACCTTCTTATTATGTGTACCTATTATTCAGGGCCGTAGCCATGGGTTGCCAAGAAATGTTAATTTTTTGGTTCTGGTTAGATGCTTTAGGTCTTTAAGGTTTATTTTTAATAAGGAGGAAATTTCAAGCTACATATAACAATTATTGAGAATGGAAAAAGCCTATCATACCTTTATTTTGTTTGAATGCAAATGTTGATCTAAAATTTTAGAATTTTGATAAATAACAAAAAGTGGTTGTAAATAGAAGGATTAAGTCTCAAATTCATATTTTTCTTATACATCAACTCCTATAATATATCTATTGTTCTATTGTCCTTTTTACTTGCGATTATAGTTACTATAATGCAAGTTATGTATTCGTAAAAAAATTTTTTTTTCTAAAAATGAAACATGACATTACGATCATAGAGAACACCAAAAAAGTTTATCCCGCAATTCCGTCTGTTTGTATGTCTGTCTGTCTGTCTGTAAGCCTAAAGCGCTGAACCGATTTTTTTCAAACTTGGTTATCTTAATTATCTCGAAAACGGCTCCAAAGATTTTAATGAAAATTGGTTTGTGTACTACTTCGTATATGGTTTACATTTTGGCTAAAAAAATTTTCAAATATTTTGCTATTAACGATACCTGCCATACAACCATTTTATTGATTTTCGAATTTCTCATAAACGGCTCAACTGATTTCGACTGGATTTTTGAATTTTTGAAAAAAAATTTTGTAAAAAATTAAAATTTTGAAAACGGTGGACGATTTTTTTCCGAAATTTTACCTTTGAATTTATATTATTAAATATTTAAAATTTTCATATCAATTTTTTTTTTGGAAAATATTTGGGAATTTGTATATACAACAAATTAAGTGAAAAATGACTTTAAAAATACATTTAGCCGTTTCTATTAAGAATCTTTTGCATATAATGTGATCGAATATAGGAGCAAGTACGTGCGATCCAGTTGGGCATTTTGTTTATTTTATAAGTGTTGAATTTGACATAGAGCGTATATGCAGTTTTGAAATGCAAAATTAACATTTAAAAAAAACTAATTCTTCTATTCTTATAAATAAAATACAATGAAATATAATTTGAATTTATAAAAAAAGGTATGTAAATATATATGTACACATATATTTATAAAATTTAAATAATTTTTTTTTGTGGAGAAACGAATTTAGTTTCGACTAAAAGTCACACAAAAACCTTTCAATTTGAAAACCTTTACCCCCAGTTTCACAGTGGGAGTTTAAATTTAAGATCAACTGAACCTTAAACTTAGTTTAAATTTTTGGTTTAATTCGTCCGATTTCACAGTGAAATCTGACCTTCAGGTCAGTTCAACTTCGTTTAACTACATTTTATGAAAAATAGTTGGCAGCATATTTCTTGCTCGTCCTCCCTTTCTCTCTCTTACAGAAAAAAAAGTGAAACAACGAGAATAATAAATAAAATAATATTCAAAATCACTGTAACAACTCGATAACATTTGAATTTTGAATACACAATTTGATTTTGTTCATAATATTTTCCAAAAAAAAAAAAATAAAACAATACAAACGCTGAACTGAAGTTTAAACGGCAGAATAATTTCGGTTAACTTAAACTACAAATTGAACTCAGTTGAAGTTTTAAACGACACTATGAAACCGAATAAATTGTTGATCTGAAGTTTAAACCAAAAGTGGAGTTTAAACTTGCACTGTGAAACTGCGGGCTAAGATATTAAATTCATAAGGAATTTGCTCTTACTTTAAATCATAGACTAGTTTATTAATAACGATCAAACATGAATATGCATCGATTATAATGCTTCATTTACTCTGCATTGGAATGTAATAAGCATACCGTAATTTATCATAAATCTTATGAAAGCAAACATTGTCCCAACTACGAGTATAGGATAGGATTGTACATGATAATATTTAACTTTAATCCCCTATTCAATCTGAATTTAAGTGATTTCAAGGAAGAGATAACTCTACAAAGTTTTAAGATGTCTTTGTATACTAAATGATATGAAGACCCCTTATCACATACCATATCCCTCCATTTTTCCAAAAAAAAAAAAAAAAAAATATCAATTTTCTGTGAGTTATACAAAAAAGCTTATTCAACCTTCTTGGGGTTCTGAAGTTCGTGGCCAGAATAATAAGTTGTACATGGACTTGGACACAGATCTAAAAATGTTTACGCTTCATTTCTTTCAGGCTCAATGCTTGCTTATTCCTTCGCCGCGCCCGGCCCGTGCGTTGTCTTTGTCGTCTGTATTCAGTAACAATTTTCTCATTTGCCAAACATAAGAAGAAAATTGGTCTATCCTTTAGGCAGTTGTACTCAACTCAGCAAAATGCTACAACATTTTTATTCTCTACACCCTTTTCCGTATATTTGTCAAGCATCAGAGGGTTGAATGGAATTGAAATAAGTGGCATTTTATGCTGACGTAGCATTAAATGTTAATTAAAAGGTAAAATTAACATTTAATGAAGCATTTCATTTAAGCAATTTCTAAATCAATCTATCTATTTATTTTCATGTTTTCTTTGGCTAATTCTGAAAAGTAATTTTCAGAAAAACTAGCACTAGATTTTTCCATTATCAGGACACTTTTCCATCATGATGTGGACTTCACAAATACTTAGCTGTGTAGTTAGCCCTAAATAGAAACGAAATTATGTTAATTGATACATATATATATGTACATATATTTACAAAAAGCATAAGTCAATTACTAATTCCCCCAGGCGCCTTTTATTGCGAGACTTCAGCTGAGCATCGGCTATACGACTTCGACATTTCGACATCAAAATGGGCACCGACCAACCATCCTCCACGCTCTACCTTATAAACGATACAAAGTTAATTTATTTTTGTGGCATCTATTTTTAGGACACTCAATCTAAATTCTCTGTTTTTTTTGTTTCTTGGTCTTGTTAGGTGTATGCCAACGAGTATTAATATACGGTAGTGTGTAGGTAGGTAGGTAGGTACCTTCTGCTCGCTTTTGCTATATTCGAAAACATCAGTACGGGCAAATGTTGAATAGAAATAGCGATGTCACTGATTCATCTATTGAAACTCGGAGGCCTAGATTGGATGTAGCTAGCTTGATTTACATTTGCATAATTGTGTCGTATCGAACACAATAACAAAAGAAACAAATACCAACAGGACAAATTATACGACGGCGCTGCGTATAATTATACAGTGGTACAGTATAGCTTCAAAATTCGAATGAAATAAATAACATGGGTCTCATAACATTATGCATAAACTTATTATAGCGAACACATAAGGGTTTCTTCTCCTTAATATACCTCTAATCGCAAAATTCTTATTAATTACCTTATGTTTCGTAGAATATCCGCATTGTATGAGTAAGTTAAACGAATTTGAGGTTTGTGAGGTAATGTCATTTGAAATCACCCTTTCAAATTTCACTCTTTCTTAAGGCGGGTAAATGTCTATTTCTGGCATGCTGTTGAAAACCAGTCGTGTGTTGATGATCAACCTGGCATGGTATCTTTTTGAAGCGGTGATACTCGATTTCTAACTATAATAAGTAGGCGTAAGCTAAATAAGTTATTATGCACATTCATTATTTTAGATAATTTTAATGAATGAAACTGTGAAAGTCCTAACAGTTCGGCCAAGATATTTAAAATACGGTAATTCCACTTTTAGACAATTGGATTGTAATATAAATAATTACATCTGTTAAGAAGCTCCTGTACAAAAATATTTATTGAGAATATTTGTTGAGGACGTCGAAAAGATTACAAAAAGCAGTCTGTAATAAAATACTTTTTTACTTGCGATTATAGGTACTATAAGTACGGTGACCATATTTCTCTGAGCAAAACCCGGGATTGAAAAACAAGTTTGATACAAAATCAACAAAATTTTCAAAAACCAAAAAAAAACAGCACAAAATTCAAAAACTTTACTTTTTTTTCAATATTCAACCTCTTTTTTACCAAGTCTTTGAAAAAATAAACATAACACAATACCAAATAAGATGGAATCATTAATATTTGTATCCCTCTACAAAGATAGTTGAAAAAAGATAACGAAGAAAAAGGAATGTTTCGAAGAATTACCCCACTAAAAACTTCATATTCTTTAAAAGATACACCCCGGTGATTTAAGTATTCGTAACACGTTATGTAAAATTGATGAACATTTGATTCACATTACTTTTAGTGAATTAATTTTTGTTCGAATTGATCAATTTGTTTGCAAACAAAATTATGAATTGTTCTCCTAATCTAGATTTTAATCTTAATTTAAGACATTTCATTGCTAGCGCAACTTTAGACATGCACGTTTTTTGGGAATCTGCAAATAATATGCTCACATGAAAAATTGAGGCCTTGGATTGAATAAAATAAGGAAAGAAGGAACTCAGATGAAGAGTTGTTAAGCAAATTCTTTAAATTAAGTAAAATTTCGCTTCAAGGATTATAAAGTTGTATTATTCTCTCAATAGCTGGTTTTAGAAATAGCCAACTAGTTTTTCTGTAACGAACTAGTTTTAGGTATTTAGTCTGACTTTTTTCACATTTCCTAAAATTTTTCAACATGAACAGCGTAGAAATAAAAAAAACGAATAGTTATTTAAATCGTGAGCAGCACAATTAACTCCAATCAGATCATTACCGGAAATGGCTTGAAGTTTATCAAAAAGTGTTGTTCTTGTCTTTACTAGCTGACCCTCCAAAATTACAATTTATGTTGTAGGCACAAATTGCCAAAATTTTACCAAAGTTTTATTATATTTTGAAGTGGTGTCCGATGTTTCCCTTGGAAGACCTCCAAAGTCTTGACAACGATACCTAGTTGTAGTGAAAAATAACGACCGAATAGCGGATAGTTTTGTACAGCCATGATTAGAACAATCAGAAAAAAACTGTCAAAAAACTTACTCTGCGCAGCGAAGTTTTAATTGCCTCGATATAATTTGGGTGAAGAACATTGAACCACCTGTGCACAGGAATATATTTGATCAAAGCAGCTTTTAAAAAGTTTCAATGTGCATTGTGCAATCATTAGTGCCTTCATTTATTGCATTCTTCCTTGCAGGCACTTGCAAATTTGTCGAATTAAAAAATTTTGCTTAAAGTGGCATCAAAGTCAGATTGCTTGTTCCCTTGATTGTAATTCCCTCTGAAGATCATCGTTCAATTCACATTTTCTATTTGAAGGCATTTCACAAATTTCTAAATTTATTGTAAATAATTAAAAGAAACAAATCCCATTTGTTTGAACAAGTAAACAATCACAATTCAAATTTATGTATGTTTGTGTTTTTTTGTGAAGATACAGTTTGAAGTTTGTGAAGATACAATTTGAAAAGAAATCTGACAGCTCAACGAAGGTCACAAATTAATGCGCTCAGTGACCATGCTTTTATAGTAAATCCCTCTGAACCGTTTGTTAAGGCGGATTCGCACGTTGGCATACAAATATTAAACATATTTAAAGTATTTTAAATAAAATTGTTAAATTTTTTTAAACGTTATTCAAATAATATAAATATATCATAATATGAGAGAAGCCCGGGACAAAAAATAAAATACGAGAGAGTTGTAAGTCCCGGGTTTTCTTAAAATTTACCCGGGACATTCGAGCGTAATACGGGACTGTCCCGGGAAATACGGCACGGATGGTCACCGTAACTATAGGGCAAGTTTTGCATTTGAAAAAAAAATCGAACTTGAGATTTCAATCAAACTTGACATTACGATGATGGAGAACACCAAAAAAGTGGGTCCCCCAATTCCGTCAGTCTATCTGTACAACTCTCTATAGCGATTTTCTTCAAACTTGGTATTTAAGCGTTTTAGATGATTGTCCAAAATAGATTTTTGAATTGTCTATTTAGCCCCAAAAATAAAGGAACTTGCCATACAAATTTGTCTACCATCTTAATTATCTCGGAAACGGCTCTAACGATTTTGATACAAATTGGTGTGTGTACTACTTTGTGTATGGTCTACATTTGGGCTAAAAAAATTAAAAATATTTTGTTATTAACGGTACCTGCAATATAACCATTTTATTGATTTCCGACTTTCTCATAAATGGCTCAACGGATTTCGATAAAAAATTTTATACATGAGCTGCCTTCAAATTCAATGTAGTATTGCATTTCAAAATTTTCAAAAAATAGATTTTTTGGATTTTTGAAAAAAAAATATTTTTTTTTTGAAAATTCAATACTTCGAAAAAGGGTTGACAATTTTTCTGAAATTTTGTTTTTGAATTTATTTTATTAAACATTTAAAATGTTCATACCATTTTTTTTTTGAAAAAATTTAAGAATTTTTATATATAAAAAATTAAGTGAAAATACATTTAGCCGTTTCTATTAATAATCTTTTGCATATAATGTGATCGAACATAGGAGCAAGTACGTGCGATCCAGTCGTGCATTTTACTTTTTAAATCACGTATTTACATCAGCTGCTTATTTTGGCAAAGCTCCCACTGAACCTTATGGTTCTAGAAAATATATGAAATAAAAGCATTAAGGAGGAATTAAAACCGATATGCCAGGGCCGGATCAACCATATTATGTTCAATGTGTACAAACGCGCAGAGCGTAAAATTCTGGGTATTATTCTGACGTATTATTCGAAGCAAGAAAATTAAATAAATAAATGATTTTTTTTATAAGACAGGCTTACAGAACAGTAATTTCCGAATGTAAATAAAACTATTTCATTCTTTCTCGGCGTTGCGTTAGGGTTTTCCAACTTTTTCAAGAGACTATGGTTTATTAAACTGTAAAAAATTCCATTGCACAATTATTTTTCTTTTTGAGCAATTTTGCCAGGAAACTTAATTTTATCTTGCGAGTAATAAATACTGCTATTTGCTTTTTAAATAAATCCTAAAATGTCATTACATTATAACTAGTGCCGTGCTGTGGTTGTTTAAATTCCTGCACAGTGAACATAGGAAATTTATTTATTTAGGTTAGCTTTTTCTTTTTGAATTTTTCAAAGATGAAATTAACGCAAAGCAAATAAAGCTACGGGGGACCAATGTATAGTGGAATCGTTATTGCGTGTGTAATTTGGTTTTTTTTGTTAAACTTAATGACTACTTTTGTTGTAATAGAATCTCCCAATACTCTGTACCTACTCACTGTATTGTATTTATTGTATTGTATTTCTAAGAACTTTATTCAGTTATTAAAAAAAAATTCAATATTACTTATAGCGAGTAATAAATGATAACAGTATGTATATATGTAATAATATTAAATAAATTAGTGACATTTTGTATTTTTTTTTTTAACAGAGGTAATTGTCACATCATTAAGAATTATGATATGAATGAGTGAATAACAATAATTAAATGTAAAGTTGGCGAATTTATATACATTTTTTAATGACTTCGAATTAATATTCATAAATTTAAGATTGTTTTTTTGTTATAATTTTAAAATTACATTATTATTTACTCAAAATCAAATACATAAGGAGCGCTTTTTACAAATCGTGTACAGGGCTCAAATTTGGCTAGGATCGGCCCTTATATTTGTTATAAAAAATACGGCTTCATTTTTCTTAATTTCTTAAGTTGGAAGGTGTGAGTATGACTCCAGTTTTTCGGTTTTATTAAAATATACCTTCAGTTCTTAAGAACTACTAAACTATGTACTAAACTAAACACATGTATTTAATATTGGCACAATTTAATGTGCCAGGTTTTTCTAAACATAATCTTGTTGTAGTTTTTTCAGGATCTTAAGCTTAGGGAATCACTTAAAATTGAAACTATTCAGTATAGAAATTTCAAAGCCATAGAAATGAAAAAAATTGTTTAATAAAGTCGTATGTATATCCTGGTAAAATATTTACCTTTTTACCTTCGGTCCATGAACAAGTCTAATTTAATTATTCAAACCATTGTCAATAACTTTTTCGATTTACATGTTCCTGTTAAGACATTAGCTATCAGAAATAATGTCACGGGTGTACAATTGCACATTTAATGGCTTTATAGTAATATTGAAAAACTTTTCTTAGAAAAAATTTTTTAAGTAAAACAATAACAAAATCTACACTTCCAAATTCAGTAATTTTATATCGAAAAGATTATGGAAAACCGAAAAATAATGTCGTGGATTTTCACGCAAATGATCTTCTAAAAAAATTTGTAAATGATTTCTCTAACTTGTAAGTTATTGAAAATTATAAGTATCTGACTAACGATCCTAATACCAAAAATTTGGGAGATTTTGGTCAGTTCAGATTTGAAGGGCGGAAAAATTAGATGTCTTTGAAGCGTTCCATGAAATAAAATCAGAAGCAATTGGATTCGATTTTGTGTACCCTAATTTTTTAAAGATAATTTATCGTCCGCCTTCATCCATTTCACCATTACACATTTTTAATTTTATTCTTGCCATCTCTCGTTTTCCTAAGACTTAAAAAAACTCTTCCCATAATCCTAAGGAATATAGACCAACAACAATTCTACCATTTACTTTAAAAAAGTTAGTAAAAATGATGAAACAAATATCATCATTTTCGCCATCTAACTATTATGCTTTCCCAACCAAAGCTGGCTTTAGATCTTGCTACAGTTGTTCCACAGCACTTCTAAAAGTTTACAAATTAATAAAGAGCGAGCTACTACCCTGATATTGCTTGATTTATAAAACACGTTTGATGTTATTTTTAAGGTAAGCTTAACAAAAATAAAATGCACGAATGGATCTCACGAACTTGCTCTTATGTTCGACACATCGCATCGTTTGCAAAAGATTTTTATTAAAAATTTAAATATACGTCAAAGTCAAAACAAAATTTCGAAAAAACATGTACACTTTATCGAAATATTGAATTTTCAAAAATAAAATTTTTTTTTGAAAAATCCAAAAAAAATTTTTTTCAAAAATTTTGGTATGCAGTATTATTTATAATTTGAAGGACCTTAAATTTTGATTTTTGAAAAAGTTCAAAATACAAAAAAATGGTTGTATGGCAGGTACAGTTAAAATATGAAAAAAAGAGAGCACACATTTTTTCGGTGATCTTTATCATCGTCATGTCAAGTTTGATTAAAATCTCGAGTTCCATTTTTTTTCCAAATGCAAATCTTACGCAAGTAAAACATTTTTATTTCGAAATGTCAGCCGTGGATCTTATTTGCCAATCTTATAGTGGATGATCTCAAGCTGTTTCTGCAAATTCTGAACTATCCGATTTTCTCTTTAAAAAAAAGATCCGGTGTACTCCAAGGGTTAATCTTAGGGCCTCTATTCTTTTCGATTTTTATAAATGATCTACCATCCCAACTCTGTTCTGAATGTCAGCTACCCCATTGGTACGGTCCAAGATACGAAATTGCGCTTGAACTTGGTCCTCCTGCGAGTTCCTAAATTGGCCCGAAAAAATGTCAAGTAATCGTTGTCTCCCAAAATCCAAAGTGTTTTTCATACTTCCTGTCTACCGCGTGTATGGTAGACTACGTAACAATCCTACAAAATTTAGGCATACCATTGAACCAAACTCTTGCGTAGGATCATATCTCTTATGTACTCGGTAAAACCTGTGGTGTCATTCGGGCTCTTAATGTCGCTTGGAGCTCTTTGCCGAACACAAATAAGTAAACTCAATTGAAAACACTTATTTTACTAGAACTGCTCTATGGAACTTATTTTCTGCTATTTATATAGCGCGTAAGTGAAAAAATAACGTGTATTTGGGCTCTGGAATATCTTGTATTATATTTAAATATTTTGTGAATTTTAATTTACTGCTAAATATTTTCTTTATCTTTCAATCGCCATGCACATGTACACACTTAAGATTTTTTAAAAGGCATAATTTTTTACAATATACTAATATTTTTTAATAAAATAAATACAAATACAATATTTTTTATGAATATATGATATTTTATACCGAATTGTGATATAACAGAAAATTTTAGTTTCATCACACGAACATTATTTCTTCCCCACACAAATTTGGTTTCATTGGAAAGAATATTCTTTAAAATATATTCAATTTCTTCCCACTCTACCATGTAGATAGATCCACTGTGCCGTGTAGGAATATAAATCTTTTCGAAAAACAACACATGGTAATATATTTATTTTATTACTTTTTTCTGTATGAACCTTAAAAGCCTTAGTAAACAAAAGTCCCCATGACGTGATGGTAGATGCTAGTGTTTTTCACATTTATTTTCTTCAAGTATCAGGATAATCAATAACTTATCGGGGGACAACAGCAGCGCTATCACATATTATACGACTTGAATATGTTTGCAATTCAAAATAAAAAGGTTTTATGTCTAAGAAGGGTTGACATAGAGCCTCTTTTATGGACTTCAAATGATATGATAATATCTCTTCTGTTTTCTTTGATATTTTTTTTTCAGTGGCTCAGTTTTCTTTTTTCATGTTTTATGGCATCTAATAACTTGCATTTAAAACCATGAAAAGCTTTAAGGGTTTATTTTTTTCATGAACTTGTAACGAAAATATTCTTGTAAACATTTTATTTTATTTTTTTTTTATTTATGTAATACACAAAGAAATTATATAACTGAATTTTAATTTTAATCAGATGTGATATAAAAAAAATGGAGAATATAAAAAAGCAATAATGCTATCGGTTTGCATTTTCCAAAATAAGAGAACGCAACAGTTTCCGTTTCCTGTTTCGAACGATTTCGATGTAAACATACTTATTCATGAGCGTGTTTTGTGAAAAGGGGTTTATTTAAATTTCATTTCATTTTAAGCGGATGGAGAAATTGAGTAATTTAAAAATGCAAATTAGTGAATATTATAGCATGGAAAATCTATGCATTTTTAAAATCCTCTCGAAAAATTATGATTGTTTTTGCGGTATTTTGTTGCAGATTGCAGGTGAAATTGAGTTTTGAATTAACGTGAATAAAGTTTAATAAAACAAACGCTCTCTGACTTTTGCTCAGGTATAAAATGTGCACGATAATATAATGCTTATTGGTTATGAAATTAAGCGACTCTTGTGTTTTGCTTTAATTTTTTTTTTTTAAATATATAATATACATTCATACATAGTTGAAAAACTGGAATTTGAATGCAGAATGAAATGGAATCACATTTTTAATGAACTTGAAAAAAAACGTTCATGCATTTTCACAAGTACGATTTATTATGACCCAAATATGCTCCCAAGAATTAATAAGATTTTTAGAAGAAAGGATCAAAACGATCTTCCGTGTCTTAGGCTCCAGAGGACGACAGAGAACAGAGACGTACTTCTGACAGCAGGCATAGACCCAGATGACGCCGTCTTGGACGATGACCTCTTCATAATCGAAGATCCGCAGGAGAAGGTGGAGGCTGTGGGGGCTGCTTTCCAGCAAGTCCTGGAGAACAGGCTCTGCTTCATCACTTATGGCTCCGAAACGATATAAGCGAATGGCGATCTGAGAACCTTGTGTAAAACCAAGGGTATAATGATGAAGATTTGGCAAACACCATAATCGCCGACCGAAATGGGCCCAGTCCCCTGTTAATTTCGAAGAATGAGCTCCAGCTCATCTTCAATTCATTAAAGAAAAAGAAGTCTGCAGGAGTCGATGGTATATCCAACGTTGTACTACGACATTTGCCTCAAGAAGCAGTTGACATTTATACCACACTGTTTAACAACGCGCTGAATAATGCATATTATCCAGTGCGGTGGAAGATAGCTGTGTCTTAGACGTTGCCTTGGATTACACAGAACACCAGAGTCGGAGTACATAAGATATTATTCCAACCAGGTTCTATACAACGGAACCAACATAAACAGAATAGATAATTTTTTGTTTAAGCTGATTTGGGGTCACACTGCAAGAGCGATGTCCTCAACCAACAGCTTAATTTTTGGGGCTTACTACCCCAATAATGAATATTTTGAGAGTGCGCGGTTAAGTGGCCACATCCCTCCCGAGGCATTCCTCTATTTAGTCAGTCGAGGGCTGATACAGGATGGAGGGGCGGTTACGCTCATCTACCACGTCATGTCAGCCGAAAACTGTGGATTGGCGACTCCTGTACGGTCGAGACGTCATCGCTCAAGGTGGAGAAGAGCGCCTTCGGTTCAGTAGGACTGTGTCCGATCGGGTATTTTAAGTAGTTTAAGTTATTTTTAGTTAGTATAAGTTAGTTGTATTTAGTTTTAATTATTTTTAATCTATATTTGGGCTTAGCTTATAAGTAAAAAAGAAATGATAAGATACCAAGTTTTTTGTCAATAAGTTTCCTTGGTTAAAAAATAAAATAATTAGATTTAATTAAAATAGTTTTTAGGTCGAAAGACATTAGTTCTAAGAGTTATTGTTTAGTTTAGAGTGCCCGTAAAGGGCCAGTAAATTAGTTGTAAGTTATTGATAATTAGGCTAGTTTTAAACATTTTTGTCTAGCTTTAAGATAGTTATAAGTTAATATTAAATAAAAATGAATTTCCAAAAAAAGAAAAAACGATTTATTATACTCAGTCAACTATTAGAGTTACGCTTTTTCAATAGAATTGAAAAGACTTTTAAAAAACAAATAATAAATTTATTTAGAATATAAATTTAAATGTCAGAAGCTTAAGAGCTACTTTCCCTGATTTAGTTACTCATCTTGATTCTTTTTGTTGTATTCTAGATGTTGTCTTTATCTCTGAAATATGGATATATAGTTTTGAAAAGGACGATTATTATTTACTAGGGCTTAATTTCGTTGCTAAAATTAATGACAATTATGCTGCCGGTGGTGTAGGGTGTTTTGTAAAAGAAGATTATAAAATTCTCGATGTCACTTATGTCGACTTTAAATGTGCTGATGTTCTAAGGATTTCCATTGTAATTAACGATGATCTTTACGTCATAATTTGTGTGTATAGATTTTACTTTTTTAACGTATCTACGTTCATTTAAGAATGTTCCGGTTTGCTGGATAAGGAAGCCTCAAAAAATTTAATTATTTTGGTGGACTTCAATATGAATATTTTGGAAAATAATGAAATGATTTTAAGTTATTTAGCACTTCTGGCTTCTCAATGGTCTATTTTCTTTTATCAACGAACCTACTCGTAGTATATCAGATAGTTGCTTAGATCATATTTATGGTCCTTCTGGTAATATTTCCGTCGATAGTTGTGAATCATGTATATTTGATTTGATGATTACTGACCACTCTATGACAGGAATTCTGCTAAATATTTCAAAAAACAAGGTTGTGGATTCTCGGAAATCTGTTATAGTTTAGTAAAACTTGATTTTAGTAAGCTAAAGGATTCACTTTTGTATGAGTTTTGGGAAAATGTTTTTTCATGTTTAGATGCATCAGCCTCCTATTTGTATTTTATTGATAGCCTAAATCAGCACGTTTGTAATTGTTCATTAAATGTTCAACGAAAAAAGTTTACAAGAAGGCTTAAGCCATGGATTTCCAGGTATTTAGTAAATAAAGTTCAAGCTAAAAATAAAATAAGGCTAAAGTGCTATAAGAACCCTTCCAATACTACTCTAAAAACTACGTATACGAAACTTTGTGCTGAACTTAAAAGAGAAATACCGATTTGCTGCGATATCTTTTACAGAAATCAGTTCAATCTTCCTAAGGGTAATTTAAAAAATGAATGGAAAGTAGTGAATGATATAATTAATAAACCTCACTTGTCTAAAATTGCTAGCTCAATTAATATTGATGGTCACATTGTTTCAAATCAATTGTTGATTGGTAATGCATTTAACGATTTTTTTATTAATGTAGCTACTAAATTTCAAACTTCTTCCTATCCACATGTATTTTAGTTTGCTGAGCCAGTGCAAAGTACCAGTTTTGTTTTTGATTGCATAACTCCCCTTGAGATACTTAAAGTAATTGGCAGTTTAAAAAATTCAAATTCGTCTGGAGCATATAATATATCAATAATGGTTGTCAAGAAAATTGTGTGTTATGTAGTTATGTCTTTGCTCTCATCTTTAACCGTTGTGTTTTTGCAGGAGTTTTCCCTGAAGCTCTGAAATGTGCTGATGTGATACCTTTGTATAGAAAAGGTTCTACAACCGACATGTGTAACTTTAGGCCCATCTCCCTTCTCCCCGTTTTCAGTAAAATTTTTGAGAAAGTTATAAAATCTAGGATGATAAGCTTTTTGAAAAGAACTAAATATTTCAATTCTATCCAATTCGGTTTTCAATAAGAAAAATCTACTGAAGGCGCTTTGCTTCAGTTCTGTGATCAAATAATGAAAAATCTTGATAAGAATAAGGTTACAGCTGGATTATTTATAGATATTACAAAAGCTTTTGATATGGTAAATCACAACTTTTTTTTGAGAAAATTGGAAAAAGCTGGCTTTCGTGGTTTTATGCTGAATCGGTTCAAGTCATATCTTGAGAATAGATGTCAAAGAGTCAAACTGCAACAAACTAGGAGTCGAATTGGTAACCTTAATCTGGGCGTACCGCAAGGTTCTGTCTTAGGACCAATTCTTTTCCTAGTATATATAAAATCTCTTTTTTCACTCGACTTTAGAAGTAAGCCTACTGCTTTTGCTGATGATGTTGCTTTTTTTCTTATGGTACTAGTCATCGTTTGAATTTAGTGTCTAACATAAACTGGGATCTAGATTTATTGAGGGTGTGGTTTGCTCAGCATAATTTGGTTATCAGCCCTAAAACTAATTTAATGTTTTTCAGTGCTCAACTTTGATGTTGATTTCTATTTTCATGCCTCTGAATGCAAAAGTTTTAAGCTTCCTGATTACAATGTTTCATCTGGAGTTACTTCTGATATTACGTTTTTGAGTAACTAAAACTGTTGCGCAAACTGTTTTTTAGTGGAAAGAGTATCTGAATCTAAATACTTTGGTCTTATTATTGACTCCAATATGAAATTTTCCTGAGCAAATATTTTCGGTGCACAGTACGTCATTTTTACTATTTACAGAATATTGTTTCACCTGAACTTTTAAAAACTATTTTCCTTGTTATTTTTCATTCCAAGCTTCAATATGGCATTTGTTGTTGGGGTGGTACATATTTCAGCAAAATTCAACCCCTTTTGATTTTGCAAAAATACGCTGTAAGGAAAGTTTGTCGCAAACTGCGTAGACATCATAGTTTCCCTTTGTTTCGTGAACTAAAAATTCTTCCCCTGCGATTCTCAGTCGGTAAAGAGGTTCAACAATAATCAAGTTGAAGGAAATTCAACTTGATTATTGTTGAACAGGTTTAGGTTAGGTAAATCGGCTCTGCTTGCATCGCTTATTGTCATACATTCAACTTTTGTAGTACACAATGTGACCCTTCTCTGCTTCTTAAAATAAAACGCTGAGTCGGTGATCTATGGTCCATCTCCCTCAAACTGCTTCTACAAAACAAATCAAAATTCCTGTTTCATTTTTTTTTTTTTTTTATAATCTACACGCGCTCAAGGGATTATACTACCCTTTAAATGTTTCAACACAGCGCGGGCGTTAGGTTGGGAAGAGAAAGATGGATAGAAAAGATATGTGGCGCGTTGTTCTGAGATTGGAGGTGGTTGTGGTGTCAGATTTTACCTTCAGGGATGGCGTCTGAACTAATGCGGAGAAATTTCAGTGTCTTGTTCATCTATGTCCCTTATAATTCGCATTATTTTTTTTATTCGTTGTCATATTTATCAGTATACTAGTTTTACTCAATCACATGTTGTTAGTTCTATGCCTAAATAGCATGTAATGAGTAACCCAGAAACTCGTATGACATTTATTTTAGAATTTTTAATGGAAAAATAAGAGGGCATAGACTACGACAGGGATCGAACCTGTGACAATGAGGTTGACAGGCGACCACACAACTATAGCGCCACGGCCACCCCCCTATTCATCTTTGTTAAATTGAAGCCCATGATTAGTGTCTTTCAGGTAACGCAAGACTCGTTTAGCCACAACCCAGTGTTCGTGAGTATATAAATTGTTAAATTGACAGAGATCAATTTCTGCATATGCTATATCGTGACGGGTTGTTACAGATATAGATACATGAGAGTGCCAGTAAACACCCGATATGGATCGTTACATGGTTGACCCTTGGACTCGTCGCAATCTGATGTCAGAGTTACTACAGACTTGCAATCATCCATTCCAAACCAATTCAATGTATCCGCGTTGCGTTTATTGAATTGCATCTTGCAGTCTCTTAATTTGAGTGCCTAAACAGTACTTGGCTTCTCCAAGATCTCGTGTATGGAGCTCCTTAGCTATTACACTTTTAATGGCATGTACCATTGATCGATTGCTGGAAAAGATCAAAATGTCATCAACATAAATGAGGACGAATATTTTCTTACACTGTCTTGTACAGATACATACATAAATCGGAAATAGTTGGTGCTACTCCGATAGTTTCTTCAATATTCTGTCAATGTCTATGTTCCGTTGTTGTCCAGTTTGTCGTAAGCCATATATGGCATTTATTGAGTTTGCTTACCCTTTCAACATTTTCATGAAGTTTATTCAACATTTTGGTAACTTTCTGTCGTAAATTTGTATCATTCTCGGTATCGGAAATCTTTTTCAACATTTCGTGCAATAACACGAGTTTTTCCATGTAAATATCCTCGTACTTTGCAGGTAGAGCAATCATAAGGCTAAACGATCTAGATAAATCTGGCTACAGAAGAAAACGTCACACGAAAATCTATTCCCTGCTTTGTGTGAAGCTTTTTGGTCTAGCCTTCCGCCTTGTTTTTTGTTTTTGTTTCGCAATACCATTCTACAGCCGGTTGTTTTTCAATTTTCAAACTTTTCTACTATAGTCCAGGTGTCATTGGTAATCAGGCTTCGAATTTCCTTGTAGATAGCGTCTTTTCGAGACTATTTTTTCATATCCGTATAAAGCGATCTTAAGTGGTACTTTAGCATAATTCATGGCAAATTGCTTCTACTCTTCTATCACATCATATTATTCTCGGTGTTCATATCGATGTTGAGCATCTGGGTAATTTGAATTTCTTTTTCCGTTTTGCCGCTCTTATTTTTTGCTGATCTTCCTGGTCCGTATTTAGGTTTCGTCAGGTTGGTTGATTCATTGTTATTTCCGGGTCGATTTCGATTTCTGTCTCTGTCCTTTTGTCATACTTTACACTTGATCGTGTTTATCCACAATGGCGATGGACACCAAATTGATACGAAGATCTGGAACATGAAATGTAGTGCTAAGCTTCACTGTCGTATTTTATTGAAACTCCAGGTTGATAAGTTGACATATCTGCTTGCAGTCACACCAGAAGATGCATTTGTAGCTAGTAGATACATTCTAAGACTGGATTGTGTTTGCTGAATATTTTCTAGCAACATTCTATTTTTACACAAATGTGCAGTGCGTCCACTATCCAGACACAGATGGGTCTGCAGATGGGTTATGTTTGAATGCTTTTTCTTGAAACAATCGACAGCCTTATGCTTCTCCTTTCATGATGATGCATTGATTAGCAAACGATAACTGCAATTTTTCAACTTCAACACCTACTTAAAAACGCAGGTTCAAATTGCAAGGTGTAATAGCAGTTTAATCGTACCCGGTCTTACGTAAATGGTTTGTGCATTTACTTCGTACATTTTTTTTAAATGGTTGGTGAATTTAGTAAGGGATGTTTTAAAAGGTAATAAATTCCCTCCCAAATTTAAGAGCCTTTTTATTATTATATAGTATTAACTATCATGCAAGTACAACAAAACTATTACACCCAAATTAATAAACATGGACTAGGGAATGATTAGGACTTTTTCCGTGGACTAAGTGCAAAATGCTATTAATAAAACAGAATTTGTGGTATTTGACATTTACAAACTTAGTTATTCATATATTTATTTATCTATTTAAATGCTTATTTAATCGAGTATGTAAACAACATCTTTTTTTTTGATCTCACACAATCCCACTTCTCCCTTCTCTGGAAATATCCAGGAAATATCTATATTTGTTTATTGTATGAAGGTTTTTTTCATGTAGCTTTTCCTTCTAAAACAATTTGAATATGTGATAATATTATTGTATAAATGTCATACGTTTTTCAGTAGTAAGGTAGAAAATATACCATTTCTCTGTAAATTGTGCAATCTAGTTATAGAAAAGATACATTTATAAAAATTCAGCTACAATAAAGATTTAAAAAATAAAAAAAAACTTAGTCATTCGCTAGACCATCTAAGACGGTGGTCTGGTGAAGGACAAAGAATTGACATTTAAGAACTAAACTTACAGAGAGATAGAATAAAAAAAGAAAGAGTTGATATTTATTGTAGTAGATTTTGTTCGATTTTTTATTAATAGTAAATTTTAGACCATGGTCTAACACTTATTCCATGGTCCAAGGACTTAAGGTGGACTAAGAGTTTTTTTTTATTAATAGAGCTATTAATGGCCTTTTGAACGAAATACCTAATCGAAATCGGCTAAGCCATTTTCGAGAAAGTCGAAAGGATTTTAGAGAATTACCTCTCGTCAACTGTTGAAAAAAATTAAAAATAATTTCCATAATAAGACTTACACATAATTTAAGTTATAAGCCCATCGCTTGGGTCTGTGCGTGTGTGCAGTTATGCGTTTATTTATTTGTGCGTCGAGCCTTAAACTAAGTCCTAAACAAACGGGAACACCGGTTTACTCAATAGAAGTAGGATTTTAAAATTTTTTGAGTAAATTATTATGCCTTGTATTTAATTCTAAGTCAAGTTAAAGCTTCAATCAGAAGAGCAAGTTCTTGTCATCAAGGCGTGCATATTTAATGAAACAGATTTTCCTATTATTTAATCGTACGAGCATATAATTGCGATGTCTAAAAAGTATCTTTTAAGTCTTATTATTGGCTCTGTACTAAAAAATAAAGGAGCCTCTTGCTAATTAATATACATCAAATCGGTCTTCAACTCCCGTTACTCAATACCTACATATTATACATTCGGCAATTATAAAAGTTAAGCCTTTAACGTTGTCTATGCATGACTGGTCAATTCTAAGCTTATAAGAACAATAAAAAAGGTTGGCTTATAAATGATTAGGTAGAAAATAAGAAAGAACCGGAATGAACAACAACAAACTTTGTGTGGTTAATAAAAGCGGTAGTCGGTTTAATGCGAATGATAAACAGAAAACTCTGCATTAGGTTGGATCTGATCATGTGGGCTCCGTGGCATGATGCGAAATGCGTTGGCTTCTTAGCAGCTTGGTCATAATTCATAGTCATATTATCGCCCTTGCTAAGTCGTGAAATAGCTATAATTCCAGATAAAAATGATCACACCCAAAACCTAAATGTTAAAAAAGTAGCCAAATTCTTCTACACACAAAAACCTTTGTGTAACAATTCAGCCGTGAAAAGTAGTGAGATCTAAAAGTACGTCAAGTTCTAAGTTTATTAATGCTAAATATCAAATATTTTAAATAGAGTAATATGGAAGAACCTCTAAATTAAAAAAATTATCAGAGAAATCTGTTATTTTATTACTGACTTAAATTTTGTTGGTTTACTTGGAAAATTTTCTTTTATTATAACAAATTACTCAATTTTGAAATGAAAATTTGCCAACACAATTTAAGTCAGCAATCATTAAATAACAGATTTCTCTGATAATTTTGCGGTTCTTCCATATTACCTACTCTCCTTAAAATATTTGATATTTAGCATTAATAAACTTAGAACTTGACGTACTTTTAGATCTCACTAATTTTCACGGCTGAATTGTATAATATATAGAAGAATTTGTCTACTTTTTTAACATTTATATTTTTGATGCGATTTCACTACTTTTTGCAAAGATTCTTTTTATCAGGAGAGGTGGGTGGAATAAACGCCCAATGAATGCCTCATAAGGTAACGTAAGTTTTTAATTTAAGCCTTTTGTATGTACTACAAGTCCTACCCCTCTACCAATTTTCAATAGTTAGAAGTGATCTATTGTAACGGCAATAATTGATTAGATGTGGGTGGATGAAACGCATGAAGAATTTTATAATTTCAACTTTTTCTTTATATACACCTGAAAGCTGACTACTCTAACAAACGTAATCCTGCACCAATCGGAAGTTCTCTCAATATATTTAATATTAATTCTGTGAAAATGGATGTTTATCGCTATCATATCGCATTACCAAATTTCATCATTCTACGACAATTGGAGTTCTCCTCATAATTGATATCAATTCCATGAAAATGGGCGGCTACCAGGCCCCCTGAATGAAAAATCTTGAATTTTCGATTTTTTCCTTTGTATATACCACAAGGCCTACCGTTGTGCGAAATTATAAGATTCTACGATATCGGGAAGTGCTCTATAATTTTGATGATCTGTCAGTGAGTGAGTGAGTGAGTCAGTCAGTTACGATTTTTGCAGTCTTATATCTCGGGAACCACTAAAGCTAAAGAATTGAAATTTGGCGAGCCTGTTGAGCTTAGCAAATGTTGAAAGTTTGAAGTTCCTGGCTTTATTGGTAGTGAAGTTAGAGGGGGTCGAAAATGGACTGAGATTGTTCATGTAAATAGGGTGTAGTGCCAGAACTTGGCTGAGCACTACCGTGCCCTTTAATATGACAAAAACTTGGTGGTAGCACACTCAAGTTGTTGTTGGTCATTCAAAATTATTTAAATTCTTACTTTTATTTACACAAAGAGTCAACGGCCTTAGCTCTGATGAAACATCGCTGTTCTGTTATTTATACAAAAAATTCTGTGACAGATCGCATCAGAAATACTTAAAGAATTTTTGTTGTATCAACTAATGACAATAGGTACTTATTGTAACAAAAAACGTCATTAGATCTCCAGGACGGAAGTTGTTCAAAACGCATTCATTCAAAACAAGAACTTTCAACTTGATCAACACAAATTCTCATTTTTTATTTGTTAATTACAATTCAGGATGTACATTAAGATAAAATATCTTTTGTGAAATTACTGGAAAAAAAACTAAAGCGACAGCTTCTTCTTCGTTAATAACAAAATTTATTCAAAAGTATTGGTGTTTTCGCCCGAAAAATATTCCACCCGAAATATTCTTACTCGCCCGCAATTTTGAAATCTATTGCGAGTATCAACCGAATGAAAATTCTTTTCGCGGAATTGGGTTCTGAAGAAAGCAAATTTTGCAGTTCTGTTGTCTGCATGACTCATGCAACTTATTTACATCCGCAAAATTGTACCATTAAGTTTTGTTTTTACTCCCCAAGTTTTCGATACAATTACCATTAACGCTGTCGCATAATTATCAATGAATTTTTGCTGTACATCAAGCATTAATTTTCCTACTTTTTGCTAAAATTTGATGCAAAACAAATCTTTCTTTAAAGTAAAATAAGATCCAAAACTGGATCGCATGTACTTGTTCCTATGTTCGATCACATTATATGCAAAATATTCTTAATAAAATGGCTAAATATATTTTTAAAGTTTTTCACTTAATTTGTATATATAAAAAAAACTTTTCTAAAAAAAAAATTGGTATGAACATTTTAAATATTTTATAATATAAATTCAAAAACAAAATTTCAGAAAAAATTGTCCACCCGTTTTCAAAATATTGAATTTTCAAAAAAAATATTTTAATTCAAGAAAATTTTTTTCGAAAATTTTGAAATGCAATACTATTTAGAATTTAAAGGAGCTCCTATATACATTTTTTCATCGAAATCCCTTAAGCCGTTTATGAGAAAGTCGAAAATCAATAAAATGGTTGTATGGCAGGTACCGTTAGTAACAAAATATTTTCAAAACTTTTTTGGCCGAAATGTAGACCATACCCTACTTTGGGTATACACACCAAATTTTAACAAAATCTTTGGAGGCGTTTTTGAGATAATTAAGATGGTACACAAATTTGTGTGGCAAGTGCCGTTATTTTTGGGCCTAAAACAACGATTCTAAAATCTATTTTGGACAATCACCTATAACGCCTAAGTACCATAAGCTTGAACCAAATCAGCTTAACCGTTTAGGCTGTAGATCGTTCTACAGACAGACAGACAGATGGAATTGCGGGGCCCACTTTTTTGGTGTTCTCTATGACAGTAATGTCATGTTTGATTGTTAGAAGAAAAATATTTTGTACGAATACATAACTTTCCGTGTAGTACCTATAATCGCAAGTAAAAATCAAATAAAGTAACTACCAATTCGTTTCCAAAGGTCGTACAGAGTACAGAGTATACCCAAGGGACCCATGAAATATATCGTTCTACCTAAAAAGCAAGATATGTTTTCTGAGGTTAAAATATACAATTTACAAAAACAAACTGCTTATATATGACAGAAGTATGTATGAATAGAATTTGAGAATTTTTGGAAAATTTATCAACATATCATATTTCCGCTAGAAATTGTCTCTGCCATGATAGATACATACATAAACAAACATTTAGAGTTTACTCGTAATAAACACCAAGAACGTCTATTTGGGATTCAGGTGATAAAATATATACATATCTATTGCCAAATGGAAGTACGTGATCAAATTTTTGATTTGACACTTCATCATAATGTCAAAATTGATTGAAATTTTTGAATATACATTTTTCACACACAACAATTGAGATTTAAAGAAAAAGAAGAAGTAGATTTCAAATTCCCCTAAATCAATGCTTTAACTAAAGTTATACGTTTTTAACATGTCAATAATATAAAATACTTCGATTTAAGTAAATACATCAAAGTCCCAGGTACAGGTACCCTGTATCCAACACCAGGGTCTATGATTTTTATTCGTTTTTTTTTTCACAAGTATATTTTATACTTTATCTCATACATAGGTATATATTCAAATGAATTTTAATAAGTGTTCTTTTTTTATTCATTTAGTTCCAGCACGACTTGTGTGGGCGGCAGTGGGAAAGAGCGTAGATCTTCCATGCGATTTAACGCCTCCCACAGAACAGGATTCAGTGAAACTACTTTTGTGGTTCAAGGACACAACCGGAATTCCCCTCTACAGGTATTGTACTGCTCTTTTATTTACTCCATGTTGAATGAATACTTAAACTTTTTGTGTAAATCGATTGGTTTGTGTGCCTCTTTGGCAAATGGGCTTAACCATTCAGAAAATTGATTAGCATTTTTTTGTTTGCTTTAACGTTTTATATCGACAATGAATATAATTATGGCTCTGATTTTTCTTGTTCGTTTCATTGCATCTTTTTTTTGAGACTTATTGTATACTAAAGTTTTAAATGAAATTTTTGTTTGTAAAATCATGAAATTTTTTCTTTATTTATTTTAACTGGTGACTGAGAAATTGAGGGCCAAGTTCGACCGTTATTTTTAGAGAGCCTTTATTTTTTTTTAAATTAAATAACTAAAGATTTTTACATAATTTGCTGACCTTATCGTATTCTTTTTTTTGGAACCGTTAAGGAAAAATAATCAACATTCAAGAATTTTTAATCACGAAGCCAATACCCACTTGGAAGTACAAATCATTTTTTTTATGAAAAAGTTAGTCAGCACTAAATATGTATTTTTTTTATAATCAAATGAACTTTTGTAACATAAATCTTTCTGCTCCAGTCCGTCCAATGAATTATCAAAATATATATGTAGGTTACGAAAACAGACTTTGTGGGCACTATTTTTTAACTGTATCTGGAGCCAGGGGCGAACGCAGAAAAAATGTGTGGGGGGTTTCAAAAAATATATTACTTAAATATTAACGAACAATTTTTTTCATTGTGTACTACCCGACCCGTGTTCGCGTTGCTTCGCAAGCTTCTAATATATTTTTTAATATGACTAAAAGCCTATCAAATGCTCAATGAGCCTGACCGCAATTTCTACTATATTATCACCTAACAAAAATTTATAATTATACGTAACCAAATTAAGATTTGTATGTGCTCTCACTCAAATAGCTTAAAATAAATAGACTTTCGAACATGCATTCGAACGTGCATATATCCGTATATACAATATTAGAATTTTTATTATTTCACGGAGAAGTAAATATTGATTATTTTTTGAGCCCACTCTTCATCAAAATTGACCATGAGAAAATACATTTATCCCCAGTTTCATAGTGCGAGTTTAAACTCCACTTTGGTTTAAACTTCAGAGCAACAATTTATTCGGTTTCACAGTGTCGCTTAAACCTTTAACTGAGTTCAATTTGTAGTTTAAGTTAACCCAAATTATTCTGCCGTTCAATTCAGCGTTTGTATTGAAAAATGCTGCCAACTATTTTTCATAAAATGTAGTTAAACGAAGTTCAACTGATCTGAAGGTCAGATTTCTCTGTGAAACCGGACGAATTAAACCAAAAATTTAAACTCAGTTTAAGGTTCAGTTGATCTTAAGCTTAAACTCGCACTTTGAAACTAGGGGTTACCCTAAGATCCTTTTGCAATGAAAGATGTCATTTGAAAAAGTGTATATTATATGATCTCAAATTATCCAGGAATTTCCTAGATTGTGGATGATCTCCATTGAACATACTTTTTTAAAGCATCAGGTGGCTCGGCAATAGAAAGAATCCCAAGTAACATTTTTCCTCTCATAACATTCTCCAATAACCTTATAAGACTAATTTAAGGGAGCCAAAATAATCTTGAAGAATTCTTCTAGATTATTATAATACAACTTGCTGTATCTACTTTTAAGTATACTCACAGAGCACCAAGCTTATGCTGATCCTTTATCAAAGACTGTACATTTCTTCCACTGCTAAAAGATTTAAATGTCCTAGTTATGAGAGCCTCTCTATATTCCCTACCAGAGTTGTATTCTTCTTATGGGATGACAGATAGAGAATATTGAAAAAAGGCCTCTTATATTTTATTATTATTTTTTTTTCTTCAAGAAACGAAAAGAATACGAAGTGTTGAGAGGGGGAGTCTATCGTGAAACGTGGTAGCCATCGGTCGGTTAAAGCGTATAGTTTATTAAAGGAGCTGTTTAACTTTGTTTAAATAAAATAAATGTCTTTCATTTCTTCGTTTGTATTATATATGAATCTAATAAAGTTTGGTTAAATCTTGTTGTGAGAAAGCGTTTCTTGCAATGGGAGTTGCTAAAAGAGACTAGAAAAAATGAGAAGAGAAAAGAGAATAAACCTTAGCAAAATTATATCTTTCTCATTCAATTTTTTTTTGAAAGAAGCAAACTCTTTTAAAGTTTTTGCGTGTATATGTCATGGCTAAAGACTGATGGGCTTGATATGCATTTGTGATAGTATTTATTTTGTAAGTCAATTATTCATTATTTTATAATGGCGACACATTATTTTTTTTTTATTGTTTGTTCGTATATGGGAGCTAATAATTAATGCGATTGAAATTGTATCTACTAATTTATAGATCTTACCTCAAAAAAAGAAAAACAAAGCGACTTTAAAATAATTCATATTCAAATTATTTAATCTATACTTTTTATTAAGGATATGGTTACCTTGGATACTTTTGGGAATCAATTAATTTTTTGAAATTTTAGTAGATGATATGCAATCCTAAGTACATAAAAATTAACTTGTGAGTCAAATAAAATCTGAAAAGCAATCCATATGACACACTAAGAGTTTTAATGCTGCATTTACACAAATGACAAAATGTAATTTTTGGTAAATATTTTTATGTCACAAAACAGAATTACCGAAGTAACATTTTTCATCTCACAAAAGTTTTCAATAAAGAAACGTCCAAAGTTAAAGTAATACCCATTTCGATTGTTAAATATTTTGTATCGAGATTAAAGAATCTTTTACATGCTATTGCCATTTATGTTTGTGAAATTTATAATGCACATAAGTTTATTAAAAACAGGGTTTTTAAAATAAATAATTTTTAGAATTACGAGTAATTGCAACATATCCACATTTTATATGTGTGGTAACCCTCAAAATACTCAGAGAACATTTTCTGCGTACTTAAATATGGCTGCTGTTGATATGCGAGATTCCTTTAATAATTACAATAAGACCATTATAAGAGTTTAGTTTCCTCTACTTTTACTCACTCTTACTCTCATTTGCTAAGTTTGTGTTAAGTCTTCTTATGGGAATATTCATTATATTATGGGATTATTTAAAAAAAATCGAGTGAGATAACAAGTTACATATATATTGAACTATTAATCACGGACCTAGTAAGGGAAAGCCTTAGCTATAAAAGTAAAACCTGAATTTGTTTTAATCATTGTTGTTTGCCATTGAAAGTGTAAAATATTCAAATATTATACATATTTTTGTAAATTAAATTTACAAAATTATAAAAATGTTTCTTATTTGATGACACGTTTAAGTCGATGGCGACGATCAATCTTTTACTAAAATCCAAAGCCATTTAAAAACAAATGTTGGATGATTCGCTGTTTGATATTTGTTAATTTTTCGTCGCGAAACATTTGCATTTTCAAATATTTGAAAAAAACCTTTAGAACAATAAACACTTTTCGAAAAAATTAAATAGACAATTCACATCCATTTAATAATCTCGACTACGTCCTGACTTGTCGTGTGACCGGTAACTTTGTGATTCCATGTGGCAACTGATTCCTATTAGAATCCTGTAATAAAATGTTGTATACCTTAAATTCTATAAGGTTCAATTTCATAACATGATTTTTTATATTTAAAACTCTAAGTTCTTGGAGTCTTGTTAATGGAGGCAAATTTGTTTTAAGTAAACGGTGATTTTTTAAGAGCTTGGTTTTTGAAAATTCAAAAAAACACAGAAACTTGTAAAAAGTGAATGAAATTTTTATTTGGATCGATAAATCAATTTCTGCCATTTACTTTTTAAAAATAATTTCACTTAAATGTTGCCCGCGGCTACGCTTCAGGTGGTCCATTCTGAAGGTCCAATTTTGGCAAACTTTTTCACACATTTCGGCCGGAATCTCACCAATGACGTGTTCAATGTTGGCTTCCAAGGCAGCAATCGTGTTTGGCTTGTCCCCATAGACAATAGACTTAACATAGCCCCACAAAAAATAGTCTAACGGTGTCAAATCACATGATCTTGGTGGCCAATTGACTTCGCCAAAACGTGAGATCAACTGCTCACCAAATTCGCCTCTCAATTGATGCATGGTTTCGCGTGCAGTGTGGCATGTGGCACCGTCCTGTTGGAACCACATGTCGACCGAGTTCAATTCTTGCATTTTAGGCAAAAAAAAAACTTTTATCATCGAACGGTACCTTTCCCCATTGACCGTAACCCTGCGGCCTTCATCGTCCTTGAAGAAGTACGGCCCAATGATGCCGCCTGCCCATAAACCGCACCAAACAGTGCATTTTTCGAGATGCATTGGTAGCTGCTGAATTGCCTCTGGCTGCTCTTCACTCCAAATACGGCAATTCTGCTTATTCACGTATCCATTTAGCCAAAAATGAGCCTCGTCGCTGAAACGGACGTAGCTTGCGAAACACATTTTTCACAGAGCACGAATTTTGATAATAAATTTCAATAATTTTCAAACGTTGTTCAGGCGTAAGTCTATTCATGATGAAATGGCAAACAATACTGAATCGAAATGTCAAATGTTCGTGGAATTTGTCATGTGTGATCTGTCAAAAATATAAACGTCAAAAACCAAGTAGCAAAAAAATCACCGTTATAAGATTTAAATTATTTGAAAATTGTAGACAGCTAAGTTCTTATAAAAAACGTTATGAGAATAACTTACGTTTTCGTAACAAGAAATTAACTCTAAGGATAGTAATGGGACCTAAAAGAGGCTTACAAGATTGTTTTTTCAGATTTTGGGAGCTTATGAGAGAATGTTAGTTGGGATGTTTACTTTAGCATTAGCGCAACACATATATGATATTAAATTCCAAAGCAAATTTTATTAAATTTTCCTATATCTGTTATTTACGTATCTACGTTAATCGATAAGCGAATTATTGAGTGGACTGAAATTCAGAAGCAAATAAAGAAAAAAAAATGCACAAGAAATGCAGCAACCCAGTCATTGCGGTTGAATCGAATTCATAGATGCAAATCCATAAATTTGATAAATTTATAATTTGTACACACATTTATTTCCCAGCTTGTAGGTACAGTTAAGAAATGATTTAGGGCTTAAATTTTGCATAAAACTATTGACGTTATACAAAAGATCTCATTTTTGTAAAATATCTAGTTGGTTTAAGAGCATTAATAAATAATATGTTGGCCAACTTCGACAAAAAAGTTTTTTTTATAAGTTAATAATCTAATTCAACAAACATATTTAACAAATAAAACATATCCAATAACATTTTTATAAAAATAAGTAAATTTATAAAATTGGTTTCAACTATATCGGTTGAATGCCTTCTGAGATTAGCGCGGACAAACTAAATATTTGTTTCGTCTTTATATAAAGTAAGAATATGTTTTTTGGATACACGTAATATAAATAAATACATTTTTAGTTAAGAAGGTATAGGTGCAATTTTTTATAAAATAGAATCCATTTGCCTTGGAACTTTTGCCATTATATTCTTTACGTCCTCATAGTCCACCTAAAACCGTTAAGTCGCTCCTCTCCGGTCTTGCCTCTCAGAAATGTTTTTAATCGTCGCAAGCATGAAAGAGATCGATCGCTTGACGCCAAAATACGGGAAGTATCGCTCCGATCTGCATAAAGCAGTAAGCTATTTTATATAAGGACGAATCGCAAACTTTAACGAGTCTATAAAATTTTAAGGCCGTTGTTTTCATTTGGCTTACTCAGAAAAAATTTAGTTAATTTATTTATAGTAAAATAATTATAGTAAAATAATGTACAGTCGAACTTCGATAACTCGAACCATCACTTGTCAAAAAAATAATTCGAGTTAACAAGATTTCTAGTTATCAAGTAAAACAGAAAATTAATATAAATTACGAAATATTTATTACCGAATAAAAAAAGTACAGTTGTTGTGAGTATTTAAAATATTCTGTTATACATGACTGACGAATAATTTTGCCAGAATGCTATATTTAATAGCCACATCCTTTTTTCTTGACCCACTATTAAATTTATCTTCAAACAATATTTTTAATGCTCGTTTAACGACATATCCACGTTAGCTTTACTTTTTATAAAAACTTCACACCGCACTGTTAATATCTACGTCAGTTTCTTTTCACTTTTTATTTCGTATTTTTTTAATTTTTTAAAATAAGACTTTGAATTCGTATTATATAACATACATACATATATTAACCTAATAGTGTGTGTTCTAATACCGGAACATGACAGCTTTTACTTACACTTAATGGAGTCACTATTTTCAACACACACATTTGTATACAAGGTCATAGAACATACAAACACAGTGCCCACAAACGCAATGCATTATGAAATGAACTTGTAACAATCCACAGAATTTGATAATTTACCTAAAAAATTCGACTTATCGAAAGTGACGCCAAATAATATCTTCCAGTTATCGAGACATTCTAGTTATAGAAGTTTTAGTTATCAAACAAAAATTACATGTAAACTTCAGGCTTCGCCCTATTGCCAACCAATTTCATTCGAGTTATCAAATATTCGAGTTATCGAAGTTCGACTTATCGAAGTTCGACTGTATTTGCAAATAGGGAAGTGAATTTCTGATTATATTTCACTCGCAGGCTCCGTTATTTGTGACCCAACACTAATTTCCTCATTGAAATATCAAATTTACATACTATACAAAAATATTTCGGGGCGGGGGTTTCAACCCCCAAAACCTTGAGCTGCGTTCACCCATGTCTGGAGCTATATAATTATAGTATATTCCTTATTGTCCCAGGGCAGCAAAAAAAAAATAACTTTATGGCATAACTATCTTTTTATGGCGACTGCTATAGATAAAATATTTTTTTTTATACAATAACAAAGATGACTAAATTTGAAAAAAAAAATCATTTTTCTTGTTTCCGTCCGATTGAAATCATTATATTTTATTTTCTTATTACACAAAAAACAACAACAACGAAAATACCAAACAAAAATATCTGCTTATTTAAATTACTCTAGTTTTCCCATTCCCCAGCCTAGAAATACATAAATCAAACATAATACATAACATTACAATGTTGGAGACAAATCAAAATGCAGATAAATGGATCGATTTGTTTTACAAGACCGACACGACGACGCACAGTGGGCCGTTTGTATGGAAAAGCGGAATAAATTCCATAAAAAACTAAACCACCGTACCGATTTAGTTGAAATTTTCAGGAATGAATCAATGGCAAAAGAAATTTTGTCTATCAATTTTCGCCCACTGGCACGCCTACATTTAGCTCGTTTTAATAAAAACTAAAGCACTAAACCGATTTTAATGAATTTTTAGGAATTATTGTCAATGATTAGACAAATTTACACTATTAGTTTCCGCCCACTGCCCCTCCTAATTTTTTCTCGTTTTCAAACAAAGCTTTTTTTTTATTTTTTGTTTGTTTTGTTCAATAAAATTTGAACTATTTGAACGATTTTTATGAAATTTTCAGGCATGTGGAGGATAGTATAAAAAAACAAGCAGTGAAAATTTCAACCTACTTCTAAAAGAAAAGGTTTTAACCTTGGTTACTATTTTTAGAAGGAAATGGGGAAAACGGCAAAAAAACAATATAACAATATTTACAACTTAAGTACTGATATTTTTAATTACGTCTTTAAAATAAAATTTCAATTAATTTTAAATCAATTTAACTCTATCTTATTTTAATTTCACACAGAGATCAGCATATTTTATTGGAATTGTCTCCATAATGAATAATGTTCAAACTCTTAAAGAACAAGTCTGAATCATAAATATATAAATTAAGAAAGATATTTTTAACTGACCTATAACAATCACCGGTGTAAACAATTTTGTTTGTTGTTGTCGAAGATGTTGAATATAACAACAACCAGATATACTCTTTTCCGAATTGCTTTCGGACTGTTATATTAAAATTGAAAGTTTTTAATGCAAGAACAACAACTTGGTGGCCTGCTACAAATGCATAATTTCTTTGTAATAGACCATCCAATGGTTGTTGTGACATTAAAAACTTTCAATGTTAATAGAACGGTGAGAAAGCAATGCAGTATGCAATTTAATTTTTATAATATTGTTAAGTGAGTTTTTAAAAGACAATTTAAATACTTATAGTCATTTCTCAGAAAATTGAAAAAAACCAAAAGCAAAATTGTTTTTCCATTTAATTTCACGTTTTCGCTTGTTTTCAAAGTCCGATTTACAGGGTTCAGTTTTGATTTAAACTAAATTCAACCACCTTAATTTAGCAATATAATATAGAGAAAATGATTTTATAGCCTTTTGAAATGTAGCTCCTCAACTCTTATTTTTATTACTTTGTTCGGCAGTTGTTTGTAGTTGTCAATGAAATTTATAGGAATATTAGGCAATAGTATAAGCTTTAAGAAAATTACTATTTTAAACCGGAGCTCAGCGAAGCTGTTTTTGTAGCCTTACAAAAGTTCAAATTATCTACTTATTCTTTCCTACTCGCTCTATTATTTTTTTTAATGTCATATTTTTAAAATTTGGTCTATTTAATATTTTTTCATTTTTCTTTTGTAAATGAACTACAAATATGGAAAGTTTCATAATTGTATCTTTACAAATAAAACCACTGCAAGCCAAATTGTTCATTAGTACAACCAGATGATTTTTGGGTAAAATAATGCTGTCGAATTTCCCAAGTCCCTCAGAGGCACAAACAAAAATGAAATGAAGAAAATGATTTAGAACACTTTTCTCTGATTATTAATGAAACAAAAAATAAATAAAAAAAAAATTGGAATTATTTCCCTGTTTTCCCCACTGTGCGACGCACGTCCTCCCTATTAAACCTGGAATGTACATATATGCTATATTGAAATGTTTTTTATGTAAAATGGTGGGGCTTGATTTAAGAGCTGGACGTTTTAACAATTAGCTTTTGAGAATAGGTTTGGTTTTAGCAGGCAATCCAGGGCCTTGGTTGTGTTTGCGCACTTAGGATTTCGAACTGAATTATCTGTTTCTTTGAATTTTACATATTATGATAATGTTATATTATGATAGTGTGATAATGATAATTTTTTACATGCGTTATACATAATAGGTTAGGTACTATTCTGAAAAGTTTTAGATTCGTAAAAAAATAGAACTCGAGATTTTGATCAAACTTGAGTATCACAATGATAACGAAGACGAAAAAAATGGGTCCCGCAATTCCATCTGTTTGTCTGTCTTGTTTTTTTTAGTTCTGCACGCATTCAAGGGTAATAGGTTATGTTAAGTTAGTGGGCTGACAGTTGATCTTATTACCGCCATAACTAGATAAATGTAGATCCATTGTGATACTCAACTAGAAGACACCCATGCTAAAACGATGACATGACATATCTTATTAAAGGAGTTCAATTTTCGGCAAGCAGTAGCTTGAAATATCGGAAGGGTGCTTAAAATTAAGTTGTGTCCTTGTAAGTGTAGGTCGTCACATAGACACCGGGTTAAGGAGAGGTTACAGTACCACTGTCCTCTTAGGACCTGATCCTCACTTTTACCCCACTGGGAAGATCATCACTCCATCAGGCCCGGAGGGGCGTGGCTCTCCACAACGGTTGGTGAGTGGGTTAGATGGCTCAGTGGTTGGCGTGTGTGTGTGTTTTGTTACGTCAGATTGGCTGAATAAGTCGAGAAGACCGACCCTTTCTACAAGAGTATTTAATAAGTCTTAGGGAGAGGCATCCCCAGCGTAACTAAATGACTCTCGTGTTCACCGAAGTAGCAGGAGCTAAGGACAAGCCATTTAGTGCGTTAATGCATTTTAATAGATTCTTGCTAGAAATGTTACAGAGTTCCTATAAATCGTTGAAGAAGTGTCTCCTGAGAATCTGCTTCCCAGATGATATAGCGCATGGCAGTGACAAAGGTAGTAAGGAGTGTCTTTATGTACCTCGTCGTCACCACAGCATATGCATAGATCATCCAAACTAAGTGCCATCTTTTTTTTATGGTACCCCAACAAGTTGTGACCAGTGGTTATTATTATAAGTTCATCAGTTCTTTGTATATTAAAAATTGGCCATAAGTTTCTACTTACATAACACGCAGGTATCGAGTGGAGCTCCATCTCCTGTTTGTTGAAGATAGTGCTCGATTTCCTGTTTGAAATTGCAGGGTGGGATCTAGACTATGGAGTCTGTCTTACTACCTCACGTGTTAAACTAAATCTTGGTATTTCGTCAGCGCTTTCGTTCCCTGGAACACAACTGTGACCAAGGGGTTATAGATACCCTTAAAATTTTAGACACAATGCGAGTGATTTTCCTTATCGGTATGGGATAAGATAGGAGATACCGATGTACATTGATCTTAAATGCTTGAAAGTCGCAATGGGAGGGAAATATGTGGTTGGGTAAAGCATTCTACAATCGTGAAGTGTGGCTAAAGAAGGAATTTCTATACCTGAAAATACATCCGAAGTTTGGCTCAAAGCAAAACTGATGAACATTCCTAGAAGCGCGAGTAATACGGTTGAATATTTGAGGGGAGAAATGCAACTGGCTATTACATAAGAACATTGTCTATAAAAATAACGATAACACAATAACAGGCATGAAACATTGCGACGGTGTTAAATAGATTCAATTATTTCAGTTATTGCCAAATTCGAATTTCGAAATGAAATAATTTTACACAAAATCGCCCAGCCTTGAGTTAAAAATTCGACCACTATCAATTGGAATTAATTTAAATAAATTAATGTGTTAAAATGTTAAACATTTATTTATTCATTCAAAGAATGTGTCTCAACACAGTAAGGGTACATTTTAATTTGCATCAAAATAAGTTAAAAGTAAAAGCGAAGTGCATTGTTTACACATTTCAGATCAAGGATCAGTTATTAATTAAGTTAAGTCTTATATATATTTAGTTCAGATTTAGTTTAATTCTTCTAATTTCAGTTCAAATAATACATATGAAAATTGATACTGAAAACTGTATTTGACCTTACAGATATTATATTGGTTTCTGAGGTTGCATAATGTTAAATAATGACACGAGAGAGCGAAACTTCATACTATCTATTATATGTAAATCTCATGTCACGTTGATGTGTTGAATGGACTCCGAAACTATCTAACCAATTTTCATGTTTTTTTTTTAATGTTTATTTTGCTGGCGTGCCTAAGATAGGATAGTTTTTAATACTTAATACTAAATAATAATGGTATTTGCCATACGAATTTTTTTTACCATATTGATTATTTCGAAAACGGTGTTAACGATTTTGATAAAAAAAAATTGTGTGCACTATTTTAGGTTTAGTCTACATTTTGATCAAACATTTTTTTTTACATATCATACATATTATTAATGATACCTCCCAAACCTATCCCATTTTCCTGGTCGCTCGCACTGTGTTTAAACATTTTAAGGGTATTTAATGGTATTCATAACCCCTTGAGTGCGCTCATAATTTAAAAAAAAAAAAAAATTACAAGCAAAATCCAAATCTAAAAATAAAACAAAATAAAATGGATCGTACAAACTTGCTCTTGTAGCTAACAACTTTAATGTAGCTAACCATTGAGTTTTAGTTAGTTAGGTGTAGTTATCATATGCAGGTTTAAAGCCTATGTGCGGTAAGATTACCTTTATTCTTAGTATAATGAATTGTCGAATGGATGATTCAAGGAATAGTTAGATATAGGTACCTACCTACAAATGTATATTTAAATTTGAGTTATGGATTTTAATTATTTAAGTTAGAAGAGTAAATATTGATGGAACCTTAGTATGTAAACATGTACATATAATAATGAAAATGAAGGATGTAGGTGGGTAGGCAGCTATATATATACAACTTCATAATGCAGGTCCAATATGCATAAGATTCATATGATTTTAAAAGACACATATGTATATATAAATGTATGAGGGCCTGCATTGTATTTAGTATTCAGTGACGTACGCAACAATTCGTAAAAAGGGAATAATAATAAAGGTAGAAATAAATGGATAATACACATAATTAAATGTTCTTATATTGCTTAGTCGTTATAGTTTGAACGAAAACAAAGATGCAATTTAAATTCATGGATAAATAAGTATATACTCGTATAAGAAAAATTAAAAACCGTTGAGCGGTTTTTTAATAAATGAATTTTTTAGGTATAAACGCTTGAAAACATTTTTAGAAAAAAAAATTGAAACGCCATATTGAAGATATTATTAATATACACCCATACAATATGGCAACGTAATAAATAAAATAATGCGAAGTAAGAGACATTGATAAATAGTACATGGTAAATTTTCCGCTTTAGTGCAGCCCCCATCCCTTGAGATAAATTTGAGACAACAACTAGCTCTAGTCTCAGAACATCGCGTCACACATCTTTCCTATCCTTCTATCTCTTCTTTCTCACGCCCGCGCGATGTGTTGATATGTGGACATTGAAGAATATGTTCTGTATTTAAAACATTTTTATTGAACTGTACTAATTTAAGAACACACACTTTTTTTTTATAAAAATTCTTGGAGCCGTTTTCGAGAAGTAATTTTTTTTCTTAACGGTTTCTTAATATTTGTATAAGAGGTACCGTTGTTTTTTATTTTAGGAAAATAGTTTTTTTTTAATATTCAAGATAATGCCAAAAAAACACCAAATACGAAGTTTTAAAAAATATCTACTGAGACGTTTTCGAAATTTTGAGTTTTGGGCATATTACCGATAAAACAATATGTACAAAGTTTGAAGCAAATCTATCCAACCGTGTAGGTTGTAGACTAGAGGACATACGACAGACAGACTAACGAATACATAAATTAACTAGGTACTAACCTACTCGTATAATCGCAAGTAAAAATAAAGATAAGAAGTAATTCATAAAAATTTTAAAAAATATTAAAAAATATCAAAAATATAATACCATTACAATTATATAATTACAACAATATTAGTATATAATAGAAGGAGAATGGGTAGAAGGTTATTATCCCAAAATTCTCTCCTCCTCAACTCATCCTGGAGGGGAGAGAATTTCTGAGGACGGATTTAGAAATACTAAAATAAAAAATATTTGAGGAGTTGTTGGTATTGCGAAGCATACGAAATATGGGATTATAACGGGTGATTTTTTTGCTACTTGGTTTTTGACGTTTATATTTTTGACAGATCACACATGACAAATTCCACGAACATTTGACACTTCGATTCAGTATTGTTTGCCATTTCATCATGAATAGACTTACACCTGAACAACGTTTGCAAATTATTGAAATTTATTATCAAAATTCGTGCTCTGTGAAAAATGTGTTTCGCAAGCTACGTTCGTTTTATGGTCGTCATAATCGACCAACCATTTTTGGCTAAATGGATACGTGAATAAGCAGAATTGCCGTATTTGGAGTGAAGAGCAGCCAGAGGCAATTCAGCAGCTACCAATGCATCCCGAAAAATGCACTGTTTGGTGCGGTTTATGGGCAGGCGGCATCATTGGGCCGTACTTCTTCAAGGACGATGAAGGCCGCAGGGTTACGGTCAATGGAGAAAGGTACCGTTCGATGATAACAGATTTTTTTTTTTACCGAAAATGCAAGAATTGAACTCGGGCGACATGTGGTTCCAACAGGACGGTGCCACATGCCACACTGCACGCGAAACCATGCATCAATTGAGAGGCGAATTTGGTGAGCAGTTGATTTCACGTTTTGGCGCAGTCAATTGGAAACCAAGATCATGTGATTTGACCCCGTTAGACTATTTTTTGTGGGGCTATGTTAAGTCTATTGTCTGTGGGGACAAGCCAAACACGTTTACTGCCTTGGAAGCCAACATTGAACGCGTCATTGGTGAGATTCCGGCCGAAATGTGTGAAAAAGGTTGCCAAAATTGGACCTTCAGAATGGACCACCTGAAGCGTAGCCGCGGGCAACATTTAAGTGAAATTATTTTTAAAAAGTAAATGGCGGAAATTGATTTATCGATCCAAATAAAAATTTCATTCACTTTTTACAAGTTTCTGTGTTTTTTTGAATTTTCAAAAACCAAGCTCTTAAAAAATCACCGTTTAGTAGATATAGATAGTTTGGTGAAATGAAATATGAAAAAATCAAACCGTGGCATTTCTAACATTTAGCTGTAGTAGGTTTTTTTTGGCACCATAAGGAAAATTTGTCTAGATCCTATTGTTAATGCAGTTAAAATCCGTTTAACAATTTTTATATCATCCGCATAAATTGATAAAGCCACAGTCAATAACTTGAACAATATCGTTGATTGCCTAGATGAACAGCACTGTTCCAAGATGGCTTCCATGTGTAAATCCTGAAGGCACGTTGGAAAGGAGGGAAAGAGATGGTCTAAAAAATACGACATATTTTCCTTCGGTCAAATATGTATTCAACCACAATATAAAGAGTGGATGGAAGCTCATGTAATCTAATTTAAAGATGATCATATTATTTGATATTTTTTCGAAGGCTTAACCATGATTGTGATTTTGATATTGGTTTTGCTGAAATTTTTTTTTGAATTTTATTTCATTGACGCGATTTTCTATAAGTACAAGAACATTTAAATGTGTTGAAGAATTTAAAATTACTTTTTGACTATCGTTGATGCAGACCTAGAGCGAACATAAAATTGAACCGAAGACATGTCCCTGCGGAAAGCCTTCACAAATGGTAAAACCCATCGATAAAAACAAAAATAAAGAGAGAAAAAAAAAAACGATTAACAGCAAATTAAAACCTATGATGACAGCATGACTGATTAATAATTTCAACTAATTCGACCCAAAATTCTAAGTGGTTATTATATTTATTGTGTTTAAATTGTCACTCTAGGATTATGGTTCGTTATCTTGACATTTTACACCGATCACTATGTTTTATTTCGTGGATTAAAAGAATGCCAATACTGGATACATGCTGTAATACATATGCTAGCTATTCATGGTAGTGTTCGTTAACAACATTGGGAATATATGTTGCCATCGGCCTTCATAACTCCAAATGCAGAGAAAGGACCCTTTATTAATCCTAAGTCACAGCAGTCGTACACTTATTCAGAATTAAATTTAAGTTACTTAAATTTTGCTTTATTATACATGATAGTCTTTAAGTACATGTATATTTTATACATTACACGTAAACGTGACCTTTCATTTTTCATTACGTTTTCTGTTGATGCTGACGCAACTTCATTCTCGGTTATAGAAAGCTTTATTCCCACAAAATAATTTCCCCATTAAGGTTCTCATATTACCCGGCTAGACGTAATGTGAATGACAGAATCATTGGGTACATTCGAAAACAACTCCGGTGCTACACGAATCCCAACACGCCTGCCATCATCACGAGCACGTCACATTCGTGATACCTCTGGGATATGAAGTCAATGAATGTCCATGGCCCTCGTTCTCAGATAGAATAAGCAATCCTGCAGCAAGTTCTTGATGTAATGAAAAAGTTCATAATAATGAACCATGAGAATATGAGATTAATTTTAAAAATGGTAATAGTGTCCAGTTACCAGCCGTATAGCCACTTCTGAGCAAAAAAAAAAGTAACCAGATATCATTGCGTCGTGGAGGGTAAAGTTTTCATATTATTCTCACACCAAATGATGATATGCATTGCAATAACGTTATACAAGCCACATGTGGAAGTACTTCTATCTATTGCGCGAGACTTGGAAAAAAGTAATTAATGCAGTTTTTTTTTTTAGATTATAAGAAGCTATATCATTTATTAGACTGAAAAAAATCTTATTAAAAACGAAAATAGATTTATATATATTTGAATTTAATATAGTTTTAATTTTAATCTGATATAGAAAAAAAAATTAATAAAAGATTGTTCGTAACAATAACAAATTATAAGTTAACCCGCTCATTTTCGAATTTCCACAGGTCATCCAATTTTTGCGGGGAAATGTTGCAAAAATTATTGGTTGTTTCTCTCTCATAAAATACTCAAATTAGGGGAGCCCGGGGCTAAAAGTAACACTTTTTACTGAAATTGATTATGTTCCTAAGGTTTTGAAAATAAGTTAGCCAAACTTTTTTCTGTTTAAGGAGCAATATTTCAGCTACGAAATCTAATAAAAAAGCAAAAAAAAAATACTAATCAGAATTTGTAAAAATATAAATTTTAGACAAAAAAACGTGTGGTTACGACTTACCCCGTATGCGGGAAACGTTGTAACATAGACCGGGGTAAATTGTAACAACACCAGTCAGCTTCTTTAAAAAAAAACTATCAATTTATAAACAAGATAAACAACAAAAAATATAGAACATTATGAAATTAATGTACAAAATCTAAAAGTTGTTATATTTATTCACAAATTTAATTAATTTGTTCCTAGAAAAAAATAAAATCAATATTATTTTTTTGAAAAAAAAAACTGAATATAGTCACATAAAAATTAGGAATGTAATTAAATGTTCCAAAACCAATATTAGATATACATATATGCATTCGGATTTAACTAATTAATAAGCTAGCTTTTCTTAAAATAGAGAAAAAAATTAAACAAAACAAAATATAAACATAGAACACCATTTCCATCGTCTTGGTTCCCAAAAATGTGTTTGAAAATATAAACGAAGTTTGTTTTTATTTGTTACAACTTACCCCACAATGAAATTTTACACAAATCACTCAAAATCACAAAAAAATACAGAAAACCATTCGTTGCTCACTTATAGTCCCGTCAAATTAGGGTTCAACCTGTAAGTGAGAGATAATATGCTGGAAACTAGTATACCCCTTCATATGGGCGTTCTAAACGTTGTTAGGAAAGTCACATAAAATCACGTGTCTGTAACGTAAGTTATTCAAGGTCAAATGTCACAAATATGGTTTTTCGCGATTATCTTGGTTTCTATAGCTCCAATGATGTTAACATTTAAGTAAAAATTGTAGAGTATAAAATTTCTGACAGATTTTGCCTTAAACATTTTTTCATGTGTTCAACCACTTTTGAGATAGAGGGTGGTGAGGGCTCAGCGCTTAGCGATACATATTGTAATGCAAGGTCAACCGTGAACCATGGTGAATAATACCATGTATACAGTTTTTAATTCATTCAAACAAAATTAACAATGAATAATTTGTAATATATATTAGTTAATGCATCGTATTTAATAACATTTTACATAATAATGTGTACATATACATTTTCATTTAATAATATGTACAATGTTTCTTTAAATACAAAAAAACAATTAGCTTACACCCAAAATGCGTGCCATAAAAAAAAGATAGATGGCAATAAGTTCGATTGAGACTCAATTGACTTTATTTCCATCGAGGTGGAAATAAAACTGATTTTTCGTTATCCACATTATTGCCTAAGCCTCAAGGAAAAAGTAGGCAATACAAGCGACTGAAATTTTACCAAAGCGTGTTTTAGCAGGCAATTTGTAATTGGTTATAATATAGAAAGATATGGAAATAGAACCGAAATATGTTTTATCCAAATGGTAATAATGACGAAATTGAGTGGTGCAATGCTGCATGAAAGCAAATTGGTGTTGTTATCACTTGTCATAAATAACGGTGCACTCAAGAATTGTAAAAAACGCGTTGTTCTTTTTAATAAGGGTATTCACGATCCGATGTAACTGGTCTTGTATCATTGCAAAAGTCTAAAAGTGTAGCATTTTTTTGCACTACAACAACAAAATATACTTAATGTCAAAGTCTTACACTTTTACACTTCTACTATACGCGAACCCTATTGTAACAGAAAATAAAAGAGTGTAAAATTTTTTTAACACAAACTAAGATATTTAAGAACAAGTGTGAAACAGAGTTTAACATTTGCTTCAGTGTTGCTACAGATTAGTAAAGGTGTGTTCACAGTCTGTTGTAAAAAATAAAATTTTACAATTCTACAAGACTTGTTACACCAGAACGTGAATACCCCTAATGTTTTTTTGCTCACAGTTTAGAATCAAGGTTTATTATACAAACAAAATAATCCCTTGAGCGCGTGTAGATTATAAAAAAACAAGCTCGTTGTACCTATTAAAAGTTATTAGAAAAGAAAAATAGTAATTTGCGAAGTCTAGCTGGCGAAGGTGTAGTGTTCAGTTATGAAATAATTCCTGGGATGCATAAGGACAGCAAACTTTTTCTAAATAAATCGAAAAAAATTTCAATCCAAACAAATTTTGTATACACCCAAAATGGACCCCAAGCCAAATCCTAAATTAGGTCAAGCAGGGGGGTTGAAGCGTTGTATTGGTTAAGTAGAGACTGTACAAAAAATCATATATATACATTGTCCATAATTACAGTGACATTCTCGATCACTCTTTTAGGCTTCTCTATGATCGTAATGTCATGTTTGATTGTTAGAATTTTTTTTTTGAATGCATAACTTGCCTTATAGTACCTATAATCGCAAGTAAAATAAAATGCACGACTGGATCGCACGAACTTGCTCTTATCTTCGTTCACATCGTATGCAAAAGATTTCTGTTAAAAATCTAAATATATTTTTAAAGTCATATTTAACTCAATTTTGTATATGCATATACAAAATTTCATTAATTTTGCTCTAAAATAAATTGGTATGACAATATTAAATATTTAATAATATAAACTTAAAAACAAAAGATTAAATCTGTTTAATTAAAGAAAAAATATTTCAAAATTCTGAAATAAATACTTAAACTAATTTGAGCTCAAAATATGTACGCCATTTTATTTCTTGGATAAATTTCAATTTATGAAAAAAAAAAAATTTTTTAATCTGTGGAGCGGTTTTTGAGAAAAAAAGTTTTTTGTTTAAACTTTTCGAAAATATTTTTAAAAAAATCAAAAACGCCAATTCATAGGTATTCAGAAAATACAAATAAATATAATTTTTGAAAAATAGTTTTCGAATAATAAATTTTTAAAATTTTTTTCTTAAAAATGATTTTAAAAATACAAAAAATATTAATTAAAAATATTGGTACGCGGTATAATTTGGGCAATTTAAACCAATATGTTTGTAAAATTTCGAAAGAATCGGTCAAGCCATTTATGAGATAGTCGAAAGCAAAAAAAAAACGGTCCTATCTAAAGTACCGTTTTTAGACATTTTTCAATTTTTTTTTTCAGCTATATGATAGGTCGTAACTAAAAACCAACACTGATTTTTTTATCAAAATCGTTAGAGCCGTTTCCGAGAAAAATAGGTTTGATGGTAACGGTTATATGGCAAGTACCGTTATTTTTTGAGATAAAAAAAAATTCAATTTCCCCTCTGTACAATACCTGAAAAACTCTATATACCAAGATCCCCTGAAGAAGACGGCAAACACCGTCGAAACGTCGGGAAAGGAAATGAAATTGTTTCTTTAATAAAACATTACGACCAAAACAGCCGAAAGAGATATATTTTAAACCTCGAACACCTATAATAAGAAAAGAAATAATTTCTTTTAGAAGACAACCAATTTGGTATAAACTTCTTTTTACAAAAGTTTGACAGAAGATAATCTTGAAGCTGCAATGTCAATAGCGTTTCTTTAAAAAAATGCTAATGAAAATAAAATAGGCTTATTGGCAGAAAAGGGAAGTTTATTGCTAACATATTTAAAATTGAATTAAGAATTGATAATTTCTAAAAAAATATGTTTTGACTAAACAGAAAGTCACACCCTCTTAACGTCTTAAAATTATTGTTAAATAACTAAGCCCTGTAATCTTTATTTGGTATATATTTATGTTCAATAACTCAATTAAATTAATCTGCCAGTCGGCACTGCTAAAAACTAAAATATAATTACGATTACCTACACTCCATGAGTTAAACATTTAATACATTTAAAAATTAATAAAGATGAAAAAATTAAATAACAATAAACAATTTCTGTATACCTATCAACTTTTATTTTTAAACATTTTGAAAATAATTATATGTTCTGTGACCCTTCTCGTAAAGGGCCCTTTTTCACCCAGTCCGCCCCTGGGATCGTTTGATGTTTTGACTAAATAATTGATGGAATATGGAACACCAGTTGATCATTTTTATCGTTTATAAACTTTCAGAAAAGTGAAAAAATATTTGCTATCTTCTTACTTTGATTCCATACTACTTGTGAAGAATTTTTGTTTTTAAATTGAACTCCTTTTGCAACCGTCAATATTTCTTATAGAGAACCACAACGTTATTGGATGCCCGGAATGACTTAGAACGTTTATTTTTCTTATTGTTAAAATTAATTTGTTTTTTTATTAAGCCAATTTGGTTAATATGATGTTTAAGGTAACCACTTTTGTGTGTATTAATCAACTGTCTATTTTAATGAATTAAGTTTAAAATTTAAATATACAAAAGCCTGTATAAGAAATCCCTACGTTGCTTTTCTATTGCTATATAACATCGTTCTGATAATTGGCTTGAGTTGCAATCCTAGTAAAGACTAGTCATTGCATAAATAATTTAAAAGCTCTTAGTCGCATATTTTTACTTGCGATATAGGTACTATATAGCGCAAGTTTTGCATTTGGAAAAAAATCGAACTCGAGATTTTAATCAAACTTGACATGAAGATGATAGAGAACATCAAAAAAGTGGGTCCCGCAATTCCGTCTGTCTGTGTGTCTGACTGTATTTCTGTCTGTCTGTACAATTCTCTACAGCCTAAACGGCTGAAGCGATTTTTTTCAAACTTGGTATTTAAGCTAAAACGCTTAAATCACACATCTTTCCTATCATTCTTTCTCTTCCTTAACCTCACCCTCACGCCTGCGCTGTGTTGAAACATTTAAAGGGTATTCATAATCCCTTGAGCGCGTGTAGATTATAAAAAAAAAAAAAAAAAGCGTTTTAGGTGATTGTCCAAAATAGATTTTTGAATCGTTGTTTTAGTCTCAAAAAAAAAATATATTTATGTAGTGTGGCCAGAGCCCGTCTACCAGATTGACATTTGTTTTATTTTATTATCATAATACATAATTTCGTTTTATTAAAAGTCTCCCTCAATAATAGCTTAGTGCAGTTGATGTATATTTGTATAGAATTTCCCAGCAAAGAATGCCGTTCAGAATGTTCAACACTTCGTTCAAAGTACCTCATACGGAACTCATTTAAGATTGGGCATCTTACAATGAAGTGAAATTCATCCTCCCTCTGCTTAAGATTAGAGAATTGGCAGGTTTGCTCGATGTGGGATGTAATTTAACTATATTATTTCTCCACTTATTTTAAAAACTACATTTATCATGTTCAGAGTAAAACGATTCTGGAAATAAGTATTTTCACGAAGGTCAAATTTGAATTGGCTGTACAAGATTCTATATTGGGAAGATTTTGCATCCATTAGACATCTTTTGTAGGCAGAGTGGCTTACTTTCTGCAATATTGCATTAAACACGCTCCTTAAATCCGCTTATATCACCCGAAATGCTCTAGGAATCTGCTATATCCGACCGCAGCTCTTCCAATATTTCAACAAGTTGTCCTCTCGTAGCTAACACATGCTTAAGTACTTGTTTGGGCAGCCTCCAATAGTCTATCTCCAACACTTTAATTATATACTCAAATAGCATCTTAAGAGTGTCTTCAAAGAATGGTAGTACTTTTGTTTCAAGACCAAGCATATAATTTGGTTAATTTGGTGTGCTTATTGGTAAGCGAAAAATTCGTTTCAGAAGATATCTCAAAAACCTTTCAACAGCTTCCATTTGGCTATAACCCCAAACTTGACAACCATTAAACAATATAGCAGAAGGGGTGGCGCGAAATAACTTTATTTTTTAACTATGTTCAATATATTTGTTACTAAAGCATCGACCCCAAATAGAAGAAACAGCTCTTTTTGCCTCACCTACCTTGTACTGGAAGTGTTTTTTCATGCTAAGATTCGCTGTGATTGATATTCCAAGGTACTTATACTCACGAACTATACCCACAAGTTTACCTTTATAAGTCCATTTTTCCTTGCGGGCATATCTACCTCCACCATATCTGAAGACCATCATGTTGGATTTGTCTAAATTAAATTTTAGATTCCAGAGATTGCAGTAACTCTCAAGTCTGTTTATCATAAGCTGCATTCCTGTAACAGATTCGGAAAGGAAAACTATATCGTCCTGAAAAATTAAACCAGGAATTTTCAAACTTCCAAACTGTATTTCTCTTCCAATAGTCTCCACGATATCATTTATAAATGTAATAAAATGCAAAGTGCTCAAGACGCATCCCTGCTTTACTCCCATTTGTGTTCTAAATTCTTCAGAAACGTGTTCACCATCACAAACATAGGCCACGTTATTTTCGCACATTGCTTTTACTAACCTAACAACTTTGCTTGAGATTCCATATTTAGACAGCTTGTAAAAAAGAGCTTCCCGAGAAAGCAGCACGAAAGTCAACAAAGAAAGCATAAAGGTTCTTACTCCTTCTTTTGAAGCTCTCTGCAATATTCATCAAAGTGAAAATTTAGTCCAGGGTTAAATAGTTCTTCCGAAATCCAGCTTGGAATTTATTCAATATTCCCTTATTATCAATCCAATGTGTGAGCCTGTTGAAAATCAGTGCACTAAACAATTTGGCAGAAGTGTTTAAGAACGATATGCCTAGATAGTTTTCATAACTTCTACCATCTTAATTATCTCAAAAACGGCTCCAACGATTTTGATAAAAATTCGAACGTATACTACTTTGGGTATGGTCTACATTTTGGCCAGATTGTTTTTTTTTTTAAATATTTTGTTATTAACGGTACCTTTATTGGTCTTTATGATGATTAAATGAAAGCAATTTTCATTTTATTTTCCCAACGTTTCGACGGTGGTTGCCGTCTTCTTCAAGGGTGTCTTTATTAACAAAATACAAAATTAAAAGAGATATAATGTTTGAACATATATATACAAGTAAACGTACAAAATATGACTTACATAACGTTAAATTTTAAGATTGCACTAAGCTAAACAATAATTTGTTTAAAATATTTAAAAAACAGATTAAAAAACAGATTTTGAACACTTCTTATTTGAAGATTAGTCTAGGTTAAATGATATTTACTGTCAGAAACTAACGAACAGTAAACGGCTGATATAGTTTGTGTGTCTTGTTTGCGGTTCATATTTTTTTTTGGTAATTATATGCAGTGTCTCCAGTATGTAACGTTTAGATGTATGTTTTTTCTCGAAGTTTGGTGTGTGACCGGTATCAATGCTGTGAGAAGCCAGTGCAGTCTTTCAGAACTTTTTAGGCGAATATCTGACTTGTGGTTCGCCATTCTTTGCCGAAGGAGTTGTTTGGTGGTGCCGATGTAGCAAAGATTGCAAGATCATCTGATTTCCCTTGGCAATTTATTTTGTAAACTACGTCTGAACGGCGATCTTTGTCGGTTTTCGTCTTCAGGTTGGTGAATGGAGTTGCAACAGTCTGGTTTGACTTATATGCCAAGTTGACTTCCGGGTTATTTTTCGCGACCACTTCTTTGAAATTTTCGGAAAGTTTGGGCACATAAACGACACTTTTATAAATATATCTCCTCTCTTCCAACTTATTTTCTGAAGGAACTTTAAAAATTCTCCAGAGTCCACATAAAAACCAACTTGGTCAAAACTTCTAAAATATTTTTAACGGTACCTGCCATACAACTATTTTATTGATTTTCAATGGATTTCGATCTAAATTTTTATACAGGAGCTGCTTCAAATTCTTAATAATACTGCATTTCAAAATTTTTGGAAAAATAGTGTTTTTTTTGGATTTTAGAAAACTAAAAATTTTTTTGAAAATTCAATATTTCGAAAACGGGTGGACCATTTTTCTGAAATTTTGTTTTTGAATTTATATTATTAAATATTTAAAATGTTCATACCAATTTTTTTTTTAGAAAATAATTAAGAATTTTTATATATAAAAAATTAAGTGAATATAATGCATATAATGTAATCGGGCATATGAGTAAGTACGTGCAATACAGTCGTGCATTTTATTTTAATTGGTAGTGTTCGACTTTGGTTGCCAAAACTCAGAATTAGTTACCACAATTCTTTGCATGTTAAACTCTAATACAAAAAATTTAAATATAAATTACAAGAATGTAACAATCAAAACACCATTTATTATTTACAATGTCATTCTAATAAATATTGATTTTATATTTATTAATTCTTGTTATTTTGTGTAAATTTTTATTTTTAGCTTGGACTCACGCGGAGGAAATGTCAAATTAGCACCACATTCAGCAATAGCTAGCGATTTGGGTCAACGATTGTTTTTTTCAATCGGCGACGACCCCAAAGATTCAAGATTGCAGATTAGCGACGTCAAGACATCCGATGGCGGCGTCTACCGTTGTAGAATAGATTTTTTTAATTCACCAACACGAAACTTTAGAATAAATTTAACTTTAGTAGGTAAGTTTCGATAAAGGACTTGTTCATCGAGAAAATAAAACATACAAAAAAAAATAAAAATAAAATAAACCTAAATAAAAGTAAGAAACAAATTTAAAAAGATCCGAAACTGAAACTAATTTAAAATTCATTGAATCTCTAATAGAATTTCAGCTGAGCTTCTTGTTTAGTACTTTTGGCTTCAGCCGGCTCTACGAGTATATTTTGAAGAAAAGTTCAAACTTTTAATATCGTCTCTCGATTTTTGTTAATTCTTTTGATGTGTTTTATTTCATTTTTTTTTTTTGTTTAACTCTATCTCTATTCTGTTTTTAGTTCCTCCGGACGAACCTCGTATATTCGATGCACAGGGTAAGGAAATATCCCAAGTGGCTGGTCCGTTCAGAGAAGGATACGAACTTTTTTTATGCTGCCAAGTTAAGGGAGGTAAGTGATTTGTTTAAGTCAAACCCTTGTCACATTTTTTTTTTCTTTGTGGTTGTTGTTCGGTAGTCTTGGTCCTTTTCGTTCATTTCGTTGTGTGAAGAAATTTCATTTTTAATTAATCTCTGGACAGAACAATAAAGATAAACATTTATTGCAATAAGTGCAGAATCTAGTGCTTTGTGTGGATCGATGTTTTAGATGGGGTGAAAAAATGGTCTCTTGTTGAGCGTTGTCATCAATTTAAATGTTGAAATTTGTCATTGCTTTTATTAGTGCAGCTTTGGTGGTTGTTGTGTTTTGGCTTGTATACATATACATCCATAATATTCAATGAATTTGAAAGTACATTTGTAGTGAATCTAAATCTTTTAAACATGATACTGTAGGGAACCCACACAACTTTTCAAGTTGATGTATAATTAAATTGAGAATTGATTATGGATTCCACCAGCAAGCTTTATTTAATTCATTTCGGGATTCAATTTATTTTATCAAAATGAAGTTTAAATTGTGAAAGGAGAGAAATGGGGAACATAATTGGGGCTTAGAGTTATTCATTACTATCGGACCAGGCGAACTTCGTCTCGCCCCAATTTAACACCCTCAAATGAACTGCAGAGCTATAATAAAATACAGATATTAAAATTAGTATAGTGAGTTATATGATAAACAATGTTTTTCGATTTGTTCTCCGGCGCAAAGACAAACAACAAAGACTGTTTACCAAGCTATCGACGACGTCCTTTTTCTTCGCTGCTAGTATTGGCCGTTCACAAATCCAATTGAGATTTTTATAATTTTTTACAATGCCGGTTAACACTTTAGTTTGGTGATGAGTTTTCGACGTTGTTAACTCGCAAAAATTTCCCGGGAATGATATAAATGCAATCGAGACATAAACAGATGGGTCGTTCTGCAATACCACTCTCATGTCAACTTCTTGACATGCCGGCTCAAAAACGACGATTTCAAGCATGCGTTAAATGCACCGGCAACGAAATTTAAGATCTTGCCCGAATTGTTGCTAGAATCAATTAAATGACGAATGTTTTGCATGTGCCAATATGAGCATCGAGAAAGTAAATCCGATTGTGGAATCGTATTCAAAAGCAGCGCGATTGAAGTCTACATTCACCACTTTTATTCTTCTAATTACTTTTTGTCGGTTTTGTTGTGGTGATTGTGCAGTTAGAAGCTGTGAAATATGGGCAGGTCTCTATTTATATCTTCTGCATGCACCTCTTGCGTTTGATTATCACGGACATTCTGATTAATTATTGCAAGACGTATACGTCGTCCAAGGTTGGACCGGAACCAGTGTAATAAAACGTAAAACTTGAATCAATTTCAGCAAGAAAAATAGCACATTTTCTGAATAGAAAATTATAATGTGAAAAGGACACCTCTCAAATCGCGCACAGCTTAAGGCCGTCAATTAACGACACAAAATAAGTTAGTTGTGTTCTGAATGGGATTGTTTGTGTGATTTGTGCAGTTAACTGTGTAAAAATCAAACAATTTTAATATTTTTGCTCAAGCCTTAGATTTGGGCAGTTATTTGTGTTGTAAATATAAAAAAAATTCACTTCTCCCTAAACTTAGATGGCAGAAAAATCGCGTTGAAATATATCAGGCAAAACTTAACCGCAGTATAGCAGCACGCAGACTACATGAGCACTCGGAAACGATGGTAGATTTCCAGAACTTGATATCATCGACTGCTGTCGCAGATCTCCCAAAACTTAAGACCCTTTAAATAAAATCAGCCTTGTATGATAAGGAATGTGAGTCTTCCTGGAAAATATCCTTTGCGTTTCTTCATCTTTACCAAAATTTCAATGTCCCTTTCATTTAAGAAGACTATCTTGAAGCAAATCGAGCGTACAAACTTTATGCAGATGTAAAAAAGCTAATCACTCCAAAAAAACAAGCAGAAAGCCTAACAGACTGTAAAAACTCCTCGTAATTTTGGAAAGGAATACAAAACATAAAAGGAAGACCTTTTGTGACAAAAGCACTGTTGCCTCCTGAAACATTACGACATCATTTTGAAGTACAATTAAACCCGGAACTCTTTTCCCCTCCAATCCAATACGCCATACCAAATATCGAAAACCAAATTTTAGATAGAGAAATAACGATCGTTGAAGTCCAAGCAGTAGTAGCTAAGATAAAAGACAACAAAACTCCTGGAATTGATCGGAACCCGAATGAATTCTGGAAATACGCAACATTGGAGTTTCTAACACTTCTCACAAAAGTGTACAATGATATTTGCACTACAGGCGAAACACCGGATGCTTTCAGAAAATCTATTCTTTTTCCCATATTTAAAAAAGCAGATAAGAAGGACCCATCCAACTATCGGGGTATTGCTTTTCTAAATTTTTCTCTCAAAATCTTCATGGAAATTCTAAGAAGCCGACTCACATCATGGATTGAAATCAAATATATTCTGAGTGAATTCCAAATTGGATTTAGAAAAGGATATTCCACAGTTGAACACATATTTAGCCTGACCAACATTGCAGAAATATATATTCGTCGTCAGAAAAATCTATATGCATGTTTCATCGATTTCCGAGCCGCATTCGATGCCGTCGACAGAAAAGCCCTGATTCTTAAATTGTTTAGAGATGGGATGTCTCTGAAATTTGGAAAAATAATCGAAAACATCTACAAAGAAACAACCTATGCAGTATGGGATGGGCAAAATCTATCTGATTGGTTTCACGCCTTAGTGGGGTTGAAACAAGGTTACAATCTCAGCCCTTCAGTATTTTGCCTTTACAACAAGGATCTAATAAAAGACATGCCGTGTTGTATAATAATTGATGGGTTTCGGATTAAAGTGGTCATGTACGCAGACGATCTCGTCATTTTAGTTGAATCTCCTGAATCTCTTCAGGTAATGATCAACAAACTGCGGAAATACTGTTCGAAGTGGAATCTTACAGTGAACCTTTCCAAATCAAAAACAATGGTTTTTCGGAGAGGATCAGGGCGATTGGCGGCAGACGGAAAATGGTATTACGGAGAAGATCAAATCGAAACTGTGAGGGAGTATGAATACCTGGGTTATACTGTGACGAGCAACTTAAACCTAGAAAAACACCTAGTGAAAAAACTTTTTGCGGCCAAAAATGCGATTGGGACGGTGTGGGGAAATGTGTATGGAAATAAGGACTTAGCATTTAGTGCAAAATATAAAGTTTTTCTCGCAACGTCGGAATCTATTATGCTGTATGCTGCAGAATCATGGGGCTGGAATCAGTCTGAAAAAACTGAAAAACTCCTGAGATACTTTCTGAAAAGGAAGTTTAGACTACCAAACACACAACACCAAACTACATGTTTCTCATCGAAACCGGTTTATAACCATTATATCTTTCATCCCTAAACTGCACTTCAATTACATCACCAAAATAATGTACAGCCTCGTCGATAAAGTTGCAAGAAAGATTGCAGTCTCTGCAATAAGGTCGCAAAGCTCATGGTTTCACGAATGGAAAAACCTACCAGGTTCTTGTGAAAATGGATGCCATATCTTCATAATCTATTGGAAAAGCTACAAGCTACAAGTTCACTACATAGGGAATTCTACTCTCAACTTTATCATGATCTAAGAGAATCCAACTATTTCAAGGACATCCATAACCGTGAAAGAATAGCATTGATCTTCAGGGAAAGGGGTGAACTCTTGCCTCTAAATTTCATTCCACATCGAAATGACCTACCACTCAACTGCTCCCTATGCAACACCAATGAAAGGGAAAACGTACGGCACTTCATCGCAAGGTGCCCAATTCTAGTTGAAATTCGGCGACAAGTATGGCGGCAAAGTTATTTAGATCAAGCGGAAGTCATTGTAATTCCTAATGGATCAGATTGGAAAAAACTATCTCTGTATTTAAAATTTGCACTTAAAGAGAAGACTTTTAAGTTTGAATATTTTTTTTTATAAAGCACTATTAAACTACAAAAAACTATAAATTATTATCATTTTAGGCTATCATTTTTCTGACGGCCCTTCAGGCCATGTCTCATAAGATTTAAGTTAAACTAAAAACAAATGTTTTTGTAAATACAACTCTTATGAATTAATAAATCTAATCTAATCTTCTCGAAAAGGCCACTCTTAAGAAAATCTTAAATAAATTTATTGTTAGGAGTCCAGATCTATTAGCAAAATTGAAGTCCTCTTATCCTTTTTTATTTGGATAACCATATCCTCGGGTGGTCCAGTAGTTTTATTTAATTTCTGTTGGACGTTAGCATCATCTATAGTTCTCGTTTATATATAATTTCCTATAGTTTTAATTAACAAAAATATACCTTAATCCATTTACTAGGTCGGCCTCCACCAAAGGTTACGTGGTGGAGAGATGATAAAGAGATGATTGGTGCAAGTCACTCTTCCGTTGAAGAAGGTGTTGCGGTGATGGTAAATCAACTACTAATTGGAACAGTGACGAGAGAGTATTATGGTTCAAAGATACAATGCAGAGCTCAGGGAACAAGGCTCATACCTCCAGTAGAAAAAGATGTCACTATACAAGTTCATCGTAAGTCATACTCGTAATTACTCACCACATTTTCATGCACTTTGTTCAGAGAAAAACAAAACAAAAAAAAAGAAGCTGTATAATATAATAAACTTTTCCTCCCCCATTTCAATATCATTGCAGTGAAACCAGTACGAGTGAAAATTATAACGCCCAATGACCTACTTACAGCTGGACATCCAGTGCCTTTGCGATGTGAATCGTGGGGATCATATCCCGCAGCGAAAATAACATGGTTACTTGATGGAGAACCTATACGAAGTGCTGACGTTACCGTTCATAGTGATAGAGAGGTAAATGAAAATTCCTTTAATAGCTATATATTTAGTATAGATGTTATTATTATGTAAGGATCTGTCTTTGTGTATTAAAAGCATTTACTTGTCGTTCCTTTAACTCGTCAGACGAAAACTTCTTGGCTTACGTATAGGAATTTTCTAAATGTTTGTAAATTGTATCTTTATGAATACAAATAATATTTTGAGGAAGCAAGAAACCTTACAAAGTTTACTTTTGCCAAAAGTTTAATTTTCTAGCTTCTAAAGGAAGTCGTAAAGTATAGGTTAACACTTCAATATTCATTAAGTTAAACCTACGTATTTTCATTTCTAAATAAAAGTCAAGAAATTGACATATACGAATTAAGTATTTATAAAGTTAGAAAATTAATAACTGTAAGTTAAGGACTCATATGGTAACATAGTATAGAAAACTAAATTTTAAGTTAAATTAGTTTTTTTTTTTTAGATTCTTGGTTAACTCGAATTATCAAAAGTTTCTTAGATGACAGATTTTAATCTTTCTACATAGGACGCGATTTTTCTGAAGAAATTGCAGTTCTCTTGGAAGTAGCTCAAGGGTCTATAATTGGCCCAATGTTGTTTAATATATTTCTGCACAATTTTTCTTTAGTAGAATTTATAACTCAAGAACCATGTGGCTTGCAGTATGCAGATAATACTACCATCTTAGCAAGTGACAAGAAACCAAGCACTGCACTCTCTATATTGAAGGAGAAGATCCCTGCTTCAGAAAAATATTTTAAAAAATGGGGTTTAAAAATAAATGCGGATAAGAGTAGCCTAGCTTGCTTCAGAAACTCAAGTGGAAGGGGGTACTACCTAGCTGTAAAAGAAAACAAAGATTTATGCCTACAAATCAATGGACATAATATAACTTTAAGAACTGAACCTAAGATATTAGGCATAAGCCTTTACAATAGATTCGTTTTTAATAAATATACCAGAAAATCCCTTGTTAAAGTAAAAATGGTACCATCGATCTTAAAACCTTTGTTAAGCTCTAAACATATGCCGGGAAACACTAAGGTTCTAATGTTCAAAACACTTCTACGATCCATATTAACTTATGTCTTTGGAATCTGGCCTTCAATTTCTCCGACTGTTGCTAAGGAACTGGAGAACTTCGAAAGAAAAATTCGGAAAGTTTCGAAAGCGTAATAAGAAATGGTTCTCAGACAAAATTTTATTTGAAACCACCAAACTTCCACCTCTAATGATTTACCAAGTTGAATTGTTGTTAAAAAGGTTACAAAAGTGTTCTTCACATTCTAACCCTTTAGTTAAAGCCGTGTTTGATTCAAATATCAATTTGAGTATCAACGATGCCTGGCAACCTCAGAGGATAAATTAGTTTTTGACTCAAAGTACATGTACATCCTTACGTTGAATTTTTACTTGCGATTATAGGTACTATAAGGCAAGTTATGCATTCGTCGAAAAAAAAAGTTGTGAGATAACAATCAAACATTACGTTGATAGCGAAGACGAAAAATTATGGTCTAAAAATTCTGTCCGTCTGTATGTCTGTCTGTCAGTCTGTCTGTATTTATGTATAGACACCTACAGCCCAAAATGGTGGGCCGAATTGCTTTAAACTTGGTATATAGAGTTTTTCAGGTATTGTACAGAGGGGAAATTGAAATTTTCTTTAGCTCAAAAAATAACGGTACCTGCCATGCAACCGTTATGTTCAAAACTATTTTTCTCGGAAACGGCTCTAACGATTTTGATAAAAAAAATCAGTGTGGGATTTTAGCTACGACCGATCATATAGTTGAAAAAAAAATTAGAAAAATGTCTAAAAGAGGTACTTTCCATAGGACCATTTTGTTTGCTTTCGACTATCTCATAAATGTCTTTACCGATTCTTTCGAAATTTCACAAACATATAGGTTTAGGTTGCCCAAATTATACCGCGTACCAATATTTTTAATTAATATTTTCTTGTATTTTGAAAATCATTTTTAAGAAAAAAATTTATTATTCGAAAACTGCTCATTAAATTTTTTTCAAAAATTATATTTATTTGTATTTTCTGAATACCTATGAATTGGTGTTTTTGAATTTTTTGTTTAATATTTTCAAAAAGTTAAAAAAAAAACTTTTTTTCTCGAAAACCGCTCCACAGATTAAAAAATTTTTTTTTTCATAAATTCATATTTATCCAAGAAATAAAATGGCGTACTTTTTTTGAGCTCGAATTAGTTTAAGTATTTATTTCAGAATTTTGAATTATTTTTTCTTTAATTAAACAGATTTAATCTTTTGTTTTTAAGTTTATATTATTAAATATTTAATATTGTCTTACCAATTAATTTTAGAACAAAATTAATGAAATTTTGTATATGCATATACAAAATTGAGTTAAAAATTACTTTAAAAATATATTTAGATTTTTAATGGAAACATACGATGTGATCGAACTTAAGAGCAATTTCGTGAGATCGTGCATTTTATTTTTTTCTGTTTTTGCTCATATAGTAATATATTTATAATTCAATAAGGAGATGAAAGAAATTTGTAAGCGTTTATATGTACTTATATTTAATTTATATTTAAACTGTACACTTAATTCTATGAACCATTTTTTTAGTTATACATGTACATTTGACACTTGTGTGTCTTTTTTTTAATATAAGTTTAGTATAAGTCTTAGTTTTAGTCATATTTATAAAATATTAGTTATAAGTGCTCCAGAAGCTCAGTTGAGTTTGTACGCCGGTAGCAAGCGTACTCAAACAAACAAAATGTTTGGTTATACATACTAACCTACAATATTAATCAAGTTAAAATTTTAGTATAAATTTAAATTATAAAATATAATTAGAGTTCGGCCAGACATACCTTTAAGAGTCGGCCACTGTATTTAGACGTAAGATAGAACAAATGTTCTGATTTTTAAATGTCTTAATAAAGTTGAATTGAATTGAATTGAATTCAACTTTATATTAAAATATGTCTAGAATTATTTCTTAGTTAAGTCGTGAGAAAGAATAAATAACTTTTGTGGCAATGTGTGGGTTGACTTATTTTAATATGGTCGGATAAAGTTTCGTCAACTATGACTTATTTTTGAATTTGAGGACGAATTTGAAACAAAAATATTTTGATGCCTTTGTTTCAAATTACACAAGATCACAAATGCATTTAAATAAAAGAAATCGTATGTAATTGGACAGTCAAACTTAAATTTGTACATACAGTTATTCCATAATAAATAATCTTCTTCTATAAAAATAAAATTGATAATTTAGAAAAATCGAAAATGTATGCCTAGTTGTAATAAGTGATTAATATTATTGAACTATTAAAAGAGCAACATTATTGGAAAGAGGAATAGAATATTACTTCGACTTACTAATCACCATTTTTATTCAAGACAGAGAATTGTATTTAGCTATACAAAACACTTGCTAAGAAATGGCGAAGGAAAGTATACAAAAAAAAAACTATAAAAATGTACACATACGCCACAGTGTACCATTGCTTTACAGGTTTATGGTATTTGATAATAATTGATAATTATTTATTATTACAAAATTTAAAAATTATGCAGCACATATTCATCAAACATGACTATGATTCAGCTTTAAACTGCTTATAGATATAAAATGAGATTAGGGTCAAATGGGGTAATTGTGAACAGGGGTAATTGTAAACAAACTTATTCTATAAAAACCGTTTATGTTTCCCAGCATGCAATTACTTTATTTGAAAACACATTATATTTCCAATATACTGACACGTGGAAGGTGATATCTATCAGAGTTTTTTGCGTTTTGTTCATTTGCGTGGTTGATAAATTTTTCAATGTTTTACAGTTTTTCGCTGTTTACTTAAGTTCCTTAAAAACAAATAAAGGTGATCAAAGTAAGTTAAATTTTATGTTTAAAGCTGTCAAAAACAACTATTAATGCATGTCTTATATTTTTATTCTTTTTAATAACAACATTTAAAAGTTATTAGCTGTTTACAATTACCCCATTTTTTTCATACCATGGGTAAATGTTAACACCAAAATGTGGTAAAAGTGAACATTTTGAGGTAATTGTAAACATAAATTTTTAAATGCCTTTGCCGTTGACTTAACTTTATTTTAAATTAAAAAGATGTACCGTACGTATCAACGAAAAACCACGGCTCCATCTTACACATCAGATGAAGTTTTAAATTCAGTAGAAGACGTGTGCAACAAATACAAAATCTGTCGACAAGCCGCAGAAGCGTATACGGTGTTCCGATATTGGTTATTTATTAGCGAATCGATGACAAGAAAAATCTTACTGCCAATATATCTCGAGGCAGAAAACTTGCACTGTCATCAAACGTGGAAGGCACTATAGTAAGATAAGATGTCTTATTTCAAGACCTCGTGCTGGTTACCCGTCCAATAAGAAGGACCTCGTTGATTTAGTTGGTTTCTTCATAACGAAAATTAACCTGGTTACTTCTTTCCACAATGGAAAGTCAAGAGATGACTGGTAGCAGAGTTTCATGTCACGGCATCATTAGCCTTCGTTAAGAAAACCAGAGCACTACCAAATGTTTTTATTCTGCCTGCTTAAGATACTGAGATCCTTGTTTTCATTTACCCTGTTTTTCTTGTTTTTCGAAAAAAAACGGTGGTGAATGTAATTATCAAATTTTATGAAAAAAAGAATAAGCTTGACCCTATTTAATTTCCTGATATGCATAGAATCACACAAAACGACAAAAAAAAATAGTTTTAAACAAATTTTTAAGAAGAATATTTATCTCCAAGAAATATCACGGTGTATATATAATTATTTTATTATATATTTAGTATTATATAATTATATATTTTTTTTTAATTTTAACTGGCCGACGGCAAACCTAGTCATGCTTTATAAATCTTTAAATACAAAATATTGTATTATATAAATAAAGGTCTGTTTTATTCTATTCTATTCTCTATTATAACATACAAAAAAATTTAAATAATAAATACTTAAGTACTTATTTTAAGAGTTCAATTCAATTTTATTTAAAAATTATTTTCCTTCGCATTGCATTTTGTTTTTAACATATTATCCCGACTTTTTAAAAAGTCTAAAAATCTCCACAAAAAGAATGTCATGAAAATTTGACAAATGGGCATGAATTCACAATAGCAAAACCCAGATGACCGAACTGAATTATTCAAACCTGTGCTGTCTTTAGTCATAAAGAAAGTACTTTATTCTGTAAGAATGTTTCAAATAAAAAATAGAACATTAAGAGGACAAGTTAGTAAAAAGAGGATAAATTATTGTCCTCTTTCAGAGAAACAAAAAAAAAGGACTGTCCTCTAAAAAAGAGGACAGATGGGCACTGAAGCTACATATATGGCAAGTTTTGATCAAACTTGACATTACGATCATACGAAGATTGAAAAAGTCGGTCTAACAAATGTGCAAGTCCGCGAGTCTAAAAATAAAAAGCTGTTTGGATTTTATTCAAATTCAAAATGATTCTTTCGGTAATATTCCCACACGTTTTCTTTTCAATTTTTTAAGAGGAAAAATAACGGTACCTGGCATACATTTTGCTTTGGCCAAAAAAGTTGCGCGTGGTTAGTACTTCGATGGGGACCGTTCGTCGGAAACCAACCACTTGCTGTTGACATGTGTTTCTTCTGTTGTGTGTTCTTCCTTTCTCTGTCTCTCTCTCTCTGTTGTATTAATGTATGTGATATTTAAGGCCAATGGGCTCGTTGCCAGTGCTTCAGTGTCTCTACTTCGTAGATTTATCAACGGAGTAGTATAATATGTAATGCAATGTTTTGGCCAAAAATGGCTCCAACAATTTTTATTAAAAAAATCAGGTGATTAATGAAGGGAAAAGGAACATTTTGTTAATTTTTTTTTTTAAAAAAAATGATTATTTTGGGTACCTCTAGTTCTAGTACATAGTACCATTTTTTTGGTTTTCGGTTTTCTTGGAAAACGTTTCATCTGATTTTTTTAAATTTTTAATGCAGACGCTCCTAGAAAGTTTAAACACTAATGTAAATCAAATTTTTTTCAAAAAATATTTGTTTTTAAATTAAAAAATAAAACTTTTTTTAACTCAAAGTTTCGAAACCGACTCAACCGACTAACGTTTTTTGACGTTATCCGTTAAAACAAATGTTATTTTTCGTAAACGGTTCCAAGAATTTTTATAAAAAAAATTATGTGTATGTTCTAGGATTAGTACAGTCCACTTTTAAGTATAAAAATATTTTATTTTGCGTACTTACTAACGGCACTTCCCACAGAACAAATTTTCATATTTTCGACTTTCTCACTATTGGATAAACAGTTCAAAATTATGTTTTTTATGCAAACGCTGCCTAAAAGTGCTAATTTTTTTTCAAAAAAATTTTTAAACGATTTTCGAAAATTTGAAATTTTAATATATTCTTATTTATCCAGGAATTCAAATGGAATCTTTCTCAAACTACAGTAATTAAGAAATATAAAAACATTTTATTATGTAAAGATATTATCCATTTATTTCTATATTATTATTACATATTACTATTATAAATATTATTATAAAGGGTTATCTATTTTGCGGTTTCAAAAGTATAGGGCTGGAATTCGACATCTGTCAAACTAAGTTGTTAAACCAATTTTTTTTCAGTTGAAAGTGGGAATCACGTCAGTGTTCTGACCCTTTTGTTTTCAAGCACCTATAATCTTAATTAATCAGACCTGTTATAGAGTATACAAAACAAGAATTGAACAAATTCAAAAAAGATTCTTAAAATTTCCCTTGCCTTAGGAGGCAGGATCCTTTTAATCTTCTTTCATATAGTAGCTCTCTAAGACTATTTATATTTTGTTTTTATTATTAACGGTATAGATAGAAATATCGACGCTTTGAACCTTTTGTCTCACGTTCATAATTCTAATGTTCCAAATCGAGGTCTACCTGGTCCAATTCGTGTAGCACACTATCGTGCCGACTATTAACGAAATTCATCTTTGAATAACATGCTATATTTGTATAACGTAGATTATAATAGATAGATAGATAGATATTTTATTATTGTTTCGAAAAGAAGAATTACATAGTTAACAATATTTTAAAGTCATTGCATAGCACAGAGATATGATAACAAGTTGTATCTTACTACTGAAAAATCAATATTATGTTTCTGAAAAGCTTACGTTTTAATATTTATAAAATCGAAGGAAAAAGATTACTAAAACCTTCATTTGAGATTTGTTTATAATTACATATATCACAGGAAAAGCTTAAATCTAATAATAACTGAATACTTATTCAGAAGTAAATAAATATGTACATAAATAAATATATCAATAAATAGATAAATAAATATGTGTAAGAACATAATAAAATATATAAATAAATAAATTAATAAATAAGTAAATAAATATATATAAGAAATAATTAAATATATAAATAAGTAAATAAACAAACAAGCAAATAAATAAATAAATAAGTAAACAAGCAAGTAAATAAATAAATAAACAAACAAATAAGTAAATTAACATATGAGAGATACAGTAAATAAATATGTAAATATAGAGTAAATTATAAATAAATAAGTAAAACAATATACACAAATACGAGTAAATAAGTTAAACTATCAAAAGAAATAATCAAGAAAGGAAACAATAATGATACCTAGTATATATATTTTTGATATTATTAACATTTTTTTTGTTGCTTAATATATACATTTTTTTTTTTTTTTTTTTTTTTTTAATCGGATTTTTTTGTGTTAAATTAGGTTTCTTATAAGAGTGTTTTCACTTGATTCACATTTTCTAAAAAAAATTTCATTGAGAATTTCAATTTTTCTGTGTATTTTTAACGCGTTGGCTCTTTCGTGTAACTCCTGAGTTGAAAAATGCCATGGGACCTTTAGGATCATTTTTAAAATTTTATTTTGTAAGATTTGTAATTTTTTCTTATGCATTTCAGCACAGTTTCCCCAAACAGGTGATCCATATAACAATATCGCTTGAAAAACGACCTTAAAAATGATTAATTTGTTGTATTTACTTAATAACGACTTCCGGTTGATAAGCGGGTATAACAGATTAATACCAATATTTATTTTATTCGTTGTCATTAATTGTGTTCCTTAAAGGACAACTTCTTGTCTAAGTAGACACCTAAGTACTTAACAGAGTTGACCCATGGGATATCACAGTTATTTATATTTAAATTGCTGCTGGGTAAAGAGCAATCCTTTCTTTTTCTGGTGAAAAAGATAGCTTGACTCTTTCCAGCATTTATTTTAATTTTCCAATGTTTATAATATTCGAAAATAACGACAAGAGCATTTTGAATATTGTTCATTATATTCGAAGGATGTTCATCGGATGAGTATATCGCAATGTCATCTGCGTGCATTCCAAAATCACAACTTTGTAGGACTCGGAAGTCCGATGTAAATATATTAAATAAGGTGGGTGATAAAACAGATCCTTGGGGAACGCCCGCAGGGATAATTTTCGAGACGGAACTTATTCCTTTGACTGAAACTATGAGTTTTCTATCAGTCAAAAAACTTTGAATAAGCTTAATTAAATAAGCTGGACATTCATACATAATAAGCTTGTGTATGATTGCATGATGCCATACTGTATCAAAAGCTTTTTCTACATCTAGTAGAACTAGTCCAGTAGATTTTTGTTGGTTGAATTTTTCTTTTACATGTCTGCAGATTCTAAGAACCTGATGCGACGTATTATGCTCTTTCCTGAAACCAAATTGCTGCATTGGTATTACATTCTTATCATTCAGAAAAAAATCGAATTTGCTTCGAATAACCTTTTCAAAAATCTTGCTCATACTACTCAGTAGACTTATCGGTCTATAACTCACAGGATCACTTCGGGGCTTACCTGGCTTCAAAATTGGGACAACTTTTGCCATCTTCCATTTTAATGGGAAATATTGACTTCTCAAACATGCATTTATTAACCCAGTTAGATATATAAATCCACTCATGGGTAGTTCTTTCAGAAATTGATTATAATTTATTAATAATTTTTTCTGGTGTGCCGACGACTGGTTTTAAAACAAAATTTTATAATATTTTCTAACACATTAATAATTATAAGTAACATATTGTAAGCTTTATATTATTAGCTTGATTAACGTAAATAAATAATCGCAATCTTTATTGATGTAAGTGGATCTATAGTATGTAGCCTTGCGGTACTCCCGACGGATTTTTCAGGGAGCTTATCGGAATCCCGCTTATTAAAATCCCGTTTTTTTTTTCAAAAATCCCGAAAAACGTTTTAAGATCCCGCATTCTGAAATACGGCTTTTTTTGGAACCCGGAGTTTAAAAATCCCACTTATTCAAAATCCTTATCTGTTATAATCCGGCTTTTTAAAATCCTGACTTATCCCGCTTAATCCCGCCAAAATTCGTTTTGATAAATGTTACACAAAAAACCCATACACCCTAATTCGACCCCACTATACCTCCTTTATTGGGCCAAGCAAGTGGCTACGTGCCATAATTTTGCACCTAATGTTGATTCTAATTTAATTTTTTTAATGTTTGGGGGTGGCCGTGGCGCGATGGTTGTGCGCTCGCCTGTCAACCTCGTGGTTGCAGGTTCGATTCCTGCCGCTGTCTATGTGTTCTTATATTCCATTAAAAACTAATTCTAAAAATTGTCATAAAATACGTTTCTGGTTTACTCATTGCATGCTGTTTAGGCATAACGCTAACAACATGTGATTGAGTAAACTAGCATACCTATAAAATATGACAACAAAATAAATAAAACAATGCGAATTATAAGGGACATACATAAATAAGACACGATAATTTTCTCCGCTGTAGCTCAGCCGCCATCCCTGGAGATAAGTCTGAGACAACAACCAGCTCTAGTTTCAGAATATCGCACCACACATCTTTCCTATCCTTCTTTTTCTTCTTTCACCGGATGCCCGCGCTGTGTTTAAAATATATAAAGGGTATACATAATCCCTTGAGCGCGTGCAAAATTATGAAAAAAAAATGGTGATTTAAAATGCTGGATTTTAAGAAGCGGGATCTTAAAAAACCGGGATCATAACAACCGTAATTTAAGAAACCTAATTTTTCGCCTTCGTTTTCGCAAAGAGCAAAAAACTTTAGCATTGACAATAGGAATTTAAATTTTAAGTGATTTCAAAAATAGAAGATAGATTTCTTCATAAGGTGTGTCCCAGGAGACAGACAAAATGAGAATTTTGTAGGTCCCATCTCTATTTGGTATAATAAGCGTATCGTTTTATTTCGTCTCGTAAGTTTCAAATCACATAATTTCTATGTGGCAAATTAATTAAAAATGATTGAGAATAATTACTCGTTTTCACATCTCTCTTACCCCCAGTTTCACAGTAAGAGTTTAAACTTAAGACCAACTGAACCCTAAACTGAGTTTAAATTTTTGGTTTTATTCGTCCGGTTTCACAGAGAAATCTGATCTTCAGATTAATTGAACTTCGTTTAACTATATTTTATGAAAAAAGTTTTAATCATTTTTCTTAGTCGTCTTCCCTTTTTCTCCCTGACACAAAAAAACACGCGAAACAACGAGAATAATAAATAAAATAATATTCAAAATCACTATAACAACTCGATAACAAAAGTGGAGTTTAAACTCGCACTGTGAAACTGGGGGTTTATAATAACAGTGGAAATTATTATTATTATTATTAACATTTCACAAAATATCCCCACGCATAGAGATCGAAAACAAATTTAGTTCAAAATATAACGATTAACTTCAAAATTCATTCATATTTGGTAAGTAATTTTCTTGCGTCGAGTTTTTTTTTTTTAATTTTAAATAAGTATGCAGCGAATTTTATCTAAGCCAACATATTACAGATTTTTCTTTAAAAACCTATCTATCAAGCAGAACCACTCCACCGTCAGTATTTCCCAAAACAAAATCTTTCAGTTGGCTGTCGTCATTTTTGTAATCTTATTTGAATAATGTCATTTAATTTTGTCTTCTGTGAAAAAAACCAGATGCAGAGTTTTACTTCCTCACTCTCCCATGAGCTTAGCACAACCTAACTTTTAGCTCCCCTTACAACTTTTTTTAATGATTCTAAAAATTATACATATATACACACAAACATATCAAAAGCAAAAAAACGTCAAGAATAATTGTGTACATAATATCAAGAAACGAAAACGAAGTAACATTTTCAAGCCTTGTGCCTCGTAGGTACATCGTTATTTTATGATGCACGTATTTTTTGACAAAAATACTGCGCAAACTACAATGTATAAGTCTTATCCATAATATATGCACATCAAAAGACTGATGGCAGCGTTAAAGTTCACCATAGACATTTAAGAAAAACGAAACATGAAACCCATGGAATTTTCCCCCAAAAAATACCACCAACATACATACATATATTTTATATTTATGCACATAAACACAAAGGCCCACAATTTATACACACGAAATCCCAAAAGTAGGATTTCGTATATAGAATTCTAACGCGTTTATACCTTGCCACAAGGTCAAGTTGATTTTTTTTTTGTTTGTGAAAATTCCGAGTCATAAATAAATAAATATGGAAACAAAAAAAACTTATGAATGCGCAGAAATTTTGAGAGTAAATTTATTAATAAAAAGATGACTTGATAAAATATTATGAAGTGTATAAAGTGTGTAGGTACAATAATCCGCAGTGCTTGCAAGATGTGGCCAGAACCATTTTTTACATTTGTGTGTGTTTCATCAACACATAATTTAGTTTATGTGGGAACTATTATCATGTTGTACAAATTCAATATGCAGTAAGCTCCGGGAATCAGTGGCCGAAATCTATGTGTTGCCGATGGCAGTTTCTCAAGATGTCATCAGGCCTCATATACATAAAGAAATACGTTACTTCAATTTGTTGTGAAATAATATTTTAATGCTTATTGACCCATTGTAAGAAACGGGCGCGGGTGGTATCCAATTAAAACTGAAGGCATAAAATACAATGCTGATGCTGCTTAGCGTGGGGTTCGAACCCAAACTTAAAAGATAGCAGTCACACACTATATCCACTGAGGGTTACACCCTCATACGTGCTGTATTCAATGACGTACGCAAATATTTGTAGAAAGGATATAAAGGCTTATCCATTTTGCAGTTTCAAAAGCAAACGTAAATATAACACATATAAAATATTTTTTTTCATGATATTTCTTTTTTATTATAAAGTTTGAACGTTGACATTATGTGTGAAACACTATATCATTTAACCACCAAGCGAATTGTTGCAATTATCGATTCTTTGGAGGTAATTTTCGACCACTCTTTGACACATATTAGGCGGTATCTCAGCCATAACTTGACGAATGTTGGTTTTCAAGTGCTCAAGAGTTAAAGGTTTATCTGCATAAGCACGGTCTTTTGCGTAGCCCCACAAAAAAAAGTCCAGCGGTGTCATAACGCATGATCTTATAGGCAGTTGATATCGCCACGACGAGAAATTACGCGGCCAGGAAATGTCTTTTGCAATAAATATATATTCGCTCGAGTTGTGTGGCATGTGACACCGTCTTGTTGAAACCACATATTCTCTAAGTCGTATTCTTCAATAGCAGGCAAAACAAAAGTCGGTTATCATATGACCATAACGCTCCGAATTGACGATGACAATCGTTCAATTGTCGTTTTCGAAGAAGTAAGGTCCAATCACACCTCCGGGCCAAAGAGCGCCCCAAACGGTGACTTATTGTGGATGTAATGGCCTATCTTCAATTACTTGAGTATTCTGGGAATCCTAAATATGACAATTTTGTTTACAAACATACCCACCGAGTGAGAAATGTGCTTCGTCGCTGAAGAAAATTTTGTTCGAAAAATCGACCTCCACCGCCTGTTGCTCAAGCACCCATTATCGACGTATCTACGACATTGTGAATGGTCAGCTGGCATCAGTTGTTGTGTGAGCTGGACTTTATATGGATGTAGGTGTAGATCCAAATGCAATATACGCCATAATGTGCCGTAAGACAGAGACAGTCCTAATTCCTGAGAACGACGAGGAATCGAGACATTCGGGTCTTCGGCAACAGTTTCACTTACAGCTGCGATATTTTCAGTGGTACGAGCGAAACGATGATGCACAGGCCTTACAATATATATAACCAATCCAGTCTCTTCAAATTTCTTCACAATTTTTCCAATTGCTTGCGTAGTTGGACGATTATGTAAACCATAATCTCCTCTTAAAGCACGATATGTGGCTGTGGCAGAATCACCATTTTTGTAGTAGGTTTTAACATTTTTTATGCGTTGTGCGATAGTTAAGCGATTCATTTTCGTAAATGTCAGACTTTCAACTGAAAAAAAAATGGCTTAACAACTTAGTTTGACAGATGTCGATTTCAAGCCCTATACTATTGAAACCGCAAAATGGATCACCCTTTATAAGCAGGTTAATTTTGAGTTAATTTCAAAAGCGAAAGGCATTATGTTTTTGTCCGTCTAATAGAACTAAATATATTTTGAATAAATATTCCTATTCACGTCTGGGCAATGAAATACACAGCCAAAAAAAACCAAATTAAAAGTTCCGACATCGCCAATAGATGCTCTTGGCTACGTATGCTATCATATGCGGCTTTGAAGTCCATGAAAAGATGGTGCGTCTCGACGTGAAATTCTTTGGTCTTTTCCAGGATTTGCCCCAATTTGAAGATTTGGTCTATCGTTGATCTGCCGGCATAAGGCCACACTGGTACGAGCCGATGATAGTGTTGCAGAAAGGTTTTAGAAGCTCACATAGTACACTGGATAGGATCTTGTAGGCAACATTAAACATGGATATGCCTCTGTAGTTTTTGCAAGACATAGGATCACCTTTTTTGTAGATTGGGCATATGGAGCTATTTGACCAGTCGTCGGGCATTCTTTTCTTCCTTCCATACTTGGTTGATGAGCTGGTGCATGCACCCTACCGGAACATCTCCGCCATACTTGAAGAGTTCCGCAGGTAGGCGGTGGATTTGTTATTCTTAAGCTTGTGTATGGCTTTCTTAACCTCTTCAGTACTGTGCGCTGGGACTGGATCTTCATTGACTGGTCTCATTCTTCTTTGTTCTCCTGTTCGAATGTATCAGTGAAAAAACTCTGCATACTGGCGAACATGGTATTCACTAGCTTTTATTCATATTAGTTCGCACATTATTCTTAAATATGTATTCCATTTTACAAAACTGAATTTCAAATTCACTAGTAATTAAATAATGATTTATTTTTTTGTTACAGGATTCTAACATAACCACAAGTATATTAACCCTAAAAGTAACGTCGGAAAATGATAACTCTGAACTCACGTGCCGTGCATCGAACCCCTGGTTTTCTGGAGGTGCTATAGAAGACAAAAGGATAATCCGCGTTGCATGTAAGTACAAATATATTCATGTGTTGAGCTTATTATACCATTAAGACTTGAAAAAATACACTTCCCACTCATGGTTTGGTTCCAGTATCTAACCAGTAGCAAAAGTTATCTAATTTATTGTTTTAAAAACTAAATATCACCGCTAAATTAACTCCCATAGTGTATTCGTGTTGCCACTTTGAGGGCGTGTACAATGCTACAAATATTTTCCCAATTATATTATTTCAATACCTTAATACTGATTGAAAGTTATTTGAGGTATTAAAGTTGTGCAGACAGAAAATGTTTCGGGCCCTTTTGAATTTTAATTGAGCTTAACAAACTTTTACCAACGAGAGAGAATATTCAAATATTTCAAAAACTCTACTCTAAGAGTGAAATTCAATTTTCTGCTACTGGCTTGCATTTTGCTTTCTAACCTTTCCATTACATTTATTCCATTTTCAGATCCACCAAGTGTATCGGTGCATTTGGCAAACGAAGATCCTAGCCGGGTGGTGACAAGGGCGGAGGGACAAAATGTCACATTTAAGTGCAGAGCTGATGCAAGACCACCCGTGTCGACTTATTCATGGTTCAAAAACGTGAGTATATTTTGTGATATACGAGCACATACATATATTTAAATAAATGTCGATTGTAGGAGTAAAATGTAGAATTTAAAAGCTGGCAGGTTTTTTTTTTATAAACATTCTATTGAGTGCTGAACAAAACTGCTGAAAGGAAAACAGATAAAAAAGTATAATATTTAACGAAGAGACTTGTGTGTTTAGGTACAATCTTTTTATATTTGTTTTTTATTATGAGATGTTTCATTATGGAATCAGGAGCTTAAATAGGTTCACTTTTTTTAACAAATATACTCAACTTATACCTACCTACTACATATCCAAGTAATACAAACATGCCAATGTTTATTATTGAAGACATTTTAAATAGAGGTTACCCTACTTTAAAGCAACTTAAACCGGGACTAATTAATTACATTTTAACAAAACTTTTATAATAAAAAAATGCTTAGTCCACCGCTAGTCCATGACTTAACTAAACCATAGAATAAAAGTTAGTCTGCGGACTAAAATTTTAAATTTATAAAAAATCTAAAATCCATTCTGTTTTTTTTTTACACACTATCAGAATTGGTCGAAGAGAGCTTATAGCATGCTCCGTCTTGCGACCAATGGTTTGCCAACACAGAAAACTGTGTTATACCACCGGCTCATCATTAAGTGCAGTGTTAGTTGTTAGTAGGCAAACTCTATTACAAATAACACTAACACAAGTACAACATGAAAATATAACATATAATATTACGTCAATACAAAACAGGAGCATAACAATAAACAAAAAAATATTTAGGAGCGTGGAACCCTGGTTTTAAGTAGATTTTTTAATTTAATTTTACTGATATTGAAATCAAAAACGTTTGAATTCCAATTTAATAGTCTACCCATACGTGTCAAGGGCTCATGCATCCGATAGTTGGTCCTATGTGTTGGGACTTTAATCAAGTCGAGTCCACGAAGATTATAACCTACACCCCGATAATTAAAAAAAAAACTGAACTAGTAGGTCTGGTGCATCTGTGACACCTGTTATTATTTGGTGAAAGAATACCAAATCATTGTTTGTTCCTCTCTGTGCCAGTGTTTGCATTTGAAGAATAGATAAACGTTGGTCATAAGTTAGGGCATTAGAAGTATCACTCCACTGAAGCCCTTTCAATACGAAACGATTAAAGTTTCTTTGAACAGATTCTAATTTCTCAATATGGACATCGTAAAGAGGAGTCCAAACCTGCGATGCATACTCAAGATGGGGACGAACCAAGCAGTTGTATAAAGCACGGGTAACTTTGGGATCAACAAATACTTTGGACCAACGTTTAATAAATCCTAACATTAAATTGGCTTTGTTAACTATGATATTAATATGGACAGAAAAGTCTAAATTTTGCGTGAAGAGAACTCCAAGGTCCCGTACAGTTATAAGACGAAGGAGAACGTTTTTTTTTAAATGTCATTGTTTGACATTTTGTCGGGTTAAGATTCAAACTGTTCTTTTCACACCACAAGGCAAATTGGTTAATATCCTCTTGCAATAGAGTTCGATCCTTTGAAGATGATATATTTTTATAAATCTTCATATCGTCTGCAATGATAAGAATTTCGCTATTGCGTACACAAAGAGGAGCATCATTAATAGCCAATGTAAAGAGTAATGGTCCAAGATGGCTTCCCTGCGGAACACCTGATTTGGCAATAAAGGATCTTGAGTAAGAATTTCTGAATTTGACATGATATAACATATCTTCAAGATACGAGGATATCCACTTGATGAAAGATGGAGGAAACCCGTAAGAATTAAGTTTAAACTTGATAATCTCATGAGACAATTGATCAAATGCTTTCGAGAAGTCTGTGTATACACAATCAACTTCTTGGCCACTTTCTAGGGAGTTTAAACATTTATTCAAAAAGACAACTAGACTAGTAACAGTAGACCGTTTCTGCATAAAACCACGTTGTTAGTTGCAGATAATATTTTTACATATAAATGTCAAACTATCACATACAACTTGTTCGAACAACTTCGGAATGCAAGAAAGTTTAGAAATTGGTCTATAGTTGATAATATTGGTTTTATCTCCCTTTTTATATACTGGGGTTATAAATGCATTCTTCAAAACTGAAGGAAATTTACCTCATTTCAGAGATAGTTGAAAAATATTACTCAGAGGAAGATCTAAAATGGACCTACATTTGTTTTAAATACAGCGGGTGGTATTCCATCAGGTCAAATAGTCCTCTTTTAAATGTGACAAAAAGCTCAAAACTTTTCCACGCTTTATTGTAATATTGTTAAATGATACTTGAGGACAATTTCGTAAAAAATGAAAATAGATTTCGTCAACAACTACAGGAGAATCAATGAAGGATTGGCAAAATTACTTGCAAATCCCTCACAGATTTCAGAAGTTGTATTCAAGATTACGTCATTATAAATGAGGTTTACTGGATACCCGTCACATTTTTTTTTAGAATTTATAAATTTCCAGAAGTTTTTCGGGTCTTCAAAGAACGCCCCATGGTTTACAGATATTCGTTATAGAGTTCGAAAGAGTTTTTTGAATTCTTCAAAAAGGGAAATGTAAGCTACTTGATTCTCTACCGTCATGAACCTAATGTATTTTTTCCAAGCCTTATTTCTTTTATTTCGGATACATTTCAGTTCTTTTGTGAACCAAGGATGACAAGAACAATTGGAAGGAATAGATCTTTTTTTTAGTAACCGTTTTATTAATGCACCTCTTTAGAACGATGGGAGGGATACTATCCGGGCCAGCGGATTTCTGTATATCAATGTCTTTGAGAACTCTGGCAACTGCACCACACGAGGCGTTCCGCAAGGATTGGTTCTAGGCCCTCTTCTTATCTCCTTGTATATAAATGAACTTCCGCAAATGGTTCTCCAATCAACTGTACAAATATATGCCGACGATGTTCAAATGTACAATAGTTGCTTTTTGCTGCTAGGTAGATAGCTGCGTTAGCAAAATTATCCATGACTTAATAAACATCTAAAATTTCGCTAGTACCAATGGACTGTTTTTAAAACCATCTAAATTTAAATGTATAGCTGCATCAAAGAAAACTATTGACTCTTCACAGTTCCCAAAGATTTTATTAGATGGTGCTAGAATTGAATATGTTGATACCGCAAAAAAATTAGGTATAATATTTAGCCGGTATCTGACTTGGAATACACATATAAATGTAGCTATCGGCAAAGCATATGGGGGTCTCCGTTTGCTTTGGCCGAACAATATTATACTCCTTCTAAAACGAGGTTTATGCTAGCTAAAACAATGACTATCCCTATACTATTTTATGGTTGCGAGATTTATTGCAATTGCGATCATATAAGCAGAAGCAAATTAAATGTAGCATACTATTGTTTTGCTAGATACGTTTATGGACTGAAAAGATTCGATCGTATTTCCATTTTTTCAAAATCTATATATAATCTAACGTTTGATATCCTTATCCGTTCGAGAACATTCATTTTAATGTTTAGAAACATGCCTACTAGACAGTCTTCGTATACCTTCACCAGAATGTCCTCATCAATTAGAACTCAAAACATTTTACAATTTCGTTTTTTTGGTTTAACAACAGAACGATACTTTTTTGTCAATGTAACTCGATTATGGAATAATCTTCCTCGAGAAATTAGAGTAATTAAAAACCTGACGTATTTCAAAGAAGAACTTAAGACACATCTATCCTTACAGTAAAATTTGGAGAATATAATCTGAATATAATGGGTTGCCCATTTTGCGGTTTCAAAAGTAAACGTAAATAAAACACATATTAAATATTTTTTTTCAGGATATTTATTTTTTATTATCAAGTTTGAACGTTGACATTATGTGTGAAACACTATATCATTTAACCACCAATTGCGAATTGTTACAATCATCGATTCTTTGGAGGCAATTTTCGACCACTCTTTGACTCATATTGGGCGGTATCTCAGCCATAACTTGACGAATGTTGCTTTTCAAGTGCTCAAGAGTTAAAGGTTTATCTGCATAAGCACGGTCTTTCACAAAAAAAAGTCCAGCGGTGTCAAATTGCATGATCTTGGTGGCAAGTCGATATCGCCACGACGAGAAATTACGCGGCTAGGAAATGTCGCTTGCAATAAAGCCATATTCGCTCGAGTTGTGTGGCACGTGCCACCGTCTTGTTGAAACCACATATTCTCCAATTCGTATTCTTCAATAGCAGGCAAGAAAAGTCGGTTATAATATGACCATAGCGCTCCAAATTTACGGTGACAGTCGTTCCACCGTCGTTTTCGAAGAAGTAAGGTGCAATCACACCCCCGGACCAAAGAGCCACCCAACAGTGACTTTTTGTGGATGTAATGGCCTCTCTTCAATTACCTGAGGATTCTCAGAACCACAAATACGACAACTTTGTTTATTAACATACCCACAGATTGAGAAATGTGCTTCGTCGCTGATGAAAACTTTGTTCGAAAAATCGCCGTCCACCGCCTGTTGTTCAAGCACCCATTCGAAGTATCTACGACGTTGTGAATGGTCAGCTGGCTTCAGTTGTTGTGTGAGCTGGACTTTATATGGATGTAGGTGTAGATCCAAATGCAAAATACGCCATAATGTGCCGTAAGACAGTCCTAATTCCTGAGACCGACGAGGAATCGACACATTCTGGTCTTCGGGAACACTTTCGCTCACAGCAGCGATATTTTCAGTGGTACGAGGGAAATGATGATGCACAAGCCTTACAATAACTGTAACCAATCCAGTCTCTTCAAATTCTTCACAATTTTGCCAATTGCTTGCGTCGTTGGACGGTTATGTAAACCATAATCTCCTCTTAAAGCACGATATGTGGCTGTGGCGTAAATATCAGACTTTTAGTTGAAAAAAAAATTGGTTTAACACCTTACTCGTAGTTTGACAGATGTCGATTTCCAGCCCTGTGCTTTTGAAACATCAAAATGGATAACCCTTTAATATTGTTAATTGAATATTGCTAATTGAATGTAATTGTTATAATTATTGTTGAAAATTAAATTGTTAATAAATTAAATGTATATTAATCATATAGATTTCCATCTTAAATATTTATTCTAATATTAATTATTGAAAACTAAATTTATAAATTAATAGATTTCTATGTTAAATATTTATTCTTTTTTATTTTGTTTTAATAAGTTTGGATTGAAATACCAATGTATTAGCTAGATCATTGAAATTAAACAACTTAATGCTTGTGTTAGTTCATAAGATATTACATCTTAAAATGCAGGTTTACAAATGAATAAATAAATAAATAAAAAAATAAAATAAAAAAATTCAAGATATTTCTGACATGGCGTATTGGTTATCCCGTTGGCTCTCTAACGTCACATCGCATCAAAATCTTTCCACATTGTACCACCTCTTATGCTTGCCAACCAAAAATGTTGTCAATGTGTCAAACTGTACCTCAACACTTACGTTGACATCAAATTTTTAATCAATGCATTCACGGTGTGGTGACAAAGTGAAAAATCAATTCTTTGGTGACGTCAGAGAGTCAACGCGATGACCGATTACGTCAACAAATTTAGATTTAATATTATTAAATAATTTTCTTATAGAAAATTAAGTTTTATTTGATTTTCCAAATACGTAAATGTAATTTTTGTATTTTTCATTCTTAAACAGTAAGAATTTATATATTTTTTTTAATACTTCGATACCTAATATTTTTTGTCAGCAATCGATATAAATTTTTTAAAATAAAGTTAATTTGATAATTACTTACGAATATTTAATTATTTTTTGTTGCCTACTGAAATTGATATTTTTTTTCATTTTACAGGGTATGCGAATGTCTGGTGAGAACTTAGAAATATTACATTTGACGATGCTAGAACGGGAGAGCGCAGGTTCTTATGCATGCGGTGCAACAAATACAGAGGGAGAAACCAGAAGTTCCAGTCTAACGTTAAAAGTGCAATGTAAGTGAAAGAAATACTTTTTTCATAAAATATATTCGTGACGACAATTATTCCGATAATAGACTTCACTTTTTAAACAGAAATTAATAGATACATAGGAAAGGTTGGAATGCCTCTCAGCAACTGACATAATTAGACAAAAGACCCATGCATTTAGAAGACTGACTACTTGTCGATATATGACTTGCTATATGTCGAATATATTTAGCATATCACTATTATCATTGTGTTAGAAGAACAGAACATTTACAGAAAATGTGAGCAATCGCTATCTTCTCCTCTTCTGGAATTTCAACGAAATAGTCCAAGCTGAGTATGATTGTTTTTCTATTAGATAGTGTGTATTCTTAGAGGCTTAAACCACTTCAGATTCAGATGTGACCAGATCTGTTAAGTTGCCAAAGAAGTCGAGGTATTATTTTACTTAACTCTTGTCATCTCTATGGCATCATTCTTCAGCATTATTTTATATTAAACAATGGGCATATCTGGAAACAAAGCGAGTCTTGTTCTACATTTATCTTTTATCTATTTCGGTGCAAGCACATTATCAGAAGAAATTGTTATATGGTTTGTAGATAATAGAATTCACAGATTTAATAGTAACTTGGCTTTCTAAGAAAAAAGGGATATCAGTGCTTCAGAACACATTTTCACGACAGGAAAAATTTAGCATATAATTTTCTATAATCTTAGACTATCTAAGAAAATACCATAACTAATTCTTTCCAAGCTATTTGATCTGATACAAGTCGGTATGTTAATGAATCAATTAATCTTTCAAGAATGAAAATTGATATAATAACAAAGATATATCTGGAATGCATTTTGAGGGGTTATATACCTACCCCTTTTCCTCACAATAGCTTTATTGTATTGGATGGATAAGGATAGGTTAAAGTAGCTGTCTGAAAAACGGCTGACACACTTAGACCACAGATAGACCCATTGTGATACCACTACGTGAAGAGATATCTTTTTAATTTTACCGTTTGGAGCCGCTAATGAAGTGACGGAGTTATTGAATCTCTATGTATTGGATCACTGGGGTTGTCGAAGAAATATTCTGCAAAGTGTAATCTTGGTCATTGGGAGAGAGCAGGACATGCAAAGAAGATTGAGGATAGTCTCCTCCTCGTCGTTATCCATACCTATTATTACAGAGCTAAGATGTATCCTGCTCAAAGACAACAAACATTTTTGGTCATCTAATGTTTGCTTGTATTGTTGTAACGTAGGTCTAAAAATCTAATGTAATCATTAAAAACTGATTAAATTGTTTGAGAAAATACGGATATCCTATGTGAATATCACGTTTTACTTAGCCTTCTGTGACAGAAAAGATGACTATGAAAAAGATACTTGCTTTACCTACCCTGCCTGCTGCTGCGTTAATCAAAAGTAGTTGCCATATTGAAATTTTACTTAATCAAATTAATTAACAGAGTTCCATTTTTCAATCAAGTGACTAAAATGCCAAATAAGCGATTCTTTAATATAAAGTTTAACAATCCCAAATATTATTTTGAAAAAAAAAAAAACTTTAGCTTACATTTACAAAAAGTAATAAACAACACATAAAATAAAATGGCCGTCACGAACTCTCAAGAACATTTTAGTTTCAATGTCCTTTAAAGTCACATAGGTAGGAAACTCTTGCAATATTAAAGTAACAATAAATATATTTCAAAAACGCTACGTATAGTCTAAAAATTCGTTTTGCTATCCCGTCTCCAGCAGCTTTTGGAACAAACAGATATTATACCTATAGATGGAACTGTCTTCCTCGATCTCAATTAATTTTAGGAGTTATGTAGTCTTTTAATCTATATCAGACTTATTTTGTATTGCATTATAGCGAGTATATAGCGCTATGTACTCCTTATTATGCCTCTGAACTCGAAAATCTCATTTATAAAACTTATGCAACGTTAAATAGAGCCATTATAAGCTAAACGAGCTTATAAGTTGAATAGAGCATAATATAAGGGAAATAAAGTGTCGAAATGTCATTTTGAGCTTGGACATAAAACAACAACAAAAAAGAAACATGTGCGTCTCGGGACGCGCGAAAGAAGTGATAACTTAAACTAATTTAAGTTGAACTATTTAACATTTAAATTGTGTAAGGTCAGAAAATCTTCAAAAGTCCTTCGTTAATTTGATTTATTTCAAAAGTTCTACGTATGCGAGAGAGAAAGGTAAGCCAGATCGACTGGCACCCATGGGGGAAACTACGATAATTCAGGCGGCAAAAAATATAAATGGATTCTTGTATAACAGTAAGTTAGAAATATTTTTCAATATGTGTGGGAGCTTCATAAAAAAAATACTAACAAAGGAAAACAAAATATTACAAACTAACGGTAATATCTACAAATAAGTGTACTCACATCAAAATGAGATCACCATAAATATAACAAAAAAAAAATCTCATAAAAAAAGTAGTTTTAGTAATTTTCAGTTTTCTCAAAGACTAGAAGGCATTAAATCAAATAGTTTTCAGTTTTTGATTAAGAAGTAATCAGAGCAACGAGTTTAAAAAAAATAATAATATAATACATTTTGAAAAATTACACTCTAAACTTTGTTTTTTTATCTTTTTCTTCCCAAAATTTGAGTTCAAATCCCAATTATTTTAAAACTACGCATAGATTTCAATTAATTTCAAAATTATTTGATAGATTAATATATTGGCCATCCAAAAAGTTATAACACTTATTTATAGATATTACCGTTATTTGTGAATATTTAGTTTTCCATTGTTAGTACTTTTTTATGAATTGTCCCTCCCGCAGAAGCGGGGGTAGATAGACCCCTCCCACCCGTAGTAAAAAATGCTTGTTTTTGACCCATCTAAAAAAATCTGTTATTATTTTGCGGCACCTGAATTATCGTACTCGTGCCGTAACGCGTTACGTAACGAATCAGCTTACCCTCCCATAAAAAAGTTATCACTTCAAAAACAAAATGACTCTTATATCACAAAGTGCGCTTTGCTACTTAGAACCTGACCGTGAGAGAAGTGAAATCACAGTCACCCTATACTCATCCACATAATACTCGACATATGACAAAGTGGGTAATACCAATCTGAGGATCCTAGGGATGAAAAACTACGATCCAATATTTATTATTATTTATTTTGTTTTTATTAAATCACAATCATAACACCAACAAAAGTTCTAGTTGCGTTTTCTGAGAAACAGCTGATTTGATCATGACAGCCAAATGTAATAGATTACCCGTTTTTGGTACATTTTGGACATAAAGCCCTGCATAACTATAATTTATGTGAAAATGTTTTATAAATAGGAATTTATGGAAGGGCTACATAAGACCTTATTCACTGTATAACTATTCATCTGTTTAGATCATTCTAATAAATATAAGACTCTATATGTATATGTAAGCAAATCCTATTATATTTTTGTTGCATTATGTGATTACAGATTCTCCAAGGTGCAAGCCTGGCACAGAGCAAACATCGGTGGGTGCTATAAATATGCATTCCATATCTGTTAAATGTGAAGTAGATGCCGATCCTTTAGATTCAGTTAAATTCAGTTGGACATACAATAATACAAGAAATGTTTCTCCAGTAAGTTATCTATCTATCTATCTATCAACGAGTATCTATATATGAGAGGGCTTTATAGTTAATTGGTATTTAAAAATAAATTTGTGTTTTGTAATAGTTGACCTATTTTACATTTAAATTAAATATGTATCTTCTCTCATCATTCAGGTATTGAATTCAAGAATTCTATCCAATGGATTGGTGAGCACAATGACATATCTACCGCAAACTGATTCGGAGCTAATAACACTTGCCTGCTGGGCAAGCAACGCTGTCGGACGTCAAATGACACCCTGTTTGGTTCATATTCTGCCTGCCAGTAAGTATATTTGGAATTCCTTCGGGTCGTAATTTATAATATATCAAATCTACTTCGTCCTGTCTGTTATTATCAGGCGAATATAAATTAATATTAAGTGGCCCCAAAGGATTCCACAATGAGAATCTAAAACATTTAGAAGAGAAATGAAAATGTTCATGGTTATGGGTATTTAATTTTTTTTTTTTTTTAATAATTTACCAAGCCAAATCCTTTTGGATTTTAGTCTCCTTCTTAGCGCTTTGCGATATGACGCAAAGTGAAACATAAACCCCTATGTATATACATAGGTACCTACTTTTCTTGCCATCGAACCAGCAAAGCTAACAATAATTTAGTCAAACTGGCAATCCTCTTTATTTTCCGGAAGGAGGTTTTGTATCATTTCCGAAATAAGTTCAATAAAGCGGAATAATTTAAACCAGACAGCTTAACATATCACAAAAACATTATGAACACACGCATAGATGTAGGCAGGTATCATACAGGACTCGTATATAGGGGTAGAGTTTTTGTGGATGTGTTTTATCAGTATCGGGATTTTAATTTCACAAGCTTCCCGGCAACCAACACGCAAAGGACTAAAGAAAATAATCAATTTTGCTGTCAAGCTTCACAATAAAACTGTTGATCAGGTGTACTCGTACGGTATTTTCGGATGGGGATGTGGATGCAAAGAGGCAAAATGTTGGATGTGAAATAAAAATATATCAACATATACTCGCACATACTCGTATATGCGTATAAATGCTTTTGAAATTCAAAATACACAAAAGTATGGTGTATTTATTCATTTTCATTATTATCTATCACAGAACAGAAAACCGGATAAAGCGATTAAAATGGATATGTTGTGATGAGAAGGCTTAATAATGCAATAAAGCCTCAAGGCCTTAAACAATCCCAAATGGAATTGTTTATTCAAATGTATGTTAATATTTGTGTGTCTCTGAGGAAAGCATAACTTATTTATATTAAAAATGCATTTTCTCCAACTTTTCTTGTTTTATTTAAAAGTTAGCAAATATCTTAAAGAAGTTGTTAGTGAGTTTTTAGTTATTTACTGTTTTTCTGTCCTATATACATCAAGTTTTGACATTATAAATGCCTTTGATTTCAATTCCAATGATTTCAGTCATTAAGTTATCAACAAATTTCTTAAAATTGATTAAAAAAATACTAGATTTTTTGTACATCATTGGCGGCTATAATTTTGTGGACATTTGCTCCTTAAAAAGGTTTTGTCGTTTGTTGTTAAAATAACTCAAAAGTATCCTCATCTACCTACGAAAAAAGTTAGATTGAATTAATGACATTCTGCTATGTGTCATTGACATCTTAGCTGTCTAAAATAGGCTTTCATAAGCGATTGGTAGAAGTTATATCAGTCGTGCCACTTGTATATCATCAGTATAGACATTGCGGCTTACTAGAGTTCTGGCAAAATATCTACGAACTCAAAAACTCTCTTAGTGAAAAGTACCTATAATTTTTTTAAATCTGTTGAAATAAGAAAAATGCCTTCGTTGGTAAGGGCATCATTTTAGAAAGTCTGGAACGATATTAATATAGCTCGGATTATTGAAAGACGAAATGGAAAAGTTCATGAAGAAGTTATCAGAACAAAATATCGGGACAATATTATGCAATACTAATTCTAGAGGGCGCTAGTTCGCCATGAAATTAAATCAGTTCTTCATAGCAATACGTCAATATTTGGAGTAACAAGCGATTATATGACAATAAATGTTTTACCTTTTTCCAAAAGTCTTGTAACAATTCACAAAACGATTAAAATCGATTTTATTGTTAATATTAAAATCCACTGTTCATTCCACTCCCAATAACTGTTCTCTAATTATCTGAAATACTCCTCAACGAATTTTGAAAATTGCTGTTCAGTCCGAATTGTGAATACATGGCAGCTTATAATTAGATATTTTAATGGCATCCCGCACGAACAGTGCACTTATATTTAGTTGCAAGATTCTGATCAAACTTGACATTACGATGATAGTGAAGATGAAGAAAATGGGTATTACAAATCGGTCTGTTTGCCTGTCTATCTGTCTGTCCGCGAGGCTACATCTTAAACGGTGGGATAGGTTTTCTTCAAACTTGGTATACATCTTTTTTTGTTGGTAATGTTCCCACACGTTTTTTTTTATTTTTTTTTTAAGGCCAAAAATAATGGTACCCGTCATGTCTGTGACGTTCTTAGCCAAAAAGTTTAATCTTATTTTTCTCAAAAACCGTTCCAACAATTTTTAATGAAGGGCAATAGCACTTTTTGATCATTTTTTTTCTTTTTTAAATAGTGTTTTTGGCACCTCTAGTAGGGCCATTTTTTTCTTGGTTATCAATTTTCTTGAAAAAGGTACATTTGATTATTTTTATGAATAAACTTCTAAAATGTTTAAACAGTATTATTAGCGAAAGTTTAAATTTTTTTAAATTTAAATTAAAAAGGAAACAATTTTTTTAAACTCAATATTTCGAAAACGACTGTATCAATTGCTTCAAAAACTTAAATTTAGTATCTTTCAACATTGTCTAGAATACTTGAAAAGACTGCCTATATCAAAACAAACTATCACTGAACCAAATTTGTTTGTGGTATTGGTAAAAATGTATGTAGAATTGAAGAAAGGGTGATCAGTATACGGCCAACAAAAACTATGTGTTAATTTGACGATTAAATCCTAAATTTTCTAGAATTTTAACTAAGTTGTTAAATCCACATAATTTTGTCAAATTGAATCATACAATCTTAAAACTTAATGAAAACGATTCATCAAATTAAATAAACGTAGTTTTCATTTTGAAAAGATATTCTTCAATTTGACTAATAATAAATTTGTTTTCACTTTCACAATAAATTTTCTTCGAATCAAAAAAAAGTTTTCATTCTTTCATACCTCCTTCTTCATTTAAAATGCATCGCAGTGTTTTTACATAAACATATTTATTCCATTTAACCAAAATCGAGTTTAAATTATGAACCATCATAATTCTTCAATTTGAAGAAAAAATTGTCAATATGAGGAAAATGATTTCCAGTATTTAACTAAATTTATTCAATTTAAAGAATATGACAAACTCGTATGTCACATGGTTAAAAAAAAACCTTCAATTTGAAGAAAATTTGGTCAAATTGGTTTTTATCAATTTACAGATGAGATTTCAATAAAAAGGTTTAAGTTCACATACACTTCTGAAAAACACCAGGATACTTTTAGTATTAGTGAATATTTTTGTTTCAATTTGAAGAAATTATACATTTGTACAATGCGGTTGTATAGAGTTTTGTTAACACGAAGGGAATTTTTTTATTTTCATTCACAAAAATAATTTTTTGTCAATAATTCTTCTATTTGAATAACGTACTAATCTGATCGAAAACGAAGGAAATCTTACCGATTTTCAAATAAATATATCTTCAAAAATATGAAAAATTTTGAAAAAAATTGTCAACTTGAATTATTGCTTCTTCAAATATTAACAAAATATTTTCGTCAATACCATTTACGGCATTTGGTTCAGTGTAACTAAACAAAGCTCAAAAACAAAATTAAAAAAAACAACGGTACCTCCCACGGAATTGTTAAAAAAAAACTGTTAAGAAAAAAAAAATACTCAAAAACGGCTTTAAGAATCTTGTAAAAAAAATGTGAGTGTTTCTAAATTAGTGCAGTCCACTTTTATGTAAAACGATGTTTTACGTTGTTGCGGACTTCTTAATGGTACTTCCCATAGAACCAATTTTCATATTTTCTACTTTCTCAATATTGGATGATGTAATTAAAATAATTTTTTTCAATCAAATTCTCCCTAAAAGTATACGTAATGCAATAGCATATTCAAATTTTATTAAATTAAAAATTCTGTCGGTCTGTATGTCTGTCTGTCAGTCTGTCTGTATTTATGTATAGACACCTACTGCCCAAAAGGGTGGCCCGAATTGCTTCAAACTTGGTATATATAGTTTTTTAGGTATTGTAAAGAGGGGAAATTGACATTTTTTTTTAGCTCAAAAAATAACGGTACCTGCCATATAACCGTTACGTTCAAACCTATTTTTCTCGGAAACGACTCTAACGATATTGATAAACAAAAAAATCAGTGCGGCTTTTTAGCTACGACCGATGATATTGTTGAAAAAAAAAATTACAAAAATGTCTGAAAACAATACTTTCCATAGGTACGTTTTTTTTTGCTTTCGATTAACTCATAAACGGCTGAACCGATTTTTTCGAAATAATATATAGGGTTAGGTTGCCCAAATTATACCGCATACCAATATTTTTAATTAGTATTTTTTTGTATTTTTAAAATCATTTAAAAAAAAAAATTTTAATTTATATTTCTAAGACCATTAATTTTTTTCAAAAATTATATTTATATGTATTTATGGAATATCTATGAATTGGCGTTTTTGAATTTTTTTTGAAAAATGTTTGCAAAAAGTTAAAAAAAACAACTTTTTTTTCTCAAAAACCGCTTCACAGATTTTTTAAACTTTTTTCGCATAAGTTCAAATTTAACTAACAAATAAAATGGCGTACTTTTTTTGAGCTTAAATTAGTTTAAGTATTTATTTCAGAATTTTGAATTATTTTTTCTTTGATTAAACCAATTTAATATTTTGTTTTTAAGTTTATATTATTAAATATTTAAGACTGTCATACCAATTTTTTTTAGAAAAAAAATAAAGATATTTTGTATATATAAAAAATGAAGTAAAAAACTGCTTTAAATATATATTTAGATTTTTAACAGAAATCTTTTGCATTCGATGTGATCGAACATAAGAGCAAGTTCGTGCGATCCAGTCGTGCATTTTATTTATTATGTGTGCCTTCCATTTATTTCTACCTACTTATATGTATATCATTTTAATGGATTTTTGCCTTAACTAAACTATACTCTGTCCACCAAAAAAAAAAAAATACTACAGGGAGGGTAGGACAATTGCCTCTCACTCTGACTATAATGGATGCCAATAAGTTCATACTGTCTTTAAGCGCTTACAGGTTTGCAGTAGTAAGCATACTAAATTATATTAATATGTTTTTTTTTTTAAGTACCAAACGAGGATTCAGTGCATGGTGAATGCACGCAAGCAGCAGTGTGCACTTGGACAAAATCAATTCCGTCAGTCTGTCTGTCTGTCTGTAGAATGATCTACAGCCTAAACCGTTGAACCGATTTTGTTCAACCTTGGTGTTTAGGTGTTTTATCTGATTGACCAATATAGATTTTCAAATCATTGTTTTATCCCCAAAAATACAGTACATACTTGCCATAAAAAAATTTCTACCATCTTACCATCGATTTTGATAAGAATTGGTGTGTTTACCGTGAATATGGTCTACATTTTGGCCAAAAAGAATTTAAAATATTTTTTTATTAACTGTACCTGCCATACAACCATTTTATTGTTTTTCGACTTTCTCATAAACGGCTCCACGGATTTCGATAACAAAATTTATACAGAACTTCCTGCGAATTATAAATATTACTGCATTTCAGAATTTTCGAAAAATATTTTTTTTTGAATTTTTGAAAAAAAAATATTTTTTTTTTTTTTGAAAATTCAATATTTCGAAAACGGATGGACGATTTTTCTGAAATTTTGTTTTTAAATTTGTATTTTAAAATATTAAAAATGTTCTTAGCAATTTTTTTTGTAGAAAAATTGAAAAATTTAAGTATTTAAAAAATTAAGTGAAAAACGACATTAAAAATACTTCTATCCGTTTTCATTAGGTATCTTTTGCATATAATGTGATCGAACATGGGAGCAAGTACGTGCGATTCAGTCGTGCATTTTATTAAATATGAGTTTGGTTTAAAAATATACGTCAACAGTTATTTGAAAAAAAAAACTGAACAAATTATTATTATATAAAAAAATATACATAATTATGAAAAAGGTTAATTCTGAAGTGGTATTATTATAACTTACACTTAATGTACCTACTAACCGAAGTATGAACAAAGGATATGTAGTTTCGTTTATAATAATTGAGTTCAGGTCATTAAATTTTCAAAAATGTTCTACTAACCCTTAAAAACGCGAACGCAAAACAAGTAAAATAGCACGCGTTTACTTATCTGATACAATTATCTTCCATAGCAATATACCTACGCACATACCCACCTGTTAATTTCTATCTGGCCATTTTTGATAAGGCCTGGTGTTGGCAATTAAAAAGCACACGGTTATGTTTTTTGCTGCTTGATAAAATATATAAAGCAGCTAAAATGTTTAACCATATATCTATACCCTAGATATACGGGTGAACCCGTCTGACATGAAGCGAAAACAACGATGATGAGTTTGTATTAATCAGGAACCATAGCAGTTCACCGTCGCGTCGCATTCTCGTCGTCGGTCGCGACACCATCAACGCTTAAGCTTAAACAATGTGTAAAAGAAAAAAAAAGTAAAGAAATACAGGACAGGACATTTTTAACAATTTTTATATGGGAATGGGACATATCTACATTTTAACGCAACTATACTGACTTTTATTTAAAATTTGAAATGCCACAAGGCTTACTCTGTGTAGATATAATATAACGATAAGAATTGTTTATATTTCAGATACACCTGAAGCCCCGAAGGGATGTGAATTGCGTAACGATACATTCTTGGAGGTTGTTTGCGTTGCTGGCAGTGATGGAGGCCTCATGCAACACTTTCTTCTCGAGGTTATCGGGGGAAATCCAATCTACTCGAGCGACACAACAAGAACTTTTACCGAACCTGAAACCAACGATAATGAGATTTCAACGATGAATGATCAGGTGAGGGTTACTCGTATACTGTACCGCCATGCTATCGGGCTAGGTATGAGAATTTAATTTATAAACATGAGGATACAACTGAACTGAACCGAACTGAAACTCAACTATAGATACATACACTCATTCAGACATCAGACTCACTCCTTGTCCTGTTCTCCTCAGCCATCACTGACAGTGAAACCAATCCCTGTCACATAAATTGTTTCCATTTCAAAAGAGAAATCCGTACAATATCATCGGAAATAAGGATGCGAAACCATTTTCCGGTCGAATTGTAATTCGTCAAGTAATCTTGGAATGTATGGACTCTTTCGTCGATTTGCTTCGCCTTGCTTTGTTTATATTTTACACATGGATGCGGATGGTGTTTTCAAAATTCCTTTTCCCTCTGATTGAATGATTTTGTATGTTCATTTTTTTATTTTTTATTTTTTTATTTTTATTTTTCGATATCTATCCATTCCTTTCATGCATGCGCCATTTAGTGACCTTTCTTCATAAAAGTATAAGTGAGATTTGATAAATGAAAATAAAATTCAAAGTTTTTTGTGTGAAATTATTCGGTTGGTATACCGACAGGACCTAATTTTTCCTTCCTCAAGTTCATAGGTATTCGTTTTGATTTAAAACTCGTTGTTCTGTAAAATGTATGCGCATGTTGAGCCAATTTTTGTAGTCGAATGAAAATAAGGCTCTACGGGTAGATAGCTCCGACTCTATGGTTACTATTACTATAGGATACCTTAAGGTCTCCTTCTCTGTAATGTTTAGGCTAACTTTCAAATCATTTTTTTCCTTTTTGTTATTTTTGGTAAGGGTTACCTTTTTCGTGTGAATGGCTTTAAAACGTGTCCGACCAAAACTTCATCATTTGTCATTAATTTTTTGTGTGGTAATGATCAAAGCATCAAATTGGCTCCTTTTCCACACCCAAACACGTGTACATACAACGTTGAGAATTTAAATCAAAACACACAAAAAAACGATTTTTTTTCAAGCGATTACTTCTAAAAATAATAAAAAAAAAAACAAAAAAGGAGAAACAAAAAAATGTATAATGACAAATAAAAGGTTAGGGTATAGTTTGGTTTTCTTTAAAATTAAAAAAAAACTAATTTTTTTTGGAAGTATGCGCAAAAATATTTATCATTTATGAACCAATAAAATAAACATAATACTTATGCTTAATTCTAAATTAAATATCACTTTGTTGTTTTTAAAATGTACTGACAATGAATTTAGTTTTTCAGGTAACTATATTTGAATTATTTTTTGAGAAACGAATGGCCTTTTGCGATTGGCAATTCGGAACTGTTCGGAGTGCGTGTAAACCCTTCTGAAAGTGTTCTATTGATAACCAGAGTAGGGTTGCCAGATAGGTTTTTAAGAAACTAGGAATCGAGCCCGGAATTTCCTGGACAAAACAGAATCAAAAAAGAGTACAAAACTATGACTAAAAAGAAACACGTAATGCGGGCCTTACACCACGCAATATTATTGCTCAAGACATTGGCCAAAAATATTGCGTGGAAATGCATCGTCCTTACACGATGCAATATTATTGCAGTTTATTCTAAATCGGTTAGTTGTTAAAAGATGGCATGCTATCTGAAAACGATTTTTTAGTGTGCATACTGTATAGGAATCGGTGTTCCACCATGTTTGCACCTGATTAGTCAAATAAAAATTCAATTCTATGAAGTATAATCCTGAGATTTGCATTACACGACGCAGTATGCTGTACAATATATTAAATATTGTCCAAAAAATATTAAATTTTTCAAACATTCCACAATATATTGGGCAAACCGAAATTACTGCGCAATAAAGCCCTTACATGGTCAATATTACTGTCAATTATATTGCGTGGTATAATGCCCGCCTAATACTGCTAAAAAAAAACATTTTATTAAGGTACTTCAGTTGTTTTAATTCACATAAATAAAATTACTGGAACATTCATTAATAATAAATCACATTTTTATATTTACATCAAACTTAAAACAAAAAAAAACTTAGGTATTTTATAAAGGAACTTCAGTTGTTGCATATTTGATAAATAGCAAAGGTACCTACATATTAGTTAACGGCTGAACCGATTAGGCTAAAAATTGGTGAGGAGGTAGCTTAGAACCAGGAGACTTTTTACTCGTATCTCATTAGACCCCGTTTCTCTATAAAACGTGGTATAACAAAACCGCATCTGACACTGAATAACAAAACGCAAATGACAGCTAAACGTAATTTTGTCGTTTGGTTGAAAATTTTATAATTATAATTTTTTTCAGAAATCAATAATTAGTAATAATCAGTGAATGCTTTTATTTGCGATTGATGCTGGCAAATATGCGTCGGCCAATGTCATTTGAGACACTACGGACTGCTAATGGTATAATATTTCCAACATATCCTACTGCATGTGAATAACTCATGCAGTTTTACTAGAAAACGATACCAATTGGGATACGACAATCGCTGAAGCCATTATCTCTGCATCTCCAAGTCAGATACGCATATTATTTGCTATCATCATTTCGACATGCTCTCCACCGAACCCATCTAACCTGTGGCACAAATACAAGGATAATATGTCAGAAATTTTTTTACATCAAATTCGTGTCAGTTCCAACATTGCGGTTGCAGCTGCTTCTTCTGGAGTAGCAGCCACATTGTTAGATGGATGCCCTACGGCTTATTCAGCATTAAAATTGCCGTTAAATATTCAAACTATTGAAGAACAAACATGTAATATTGATGTAATATTTCAAAAAACTCATCAATGGTCAAAGTTTTATCAGCATCGAAAATCATCATGTGGGACGAATGCACAATAGCGCATAAACGTGCATTAGAAGCACTTAACCTAACATTGTAAGATCTACGCAATAACTCAAGATGTTTTGGAGTAGCAATGAGTTCACTGTCTGGTGATTTGCTCCAAACACTGACAGTAATTCCAATAATACTGGAGGCGACTGCAAGATTACCTACCTCATCCGGAGATAGAAAAAAGCTATAATAAGTCGATAGTGTTCATAAAAACATTTGTAAATCCACTGGTCGGGCAAACTTTTTCAGGGAAGTTTGGGTTGAAAACGATCACTTCCGGTACCGTTTTTTGAAGAGAAACTACCTCATCGGGAGAACGAAAATCTTTATACAGGGTAGGATGGGTTTTATATCTAGGTTTGAAAACTTTTGGTCGGGCAAAAAAAATCAAGGAATAAACGCTTCCCCGACCAACTCAAATAACGGTTTTTTTGATGAAAACCTACCTCATCGGGAAATGGATGAAATTAGTACCAAAACAAAGGCAAGACATTCTTCTTTTCAAAACCATTGGTCGGGCAGACTTTCTTAGGGAATAACCCTCCCCCCGACCAATTTTAGAAAAAAAAATACAAAAACGACTTTCTCTTATTTTTTAACTTCAAATGTCTAAAAAATTATTGCAAATGTATAATATTACTATAAAACAAAGCCAGAATAGTATATTTATCAAATCCAGTGATTTTTTAGATATCCACAATACCTTACCCCCCCCCCCCCACTTCTTCGATGAAAAATAATGTATAATCTTTACTTCTAAAGGAAACTTACTTGATCAAATAGATATTTTTTTACAACACAAAGATAACCTAGTAGAAATACTTACTAGTTAGATACAAGGGTTTCTCTTCAACATTATTTGCTTTACCTTTATTTTGACTGTTCCCAACATAAAATGAATAACTTCCAACAGTTTAGTAATCATAGTATTTATTTTTAATTTGTGTAGTGTTTTGAAAATTTGTACCACCCTTAGTTAAGGGACTTCTTAGTTCTTAACAATTAACCATAAAGACCCACTCTATTATCCAGCATTACAATTTTTCAATTATTCAAATCAGATCAAATAAATAACAAAAAGCTTTTGCTTCAAAAAATTTGACTTTATGTGTATATAAAGTTACAGTTCTTTTCTAACAATATATCTAGTATTACATTAAAAAAAATATTTATTTAAAATAAATATAGATGTATAAATAACAATAACAATAAACAAAAAAATTTAAATTTCACGATATATTTATATATTTTGCACATACAAAAATGAATAATAAACTTCAGTATTATCTTTTTTAAATACTGTCGTCATCGGAATCTTGTTCACAAAAGGAATCTGTCTCTTCTTCGATTTCATCCTAGACAATGTCTTCAATATTTAGTGGGGTTGGTTCCCCTTCATACCAAAGAGGCAAGAATCTTTCATCTTTTAAAATCCAGCCAAAATCGTCGGCTTTAGCTTTTACACAATTCGATTCCGTCGCGTTAACCCACATCGAACTGACAAAAATTGTTCTTTTAATTTTTTTGTTGATGAGATTTGAAGCAAGGGGGAATTAAACTAGAGTCGAAGTGTTTCATATTTTTGAAAATATTTCCAGCAGTGTTATTTTTCGCAGCATAAAGATTTTGAAACATTTGAACCCTCGCTAAATTTACGTTGCTACAATTCTTAACGCCATACATTTGCAACGTAAAATTTTGAATCGTTTCAGTGTCAACATCATCTAGATTATTTTGACTTTTACTCAACAATGGGAACGCTATTTGAAAACGTTCATTTTTTTCTAAAAGACTCAATGGCTTTGCTTTCCCTTTCCTAAACAAACATGCCGTATAATCGCAACCTGTAAATGCGTGAAACGCTGGCAAAGAAACGCATAAACTACTGCCTAATTCAGTAGCTAGCTGAGTGCAATTGATGCAATTAATGTCTTGAGATTTAGTATTTCCACCAGCTAATCAAATCTCCAAAGTTTTCAGCTTATGCATATTGCCCATTAAGATTATTAACACATCAGTATCAGATGCCTTAACTAATATTTTTGAGTGAGATTTTGCCTTACTTATATGGTAAATGATGCGCGAGTCCGCTTCTTCATGGCTACAATTAAATGTAATTTCTTCAAATTTAAAAATTGATTGATTTTGAACTGTATAAGAAAAGCATTTGTCATGTAAGGTCAAAAAAACTTTCTTATTTCCAAGAAGCGGAACTAAAGAGTCGTTTTCCCAGTGTTGTGCTAAAAATTTTACCAGAGCTTCTTTGAATTTGGGATTTTTCAGACACTTTAGGAAGTCATTATTTCGTTTTTGTAACGGTCCAAGAATTGTGTAATTAACTGTTTCTTGTTTATTACGAAAAATATGCTCAACATCTTTAATAGATGGATGCAAATACCTATCAAAACCTAAGTGCACTTCCATAGCGTTTGTGGAGCATAGTCTCCTCAAAATCATTTCGGAAATTTTTTCAAATGTCTCAGGAACTGAAGGTCCCAAAAGATGAAAAAAGTAAAAACCATCTATAATTTCAATATTTGGACAAATTGGTTCAGATAAAGGAATTCGGTTTTTGAGTTTTTTGGCCAAAACAGATTTGTCAGTTTTATGCATTTCTCCACTGTAATGACAAAGGGAAGGTGGTGCAGGTGCAAGTGGATATGATAAGCATACTTCCATATCAATTTTCTTTTCCAAAGCTATAGCTAAAAGTCGCCCAAACACATCTCTCTCCATTTTAATCAGTGCTTGTTTTTCGCCATTTTTACTTTTTTGAAACCTTTTCAAACACTGAGATGAGAAATTTCGAATATTGTTCCTACTCAAGCGTTTAACGAAACGTTCACAATTTTCGGAACACTCTTCGATAAAGGCGAGTTTTTGACTGTTTCCGGTTTGAAAAGCACTTAAAAGAAAATCTGCAGTTTCTTCGGATGCTGCTCTTCCTGTTGTAATATGAAATAAATTATCTTTTTCCACATTTGGTTCAAATGGATTAATATTTTGTTTAAAAGAATTCATTATTTCATACAACGTAGAGAGTTAAGAGATTTTATTAATTTGTCATTTTTATAATTTAAATAGATCTTCGATGCTTTTACAACAAAAATTTTTTTTTTATTTTAATCTGCATTCAATATTTCAAAGGCTAGAAAATTTGTTTGGCTCCTCTGGGCTTATTTTGTTAATAGTTCAGTATTAAGGTGTGTTTAAAGTATGAGTAGTGAACACTTAATAAAATTAGATTATTCTTATAAAGTTTTTTTTTTATGAATAAAAGTGTTTTTATGTTACAAATCACAATAAAGGTAAAGCAAATAGTGTTGAAGAGAAACCCTTGTAAGTATGTAAGTAGTAAGTATTTCTCTGTTAAAGGGACAAATGTAGGTTATCTTTGTATTGTAAATAAATATCTATTTCATCATTTGATCAAGTAAGTTTCCTTTAGAAGTAAAGATTATACATTATTTTTCATCGAAGAAGCGGGGGGGGGGGGGTAAGGTATTGTGGATATCTAAAAAATCACTGGATTTGATAAATATACTATTCTGGCTTTGTTTTATAGTAATATTATACATTTGCAATAATTTTTTAGACATTTGAAGTTAAAAAATAAGAGAAAGTCGTTTTTGTATTTTTTTTTTTCTAAAATTGGTCGGGGGGAGGGTTATTCCCTAAGAAAGTCTGCCCGACCAATGGTTTTGAAAAGAAGAATGTCTTGCCTTTGTTTTGGTACTAATTTCATCCATTTCCCGATGAGGTAGGTTTTCATCAAAAAAAACGTTATTTGAGTTGGTCGGGGAAGCGTTTATTCCTTGATTTTTTTTGCCCGACCAAAAGTTTTCAAACCTAGATATAAAACCCATCCTACCCTGTATAAAGATTTTCGTTCTCCCGATGAGGTAGTTTCTCTTCAAAAAACGGTACCGGAAGTGATCGTTTTCAACCCAAACTTCCCTGAAAAAGTTTGCCCGACCAGTGGATTTACAAATGTTTTTATGAACACTATCGACTTATTATAGCTTTTTTCTATCTCCGGATGAGGTAGGTAATCTTGCGGTCGCCTCCCGGACTACAAGATCAACGGCTGCCGACGAAATAAACGCTTGCCTCATTTTCCTCTATGAATAAACTTTAGCTGACAACAAACATAAGAGTTGCATTGCTTAATGATACATTACATCTGCTGAAGATATCTCTGAGCAACTGCTGACTATCAGTCATGCAGTCGAGTACCTGTCGGCAAATCGAGCGGATTGATTTCATTTCCTCATAATTTCTGTAGCTTTGTCTCATCGAAAAACGAACTTACTCGTATCAACAAAGTATTCCCAAATATTAATATGTACTAACTGCAAAAATAATGAATGGTTGAGTGAGCGAGAAATTTTAGCGGCTAAGAATAAAGATGTAAATGATCTAGTTAGTTAGTTAGTTTAATCGACTTTTATTTCTGTTTAATAATATTACAATTTTAAAGTTTTATAATAAGCCTAATTGGTTTGGCCGTCTACCAGAATGACAATTATTTTTATTACATTATTGATATTTGTTTATCATTAAAGCTTTTTTTGTTTTGTTTTTAAGAATCTCCCTCTGTAATATGGTTCCTATATCGATGTGCAGCTGTCGTGAACTTATACAGAATGTCCCAACCTTGTTCGCCATTTAAAACGCTACAGGATTCAGGTATATCCAGAGTTGGTTTTCCAAAAAAAATAGAACGGAATTCCTTAAGAGTCGGGCAGATAGCAAGAAAATGCAGGGTATCCTCTCTCGTATTCATGTTACAGATACTACACAGAATTAGTAGGTCGGGGCGGTGGGGAACATAGTTCAAATTCAGAATCTCTCCTCTGATCTTAAAAATAGTGCTGATTTTATGAACAGGGTAAGAATTAATAAAGTAAGTTGCGTCCAATAGATTGTGTAAATGATCTAAACTACATTATTCAGAATGAGATAATTGCAACACGGCATTCATTCAAATCTATGTTACACAGTACCAAAATAATGAAGATGAAGCCACCAACTATCCAATTGAATTTTTAAACTCCTTGGGTGTGCCTATCTTACCACCGCACAATTTAAGCCTAAAGGTTGGTTCCGTAGTAATCATGCTTCGAAACATAAGCCAACCAAGACTGTGCAACTTAACGCGTTTGGTGTTAAGTAAATTGATGAACAATGTGATTTACGCGACGACGATACTCAAAAGAAAATTCGAAGGTGAGTGAGGAAGTTCTCATTCCGAGGATCCCGATGATCCCAACCAATATGCCGTTATTTATTGAATCTTAGGTGGAACAGATTTCGCCGGGGCAGCTAGTATTCAAATAAAATTAAAAAACAAATGTTACTCTTCAAGAAAGCCCTACACATTTCATCATTTTCCATTCGATCTTATATTGTTAAGTACCTCACCGTCAGTTGAAATTAAAAGATCATGAAAAGATTGGCAGCTTAGTTCCTAAAAATTAAATTTGGTTAATATTATTCCTTTGACAGTATCGGGCACCAATTTATTTATTTATTTTGTCCACTAGGAGTTAATTAAAGAGAAAACTCTTTCAACATCAGCATTGTGACTCGGTGTTGCAAAATAAAACTGCGCGATTTTAATAGTTTCACTGTATAATTCAATGGAAGTACAACTTTTGAAATATTCTGTCCATTTTTCATTTACATTTTATTAATTGCTGGGATAAATATTATTCATAAAGCTCTTTATATTACAAAATTCATCAAATCATTTACTATCTTGAATATTGACACCTTTTTCTTGAATATAAAGTAAACATGGTTCAATTGAATCCCACGTTATATTTCTATCGTTGAACTGCATCCATGAGCAAACTTTAAATTCTTCAAAAGGTGTTAACCAGGATTCAATGTATTTAACAGTTACATTATAAAGATTAGGTTCCAAATGATTTTATTTCATACAAATTAGAAAAGTTTAGTGTATCATTCATTTTTCAAACATGGCTTACGCCGTCTGTCAGTTGACAATTATTAATACTTAGTTAATTAATTTTGTTTAATATACAAAATTGAAACATAAAATTAAAAAAGTTCTTCTAAGATCCGTTTTCTGTAGTTAAGTGCTAGCTTGGTGTAGTTGTAAAGGGGTTCCCAGTCTAAAACTCCGTTTAAAACATCTATGACTTCCTCTTCACTGAGGTAGTTTTTTCCAAGTGTACTCCTTCTGGTTTCCACCAAAACAGGACATCTTCCCACGAAGTGGAACACGTTTTCGCGTTCTCTAGTGTTACATAATCCACACATTTCTTCCAAATCACTCCTATGTGGAACATAGTTCAGGGGAAGTATCTCCTCTCTTGCTTTTAAAACCAGTGACATGAGATCGGTTGGATACTCCGCCCTGAAGTAGTTATTTCGTAACAGGTTATAGTTTAGCCTTGCATATATGTCCCTGTGTAATGAACTTCTGGCTTTCATAGTATAATCCTCTCTCTTTCTTTCGTCCACTAACGATATGAGGCTATAGAGTTCGCTTTTCCACGTTTCCATCCTATCGCTTCGGAGTAATAGTGGATATCCACAGTACTCTGCTAGATCTCTCCATGACTCGAACCATGATATTTGTTTTTGAATCACAATCATCGTAATTTTCTTTGGTAGTCACCTATCATCCATTGCTATAGTCTTTAAAATATAGTCTATCTGTATTTTCAGAGTTGAAATAAATAAAGATGGTAGACCTGTCTCTAGCATTAGTATGTGATTCGCAGTACTATTAGGTAGTTTCAAGCTTCTTTTTAAAAAATAGCGCAGAAGATGCTCAACTTCATCAAACTCCTTATGGCCCCAAACTTGAGCTGCATAACACATGATCGCTTTCGCTGTGGTTTCAAAAATACGATATTTGGATTCGTAGTGAACATCTTTACAGTGAACCACAGTCCTCCATGTTGCGTTTAATGCATGCTTCGATTTGGCCAACTTATCAATCATATGATTTTGCCAGTTCAGGTTTCTAGATATCCGCATACCAAGATAGTTGTATTCATTTACGACTTCGATGTTTTGAGCTCCAAATTTCCAGGTTTCACTGCGGCCGTTTCGGCCGCCTCCTCTACGAAAAATCATGACTTTAGAGTTCTCTAGGTTCACCTGGAGCCTCCATTTGTTGCAGTACTCGAACAATCTATTGATCATCAATTGGAGACTACCAGGCGACTCCGCTAGCATCACAATATCATCGGCGAACATTAATACCTTGATTAAAAGATCCGCTGAAACACGTGCTCCACCCTGCAATACCTCTTCTAAGTCATCTATAAATAAAGCAAATAATAAAGGACTCAAATTACATCCTTGCCTCATTCCTATTTCCACTTCGAATTGTTCGGATTGTTTGGATCCAAAAGCGACTGCAGAAGTTGTTGAGTTATAGAGGTTTTCCAAAACGTTCAAAAACTTTGACGATACTCCTTTATTACACAGCTTTAGCATAAGTGCTTTCCTGTCTATGGTATCGAATGCGGCCTTGAAGTCGATGAAAAAGCCGTACAGTTTTCTTTTAGATTTTATAAAGATTTCAGCTATATTGGTAAGCGAATAGATTTGATCTACGGTCGAGTAATTCTTTCGAAACCCAGCTTGCGACTCGCTTAGTAAGTTGTTGTTATGAACCCAATCATAAAGCCGTTTGCAGAGAAGTTTCGTAAAAATTTTCATAGATGAATTCAGCAATGATATTCCTCTGTAGTTGGCAGCATCTTCCTTGTCACCTTTTTTAAAAATTGGGCAAATAATGGCTTCTTTGAAATAGGACGGTAAATAAGCTGAATCGTATTCGTGGTTTAAAGTCACTATAAAAATAGAAGTGTCTATTTTATAGAACTCTTGAGGTATGCCATTCGATCCTGGAGACTTGTTGTTTTGGAGCTCTTTCAATACAAGTTGAACCTCTGCACAGGAAAAAGGTGCATCCAACTCTTCGTTCTCATAAAAAGGTTTGGCAAATTGGAATGTGGAAGAGAAATTGTCTTTTGTTAACGTTTTGAAGTGTTTAGCAAGGTCTTCGATTTCAATGGGTGAAATAACTTGATTGTTACGCTTTTTACTAATTTTTCTAACTACTGTCCAAAACTCAGCAGCATTTCTGCAGTCTGCAAGTCTTGAGCAAGTTTTCTTGAGTAGGTTTGACGTTTATAGCTTAGTAGCTCTTTGTATTGTTTGTTAACTGCAAGATATTGCGCTTTAAAAAAGTTATTCTCTGGAAAACTTCTTAGTAATCCTAGCCAAGCAAAAGATTTTCCACGAGCTACCATACAATCATTATCAAACCATTTTTCGTGGTAATGGATAAAATTGTTTTTTACCTGACATTGCACCGGAATAGACTTAAGGACAATATTGTCCAGCTCCGATAAGCTAAGACAAAATGTTGAAGATGATGTCGCTTGAAGGAGAAGACTATTATTCAAACAATGTGAGTATCTTTCGGCAAAAACATTTTTCCACCTGAATTTTCCCGCAGTTACTAAGTCTTCTGGTTGCCTCTGGTTTCTGTTTAGATTGATTGTTAGTTGGATTGGGAGGTGATCGGAATGTATTTCTGTTATGACTTCAAAATCGTCCATCATAGATATATTATAAAGATTATTGATATCAACTTTAAATTTTCTTACTTTTTCTTGTAACTCATGAAGTTTTTTAAAAATAGATTTTATTTTGATTGGAACAAAGTTACAATTGATTCGCTCTTGAATGTTGTTAACAATATTTTGTAAAACTTCCACTGTTTCAATAATAGAAATATCGTGTTTTTCAATTTTTTCAATGTTAACATTGAATATAGACATTAGAGAATGAACCAAAAATAAATAACCTCGCTTAAATCATCTTTGAAAAAATCATACATAACTTTTGGTGGATTCTCGATTTCTTCGAAATAATATTTCAATACTTCGTACATAAGCAAAAGTCGATCAACAGCAGGATAGAAAGAAAGCCATCTGGTTTTTGAATGGTATAAGAGTGGCTTAGAACTTTTCTTTTGTCGACCACCAAAATTAGTGTTGCAGTTGTTAAGACAAAAAACTAATTAATTTTGGTAATGTATTATTTTTTGTAAGAGTTTCTATAATAAGCTGAGTGATTGTTTCAGATTTTTTATTTATTGGAAAGGCCAGATCAAGAATCTTACTCTTGGTTCAACCATTCTGAAAATAGTAGAACCCTATGAACATGGGGAACATTTTTTGAGCTAAGTGTTTGCTCGCATCCGTTTGAATAAAATAAATTGATTTTAAATTCAACACAACATGTGATACAGAAAACGGCGCAATGACATTTGTTATAATCGCTGTAGCCTTGTTCCGTTCACAAGACAATTGCTTGCAGATACTAGAATCAGGGAATAATTTTTGGTTTAATTTTAATGTGTAATCAAGTGAATTGAAAGATTGGTCATGAAAAACAGTGTGGTAGACCACATTTTTGCTTTGACAAGCATTGCTCGAAAATATGTCGAAAAGAACAAAAAATTATATGTGTGCTTTGTTGACTTTATGGCAGCATTTGATACGGTCAAAAGGATCTATAATCTGGCATCGGTTGGAGTATCCCAGAAGTTCTTAATGCTTTTAATTTTCTGTCATCTTCAAGTGCATCTGTGTGGGATGGTTCAAAGATGTCAGATTGGTTTGTAACTTCAGCGGGAGTCCCAAAAGGTTGCATATTAAGCCCTATTTTATTCGCCCTGTTCATTGATGATGTTGCTCATATTCTTCCGGATGGAGTAAAATTTGCGGGACATCTGATAAAGGTCCTACTTTATACTGACGTCTTGCTGTTGCTTGCAGAAAATCCATTTACCCTCTAACTACAAATAAACAGGCTACAAACGTACTGTGAGACATGGGATATTCATATCAACGTCATAAAAACGAAGATCGTGATTTTCCAAGGTCGACAAGGAGGAAGACCACGTGCAGAATCTTGGCGACTTAACAACGAGCAGTTAGAAGTGGTAGGAGAACTTAAATATCTGGGTGTGTTATTACCCTCAAATCTTAACTTTCGAAAGCATGTGAAATAAAAAAGTAATGAAGCTAAATAAGCACTCAACATGATGTAGTCAAAATTTTTCGCTAATCCCAACATTGATCTTGCTTCAAAATATCAAGTTTTTAACGCCACCACAGTCAACACTTGTATGTATTATGGAACGCAAGCTTTTGGAGTCAGTCGTTTTGAAGAATTTGAATCAGTGCAAAAGTTTTTCTTGAAGTGACTATTTCGCTTACCCAACTCAACACCAACATACATATGCCTTGCATGTCGAATCTGGGTTACCTCCAATTTATTTGAATAATTTGAAGGCACACTCCGATTATTTAACAAAAGTGATGAAGAGAAATGTATGGAGTCTGCATAGATCAATCCTATTAAGATCGTTACAAATCAACGCCTTTCCCTTTAGGGAATGGAACCAGCTAACTCTATCTCAGGATCTTACTTTATCTCGGTCTGAAAGTAAAGTCAACAACTGGCAAGATATATTTTCAATGATCGTAGCCAAAGAAGATGATAAAATATTCGATCAGCACTTAACTAGAGCATCAACATCGGCTTCCAGAGTATTCTACAAAAATCTAAACCATCACATAATATCTGCAGAAGGTTATTTTAATAACAACTATACATCTGAAGTTATAAGCACCATTCTTAGAGCCAGAGTCGAATTATTAAATCTCAATTTCGTCCCACATAGAGCCGATCTTGCGCAAGCTTGCAATCTGTATAACAGAAGAGAATCTGAAAATATCTATCATTTCATTGCGGTTTGCCCAATTTTACAAGAAATTCGGAGGATATATTTCCAAGAAAGTTTTTTGTCTTTGAATAGTCTCTATGAAATTCTAAACGGCGTTCGGTGTTGGATCAGCTTGTACAGTTTTTGCAACCATGCCATGACTTATCGTTATAGCTTTTGAAATGTTCGCTTTCTCATTAGAAAAAAAAATAAGAAGAAAAAGCATCAAAACTTTACTATTTAAATTTAATATTCCTATAAAAAATCCACTAAAATCAAGTTTCACATTTAATTCTTCTTTATCAGATTTATTGCTTATAAGCAAATAATCTTGTTAACGTATCTTTATTTTATTACAGAATTATGTTATTATTTTAATATAAAATGTCATATCCGGCAGACGGCAGAATTGTCACGTCCGTATTCTTAATCAAAAACATTATAATACCACATTTGAAATAAAAAATTAATCTATCTATCTATCATTGTGGTAGGCTATTTTTGCTTCTGCTGCTTTTAAATGTTTTTGATCCGCTGCTGTCGGTCTCCTCTCAAGAAACGAATCCAAAGCTGCTGACGATGTTGACGCTCGTAAATTTTTGGAATGTTTTGAAGATTTTATATGTTCTTCGATATTACCTTTGCCTTTATTTGCAATTGAGATCATACAATTGCATATGTAGCAGCTCACCTCCCAGTCGTATTTTCCTTTTTTAAAGGAAGTAAACTTTTTCTTTAACTCCTCGTTGAAATTTTCTTTTTTCAACTTGGTATTGTGTGCAACTGCAAGCATTTTATATTTTCAATTTAAAACAAATCTCTTAAAATAAAAAAAATTATACTCGTACCTACGGATAACACTATTCAACACGTTCAATCTTAATATTATAATTCTTTAATAATAATTATTGTAAACACAAATTTCTTTACGACCAACAAATATTTACTTCGAAAAAGCGCAAATCCAAGTAACATACAATGATTGGCCTCGTTCGGTGCGCGGCCGATAGGCTATCCAAGATACATTTGCAGCGGGCTTATTTTCGAACGAATCATGTAGCTTTTTTGTTATGTCTTTTGTATTGCATACACATCTGAAGTTTTGAATCAGCTGTTCCTCACATTTCCAAGTGAATCTCAACGAATCCAATAATTTTAGGGTAGCTTGAGATTTGTGTTTGACAACATATGTTTAGTTCATCAGCTGTTTTTTCCTTAGGCGTTACAACAACACCAAGTAATCCGGATCGGTTAGGTTGTGCCACCGAACGAGGCCATTATTTTGACGTTTGACAGCGCAAAAGTTCTGTTCGTTTTATATTTTCTTTTTTCCATTAATGGTTCCGTTTGTTTACTTCTTGATCTCCGATTATTTGCTAAAACTATCATTAAGATACTTTCGGCAAACAAGCAGGTAATTCCAGTGCTGAAAAGATGAAAAGAGGACAATCCCGGACAATTAATAAAATCCATGCCGGAAGCCCCCGCAAAGGCTAAAAAGAGTACATGTCCTGAAAAACCCGGACGTATGGCAACTCTAAGCCAGAGTGACAGTTCTTATCCTGAATAGAAGAGAAAACGATTCTGGATTTCATTTCATTTCAGAATCGAAATCAGAATTATTCACACATTCAAACAGAACTAGTTTTGAAAAGTTTTCATTTAATGTAAACAGCAATTTCAATTTTAAATTGAAAATATTTTGACAAAGTTAGGTAATAAGAATTAAAAATTTTAATCAAATAATATTAAATATACAATATGCAAAGTTCTAAAAAAATAAAAATGGATTTAAACATGTCCACAAACGTGTTTTTATTGTTTTCTTGTTTCCGCCATGTTTAAAAATTACAAATGTGAAAAAGAACAATTTTGGATAACTATCTAAGTCATGCGAAATTACACACATACAGCGATAAAAAACCTTCAGAATCAAATTATATCAATTTGTTTGTTTTAGTGGTGTTCTGAGTCGGAGAGTTCTTCCCAATTGCCATAACACAATTTAATCAAAAAACGTCCATAACTATTAAGTTTTTAAATGTCTTGCAGACATAGCAGATGGCGATAAAATGACAATTGATACGACAAAATGTCAATCTATTTGAAGAATGAATTTAATATTATTTTTACTTTTTCTCTATACAACTACACCTAGTGTCAAAAAACCATCGCATTGATTATCTTCGTATACGTTTTTTTTCTCACCTGGTGTTTTCTGTTCTTTTACTATTTTGTCATTTAATTTGACATACCGAGGGTGTGAAATCATTAAATTAAATCGCATTTTAATGGTTTGGTGTAAATTTCAAACTGACAGCATTTTATTGGGAATAAAACATTTTTGTTATAAGACTTAATTAATTACGATTAGAATATGAAAACATGAGAAATGAACACCAAATAAATACAACAATTTATTAATTAAAAATAGTTTTATAAATTCACATAAAAACATTAAGAAATGATGGTGTTTACTCATTTTTGACGCTCACTGTATAAGATTTAATATATAACGTAGAAAATTTGGCTGTTTGTTGGCTAAATTGTAGCATTACATATGGATAATATTTGTAATGGGATTTTTTTTTGAAGGAGTGTTGGTCAATAAGTAACTGAAATATCAAATAAGGAACACTTTCCGGCATAAAAACATTTTATTTTTCAAAATAGTCTCCTTTTAGCTCGATACACTAATTCCAACCTTACTCCAATTTTTGGCGAATCCTCTATAAATAATACGTATTTCTCAAGCGATTGTTTCAGCCATGAGGTGTGCATTCCATACCCAAATCTCTTGCCTCAGAGCCTTTTATTCATGTTTGGAAACGAAAAATAGTCGCAGGGCCCTAATCTGGGAAATATGCTGGATGATTCAGGAATGCATAGTCTAACTCAGGCAATTTTCACATTGCGAATGAGGATTTGTGTGCGGGCCGGTGCGTTATTCTGGTGAAAAAGACCTGCTGCCGTGTTTGCTTCAAATCTGGTTGGAATCGATTCACCAAATATATGCGACTCTGATGCTTTTACTTTTTCGAAGGTAATCGATCTGAGTAACACCGCGCACATCCCAAAAAAAAATCTGTCGCCTTGTTAGATGAAAACCCCACATTGGCCTTTTTGGGCTTCGATTCACCAGGAGAAGTCTATGGTTTTGACCAAAGATAAGTGATAGCAAGATGTAAAACTTTCGTACGTTTCACACCAGGCGCGTGGTAGGAGCAAATTTGCTACCTTCTCCGTTTTCTGAAATAAAAAATCCATTTTAAAAACAATTATACCAAACATAATTCCAAAACTAATTTTATTAATAAATATAGGCTCATAATTACACATGTATAAATAGGAATCCATATTATATTACTAAAAGCCTAATTTTTCTACAATGGCACATTTCTTGATTTCTTAAAGGATATCATAAAAGAGAAATGTCGTCCGTGTGTGTACGCATAAATATAGAACGGATGTATCGATTTTCAATACTTAGGAAAATCAATATTTAGGAATTCAATATTTAGGAAAATCTGTTCACGATTTAGGACTTTTGGCCCTAGAAAGGGCATATAGGATACTCTGGATGAAAATTAACGAACATTTTCAGGAAAATTGGTAACCCTGGAACATCGTTTGATTTTCAAAATTTTGGGATTGATGAATCCATGTTGGCCTAAAGAAGGAATATGAGGTGTCCTTTTCGTTTCATCATTCAAACTGAATTGTAGGTACTTACTTTTGCGTGCGGTCAAATAAAATTAAAAAAAAAAATTAAATCAAAAAAATTAACCATGATTGGCTTAGTTCGCGAGCGATTTTGGCTGCGAAAAATAAGGACGTCGATCATTTGAACTTTGTCATTCAAAATCAAATCGCCTATGAGTTACATTTATTCAAATCGGTGGACTCCGTGATGAATGAAAACGAAGCCACCAAAGATCCCACGGAATTTTTAAATGCTTTGGATATTCTTGCCTTTCCGCCACACAATTTAAAGTTGAAAATCGGCTCAGTTATTATTTTGCTGAGCAACCTCACTGCACCAAAACTTTGTAACGGAAAGCGTTTGATTGTGAAGAACATCAAATCAAATCCAATTCAAGCCACGATTTGGCGAGGAAAATTTAAAGGCGACAATGTTCTCATTCCACGAATTCCGCTTATTCCGAACGATTTGCCATTCATGTTCAATCGTCTTCAATTTCCGGTGCGTCTCGCTTTGCTATGACAATCAATAAGTCACAGGGACAATCGCAGGATGTTTGTGGCATCAATCTCGAATTCCCATCTTTCTTACATGGTCAATTATATGTGACGTGTCCACGTATCGGCAAACCTACCGCTTTGTACATGTACGCACCCGAAAATAAAATTAAAAATGTTGTGTACCATAAAGCATTTCAGTAAAAAAGCCTAAGGCTGGCCGACACGCCAATCATTTTGATTTTATTGAAAAACATAGACATTATTAATTTAGTTATTTTTATAGTATTTAACAATTAGAATAAAGAATTTAAATTGACCGCATTACACAAAACAGCATTGTTCATGCTCGGAATTATTATTTTCTTGACATAAATGAACTAAGGCGGAACCAAGTTCTCCGGGTCAGCTAGTTTTAACATATATAAAAATATACGCCTCCAAATTTTCATTGCCCATGGTTTATCTTAATCTATTCTTTATAATTTTAATTTAAGATAAGCTCCTTTCCCATTTTACCTGTGTCATCGGTAGGGTAAGCAGAAATTTATAAATTTTGAATAAACTTTTACATTCCAAAGAAAACAGTCTATAATCAACTATTAACCTATAAGCACAGTGGACGCAAAAATTGCAAGCTTCAAATGTTTGTTCTCAATTGGAGCTGATTCATCAACTTTGACAAGTAAATCTTCTTCGTCGGACAATTGATTCCAATCCCAAATTCCAACAACATTACCGTACACTTTCGTTCGTGATTTTAAAGCAATGGAAGGAAATAATTGTCTTCTTCTTTTGTATTGGTGCAGTCACATATTTTGTCCAGAGCGTTATTTGGCAAAGCATTTTCGGCAATTTTTTTAAACGTTCGTGGATCGAAACATTCAACGTTTCCATAAAAATCTTTATGTTGTGCAAAAGGCTTTTCAATAACCATACTAATTTAAAATAACACTAAGATTTTTATTCTCAAATTTTCTTAATTCATCATCGACTCAACTTTTGTTCTTTGACCTTCATTGCCCAGGCAGTGCTGCTTTCAACGTTTTCCTGAAAAAAACGCCCCGGGAAAATTCCCGGTGTCCCATAGGGCCACCACGCGCCTTAATCCAGCAACAATATGTGGTGTAGTGAAACTACACCCAAATGTAAAATTATCAGTTTCACAACGGTACTAGCCTGTAGGCACACCAAAAAAGCTGCCCATCTTTGTATTAATCATCTGTGGTTTTGAATGTTCCTTGGTTGCTGGTATTTGTGGTAAATCCACGTTTCAACTACGATTAGGAAACGGCGCAAAAACTCAGCCGAATTTTTCTGGAACATTGCCAAACACGCCTTTGCAGTTGTCAAACGAATGCGATGTTTAATTATATATGTACATATTTATTGATCAAATTTTTGAATTAATTATTTATTTGTTTTTATTGTGGGCTTTATTGATAATTCCTTCTTTATGCGAATTAAAACAATTCCATATTTTCTCCCTACGTTTCGTTGAGTCTTGTCAACTTCTTCAGTGGCAACGATTTATTTTATCTTTATAAATTATAAATAATACAATTTTGAAGTACATACCTATAATAAAGTTGTTTTTGAATATTTTCTCTAAAATTATTATATTAATAAAAATAAAATTAAACTTACTGTTTTTGTCAAAGTTACATTTAATTTGTGTGTCCATTATCCATTAAGTGTGTGCGATAGCGGTCGATGTGCGTTTGTTTCTGATGTCGGCTTGATGTTCTGTCAGTCTTGTTGAATGCGATGTTGTCAATTGTGATCAAACGCGGCACCCATCTTGCAACAAGCTTTTTCTTGCATGTAAAATCTAAATCCCTTAGGCATGTGGCCTCTTCAAGTTCGCAGGAGTCCACATAATATTTTTCAAGCTTTTGTTTGGGTTGCATGATTTTTTATTAAATGAGCACTTGAAATTCACATTTGACAATTTTAACGAAAATGCACTTAGGCGTCTAATATAAAAAAATATTTAGCACATCTGTCTGAAAATTAGAGTGCGTTCTTTTGAAAGTTGATTTTGCACAAAAAATTCATAAAATTAATGTGACGAGACACAATTGGTGTTGATTTTCAGTGACTTATTGGCTCACCTATGACTTTTTTGATTTTTAATTTTTTTGTTAGTTGAAAAATAAATAATTTTTAAAAGCAAAAAAATAGTACATTTTATTTAAAATGTATACCATTAAAAATATACCTACTCGTACCAGTTTTTTACTTGCGGTATAAATGTAAGTACTATAGGCTGACATTACAATGATAGAGAACACCTAAAAAGTGGGTCTCATACTTCCGTCTGTCTGTCATTTTAATTCACATTTAAATAATACTGCATATTAAAATTTTCGAAAAAAAATCAATATTTCGAAAACGAGTTGTCAATTTTTTTCAAAATAATGTTTTTAAATTTCTAATATTAAATACTTAAAATTGACATACCATTTTTTGCATTTTAATCTAACATATCACCATTTTCCGGGTTAGGGTTAAAATACTGCCGGGGTCAAAATTCTTTTAACAAAATTCTGCTTTCAAAATTCTGCTCTTCAAAATTCTGCTCATCAAATTTCTGCAAATAATGAAGAAAACAAAGGTTTGAAAAATATTAAAATCGCGCGCTTTTCAACATTTTCCAAACCTTTGTTTTTTTATTATTTGCAGAGTTTTGATAAACAGAGCCTCTTACTTTCTTAAGAGTTTAATAAAAAAAACATTTTTTTTGTCGGTCAACTGCTTAATGCAATTATTCGCTTACGGTTTCAATATTCAAAAAAAGAAAAAGTTTTTCAAAAAACAAACAAATAAAACGAATTATAAAAAAGAGAACCGATCTAAGTCGCATCGGCTATCTTAGACGCATTTCAAAAAACATTGTTCTCTTTGGTTTTTGCTTGTTTTTTTCTTTATTTTTTTTCTTGATTAATTTTACTTAATGGATTGTTTTGTTTTATTTTTGTTTCTCGTTTGCTTTTGTAAATAAAAAAGTTAATTAAAAATTTAAAAAAATAAGCAGAATTTCATTCTTTTTTGTTGACGAACAGAATTTTGATTTTAAGATTTTGTATAAGGTTTTTCTTGGGTCTTGAGCTGAAGTAATGTCAATTTGTCAAATAAGCTTATTCTATTATTCAATTTTTAATGTTATAATACAAAAAAAAAAACAAACCTACATTAGTTGGAGTTCATCCTATTTCGTGTTTGATGGCATCTCTGTCGTCTGTCCTGAAACATCAACTGAATCGTACAAAGGTTTGGCAATTAAGTGTTTATCTTTTGAGTAGTCATAGAGAAATACACACATCAATGTATATTTACTGTACATACATTATGTATATGGCCAGTTTAAAAAAAAAAATCATAACATACAAAATGTATATACATACATATAAACTTTATATAGTAATGGCTCTAAGGGAGGAGCATAAATTCACAGTTGGATGATAATGAGGGTAGTTTTGGCCATTTCAGTTCCCAATGCGATATAATTTCGTAGTCAATTGACTGATAACGAACGGTCACGTTTTAACTGAAAAGTCATCGGAAATGGTTGGCTATAAACATTTACAAGTAGGCTACAATAAGTCCCTAAATAAAATACCTAAATACCAGAGGGATTGAAAAAGTAGCAACCTAGATAAAAGTTCGATAAAAAACGAAAAGGTAAAGGGAAAAAATTGATTTCATAGCACAACCTGCCGCGACAGCCAGCAATCGGTTTTATATGGTGTTAAAATAAATTACTTAGAAAAAAAAAAGAGAAATTGAATTTAAATTCTTATAAACCTTCCTTCCTTTTAAAGAAGGCAACAAAGTTTGTGGTAGTAAAACTGATAAACATATTTTAGATTTTACCAAATCAAATCACATGAAAAAAAAAACCAAAAAAAAAATCAATAACTTAATAAGTTGGCTATAACATTTTGTTAGAGTCATTTCGACATAAATATATTATGAAAACTTCCGCAGATTTATATTCACAGAATCATTTTCTCAGTATTTTTTCAAACTTAACTTATGACCGGCAAGATTGGCTGTAAAATAAATTTGATATTTTTTTCAAAAAAAACATTTATTTACTTCGTGAGGTTACCCATATCTTACGATACAACAGAGCATTCGTAATCTTTTCAACACCGTATTACTAACTCCTACAAATAAGATGGTTCATCTTTTTTTTATAAGTTCAACAAAAAAACAAGGCATTTATTAAAAGCAAAATTCTATACTTAGTGTGTGTGGTTGACTTTTACAAATTGTGTGAAATTGTCTGTTATACGATTTTTAACTGAAATCAAGACGACTGGGTGTATGAAATTAAGGAAAGCGTTTGAAAGGTGGATTTTCCATTGGGTAGTTATACTCGTTGGCTAAACATTTTACCGCACGGAAAAGTAATTCGTTTACATGCAGCAGCATATACCTGTGGTCACAAGGAAAAACCGCTAAAGTCTGTTTTACTCATTTTTCCATTTTTCAGGAGAGCAGTTAAAAGTTTTTGACAAACGCGTGAAATTACAAATGAATATATTGGGCGATTAGAAACTCCAATCGGGTTGAAACAAAGAGTAAAATAAATATAATTTTACTCGTCCTTAGTTCGAAATTGACAAAACTAATACCTTAGTCGTTATGACCTTTTAGGGGTTTCATCACAAAAAGTCTTAGCTGGAGTTAAGTGGTTTTTCCATTTGAAATACATTTTTTGTTCTGGTCTAAAGTTTACTTTAGCTGTTTTTCCTTGTCTATTGTATTAAATTATGCAGTTCTTATGTCGACTTTAGTTCTTATTCCTAAACTAATAATGAATAATATATCGACTTTGGATGTTTTCTCAAAAGAGAATGAGAACCATTTTTGAACGCTAAGATAGATTAAACTTTATTAATCTTAAAGCTTATACGTTAAAATTACAAAAAAACAACAAACTTTACTTCATGCAATGTAAATTAATAAAAAAGGAGAACAAATTACATATCCATAAAAAGATAAATAAACAAAATTAAAAAAGCGTTTTAAAACTGGGGTGAATGTAGAGTTCGATGGAACTAGTTTATAAAAAGAATGAAATTCTGGATTTGTATATTGTAATACAATTTAAATTATTTTTCGAAATTTCACTAAAGTTGAAGAAATAACTTTCTCACATTTTAACTATTTTAATTATTGAATTAATACTTCCGATTAACAGATACTAGTTCCTTGGCTAACTAATTTCAACATTCGTTCAATTAACGCATGATCAGAATCACAATAGAGGTGGGTGTGGCCAGGTTCAAAAAATGCAAAATGTATGATCTATATATTCCACTATTATAAATCGAATACGAACGCTCTAATTGTTTTGTCTAGCATTCTTTTTATCCACCCTTTTTAGTTCAAAGCCAAAGTCTCCTTTTTACTTGCGATATAGGTACTATAAAGCAAATTCTTGCACTATTAAACGGCTCAAGCGATTTTCTTCAAACCTGGTACCTAAATGTGATAGCTGATTGTCTCAAATATCTTTTTCAATCGTTTTTTTTCGTCCCAAAAATAACGGTACTTGCCATACAATCCTTTGTACCATCGTAAATATATCGAAAACAGCTCTAACAATTTGCATATAGCAGAAACAACCTCAAAATAATAACGGGTCTCCTTACAGGACACTGCAAATAAAAAAGACACCTTAACACCCTTAGCCCAGTAAGTAGTGCCACATGCAGGTTCTGTGATACAAAAGAGGAAACGCCGGACCATATTCTGCTAGAGGCTAGATCTCAAGGTCGCAGTGCAACAACCCCATAGTAATATTCATTCATTCAACTTGCATACAAAAAAGTGTGAGCACTAATTCACTAATAGTCATATTCTACATTTTGTTGAAAATATTTTTTTAATATTTTGTTATTAACGGTACCTGTCTAAAAACAATTTTGGGTTTTCGACTTTCTCATAAACGGCTTCACCGATTTCAATCAAAATTATATAAATTATTATTAAATTATAAATAATACTGCATACCAAAATGATTCAAAAATATTTTTTTGGATTTTTGATTTTTTTTTATTGATTTTAAAAACAGGTGGGTGATTTTTTTTAAATTTTGTTTTTAAGTTTAAATATTTAAAATTGTCATTACAATTTTTTTTTAAGAAAAAAAAATTTAATACATTTTGTATAAAAGAAGTTAAGTAAAAAGCGACTTTAAAAATATATTTAGATTCTTAATAGAAATCTTTTGCATACGATGTGAAGAGCAATTACGTACTTTCGATCTAGTCGTGAATTTAATTTCACATGAGTTTGTTTTTGCTCTTCAAAAATTAATCTGCATTTTTATCCTGGGCTATTTTGATCTTAGATAAAAATCCATCGCAAGTTGCGCAAGTGTCTAGTTTGGGAGCTTTGAATTTTAAATTAAGCGTTTTAAATATTACTGAATATTTGTTAAGGCTTACAGGATTACAAACTTCATCACTATACATCCGATTCACACATCGGCCAAATATTATTTGGTATAGTACAACTTATGGGACCTTTCACACGTTCAGACCGGTGCTGATGCGGTCGACCGACACCAGATCGCTAGACAATGCTGCCGACTTTTCTCACTGCTATGGTCCGCCGAAAATAAACTATTTTGTTGAAAAACCCGGCTAATCGGTGCCGATGCCGGCAATCGGGTGTATGTGAAATGGCTCAAAGGCTCCACAAAAAATCTTTTGAAGCTGAAGTTCTCAATGTCAACGCGATCGACGCAACTAACGCACGCGATAGGCAATAACAATAAATAAGCCCATTGTCTTGTATCAATTTTGTAATGAGGTCGTGGGCCGTCATATAGATTCGTAATATAGATTACGATTTAAGGCAAGCTTAATTGCTCTCAAATAAATGAAGTAAGTATAATCATATCTTATAAAAACAGGCCTTTTACGATGTCATCTTTAAGGTGTCAGCCCGACGAAACGCCCCACTGTAGGGGTTTGACAAGTGTCAAACAAAGTTTGAGACACTATCCCCTTAAACATATAAAAAATCAGCTTTGGTAAAATAACGTAGTTGAGTATGCATTGTTAAAAGTGCATATCTCCGAAAAGCCTCAGCTATATATGAAAATTCGGAATGTCCATTTTTTTTATCTACTTTGGTATCTATTCAAGGAACAAAAATTCACCTATGATAAAATGACGTATGACTGCCGGCCATGGGATCTTGGTCTACAACACTAAAGTTTAGTTTAGACAACGTTTATTTTTTCTTTAAATATGGAAAAAGAGCTAAAGTATATTTAAGAAACACATTTTTTAAACTTTTGTTATGGAAGAGCAACCAAACCCGAGATTACATTTTCACAACTGAATTCTTGACAAGGAAAAAAAACTTAAATCAATTCAGGTCCTTCGGAAAACGCGCTTAACTGCAGATATGAAAGTCTTTTTACTTGATCTTCCTTTGGGAACTGAAGTTTAGTTGTTATTCCCTCTTTAAAAAATGAACAAAACAAGAAATATTAATACGGAAAAACAGATAAACTCAAGTTTTAATAAAAAAAAACAGCTACCTCGACACAAAAATGTAATAAATGCTTAAATTTAATGTGGAAAAAACAATAAAGTCAAGTTTAGACTTTTATCCTTGTTGCAAATCCTACAAAAAAATTATCTTAACTCAACTTTAAATTAAGAAAATCGATTTTTTTTTAGTTTGGTTGTTTTTCCGTAATCTCAACAAAAAAAAAGTGACTTTAGTGACTGTTAGATTTTTTTAAAATTGTGGCCACATTTTTAAAGATAAAAAGCTGAAAAAAATTAAAAAATAGATTTGATTACGCTGAATTTAATGGCGTCAACATCTCAATTTCGTCGAAAATCGACTTTAGCGGTTATGGCCACAAATATTTGTTCCACCATAACATGCGAACATGAATCCTAATGCTTCAACAATTTGGGCATCCTTCCTCCTCGTGTAGTTCGTGTCATTTGCGTCGAGTTTTCGTTTTCTATAACTTGACTGGTCATTATTGGGATTAGATATGCCAGCGGAATTTGATACAATATTAGCTCTAGCGGCCTGATTCCGAAGCAGCAATGATGTTAGTGCAGCGCCTGGCTATCGATTTGGACATGAGTCTAAACTTGTATTTACTGCATCAATATAAACTTGGCTTGAATTCTTCAAACAATGATCAATCAGGAGTTCATATTGTGATGTGCTTTTTGTTTTTCAGCCGAGGTTTTGCTCGTCGGATGACCAGAGTCGTAATCAAGAAAACACGAAACTCCAAAAGAAAGGTCTTTAAAACCTTAATATCACAATCTACTCATTAACTCACAACATACAATATTTGGTTTGGATAGATTCTGGTATACGGGTATTCTGATTATAAAGCGGCGGTGAAGGTACTTCTTTATATAACGTGTATTCAAGCCCTGGTTAAATAGTCTTTGGTGTTATTTCTGGGTCTGGTACTACCTCTGGGTATTTTGATTTCTGGTAAGTTCTGGCCTCTCACAGCGCGGGCGTGAGAGAGATGAGATAGAAGGATAAGAAAGATGTGTGGCGCGATTTTCTGAGACTAGAGCTGGTTGTTGTCTCAAATTTATCTCCAGGGAAGGCGGCTGTACAAATGCGAGGAATTTACCGTGTCCTATTTATCTATGTCTCTTAATTCGCATTATTTTATTTATTGTGTTGTCATATTGCATGGATATACTACATAGCTTTACTCAATCACATGTTGTTAGTGTTATGCGTGAACAGCATGGGTGAGCAAAACTGCAACTCATTTTAGAATTAGTTTTTAATTAAAACTAAGACGACATAGACGACGGCACTGGTGGCGGATCAGCAGGTATAAAACCCCTAGTGGCCGATCAGCAGGTATAACGCCCCTGGTGGCCAGAGCAAAAGCTCTGATAGATCAGCAGTTATAGAAGCCCCTGGTGGCATTACCTAACTTGCATAAAAACCCCTTACCACTGGTGGGGGGGAGTTCTGAGCAACAAAGCTACAATAGACCCAATCGACTTACCTCGTTGGTGGTCAAGGCTAAACTGACTGATAAAATCAAATTTACCAATAACGCACGACTTCAAGTGTGGTCGAAGATGTGATTTTCGTTCGTCATCGAAGGTCCTCATGTCTTGGAATTTCCGTTTTGGCGAATCTTAACGGTGTGGAGGTTTGGTAAAAATGTAAGGGTTCGGTAATATCAGTCCCCTGACTTCGCTGTTTACGCTGGGTACAGAGTCCGGTAAGTGGGCTGGAAGATTTGGTTCGAAATTGCTTTTGAATAACTCAGCAAAGAATTCGTTTTTAATGGGCTGACGAGATAAGGGTGAATAAATAATCCCACGCCTCCATCCCCCAGATACCGCACTTGCTGCGGTCCATTTATTCAGATGCGACGCGACGGCAAATTCGGTTGACAGTCATATCGGCACTTAAAAATGAAATTCTAGCTAAAAGTTGTTGTGTTTTGCCAATGTCAGCCTAACACAAAAACTTGTATTTATGGACGACGCGTGTTATATTATATTGCAGTTGGTCGACAGCGGGATATTTACTTCCTATGATTCGGTCAATTCGCTTGAATGTGTCTGCGCCAGGTTTTTATGGCGTTAAGGCTTTTCCTGAACTCGGATTTGATGACTGCTTTTGTGTTCTGGTCGATTAAAGGCACTTGAGTTGAGAGAAAACACTTTGGTATTCATCACCGTGGGTACTTAGTGTACGATGAAAAATTCTCTGAAGAATTTTCCCTAGTTTTTTTCTGTACCCATACATATTTTGTATATGGGGAAGGTCTTTGTATTTTTATTTAATATTTTGTTGTTACCGCAATTGAACTTTCAATAGTACCGATTGTGGAATCAATTTCTTAATTGCTCAACTTGGTTGAAGTACTACTTTCGTAGATTATCCCGTAAGGAGCTTAGAATATTTCTCAATTGATTTTTGTTATAATAAAGTCTTAAACATACCAAAAACAGAATGATAAAAGCATTTTTCAATTCAAAATTATGTTTTTTTTTTAATATTTACCAGCACCGAAATGATCCCATGTTAACTTTAGTAATGACATACCAACGACTGAAATGTGCCAAGTTAAGGCATTTTCAACAATAGAAAATTTTAACTTTTCAATTAATATGGCATACATTAGTAATGACAATGTTAAATTTGTCGATTTTTTGATGCTTCGCAAAGTACTCTTAAAACACTCGAACTTTTGTTTCTTAAAAATATCTTGGTTAATTTCTATACAATATATTTCTTAGGACTTATGATACACTCAAATTTCTTCATGTTGTTTAAATGCCATTTAAATCTCTACGACCATGAGCAATTAAAGTGATATCACTTAAACCTTCTGGCGACTTTCGTAATCCTCTTAGATACCACAAAAACAATCTCAATTTATTTATTAAATTTGAATGTTATTTTGATTACACACCCTACAGACCATACGGTGTAGGCATAACATTAACTCTTAATTAAAATATATTTATAAAAATGATGTCTAGCCTTTAAATCTAAGAATAAGTATAAAAATCCCATATCATTTTTTTGGTAGAATTGAAAAATAAATTATTTAACACAAAATTATTCGATACAGTTGGCTTTTTACCCTTAGCGTTTCTTAATGAGATAAAATATATTAACACAACATTTTCAATGTTGTAATCTGATGCTCTCTTATTCCCTTGTTTATTGCTAATGAAATTAAAACAATTGATGCAAGAAAACGATAATAGAAAATTAATATCCTCTTATTAGATTCGCAATCTGTTGCCAAATTGAGGCTTTTTTATTACAAAATTATATCATCTGGAACGGACCATTCTCAAGATAAACGCAACAACAAAAAAGAAACACATTAAGTTGTGTACATTTATGTAGATACTCCCCTTGCATCCTCATATACTTAAGATACATTCATCAGAAGATTCAATCTAAATTTAAATAGTTATTGGAGACAAAAAAAGAAAATCTAAAAATCATTAATTCTCTAACAACTCCAATTGAATCCCAATTAGAACAAATATAACGCTTGCGGTTTGCGAGATTTAAAACAACTAATTAGTTTGAACCATTCGATTCCATAAAAAAACTCAAATATATAATATCGCCAATTAAAGAAATTAAATTATTTATTAGAATGAAAACCTAATTTGGATCAAATTTGAAAATTAAAATTTCATTTCTAATATTTTTAGAAAAAAAAAACCAGTACGTACGTAGGTACCTGCATCAAAAAATCACTGTTTAAATTTAATTATTTGGTTATGGCTTCCTACATTAGAAAAAAAAAGTTAAAACTGACAAGAACAAAAATTAAATTTATTTAAATAATTTTGTCAATTAAAATGATAACTGAAAATAACCCTTTTTTATCCCTATCAATCCTCGCCAAATTAAATGAGTTCCAACCATAATCAAAAAAAAAAAAATATAGAAGGGGATGATTGTTTGAGTTTGGCCTTAGCGCGCAAATGATTTCATGCTTAAAATTCAAAAACTTTTTTTCTCCTCCGGGTCCCCATTGAAAAAAAAAAATACTCGACTAGGTCTTTCTCATTTAAAACAATTGTTAATTAGGAGTAAATGCCGCTTAGACATAGGATAGACCAAATTCATTTAACAAAAATGATTAAAAAGAAATATTTGACAACAAAAAAAAATGTCTTTAATATTTTTTTTTCTCTGCAAGACATTTGTTCTCATTAAAATGTTCACGCAAAAGATAACATTTTATTTAATGGAAAAATAATTAAAATTGAGTTTTGGTTTTAAACGGTCTCGTTGGCTTTTGTAATCGTTCCCAGAGGTTATGGTAAATGCAAAACCTTTCGTTTCATAAAATATTCGCTCAATCTTGATTTAATTCACAATTTAATCGTTAATACTCGTACTGGTCAGGTTTGTGGTCATTTGATATGCTTTTCCACATTATTGACCGCACAAATAATAATAAAATATTTAAAAAATGAAAACGGAAAGCGAAACAACATTTATGTTTAAAAAATGTTCATATACTTTCATTCAGATCGCGCATGTATTTCGATGGGTAAAAAAATTAAACAAAAAACACACATTTAAACACACTGTCCGCCAATAAAATAGGTTCATTCTGTAAACTGAAAGGAAGCACATTTTTCACTTAACAAAAAGATTTTCAATTATAATTTATTGTTTTATTTTCATCAAATAGAGCTTACAATTTTTATATTTGCTTTTTTCTCACCTGTAAAGGTAAATTTTAATTCTTAGTTATTGGCAATGGCAAAAAAGATATTAAAAATTTGGATAAAATTGAAAAACTAAATAAAATAAAATAAAATAAAATAATAAAATAATTATAATAATTTATTTTATTTTGTATTAATTTCTTTAATTCTTAACCTTTTAAATTATTTAAGGTTAGTTGTGTATGGTTTTAGTTTTAGTGACAAACTACTGTCCAGTGTTGTTCCTCTACGTGTCGACTTTAATTGTCTACATTTAAACGTAGACAATCGGTCGGCAATGTCGACAATGTAAAAAATAACTTTCACATCTAAATCTCACAAATAAAATTATTCTAAAAATTGCGCGGTTTGATTTGAAAAGCAGTACAACACTATTGACAAGAGTTTTTATTTGGGCGTTTTTCCTAATATTTGGACGTTATTCCCTTATTTAGGCGATATTTCCAATTGTGGATGTTCTTTCCATTTGAATTTTCATATTTGAATTTTGGACGTTCTTTCCTTAAAAAAAATAGAAAGATGAGAAATAACGCCCAAAAGGAGAAAAAATACAACAACATTTTGCTAAGATCTTCTTGTGATATTGCCGAATCGATTTGAGCAAAATTGCCTAAAGAAGGGTTTTTTCTTTCATTTTTCGTTGTAACAGAAATGGAATTTGGATCAAAGTTTAATTTTTGGAAACTTTGGGACTTACTCAATTCTTCCAATTGTTGGCTCAATTTAAAAAAAGCTCGTCAGACTGCTGTAGGTTTATAAAATACGGTAGATCGGTTGGTCTTGACTTGAAGTTCATGTACGTACGAGGAAAATCGAAAAGTTAAGGACTTCCGTTCCGGGCGTGGTATCCACTCACTCTCTTAGAATCCATATCAATTACGAAGCACTTCGGATTGCTGTAGAAAAATGAAATGAAATGTGGTAAAGTGAAAATTTGATATTTAATGTTTAAATGCCATGTCATTCAGCCATTTTTTCAGAGACGCAATATCTCTGCTAAAAGAATTGAAATCAGACCAAAAAACTACACAACTCCAAATTATGTGGGAAATTTTGCAGTTTATGATTTGATCATTGAAACAAATTTGCAAGTTTTAGTGGCATTTTTTAATTTTATTACTAAATCTTTAGATTTAAAAGGTTTTTACAACTTGACTAGTAGTAAACCAGTGAAGTGATTTAGTGGACCTATCAGTAGGATTATCATAACAAATTTCTACCAAAATTTAGTGTTTTCCGATATCTTCTCTAATTTAAATATTTGAAACTAAAACTTTTATAAGCATAGAACTAGTAAACTTACGTTTAGATATAGATCAAATGATTTTTTCACGACTATTTTGTCCTTACAACAAGTTTTTGTATTATAGAAGAACTTGATTCTTTCTTTAATAATAATGTTAATTGGTTTGATAAATTTTACTTGGAAAAATTATTAATTATGATGGTTTTACTAATTGTCTACAATGACTACATTGTCGACAAATTTATGACCACAATTTTGAATTGTCTACATCGAATTGTTTACATGTAGACTATCATGTAGTCTACATTTATAGTCTACGTGGCACAACACTGCTACTGTCGTGACCTGTAGAAATCACAACAAGCCATTTTAATTAAATATTGCAATAATATTGAGGTCTGGAATGTAGGGAGACTATTAAAACAATTCCAATTCTTGTTTGCTTATTATCAATGCTCAAACTACTTTAGCGGTTGAAATTGGAGCATTAAACAGGGATATGCCATTGAATTTAAAAAAATCCTTTTTAAGAATTTGATTGGGTAAATCAAAAGCTATTCTGCCAAAATGAAAAATAGCTCCCCATGCCATACTCAATACCTAAGGCTATTATGACGCTGCATTTGTATTGGATGGGTTCAAGTCTGGAAACCACAAAATAAATGCTGGTGTGCCCCAGGGCTCTGTTCTGCATCCGACACTCATCCTCATTTTCAGCTCAGTTTTTCATATTCGTTTTTAGATTCACAACCCTGCACTTCGGATGTGGGTCTTCAACGGCAACGTATGCTCATTAAATTTTGACCTAGATACAATTGTTAAATGGGGAATCAAAAATCGAGTACTGCCTATTGTCATTAAGGTATAATTTACCACCTGTGCTACTATCCATGAGTGGCACTTGCATCAAAGAAACTGAACTTCTCGAAATTCTCGGTGTATGTCTCACACCACATCTTGTGCAAGGATCACATACGCGATGTCGCCAAAAATGCCGTTGGTTGGGTTTCCTGGGACAATGCCAGAAGTTTTTCTCCCCCTCTGATTTGGCTTTTATCTATAAGATACGTCGAAAACTAAAGTATAGTTCCCATCTCTGGGCTGGTGCTCCTGTAACTTTCTTGTCTGCTGGACAGTATTGGACGTAGAGCATTTAAAATGATTGGTGATAATACTTGTCTCACCCATTTCTACCGTTATTTAAACGGATTATGCTCTAGCGAAATAGTCAGTTGATTTACTCCCCTCAAACAACTCAACCGTAATACTCCCGCTTCCAGGAATGCTCATCAGTATTCCCTCGACCCCAACTTCGGTCGTACAGTCACGTTCAGAGATTCGTTCTTTAGCTCTACTACGCGGATGAGGAATACTTTATTACAATCTATCTTTCCCGGTCATTGCTATGCTCAGGAATTCAAAACCAATGTGCACCGACACCTCCTTTCTAACCCTTTCTCCCTTTCCTAATGCTTACACTGTGTTTAGGGTAACAAAAATTCACTTGAGTGTGAGCTCATTATAAACAAAAAATGTACCCGTATCAAAGTTAAATCTTTGTTCATCACAGAAAACAGCGTGGCCTTCTTTCAAGCCAGCAAAAATCCATGTTCTTCATTATATGTTAAACTGAGGTTAATTTTAAAGTGTCATGTGCTTTAGATGATGGACACTTTTGTATGTTAACTTTATTAGTTGAAATGATAGTATTATTATTACTGCTGCCAGGCTACAATTGGGCACCAACCGAGCGACGAGTGTAATTTCTGCAAGGGTTGTGGCTTTGTTCCGCCCATTAATGTTTTTTCTGTAGTTTTCCTTGTGTCTGAAGAAATAATATATATTCCCTAGTATTGTTTTTATTACATGGCCTGGGCGTACCCCTTTAGTCTACAAATCTTTTAGAATTGTTGGACCAATTTTGAAGATATTTTTGTCTGAATTTGAATTTGCTGCTTTGATAGCCAATTATCTGTTTGTGATTATTGCCGAATTGAAATTTTGAATTGGATTTAATTTGAGAATTTTGCATGCTTATATTATAGCTAGTAATTCAGCTTGAAAGACGCGAGCAAAGTCAGGAAACCGAAAAGATGTAGAGACTTTTAGCGATTCTGAGAAAATTCCGTCGGTTACCTACGTTGAAATTCTTTCGACAATTCGTGAGCTTACCAATTCTTCATGGATGAGAAGATAACTTTAAAACTTTTGCTGAGATTCAGAGTACGGTTGCAGTAGTCAATGTATGACAGAATATCGGGTTGAATCAATTTTGCAGTGCTGCTGTGACCGTAATAAAGGGTTATCCACTTTGCGGTTTCAAACGTATAGGGCTGGAATTCGATATCTGTCAAACTAAGTGTTTCAAACAATTTTTTTATCAGTTGAAAGTCTGACATTTACGAAAATGGATCGCTTAACTATCGCACAACGCATAGTCAAAACCTACTACAAAAATGGTGGTTCTGCCACAGCCACATATCGTGCTTTAAGAGGAAATTATGGCGATTTTTCGAACAAAATTTTCTTCAGAGACGAAGCATATTTCTCACCCGGTGGGTATGTTAATAAAAAAAATTGTCGTATTTGGGGTGCTGAGAATCCTCAAGTAATTGAAGAGAGGACATTACATCCACAGAAATTCACTTTTGAAACCGCAAAATGGATAACCCTTTATTTGGCAGTCATAGCCCGCTTCAAGATACCCTGGGTTTAGTATGGGGATCAAGAGTTAGAAGATATAAAATAACACTTAAGGCTTCCGTTGAATAATATTTTAAAACACGGGTGGTGTTTAAAGTCTGTAATGGGTCTGAAAAATGAAGTAAATAGTTGTTTGATAACAAAAGGGTCAAAAAGATTGACGTGATTCCCTTTTGATTCAATCTTATATTGAATTGGCCTTATTGCAAGTGATATGCTGTATGACTTCGAGTTTTTTGTACTAGAAAAATACTAACATTTAACAGACGTACGCCATTGGAAATATAGTCAAATATAAAAATACAATTTTCTTGTAAGATTTAATATCTTACAATTGTCAATATTTAACAACATCAGTTTTTTAGAACAGTTTGAAGATTATCGCTATCAAGATTACTAAAAATTGTTTTAAATATATTAACATTTTCAGCATAGTTAACACAGTTTGAGTGCTTAAAGACTGACGAAATATCATTTATAGATAATATTAAAAGAACTGGACCTAAATGGATACCCTGGGGAACTCCAGAATTTACGACAAAACGTTTTGATTAGAAACCATTCAAATGAACTGAATAGGATGGAATGAATTTCACGATAAACCCCAGCGTATTCATTTTATGAGGCAGAACTCTGTGTGACAGTTTGTCAAATGCTTTGCTAAAATCTGCAAGGACACAGTCAGTTTGTTGTTAATTTTTTAAAAGAGTCGGCACAAAACTCCGTTAGCTCCATGAGTGTGAGAGTGACTGTCGAGCGGCCGGTCGAAAAACAAGGTGGTTAGGAACAATACATTCTTTTGTGTAAACGCTGAATGTTTTTCAAATAATTTTTTCAGACAGTTTGAGAGTAGCTGACAATTAAGCTACTGCACGATAGTTATCGATTTGATCCTTTTTTTTCCTTTTTTATTTAGAGGAATTATGAAAGATGTTTTCCATACATTAGAAAACTTACAAGTAGCCAGGGGACGGTTAAAAAGAACACCAAGGGACATCGGCATATGACTGTTACATTTCTTGAGAACTGAAGCTGGTATCCCATCAGGAGCACACTTCATAATATAATCATTAGAAATATAGATATTTACATCAGTCAAGTGAGAGTATGATTTCAAAAGACCAATTAATTGATTATTTTCTTCAAGTATTTTATCACAGTTCGAATAGTTATCACAATTTCGAGAATCACAGATTTATGCACTTTGAAAAAAGCCTGAAAATAATTGCGTTATGATACATGGGTTATGGCTTGCGACATTGCTATGTTAAGAACGGACAGATATGGGCTACATGACCGTCAAATATAAATGAACATTTTATTTACTAAATAAAACACTCGCGACTTATGAAATTATGAACAACCTCTTCTTAAATACATTGCAAAAAAAAGACTATTAAATTATATTATTTTCTCTCACAACAGCAACAAGTCATACTCCTCACGTTAAATTCTAGTGGAGACTTTTGTATCCTATCTTATTCTCATTATCGATTTTAAAAGGTTGAAAAATCATTAAAACTTCAAATTTTTCTAGGCGACGCTTGCCCCACTGTTTCGTATGCAAGAATCAAACCCGATGTTTCGGTTGAATAACCTTGAGCCAGGAAGAGAGTACCAATTCTTAGTCTACGCTGTAAATGCCAAAGGAAGAAGTGAGCCACCAGTAGTTATCGAAAGAGTTCGAGTTGCCGCACAATTGGGACCATACGGTGAGTAAATACAAAACAAATGTTTATAGTTAAAATATTTTAATCTATAACCTTAAACTGCATTGATTTAATAGGCACACATACACAAGCTGTTAAATTTCATTTAATGAAATCCGACACAACAATAAATTTTTAAAAAAATGCAAGGACATTCAGTTTTTCTTGCCAGACATAAAAGCAACACCCCGCCATACATAAATTAATAATTTCTTATTCCTTGCTTTGCCTATTATTTTTGGCTTCGTGTATCTATAAATTTGAAATCAATTACGAACATAATTTAGAATACATATGTGGCATAAAGTTTCTTTTATATAAATTTCAATCAAGGCAAACAAAGAAAAAAAAATAATGAGCAAAAAATATTTTCCAATAAAAGCTTTTAAAGGAGAAATATTTTTGTAGACAAAAAAAGAAGGAAATTAAAGAGCAAAGAAAAGACCATTTTTGGGGAATTATTTATCTAATTTAATTTTTTTCACTGGAAATCACATAACCAGCCTCGTCAGTCTCAGGGGAATACTGCTAGATGGTGTACAACGGACGACAGGAGGGTTGTTCCAAAGGAGCAGATGTGTTTCTTCACCTTTATTGAAAACAATTTCAGGTGGATGGAATTTATAGGGCTAAAGAAATTATACCTAAATACGTGCACATGCTAACCGAAGATGAACAGTATGTGCCTCTTCAACACAACAATATTTCACCTTGCCGTGAAGCCCACACACATACACATAGCAAAAGAAAAATTGCCAAGTTGGCCAGGATGTTATTTATGTCTGCTACCTCCATTAGATTCGATACAAAATGTTAAATGGGTAAAGACAAGCAAAGAAGCTGTTCTGTAGGAACTGCTAGAATTTTTTTTCCACAGATATAGGTACCTCTGCATCAAAGATATCCGTTTCGGCCTCCTTGTGAGTTTTAGGGACTTGAAGTTCGAAAACGTGCCATTAGACTCAAACTCGACTGCTCCAATTGTTGTAATGCTAATTCAAATCTCTCCTTCACCCAATTTGCTCACAGCTATTCAGATTTTATTAGATTTTCATTCCAACAATGTTTTCCGTCATACCTTACTCATTTTTTTTTTTTGTTCTATTTAATTTCAGACGAAACAATCCTATCGGAGGATCCGACCCCAGCTGAAACAACACATCAGGGCAATGAGAAGCAATCAACTTTACTTATACTGGCTGCCGTGGTAGCGATAGGCGCCGTTATAGTTACGTCAATTATAGTTGCTGGAATTGTAGTCGTTTGCAAACACCGGCCGAGACCACCTGAGCCTCAGGATGTCCGAAAGAGTATGAGGTGCGTTTTATGAAACACAAAATAAATATCCTCCACAGAAATTGTAGCTACGAGTTAACTAGGATGCTGATTTTCATTAAGTTATACCTACGCCAACCGTAACTCTCTCAACGCCGCCCCTGCGTCCGTTAACCTCTTCCATTAAAGCCCAAGCAAAGTGCCTTCATAGAAGTTGCCATTTTGACGGAATTTTGGAAGAAAGTAGGCAATTTGCTTTTGGAAAGTAATTTTTTTTTGGTAATTCTGTTTTGAAGGATATGCCTGTCAAGATTTTTGTGTCCTTTCCTCCAAAGTCACATTTTAGTATAAAAAGGTAGAGGTATACATATAGTATTCAGACAAAAACAGGGAAAAGGCCTTATGTATGTACATTATTTGTTTTCACTCAACTTGTTAAAAGTTTATCCTGTGATTGAAATTTATATCTACGATTCCTTGCTTGCCTGTCCTCTCTTTGTTTCTCAACTATTTATGTAGGTATACACACAGATTTGTGTATTGTGCCTTTGAGTTATAAAAATTGTTTCTTTTCTTAGCAGCTGTAATAGGAAATATTTGGCTTATGTCATCCGTCGCCCGTCGTTTGTTGTCCTTATATCGTCCTTCTCCTTTGCCCTACGTCCACCAAGCCGGCATATACAAATAAATTGGCAGCAAAAATACCAGAGTATTGGCGGGCGACCGTGGCTTGCCTATACAGCTTGTCGTTTTATAAGTGGGATAGAGTAGATTTTTTTTGCCCCTTTACTTTATATAATTCCTAAAAATAACTTGTAAACTTTGACTAATAAACATGGATAAAATATTCGCATAAATTGTGGCTATGTACATACTTTGCAACTTGTTCTTCTTCATAGTATACATATACAAATTGTGAATGAATGAAGTTTGTATGTGTAAGAGCGAGGATAATACGAAAAGGTCTCTTGTTTTGACCAACAGCGTACCCGTCTGTTCATCCGTTGTTGCCATCCATGACGACGACCTTTTAACGGACACTCATTTTAATAACAAAACAAATCCTACACTTAAAATAGTTAAACTACAAAATGATGCAGGATTATAATGCCCGGTCTCATCACTAGCAACGGAAGTAAACATTTGAATAAATTGTTCCTTTTTCTGGAATTTATTTTTGAAGGGTTTAACTATGTGATTACATATATGCAAATGTATAATTTACCAGGATATTTACATTTATGTTAAATTCTTAAAAAAATAACAACAATTTTTTATATAGATATTCTTAATGTTTGTGTCGTCAAACTAGGTTTTGATATCAGAAAAGCAATCTTACTGGTTGGATTTTGCATTCTATTGTTTCCTAAAGTCACGAGCATAAAAATATATGCGCCTTTAATTTTCCGTTTTACTTGCGATATAGTTAATATACATAGGTACTATATTTGCATTTTGAAAAATATCGAACTCGAGATTTTATTCAAAGTTGACATTACGATGATAGAAAACACCAAAAATGTGGGTCTCGCAATCCCATCTCTCTGTCTTTAAAACGATCTACGGCCTAAAGGGCTGCACCGATTTTGTTTAAACTTGGTGCTAAAACGCCTAGGTGATTGTCCAAAATGGATTTTTGAATCGTTGTTTTAGCCACAAAAATAATGGTACTTCCGATACAAAGGTTTCTACCATCTTAATTATCTCGAAACGGCCTGAACGATTTTGATAAAAAAAAAGTGAGTGTACTAATTTAGGTATTGTCAGTGGGCCAACAAAATTTGTTTACATACAATTTTGTTATTAACGGTAACTACCATACAATTTCAACTAACATACTCTCCAGAACTAAGCTCCCGAAATCTGAAAAACAATCTTGTAAGCCTTTGTTTTTTTTTTGGGTAATTTATTTTTATTTAATCTTAACTTATAACTATCTTAAAGCTAGAAAAAAATGTTTAAAACTAGCCTAATTATCAATAACTTACAACTAATTTACTAGCCCTTTACGGGCGCTCTAAACTAAACTATATCTCTTAATAAATCTTGTAAGCCTCTTTTAGGTCCCATTACTATCATTAGAGTTAATTCCTTGTTAAGAACTTATAGGCCTGTACAATTATCAAATAATTTAACTCTTAAACTTAAAACAAATTTTCCTCCTTTAGAAGATTCCAAAAACTTAGAGTTTTATAAAAATCTTGAATCTATGGAGTTTAAACGCGTATATATCTTCAATCTCATAACAACTGACTTATCGGAATCTAAGCTACTTTAAAATTCTATAACGAACCTTATAGAATTTAAGGTTTACAATATTTTTTTATAGGATTCTAATAGGAGTTCCATTTTCGAATTGGCACATGGAATCACATATTAACTCGTCACATGCCAAGTCAGGGACATAGTCGAGATTATTAAATGCATGTGAATTGTCTCTTTAAATTTTCCGAAAAGTGTTTATTGTTCTTAAGGTTTTTTTAAATATTTGAAAATGCAGGTGTTTCACGGCCAAAAATTAACACAGCAAATAGTGAGCATGCAGCATTTTTTGTTTTCATAGGGCTGTGGATTTTAGTAGAAGATCGTCCGTCACCGTCGACTAAAACGTGTCATCAAAAAAGAAACATTTTTATAAATTTTGAAAATCAAATTTACAAAAAATGTATGATTGGTATCTATACTTGAATATTTTTTAAGAAATGTAGCAAAGCTCGACGAATATTTCATACTTTTAATGGCAAAAAACTGTAATAAATTGGCATTCTTCTAGTGTCGGGCTATGATAAAAACAAATTCATATGTTTTACTTTTGTAGCTGAGGCCCTCTTCCCTTACTACGTTATTGATTAATAGTTCAATATAATAACTTGTTATCTCGCTTGCTCTTTTTTAAATAATCCCATAATATAATGAATATTCCCATAAGAAGAATTAATATAAACTTAGTAAACGAGAGTGAGTAAAATTAGAAGAAACCAAAATCTTATAATGGTCTTATTGTAAGTATATGAAAGTATTATCTCATCTTAACAGCCATATTAAATTACGCAGAAAATATTTGTGTGTGTATTTTGAGGGTAAACACACACCACACAAAATGTGGATATGTTGAAATTATTTATTTTAAAAACTCTTTTTTTTTAAACAATTTATAATGTGCATTATACATTTCACAAATATAAAAGGCAAAACAATATCATTAATTGTAAAAGATTCTTTCTGATCTCGATGCTAAATATTTAAAAATCGAAATGTTTATCTATTGAAACCTTTTGTGAGATGAAAAATGTTACTTGGGTAATTCTGTTTTGTGACATAAAAAAATCTACCAACAATTACATTTTGTCATTTGGGTAAATGCAGCATTAAAACTCTTAGTGTGTCATATGGTTTGCTTTTCAGATTTAATTTGACCCACAAGTAAATTTTTATGATTTAGGATTGCATATCGTCCACTATAATTTCAAGAATTAATTGATTCAAAAAAGTATACAAGGTAACCCTGTTTTTGATAAAAAAGTATAAATTAAATAATTTAAATATGCATTATGTTGAAGGCGCTTCGTTTTTTTCGAGGTATGATCCAAGAATAATTAGTAGATACAATTTCAACCCCATACATTTTTACCTCCCATATACAACAAACAATAAAATAAAATAATATACCGCCATTATAAAATCATATAATTAAATGACGCACTTGTTTTTTGTGGTACACTTTTCACGGCCCACAAGAACCGAAGGGGCATAAATTACATATCAAACGAAAGCATTTTTGGCATAGAATGCAGAATTTCAAAATTATTTAAATATACTACACAGAAATTGTTTAAAACAATAAATAAAAATGCAAAAAAATACACACCTACACTGGTGACATCTGTTGTTGCAAAAAGGAAATGGTTTGTGCATTGGATAATAAAAGGAATTAGAAATTGCATACTCTTGCGTGTTCGTTGCATACTTATTTATTGAATTGTGTTAGTGCTGGGCAATACTTGTATGGTGAAAAGCTGAGTACAGGAAAGTGGTGGAGAAGTGTAAATAAATATTTAATTTCTAAAGAAAACTTATGTACAACTTAAGCAAAGACCGTCACAATAAATTTAGAAAATAATTAAATTTCATTTTCGAAGTTAATATAATTCAATTTATACAAATTAAAACATTCATTTTTTATTTCATATGTGGTGGCATTTCATAAGAGGTAAAGGGTGGTGAAAATACGAGGTGTGTGAAGCTTGCCCATATCTAAATCTATTGTTTTGGGTTAATTTGATATTTCTTGAATTTTTTGAGACGTCAGGATTGTTGTATGTACGTATTTTGGTTTAGGATGGAAATAATAAGTGTGTTCTCGTACTTTGTGCACAAAAATGTGAAGACTGCCATTTTGTCAAGAGTGGCGTAAAAATCTCTCGGAGAGCAACAAAATTTAACAAAAGTACGGGAACGCTTTGAACAGCCATTTCAGCCATTTTTTAAACGTCAAAATAAAAGTGTATTGTTGCCCATTAGCCTTTCCTTCCTTCACTGCGGGCGATTTCGATGTTCATATTTCTAGCTGCCTCCGCTTTTCGAGTCAGACAACACCCGCCGGAAGGTATGCCCAGTTATGAGTCAAACTTACTAAATATGCTTATTGGTGAAGCAATTCGAATCCGCGACTTCACCCTCGGTTCCAACGCTCGTCTTTACTGAAACACCTTGGCTCTTGTCAAAAAGCCAATTTGCTTACAGCGCAGTTCGGTATTAATTCGACGCTGCCAGAAAGTGTTATGACTCGTACAGTTTTTAACAGCGTAAATGATTTCACGCGTGCAGATGCTAGTGTCGTTAAAGGCCTTGATATACATCATATAGCCTAGGCCACATTTTGTGGATAGAATTCAAAATAGAGCTCTCTGAAGTTATTTTTTTAAGAAGTGTTACTTAAGCGTCTTAGGTGATTTCTATAAAGATGCTTTTGTTTTGTATATTCTTTTTGGCTCGAAAAGTAAGGTAAAACCAATGTTCTCAGATCGCCGTGCGTTGAATCGTTCCGCAGCCAGATGTGATATAGCAGAGCTCTGTTCTCCAGATAATGATTCTGGCGAATGCCCGAGCACTCACCTTGTAGACTTACTGGAAAGCAGCCCCCACAGCTTCCACTTTCTTCTGCGGATCTTCGATTATAAAAATGTCATGATCCAAGACGGCGTCATCTGGGTCAATGCATGAAGTACGTCGCTGTTCTCTGTCGTTCTCTGGAGGTTAGGACACGGAAGACCGTTTTGATCCTTTCTCCTAAATATATTATTAATTTGTGGAAACATACTCGGGTCGATGGAATTAGCGGCCCGAAGTTTCTTGTCCCAAAACTAATAACAAAGTGTTAAGTGGGTATTCGACTTCCGAAAATTAATTGTTTGCTTTAGCAGCCCCCAATCGCGCGAAGCTCGGCTAAATTTTTTAAACTTTTAAGGGCTAACAACTCTTACAACTGTTATAAATTGGCATTTCTCTAGACTCTTCCTTTTTCAATATACAAAAAATAAGTAAAAAGTCTTTTGACTATTCAAATGTATTGACATATAAAAGGCATTTATGTCAGCAGGAAAAAATTGTCAACCGGCTTGAAAATTGTTCAAAACAATTATATTTCAAAAAAAGAAATTTAAGAACTCTTGATATCATCGTGCTTGTGTGGGAAAAATCTCTTGTTTTTTTTTAACTGCAGCAACATTGTCGCTCGGCTTCACTTTACCTGAATGGCAAAGTGTGTGGTCCTAGTTATTAAGGTATATACCAAAGGAAAAGATTCCTATTTTTGGTTTTCCTTTTTTTACAAAATGGAATCCAATCCACATTATGAGATTGCTTTCACCACGCTTGTTTGTACCTGCACTTAGATGAGTGACGTTTAATTTGTCAGTCACAGTTTTCCTGACATGACAACCTTATGGGTCGATGTAGAGGGATGGCCATTATTTCTAGGCTTAAATAAACTTCACGATGTAAGATTTATTTTGATAAATATATGTATTACTAAATGACAACAACATTTGGAAAAATCATAACAAAGAATATTTTGTAGAGGATAAAAAGTGTTCGATTGTATACTGTAAGGCATCTTATGAGAGTAGGAGTTTGGAGGATGCGTTTTAGTTTATATTATCTTACAACTTTTATTTATTTTTTTATGAACCTAAATAAAAAATCACCATTGGCTGAGTGAGTTAAATTTCCAGCGGAGCAGAAAATAGAAGAAAACAGCAACTTGCACTGAAGTAGGAAATACAACTCAACTTTTGTATTATTCACCTCAAGTATCCACAGTGGCGTAACTATATGGCTGGCAAAATTCCACGGGCCCCGGCTAGAAAGGCCACGAGCTCAGAACTAACCTTATATTAAAAAAAAAAATTGTACTTAATAACTTAAAAATTATAATATTTTTAAGTACTTAAAATCAATCAAAGAGGGGCACAACTAAAGACTAAAACTAATAATAAGAATTTTAACACATTCAAGACAAAAAGATGTTAATTTTCAGAACGCATCCATTGGTTACTTAATTTTTTGTCGCGGTACATTGGTAACGCGGGCGAGCTTGTGACGATCGGGAAATTCCCATATTTTGTTAACCAAATAGGTTAGAAGTAGGTGACGCTTAAAGTTCAGTCATCGCGGATCTGAAAAATGCATATGTAAATCGATAGTTAAAAATTATACAAATAAAACCAACTTTGTACGCGTTGACTTAGTAAGCCGAAAATATGTTCAATAAAATTTATTATTATAAAAAGCAAAAATGTATCTTATTGTTATCGCGGATTTTGATGAATTATAGTTCATTCGATAGGAAATTTCGCAAGTTAATCGAAAATTTTGCTGACAAACTTCAATTGGCCTGAAGGGTATAATGTGCCTGTTTGAAAAAACTATAACAAAAAAAAAATGACAAAAACTGTGTTTTTTTTTTTTACTTAATATTAATTTAATTGCAACTTGAAACATTTGTGTCTTATCGCGGTGGTGGTCAAACAGCAAAGAGACTGAGTGACGATTGCCCAAAGTTAACGTTACCAAAGCAAAAATAGAAAAATATAAATTTGATAATATATTTGTATGTACATGTAATGCAAACAAGAATTACTGCAAGGGCCGTTAGAAATTATTACATAGCAAGAACAAATTGAAGTTAACATAATGAAAATGTAAGGTAAAATAATTACAGGATGTTTCTGTTGATGATTATAGGTTTTGGCTTGTTTTTGCAGCACATTTCAGAACATTCAGCCCCCCCTGGAAGACTCCGGTCTTTCAGCGATTGGAAGTGGGGCAACCTTAGTGATGGGACGAATGTAGTCTCCAAACTTCGTATGAATAGTAACGACTCTGACTTGGCCATCTTTTCCAGGATGAATTTCTGAGATACGACCAATTATCCATTTTGAGGGCGGTATGTTCGGTTCCTTGAGTAAAACTACGTCATCTACATGAAGATTTGGTTGAATTTGTTGCCACTTTGGTCGATGTTGATGAGATGTCAGATATTCCTGATGCCATCGCTTCCAGAAGTCTTGGAGGAGTGTCTGTAAAGCAAACCAATTAGTTTTTATGCAATTGTTTGAGATGTTTGATTGAGGAACTGCGACATATGGTTCCCCAATCATAAAGTGAGATGGGGTTAATGCAGTTGGTTCGCCATCTGATACCTGCCACATTGGGCGCGAATTCAAAAGAGCCTCGATTTTTGCTAGTAAGGTGTACATTTCTTCGAAGGTTAATTTGCTGTCACCAATAACACGTTTGAGGTGGGTTTTAACAGACTTTACACCTGCTTCCCATAATCCTCCGAAATGAGGTGCAGAAGGAGGTATAAATTTCCATGAAATGTTGTCCTTTGACAAATGATCAGCCACAATAGTGTTATGGTGCTGACTTCGAAGATGATTGAACATTTCGTCAAGTGTACGTTTTGCGCCATGGAAGTTCGTTCCATTATCGCTCCAGATTTCGCTTGGTTTTCCGCGGCGCGCGACAAATCGGTCTAAGGCTAATAGAAAGGCATTGGTTGAGAGGTCTCCTACCAATTCGAGATGGATTCCCTTTGTTACAAAGCAAACGAATAAAGCTATGTATGATTTTACGAATTTAGGGTTTCGCAAACGAGATGACCGCAACGTTATTGGACCGGCGTAATCACAGCCTATCTTGCTGAAGGGTCGCGAATAAATTACACGATCCATAGGCAGGTTACCCATTAGCTGCTGTGACGTTGCAATGCGTTGACGAAAACAGACTACACATTTATGAACTATTTTGCGAATCAAATTTCTGCACCCAAGAATGTAAAAGTTTGCGTTTATTAACGAAAAGGTTAATGTCACTCCCGAATGTAAATATTGTCTGTGTGTGTAATCAACTATTAGTGCGGATAAGGGATGGGTCTTACACAAAATTATTGGATGTTTTTGGTCGAAGCTCAGATTTGATTCCTGAATACGACCTCCAACGCGAAGAAGTCCGAAGGAATCGAGAAACGGACTAAGGGAAACAAGCTTATTTCTTTTTGGCAAAGAGTTATTTTTCTTGAGAAGACCGATTTCAAATGAAAATAATGAGCACTGCACTCCTTTAATTATAATAATTTTTGAAAATAAGAGTTCCCTAGTTGATAGGGGTTGAAAATTACGATAAGCATGTTCTCGACGATAATTATATAGAAAACGGCGTACATATGCGACCACGCGAACAAGTTTAATCCAGTTAGATGAGTTCTTAACAATTGAATCCACAAGATTGCTAGTTTCTAAATTAGATAAAAATACCTTTGTTTTGGCTGCCGGAATACTTCTCTCTTCTAATATTTCCTTTGAAAATTCTTCAAGAATTGTGTTTGATGCAGGCCAAAGACTTCTGTCCAGACTAAGCCAATGAGGTCCTTTCCACCACATCTCATTTAAGCATAAATGTGATGGTGAAATGCCACGAGAAGCAATATCTGCTGGGTTGCTGGTCGAGCGTACGTGGTTCCACATCTTACGAGGAACTGAAGATATTATCTCTGAGGTTCTGTTGCCAACAAATACAGCCCATCTTTTTGGTAACGCTGACAACCAGTGGAGAACTATAGATGAATCCGTCCAAGCAAAAGTTTTTATTTCTTTTTCCTGTAAAGAAATTTTAATTTTACTTATGAGACGGGTTAAAAGAAGAGCTCCACAGAGTTCAAGTCTAGGGAGTGATAATATTTTTATGGGTGCAACTTTACTTTTCGCTGCCACCAGAGAAACCGATACACCTTTATCTGAATTAATACTTCTGCAATAAACTACAGCTGCGTAGGCGTCTAGCGATGCGTCACAGAATCCATGCAATTCCCAATTGGTGTTGTTAGACCGAATCATTCTAGGGATACTCAAGGTTTCAAGTTGGTGAAGTTCTTGATGAATTAATTTCCAACGATCTGCAAGATTCTCTGGAACTACTTCATCCCAAGATAACTTTTCCTTCCAGATGTCCTGCATAATAATTTTTACCCCAACTACAACTGGAGCCAAAAATCCGATTGGGTCAAAAATTCGAGATGCTTCCGAGAGTATTCGACGCTTGGTGATTGTTTTAGATGAATCTAAGCGAACCTTATAAGAAAAACAGTCCCTCGATGGACACCACTGCAACCCTAAAAGCTTGACTGAATTTGAATCCTCAAATTCCATTGGCGAAAGTTCTCTCTGTTCCTCTGGTAGCGATAAGAGTAAAGGCCAGCAGTTGGTTGTCCATTTCCTGAAATGAAATCCAGCCGATTTCAGTAATGCTACTAGATCGGATCGGAGTTTGATCACCTCATCGATATTGTCTGCCCCCGTCATTACATCGTCCACATAAAAATCGTTCAGTATAACCGAAGAAGCAATAGGATGTGAGAGAGAGGATTCTAGAGCTACTTGTTTGATAGAACGAACTGCTAAAAAGGGTGCCGAAGCAGTGCCATATGTGACAGTGAGAAGACGATAATGTTTAGCTGGGTCTTCAGGTGTTTCACGCCATACTATCCTTTGAAAGTCAGTATGTTTGGGTGAAACCCATATCTGACGATACATTTTTTCTATATCCCCCGAAATTGTATATTTATGCCGACGAAATCTAAGGCATATCGAAAATATGTCACGTTGAATTGTGGGGCCTATAAGAAGACATTCATTTAACGATGTATTAGTGTATCCTTTCGCAGACCCGTCGAAGACTACCCGTAGTTTGGTCGTGCTACTACCATTCTTAAAAACCGCATGATGTGGTAGATAGTAACACATTTCATTATCAATTGAAATTTCCTTCAAAGGCACCTCTTCCATGTGCCCTAGCGATATATATTCGTTTATAAACTTTTTGTATTGTTCCTTTAAATCAGGATTGGAAGCGAATCTTCTTTCGATTGATTGCAGACGATTGAACGCGATTGAAAAAGAGTTTCCAAAATTAGTGTTCTGATTCAACTTAAAAGGCAACTCTACCATAAATTTTCCATCCGAATGGCGACTGTGGGTACTTACAAAACTATCCTCCGCTTGTTGCTCTTCCAAGGATAGAATATCTATGTTAGAGACTTCTTCTAATCTCCAAAACTTTTCGAGATTGAAGTCTTGACTAAAGTCTAACTGAGTAAAGAATGTAGTGACCCCAGAAGCCTTTTGTTTTGATTGACCAGCTACAATCCAGCCAAAAATAGAAGGAACATTTTCCGGTGTTTTACCCTTTGCTGGTGTTGCGGGACCCGTTATGATGCTAAATACCCTATCTGCACCAATTAAAATGTTTATTTCACCTGGTTCGTTAAAGCTTGGATCAGGTAGATCGGGTGTTAATAGGCTGTAATTAATATCAACGATAGAAAACGATGGCAGTACTGAAGTAAGTTTTGAAATTATGAAACAATCAACTTCAATGAAACCAGAATTAAGTCTAGAGTGGAGATTGATGGTAACCAATCCATTGGTTACACCAGCTGAAGTCGATGCTATTCCTTTAATTGGAATTCGAGAGCGTTTGCGTTTAAGGCCCAGGCGTTGAACAGCGTGTTCGGTTATAAACGAGACCTGAGATCCTGTGTCGAGTAAAATACGAATGTGTTGAAAAGATCCCTGGCTATCTTGAATCTTAACAATTGCTGTGGGAAGAATTGTTTGAGAAAGACGAGAAGATTCAAGCGAATGATTGGAAACCAACGGACGATCTGGTGAAGGTACGATATTGGTAGTTTGAATGTTATGCGAAGAAGAAGTTGCGATTTCTGAATTCTGTGTAAGATGTACAAGAGAATGATGACGAGCCTTGCACGTCTTACACCGAAAGTTTGACCGACATTTATATGAACTGTGACCTTGACGAAGGCAGTTAAAACAAATTGAATGTTTTTTGACGAAATTACGACGAGCGACGACATCTAGACTAATAAAATCTTTACATTGTGGCAAAATGTGTTCACCGTGACAATGAGGACATACTTGCGTTGATTCAACAATGTGAGATCGAATCGATATGATGGGTTTCTTTCGTGTTGGGGCAAGTGAACTACATGCTTCTAAATTACTACACCGTACCTGCAGGAAAGCCAACAGTTGATCTATCGTAAGACCTTCACGAGAACCTACACTATCAGCCCATGCCTGTCGTGTATCAGGATCGACCTTTTGTAGTAACAAATATATGAGCCATGGATCGCGATTGTTAGCCTGTAAGGCATTGAGTCCGCGAATAACCTCATCTGCTCCATCAGTTATCTTGCGAAGTATTTGAATATTTTCTGAATTAGACGAAGGTAACGAAAGAAAAGATTCGACAAAGGCTTGAACAATAAGATTCCTTTTTTCGTATCTTGCTTCTAATCTGTCCCATGCTTCAACATAATTTTCCTCAGAGCATCGCATATGTTTTAATAAACCTGCCGCAGTACCCCGCAGAAATGATTTGAGGTATTGAAATTTTTGTGAACTGCTCAAGTTTGTATTCATGTCAATCGAACTCAAAAAAAGATCCTTAAACTCTGGCCAATCTTCATATTTCCCATCAAACGTAGGAATATTAGCGGTAGGCAGCTTAACCGACGATCTGCGTGTATTGGAATTCAAAGATTTTAAGAAAGAAGTCTGCTGATCTGCTAATTTTCCTATGATTGAATCATCAGTACCTATATTCTGGGAATTCAATAGACGAATTTGACTCGTGAAGATTGCATGCGCCTTTAAATATTTTTCTTCGTATTCTTCAATTTCCAGACCCGGATCAATAAAGTTCTCATCATCGCAAAACTCACTTAATTCATGATTAAGGGCCAAAAAATCTAACCACGCTTGGTGAAGTCTTTCTAACCTAACCTCAAGCTCTGCAAGAGTGATGTCTTCTTTTTTTTTTTTTTTTTTTTTTATATAACTTTGCACGCGCTCAAGGGATTATGAATACCCTTTATATGTTTTTCTTAACACAGCGCGGCATCCGGTGGAAGAAGGTAAAGAAGGATAGGAAAGATGTGTGGCGCTAGTTGTTGTCTCAGATTTATCTCCAGGGATGGCGGCTGAACTAATGCGGAGAGAATTACCGTGTCTTATTTATTTATGTCTCTTATAATTCGCATTATTTTATTTATTTCGTTGTCATATTTTATGGGTATGCTAGTTTACTCAATTACATGTTGTTAGTGTTATGCCTAAACAGCATGTAATGAGCAAAGCAGCAACTTATTTTATGACAATTTTTAGAATTGGTTTTTAATGGAATATAAGAAGACATAGACAACGGCAGGAATTGAACCTGCAACCACTTCTGGTAACGACTCTGTATACCCTGCTGTACGTGTTAGAGTACCTTTTGCATAACCGCGTTTGATTTTAATCGCATTCATAATGATTTAATAATTTAATTTAATAAAGGGCAGAATTAGATCGAGAATGTACAAGCTATATAATCATCAAATGCTCAAATCAAAATTAACCCACGTATTAGGTTCCGTTAGCCTTTGTCTATAAGCACGACCGTTAGCACTTTGTCATTTAATCTGACAGTTTTTTTTTTATATATACGTGTATGTATCCCGATAATCATAAGATTTATTTCATGCGCTTATTATAAAACAACTACAAACAACAAAGTACCATGCCATCCATTCGTCCATATCATCAATTGCCATATGCAATGAGAAGGTGCACTATTAATCAAATTACTTATAATTCGATTAAATCTCTTACCACGATTACTTTGTAAAATGTCCAAAAAAAAACAATTGTTTAGTTCGGCTTCACAAATGTCCAATTTAATGTTTAATTCGGCTTCGAAGGACCAAACAATGTTTGAAAAAACTATAACAAAAAAAAATGACAAAAACTGTGTTTTTTTTTTTACTTAATATTAATTTAATTGCAACTTGAAACATTTGTGTCTTATCGCGGTGGTGGTCAAACAGCAAAGAGACTGAGTGACGATTGCCCAAAGTTAACGTTACCAAAGCAAAAATAGAAAAATATAAATTAGATAATATATTTGTATGTACATGTAATGCAAACAAGAATTACTGCAAGGGCCGTTAGAAATTATTACATAGCAAGAACAAATTGAAGTTAACATAATGAAAATGTAAGGTAAAATAATTACAGGGTGTTTCTGTTGATGATTATAGGTTTTGGCTTGTTTTTGCAGCACATTTCAGAACAGTGCCTATTTGAACGGTTTAATAGGGGGTACAAAAATTGTTCTCTTAAATCACGCAATTTCTTATGAATGCACAAAAATTCATCAAAAACTACGGTAAAGTAAAACATTACTGTTTTTATTATAATAATTATTTTTTTTTAATATACTTTCAGCTTACTAAATCAAAGCGATTTACATATAAATTTTTCAAATCCACGTGATGGTACTTTCAGTGTCTTTTCAATAAATGAAATTGTTTATAATAGGTTTGTTCGTTGAGCCCTGAAGTCGCCCTCTGGTCGCCCTAGAGCGTTTTTTGAAAAACCTGGAGCCACCCTGATAAACAAATTCTCTGGTTTTTGAAACCTAGGGTCACCCACAACTCGCCCTGATATCGAACTAGGTTTTTAACTGTGGCAAGTTGTGTTAAATGAATAAACGTGAAGGTCACATGAGATTTGATTTGTTATTTTTAAAACTGAAATAAAATAATACTTAAATTATTTTTCAAATGGAAACCTTTGAAGTTGTGGATTGTGGATAAAGCCCAAAAAGAACGTACTAAAAACTTAAATTTTGTATATTTTAAGTCTTATTTATTAAACGGGTGTTTTTTTTAGAACCGAGAAACCCAGGTTTGTTGACAATTTTAGGGTTGTCAGAAAACCCTAGCTCGACCCTCGGTAAAGTTCAACGAACGAACTAGTGCTTAGCAACCTTCCACTTTGCAAATTTTAAATGACACTGAATTATTAAAAAAAAGCTCTAGAATTTGTCAATATATATGTATAACAAAGACATATCTGAATCATTTACCAGCGAAATTCCCAGTTTTCGGTCCACTTTCAGAGATGAAATAAAAAAGCCTTCGTTTTCGTTTTTTTGAGGAAGTTGCAATTTATTAATAATAAAGAATCATTTTATGTCGTGCAGCTTTCCTGAAATATATAATGCATTAATGTTATTTGTTAAAATTCCTGTGACAGCTGTTACTGAAAGATCATTTTCGAAATTAAAATTAATAAAAACCTATTTAAGAAACTCTATGGCACAATACAGGCTACGTAACTTGGCTATTCTTTCCATTGAAAATTCTATAGCCCGATCTTTAAACTTTAATGATGTTATAGATACTTTTGGGGAACAGAAAGCTCGCAGAAAAGAATTTTATTATTAAAAAAATCTTATTGGAAGTAAATTGTTATTTCATTATAAATATTTATATAAACCTATGCTGTTGAAAATAAAACTTATTAGATATTTAACTAAAAAGTACATAACATTATTAATAGTTTTGGGCAACTACTTACATCAGTGGTTTATTAAAATTAAATTCTAACATTAGTATTTTTTACTGGGACACCGGAGGGCCCCATCCAAAAAATTTACCACGTTCCTCATATGGTATAGTTACGCCACTGAGTATCCATTTACATATTATTAATAAATGATTATTATTAATGATTAACTATTTTGTTAGTGATTTTTCAGCAGAACTACATTAATGAAGTTTTAGTTTACTTTATCATGAAAGTGGTTTGAATTTATTTTGATTTTAAGACTCATCATTAGCCGTGTTTTATTATCGCCAATGGGTTATTGGTTCACCCCGTGAAAATAAAACGATCTGGGTTATTGACTTATAAATACCCACTGTTGTCCGAATTTAATACTAATATTTGCACACCCAGATAGAAACCTGGATCTCGTGTTGTTTTTGTAATTGTAATACGTGTTAAAAAATAACCCAGACCCAGACCCGTAGATAATAAAATGCAGCTTTTGTGGTTTCAATTTAATGTACGAGATGTTTCATCGAATTAAAAAATAAACAAGGCTGGTCCATACATCCACCAAGTAAGCAGCCAAACGATTTTTTATGTTGCTCTTTCAGGAGTATGGGTGCCATTTTTTACAACAATAAATTGTTTTATTCAACGTATTTTTATTATAAATAAAGGATGTATATAGTTATTCTGGAAGTAATTTTCGTGCTTTTAGTTTTCGCTTACAGATCCTTTAAGTCATATATATTTTTTTATTAATTAGTAATGAGAAGTTAAGTATTAGTAAAAAAAATCGATTAGTTTTATTTTCTTTATACTCGGTGTGATCTTTTTAATGGGATTAAAAATAACGGTATGCCTTATTACTTTTTTAAATCATTAACATCCAAATTCATAAGCGTGGAACAGTGAAGATTTAAGGCGTATTCTGGTAATTACGTGGGGAATGTTATTTAAAAAAAACACGTTTACCAAGATAATCCAACAAACAAGGTGGTTTTCGAAGTAATAAGAACTACAGATGTATTTGAAATAAAGAACAATTTAAATGAAACTAGTAAATTCAAATAAAAATAATAATGACTAATCAATTTAGATATTGGATGATCAACCATAAACAATAAGCAAACAATATACAAAACCAGATGAAATATACTGATGTAAGTGGAGGATTTCAGGAAGAAATATATATTTTCCAAAGAAAATATGAGGAAACTCATAGTAATGGTTGAAGATGATCTTAAAGGGGATACAAGAGGTAGCTAAATAACCACACTCAATACAAAAAATTATAAAACTGATAATTATTTTTACAGAACTATTAGGTGTGTTTGTGTTTGGTTACAAATCGTATTTATTGTACTAGATTTTCTTAAGGCATTTCTGGTAAACGTCACTTTACTATTCCACGAACATTCTGCTTTTATTAATAGGAAATTTTAATCCATGGATTAACTCTGATGAATAAGCATTTTTTTACTAATAGGGCTGTAAGAAATTTGGCATTCTTTTCGAAAATGGTTCCGATGATTTTGATGAAAAAAAATATTTTTTTTTTAATATAGACAAATGCTAAATTTTGGTGAAAAAGTCTTCAACAATTTTTATAAAATTGTTTTTCTGATCAAACCTCCAAAACAAAATTTTATGTTATTATTAAATGTTTATTTCGACCTGTATATAACTACAAAAATCTGTACTTAATTTTTCAAAGCCCAATTTATTGCACCATTATTTTGATATACAAATTATATTTTCCGATGTGAGGATGTCTCACCCAATAAAATTTTTTCTATTTAGTCATTGCGATACTATAAAATATGCTAGGAGAGCACGAACATCAAAAACATTGAAAAAGTGTGGAACTATACTTCACAGGATAATTTCTGAAATAAGTTTTCTCTTACTTTTGATTTTATATGACCTTAGTACCGTTACTTACTGATTAAATTAAAAGCTACTGTGAATAAAAAAAAAGAAATAAATAAAATAAAATTATATACATCTTTATAGCACCGTCGAAATGTTTCATGTCTTTCACTATTTGATCGCTATTTTTACAAACAATGGCGCAAAATCTTAAACGATTTAGTAGAATGTTAAAGCCACTTTTAGCAATTTACCAAGCTAAAAAGATGATTGAACTAATTTTAAACGATTTTAACATTTTACTAAATTTAAAATCACGGAATGGCTACTTTAACTTTTAGCAATTTGCTAAATCCATTATGGAATCTGATAGTATATGAGCCTTGCACGCGGGGCGCCCAGGTTCGAGTCCTGCTGGTGCACAATTTTTTTTGTTTTTTTTTTGTAAATAATGAAGTTAAAATGATGAAAATACAAATAACTAATACTTTTTTAGAGCACATGTTGGGTTTTCATCAACATATAATTAATTTACAACGCATAACAACAATAATTGTGTTCCTCAAAATTCAAACCCTACAAATGCTTTCTACTTTCTGCTTAATTAGCAATTTACTAGTTTAGAAAATGTTTAAAAATTTTGAAATAGTTATTCAATCAATGAGCACTTAGGAAATTGCTAACTAGTAAAATGTTAAGCCCTTAATAATGGGTTGTTTAAAATTTTGCGCCAATGTTTTTGCGAAATAGCCAGTTGCATTCCTCCCCTTAAACTATTCGACCGTAATAGGTACAAGCGCTTCCAGAAATGCTCATCAGTTTACTCTTGAGTCCAATTTCGGACGTACTTTCAAATACAGAGATTCTTTCTTTAGTCGTACAACACGAATGTTTTTGCTTCCCATTTTGATATTCTGAACTTCAAATCTAGTGCTCATCGGTATCTCCTTTTAAATCATACTCTGTGTTGCTAATTCTCGCACTGTGCTTGTTCATATTAATTGTAGTCAAACCCCTTTAGTGCGCATTCAATATAAAAAATACAGATATTTCGTGTTATTTGGGTATAATAAGACGGATCTAAAAAAAAACATATGCGTCTCGGGACGCTCGACAGAAGTGATAAACTAAACTAATCTAACTTGAGAAAAGCTTCAAAATTTGTCCGTTAATTTGATTAATTTCAAAAGTTCTCTGTATGCGTGAGAGAAAGGGAAGCCCGACAGAGTGGTTGCGTAACGCGTTACGTAACAAATTGGAAGAAGTTATCGTTTCAAAAAATATTTTTTTTTCCAAAAAACTTTTTTCCAAATATTTTGGAATGCTATATTATTTAGAATTTGAATGACCTCCTATATAAATTTTTTTATCGAAATGCGTTGAGCCGTTTAAGAGAAAGTTGAAAATCAAAAAAATGTAAATGGTTGTATAGCAGGTACGGTTAATAAAAAATATATAAAGAAATTTGTACACCCAAATTTGTACACACAAATTTGTAATACACAGTTTTATTTTATCAAAATGGTTAAAGCCGTTTTTGAGATAATTTATATTGACGAAACAATTGTACGGCAATCACCGTTATTTTCGGGGATACAAAAATCAAGATTTTCTTAAGTGGTTTAGACTGTAGACGATCTACAGACAGACGGAATTGCGGTAAACACTTTGTTGGTGATCTTCATCATCGTATAATGTCAAGTTTGATTAAAATCTCGAGAACGATCTAACAAGTTAATCTCAACGTCAACGGTACAATTGGATATAACGTGCATAGATAAGAGAAGCGAGGTGGAAAGATTAGATGCCACCAAAAGTCTTTAATCTCTTTCCTAGATATTATTATGTGTATATACATATGTATATGTATGCTAGAAAACATACCTATCATATTGGAGTTACCATCTCCATTTCTGAAGACCTAAAGCATTTACATATCTGCATACATATGTTCGTATACAATATACATAAAATACTGTTTTCACTTTCTACAACTTAATTTTGCTTGAATTTAATATATACATTTGTAGATATATTGCTTGAAAACGTCCTTACGCCAGCACTTTTGTAGACGAGGACTGGGCCGATAACTTTGTGGAACACTATTTTTAAAAATATTGAATTTTTTCATCAACTCTCTAAGTTATACATATTGTAGGACACATTCTTGTTATTTTTATATCGGCATATAGCCCCAAGTCTTACTTCAGACAGTCATCGGCTGGCCTTCCTACCGTTCAGACCTATTTCCTAAAGTCCAGTGCGTCCGCTTGCCAATCGCTATTTCTCTTTTTCATTTTCCCTTCATATTCTAATTTTTTCCTTTTTCTATCCGTCAATCTACCGTTTAATTTTTTGCATAAATAAGTTCTTTCGTTCCTCTCGCTCCTAAGGATGGCTCCCAAGCCTATCCGTTCGGGCAATCGTTTCGGTTCGCTTGATTTATGTTCCCTTTCCGAACCACCCGACCCTCCGCCCCCTCCACCCAAAAGAAATAAAACATCCAGTGTCATTTTCAGTGATTTCCCTCCCCTTCCTAAAAATTCATTCTCTAAAAATCCTCGTTTTGTGCACATAACTCCCAAAGATCCTAATACTCCACTAACATCAGTAAGTATTTTTGTCCTTAAGAAAAAAATAGACTCCATCAGCACCCAATACGAAAAAATCTCCCAACTAAGAGACGGTTCCATCCTTATCTTAACAAAAGATCAAAACATTGCCGAAAAATTTATTAATTCCAATGCTTTAGATTCCACCTGTCCCGTTAATATCAAACTCCACTCTAACCTCAATACTTCAAAAGGCATTGCCTACGCTCCCTGCCTAATTAATTTGCCAGAAACCGAGATTATTTCAGAACTAAAAAGTCAACACGTGACCGAAGTTTACAAATTTACAAAAAAAATCGACAACAACAACAAACCGACAGGTCTTATGTTATTTTCTTTTGATTTATTTAAAATACCAGATACAATCGAAATTGGTTGGTACAAAACAAAAATTACCGAATATGTGCCTAATCCAATGCGTTGCCGGCAATGTCAACGACTTGGTCATACCATGAAATGGTGCAAAAATCCCGCTTCTTGCGACACATGCAATTTCCCCCTTCATGTCGGAACCGAATGTACACGTACCCAATGCGTTAACTGTTCTGGTCCTCACCCTGCCTCCACAAAAACTTGCCCTAGATATATCCAAAATAAAGAAGTACTAGAGATTAAAACGAAAAACAAATGTACACTAGCTGAAGCTAGACGTATGCAAAGAGAACGTTATCAAATTCCGTCATCTTTCTCACCCGAACTCTACTCATCAAAATTGAAAAAAGATAATACAACAAGTCCAACTTCCCATCCCTCCACCTCCCTCACCAACGAACAAACACCTAAAATTATCCATAATCCTCATATTCCTTCTTCTTCCACTGAATTGCTCTCCCAAGAAAACAAATCGAAAGAAAATCCATCAACTTCTAACATAGCACTAAACTCAATTTCTTACTCAAAAACAGAACATGAAAATCCTCTCTCAACCAAAACTCACTCTTCTAGCTCACAGCAACACATTTATAACAAGACAAACACTCAATCAACTAAAAATTCTCTTGACAAAAACGAATCACTTTCTATTTACTCTACACAGAAAAATTACTCTCAATCCACATCAATACCATCACTAATACAAACAAATTCACCGATGAACATTGATAATAATTATGATTCCTCATAATAAAACAAATGTTCTACTCTCAACCCGCGACCCGGGCGTTGATGCTGGCCACCCCCTTACTGGAGGGAGCCGGCATCCTCGCACGGGCCGCGGGAATAATCATTCACCAGGTGAAAGTCGCCGTTTCACCCGTACACCTAGATGTACGATTAATAATGGCACTTTTACCGCCTCAAATAATCTTAAAATTTTACAATGGAATTTACAAGGTTATTTCAATAACCTTCACAATCTCCAAATCCTCATGAAAGAAATAAACCCATGCATAATATCTCTTCAAGAAACGCATCTTAAACACAATCAAACTATCTTTCCACCAAAAAACTATTCAGTTTCATGTCACAACCTTCCTTCCAACTTAACTTCCAAACAGGGTATATGTCTACTTGTAAACAAAAACATTCCCCACAAATTCATCGACATTACCTCTTCCATTTCTGCAATTGCTGTTGAAATAGAATTGTCCTTCAAATTGACAGTTGTTTCCATTTACATTCCACCTAGCCAAACATTTGATTCTCTTGACCTTGAATCTATTATTTCTAATATTTCTACTCCTATCATCCTTACGGGAGACTTTAATTCTTGGAACCCCGCTTGGGGTTCACCCTCAATAAATAATCGAGGCAAGTTGGTCGAAAACTTCATATCAAACAATAAACTAATTATCCTAAATGATGGCCGTCCAACACACCTATCTACCCACGGTACCTTCTCCCAAATTGACCTAACACTTTCCTCTCCTCATCTCGCTCCTAACTTAACCTGGGAGGTCGCCGATGACTTACATGGAAGTGACCACTTCCCAATCCTTACAACGCTTCTTTTGGGCAACAATACCCATATTCCCACATCCCAACCAAAATACCTTACAGACTACGCTAAATGGGAAACATTCCAAGCAACGCTTTCAAAACAAGTCTCAGTCAGACCATCCTACACTGAAATTAACAGACAAGCTGGTAATATCACAAGAGCAATCCGCTTTGCAGCCAACTGTAGCATCCCTCAATCATCTCACAAACCTCATAGTAAAACTGTACCATGGTGGAATCCTCATCTCCACAACTTAAGGCAAAACAAACAATCTCTATTTAAAAACTTCAAAAAATCTCCATCCCAACAAAATCTTATCGCATACCGTAAGGCTAACGCTACATTTCGGAGAGCTGCAAAAGTTGAAAAATCTGATTGCTTCAAAAAATTTATATCTAGCATCAATCTCAACTCTTCCCCAAAAAAAATGTGGTTTGATATAAAATGTCTTTCAGGTAACTTTACCCCCCACACCATAAAGGTTATCAAAACCGATACTGCGAACCTGACTAATCCAATTGAAATCAACTCTCATTTTGCAAAAACATGGGAAAATTCTCAAAGTGACTCTAACTTTCATCCCCATTACTTAAACGCAAAAACTCAATATATAACCCCTTTTGTCTATACTGGCACACCTTCTCCCTCTGCTTCATTGATCGAAACTCCCATTTCTCTGATAGAACTTGAAGCTTGTTTACATACCTCGAAAGGAAAAACACCAGGTTTCGACAGAATCACATACTCGATGCTCAATAATTCACCGATTTCTTTCAAATTAAAACTTCTTTCCTTTTACAACACCATTCTAGACAAAGGCATTATTCCTCAGGCATGGAAAGTGGCAACAATTGTTCCGATACCGAAACCAAACAAAGATCATTCCACTGTAGCAGGGTTCCGACCCATATCACTACTGCCGTGTCCTTCAAAAATATTAGATAAAATTATTTCTAAACGTATATTTTGGCTTATCGAAAAAGACAAATTAATAGATAAAAATCAATTCGCTTTTAAAAAAGGTAGAAGTTCTATCGACTCACTTCTGCATCTCGATTTTTTCATTTCTTCAAGTCTTTCTGAAAAAAATCACGCAACAATCTTATCCATTGATTTCACTCAAGCTTTTGACAAGATCGGTCCACACATAATACTTAAACAGCTTATCGACTGGAAACTCGGTCCTAAAATTATAAATTATGTCAAGTCATTCCTTACAAATCGAAAATTTCGTATAAGAACTAATTCAATTCATTCACCAATCCATTGCTTAGCTAACGGTATTCCGCAAGGATCTCCCTTGTCAGTGGTTTTATTTATTGTCGCATTTAACGAGATTAACAAAATTATTAATATCTACCCTGAAATCAACCACGTCCTATATGCTGACGATCTGATTTTGTTCTCAAAACATAAAAACCTCACAGATTTATCTTCGATTTTCTCAAATTTAATTTCAGACTTATCCAATTGGGGTAATTTTTCGGGATCAATTATTTCAACAGCAAAGTGTGAAATTTTACATATTTGCCGTAAGAACAAATGCCAAAAATCTATTGAAGGGGTTGCCCATAATAATATTATTATAAAAAATGTAAAATGCTCAAAAATTCTAGGATTATTATTTGATTCAAATTATAGATTTAAGGAACATTGTATATATATTAAGAATTGCCTTACTACCAGGGTTAACTTGATAAAACTTTTAAGTTCAAAAAAATTTAACTGCAACATTAATACTAACGGGTGATTTTTTTGAGGTTAGGATTTTCATGCATTAGTATTTGACAGATCACGCGGGATTTCAGACATGGTGTCAAAGAGAAAGATGCTCAGTATGCTTTGACATTTCATCATGAGTAGACTTACTAACGAGCAACGCTTGCAAATCATTGAATTTTATTACCAAAATCAGTGTTCGGTTCGAAATGTGTTTCGCGCTTTACGTCCGATTTATGGTCTACATAATCGACCAAGTGAGCAAACAATTAATGCGATTGTGACCAAGTTTCGCACTCAGTTTACTTTATTGGACATTAAACCAACCACACGAATGCGTACAGTGCGTACAGAAGAGAATATTGCGTCTATTTCTGAGAGTGTTGCTGAAGACCGTGAAATGTCGATTCGTCGCCGTTCGCAGCAATTGGGTTTGTGTTATTCGACCACATGGAAGATTTTACGCAAAGATCTTGGTGTAAAACCGTATAAAATACAGCTCGTGCAAGAACTGAAGCCGAACGATCTGCCACAACGTCGAATTTTCAGTGAATGGGCCCTAGAAAAGTTGGCAGAAAATCCGCTTTTTTATCGACAAATTTTGTTCAGCGATGAGGCTCATTTCTGGTTGAATGGCTACGTAAATAAGCAAAATTGCCGCATTTGGAGTGAAGAGCAACCAGAAGCCGTTCAAGAACTGCCCATGCATCCCGAAAAATGCACTGTTTGGTGTGGTTTGTACGCTGGTGGAATCATTGGACCGTATTTTTTCAAAGATGCTGTTGGACGCAACGTTACGGTGAATGGCGATCGCTATCGTTCAATGCTAACAAACTTTTTGTTGCCAAAAATGGAAGAACTGAACTTGGTTGACATGTGGTTTCAACAAGATGGCGCTACATGCCACACAGCTCGCGATTCTATGGCCATTTTGAGGGAAAACTTCGGAGAACAATTCATCTCAAGGAATGGACCGGTAAGTTGGCCACCAAAATCATGCGATTTGACGCCTTTAGACTATTTTTTGTGGGGCTACGTCAAGTCTAAAGTCTACACAAATAAGCCAGCAACTATTCCAGCTTTGGAAGACAACATTTCCGAAGAAATTCGGGCTATTCCGGCCGAAATGGTCGAAAAAGTTACCCAAAATTGGACTTTCCGAATGGACCACCTAAGACGCAGCCGCGGTCAACATTTAAATGAAATTATCTTCAAAAAGTAAATGTCATGGACCAATCTAACGTTTCAAATAAAGAATCGATGAGATTTTGCAAATTTTATGCGTTTTTTTTTTAAAAAAAGTTCTCAAGCTCTTAAAAAATCACCCATTATTATCTCAATTATTCGATCCATTATTCTTTCTAAAATTGATTATGGGCTTCCGATTTATGGAAAATGTTCAAAATCAGCTTTGAATCTCATCTCTACACCATATCATGCAGCAATACGAACTAGCATTGGCGCCTTCCGTACAACACCGATTAAAAACATTGTAGTCGAAACCGGACTTCCTAACTTATTTGATAGAATCGATCTCCTCACGTGGCAAATTTTACAAAAAATCAACTCACCATTCTCATCATCATCACCAATCGAAGACGATGCTATTAAGATATTAAGAAGGAAAAAAATACCTAAATATCCCTCAGCACTTCAAAATGCCATCAATCAAGCACCTAAACTTGACACACCTATCATAACTACCAGAAAATATATATGCAAATACCCACCTTGGTATTTTCCTTGCGAATCCATCGTTCCAATTTTTAACAACTATCCCAAGAATAGCACCAATCAAGTTATATATAAATCCCTATTTCAAGAAACATCAGAGAAATACAAGAAACAGGGATGGCATTTCCTATTTTCTGATGCATCTAAAACCATAGACGGGACATCATTCGCAGTTGTCAATGAAAACGGCATTAACATCACCAAAGGGTTAATGCAAAATTCCTCATCAATCTTTACAGCTGAAGCATTTGCACTACTTAAAGCTATCGAATCTACCAAAAACAAAAAAACTATTATTTTTACTGACAGTTTATCAACAATCAATGCCATCAAAAACATCAACAACTATTCTTCTATAATTCTTGTCATACGTGACAAACTTATTGAAAAAAGGAAAAACCTTAAAATTGCCTGGGTTCCAGGGCATATGGAGATCGCTGGTAACAATCTCGCAGACCTTGCAGCCAAAAAGGCTCAAAAAGAGCCCCTTCTCAGTTTCTATTTTTTCAATGCCAAAGACTTTAAAAAACACTGCAATGCGACGATGAGATCTAACTTAAAAAACTCTTGGCTCGAGTATCGTCATCACTATTCCAAGATCAACCCAAACGCAGACAGAGCACTTTACCCTAGCGACTTACTTTCATCTTGGACCAAAAATTACATTCGGCTAAGAATGGGACATACAAAGATTACTCACGAGCATGTTATTTCAAAGCAACCTCCCCCATCATGCAACTTTTGTACGCCCACCACACCCCTCACCATCTCTCATATGCTACAATGCGACTACATCGACAGAATATCAAGAAATACATCCGGAAAACCCTTAACACAACTTTTATCAATTATTTCTAAAGATACTATAAAACTTGTTCATTTAATTTTAGTTAAACTTAACTTAGAATATTTGATTTAAAACTTGAATTTTTTCAAATAGCAAAAAGCCCTGGTAGCTAACGCTTTATTAAATTATTGTTAGTACAATTGTATTATACTTGCAATAAAATTATAATAATAATAATAATACTTCAGATTTAAGACATTAACCTTAAAAATTGGACTACCAACTGATCTGACGATAAAAGCTCAAAACAGCCACTACATCTTTTCTTTTTAATGAATTTTCAAACATGACTGTTCTTCTACACTGAACATCATTGATAGGAGTAGGCGGGCAGTTTTGAATGTTTTACTTCTCTAAATTAAATTAAAAGTTCATAGAGTATTGTTTGGTACATCAAAATAATTGTCGTATTGTTAATTAAAGAAAAATCGAATCTATTCATGAATACAGTCAAAAGTAATTGACGGATATGTGTAATCTTCTCAATATTACAGTTTTCTTCCGGTTATTGACACTCTAGGAATCTAATTTTTTTTACCAAAGATTCATCCCAATATACTCGTATCATGGAAATTTCAGATTTCTAGGTAGACCCCTTAAAAAAATTAAATTCTTTTAGTTGATAACGCGTTATGCGTTACGTAACAAATCAGTTTACATCCCATAAAAAGTTATCACTTCAAAAACTTTTCTGTGATCTGTAGTCCAACCCAAATGTGGAGCATGAGATTTTACCAAATTAAAAGGTATTCATATGTTAATTATATTTTATTTTGCTTCTGCTGAAAATTATATTTATTGTGCTTTGTTTCCATACCGACGTAAATTTTCTATAAATTTTATGATGCAAGTTAAAAATATTGGCGCAAAATTTTAAACAGCCTGATGTTAAGGGCTTGGCAGTTTGTTAATACTAAAGCACTTAACTAATATTTTCCTAATCTTAAACACTTTTGAACAAGCACCACACTAAATCTATTTTCTTAATAAACTATAACTAAACACGTCTAAAATAGTGCAAAAAAGTGAGCGAACATAACTTTTTGACGTTTCTAAAAGTCAAAGTGGCATATGGATTTAGTACGATACTAAAAAAAATAAAGTAGCCATTTTGTGATATTAACTTTAGTAAAATGTTAAGAAAATAATACGACACTAAACTGGTTTAAAATTTGTAAAATCCTCTTTTTAGCCTAATATCATATTATAAGTGATTTAACATATTACTAAACCGACTAAAATTTTGCGTCATTTATTCTAAAATTCCTTTTTTTTTCTCAAGAAAAGTTAGCACTATATTTGACCTTAAAAAAATGAAAAACTTTTTTTTAATAATTTAAGAGGTAAAACTGCGTCATTGTGTTCCATTAAGTTGTGGTTTCTGTAATCAGATAAAAATGAGCTGGAATTTAAATATTAATCGACGTCTATTAATTGAACACAGAAGCGAGGAATTAAGTAAATTATAATAAGCTTGAGTGAACTTCGCAATTCTTCCGCTTTATTGAACTGATTAAAGCATTGATTTTCAAACAATGCGAACTCCAATCCACCTCACATTACAATAAAATTTTAATTGCTATATTAAAAGTTAAAAAAAAAAAACGTAAACATCAGCAGTTAAATAACAAAAAAAAAACTTAGATTCCATTGAAACAACGCAACGGTTCAATTAAATCAATGAATTGCTTCACTTAAACAAATTGAAAAGTACTTACTTCTTGTTGCATCCATGCGAAATCAAGTCACTATGGCTTTAGCTTATTTGAACCTACTTTCAACTGCAAAATGATAAAAATGTGAATGCATTTCTCCCTACTCTCCCTCTTGGTTGGTAGGTACTAAGCTATCATAAAAATAAAGTAAAAAAAAAGCAAAATAAGGGAAGGTAAGTGGAAAATATCTGAAAATCGTTAGTGCTGCTGGTTTCATAAACAAGAACTTTCTGCATTATTTTGTTGCACAGAAGTTTGACCCCATTCGCCATAGAACAACTTTCCTGTAGGTTTATTCGCAAAGTAGCTAAACATCCGCCCTCCTCCATCCCTGGGGGCACAAAGCAACAAAACACAGAAACGTTAATCTAGGTGAATGTTCTTTAGATTTTTTTTTGAATAAAGTGTTAAGTTAAAAATGGGCAAAAAGATTTTTGCTCTGCGCCTCTAGAGGAGGAAATTTATTTTATAGATCCTTGAATTGTGGCGCAAAAGTAGAATTTTGAGTTCAGTAGAACCACTTTTATTTGTGTATCAAAATTTATTTGTTCATCATCGCATATAAAAAAATATATCTATCTAAAAATTGATACCTACCTGTTGCAAATGCACTTAACAAGCTCTAAAAGGTTTTTATTTATTTTAAATTTTATTCTATAGAATTTCGAGAATGACTGAATACTCGGCCAGTTTTGAATGGTTATACAAAAAAGCTGTGGTGTTAAAGGGTCTAATTGTATTTTACAGGCTAATTGAATTGTCGTTTGTGTATATATGTATATTTTGTAGATATACCACTTGCTGTTTAGTACAACATTTTATGAAAATAAATCAATAACATTTATGTATACTGCTTGTAATTGACTAAATAACTATATTGATATACTTGTGAAATTGTTTAGGTTAAAAAAAAATTGGTTAATTAATTTGACAAAAAATTCATCACACTTTGTTATTCCATACAAATAAATAACCTTACCGCTAAAATGAACATTCCAGTATGTATTATCTGAATATGTCCTTACTATTAGAACGGCCAACATGAAATTTGTGGCATACTTTGAAGTGTGTGGTGTGGGTGTCCAATAATCTAAAGTGAATGAATTACATACCGTTAGGAAGATTTTGCTCCACAGTTGGTCAGAATAAAAAATCATTTGTCGATAATCGTTAAGGCAAGTTACGGTTATTTGAATTTCTTTATTTTTGTGTTTGTTTTAAGGATTAGGATCCTGCAATTCTTGGAGATCATTATACATTCCTGATTGGGAATTTGTTTTTGTTGAAAAATTGAAATTTCTAATTTAAAATAAAGCGAAGAAAGTTACATTTTCGAAAAAGTTAAGTAGATAAATAAAGTAACGATGAATTGAAGTTTTTTTAGTTAGTCAAATTTTTGTCATGAGTAATAATATTATTTTATTTCTTATTTAATTTTATTTCATTTTGCCTAAAAGTACTTTATAATTTAGTTGAAATATGCATATATAAGATTCATGTGATTCTTAAAGACACATAGGTATATATAAATGTATGAGGGCCTACACTGTATGTAGCTAGTCAGTGACGTACGCAAAAATACGTAAAAAGGAAATAAGTAAATAAGTGGGTGGCAATGGCGCTGTGGATAAGGTGCTTGATTGCTAACTTAGACGTGTGGGTTCGATCCCCACGCTAGGCGCATTCTTTTCTATACCTCAAATTTTAATTGGATGCCGCCCATGGGTTAAAATGAGACAGTCAATACCTGGTTCTCAAATCCACTGTGCCAAACTAGTGCCGTGCAATTTAGGTTGCATTTAAAAGACCTTAGGTCTTACAGGCATATAGTTAAACAAAACAAAAAGGTAGAAGCAAATGCGGATAATACACAGAATTATATGTTTTTATATTGCTTAGTTGTAATTGTTTAAAGGAAAGAAAGATGTCATTTCAATTCATGGATAAATAAGACTATATAAAAAAAATCAAAAGTCGTTGGAGCGTTTTTTTTTAAATAATTTTGTATGTATACAATTTAAAAAAAAAACATTTATAGAATACAAAATTGAAACGCCATTTTGAAACTATTATTAATATAACATATAAAATTCAAATTTCAAAAAAAATCAGTGACTGGTTTTTGAAAAATCGATTTTTCAAAAAAAAATGTTTTATTTATTTTTTTAAAAATCGAAAAACTTTATTTTGGAAAATTTGTGTACCTTTGCAGTTTTATTAACATTTTTAGGGAGCATTTGTTTAAACAAAAAATTTAATCAGCTTATCCAATAGTAAGAAAGTCGAAAATATGAAAAGTGATTCTATGGCAAGTATCTACATTAATAAGTACGCAAAATAAAATGTTTTTATACTTGAAAGAAGAGTGATAATCTAAGAACACACACATCTAAAAAAAATCTGGGAGCCGTTTTCGATAAGTACATTTTTTTAACGGATTTTTTTAACATTTGTATAGGAGGTTCCGTTGTTTTTTATTTTAGGAATATAGTTTTTTTTTAACTATTTAAGATATTGTCAAAAGACTACCAAATACGAAGTTTGGAAAAAATCCATTGAGTCGTTTTCGAAATTTTCGTTTACATTATTGTTTATACTTTCTAGGGGTTAGGGATAAAACATGTTCTATGTCGGAGTTGTCAGTGACAAATCAAACCGACACGTTTTCCGCCACACATACGATAATACAAGTATAATAGAGCATTTCATGTCATTACTTTACATTAAATTAATAGATTAAATAATTGAAAATCAGTTTCAATATTATTTTCCTAAGACTCGTCGTGAAATGTTAATCTCATTAAATGGGGAAATGGTTTATATATTTACAAAATGCCTACATTTAATCATGACGAGCTTTCGTCTAATTTTCTTGCTCATTATGAGTCATTCTTTTCTTAAATGTCGTCCCGATTTTGGAGATTTTACTGAGGTAATTCGGTGAGATTAAGACCCGTGTGCTGATACGCATCATAAATATTTATGTTCAATTTAAAACGCTTAAGGGCTACTTTTTCCCCTACGTTAACTATCACATACGTGCTTAAGTTGAACTTAAATGCTTAAGTTGTGTATCAGCAAACAAAGACATTTTTTTAAACGAAGCTTCCGGTTACCTAATAACACCTCAAATTATGCCATCCATGTGAAGTCTGGCTTACCTCAAATATTTCTGAAAAACTTAAAGGCAAATGCGGATAACATAGTAAATATAATGAATAGATCAGACCATAACCTCCAAAAACGGATCCTTAAAATTTGTTTTAATAAAGCTTACAGTCCATTAAAAAATTGGTACGATCTAGCTGTTACACACGACTTTCCGATCTCATTACGAACTGATAATAATGAAGAATTAAAATTGTCTTTATACGACTGCATAGCTTGTATAGATGAGACATTTTTCCAGAAATGTATAGAACGCGGTTCTCATTCAGCTTCAAGGAGTGTTTATAGACAATTAAGTTTTACTCTAGGCGAGGATAACTATTTTAGAAACGAGTTTTCAGTTTCAGAAATGAGCTTAATTTTCCAAGCCAGAACTGAAATGCTGGATCTGAATTATAGACCATATAGATCTGACTTAAATCCTATCTGTTCTCTTTGCAACCTTGGTACGAATGAAAATATCTTACATTTTATAGCGTTTTGTCCAATTTTACAAGAGATCCGTAGACTTCACTTTCCGCAAGTTTACTTTCTTTAGAAGAATGTATAAATATTTTGAATGGTGGCCGTGGTTGGAAGTCTCTTGTAGGATATGTCTCGCACGCAAAAAAATATCGAGATGAGTATTTGAACATGTTTTGAAGAATAAAGTCACCACTACTATTTGAATGGGTATTTTAAAAAGCGCATGTCCCAGATTATTCTCGTTTTAGCTAAACTAAAAGACCTTTTTCACTTCTTTATATGTTTTTTGTTTTGACTAAACTAAAAGTCAGAGTTTGTTTATTTATTAATCCCAAATTAAATATATGTGTATAAAAATAACTTATAATTGACTTTAAATGTGCACAACTTTGTTAAATCAAACTCTCTTATTATATTTTAAAAATTTTTAATGCATAAGTAATTTTTTTACGGCAGACGGCATATTTGCCATGCTTTGTAATTATTTCTTATATCTAAAATTGTATTTTATGATTTGAAAAATAAAGAAAGAATTGAAATTGAAATTGAATTGAATTGTATCAGCAAACGGGCCTAAATCGGTTAGTTGAATTCCGTGAGTTGAAATTGCTAAACCACTGATCAAAATTTAAAAAATTGAACCTCACTTAACTCCCCGAAATGTGTGAACTAAAATTTCTGAACCCTGGGCCAAGATTTGAAGGACGCGACGGTGACATTTGTACAATTGTAAAATGGAGTCGTTGTATTGTGTTTATATGTATTTAAGAAAGTCTGGCCGGATTCATCACCGATTTCGATGAAATTGAAATACGATGTAGCTGACATAGAATTATGAAAGAAAACCATAGTTAAAAATTAGGGAACTTTTACTGCTAGCGCGTGAACATAAGTACACATACTCTTTTCCTTATAGGTATTGTATATTTCACCTGAAAAAGGACACCTACAAATTTACCGTATTTTTGCCGAATACCTTACAAACATTCTCTACATACAAAGTAGCATTATTACAATCAAATATTGCAATTAAAATATATTCAATGTTTTTTTTGTTTGAAATTGCTTAAGTTAAAAAGTTTCGAAAGTCAGAGAATTTTTATAATTAAGGGTTCCCGACATAATTTCTGTTATGCATACATACTTTTGTTTTCTTATAAATTACCTTACAAGTCTATTTGCAGGATAACATATATCACATTCGTTGTTCGAGTGCGTTGTTTATGTTTCTAAAGTTGTCTATTTTTAATTAATGTTGGAATACTCAGGCTCACCTGTTTCCCTACACATTTAAGGGATTAAGGGATAACTCATTTTAATTTTATACGCTCCGAATTTTAATCTCCAGGAAGAAAATTGTTTGTGTATGTAAAAAGTACTTTTAATATGATACATTGACATGGTGATGTTGAAAAATAAAAATTAAAAAAAAACTCTCGAACTAATGAAAAATCTCTTTTTAATTCCTCCAGGGAAACAAAATCCCTTAAAACAAGATAAAATAGGTTAGTGAGGCAAAATGTGGTCTTATAGTGTAACCATTGGGGAACAAAATTACTCTTATACACGAGTATATATACATCTACGTTTATTTACAAAACAAAAAATATAAACGTAATAACTTTGAGTTTCTGATCTGGCGCCAGAACTATTCCCAATTGGAAGGATGCTAAGAAGAATTTAATGGGGTTAACATATTTTTGCAAAAGTCAATTTGTCGAGTTCTTGCTAATTCTTGTATATGTAATGTATGTTAAGAATTTTAATTATATTTTCATTTCAGACCCGCCCGAACGGATGTCCCCTCGATGTACATAGAAGAAGACGAATTTAATGATGATGAAAATCCCAGACCTGCGGACATTAGACACAGTAGAGTTATCGGACCGAGGAGCAGCACCAGTAGTCATCACTACGTCTCCGAAGGATTTATTCAATATCCGCAACCAAGTCTGAACGGTATTCCATTAGCCTTATACAATAAATTATAGCATTAAAGTAGTTAGCTAAAAACCATGGATCCTTGAGTATGTTATAGCTTTAAATTCTATTCTGTGCGACTGCAAACTAGTAGATACGCGTTCATTAATGCTTTGCAGTACAAATAACTGTTCACATGCATATATAGTACATATATTTAGTTTTTTTGTTTTGTTTTATTATCTATCTAATTTTTTTCACTCTTATGTAGTATAGTTTAATCATACCCGTCGTAGAACGTAGATTGTAGATTTATTTCTTCTTTTTCCTGCACCACCATAAACCTATAGAGATACTAAATCTGTAGAATTTTTTTGCATTGCATCGGATGTTGCGTTAGATAAACACACATACACTTGCATAACTAAATGAAACCATATCACCTGGCCCGCATATAAGTACCTATATAACGATACGAGTAAAGCAGAGACTGGTGGTAGTGATTTCAATTATTTTTCATGGAAGGTGCTTGATTTTTTAATTCAGACTTTTTTCCTTTTTGTGCTTTTATGTTATATTTTTCATAATGAAGTATCTAATACATTTGGTCCGTAATTAAGAGTGTGGACAATACCTGCTGCTTTTTTAAAATGTTAAATGTATGTTATATGTATAGATATGTATTCGAAATAAATTTAATTTTCTTTAAACGAGTAATGGTAGTGAATCCTTTTAAGGTTCTTTTTAATAAACTTTCTTTTGAAATATTAGTCGTGTTCTTTTGGTAAATCTATAAGCAGCAAAGCAGGATTTTCCAAAAGAACTATCCGCAGCAGCCTGATTTTTTGTATTTTTAAGTTGTTCCTAATAACTAAGTGCAAAAACTCAACAATAGATTTGTTTTTATTTCTTCAAATTAATACTAAAACTTGAATTAAAAGATGCAAATAAAATGGAATATATATGAAGCAGTAAGAAATAACAAAAAGTTGAATTTTTCACATTTGTGCATTCCAAAATGTTCATTTTAAAATTATTTCATGTGTTTGACATTTTTTTCTCAATAAATCAGATCTTTTGCGCATTGTGTTGCCTTGCAAAAATGATCGCATTCATTATTTAACTATTAAGTATTTTTAGACTTCGATTACATCTGGCTCAAAAATCAAACTGTAGTAGAGAGGTTAATTAAAAATGAGATATATAAAATATGGACAGAAATCCCCTTTTAGAATCTCAGAATTTGGGTAAATGGTCGTGTTTTGCTAAAAATTGTTAACGTCGCAACAAATAAGCACTGAAAACACTGTGGATGGCAATGGAGCAGTGGATAAGATGTTTGATTGCTAACTTAGACTTGTGGGTTCGATCCCCACGCTAGGCGCATTGTTTTCTATACCTCCAATTTTAATTGGATGCTGCCCATGGGTTAAAATGAGACAGTCATTAACTGGTTCTAAAATCCACTGTGCCAAACTAGTGTGTTGCAATTCAGGTTGCATTTAAAAAGACCTTAGGTCTTACAGGCATATAGTTAAATTTAATTATGTTCATTTTTATAATGGGTTATCCAATTTGCGGTTTCAAAAGTAAACGTAAATAAAACACATATAAAATACTTTTTTTCATGATATTTCTTTTTTATTATAAAATTTGAACGTTGAAATTATGTGTGAAACACCACATCATTTAAATAAAGACCACGAGAATTGTTGCAAGCATCGATTCTTTTGAGATAATTTTCGACCACTTTTTGACAGATATAAATTGACGAATGTTTGTTTTCAAGTGCTCAAGGGTTAAAGGTTTATCTGCATAAACACGATCTTTCGCGTAGCCCCACAAAAAAAAGTCCAGCTAAGAATTTTTAGAAGAAATCTTAATAATCTTAACTATCGAATTAGACAGTTATTTCTTCCACGTGTTATAAGTTCTCTATCGATAACATACAATTAAGTACTGGAGTGCTTATTTATTGCTAAATATTAGATATGCACTGACTTGCTCCTTAAATGCTTTTTGCTATTCCAATTTATGATATTTGGTAGGGGCGCTGCTCAAGTTTTAGTTTGTTCATTTTTAGGCAATTTGACAGCAGCTGACACACAGCCATTCAATCATCTTTTATTAAAGTATCTTTGATCTGGCAATTTCGAATAATCTAACTTTAAATTTTACTGAAAGTGTTGAAAGTGATGTTTTATAAAGCAACATAAATAAATAAAGGGTACTTTCAGCCTAGTTCGTTGCCTTAGAAACTTTTATTTCCTTTACGTAAATAGGTGTGCAATAATTTTTTTAATAACAAAAAACATACTTGACCAAAAATTATTGATTTTTTTGACTGGTACAGCTAACCTTTCGGAATCGTTCACAAATATATTCGAATTGTTTGGTTTTCGAGATAACTTATCTAATAAATGGGTGAAGGTGCCCATTGACAGAGAGAAGAACTCTACGAACGAGGACTTCGAGATTCAACAAATACATCGGAACTATTAACTAAACAAAATAATATCATTCGATACTCGAATACTCAAAAATCTATCCAAAGCAGAATTCTGCTTTTACTTTAATCGAAAGCAGGTTCTTGTATTTGTAAAGTGTGTAAATTCTGCTTTTCTGTCGATGGCTTTTGCCAAAAGAACACGGCTATTGTAACAATATCTAGAAACATTTCAATCCTGCTAAGCGAATGTTCTTTAAATTTCACGAAATTTTTACTGGCGACAATGGCTTTGATAAAAAACTATCCGTTTTCGGAAATTCACCCGATTGGTTTTAACAGTAAAGTTACTACGGCAAATTTCTCTAGACTGATTAGGTATATGCTTTATGATTATGAATTTGTAAGTAAGATATGTCAAAATTCGCAAAATTTTCAGCAGTTCTCGTTTAATTGAAACACGACTCTAGTTAAGGAAGTCGGTTAGTTGCGAGCTCTTATATAACTTTTTGATAGTTTTAAACACTTTAAGCAACTCTTCTAACTAATGTAAGTTTTTAATGCTATCTTAGAAAGTTTCAGTTGAACGCGCCTATTTTTGACAGATGTAGAAATCAAACACACCCAGAATTAAACTTAAACTTATAAAACATCAATTTCAAATTAAAATTAAATGTATTTGCATTTGCTTTTTTATGTTTGAGAATGTGAATTATTAAAATGAAAAAAAAAAAACTCAAGACTCAGATAGTGTTTCAACATAAAATCGTGAAGAAAATAAAATCCTTAACTCACATTGAAGACTGTTTCTTCTGTGTAGTGTATTGAATGTACAATTTCATGAATTGCTCCTAAAAAAAATTAAATAATGGTATTTTACGTTTAATGCTATAGCAAACGTTGGTCTACATTTCTTCCGTAAGAAAAATGTAAGGTCACAGCTTCTTCAAGTTCTGACGAAATAGGAAGACCGCGTTTGTTACTGGCTCTCATTTTGAGGTTTTCAATTGTAAATCGAACCCATGTTTCGTTAAATCGGTATGTTGAATAAAACTAAAGGTTATCAAGTTCTTCGAACGGATTTGCTCAACCTGATATAATTTTGGCTTTCTAAAAAAGTTCAAAATCTTCAAATATATTAAAATCGTATTCTTCTTCAGGGAACATTTTTCTTTATATTTTTTGTTATAAAATATCAAGCGTCAACTGAACAAAGGATCTTCCAAAAAAGTTAAAGATATGCTTTATCTTTTAAAGTTAGTACGACCTCTTTAACGTTAAAGTATAATTTTTGTCGTTTGAAATTATCAAAAAGTCCACTCCATTTTAAAACTAATTTAGAGTAGCTTTTAAATGTCAGTAATTTAGCTTAAGGGGGTCTTGTCTGCAAATCTTCTTGTGGATAGTCAGTTTTCGTTTCAGTTTTCCCACAGTATGCGAAATTTTTAATCGCATTTATCTCGAAATTTTAAATTTAAAGATATGACGTTCTTGTAGCAAATGAGCAATATGTATAAAAAATCTTAAAGAAAAGAATTATGGAATGAATTTTTTGTTAAATTTTTTATTCCGATTCAGAAGTTAACTAATTTTATACAAAATTGTATACATTTTAAATTTCTGTTAAATAATAAATAATTTAATTTATTTAAATAACATTGAATCTATTCATTGTGTTCTTAAGTTGTGGGTAATTTAAAATTAAGTTTAATTAAATTTTTCCGAGATTAATAGTCTTAGCGGTTTCGATCTTCGTTCATAATATCTATTTTAACTAGAAGTTAAATCCTTTTATTAAATAACTTTTGCATTTCACAATATTGCATGATAAGTCATCACTACTTACAAGGCTTCTCACTTCTAGCAAGACAAGGTTTTAATTTTTAAATTTTTAAAAAACATTTTGAAGTAACTCTTAAATTGAAGCCAATTGAAATATTTTGTGACCTATAGTCCAAAATACGTTTCGCCCGGGCACTATAGTTTGGCTCGTCAATTAGATGCTATCGTACCTTTCTAAGACGCAATATTTTTGGTCGATGTCTACCGACTCTAATAGATTTTGCAGCATATGTATACTGCAAATTATATTTTTCTAGGGGAATTTGGTAAAATTCATGCACCTAGAAATATGTATTGATAGAAAGGTACGATAGCATCTAATTGACGAGCCCAACTATCGTGCCCGGGCGAAGCGTATTTTGGACTATAGGTCACAAAATATTTCAATTGGCTTTAATTCACACAGTCCACAAAAACTAAAACAAAAATAATATGTAAATATTTAAAAAATGTATTTAAATGTTTACCGAAATCATGTTATGTTTTAAAATATCCATTTATGCTATTTTTTTATTCAGTGTCGACTTACAGCTGTAAATGTTTTAAATGCCAATTAATTCGCTAACCGTAACTTAATAAGGCCAACTTTAACTGTTGGCTAAATATATTCAGATATTTTGAAATGTAAATGAGGTTGAGAACTTAGAATATGTTTCAATTACCTTAACTGAGACTTTAATCAGATATTGTCAAACAAGCCCTTATTGTTCTTTGGATTGTTATCAACGAAATTTTCTATGTAGGCAAACGATTGTAGATGTTGTTTTTTTACCTTACGAGTGAGAGGATTTTCTTTAATTCTCCGAGTCGTTGAGTGCAGAATGGCAAGAATCATTGAATACAATATAATTTTTTCTTTCTTCTTACTTTTACCTTTTTTCCAGGCACGTGTTCACTTTCACAGGCAATAAAAATTAATAAAAAAATAACAAAGTTTTTCTCTTACATTTGCCGGAATTGAAATACTGAACGGTTACCCGACTGGAAAATTTTATAATTGTTCTATAAAATTAAGTCTTAATAGGAATAGTAACCAGCGCATTCATTAAAAGATAGTTCATATATAAATTAAATACAATTTTGTGGCGAGAGCTGAAGGGATTCCTACTGATTAATATTTTTACTGGCGATGTATATCATACATAGTTACTATTGACATATACGAGTAGTATTTTGGATCACATCGTATGCACAAGATTCGTAGTAGAAACCGCTAAAAATATTCGTAAGGTATTATTTTTACTTAATTTTATATAAACAAAATTTCTTTAATTTTTATTCCAAGAAAAAAGATATGACGAATCTTTTGATTATATAAACTTAAAATGAAAATTTAAATAAAAATCGTCAACCCGTTTTCGAAATATTGAATTTTCAAAAAAAATATTATTTTTCTTTCAAAAATCCAAAAAAAAATATTTTTCGAATATTTTGGAATGCAGTATTATTATGAATTCGGACAACCTCATATGTAAGAATTTGGATCAATATCGGTGAAGCCGTTTATGAGAAAGTCATAATCAAAAATATGGTTGTATTGCAGGTACCGTTAATAAAACAATATGTAAAAATGTTTTTTTTTATCAAAATCGTTACAGCTTTTTTTGAGATAATTAAAATGGCAGAAAGAATTGTAATGCAAGTACCGTTATAATTTAGGATTAAAAAAAATGATTCAGCAATTTATTTGTGACAATCACCTAAAATGCTTAAGTACCAAAGTTTGAGGAAAATCGCTTCAGCCGTTTCGGCTGTAGGTCGATTTACAAACAGGCATACGGACGGAATTGCTGGACCCACTTTTTTGGTGTTCGCCATCATCGTAAAACTGTGTCTCCAGATTCTGTATTTTATGATATACTATCTGTCATTTTGATAGAACGAAAGAAAAATAGAATGTTAGAGAAATTGGCATTGGGCATTTCATAGCATGCTATTTCAATTGCACAAAAATGTTGCTAAGGCAATCGTTTCGCTGTGTTCTTGCTTTAGAAGCATTACAAGAATTAAAAACACATTCAACACAAAATACAAGAAATTATAACAATAACACACACCACACAAACGCGAAACATCAAAGTGAAAATGGCACCAAAATAGTTTTCTACCAATAGAATTCTATGAGCTGAGCAATGTCTAGTATGAAATTTTTTATAGTATGCTATTTGTGGTCTCCGTGAGCAATTTTCATAGAATGAAATTAAATGGTCATCAGTTTGTCCTTGATCTCAACTTTGGACGTATTGTCAAATATAGGGATTACTTCGTCAAACATTTAAAGGAAATGTGCATCTGTATCTCCTAATGTCTTATCCTATACCATTTACCTAATCGCTCGCACTTTGTTTAAACATTTTAGAGTAGAGATAACCGCTTGAAGGCGCGCAAAATTAAAAAAGGCATTAGAGGATTAAATGAATTTCATAGAATGTTTGGTAGCATATATCTCTTCAATTTTTACTATACTGATGGATTTAATTGTCGAAAGTGTACGTCAATTTCTTTCTCTTTCATACCCATTCAAATTTAACACCACATCTTCAAACAAAAAATTAGCTTTTCCACCAGTGGCGTAACTATACCATCTGAGGCCCGTGGCAAATTTTTTTATGGATGGGGCCCACCCAGTAAAAATCGTTACTTTGTAATTTAATTTTTAAAAAATCACTTAAGTAGTTACCCAACAATATTAATAATATTGTTTGCAATACAGTTAAATATTTAATACATTTTATTTTCAAGACCATTGGTTTAGACATATTTACATTGAAATAACAATCTAATTTTAATAAGATATTTATTAACAAATTCTTTTCTGCGAGCTTTTTGTTCCACAAAAGTGTCTATAACACTATCATATTACGCCATAGAATTGGCAGCTGCCAAGTTAAGTAGACTGTATTGTCCCATAGAATTTCTTAAAACGGTTTTTATTAATTGTAGTTTCGAAAATGATCGTTCAGCACTAGATGTTCTCTCTGGAATTGTAACAAATACCATTAAAGCAGTTCATACTTCAGGAAAACTGCACGACATAAAATGATTCATAATTATTTATAAATTAATAGGTTCACTAATACACGAAAACGTTTCTATTTCGTCTCTGAATGTGGACCGAAAACTGAGAATTTCCTGAAAAATGATTCAAATATGTCTTTTTTACTTGCGATATATAGATACTATATGGCAAGTAATGGATTCGTAAAAAATAGAACTGGAGATTTTGATCAAACTTGACATTGCGATGATAGCCAAGACGAAAAAAGTGGGTTCCGCAACTCCGTCTGTCTTGCTGTTTATCTGTCTGTCTGTCCTGGAGTCTACATCCTAAACGGTTGGATGGATTTGCTTAAACATTGGTAAATGTTGTTTTTTCGGTAGTATGCCCCACTTTTTTTTTAAGACGAATATAAATAATATTTTTTTTTAAAACCGGCTCCAGCAATTTTTATAAAATAAAAATGTGCTCATTAATGAAGGGAAAAGTATCTTTTGGTATTTTTTTTTTTTTTGAAAAAATGGTTATTTTTGGTACCTCTAGTAGGACCATTTTCTTGGTTTTCGATTTCTAGAAAACGGCTCATTTAATTTTTTTCAATTGCTTATGAAGAAGCGCCTAGAAAGTTTAAACACTAATGAAAACCAAAATGTTTCAACAAAAAATTTTTTTTATAAAAAAAATAGGAAAAATTTTTGAAATTCATTATTTCGAAAACTACTCAAGCAATTTTTTCGAAACTTCTCCACATTATCTTAACCACTTAAAAAATAGTTTTCTTAAACAAAAGAAAACGACATGCATATTTAAAAATAAAAATCATTAAGAAAAAAATGAAAATTTTCGACTTTCTCGAATAAAACTGCATACTCAAATTATCAAACATTTTTTTTTTTTTTGAATTTTCAGAAATAAATACATTTTTTTTAACGGGTCGCTGATTCTTTTAAAATTAAAATTTTATATGTAAATTAATAATTACCTCCAAATTGCGTTTCAAAATTCTTTTCTAAAAATGTTCTTAAGATTCTATACATAAAGATATATTTTTTTAAGAAGCCGCAATGGTTTTTGAATTTTGTTTGATATATTTTTCCAAGAATTCACTAAATATACTTCTGCTTTAATTATAATTAAATTACATAGTGGTTTTCTACATTAAAGTTATTAGCTACAAAAGCAAGTTCGTATGATTCAATCGTGCCTTTTATTTCTTTATTCTCCGTCCTTGTCTTTCGTTTTTCGCAGATACATTATAACCAATTTGTATAACAATCAAACAAAGAATGCGCAGTACATAAAAACAGAACAGTATTTCCTTAACACTTAGTAACACTTAAAGCGTTGCTAGCTCACCCTATCTTGGTTAAAAACATGATGGAATTTGCCAACCGTCACTAGCTTGCCCACGTCACCAATGTACCCCCACAAAAAATTAAGCAATCAAAAGGATGCGTTCTTAAACTGATCGACGTCTTTTTGTTTTGAATGCATTGAAATCTTTATGATTCGCTTGGATATTTATTGGTATTTAGTTATGCATCCATTTAATTGATTTTAAGTACCTACTTACAACAAATTATAATTTCTCAAGTACAACATTTTGCTAAAAATGCTATGTTATTTCTGAGCTCGTAGTCGTTTAAGGTGGGCCCTCTCGGGTCGGGGGCCCGTGGCAATTTGCCAGCCCTGCCGCCCATAAACTTCACTTTCAGCTTTCCCAAAAAAAAATTTGATAATAGTTTTTGTGCAGTTTATTGATGACAGGAAGCGTTGACGTCTGTAAAATTTTGGTGTAATACTACCGAATGGAGAATATGTCAAATGGTAGAAATGTTTTATATGTCCAAAAACTATTTTTTTTTTTTAAGTTTTCATGTTTTCTTTTGATTAACTGGAACATAGAATTTATCGGTATAATATGAAAGTGAGTGACCTCTGTTTAATAAAGAGAACGAAAAATATCCTTTCTGAAATGATAATGGAGCAAAGTTAGAAAATCTTATTTTTAAAGAGTTATTGTGCACATACAGTTGTGCTTGACAGTTCAAACGAATCATAAGTGTCGGCGACATTTCAATAAAACTTTAAGAGTGGTATCGAGTATGCATTGCAAAATTGATTACATATTTTGTTTATATATTTACGATTAATGTGTTTGGTGTGCAATTTACAGACATGTACATTATGTATAAAAGCCTAGAAACTATTAGGTAGTAAATAGGAGGAGGTATACTTCTTTCTGTTATATGATAATTGATAACCATATAGATTGTATACATGGTTAGTTTAATATTATATCGAAATATAAAAGTACCCCATTTATTAATTATAAATGTTTTTCCCTTTTTCTTAAGTATAAGTGTAACTTATGTTATTATAGTGTTACAGCCATAATAGCACTAAGAGGTGGAAGACAAATCGAACAAAATGAAACTTTATTTGACAAATAAAACAACAGCAAATAGGTATCTAAGGAATACGAAATTTATTTTAAGTGTATGCCATTTTGTTTGAAAGTCTCCATATGATGTCCTGTTGCTCTGGTCGACATACAATTTTTTTTACCGAAAAAGCTTTTATGGTTTTTTGTATCAAACCCTTTTTTGCAGTATTACGACATTATGTTTTTTAAGGTCAGTCCCAAGAGACAGTAATGTCAATCACACTGAGACTTGGACATTTCTTGCGGCTGTAGGTAAGACCTTTATTATTCTGATTGACATTTTGAGGTAAGAAAGGCGAATTAAAAAGTTCTACTGAATTCATGAAGTAATAAAACCCTCTTTTGTTTTGCATTGATGGCCTGTGTAATGAGAGTAGATAGCACCAAAGAGTGTAGCACTCTATGAGGTTATACATAGGTGTTTATAAGAATAAAAATGAGCCTGTAATGATCTGTTTAAGATCTGTTAAAATGTAAGGGACAAAACAATTGCTGTCTTGGACAACTGAATTTTTGTGATAGGAAATGAGGGTTAAGCTAATAAATGCATGAATTTGTTTCCTTTATGTTGTTTTAAATATTTATTAAGAAATAATTTTACCTGTCCCCTTATAGAATTTATGTTGGGTCTTAGACTTTAAGATATAACTTTAAAATAAAACTCATGTATACTTACATTTTTTTTAACTCTATATACTTGGTCTTCGAACCCGAAACACCATAAGTGTTTATTATTTATTTATATGGCATTAAATTGTTTCAAAGAAATATCATCGTTTCTAAAGTCAAACAACTTTTATTGAAGGTTTTGAAAAATGATAGTAAATTTAAACACTTCTTCTATAGATTTTAGATGCTTGTTATTAGATTATAGTTTAATGATTGTTTTAAGGACGGCAATTTAATAGCGATTATTGAATGAATAATTATTATCTCTTTATTAATTTTAGGTAGGTGGATGACTGATGTAACGTGCGAACGACTTGACGGTTGCATCTTGTATAGTTTCTGGGAAACAAGTGAAGATTCTTCTTAAAATGATTTAAATATGAATAAATCATTTAATATGTGCTTTTTTAAATATGTAAGTGCTTTCGAGTGCTCTTTAAATAATTTCATCATGAATATAAGTTGTGGTAAGGTTTTAACCTTTTCTCACTGTAATCAACCCAGACTTCCTGTTTTGTAAATGCTTGGCATGTTTCGTTCGTCTCGATCTCTTTTCCCTCTATTATTAGTTTTGTTTCCATTAATCTATTTTTGTGCCAAATTTATGTGTGGATACGAATTTCCTAAGAATGCAGAAGGAGCATGTTTGTATGGTTGAGTTTTCATTTCTAGATCATACCTACACGTATCATACAACATTATCAGCCAGACGGCAAAAGCCATGCCTTGAAGACTTGTGAGAAATTATTTGGTATTGTATGAAAGAACTAAATTGATCTACAACATTTAAAAGAAACATGTTTTACACAACTTTTTAATAAAGAATACATAAAATACTTCTGATTAAAATGCACAATTTCTGTAAACTTCCGAAATTTTTTCTTCAAATGTGTGTATTGTATGTTGTATACCATTTTAATTTGTATGAAGAATGCGCATTTGCATAGCTTATGTTTCATCTCATTTTGCAATAACTTTGAAAACCTATCTGTTGATCATGTATGATTTTCGAAAGTTTTTACTTTCACATCACCAAAATTCACGGTACGTCTACAATTTCAATAGATAAAGTCCATAACATGAAAACAGTTTATTTACCTTTTCTTGTATTATTAATTGACAATAGCTAGAGAACATGTGTTGAAACATAAATTATAATAATGTTCAACGCAACGCTTTGTGTAATTTTAGCATTTGGATACTATCAAATTTGTATGGGAAAAGATTTACACAGATTGGCTAAAATTACTTTAGATATATAAATATGATTTATTAAACCCTAATGATAATACTTCTTCTATCTTACCAAAACTTTTTTTTTTTTCAAAAATCTAATATTTTATTTTATAATATTTTAAATATTAATGAATTATTAAATCCTCTTTTTTTTATATAGCTCAATTAGTTTTATATTAAAAGCAATCTTCTTCCAAAATATTGTATTTCTATTATAACGGTAACCTTACAATTCAGTTTAGATTTAATTTGATCAATTCGTACCACAAAATAAACCAAATTTCGGCTAGAATTATTTTAATTTTTTTCCTTTTTATTTATTTTTTAATTTCTGCTAATACCAGCTGATAAATAATACGAAAATCGTATTATGTTTGGTGCTCCACAATTTAACATTATTATTGAATAATAATTTATTGAAAAAAAACGATTGTTTCCGATAAAACAAGACCGAAGTTCGATAAAATAAGCTAACATTGTCTACAAAAAACGATATTAATGGAATATGATAACAGTCTTTCGCATTATTCGTATTGGATTGTGAAATAAAAAGAAAACCCAAAGGATATTTTAGTGATAATTTCAGTAGAGCTCAAACTTAATTTGATCCTCATTCCAGTTGTGGAAATCAACGACTGTTTGTGTTACCTCAACATCAATATGATTCAGTAAATCAAACACATCTTTAGCAACATTTGTGACCGGATGGGTGTATCGTCTCCATCATCACAGTTTTCATCTTATCCAAGAATGTTACAGACCTCACAGCTTCATTTAAGGAAACCTAGAAAACGGGTTATCAATTTTGCGATTTCAAAAGTAAACCTAAATAAAACACATATAAAATATTTTTTTCCATGATATTTTTTTTTATTATAAAATTTGAACGTTGACATTATGTGCGAAACACTACATCATTTAAATGACCACCACGCGAATTGTTGCAAGCAATGAAGAAAATTTGTTCGAAAAGTCAACGTCCACCACCTGTTGTTCTAGCACCCATTCGACGTATCTATGATGTTGTGAATGGTCAGCTGACTTCAGTTGTTGTGTGAGCTGGACTTTATATCGATGTAGATGTAGATCCAAATTCAAAATAAGCCATAATGTGCCGTAAGACAGTCCGAATTCCTGAGAATTACATTCGGGTCTTCGGTAACACTTTCACTTACAGCAGCGATATTTAGTAGTAGTACGAGCGAAACGATGATGCACTGGCCGTACAATATCTGTAACAAATCCAGTCTCTTCAAATTTCATCACAATTTTGCCAGGCGTAGTTGGACGATTATGTAAACCATAATCTCCTCTTAAAGCACGATATGTTGCTGTGGCGCAATCACCATTTTGTAGTAGGTTTTAACAATTTTAATGCGTTGTGCGACAGTTAAGCGATCCATTTTCGTAAATGTCAGACTTTCAACTGAAAAAAAATTGGTTTAACAACTTAGTTTGACAGATGTCGAATTCCAGCCCTATACTTTTGAAACCGCAAAATGGATAACCTTTTGTGTCTCTGGAGCCTAGAAGAAAGGGGTTAAGTCAGAAATAGTAGTTTTCCGCAAAATGAGATTGAAAATTGAATATTTATTTGTAAATCCAGACATTGCATTTTCAAAAAATTAATGATGCAGAATAATCACTAAAACGGTTTCTGTAATAACAGTAAGCTATTGACGACGAAATATGAGTACCTACCCGATTTTCTGATGACTTGTATCCTTAGAGCCACCTGTTTTTTTTTGTATCTGTTTAAATTAAGTTTTTTGTAGAGACTAAAGTCAAGAAAAAAATCTTTTTGAACATAAATAACTAATTAAAAATTAATTGAAAAATAAACTTTAAAACATTAAATTGATTTAAATAAATAATAAGTATTGAAATATTATATCTGGTCGTCTTCTAACAAATCTGATTCATTATATGGTGCCTCCTTCCAAGTTTGCCAAATTTTTGTAAAAGTCATGTTTCCAGGTCGAACTAAGGCTAAACGTGAGCACAAATCCTCTATTTTTCAGCGGATATTGGATTTGAATTCGTGCATTTCTTTTTCAGGACATTTACGAAATGTGTTATTGTTATCTCTTGTTAAACTTAGAAATGTCTATACTTTCTGTCGCAACCGAGTGTATTTTTTCTGTTTGATACTCGATGCATAAGATGACTTAAGCCTTTAGGAGCAACTAGATTTTTGAATTCTGTTTCGCACTAAAGGCCTAAGCCTTTAAAATAATTAAATACAAAGGACTTAAGTCCACTTACACCCTTTATACCAAACAAATCTGAAATCTTCCTGAGTTACACCCTTTGTACCGAAATATTTCTTTAGGAAGGAGTAACGATATACTTACGCCGATTTGACGAAACAATATAGAAGAAAAATATGACATAAGTCCAATAAAAATCTAAAACCCGATTTTTTTAACTAAACCTCTTTCTAACAGGCACCAGAGATTTATATCTGACGTTTTTCTGCAGCAACAATTGATATCAGCAAGCTTTTCCTGTAGAAAAATTAAGTCAGGCGAATATTTTGGTCCATAAGCTGATTGAGTGGGTTTCAGTTGGAGGGAGGCATATACCTTGTTGTTAGAGTTCCATCTAAATTTCCTAGCTCACTCCCGGGGGTGACTTGGGGCATTATACAAAATCAATAAAGCTTTGACTGGTAAATCCTTTTTTTTAAGGAAATTTTTAACTTCGGGAACAAAAAATTTACTAAACCCAGCCTTTGACAATAGCCAAGCTGATTTTGAACTATTTTAGTGAACATGTAATGATATATTCCTAAATGGATGAGAGTTTTTCGCTTTTCCTATCCCTATCTGCTTTAACTTCTGCCGACCTTTGGCATTTGTGCAAAGCAGAAAACTGATCCTTTGCTTTTCAATTTTTCGCCAGGAGCAGTTTTCTTAGCATAAGTGCTTCCAGGTAAAAGTTGCTAATATAGCCCCGAGTCATCAGTGTTATAATTGGTGGTCTGGTTTAGGATCCAGATCTTAAATTCCCTTCTTAAAATGCATCTTAAATGTACACATAAGTTCTGTTTGTGACAATCAATCATTTGTCCCCAGGTGCCGAACACCAAACATCTATTTCAATTTTTGCAACCAGCCGGCACTTGCTACAAAATTGCACTCCTTACCGTCCAGGCTAATATTTATGGCAACGGCAGTTCAGATGTTTTCAGTGCCCGCCTATTTCCAGGAACATAGTAAGAATTAGTCACCGTTGATAAAATATCGTATCTTATTCCAAAAAGTGCAATAATCCAATAATCCAACTGATCCAATTCGACTGCTAGAAGGTTCAGTGTTCACTCTGCTCAGCCTTGTTCAATTTGTAGTCAGTTGGTTCGAGGTGTGTTCGCACCCCCGCTTATTATTAATCTGGCGGCTGTGCTTGTACTGATGATTTGAATCATGAATGAGTTGGTCACAACCCAAGTTCACATAATAAGGTAATATTTTGCTCATATTGATAAAATTCGGTTGTCACAATTTAAAAATTCGGTTGTCATATTTAGAAAAATGTCTCGGAAATTTAGCATTTTCACATGCAAATAGGAATAGGTCAATATTTCAGTAAGCTGTGTACAGTAAGATGTAACAGTAGATCAAAAATAACTGTTATTAAAATAACATTTGAAATTTCTAAATTTGTATTTTGATCAAACCAAACCACGGAATACAGATGAATAATTGATTTTAAAATGTTATTGGAAACTAGTTTATTAAAATTGCTATTTCACTGACAATTTTTCTTCCATAATTTTTATTTCAGTAACAGGAATTTATAACTGTTATTTAAAAGTCGCAGTAACAGATGTTGAAACTAGCAGTTTGGCCCATGCCTTGTGTTGTTCCTCTAAATGTCGACTTTACGTAGACAATGTTTTAACGTACACAATGTCCAGAATGTAGACAATATGTCTACAATGTAGACAATATGTCGACAATTTAGACAAAATGTAAACAATAACTTTGACACATTAAATCTCACTAATAAAATAATTCAAAAAAGTTTTTGCTTCAATGATAAACACGTGCTTTTAATATTTTCCATAAAAATATAAGTTTCAAGCAATTAAGATGGCTGGCCGCCCTAAAATTTGGTGAAAACCAAAAGTAAATGCTCATCTCTTTGCACAGTATGCAACAAAACTCTGCAAACTGTTTTCGCAGGCACAGGTAATGGAAAATGTTATTATTATCTATAAACACTGATTCAAAACCAAAGCCTTTGTTTACATTTTGCAATAGGTATCGTTGGATACCTCAAACAACGACATCTGAATCGGATGATGTATCAATGGTATTCCTATGGTATTTAATATTTAAAGGCCATGCCATTCAACCATTTTATCAGTATCTTTGCAAAAAGGATTGAAATGGGTCACCTCCAAATTATGCCAGAAATTTATCAGTTAACTATTTGATTACTGAACCAAAAATGAAATGTTTACTGGCATTTTTTATATGTATTATTAAATTCCTCTAATTTTAAAACTTTTTTAAAACTTGACCAGGGAAGTGATTCAATGGACAGATTTCTCCCATAACTTATAGTTTTTCGATATCTCTAATTTAAATATTAGAAACTAAAACTTTTATAAACATAGGTACGTTTAGATTTAGATCAAATATTTTTTTCACAACTATCTTGTTCTTACACACATGTTTTTGTATTGGGTATAGAAGACTTTCGTTCTTTTTTGTAACATTACTGTTTTGTGGTTTGATAAATTTTCGTAGGAAATATTATGATTTATGATAGTCTTACGAATTGTCTACAATGTCTACATTGTCGACATATTGATGTCGACAATTATGAATTGTATACATTTTAACGGCCTTTATTCCACAAAATTTGCGTTTCGTCCCGGCAATCTCACTTGGACTCATCAGTTGGTAAGTGAGCGCCTTGCCAATACGCAATTTCTGTTAAGTTCGGCCGTTAAAAGCTATTTTGAATCAGTATATTACCTTTATTATGTGTACTGTGGGTCACAACACAGAATATTTAGCCAGTCGAAAAACACGGAACGACTACAGATACAAAGTTTTCAGAGCGAACGGTAAATTAACTTTGTTGTACAGCGGCTGGATTTTTTGTGTTAGTGTCACTATAAAGAGATTGTATTATTCATACCGGAGAGTAGTTTGTCCACAATTTCGTGGGTTCACTCAATTGGATTGTTCAATCCATCGATGTTCACTTTACCGCGAGTATACTGTATATTCATTTCAAAAAAAAGAGTAATTCATATTACTAAAATTTTAAAAACTACAATCTTAATTTTAGCATTGAAAAAAATTACCTATAGAGAAAACGGTCGTTTAGAAAATTGATTTTAAATTTAAACCGATGTTTAATAGTTGGAATTGCAAAAATTTTAATTTTGGAATTTTCGGTCTTTCACATTAGTTTATAGGAGAAACTTAAATAATAAATACTTCAAAACTAATTGAGGTTTACACAACCCATTATAAATATTTCCGCCGATAACTTGAAACTCATATTTTGACGGAAATTTGATTATTACAAATAATTCGAACAACAATTTGAGACTTGGTACAACAAATTAGCATTTAATTATAGGCATGAATTCTGATTTCAAATTCAGTATTTGATTCCACCACAAAGTATCCCGCCTAAATAAGTGACGTATAAAAAGTACCGAAATAAAAGATGTTATATAGCATATTGGTACAGCTATACATTATATCAGCATTCAAATTATTTCGGTAAAATGGTAGTTCGTCCAGAATAGAATTTATGAATAAAACATTTAATTTCTTATGCAAAAAGTTATGCTATTTTGGGAAAGCTTTCCACTCCTCTGTTATTTGAAAGAAGAAACAAGATATTTTACTAGGAAAAGGCAATGTTTCTTAAAATAGTGTATTTTGTCCTTCTCATGAAATGCCATACATTTACCATACATTTTTTTTTTACAAAAAAAAATAAATGTTATAGATATTCATCATACATATATAGATACCTTCTAAAAGATTCAAATTTAGAAATGTCCGTAAGAAAGAAAATAATATCCTGTTTTTTGCCAGTAAGTATTCGATTAAAGACTTCCTTACATTACAGTAAAGGCAAATAAGTTTCGATCATAGAAACATGTGGGATATTCCATATCACTTTGTGATGTATTCGAATAGTTTTGTGGACTTGTATTGTGTGTTGTTTTGTACAGATTTTTTTTTTTGTTTAACTTGAAGAAATCTGTGACCAGGCGAAAGGAAGGACGTGGTCTTCCATGTGGCACTTTTCTTATTACATTATGTAGCTTGTTACTACTTGCACAATTGATACTGATATGTACTAGTGTGTGTATATGAATTGTAGACGTATATTATACTTGTCAATGGGAGTTGCAGAATGAGATTGGAATGTTACTTTGTTTTTGTTCATAAATGATACCCATTATATGAGTTTTACCTTTTACGACAAAATTGATTTTTTTCGAAAACCACTTCTAAGATATTCAAGGAAAAAACTGTGCACACAAAATTGGATGAAAATAATTGTAAAATTTAATACGTTTGTGCTTGGAATACACAAATAATGATAAATTTGTTTTAATATCTGATTGAAACAAGAGTTTGTTTTTTTGATTTAATTTTAAGTAAATTTAAATAGTACCGTGGTTGGACTACCTTACCTCGCCACAGGGCTGAGGTTCGAATCCCAATTTTTGCAGGAAAAAAAGGTTACTGCTTCCAGCAAGCAAGTAAATATCTACTATTTCGAAAAATTGCCTTTCACTTCCGCCGTTCCAACTCAGCGAAAATTGTATATGACCTCCATTCGCGGAAGAAAAAATTAAATATAAAATTTATTTCTATTAAGATTAATATTGAATTCATATCTGAAATTTGGTATTTGACCTGCACGACAGTGGATAATTAAAGGAAATAAGAAAGAATTTGTTTTGGCATAAAGAGTTGAGAATAAGATTCTAATTATCCATTAGAAACTGGGGTATAGAAAAGTGTAATAATCGAATCATTTAAACAATACAGGCACTGTACATTGCTATTCTTGAAAATAGTAAAGCATCTTAAGGGTTCGCTTTGGAATGCGCAACTTATGTACCTAAGTGTGGTACCAAAAAGTTCTTAGGTTGTTGCTGTTCTTAGAACTATTTTATTTTATAAAAGCTAGTTTCATTCATTATGAAAAAAAGAAATAAACTTGATAATCATAAAGCTGCAGCTGAATTTTTCACACAGCTGATTTTTGGAGCACGCTGGGGTTAAGTTACGTTCATAGGCGCCCGCAGGATTTTTGCCAGGTGGGGGCAGATAAAAAATGAATATGCAATTTTTGAATTCGATGTTTTTTTTTTATTAAAAGTTTATTTATTTTGTCTTGGCATAGGTCAGTTGTAAGTGATTTTATTTTCGAAAATGTGACATTTTATTTGTGTTGACGTTACATAATTATGAAAGGGAGAAAATATATTGTTTTTCTTTAACATTTGTTACTTAGTGAATAGCCACTACAACCGGCTGGGCTCTTTTCCAAAACGGTCAATTATTTCGTTGTAAAAGTTTGTTTGTTCTTTGACAATATTTTGATGAACGTACGTCATGTACAAAGAATCAAGTCGTTTGTTGGTGATTGTAGATCTAAGCCAAGTTTTTACTTTTTTTTTTAAACTTTATTTCAGATGAAGACTTAAAGCTAACAGTAATAACAATTGAAAGCAATAATTAAATAAGAAATAGCATTATACTTCAAAATGAAATAGATAAGAGCATCCTGTTGCCCAAAGGCAAGAGGCGGATGTCCCCTTTAGTAACAACAATTCAAATTACAGGGATTATTGAAATTAGAAATAGCTTAATTTTTCTTAGAAACGTTGTTTCGACTCTCTCGCATCTAATATTTTCAGGCAGGTTATTGAATAAACGACGTGCAGTAACTAAATAAAAGTAACAAAAGTGTGATTTTTTAATATTAGTTACAGTGACCAAATTCAGGCTGTTGACACGTAAGCTATGAGATCAATAAAGTCTAGCAGCTGTATATCCATTATTTTCAAAAATATTTTTAAAACTTTATAGAAATACAAGTGCTTAAGTGGCAGAATTTTAAGATTCTTAAATAAATCAAAACTTGGAGTTCTACGATTAACCCTAGCAATAATTCTGATAGCATGTTTTTGCTTAATAAGTAAGGGCTGCATTTTGTTAAAACTGTACCACATCTTATACTCCGCCAGCAAATTATCCAGAAAGCAGCCATATTTCTCCATTATTTTCTGTATAATTATATCGAATTCTGGAGAATCCATAATTTGCATATTTTTTGGTGATAGCTTAAATTAGTGAAAATACAGCTTCATTTTCTTCGGAAAAGCGTTCTGTAAGCGACATTATCAGGGAATCAATGCACGGAATATAAATATCTTTTCTAAAATAACTTTGGGGGAAGAACCGGGAACATTTGATCGATGGATTTGTTTTTGAATTATTCTTGAACAGCATAAAACTATGCCTGATTCACTCAAGCATTTTTTCATTACCTCCAAGAGACATTTAAAGCAATTGTCAGCATCTTCTCAATTTTGTTAAAACAATTTATTCAAAACATTGAACTGATGTTTTACTGTTGATAGATTTTGGTCAAAGCCCTGTAAAATATTAGCAACAAGTTAAAGCTTCGATGAATAATGTGACATCATAAACAAACAAACTAAAAAGGTCGAATTTGTGCAAGAGTAATAAAGTTGGAGGGCACTCTTCCGAAAGCTTTTGCAGTGCCTCAATTAAAACTACGATATTCCCTCTCAGAACTCGAATGCTTTTGTATTTTGCCTTCCACCTTGTTTACACAAAACAGAGGAATGAGGGGTATGCATTTTCGTCGTAAGGGACTTTTTCGAAAAATAGTTATAACCTTATCTTAATCGTCCCGACAGCATTTCTGATTTCAGAAACTTCGCTTACGTCGTTAATGACCAGATTTAATTTGAGTGAGCTGCAGTGAAAGAAATTTGCCTGCGGATATACATATGTCCTGCATCCGATTTCTCACCCCACCCAATTTCCCGGTCATGGTTGACCCATCATAAGCTTGACCAACAATTTTTAATAAATTTAATCCGGAATTGGTTAATGACGTTAATATCGTATGCGCTTTGGTAGCAGCGTCCATACTTTGCAGTGCCACAAAGCCTAAAAATTCATCACACACGCGGAATTTGCTGTTAGCATTTTTTGCACAAATTGAATGCCTAAAGAGAGTTGTTCTGTCTCAGATATATCACTTGATTCATCCGCAATAACCTTTTTGGCGTCTTGAATTAGTTTTTCTCTTAAAATTGCATTACAGATTTCAATCAGTTCATTTTGTGTACAGTCAGAAATATATGTTGCATTTGCAGGTGAATGGAGTAGATGGTCCTTTAAAATTAAATCTCCGGCATCTTCTCTGAAATGGAACAAGTTGTTGAAAACTACAGTTACATCCATCTTGCCTCTCAAAGGAATATTGTTTTTTTGTTACAAATCACAATCGATTTGACTATAGGAATTATTTTGTTTCTGTTCATTTGAATTTGTTTTTCTATTAAAGAATGTATAAGAATGACCAACTGTCAACACTTTTGGCTTTGTTTTCTAAAATTTTGCAGATATAATTTACTTTTTCAGTAGATTCACAATGACAACTGGACTTTAAATGATCTTTTACAAATTTATGGAAGTCTTTGTACTTTGTAAATTCATTTAGAATAAACCGACCTTGAAGTCCGCGGTTAACTTTGAGCTTAAAAAGAACACAATTCCGACTAAGAACGCCGCTCAATTTGACAGTATAGGATATAAAGGGATAATCAGCAAGTCATTGGTGTCGAAACACGCGAGATCCACTTGGCAAACCATGGACTCTGACAAAAAAAGTTCATTTAAGTAGTCGTTTTTGTGAAAATTTCGTAGTTAATAATAAAAATAGAACTAGATCCGGGGGGAGGCAAGTACCCCCCTTGCCATACCCTACGGGCGCCTATGGTTACGTTACAGTGGCTGATAGCTGTTAAAGATAACTGAACACACTTAGACCAAAATAAGGATCATTGTGATACCACAGGAGTTGTTTTTTTTTTACCCCAAAAAGAACTTAGAACCAATTTGAGCTTCTTATGAAGCGGAAGAGAGAATTAATATCTGAGTGTGCCAGTTCAAAAATGTCATTGAAGAAGAAGTCTCCCAGAAGAAATCTTCTTTTGTTAGACAGTGCAGGGCATGTACAGAGGAGATGAAGAATAGCTTACTCCTACTCCTCATCTAATTAGCTTCTGCAGAAGTTTCTTGGGAGCACGCCTAGTCTTACAGCATGTCTACCTATATGAAGCAGTGTCCTATAATGACACCTATAATATAGCTAATGTGCCGTCTGTATATAGAGAGATCAAAGCCTTAGAACGCTTAAGATCCAGTTTTTTCCAACTCTCTTTTTATCTCTAGACATGTGTTACCACGAGTCCACCTAAGATTTTTCTTCTCCATAGCATCTAGCCTTAGGAAAAATTTATATGTAGCAATTGGAATACTCAGGTTAATGTAGTCAGTTGAAAAGAGTAGTGTTATTTATTTATTTATTCATCAAAAAGACATCGGGCAATCTACAGTTAGACTACATCGAGATAAATATTTATTTAAATAATTAACTTAATAACGAGGTATATGTTAGTATATTTATAACATATGTATTTATGTATATATATAATTTAAATTTAGGTAATATACGAATAATTCATTTAAAATTATTTAATTAATTGATTAAAAAGTACATTAACAAATTATTTTTGAAAGTGAATCTGCTCAGATGAAAATAAAATCAATATAATTTAAGATTAGATTAGTTTCTCTGACGCAACGAGTTATAGGTTCGTTAAGTGCATAGTTAACCCTATGTTCATTTTCACTAAGCAAACAACGTTCTTTTAACTGTCGCGATGGAGCATATAAATCAATCAATGATAAAAGAAAAGAGCATTTGATATGGTGAGATAAAATGTCACTTATGAACATTATTGAAAACATTTTTCTTCTATTTTGAAGCGTTCCTAAAAGTAGTAGAATAGTGCAGGATTTCGATGTTCCAACCTAATTTCTTAATTGTAAATCTTGTGAATTTTTTTTGGAACATTTCAATTCTATTAGAATAAATATTGTAGTACGGATTCCATATCACACAACAGTATTCTAAAATTGACCTAACATAGGAGTTATATAGAGATTTAAGGGCAAAATGGTCCTTGAAGTCTTTAAAGTAAAGTTAAGTCTTGAATCGAAAAAGACCCCAAGGTCTTGTTTCTCCAAAACTCTTACAAGAATATGGTTTCCAATTTTATAATCGAAGCAAATTTGAGAAAAGTTCCAACGAAGAGAAAAATATTGACATTTAGTGACGTTCAAGAACAACTGGCAAACTGTACACCATCCTGTTAACTTTTAAAGATCATTTTGTAACAGAAGGCAATCATCTATAGATTTTATGCATCCGAAATTTGAAATCGTCTGCGAATAGAAGACGATTGGAATTCAAGAAAATATCAGGCAAGTCATTAATAAAAATATTAAAAAGAAGGGGGCCAAGATGGCTACCTTGGGGGACACCCGAAGTTACCATAACTGGATTAGAGAGCACTTGGTCAATGCATACGAATTATATACGATCGTTAAGGTAAGATTCTAACCATTTTAATATGCTTGAGTGAAAACCAAATAATTTTAATTTTTCAATTAAAATAGACTGACCAACTGTATCGAAAGCTTTAGCAAAATCGGTATAAAAAAATCAATTTGGTAACCTTCTTCGAGGTTATTCAGAAAGAAATTGGAAAAAATAGAAAGATTAGTAGCTGTGGATCTTCCTGCAACAAAGCCATGTTGAAATGGAGAAATGTGTTCCTTTAGTAGAAAAGTGAGCTTATCGCATATGATTTTCTCGAAAAGTTTTTGTATACTCGATAGCTCACAAATCGGATAATAATTGGAAATTTTCTTATTTGCACCAGTCTTATGAATTAGAGATAAAAATGATTTTTTCCACACTGAGAGGAATTCCCCACTCTCAAGTGAGGCATACAAAATGTAATACAGGGGCACGGAAATAGCAGCTGCACAATTCTTAAGAATAGTTGCTGGAATTTCCTCAGGGCCAGTATTGCTATCACTATTCAGATTCAAAAGACCTTCTTTGATTTCTGAAATATTTATTACTAATTGTCCAATGTTAGTCTTACAATGAATTGAGGGTACGTTCACTCTTATTGACAGATATTCATTAGATTTTGTATAATTATTAGATTGAAAATAATGTGCAAATGAATTACAAATAGTTGAAAGATCCGAAAATGTTAAACCAAGGTAATTCATACTACTGGGCAAACCATTAGACATTTTTTTACTTTTAATAAATGACCAAAAACACTTCCTATTCGTTGTAAGGTTCGATTCAATTGACAAAATGTAATTCTTATACAGACATTTGTTAAGAACATCGAATTCACGCTCCGGGTATGCGTTTCTGTTTGTAAGCCTTGTTTTTTGTGTTACTTAAGTTGCAAAGCCTCTTGTTGAACTTCCTTGTTTGGTAAGTTCGTCGACCCTGCAGTTCCCTGGAATATCTATGTGCCTTGGCGCCCAGCATAGGTGAATGTTGAACTGTTCCTCCACCTCTTTGAGATATTGATCGACAACAGAGGGCTATTTTGGAATTAGTGGAGATGGAATCCAGAGATTTCAGCGCTGCCTGGTTGTCGGAGAAAATGATGATATCCTTTTCCTTTAAACCGGCATAGACCCTCCTCAATTGGCATTAATTCCGCCTGGAACACGCTACAATGTTTAGCAGGACGGAAGGAGAGACTATACCTCACCCTGTGTACTCGTATATATGTCAAATTTTAAACAAAACAATATCAGAAAACAATTTTTTTTCGTTTATCAAAAAATACCATCAGATCTGTTTTTGAGTTGATGTCTTTCTAACTAAGTTCAAGAGCTTATCAAATTTATACAATAGGTAGATACAGAAAGTCAGAAATTAACAACTTAAACTCACAAAATACTAGAGTGTGCACTGGTGTGTTTGTATGAGCTGAATATGCGATTCGTTGCCATATAGTATTTTAGAAATAAATATTTCAAAAGATGAGTACGAAATCCTTTTATGTCATCAGCATCAGTATAAAATGAGATGGAAAAGTTACTTCGCACAAGGATCAACACAACGTCAATGGTTTACGTATTGTTCCATCCACCTATAAATGTCATCTACCTTAATGGAGTGTGAATGCAATATAGCAACAAAACTCTCTACCAAACACAAGAACGATTTGTAAATGACACATATCAATTTCGGACATGTATCCCATTTTAATTATATGTCAATTGTACTGAGGGAGGAAAATTCTGATGACCAACAGCTGTATACTTACACATCATAAAAACTTAAATAATGAATAAAGTCCAATTTTTGAAAGGACACTACAATCCTTAAACAAATGATGAAAATATTTATATTTAAAATCAGTGATGAAATATTAATTAAACATGAAAAACAGTCAAAGTCCTGAATAGTAAAGTTGTGATTGACTAAAGGAGCCCCATACATGTTTGAAGTTGAATTTAATATTGAAGTATTCCGGAGATAAACTATCAACTAGCAAATCCTATAGCTTGTGCAGTAGTATGTTTTTTTTTTTAAATGTTGTCCCAATTCAACAACCGAATTCTTTCTTACCTTTAACACACAAACAATAAACTTATAGTCACGAGCCTAGGTTCAAAAAAAACTATATTCTTAAAAAAAAATAACATGCATCATATTACAACGAATGTTAACCGACATAATTTGTAACCATAAAGCTACTTATTTTTACTTGCGATATATGGACTATAGGGCAAGTTTTGCATTTGGAAAAAAAATCGAACTCGTGATTTAAATCAAACTTGACATTACGATGATGGAGAACACCAAAAAAGGGGGTCCCGCAATTCCGTTTGTCTGTCTGTCTGTACAACTCTCTACAGCCTAAACAGCTGAAGCGATTTTCTTCAAACTTGGTGTTTAAGCGTTTTAGGTGATTGTGCAAAATACATTTTTGAATTTTTGTTTTAGCTCCAAAAATAACGGTACTTGCCATACAAATTTTTCTAAGGTACCGTTATTAACGGTACCTGTTATACAAGCATTTTAGTGATTTTCGACTTTCTCATAAACGGCTCAACGGACTTCGATCAAAATTTTTATACAAGAGCTCCTTCAAATTCTAAATAATACTGCATTTCAAAATTTTCGAAAAATATTTGTTTGCATTTTTGAAAAAAAAAAAAATTGTTTTTTTGAAAATTCAATATTTCGAAAACGGGTGGACGATTTTTTCTGAAATTTTGTTTTCGAATTTATATTAGTAAATATTTAAAATGTTCATAACAATTTTTTTTTAAGAAAAAAATTATGAATTTTTAAATATAAAATTAAGTGCAAAGCGAATTTAAAAATACATATACATTTTTTTCTATTAAGAATATTTTGCATATAATGTAATCCGACATAGGAGCAAGTACGTGCGATCCAGTCGTGCATTTTATTTATTATGGGTAAATTCATAAACTCATGACTACAGTAATGATTCTCGTCAAACATTCACAAACGCAAAATTTTCCCATCACTTGGAACGTCAACTGATCATTATTGCAAAGTTGTAAATATAATACTGATGCGCAAACATTAAAAAAACAAGCATTAAGAAAAATATTAGGGGTATTCACGAACTGGTGTACCAAGTCTTGTAAAATTGTAAAATTTTATTTTTTTACAACAGACTGTGAACAGACCTTTACTAATCTGTAGCAACACTGAAGCAAATGTCAAAATCTGTTTCACATTTGATCAGAGGAAGTCTTAAGTTTGGGTTAAAAAAACTTACACCCTTGTATTTTTCTGTTACAATAGGGTTCGGGTATTGTAAAAGTGTAAGATTTTGACATTCAGTATATTTTGTTGTTGTTGCACTAATGCTACACTTTTACAATGATACAAGACCAGATACACCGGATCGTGAATTATTGTGATTACTTGTTGATGCGGGTGATCGACTGGTAAATATGGTGAATGAAGATGAAATTAATGCATTTGAATGTTATATCATTTCTCTTAAAGCCTAGTTACCTGTGATTTACTCATTTTGTATAAGTAAACAACACTTTTTTAATCAATGAAAGCTTTTAATAATAACGGGTCCGCCAAATAACTTTTTTTTTTTTTGAAAATGCTATAAAAAAAAAAAACTGATGAATATTTTCTCAAATTTCTTTTTTTATTTGAAAGTACAATCCTTCCGGTTAATAATGAAAAATAAATTCATTCAAATGGCTTCCTCGCCTGGCCATGCAGTAGCCTACAATTTTTAAGCATCGATTGTGTGCAGCTGTATTTCACCAATGGCTTCACGAATATTGTCCTTTAAAGCGTCAATTGTCTCTGGCTTGTCGGCGTAACACTTATCTTTTACGGCACCCCACAAATAATAGTCCAACGTTGTCAAATCGCAGCTCCGAGGTGGCCAAACGACATCAGCTCTGCGGTTGATAGTGCGATCTTCAAAAACAGGGCGCAAAACATCTAGTGTAGCTTCGGCTGTTTGGCCTCCTCTTCAATTTTTGTCAACAAAAAATCGTTCAACATGGTCCGATAACGATCGCCATTGACTGTAACGGCCACTCCTTGCTCATTTTCGAAGAAAAATGGCCAAACTATGCCTCTGGACCAAAATCCGCACCTAACAGTGACTCGTTTTGGGTGTATCGGCTTTTCAATGTATGTGTGCGGGTTTTCATACCCGCCAAGATCAAAATGAGCTTCATCTGAAAACATGATTTTTGTGGCAAAATCGGCATCTTCTCTAAGTCGATCGCAGGCCCACTTAGCGAAAACGCATTGGATGGTCAGTTGGCTTCAACTCCTGAACCAATTGGACTTTGTATGGCGTCATACCAAGGTCTTTATGCAAAATTCGTCTCAACGATGTCTCCGAAATGTTCAATTGTTGAGAACGAGGGTGAATTGATGTTGATGGCGCTTCACGCACACTTTCTGCCACAGCAGCAATATTCTCGGGTGAACGAACTGTTTTCGGCTTTTCGCGCTTTGGTTTATCGATGAGGATGCCAGTTTCTTTCACTTATTTCACAAGATAACGAACATACGGAGCTGACGGTGCTTCTCTTCTTCCAAAATCCGTACGCAATTTTCGCACACATTCTGCAACATTACCATGATTTTCAAAGTAATGTCGCAATATTTCCCAGCGTTGTTAAAGCGTACACACAACCATATTCGCTCAGCGGAATGATAATACTAATTATCTGTCAAATCAGACATGAGCTAAGTGTTACCATTCACGAAATAAGCACTAGTTAAAAAAAAACGTTAGATGGCGGACCCTTTATTATGTCTCTCATTCTAAACAAACAACTGTATTTCATCCTCAAGGTAGTAGTTAGAACTTTCTTCTTACAACCTGATTTAAAAATTGGATTTATATAAGTTAATTTCTAAGCTTTTAGAAACACACCTTTACGAAGTGAATGGTTGAAAATGACAGAGGGTGGAATATAGCCTGTGTATTTGCACAATTCTTACCTCACCTAACTAGACGTTATTTCGAGCTCGAAATTGATATACACACCTTTTATTAAATTAAGTAATATAATATATAACTTACTCGTACGTCATACAAAATTATTTATAATCCATCAGTTACATACCTACCATTGAAAATATAAATAAATCTCTACCACAAGGGCAAGCAACATGCTATCTGACTTTAATTTAAAAAACCGACATAAATTATCCTAAGAAAAAGGGTTTCTTTGTCATTCATCTAAGCCTTTTCAAAACTATGCAAGGTGAATAAAAGCCAGCGGCAGACCAAAATCCATTAAGTTTCAAAGATTTTCAAGATTCCAGAGGCCTCCCTGTTATGTGCATATACTACCATGTACATATACGCATAAAACTGGAAATATTTCAATTTTTACATATAGAAAACGTCCTTCACAGTAACAAACACATATTTGTTCCTTTACAATTGTGTACGGGTATAAATGTCAAATGTCAACAACTAAAGGAGTAGGTGGTACAATCCCACACAAGATGGTACCCGCCACCACCATTTGTAATTAAGAGAAAAAGAGTTCAAAATACTAAAAAAAAATCTCCTATTAAAAAATATATTATGCATCCACATAATCGAAATAAAACGTTTCCACACAGCTCATTCATGATTGCGGCAAGAAAATGTAGGGCGACCGCGACGCGACGAGGGTAATAATACTTTATTAGGATTTTTTTTCTTCTCTTTTATGGATTCGTCACAACAATATAATAATTTCATTGAATATAGCATTAGAATGGTTGATTTTATGGCTTGAAAGTGACGCCATGCAAACTGTACACAGTACAATATACACGCTATAAAAGAGGAAATAATAAAAACAGGGCGGAAGTATTTTGTCCTCTGTATAAGGAACACTTTGTAACAACAAACCAACTAATATAGGACCAAAATTGTAATATGATATTGATCATCAATGCTTCGTCTTTAAGGAATTGCAATTTAACTTTATTTGATCAAAGTGTACGTATTTCTTAATGAGATGTAATGAAAATTTGTGTAATGGAAAAAATATTCATGGAGCAATTATTTGCGTTGTAAATATAGGAAATAGCAATACATATTTGGAAAAAATAAAAATAAAGTCTTCCCTGTCACCTCCGTTCTGGAGGGTGAATTGGAGTGCGCAATGCCAGCAATATAAGTAAAATGGGATAGGAATTAATATTAGCTATATATGAATACTTTATTCAAAAATGGCTGAATAACTTATAATCAAGGAATATTATATAAAGAAATGACGTTACTTCGACAAAATTCCGAAAAAGCTGAACTTTGGTGGAGATCTTCATTTTTACGTTTACATTTCCTAAAAAAGCGCTCTAAATTTGGAGCGGAGCAAACAAATTTAGAGGGGGAGGGGGTTCATTTTTTTCGAAATTACTCGAAAACACTAGGTTTTAAAAAAATAAAATGTTCGATCACATCGTATGCAAGAAATATCTATTAAAAATCTAAATATATTTTTAAATTCGTTTTTTACTTTATGTTTATATATTCAAAGTTTCTTAATTTTTTTTCTAAAACAAATTGGTATGACAATCTTAATTATTTAATAATATGTATAAACTTAAAATAAAAAGATTAAATCGGCTTAATTAAAGAAAAAAATAATTCAAAATTCTAAAATAAATATCTACTTTAACTAATTTTAGCTCAAAAAAAGTACGCCATTTTAGTTCTTGTATAAATTTGAATATATGAGAAAAAAAAATTTTTAAATCTCTGGAGCGGTTTTTGAGAAAAATATTTAATTTTTTAAAACTTTTTGAAAAAAATTAAAAAACCATAATTCATAGGTATTCATCAAATACATATAACTATAATTTTTGAAAAAAAAAATTATTGAGCGGTTTCCAAAATATAAATTAAATTTTTTTTCTTAAATGCTTTTCAAAATACAGAAAAATATTTATTAAAAATATTGATACGCAGTATAAAATTGGCAACCTAAACCTATATATGTGTGAAATTTCGAAAGAATCGGTTAAGCCATTTATGTGATAGCCGAAATAAAAAAAAAACGGTCCTATGGAAAGTACGGTTTTTAGACATTTTAAAAATTTTGTTTCTAGTCATATGATCGGTCGTACCTAAAACACTGCACTGATTTTTTCTAATCAAAACCCTTAGAGCCGTTTCCGAGAAAAATAGGCTTTAACGTAACGGTTATATGGAAGGTACCGTTATTTTTTGAGCTAAACAATCAATTTCCCCTCTGTACAATACCTAACAAACTACATATACCAAGTTTAAAGCAATTCGGGTCACCCGTTTGGGCTGTAGGTGTCTATACATACATACAGACAGACTGACAGATTTCTTAGACCATCTTTTTTCGTCTTCTCTATCATCGTAATGTCATGTTTGATTGTTTTTTAAAAACTGTAGGTAGGTACACATAAGCCTTGTTTTATTATCGCTAATAACCCAATTGGTTCATTCCGTGAAAATAAAACGATCTGAGTTATTTACTTAAAGGTACCATCTGCTCGCCAAACTTAATACTAATATTTGCAAACCTAGATAGAAACCCCGATAGAAACCCCGAATGTTGTTCTTGTAATACATGCTAAAAATAACCCAGACCCACAACCGTAAATATAGAACGCAGCTATTGAAGCTCATGTCAATCCGCACAAAAATGATGAAGACTTTCTTTTATCGTACAATTGATTAATTTGGATTAAAAGGATCAAAAACATTTAATAAATTTAGGCTATTGCGTGGGGCAATTTTTTGTTTTTAGTTATGGTTGGAAAAACATATTCTATTAAAAAAAAAACAAAGTTTTAAGAGTAGTACCGGAAGGAAAATGCTACCACCTTAAATATACTAATTTATTTTATTTTGTTTAATAACTCCCAAAAATTTTGTTTCTCTCAAAAAGACCTAGGAACAACTTGTACACAGTACAATTATCTACTAAATGACATATTAAGGACTTCTGTACGTCAATCGGTTCTTGAGTTATAGCGGTCCAAATTCAATTTTTTGTCAAAATGGAGATATAGATATTATTCATTTGTTAAACCAACCAGACTTAATAAAGCTGTAAAATTAAGCAATCTACCTCCTACATTAGGCTCATCTCAACAGCATCTTTTAAGAGTCCATCTTCAGGTAAACAATTGGTTTGATAATGAGTTAAACCCTGAATACTGAATTTTGCCCCCTTTCCCCACCCCAAATTGTTTTGCACCACTCCAAATTTGGGGTACTTTTTAGGAAATGTTTAGGACGTAAAAATTAAGCTCTTCACCAAAATTCGGCTTTGATGGAATTTGTTCGAAGTGAATATCTAATTTTCCTGGACTATTAATGGAGGAGAAAATTGGGCTGGAATCTTACGTAGTGCGATTAAAGAAGGAATCTAACAATGGGTTCGAATTTGGGCTGTACCATGATAGGTGTTTACCAAAACCTGTAATGGCTATTTAATGTAATTGTTTCTGTTATATATCATTATCAACTATCATAATTTATATTTAACAATCAATTGAGATTCTATTATGCCCAGGTGTGAGTATTGTGCTTTGGATTAATGTAGGCTTTTTTAATTGCAATCAGATTAATTATTATCAGCTTAAGAAATATCTTGAAAAACGAAAGCTCCTTAATGACCGGCAGTATGGCTTTCATAGCAATAGGTCCACTGGTGTCTGATGGTATATCGCACCGAACAGTAGCACAAATCTGTACATCGTTTTAGATAAAGTAAGATTATTGCACTTGATATTTCAAAACCATATAGTAGAGATTGGTATTAAGCTTTCTTATCGAAAATGCGTGCATTTGGTATCGATAAATCAATAATTCGTTGGATTAGTAATTACCTTTCGGACCGCTCAATACAAGTTGTTTTGGATGGTTTCAAGTCTGATATTCACAAAATAAATGCTGGTGTGCCCCAGGGCTCCGTATTGTCTCCGGCCCTGTTTCTCATTTTTATTAATGATCTCTTCTTTGGAACTTCTAACCCACTTAATTGGTTTGCTGACGATAGTACTCTCAGCTTTTCATATTCGTTTTCAGACGAACCTCCTTGTTCTTCGGATGTGCAACTGCAACGGCAGCGTATGATAATGTCACTAAATTCTGATCTTGACAGCATTGTACAATGGGGAATAAAAATTCGCGTAGAATTTAATGCTTCAAAAACTCAGTGCTGTCTTCTATCGTTAAAGCAGAACCCACCCTCCATGCCGCTATCCATGAGCGGCAATTGCATTCAAGAAACCGATCAGCTTTCGGTCCTTGGCATGTGCATCACATTTTATCGCTATTTTTATAAACAATGTTCTAGCGAAATAGCCAGTTGCATTCCTTCCCTTAAACTATTTAACCGTAATACTTGCGCTTCCAGAAATGCGCATCAGTGTACCCTTGAGCCCAACTTCGGACGTACTGTCAAGTACAGAGATTCTTTCTTTAGCCGTAGATCGAATGATTCCTCCTGACTAAATTGCACACCAGACTGTAACTTTTAATGGATGCAAAGTTGACTGATGAATAATTTGAGGGTTTTCCATTGCCCAGAACCGACTATTCTGTTTATTCACATATCCATTCAAATGAAAATGTGCCTCGTCACTCATTATGATTTTTTCATGAAAATCGGTGTTGTCATAGGCTAGCTGTAACATCCTATTGACATATGTACGGCAGCGTAAATGGTCTTGCGGAAGAAGCTCTTATGTCAACTGAATTCTAATTGGAAACGCAAATCCTTGTGCAAAATTGTGGCCAAAGTTGTTCTTTGAAAACCAAGCTCCTGAGGTTAATGGATCGTTTTGAACACTTCCTTGAGCAGCAGTAATGTTTTCAGCCGATCTTGCAGTACGTTATGGTCCTTGATTGGGCCTATCACCTACAGACGCTCTTTCTTCGAAATCATTTACTACACGATAAATGGTGCGTTTTGTTGGCACGTTTTTTCTCCCAAAAATTTCACGTTACTTTCTCATCGTCACAGTAATCGATGATTGATTTTGATAAAATGTTTTAACGATTAAAACACGTTGGTTTGTCGAATATTTTTTCATAATAAATTTGCCACTTGTCTACTTCATGACTGACAAATATGAACTGTCAAGACTAATGTTTACCAAAAGACTAATTTATTTATTTATTTATTCATCAAACAGAGCATATAAAAATCTCTTATAGACTACTAAAAATCATAACAATAATCAAATACTTAAGTTTAACCACTAATAGATACAAAAGATAACAATTTTTTCTTAACACAATCTCTACTTAAGAACATATTAAAATCAAGGACACTACAAACGGAGTTTGCCCGCCTTAAACAGCGTGTTAATGGCTCATTATTTCAATAATTAACCTTGTGGAAAGGGACAAAGAAAAGACAACAAGAGCGAAAATCTCGCGCAGGTACATTAAAAATAATCATTGAAAGCAAAGAAGGACAGTTGATTTTATAATTAATTAGATCTCTGACAAACATTGTTTCAAAATAATAATAATAACAAACATCTCGTGTTGTAAGAGGGCATATCGATATTCCAACGCAAAGTCCTGATAGCTATTCTAGTGAATCATTTCTGGATCCTTTCAATTTTTAACGAATGAACACTATAATACGGATTCCACACGATGCAGCAGTATTCTAAAATAGATCTAATATACCTAAAATAGAGCGATCTCAATGTGAAGGGATCAGTAAAGTCCTTTGAATTTCTATAAATAAAACCCAGCATAGAGCTGGCTTTGTAGTCAAAGTGACTAGTAAAAGTTAACTTTGTGTCAAAGATTACCCCGAGATCTTTTTTTTTCAGTTACTCTTGTTAATGGGGTACCATTAATTTCGTAATCGAAAATAAATGGGCTGGTTTTTCGGCTAAAAGAAGAACTTTGACACTTTGATTTAATGTTGAATGAATGAAGATCGTTTTTGCTAAACCAAACAAATAAGTTAGATAAATCATTTTGAAGATTAACACAGTCTAAAATTGATTGAATAGTTAGAAAAAGTTTGAGATCTTCGGCATACATTAAGCACATACAATGATTGAAATATTTAGGAATATCGTTGATAAAAACCAAAAAGAGGAGGGGTCCTAAATGACTTCCTTGGCGGACACCGGAAGTAACTAGCATAGGATTTGATTTAATATTATTTATACGAACATACTGAGTTCTACCAGGGAGATACGAACCAAATCATTTTAATAAATTTGAGTGAAAACCTAAGTTTCTAAGTTTGGATAGCAGAATTGCGTGATAACGCCTTTGAGAAATCAGTGTAGACTACGTCACACTGGGAACCTTTCTCGAACTACTCTATCACATAGTTACTAAAGATAGTAAGATTTGTTGAAGTAGATCTCCCGGCAATAAAGCCATGTTGCAGAGGAGAAATAATTTTCTTTAAAAGAAAAACCAAGTTGTTATAAACAATTTTTTCAAAAAGTTTAGGAATTGCTGATATTTTGCAAATAGGCCGGTAATTAGTTGCATCATTTCTTCACCCAGACATAAAAACCGGAGTAAAGAAAGAATTTTTTCCAAATTAACAAGAAAACACCTTCCCGAAGAGAGCGATTAAAAATAAATTCAAGAAGAACTGCCAGAGCACCCCACACCTCTTTAGCATAATGGGGACAATGCCATCGAAACCAGGTTGCTTATGTTCATTATGGTGTTTTTTCGTCTCCAGTTGTGTTGGTATATAAGAAATAGACACTAAGTTTTATTTATGAATTAAATATCTAATTAAAATTTAAAAATCTTTTATTTTATATTTACTTTTATTGCTTATGTTCATTCAACTTATTTAGTTCGATTTCGACTTCAGTTAAGCTCACCTGCAGGTCACCAATATTAATAATCTCAGGGGAACATTCAACGTTATATGAGTTACTTAAACATGATGGATTATACACTGATCGAAAAAAAACGACCAAATAAATTAAAAATTTTTAAGGGATCGCTTGATGTTTCACCTAAATAAGTAATGGAATTGGGAATACCAGTTGACTGTTTTTTATCGTTAATAAATAAATAATGTTTACCTTGCCGACAGACACCCTGTATAACAACTATGCATCACTTGGCTCTTACCCTTGTATCTTGGTGTTGCATTTGCATTACGCTTAGTCTTAGTACTATAGTCAGAAGACCCATTCATGAGAGATGAGACATCATTCGAATGATCAATGTAGATCATTCGAATGATTTCAATTTATTATAATTTCAATTATAATCGATTATTTCATTCGAGTACATACATCATAAAAATTAAAGTTTGTGGTGATATTTCGTTTCGATCTGCTATTTTAGATTTGTTGATAATCATATACTATTTTGAACTATAGAAACTATTTAACTTTGCTTTATTTGCATATTATGAAAAATATATATATAAAGTTCAGAACTTTTTATTTATACGTATGATTTTGATACCACAGAATGGGCAGGATAACAAACCCTCACTATTATATATTTCTTCACATTTTTCCTTATTATTTAAACATTTAATTGTAACGCACGTTAGTTGTAATTGTAATGACTATTTTTGCATTTCTTTAACTGTATTTCAAAATGTTTTATTTTTATTGCTTAATGTCATTTGCAATATTCCTACTTTTAATTTTTTCTAGTAGATAAAAGTATTAATTATATTTTGTGTTCCCACTAAATTATATAATGGCATTACTAAACAAATAATCCTTTGATTTTTTGCCCCCTTAAATTTGTTCTTTCCAAATCATTTGCAAAGCAGTATATATTGCAGACCCGGATCTAATACTATCGCGAGGAGAAATAGAATTCACTACTCTCGATGGACACTGCAAATAGAACTTAAGCAAAATGCAGCTACTCTCCGTTATATTTCGATAGTGTTAGTCTGTGTTTTTGGTTTTTAATAAGGAATAAAGAATTTAATGAAAAAAAAAAAACAAACTTCGAATGTATTTAGCAGGTGCAGTGCATATTGTGCTTTCCGTTATAAAATATCAATATGACGTATACTTTAGCAATATAATACTTAAATAATATAAAATGAAAAGTCCAAAGTATTTTTTTTTTGTTTTTAGACTAACAATGAATTTATATAAAAGTGTAAAATATTTCTAATAATTAAAATACCAAAACCATATTTATAAAAATAAAACAAATCTATAGACTTTTAGCACATTATTAAGTTATAAATGAAATTGTATAAAGTAATAGGTTAAATTAAATTTTAAGAACTGTTAAAGTAGTGTTTTGAAATAAATAAAAAAGGAAAAAAAAAACAAATAATCTATAAAAAAAAACAATAATTATAAATTAACTAATTGAATATTACGATTTTCTAATAAAAGTTCAAATTGTGTTTTAAAGTAATGTTATGCTGTAATTATTATTAAAATAAATGAAATTATTGAGTGTTAAGCATAAAGACTAACTAAATTGTAAATCAAATAAAGTACATTTTAAAACAGAAGCCATATTGATGTTTATCTTTATTAATTTCATATATAGTCAGAAATTGCTGAATGCATGCTGTTTCCATTTATGGTGAGCTTGAGTTAACATGCGTGAAATTTTATGGTAAAAAGGTATTTCATAACACCTCTGATGTAAAGATACCTCTACGTTGCTGAACATATCATAATGTTAATGTGTATTTTATTTTTTATACAGGCAGTGTATTTTTTCCATCTTATTATAATAAGAGCTCCAATATGGATGACGGCGCACGTTTGTTCCAAATGTGTATTATATTATTTTTTGTTTCTTCCGTTTAGCGGCCTTGATGTGGACTATTTTTCAGGATTCTTGAAGATTTAGCTGATGAATTTAAATCTTGTTTATTTTGTAAGCAAAAGGATTTTGCAAACATTTCCATTATGTTTGAAAGGATGCATATGGGTAAAAAAGGTTTCGTGTTGATTTCTATACATTTGAAATGTTGATTCAATTAAACGGCAGTTTCCGTTTTCTCTCTTAATTTGCAATAGATGAACGTAAGTAGGTATGTACATTCATAAGTCATGATTTTACTTGCCATAATCATTAATACTTGTCTCTTATTAACACAAATCGAATTTGAAACTATATAGTCCAGTCATTTTAGGTTTTATTTGCGGAAAAATTCCTAGTGAGATGAATTTGTATACACCTTTATTACGGTGTTGTTATAAAGATGTGAAAAATCGACATCGATATCGTGTCGGCTAAGAAAAAGTTATTAAGGTCAAAAGGTCACGAAAATCAGTTCTTCGCAAATATCTCGCGACGTATTGCTCGGAGGTCAATAGTGGTCACCATAAAAATTGTTCCTAGTAAAATTATCTACAAAAAATGTCTTCCGCATTTTTCTGTAACATCAACCGTTTTCGGAGGAGAGCGCTGAGAAAGCGACTAGAAGCACCTATACACAATTCACTTTCATTATTATAATATATATATAAATATGTACATATATTTATATGCCTAGGCGCCATCTATGTAGGTATGTACACATTACCCTCCTAATTTACATAATTAAAATCTTTTTAAATATATATTTGTAGGATTGTACCTATGTCACCATTCCTTTAATCATATGCATTCGACAATTCACTATACTAAGAATCAAGGTAATCTTACCTACTTCGGCTTTAAACCTGCACAGGATAACTAAACTAGACTACCTATACCTACTAACAACTTCAGTGGTTAGCTACTACCTTACACCAAAGTTGTTAGTTACAAGAGCAAGTTCGTACGATCCAGTCGTGCATTTTATTTTCCTCCTCGTCTATGTTCTGTCATTTCATATACTGGATGAAGATTTATTATTATTGAGAAGAAAAGTTTCTTACTTTCTGGATTTTTAACAAATTATTGCTAATAAATACTAGTTTTTATCACAAATAATTGTTTGTTTTTATTGTTGGCAGAAGTGTTGTTGAGTTGGTATACGAAAACAAACGTAATTAGTTATTATTTATTTAAAAAGATCTTGGAGTTATTTTTGACTAAACTTTATTAGCCAAATCGAGTGTCTCGACAATAAAGCAAAATCGATGTTAGGTTTCATATATCGAAGCGCTTTTGATTTAAATGATCCTTATACATTAAAATCTAATTACGTTTCTTATGCAAGGTCGATACTTCAATATTACTGCGTGCTCTAAAATCCATATTAAAATATTTTGTACTATAAGGATAGTGAATTCATCGAGTATTCAATAAAAAAATCACTAGGTTAGTAATAAAGTAAGCCAGCTTATCTGCATCCAGACATCATCGGAAGATGGTCGCTTTTACATTTGTGCATGACATTTTATGTATTATATAGATTGTCCTGATCTGTTAGCTCTAATCGATCCATACGCCCCTTCTCTTGCTCTCAGAACTCGAACATTGTTTCATGAGCTTCAATGAGCCTATAACTTGCAGTGCCAGGGAAATTATACATAGATTTTTTAACTTTCATTTTAGTAGAAGTGCGTTTAAAAATATGCTAGTCTTATAGACTATTTAACAATCTATTAATTATGAACTTATGTTAATTATTATTTATTGTATATTACGTTTTTTATTTTCTGTTAAATGTATTATTATTTAGTCCAATGTGAGTATTATCTTAAAATATAATTGATGAAAGTACATAAAATAAAAAAAATAAATAAAAGTAATTTCCATTCACCATATAATATGGCTTTAGTAAACGTATAATATTAAATTGCTAATAGCCCATCTTTATTGTATGAAATAAAATTAATCAGATCATAAGACCAAATATTTTGTTATTATTATTATTTTGGCTGGATACCGAATACCTACCGGATATCCGTCACATCTCTAATATGTACGTATGCATGCAAAAATTCGTAAAATGGAATAATAATAAGGTAAAAATAAATGGATAATACACATAATTAAATGTTTTTTTATTGCCTAGTCGTTATAGTTTGAGGGAAAACAAAGATGCAATTTGAATTCATGGATAAATAAGAATGTATCAAAAAAAAACGTTCAAAAATCGTTGGACCGGTTTTTTAATAAATTAATTTTGAAAACATTTAAAAAAAAAATTGAAACGCCATTTTGAAGATATTATTAATATACATATAAAATTCGAATTTCAAAAAAAAACTGTGACTGATTTTTGAAAAATCGATTTTTTCCAAAAAAAAAATTATTAATTTTTTTTTTAAATCGAAAAACTTTTTTTTGAAAATATTCGTAAGCTGTCTTATTAACAATTTTGGGCAGCATTTGTGTAAAAAAAAATATTTTAATCAGCTTATCCAATGTTGAGAAAGTCGAAAATATGAAAAGTGGTTCTATGGGAAGTGCAGTTAATAAGTAAAAAAAAAAATATTTTTATACTTGAGAATGGAATATACTAATTTAAGAACGCACACATTTATTTAGAAAAATTCCTGGAGCTGTTTTCGAGAAATAATTTTTTTTCCCAACGGTTATTTTTCACATTTGTATGGGAGGTCCCGTTGTTTATTTATTTTAGGAATATAGTCTTCTTACTCTTCAAGATAATGTCAAAAAATACCAAATACGAAGTTTCGAAAAATTCTTCAAGCCGCTTTCGAAATTTTGAATTTTCATTTTTTTAAAATTATGTTATTGGTTCCGAGTTTTGGGTTAAAAAAAAAATTACTGTTCTTTTTCTTTTATTTTATTTTATATTAATTTTATTTATTTCAACATTAATACTAAAGGAAAGGCCGCCGTCCTTAGCGTCGCTGAATTCTGAATTACAATAATTTCATAAATTGTCTCTTAAGCTAAGTTCTGCATTGATTCATTTCGTGTGGGAAATGAATGCACTTGTTGACAAAATTTTCATATTTCATTTGAGTTAAATGTATTATGAATATCAATTTATTAATTTGTTCGGTGCAGGTGAAAGGGGGTGTATCCGTTGTGGATACATTTTGCAAGCAAAAATTAAGCAATTTAAGCAAAAATGGTGCGGGAAGCCGTTGTGGAGTTTATGAGTGCTATTAGGCGAGATGATGTGTGGGGAATAACGGGTTATGGATTGGGGGTGAGGTCTGAGACATAACTTTAATTTCCAAAAAAAATATAGTTTCAAAAATTTTGACTTACATTAAACTTTTGCACAAAAAATTTCAAAAAATCGAAAACCAAAAAAATGGTACTACTAGAGGTACCAAAAATGAAAATTACTGAAATGTTCTTTTTGCCTTCATTAATGAACTAATTTTTTTCATAAAAATCGCTGCAGCCGATTTTAAGAAATATAAGATTTTTGTTTTTGGCCCAAAAAAAATTTATGGGAGCGACTGTTATTTGTCGTCTTAAAAAAATGAAAAAAAACGTGTGGGCGACTACCGAAAAAATAATATCTTATAACACCCCCAGAATTACTTTTATTTTTTTGTCACATATATTTTCTCTTGTAAGTTATATTTAACTTTGAAATACATTTTAATGAATTATTGTTAATTTGTTCATTTAACTTTCATTTTATCAATATAATCTAACCCTATCTATATTTGTTCATTTAAATAAACACATTTTAATCCTTAATTAAACAAAACAGAAACAACTCATGTAAAATAAAGCTTTACAAAAGCTCTTTTATTAACGAAAAATAGAAAGAAAACTCAAGACATAAAGCTCTCCCAAGGTTAAAAGAAGGGCCACAGGCCAACAATTGACACAATCATTTTCTCTTTTGAACAGTTCGGCTGGATACTTCAGCCTCTGCAAAACCAATTGTAGTAAATTATCGTATAAGCAAAGTATTATCTAGCTACGTATACCTATATCTTCAAAAAAATAAGCGGCACCCGCTTTTATTAAAAAAACAAACACTTTGTTTTTTGCTTTTAATTCTACTGTTTCGCTTCATCTGCATCCACGATCCAACACGAACAATAGGTGTGCATGGATGTGTTTTGCTCTCTAAATCTAATTCTACTCGTTACTCACTCCTTCACTCTTAAAATTTTCAACACATACACAGTCTCGTTCTCTACATTGGCGCCCAACGTGGGGCCAGAGTTTTACAACAACAAAACACACCACGGATTTTTGCGCAGAAGTAAACGGTTGGCAAAAAACCAACAAGAAAATACAATGGCGTTCACTAAAGAACAAATGAAACGTATGCTTACTGCTGTCATGCAATCGACCAGACGATCAGGTAGTTTTACAACATGTATCAGTAGATTCAAAGGGGAAAGGGACCCAGTAAAAGCCGAAGAATTTATTGCAACTGTATCATGCTTCAAAGATGTTGAACATATTACTGAAGATGACGCAATTAAAGCGTTCCCACTTCTTCTTGATGATGAAGCTCGGAGTTGGTGGCTGGGTGTAAAATCTGAAGCGCGGCAAGACGTTATTTCTTTGTTAAGAAGCGCTTTCGCTCCTACCAAACCAGCTTAAAAGATCTATTCTGAAATATTAGAAAGCAGCAATTTCAAACCGTCCCGATCCAAGAAACTTTAAAGAAGTACTGTCTTTTCTCCAAACCTGTTCATGGTATCGTCGGTTCATAGGAAATTTTGCGGGAATTTCAAAACCACTCAGCAATCTCACAAAAAAAAAATATATCCTGGAAATGGAAAACAGAGCAACAGAACGCTTTTGACACATTAAAGTCAGCACCGGTACTCCAGAAAGCTTGTGAAGAAAAACCCGTCTAAAACTGACGCAAGTGGCTATGCTATAGGGGCAGTATTGGTACAGGAGGAGAAGGAAAACGAACATCCAGTCGAATACATATCCAGATTGTTGACAGACGCCGAGCGTAACTACTCGATAACCGAGCGCGAAGCTTTAGCAATCATCTGGGCAATTAATAAATTTCGCGGATACATCGAAGGTTCCACTATCACACTCCTGACAGAGATATTGCATATGTATTTGTTTTCAAATTCAGCAAGTTATTCATTTCATATTAATGCCTACTTCACCATTATTAAGGGGGTTTTCCTTTGGTAAATTTATATTTTGATCAATAATTTGTTTTTTATCGTAAGGACTCAAAAACGTTTTCAAATTGCTTTTTGTTTGCTGTATTGGTGCATATTTGTGCCTGTGAACCAGCTAGTGGTATCAGCTCCCAAATATTGACTCGAACGTTATTTTTAATTTTAATTTTGTAAGTCCGCAAATGAGTTGGAAGAATAAATTAATTCTCTTAAAACTGCTTCTATTAGAACTAAAACTATTTTAATTCTTTCTTGCAACCGAAACAAATTATTATCAAACAAGAGCTTGTCAAAATTATGGCTGTCAATTATGATGCGTATTGGTGTTAGTAAAAGAGGGGTAGATTTGAAAAATCCAGATCTGCAAAATTTATTTAAATTCAAAAAAATAAATCAATTTTTTTTTGGCCAAGCGAAGGCAATAAATGTCAAAATCAGTTTCTTGACAGATAAAAATTAAAAATAAATTGATTTCTGTTACCAAACGAAAACCCCATAAGTGTATGTAATAACGCGGAATTACGGACTTTTTTAGCAAAAAAATAAACACCATTGAATTTGATGAATTGCCAAAACGGACACGTTTGGATTATTTAAACAGTGATGAAAAATGAACTCTGATGTTCTTTTGTTCAGTTTAAAGGTATTTTTTCTCTCTTTTTTTTTTTAAAGTTTTATGAAGTTTATATTTCAGGAAAAAACAATAATGGTTTATTATTTTGTGTTTTTGTTTGTTCATTTTATGTATAGTTCCAATTTCGATAAATAAAATTTAAAAAAAAATATTTTTGTATGCTTTTTACACTGGTTTCTTGTATCGTTTAACACGGCATTATTCCGGAACGTAACTTCCGCTTAAAGTCAGGCCTACCTGCCTCAGATCAGGGGCTGACAATTTATGAACGTTTGTATATGTATGCGTGAGAATTTTTTTTACTATACAACCTACAACACTTTATTTATATCACTCAAACAAATTCATTAGAGTGCCTTTAAAAAAAACTTCAAATATGTTTGCACCATATATCAATTTATATGCCATGTATTGGATCTGTGTTTCTTTTAATTTGCATGAAAAAATATTGAAATGAGCAGTTTTGAAAAGTACGCGAATATTATAAGCTCACAAGATGGGAAACTGCGAAAACTAAAACGAACTGAAGAAAATTGGCTCTAAAACTTCAAAAAGTGGACTCGCATGAACGTTCAATGTCAAATAACCTCTTTTGCATCACTAAGCAGGTAGTTACGAAGCTGTTGAGAGGCTTATCATTAATTCGTCCGAAGTTAAAAACACCGGTTCTAATAAAGGACATAATACTATTAACCACTTTAATTAATTGATTAAAAAGCGAAAGTTGCAAATAAGTAATAAAGCTTTACGAGAATGCATGATTCATTTCATTTTCAAGAACAAAATTTTTAACATTTTCAACCTACTCTAAATCAGTTTTAAAATGAGAGTTGTGTTTTTATATTTTTACATTAAACAAAAAAACTTGTTTATCTTTTTAAGGAGTTGGTTTTTATTGATGCTAAAATTTGGCTAGAATTTGGCTAATTGGAAAACTGGTTCGAAATTCAAACCAGAAAAAAAGGAGAAGAAAGAAAAGGCCTCCGCTTTTTTAGATGAGAAAATAATTTTATTCGTTATTAGTTTCTTCGTTTGACAGTTGGTATTAAGAAAAAATAGATGTCTCTGCAGCGAGTGATATATTTTTAGTTAAGGCAAATTAACATTTTTATGATTTAACAAAAGTATTTCCAGTTAATGTTTGACATTTCACAACAAAAAATTAAATAAAACGTTTTCGCTCGCTGGGTTTTTCTCCTGTTTTTTTTTTCAATAAAAAATATACAAAAATTAAAATTAAGTATAGAACCAATATTTTGTGCATTCGCTAAGCATAAATTGGGCCATATTTTGATGTGAACTTTTAGAACAATTATAAGAAAGAAAACCCGAATACTTGGTTTTTGCTTTGTACGATATAAGTATACATTTTTGGGGCGATTTTCCGCTTTTAATTTGTATGCTTACTAGGATTAGGTTCGTTATTCCGCTTTTTATTAACACGTTCTTTTGTACACTTTTTTATATTCCTGATTTTTATAACCCCGCATTCTTATAATCCCCCTTTTTAATATCCCGTTTTTTGCCATCCCGTTTTTCAAATTCCCGCTTTTGGAATCAAAAGAAGGTGCAAAAAGTACAGTATGTAGGGCATGTTGTCCCCTTGCAACCCCCCTCCTTGGCACAAAGGATTTTGGGAGTGGGGACAAGTTTGGGTGTATGCAGACCGTTTTGTGTATTATTTATCAAAATACAAAACGGTCTAAGCGGGATTAAGGGGGATCTTAAAAAAGGGGAATTATAATAGACAGGGATTTTGAATAAGAGGTATTTTATAAGACGGGACGGGACTGGATTTTAAAACGTTTTTTTTTTCTGTATTTTTGAAAAGTGGGATTCTTATACGCTCCCAAAATTCAACCAAAATCATCAACCAACTTTAACCAAAATTGTTCATGTTCCTAACCGAAAACAACTTCATTATATGTAAGCAAATAAGTGCGACCCCAACCATTGGCTTAAGAAAAACAAAAAAAATAATCGATAAGTAAATTTGAGGACCTAATCCGCTCCAACTGTTAAGCAAATGTAACCATAAAAAGTCCTCAACACACTCCTAATAACCATTACCAGATCCTTCGAGTTTTTCTATTTCTATTTATATTGGGCTCAATGTGTATATCTTAGGAATAGTTTTTGCCATTGCAAAAGAGGGTATAGTTTTATGTTAGTTCTGCTGACACACCATTTAATGTCCACAGTGATATCCATTTATTAACCTAATGTAAAACCTCATTGTAATCGAGATTCAAGGCTTGCTTGAGAAACCAAAAAAAAAATATCATTCATATCTATGGTACTGTGACAGAATGCACCAGCATTTATTTTCTTGCCATTTTTCTGAAATCTGATTAATGTGAATGAACTGTCGAGCATCTGCAGGTATAATACTGCATATGTCAGATTGTTGGAAATTAAAACGCATACGTTTTATTTTAAAGATATTCATCTACATTTGCCACATTTTTCTTATTGTATTTTGCTACATTGTACTATTTTACTCTATAAGTGTATGAAACCCTTAAGCTCAACCAGCAACATTAAATAAAGGAGAAGAACAAAAATCGCAAAGTATAAGTGGGATTGTTGATGTCTAGACTTGCAGGAAAATGTAGATATATTTTTTTATGACAACGGAGAAATCAGCTTAACACCATACTTGAAAAATGAAAGCGATTATCTTTCGAGCTCTATGAAAGGATGAGCGATGAGATGAAATGAAAATATGGCAAAAATAAGTACACTTTTTTCCTTTTATTTGTGAAGCACATTTGTATAATAAGTATATTCATTAGGATATTTACAAGACTCTTCGAGGACAATACAACTTCAAATAAGATGTCATTTTCCACTTTCTTTGAGGGCAATAGTAAGTACCCACTTGATGTCTTACCAATTGAAAATAAAAGGACGTAGTCCAATAGGGATTTGATTAATGCGTGAGTAACATTAATATGACTGTTATATCTTTTTTCAGTTATATTCAATAATATACTCGCAGCTGCGTTGCCGGAAAAAAAATTTGTAAGTGCCAATACTGACAACCGAAAGTGCCATTTAAGGCCACTGGGTGCCACCAACAAAAAAGTATAACAATTCCGAAGATTTCATATGTAATTTTTAATTTTATTTATTGCACCACAAAACTTAAGGAATAATAAGAAGTTAAAATTCATAAATAATAAATTAATAGATAAAATAAAAAAAAACTTCATTAAACGGGGATAAAATTCAGTTTTTTCCAAATTACTCGAAAACCATAGGTTTTTTTGAAAAAAAAAAAATTGTTACACATTGTAGATCATGCCATTCTACACAAGAAACGTTCAGACCCTTTTTACGTACAATTGATAGATTTGCAGCAAAATGGTAGAAAACATTGGGGCGTGGTATCTTTATTCCAAACAATTAAATAAATTAATGTTTGTGGTTTGTGAGTGGGGAAATTTCTTGCTTTTATAGGGTCCGCCAAATAGCTTTTTTTTTTGAAAATGCTATAAAAAAAAGGTACTGAATATTTTCTCAAATTTCTTTTTTTATTTGAAAGTACAATCCTTCCGGTTAATAATGGAAAATAATTTCATTCAAATGGCTGCCTCGGCTGGCCATGCAGTAGCCTACACGATCGGTCCAATTTTTAAGCATATTATCGATTGTGTGCAGCTGTATTTCACCAATGGCTTCACGAATATTGTACTTTAAAGCGTCAATTGTCTCTGGCTTGTCGGCGTAACACTTATCTTTTTCGGCACCCCACAAATAATAGTCCAACGGTGTCAAATCGCAGCTCCGAAGTGGCCAAACGACATCAGCTCTGCGGCTGATAATGCGATCTTCAAAAACAGGGCGCAAAACATCGAGTGTAGCTTCGGCTGTGTGGCACGTAGCATCGTACTGTTGAAACCAAATATTTCCAATAACCTCCTCTTCAATTTTTGTGAACAAAAGTTCGTTCAAAATGGAACGATAACGATCGCCATTGACTGTAACGGCCACTCCTTGCTCATTTTCGAAGAAAAATGGCCCAATTATGCCTCTGGACCAAAATCCGCACCAAACAGTGACTCGTTTTGGGTGTATCGGCTTTTCAATGTATGCGTGCGGGTTTTCTGTGCCCCAAATGCGACAATTTTGCTCTTTACATACTCGCCAAGATCAAAATGAGCTTCATCTGAAAAGATGATTTTTTTGGCAAAATCGACATCTTCTTTAAGTCGATCACAGGTCAGTTGGCTTCAACTCCTGAACAAATTGGACTTTGTATGGCGTCATACCAAGGTCTTTATGCAAAATTCGTCTCAATGATGTCTCCCAAATGTTCAATTGTTGAGAACGACACGGTGAATTGATGTTGATGGCGCTTCACGCACACTTTCTGCCACAGCAGCTATATTCTCGGGTGAACGAACAGTTTTTGGCTTTTCACGCTTTGGTTTATCGATGAGGATGCCAGTTTCAGATTTTCAAAGTAATGTCGCAATATTTCCCAGCGTTATTCGTTCTGCGGAAGGATAAAACTAATTATCTGTCAAATCAGACATGAGTGTTACCATTCACGAAATAAGCACTGGTTGAAAAAAAAAACGTTAGATGGCGGATCCTTTAGATGTTTGCAAAAAACATGTTCTGTTAAAAAAACCAAGCTTTATTAGTGGCACCGGAGGGGAAATACTGCCATCTTAAAAATCCTAATTTATTTTATTTGGTTCAATAACTCCCAAAACCTTTATTTCTGTTCATAATTGTCTATCAACAACTTGTAGACAGTATAATTATATACAAAATGTCATATTGACGACTTCTGTAAGTCAATTCGTTCTTGAGTTATAGCGTACCAAAATTAAATTGCTCCTCAAAATTTATATATATATATTTAATTCATTCGTTAAATCAACCAGACTTAATATAGATGCAAAATTGATCAATATACCACCTACATTCAGGTCATCCCAACAGAATATTTAAAGAGTATATCCCCAGGAACAAAAGTGGCTTGATAATGAGTTTAACCCTTAAGACTGGGAATGGAAGATGGAACAAAATTTACTTGATACCTCATGCCACCAGCTCCGGAACAACTTGTCAACAATATAGTTTGGAATAACTCTAAAGGATGTAGCAAATGTTGCAGTTGTAGAAAAATTGGTCTACACTGATCTTTAGTAATGCGAGGCGGAAGAATACGACTCGAATGAAGATAGTGAAGTCGAAATAAAAATGCGACTGGAAACTGATTTCACTTAGCTTAATTTTATTATTTTTTTTTTATTAGTTTCCAATTTTTAAGAGTGGAAAGTGAATTTAGTTTTGTTTGTAATAATTTTTCATTTTCAATACTGAATTAGGCCTCATGGAGATATCACAAGATAAAAAAAATCGGGCTTAGTATATTTTACCTCTGCGGTGTGATGTGTAAAAAACTATATTAATACAAAAAACAGATAAATATTACTAAGTTTACTTACTCACGCATAGTGTAATTTGGCGTTGGATAAACGGTACACCATTTGTCCGATATTCATGATACAGACGTCATTTTAAGGTTATTAGGAGCACTACAAAACCAATAACAAGCGTTATCCAAAAACGCAAAGGATAAAGTTAAAAGAAAGATATCTCAAAAACAGTCCGTTCAGGTCCCAATTTGGATCGCTTAACTTAAGAACGAATTGACATACAGAAGTCGTTAATATGACATTTTGTAGATAATTATACTGTCTAGAAGTTATTCATAGGAAATTTTGAGGAAAATAAAGGTTTAGGGAGTTATTGAACAAAATAAAATAAATTAGGATTTTTAAGATGGCGGCATTTTGCTTCTGGAGCCACGCTTAAAATTTGTTTTTTTTTTTTAAAGAACATGTTTTTCAAACCATAACTAAAAACACAAAATTCCCCCATTCAAAAACATATATTTACTAATTTTTTTTTGTAAAATGTAGCTCTCCACCAAAATTCAGCTTTGTCGAAATTTTTTGAAGTTTATATCTTATTTGGCTGGACTATTTAGGTTGTGTGAAGTGCTGGCAAGTTTTTTTTATAAGAAAGTCGATTTTTATTATGGGTTTTAATGGTATTTAAGTGTAAAACAACCCTTTTAGCTGATGCACTACTTGATCTGATCATGAACTTGGATATATTTGCAAACATTTGCTCGTCCATTCCTAGAGTGTCATTTGAAGCGTTTGAGTGCCACGGTGCCATTTAAATTAAAAAGTGCCAAAAGCGCACGATCGTGCCACTTCGGCAACGTTGACTCGCAGGTTGGCAAAAGGATAGCCAAAAGTATAAGCGTGGTCTTATAAAAAATAGCAAAAGATTTCGGAGTTGCTTTACTAAATTCTCCACTGGAAATCAACACAGCGCCCACAATGGTCGAATTCACCAAACTAGCGGAACGAAACTATTTTGAATATGGAAATGATATTTTAAATTAATGATTTGATGTCTTATAGATAAACTATACGGACCTTCTAAGAAATAATAGTTTTCTAACGAAAAATAACCAAACTATCGATTTCATGATACGAAAAAAAGAATGATTTTTTTTTTTTTATAAAATTCGTTTTTGGATTTAAAATTCAATTCAATTCAAGTTTATTGGATAATACTTTAAGACATTGTTTAAATGCCATTACTCAGGTTTATGATATATAAGAATAATTAGATACAAAAATAAAATAAATAAAATGTTATATTCCTTAAAAAATTTATTACAAAATATTGTAGTTAAAAAATTTGCTTTAATCTTCATCAGCCAAAATTTCGTCTTGGTTGTTATCGATTGATAACAAAGAAAGGAATTGTGTTATAGTATCATGCCACGTATTCGTTTTGGAACGTCATGTATGGATCTGAAGAAATCTAAAGCCGATTAAAGAGATATGTGTTTGTGTTCAATCTTGAATTCTACCTTGTGAATATCTCTCTATATTTCCTTGCGTCCTTATTTATAGCCTCTTCTGAGAGCTGTCCTATAGAAAGAATACAATGATCTCATTTCCATTAAAAAGCACTTTGTGAATACTCACTGGAATAGTATACCATGAATACTCCTTTAAATAAAGGTTTCTTGTTTCAGATACATAGTTTTCAAATACATTTAAAATAAAATAATGTGAAAACTCCAGTTATTTCTGAGCTTTTTTCTACAGCTCGTAAGAGACGTCTTGCAGTATTGTCATTATTTGTATTGCTGAGCTCCATCGCATCCCCATTTGATCAAAATTTTAAGATATTTTTACCACCTTGAAGTTCACTTACTTCCAATTCCCGACCAAAGTAAAGTCGTTCTATAGTATGATCAACCAAGGATTGAAGTTGACTCTTAGCATATGCTTCAGTGACTTCAATTTCTGTGGGATAACATTTCTTTTTTACGTTTAGCGCTTTTTTTAAAAGAAGAGAACATATATTTTTATTTAGCGATGATTTTTTGGCATATGACCTTGATATTGATGCTTGGAAAGATTAATGACAATCATTAAAGCCAATGCTTCATCGGGAGACAGAGGTGTATTTGTAATTTATAATGTGCCGATATATCTTGTACTATAAAAGACAAGAGTAACAAGAGCAGAATTCATACTAACTCTATTTTAAATGTTATTCGTTCAATAAAATTGTCAAAAACAGATTATGGCCTTCCACTTTTCGATAACTGTCCAAAAAGTCAGCTTAACAAATTAATAACTCCACTCAATGCCGCAGTTAGGATGGCCCTTGGTGTATTCCGTACCACACCCATACCTAATCTTCTTGCTGAAGCTGGTTCCCTGCCCCTGGAAGAACGTAGAGACCACCTTACCGCAAAATTAATTCCTAAGTTACTTACCTCACACAGATCACCCATACAAAAGGACCTTTCACTTACGCTAAAACGGAAAACCAAGCCTAAATGTGAACATACCATCCACAAAGTATGTCAAAATGCAAACGAACTTCATATTCCACTCAAAACTATCAACACAAAACCAGGCCGTTTTCCACCTTGGACATTGAGGAGAAACAGCATAGACACTCAACTCTCATTATTTAAAAAATCAAACATTGACCCTATCCATTTTAGGCAAATGTTTAACGAATTCCACGATAACCTATCCAAACTCAATTACAATTTTCTTTACACGGATGGATCTGAAATTAATAACAGAATTGCTTATGCGATAGTTGACCAAGATTATAAGACTGTCCAAGCTTGCAGCCTTCATGAGCACAACAACATTTTCACCGCTGAATCAGCAGCTATCATAGGAGCTATCGAATACGCAGAACAAAGAACAGGCAAATTTTGCAAATCTTTGCAATTTTACATTGTAATTGTAATAAATAAATAAATAAATAAATAAATAAATAAATAAAATAAAAGACTACGTCTTATTAGTACACGCCATTAATTTAATAAATATTGAATTGAATTGAAAATTGTATATATGAGATTTTTAAATAATGTTTTTACCTCAGTACATTTAAAGCCATTTCTTCACTATTTGTCAACTTGCCGCAAGCTCTCAAGTTAGCCAACTCTAGAGTTGACAAAAACTTGAGAGTTGAGTGACAAGTTGAAATTTGTTTTTCTTCACTATTTTAAATCTCAACTGGAGAGTTGAAATTTAAAAGTTAGCCAACTTGTGCTTTTTTAAATTTCCCTAATAACTTTTTAACAGATAACGGGTGATTTTTTTGCTACTTGGTTTTTGGCGTTTATATTTTTGACAGATCACACATGACAAATTCCACGAACATTTGACATTTCGATTCAATATTGTTTGCCATTTCATCATGAATAGACTTACGCCTGAACAACGTTTGCAAATTATTGAAATTTATTATCAAAATTCGTGCTCTGTGAAAAATGTGTTTCGCAAGCTACATCCGTTTTTTTTCCGCTCATTTTTGGCTAAACGGATACGTGAATAAGCAGAACTGCCGTATTTGGAGTGAAGAGCAGCCAGAGGCAATTCAGCAGCTACCAATGCATCCCAAAAATGCACTGTTTGGTGCGGTTTATGGGCAGGCGGCATAATTGGGCCGTACTTCTTTAAGGACGATGAAGGCCGCAGGGTTACGGTCAATGGAGAAAGGTACCGTTCGATGATAACAAATTTTTTTTTGCCGAAAATGCAAGAACTGAACTCGGTCGACATGTGGTTCCAACAGGACGGTGCCACATGCCACACTGCACGCGAAACCATGCATCAATTGAGAGGCGAATTTGGTGAGCAGTTGATCTCACGTTTTGGCGAAGTCAATTGGCCACCAAGATCATGTGATTTGACCCCGTTTGACTATTTTTTGTGGGGCTATGTTAAGTCTATTGTCTATGGGGACAAGCCAAACACGATTGCTGCCTTGGAAGCCAACATTGAACGCGTCATTGGTGAGATTCCGGCCGAAATGTGTGTGAAAAAGTTTGCCAAAATTGGACCTTCAGAATGGACCACCTGAAGCGTAGCCGCGGGCAACATTTAAGTGAAATTATTTTTAAAAAGTAAATGGCAGAAATTGATTTATCGATCCAAATAAAAATTTCATTCACTTTTTACAAGTTTCTGTGTTTTTTTTTGAATTTTCAAAAACCAAGCTCTTAAAAAATCACCTACTTAGATTTGAATTTATTGTGTGAGATTTGAATTTATTATGTGCTATAATTTCGACAAACCATATAAATTTCTGACAGACCGCGACGGATTCGAGTTTGTTTCCAAAATTCTGTGCAGATGTTAGCTATGTGCTTTTCGGGCTGTCGTTTTTAATGTGAGCTGTTTGTTCAAATAAAAGTGAAAATTCTATTTAACTTATAATAATTTTGAAGAAAACGCAAATTATAATTTAATATTATTTTTGTTTTTGTGGACTCTATGGGCTCAAGCCAAATTGAAGATTTTAATGACCTGTAGTCCAAAATGCGTTTCGCGCGGGCATGATAGTTGGGCTCGTCAGTTAGATGCTATCGTACACTTCTAAAGACGCAATGTTTTTCGGTCGATGATTACCGAGCATTTACACACTGCAAATTATATTATTTAGGGGAATTTGGTTAAATTCGTGCACCTAAAAGTAGTTATATTATGCCCGTGGTCTGGCCAGTAATAATATTGAAGAAAGCGCAAATAATAATTTAATATTATTTATACGTTAGCATCTAACTGACGAGCCCAACTATCGTGCCTGGGCGAAAAGCATTTTAGAATGCAGGTCACTAAAATCTTCAATTTTTATTTAACTTTTAAGTATTACAACGCTGGTTTCATGCACGTTCTCTAAAAGATATCGTTAATATATATTACGTACATACATTTAATCAAGAAAGACATAAAATCTCGCACATTTAGTAATATGTATCAAGCTTTCATATGTATTAACTTTGTCACATACATAACATTTATTAATATGTTATATAGGTATTATATAATTATAACATTATATTTTGGAGGTAATTTTGCCGCATAGTAACAAGAGTCCAAGATATGTATTCAGTCGTTTGCCAGAGCTCGTTGGTATAGCTATTAATAATTTTTTGTAAAATTCGATCAGTGTTTTAATTATTTTTATTTGTCATTTATGATAATTTTGGCCGTCCTTATAAACTGAAATTTAATTTTCTGCAATTTGAATATTTTTGCTTCGCCGGTTTTAGTAAAGAATTAATATCTTTTTAATTTGATTCAATCGGTGAAACACGAATAATTGCTTAGTGAGTGCTGCAATGAATAATTTATTATTAATATCAGGAATTTTTTGACGTAAATTTAAAAATTAAATATGAAATATTGTTCATAAAAACAATACTCTTGTTTTTTTTAAATTCTAAATATCAAGCATTTATTATAAAAAATGCAAAAATATAAGGCAATTTGTCTGCCCATGACGCAGATGCCCAGAACGAAATGAAAATAAACACTGGAATGTGCTTTCTTGTGGAGCTGTATCATACTTGTAACCGTTCTTTTGGTATTTCGGGCATGTGAACAAACTGAGGCGGAAGGTTAGCAATTGCAATTATTGACTCCCGCTTCACAATACGATGCACTGTTGAAATACTTACGCCAATAAAATCAGCAATGGCCAACTGAATTGAGCCGACTGCATAATACCTCAAAACAATCAAAAATTGGTCGATCTACACATTACATATGTAGATTATGCTAACACTAAAAAATATTGAAGATATTAAAGTAAATCGGTAAATAAAATCATGGTCATCGCAGTTTTCAAGCCCGACCCGTAGTCACATTATATATTGTCTTCTTTCAATCGCCAACAATTCTTCCTCATATTCGCTTCTGGAAGCAGACGATGGATTATTTTCCCTATAATAATTTTCTCTCGGAACATATTATTTTAAAAATGTTTTTATTCAAAACGAAGTAGAGAATAATTTTTGAGAGAAGATGCAACAAAATGTATTATAAATTTGAATTTGACATAAAACTCTTAAGTTTGATCACTCTACTTCTACTATGTTCGGAAGGTGAGAAAACCAGAAGTTGATTGAGAATCGAAATTTGAAACTGTCAACTTTGAGTGAAGAAAATGAAAATCACAAGTTGATAATAAAAATCCTCAAGTTGATATCAACTTGTAGTGAAGAAAATGGCCCCTTCTTGAATGACTGGGGGGTGGCCGTGGCGCGATAGTTGTGTGTTCGCCTGTCAACATCATGGTCAGAGGTTCGATCCCTGCCGTAGTCCATGTCCACTTATTTTCCCATTAAAACCCAATTCTAAATAAATGTCATACGAGTTACTGGCTTACTCATTACATGCTATTTAGGCATAGAACTAACAACATGTGATTGAGCAAAACTACTATACCGTTAAATATGACAACGAATAAAAAAAATTATGCGAATTATAAGGGACATAGATAAATAAGATACAGAAGCGTGTAGATTATAAAAAAAAACGTATAATTTTCGTCTAACCAGGCTGAGCTTGCAGCTAAAAATCGGTTAACATACCTACCGACTTTTACCCTATTTTCACCAATTTTGTACAGCAAACTTTTTACGGAAGTATTAAGTTTCTTATTAGAATATTCAGCCCGATCAGGAAGCTCAAACTTATCTATAATAATTGCTCTAACCCAATATTTTTCAAACTTTTTGAATACGCGACCCCCATGTTAGTAAAACATTTTGGCGACCCCCCCATTATAAAAAATACTTAATCAGTAATTTAAAAAGTGACATACACTGAACCCCTTTCATATCCAGTCTAATTATGTATCAAGTTCTGGAACTAAAATCTAAATTATTGATGTTCTTAAAAGATTCAAAATCTGTAAATTCAAATCATTTTTCTGATCGTACTTGGCTATAAAAAAATACCATTTCTCGCTAATCTTTTTGACCACTTAAACATCTTAAATAAAAACCTCTAAGGGAGAGAATAAAACAAAATATTTAGAAAAGACGAAATCAACGGATTCCTCGGATAACTAAGTGTGTGCTCTGAGTCTTTGCAAAAAAAATATATGATTCTTTTCCCTGCATTAAAAATATTCTCGAAGAAATTTCATCAAATTCCAAATTTCGATATCAGTGAGGTCTTACATTCCTCTCTTGATACAGAGCTTGCATAATTTGGAGGAGAAACTATTAAGTCACTTTCCAGAACTGGATTCTGAAGGTGGAAATGACAAAGATGGATCCTAAATCCTTTTACGAATATGCCGGTTTAACTCGCCGATCTACCCTCGGCGAAGATGATAGAAAATCTTATAGTTATAGATTTTGCTGCAGTTAGTATGCTAGAATGGAATTCAATTTAAAAACCATTGATAGTTTCTGTATAAAAAGAAGAGGGGAATAAAGGTGAGTATAAGTGAATAAAAAGATGTTTATTCTTGTGTGTTGAGTTTATATCTGAATCTTTATTGAATAATTTACAAATTTCCAAAGCAATTGTTTTGCTTGCATTTAAAATAGCTTGCAATGCAAATAATGGATTTGCTTGCATGGTTATACAAATTATTAACTTAATAATATTGTGCTGACTAATATAGAAGTGGGCAGGAAATAAAGTGTAAGGTGCTGGGTATAGGAATGTGAGTGTGGGAATGGGAAATTAGGTTCATATATGAATACCTAATGTAATTGTTATTAACTTATATAGCTGGCAAAAGAGGTTTTAACATTGTTAGTTTTATTAGCCACTTCATACGTTCGTAAACTCACGTTCTCTTCAATGATAGATTTAAAACTAAGAAGAGAAATACCACTCGATTTGGAAAATTATTTAATTGTAAATGTCTCTAACACGCGGTATCCATTAGCGATAAATTTAAAAGCAAACGCAATAGCAATAGCAGAAAGCAGGTAGTAGACGGAAAAAATTTCGGTGGTGGGCTATTTCATAGCATAATTTTTTAGTTACTGAAGAATGTCGAAGGCAACTGATGGTTTCCATCGCATGCTATGAAAATAAAGCTGCGATTTCGGTCTCCATATGCATGTAAGATAAAATCAAGACTTAAACATTTGTTAAAAAATAAACAAACACACCCTTCTCACAAAAAAAAATGTGTTTTTTTTAGTAGGTACGTTACTTACAGCCTTTGTTTATTTTTAATCTTACCGGATTCCGACAGCTACCCCACAAATGTTTCTTGGCGACCTACACTTTGAAAAGCCCTGCTCTAACCACATCAACCCTTTTTGTTTTATCACTTTGCCGCCAAATTTCAATAATTTGCTTTCGCGATATTAGCGAGGGAATTCTGAAAATTGAAAATAATTGTATGGGCGTCGCAAAAACGCGCAAAAATTTTCGAGTCGGAACTCGGCGGAACTATTTAGTTTTATTCCAGTCGAAAGTTCAATAAGAAAAATACAGTCCAATTTTTCACGTTGAACTTAAGAAACTATAAAAAAATTATTTAATGAACCAATTAACTTCTGGAATTGTTTTCTTATTACCCACAAATATTTCTATTCAAGAAAAAAAAATTGTTCCAAAAGACAGACCGTTACACTTTTTGTAGCCAAACGAAATTGCATAAAAAACACCTCTAATCTGCTGGCGCTAAGTTGCCTTCATCAACTACTTACTTCCAAGCTTAATATTTCTTATCAGTGAAAGAGATTAAAAATCAAAATACAGGTAGGCCTCGCTTAACGCGTACCTCTTTAACCACGTTTAAAAGCCTCGTTCTAACGCGGTATCGGAAACAAAAAATGTTTGTTCTCCATATGTTACATTTACGTTGTTTATAGAGATATTGCATATTTGTTTTCAAATTCATGCAAGTTATTCATACTCGTATTCATGCGTACTGTTTTTGTTTTAATATGAGTGAACTGAAATAGGGACTTCCCCATTATTAATGGGGGTTCGTTTGGTAAATTTATATTTTGATCTATAAATTGATTTTTTTCGTAAGGAATCGAATATGTGTTCAGATTGATTTTTATTTGCTATAGTATTGGTACATATTTATGTCTGCGAATCAGCAAGAGGTATCAGCTGGAAAATATTGACTCGAACGTTGTTTTTAATTTCAAGTTTGTAAGTTCGAAAATGAGTCTGACGAACAAAATAATTCACTTAAAACTGCTACCATTTGAACTGAAACTATTTTAATTCTTTCTTGCAACCGAAACAAATTATTATCAAACAAGTCCTTGTCAAGCTGATGGCTGTCAATTTTGATGCACATTGGTATTAGTCAAAGAGGGGTAGATATGCCGAAAAATCCAGATCTGAAAAATTTATTTAAAATCAAAAAATAAATATATTTTTTTTTTGCCAATCGAAGGCTAAATTGTCAAAATCAGTTTTTTGACAGATCTAAATAAGAAGTGTATGTAATAAAGCGGTATTATTACGGATTTTTTCAGCAAAAAAAAAACAACATTGGTGCATTGCCAATAAGGCCACGTATGGATTATTTAAGCAGTGATAAAGAACTGCGATGTACTTGTGTTCAATTTAAAAGTATTTTTTTTTTGTTAACATTTTATGAAAGCCAGCAAAAAGCGGTTATGACTTATGTGTTTGTTTATTCATTTTATATATGGTTCCAATTTCAATAAATAAAATTCTAAAAAAAAAATTTTTGTTTGTTTTTTGAAATCATGGAACGTAACTCCCTTTTTTGCACTTGCTTCTTGAAACTTTTAACACGCCATTTTTTCAGAACGTAACTCCCGCTTTAAGTGAGGCCTACCTGTATGAATAACAGTTAACTACTATTTGACTTAACTACTTTGACAGAGTGGAAATCCTAGGAAGAGTGAAACATGTCTCCAAGCGGTATACTCTAGAAACGCTTCATATTATTAACAACAAAAACAATATAAATCGTAAACAAGACAGCCAGAACATTTAATCGGTTTACTGCTCTTTGGTGACTAGGCAGAATCCGTGACAATTTAAAGCCGACTAAACTTCAATCGAAGTGTTTTTTCTTTTATATCATACAAATTTTTTTTTAAACATTGCTTTATTTTTGTCTTTCATTGTATTATTTATGTTTATCTGTAATACCTACTAAATGTAAGTTTGCCAAAATTGTACACTAAATGTTCTTATGTGTATAATATATTCAATTTATTTTTGTAAATAAAAGATCCCCTGAAGAAGACGGCAACCACCGTCGAAACGTTGGGAAAGGAAATGAAATTGTTTCATTAAAAAAAAACATTACGACCAAAACAACCAAAGGAGATATATTTTAAATCTCGAACACCTATAATAATTCAACCAATTGGTCAATAACTTAACAATAAGTTAACTACTATATTGAAAAGTAAGCCACATCATTGTGGAACGATTAGCATGGCTTTCATTTATGTATTTTGTCCCGCTAGATTGGTGAATCCGACCACTATGCAGCGCCAACGAACCTTTCAAAAAAGAATAAATGAATGATTTTTTTTTTTGTATTGAGACAAATTAAACAATTACATATTCTTCTTACAACTAAAATTAATTATGGTCGACTTAAAGATATGTCTGACTTAAGCTGTACTTATTAAAAAAAAAAGATAAAAAAATATTTCGGCATTTTAATCAAAAACTTCATAAAATTGAATTTATAATTTCCTTTCAAAAAGAAGCATACAAAATCAAGAATGTTTATTAAGAACAATAAATCTTTAAGAAAGATTTATTGTTCTAATAAACTAATACTTTAATCTTCATTATATATAAAGAACAATCCAAATTATGTTTGTGCGCTTTAATCTGCTTTTTTTTTGGCTCAATTTCAATGAAATTTTCAGAAAATCTTAGCACATGTTTGGAGAGTGCATATAAGAAATCTGTTTGCCGTCCGATGTCTGCAACCGAAGTTACGATTAAAAATGATACTCACATGTTTGTTATTGCTTTATTAGTTTAAATAACGTGCTTTGTTTTATATATACACACTTCATTTTGGTTTATCTTTGTTGCCACGTGTATGCAATGCACACAACTACAGCATTCCCATTAAATGGTGTTTGATATTTTATTTTGTCGGTTGTCTAGAATGTTCCATGGATTTTTGGACTACTTAAAGGTGGAAAATTCGTTATGAAGTTTGGAAAACGTTGGCTAGTTGTGAAATACGATTTGCATGAATTTTGGGTGGAGAAGTTTATAAGATATATATTAGACTGCGATAAATTGCGTTATACATTGACTTAGGTTGGGTTGGCTTCTGGCTCCCGTCGGCGTCGTGACCAGACGTGTTTTTCCATCCGGAGAAGTAAGAGATTAAAAAAAAGAAAAAAAAAATTGTTTAATTAAATAGCTTAATTAAAAGTTGTGTTAACATGCAAAATACGCATTAAATAGTGCAATTGTTATTTAATTGTTATGCTGTACGAAGTAGACAACACCAGGGAAATTGTAACTCGTCGTCTCGTCGTCCCGTTATACTGTAACGGAACCGCTAATTGGAGAAACAGCAGTTCTGGACATCTCACCACCCAACAACAAGAAGATCCCTATCATCATATAACCATCGAGATATCGCCCTCTCATTCAAACGAAAGACGTAAAGTATTGAGCTCTTGCTCTAACTGACGAAAAATAAGATGCACATACGCTTATGTATTCCAATTCGTAATTGCACACATTTTTGTGTTTCAAGACAAGAGAGACGAGAGGACCGTAGTGTCTGCAATAATGGCCGAAATAAATATTTCTAATGGAGTCGCGGCCTAATGGTCTTTGTTGAGTGGACACATTTTATAAGAAGTTTAACAACTATGTAATTTTAACTTTCTTTTGTCTAAATTTAAAGAACAAAAATAATATAAAATTCAGTGTAGCCTGGCCAATTCGAAATCGGCAAAATATTTAATTTAATCGCAATACATGTGTATTATCTATGGAAAATGTAGTTATAAAAAATCTCAATAAAGTTTACTACTACTTAATACTACTGACTTAGGCTGTGCACGATTTGACAGCCGTCCGTCCGTTTCACATTATAATTTTCCATTCAGCAAATGTGCATTTTTTTTTTTTGTGCAATTGACTTGAGTTTTGCGTATTATTACACTGATTCCGATCTATCCTTGGACGAAACTTACACTTCTTGCAACAAATTATCAGAATGTCTGTGATAATCAAACGCAAGACGCAAGTTATTAGAAGAAGAAAAGTGGTAAGTGTAGAAATCAATCGCGCTGCTTTGGAATACGATTCTGTAATCGCATTTACTTGCTCGATGCACGTGGTGGGAGATGCAAGACATTCGTCATTTAGTTGATTCTAGCAACAATTCGGCCAAGATCTCTTTCGTTGCCTGTTGAATCCTATCTCATCTACGCTATTGCTGCCACACTGTTTGAAGGCGGTCGAACCAAGAATTCGGCGACAGCGAAATCGATGCGAGAATGCAAAATCATAATTTTGGATGAATGCGAGTTAACAACGTCGGCTTACCGGCATTGAAAAAAATTATAAAAACTCGATTGGATTTGTGACAGGGCAATACTCGCAGCGAAGAAAGGGACGTCGTCGATAGTTTGGTAAAGGGTCTTTGTTATTTGTTTTTGCGCCAGAAAATAAATCGAAAAACATTGTTCATCATATAACTCTCTCTCATTATTTTTATTCCATTCAAATAAATCACATTGAAATTTGAAATATTTGTTTTTTATTACAACTCTGCAGTTTATTTGAAGGTGTTAAATATGGGCGAGACGAAGTTCGACTGGTCTGATAGTTATTAATAAGAAACAACATGATTATTACAATATATACAGAATAACAAGCTTTTTGGAAATCCCACTAAAAAATACTAGTAAATGGCAATTTTTCGTTAGTCACTTATAATTCATAATTAAGCAGACAAATGTCAAATGTATTTTAATATCATTTCATTAAAAGTAAAGCCTAAAATATTTACTGTTTTTTTTAACTAGTATTAAATTTGATTTTTAATAAAACACCATAAGTTCCACTAAAGAGCAATTTATTTTAGTTGAATTTAGAACCCGACAACAACTGGATTGATAAAGTCTTCGGTCACATTTTTAAGCAATGCCTGAAATTAAACATGACATGACATAAGGCCTACGACTAGATAGTCGCATAGTCGAATCCAGATGGAAACGGCTTTTTTGGAAAAACAAAATATATTCGATTAAAATTTAGTATTTTAAATGATAAATTATAAAATATTTATAGGATGGATGGATAGGTATTCAGAAATAGTAACCAAGTTACGAAAAACTATGGCCCCAAATGCTAACTTTATTGCTCCGCAGATTTCGGACATTTGTTTTTCGGACCTGTGTCTTTCGGTACTTTATCTGCAAAATCACTCACATCTACAAACAAAAACAATTGTACACATTTTCAAGTCATAATATGATGGCATTAAGTTGTACAGTTGCTAAAATTGACTTATAATAACACTATAGGATACTCATTTTTTACTTGCGATTATAGATACTTTTTTTTTTTTTTAAATTCATTTTTATTTCATATTAACTTATAACTATCTTAAAGCTAGACAAAAATGTTTAAAACTAGCCTATAACTTACAACTAATTTACTGGCCATTTACGGGCGCTCTAAATTAAGCAATAACTCTTACACCTAATGTCTTTCGATCTAAAAACTATTTTAATTAAATCTAATTTTCTTTATTTATTTTATATTTCAAGAAACTTTTACACAAAAAACTTGGTATCTTATCATTTTTTTTTTTTTTTTTTACTTATAAACTAAACCTTAATATATATTAAAAATAATTAAAACTACTTAAAATACCTAATAATACTTAAAACTACTTAAAAACTAGAACAGCCACAGCAGCATTTTTTTCGTTTTTAAATTTTTTTTTGTTAATTTTTTATATGCATGCAGACACACACCAACATGCAACCCACCCATACATGTACATACTCACATACATATACGTACGCACATACATGTACAGACACGCAGATACATGCACGTATGCCCCCGCATACATACATATTTTTAATTTTTTTTTGGTGCCACCCCGACTGTTCCCTATACCTAATGCCCTAAATCTATGTAAGTCGGCCAAGATATACCATCTTCATCGACTTTAAATATCACGATGCTGTTCAGAGAGCCACCAGAACTGGTTCTCCTGTTTCGCCCTATCCCTCCGGTCCCGATCGGACACAGTCCTACTGCACCGAAGGCGCTCTTCTTCACCTTGAGCGATGACGTCTCGACCATACAGGAGTCGCCTATCCACAGTTTTCCGGCTGACGTGGTAGATGAGCGGAACCGCCCCTCCATCCTGTATCAGCCCTCGACTGTCTAAATAGAGGAATGCCTCGGAAGGGATGTAACCACTTAACCGCGCACTCTCAAAATATTCGTTATTGGGGTAATAAGCCCCAAAAATTAAGCTGTTAGTTAAGGACATCGCTCTTGCAACGTGACCCCGAATTAGCTTGAACAAAAAATTATCTATTCTGTTTATGTTGGCTCCGTTGTATAGAACCTGGTTGGAATAATATCGTTTGTACTCCGACTCTGGTGTTCTGTGTAATCCAAGGCAACGTCTAAGACATTGCCTCTCAAACACCCGAATCTTTTCCATTTGAGATGGGGCAGCGTTGAACCACACCGGGCATCCGTAGGCAATCATCGGCCTGATGAGGGCCATGTAGCAAATCACCTTCACCCTGCTGTCAAGACGGCTGCTATAAAATAGTCTTTTTGTCACGGCAAAGGGAACCCTAGCCCTGGCCAAAGCAGCACCTATATGTCTGTCGAAATACAGGTACTGATCCAACCAGATGCCAAGGTACTTTACTACACTTTTACTCGCCAGTGGATGTCCATGTGGCCCTACGATCACCAGCTTGCGCCAGTTCTTTCTCGTATCCCTTGAGGCGCTAGACAACGGAGTCCTAAACAAAATAGTTTCTGATTTCTGGAAGTTGATTTTCAACTTCCAGTCATCACAATATCGCTGAATCTTGTCAAAGTCACTCTGCAAGAGACTTTTGATGACCTCAACTGTATTAGCTGTTCTGTACGCAATTAGATCGTCGGCGTACGAAATTGCCTGAGTTAGACTACCTATCAGATCGCTGGTGTAAATGCTGAATAGAATCGGCGAGTTAACCGCTCCCTGCTGAAGACCATTATTAATATTAAAAATTGCGGTAGAAGTTACATTGCCACTCTTGACAACAAACTTTCTACCATTTAGCATGTCATAAAGCATATACAATAGAGGTTTACTTATACCTAGTCTGGTTAGCTTTAGATAGAGACCTTCTAACCATACGGTGTCGAAGGCCTTCTCCAAATCAACCAGACAGGCACCCGTACATTGCTTTTTATTATAGATAGATAAGGTTAATTATGCATTCGTCGAAAAAAAAAGGTTTTGAGAAGACGAAAAAAGATAGTCTAAAAATTCTGTCCGTTTGTATGTCTGTCTGTATGTATGTGTACGGGCGGGCCGAATCGCTTCAAACTTGGTATATAGAGTTTTTTAGGTATTGTACAGAGGTGAAATTGAAGTTTGTTTTAACTCAAAAAATAACGGTACCCATGACGGTGCAATATAACCGTTAGGTTAAAGCATATTTTTCTCGAAAACGGCTCTTACGATTTTGATTTAGAAAAAAATTAGTGCAGCTTGCTTTCGACTATCTCATAAATGGCTTAACCGATTCTTTCGAAATATTTTACGTTCATATTTTTTTGTATTTTTAAAAGCATTTAAAAAAATTAAAAAAATCTATATTTTGAAAACTGCTCATTAAATTTTTTTTAAAAATTGTAGTTATTTGTATTTGTTGAATACCTAGGCGTTTTTATAAATTTTGTTTTGAAAAATGTTTTCAAAAAGTAAAAAAAAAACTTTTTTTCTCCAAACCGCTCCACTGATTTTTAAAATTTATACTTGCGATTATAGGTACTAAACGGTGATTTTTTAAGAGCTTGGTTTTTGAAAATTCAAAAAAACACAGAAACTTCTAAAAAGTGAATGAAATTTTTATTTGGATCGATAATTCAATTTCTGCCATTTACTTTTTAAAAATAATTTCACTTAAATGTTGCCCGCGGCTACGCTTCAGGTGGTCCATTCTGAAGGTCCAATTTTGGCAAACTTTTTCAACATTTCTGCCGGAATCTCACCAATGACGCGTTCAATGTTGGCTTCCAAGGCAGCAATCGTGTTTGGCTTGTCCCCATAGACAATAGACTTAACATAGCCCCACAAAAAATAGTCTAACGGGGTCAAATCACATGATCTTGGTGGCCAATTGACTGCGCCAAAACGTGAGATCAACTGCTCACCAAATTCGCCTCTCAATTGATGCATGGTTTCGCGTGCAGTGTGGCATGTGGCACCGTCCTGTTGGAACCACATGTCGACCGAGTTCAATTCTTGCATTTTCGGCAAAAAAAAATCTGTTATCATCGAACGGTACCTTTCTCCATTGACCGTAACCCTGCGGCCTTCATCGTCATTGAAGAAGTACGGCCCAATGATGCCGCCTGCCCATAAACCGCACCAAACAGTGCATTTTTCGGGATGCATTGGTAGCTGCTGAATTGCCTCTGGCTGCTCTTCACTCCAAATACGGCAATTCTGCTTATTCACGTATCCATTTAGCCAAAAATGAGCGAAAAAAAAAACGGACGTAGCTTGCGAAACACATTTTTCACAGAGCACGAATTTTGATAATAAATTTCAATAATTTGCAAACGTTGTTCAGGCGTAAGTCTATTCATGATGAAATGGCAAACAATACTGAATCGAAATGTCAAATGTTCGTGGAATTTGTCATGTGTGATCTGTCAAAAATATAAACGTCAAAAACCAAGTAGCAAAAAAATCACCCTTTATAAGGCAAGTTATGTACTCGTAAATTTTATTTTTTTTTATCTATCAATCAAACATGACATTACGATCATAAAGAACACCAAAAAAGTGGGTCCGGCAATTCCGTCTGTCTGTCTGTCTGTCTGCCTGCCTGTCTCTGTAACGATCTACAGCCTAGGCTAAGCCGAATTGGTTCAAACTTGGGCTTTGGCTTTTTAGGGGATTGTCCAAAATAGATTTTTGAATCATTGTTTTAGCCCCAAAAATAATGGTAATTGCCATACAAATTTTTCTACCATCTTAATTATCTCGAAAACGTCTCTCACGATTTTTATAAAAACTGGCCAGTGTACTAAATTTGGTATGGTCTACATTTTGCCTAAGAAAATTTTTGAAATATTTTGTTATTAACGGTACCTGCCATACAACTATTTGATTGATTTCCGACTTTCTCATAAACGGCTCAACGGATTTCGATAAAAAAAAAATAGTACAGGAGCTCTTTCAAATTCTAAATAGTATTGCATTTCAAGATTTTCGAAAAATAGTTTTCTTAGATTTTTGAAAATAAAATATTTTTTTATTTGAAAATTCAATATTTCGAAAACGGGTGGAGAATTTTTTCTGAAATTTTGTTTTTGAATTTACATTGTTAAACATTTAAAATGTTCATACCAATTTTTTCTGCTACTAATACTAATACTAATACTAATACTAATACTAATACTAATACTAATAATACTAATTTTGAAATTACTACTTAAAATTCCGTACCAAAAAAATGGAATATTTTTATGAAAAATGAAAAAAGGACTTTACAAAATACAGAGTGTCCGCCAGGAAGGTATACTACTTTGTTTTGCGCCATTTTGGTAAACATTAGTCTTGACAGTTCATATTTGTCAGTCGTAAAGTAGACACGTGGCAAATTTATTATGGAAAAATATTCGATAAACCAAGTTGTTTCAATCGTTAAAACATTTTATCAAAATCAATCATCGATTACTGTGACAATGAGAAAGTTACGTGAAATTGGGAGAAACAACGTGCCAAAACGCACTACTTATCGTGTAGTGAATGATTTCGAAGAAAAAAGATCTGTAGGTGATATGCCCACCCATGGACCACAACGTACTGCAAGATTGGCTGAAAGCATTACTGCTGATAAAGGAAGTGTTCAAAACAATCCATCAACCACAATTCGACGCCGTGCTCAGGAACTTGGTCTTCAAACAACGCCGTACATATGCCAATAGGATGTTACAGCTAGCCCATGACAAACCCGATTTTCATAAAAAAAAATTATACTGAGTGACGAGGCACATTTTCGTTTAGGATATGTGAATAAACAGAATAGTCGGTTCTGGGCAATGGAAATCCCTCAAATTATTCATCAGTCACCTTTGATTTATTAAAATTTACAATCTGGTGAAAATTTTTAACGCCACAACTGCATGCGCTTATTAACACGTGGTATCAACAGACGGTGCCACATCGGATACAGCCAGGATTACAATGGAATTACTGCGAGACCTCTTTTCACAACAAGTTATTTTAAGAAATGGTGATGTCGATTGGCCTCCACGGTCGCCTGATTTGACTGCTCCGGATTTCTTTTTGTGGGGATATCTGAAAAGCAAAGTTAATGCAAACAAATCAGAAACACTTGAGATACTCAAACAAAATATTCGTAATGAAATTAATGAAATACCGCATGAAATATGTGAGAATGTAATGAGAAATGTGCTCAAAAAGGCTCGTATTTTTAAGACTAACAGAGGGACATTTACCTGATATTGTATTCCTTACATAATTGCCGACATTAAGTAAAACGTTTATCAATATAAGATATTCTCTTTCTATAAGAAGGTTTTTTTTATAATACGAATTCTATATACTACTGAAATTTATCAGCCGAGTAGAAGACTTAGCACTATAATATTTGGACTTGTTGAATTATTGATTCAAAATAGCTTTTAACGGCCTTTAGTCCAACAAAAATTGGAAAAAATTGCGTATTGACAAAGGTCCTCTCTAGTCAACTGATGAGTCCATGTGAGATCGCCGGGACGAAATGCCAATTTTTGTTGGACTAAAGGCCGTTAAAAGCTATTTTGAATCAATAATTCAACAAGTCGAAATATTATAGTGCTAAGTCTTCTACATGGCTGATGTATTTCAGTAGTAGGTATTTAGAATTTGTATTATTAAAAAAACCTTCTTATATAAATAATGCCAGGCCACGGGCAAAAACAAAAATTTCCAATTTAATGATTAGGAATTCTAGTCTTGTTGGATATAGTTCACACTAGATGTTCTTCACGAAATCTATGCAAAATGAACTGAACCTAGTAAAAATTGCATACTGACAAAGGTAATCAATAGTCAACTGATGAGTCCATTTGAAATCGCCGGGACGAAACGCCAAATTTTGTTGCACTAAAGGCCATTAAAAGATATTTTCTTTAACTAATCAAAAATTTAAAACAAACAAATTAGTATACCTTCCCGGCGGATACTCTGAATATTTCGCTGTCTCTTATAAGAATCTTGTGCTTACGATGCGATCTAAAAAGGGAACTCTTGCCCATTTCGAAATTTATTTGAAAAAGACCAGTTTTAAATTATAAAAAGCAAACATTGCCAATATTGAATATACAAATATTTATAATTATGTACATATATCTATTGTGCATTGCACGATCTTATAAAACTTACCTTTTGAATTTACCTTAACTAACGTCTTCCCGTAATATAAACTTATATCAAATGAAGATAAAAACCTTAAAAATGCCAATTGGTATATTGAAAACCATATATATGTACATTCTCCGGTAAGAGTATAAACCATTTCTTACCAAGTATAGTCGTGTAAAAGAATAGTAGGTACATTCCGGCGTATGAGTATTTTTTTTATTTTTTTTTATGCTAAATTCATAAGGAGTTATAAAGACTTAAATGATAAGACCTTAATTTATTTTTATTATTTATCAAGTCCGCATTCATTGATTTTCACATTTTCATTCAATAAATTTAAACAAAAATAACTGTTTTTGTCAATTATTTTTTTAAATTCCTAAAAAATATCGATGGTGTTGCGCAAAAAGGGCTAATCTGATATTTTAACAGTCAACAAATTAAGCCCGAAGATGGAACATTGAGTGCGAAACGTTCCGCTAATATAAAAAATAATAATATTGTGAAACGATTCAATCGAACAATAAAATAAAACAAATTTAAAAATTTTAACGTTTATATTTTAATCATTAGAAACATGATTGAAAATATCAGATGGGCCCTTTTTGCGCAACACCATCGATATATTATGTGTGCTTACTTAATTCTTCAATGTAAAAACAAACTGCCATTGAATCCGGCACTTTGATAACTAAAAACTTCTCCAATCCAATTATTGAGACATAAGATGTTAATGTGTGCCCATAAACTTGGAATAACCTTAATGAAGGTGCCATTTACCAGTTTATTCGTTATATTTTTATTTATTTTTAGTTGCTTTCGTTAGAAGACATTTTATTGATCAACCATATTTATTTATTGCTATTAATTCTTTTATATAGTATAAGCAAGAAAATTGTGTACATTCAGAGATACATTCATGCATGAGTATATACCAATATCTTTATAATACACAATATGAACACTGAAAATTAAATAAATAAAAAAGGAAACACACGTAAGCTGCCATAAAAACATTGAATAAATATAATTTCAGAAATCCTTAAGGCAAAAAACTTCGTCCTCTTGTTTTTTTTTGTTTTTTTTTTTTGCCTATTCGCTAGTCTAATGAGAAAATCAGCATCCATAGTCAGTAAATTACTAAAAGTACAACTGGACACAGGTATCCTTGGCAGGTGTTCGCTTTTATATAATTTGTATATATACTACGACCGTGCTTTACGTAATCATGTATGTTGCTACATATACTCGAATATGTGGGACTATTATTCGGACAAGTTTGAATTTTCCATAGTTACTAGAAACTCACTCGATATCCTTATTATGCCAGCTTTATTATTCTTTTATGAAGCCGAAGTTGGCAGTTAGCAGGTTGGTAATATACTTTTGTAGAAATCTTGCTGTGTATCTGTATGTAAGTAGTTAAGGATGTCTATTTGTCATCCTTGTCCTGTTTGTATTTTTTCTGGTCGCAACTTTTCTCACTAGCAGCCCCCAATAAAGCTGCCTCCCCACAATGGGTGCTGGAAGGTTCTTTTTGTTGTTGATACTGGTGAATTTGTTGCTTTCCGCCAGACTCTTTAACAGTAAATGTCACATAATAGCGTTTATTGCTATCCAACTTCTCTGAAGGCAGTGATATAAGCTGTTTGTTTTTTCCATGTGACAGCTCAAGGGAGACCTTACTCCCACAGTTTGGGTTGCTGCTTAAAATCTTGGGTAGATAAAAACTTCCGGCTCCGGTCTTTTTGTAAGGTCCAAAGCCAAATTTCGGCATTGTATGATGATTCATCATGGGAACTGCGAGGGGTAAAAAGAAAAATACGATTTTTAGTACACAAAAGGGAGATTATGTTTGCTGGGTGAATAATTATTACTTGATTTGTCTAAAAGAGAAAGAAGAGATAAGAAATTAATCACTCAAATATGACAAATTGATATTAAGGTTTTTTTTTTATTTTTGGGAATGTATCTTCTTATATCTACATACTTGAGAACTTTTCTAGCTTCTGCAAATTATGTGCTCTTGATGAAGATTAATTCAAAGACAATATAAGAAGAATGTAAAATAAAAAATACTGTCACATAAAACAGACAAATTATATACATCCACAGAGAGGACAAGTGGTAACCAAGATATTTTGGGACAAAAATCAGGCCTATCAAATTATGTCATAAAAACAAATATCTCCCCTTGTACAAAATCTACGGAATTGGTGTTTCACTTGTAGTAGATATTCCGATTGATAAATCATAAATTTCTCCGACAAAATGACCATCATTTTGAGTTATGTCTCTGAAAGCTGTGTAAAATAATAGGTTGTGGAGCATTTAACCCATTGTCAGATTGCGCATGCAATATTAATTGAGAACTTACTTCCTAATTGCAGAAATAGAATGATTTGTTAAAGAAAGGGATTTATTAGATCATTTGGACTGGCAACAAATTTGATCGTCGAATTAATGTAAAAAGAAAAACTGAACTTAACGCGAAGTCCAAACGTTAATATCATTCATTTTATTGTTTCAAAGTTGTGGGGCTTTAATAGTAGAAAACTATAGACCCATTGCTAAGCTTCAGCTCATCCCTAAAGTCTTTGAAGCAATGGTTAAAAATAAATTGTATAATTTTGTTAAGAACCATATATCGACAGCGACGAACTTAAGTATTTTCAATAACTATTGTCTAAATAACATGGAAAGGCACTTACAAATTGACACTATCTATACTGATTTATCCACAGCTTTTGATCGTGTTAAACATAGTGTTTTAATAAGGAAACTTGAAAGTTTTGGTTTTCAATCCTCTCTTTCGAGTTGGATAAGGAGTTATTTAGTTGGTAGAAGACAAATTGTCAAAATTGGCAACGTTTTATCAAATGAAATATTAAATCATTCAGGTGTTCCTCAAGGCAGCCATCTTGGCCCATTACTATTCATTATTTTTATAAATGATTTGCCAAATCTAGTTTCATTTTCAAAATGTCATTTGTATGCTGATGATTTTAAAAATTTTAGCTGCATCGAATCTTTATGTGATGCCGGTAAAGTTCAAGCGGATTTAGATCAAATTCATAAATGGAGCAATTTAAACGGACTTAGTTTTAATATTAACAAGTGTAGTGTTGTAAAATTTACAAAGATTCGAAATCCCTTGTATTTCGAATACAAGCTTGGCAATAATTCTCTACAAAGATGTGAAATTCAGAGAGATCTTGGAGTGGTATTTGACTCTAAAATTAATTTAACTCTCCATATAGAGCATTTAATTTCAAGAGCCAATGCTATGTTAGGATTTGTTATTCGAAACTCTAATGGTTTTGAAGATCCATATACACTTTAAACCCTTTACATCAGAATTGTTAGACCGTTGTTGGAATACTGCAGCGTTATATGGAATCCTTACACACAGCTAAATACAGGACGGATTGAAAAAATTCAAAAAATATTCACTCGGTTTGCCTTACGAAAGATTTATAGAAATTTAAACGTTCCATGTTACGAAAGCAGAAGCCTACGTATTGACCTTAAGCCTCTCGTGTAGAGAAGAAAGTTAAATTCGATACTTTTTGCTTCCGATGTAATTAACTCTAACATAAATTGCCCGGTTTTGTTATCTATGTTCAGTATGTACGTTCCTACCCGCTGTTTACGACCAAGGAATTGTGATTTTTTAAAGGTTCCATTCCATAGTACAAGTTACGCTAAGCACAATCCAATTACCAATGCCTGTTTAAATTTTAATGAAGTTGATTTTGCCATTGAGTTTAATGTAAATAGAAATGAGATTGAGAAAAGTATATCAAATTTATTGTAATTGTTGCTATATTATTTATTTATTAAATGTGTAAGTTTGTCAATACTTAATTTAAGCTGTTCTGTAATCTTTAAAAAGTTTTGTTAGCTTGAAAAATGGTAAATAAATAAATAAATAAATAAAAACAAAACACACATATATTTTAACTTATCAAATAGTTGTAACTACTTTTATATTAATATTATATAATATGATAACGGCGCTTTTCGGAGTGTACCTCTATCTTCGGACACGAAACTACCTTATTATATCTTATATTATACGTATAAAAAAAACAAACCAAATTATGTTTGTGAGCGAACTACTTTTTGGCTCAATCGATTTGAATGAAATTTTCAGGAAATCTTGGGACATATTTGTAGAGCACGTATAAGAAATCTGTTTGCTGTTTGCGCTGCACAATCACCACCTCAAATTTGACAAATATTATTCATTAGAAGAAAACCAGTAGTAAATGTAAATTTGAATCGCGCTGCTTTGGAACACTATTCCGCAATCGCATTTACTCTCTCTATATTATGCTTCCGGTGTGGGACAGGCAAGACATTCGTCAGATCTCAAATTTGTATGGCATTTACACAGTTCATGCTGTTCCGGCGTAACACTAAGAACATGTGATTGAGTAAACTAGTATAGCCATAAAATATGACAAAGAAATAAATAAAATAATGTGAATTATAAGACACATAAACAAATAAGACACGGAAAGTTCTCCGCATTAGTCCAGCCGTCATCCCTGGAGAAAACATCTGAGACATCAACCACCTACAGTATCAGAACATCGCGGCACACATCTTTCCTATCCCTCTCTTTCTCTTCTTTCACCGGATGTGCGCGCTGTGTTAAAAACATATAAAGGGTATTGAGCGCGTGCAAAATTATTAAAAAAAAAAAAAAAATTATGTAATTACTGCCACACTTTTTGAAGGCGGTCGAACTGCACATTCCGCTTTGAAGCTGGCGATGAATTTTTTCACGGTTGACAAACCAATACCGTCGACAATGGCCAAGAATTCGGCAACAGCGAAATAGATACGAGAATACAAAATCATCATTAGGGATGAATGCATGATGGCGCATAAACGAGCTTTGGAGGCAGTTCACAGAACAATGAACGATTTACTTGTGTGTCTAGAAGTGATTTGGTGGGGCTATGATATTGCTCACGTCACAAAAGTAAAGTTTTCTCTTGAATTGCAAAAAATAATAAAAATCTTGATTGGAGTTGTGAACGGGCAATACTAGCAGCGAAGAACAGGGAAGTCGTCGATAGTTTGAATTTCTTTAATGAAAGTCAAATCGCCGGAGAACTGCATTTTATAAATCCGTAGTAAGCGTGACTGACGAGGATGAAGCGAACAACTCTACGACGAAATTTTTGAACTCGCTTGATCTACCAGGAAGTCCGACGCATATTTCATAGCTGATGGTGAGAACGATCATAATTACGTTGCGGTGGCTCCAACCATCATCATCAAGGGCAAATTCAAAGGGGAAGAATTCCGATTACTGCAACTGATCTTCAATTCCAACTCAAGCGGATTCAGTTCCACGTTCGATTGGCTTTAACGATGACAATCAATAAATCGGAAGGACAATCGTTGTAAGTCTGTGGAATAAATCTCGAATTTCTCTGTTTTTCGCATGGTCAGCTGTAAGTTCCATCTTCGCGTGTTGGCCAACTGTCTTCGTTGCTTGTATTTGCACCGGGAAAAAAATCGAAAAACATTGCTTATCACCTACCACTGAAAAATATTATATGATTTTTTTATTATTATAATCTGGTAGATAATTTCATGGCATTAATTTTTAAATATGATTTCCCCCAATATATCCACTAGGGTTACGAGTCGATAGTCCATTCAATCAGTCCAATTTTAGACCACTTTTTCCAAAAAAATGGAATGTATGGTGCCAATTTTGGCCTAAATATTGGCTTCCAATGCTTAAAGAGTTATTAAGGTTTATCGACAAAAAACAAATGACTTAACATAGCCCCATAAAAGGAAGTGGAAATGCGTTAAGTCGCACGAACGAGGGGGCCAGTTAACAGGACTATTCTGGAAATAAAACTGTCACCAAATTAAGTTTGCCATACATTTATGGCTAAGCGCACTCTATGATGAGTTGCTCCGTCTTATTGGAACTAGTTCTGATTAATGTTTGCAAACAAAAAATCGGTGAGCATGGCTCGATAGCGCTGGCAATTCACCGTAACGGCAGCTCCTTTTATTCATTTCATAATAAATAAGGAACGATGATGCTGCCACCTTTCAAACCGCACCTATCATTCAATTTTAATGGATATAATGGTGATTCAGTACGCACATTTTTTTATCTTGTCGATGGTTTTGAATCAAGAAGAGTAAAATTAGTGCGAAAACGATCATTAACTGCACGAATTGCTTGCTCACTAGGCCGATTATGTTCACCGTAAAATAGACGAAGTGCTCTCTATGAACTTCGTGAAGGGATTTCTTTGTTCAAAGTAAATTTGCCCAATTTGGAAGCGTTGTTCTGGCGTTAAGCAATTCATGATAAACAGAAGTGTCAACAAAATTTGACATTCTCATCTGTCAAACCATAGACAACATATATCAAAATTTCCCCTGCATCTAAAAAAAAACACCCTATACATATCTACCTATAAACGACAAAAAATATTTGTTCTTACATTTTGCACAAAGAAATACGCAGCTAACTGCAGTTGAACCAATTTCAAAAACAATTCTCTAAAACCTAAATGTCGAACATCCAATTTCATATTCGAAAATTCCAATTCACACTAACCATTTCGAACGAATTGTGGAACACCCAAATTCACTTTCGTATTTTGAATTCCCGAAAGCAAAATACAGAGCATAGGCGAAAGTATCAATATATATACTTTTATTTAAGCGTTTACGGCCCTCATAATGAGTAGCGAATCGAACTTAAAATCTTGCGAATTCGCTAGTTTCGTATTACGAATAGCGATTCGCTTCAACTTAGCTCGCTTCAAATGTCAAAACCTTAGCGAATTTGATTATCGAGGGATTACAAATAGCGAATCACCCATGTAAGTGTAATATACTCGTACTATCCAATCAAAATATTTAGTGATAACATTAGCGAATTGTTGTGCCTGGAAACATTTTCTATTTATTGTTGATAAAAGTTTCAAATTTAATTGTATTTACCTTAGTATTTTTCGTAATGACGGAAAAAAGAAAAAAAAAGTATTTATGTGCAAATTGTGAATATTTTTAAATAAATAAAAATCATAACTTATCATAAGGACCAATGCAAACCAATTGCAAAACTAGTAGTTTGATGATATCGAATCCGGGCGTAAGTGTATAGGTATATATGTGTTTGGTTCTTCAAAGAAAAACCACTAAGATTATTGGAAACAATTTCCTGTCGAATTAAACTCTCTTGAGGCTCCCATTCGTGATGGAAAAGAGTTGCATACGCTAGTAAGAAAATGTTTTATTGTTTGCATCTAAGATTATTTTTGTACATAGTTTTGTTTGGATTATAAGTTAAAGCTGAAACAAAAATTGCAATTAAGTTAAAAATTTTACTGCTATTGCTGGCGGGCCGTACTGCCAAATTTCGTTGTCGCCTGACACAGTTGACTGTGAAATTCCCAACCCGAAATCATTACCGACACGGTTTTGCTAGCAACTACTCCCAAGAAATCTCAATGTGCAAGCCAGTTTTATAAGAGTTCGAACTGCATAGAAGTTCTTAGCTTCAACACATGCTTTATTTGGTTGATCGGAACTACAAAATAAAATCCAATGGAAGACAAAACATTGATTTTTTTGAATAATTAATTTAATTTTGATGGCTTACAAATTGTTCCGTAGTTCTAAGGTATTAGAACTATAGCGAATGTTTTTTCTCACCCGGCCCATGCTAATTTTTTTCTTGCATTTTCGATTCAAACATTACTTAAACATGCTTAACATAAATTGTCTTTTTTTTTAAATTAAATCGTCGAGAAATACAAAATCAAGCACAACAAAACAAAAATTCACAAACAATTTAACGCAACACAAACAGTATTTGACGTTTTACAAATGTTTTCTTATTGGAATTTATTTTTGGCACCATTTATTTTTAAGCGAACGATGAAGTTCGCTACAATAATACTGTGAACTGTCAACTTATCGAATGTTCGATTCGCTTTTCATAATGAGGTTATAAATATAATATCTAATTTTATTGTTTATATGTATATTGCCCACTGGAAATTACTAACAGGAGAAAGAGAAAGTTCATACAATAGTGTCTACAGTAAGAACTAAGGATTATAGCATTTTGTCCATTTGGTTAAATCAAATCAAATTTTTATTAATTTAATAACTTATACACAGTAAGATACAATATCTTATTTAATAGTACAAGCTTCAAACGAATTTCGAAATAAACATTATTTAATGTAAGTGTTACAAAACAGATTTTACTAATTTAATAAATAAATTAAAATTTTCATAAAATAATAATAACAATTTAAATTAAAAGTATAAAAAGTATAAAGTAAGGTTTGGAGTATAAAGTATAAAGTATGTGTCTAAAAAGAAATAACTATATACAAATAAACTATATTTCATTTCGGGATGCAATTGTATTCCCAATACACAAAAAAGGATCGCTACTGGATGCAGTTAACTACAGAGGAATCTCGTTTCTAAACGCAACTTATAAGATGTTTACAACGATGTTGCATAATCGACTTCTTAATTGGATAAAATCACGAAAGCTGCTGAAAGAATTCCAAGCTGGTCTTAGAGCAGGATACTCTACTAACGGCAACATCTTCATACTCAACAGCCTAGCGGACAACTTTTTGAATCAAGGTAAAAAACTTTATGTATTCTTCATCGATTTTAAAGCGGCTTTTGACACAATCGATCGAGGTGCGTTACTGTACAAGCTATATAGTCTGGGTTTATCACTGAAGTTTGGACGCGTTCTTGAACATCTCTACAAAGGAACAAAGGCTGCAGTATGGACGGGAACAGAACTCTCTGATTGGTTCGCAACCACAACAAGAGTGAGGCAAGGTTGCACACTAAGCCCCACCTTGTTTGCGCTCTTCATAGATGACCTTGTAGACTATCTTCCTGGTGGAGTTGAGTTCGCTGGAGTGCATATTAAAGCACTGTTATTTGCTGATGATATAGTCATGTTTGCGTATTCCCCAGAAACACTACAACTCATGATAAACAAAGCATATCATAACTGTAAGCTATGGAACCTCATAGTTAACATCGAAAAATCAAAGGTGATGATATTTAAAAAGGGTGGTGGGCGTAATGCGGTAAATGAAAAATGGAATTACAATGGAGAAAACATAGAATGCGTAAACGAATACAGGTATCTTGGCATTAATATAACAAAAAACTTAAATATGGAGAAAAATTTTAAGGAGAAAATGCAAAAGGCGAAAAATGCTATCAATATATCTTGGAAAAGAATATTTAACAATAAAAATATATCGCACAGCAGTAAATTCAAGGTGTTTGAGGCAGTAGATGGGAGTATACTTTTGTATGGTGCGCAAGTATGGGGATGCAGAAAGTTCAACACGGTTGAAAAACTGCTAACATTTTATGTAAAGAGAATTTTTCACTTACCTCAGAACTCGGCAAACTACGTTATTATGCTTGAAACTGGAATCTCGCCTCTATTTATAAAAACATTAAAGCTCCAAGCGGATTATTTACTAAACGTCTTCAAAATTGATGAATCGCGGCTCGTTAGAAAAGGAGCTATTAAAGCTATACAAGATCGTAATAGCTGGTACAGAGAGTGGTTATGTCTTGCAGAAGGATGTCATACACATTTAAATTTAAATACAGAAGATTTATCAAACAGTAACGCCCTCTTTTATGAAGTCATATCAAGGGTTGATGACAGATGTAGAGCTGAATATATAGATGAAGCTTCTCACTCCATATTCAGAACAACGTACTGTAGGCTTAATCATAACCTGGCTGAAAACAACTACTTTTGTGATTCCTACAATGCACACGTTATTGCTACAATGGTAAGACTTCGTAGTGAACAACTAAATATGAAATACATTCCACACAGGCCTGACTTACCAATCGAGTGTAATATGTGCAACTTGGCGGAAAGAGCAGATGTTATTCATTTTATTGGAAGATGTCCCATTCTCAGGGAAATTAGAAGAGACATATATGGAAGTGACATTTTATCGGAGGAACAAGTTGTTCGTATGTTGAACGAAATGGATGTAGTCAGACTCTACGATTACTGCAAGATAGCACAAAGGTATAGGACTGCAATAATGAATGAAAACTTTTTATTTCCATTTTGTTAATTTTTTTAAATTAAATTGTTTAATTTCACAATAATTTTAAATGGCTTAATACATAATTTCTTCTGAATTGTCAATCTGGCAGACGGCAAATGCCATGCTAAAATAACTTTTTGTTTATATAATTATGTAAATGTAAATTTAAATGTATTGCAATAAAAATTTGTATCTATCTATCTATCTACAAATAAACTAATATACAAATAGCTAATCATCATCATCAAAATTGTTCCTTCAGGAATAGCTTGACCTTCATTTTAAACAATGAATTGCAGCTTATTAGCCTTATTGGGCGGGGTTAGGAATTCCACAGTCGAATTGCATTGAAAAAGAATTGTCGTTCAGAGACTAAGAAGTTATATCGAATCGGTCTCTGGATCTCAGAGTTCTAGTTGAACGTGTAAAACAAATTCTATTGTACAAGTAGGTTGGTGGACGCATTTCGAGCACATTATGAAGTAGACTTAATGTTTTAAGCTTAAAAAGATCTTCAAGACTAATACCAGAAATAGATTTGGACAAAGGAGAGGTATGTTCATATCTTTTAAGTACAAAAATATATCTTGCAATGTTGTTGTATGCCACGTTAATTTTTCGTTTGTGCTCATAATCACAATTGCTAAAAATCTCACATCCAAAAAACATAATTGGTATAAGTAGAGTTTTAGCCAGAATTAATCTTGTTTTAAATGGTGTTACTTTTTGCGTAGTCCATAGCATGCGAAGGCCTCCATAAGTGCTACCCAGTGTTAATCTGATATGGTTATTCCAGGTCAACGTTTTGTTGAAAGTTATACCTAGGTTTATTGCAGATTCAACAAAAATTCGATGCTTCTGCTATCAAGAAATACCTTAAGAAAATATGAGGTATCAACCTCCTTCCTGAATATCACCAAACATTTAGATTTAGAAGGATTTAAACGCAGGCCATTCATTCGGGACCAGCATAAGATCCTATGGTTATTCCAGGTCAACGTTTTGTTGAAAGTTATACCTAGGTTTATTGCAGATTCAACAAAAATTCGATGCTTCTGCTATCAAGAAATACCTTAAGAAAATATGAGGTATCAACCTCCTTCCTGAATATCACCAAACATTTAGATTTAGAAGGATTTAAACCCAGGCCATTCATTCGGGACCAGCATAAGATCCTGTCTAGATCTTCAGTTATTTCCTGTGCAGCATTTTCCACAAGACCCAAAGGAAAACTTTTCCGAACCTGCATGTCATCAGCATACATATCGACCGAAGATTCAAGTAAACACTTAGGCAGATCGTTTATATACATGGAAAATAGTAATGGCCCAAGTATCGAGCCTTGTGGAACACCTAAACTAAGAGGAAGAAGATCTGAAACAGAGTTCTTAATAACAACTGCCTGGAATCTACGAAGCAAGTAAGAGGCTACCAGACATAGAGAAATTAAATTGTTTTCGAAGTTAATCACATAGAATACTGTGATTTACTGTGTCAAACGCTTTTGAAAAGTCAAGCAAAACAAGGAGAGTTACTTTGTCTTAGTCTATCGCTTGTCTGATGTCTTCTGCAACGTTAATTAATGCAGAAGTACACCTATATTTTGGACGGAAGCCAGATTGATTCCCGTTCTTATTATGAAGAAATCTGCGTATTTGTTTACTCATCACACTTTCAAAAACCTGGTAGAGAAATGGTAAAGTGGCAATCGGTCTAAATTCGTTTTGGTTTTTTTGGAACCGGTATTATTTTAGCCCGTTTCCATGTAGATAGAAAAATTCCAGTCATAAAAATGATATTAAATAAATGCTTTAAGTATTTTAATATAAATGGAAAAATAATTTTTACAAATCTTGGGTTCATTTCATCAAAACCAATATAGAGTTTGATTTAACTGATAAGATGCATTCTAATACATCTGTATCGTCGATAGCTGTGAAGCAAAAGATGGAAAGGTGAAGTTCTCAGCAATATTCCCAACTGAGTGTTCTCTTAAAAGGGTCGAGGAGTCATTACTATTTTCAAAAGTGGTCAGATTATCGTCAACATTGGAGGAAGAGACAGATGCTAAAATCTTATTAAATTCATTACAGTCCACATTATTATCATTATTATTTTGTTGGTAGTAAATACTGGATTCATTCAAGTATATACTACTAATGAATTTGAAATCGCTGGTAACAAAACAAAGATACGCAATATATGAAGGACCATTACTTAAGAACGACTAACGGATGTGGTTGATTTTTTTATCGGTGTTTGTAGCAATTTTTGAGAAAAACTAGCAAAAACTTGGAAATTTGGAACACCAGAGTCAGTGAGGTTTTAAGATTGCGTACGCCATGATATCGAATTAATGAGACTGACGAAGAGCGTAAACAATTCTAACTTTTGTATTGTCCAATGATCCTTTTGGCCGGTGATTTTCGCCAAACTCTGTATAATACCTTCCAGTGACATTGCTGAGGATTTGTATTGAGTTGTGGAACAATGAGTAACCTGTAAAGAACTTGATGAACAACATGATTAGATTAAGGCAACGATAATTATTAGTAATCTTAAAAACGTTTCATTTTAATCGTGTCTATTTTCGTATTCGCCTTGCAGTCGAAATAAAAGAAAACGAATAATAAATCGCAAGGCCAGTTATTGAAAATGTGAGACCTAAGTTTTGGATTGATGTTTTTGATCATGGTCAGCTTAGAACGCCGTGCCTGAGAGTCGGTGAGCAATTGAGCTTATTCGTTTTCGCTTCGGACAAAAAAATACAATTATGTACCCATCGGCAATGAATACGTAATCAATTAAAAAAACATGAATTCCGATTTATTCAAATATTTGATTTCAATAAAATTATGATCGTACTGAAATTGTTCTGATCAAATTTAGACTTCCCACTCTCATTATCTATTCAAAAAATGATTGCATTTTTTAATTAAATTTAATTAAATTTTCTTTTAATATAAATAATTTCAAAGATTTTAACTTAGTTTCTTTAAAGGAAGGTCACAGACGATCAGAAAGATCATAAGGGCCACAGCTTTTTTGTAAGTATAGAGAATGCATTTTTTACTTGCAATGTACATAGGTACCATAGGGCAAGTTTTGCATTTGGAAAAAAAATCGAACTCTGTCTGTCTGCCTGTACAATCCTCTATAGCCTAAACGGCTGAAGCGATTTTCTTCAAACTTTGTACTTAAGTGTCTTAGCTGATGAAAAATGGATTTTTAAATCGTTCTTTAGCCCCAAAAATAAAGGCAGTTGCAAACAATTTTGTCTACAATCTTGGTTATCTCAAAAACGACTCTTACACTTTTGATAAAAAAAAGTGTTTGCTCTATTTTAGGTGTGGTCTACATTTTGGTAACAAAAATGTTTTTATATATGTATTTTGTTACTAACGCTACTTCCCACACAAACATTTTCATAAAGCGGCTCGTTAGATTTCGATCAAAATTTTGAGAAACGGAGATCCTTCGAATTATAAATAACTGCATAGCAAATTTTTCAAAAAAAATATATGTTTGTATTTTTGAAAAAAAAAAAAATTTCTTAAATTCAATGGCGCATATTCATACTTCATAGTTGCTTATAAACACAGGTTTTCCTAAACTACAGTTTAATACAATTTTGGTTCAATGAATACAAACCGATTTTAAAAACAAATTGTTGTTTTTTTATTTTTATAAGATTGTTTACCTATTACACTACTACTTACTTTACTTATCTGGCTCCCGATCCATGGAGGGTCGCTGACTGACATATTGCGGTCTTCCATCGATTGCACTCCCTCACACACTCTCTCCAGTCGTCGAGACCAAGCGCTCTTGCGTCTGATTTTCTTGGCTGGAGCGTTGTTGACCATTCGCTCGATGTGACCGAGCCAGTGTAGGAGGAAGGTGAATTCCTTGACTACCTCGAAATTACTACTACCAACAGTGACATTTTGTCCTAGGCGATGGACAGATAATGCTTTGTTTGTTGATAGTATATACTTGATTTTGTCCTCATTCACTTCAATACTAACGCATTTCGCCCTGTTCATCAATAGCTGTGAATGCTTCAAGTACAGCTCGCTTGAAGCGGCCGATGATATCGATGTCGTCCGCATAACCAAGCAGTTGGGAAGACCTGTTGAAGATAGTGCCTTCCAGGTTAACACCACTCTTGCGTACTATCTGCTCCAGGGCTATTATACTACACAATAACTTTAAATATTTTGGAATGACAAACTTGAAAAAATAGAACCAACGTTTGAAAATTCAACTAATCCTAGGTTTAACTTAGACACAGTTTAAAAATGACTATATACGCGCCATTATTTTGAAAACGTGTTAATGATTTTTTTAAATTCCATTTTTAAGTGTATATTATTAATTATTTGAAATTGTCAAACAAATTTCGTTTTGAGAAATAAATGTATTAAATTAATTAAGTAAAAACCACTTTAAAAATAAATTTAGTTTCTTAATAGAAATCTTTTGGATACGATGTGATGGAACATAAGAGCAAGTACGTGCGATCCAGTCGTGCATTTAATTTAAATACGTTCACAAGTTAGGTGCGTTTTAAAAGTTGCGAAAACCAATTTTTTTTAAGAAAAAGAAAATTTGTATTGCATTACTCGGAAGAAGTTTATTTTAAAAGAAAACGAATTCACTATACAATTCGGATCGGTTCTAGTATCAAGTAAAAAATTGGATGAATTTATTATAAATTAATTAAATTGAAATTTTTTTTCCTGCAAACACTAAGAGTTGGAAAAATTGCCTAATTTACTGAAGTCTTTTAAATAGGTAACATAAGTATATTGAATGTAAAACTCTAGTCAACAGTAAATACTAAAATTAAACCACACCTGTACAAAGGACATTAAGACCCGAGTGCTGATACAAATCATAAATATTAATGTTCAACTTTTTCTCTGCGTAAACTGTCACATAAGTTCTGAAATTGAACTTAAATGCTTCAGTTGTGTATCAGCAAACGGGCCTAAACTGACTAAAAGACTAGACGCTGAAAAAATTGCTGCAGTTATTTAGCTGCTTTGACTAAATGTACTCTTAGAATATTAGTATACAAACTGCTCACTTTCAACTTTACAGTTGAAGTACGCAGTCTTAATTACGTTAATTAAAGTGCTTCATTAACAATTGACCGCATTTTTGTATTGTTCTTTTATGGGTTAGCGAAGGAATAGGTTTTTATATATCAAAATTCAAAACCAGATATTTTGTTTTAATTGAGTTATTGATTAGTTTATCTTTTAAAAATTAACAGTTAATATTGGGGTTACTTTTAAATGGAATAGCTGGTGGTTTTAATGTGGAATAATGGTTGATATGAGTATAATTAAGTTTTACTGGAATTTATATGGTATTTACTGTATATTTTTACTTCAAGTCTGAAATATGGTTTTATGCATATCACTCATATGATATTAATAGATACCTATACCCGCATTATGGCTCAGTTTTTGCAACGCACAACTTTTAACTCTAAAGCTCTATGTATTTTGTTAATTGGTTTCAAATAATGATGTGTAAATTAGGGTGTCCCTTACAAGTTTGTTTTTCTAAATTTTATTGTTTAAAATGTCTTAAATCGTTTAAAAATGCACAAAAATTTTTAACCAAAAAGTTCATATTTTATTTAAAGGAAAAAAATAAATAATACAGGGCCAAAGCGTGGAAAAAATCATGGAACTATAAAATTTTAATTAATTAAAAAAATAAATACTACTGATGCGCGCATACAATTTTTAAAAAGAACAATTGGGTATACGTTTTTTGTAATCTATATATCGTTTATTATTTTTGGTGTTGCGATTGTTCCGAAAGCCTTCTATTTATAGAAGCTAAAATTAATTTAAATACCGCCACATAATATGTTTTTATAGTTTCGAACAGTTAAAACCGAAAATGATGACATTAAATCAAAAGATCAACTTACGAAATCATACATTTTTGATACGAATCCCGTAATTGCGGTGAATAACATAATAATTTTTTTTGGCTGAAAGTTATGAACTTGCGTAGCAACAAATAAACACTGAACAAAACTATTATGTGCACTTTTATATTCACTGGTCGGTTAATGGTCACTCGACTCAGAATTCGAAATGATGTGTAATTCTGGTTGAATACGAATCTTAGGGTCAAGTTGATTATCTACGATATCGAAATAAAATTTGACATTTTCTGACTATGCAATAAGCAATGTTTTGAAATATTTAGACTGTATTTCTTGCCAAATTTTGCCGAAAAACTCTAAAATATCACCCTTAAATCTGAGAATTTCCAATGTTCGGTAAACAAAAATTGAGATTTTTTAGAAGGAATCTAATATTTTTTTCAATAGAATTCGATAGTTTATGTCTTGGTCGTTTTAATAATGCTCTATCGGTAACACACACTTATAATTATTTATTAATAAAGAATATGCATTTACTTGCTTTTGAAAGTGCTTGTTGCTGTTCCAATTGTAGAGCTTTGGTAGAGGGCGCTACTCAAGTTTCAGTTATTTCATTGTTAGGCAATTTGGCAGTTTTCTTTGATTTGGCAGTTTCGCATGAATAAGCTAAACTTAGCTTTTATTGCAAGTAGAAGACGGAACCTTACCTACGCTTCAAGCACACCAATACATTAAGTATAAAAACAAGCGCTCATTTGCAGAGCTTTATCTAATTCAAGGAATAAAGTAAGATGACATGCCTATTGCCTTATTCGCCCACTCATCTCATTTTACTCCCAAAAAAGATTTAGGGCCAATTGCACAAACGTTGTTCAGTATTTGATCTCTGGTTTAGGCAGTTTATTCACCGATTTGGACGGATTAACAAAGATTGAATAATGGATCAATCATGTATTGGACTTCTATCACATATTTGAAACTTTAACGATCGTTGAACTAAAGTTAACCCGCCGAAATCATGAATTAAAATTCCTGAGTACAAACGTGGTACAACTGACCATTAGCTTTTTAAGCAAGGAAAACATATATATTTTTTACATTAAAGCCGTGTATTAATTGCGTTAAAATTTTGGATAAATTTTATCCCAGTTAAATTTGATCCGTTTTTAAATGGGTCAATTGCAATAACTGCGATTTTTTTTAACATAAATTTCCCATTTACATTCTCTGCGTTAACGAGAAGAAAAAAAACCCAACATCAAAATAAATCAGCAAATGATTCACTATTGTTTTGATTGTTTTTGGGTATTCCTATTTCATGCTTTTCGAGTTAACTCGGAACGTCGCGTCGGTCAGTCGGAACTATAATTAAATTGTTTATAGTCGATTCGTGAGGAGGAATGCAAGAAATATATTTTTCTTTCTGGGTATTGTATTTCCTTAAAAAAAAATTTGTAATATAGTGTCCAGCTCTCTACAGCACCTGTGCTGTTACACAAGTGCTTGTCTCCTTTATCATCTGTCCTTTATTGTGCAAGAAAATCCATCCACGTTTCCTTATTTTTTTTTGATGTTTTCAGTTTTATTTTATTTAATTTTACAACACACGTTTAATACAAAGGTCAAAATTTATCCACTGTTTAAAATTTTAACGAGCTCCTGATCATTATAATTTTTGACGTCTGTATTCACCACAATAATGTCAAAATTTAGCCATGGGATCAAATTTAACGCACTTTTAACGCAATTGACACACGGTCTAAGTACAAATGCATAATTAACTTCACTGATAAGATTAATAAAGCAAACAAAAAAAATAAATAAAGGGTTTTCTGGCCTAGCTCGTTGTGTTATTAATTTTATTTAAATATTTTTTACTTATAAAAAAAACTATAAAATATATAAAGAAATAAAACACCAAGGGAAGTTTTGCCTTTGAAAAAAAATCGAATTTGAGTTTTTAATCAAAGTTGACATTACGATGATAGAGAACACCAAAAAAGTGGGTCTGGCAATTCCGTCTGTCTGTAGAACGATCTACAGCCTAAAATACTGAACCGATTTTGTTCAAACTTAGTGCTCAGGCGTTTAGGTGATTGTCCAAAATAGATTTTTGATTCGTTGTTTTAGCCCTAAAAATAACGGTACTTGCCATACAAATTTTTCTATCATCTTAATTATCTCGAAAACGGCTCAAACGATTTTGATAAAAATTGGTATGATCACTGACTTGGGTATGGTCTAAATTTTGGCCGAAAATTTTTTAAAAATATTTTATTATTAACGGTACCAGCCATACAACAATTTTATTGATTTTCGACTTTCTCATAAGCGGCTCAACCGATTTCCATCAAATTTTTTATACTAGAACTCATTTGAATTTTAAATAATAGTGCGTTTAAAAATTTTTAAAAAATATTTTTTTGGATTTTTGAAAAAAATTATTTTTTTTTTTTTTTTTGAAAAATCAATATTTCGAAAACGGGGAGACGATTTTTCGTGAAATTTTGCTTTTAAATTAATATTTTTAAATATTTAAAATTTTCATACCAATTATTTTTTTAGAAAAAAATTAAGAATTTTTATTTATAAAAAATTAAGTGAAAAACAACTTTAAAAATACATTTAGCAGTTTCGACTAAGAATCTTTTGCATATAATGTGATCGAACATAGGAGCAAGTACGTGCGATCCAGTCGTGCATTTTTTTTTCCACAAATTTGTAAATATTTTATTTTTATTTATATTAATATTTATATTAATATTAATATTATATTATTTTATTTATTTCCTGTACATGAAAAGGTGTGAACCAATTTCTTTGAGAAAGGAACACATACTTAACCAAACATTTTTGATTTTTGACTGCTTTCAGATAACCCATCCGAATCGTTCACAAATATATTCGTATAGTTTGGTAACCGAAATAACTTTTCTAAAAAATAAGTGAACGAGGCCATTTTTTTTGAATATTAAGTCTATTTTTAAGGAATTCAATATTTAACAGGATAAAAAAAAGCTTCATATTCCAAAATCTTACAATTATCTTTTGTATTTAATTATGACGAAAAAAGCAATGGCGCAAATTTTTTAACGATTTAGTAACATGTTAAATCATTTTTAGTATGATACTAGGGTAAAAAGAGGATTTTGCTAATTTTAAACGAATTTAGTATCTTATTATCTTCCTAACATTTAACAAAAGTTAAAATCACCGAATGGCTACTTTAAATTTTTATTATCGTACTAAATCCACATGTCATTCTGATAGTATATCGGCTTTGCACGCGGGAGGTCCAGGTTCGAGTACTGCTGGTGTCAATTTTTGTTTTACTTTTGTAATTAATGAAGTTAAAATGATGGAAATATAAATATCGAATACTTATTTAGAGCAAATGTTGGGTTTCTATGAACATATAATCAATTTACAACCCATTAACACAATAATTGTGTTCATCAACATTCAAACCCTACAAATAGTTTGCTAGCTGATTAATTAGCATTTTACTAGTTAACAAAGGCTTAAAATTTATGAAAAGTTAGTATACTGCTATGTATATAGTAAATTGCTAACTAGTATTGTGTTAAGGTCTTAATAATAGGTTGTTTAAAATGTTGAGCCAATATTTTTATTTTTTTCCTAATTTAGAACTGATATAAATTTTGGATTTTTTTTGCCACCGCCCTAATGTAAATACATGTTAATTAAATTACATGAATTGTATAAAGTTGTCAAAACTTATCCAGTCCGTATTTAACTTTTTCTTCTCGTTAGTTAGTTGAAAACTTTAATTCTTCATGTAACCAACCCAACAACTGCAAATCAAAAGCAGACATTTTGAGTTAACCCATTTTGGAGTAAAAAAAATTCATTTAAGGTGGGACTTATGCCATTTTATACATTTTTGGTCTTGTCAGAATAAATGCGGGGCTTAAATACATTTAAGCGCAAAAAAGTATGTCTTAGCTTACGGGCAAATCTGGTCTTCCCTCATATACATCATATTTAGTATTAAAAGTACTTTTCGTTCGAGCATGTATTCCAACAACAAAAAAGTATACACTTCAATTCTATGAACACAGTTTCTTGGTAGTTTTCATGTCAGGTAGATATATGAGAGTACATATATTTTTTCTTTGTTAATCAGCTTTATCCCTCAGAGATCTTACCGATTATTATGTTCCACTTTAGATAAAATTCAGTTTTGACGCTCCACTATGGCAACTGCCACTTCTTCAGATGCACTTGTATAAGAGGTGGGTGCTCCCTTTTGTGATTTAGGGAATTACAAACTTAGGTATCTAAAAGATGTTTGTAACAACCCTCAAAGTAATTTCATCTTTGCTTTTTAAGAAACTTGCGGGATGCTTATTTACACAAGAATGTAGTCTGTATATTGAAAAGTACTGAATGCGCTGTTCCAAATACTAAGGAAGCGGAAACTGCAAAAAGGAAATAATATTAAAAGAAGTCTTTCCTTCGTTTCTTACTCAAAAAGATTTCTGAGCACTGACTGTCTGCCTGGAAGGTGAAGTTCTATATAACTACTTACCTACACTATACTGAGTATAGTTTGATATAAAACCACCATTTCGTGCCTTGTGGGTGAAAGTGAAATATGAAAAAAAATATGGAGGAGGAGAATGAAGTGTAGGTGCACTCAACGATGAAATATTACAATTTTTCACTAAGATATCAACTTTCCCGCGTGTCATCCAGCGAGTTTTATCTTTCTCCATTTCGCGTAAATTGAAGATAACTTTCTGTAGCACTTAAGTGTGACTTTCAAGAGAAATCTCTCTCTTTCTCCTTTACTCTTTTTTATCTGGAGTAGAATAGTTAATCTTAGTGTAGCAAATAATCCGGAGGGATTTTCTTCTACCCCATCCAGAAGAAGGATACCTATCCCAATATAAAAGAATGGTGCAGATGTCTAGAAGACAAGCTTTGACTTGGCACTTTTTTAAAATCCGATTTTAACAAGCTTCAAGTTTTATGAAAAAGAACTGGTGCTGTCGGTTTGTGTGATGTTTTGAACAAAAAGCAATAAAATCAAGCTCACATATGTAGTGTCTTTTACTTTGTAGCTCTCTATTTTCAAGAAATATTCTGTCATGTGTGATACATTTTTTTAGTTTTCTGAGTCACGTTAAAAGGACGTGAAAAATAAGAAAATATGGAATATTTTTGTATCTTTCGAAAACGAATATATTTTTTTTCTAAAGTATAAAATAATATACAATTTATTTACCCAAATATAAAATACTTAGCAAAAAAGTAAAAAGAAAATACTAACTTGCCCAAGGTATCCTTTTCTCATCTCATAGTGATTGATTGGTTACTATTTAGATACATAAAAAAGCGTTTATGAGAGGGTCGGGTTGGGTAGTTTACATGCCTTTCTACAGTTGCATAACAGAATTGACTTTTTTTGTTCAAATAATAAATTGAAATAAAATAGGAATTCATGGAATGTTATGAATTGTTTATTTTTCATTAATTTTTTATTGCTGCCGTTCGTATCGTTTTGTGCGCTATAGTGCTGACAGAAGTATTTCAAGTATTTTTTCTGTTTATTATAACTATACGACTTTCATCTTCTTTTGATAAAAGAATTTTAGAGTAAATAAAATCAACCCATAATAGATTCACTTCAGTGTAAAGCAGTTAACTACTGAACTTCAAATGAAAGCCTATAAAGATAGAATCGACATCTACAGTCAATATTTTCGATATTATAAAGTTATAGTCAGGAAAATAAGATATTCACTTCGAAAAAATTCCGACAATACTGCATTTTGGTGGAGAGCTTCATTTTTATATCATAAGCATTAAATAAAAAGGACCCTAAATTCGGAGCGGAACAAACAATTGTAGAGGTAAAAGGGGGTAAAATTCATTGCCGAACAATTATGTAACTTAAGAACGAATTCACATACAGAAGTCGTTAATATATCATTTTGTAAATAATTGCACTGCCTACAAGTTGCTCTTAGAAAGTTTTGAGAAAATAACAGTATTTTTTTTTAAATTCATTTTTATTTAATCTTTAAAACTACATAGCCTAATTATCAATAACTTACAACTAATTTACTGGCCCTGTACGGGCGCTTTAAACTAAACTATATCTCTTAATACTAATGTCCTTCGACCTTAAATTTATTTAATTTAATTCTAATTATTTTATTTTATTTTTGTTTTACCAAGAAAACTTTTTTTTAAAAACTCGGTCTCGTATCATTTTTCATTTTGTACTTATCTAAATCTAGACTTAATTAATTAAAACTAGATACAATTAACTTATATACTAACTAAAACTAACTTAAACTACTTAAGATACCTAAAAATACCCAAAACCACTTAAAACTACTTAAAAACTAGAACAGCCACAGCAGCATTTTTTTTTTTTTTTTTTTTTTTAACAACGGTCTTTGGAGTAATTGAACAAAATAAAATAAATTATTATTTTTAAAATGGCAGCTTTTCCCTTCCGGTTCCACACTTAAAACTTGGTTTTTTGATTAGAACATGTTTTTCCAAACATTTAGCTAAAACAAAACATTTGACCACTCAAAAACTTGAATTTATTGAATTTTTTTTTTGAAAAAAAAGTACTACACCCCAATGTTTTCGACCATTTTTCTCCAAATCTACCAAGTGTACGATAAAAAGTGTCTGAATCTTTTTTGTTTAGAATGAAGTGATTTACAATGCGAACAAAAAACTTTTTTCAAAGAGCCCATGGTTTTCGAGTAATTTTGAAGAAAATCTGAATTTTACCCCCTTCGCCCTCCACCTTTTAAAATTTGTTGTTCCGACCCAAAATTAAGAGCCTACATTTGAGGAAATGCTTACCACGTAAAAATGATGCTCTCCACCAAAATTCAGCTTTGATGGAATTTTTTCAAAGCAACATCAATTTGTTATCTAATTTTCCTGGACTATTATATAAGTTTACAAGAAAACAACGGAAGGCTGTACGAAGGATTTTTATTGTTCATTGCAAAAATCATAACTTTTGAACAAATTAAGATATTTTGATAATTTTTATTTTTTTTCAAGAAACGTAACACTTGAAGCTATATGACAATAGACAATACAAGGTGTTTCAGAATCTTGTCTGGAAATTTAACGAAATTTTTTTTTCTTTATTTTGCAAGTTATTTACAATTAAAACAGTTTAGGTGTTTAGTATTCTTGTTTTCCCCTTTTTCAAATTGTTTACGTCCAAGATTAAAATGAATTCCATGCATCTCATTCTTGCATGTAATGGAGATATTCCATATTAATATTATGATTCGTTCACATTATCAAACAAACAAATTTAATCTGTAAAAGATCACTAATTTGGCTTTGGATATCATTTACTGTGCCACCCAGAGCCCTCTTTTCCACTCGGCACGTGTCCAGTGCTCAGTAATCCATAGTTCCTGCCAGATCACTAACCGATAACCGATATTTTTTTATCACGATTTGCCAAATACTTAAAAACTGAAGATGAAAATTTCCTTGTGCTTCCTATTCTTCTTATGGAAACTGGCAGAGAGTTCCAAAGGTTGATGACATGAATATAAAATTGCCGCTGAGTATTCAGGTATTTAAATCTTGGCGTTATGAGAATGAGTGACCTACTTGAATGAGGGAAGTTCAGTCTACTGTGTAGATAATCGTGTTGTTTTTTTCTGAATTAAGAGTTGAAGATATTTTAGTGACCTAAATTTCAATAGATTATTAAGACTACAACCACATAGTTGATCAGAAAAGAGAGAAACGTGATCAAAAGGGCGAAGATTATATACGTAACGGGCAATATTATTATAGACTACATTAATATACTCAACATTTATATACTCAACGAAATATTTTACAAAAATTGTTGTTTGCAACATTTTCATTTTATTTATTACATTATTCAATTAATATCTTAACTAATAATATATAATATAATAAATTATTCAGACCTTGACTATTCAAAGGTCGGACCTCAAATGAGAAACAGTAAGTATCTAGTTCAGAAAAGATCCCACATTTCAAACGAACTAAGAACGTTGTACCAAGAAAGCAATTTGATAAGGAATTTTTAGGCGACTCCTACGACAATAATTCTGCCTACACAAACTATTGACTTCTGTAATTCATATTTCAGAATAAAAAAAAAAAAAACAAATTAATAATGTAGCTAATTTATATCAATTATTAAGTAGCAAAAACAAAATGAGGTATATTGAAGTGCAATGGATTGCATGATAGATTGAAATTGGATTACTCATGTGGGTGAGCCATGTATAGTCACTTGACTAAAAGGATAAATAAATTGTGAAGATTGAAGATACCAATATGATTGTTGAATTATCTTCAGGATTAGAAAGATCAACAACGCAATCAATTGCATTAAGTAAAGCTTCATACAACAAGCCCCTCCAGTCAGCTCTGTCCCTAGCTAGCCGCTTCAAGTTTCGCACACGAAGTTATTTGAGGTTGTTTTTCACTTGTGTGCGCCACCTGTTATGAGTTCTTTCTTTGCTGCGTGCGTTGCTGTCCATACGCTCCTCATGCCCCAGCCATCTCATCCGTTGTATTTTCAGCTTTTTGACCAGGTCAATATCGCTGTATAGCCCGTATAGCTCGTCGTTGAATCTTCTCCTCCACACAAAGAATCTTCCTCTCAAAGCACCCTAGCAGAATTTCATCCGATTTTTTCAATGCCCATGCTTTGTCCCATAGAGCAGGACCGGGGTGACAAGGGTCTTGTATAAAGTCTCCTTAGTTCTCTGAGAGAGGGCCTTACTACTTAGATGCCTTTTTAGTTCGAATAAACAGCAGTTGGCAAGAGTAATTCTTAGTTTGATCTCTGCACTGATGCCATTTTGCGAGGTTATAGTGGAGCCCAGGAAGACATTGACAATTTCGAAATTATAACTGTCCATAGTGATATTTTGCCCGAGTCGACGACGTTGTGATTCCTTTCTCGATGACAGCATATGTTTTTTTTTTAAACGGATGCGCGCACTAAAGGGGTTTTGACTACCCTTAAAATGAACAAGCACAGTGCGAGCGTTAGGAAAGTTGGATAGGATGCAAGAGGAGATACCGATGCACATTGGTTTTGAATTTCTGAATATCAAAATGGGAGGGAAAAATAAAGCCGGGTAAAGTATTCCACATTCGCGTTGTACGGCTAAAGAACGATTCTCTGTACTTAACAGTACGACCGAAGTTGGGCTCAAGGGTTAACTGATGAGCATTCCTAGAAGCACGAGTATTATGGTTGAAAAGTTTAAGGGGAGGAATGCAACTGGCTATTTCGCTCGAACATTGTTTATAAAAATAGCGATAAAATAGTGACATATAACATTTCGACGATGTTCTAGAGGTGTAAATAATTAGACTATAGTTCTATCGCCAATCATTCTTAGAGCTCTATTTTGAATTCTCTCCAAAAGATTCAAATAAGTTTTGTGAGCTCCAGCCCAAATGTGCGAGTTATACTCATGCTTTGGACGAATGAAGGCCTTATAGATTACAGCCAGATCAGACGGGGAGAAGAATTTCTTGCACCTTCGAAGAAAGACCAAACACTTGTTCATTCCACAAGAGGTGGTCTGTGAGGCACATGCCGAGGACTGAAAGCTGATCGGTTTCTTCAATGCAAGTGCCGCTCATGGATAGCGGCATGGGAGGTGGATTCTGATTTAACGAGTTTATTGAGCTTATCATACGCTGCCGTTCCAGTTGCATATCCGAGGAACAAGGAGGTGCATCTGAAAACGAATATGATAAGCTGAGAGTACTATCGTCACCAAAACAATTAAGTGGATTAGAAGTTCCAGTTAAGAGATCATTAATAAAAATGAGATTAAAAGGTCGGAGACAATACGGAGCCCTGGGGCACACCAGCATTTATTTTGTGAATATTAGACTTGAAACCGTCCAATACAACTTGTATTGAACGGCCCGAAAGGTAATTTCTAATCCAACGAATAAGAGATTCATCGATACCAAATGCACGCATTTTCGGTAAGAGAGCTTGATGCCAAACTCTATCAAATGCTTTTGAAATATCAAGTGCAATAATCTTACTTTCTCCAAAACGATGTAAAGATTTGTGCCACTGTTCGGTGAGATATACCATCAGATCACCAGTGGACCTATTGCTACGAAAGCCATACTGCCGGTCATTAAGGACCTCTCGTTCTTCAAGATATTTCTTGAGCTGATAATTAATCAGCGTTTAAATGACATTGGAAAGAAAGGACGTAAGTGCAATTGGACGGTAATTAGAGGGTGAAGAAGATGCGCCTTTTTTAAGGACAGGCTGGACAAAAGCTGTTTTCCATCCACTCGGAAAGATACCTGTAGAGTAGGAGGACAGATAGAAAAGCTTACGCAGTGGTTTTGCCAGCGTCTTGTCCTCGTCTTGTCCTCATTAACCGCCAATCCCATTTTAGCCGCCTCCGATTCAATGCTCGCAAATGCGCCTGCCACAGCTCGCTTCGTTCTGCCGACAATGTCTATGTCGTCTGCATACTCAAGCAATTGACCGGACTTTTGATAAATTGTAGCGCTGGTGTTGACGTTTGCGTTGCGTACAATTGCTTTAAGAACGATGTTAAATAGGTTGCATGATAACGCGTCGTTAGGATACAAAATTCAAACACTTTTTCAAATTTTTATACAATATTGCGTTTACTATAAGATCGGAAAGAATAGCTGTACAAATTAAATTGAAAACGAGAACAAAAAGCAGGATCACGTTTCAAATCAATTGCAAAAAAAAAACACTAGCGAGTTGTTAAACACATTTCAGGAGTGCTGATAAATTGTGTAGGTTTCATTTCTGAAACCAGAATCAAATATTTAACATTGCTAACGACAGATAATAACAGATTTGTTAAATAGCGCAAGTCTACATTCCGATTCTTGGAAGGAAAACAAAGGTTATTTAGTCCACTATAATGAATAATCTTTGACGGAAAAGATACAACAAAGGTTTTTGGAGCATATCGTAGGTGTACTGAAAACTTACCTTAGAGAGAGAATGTGCAGCCATACATATAAAAGTCATTGCATCAAAACACATAAAATTTTATTTACATATGCATAACTAACTATGCATCACGTAAAGCCATTTAAACGCGTTCTTTTCCGCTTTTCCAACTTAAAACATGCTCCTTATGTCCCATTAAATTCAGCATGATCTCAAGGCGTACTTAGAGAGCAGTAGGTATAGTGAGAAAAATATATGTACAAGCAGCCCATTATACAATTTTATACAAATGAAAAATCAACAAAACAGCATAAACACTGACTCTCAGAATCATATCTCATTAAGGCTGAACCAGAAAATGCAGCTGGAAATGCAGCACTCGTGTTTTAAGGATTCTTTGAGAAATAATAATACTCTACAAAGACAAATAGACATCCTAATTATAACTCTTTTTATTTTTTTGTTAGTTTGTATTTTCTTACACTTTTTTCACAATTCCTTGCCCTCATCTTTTATGATATGATGTACTTTGCTTCCGGTTTTTTTTTTTTTTTTTTTTTTTTTTTTTTTTTTTTTTATTTGTCTTTAAGAGTATCTACAGATATCTCAACGCCCACTCAATTTAAACATAAGCAAAACAGTTACCTAATTATAAAAATAATATGTGAATTTTAGTTCCTTTAGGGCAAGTTATCAAATCGTCAAATAAAGTTGGAAAAGACAGACTCTGTACTTTTAGCTGAAATCAGAGGTTTTTTATGTATATATTTTACTTTTGTTAATAGTTTGAACAAAATGTTTTGTACATTTATAACGTTAAAGGAATGTCACTTTAAGGCAAATATTGCATGTTTTAAGGACATTTTAATGAATCATCGTTTCGGAAAACTTACACTTCCAATAAAAGATGTCCCTAGGCAACATTTTAGTTCTATAGGGGTATTCACGATCCGGTGCAACAAAAAGTTGCAAAACTGCGAAATTGTATTTTTGTTTGTGTAAATCGTGAACACAACTTTTTGATCTTTTGTAACACTGCAATAAAAATGTCAAAATCAGTTTGACGTCTAACATGTTTGTCCTGAAAAAAAATTGAAGATTTTCTGATTTGTTTTTAGTTATTTGTTTAAGAGGATGCCAAAAAAAGGTGAAAAGGAAAATATAATAGAATTTTTATTGAAAGATGCTGTTAATGAAATTATTTGGATTGAAATGGAAAGTAATACGCTGTGAAAAGATAAAAATAATGAAATACATTTTTTTAGATAATGGAGAATGTGAAGACGAAGATAATGCCGATGAAATCCTGAATCAACTTAATGAAAACATTCTGTTCGTCCTAGTTACTTGTTGTGGATTAACTAGTAATGTGCCTAAATCCATCGACTGGCATGAGAATATCTTATCATCATTGGACTGCGATCGCTTCCGCCAAATGTTGAGAATGGAAAGGAGTCAATTCGAATTTTTGCTTACTTTAATTTCTGATGATGCAGAATTCCAAAAAACCACATGCGTGCAAACAATTTCAATCGAACTCCAACTAGCCATTGTGCTCTACCGTTTAGGTTCATCAGGGGAAAACGCTGCTGTAAGAAAAGTTGCAACAACTTTTGGAGTCGGAGATGGAGGTACTTTGGGCAAAATAACGAATCGAATTTTTCGAGTTCTTTTAAAACTGTTACCAAAGTATATCTATCTAACGAAGAAAGAAAAAATATCGTTGCGGAAACATATCATGAGCTACCGTTGTGTGTTGGTTATATTGACGGTACTGAAATAATGTTGGTAGACGCACCAATTGTAGATCATGAATCGTATTTCTCAAGAAATCATATCTACTCCGTTAAAGCTCAAGTAGTATGTGACTACAAGCTGAGGATTCGCGAATTGGTAGTAGGAAGCCCTGGCAGCAGCCATGATGCTAAAATTTTTAGGAACTGCTCGATTTTTAAACACAAAGAAAATTATGTATCGGAACATCAATGGATTGCTAGAGACTCTGCTTATCCTCTTAATGAATTTCTAATAACACCATTCAGAAGCAATTCAGAACAACGAGACAGTTCAAAACGAAAAGCATTTAATTTAAGACACAGTAAGTATAGCATACGAGTAGAACACTGCTTCGGTCTCTTGAAAGAGAAATTCGGTGGCCTAACAGCTAGTTTCTTGAGAAAGTTCTAACCCCTAAAACTCGGTTTAACGAAAAATAGAACTTGATTGAGATCTAACTCATTTCTTCAACAAGTTTTAACGCCTTAGAACTCAAATTTAGAAATTTGATTTAGTTAGAACTTTGATTTATCTGGACCCCCTAAATTGGGGTTCTAGCTCACTAGAACTCAGTTTAATTATAATCTTGTTTCTTCAGCAAAAAAAAAATATTGTTTCAGTTATGTAGGTAAGTGATGTATTCTTTTTATATTAAACTATCGGACCAGGCGAACTTCGCCTCGCCCCAAATTTACCACCTTCAAATCAACTGCAGAGCTATATTAAAACACAGATAGTTCAAACTTCAATGTGATTTATTTGAATGGAATAAAAATAGAGAGAGAGAATGATATGATAAACAACGTTTTTCGATTTGTTTTTAGGCGCTAACACAAACAACAATGACCTAACTATCGAAGACGTCCCTTTTCTTCACTGCTAGTATTGCCCGTTCACAAATCGAATTGAGATTTTTATAATTTTTTTCAATGCTGGGGAACACTTTATTTTTTTTGTGATGAGTTTCTCCTTCGACGTTGTTAGCTTTCATAAAGTTTGCCTGGAATGATGTCAATCCAGTCGAGACATCAACAGAAATTTGTCATTGCCAAGCGTCAGCAGTTGTCTTGAGAATTCAGAAGCCGACACGGTGCGTTCTACAATGCCACTCTCATATTTGCGGTGGATTTCAACTTCTTGACATGCCGGTACGAGGACGATTTCAAGCATGCATTAAATTCATCGGCAGCAGTAGATTTCGGGATGACGGGAAGCGTTTGATTAAGTTCTCTGCTAAGCAATATCATATCCCCACCAAATCATATCGAATCACCTTGTAGATACATCCTTCAGTTTTAGGTCAACTGCCTCCAAAGCTCGCTTATCGCTCGCGCCATCGTTCATTTATCCCAAATTATGATTTTCCATTTGAGCATCAATTCCGCTGTCGCAGAATTCTTAGTCATTGTGCAGGTTATTGGCTTGTCAATCGTGAGAATATTCATCGCCAGCATCAAAGCGGAATGTGCAGTTCAACCGCCTTAAACAGTTTGGCAGCAATGCAATAGATGCCATAGGATGGAACAAGCAACGAAAGAGATATTTGCCGAATTGTTGCTAGAATCAACTAAATGACGTCCCACCGGGAGTAAATGCGATTGCGGAACCGTATTCTAAAGCAGCGCGATTGAAGTCTATATTTAACACTTTTCTTCTTCAAATAACTTTTTGTCAAATTTGTGGTGTTCATTGTACAGTTTAAAGCTGTGCAATATGGACACGTCTCCATTTATTTCTTGTGCACGTATCTCGTGCGTTTGATTATCATGGACATTCTGATTAATTATTATTGCCAGACGTGTAGGTACGTGCGTCGTCCAAGGTTAAATCCGAATCAGTGTAATAATACGCAAAACTCGAATCAATTTAAGCAAGAAAAATAGCACATTTTCTGAATAGAAAATTATAATGTTGAAAGGACACCTGTCAAATCGCACGCAGCCACAGCAGTCAATGTATATCGCAACCTATAGGGTTGGGGATTGATCGCAGCACAGCGTCATCGAATATACAGTCGAACTTCGATAACTCGAAACATCACTTACCAAAAAAATAATTAGAGTTATCAAGTAAAACAGAAAACTAATATAAATTACGTAATATTTATTTGCGAATTCGTGATTATTTAAAATATTCTGTTATACGTGACTGACGAATGGATTTGCCGGAATGCTATATTTAATAGTCATATCCTTTTTTCTTGACCCGCTATTAATTTAAATTTATCTTCAAACGATGTTTTTAATGCTCGTTTAACGAAATATCCACGTTAGTTTCACTTCTTAAAAACTTCACACTGCACTTTTAATATCTACGTCAGTTTCCTTACACTTTTTATTTCGTCTTTTTTTTAATTTTTAAAATAAGACTGAATTCGTATTACAATACATACATAAATATATCAACCTAATAATGTGTGTTCTAACACCCACCCAGCAAACATTTTAATTCAGAAATGAACGATAATTAATTCATAAAAGTAAAGAAACCGGTCGAAAAAGAATTCACTTTTTATGCAATTTGAATGCTTTTACCTGGGCTCTTAGACACCAATTTGAATCATTGTAATGATTCATTTATGATCTGAAAATTCTACATTTAAATGAACGTATATAAGAGCTCCATATATTCATTTAAATGATTAATGACTGAATCTTTCCTAAATCATAAAAATAATTCCAATAAAATTCAATTAAGTTGAGGATTTCTAAGTATATACCTTCACTTTAATTAATCGTACAGGAATCGTTTTTGCGATTCAGAAAAGGTTCAGGGATTAATCATTTAAAGGAATATATGGAACGGTTATATACGTTCATTTAATTGCAGAATTTTCAGATCATGAATGAACCATTAAAATGATTCAAATCGGTGTCTAAGAGTCCATGTAAAAGGATTCAAATTGCATCATAAATGAATTCATTATTTCTGATTCATTTATGATTGAATATTTCATCCGGGAGCCTCTGGAACATTTTTTGATTTGCCTCTTGTTTGGCTTTTATAGCTTCCAGGACTTCTTAATTGTTACACGATGCTATAATTAAAGAAATGATTTTTATACTTCTAAGAAAATTTAACACCATTTTTTACATACCTTTATGTTTTATCATTTGCTTTTTTTATATATATGTTTTGTTAAGTAAGTAGGTATCCATTTACTATAAAAAAACAAGCTGATGGTTATATACCTATCTAAGCCGATCTTTCGAAAAACTTTGCCGAACTGATAATCGACTATGCAAACGAAACTTTTGTCATTACAATGACCCGTCATCATTACCCCTTGGTAAAAATAAAAAATAAAAGGATGAACAAAAAAGGATCTCCATATGAAGTATCCAACAACAAAATCTGAGTGTTGTTTTTTTTGACACAGAATACATATCTCTTTGTGTCTCTCTGGTAAGAATTTGTAGGATATTTGTATATATTCATAATTCATTCAAAAAACTGAGAGTTTCCTGAGTATTATTCTTCATTTTTGGTGATTAGAATCTGAACCTTCAGATAAATGTTTGCTGGGCAGCATGACAGCTTTTACTCACACTTAATAGGATCACAATTTCCAACACATACATATGCAAACAAAGTCATAGAACATACAAACACAGTGCCCACAAATGCTATGCATTATGAAATGAACTTGTAAAAATATAAAAAATTTGATAAATTTCCTAAAAAATTCGACTTATCGAAGGTGACGCCAAATAATATCTTCGAGTTATAGCGACATTCGAGTTATAGGAGTCCGAGTTATCAAACAAAAATTACATGTAAACTTCAGGCTTCGCGCTATTGCCAACCAATTTCATTCGAGTTTCACAATTAACCTAAATTTTTTCAAGCTTCACAACGAATTTTCCATCTTTAAGTCGTTCAAAAAATCAATGGAACAGACAGAATAGACACTTCGACAAAATAAAATATCATAATCTATTTAATATGAATCAAATACTGTGGTTGTGTGCATACACGCGGCAACAAAGAGAAACCAAAATGAAAGTGTATATATATAAAAAACAAAACACATTATTTATACTAATAAAGCAATAACAAACATGTGAGTGACATTTTTGGTCATAACTTCGGTTCTAGACATCGGGCGGCAAACAGATTTCTTATATGCACTCTCCAAACATGTCCTAAGATCTCCTGAAATTTTCATTCAAATCGATCGAGCCGAAAAAAAGAACATAGCGCACAAACATAATTTGGATTGTTCTTTATATAACGGGTGATTTTTTTGCTACTTGGTTTTTGACGTTTATATTTTTGACAGATCACACATGACAAATTCCACGAACATTTGACATTTCGATTCAGTATTGTTTGCCATTTTATCATGAATAGACTTACACCTGAACAACGTTTGCAAATTATTGAAATTTATTATCAAAATTCGTGCTCTGTGAAAAATGTGTTTCGCAAGCTACTTCCGTTTTTTTTCCGCTCATTTTTGGCTAAATGGATACGTGAATAAGCAAAATTGCCGTATTTGGAGTGAAGAGCAGCCAGAGGCAATTCAGCACCTACCAATGCATCCCGAAAAATGCACTGTTTGGTGCGGTTTATGGGCAGGCGGCATCATTGGGCCGTACTTCTTCAAGGACGATGAAGGCCGCAGGGTTACGGTCAATGGAGAAAGGTACCGTTCGATGATAACAGATTTTTTTTGCCGAAAATGCAAGAATTGAACTCGGTCGACATGTGGTTCCAACAGGAACCACACTGCACGCGAAACCATGCATAAATTGAGAGGCGAATTTGGTGAGCAGTTGATCTCACGTTTTGGCGCAGTCAATTGGCCAACCAAGATCATGTGATTTGACCCCGTTAGACTATTTTTTGTGGGGCTATGTTAAGTCTATTGTCTATGGGGACAAGCCAAACACGATTGCTGCCTTGGAGGCCAACATTGAACGCGTCATTGGTGAGATTAGGGCCGAAATGTGTGAAAAAGTTTGCCAAAATTGAACCTTCAGAATGGACCACCTGAAGCGTAGCCGCGGGCAATATTTAAATGAAATTATTTTTAAAAAGTAAATGGCAGAAATTGATTTATCGATCCAAATAAAAATTTCATTCACTTTTTACAAGTTTCTGTGTAAAAACCAAGCTCTTAAAAAATCACCGTTTATAAGAAAGAAGATATGATGAGTTCTTATTTTTGATTAATTTTGATTTTGATTAATAATGATTTTGGTTTTCGCCGATTGGATTTTTCTGGACCATGAGAAAGAAAATTATGTTGAAGAAATGGGCATTTAGCATATGTCCCAACGTGCTACCATTACTGGCATGATATCGATGATGATTTTGCTTGAGGAAAACGATGCTCATTGAGGTGCTTCAGTTAGTTGCAGATGATTTGCTGCATCCTCACCTTTTTCAATTTGAATCATTCTGCCAAAGTACAGAATTGCTTATACTGCTGCGCTTAATGGCATCTGCAAAAATACGCATTTTTCGTGTGGCGTACCTGTGTTTTGTTGCATCGTACCAAAAGTGTGCAAAGCTTTACTTCGCCACTTTCCCAGATATCTCAAAATGCCTGCAAATGAAGAGGAGCTCAGAACTGCAGTTGGTTTTTACAATATTGGTCAGATTGCACGAACAATTGCTGCTATTGATTGTAAATACGCATGTTAAATTACAATCGCCAAGGGGAGAGTTGGTAGGTTCAGCGTATTTAAATATTAGGGGTATTCACTAACCGATGCAACAAAAAGGTGTAAAATTGCGAAATTTTATTTTTTTCTGTAAATCGTGAACTCAACTTTTCTATTCTATTGCAACTCTGGAAAAAAAATGCAAAATCAGTTTAAACACAAGCATTTCTGACAGAAAAAGACAGCTGCCAAGCTGGCAATGACACCAGGCAAATTTTGCACCATTATATTTTTCTGTTGCAATAGGGTTAAGGTATAGCAAAAGTCCAAAAATGTTGTAAAATTTTAGGCAGTGTAATTTGTTGCTGTGGTGCTGATTATAAGTCATTGAGACAGTATCAGACCGAAGATACAGATCCAACTGCATCATACCCTGACCAACGTAATCGTAATCGTCAAATAGCTCGCGAAGAAATTTTGCCAAATAAAATAAAAATAACCCGTTTTTCCGTCGGCAAACTACATTTTACACCGGTTTTTATTTTGATTTTTTACGCGGAGTCATGAGAATTGGAAGCTGCTCTGATGACTGCACGTCTATCGGTTCTTGATGTGGCCCTATAAGTTCCACCTTTCATATTTTGTCCATACTTTTCAACATTTCACAAATAATAACTAAATAAATTTTGAATTCTGTTAATTTTTTTCGCGATGTGTCGTTGGTTCATTCCTAATTCTCGAAATCCTTTTATTTTACACTTTTCCTTCTCACTTAAGGATTTTCCGCGACCCATTTTCGATGTAACTCAACGTTAACTAAAGTTTTTGCTGTTGAACCTATTCAGATGATCCAAAGAATATGTTTGGTCTTATGAATGCATTTGGTCTAACTATCGTGTGAGAATAACGGTAAGCTTAAAGAATTTTTTTCTCCCAAAATAAGCGCATAATGATGATCTTCCATTATAAATATATAACAAAGATGTATTATTGAAATATAAATGAAGAGAGGCCAGTAAGGTACAAAAAACAGTTGAACCTATTCAGATGACCGGCTGTGTATAGATATATATATATATGTAATCATTTTTATACCAACCAATTAAATCTTGAAACACTTCAAAATTTTTTTTTCAATAATTCCAAAAAAATCAGAATTTCTTGTCAAAATAAATCACCGGGTGACTAAAAAGCTGAAAAATATTCCTTATAACTTAGTTTTTAAAACGGAGAACTAAAGTTCTTAAAACTCAAAAATAATTTTCGACTGTATTTGACTTGAAGAAATAACCGAGTTCTAAATAATTTTAAAAATTAGTTCTAAAGATAAACCGAGAGCTACTACGAGTAGATCGAGTTTTAAATTGATTTTCGAACTTTGTCAAGAAATTAGCCGTAAAAATATTAAGGATGCGCATTCATGATAAAAACAGCCACAAATTTTGTTGCAAGTGGATAATGGTATGCAGCATTATACATAACATCCTGTTAGGCGACTCTGATTTGAATGTAATTGGATGTTTTGAAAATGAAGAAATTGCAGATGATGAAGATTGTCCCTATGAAAATAATGCAAACAAAAAACATTTTGAGATCAAAAGGCAAGGGCTATATTATCTCATGTTTGAATAACAATACTACCCAAGAAAGAAAAGTTGGAAAGTAAATACTAAAACTCAAATTCATTCATTCTCAGCTTAATTTTTTATTTTAAATCACATTCGTGAGTATTCACAGATATATATAAAAACATTTAAATAAATAGTATTAATTAAAAAAGAATTTAAATTCAGTAAAAAAATAAAGCTGCTTTTCATTGAAGTAAAGACAAATATTTGAATTTGTAGGTACTCTGAATATTTTTTTTTTTAAATATTAATGATTTTTGTACCTCAATTCAATTTCTCTCATCGCGACACGTGCTTTTGCATTTTTTCTTTTTTGTGGTTTATTTTTTTTTTTCTTCTATTTCGGCAGTTTGTAGGAGTTTATCATTTTCCAATTTTAACTTTTTTGCTTGGAAAGCTTGCCTTTCATTATGAAGCTGTGAAAGCTGGCCGATAGCTGTTTTTGGGGCAAATTTCTTAAATTCTTCGGCACATTTATGTGGCTCACTCAAGCGCCCTGTACCAGAAGTAGAAGTTTGTTCTGTTGCTGGTGTTGGTGGTCTTGGTTGTGTTGGCTGATGGGAACATGAAGGTGTTTCTTCATGAATATGAGCATCATTTGAGATTTGTTCTTCTTCGGTTATCTCATATATTTCATAGCCAACTTGCTCCGGTTCTTGACTTTTCCCACTCTGTAGCTTTTTTTAATGAAGTTCTTAAGCTCCAGCGGATCAAATCCCAAGTGGCATTTAGTGGGTTCTGTTCCAAAGGTTTTCTGTAGAACAGTTGTGCTGTAGGTTTCTGTACGGTAATTATTTTTTTTATTTAACAAAGCCAAATTTACAACAAACCCTATCTTTACCTCAAGATTTCCAGCTTGGTGAATATATTCTAAAATTACACAAATTTCTTTGTCTGTCCATTTTTTACCGCTTTCTCTCGTCGACGGCACTTTGCATTATTTTTTTCTAATTTGTTTTCTTCCTTTACGCTAATTAATTTATGGCTCGCACAGCAAGAACTTCACAACAATTGAATTGAATTTTATTGAGACTTTACTTCGGTTACAGTTTGTTGTCTTATTCTAATAACACAACAATTGACAAACATATCTGACAGAGAATAACAGCTGCCAAACGGCAAATTTTGCACCGTTGTATTTTTCTGTTGCAATAGGGTTAGGGTACAGCAAAAGTGCAAAAGTGTTGCAAAATCTTAGTCAGTGTAAGTTGTTGTTGTGGTGCAAAAAAAAGTTGCACTTTTGCATTTTTACAACGATACTAGACCAGTTGCGCCTGATCGTGAATACCCCTATTGGCTGGTTACTATGATGTACAATGGTATAAAACAAAAAAAGTTCCATAACTATGATCCCAATCGTGAACATTACATATACACTACGTAGTGTAGAGTCATGTCGTTTATAGACTCTTACAGCCCTATTAATAAAAAAACGCTTAGTCGACCTTTAGTCCATTGACTTACAAAACCATGGAATAAGAGTTAGACCATATGGACTAAAATCTCCTATTAATAAAAACTCGAACAAAATCTATTACAAATAAGTATCAACTCTATCTTTTTTATTCTATGGATCCGTAAATTTTGTTCTTAAAAATGTCAATTCTTAGTCCTTCACTAGACCACCGTCCATCTACAAGTCTATGGAATATCTGGGAATTGATGCATATGATTTGGGATTTTGAGAATTTTATTTAATATAAAATATGGAGAAAATAGCAATAGATAAGGGTTTCGGCTCCTCTAATCTATCACGCTTATAATATTTTTTAATATTTATTTTTATCTACCTTACTATTCAACGCTCAATTTTGGATATGAATGATGTCTGTCTTATCCCCTCACCGATTTTAAATTCAAACCATCGTCATGGAGTAGTCAAAAATAACACTCTTAACATTAATTTACAAATAAGTTTCAAACGAAAAATACTTATGTATAATGTGCAATAATACATATTATATTTTTAATATACACAGTTTGCTTATTTATGCATTCATCTACAGATTTTAATCTTTCAAATTACTAAAAATTCAATTAAAGTGCATAAATAAAGTTGTAGGTAACGTAATCTTGTTTGTTGAGAGATCATGTGCTTTCTATATATTGAAAAGTTGTAAAGCATCTAGAAAATGATTAATTGCAACCATAAGTGCATTAATGCATAGAGACAAAATATTCTAGCCTTACACAATAAAGTCACTGAATATCAATTTTGGAAGCAACTGACGAATATCAAATATTATCTTAAGTTTAGCTGTAATAGTCCTATGAAATTAGACATTCACATCGAAAAAATTCCGACAAAGTTGAGTTTTGGTGGATGGCTTCATTTTAACGTCCTAAGCATTTCCTAAATTTGGAGGGGAGCATAAAATTTAGAGGAGGGAAAGGTAGTAAAATTCGGTTTTTTCCAAATTGGTAATATTAGATGCATTTTATGTGTAGCTTATAATTCACACCGTAGTTTTTCACCTGAACCTTATTTTTTCAATTCTTCTGAAATTACTGCGAGTTATGACAATATAACTGTTTGTGGGGCTTCAATTCTGACTTTTTATGCCCCGGCTCTCGAATTAATTAACTTAAAGATGAGGTAGCAGCAACTGGCCTCTATGTAGTTAACTCAAATGCTACTCGTCTTGGACCTAATCCCAACCCTAGTCTGCTCGAACTAATGATTGTGTCAGATTTGCGCAATGTTATATTAATCAAACAGATATCTCTCGAAGGAATATCTGACCACGATTCACTGTTTTGCACCTATAATTTTGATTTTTTAAATATCTCGTCTCCGTCTTCTTTTCAATTCCGTGACTTCAAATCTGCTAATAATTTTGTCTTACAGAAAGACGCCTTAAATCGTCCCTTTAATCTCTGTTATAGTTTGTATAACGTTAATCAGAAAGTTGATTTTTTTCAACATTTGTTGCTTGAAATTTTCGTAAAGCATGTTCCATTGAAAACTTGATTTTTTTCAACATTTGTTGCTTGAAATTTTCCTAAAGCATGTTCCATTGAAAACTGTCAGAATTAGAAACAGGAACTGCCCCTGGTTTACTTCTCAAGTCCTCGATTGTTTAAAAAAACGTCGTAAGCTCTACTCTAAGTAGAAACACCACCCAACGACTCCAAACCTGGGAGATTTTCTGTAAAGCTCGTAACCACTCGGCTTTCATTACTCGCAGAGCTAAAAAGAAACATTTCTTCTCTAAGTTGCGCACTGATCAAACTTCACGGAAGTCTTGGAGTAACCTGCGTACTTTTGATGTTAGAGTAAAAAAGGGGCAGTTGACAGTTTTCCAGATCCAAATGACCTTAATGAGGCCTTTATTGCTAACAACTCAGAGTCATCTAGCTTTAAAATTAACAACTTAGCCGTTTTTCTCCGATGAAGTCAGAATTTCGGACGGAACACAGCTGCTCTACAGCTATGGTGAAAGTCGTTGACAATATTCGAATTCAATATGACTCTTTGCTTGATTTTACAAAAGCCTTTGACCGAGTTAATCACAGTATTTAGTGTAAGAATCTAAAACTATAATTTGGCTACACTAGATCAGTTAGTCTTATTCAAAACTATTTGAGTCATCGAACTCAAAATTGTTCTGATGCAATTAGGCTGCTTTCTGGTGTTATACAAGGCTCCATTTTGGGTCCTATTTTGTTCCGTATGTTCATAAATGACTTAGGTACCACATGTTTGCAAAAATGTTAAGATTCAAATAAATTGTTCCCTTTTCGCCACCGGCCATATAAACCTTTCTGTTGGTCGAATTTACGGATGTCTTCGGAAACTGAATATGTTCTCTAAACTAACACCCATGAAAACTAAACTGAAAATTAGTAAATCGTTGATCTTGCCTCTTATTGAGTATGCTTCAGTAGTTTACCCTATATTCTCACTCACTGCATAAGCTACTTGTTGCTTTTAATGATATAATTAGGTACATTTTTAATTTACGAATATTCAACCATGTTTCTCAATACATTTTGAACAGTTTTCTGAATCCAGGAGCCGAATTACCGCATCAGTGATCGAGTGAGTGAGTCCCATCAGTTATCGAATGAACTAGTGATCACTTTGACATGATGGCATTCGTAGACTAACGTATCGTGTAACTATTTTAAATTGTAGTAATTCTATTCTACTACATCGAGTCTCTATTGATTTTTATCGAGTCTTTCTTGTTTGACAGATGAAATTTGTATTCATTTAATTTATTTTTGGACAAACAAATTTCATTTTTTTTGTAAAAACAACAAATTTTTCGCGAGTTTCCAGTTTTTATTACAAGGATTTGAGGATATTTCTAAATATCCACTAAAAATGGATTATTTCTTTTTATCAAGCGATTCAGATGGTGAGGATTTAAAAAATATTTTTATACGTACATACATATGTACATAATGAGTAACATTTAATTCACATCAACCAGAAGATGAGATGTACGAAGCTATGGAGCGCAGACTCCTAAGGGACAAAAGCAATCCTCTGTCTTTGTCAAATTCTGCGTAAGTATCCAAAAATTATATTATGTACATATACATATACCTACATGCATTATAATTACAGAATATTTCTATTTAAAGTTTCATTAAAAGGTTTAGGATGAATAAAGACGCCTATGTATATGTTATGCCCAGTTTAGATTTGAAGGGACATATGTCAACAGCAATTCCAGCTCCGTTGCAATTAGCTGCCACGTTGTCTCTTTTGGGAAGTGCAGGGTATCAATACTCTGTAGGCAAGTACATTTAAATATGAAATTTTATTTTTACTTTAATACAGGCAATTTTACAGGCAATGAAATGAATGAAAATGAATAAAACAATAAATACAATAATTCTTACATTTTAATCCGGAATTCAAATCAAATACGTTCTATCAGTCGGCTTCTCATCTGACGAATAAAATTCAGTTCGATAACTGATAAGAGAATGTCAAATTATTGTACTAGACTGCTCGATAACGTGAGCGGTAATGCCAAATTTACATAATTCAGTCACGTATGACTCGATAACTGATGCGGTAATTCGGCCCCTGGTGTTATTTGTTTTTACACAAAATTATACAAAGACGGACACCATCATACTTACATATATGACAGGTTATGCTTTGCGCAATCAGCTAAATGCATGAATCTTATTTCACGTGTATTTATATAAGTAAAAGGATTCCCTCCGAGGGATCCTAAAAAAACGCGAACGCCTGCCCACTAGGGGCAGGCACAACGGTTCGACTTACTTAAATTAAGCAATCCCATTGTAAATATATAGATATTGATAGTACTATCATGACGACGAAATTCATCCAGCCTGCAATAAGTTCTACTACTCATCATGGGTTCCACTACCAAATCGGAGGTATGGTAGTGTTTGTGTGTTATGAAAATGCGTATGAAGAGAAATAGTGTGAAAATAAATTGATGAGAGAACTATATAAAAAAATTATTATAAGTTAGAAGAGAAAAGGAAAACAATTTATTTCATAGGTTTTTTTTTTCTTTTTTTATGAGGATTTTTTTGTTGAGTAGGAGCGGGTTGTGTGTGTGTGTTTTTTAGTGCAGATAGAATGAAAATTGTTTGATGGCTGTAGGGAATATTTAAATATTCAGGTATACACTTGTGTGCAACGGTCACTACCCAATAAAATATACTTTTTTACCAAATGAACAAACATGATAATAATTTGACAGTTAAAATTTGAGATTTCTGTTAATCTTGTGCAAAAAAAAAATTGTTCTTTTGACAACATTTTCTTTATTTTATATTAATATTTTTTTTTGGATTTTGAAAAAATAAATAATTTTTTTGAAAATTCAGATTTGATAAGTAATTTCGTAAAAAATCGAGTTGACGACTTTTCAAATAAGAATTGCTTATTAATAGGTATTATATATTTTTTCGTCGTTTTTTACTTATTTTTTTTAATGAGTATTCAAAAACACATACATATATATGTACATTTGAAAATATTATTTAACAAAATCTTCAAAACATTTAATATTTATTTGCAAAATATTGTTTTTTTTTCAAAATCCAAAAAATAAAATAAAATTTAATAAATTTTTTTTTTTGGAAAATTCTTGGAGCCGTTTTTGAGAAATAATTTTTTTCTTAACGGTATTTTAACAGTTGTATGGGAGGTACCGTTGATTTTTATTTTATAAATCTGATTAACCGTTTCCGAAAAAATCGAAAACCTACTAGAGGTACCAAAAAAACAATTTTTTCCAAAAAAAAATTTTTAAAAGGTACCCTTTCCCTTCATTAATGAACTATTCTTTTTTTTTTAAAATCGTTATAGCCGTTTTTGAGAAAAATAATATTTTTGTTTTTGGCCAAAAAAAATGTATGGGAGCTACTGTTATTTGTCGTCTTAAAAAGAATGAAAAACCGTGTGAGCATATTACCGAAAAAAACAATATGTACCAAGTTTGAAGACAATCTATTAAAGAGTTTAGGCTGTAGACTCGAGGACAGACAGAGAGAATGACAGACAGACAGAATTAGGGGACCCAATTTTTTGGTGTTCTCTATGATCGTAATGTCATGTTTGATTGTTAGAAAAAAAATTTTTTTTGAGAAAAATAATATTTACATTTATGGTCAAAAAGAAAGTATGGCAGGTAGGTAGGTACTGTCATTTTTCGGGTTAAAAAAGCTGATAAAAAAACTGGGGACATGTTTACGAAAAAACGTTTAGGCTGTAAACTCGAGGACAGACAGACAGAGAGGCGGAAATGCGGACCCATTTTTTCGTCTTCGCTATCATCGTAATGACAAGTTTGATCAAAATCTCGAGTTCCATTTTTTTCGAATCCGTAACTTGTAATATAGTACCTACATTTATAATATCGCAAGTCAAAAAAAAATTAAAAAAATATTGCCTAGGTATACCTACTTTATTTCCTAATAAAACTGTCTGGAGAAAAAATTAAATTGTTCTCAATATATTTAATTTGAAAAAGAACAAAAAGTACCTATGTACATACATATTGTATGTAGGTGGGTATCTGCGTGCACATGTACCTGCCTAAACAAAACATATTGAAATATCTCAACATTGCTTTGCTAATTTTGCATAGAAAAAGTGAAAAGTAGCAACGTTGCTACAATTCTAAATCCTAAAATCCACCAAATATCTAAAATTTAAAGAAAAATTTAAAATAAATTCTATAATAACCTATACATGCATGTATACCCATATCTATTCTTACTTCAAATTCATGTATACGGCAATAGCATTAATATAATTTATTTATACCCACCATGACAAAAACAGCTTATTCGGTTTTCTCCCTTACCCTCTATATTGTTGTCTGAACTAATAAGTTTTGACCGACTCCCTTGCTTTTTTTCGTATTTGCCTCTACATTTACTTCTTCCACATCAACAATTCAATATCAAGAAAAGAGAAACTAGCGCCCTCATCGACGGAACTACTAGCTAAAAAATTCAGTCTCGTAGTAGTACTATAGGTTTCATATACAAAGATCTGACTGCTGACAGAGGCAATATTTCTGATTTTCTGATGGGCATATTTTTAACGAATTAATTCTTTGCATTTACGTGTAATAATTTTAATAACCTAAGGCTATCTAATTTTGTGATTTTTGAACATAATCTTCCGGTTCAAATAATAAGTCTTTAAATCACCTTCTGTTTATCCATAAATATTTGATGTTTTCCACTCACTTACATACATGCATCTTGCAAAATTCGGGTACACAAACGTAAAATTACCAAAAAATTATTAGTTAATTTACTTCTAAGTTTTCATAAAGTCCGTTTTACTTCCGGTATTTAAGACTTCAATAAACAAATTCAAAATTCCATTCTTCACCAAACTGCCCGAGGGCAAATTGATTTAATTGTTAGTATTGTCTGCAACAACATATGCCGGATGTCATGTCTCAGAAATACCCCTTTTTAAGTCTGAAATATTATCTTGTACCTTTTTACCTTTAGGTTTCTATAGTTTTCTATTCAATAGCTCCAAGTGCAAACATTTCTATGTTCACTTTTTCGAAAGGTCTTCGAGATATTTGATGTGATAAAAGAGAATGCAAAATATTTCGGTAAACATTTCCACATAATATATGTACATATCTACATATCTATGAAATGACAAAAAACATAATACTATTGCCATAATTATTCTTTTTATCTCATTTGAATGTGATTCATGTAGTAAAACTTATTTGGATTTTATAAGGATTCTTGTCTTCAATAAATAACACATTTTATATTCAAACAAAATCTTATGATTTTCATTCCAGAATCATTTAAGTACCTTAGGCAGTTTAACTCTGTTGTTGGACCAGGCCCGTCTTCATTGGCTTGTTCATATATTTTCATATTTATGATATGACCAACATCGGTGAAGGTTGGTAAGGTTGAATTCAGAATGGATTTCTCCTTGAATATTAATTTTTTAGATTATTTCATGGTGTGCCAGGTATAATGACATTTCAAATTATATTTCGGCGGCTTTATTAACATGCATTCCAATTTATTCGAATATATTTTGCTGATTTGCTTATTCATGGCAATAAGCAATGAAGTATGATCAGTTGAACTAAGACCGGATGTCCATAAAATAATGTAGATACCCCTGAAATATATTGCATGCAAATATTACTTCGGAAAAATGCTTTTGTATCTCCGAGTGTCATATGTGTTTGAATGGAGCAATGAAATAAAAATTTCATGTTGGAAAAATGTCTTTAAGCAGAAGAATACTTACTACTAACTAGATACTACGAGTTGAAATTCTCTTTGCTCAAATTCGCTCATGTAATGAAACTAATAATTCCGAGCATTCACATCCTGTTTCCTGCTTCATTTGTATTTCGGTCAATACAAATTCTTTAATAAAAAGTTCTATTAAATAAATTGAAAATACCTAAACTATAACATTGTCTACAATCTATATGATGACTTTGAAGGCCCAACAACAACTTGAGTGTGCTACTTTTTTTTTTAGTTTTTTCTCAACTAATTTGGCTGGAATTATAGCTATTTCACGACTTGCCAAGGTCGATCATCAGACTCCTTTGCTCTAGTGGTGCTGGTCTACTTTTTCATTTTAATTGAAAAACTTCTTATGCCTTCATCGTGTATTGAACCATGACCAGGGGGTCAATTCCCGATCTGTGAAATTATGAAGTGATAAAAAAAATATCATTTCAGTTTTCACAGAGGTTTATCATTTTCCAACTTCACGCACACGCCTAATGCGATTCTAGAACTCATTGTGATAAAGTTTGTACTAAAAAGTACTAAATGATAAATTCTGTCATTTCTGATTAGATTTTTTGTTGGAAAAGGTAAATATTTCATTTCAGTTTTTAAATTTGCTTAAGAATAATGTCCGGAATACCAATTCGTTTAATAAATTAATAAAAGACGTCGTACTAAACAATTGTGGGTTTTAAATTATATTCAATAGTATCTCTGTTTTGAGTAAGATTTATTATTTTTTCATGTGAGGATATTGAGGCTTTCCATTCTAGATGGGCAGAATCTATTCGAAGTTAAAACTAGGAGCACTTTATTGAACTTTATAGATTCCCAAAACATTTATGCATGGATTTAATACATGAATTGAGAGCATTCTTGAAAAACACTCAACTTATAAGTGCGCTTCAAAGCCATTCAAATATGGTAAAGTGCTCTGCATTTTTTTGCAATGGGTAGTTTCCAACGATCTGTCGCGGGAATGAGCACCGTCGCGTCGGCTGTTGTCAATCTGTTGATTTAATAATTTCGTTATTTAGTCGAATAAACACAAATATAACTTATAACCAAAATAAATTTGTGTATAAATATAATTGTTGCTTACTTGTCATGTGCCAAATCCTGTTTTTCTTCTTAATATTCGATTAGAAACATTTTCTTCACAAAACAATTGACTGTGATAAAAAAATTATCATATGAAAAATGTTTGGCATTTAACTTCACTTTTTCACGAATCGAGAATCGAATTAGACGTGAAAGCGTGATAAAATGTATCATTTCACATCTTCACAGATCGGGAATTGACCCCCACCCGCTTAGTAGCCAATGCACTTTTTTTTTTTTTTTGTAATTCATTTTTATTTCATTTTAACTTATAACTATCTTAAAGCTAGACAAAAATGTTTAAAACTAGCCTAATTATCAATAACTTACAACTAATTTACTGGCCCTTTACGGGCGCTCTAAATTAAACAATAACTCTTACAACTAATGTCTTTCGACCTAAAAACTATTTTAATTAAATCTAATTTTTTTTATTTTATTTTATATTTCAAGGAAACTTTTAGAAAAACTTGGTATCTTATCATTTTTTTTTTTTACTTATAAACTAAACCTTAATATATATTAAAAATAATTAAAACTACTTAAAAACTAGAACAGCCACAGCAACATTTTTTTCGTTTTTTAATTTTTTTGTTGTTGTTTATTTTTTATATGCATGCAGACACACACCAGCATGCAACCCACCCACACATGTACATACGCACATACATATACGTACGCACATACATGTCCAGACACGCAGATACATGCACGTATGCCCCCGCATACATACATATTTTTAATTTTTTTTTGGTGCCACCCGACTGTTCCCTATACCTAATGCCCTAAATCTATGTAAGTCGGCCAAGATATAATATCTTCATCGACTTTAAATATCACGATGCTGTTCAGAGAGCCACCAGACCTGGTTCTCCTGTTTCGCCCTATACCTCCGGTCCCGATCGGACACAGTCCTACTGAACCGAAGGCGCTCTTCTCCACCTTGAGCGATGACGTCTCGACCAAACAGGAGTCGCCTATCCACAGTTTTCCGGTTGACGTGGTAGATGAGCGGAACCGCCCCTCCATCCTGTATCAGCCCTCGACTGTCTAAATAGAGGAGAGTTGTATTACGGCGGCGAGTCCGCAGTGGTCACTGTCGTACTCGATCGTTCTTAAACAATTTTGGGGCCGATGGCCCACAGTATTAGTAACTTTTAGTCTTGCTTCTTTCAACAATAGATCCAGATAGGCACCGCTTTTTGGAAACGATGGCCTGTCTGTAGCGAGAAGTTCAATGCGATACTCCAGGTTGTATTGACCCTTCCAATTATACAGATGGTTACCACGAGGATTTTGTATTTGATTTCCCCAATCTACATGTTTGGCATTCAGATCACCAGCCAATATGAAGTAGTTTTCTTTCGAGCTCAATCTTAAGCATTCAAAAAGCTTTTGAAGCTCTGTTATAAACTGTGTGGGCTGAGATGTTTCCGGTGCATAAGCAGCGATCACATACATTCGCTTCCCCTGGTGGAGATGAATGCATATGATGCATGCCTCTAACGTCCGAAATTTACGCGCATCAGTATTACATATTACTTTATGACTAATGCCTTTACGTATAAAGATTGCGACGCCCCCTCCTTGCGTGAAGTTGGGTCGGTAGCCAATGCACTTCCCATCACGCCACCGAGCCCACATGATCAGATCCAACCTAATGCAGTTTTTTTTTCTGTTTATCAATTGCATTGAAACGACTAGCGCTTTTATTAGCCACACAAGTTTGTTGTTGTTTATTCGGGTTATTTCTTATTTTCTCCTTACTCGTTTATAAGCCAACATTTTTTGTTGTTCATATAAGGAGGGAGATTTTTTATGTGAAAGATTTTGACACTGGTCATTTTTATTTGTATTCAGTTTTTGTTTGATTACATACTTGCTTTTTAAAGCCATTTTTCGTATCATTTTGATGACTTTGAATGCCCAACAACAAGATGGTGGTAGCACATTCAAGTTGTTGTTGGGCATTCAAAGTTATCAAATGATACGAAAAATGGCTTTAAAAAGCAAGTATGTAATCATACAAAAACTGAATACAAATAAAAATGACCAGTGTCAAAATCTTTCACATAAAAAATCTCCCTCCTTATATGAACAACAAAAAATGTTGGCTTATAAACGAGTAAGGAGAAAATAAGAAATAACCCGAATAAACAACAACAAACTTGTGTGGCTAATTAAAGCGCTAGTCGTTTCAATGCAATTGATAAACAGAAAAAAAAACCTGCATTAGGTTGGATCTGATCATATGGGCTCGGTGGCGTGATGCGAAGTGCATTGGCTACTAAGCGGCTGGTCATGGTTCAATACACGATGAAGGCATAAGAAGTTTTTCAATTAAAATGAAAAAGTAGACCAGCACCACTAGAGCAAAGGAGTCTGATGATCGACCTTGGCTTGGCAAGTCGTGAAATAGCTATAATTCCAGACAAATTAGTTGAGAAAAAACTTGGTGGTAGCACACTCAAGTTGTTGTTGGGCATTCAAAGTCATCAAAATGATACGAAAAATGGCTTTAAAAAGCAAGTATGTAATCACACAAAAACTGAATATAATCTATATGTTTCATTAAATCAATCCGCAACCAATCCTCCACTTTTCCACTAAAATGCACAACATTTTTCGTTCTATTCTCCGAGGCGTACAAGTACAAAGCGTGTTTGCCAACAAGCTACATTCAATTGACCATCTAAGGAACATGGGATTTCAAGTCTGACGCCACAAACATCCAACGATTGTGTTTGCAACTTATTATTTGTCATAGCGAAAGCACGACGGGGAGGAATTCGAGGACGCCGCCAAAGATCTTAAAAATTCCGTGGAATAGTGCCTTCGTTTCATTAATCACATAGTCGACGGAATGAATGAATGTAACTTAGTGAAAATTATTTTTAAAAAAGTACCGGAAACAATTTTTTTAAATTTTGTGTATAATTATCTTGAAAAAATGTTAAATTATAATTATTCATATATTTAAGTACTATAAAAGACTAAGGCCCGTCGGTTGATAATCAACTTAAGCATTTAAGTTCTACTTAAGCACGCAGTGACAGTTTACGCAGAGGAAAAAAAGCCCACAATCAATTTAAGTTAAACATAAATATTTATGATGTATATCAGAAAACGGGCCTAAGTCTTATTTGATCATTGCTCTTGAATAAATTGAAATTGAAATCTTGTACATACAAAATAAGAGTAAATGGAAATGGCAAGCTTAAAATATTTACAAAAGTTCCCTTCATTCCCAATTTAACTAAAAGTAAGAATCTCTTCAAAATAATAAAATAGAAAACAACATAACGTTCGCACATAAATCCACAGAAACTCTTAGCAAACTGTTCACGTACACAAAAACACCAATTGCGAAAGACAACATACACGATGTTATTTATGAGATCAGTTGCAAACAGAAACATGGAGAAAGCTGCAATCTGTAAACCAAAGCAAACACTAGGTGTAAGGATGACAGAACATAAAAGAGACATCAAAAACAGAAGAGAAACAACTGGAATATCTCAACACAGTAATGCCATATCGTGGGGAATTCTCCTTTTTGGTGGGTAATTCAGGCCAAACATTTATGGAAAAGAGGAAACGGGAATCCAGTGACTTCTAGAACAAAATAAACGATGATTTTTTAAGAGCTTGGTTTTTGAAAGTTCAAAAAAACACAGAAACTTGTAAAAAGTGAATGAAATTTTTATTTGGATTGATAAATCAATTTCTGCCATTTACTTTTTTAAAATAATTTCACTTAAATGTTGCCCGCGGCTACGCTTCAGGTGGTCCATTCTGAAGGTCCAATTTTGGCAAACTTTTTCACACATTTCGGCCGGAATCTCACCAATGACGCGTTCAATGTTGGCTTCCAAGGCAGCAATCGTGCTTGGCTTGTCCCCATAGACAATAGACTTAACATAACCCCACAAAAAATAGTCTAACGGGGTCAAATCACATGATCTTGGTGGCCAATTGACTGCGCCCAAACGTGAGATCAACTGCCCACCAAATTCGCCTCTCAATTGATGCATGGTTTCGCGTGCAGTGTGGCATGTGGCACCGTCCTGTTGGAACCACATGTCGACCGAGTTCAATTCTTGCATTTTCGGCAAAAAAAAATCTGTTATCATCGAACGGTACCTTTCTCCATTGACCGTAACCCTGCGGCCTTCTTAGTCCTTGAAAAAGTACGGCCCAATGATGCCGCCTGCCCATAAACCGCACCAAACAGTGCATTTTTCGGGATGCATTGGTAGCTGCTGAATTGCCTCTGGCTGCTCTTCACTCCAAATACGGCAATTCTGCTTATTCACGTATCCATTTAGCCAAAAATGAGCCTCGTCGCTGAAACGGACGTAGCTTGCGAAACACATTTTTCACAGAGCACGAATTTTGATAATAAATTTCAATAATTTGCAAACGTTGTTCAGGCGTAAGTCTATTCATGATGAAATGGCAAACAATACTGAATCGAAATGTCAAATGTTCGTGGAATTTGTCATGTGTGATCTGTCAAAAATATAAACGTCAAAAACCAAGTAGCAAAAAAATCACCCGTTATAAGGAAAATCAGAATTTACTTACTCTTATTTGAGTTATAAAAATGTAATAATGACTAAGAAAATACGCATGATTTAGACATGTGACTTGCGTGCGCGTAAACGAAAGTCACAACTCTAAGCTAACACAGTGAATGTATGCAGAGGATGCGCAGTCTGGAAATATCATTTATATTGCATTTACTGGAAATGTTTTTGTCTCTTCTCGTTTTTTTTTCTGTTTACCATTGGAAGTTTTTTTTTCAATTTTGAAATGCAAAACAATCTTTAGATCCTTGAGAATTTGTGTTGATCGTTATTTCTTTAATCTTTGCGTGCTTTTTATATCCAAATGTGAGTTAAAAAATCAGTCTTTGATACATTTTACAGGTTATAGATAATTATTAAGTGCAAAAAATGAGTATTGTTAAAAGAAATTTGGATGTTTCTTCACCCTCAAAAATATTTTAAGACTATTGATTCGATATTCATAATTTCAAGAACTTGTTAGATCCGGAGAAGGACAATTATATTAAATCGTATTGCCGAAGCCAGAAAAAAAATAAGATTATATATTTATAGTATCTTTACAAAATAAAAAGTTTAAAAAATTGATTTTAAAGTATATTTGTATTATTGTAATTCTTGAGGGGAATTTGTGGGGGGAATGTCGCTGACAGAAAATGGGAATTGGAACACTTCAAAAGGGGAATTTCGCTTGGAATATCTGTCAGAACTGTCCCAACACATGCTACACAACGGATTCTTCTTTGTGAACTCGCAGCGATCGGACGTGTGTGCATAAAGTTTTAATTTTATAAATTTCGATACAACTTATATTCTAGAATGGAGGCAAACATAGTGCCTCAAAGTGTTCCTCCTGATACTGGACAGGCTGGAGAATTAAATTTACCTTCCCAATATTTTGGGGAGGCCGAAAAAGATAAAATTGTGCAAGAAGTTGAAGATTATTGGTTTGCGGGAGACGCCAATATAAATAACCAAAATATAACGGTTAATGAGGAGATGGATGTGTCTCACTCGGTTGGTAAAAAAGAGAGGAGCATAGTTCCCCTTCGCAAATTTCTGCCACTCAGCAACAGTGTGGTTATTGGCTCTACAAAAAAAAGCACCGTTACCGGTGAAGCGTCCCCGACGCCAATTTTTCCTTTTGAAACTCAATCTAACGTAATAAGGCTTTTAGCCAATGATAAGGAGAATTACTCCAAAATTGTAAGAAAACGGCATCAAGCATCTTCTTACAGTGCCTCAAAAAAAAAATTTGCAATGGATGTTTCTAAGAACGAGAACAGATTTGCCATTTTGGATGATGAAGACGACCAGGACAAACCTACGCTAAAGCCAAACGACTCGGCCGCTTATAACAGGAACAATACAACCAACATGCCAGCTGGCAACAGCAAGAATTCGCATAGCAACCACAACAGCAGCAACAATATGATAAACAACAGCAGCAGCCTTAATATAACCAGCAGCAATTTGCAAGACAACCTAAAGCGGAACGTGGAAAAGGGTACGGACACGTGGTGTCCTCCTATATTTACAAAGGGTATATCTTCAAAAACAATTATGGATATTGTAAGTAGTGCCAATATTAGTTTAGATAATATAAGATTTGACTGTAGAGGTTTTGGTAAAGCAAAAATTTTTGTGAAGGATTTGGGACTTCATCGTCAACTAATTGAAATATTTAAATCTTCAAAAATAGATGCTTTTTCCTTCACTCCGAAGGAACAAAGAAAAATTAATGTTGTCCTTAAGGGCGTTTCTGGGAACTTCTCCCCTTCTGACATCAGGGCTGAATTGTCCAAACTTGACTCCTCACTGAGGGTTGAAGTAAAAACATTTGAGACTAAATGGTCTAGAGAAAACGGTATTCCACTGGACTTGTTTCTATGCACTGTGGAGGACAGGGAAAGCTTGGTAAAAATTAAATCCTTCAGATATATATTGAGACACAGGGTTCATTGGGACTCAGTTAGGGGCACTGGTGCTAAACAGTGCTATAGGTGCCAGAGGTTTGGGCATGTTTCTGCTTTTTGCGCATATGCGCTCAGATGTGTAAAATGTCTAAAGGAACACGAGGCAGGTAAGTGTGAGCTCGTAGAAAAGAACGAAAATACTACGGCTTCGTGTGTGAATTGCGGTGCGGTTGGGCATCCTGCCAATTATAAAGGTTGCCCAAAATGGGCTGAGTTCTTGAAAAAGAAAGTTGCAGGTAAACCTTATGATAAAAAACACGGTTATAGTAGTTTTAAGAACTCTATAATAACTCCTCCCAAAAACTTGCCTTGCGAGGGCATTTCTTATTCCGAAGCGGCGAAGAGAGCTACTTCGAATTCACATACCCCAACAAAAAGTTCAGATTCGGGGAACTCCATTTCGGATTTCTTAAATGAATCCAAAAAATTGTTTAATCTTTCTTTTGTAGACCTTTTTTCTAAAATCAAAACCTTTTGGACCAACTACTCTAAGCTTGAGGCTTCTCAAAAGCCTGAAGCCTTCATATTTTTTCTAGCCTCTCTCTGCCCATGAATTTCAGTTTAGTTACGTCGAATGTCAACTCTTTCTCTAGAGACAAACATATTGAGGTTGAGCATCTATTATCAGATATTCAACCCTTTGCCTTACTTATACAAGAAACTTGCTTTAAAAAACATCCCAATCTAAGAATCAATAACAACTATGATTTCATTGGCAACAATACAGGAAGAGGTACAGGCATCCTGATTAAAAACTCCTTAAAATATTTTCAAAAGCATTTTAATAATAACATCTTATCTGCAACAATTGCACTTATTCCTTTAACCGTTTCCAACGCATCAAAAACACTTGCTCTAGTTTCGTTATACATCCCTTGTAACTCTGGATCCAGTCTGATTTCCGCCCTAGAAGATCTCTTGAACTGCGTTTGCGGCTACGACTTTATAATCATTGGCGGTGACTTTAATTCACGCCATCCCCTCTGGGGCGATACAACAACAAATTTAAATGGACTTCATCTTGCCCAATGGTTCTCTGATAGTATCTTCCTTGATTTTGACATAGTAGCGGCGGAGGGACCTACAAGGCCTAACTCCGGTTCTCACGTTGACTTCTTTCTAATTTCTGCAAACCTCAGGTCTCCGGACTCCAACATTGACTGCTTAACGCTTGAGGCTATTTCGGATCACTTCTCTGTATACTTAAACCTTGAAATTCAAAACTTTATCCCTTTCTACTCTCCCACCAAACAATTTACATGCTTTAAAGATACTAATTGGTCACATTTTAATAGATCTTTGGACTCAAAGTTAAGTACCCTGGGAACACCAACTGACAGAAACTTAAGTAATGAGGAGATTGATTGTCTCATCTCCTCTTTAACTAATGCAATTTCCGATTGTATTTCCTTACATACCAAACAAAAACAATATAAAAAAAACCACTACAAGATCTCGGAAGAGACTCTTAATTTGTTTAAAACAAGGAAAATCTGGAAAAGGATACTAAAGAGAATTTACAAACATTATGGTGACCGCTTAAGTCAAGAATACACTGATCTGTCTGTCAGAATTGGATGTCTCAGTAAAATTATCAGCGATAGAGTTAGAATTGAGTTGAATAAACAATTCCGTAAAAAACTAAGCTCTTTAAAACAGTCATCTAGTGTCTTTAAGGTAATAAATCAGATCACGGGCCGCAAATCCATATTGAAGGAATCTTCTAAAGAATTATTTTTGGATGGTAGTACACTTTCTACCCCCTCAGAGAAAGTAGAGGCCTTCAAATCCTTTTTTGCAAATCTTTATGCTTCAAAAGCCCCCCAAGTGGACACTATAAACCTTCTAACAGTAAACACTTTTAATAGCAGTTTCTCCTCCTGGAACTCTAACTTGAATATTACTAATTTCTCTCCTCTAAACAAATCAGATTCTATCTCAAGTTCTAATTTTGCAACTTCCAGCTCTATCGAATCTGTTATTTCATCGCTTAAGAATAAAAAATCCTCAGGACCAGACAAAATCCCTAACTTTGTCCTTCGCAAATCCAAAATAACAATGTCTAAATATTTAACTCCTATTTTTAATAACTGCATCAATAATTGTTACTTTCCCTCTGCCTGGAAAAGTGCTAACCTGATTCCAATCCCAAAGAATAAGAGATCCAATAAAATTGAAGACTTCCGCCCCATTTCACTGCTCTCAAACCTAGGCAAAATTCTAGAAAAAATTCTTTTGACCAAATTTCAAAATTTTATAACCGATAATGATCTTGCCCAAAACCAACAGTTTGGGTTTAAGAGTGGCCACTCAACAGAACATGCCCTTTTATACATACAAAATGAAATCCTTGATAACCTAAGATCTCAGAAATGTACTGTCGCGTGTGCTCTTGACCTGAGCAAGGCCTTTGATTCGGTGTGGCACGACGGTCTAATTTATAAATTGAATCTTCTCAACTTCCCGCCCCACTTTATCAAAATAATTAAGACTTTCCTATCGAATCGTAGCTGTTCAATAATCTTTGAAAATGAAAAGTCCTCCCCCATCCCTATCCAGGCGGGAGTCCCACAAGGCTCAATTTTGGGCCCATTTCTTTTCAATCTTTACCTACTCGACTTCCCAGTTCATGTGAATAACTCAAAAACAATTTTATACGCCGATGACACGTTTGTCTTCTGCCCTCATGAGAGACCTCATGAAGCACTCAATGGGATCATAACTCACTTGAATGAAATCATACCTTATTACAAAAAATGGGGCATTGATTTAAATTTCCAGAAATGCGAGCTTATCTGCTTCCGTAATGCTTCCGGCAAAGGTCATCACCTTGCTGTGAGAGAGAGCAAACAGCTAAAACTAGTCATAAATGATAATATAATCCCCCTCAAACAGTCGGTTAAGTACTTAGGAATTAAGCTTCATGAAAGATTACGTGTTAACCCCCAGGCAAGACATGCCCTACAGAACAGCAAAGCGGCAGCCTCAATGCTTAAATGTCTTTTAAACTCTAAGGATGTAGAAAAAAATACTAAACTGCTTATGTATAAAACTCTGGTTCGCCCTCTAATGTCCTATGGATTCCTTTCATGGTTCAACATCTCCCCTACTGTAGCGCGTGAGCTTCAAGTCTTCGAAAGAAAAATCTTACGGAAATGTCTGTCCAAGTCTAGAAGGCCTTCTGGAAAATGGTACAGTAACCATACAATCTATCAGGACTCAAAAGTTATTCCCCTAATCAATTATCTCATAACCCTTGCGAGAAAAAGGATTTATATGCTTCGCAACCATGATAACCCGATCCTCCGCAGTATATTCGCTGAGAATATCGGTTTCTCATTCAGGGATAGATACTATATATCGCCTATAAGCATCCTTGCTGAGGATTCTGGTCAAGACTTTTCTCTATTAGGTGAGGATGAAAGTTTCCTGCCCCCTTTTTATCAAAAAACTATCGCCTCTAATTACAGAGGATGAACTCCCATTTCTTAAATTACGAATAGTACAAAATTAACTTAAAATGAATTGAACTCATTTGTATGAAAATTAAAAAAAAAAAGAAAAACAAATTTTTAACAACACACAGTTTCTACTCTCACATATCTTATGAAACAAGTATTGCATAACAAATAAATTAAAAAAAAAAAAAAAAAAATAAGTTTATAAAAGTTTATAAATTGATTCGATAAAATTATTACAAAATATTATCTATTATTACAATTTTGCCTTAACAACCTACTTGCATTTACAAAACATAAATAACAACAAAAATAACCTAGTAGCTTCTGACAGCTTAAGATTTAACTCGGTATAAACTATTCTCTCTACTCTAACTTATAAGTAGTATCATAAATGATTTCGCTCGACACGTACACAAAAGGTGTTTGGCAGAGCCGACCTTCTGTCGCTACTGCTTTTGTCAACATTTCGGTTTTCCCTTTTTTTTCTTTAATTCTTTATTTTATCTTAGGTTAAGTTTCATAATTGTAAGGTATGGTCTTGTTGAGTGGACCATATTAAAATCAAGTAAACTGTGAATTCTTTTTCGATTACAAAAACATTGTCAATACCTAAAATAAAGACAAAATAATTTTTAAAAAAAGATGTATAGCCTGGCCAATCCTAAGTCGGCAAATTCTAGTTCTTAAGTGCGCAATGTAATGTATCAATACTAATGTTCTAAAAAGTAAAAAAAAAAAAAAAAAAGCTCAATAAAAAATACATACATACATGCTACACAACACACTGCACATGAATCAGATGTCGACAACGTCAAAATAGGCCAAGGAGAGAAATACAGGGACGAGGTACACATTGGAGAGCCTACGAATTCAACAAAAGAAAACAACATCAATGAACCTAAAAGAAGACATTGACGGAACAAATTCAATATACGACATTGCGATACAGTGATATTTATGTTTTGTGTTAGTCTAATTTTTGACAAATGTAAATTTAAAATCGTTTTATTTATTTATTAATAAAATTCTTTAACTGTGAAACCAAGGATGTTAGATGTAGGGACGTGCAATTTAAAAAAAAACTTAAATATGCTACAAAATTTATGTAAGTTTTTAAATAATTGTAAAAATTAATTTCTTGTCACATTTCGTTTGTAGCCTTTTTTTTATAAAAATTATTTACTGAAAAATTGTATCCTATATATTTTGTTTTATATATATACATATGAAGACACAATAAACGACCCCTGAAGATGCTGATAAACTCCAGCGAAACGTCGGGATAGAATTTATGTATGTGTTTTCATGTACATAGTCAGACAGAATTGACCAAAAAAGCCCAATCAACGAAATTTGTATTAACCCTAGAAAGCTAACGTGTCTGGACTGCAATGAAAAGCTAATCATTCGACTTTTTGACGAACATTTAAAATTTGTTTTTTTTTAATAAGTTATTACTTTTTATTAAAGGTTATGATATTTATACAAAAATGGGTTTTAAATAAAAGGAAATTAAAGTTAAATTAAATATTAACTTTAGTTATTAATACTAAAATTACATTTTTCATAGCACATGTTTTTTTTATTTAGATCAAAAAGTTACTGTCATACTAAGATTTTGTTAAGAAATATTAAAAATGACGAGTAAATTGTACATATACAATAAACAAAAACTTTTACAAGAAAAACGCATCCATCACGCGAGACAAGCCACCGGGGTAAGCCCCCGGCATGAAAGTACGATTATGTAAGTCAAACAGAAAGGATGGAGAGGGAAATATTTGATCGATGTGTGCCATTTTGACGAAAGTTAGCTTTCTAGGGTTAAGATCTATGAAATCTTGTAAGATTTCTAATTTTTTTGGAAATTTTCCGAGATTGTACACGATGTTCACTGGCTGTCTTATATTTGGAGAATTTTCAGCGATATATATGTATATGGTATATACATAGGTATTTGGCTTTTGTTACGGTCAATAGGCAAGCTTTGATCTATAAACTGGCATCGCTTGGAGTATCCCAGAAGTTCTTAATGCTGTATTTTAATTTTCTGTCATCTTCAAGTGCATCTGTGTGGGATGGTTCACAGATGTCAGATTGGTTTGAAACTTCAACCGGAGTCCCACAAGGTTGCATATTATGATGTTGCTGATATTCTTCCGGGTGGAGTTAACTTTGCGCGACATCTGACAAGGGTCCTGCTTTATGCTGACGACTTGGTGTTGCTTGCAGAAAATCCATTTACCCTCGATCTACAAATAAACAGGCTACAATCGTACTGTGAGACATGGGATCTTCATATCAACGTCATGAAAACGAAGATCATGATTTTCGAAGCTCGACAAAGACGAAGACTACGTGAAGAATCTTGGCGACTTAACAACGAGCAGTTAGAAGTGGTACGAGGATTTAAATATCTAGATGTATTATTATCCTCAAATCTTAACTTTCGAAAGCATGTGAAAGAAAAAAGTAATGAAGCTAAATAAGCACTCAACATGATGTGGCCAAAATTTTTCGCTAATCCCAACATTGCTCTTGCTTCAAAATATCTAGTTTTTAACGCCACAGTCAACACTTGTATGTGTTATGGAACGCAAGCTTTTGGAGTCAGTCGTTTTGAAGAATTTGAATCTGTGCAAAGGTTTTTCTTGAAGCGACTATTTCGCTTACCCAACTCAACACCAACATATGCCTTGCATGTTGAATCTGGGTTACATCCAATTTATTTGAATATATTGAAGGCACACTCCGATTATTTAACAAGAGTGATGAAGAGAAATGTATGGAGTCTGCATAGATCAATCGTATTAAGATCGTTACAAATCAACGCCTTTCCCTTTAGGGAATGGAACCAGCTGACTCTATCTCATGATCTTACTTTATCTCTGTCCGAAAGTAAAGTCAACAACTGGCAAGATATATTTTAATTGATCGTAGCCAAAGAAGATGATGAGATATTCGATCAGCACTTAACTAGAGCATCAACATCGGCTTCCAGAGTATTCTACAAAAATATAAACCATCACATTCTATCTGCAGAAGGTTATTTTAACAACAACTATACTTCTGAAGTTATAAGCACCATTTTTAGAGCCAGAATAGAATTATTAAATCTCAATTTTGTCCCATATAGAGCCGATCTTGCGCAAACTTGCAAAATGTGTAACAGAAGAGAATCTGAAAATATCTATCATTTTTTTGCGGTTTGCCCAATTTTACAAGAAATTCGGAGGTTATATTTCCAAGAAAGTTTTTTGTCTTTGAATAGTCTCTATGAAATTGTAAACGGCGTTCGGGATTGGATCAGTTTGTACAGTTTTTGCAACCATGCCATGACTTAATCGTAATAGCTTTTGAAATGTTCGCTTTCCCATTAGAAATAGAAAAAGGCATCAAAACTTTACTATTTAAATTTAATATTCCTATAAAAAATCCACTAAAATCAAGTCTTACATTTAATTCTTCTTTATCAGATTCATTGTTTATAAGCAAATAATCTTGTTAACGTATCTTTATTTTAGTACATAATTATGTTATTATTTTAATATAAAATGTCATATACGGCAGACGGCAGAATTGTCAAGTCCGGTTTCTTAATCAAAAACATTATAATACCATATGTGAAGAAAAGAATTAATCTAATCTATATAGGTATATGAATTTCACGGCGTATAAAAAAGCTCGGCGCGTAAGCAATCCCCCTGATTGGCGCAATTATGGGATTTGGGGTGGGATTCAGCTTGTTTGTAGCTAATTTTTTTTGGATTTAAATTTTATTTTTGATTTATTTCAAAAATGTATTATTTCTTCTCTGGCGATGCATGCGATCTAAGCCTTTACGACCTCGGCGATATTCTAACAATCTTTGGTTTTCTAGCCAAGGACACATGGCAGCCAGTAATTACCCAAAAAAAACGGCTAAACCTGTTTTTAACACTATCTAAATTTCTTCTAATAGGCACTTGAATTAGGAAAAGTTTCAGCTCGTAATATTTAGATACAGTATTAGATTCAAGTCAACCTCATGGTCACAGGTTCGATCACTGCCGTAGCCTATGTCCTCTTATTTTTCCATTAAAAACCAATCCTAAAAAATAAAATGTCATACAATGAGTTGCTGGTTTACTCAATACATGCTGCTTAGGCATAGAACTAACAACCTTCGATTGAGTAAAACTAGTATACCGATAAAATAAGACAAATAATAAAAAAATTAATGCGAATTATATGGGACATAGATAAATAAGACATGGAAATTTCTACGCATTAGTTCAGCCGCCATCCCTGGATATAAAATCTGAGACAACAACCACCTACAGTCTCAGAACATCGCGTCATACATCTTTCCTATAATTCGAAATATGTCAGAAAATGGATACAATATCTATTTATCACCCATCATTTGGATTACCAACATTTCTCCCGAATTTTGTTCATGGCTTTAATTTTAAAATAAATGTAGTTCTTTTATGTGTAAATTTGTACGAACAATTTGCATGCTTCATTTACATTCTACGCCTACCTACTTTAATAATTGTGTAATGCATTAAATTAGAGCCACCTCAAGAAGATTTAAATTAAAAAAAAAATGCTTGTTTCTTAAAATACTTACTGTAAGCCGCGCAAGGGATGCCCGTGTAGGCATGGGCTGCATGTAAGCATCTATGAGTTTTTGTGGTACACTGCAATGCTTTTTCGTAAGCATTATAGTCGGGACTAAGTCTTCGTTCAGCCTGAAAATACAAGAAAATCCAATAAGAAGATTTATCTATATGCAGGTGTCAAATGTGTCATACCTCTTCGTAGACATCATTTATGTTCTGAAAATTAAAAGTTCCCGGCCTCTGGAGGGTTTTTAATGTTTCATACAAAAACAGCTCAAAATTCTTAAATGTATATTCGCTGAAGGAATACCGTCGCAGTGTAGTACCGGTCTCACCCCCTAGGGCAACGCATGATTTGTGGTACTCGTCAACAGCACGTTTCACTAGTACAGCTTCATTGAGTTTGTTGGAACGTATTTGTAGACTCTTTAGCTCAAGAAGATGCTGAAATATCTTCCTTTCCATGTAATATCTATGTTGGTATAAAAAAAGTGAAACTCATCAAGAAAATAATATTTGAACATAAAAAAAAAAACTCGGAATAATACAATTGACAATGCAATACAAATAAAAGAGTGCTAAAGATATTTCCATAATATAGCTTCTGTATATTTTTTCCACTCTCTTCATTTCTGCATTCAAGGAAACAAATAACAGAGTAAATTGCCATTTTATTTTCAGACAAAGGACAATGGAAATACCCCACAAGGATCTACTCTCAATGGAAAAGGGAAATGAATGAGCTTGATGCTCAACTTTTGATAGCATTATGTATATGACTTTTTTTTAAAGGGACAATACCAAAAAGTGCAAGTTCATTTCGGCGGCAAGGACAAAAAATATGACAACGAAATGTTTGATATTTCTAGCCAACTTATTTTTCGTTGACAGTTTTTTTATTTAAAATTAGTTGAGTGGGTAAAGCATTAACAAGAAAAATATATTATAAGGATCTTCGTGAGCTAGCGAAGTATAGTACTAAATTGTATTATTCAGTATTGAAATGAAATAAATCCCAAAACTTTTATTAAAAAAACTATCTGACCCGGCGAACTCTGTTCCACCTTAGATTCAATAAATAAGTTGATTTTATATTTTATTAAGTTCAATTTTTTATTAGGAAATACAAATAAAACAAAATTAGTATTTTAATAATTCTTTTTTGTTCATGTAGTTTGGTTCATGTGTTGCACTCTTCAGTTAAGTACCTTTTGATAGACGACATTAGTTGTTTTATTATCAGGCGCTAGAACAAATAACGCAGATAGTCTTCCGACCCGTGAACATGCCACATATAATTGACCAAAATTACAGAAATTATGAGGGAATTTAATCAATCCGCTCAATTTGTCTACAGTACTTGATCATTACAGATATTCAGCAAGTGCTCAGAGAAATCTTTAGCAGATGTACCATTAACAGGGCCAGACCCACCATATGTGCAGGATGTGCAAATGCACAGGGCGCAAGGCTGTGGGGGCGCATTGTCAAGCCATAATACAAAAAAAATATATTGAATATATATACTTCCATTCTTCAAATTTAATCTCGTCTAGCGAGTTACCTATGTTTATGCATTTCTAAAAGTAATCTGAGCGCCATAATTATCTTATCAATAATTCAAATTAAATAATTTCATCCGTTCATACAAAAGACCATTCGCACAATTAAACGAGAAACTAGTTTAAATAAAGTAAAAATAAAAAAGCACAAAAAACATAATTCCTTGTAGATGTTTTGTTTCATAATGGAATACGCTATTTAATATCAATATTTAATTAATATCAATATTATACATTTTAGGTTTTTAAAGTCGAGGTTTATTTTTTGGGAAAATAAAAAGGTTTTTATGAAAAGTGTTGTCAATTTTTATTAAAAAAAGAAAATGGACAAAAAAGGCTTCGGTGGCAGAAAATAGAAATAAAAATAAATGCTCTAATATTTTTCTAATCGCTCGCACTGTGTTAAAACATTTTAAGGGTCAAAATCAAAAGATTCCGTCTTTTGTTTTTGTGTTTTGTTTGCTAGTAACAAAAATTCTTAAGTTGTCAAGCAATTCATGTTTAGAATAGTTGAAATTTTTTTTAGTTCAATTCTAGAAGATCTAGCTCTCAATTTAGTTATTGCCATTCAAATTTTAAGCTTGATACCAATAACAGTACCTTCAGGAGAAAGTAGTTTTTCTAAGCTCAAGATAATAAAGGACAACCATGACAAGAGAAAGGTTGGTAAGTTGTCTATAATATCAATAGAAAAGGAGTTATTAGAGTCTTAAGACTATGATGACTTGACTTTTTTTTACCTTAAAAAACTTACTAAAGTTCCTAATTTGTATGTTGTAAGAATTGAGTTAAGTTTACTTAATTATTTATATTTATTTTTCTTATACTTTTTATATTATTTACATTTAATATTTTATATATATGAATGTATATGTTACTAAGCATTAGTCCTTTCGGAAATACCTCAATAAAATAAAACGCATTGAAAGTCTACCTCTTGGGTAATGTTGAAATTACTTTTGCAGTCAAAATTGTAGAATGGGTCGCTAAACGTAGAATTGGCACAGGGCGCTCATATGACACGGACCGGCGCTGATCATTAAGCAATGCAACTATCATATTTGTTGACAGCTGAAGTTTCTTCACATAGCGCCATAGATTCGATGATTTGAGGAAAGCGTTTATTTCATTCGCAGCCGTTGGTCTTGGAATTACTAGCAGAGTTTGTCGGAAATTGCTTGACAGTAAAATAATTGCTATCCTTCAAAACATCTTAAGCCATTGCGTAGATCTTTGAATGCTTTGTTAAGTGATGATTTTCGATGCTGATAAGACTTTGGCCATTGCTGAATTTTCTGCAATATTACATCAATATTACATGTTGGTTATTCTATAGTTTGAATATTTAATGGCAATTTTAATGCTGAATGAGCTGTAGGGCATCCTTCTAACAATGTGGCTGCTATTCCAAAAGAAGCAACTGCAACCGAATTGTTGGATCTTGCACGAACAGTGGCTAAAACTACTGACATGAGGAATGTCCTACCAGTTCCAACAGGGGCATTCAGGATATATAAACCACCATCTTCATCATCAATAGCCTTATCATTAATGTATCACAAACTTTCTTTTTTTGGGTCAACACGGGTACATTCGTTTGAACTACTAAATCTTATTCATGGTGATCATATTCACGTTCCCTTTCCAGTTCATAAAGTAACACATGTCTTCGATCAAGAGTAAAGCCCAATAGAGTAACTCCTCATTCATCTCAAGATCGTGATTTCTAGAACTGACACGAATTTGATGTAAAAGATCTTCTCACATTTTATCCTTGTATTTGTGCCACAGGTTATAGATGGGTTCAATGGAAAAAATGTCGAAATGATGATAGCAAATAATGGGCGTATCTGACTTGGAGATGCAGGGATTGTCGTATTCCAATAGATATCGTTTTCTAGTAAATTGAGTAATGCAGTACGATATGTTGAAAATATTAAACCATTAATAGTTGGTAGTATCTCAAATGACGTTGGCACATGCAAATTTTCCAGCATTTATCGCAAATAGAAGCATTCACTGATTATTGATTTCTGAAAAAAAATTCAAAATTTCAACCGTAGCTGCCGTTTGCGTTTTGCAAAGCAATAGTCAGATGCGTTTTTGTTATACCACGTTTTATGGTGACTTGTATTCCTTTTGATGTTTTATATCACATCACACGGGAACGCGATCGAACGGGATAAAGAGTAACCTATGTCCGTCATCCCATCAATTTTCAGCCAAATCGGTTCAGCCGTTCTCGAGTTATTAAAAGTGTAACTGACACGACTTTCCTTTATGTATATAGATTAATACTTTTTTGAATATTATATTACTCAGAACTTGCAAATGGAAAGAAACTTCACGGAAAAACTGTCGATGGCAAGAACCGCTGGGGGTGGCCGTGGCGCGATAGTTATGTGCTCGCCTGTCAACCTCGTGGTCGCAGGTTAAAATCCTGCCATTGTCTATGGCTTCTTATATTCCATTAAAAACCAATATTAAAAATTTTCATAAAATGAATGCTGGTTCAATCATTACATGCTGTTCAGGCATAACACTAACAATATGTGATTGAGTAAACTACTCATAAATATGACAAAGAAATATAATAAAATGATGCGAATTTTAAGAGACATAAATAAATAAGACACGGTTATTTTCTCCTCATTAAATCAGCCGGCATCCCTGGAGATAAAATCTGAGACAACAACCACCGTCTCAATACATCGCGCCACACATCTTTCATATCCTTCTTCTCTTCTTTCACCGGATGCCCGCGCTGTGTTAAAAACATATAAAGGGTATTCATAATCCATTGACCTCATGCAAAATTATTAAAAAAAATCATTATACCTACAAGATAATAATGTGTTTGGATAAAAATTTAGGCATGCTTATATGGAAGAGGCTTAAAATTCACTACATCGGATGACTGAATAGTACCCTGAATCATAATCTTAATGAGAGAAACTACTTTCATGATAATTATTCCATCGATCAAATTTCCAACATGTTTCGACTGAGAGGAGAATTGCTAAATATCAACTTCATACCCCATCGGGAAGATTTAACGCTGCTTCGCGAAATGTGCAATAAGGCTGAACGTGAAAGTGTTTTTTATTTTTTCGGTAGGTGCCCTCTTCTATGAGAAACAATAAGAAGGGGAATAACTTTCTAACGGAAACCGAAATTTTGGTTTTCCTTAACGAAGTAAATGTAGTAAAGACGTTTAAATGTTGTAAAATCGCACTTAATTATCGAACAAGAATACCAAATGAATATTTTTAGACAATAACCTACTGTAACTTAAAGTATGTAATTTGGTGCAGTTTTTGTTTATTTGTTGGAAAAACTTACATAGCTTTTATAATATACCCATATTTTGTAGAGGGTGTCCGCCAGGAAGGTATGCTACTTTGTTTGTTTATAATTTTTGATTAAATAAAAGAGTTTGGATCTTATATTGATAATTGTCAGCAATTATGTATGGAATACAATATCAGGTCCACCTCTGTTAGTCTCACAAATGCGAGCCCTTTTGAGCACATTTTTCATTACACTCTCACATATTTCACGCGAAATTTCTTTAATTTCATCACGAATATTTTGTTTGAGTTGCTCAAGCGTTTCTGGTTTGTTTGCATAAGCCTTGCTTTTCAGATATCTCTTACACTTCCGTGATTAGCAGTAATGTTTTCAGCTGATCTTGCAGTACGTTGTGGTTCATGCTTGGGTATATCCTACAGATCCTCTTTCTTCGAAATCATTCACTACACGATAAATAGTGCGTTTTGTTTGCACGTCATTGCAGAACGATCCTTTTATGTATCTGCAGTTCGTTAGTGGAATTCACTTCCGAACTAACTGCAGAGTATAACCTCACCTATGATTTTTAAAAGGAGACTATATTTGCACTTTTCTGGTCTTTAAGTACTATTGTTTTTCTTTGGGTTTACATTTATGAATACTATTTTTCTACTTACTAAAGTTAAATTCTTTAATTTTTGTTTCATTTTTATATTGCGAAATAAATAAATTACTATATTTACTTCTCTTGAAAACATATTATATTATATTTTACTCTTATTTTTGTACATGATTTGTATAATTAAATCTAAATTAAATTAAATTCATTATTGAAACATTTTGTAAATTTTATTCTAGATACTCCATAAGATTCATATCTTAATGTGTCATTGTTAACCTTATATCTTGTTTGAATAAATTGAAATTAAATTGAAATTGTTTCTCCCAAAAATTTCACGTAAATTTCTCATCGTCACAGTAATCGATGATTGATTTTGATAAAATGTTTTAACGATTAAAACACTATGGTTTGTCGAATATTTTGCCATAATAAATTTGCCACGTGTCTTCTTCACGACTGCCTATATATCTGTCGAGACTAATGTTTCGGTACAAAAATGGCGGCAAAACAAAGTAGTATACCTTACCGGCGGACACCCTGTACTTGCCCAACTTTTACTTTTTAATCGCGTTCGTATTTTGTATACGAGATATTTGTATCCACTAAAATGTGGGTGCCGCTGCCGTACTTCAATTTGTGTACTTACTTATGCAGCAGCAGATCTTAAATTACCAGCTAGTGATTAAAAATGGCCCAAATGGTTATAGTTACTATAGGTAATATCGTTAATTGACTGTACCAAAATAAGATTACTTGATACAAGACATCAAAAACTTCAATGGATAATTTTCTCATTACACGTGAACGAACTACATTTAAGACATTGACATCGCATTATCGCAATATTTAGATGGGTGTAGTTCTAGACCTGGGTCTTACACTAGGTCCTTGGGAAGTGCGCTCGAAAACTGTGAAAAATTACTTGTTAAAAACTTTCAACGCATCAAAGAAAACATTCTGCCAGGAATGGCCAAGGATTAAAGTGCAAATTGTTCAAATGAACAGGACTTATGCACAAGATTGTATCAGTAGAAATATTTGGTAAATTGTCAAAGATGATAAGAAACACATTTGAGAACTGGTAGTACGATACATATGTATTTCAATATACACTATATTGGAAATCGGGAAAGAAAGAAAAATTGGGGGTGGCCGTGGCGCGATAGTTTTCTGTTCGTCTGACAACCTCATGGTCACAGGATCGATCCATGTTTTAGTCTATGCCCTTCTATTTTTCCACTAAGACCAATCTTAAAATAAAATGTCATATAATGAGTTGCTGGTTTACTCATTACATGCTGTTTAGGCATATCAATAACAACATGTGATTGAGTAAGGCTAGTATACCGATAAAATATGACACCGAATAAAAAATAATGCGAATTATAAGGGACATAGATAAATAAGACACGAAAATTTGTCCGCATTAGTTCAGCCGCCATCCCTGGAGATATAATCTGAGACAACTACCACCTAAAGTCTCAGAACATCGCTCCACACATCTTTCCTATCCTTCTTTCTCTTCTTTAACCTCACGACCGCGCTGTGTTGAAACATTAGAACGGTAGTATAATCCCTTGAGCGCGTGTAGATTATACAAAAAAAAAAGATACTGTACTTTATTTTATTGTTTGCATTGCGTTCAAAGTATATTTGTAAGCGATTATTTCAAGTTCATTAATTCAGCATAGTTATTTCTATGAAATTTGTTATTATATTTCGTTCATATTTTACTGATTTTGTGAGTTAAAACGAAACTGATATTTCGAATGTTTTTATTTCAATGTTCTTGATTTGTGATTGCAGACCCATTTATCCCCAGTTTCACAGTGCAAGTTTAAGCTCCACTTTGGTTTAAACTTCAGATCAACAATTTGTTCAGTTCCACAGTGTCGTTTAAACCTTGAACTGAATTTAATTTGTAGTTTAAGTTAACCAAGATTATTCTGCCGTTTAAACTTCAGTTCAGCGTTTGTATTGTTTTTTTTTTCAGAAAATATTATTAACAAAAAAAATTGTGTATTAAAATGTTATCGAGTTGTAAAAGTGATTTTGGACATTATTTTATTTATTATTCTCGTTTCGCTATCGCTGACCAAAATCAGAATAATGGCGGTACTCTGAAACATAATAAATCTGCCCTCACTTGTTAACAACACAAATCATTTTTTCTTGTTTCACGTATTTTTTGTGTCAGAGAGAGAAAGAGAAGACAAGGCAAGAAAAATGGCGCCAATCGTTTTTTATAAAATTTATAAACATTAGATTTCACTGTGAAACCGGAAGAGTCAAACCAAAATCTTAGCTCGGAGTATGGTTAAGCTGATCTTAAGTTTAAACTCCCACTATGAAACTGCGGGTTACTGATTGATTTCGAAGGCGGTTCTAAGTACTGTGGGTCATTTTATATGTTATAAATTAATGTAAAGGATGATTCAAAAATTAGTCGTCAAGAAATTAAGTCGTAAAGTAAAAATTGAAAGGCGTAAAAGTATTTTAAAGTCAAGTTAATCAGTTTTTCATCTATAATTAATATTTTTTATTATTTAACTGTTAATTTTATTTTATTTAAATTGAAGTTTCTTTATATGAAATAAAATAAAAGTGTTTTTATTTAAAACAGACGGAAGGGCAAAAAAAAATTAAAACCACGTGGTGTCAGAAGTGGGTTTTCCGTTTAGTATTCATGCCGCCATGCCAGTGAGAAGGTCAAACCTTTCACCTCGCAGGAGTTATACGCCGCAGCGGTATTTGGTGGATATTGGTGGAAGCGAAACTCCAGCAAAACGATCCGATCGGAGTGTACACAATCGAGGGAATATATCAAAACTTTGAAGAAGATTATCACAAGAAAAAAATTTCTGTTGCCCAAACTGGGAACCGGGGTATAAAAAAATGTTATTGGAATAAGCAGACCGTTCAAATTAATGTAAGCGACGAAGAATAATAAATTCCGTGAATGTAGAATTGCGACTGGTAGCATAATGTTGATCAGGATGTGATGCAAAAAAAAAGGATATCGATCGGTTAAAATCAAATAGCTTGTGAGTTATATTTACACAAATCCTTCAAATCTGTGAACAATGAAAATAAAGCCGCCAACAATTCCACGAAATTTTTGAATTCTTTGGATGTTCCGAACTTTGCGCCAAACAGTGTTGTTTTGTTGAACAATCAAAATGCACAGAAACTGTTTAAAAGAACGTGTTGCTCTGTGAAGAAATTCAAATTAAATGTCATTTTTGACATTTTGAATCCAAATTTCAAGGCCAAGAGATTCCAATTCGGCGGATTCCGCTTATTCCGAACGATTTGCCATTCGCATTTTAAGAGTCGTCAATTTTCAGTACTGCTCACTTTCCCTAAGACAATTAAATTGTAGCAGGGCAATCGCTGGCGCTGGATGTTTGTGGCATCAATTTTGAATAAATTCTCATGTTTCGCAGATGGTCGTTTGAATGTGGTGTGCTCACATGTCGCAAACCTACTGCTTTCTAAGAGTATGTGCTTAAAAATACATAAAATGAAAACTGTTTTCAATTTAGTGAAAAAGCGAGCAAACTACTTTTTTGAATTTCTCATACAAATTACCTTAATATAAACGGATACTATCATAAACGGTCGCGGACACTTTTCCATGCTCATTTTATATATAAAACCTCCTCTTTGGGGGAATATTTCTTAAAAACAAATTAAACAACCAAAAAAACGAAAGGGCCGTTCTCAGTATATTTTATATTTTATTTTTAATACTTAAGACGATCAATAGAAAATGCCCGATAACCGGACGCGAAGCTCTAATAACCGGACAATAGGGGACTTCGCTGGTAACTAATTTGTGTTATTTTGAAAGTGTTTGGTTCCCTTTTCTGGTGGCGTTGGCACATGTCATTTCCTTTCCGTCTGTTATTAATTTGTACAGCCAATCGTTTTCTTATTCTTTCCCTTAACCGGACCTACTCATAACCGGAGAAAAATTGGGCGACCATGAGTGTCCGCTTATTAGAGCTTTCACTGTCCTAGCTATAAGGTAAGTTTTGCATTTAAAACAAAAATCTAACTCGAGATTTTAATCAAACCTGATATTACGATGATGGGGAACACCAAAAAAGTGGATCTGTATTGTAGTGGGTCCGTATGTCTGTCTGTAGATCAATCTGCAGTCTACTTGGAAATAGATTTTTGAATCGTTTTTTCGTCCCAACATTAACGGCACTTGCCATTCGAATTTTTCTACCATCTTAATTATCTCGAAAACTGCTCTAATGATTTTCATAACACTTAGATATAGTTTATATTTTGTTCCAATTGTTTGTTTTACATATTTTGTTATTAACGGTATCTGCCATACAACCATTTTTCTGATTTTCGACTTTTTCATAAACGAATGCATGAATCTAGATCACATTTTTTTTTATATAGGAGCTCCTTCGAATTCGAAATAATACTGCATACCAACATTTTAGAAAAATATTTGCTTGGATTTTTGAAAAAAATATTTTTTTTGAAGATTCAATATGTACTCGTATTTCTTCAAAAATGGATGACGATTTTTTCTCGAAATTATATTTTTAAGCTTATATTATTAAAGACATTAAATTGACATACCAATTTTGTAGGTATAAAAACAATTTAGTAAAAAACGATTTTAAAAATATATTTAACTCTTTCTACTAAGAATCTTGTGCATACGAGATTATTCGGTTCGATTATTAATTTGGCAAACAAAACCCGTGTTACAAAAGTTACATCCTTTCATACCGAATGGAAAAAATATTTCATCTTCTAAGTTCCAGCAGACATGTTAATATTACCGTTCATTAAAGTAGTAGCAATCAACTCTAATAAATTTTGCAATCCATACAGATAAAAGCACCATACTCCTCACCCCAATACACCTGACTCTCACATGTGATTGATGTCTGGGGACGAAAACGTTCTACTTTTCCTTAATCTTTAACAAAAAAGTTATAACAACTATCGAGTCTGTCAAGATTAAACTAGTTTGTATTCGAAAAGAACTAATTCCATTAATTATTCCAAGCGACATGCTCTCTGGAGAAAATCTGCTGAATTGTGATAAATTTAATTTGAACGTTGTTATCTTTCTATTGAACTATATATGTTTAATCTTTCAAATAACAGTTGATTTTCCTTTCACGAGATAAGAATAAGAAGGGGCATGGCGTATGTCTTGATTAAAACTAAATAAATAAATCTTTTCTAAATTTCATTTATCTATGAGAACAATTGAATCAATCTCTTTCATATATAAAAATATCTCTTTGATGCATACATATCTAATCTATTGAGCCATTTGTATATACATAAATCAATTCTAATATATATTGGATTTGTATTAATAGATACATTGCTATGTCAAAATTGCAATACAATTACAACTACATACTCTAAAATATCTATTGCCAACGAAACTTTTAAGCTTAATTTTATGCCACACTCAACAAAACCAAATTTTCAAACGCATTCACTTCCGTTCGGAGTTAAGTGGATTGGATTGTTTGGTTTGGTAGATATTTTATTGGGACCAAGTCCAACATCATGATATTGTTGAAAAAGCGGAATTCTTCGGGCCGAAAACAATTTTACATTAGATCCAGCAAAGCCGGAAGTATTGAAAACTCCCCACCATTAACATCCATGATAGTCATACAAATACCGATATCGACAACTACAGACAATCTAAATCAATTCGAGAATAATATTCCCACAATTTAAAATTAATCAGACTTTATTAGTTTGGGTGTAATTTTGCTTTGCTTTGTTTATGTACGAGTAAGTACCAGTCATTGCAAAGCATTCCAGATGTTCATCCAATTGTGGAATTTAGGTAAGTAAAGGGTTACATTACGACTTAGGGAATTGATTTTAATTAATGCATCTATAACGGCAGCGTTGCAAATTAATATTTGGCTTTAAACACAATGTGCTACGTTAAGAATAATTCGTTCAAATTCGACCCGAATAAGAACACAGGTGAAAATATGCAATTGTTAGCAATTTATGGAATCTGCAAACAAAATTACACAAGTTCGTAAATTAAGTCAATAAAATGAACACTACACCTGTACTCGCGTGTTAATCTCAGTCGAGATTTTTGGCAATGTTTAGTTCGGCATTTTGAAAACAAATAATGAAATTGATAGAAAGCGATTGAATGTGCACAGAATATTAAATCATAATCTAAGTTTTATGTTGTTTTTTTTTTGTAAAAACTGTGCATTCTGCACATCTAAGCACATTTGACTTTCCACCACCATTCGTAAGGGAACTTTTTAACTTCTGAATTAACCATTAAAATCTTGAGATACCTACCAACACGTTAACTCGGTTATTCTGGTGTTACTACCCAGAATTCGTAATTATTATCAAGGCGATGTACCCTTGATTAACTAATACGAGTATATCGTACAATGACAATGATGGATTGAATGCGCAAGCAATTTTGAATACGAATTACAAGTATATCGATCTTTTAAATGCCGTCGTTCAAAATCGAATGGGGTGAATTAAACATTTATTCAAATCCCACTAAATTTGTAAAGTCTTTAGATGTTTCGAACTTGCCGCCACACAATTTAAAAAGCCGATCAAAAAGATTTCATTCCGTGGGTTCCACTCATTTCGAGCGATATATTAATATCAATTTGCCGTGCGTCGCGTTTTCACTTTGACAATAATCTGGTGCCTGATAGAAAGGGGTTAAGTCAGAAATAGTAGTTTTCAGCAAAATGAGATTTAAGATTGAATATTTATTTTTAAGTCCAGATATTGCTTTTTCCAAAAATTAATGATGCAGGATAATCATCAAAGCGGGCTTCTGTATAAGAACATTAACTTATTGACAACAAAATATGATTACCTACTCGATCTTTTATGACTTATCTCCTTAGAGCCACCTGTTTTTTGAATACCTGCTTTAATTTTTTCTAGTGGCTTAAGTCACAAAAAAAATCTTTTTGTACATAAATAACTCAATTTAATTGAAAACTAAATTTAAAGAAAATATATTAATTCCAATAAGTATTGAAATTTATTTCTGGTCATCTTCTAACAAATCTGAGTCATTCTCTGATGCCTCTTACGAAATTGCCATTTTTTTGTAAAAGTCATGGCAAACAGGTGGAACTTAGGTTAAAAGTGAGTTAAAATCCTTTTTTTTCAGCGGATATTGGATTCGAATTCTGGAATTTTATTGATGACAATTACGCAATTTATTTTTATTGTCTATTGTTAAACTTAGAAATGTCAATCCTTTCTATCGCAACCAAGTGTATTTTTTCTATTTGATTTTAGATGCATAAGATGACTTAAGCCCTTAGGAGCAACAAGATTTTGAATTCTATTGGCATTAAAGGCATAATAATTAAATACAAAGGACTTCAGTCCACTTAAACCTTTTATACCAAACAAATCTGAAAACTTCTGGACTTACACCCTTCGTACCGAAATATTTCTATAGGAAGGAGTAACGCTAGACCAACGCCGATAGGACCAAATGATATAGAAAGAAATATGACTAAAATCTGGAATAGGTGTCCTACAGACAACAGAGAATTAATTACTCCCTAGGATAATGGTTGAATGCTTGTGGAATCAATCTTGGTACCCCACATGCTTATCACATGTTAAATTGCACGTGGCGTATTCAAGTGTCGGCAAAGCTCCCTCTTTGTACGTGTAGGCGCCTGAGAAAATATTGCACACTTTAGAGAAATATCGAAAGGTTTGCCGAAAAATGTATCTACACTTTAATTATTTTAATTATGTCTATACTCTATAGTAGTTAATGGAACTTTTAAATGAATTGGCCGAGTTACATGAAGAGCCTGCGAATTATTATTTTCAACACATTAACGAATTTGAGCGAGAAGAAGTTCGCCGGGGAACTTACTCACATTTAATTAAACAAGAAGTCTTAGCAAATATGTATATCAAATTTTGCAAAAAATTTTCTATTTATGCTGAAATGATGGAAAAATTCTTGCACATAAAAATAGTGAATACTTGGGATCAGTGCGCTTGCACAATCAAATTCGCTGTTGGAAATAATGAAATTGCTAAAGGTTTGTTTGTTTTAAAGGCATAGTCATTTTCATCCAAAATAAAAATGTGTTTGAAGAAATTTTAAACCAATGCGAATTTGACTTGAATGATGCTGTGGCAAATTGCTTCGGTGGATAATCATATTTACACCTGGGCCCTATAGCACCAACCACTGTTCACTTTGCAACTTTTCAAAATAATAATTTCCTGCAAAGTAAAAGTGCAAAGTGTTTCACCAAAAATTAAAATTCGCCGACTTTGCACTTTGCAATTTTTGTTGTTTTTTGCAAAGTGAAAAGTGTGGGCGTTTAATCAAATAAAAATGTAACTTTGCATTTTCAGTCGTAGTTTGAAAAGTTGCAAAGTGAAACAATTTAAATGGTTTCAACTTCTTTTCGTTGTTACTACAAAGCTAAAAAAGTTGAGGTCCTGTTTATTTTTTTATTTAAACAACGATATCTTTTGAAAGCGTATCCTAATTTTGTTGCTATTTACTTGATCAATAGTTTATTTTTTGTTAATTGTTATTTAGTTATTTGGAATGTTGCTAATGCTGTAATTATTGCTGTACACAATATTTGTTTAAAGAAGAAATAATCCAATTTTTAATATCTATTATTATTTTAATTGCAATTGTCTGGTATTCATTATTTAATATATCTACTTTTCTTTGTAATGACGAATAATTTTGAATAAAGTGGTTGGTAGCGCTGGATGAGACCCTGTGGCATTATTAAAAAGCAGTTGAAGTACTAACTATATGTTGTGATGATCTTTCTGGTGTCCAGCCTAGGTTTTGCTCGCCGGTATGCCAGGGTCGTAATAAAGAAAACACGAAACTTCAAAGGAAAAGGTCTTTTAGACTTATTACAAAATCTTAATTAAACCAACTCTTTAATTCACAACAAATAATATCCAAGTTAATTCTGGTAATGGTATATGTCCTCTCTCCGATACTGGTATTTTGGTTACAACGGTTCTTCAGACAGTTACTGCTATTCTGGCTTCGGAGAATCTTCGATCATATACTGGTATCCTGGTTACAGCTGATCTTCGGTCTGATACTCGTATTCTGGTTTCTGATTATGTACGGCTATAACCTTTCAGGGAGTATTTCAGCCGGCTCTAATGGCACTAAACTGTAGGCAAAATCACTGGTTGATCAGCTGGTTCAAGGTCCCTGGTGGCACTAAACGGCAGGCAAAAGCTCTGGTAGATCAGCAGGTACCGAAGCCCCTGGTAGCAATTACCTAACTTGCAACGAGACCCCTTACCACTGGCGGGGGGAAGCTTCGAACAACAAAGCTATAATGGACCAGATCGACGTACCTCGTCGGCGGTCAAAACAAAACTGATTGATTAAGTCGAATTTATATTTAACACACGACTGCAAGTGTGGTCATTTCAGGTCCTCATGTAGAATTTTCAGTTAATAGCCAGTGTGAATTGAAAGGATAAAGAACGAAAATAACAATATGACCTTTTGTGCTGACGTCATACGATTCACTAGGTGTAAATTGTATTGTTACGAAATGACATCCATGCTGCATTTAAATACTTGTTTATTATGTATGTCGTTAAAAAGTATGTAGCATGTAACGCTTCGTTACAATGTAATGTTATAAAGTAATAGATCTATTGTGAATAGGACAAAAGCATAATATCGTTCTGAATGTTATCAAATGTATGTACACATGGCAAGCCTTCTAACCCCAAAAAACCGTGTAGCTATTTACGAAGAATTCTTTGGTCAACAAATGGTGTTTGAAAGAAATTTATAAATGATTGCCTCTGAAACTCGGTGTACTGCATTTCCCATCCAACGTATGGAACGAAAATTGTTGCAAAGGACTTAAACACATATTCCTTTGACTGCTATATTGCAACTTATGTCCAATTTTTAATAAAACAAATTCTATACTTTTACTTTTAAAACTTTCCACTGTTTGAAAATTATTTGCAATATCAAAATGTATTCTTAATCTTACATATATTAGTCTATTACTACACTCTTCGTCTTCAAAAGTGTAGTAATTATGTAAGCCCAGTGGCAACACTGATCGGCCAACCAGTGCAATATTCGTTATGCTATTATTGTTATACACATATATAATTCCCTTCATTACTATTGTTATACCTATACATGTATAATTTCCTTAGATGTATGTTTTCGGTACAAGCGAAGACAAGAATAAAGAACGATTCATTCTGGAATCGAACTCCGACGGAACAAGTTGTGTTTTATTTCACGTCCAAACTTCGTTTTCAGAACCCAAACAGTTTAAGTTTAAACAATAAATTAGTCGCCTAAAAGCTCAGCAGTGGGATAGAAGCCCTAACGAGTTGCTAAACAAACAATTATTAATTAACAATTAAAATATAAGTTAGAGCTAAGGTTAGATAAGTGCGAGTTTCTTCAAGCAAAAATAAAATATATGGGTTATACCATCACTGGTGAAGGTATACAAGCCTACGATAAGCAATTAGAGTCAATACAAAAATTTCCGTTACCACAAAACGCATACTCAGTTCAAAGCTTTTTAGGCCTATGTTCATATTTAACTACGTTCGTGAAGAATTTTTCAATTTTAGCCAAACCACTTTACGGTCTTACAAGAAAAAACAAATTATTTCATTTCGGGGCAGAAGAGTTAGAAGCATTTATTAGAATCTCCAATTTTAGCACTATATATCCCAGAGACTATACAGAACTACACTGTGATGCAAGTGCGATAGGTTTGGGTGCTGTACTTTTTCAAAAAAAAAGGTGATGGAAAATTACACCCAATATTTTATTTTTCTAAAAGAACAACGGACGACGAAGCGAAATACCATAGTTTTGAATTGGAAACTTTGGCTATAGTCACTGCACTTAAAAGGTTAAGAGTATATTTTCAAGGTAAGCATTTCAAAATAGTAACGGATTGCAACTCACTTACGTTGACACTTAATAAAAAAGGAACTTAACCCTAGAATAGCAAAATGGGCACTAGGGTTCCAAAACTACGATTATGAACTTGAACATAGGGCTGGTACACGAATGCAACATGTGGATGCGTGAAGCCATTCAACGAATATACTAGTTTTGGAAACCAATACTTTTGAAGAATACCTATTCATATCACAAGGTAAAAGATCATTACTTCTATCAGAATATCGGCTGTACGAAATGCGAAACGGTGATGGAACAATTTTATTCTGTGTCCCTGAAAGTATGGAAAAACAGGTTATGTATAAGTATCACGACGAAATGGGGCACATAGGTATCGGCAAAACGATAGAACTTATAAAAAAAAGTTATTGGTTCTCTAAAGCTAGAGAAAAGGTAAACACTCATACAAAATTATTGAAAGTGTATGGTTTATTCTCCCAAACATGGAAAAGAGAAAGGTTTTTTATACAATGTACCTAAATGTGATGATGTCCCGTTGGAAGTAATACACATAGACCATTATGGACCGGTGGAAATTCCCGGAAGTTGAAAGAACATATCTTAGTAGTCATCGATGCTTTCACAAAATTCATTAGGTTGTATTCCACTAAAACGACTAACACAAAGGAGGTAATAAAAGCGTTGTCAGACTATTTTCGATCGTACAGCAGGCCAAAATGTATAGTTTCAGATAGAGACAGTGCTTTTACATCTGGTGAATTTAAAGATTTCCTATTATGAAATAACGTAAAACACATACAAATTGCGACAGGGTCACCACAGGCCAACAGTGAGGTTGAATGTGTCAACAGAAGTATAGGTCCAATGATAGGCAAGTTACTCAAACCAGAGGAAGGGGTTTATTGGGATCATGTTGTAGAGATTTCCAAGTTCATTTTGAACAACACCGTAAACCGAATGATAGGAAAACATCCGAGTGTTATGCTGTTCGGGATAAATCAAAAAGGGAAAGTGGTAGACGAATATAGGGACAATTTAGTAGAAGTTCAACGTAAGATAGTTCAATTCAAAAGGATCACAAACAGATAAGACAAGAAGCAGTCTTAAAACAAAAACAAGCACAAGCTTATAACAAAAAGTATGTAGACACGAAACGTCAACAGCCAATAAAGTATAAGTCAGGAGATTACATGTTAGTCAAAAATTTCATTTCACATCCTGGTGCACCCAAAAATTTATTACCAAGGTTTAAGGGACCATATCAAATGAAAAAGGTACTACCAAACGATAGGTATGTAATCAAAGGTGTGGACAATTTTCAACAAGCACGGTTACCATATCAAGGTGTATGGGCAGTCAGTAATATGAAACCATGGTTCGGAAGTCATGGTATCAAACATAAAAACGTTCAATAGATTGTAAAAGATCAAGTGATCTTAAAAGGTCAGAATGGCCGAATTGTAGTAATGATGTAGGCCAGTGGCAACACTGATCAACCAACCAGTGCAATATTCGTTATGCTATTATTGTTATAAGAATATATAATTCCCTTCATTACTATTGTTATACCTATACATGTATAATTTCCTTAGATGTAAGTTTTCGGTACAAGCGAAGACAAGAATAAAGAACGATTCATTCTGGAATCGACCTCCGACCGAGGAAGTTGTGTTTTATTACACGTCCAAACTTCGTTTTCAGAACCGAAATAGTTTAAGTTTAAACAATAAATAAGTCGCCTAAAAAAGAACGTTCAAAGCGATTCATTTTAATTTATTATTTAATATACCCGAACTTAACACGACAAATGGCCAACCGCAAATCAAATTTGTTCTTTGCATATTATGGAAAAGCTTTGCAGAATTTGAAACGCAAAGTGAAAAGTTATTTTGTTTGGTGAAACGAAATAAAAGAATTCTTTGTAAATTGGCAAAGCTTTGCACTTTTCAGTAAAGTACTTTGCACTTTGCAGATTTGTGGTTGGCGCAACAAAATTAGCAAGGAAGGAATTTTTGTTTTACTTTTCAAAAAATGGTGGCAATGGCGGAGTGGATAAACTGCTTGATTGTTAACTTAGACGTGTGGGTTCGATCCCCACGCTAGGCGCATTCTTTTCTATACCTTCAATTTTAATTGGATGCCACCCATGGGTTAAAATGAGACCGTCAATACCTGGTTCTTAAATCCACTGTGCCAAACTAGTGCCGTGCAATTCAGGTTGCATTTAAAAGACCTTAGGTCTTACAGGCATATAGTTAAATTAAATAAATTAAATAAAAATAAATACAAATAAAAAAAATAAATTCCCCTTTGGAAATTTTGGCGTTAGGTGAAACGAAATTTGCAGAGTTTAAATGAAAACTTGCTTGGTTGAGAATTGAACGCACCCATTTTGTTTCTGGACTACACGATGTCACTTATAATTAATCTTTAGATTTATGATTGAATTATGAAAACAATTGTCAGATATATCTATCTATCTCTATCATTTTTAAATTGCGCCTTTTCTATAGAAAAATTTAGAATTCTCGATTATTAACCATTTTGTGATTGAACAGTTGAGTCCAGCAGCCAGAAAAAAACGAATAAAAAACTCCTCCTCCTCTCGCATTTTTGCCACAGTAATTACAGTAATATATATTTTTGAAACTTGAAACCTTGTTATATTGTAAAATCATTCGCTCTAAAGTACATACTCGTATTTATAATAAAGAAAGCTAAATTAGAAAACGCGTTGAGTTTAATTCGAGGCTGTGCCGGATTACGGATTGGTTGCCGTACCAACATTTTGTGTTCTAGCTGCGCTGTCTGCCGGCAACATTTTTTGGATCGCCAGTTGGTTGCCATACCAATATTAAATATTCAGTAGCCCTGCCTGCCCGCAACAGTTGCAATGTCCAAAGTGGTTGGTGCAATAGGGCCCCGGTGTCATGATCATGCACTTAATTTATTTATTTCTGATTGTGTCAGCTACACTGTCGCAGCCGTCAAGTCACTAGCTCATATTCGTAAATGAAAAAAAAAAAAAACCCACAGTTATGAATGAACCTTACGGGTGAGTGTGGTCAATTTAGAATTTTTCCTGCTACTAAAAAAAAATTGTGTAGTCAAAGAAATCCTGCTAAGACCAAAAATTTGGATTTCATTGGTCCCACTTTTTTTGGGGATAAAAACTTGTCTTCCAAAAGTAATGACTTTAAGAAATCCTTGAGCATTTTCAAGCATGGAAAAATCTGGACAGTGAATGATCATCATTTAGGCGGTTTCCCTTCATAGGGTTTCCGGCTTAAGATTTCTATCGAAAAAAAATCATTTGAAAATCATTTTTTTTTCAATTATTACTGCTCCAATTTCGTAAAGGTTTTCAATTTCTCATCCCACTGCCTGTGCAAAAAAAGTCGAAGAATAAATGTTGTCTCAATAAAATATTTTAATGTTATTTTTTACCAAATTATTATGACAAATTAAAACTTTGTTTTACAACGAACGTTCACAAAAATTGCCAAAGATGATTCTATACACAAGTCTTAGGACAAAATATGTAAATGCAAAAATACAAATGAAGTAGAGGTATCGTATAAGTGATGAACTTGTTCCCTTTGTTCCAAGAAATTTGTGGTTTATCGAAGGTTTTCTTTTTAACAAAGTTGACGAATTAGTCCCTATTGAGAGCAAACACATTAAAGATTGTTATTTAACCAACGGCCTTGGCTCTGCTGAAAACTTCGCTTCCATCGAAATCTAGCATCATTGCGCGTAGTTAGCACATACTTCGATGTTAGATGGGGGATCGTTCAAAACAAACTACGTGCATGTTTTTCTTTTGTTGATTTTTTTTTTCAACCTCCAAATGCTTAACCTCTTAACGTTACAAACATTTTTTTTTTCCATATAAACTTTTCATTTTTTGAAGAGATGCATAACTTTGTTTACTAGCTCACAATCTTTATAAAACTTAATAATTGGTGTTTGGAGATTAATGAAAAAAATCTGAGATATTAATCAAAACGGCCTGTTATATTATGTGTTCTTTTTAATATGTTTGGTTATGAATGTACCTATAGAATATAATCGTTCAATAACTTGTTGGGGTTTCCTTTACGTATAATGTATTGTATAATGTTATGTTTATTCCCAATTTATAATGGTATATGGCCTCTAGTAGGGTTATTTTTGCAAATTACAGCTTTGTTTGAGGCGGATAGAATCGATTTTTCATTAAGAATATTAAATTGGAATCCTAAGGACGATATACACATAAATAATAATAAAAAACAAAGATACAAAATACTCATGAAACTTTTGGGTTTCTTAATTGTGCGCAAGATTTGACAATTTGACAATATTCTGATTAAACACCGCAATCGCCTTAGCCGGTTACAGAAGAAGGAGAACTAGGTAGGTACTGTGAACAACTACATATTATAAAATATAATTAAATATAATTTACTTACTTAAGATATGTTAAACTGGTCAGTGTTATCTGGTGCAAAACTGCCAATAGATAAATGTAAATTACTACATATATGTCGTAAGATTAACTGTCCGCAATTGTTTTTAAGCATCAATAACATAAATATTGTCAACGTTGAAAACCTAAATATTTTAGGAATTATTTTCAATAAGAAATATAAATGGAATGAACATTGTATTAAACTTAAGAAATCTATAGCTGCGAGGGAAAATATTATTAAGTATCTAGGTAGTAAGAAAAGCAATGTACATATTAACACCTTAATTTTAATCACTAAAATGTTAATTGTTAGCAAAATCGACTACGGTTTGTTCATCTATGGCAACTGCCCTAAAACAACTCTACACATTATTAAACCAATCTTTCACCACGCAGTTAGAAGATCCATTAATGCTTTTCCTACAACACCGATCAAAAATATTTTAGCAGAAGCGGGGCTACCTTCAATCGAAGATAGAAGAGACGACATCACCCTGAAATTAACTGTCAAATTGGCTTTTTCCAAAAACTCAGTCATTAACAAAGACATTCTGGAATCCAGACGTCACAAGAGAAAGAAAAAAATCCCATCGGCCATCAGTCTCATTCTAGAAAAGGCTAAGCAATTCGACATTCCCACTAAACGCATACGCAACATAGCAACAACTTTCCCCGCCTGGTTTATCAAACCTTTCGCTTTCCGATTTCAAAAAAAGTAACACAAGCAACGATGTCTACCAAGCGCTATTCACCAGCATCTCTTCCGACCTCAAATCTAACGGAAGGATCTTTATATTTACTGATGGTTCTAAATCATCAGAATGTTCCTCTTTAGCTGTGACATTAGAAAATGGGAATATCCTAAGTGTTGGAATACTACAAGATTTTTGCTCAATTTTCACAGCCGAAGCATTTGCAATTTTGCAAGCTGCAAACGAAGCTATAAATCGTGCTGGAAAATATATTATATGCACTGACAGCTACTCTGTTCTTCGAGCAATTAACAACCCCAACAATGTTACTGACCTTATTACTGAAATCCGGAATAAACTTATAAATTCGCCTAATAAATTAAAGCTTATGTGGACTCCTGGTCACACCTGTATCAAGGGTAATGAACACGCTAATCATGTGGCCAGTAGTGCAAAAAACGCACCCGTCTTCACCTTCAACATATTCACCAAATCCGACCTGAAAAGCAAAATCAAAAAATCTATCCACGCTCAACGTCTCCTTGAATGGAACACATATCACCATCATTACTCCAAAATCAACACAAGCAAATGCCACCAATGTAACTAAGTTCGAAATATCAAACTTTATTCGACTGCGTCTGGGACATACGATTGACACACACCAGCACCTGCTGACTAAAATGACACCCCCAAACTGCCCTACCTGCAATGTTAGATTGGACCTACAACACCTTCTCGAGAGCTGTACCAACTCTAAACAAGTGTTAAAGAAAATTTTCAAAGACACAAACATTTATGAAATTTTAAAAATAACCAGTTATACCAATATAAAAAAAAATAACGAATTTATATTCTCTACTAAAATTATTATATAAGACCTCTTTTTATCATAGAGCAAATAGTCCTCGCAGCTATGCTCATTAATTTAAGAATTATTATGTAATTTAAATTACCTGTTAATAAAAGATAATAATAATAATAATACTTACTTACATACTTAGGCCCTCGGACCTGTTATGTCCGTGAGGTTCTCCTTGCGGGGCATAGGGCCTCCACTTCTCCTACGCTCCATCGTGTACGGTTTCTGGAGATGTACTTCAGCTCTCTCCAACTCTTCCCCAGTTGTGCTGATTCCTCTTCGACCGTCCTTCGCCAAGTACTTCTAGGTCGACCCACATGTCTACCTCCCTGCGTGAGGGGGTTCCATTGCGTCGCCTGACTCGCAATGCACTCTTGACCTTTTCGAGGCGTATGTCCAATCCACTGCCACTTTCATTTTCGTATTATAGAGTCGATGGGTTTCTTACCTGTCCTCGCATGAAGTTCATCATTGGAGATATGGTTTGGCCAGAAAATCCTCAAGATATTTCGCAGACATCTATTCACCAACGCTTGCAGCTTTCTTGTGACAGCGAGTGTTACTTTCCAAGTGCTGCACCCATACAGAAGCACCGTCTCAACATTAGAGTGGAACAGTCGTAGCTTGGTCTTAAGGCTTATAGAGTTGTTTCTCCATATTTTGGACAGCATTCCGAATGCAGACTTTGCTTTCCCGATTCGACTTGTTATGCCTTGTTCGGTTAGAGACAATACTCCCAAGATATTCACTACTCTCTACCAACTCTACTGGTTGTCCAGGAATATCATACTTACGACTTTCTCCACATTGGATGAACTGATTAAAATATTTTTTTTTATACAAGTGCTACCTCAAATTCTTAATAAGAATGCATAGGTACTAAAATTTTGCAAACAAAATTTTTTAAAAAAATAAATTTTTTTTTTTTGAAAAATCGATTTTTTTAAAAACGATATATAAATAAGAGATTTTTTTTTGAAATTTGAATTTTATATGTATATTAATATTATCTTGAAAATGGCGTTTTCAATTCTATTTTTTAAACATCAATGGTTAACTTCATTGAAGTTGTTAGCTACAAGAGCAAGTTCGTACGCTCCAGTTGTGCATTTTATTTTTTCTGGTAAGCAAACCATAGTTCCAAAAGAATGCAATCTTTAATTACTTTAAACTCTATTGTTTCGAAGTCGCTTTTTTATGTTAGAAATAAATGTCACTTCATTCGACGTTTCTCCAATTTTTGTATTCCCTCCAAATAATACGATTTCTCAAGCCCCTCAAAATAAGCTTTTGTTTTAGACCTCAGACTTCAATGACCTTGTCTCCGAGCCAATGACCTCAATGACCTTACCTCCGAGCCATTTATTCATGTTTGGAAACAAGAAAAAGTCGCAGGGGTGCAGGTAATCTGGAGTTTATGCTGAAGTATTAGGCTGGAGTTCGTAGCCTAACTATGCACCGGTCCATCATCCTGGTTAGAAAGAATTTTGCTTTTCTTCCCCAAATGCAGCCGTTTATGTTATTGTTTTTGCCGTATTGATGTTAAGCCCGACGGTTTCAGCTTCTCTCTCCAACCTTATTGTCATTTGATGGAGATCCATGCTCCTTTGAGAGAGTAGGCATACGTCATCCGCGTAGTACAGATGTTTGAGGAATGATTGTAGATTGCACTGAATTCCTCCATTTGCAGTCGACAGAGCTGCATGCGGCACATTACTTATCCCCAACAGGAACAGTATTGGTGATAGTATACAACCTTGTCTAACCCCACTTTGGATTTCAAACTCCTCTGACAACCTTCCTTTATGCAGCACGTGATATTTGGATCTATCATACGTAGCCCTAATAATAGCAATCAATTTATCCGGAATTCCCTATTAACACTGTCGAGCACCTTTTCGAAGTCGACGAACAGCAGGTGAAGTGGTGATCGATATTCAACAGACTGTTCGATGATGATTCGCAAGGTGTTAATGTGGTCCACACATGAAAATCCAGAGCGGAATCCTGCTTGGTGGGCGTCTAGTGTTTCTTCGAGGTGGTCTTTTATTCGCTCCAGGGCGATTTTTGCTATTACTTTGGCTACTGCAGGCAGCACGCAAATTCCTCTTCAGTTTTCTCACTGCGTAAGGTTACCTTTCTTTGGGAGCTTCACAATCATTCCCTTTTTCCATTCCTCAGGAAACTGTCTGTTTGCCAAGCTCTCTCCATGAGTGGGTGCAGGAGCTCACTCGATGTTTTTGGCACTGCTTGTAAGAGCTCTGCGGAAATACTGTCAAGTCCAACCGCTTTGTTGTTCTTCAGTGCTTTGATTGCGGTTAAGATTTCTTGACTACTGGGGGATGCGGTGCGTATTCGGGAATTCATTACTACGGACAGGTCATTGCGTGTTAGGATACCTTCACTGTTGAAAACGCGGTTTAAAACCACATAAAAGTGCTCCTTCCACCTTTTGAGCTGGTCCTCATCCGAAACTAACAGCGACCCGTCTATATCTTCTGAGAGGTGTTGTTTAGAGCTTCGGACACCTGTAAGATCTTTAGTAATTCTGTAAACGGTCCTACTGTCGCACCTGATTGCGGCCTCTTCTGCTTCGGTTGCCAATGCGTTAATGTAGTTACGCTTAGCACGTCGCACGCTACGGTGAACTTCTCTCATCTTCATGCGATACGCAGACTCTAGATCATTTCTTACTGCTGCTGGACTAGCTGCAATGCGAGCTTTGAACTGTTTTCTTATTTCGATCCTAGTCAGAGTTTCTGCGGTAAGCCAGGCACTGCTTCCTCTTTGCGACCGACCGACTATACTTTCAGCACCGGATACAAAAGCATTTTTCACAGCAGACCAATGGTTTTCGATACAGGTGGGTTCCGTGCTACTGATTGCTCTCAATCCTTGTGAAAGGTAGTTCCCTAGTTGTTCGAGAACGGTGAAACCTTAAGTCTATCAGTATTGAACTTAGGCATTCGTGTGTTTCCTTGTGATCTTCGAACTGCAGCTGTGCGTAATCTTACGGTAGCAACCATCAAATGGTGGTCCCGGGCCATTCCCATGTCTGCATCTCTTCTTTTTCGAACATCCTGCATGCTGCGTCTAAATCTCCGACTGATCGCGAAGTGATCAATTTGGTTGGAAGTTGCTTGTCTATCCGACGACACCCAACTGACTTTGTGACACGTCTTGTGCTCAAACATGGTCGCACATATTACAAGACGGCTGATGTTACAAAAGTCGACAAAACGTTCGCCATTGTCGTTTCGGTCACCAACACCATGCCCATAACATGCCTGAGCCCATCATTGTCATTTTCAACCTTGGCATTTAAGTCTCCCATTACCATTATGTTGTCTCAACGAGGTGTACTATCATAAGCAGCACTCAGCCGGTTATAAAAGGCTTCCTTCTCCTCGACAGAAGAGAGCTCAATTGGGGTGTAACACTGTATGACGGTGACGCGATGTACTCTAGTCCGGAACCTAGCTTTCAGGATCCTCTCATCTAAAGGCTGCCAGGAAATTAAGCTCTTGAGAGCTGATTTGGAAAGCAGCAATCCAACGCCAGATTCACGAGAACTTCCAGGTGCCTTTTGCGGAGTAGAGTAGTACAGTGTTACGAGTTGGAGACTTAAAAATCCTCGAGCCCCACCACCTAACTTCACTGATCCCTAAGATGTCCATCTTATACCGCATGAATTCTTTCTCTAATTGTAGGAATCTGGCATTTTGAGGACCCTCACTTCCCTTGTCAAGAAGCGTCTTCACATTCCAGAAACCAATCTTTGTCCGGGTACAATAGCCAAAAGTCGTCAACGTGTTATCATTCCTTATCCGAGGCGTATTGTCGGTTTCGTTAGCGGAATTGATTTCAGTTACGACGAATACTAACCTCCGTAACCTATCCTAGAGAGCTAGGCCTTTCGCACTTGTAATTTTAGCCTATTTACGTATATAGGAATAAGCAAATAGTTACCCAGGGCCCCCCACAAGCGGGTAAAACAAGTACTTCACCGTGACTGATTGTTAAGCTACTGGCCCAGACCAGGTTCTGGGCAATCAATAGTTTCCCGATCAGGCACGATGCGGGCCCCCAAGCTTTAGCTTTCATTAAACTCATCATTGAAAACTTTGGCTATCAATTCTGAGGCACTTAAACAAATAAAACTGATGTCGTTTTGGTACCAAATAGTTAATTGATAGAATTGGTGGTGGGGTAGCTATTTACCTGCGAAAATTAAATCCAGGCTGATTTGGCGTTCCGATGATGAATTTAATGTTCAATTTATTTTTATTGAAATACAGGATTGTGAAAATAAGTATTTAGTTTGCTCACTGTACATGCCATCTAATATTGCTAGCTCTCAGATTGTTGAATCAGTTATCAGTGAGGTATCTCATTTAAGCAACAACTTGGTACTTTGTGGCGGCTTTAATATAAATCTTAAAAATAATTGCACTGGTAATAATTTCAAGGACACGATGCTTTCATTAAACCTCTCCTTCGCTAATGTTACAGAACCAACTCATTTTATACCAAATTGCCAACCCTCATTATTAGATGTTTTTTTACTTAGCGAGCCAAGTCATTTGAAATTTTACAACCAACTTTCAGTCCCAGGTTTTTCTTTTCATGATCTTATTTTTGCTACAATTGATTTCCAAGAAAATTCCAGTAACTCTTCATATAGTTTTCAATACAGGGACTTAAGAAATATTAATCTGCAAGGCTTATTTTCTGAATCTGATCTACTCAACTGGTCCGATATCTACGAATCATCAGATGTTAATGAACAAGTAAGCAGTTTTAATGAAATTGTTACTTCTCTTATTGATAAATATGTTCCAATAAAAACATGATTGTTCATTGATGTCTGCTAATATAATAGAAGCCTTAATTCGTCGAAATAAACTCTTTCACAGATGGAAAAGATTTGGTTATGAAGATATGCTTATTGACTTTAAACGGGCCAGAAACAGAGCTTCTTGTATGATCCGGCAGCCAAAAAGATTTAATTATTGTATTAAATTCAAGTCAATTCGTACCTCTAAAAGCTTCTGGAAAGAAGTTAAGCAATTGGGTATAACCCTCTTCCAATGACGTTGATATCGACATTGCAAATTTTAATGAAAAGTTTGCTAATCCTGTTTCCAGAACCGGAAGCATTGTCGAAACAACATTTAGCGTTTAGCTTCTTTGAGGTTAATACTTATGAAATTGGTGATGAAATTTTTACAGTCAAGTCGAAGAGTATCGGGCTAGATTATAACGGGTGATTTTTTTGCTACTTGGTTTTTGACGTTTATATTTTTGACAGATCACACATGACAAATTCCACGCACATTTGACATTTCGATTCAGTATTGTTTGCCATTCCATCATGAATAGACTTACGCCTGAACAACGTTTGCAAATTATTGAAATTTATTATCAAAATTCGTGCTCTGTGAAAAATGTGTTTCGCAAGCTACGTCCGTTTTTTTTCCGCTCATTTTTGGCTAAACGGATACGTGAATAAGCAGAACTGCCGTATTTGGAGTGAAGAGCAGCCAGAGGCAATTCAGCAGCTACCAATGCATCCCGATAAATGCACTGTTTGGTGCGGTTTACGGGCAGGCGGCATCATTGGGCCGTACTTCTTCAAGGACGATGAAGGCCGCAGGGTTACGGTCAATGGAGAAAGGTACCGTTCGATGATAACAGATTTTTTTTTGCCGAAAATGCAAGAATTGAACTCGGTCGACATGTGGTTCCAACAGGACGGTGCCACATGCCACACTGCACGCGTAACCATGCATCAATTGAGAGGCGAATTTGGTGAGCAGTTGATCTCACGTTTTGGCGCAGTCAATTGGCCACCAAGATCATTTGATTTGACCCCGTTAGACTATTTTTTGTGGGGCTATGTTAAGTCTATTGTCTATGGGGACAAGCCAAACACGATTGCTGCCTTGGAAGCCAACATTGAACGCGTCATTGGTGAGATTCCGGCCGAAATGTGTGAAAAAGTTTTCCAAAATTGGACCTTCAGAATGGACCACCTGAAGCGTAGCCGCGGGCAACATTTAAGTGAAATTATTTTTAAAAAGTAAATGGCAGAAATTGATTTATCGATCCAAATAAAAATTTCATTCACTTTTTACAAGTTTCTGTGTTTTTTGAATTTTCAAAAACCAAGCTCTTAAAAAATCACCGTTTATATGTACATCCAGACTTCATAAAAATACTCCTCACCAAGATTCTCCCTCACATTACTTTTATTTTTAAGATTTGGGTTCCATTTTTTCGCATTCCACTGACATATTTGTGAAGGAAAAATGTTTTCGTGTGTAGGTATTTCAATCAGGAAAACTTTGTTGTAGACTGGTAGTGGCCTTGAGAACTCACATAATTTTCCTGTTTACTATAAACAACCATCAGGCAAAAATATTCACTTCATACTGTTCCAAATTTCCTGATCGCTTTAACTGGCACCTAAAAATGTTGAAATTACTTGCAACAAAAAGATGCATTATTCTACAGGATGTCCGCCGAGAAAGTATACTCCTTTTTTTTTTTGTTTATAATTTTTGATTAAATGAAAGAGAATGGATCTTATATTGATAAATGTTTTATTTAATGTCCTCATTTATGTATGGAATATAATATCATGTAAATGACTGCCTCTATTAGCCTCACAAGCCCTTTTGAGTACATTTTTCATTACATCCTCACAAATTTTACGCGGTATTTCATTAATTTCATTAAGAATATTTTGTTGAGTTGAGTTGTTCAAACAAATAGAAATCCGGAGCAGTCAAATCAGGCGACCGTGGAGGCCAATCAACATCACCTTTTCTTGAAATAACTTGTTGTGGAAAGATATCTCGCAGTAATTCCATTGTAATCCTGGCTGTATTTCATTCCATTTTCATTTATTTCATCGAAATAGATTAACATAGTAAGGTACAATATCTATTAAGCTTATGAAAGCTTTGTAAGTCTTAATATAGTTACTAAACAAAGAAAAAACTAAGACTGATTAACAAATATGAAAAGTAAATATTTTCCTAAGTTATAATAAAACAAAAAAATATAAAAAACAAAATTAATTCAAATTAAAATTTATGCAAAAGTTGAAAAGAAAATTTAATAAAATAGTCATCATCATAGTGTCTCATAGTAGCGCTTGAGTCTTTTTTTAAACTGGGTTGTGCAATTAATCATTCTGATGGCACGAGGTAAAGAATTCCAGAGTCTTGTCACATTAGAGAAAAATTAACGTTGGGATATCAAATATTTAAAACGTATTTGAATCAGCGATCTTTCAGAGAAAGGGAAACGATTGTTTTCGTATAGATAAAGCGGTTCATGGCTTTGCAATATGTTATGAAATAACAATGATTCATCCTGACCAAATTGCACACCAGACTGTATTTTTTAATGGTTGCAAAGGTGTCTGATGAATAATTTGAGGGTTTTCCATTACCCAGAACCGAATATTCTGTTTATTCACATATCCATTCAAATGAAAATGTGTGTCGTCACTCATTATGATTTTTGCATGAAAATGGGGGTTGTCATTAGCTATATGGAACATCTTATTGGAATATGTCCAGCGGCGTAAATGGTCTTGTGAAAGAAGCTCATGTGTCAACTGAATCTTATATGGAAGCAAATGCAAATCCTTGTGCAAAATTGTGGCCAAAGTTGTTCTTTGAAGACCAAGCTCCTAAGCACGGCTTCGAATTGAGGTTGATGGATTGTTTTGAACACTTCCTTGATAAGCAATAATATTTTCAGTCGATCTTGCAGTACGTTGTGCTCCATCCCTACAATTCCTCCTTCTTCGAAATCATTCACTACACGATAAATAGTGCGTTATGTTTGCACGTTGTTTCTCCCAAAAATTTCACGTAACTTTCTCATCGTCATATTAATCGATGATTGATTTTGATAAAATGTCTTAACGATTAAAACTCCTTGGCTTATCGAATATTTTTCCATAATAAATTTACCACGTGTCTACTTCCCGACTGCCAAACATGTCAAGACTAATTGTTAACCAAAATGGCGGAAAACAAAGTAGTATACCTTCCGGACACCCTCTACATTTCCCAATAAATGCAAAAAATTCTTTATGTAAGCGGTGTCTATACATATTTAATTTTGTTTGCTAGAAACCGAATGGTAATATTTACTAAAGATATAACCACATATATCGTATATACATAGATATAAACAACCAACCAGAGATTTTGTAAGACTTGACATTACCGTTACGATGATAGCGAATACGAAAAAAGTGGGTCTCACAATCCTGTCTGTCTGCAGAAGAATCGGTTGTATGAATTTTCTTGGAAATTTTAAATTTTTAAGACAAAAAATAACGTTTTTAAGCAAAAAATGTAAATGTAATTATTTCTCAATAACGGCTCTAGCAATTTTTATTAAAAAAATCAATTGGTGAAAGAAAAAGGTACTTTTTAGTATTTTTACTTGCAATTATAGGTGCTATAAGGCAAGTTATGTATTCGTAAAAAAAAATTTTTTTTCTAACAATCAAACATGACATTGCTATCATAGAGAACACGAAAAAAGTGGATCCGGCAATTGCGTCTGTCTGTAAAATGATCTACAGCCTAAACGTCTAAACCGATTTTGTTCAAACTTGGTTGTTATGCTGAAAACAATTTGAAAATATTTTGTTATTAACGGTACCTGACATACAACCATTTTATTGATTTTCGACTTTCTCATAAGCGGCCCAACGCATTTCGATCAAAATTTTTATTCAGGAGCTCCCTCAAATTTATAATAATACTACATTTCAATTTTTTTGAAAAATATTTTTTTGGCTTTTTGAAAAAAAAAATATTTTATAATATATCGAAACGGGTGCTCGATTTTTTCTGAAATTTTGTTTTTAAATTTATATTATTAAATATTTAAAATGTTCATAACAATTTTTTAAAGAAAAAAATTACGTGAAAAACGACTTTAAAAATACTTTTAGCTGTTACCACTAAGAAACTTTAGGGGACGGGTGGTCACCGTAGGTATATATCATTTTTATACATTTTTGCATTAACTAAATGATACACACATATTTTTGATTTGTAGGTTACTAAATATCTACATACCGTGGTGTTGTGCTGTGTAAGTTCTCATACATTTATAATATATCTTTAAAAATTAAACGAATCATTATGACCAACCTATCTACATCCTTCACTTTCAGTACATATGTAGATACATACCTAGTTATGCAGGTATGACATTCCTATTTAACATAATTAAAATCGTTAATAAAGATTTAAGCATACACATTTTTCGACAGGTAGCTTAATAAATATTTCTTGAATCATTGATTGAAAATACATTTTAATGGCATTTTAATTAAAATAAAATTAAATATAATGCTAAGTCATCTATATAGCTGATTAATTTAAGAAGTATATATAATTTATATTCAAAAAACTTTTTCTATATATTCCTTGAATCGTCTCGTTTAATATTTTATGGACTAGGAACATACATATTATAAGCTTAACTTATATTATTATCTATTGCTGGAACTGAAAAGCTATATTTGTGAGAATTCAAAATGCTATACATTTTTGTACGGATTGGACTCCAATTGCTCAAGGAAAAAGGAAGAAAGATGCCAAAAAAGAAAGCTAATCACAAAAAAATCACAGTAGCCGTTCTTAAATAAATAAGTAAATTTTTGAAATCGTTCTGTCATTTGTATAAATAGACCGAGAGCCCACAGCAAATTTTGGGTGTGATTGATAACAAAAAATAATTAGTATACGAGTAATTAGATAGGACTTAAGAAGTTATTTACAAATGTGGGCGTCTTGCATTCTCATAGTGAGTAATACTGCATCAACAATGCAGTTTTTTCCAAAGTCTAGATAATTGTGATAACAACTTTACCACAACTTCAAAATGTAAAGCTGAGCTCCCAGATTGCAAATATGGTTGTCCAAGACGTTTCGCTGGCGGCTTTCTACCTGCAAGTCTGTCTTGCAGGCAGAAAGCTACCAGAAAAACGTCTTGGACCACCATATTTGCAATCAGGAAGCTCACCTCTACATTTTGAAAATATGCTTAAATTGTTATTACAATTATCTATACCTTAGAAAAAAATGAGTTTTTAATGCACGTTTGCTCCCACTTGCGAATGCAAGACGCCCACATTTGTAAATAACTAAAGGGTCCGCCAAATAACTTCTTTTTGTTTGAAAATGCTTTAAAAAAAAACTACTGAATATTTTCTCAATTTTTTTTTTTTTTGAAAGCACAATCCTTCCGGTTAATAATGGAAAATAATTTCATTCAAATGGCTGCCTCGGCTGGCCATGCAGTAGCCTACACGATCGGTCCAATTTTTAAGCACATTATCGATTGTGTGCAGCTGTATTTCACCAATGGCTTCACGGATATTGTTCTTTAAAGCGTCAATTGTCTCTGGCTTGTCGGCGTAACACTTATCTTTTTCGGCACCCCACAAATAATAGTCCAACGGTGTCAAATTGCAGCTCCGAGGTGGCCAAACGACATCAGCTCTGCGGCTGATAATGCGATCTTCAAAAACAGGGCGCAAGACATCGAGTGTAGTTTCGGCTGTGTGGCACGTAGCGCCGTCCTGTTGAAACCACATATTGCCAATATCCTCCTTTTCAATTTTTGTGAACAAAAATTCGTTCAACATGGCCCGATAACGATCGCCATTGACTGTAACGGCCACTCCTTGCTCATTTTCGAAGAAAAATGGCCCAATTATACCTCTGGACCAAAATCCGCACCAAACAGTGACTCGTTTTGGGTGTTTCGGCTTTTCAATGTATGCGTGCGGGTTTTCTGTGTCCCAAATGCGACAATTTTGCTTGTTTACATACCCGCCAAGATCAAAATGAGCTTCATCTGAAAAGATAATTTTTTTGTCAAAATCGGAATCTTCTCTAAGTCCTCTAAGTCGATCGCGGACCCACTTAGCGAATCGGAAACGCATTGGATGGTCAGTTGGCTTCAACTCCTGAACTAATTGGACTTTTTATGGCGTCATACCAAGGTCTTTATGCAAAATTCAATTGTTGAGAACGACGGTGCATTGATGTTGATGGCGCTTCAAGCACACTTTTTGCCACAGCAGCAATATTCTCGGGTGAACGAACTGTTTTTGGCTTTTCACGCTTTGGTTTATCGATGAGGATGACAGTTTTTTTCACTTTTTTCACAAGATAACGAACATACGGAGCTGACGGTGCTTCTCTTCTTCCAAAATCCTCACGCAATTTTCGCACACATTCTGTAACATTACCATGATTTTCAAAGTAATGTCGCAATATTTCGCAGCCTTGTTCAAGCGTATACACAACCATATTCGTTCAGCGGAAGGATAAAACTAATTATCTGTCGAATCAGACATGAGCTAAGTGTTACCATTTACGAAATAAGCACTAGTTGAAAAAAAAACGCTAGATGGCGGACCCGTTATTTAAGTACTATCTAATTATACTTATTATTTTTTGTTATCAATCACACCCAAAAATTGCTGTGGCTCTTAGTCTACAATTTTTTGTTTCTAAACAGACCCGAACTACATAATTATGTATATCTATAAATGTTAAACATGAAAACGAATAACAATCAAATACAATATACATACATATATGTACATACCTACTGATAACAACAGAAACATAATAATTATACTTTTGACTGTTTTTCATATTAATGCCATGCATATTTTATCAATATAATTTTAAGGATATCGCTTTAAAAATGTTTAAGCTTCTTTAAATCAGAAGGAATGTAAAGATTTTCCCTAGGGAAATTGTGTCTTAAAAATGAATTCTTGTAATTTATGATGTACAAAATATTTAAAGAATTAAATTTATACGTAACATGTATACGTATTGACGCAAAGAAAAAAAGAAAAAAAATTCGTAACCGAAAACCAACCATAAAGTAGATAATGCACATCGCAATTTGCAGCTATGAAATTTACATTAAGGAGGACATAAATAGCGTTGCTACACATGGCTGTATAAATTCATGCGAATTCGGAACAATCGATGCATACCCCAACAGACAGCTATGCGAACACACCGTATTAAAAAGCTCTTCATACTCGTACAATATCTTCTCAGTAACCACAGCTGTCTAAAAAAGGAACCCATAAAATTCGCAGTACTATACAGGACTTATACAAGGTGTTAAAGGTTTAACTAAGCAAACCATCATCATAACGGATAAAAATGTTTGACACGTTTCTTAACAAAGGAATTAATTATTTTTATTCTTAATTAATTCTAATTAATTCATATTAACAATAGAGCGCAACTCACATTATCCTTCCTTAGCTGTCTAAACAAAAACGAGACTTGATATACGTGCGTAATGTAAATAAAAATGCCAGCGAAAAAATCTGGTTTTTAATGTTGAACAAAGGAGAAAACCCGTGAAAAAATAAACGCGCTTGTTTTCTGAATGTATGTTTACAAAATTTAACAAAATCGGATCGCTTTGACTGAGTGCGAGTGTCATTTATAAATATATGAATTTCTTATTTAAATGACTTTTTTAGACTCCCATTCAAGGATACTGCACTGTTGGGTCTTCTGTCCCACTAATGCGAGGGTATGTTAAGTCGCTAGGCAGACGCCTATATCATCATATACTTCTTGGACAACAGTTCCTTGGTATTATAAGTATAAATGCACATGTACAACATGCATATATAAAATCCAGAGCAGAACTCTGATCAGATTTCGAGCGCATAGTGTATGCTCTGAACTGGTTCTGAACAAAGAGAGCTCTGAATACTCGGATTTGGTTTTTCTTTCTAAACACTTTAACCAGAAAAACCAGAATAAATTTTAACCATAAGGAGCAATACAACACAAAAAAAAACTTCTTTTTTCCACAGATATACACCAGACATGGAAAATCAACTAGCGACAAACTTCTTCGACGATTTGAATTGATTATTGATTATTTTTTTCTCCACATGTTTGCTCTTGTGACACACATGAAATTTCGTGTGTTCAGCAATTATCCGACAACGCTCGGACATTATGTCCCAGCACATCAAGCGCACTCTGAACATGTTGAGAGCGAAAAACGAAACAGAGGAACAAACATTCGAAGCTCTGAACGCTCTGAGTGAAACCGAAACACTAAGAAATTTTTTGACAACTCTGGAGGGTTATTATGAAAATCGATATACTCGTTTTTAGTACGGATTTGTTAAGTTGCGATTACGAGAAACGAGAATAATAAAAAATAAAATGCATTACTGCATGGCACGAACTTGCTCTTATGTTCGATGTATACGAAGTGCAAATGATTTCTATTAAAAATCTAAATATATATTTGAAGTCGTTTTTTACTTAATTTTCTATACCCACAAAATTTTTTTAATTTTTTTATTTAAAAAAAAATTGGTATGACAATCTTAAACATTAACATATAAACTTAAAAACAAAGTATTAAATCAGCTTATTCAAAGAAAAAATAAGTCAAAATTCTGAAATAAATACTTAAGCAAATTTGAACCCTAAACAAAGTACGCCATTTTATTTCTTGGATAAATTTGAATTTTTTTAAAAAAAACTTTTTGAAAACATTTTTCAAAAAAAAATCAAAAACGTCATTTCATATGTATTCGGGAAATACATATACCTGTAATTTTTGACAAATTGGACATTTTAAACATTTTGTTTTCAACACTATGATCGGTCGTACAAAAAAAAAACAGCACTGATTTTTTTTAATCAAAAACATTAGAGCCGCTTCCGAGAAAAATAGGTGTTTAGGTAACGGTCATTATGGCAGGTACCGTTATTTTTTGAGCTAAAAAAAATTCAATTTCCCCTCAGTATAATACCTAAAATACTCTATACCAAGTTTGAAGCAATTGGGCCCACCCGTTGGGGCTGTAGGTAAATGTACATACAGACAGACTGACAGAGATACAGACGGACAGAATTTTAGACCATCTTGTTCGTCTACGCATAATCGTAATGTCGTGTTTGATTGTTATCTCAAAACTTTTTTTTTCGACGAATGCATAACTGGCATTATACTCGAAGTACCTATAATCTCAAGTAAAAAACGATACTCGTATTTTTATTTACGAGTGTCTTTCACCTGTAGTTCCAACATTCACATTTTGATATTATGTATTTGTAAAAACTTGTGAAGTTAGTTGCGTCTTAAAAAAAAAATTTCAATTTCGTCTGCAACATTTTACTGATTCCATTTTCGTTTCTCATAATCGCTCTACGCAATTACTATCGTTTTTCTGCGTTTTGTTTTTTTCTGCCGTTCGTTTCGTATTTCATAATCATGCTTTGAACTATAAAATAAATACGCCTATAGGCAATGTTCTAGTGAAATATCCAGTTGCATTCCCCCATTTAAAATATTCAAACTTAATACTGACGCTTTTCGTAATTCTCATCAGTTTACCCTTGAACTAAACTTCGGACGTACTATCAAGTATAGAGATTTATTCTTTAGCCGCACCACACGAATGTGCAATGCCTTATCCCATCGAATTTTCGCTTCCCATTGCGATATTCAAACGTTTAAAACCAATTTATAATCTTATCCCATTCACCTAATCGCTACTCGCACTGTGTTTTAACATTTTAAGGGTAACATTTGAGTGCGCACAAAATATTTAATAAAAAATCAAAAAAAAAATCAAGTAACGGCCTTATTTTTTATTATTTAGCATAAAACCATTTTTGGACATTGAGATTTAAATTTTTGATTTTTTTTAAACATGGAGATTTAAACGATTTAGGAATTTTAAGCTTAGAAATTTTGTGGGTCTCCCAATTGATTTTCTATATTTCTTTATTATTTTATGGTATAAGCCTTCAAGGAGTTGGACAAAAAGGACGAATGCATATAATTTTTGTCTTGGAAAATCCATTGAAGTTCTCTGAGCGTAACTTAGAATATGAGGAATTAGTGATTATATTTTTAACATAAAAAATTATTATTAAGCTCATTCTTCGTTTGTAGAATGAGATCTATGAAATATTGAAACAAACCTATGCCACGGTCTTATTCCAGACAATAATATAACTCTGTACCAAATTTCATCCAGATCCGTTCAGACGTTCCGGACTTATTGAGCAACAAACATCAATACATCAATCCAACCTTTCACATTTATAACATTACTAGGATTTATTAAATATTAACAAATATTGTGAATAATATTTTCACATACACAATTGATAAATTCTTCTTTTTTGTCAAAGATAAAGCGAAAACAATTCACAAGCACAATTGCGCCAGCCAGAACCACGAGAAATGTTAAAAGCCTCACCATTGATGTAAGTAAAAGTTATTTAGCGCAAGCAAAACTACATCCACTTCAATTACATATAATATCAAAATTGTTTATTCTATAACACCCTGTCTTACATAATGAACTTCCGACTGTAGGTACTTGTGTACATAAAATAAGACGTTCTCATCCAACATACCGGTTAGCTGAGCTGGTGGAGGAACCGGAACCGCAACCTGAACGAGATTCCTTCATTCGCAAAATTCGCTGTGAATTTTTATAGGGTTATTGCTTAAAATCATCACCGACAACATTATACTGGAAATTGGAACTCGACACTTTTTCTTTCCATACATTGATGCTACTTTAACAATCTTCTTGCCAAATAACGTAGTACAACTGATCCAAAGTGGGTGGTTAACCGGATGTTTATTTAAAAATCGATTTAAATTTCCTGTAACCTATTATATTCATCTTCTGTCAGACGATGCGATACGATGTTGAAAATATTAAAAAAAAAGCGTCAAACAAGATTAACAGCAGATTGACCGATGACTTGATACAAAATAAGAACTTTGTACGTTGAACGTAGCCCAAGGACTTGTCACTTTAGAAATTCCACTATAACAACGTAAATATATTATGTAGATTTAGTTAAATTAAATTATTTAAAAATGCAAATTTCGTTTTCGAGATGTACACTAGTAAATATACAAACGAAATAAAAAATTTCTTCAATCAGGAGGAATTGAAAATAGATATGTATTAAATTTGCAAAACATTTTCGAGTGTATATTAGATTTCAATTTATTCAAATTAGATAACTTAACGCAATAAGATACAATAGCCGCGTTTTATTATGCTCAATAACCCATATACGAGTAGTTCACCCCGTGAAAATAAAACGATCTGAGTCATGAACATTTTTTACTTTGCATGGTTGGCAGTTGTGATTTCATTTTTTTGTTTGGATTAAATAAATTGTTTACTGCGGTGCTCAGAAGTTGTCCTTTCTTGATTTATTTTTGTTAAATAAATATAAAATAATAAACTATAATAAATAAAGAAAGCGCACTTCTATCTGGATATTGTACAGCAACCCATCGATTTCGGAACAATACTAAATCTAAGCTCTACCCCGGTGAATATATGTCGTTAGATTAAATATAATCTGATTTCAGTTTAATGGTGAATAAAAGAAGTGAAAGAAGAACTGAAAGTTCTGCTTAAGGCCAGTCTAATGGAGTATCTTATTCAAAAAATGCTAATACTTGTTGACAAAAAACAGGTACTCAAGAAACCCCAGCATCGAAAAAAGAAAATCAATCAAATTTGTGTTTTGAAAATAAAAATTGTCTTCAAATAATTAGAGCATGATTTTTTTTGCATTTCTGTCAAAGCGGAGTTGCCAGTTGTGTATAAAAGAAATCAATTAAGGCTCCCATGAAGCGAAACTTTCGGCTCCAAACACACTAACACAGTAGGAAATTCACTTCTCAATGAAAACATGCCTTCATGAAATCCTATATGACAGCGGTCATATAGGATAGTTTATCATTGATTTCACTGATGAAACGTAATGTAGTCGGTCACCAGTTTGCCATTTAAGTAGCATGTTGTGCTTAGCTCAAGTAGAAAGGTAGTGAATAGACAAGAACAAAAAAAACTTTAATGAATACACAATCCTTATTCATATGCATGAATTCAATGCAAAACGGGACGCCAAGATTTCCTCCATAAAACGATTTTTGACATGCTAAAAAAATAAATGATGCGAAAATTAAACCTTTTTTGTTGGGTTTTCCCCTCGATGGGTTCGCGCCGCTACCTACTGCTTTTGGTCTCATCTTTAAATTGCATAAAAAATATTATAACCCTAGGCATCCACTTGAAACAAATGATTGCAAGAAATGTATCATGTAGTCTATATTTCATGTGGAGGCCCCTTATGTCTGGATTTTTTTTAGACATGAGAATCTGTATTTATTTCTTGTCTTCTCAGAAGAAATAAACGGAGAAATAAAATTTTACGTTTTTCCTTATTGTTTGAGTAAAGAAGAGATGATTCTATTTTACTTGAACAAAAGTTAGTTTTACTTTCCATTTCCATTGCTAAATATAGAATTTGTTGGAAAGCGATTTGAAATGATTTTGTTTTCGATATGTTATTGGATTGTATTCGTGTATATTAAACTACTAGTTTTCAAACTAAATGCATTCAATTGTACTAGTGTTAGTAAAAAGAGAGGTTGATCCACAGAAAAATACGGATCTACAAACTTGACTCAGAATAAAAAACAAATTTTTGTTTGCCCAATGAAAGGATTTAACTTGGCGAAATTGATATCTTTTACCAATGGGAAACCACATACAAATTGCACTAGTGTAGAAGCATACTTAATAAATTATAAGTAGTTGTTTGGATATTTGGCAACACTTGTACAAGTTAAAAACTAACCCTGGTGGTGAGATATGTAATTAAATTCTGGGTCAGGAATATTGAACTGAATAAATATCAAGATCTTATAGTGTTGTTGTAATGCATGCAAAGGTCAGACCAATATGGGACTTCGTGCATAATAAAAGGCGGCTAATATCACAAAGGAGAGTAATACTCGTAAGTAAAATATTTTGGTGAAAATAACTTCAAGTTACAACATATTTTTTCTTTTTATTTTATTATAATTATTGTTATTAAGTTTATTTCTAAAGATTCATTTTAAAAATGTAAAATATCGAAAAGGTTAACATTATTTTTTTTAAAGAAACATTGGGGCATATTCAAGTCGTTGAATAACCCAGGTTTTACTAAACACAAGTTTAAGGCAATTTTGGATCAATGAATACAGACCGATTTTACTTGCAAATTGTTGGTTTTATATTTTTATAAGATTATTAACTTGTTATGCTACATAAATAGTTTCAAATATTTTGGAATGATGCACTGAACAAAATAGAATCAACGTCCGAAAATTCAAATAAACCTAGGTTTAACTTAGAGACAGTTTAAAAATGACTATGAATACGACCCATTATATCTTAATACTACTAACTCCTAATTTAACTATAGCCTATTGCAAAATTTTGCTTGTTTAAAAACCATAAGCAAAATAAAAAAAAATCATTTATTTTTTTGGTAATTTTTTTCATTTTTTGATGAAATTTTATATACAAATATATTAGAATATCTAGTATTGGTATTGATTGGTAAATGATTGTGCTACTATGCTGTCCAAAAGACTTAATTGTTTGGGTTGGGATCCAAATTCTGTGGGGTCAAAATTCTTTTAACAAAATTCTGCTTTTTAATATTCTGCTAGCCGAAATTCTGCTTTTCAAAATTTTGCTCATCAAAATTCTGCAAATAATAAAGAAAAGAAACAAGCCTTTATTATTTCCAAAGCTTTGATAAGCAGAGCCTACTCTTACTTTCTTAAGAGTTTAATAAAAACATTTTTTTTTGTCGGTCAACTTCTTAAGGCAATTATTCAGTTAGTGCCTATTAAAGAAAAAAAGAAAAAGTGTTTCGAAAAGCAAACATATAAAAAGAATAATAAAGAGAACCGATCTAAGTCACATTGGCTATCTTAGGTTCTTAGACGCATTTCAAAAAACACTGTTCTCCTTGGGTTTTGCTTGTTTGCTTGTCTTTTCTGTAATTTTTTTTTTCATACTTAAGCTTAGCTAATGGATTGTCAATTGGTTTGCAGAAGATTTCTATTTAAAATCTAAATATATTTTTAAAGTCATTTTTTTACTTTATTTTTTAAACACAAAGTTCCTTTAATTTTTTTCTCAAAAAAATTGGTATGATAATCTTAAATATTTAATAATATAATATTAAAAACAAAAAATGAAATCGGATTAATCAAATAAAAATTAATTCAAAATTTTGAAATAAATACTTAAACTAATTTAAGCTCAAAAAAAGTACGCCATTTTATTTCTTGGATAAATTTGAATTTATGAGAAATAAAAAATTAAAAATCTGTGGAGCGGTTTTTGAGAAAAAAGTTTTTTTCTAAAATTTTTTGATAAAAATTTAATAATAAAAAATCAAAAATGCCAATTCAATAACTATAATTTTTGAAAAAAATTAATGTGCAGTTTTCAAATATAAATTTAAAAAAAAAAACTTTTAAAAATACAAAAAAATATTTATTAAAAAGATTGGTACGCAGTATAAATTGGGCAACCTAAACCTATATACGTGTGAAATTTCGAAAGAATCGGTCGAGCCATTTATGATATAGTCGAAATAAAAAAGAGGTCCTATGGAAAGTACCGTTTTTAGTCATTTAAAATTTTTTTCTCAATAATATGAGCGGTCGTATCTAAAAAGCTGCACTGATTTTTTTAAATCAAAATCGTTAGAGCCGTTTCGAGAAAAATAGGTTTGAACGTAACGGTTGTATGGCAGGCACCGTTATTTTTTGAGGTAGAAAAAAAATTTCAATTTACCCTCTGTACAATACCTAAAAAAACTATATAAACCAAGTTTGAAGCAATGCGGCCCACCCGTTTGGGCTGTAGGTGTCTATACATACATACAGACAGACTGACAGACCTTGTAGTACCTATAATCGCAAGTAAAAAGTTAGTTAAAAATTAAAAAAAAATAAGCAGAATTTTTGTCTCCTTTGTTGACGGACAGAATTTTGAGAAGCAGAATTTTGAAAAGCAGAAAAAATGAAAAAAAGTAGAATTTTGAAAAGCAGGATTTTCATTTTAAAAGCAGAATTTTGAAAAGCAGTATTTTGAAGACAGAATTTTGACCCTCTCCCAAATGAATTATGGGATCACTTGCCCAAATATGACAGTTGCCTCAAGCTATGCACAAATGAAGTACCGATCATTGATAGTGCATTGGGCATTGATTCTGCTTTAATGACAGAAGACAGCACTGAGTTTTTGAGGCAATATATTCTACGCGGATTTTTATTCCCCATTGGACAATACTGTCAAGGTCAGAATTTAATGAACTTATCATATCCCAAGAACAAGATGGTGAATATGAAAATCTGAGAGTACCTACTATCGTCATCAAAACAATATATTGGATAAGATGTTTCAGACAAGATATCATTGATGAAAATTAGAAATAGAGTCGGAGACAGAACGGAGCCCTGGGGCACACCAGCATTTATCTTGTAAATATTAGACTTGAAACCGTCTAAAAGATAATTTGTAATATAATGAAGAAGAGATTTATCAATACCCAATTCACGCATTTTCGATAAGAGAGCTTGCTGCCAAACTCAATCAAATTCTTTTGAAATAGCAAGCGCAACAATCTTACTTTCTCCAACAAGATGTTGAGAATTGTTCCACTGTTCGGGAAATATACCATCAGATCACTAGTGGATACATTAGGCGTTTTTCTTTTTTCGTTCAGAGCAGACCGCTGAACAGAGTTCGAAGACATAGATTATGCACTGAACTTGTTCCAAACAGAGCGAGCTCTGAACCCTGATATGTTTTTTAAATACATTTGAACCACACAAATCGAAATACATTTTCATTTTAACCATAAATACCAATATAAAACAAAACTACCCTTTTTTGTACACAGATACACAACCCCATACAGAAAAGCAAGAAGCGACCAACTTATTTCTGATTATTTTTCTTCACATTTTTCTTCTCGACACATACATGACATTAGGTGCGTTCAGTAATTTACTCACATGCTCAGTCAATTATATCCGAGCACAACGAGTGCGATCTACAAATGTTCAGAACGAAAAAAGAAATACACATTTGGAGCTCTGGATGCTCTGATTTAAAAGGAAACACGAACCATTTTTTTGACAACTCAGACTCTGCCTATTGTTGCGAAAGCCATACTACCAAATCACTTGGCCATTCTATTGTCCAGTCCTCCATTATTTTGAAAGATACATACAATCACCTTCCAGGAATGGATTTTGTTTACATGACGTGTGATCGTGGTTTTTTGCGCAGTTTTAAAAGAGTATTTCGTCACTGGCATTTTACTCATTAAATATCTCGGGCACCATGTGTGTTCTCTTGAATCCTCTTGAAACCGACCGTTGCCCAAGTGATTTGGTTCAAACTATACCGGTCATGGATTATTCATTCTTTTAGATATTTTTTAAGCTGGTAATTTATCAGCTGTTCCATGACCTTGTAAAGAAAGAACAAAAGTAGACTTGGGCGGTAATTAAAGGGAAGAAGGTTCACCTTTTTTAGCGAATCGGAAAGAGAATAGTAGAGTAGGACAGATGGAAAGGCTTACGCAATGGACAGTGCTTTTCCAGCGTTGAGGAGCACCCCTTCAGAATGATGCGATGTGAGGAACACTATGCGGGTTGACTTTTGTATATCGAGGTATTGAGGACAATATAGCAACTGCACGAGTGAGAAAGAAAATTCGTATATGTTTTCTTACACTTTCTGGCAGCGTCCAGCGCCCGATCTAGGGGGGGGGTCGGTCCGGGCATTTGCCCGGGGCTTTAAATTTCAAGGACGGCAAATTTGAAAATTGAGGACTAAAAGTATAACTATGCCTTCCCAAAATATTTTTACTTTGTACTTGTTTCCTTTTATGGGGGTGGCCGTGGCGCGATAGTTGTGTGCTCGCCTGTCATCCTCTTGGTCGCAGGATCAATTCCTGCTGTTGTCTATGTCTTCTTATATTCCATTAAAACCCAATTCTCAAAATTGTCATAAAATGAGTTGCTGATTTACTCAGTACATGCTGTTCAGGCATAACACTACCAACATGTGATTGAGTAAACTAGTATAGCCATAAAATATGACATGGAAATAAATAAAATAATGCGAATTATAAGAGACATAAATAAATAAGACACGGTAATTTTCTCCGCATTAGTTCAGCCGCCACCCCTGGAGATAAATCTGAGACAACAACCAGCTCTAGTCTCAGAACATCGCGCCACACATGGGGAGAGTACGATAACTTTGGCGCCAAGATATAATAACGGTTTTTGGTAGAGGGGCTTAATACAAGCATTTTTTACTATGGTAGGGGGGGGTCTTTCTCCCCTCGTTTAGGCGGCAGGGGCAATTTTATACAAAATTACTTAAAATCTTTAAAAAAAATATTAAAAAAGAACGGCAACACTTACAGTCATAAATTATACCTTTTTCAAAAGTCAGAACTCTACAGTTTATAATTAATTTTAAACAAAGTTGTTTTAGTCAATAGTTTTTTAAATAATTGACTTCAAAGTCAAAATTTATGAAAAAAAAGTTACAAAAATCACTTTGAATATTATTTTTCTCGTGATTATGGATATCGATAAAAAAATAATTGATGTAGTTAACTGCTCCAATTATTTTTTTATTAAACACAGAAAACTACTTCTTTTTATGTCTTCTAGTTTTTAAGATATGTAATTGAGAATTAGTAAAACTATACTTATTCTTTAAACCCAAAAGATTCTTTAATTTTAAAGAAACTTTGCATATATTAAAATTTTCACCCTCCCCAAAGCCTATAGTGAGCCCAAGCAGGGGGGTTGCAGGGGGGCAGCATGCCCCCCCTTAGGCATCTCACTGTTTGCATCGTAAATTTCATATATACCTTTGTGATTTTATTACAGTTAATGCGGTTATTTACCAACCGAACTTTGCACTTTTTGAATTTTCCACGGTCATTAAAATATCACAACACAGAGGTGGAGTAGACGTTTTGGAGGGAATTAACCCGATTTCTTCTAAAAACGGGATACTTTTTTCGTTTGTTGACACCAAATCCCCAAACGAACAAAAAATCGAAAAATTATTAAATTTTGGGTGAAGAAGTGGAGGCTTAGCCGCCATTCTTAAAAAGGAAACACTACTCTTTCAAACGTTAAATGAAGATTGGCTTTGGTAAACAATAACCTGCACCACACCTGTATAAAAAAAAAACGGTACAAACATCGAATGCTTGCTCTTGTTTTTTATGATCTAACTATATACATACTTTTTACTATGGCTGCATTATATGTGTGTACATAGTTATATACATATCTATGTATGACACAAACATATGTGCATATTAAGAAACTATGAGAATTTGCTGCCGTTGTGTTGTCGTAAAGGTAATGCAAATTTTTTTATAATGCAATACATTTTCATGCTCAAATATATTAAATGTTAAAGTTTTGGCCAAGTACCTAACCGGATATTTAGAAAAAAGAGATTGAAATGGACATGACATATGTACATACGTTTATGTATATAATATCAATTATTTTTTTTTAATCCAGATTCTTTAAATGCAAAAGAAACTTTACATGCACCCATCTCATACAAAATTATTTTTTTTTTGTTTTTCAATTTTCTCAAAAACTAGAAAACATAGAAACGAATAGTTTTCAGTGTTTGATTAAAAAATAATTGGAACAGTTAACTACATCAATTACTTCTTTATTGGTATTTATAATCATGAGAAAAATAATACTCAAAGTGATTTTTTAACTTTTTTTCATAAATTTTGAGTTTGAAGTCAATTATTTCAAAAACTATTGACTGAAACAACTTTACTTAAAATTTGTTATAAATTGTAGAGTTCTGACTTTTTAAAAAAGTATAATTTATAACTGTAAGTGTTGCCGTTGTTTTTAAATATTTTTTTTTCTAGATTTTAAGTAAATTTTATAAAGCTACCCCTCTCGCCTAAACGTGATGAGATAGACCCCCCTCCCATAGTAAAAAATGCTTGTATTAAGCCCCTCTACCAAAAACCGTTATTATATCTTGGCGCCAAGGTTATCGTACTCGTGCCCCACACATCTTTCCTATCCTTCTTTCACCGGATGCCCGCGCTGTGTTAAAACATATAAAGGGTATTCATAACCCTTCAGCGCGTGCAAGATTATAAAAAAAAAAAAGTAGGTAACAATATTAGAGGAAAATATATAAATCAGAAAGAATTTTGATTTTTCGCACACAAGTGGGCTGTGCATGGGGCGCTTCAGAAAAAGTACTCTCAATCTCAACTCTCAAGCAATCGAAGAAAAACGGAAAACACTATTCGTCATCATCATCACTCATCAGAAATAAATGTACCTATACATCTTTCTCTACCATTTTTAGTTGTCAGTTCCCACATAAATAAATATAGGCATTGTTCATGCGATCCCACGAACCAAAATAAAAAAGGCTCTTCATTCATATATGATATATGTAGGTACATATTTTCGTTCGTTGCATTTCCAAAGCTTAAAAACTAAAACCTAAACACAACGGAACAGAAAAACAAAATAAAATTTCATGTCGTATCTCGCTTCTTGCAAAGTCTAGGCCGTTGCTGAAAGTGCCTAAAAGTAAAGGAACAGAAGAAATAGATTGTTGGAGCGCATAACATTTTATATTAAATATTAATATAAATAATTTTGAATTAAAAAGAAAATAAACGTTAAAATAATAAATAAAAAACTTAACGTACATTTAAATTTGCCGCCACTTGTTAGGGCGAGCCATATTTTACTATCCCTAAAAATATGTATCTTACATAGAAAAAACATAGAACAGAGCTTATATTAAATCTTATATAGACAAATAAAATCACTCCTAGTTAAACACTCGACGCGCACAGTCTTATTCTTCCACTTTCGCTCTCGTATTCGCTCGATCTTGCACAGTGATCCACAGGTACAAGTAAGTACACTACAAATCCGCGACACCTAGAATACTATATTCTATTATATTCTATGGTACTTGGTGAGAAAACCCTTTCATCCAACATATATAAACAGGAAAAACAAAAAACAAGAAAAAATATGGGAAGAAGACGAGGCTCAGACTGGCGAGCGATGATAAATCTACTTCGTATGTAGTATGTCTATTTCTACCTACCTAATATTTATTTTTCATACATCTGCTACGTTAGCAAATTATTTCTTTTCCATTTTATTTATTCACAATGTACATAACATGATAAAAATAGTATGGTATTTATCCTCTAAAAAAGGAAGCATCTGATTTCTGTTAAATAAAAATGTTCTATTTGTTTCTAATTCAATTCACAACGTATTTGTTGTTGTTTGTAATGCCAAAATAATTGAAATGTCAAACGAAAACTTGTAAATGTTCAGTGTGAACTGTTTTCGAGTTTTGGTAAGCTTTTAGTTGAAAACCCGGTTTTGGGCTTGGTGTGAAAAGCCTATAAAACATAAACGAAATGTATGGTTCGATGAATCTTGGGTCAATGGTCAAAATAAAATGTTCAGTCGCCTAAAACTTTCCAGGAGGTTTGGAGAAGATTTTTTTCAAAAAGTGATATGTGGAACCCACAAAAAATACAAAGGCTTATGCAGGTAAAACAAAATAAGGAATTCTGTGGAAGCGAAGCAAAAAAAGTTAGTTGCTGGTCTTATTGAAACTCGAAAGAATTTTGGACTTCGATTCGGCATTTGAATGGCCAGAAGTTTCTAATAAGTTGCACTATATTAGTATATATGATGAACCTTAAAACCCACTTTCAAAGCTTGCTGAATCAAACTCTTAATTCTCAATAATTTCTTTGCCCTCCATATCGTTTTGAAGATGATATTCTGGATACAATAATAACGAAAGGCGAAGTAAGATTATAAAACAATAAAGCCACAGGAACGGACAGAATACCAACTTAACACTATAAACATTACACAGAAGAGTTTTTAGAAGCGTTTACGGAATAAATAAATGCATTATTTGACAGAGGTTAAGATCCAAGAAAGAAAATGTGAATGATAAAGAATCTCTTTTTTGAACTCTTCAACAAAAATCTTCACGTGTACTATATTGCAAGCACACCTAAAGACCTGGATTACGGAAAAAAGAATTCTGGTTGAATTCCAAGCATTGAGCATTTTTCTGAAGAGTTCAAGACAATAGCAGGACTTAAACAAGGATGTCAACTTAGCCCTGACTTGTTCGTTTTGTTCATTAAGGATTTAAGTCAAGTCCTATAAAAATATTGGTGTATGCGGATGACATAGGCTGAGTTCATAATTGTAAAATATTTTCGGTAACTCTACCGTAACGTTAATTTAAAACTAATCAACGACGACGAAGCAATCCAATTCTACGAGGATGCAGCGTCAAACTACCAACGTGGCTAGATGCCACATTAACCCCCACATATGAATATGACAAATAAATTTAGGAATGAATTTGAGACACTAATATATGTAGTTGACAATGACTCTATAAAAATGAATAACTTATTGAAAATTGGATATTAAATAAAACTAAATAAATAGGTATGTTTGTTATGAGTCCGGTCACTATAGACATTTAAAATAACAGAAATTCTCGGAAAGCAAAATATTGGTGGAGAGCTGGGGTTTACCATTACAAATAATGGTTTAAGATTCCCCATCGATCCTATTTTTGCTATATAAGTTATTCTGGGTCATAGGTCAAAATTTGAAGTTTTTTGGATTTTTCTCGAAAACGGTAAGTTTTCTCAAAAAAAAACCTCAACCTCAAACAAATTAAATTATTGCAAGCGTTGGAACCGAATTTCGAATATATTTTTACAAACGTAGTATTTTTTGTTTTAATTTTTGGTCACGTACCCAGTTCAGTACCTACGATAGTAATACTAATACAACTGCGAGAAGTGAAAGGAAGGACTTACCGCTCGTTGTGCTACCTGCGCGTTACTTTCTCTTTTTCTTTTTTGTATATGTATTATTTAATTCCAAGTATGGGGCGGATTTAGTTTAATAAGGCGACGTTTTTTTTATCTATTGAATTTTTTTTTATGAGGCACCGAATATCTTTTTTTTGATAGTGATAGAGAACACCAAAAAAGTAAGCAGGACCAACTTTTTTCGATAAAACTTTTCGTATGTCGCAAGTAAAAAAATATTTTCTCTAACTAAAGAGAATTCGAACTTTCACGCCAAGATTGTTTACCTTTAATATTTCTAAAATAACCCGGATAAAGGATATAGTGCTTGACTACTGACTTATAAGTGTGAGCAATCTTTTCGATTCCTTCAATTTTAATTGAATGCCGCTTGTGGCTATAATTACTATACTCTAAAGACTTTGAACAACGTTATAACAAAAAAAGGAGCCTTTGTATCTTTTCACTTGCAATGTTTCTGAGCGCCAATTCTTTGTTTATGCTGTCAGACTTTGGAACCTCCTGCCCATAGACGTACGAAAGCTTCGAGGAAGGAATAATTTGATCGGGTATTTGGCTGAAAATTTTTAAATTTTTTTAAATTGTACCACTTATTTTTTATTCAATTTCATACAATTTACATATATACATATTTCAAAATTAATTATATAATTTTAAATTGGTTTTAATAATCATAATGAAATGCGAAATGTTAAATTCAATTTTTTTTGTATTCTTAATTATTTTTGTTTGTTTGTAATTTTCAATATCTTACATTCTAGCTTAGATTGTTATAGTTATATAGCTATTTAATGTAATTTAACTTAAATTTTGCTCAAAAGGACTTAAGTCTATTGTAAAAGATGAAAATGAAATAAAATAAAAATAAGATAGTAAAACCTAATTTGTAATCCACTGTGCCAAAAAAAATTATACCTATCTTCCTATTCCTTCTTACGCGTGCTTTACAATTCAGATTGCATTGAAAACACCTTGGGTGTTACAGCAATATAATTAAAATGTATATTATAACGACATTGCATATGATAAACTCTTAGGTAGGACTTTTTTCAATTAAAATGTTGGTGAAAAGATTGAAAGTAGGTAGGTCGATATTTTATAGCATGTTATCAAAAGTAAAAACAAAACCTTACCGCTCTTACCACAATGAAAAATGTACCTATCAACTCGTATTATATTTCCATGTATAGTCGTACATTGTACATTTTTTTTGTGGAAAATAGCTCTTACACTTTCGAAAATCACTACCCAGTTATTCTTTATATCATTGTTTACTGAACCAAGAGTAAACAAGAGGAGTTGTTATTTAATTAAAACTATTGAAAATATTTCCAACAAAAAGTTGAATTTCAATATCACAAATTCGTATAGCATGTTTGCATTTTTTATACATTTTAATTTTTACTTGGTTCTTTTAAAAGATCAGAGTTCGAAAAAATATCGATGATTATTCACGCAAGAATAAATATTATTAAACATTGAAATATTTTGTACAAATGTACCTATACCAGCAATATTTTTGTATGTACCAGCCTTTTGATTTAAAAATAAATTTACCCTCTACCTCGACCTAGGACATAATAATTATTGAATAATATCTATATTGATCTCTGTATTTCACTATATACGAAAGTGTTGAGAAAATTAACTTTATTTCGGATACATCTATTTTTTTTTTCCAAAAACTGTTATAAAAGTAAGTTCAAATAACCGGAAGTTATAGCTCCAAGAACAGGAAGATATAGCACCCCTTAAAAATTATTTTCTTGCTTTCAATTTTCTTAAAATCTAACTTTCCACTTCATGTTGCTTTAATTTGCTAGGCAATTCTTTTTTTTGGTCTTTCAATTTGCTTGAATTTTTCAATTGAAGGGATACAACATGAAAATTTTCTAATTTTGGTAGGCTTACATATGTAAATATATCGACTGCGGATTTCAAGTAAAGTGGAGGGGATCAGATACACGTCAGAATAAGAACGTATGAAAAAGAACAAAGGTGATCTGATAGCTCTACTTAACTTTCTACAATTTTTGTTAAAACTCTTAAAAGCTAAAACATATTATGTTTGCTTACAAAAATTTACTGACTTTTATATTTTTGAATTTGAAGAGTGTGAAAAAGTTTACCTAAACACAAACACACAAATATAGACGGAAATGGCATAAATGCTCGTCTCCACTATGATTTTCATCTTTATTTCTCGTATTTTCTATTATCGATTCAAAATAGCTTTTAACGGCCTTTAGTCCACAAAATTTGCGTTTCATCCCGGCAATCTAACTTGGACTCATCAGTTGGTTAGTGAGCGCCTTACCAATACGCAATCTTTGTTAAGTTCAATTCAACTTACTCGCATTTTTTGACAAAAAAGCAATGTGAACTAAATCCAACAAGATAAAAATTTTAATCATTAAAATTGGAAGATTTTATCCTTGGCCAGACATAGTATATAGAATTGTATTATAAAAAAAAACACCTTCTTATTAACTAACTTTCTTCCAATTTTAATGATTAAAATTTTAATCTTGTTGGATATAGTTCACATGGCTTTTTTGTCAAAAAATGCAAGTAAGTTGAAGTGGGCTTAACAAAAATTGCGTATTGGTAAGGCGCTCACTAACCAACTGATGAGTCCAAGTGAGATTGCCGGGATGAAACGCAAATTTTGTGGAATAAAGGCCGTTAAAAGCTATTTTGAATCAATAATTCAACAAGTCCAATTAATTATAATGCTAAGTCTTCTACTTGGCTGAGTCATTTCAGTAGTATATAAAATTGTATTATAAAAAAAAACACCTTCTTATTTTCTATTATCGATATTTATGAGGACATTATGAATTTTGATATTTTTTATCTTTCCGACACAAATTCTATATGCTACATTTCATTTTACTTAAATATATATTATAGGTACTATATGGCAAGTTTTGGATTCGTTAAAATCGAAATCGAGATCACATTGTGATGACAGCAAAGACGATAAAAGTTGAACAAACAATTCTTTTTGTCTGTCAGTCTGTAAGCGAGTCTACAACCTAAGCGGGTGGACAGATTTTCTTCTGTTGCCAAAAAGTTACATCTTATTTTTCTCAAAAAGACTCTAATGATTTTATTTTAAAAATTCATTAGTGAATGAAAAGGTACCTACTTTTTTGGTATTTTATTCTTGGAAATAAAATGCACGACTGGATCGCACGAACTTGATCATTGTATGCAAAATATTTCTATTTAAAATCTAAATATATTTTTAAAGTCATTTTTTACTTTATTTTTTATACACAAAGTTTCTTTAATTTTTTTCTAAAAAAATTGGTATGATAATCTTAAATATTTAATAATATAAACTTGAAAACCAAATATTAAATCGGTTTAATCAAAGAAAAAATAATTCAAAACTCTGAAATAAATACTTAAACTAATTTAAGCTCAAAAAAAGTACGCCATTTTATTTGTGAGATAAATTTGAATTTATGAGAAAAAAATTTTAAAAATCTGTGGAGCGGTTTTTGAGAAAAAAAGATTTATTTTTTAAACTTTTTGAAAATATTTTTCAAAAAAAAATTCAAAAAGGCCAATTCATAGGTATAAATACATATAAATATAATTTTTGAAAAAAAATTTAATGAGCAGTTTTCGAAATATACATTTTGTATTTTTTTTTTAAATGATTTTAAAAATACAAAAAAATACTAATTAAAAATATTGGCACCCGGTATAATTTGGGCAACCTAAACCTATATATATGTGAAATTTCGAAAGAATCGGTTGAGCCGTTTATGAGATATTCGAAAGCAAAAAAAAAAACGTTCCTATGGAAAGTACCGTTTTTGGACATTTTTCTAATTTTTTTTTCAACCATATGATCGGTCGTAGCTAAAAAGCCGCACTGATTTTTTTTTCAAAATCGGTAGAGCCGTTTCCGAGAAAAATAGGTTTGCACGTTACGGTTGTATGGCAGGTACCGTTCTTTTTTTGAGTTAAAAAAATTTCAATTTCCTCTCTGTACAATACCTAAAAAACTCCATATACCAAATTTGAACGAATTCGGCCCAACCGTTTGAACTGTAGGTGTCTATACATACAGACTGACAGACAGACTAAGATACAGACTCACTGATTTTATACATAAAAAATGAATTTATTAAAAAACCGCTCCAACGATTTTTGAATTTTTTTTAAATATATTCTTTTCAACGAATTCAAACTGCATCTTTGATTTCGCTCAAACTGTAACGAATTAGCAATATAAAAAGATTTAATTATGTGTATTATCCAATTTATTTCTACCTTATTATTATTCCCTTTTTACGAATTTTTGCGTATGTCACTGAATACTAAATACATTGTAGGCCTATAAGTTAAAATTAAAAAAAAGGATAATGTTACTAAGTTTTTTGTTGAAAACGTTTTCTTGGTGAAATAAACATAAAAACAAAATAAATATATTTAATTAAAATAGTTTTTTTTAGGTCGAAAGACATTAATATTAAGAGATATAGCTTAGCCTAGAGCGCCCGTAAAGGGCCAGTAAGTTAGTTGTAAGTTATTGATAATTAGGGTAGTTTTAAACATTTTTGTCTAGCTTTAAGTTAGTTTTAAGTTAATAATAAATAAAAATGAATTTATAAGAAAAAGCAATGTAGGCACTCATACATTTATGTATACAAACATATGTCTAAGAGTCACATGAATCTTATGTATGCATAGTGCACCTACATTTAAAAGTTATATTCATATAGCTGCCTACCCACCGACATCCCTCATTTTCATTATTATATGTACATGTTTACATACTTAGTTTCCATCAATATGTCTATATATGTAGATATATTTTACTCTCCTAACTTACATAATTAAAATCCATAACTTAGATTTAAACATACATTTGAAGGAAGCTACCTATGTAACTATTCATTTGATCATTAATTCGACAATTCATTATACTAAGAATCGAGGTAATCTTACCTACATATGCTTTACACCTACATAGGATAAGTACACCAGACTAACTAAACCTCAATGGTTACATAAAACCATAAATAACTACATAAAAGTTGTTAGCTACAAGAGCAAGTTCGTACGATCCAGTCGTGCATAATATTTTTTAATCGTTTTATGCAAAGCTTCTAAACTGTTTACTGTATTTTAAAAAACAAACGCTTTTTTTTTTGAAAACTCAAATTGCCGAAAACGACTTCTTCGATTTTTTTAAAACTTCATATTAACTAGTTTTTAACCATTATCTTGAATACTTAAAAAAATAATTATCCTTAAACAAAAAACCACAGTATGCTTCCATATAAATGTGGAAGAAAACAAGATTTTTTATTTTAGTAAAAAAAATTGTGTATTCTTAGATTATTGGATTTCGCTTTTAAGTACAAAAAATATTTTATTTTGCGTTCTTATCAAAAGTACTTGCCAGTTAACAAATTTAACTGTTTTCTACTTTCTCAATTTTGGATCATTCGATGAACTGATTAAAATCATATTTTTTATTGCAAATGATAAAGAAGTAAAAGAGTTAATATTGTTCCTTCTTAGATTTTTAAAAAACTAAATATATGTTTTTAATCAAAATTCGATTTTTTGAAAACCAGTACCAGATTTTTTTTTTAAATCAAAATTTTAAAAGCATATCAAATAATTACTTTAAGTTGAAGTTTCAATTTTTTTTTCCAAAAATATTTTTAAGATCTTATACATTGTTTTTTTTTTCAGAACCGCCTCAAAGATTTTTTATTTGTTTGATATATTTATATTTGTCCAATTATTCAAATGTCAGCTTTTTTTTCCTCAAAAGTTATCAACTAATCACTAAGTTGTTAGCTACAAAAATAAGTTCGTACGATTCATTTATGCATTTATTTTATTCGAGATTTAAGTCGAGATTTTAATCAATCTAGACATTATAATGAAAGAAAATACGTATTTGTGTATGTCTGTCTGTCAGTATGTCGATCTACAGCCTAAGCCGCTGAAGCTATTTTCGTCAAACTTGATACTTAAGCTTTTTATGTGATTGGCTCTTTTGCTTTTTCTTATATCATTGTGTTAGTCCCAAAAATTACAGAATCTGTCATAGATACAATTTTTTGTACCAAAAATGGTAAATCTTAGTTATTTCGAGAACGGCTACAACGATTTTCATTTTTAAATTTATTAATATTTTGTACTACTATGTTGCTTAGTCTGCACATTGACTTAAATAAAAAATGTACATACAATGTTATTAACGGTACGTGGAATAGAACCGATTTTTCTTTATTTTCGTCTTTCTCATAAACGGCTATTAGGATTTGGATCAAAATTTTTAATAGTACGTACCAACATTTTCAAAATTTTTTTTTTTGTATTTTTGAAAAAAAGAAATTGAAAATTCAATATTTTTAAAAGGGGTAGACTATTTTTTTTGATATTATGTTCTTAAATTTGTATTATTAAATACTTACATACAAAATCTTTTTTAGAAAAAAATTAATGATATTTTGTATATAAAATATTAAGTAAAAAAAGTTTTTAAAAACATATTAAACTTTGTATGCTTACGATGTGATCGAATATAAGAACAAGTATGTGCGATCCAGTTGTGCATTTTATTTCAAGTCGATAATTTTATTAAGTTTATGATATATACATACGAACGGTATTCGAAAAGCCTAAATATCATAATTCGGTACCCTAATCGAATCAGCTTATAAAATCTGCACCTTGTGGGCTCAAAGCTTAAATTCTTACGGCACTCTAGCAAAACACTCTTAGCTTAAACTTTGTTTCTCGTTAATGAGCTTATAGCTTCAAACAAAAACTAATTTTTGAAAATGAATTTCGAAGAAAATAAACAATATTATAATAGAAAAAAAAATAGTTAAATTTTCCTACTTCGGACACTTGTCAAATATTCATAAGGATAAGTAATAAAAATTAGGCTACACAAGTTGTTTCCGAATCGCAGGGAGTAAACATCTATTTTCTGAATTTGAATTGCAAAACTACTCGGTAACGTTATACAAACGGTTATTATTATTTTTATTATTATTATTATCAACTTAAAACCTACCTGCGGATATTCCTTTGAATTGAACGGGTGACAGCAGACATATCACATGCACCCTTGTCTCCCGGCTTTCTGTTCTCTAGACGGCTGCTGCAAAATCTGCCATCCAAAGTAGTATAGATGGCTTTTCGTGGTACATGGGCTATGTATGTGTTCCTGGGTGTAGGGATTTTAGTGTTTGCCGCACGTGGACTTGGCTCAAAGCCAGAATCTTGGTCTTTGTTCAGTTGTTGGTGATGAGGATGACTATGTATTTTAGTAGCTCTGGATGCCACTTTGAGTGCACTGCGACCTCTTGTGCCACCACTTTTAATGCGTTTCTTTAGGCGTCGCTTCCTGCCATTATTGTACTCATTGTATCCATTATGGACTACCGCAGGAGCAGAGGAATGGGGTGTAAATACCATATTGGCACTGGTGGACCTGTTACCCACGCCATCATTGTTTTCATCATCATCCATTGCTGTTCGGCCGCCGCCGCTGCCACCTCCGCCTCCGTCGCTACTAAGGTCGCAACCATTAAAGTCAGATTTAGCGTGCTCATCCGAAACGATTTGGAAAGTCCTGACATCGGATCCCCTCAATTGTTGCATGACATCATCGACGTCCACTGATTCATCGCTTTTCAAAACTTGAAAGCTACTCTTCCGCGATTGACCTTCCTCCTCGCCAGGTGAATCGGGGATCAGGGTAAATGAACGTCGGGATTCCTGGTCACGAATGTTTTGCGTAGTTTCATCTGCTGGAGATACTGGTGGAGATTGAATTGATTGCTTTGGTTTTGTTGGCTGAATTGGATGACTGGGTTGAATTGGTGTTGTTGATTGTGCTGTTTGTTCCTGTTGTGAAGTTGTGGCCACCTTTTCATTCGAAACAATATTTTCAATTTTAGGCTGCGATACCTCATTGTTAAGGGTAACTTTATCTTCCTGCATTGCACATTTTTCTACATCAGCAGGAGATTTTTCTTGCTTTTCTTTTGTTGAATCGTCTAAAGGATGAACGCCTCCTTTGAAATCCTTGCCCTCGTTATCGGATGCCAACTGTTGCGGAATTTCTTGAATTTTTGGGGGTTCCGAAGTGGATTGCGATGTTGGAATTTCATTGCTTTCAATATCCTTTAGCTGGGAATCAGATTGAACGTTGCATTGTTCGACTAAATTTTTTTCGTCCTCTTTGGATCTATCTGCAGAAGTTTCATCATTATTCTGTTCACTTACTGGGACTGGTGGTTGAACAGAGGAGGCGTTTTCCACTATTTTTTGAGGTATTTCATCTGTCGGTTCATTTTTGTTATCAGTTATATGACCATCGTTGGTTGATTTTTTTTCATGATTGGTGGCATCAGCATCGTTCATGACCACAGTTTTTGCAACGGTGGCGGCAGTGTCTAAGACTTTGTTTATTTCTTTTGAAATAGCATCAACATTCACCACTTCTGCTTTGTTGTGGTCCTGCTGCTGAGTTTTGGAAGTATTCTCTAATGTATTTGTAGGGGGGTTAGTGTCAGTGGTTTGTGGCTCTGCACTGGCATGGATATCTGCTTGAGTGACACCCACCTGCTCAGCCCGCACCGGAATCTCGCTATCTTCGTCGGTCAAGCTCATGGCCACCGGTTGGATAGATGGAATATATTTGACGTTATCATCGGCTTGCTTATTCTTGGCAGATTGCGGGCGACTTTTGTTTGATGTTTTGGAAGATGGACGTGATAAAGGCCTTTGTGTAGAATCGACCGTAAATTTGGCATCAGGATGTGAGGATTTTCCATACCCATGTGGTTCGTTGTTTATTCCATCGATGTCACATTTAAAATCTTGGATACTCCTTGTCCTACGTGAGGTTCGTTCTCTTCTCTTTATTAATTTGTGCTTCTTTCTATGATGACAACAGTTTTCGCATGAATCCGGTTCACTTTCACTAGTAAACACCCGTTCACGGGATTTCCTCCTGTGAATTTCTATGTTGCTTTTGGAACGGCAAATATCGCTGCAGCTATCTTCTCTGCATATATTTTTTGGTTCACCACAACTACTAGTCCGTCGTCGAAATCTTTTTCTATGATGCCTGCAAGTGTGGCTATAGGTGTGTTCTTTTTTGTAAGTGTGCTCGTTGCAACTGCAGTTTCCGCCGGATTCGGATTCAGAGCGATTAGAATATACTACACATTTTTTAGAATCTTTAATGGTTTGCAACTCAGATTTATCGACGTACTTAAGGGGTTTGACTTGCTCAGAATCATTGAAGGCCTTGGATCGTCTGGCTGACAAGCGAAGCTTGCTTGCAGGTAGTCCACCGTTGGATTGCAAAAATTTAGCAGTGGACCTATACCCTTTTTGGAGTGCACAGTCTAGTGGTGTTATAGCTACACCTCTAGAGTTTCGCAAAATGCTATTTACATCTGCACCATAGTCAAGGAGGAGCTTGCAAATGTCTATGTTATCATTGGATGCAGCTATATGCAGAAGGCTTCGTCCATCGTTACTAGTTGTATTAACTTGTTTTGGTTTTTGTTCTAGAAACCATTCAACTAATTCTCTGCGACCAGACGATGCAGCTTCATGAAGGGGCAAGTCTCCCTTTGCGTTTCTTAACCACAAATTCGCACCCCATTCCTTAAGGAGTTTGACAGTTTCCAATTGCCCCTTGGAGCAACCACAATGTGCAGGAGTACGTCCTTTTCTATCTTGTCGGTTGGGATCGGCGTCAAGATCCAAAAGCCTAGAGGTTGCATCTGCATGGCCAAGAGTTACTGCATAGTGCAAAGCTGTACAACCATTCGAATCGATCATGTCTGTCGGTGCACCACACAAGCTAATAAGAGTATCTATGCATTCAGTATGTCCTCGAGAAGCAGCACAGTGAAGTGCTGTAAGGCCATCTCTATAGGAAATACAATTATTGGATCACGCGTAAAATTTAGCAAAATATATTCACACTTACTTGTCTGCGCTTTCTATTCTTGAACCAGCTTTGACAAGTGCTATGACTGCCTTAGCAGAACCAGCCGATGCTGCCCAGAGTAAGGGTTTTCGACCATCCTTATCAGTGATGTCCACCGATGACTGTGGATGGGATAGTAGTATGTCTAATATCTCGAAGGCAAGTTTGGATGAAGTAGATGGACCCAACTTGTTTTCATAGTTTGCTCCACACATTTGAGCAGCGTAGTGAAGAGGACTTCCTCCATTAATATCGGGCGTTTTGACATTAGCTCCAGCTTGTAAAACAGATCTCAATGCCTCTACCTCGCCGCAAACTGAACATAAACATAATTTAAAAAATATAATTGAAAATAAAAAAAACTATGCAAGCTATATTTACCTGTAGCCCAGTGGACTACAGAATGCTCTTCGTTATCGACCGCATTCACATCAGCTTTGTTCGCTAGAAGTAAATTGACCATAGGCAAGTTACCCTGAATAACAGCTAAGTGAAGCGGAGTAAAACCATCCTCGTCAGCAGACTCCAGAAGATCTGGAGCTGCGACGGCAACGCTTGCTGCAGCCACGATGTCTGATTGTCCTGTACAATAATGAAGTACGCTTTTGTTACTGTTGTCACGCTTGTGGATTTGGTCTGGCTGTCAAGAAAAATAACAAAATATTTATTGGATTACAAAATATTAAAACTTTTATCATAAAAGATATTACAGACAAAATTCACTGACCCTCTTTTTTACTGACTTTAATGAACAATCAAATTTATATTTAAAATCATAAGAACAATTGAGAATACTTTTCAGTAATTTTTTCTAGAAGACTAATATTTTTTTTCACTTTTAATTTTCAATGTACACACATAAGATAGAATGCAGTTTTTATTTGTGTTTAGCCAGATTTTCCCATGTGATTAGTTATAAAATAACAAAAATGTTAAACAAACAAAGTGTTGTTTTCTATAGCAACCACTAATTTGTTTGCTTGGATGCAGTAGTGCCACAGGACAAACCGGGTGTTGCCATTTTATATTAAAAGTTGTATGAAGGAGAGAAGGGTGTAATTAAGGATTGTAAAATTTTATGTCGAAATACAATTTTTGCTAAAAAAAAACTTAAGATTCTTAAGGAATTTAATTAGTTTTCAGTTCTTCTTCAGTTCAGTTCAGTTTTAGTTTAGATTGATTTTTGCTTGCGATATATGTATAGGTAGGTACTGTTATAGCAAGTTATATGGATTCATAAAAAATCGAACTCGAGATTTTGATCAAACTTAACAATACGATGATAAAGAACAACAAAAAAGTGGTCCCGCAATTCGGTATGTGTGTCTGTCCTCGAGTATACAGCCTACACGATTGAATGAATTTGCCTCAAACTTGGTACATATTGTATTTTCGCTAATATGCGAAAAATAACTGCACCTGCCAAAAAGGTAAATCTTATTTTTGCAACAACTGATACAACGATTATTATAAAAAAATCAGTTCATTAATGAACACAAAAGGTACATTTTGGTATTTTTTTTGTGTAGGTACCACTATAGTAGAACAATTTTTTGTTGGTTGATTTTCTGGAAAACGGTTCATTTGATTTTTTTCAATTTTTTTCTGCAGACGCTCCTGGAAAGACTAAACACTAATGATAGCAAAAATTGTTAAAAAAAATGAAATTAAGAACAAAATTTTTTTTTTTTTTGAAAACTCAAAATAAAAAACAGGGCTCATCGATTTTTTCTAACTTCGTATGTAATAGTTTTTTGACATTACCTTGAATACTTAAAAAATTATTTTCCTAAAATAAAAAACAACGGTACCTCCCATAGAAATGTACAAAAAACCGTTAAGAGAATACAAAAAAACATGTGCGTCTCAGGACGCCCGACAGAAGTGATAAGTTAAACTAATCTAAGTTGAACTATTTATAATTGAATTTGCTTAACTTGAGAAATCTTCAAAAGCTCTCCGTTAATTTGATTAATTTCAAAAGTTTTCCGTATGCGCTCTCTAACGGGAAGCCAGAAGGACAAATCAGGTTATCCCATAAGAAGTTCACTTCAAAAAATATTTTTTTTTCCAAATAAACTTTTTTTCAAATATTTTGGAATGCAGCATTATTTAGAATTTGAAGGACCTCCTATATATATTTTTTTATCGAAATGCGTTGAGCCGCTAATGAGATAGTTGAAAATAAAAAAAATGTAAATAGTTTTATGGCAGGTACGTACCTTTAATAAAAATATATGTAAACAAATTTGTATACCAAAATGTAGAATGGTACACAGAATGTTTTTAATCAAAATGGTTAAAGCTGTTTTTGAGATAATTAAGATAAAAGAAATAATTGTACGGCTCTTACCGATATTTTGGGGGTTAAAAACCCAAGTTTGAAGAAAATCTCTTCAGTGGTTTAGACTGTAGATGATTTGCAGACAGGCGCAATTGCGGAAACATGTTGGTGTTCTCCATCATCGTAATGTCAAGTTTGATTAAAATCTCGAGAACGATTTTTTTCCAAATGCAAAGCTTGAACTCAAGTTAATCTCAATGGTAAAATTGGATATAACGTGTATAGATTTTCAACAACTTAATTTGCTTTAATTTAATTGACACATTTGTAGGTATACTACTTGAAAACCTAAAAGCTAATAAAAATCGAATAAATTTGTTCTTATAACCCCTCTAAGATATATATATTATAGGAAAAGTTCCTGTTATTTTTGTACCGGCATATATCTCCAGGTCAAGACCTTAACCTTAAAGATTGGACTATTAGAACTGACGTTATAATCTCAAAACATCAACCACATCTTGTATTTTTAATGAATTTTCAAACGTAACTGTTCTTCTACATGGAACATCGCTGATAGGAGTCGGCCTAAGCAGGCAATTTTAAATGTTTTTCTAATGTTTCGAAGTTAAGATTGCCAAGCTTTTATAACTCAAAGAGTAACCAAACCAAATCTAATCATAGAACCAGGCAAAAGTTATTGACTAATATATGCAATCTTCTCAACATTACAGTTTTCTTGCGGTAATGACATTCTAGGAATCCAATTTTCTTACGAAACATTTATCGCAATATACTCTATCATTCCTGAAAATTTCAGATTTCTAGGTCTATGCGTTACGTAACGAATGGGTTTACCCTCCCATAAAATGTTTTCACTTCAAAAATATTTCTCCAAAATCGCTCCCAGATTTTTTTTATAAAAAAAAAATTGCGTGTTCTTAAATTAGTACAGTTCACTTTTGACTATAGAAATATTTTATTTTGCGTACTTATTAACGGTACTTCTCATAGAACCACTGTTCATATTTCCGAATTTCTCACTATTGGATGAACCGTTTAAAATAAGTCTTTTTTATGCAAATAAAAAGGTTAATAAAGCTGTATACCTACTCAAATTTTTCGAAAAAAGTTTTTCGATTTTTAAAAACTAAATAATTTTTTTTTTGAAAAATCAATTTTTCTAAAACCAGTCGCTGATTTTTTTTTTAAATTAAAATTTTATATGTATATATATTAATAATTACTTCAAAATGGCGTTTTAATTTTTTTTTCTAAAAATGGTTTTAAAATTAAATACACAAAAAATTATTTTTTTTAAAAACCGCTCCAACGATTTTTGATTTTTTTGTTCAGGAGTTCAAATGGCATCTTTGTTTTGCCTTAAACTATACCAACCCTGTCTGCATATGCGTATTCATATTTATATACCTAGTTTCCATATATGTAGGTATAGGTACATATTACCCTCGTAATTTAGTTATGTAAGATCCATTTAAATATACATTTTTAGATAGGTACCTATGTATGTAACTATTCCTTGAATAATCCATTCGACAATTAATTCTACTAAGAATCAAGGTAATAATGGGTTATCCATTTTGCGGTTTCTAAAGTAAACGTAAATAAAACACATATAAAATATTTTTTTTCATGATATTTCTTTTTTATTATAAAGTATGAACGTTGAAATTATGTATGAAACACTACATCATTTAAATAACAACCACGTGAATTGTTGCAAGCATCGATTCTTTTGAGGTAATTTTCGACCACTTTTTGAAAGATATTGGGCGGTATCTCAGCCATAACTTGACGAATGTTGATTTTTACGTGCTCAAAAGTTAAAGGTTTATCTGGATAACACGTTCTTTCGCGTAGCTCCACAAAAAAAGTCCAGCGGTGTCAAATCGCATGATCTTGGTACCAAATTGGTATCGCCACGACGAGGAAATGTCTCTTGCAATAAATCCATATTCGCTCGAGTTGTGTGGAATGTGGCACCGTTTTGTTGAAACCACATGTTCTCCAAGTCGTATTCTTCAATAGCAGGCAAAAAAAGTCGGTTATCATATGACCATAACGCTTCGAATTGAGGGTGACAGTCGTTCCATCGTCGTTTTCGAAGAAGTAAGGTCCAATCACACCTCCGGACCAAAGAGCGCCCCTAACAGTGACTTTTTGTGGATGTGATGGCCTCTTTTCAATTACTTGAGGATTCTCAGAACCCCAAATACGACAATTTTGTATTTTAACATACCCACCGAGTGAGAAATGTGCTTCGTCGCTGAAGAAAATTTTGTTCGAAAAATCGCCGTCCACCGCCTGTTGTTCGAGCACCCATTCGACGTATCTCCGACGCATCGTAGCGATAGTTAAGCGATACATTTTCGTAAATGTCAGACTTTAAACTGATAAAAAAAATTGTTTTAACAACTTAGTTTGACAGATGTCGAATTCCAGCCCTATACTTTTGAAACCGCAAAATGGATAACCCTTTATTATCTACATCGGATTTAAACCTGCATAGGATAACAAGACTTACCTTACTACAAGCATCGAAAATGTTTAGCTTCATCTTTGTTAGCTACAAGTGCATTTTATTTTATTTTTAAATTAAGAAATTAGGTAAAAACCGACGTTAAAATATATTTTGCTGCTTCTATTTAGAATCGAACATAAGAGGAAGTATTAAACTCTCAATTTTCATCCGAATCCTTAGAGCCGTTTCCAAGAAACCAAGAAATAATAAAAGTAGTCGTTAGGGTGGGTGGATTTTTCAATTTTTCTCTTGCAAAAAAACAAGAGCTCTGAAAATGTCATCTAAATCCCTTGAGTAGTGCTCAAGAAATATAGAAATAAAAAAGTGGGCGTGCCAAAGGGTGGACTTAGATAAAACTGTTCTGTATGTCTGTCTGTTGGTGTCTACAGCGATCTTCAGTTTAAACGGCCGAGATGATTTTCTTCAAACTTTGGAGTTAAGCGTTTTAGGTGATTTTGTCAATTAGTTTTTGAAATTCTTTTTTAGCCCCAAAAATAACGGAATCTACTATACAATATCTTGAACAATTTTAATTAGCTCGAAAACGTCTCTAACGATTTTGACAAAAATAAAATGCCTGCCAGGATCACAAATCCTTGCTCTTATATTCGATCACATCGTATGCGCAAGGTTATAAGTACTGCTAAATATATTTTAAAAGTCGTTTCTCATTAATTTTTATATACAAATTTCATAATTTTTTTTTTTTGAGTAAGATTTGGTATTGACAATTTATGTAATATTCTAAGCTTACAATATAATTTCGAGAAAAAATCTATATCTTTTTTTCAAATATTGAATTTTCAAAAATAAAAAAAAATTATTTTTTTCAAAAGTATTTTTCGAAAATTTTGGTACGCAATTTTGCTTAGAATTTGAATGGCATCCTACATAAACATTTTGATGGAAATCTGAGAAGCAGTTCATGAGAAAGTGGAAATTAAAAACAAATGGTTGTATAGCAGGTACCGTTAATAATAAAATATGTAAAGAAAATTTTGCACCAAAAAAGTTTACTATTACCAAAGTAGTGCACACACATTTTTTTTTTTATCAAAATCGTTAGTGCCGTTTTCGATATAATTAAGATGGTAGAAAAATCTGTATGGCAAGTACCTACCTTAATTTTTGGGCTTAAAAAAACGATTCGAAACGAAGTATCAAGTTTGAAGAAAATCGTTTCAGCCGTTAAGGATGTAGATCGTTCTACAGACAGACAGACAGACAGACGAAATTTCGGGACCCACTATTTTGGTGAACTCTATCATTGTTATGTCAATTTTAGTTAAAACGTTGAGTTCGATTTTTTTTCCAAATGCAAAACTTGCCCTATAGTATCTACCTACATCGCAAGTAAAAATATATAGAATTAATCTAAAAATTTCGAAAAACTATTTTTAATTTTTGAATATTTTCAATATACAAAAACGCTATTTGCTTTAAAATCTATATATGTTAAAGAGAAATGTAGTCGGTGTGTGCGCGCATAACTCGAGAACTGATGGTTCGATTTTCATGATTTTGAGTTTGATGAATTCGTCTATTCCTTATAGTACCTATAATCGCAAGTAAAAAGTGCACATATCATTGTTGATGCTTGCGATAAAGATTTTTTTATAATCACATTCTAGAACAGTCATATTCGGTTTAACTAACACCCTGTACATACCAAAGCTAAGGCGCATAAACCTACTTAATTTTTTTAGCTGTAGCCAACGAACGTTCTACCTTAAAATATGCACTCAACTATAATTATAGTATAAGTATGTCAGCCAGAGTTAATATAACGTTTCTTATAAACAAGCTTAGCCCGCGCCATTTGCTTAACCAAAGGAAAGAAAATCTAATGTTAACCCGGCGGCAATTGTTAATTTATTGCCTTTCATCCCCCGCACACAATAAAATACACTTAGCAAATAGAAACTTACTGTATGTTGCCATCAACTCTATTTACACGTAACGGGTCGGGCAGTACGTTATACCGACCGGTGCGATGGTATACGTATTTGTTTTCCCAATGCGGAAAGGAAACTCAAAACTTTTTGTTTTTAGATCTTTTACAAAAGTTTGTGCTCATCTCCTTGTTGAAGTGCTTATGACGTGACAACTACAATGCAGCCAGCCACCAAATGTTGTCGGTTCTGTACTGATAGTATAAAACCAACGTTTACCGGGCATTTCCAAACAGAATAATGAAACTATGGCATTCGGAGTCGGGAACTCGGGAACAAACCACAGGAAGTAGTCCACCATGTCTACCAAAGTCGTTCACTCATATGCACTTCGAAAACAAAAGGCTTATGTTGCTTCGCAAGACAAGAATAGAACTTTATTATGGCAGTTCAGTGTTCAGAAGGTATAGGTGTAGGTATGTCCTTTTGCTTTTGATTCTGCTTTTGGGAACGATGCTTTCAAAGTATATAGCGAACTGCATGATGATGCTAACGAATGGGGCTGAATCTGAAGCTTCGTTGGAAAACATGGAACATTTCCGTGCATCTGCTGGGTGTGCTGTGTTCTTGATGAGGGTTTGTCGTTCGCTATTGCTCTCTATCTGCTTTTCCCTGCATTTGTTTGCTTGCTCTGTTTTAACGGTCATTAGGATGTGTCAGGAACATTAGCATAATAAAGCAGTGAAAACATAGCAGGACATCGATGGCAGGACATAAACAACAACGTGAATAATATTAAATGACACTGTCTACTTGATGAAAGGAATAACATCATCAAGCTGGAGCAGGCAGGATACGAGTGCAAAAGCGGAAGTTATCCCGCTGTGGGTGTTCTTCTTCTGTTCCTCCCGCTTGGTTTATTTTCAGAATTCCATAATAGTGTTTATGATGATGGGCTAACGCGAACGGATATTTTTGTGGGATCCCTAACGACTTTGCTTGGATTTAGGGTCCACATTTAAGTATATCCTTTAATATTTAATAAAAAAATAAAATAAAGTATGTATAAAAGGAACTATGTACCTTCCAAAAAATGATGTTTAAACTTTTCACATTTAACAAAGCCACAACTAGGTACGTATATATAGAAATTTGAAATTGACCGGGTTAAAATTGCTGGCACTTAAGATCTTGGTACTAGGAGATACTAATTTATACATCAAGAATTTTGTATTAGTTCTATTCAAAGAAAAAGGGGTTATATGTATATATTTTGGAAGATGGTATATTTTAGAGGATGAAAATGTGATTATGGATGTTTGTTTATATACCTATTATTGGTGGTCTTTTATTTAAAAATAATGAGCTTTCAAACACCATTAGGCAATGCCGGCATTATCGAAATCAATTCCTTCCAATTGACCAGAAGCTAAAAACCGCATTTATCGTACGCCCTCTTAAATTCTCTCAGATCTTTAAATATTTGTAGTTTCACCAAACTGCAAATGAATATTTTAATTAAAATGAGTTTGCTCCGCAACCATGTAGCCGAAATATGTTATTTGTCCCTCAAATGTAGGTGTACTTTTATTCCAAAATTACAACTTAATTATCGGCCATCTAAGAGTTGTAATTAAAATTAAACACAAATAGCTAAATACTGAAAATTCAGAGAATTGCTTCCTATATCTTATCAGCATTAAATAGATGAAGATGTCCCATATACTATTATTCTTCAAAGTAAATCCAAAAAAACTTAGTTCTTGTACATATGTTACGTACTCATAGTTATTTATGTATATTTATTTGTAAATTTAAAAAATGAGGTACCATAACTTTCTGATTTCACTGTTAAGCAATTAACATAGGCTTCTAAGACTTAAAATGGTATTTTTTGCGCTTTTAAATTGAACAAGCCTTTAACCACCCTTATAAGATAAATGCCCAACGATTACATTTTGTTAAACTGCCACAGCTAGTCAAATGTTCCATACGCTTTTTCATAAAAAAGGTGCATTCTAATGAAAAAAATTATTAAGGTTTTGGATTTATTTTAATAAATAAATTCTTCATAATAAATTTTTCAATTGGTTTCCAAATAAAAAAAAACGCACCAACATTTCAACCCTTTAGATTTCTTGGCATTTGTTTCAACACATGATGCTTTCTCATTTTGTATCATTCATTTTGGTTATTAGAAAGAAAAAAACAAACTTTAATTTTCCAGGGATGTGCAAAGAACTCAATATTAACAAAAATTTCTCTGAAATTTACCCTTTTCTATAAACTAATAAAGCTAAGAAAATATATGGGTCTGATAAAATTTAAGAGGATCTATATACAGGGTGATTCGTATAAGATGCGACAAAAAGCTGGGGCATGTAGGTTGGACCTAGAGAAGAAAAAATGGGAGGGGGGTCTATTTCCCCCCGTTAGCCGGGTGGAGCAATTTTCTAAAAAAATGACTTAAAACAGAAAAAAACAACTATAAAATCTAGAACGGCATGCTATACCTTTTTGGAAAGCCAGAAATCTCTTCTTTAATTTTCATTTGAAATTAAGTTGTGCTAGGCAATAGTTTTTTTAAAAATTAATTTTCAAACTAGAAACTTTGAAAAAAAATTGTCAACTCAATTTTTTTTTTCAAAATTTTATGTAATTAGGCTTAAATTTTTGTTTTCAAAATTCAATGCTCTTATTAATTTTTAATAAAAAACAGAAAACCGGATGCTAAAATGTATCTTAGTTTTTGAGAAATTAAAAAAAATTAAAAATACTTTGTTCCAAGAAAAACACTTTTTGCTTGTTCTATCTTTGCATAAAAACCATTAGTGTAGTTAGCAACTAACAAAAAAAAGCCTTAATTAACTATTAATATTTTTAATATCTGTTACAATTTAGACAATTGTAATAAAAATTAATGATTTTATAAGAAATTTTCGATATGATCCCCACTCTTCAGAAGGCAAAGGTTGTATCTTCTCCCTATGGCTACAGATAAATTTAATCTTCAAATTCTCCTGCAATTTGACACCAGCGGCTTCAATACGTTGTTTAAGTTGCTCTAAAGAAGAAATTTGAACTTCATATACAGAGTTCTTCATGAATCCCCAAGCGTAAAAATCCAAAGGAGTTAAATCTGGTGATCTAGGTGGCTCTGTGGGACCTCTTCTTCCTATCCAGCGGTCACTAAAATGGTCATCAAGCCACTTCCTTACAGTGCGGCTGTAGTGTGCAGGAGCTTCATCTTTTTGGTATATTAAACTGTCTATTATAGCCAAAGGGACATTATCTAATAAATCTGGCAAAAGGGTTTTTAGGCATTGCAGATAGGTTTCTCCATTTAAAACCGTATTCAAAAAACGTGGTCAAATTACTGTTCGTCCAACAATGCCAAGCCAGTTATTGCAGCTAAAGTGGTGCTGCGATTTATTTTGTTTTTAAACATGTGGATTGTTGTGACTCCAGTAATGCAAGTTGTGGAAATTAGTAACTCCATCTCTAGTAAACTGCGCTTCATCTGTCCAGACTATCCTTTTAAAGCAGTTGTGTTCTGTCTCTTCTCTCAGCAATAGCGTTCTACAGAATTCAGTCCTCAATAACTTATCATTTGATGTTAACACTTGCACTGGGGTAAAGTGATATGGGTGAAGGCTATCGCTTTGAACCACTCTCCAAACTCTACTCTGGGGCAATCCAAGCACTGTTGCTATCTTTCTGGTGCTAAGGGTGGGATTATAAATTTAGGCCTAAAGACATGTGTTTGCTTATGAGTGGAAATCTGTTGTGCAAATTGGGAATGCCACCACCAAATCGGCCAAAGCATGACGCATTTAATCGAGAAATAGAGCGAGAAAAGGATTTCGATCGAGTCGCATTGAGTCATGCAGTTCGAACAAATGTACCAATGTTGAATCAAGAACAAAAGAAATTGAACGATGAATTAATGCAGGCAGTCCATAACGGAAATGGTGGCATTTGCTTCCTCGATGCACCCGGTGGAACTGGAAAAACATTTCTGATTCCATTGATTTTTTCTACTATTCGTTCGAGATCTGAGATTGCTTTAGCAATCCCCTCTTCTTCTGCATTGAAATTGCCATTGAACCTGCAAGTGAATGAAGAACCTACAAAGAACTCTGCGATAGCGAATGTTTTCCAGCAATGTAATATTATCATCTGGGACGAGTGCACATTGGCTCACAAAGGTGCATTGGAAGGCTTAAATCGTACGTTGAAAGATTAAAGAAATGATAGACGTCGTTTCGGTGGTGCAATGATTTTACTGTCACGCGATTTTCGGCAAACTACGCTTTCGTGAAATCATCGCTTTACGAAATGACCAGTTCGCTGCAGAGTTCTCCAGGTAATTATTGGCGATAGGCAATAGCGTGGAACCACTGGACTTAGTCATCGACCTGATTTAATTTCCGCCGAATTTTTGCCACTTTACAACGACGTCGGAACATCACGAATGTTTTCCCGAATATTGTTCAAAATTATGTTAACAATTATTGGCTGAGTTCACGAGCGTTTTTGGCTGCGAAAAAAATTTTGCTGCGCAACCTCAATGCACCAAAACTTTGTAACGGAACGCTTTTGATTGTGAAGAACATGAAATGAAATCTAATTCAAGCCACGATTTTGCGAGGAAAATTTAAAGGCGACGATGTTCTCATTCCACGGATTCCGTTTATTCCGAACGATTTGCCATTCGTGTTTAAGACAATCAATAAGTCGCAGGGACAATCGCTGGATGTTTGTGGCATCAATCTCAAATTCCCATGTTTCTTACATGGTCAATTATATGTGACGTGCTCATGTATCGTCAAACCTAGCGCTTTGTACATGTACGCACCCGTAAATAAAACTAAAAATGTTGTGTACCATAAAGCACATCAGTAAAAGATCGTAAGACTGGCCGACACGCCAATCATCACATTGTTAATTTAGTTATTTTTATTGTATTTAATAAAATTTTAGAATAAAGAATTTTAATTGACCGCATTACATGAAACAGCATTGTGCATGTTCGGAATGATTATTTTCTTGACATACATAAATTTAGGCGGAACGAAGTTCGCCAGGTCAGCTAGTTTATGATAAAAGTGGTAATCAAAGTGGTCATCACACTTTTAAAATTTAAATGGGAAACGAATGGGATTTTAGTATAAGGCATGTTCAATTTAAAAGCACTTGGTGAAACCAAAGATTTGCCTTTTAATGTTATGTAAGTACTTAAGTCCTTCACGAAATCGGCCATAGTCAATCATTCAAATCGACGATCCGAAAAAAAAAATATAACCAAGCTCGAAAAACATTGAAAGCGTTGAAATGTATTTTTACTTAGGTACGCTATAAAACATAGGTAAGGAACTATAGGAACTTGTGATTTGAATAAACTTGACTTATGATGATAGATACCGCCAACAAGAAGTGGGAACCGTAATTCTGTCCATCTGACTGTATCTCAATAAACAGTAAGTACTGAAGTGCTTTTCTTCGAAGGTATAACCTAAGCGTCTTAAATTATTCTTCTAGAGGAGAAATTTTTTTTTTTTAGTCCCAAAAATAACGATTATTGCCACCTAATCATTATAAATGCTTCATTATATCAATAACGAATCTAACGAATTTGATAAAGAAAATTATGCTTACTACAAACTGAAGGCATCGTCTACATAAAATATATCTATTAATTCTAACATTAAAATTAATTAAATAAAACACAGAAATTATATTTGTTTAAATTTTAACTTTTTTAATGAAAGTAAAAAAACCCTTGTTAAATAAGATCCACAAATTTGATTTTTATTAAAAATATAATATTTTAATTTAAAATATTGTCCTACGCGTTTGTCCGATTAAGACATCATCAGGGGACTGACATTACATGTACAATAAAAGCTCAAGATAGGAAAGTAAACAAATAATCTACAGTGATAAAATTAATTTTTAAAACAAAACATTAATATTAATTTTTTTTTTAATTTAATTTACAATTATATTTTTATATTTAGCAGAGGGCTGTTATTGGTTAAATCAATTTGGTTACTAAGCAGGCATTTTCGCCTTTTTAAGTGGATTAATCAGATTTTCGGAGATACCTTTGATGTAAGGAATTTTTCACCAAAGTATAGGATCGTCCACTTTAGCAGTTGGGAAAATGGATTGTAAAGCAGCTTTTTTTTTAATTTTTTCCGAAGCAAGTTATACACAATTTTTTCGTCATATCCATTATTAGTGGTGATTTTAAGTATTGTTTTCAATTATTTCTTGAAATTAAAACAGCTCAGTGGCGATCAAGCAAAAATTGGTAAGCTAACATTTTGATAGACCAAGGATGGACCGAGTTCATAGGAATTATGACATCAGTGCAAGTGTCTGTATATGTCGAATTCGAAAGAATTATGAACAAGCGAAATGTTGTTTACGACTTCATTCAAAAAACGAGATAAGCTACGTTCTGTGCCCATCGTCTACATATCGAGTCCAAGAAAAAACATATTTTAAGAGCTGGTTAGATGAAGAAAATAGATTTTTTTCCTAGTTGTCCATATAAAATTCAGCTCCTAATGGGGAAAGAGACGACCCCATCGCTAGCCCGGATAGTTGTCTATAGTTTTTTTCCATTGAAATGAAAATAATTTTGGTCTAAACAGGTAGATATCAGTTGTTGCATATACAGAAAAAACCCTTGCACTGATTAATCCACTTAAAAAGGCGAATATTAGACCAAGTTTCTTCAACAATTCAACACTTAAAAATGTGTTATGTAACAATAAAATATTTCCTGAAACCAACAAATTTAAGAAGAGCGGTGTCTACAAAATTAAATGCAGTGATTGTGAGGGTGTCTACATCGGGAAAACCTGGCGAAACTTAGAAAAAGGATTCAGCGGACATATACGGGGAGTTTCTTATCCCAATCTTTCTTCTGGACTTTCACAACACCTTCGAAACTCTGGCCATGTTTATTTTTTGGATAAAGTTGAACTTCTTCATAATTTAAATTCTGGGCGATTGCTAGATAAATTTGAAATTTTTGAAATCAACAAACATAAAACAATTGGAAAATACCTACTTAATAACCAAATTGATTTAACCAATAACAGCCCTATACTTAATATTAAAATATAATCGTAAATTAAAAAAAAAAATTGTTTAATGTTAATGTTTTGTTTTAAAAAATTAATTTCCTCATTGTATATTATTTGTTTACTTTCCTATCTTGAGCTTTTATTGTACATGTAATGTCAGTCCCCTGATGATGTCTTAATCGGACAAACGCGTAGGACAATATTTTAAATTAAAATATTATATTTTTAATTATTTAAATAACAAGTGTTTTTTTACTTTCATTAAAGTGTTAACAAAGTTCCAACTAGTGCCATCCCACGACTTTGTCGAGTCTATCATAAATGTTAACTTATTATTTTACTTATTTAATGACTTTGAATGAACAACAGCAACTTGAGTGTGCTACCACCAAGTTTTTCTCAAATATTTTTGGCTGGAATTATAGCTATTTCACGACTTGCCAAGGTCGATCATAAGATTTCTTTGCTCCTTTGCAGCAAAACCTGCATTGAGTTGGATGGCGGCGGCGCGCGTGATGTGTAGTGCGTTGGCTTCTAAGCAGCTTGATCATGGGTCAATACGCGATGAAGGCATGAGAAGTTTTTCAATTTAAATGAAAAAGTAGACCAGCACCACTAGAGCAAAGGAATCTGATTATCGACCTTGGTAAGTCGTGAAATAGCTATAATTCCAGCCAAAAATAATTGAGAAAAACTTGGTGGTAGCACACTCAAGTTGCTGTTGTTCATTCAAAGTCATTAAATAATAATAAAAGTGATTTAAGGCATATTATTTATAATTAAGCACTCGAACTTCATAATCAGCAACATACTAATTGGAATTATAGAAATTGAAACAATAACACATAGAATATATTTTTCCCAAACATTTTGGTATGCAGTATTATTTACAATTCCAAGGACCTCCTATATAAAAATTATAAACGAAATCCGTCCAGCCGTTTATGAGAAAGTCGAAAATCAATAAAATGGTTGTATGGCAGGTTCCGTTAATAATAAAATAATATGTACGAAAAAAATTTAGACCAAAATATAAAATATGCTTATATAATAGTACCCACATTTTTATTTATCAAAATCGTTAGAGCCGTTTTCGAAATATGAAATTAAAGTGGTAGGAAAAATTGTATTATTCATATTCTTTTATTAAAGTTTGGAGTTCGCTCAAATATAACAACTTTAACGCTTGTAGCCTATAAAAAAAATAGTAAAAGTATATTTAAAATATTTTTCTGTCTAACATTTTAAAATTGAGATATATTTTATCAAAATCTGTTCACTTAAACAATTATTGTTAAGCTATTCATGACTAAAAGCCAAAGGAGCGGTGACAGAACTCCACCCTGTGGTGTTCCTCTATTTGCATATTTGGTATCGGTCGAGTTCCCTAACGAAGTTAGTTGTCACTAAGCATAGAGATAATCCAGTCTTGGATATAGTCAGCTATGCCATGGTCCTTAAGTGAATCTTGAATAGATTCGGTAAGGACATTATTGAAATGGATTACCAAATCTTAGGTCCTTAGCAAAAACACACAAAATTTAGCAAATTTTTCACTTTTTTAAAACGTGTTAACAATTTCACTACCACACCTACTGAAGAACTAATTAATAAAAACAAAAACGTACAAATGTGAGGAATAGCTAGGTAAGTAGTAGTTTAAGACTAAAATGAAATTGGCTTGATAATATTGATAGTTTGCGTAAGAATCGTAAATGAATGAGGGGTGCCAATAATTGGTTAAAAAAAAGCGATGCCAATGATTGTAGTTGATACGCTATAGGAGTAAGCATTCAAAGATTGTAGCATAGAAGAATGCAAGGGTTGATCTCGACTTGATTGAAGTCGGCTTTGCGAAAATTGAATTGAAATGAGACTTCTGAATCAATGTCCGGTAAATCTTGATGGACAGTGAGAAGAAGAGATATCGAAGGGTGATGGTAAAGTTTGGAGAGGAGGTAGAAAATTTTGTTGACAAAGGAATTGCAGGACGAATTAAGAAAACGACGTTAAGCTGCCTCTCCCAATTGTTAGATATAAGATATCACTTATTTGAAATAGGCCATATTCAAATAGTCGATCGAAGAGGAATTCAACCTAGGTCGTCGTGGAAATTGAAATCAGCGACGATCATAAAATCAACACTGGACTCCGCAGCCTCAAAAAGCAAGTCCAAACAGTTAACTATTAGCTTATATGCGAGAATGGCCTGCATAACTGTATTGTGGCGTTTCGATAATATTTTTTCCAAATGTCACCCAAGAAGATTAAATTTAACTTTTTCCGCAGCAAAAAATTAAGTTGGAAAGATTTCGAAATTTCTGAGAAATAATTTTTTTTTTGAGAGAGGTTCTTTAATCCATTTCAATCGCAGCCATCTCTCAATCGACATTGACAATTTTTGGAGTAATAGGTAGAAAACATACTAAACTTTGACACTTAGAAAATATTTTTTTCCAAATGTCGCTTAAAAGTCTTAAAGTCTCTTTTTTCCGGAGGGAAAAACAAAATCTGAAAAATGAAGGATTTTTAATTCAGCGGCATGCATATATAAGTCTAATTCTCGCAGTGAGCCTATCTGAGTATTGTTCTTCATTCTCCACAATGAACATCATACACAAAATGTACATTCCGTTCGGCCATTGATGACATGGTTTTCTTACTCGCACGTTCGACGTAAATTATTTAGCGAAATCTTGAGATTTGATCTCGGTACCTTTTTATGTGGTGTCTTATAAAGTTGTAGGTCTTTTTCGCAATTGCTCTCAATTGTTTAGCCTCAAGTTCGTATAATTTTAAAAAATACGCAAAATTAAGTAATTAAAAGAAAAAGCTGCAAATAACCGGATGTTCAGGGAATTCTTTCTTACATAAACAATTACTTGTCGGATTCGTAGATGATGGTATAAAACTCTTTTCGAACTGAATTAATGATATACCCACGCACAACATACACATCAAATATAATTTCATCCTTCATTGAAGAAATAAACCAACAAAAATAAATAAATTAAAAATCAGGGTTCGTTATCCAGATTTCAAGAAAAGGTCCTTCCATTGTGACGGAAATTGATTGTGGCCCACTTTTAAGCCCGTGAATGCCATATTTTATTTAATACTTAACCTTCCTTATACCTTGTGTCGGAGAAAGCTTAATGATTGTGTACCAAAAGACCCGTTAACAGCTCCTATCCAATAAATTTTGTTCAATCTGAGAGCACCAACCTACATCTACAACATAATATTTTATACTATACAGACATACCTAAATAAGCAATAATAAAGTGAACTTTTCTAATCAAGGTGTCTTGTAGCCATCCCTCTAAAACAAGCAGGAACTTCGAATTATATCAGATCCAACAGAAAGTCTGTTATATCGATTTTGACATTTTGCCGTAACTTAAAGTAAATTTTGATTGTTTTCGTGTTTCATTCCAAACGTACGTCAATTTATGGAGGTCAAGGGATACCTATCATTGATTTTAGTTTATAAAGTCTTTTTTTTATGAAACATTACGTTTATAACTTTTGTTCTACCAATTTATTAATAATGATTAAAATATGATAACTTGAAAAATTTTAAAGGAAACAGTAATGGTGTACGAAAAGGCCCTAGTCCAGAAACGTTAACGTCTTGCGAACTCTTTGTTTGAAATTTCTTTTATCGGGCTTTTGCAGTTTCCTTTTGTGCTTATCATATTGTTTGTTAACTGCTCTATATCTACCGCTTGCCATCCCCAGCCCTCACTAGTCGGTGAAAGAGAGTGGGCCCATTAAGGATAATAAAATAATCTCTCAAAAGGAAATGGTTCTTTTAATTGTTCTTCAACCTTTTATACTGGTACAAAACATGCTCCAGAGGATTTCGGAGCCAACATAATAATAGACTGGGAAGTGTGGGTACGGTAGACGCTTTTAGGCAAACCAATGGGTGTTTACTCTCGTTGATAAGCATTGTTATGTTAATAGGTCTCGCAGTACTAAATATATTTTGCACAAACAATAAACAAATTAAAAACTTTTTACGTAACAACTAAGACCTTTCTACCTACATTGCTGCCAAGATTAAGATACTTATCTTACATTTTAGGTATGTTTCTGACGATATTTTAGAAATTTTGTAGCGTTCAACTTAATGTGTTCACTGATGCAAGAAAACAAAGCTCCGAAAATTAAATTCAAGCTTTTTTTCCATTTAGTAGAAACTTCCCATGTGGGGTTGTATAAAATTTCACTTTATCAAAATTATTAACTACTTACATTTTATTCCCAGCGCAACTATTGCTCCTGATGCTCATAAAACGTTGACGAAATTTTATTATTTAAACTTCAGTTTAGTGGTATGTTTTCTTGTTGGAAAATGGCCAGTGGATTTTAATTAAAGAGGTGTTGTTTTTTAATAGAGGTATAGAATTCGAAGTTGGTAGCACTGCACTGAAACTCATTTTGGCATCCGCCATGTGATTTATCTTTGGTTTAATTTTTAATTGACTGACGCCTGAAGAACACATGCAAATTGTTCAGATTTATTTCGAAAAAAACATGGTGATGTTTGTGAAACGCGTACATTTTATGTTATTAGGGAGGAATGCAATTGGGTTATTTCACTAGAACAATTGGGTTATTTCACTAGAACACTGTATATAAAAATACCGATAGAATAATGAAAGGCATGAAACATTCTGACGGTGTTCGAGAGGTGCAAGTGGTTCCGTAACTATTTCATCACATATTATTTTTAGAGCTCTTTTTTGGATTCTGTCCAGAAGACTTAAGTGAGTTATGGGAGCACCTGCCCAGATGTGACAGTTGTTCTCAAGCTTTGGAAGAATATAGGCTTTATAGGTTACAGCCAGATCAGAAGGGAGAAATATTTCTTGCATCGATCGTCTCAGAAAACCCAATCGTCTTGCAGCGTTTTTGGCGACGTCGAATATGTGGTCATTCTATAAAAGGTGGACGGTGATGCACATACACAAGATGTTCGGTTTCCTCGATACAAGCGACGCCCATGGACAACGGCATTGAGGGAGGGTCCCGCTTTAACGACAGAACACAGCATTGGGTTTTTGAAGCATTAAATTCTACGCGGTTTTTTAGTCCCCATCGGACAATTCTGTCCAGAACAGAATTTAATGAGCTTATCATACGCTGACATTCAAGTTCCACATCTGAAGGACATGGGTGTGAATCTAAAAATGAATAAGAAAAGCTGAGGGTGCTGTCGTCAGCAAAACAGTATAATGGATTAGAAGTTTCAGATAAAAGATCATTAAAGAAAATGAGAAAGAGAGTCGGAGACAGAACGGATCCCTGGGGCACACCAGCATTTATGTTATGAATATCAGACTTGAAACTGTCCAATACGACTTGTATTGAGCAGTGCGAAAGGTAATTGCTAATACAACGTAGAAGAGATTCATCGACACCAAATGCATACATTTTCGATAAGAGGGCTTGGTGCCAAACTCTATCAAATGCTTTTGAAATATCAAGTGCAATAATCTTACTTTCTCCAAAACGATGTAAAGATTTGTGCCACTGTTCAGTGAGATATACCATCAGATCACCAGTGGTCCTATTGCTACGAAAGCCATACTGCCGGTCATTAAGGAGATTTCGTTCTTCAAGATATTTCTTAACCTGATTATTAATCAGCGTTCCCATGATCTTGGAAAGAAGGGAATTGTAAGCGCTGGGGTCAACTTCACTATCGAGGAAGCATAGTGACCAGTTAAAGTTCCTGAAGAAATTATTCAGACCGTCCCAGTTGTCTTTCTCCTATTGCCATACGGTCCTATTAGGAATGTTTTCTTTAACTGAGAAATTTGAGTACGAGAAATTGACTGATATGACACAATGGTCCGATATGCCTAGAGGCGTTAACACACTAATAGTGTATTTACCAGGCTGAGAGATAAGAAACAAGTCTAGGTTGTTGGCGGAGTGACTTGCAATGTCAGGTATTTGTGTTGGCGCTGTAACCACCTGAGTCAGACTGTTTAACTCAGCAAAGAGCTTGACATACCTTCCTTCCTATTGGGAAACAATTCTTTGGGAAGATTCGGACAAAGCATCGAATTCGTTAAAAGTCGAATTACTGTCCAAACTAGGGCTACGATAAATAAAGCATGTGTGAATGATGTGCTTATTGAAGGTGAACTTAAACCAAATGAAGTTAAAGTTTGTATTTAAACAAGGCACATATTGCGGTTGAAGTTGATAAGCAACATCTTTTCGCACATATACGGCGACACCATGATGTGAAAAAATAATGGCACTAAGCTATAGCTATGTAGGGTAAATTCTAAGTGGTCAGAATCTTCCCCTACTTGGGTTTCACTTAGTGCCAAAACAGCTGGCCAGCTATTCGCAGCATGAACATACGCAGCATAGAAATTCTACCTAAGCCCACGTATGTTACAATACTCTACCTAAAATTCACTACCCGTTACGAATAACTAACATAAATAAAACCAAATCAGACAGTAAACTATGTTATTATTAGGTTTTTGTACCAAATAGGACTTCACAATACAATTACTACTACTAGTGTTATGCTACTACTGAGTAGCAATTGAGTTGATCCGCCCCTGTATTGCCAATAACAGCAATGTATTTGATATTACTTTGACACAATTATTACCTACATTGTATGGGATTACCACACACCGCATGCAATGACCAAGCCAAAACAACTGCCAGTGACTATAAAGGGGAAGAAAAGTAAATTTACCGCTCGCTGTGTGGTGTGGATGGTGCTGATGAGTGCATCATATTATTTTATTATTTATTTTTGTTGTGTTTGTTGTCGACCCAATCTTCCCTCAGACGCAGAGCAATTAATTCTATTATCGATAGAACGTTTATGCCCACTTTTATTCTAACGATAACACTCACAATCTTAGACGTCGTACAATACGTTCCGAAGAAGCTATTGGTGCTCTAAAGTGCAGCATCGAGGAAAACCCGTGTACAACAATTGGATCTGTGTTTCTGATTTACAAAATCCAACTTATGCAAGAATTGAAGCCGCACGACCACCGGCCCGTTATATATTCGGTGAATGGGCTCGAATTCCCATTTTTCACAAGAAAATTTTGTTCAGAGATGAAGCTCATTTTTGGTTGAATAGCTACGTTAATAACCAAAACTGCTGCATATGGAGTGTTAATAATCCTCACGCCATTGCAATATTGAGGTGCCGCACCGAACGGCCGTAACATCAACGCAAAGTGACAGTTTAATGTGTTTTGAGGCTGGTGGAATCCTTACTTTTTAAAATCGATGCTGGCCAAAGGGTTAGAATAAATGCAGACTTTTTCGTTCCTGAATTGAATCACCTTCATTTGGGAATAATTTTTTTTAGTGACTTTTTAAGTCAATCGGCCACAAGTCCTGAACGCGTGGGGGTATTACTATAAGATATGCCTAGAACAAATATACAATCGTGTCAAATGTCAGTGTATCCGGCTCTCAATCCATGGAGGGTCGCTGCCTGACATATTGCGGTCTTCCATCGATTGCGGTCCCTCGCACGCTCCCTCCAGTCGTCGAGACCAAGCGCTCTTGCGTCTGTAACCGCCTGGTCCCTGTAGTGGAGGTTCGGTTTTCCTGGTCGTCTCGAACATGCGGGCTAGATTTTCTAGGCTGGAGCGTTGTTGTCCATTCACTTGATGTGGCAGAGCCAGTGTAGTCGATGCGCTTTGGCTCTTCGGACTACATCCACATCTTGGTACAGCTCGTACAATTCTCGATTGAATCTTCTCCTCCATTCGCCCTCTTCGAATATCCTTGACTGCCTCGAAATTACTGCTACCAACACTGACGTTTTGTCCTAGGCGATGGAGCGTCTAAAACCTTTCTGCAATACTTTCATAGGCACGTACCAGTGTGGCTTCAGGCCAGGCAGATCAACGATACACCAAATCTTCACATTGAGTCAAATCCTGGAAAAGACCAACGAATTTCAAGTAGAGACGCACCATCTTTTCATCGACTTCAAAGCCGCATATGATAGCAAAAGTCGCCAACAGCTTCTATTGGCGATGTCTCGGAATCCTGAAACAACTGATCCAGCTTTGCCGCATGACGTTACAAAATACGCGATGCAACGTGCAAATGAGAAACAGATCATCTGAGCTTTTCCAGACGTGTACCGGGTTCAGACAACGAGATGCGGTATCATGTGACTTCTCCCACATAGTCTTGAGCAGATAGTACGCAAGAGTGGTATTAATCTGGAAGGCACTCTTCAACAGGTATTTCCAACTGCTTGGTTATGCGGACGACATGGATATCATCCGCCGCTCCGAGCGAGCTGTACTTGAAGCATTCACAGCTATTGATGAACAGGCGAAAAGCGTTGGTCTTGAAGTGTATGAGGACAAAACCAATCTACGGGAAGGTTTTTTTTTTTTAATTTTCAAAGATGATTATAATTTTTGTTTAGTGACTTTTTCAGTCAATCGCCCACAAGAGTCCAAGACGGCGGCGGCCGGCGCGGCGGGATGGGGCGAATCATGTCACACAGCGCGTACCAAAATTGATTTGTTGAATGAAATGTTTTGTGTGCGCATAATTTCGCGATTTGAAACTGTGTGTCCTCCAAGATCGTGCGAGTTAACACTGCTGGACTATTTTCTGTGGGAATATGTGAAGAAGTTAGGTTACAGCGATAAACCAGAGACGATTTACGACTTGAAATACAACAACACTTGTCAACTAAATGGCCGATCGAACCGGAATGTACCTCATGCTCCTATCCGGAGTATAGCACTCACCAAGCAATACTACGTGATGCCATTATGGAATAAGTTGATTGTTATAATTTAGTCTTTAGTCCTTTATAATTCACATTTGCTTTTAACCAAAATTATATGAAATTCTTTTGTAATTAAGTTTCCCACCTGGTGGAATTTAGTAATTCTGACCGGGGAAGTGATTGAAAGTAGTTTCACTTTCCTGCCCTAGTAAGATTTTGGCGATTTCCTGCTATTAGATTCCACCTTTAAGCTAGTGAGAATTTGGCGATTCCTTGCTCCTGGATCTTCTGATCTAATAAGAACTCCATTCTAGATTCCTTACCACACCGTGATTTGGGTGATTCCCTTCTTCCAATATATGTATTGGTAGGCCGTTTTATAAGACTGTATTACTAAGTCGTGTTTATCTAGTGTTAAGACCGTTTTAGATATAATAAAAATTATTCAATTGAAGACAACGCAATCAATAATTTAATATTATTTTTGTTTTTGTTTTTGTGGAATATGTGGATTAAAGTAAAATTGAATATTTATATGACCTGTCGTCCAAAATGCGTTTCGGCCGGGTACGATATTTAGGCGTTACGCTAGGGTGTCCATCGCATCTCTTTAAAAGAGGACATGGTCTCTTTTTACGGCCTAATTTTTTTTACACTATATTTTCTTGCATTGATCTTTGTTTGTTCTCTTTTTTGACAAAACTCGCTTTCATTTTATTTACGTACATCAATTAAATTTCACGATAAAATGTATAATTCAATCACCTAAAATCAGATGTCGACGTAGTATAATAAGCAATAAGGCTGATCACTTCGTTCTACTACAAAACATTCCAATAGAGCTTCTACAAGTGTGTATACCTATTTCGCTGGCAATCAGCGAATACCCGTTCTCAAATGGACAAATTTTTCCTTTTTCCTCCGCACTCGGTTGATCGTTGATAAAACTGACACAAAATTCGATCTTTTTGTGAAATGTGAGATGAATATTTATTTTAGAAAAGTAAACAAAAAAGATAAAATGTTGCATTTTTTCAGAAAATCCAAAGATATTTGCATTTTTTTTTTGTATTTGTATTTGTACATATTTGCATATTAATCAAAGGGCACGGTAGTGCCCAGCCAAGTTCTCTAACTTCACTCCCAATATAGTCAGGAACTTCAGCAAAGTATTTGCTAAGCTCACCAGGCTTAGGCAACTCGACAAATTTCAATTCGTTAGCTTTAGTGGTTCCCGAGATATAAGACTGCAAAAATCGCAAAAATCGTAACTGACTCACTCACATACTCACTGACAGATCATCAAAATTATGGAGCACTTCCCGACATCGTAGAATCTTGTAGTTTCGCACAACGGTAGGCCTTGTGGTATATACAAAGGAAAAATTCGAAAATTTAAGATTTTACATTCAGGGGGCGTGGTACCAGGCCATTTTCATAGAATTGATATAAATTATTTGGAGCACTTCTGACCGAAATGGAAGATTAAATTTGGTACAGGCGTAGGGCTCAAAGCGCAAGCAAAGGCAACATTTTAAAATTTGGCATTTTACATTCAGGGACGTGGCAACCACCCAATTGCATAACTGTTTGCCAGCTCAATAAAAGCCGCTATGACTTGGGACAACACATTCAAACACAAAAAAACCATCCTATTCTGAAATCTGGAAGCAGTTCTCTTTTGTATGTTCTCTTTTATGTTCTCTATTTTTTCCTTCAAAGTTCTCTTTTTCAATAGTTTTTTGAGTGACTTGTCCTCTTTTCTGGAAGTAGCCAGATGGACATGGACAACTTACCTTAGGCTCATCAGTTAGATACTTTCGTACCCTTCTAGAAAGCAATATTTTTTGGTCGATGATTATCGACTATTATAAAATTTACAGCATTTACACGCTCCAAATTACATTTTTTAGCGGAATTTGGTTAAATTACAATTGTTAGAAAAATTATGTTAATATTATATAAGGTTATCCATTTTGCGGTTTCAAAAGTATAGGGCTGGAATTCGAGATCTGTCAAACTAAGTTGTTAAGCCAATTTTTTTTATCAGTTGAAAGTCTGACATTTATGAAAATGGATCGCTTAAAAATCGCACAGCGCCTTAAAATTGTTAAAACCTACTACAAAAATGGTGATTCTGCCACAGCCACATATCGTGCTTTAAGAGATTATGGTTTACATAATCGTCCAACTACGCATGCAATTGGCAAAATTGTGAAGAAATTTGAAGAGACTGCATTGGTTACATATATTGGAAGGCCTGTACATAATCGTTTCGCTCGTACCACTGAAAATATCGCTGCTGTAAGTGAAAGTGTTGCCAAAGATAAGAATGTGTCGATTCCTCGTCGTTCTCAGGAATTAGGACTGTCTTAAGGCACATTATGGCGTATTTTGCATTTGGATCACACAACAACTGAAGCCAGCTGACCATTCACAAGGTCGTAGATACGTCGAATTTTCTTCAGAGACGAAGCACATTTCTCACTCGGTGGGTATGTTAATAAACAAAATTGTCGTATTTAAGGTTCTGAGAATCCTCAAGTAATTGAAGAGAGGCCATTACATACACAAAAAGTCACTGTTTGGGGCGCTGTTTGGTCCGGAGGACCTTACTTCTTCGAAAACGACGATGGAACGACTGTCACCGTCAATTTGGAGCATTATGGTCATATGATAACCGACTTTTACTTTGCCTGCTATTGAAGAATACGACTTGGGGAATATGTTGTTTCAACAAGACGGTGCCACATGCCACACACCTCGGGCTAATATGGCTTTATTGCAAGAGACATTCCCTGGCCGCGTAATTTCTCGTCGTGGCGACATCAACTGCCCACCAAGATCATGCGATTTCACACCGCTGGACTTTTTTTTGTCTGGCTATGCGAAAGGCCGTGTTTATACAAATAAACCTTTAACTCTTGAGCACTTGAAAACCAACATTCGTCAAGTTATGGCTGAGATACCGCCCAATATGTGTCAAAAAGTGGTAGAAAATTACCTCAAAAGAATCGATGCTTGCAACAATTCGCGTGGTGGTCATTTAAATGATGTAGTGTTTCGCACATAATGCCAACATTCAAATTTTATAATAAAAAAGAAATATCATGAACAAAAATATGTGATTTATTTACTTTTACTTTTGAAACTGCAAAATGGATAACCAGTTCTTCTTTTCTTCTTTAGCCGAGTTTTAATTCTTGAAATCTCTGGAATCCGACGAGCTTACCTCAGCTTTTGGTTAATCTCACATCACAATCACAAACTATAGCCGCTCAAGAGCTGTCGTCATATAAATAGGCAAATGTCGATTGAGTTTCCTATGTTCTGTCGTTCTGCTATTCTGTCACCTACTGTGTGCCCGAACCTTAGGCATTAACCATGTAAGGAGCTATGTATAAATCTGGCTGTCTTGTGTTTGTCTCTACCCAAAGTAAGTTTATATGTGAATATATATTTTAAAAGAAAAAGCCATTAAAAATAGCATCGGAATCCTGTCAAAACGAAATGAGTTTCTTTTTCGAAGTTTCGCAAGTTTTAAGTTGAAAACAATTTAAAGAGATATAAATTATCACACTTAGTGTCACACTAAAAGTGGAATTAATATCATTATGCATATACAGGGTTTGCCTGAAAGTATTTCTGTTTTCCTATACCGCCTCGCCCTAACCATATTCAATGTTATTTCTTGTTAAAATGTTCACTTGTTTTACTTACTATAATACAATCCGCAGAGCTTCAATCAATCTTCGAACAGAAAATAAAAAACAATTGAGCACGAACTTGGGCAAGGGGTAGGAGAAGCCATATCCATAAATTTAAATGTTCCGTTTCCTCTTTTCGATCCAAGCTTTCATAATACAATTTTTATCTTATTTTTCAGCAACAGAAAATATCATCCTTTGGAGATATTTTTTCTCACAATTCCATGATAAATGGTTGTGTGCAAGCAATGATTTCAAACTTTATGTCATGTCGTTAAATCTAAGAATTCAGTGATTTTATCAAATTCAATTAAAGACCTTCCTCGATTGACTGCGGTTCCGAAACCCGGAACAGAGAAAGTAATTTATAATTTGAACTTATTCTTCTTGTCATCTTTCAACACGATAAGTACATATTTAGCTAAACGGAGCATCGTCGACGACGACGACGACCGACTTTACGTCGACTATGCGACTATACAGAAATTCCAGGCATTTGACATGTCGCGCACTGACTAGCCGATGGCTTTATCTGAAACTTTTCCGAAAAAGGTAGAAATTAATTTAATTTTTGGTTTCCCCATCTAAAACCTAATGTAGGATGGCTTTCCACATTCTATGTACATAAAAGCCACAAGAAATAGGGAAAACAAGTATATAAATTTTCTTCCTCAATATTGAATTGATCTACATTTCAAGTTGATTACATGCTAGGATTTGGGGGCTTCTTTGCGGTTAGTTTATTTTGTGAATTAAAAAGTCATGAAAATGTCGATGAGTTCAGCACAATTGGTACTTTTATTGTCAGCCATAATTGCCTTTCCCGATAATTATGTTCTTTTGTGTTAAGACATTGTTCTGTTGATTTTGCCTTTGTTAACGTGGATTATGTCTGTGGCCTGAAAATTAAATATCCCACTCGCTTCAAATAAAACTTTTGTCAAGCTGATAAGGAATATTGAGATACTCTTTGATGAAAAAATAACATGTCCAATTACAAGCTAAAGTAAAAGTTGTAAGACCAGAACTTGTAGAGTAATTGTGTGTATACCTAAATTTAAACAGGATGTATCTTAATTCCTGTAGAATATTTTGGAGGATAATTTTAATTAAAAAAATTGTATTGGAGACAAATTATATCTACAACCCCCACCAAAGGGGGAAATTTTAAATTTCTGGAAAATTGACTTAAAATAGGAAACAAATAGATACAAAAATCAACGAAAGCAACAAATATGCTCTTCGAGTTTTTTTGTTCCTTTTACTTCTTTTTATACAGCTGGTCAAGCTGAGGAATAATGGTGTGAAAGCGGTAGCGTACGATAAGATAAGATGACTTAGTACTTCTAGTATCAGGTAAATTCCCGACAGTGATTAGTGAAAACATAGAGGAGGCTCTGCTTAAGATTAGTAATTGGGCCACGAGTTGTGCATAAGGGATTAACCAACGCAAAACAGAATTGCTACTCTTCACTTCCAGGACTAAGGTAACCTTTCACGCTATCTCGATTAAATGGCCCCAATTTTTCACTAGATATTTAGGAGTCATCCTGGACCCTTAACTAAACTGGAAACTCAACATTGAAGAACGGGCGAAGAAGGCTTGCATTGCTTTCTACGCTTGTAGTAAAACATTCGGTAAAATATGGGGTCTTCAATCGAAAATAATCCTATGGACGTAAACAGCAGTAGTACGACCAATGGCATATGATTCGATTGTATGGTGGCAATCTTAAAACAAACAATACAACATCAATAGACTTAAGACAATTTAGAGAACTGCTACCGTTGGTCCTACAGGGCCCTTAAGATCTTACTAACGGGTGCCTTAAGTGTTATTCTCTTATATATTCTATCTTCTATCTTCTACCTCTTGATCACCACATTAAACATCTGGTATGTTGCAGTCCGTTAAGAGTCAAAGAGTCAAAATGCTGGTTTGCCAAACTTTACGGCCATAGCAACACAGCAAATCTGATTCCACCACATATTCCGTCGACAAACACTGACAACTGCAACCCTACAGCTTACTCTCCGTTGAGGAAAACGTATCGAAATGGCTCTAGCGTCGCTGTGCTTGAGTTGTGCCCTTTCTTTTTGTGCTAAAAAAAATCTTTTATTCAGGTCCGTAAGAGTATTTTGGTAGGTATCAAACCGGCGATTCCGAGCGCTACTTGGGTCCAGGTGCGAGTTGGCTCGAACACCATTTTAACTACCTATACCTAAATATACGTCCAGGACCCGCAACAGTTCTAACTGAGGAAGAAGAATTGACTATTGTTGAATGGCCAAACGTTTCTAAAAAAAAAGGATTTCCGAAAAGAAAAGAAAAGAAAAGAAAAGAAAAGAAAAGAAAAGAAAAAAAAAGAAAAGAAAAGAGAAGCAAAGAAAACATATTCTTTATGCTGTCCAGTAATTTCAAAGTTACAATAGAGAGCACTTATTCGGTAGCTAGGCAATACCAGAAAAAGGATGGTTTAGATGGTTAAGAAAAATAGATTTTGCTTGAAATGTACAACACGAATTCAGCCAGGAAAATTTTATTTTTCAGACCAGCCTAAGGGGTGGAAATCATATCAGGAACTTATTTGCGAATCCAAACGAAGAAATCGGGAAAAAAACAATCGGATAAACTACAATAGAATTGATATTTTTGGTATAAGATGTGCAAAATTTCGTCAAAAAAATATTAAAAAAAAAACTAAATATCACATATTTTCTAGGTATTACCAAAAATTAATAGATCTTAAGTTTTTATTTCAACTTAATATTTTTATGCGAATATTTTTATAAGCTAATTTATTTTTGTTGTATACTTTTTATTTATTTTTTCATATTTAACTTATTGGTTATGCAATCAGAAACCTTACCAGTTTCTTTCGATATTTCTCTTTCGTCGATCGTGAAAAAATAAAACTATTTGAAGATGACTTTTCTCCTGTTCCTGATAGTATTCCAGCTATTGAATACGCGCTGTGAGAACCTCTCAAGATTCTTTTAAAACTCTGTCTTTCGCAAGCAGCTTTCTTACTTTATGGAAAAACTAATTTTTTTTGAATTAACAAAAAGGGCAATAAAAATGAAACCTCAAACTATCGTCCGATAGCAAAACTTTCTTCAATACCCAAGCTATTCGAAAGAATTGTCTATGACTATTTGTTAGCATTTTAAGTTCCTCCGCTACAACATGGCTTATTAAGGACAGGCTCACTACGACGACCCTAACCCAATTTGTTTCCATGACAATTTGTGCTCGGGATAATGGCTACAATGTTCATGTGGTCACTACTGACTTTATTAAAGCATTCGATTATGATCTCTCACCAAATTATTTATATTAATCGAGCAGCGTTTATGTTTCCTCCAATGTTTATCCAATAGGTGACATCCTACTAGGAAAACCGCCAATATAGTTGTGTATTCAAATGCTCTGTACCCAATCGAATGTATGCTACCCCAGGCGTTCCTCAGTTTTGTCATCTCAGGCTACTTTTATTTGTCATTTACCTTTCTATTTTTCCCTGCTTCAAAATACATAGCCTTAATTCTTTTTCTCAGATGGTGCACTAACTTTTCTATAACTCAATGTCACTAAGTGTCAACACATGTCTTTTTCTCAAAAACGCCTGTCCTTGCCCTTTCGTACTTATCAATTTTGCAAAGTTCCCGTTCCTCCATTAGTGATCTCGGAATTTTATTTGATATGGAGCTGCAAAAGCAAACCCTTCAAAAAATTTTCAAACCAATTCGTAACTAAATCAACTTTCACCACAAATATTGTTTTCTTGAGTGCGCCAGTCAAGTTTAGTCTTCTTATCAAACCACCCACTCGTATAGAACTGAAGCCGCATCACCTTACGAAACCTCTCATGGTCAGATCCTCTTTCCCTTCCCCCTTGCACACATCGTTTACAACCGATCGACCTAAATACAATTGCCAAACATCGTGCTGTTGCAGACATACTTTCCTGATACTACTCTTGTGAATTAGAACAGCTATAGGAATAAATTGGTTTATTATTTCATTCCGATCACAAAATCATTACAAATATTATCTAATACGTATATATACCCGGCCGACTTTATTGTATTGCGTTCAATTATTAGATATTAAAATTGGTATTGTTAAGGAAGTGATTGGTAAAGATTCTACTTAGTAGCAATCAGTGCTTTTCATTAATTAAGAACTAAATGATGAACGATATTACTCGTTTTACTGTCATTCGGTAAAACATATATGTCTACATAATTTTTATGGTTTTCCAACGCGTGGGCATGCAACATACAGCTGCATATCACGGTTCCTCCAAGTCCAAGGCACAAATTGTTCTTGTCTGCCCTTGATGCTTATTTATCGTCATCGCGAAAGCCAAACGTATCGGCTAAGACGTAATCGGGTAAAAGTATTCTTTTGAAAGGTATTGTTGATTCTGATGGAATCATAGGTATTCGAGGTAATAGGAGGACTTTTCCTTTAAACTTTCCACTCAATATTGTTGCTTCAAGTACGTTTCTGGTATCTTACGATGACTTATCGTAATTTTGGTGGATTTTAGTCACGCAAAAGAAAGACCTTTGAACCAGTTTTCAGACAGAGCTTATGTGGCGTCATTCGTCATTCCTGGCATATCCAGATAATTTAAAAAATCAGTCGGAAAATTGACGATCTCATTTTCATCAATAAAATTGTCAATTTACTTAAAAGTCATCAAATCACCTGGCAATACAAATTTTAAAAGAATAATAACCAAAAATATGACTATTTGGTAGCAAATAAGAGTACGTACACATTCAAGTTTGAGTGGTTATTTCATTGGCGCAGTCCTTTTGCATTTACTAGAAATAACACAATCAACCTCGCTGTTGATCAGTGTTGCCAATCGTAAAATTTTCTTCTGCGAATTATACGAACGAAATCTGTAAACGAATTGCCCACAAATGTACCAATAATTGTTTGTTTCTATAAAAACTGAATTTCCGTTCTAAGATACATTTCTGGTTATTCTTATTCTGAGACCAAGAACCAATACTCAAAAAGATGGTTTCTTTCTTTTTTTTATTAAAAATATATGAATATTAAAAAGATACGAATCGTACATATCTTTTGTTTTGACGTCTTCCTTTTTTTGTAAATGGAATATAAAATAAAATGAACGACTGGACCGCACGTACTTGCTTTTATGTTCGATCACATCGTATATGAATTTTCAAAAAAAAAAATATAATTTTTTTTTTCAACAATCAAAAAAAAATATTTGTCGACAATTTTTATACAGTATTATTTATAATTCGAAGGACCTCCTACATAAAAATTTTGATGGAAATCCGTCTAGCCGTTTACGATAAAGTCGAAAATCAAAACATTATTTGTATGGAAGGTATCGTTAATAAAATGATATGTAAAAAAATGTTTGACCAAAATGTAGACTAAACCTTAAATAGTGCACACACTTTTTTTTATCAAAATCGTTAAAACCGTTTTCGAAATAATCAAGATGGTAGAAAAATTCGTATGGCAAGTACCATTACTATTTAGATTTAAGTATTAAAAACTATCCTATCTTAGGAACGCCAGCAAAATAAACATTTAAAAAAAAAAAACATGAAAATCGGTTAGATAATTTCGGAGTTCATTCAACACATCAACGTGACACGAGATTTATTTATAATAGATAATAATAATTATTAAAATTAAAACAAAAACCCTCATGAAACTAACGATTTCAATAAAAATATATATATTTCCTAAACCTTTTTACCCACAAATAAATCCTTTTTGCGTGACAGCTGGTATGCACTTAAATTAACAGGCAATTATCATTTAGATTTAATGGGATTGCTAAGCTTCTTTAGCTACCCCAATCTGAACCACAAAATATGCAGATTGAAATACATTCCGCATCCAAGCGCGGGTGTAACAATGGTTTTAGATACCTTACCAATTTTCGGGCTTTATTGTGCTTCAATGTGAAATTTAATTCAACCTTGACTTTTTTGTGCAAGAACTTTAACAACCCCTCGAGATAAATCATAGAGGCAGTGATTTAAATCATCAAAAAGTGTTTACTGATTTAAGCAAAATAAACGAACTGGCAATAATTCAAGGTAATTCAACTTAAGTGTCGCAATTTATCGCTTCTTAAATAAAAGGTGTTGATATTAATTATTGCGAAATACGCAGTCAATTATGCCAAGGTACAAAATATTGTTGAACTGGTGAAATTCAAAACTATAGATACGAATTGTTCCATCAAGAAAATGATAATGCTTAGAAAATAATTAATTTCATGATGTAGAGAATATAACAATAGTGCCTGTAAGGACAAGCATCATTTTATTGTATGTTAAAATTAGATGCTGGATGCTATACAACAGAGTGAGTGGTTCATTACTTTTGTCACGATTTACTTCATTGAATAAGACGACCAATCATCAAGAAGCAGTCAGTTTACTGGTAAAAAGTCTAAGCTTCAAACTAATAGTTTTCTCAGTGCCACAAGGGGCCGTACTAAGCTAGTACCTATTGATCCACCTGAGGTACCTACGTGCTGTTGATTGGTGTGCTTTCAGGTACCGTAAATATACCTGCACATAGGCGTTCCGTCAGAGATCGTAAGAGTACTTGTTTTTTTTTATTTTTTAGACTCCCAGAAACCTGTTGAAAACCAGATACAGTAAATGACGCTTAAGAAACTGCAAAATGCCACAATTTTGGTTTCTTAAAAGCGTGCTTTTTTTACATCCTAACCAAAGATAAAAAACAATGATACAACAAACAGAAGTTTCTAATATAAAATGTTCTTTAAAAAAAAAACGCTTATCTACTTAATGTTAAATAACACTGACAGGTGAGAGAGCAATAACTGAAACAATTACATCTCTTGAGCTCCGTCGCAATGTTTAATACCTTTCAGTGTTTTATCGTTATTTTATAGATAATGCTCTAATAAGATAGCCTGTTGCAATCCTCCCCTCACACTATTGAACCGTAATACTCGCACTTCTAGGAATGTTCATCAGTTTACCCTTGAGCACAACTTCGGACGTACTATTAAGTATAGAAATTCCTTCTTTAGCCACACCACACGAATGCCGAAGGCTTTACCCGATCCTATTTTTCCCTCCCATTATGATATTTAAACATTCAAAACTAATGTGCATAGGTACCTCCTATTAAATCTTCTCCTTTTTTCCTAGTCGCTCGCACTGAGTTAAAATATTTAAAGAGTAATCATAAGTGTGGGCAAAATATTAAATTAACTTTATTTAAAAAAAAAAAGAAAATTTACAGCACTTTAATCAGAAAACAAACGAAAAATATGTTTACACTGCAATAATTCTATAGCAGACTGTAGGTGGCTAGTATTATTTTTAAGAAAACTGAAACTTAAGTTTCTTAAAAGTATCGCTCAATTGTGGTTTGAGTTAAATATTCCTCCCTTTGTCTGAAAAGGAGAACTTCATTTTTTTTTCAAGAAATCCCTCATATTCCTCATTGTTGTATAAATATACATTTAAATTAAGTTTTCAATTTCTTACAAAACACATACTAAATTCATTTCAGAGTGACATTTATGATATTTCTTTATATGATTCTAAGGGTGTGTTGACATTTAAAAGATCGTGATGCGATTTTCTTGTGTCATAAAAAAAGTTTCTTATACACATCCAATTTTACAGTAAAAGTGGGAATCGGTGTTGTAAAAAAAAGTTAATTATATATCAGTGTTTTTTCTTATAAGCGTAATTTACTGTATATGAAAACTTGGTAACCGGGATTATTTTGCGTATCGTCTGCAACCAACTCAGACAACAATGTATGTATTTTATAAGATATTTCTATTTTAATGTTGATATTATAAAACTAACTAAAAAAGTATTATTTAGCCTTCCGTTCTAAAATAAAATGAAATTCGGCCAGTATAGTGATTTGTAAATATTGAATAATATATAATTATATATGCATACAGTGGAAATAACTGGTTTTACCTACACACAAAAGCATGTAGTCACCTATTAACTTTAGAAATGAGAAGCAATTCCGACTCAAAGTGAATGTAAATCGTTACTCTAGTGTGATGGCACGTAAGGTTGGCCCCCGCCCGTAGACCGCCATTGCGTTATAAAGTCTAACAATACCTGCGTTTTATTGGGAAATTTATCCGCCGTAAGTTTATCCGTCGTAGCATTTTACATACAATTCGCTACGGTCGATAAAAAGCTAAATTAGAAGCTACGGTGGATGGCTAGATGACGTTTTTTCGACTCTCGAATTTGATTTTGTTAGTTTTGTTGGTACGATTGATAATTGGGTTGAATCTCGATGGATGTGTTCATGGAGTGTTATAATTATAAATTTCATTCGTAAGACAAATCGATCTTTTTGATTCTTTTATTTTCTTTATAGTTGGCCAGTTTATATTTCTAAGATCTTAGATAATTCCATTTTTTAATAAATTATAAGTTGTTCTTCTGAAAAGTTTCTGACATTTACTATTAAGAACTATATTCTTTGATCAATTATTTTCTGGATTATGTCTAAAATTTAACCTATATCTGCAATTTTGCATACCCCTAATGTCAATTAATCAATTTTACAAATTGCGATTTCCATTTTGTAAAAAATAAATCAATATATATGGAATGAATTCGGTTTTACTTTTATTTTTGACTAACTAAGACCAATATTCGTTTGGTGTTCAATTTTTATTGATAGTTATAAATAAACGGAGTTTGATGGAAAAAATCATCTTTTTATTTAGATCTACAAAAAAGCAATTTGAGAAGACAAGCCGCATTGAGTGGAACTGCACTATAGATGAACTGCTCGACACTGCGCCGCAAAATATTTATTCGTATGAAATTCTATGAGCTATAATGCCAGGCGCCTACATATGCAACTTACAGTTTTGCAACAGTTTGGTTGCTAAAGTGAATACCATGGACTTATACGAGAGTGCGCGCACATGTAAAAACTATTCAGTCCGCGATTCGAGCAACTTAAAAGTTTTGTGTTGGCACAAATCGAACGATCGCCCCAAATAGGTTCTTCAGTTTGAATCAGACCTAACTATAATGTAACTGCGCGCACATTAAATCAATATGTTGTCTGTGTGTTGTTTTATCTCGTTGATTAATTTTTAAGTTGCTTATGTGCGCGAATCGTTCAATTAGTGATTAAACAATTTCGTTTTGGAAAAAAATGCATGTGCGCGCCTGGCCTAAGCGCACTAAGCGGCAACTGAACTTCACAAAATGTGATTTTTTCTCACTGTTTAATGGACGTTGGCCATGAACGGTATTCGCTTCACTACATGGACATGGACTGGGCGTACAATTTTGTGATCCCATTGTTTTTTTTTCTGGACATGTGCATGGAAATTGCAAACCAAATATTACCTAGTTGTTCCTTAATACGCGTATGTTAAGTGCAGTATGATCTCTGTTGCGTGAATAATGAATTGAAAGCTAAACATACTCAGAAAATTAATTTGTAAATTGACTTGAAAAATAAAACTCTAGCTATCGATCTACTCACAAAATAAATAAAAGCATGAAATATAAAGGGGAAATGTAAGGGGAGTGAACAATTTAAGCTACGATGTAGTGTGCGTTCAAAACCAAGAAACATTAAAAGGAAACAGCAAATCTCCGGCAATTGTGTTTCCTCGTGTGAAAGGCGTAGACGGTTTTTAAAGCAATACAAAATTTGCCCTGTGTAAAAAGGAACTTGACCATAGTCTATGAACAAACCCGTTCACTTATCATTTCCTTTCTATTGGTGCAAAATGAATGTTCGAATTTAAAATTGCAAATGCAGAAAAAGTGAACACAAGAAATAGGTTTGAAACATAAATTAAATATTGGTACATTTTTCTACTTTCTATTTTATATGAATAAAAGCTAATTATTGTTCCTAATTTAGATTTTTTAATAATATTACTTTGCAAAAGACTCTTTCATTACTTGTGACGGCTGTACAGGTGTACCATTTTTACAAAAATAAAAAAGCTACGGTCCATGCTACGGTCGATGTGTTTTTTTTGGAATTACTTACGGTACAATGGATAGATTCCTAATAAAACACAGCTAATATATAGTAAATGACTAAGTTTACTTTCCATGGACATTTTTTTTATAAGAGCCTAACACTGTTCTTCCGTCTGGTTGCAAGATTCTGTGCCGATTCACCTTCTGGTTATCTTGTTAAGAATGCCAATTTGATTCAAGTTTTGTTTAAGTAATATCGGTTGTGTGTAAAAAAAAATTAGTGGAAGTGTTCTGGAAAAATAGCTCTTATTACAAATAAATGATATATGCATTATATAATACAAATTTTTAAAATCCCGCATTTTACTTTCCCGTTCCTTAAAATTCAGTTCAAATGGCAGTAAACTTGCAAAAACCAAAGAAACAAACAAGTACTCGGAGATGCATTGTCACAAGCTTTAAAACAAATTCGTGAAGGAAAATGACAGATAAGAAGGGCAAGTCGGGAATACGGGATTCCCAAAGGCACGTTGTATGGCCGAATTCGGGGCAAAGTTATCGAGAAACCCAGAATATACGCCCTGAAACAATTCTCAAGGCCGCTTAAGAACAGAGAGTTGCAAACTGGCTTATAAATCTTGCAAAATGTGGTTTTGCGCAGAAACCCACAGTTCCCCTAAATATTGTGAAAAAATAATTAGGGACGGCTAATGCAAGAACAGTGTTTAAGATAACCAACGCAGGGAAGTCGTGGCACTACGGCTTTTTAAAACGTCACCCTGAATTGTCCCTCAGAACACCAGAGGGCCCACATCTCAGTGTTATTAAATTCTTTTTTTTAATAATGCGAGCACTAAAGGGGTTTTGACTAACCTGATCAATAATATTGCGAGCGTTAGGAAAGTAGGGAAAGACTTAAAAGGAGATACAGTGAAACCAGCTTAAGTAAAACTCGCTTAAGTGAAAAACCCGCATAAACGAAAAAAAAATCCGTTCAAATATTTATACAAAACAACTCGGCTAAGTGAAAAATAAAAAATCGAACAAAAAAAATTAAACGCAAAGTTTTTTAACCGTACGGATTAAGTTCGATATATTTAGTAAAAATTGTTTATGAAATATATGTCTTCATTTATCGGAGATTCGCTTAACTGACACTTTTTTTCAGGTATCCGAAGTCCGCTTAAGCGAAAAACTCGCTTGTCTGCAAAACGTTTTGTGATTTTTGTCGTTTCGCTTAAGCGGGTTTCAGTTTACAAGTACCGCTCATGGATTAAACATTTTTTCAGCTCAGTGCACACCGACAACATCAGCTGCTGTTAGCCCTGCATTCAGTCGACAGCTTTCCTATCTAGAAAAACTGCCAAAGTCGGTCAAACCTATCCGTCAAAAGCCACCATCCAGTACTTCCTCTCTTACATGGAAAGAATTTTTTAAAGTGGAAGAAGCAAGGAAAGTGGAAGATATAGGAACTACGAGAACAATCCTGGAAACAGAAGCATATGGAAACTGACAAAAAGAAAATTGCAAGGAAACAAAGGAAAACTAGGAAAATGCTGTGTTCGAATTGTGAGGAAAAGCTTATTTCTGACATTCAGAATAATGATCAAAGAATGTAGGTATCAGATGGCTTCATCTTAAATGTAAACCATTTTCCGGAAAGCTCTTTGCAGAGATCGAAGATGAAATCTTTGCATGTGAAAATTGTGCAAAGTAAACATTTGTAATAATTGGTTACTTCTGTGTTAGTGTCAAGTTTTAATTTTGTTTATATATTCCTACATATGAACTTATATAAATTCTATCTATTTGTTTTCTTTCAACTGATTTTATTGCATAGGTTATGAAGTATTTTTTTTATTTTGTTTTTTTTTAATAAATATCTTTTTTACTTACCTAAATATATATGTTATACCCATAAGTGCACATCTACGGCATGACCTACATTTAATTACGAAATAGGTTTTATAATATATTACTCGTCAATAGCAGTTTTCCTTTTCACATAATGTGACGAAACGACTCAGTACCTACTTCCAGAATGTAACTCTTCTGTAGGTCAAAGCTGAGTAATGAATTTTGGAAGTAACCATAGGTAGGTTCCAGATAGGCCTCTTAAACTGGGAGGAGTCGAACAGAAACCACCAAGCTTAACATTTGAGTCATTTTAACTTTAACACATAAATTTAACACATAAATTCTTGTATGTATTTGTTTTTATTTCATAATACGAGTATATGTTTGTTATTATTTTGTTACATATTATTTGGTAGAATACGATCTGGCTGAAATAAAAGTTCGTTCTTACTTGCTATTATAGGTACTTTTTAAGAGCTTGGTTTTTGAAGATTCAAAAAAACACAGGAACTTGTAAAAAGTGAATGAAATTTTTATTTGGATCGATAAACCAATTTCTGCCATTTACTTTTTAAAAATAATTTCACTTAAATGTTGCCCGCGGCTACGCTTCAGGTGGTCCATTCTGAAGGACCAATTTTGGCAAACTTTTTCACACATTTCGGCCGGAATCTCACCAATGACGCGTTCAGTGTTGGCTTCCAAGGCAGCAATCGTGCTTGGCTTGTCCCCATAGACAATAGACTTAACATAGCCCCACAAAAAATAGTCTAACGGGGTCAAATCACATGATCTTGGTGGCCAATTGACTGCGCCAAAACGTGAGATCAACTGCTCACCAAATTCGCCTCTCAATTGATGCATGGTTTCGCGTGCAGTGTGGCATGTGGCACCGTCCTGTTGGAACCACATGTCGACCGAGTTCAATTCTTGCATTTTCGGCAAAAAAAAAATCTGTTATCATCGAACGGTACCTTTCTCCATTGACCGTAACCCTGCGGCTTTCATCGTCCTTGAAGAAGTACGGCCCAATGATGCCGCCTGCCCATAAACCGCACCAAACAGTACATTTTTCCGGATGCATTGGTAGCTGCTGAATTGCATCTGGCTGGTCTTCACTCCAAATACGGCAATTCTGCTTATTCACGTATCCATTTAGCCAAAAATGAGCCTCGTCGCTGAAACGGACGTAGCTTGCGAAACACATTTTTCACAGAGCACGAATTTTGATAATAAATTTCAATAATTTGCAAACGTTGTTCAGGCGTAAGTCTATTCAGGATGAAATGGCAAACAATACTGAATCGAAATGGCAAATGTTTGTGGAATTTGTCATGTGCGATCTGTCAAAAATATAAACGTCAAAAACCAAGTAGCAAAAAAATCACCCTTTATAAGGCAAGTTATGTATTCGTAAAAAAAATTCTAACAATCAAACATGACATTACGATCATAGAGAACTCCAAAAAAGTACCCAATTCCGTCTGTCTGTCCTCGAGTCTGCAGCCTAAACGGTTCAGTGGTTTTGCTTCAAACTTGGTACATATTGTTTTTTCAGTAATACACATAATAACACACGTTTTTTTCATTTTTTTAAGACGACAAATAATAGCAGCTCCCATACATTTTTTTTGGCCAAAAACAAAAATCTTATTTTTCTCAAAAACAGCTTCCACGAGTTTTATTTTTAAAAAATCAGTTCATTAATGAAGGAAAAGGGTACGTTTTGATAATTTTTTTAAATAGTTATTTTTAACCTCTAGTAGGTAGAACCATTTTTTTGTCTTCAATAGGTAAAAAAATAATTTTTCCAAAATAAAAAACATCGATACCTCCAATACAAATTTTAAAAAACCGATAAGAAAAAAATGTATTTCTCGAAAACGGCTCCAAGATTTTTTTATAAAAAGTTTTGTGTGTTCTTAAATTAGTACGCTCCACTTCCAAGCATAAAAATATTTTTCCTGGCGTACGAATGCCAAAAATATGAAAAGTGGTTGTATGGGAAGTACCGTTAATTACTTCCCATACAACCACTTTTCATATTTTTGGCATTCTCAACATTGGATGAACCGATTAAAATAATTTTTTTTATAGAAATACTTCCTAAAATTTTCAAAAAAAAAAGTTTTTCGATTTTTAAAAATAAATAAAAAAAAATGTTTTGAAAGATCGATTTTTCAAAAACCAGTCACAGAATTTTTTTTAAATTTGAATTTTATATGTATAGATATTAATAATATCTTCAAAATGGCGTTTAAAATATTTTTTCTAAATATGTTTCAAAATTGACATATTTAGAAAAAAAATTACATTTTTAAATTTTGTTTGATATATTCTTATTTATCCATGAATTCAAATTGCATCTTTGTTTTCCTTCAATCTATAACGTCTAAGAAATACAAAAACATTTATTTCTACCTTACTTATTCCATTTTTACGAATTTTTGCGTACGTCACTAAATACTAAATACAATGTAGGCCCTCATATATATATGCGTCTTTAAAAATCACATGAATCTTATGTATGCATATTGCAACTAAATTATAAAGTTATATGCAATGCATATAGCTGCCTACGCATTTACATAATTCATTTTCATTATTATATGTACACGTTTACATACTTAGGTTCCATCAATATGTATATATATATGTAGATACATTTTACTCTCCTTATTTAAATAATTAAAATCCATAGCTTAGATTTACTTATACATTTGTAGGAAGGTGCCTATTTAACTATTCCTTGAATCATCCATTCCACAATTAATTATACTAGGAATCAGGTTAATCTTACCTACATAGTCTTTAAACCTGCATAGGATAACTACACCTAACTAACTAAACATCAATAAAAATTAAAAATAAAATAAACTAAAATGTTAACTTTTAAATTTGTTTTATTTTGTCGATTTAATCTATTCACAACATTAATCTTCGTCATATTAAAACTATGCGTTTCGGAATCAATGTTCCATCTTCGGGCTTAATTTGAAGACAAGTTGTGAATAGATTAAATCGACAATAATAAAACAAATTTAAAAGTAAACATTTTAGTTTATTTTATTTTTAATTTTTATTTAAAAACTCACACAATATGGAGACTAAAACACAAAGAAAAATAAACCCGTATGGTTAGCTACATTAAAGTTGTTAGCTACAAGAGCAAGTTCGTACGATCCAGTCGTGCTTTTTATTTTATAATTAATAACATATGTATTTACTGCTTTTAACAATGGTTAATAATGTGAAAATATGCATTAATTTACTAATTTTGTTCTCTATTATTGTATATAATTTCTTTTATGTAGGAACTTAACTAAATATGCCAACAATTTCAAGTAGGTCAGATAATCTGAATTCTCTAATCAAAAGTTGAATATTGGAATATTGGACCAGTTGAAATTAAATAAAAAAAATATTATTAAGTAAAAAAAAGGCCAAGGGACTATGTTGCCATCACGTTTTGGTGTCCCTATGTGTGTATATGCTGACTGATAGTATAGGTACGTATACTTATGTAGGTACATTATATTAATGGTTCTCTTTAAGTTTTAAATTTTCATCATAATGTGCCGACTTTATAAAATGTAAGTAGTTATGTTGTTTGAATAAATGGTAAAAAATTGTTGAAGTTAAAATTTTTGTGTTTATGTACGAGAATTAATAGCGAAAAAAAATATGTATGTACGTAAGAGTCTAACTTGGTCTAAAAAATCAGTTAGTTCTATTAAATACGTAATCAAAATTTTCATTAATTAACGCACATTTGCAAGCATAACAAGTTTTTTTTTTTTTTTTTAATAAAAAAAAATCTATTAAAAAAGGGATCGTTATAATACCTTGGTTCTGAGTTCGTGAACAACAGTGTCCGTTAGCCCGTGCTGGCAAGCATACATTAAACGGGAACAGCCCCTCGCCAATCGATAATTTGGTTTTGCTTTGCAGCTATTTTCATTCCATCCACTTTCATTTGTTTTCGCTGACGCACTTGCAAACAAATTTTCGTTTGTTTTTATTACAAACTCACTTTTGGTAATATTTCCAGAATCTGCTTCTGCCTGCAATGGGGCTCCCGCAGTTGCCGCCGCCACCGACAGGATATTATAACAGCGTGGAGGTTTTGGCGGTGGCGCTATTCCACCCATATTTAACGACCTCTTTACTCTTCGCTTTTACCCAGCTCTCAACACCATTATTGTACTTATTACACTTCATTGAATAAGTTTGATAATTTATCACCACCGCGTTGGAACTATTATGTTGTACTATTCAGAAGAAGCGTTCGTAGCTTTGTATACGTGAGTTGTGTACGTTGCTACGATTCGTATGATGTGTAAAGCTTAATATCACATATTGTAAACAACTAGACGCCTATGAGAAAAACATGTAATGAAATAAATGGAGCCGCATCACGCATCTCTTTTGAATGAGAAAAAAAAATATAGAAAACATGTCGCATAAACTAGCCGCTACATTGCCTACATCCTTCAAATCCTCCATCTTCACGCTTAGCCGCTCAATCGAGTTTTTTTTTTTATTTTTACAGAAGGACTGCAAAGTTTAATTAATTGTTCCATTTCACTCAACATTCGCTGTACAAACTTGATTTGGTTCACAATCGAAAAACAACGCCAAACTTCTAATTGTGACCTATTTAAGGCAAGCACACAAGTTGCGTATAAGTCACACGTATAAGTATCAAGTGAAGATTTAACAATTGTGACGTGTATTTTTAAGGGTTGATGATGTGGCTTCGCCCACAAACTTTTGACTTTGAACAATGCCCTATTTGCAAGTATATAGCTGTGTGAAATATGGTTGATAAGTGTCTCCGGACCCAAGGGGTTGATACCTACATACATAACAAAAATTATTTGCATATAAAGATTAAATGAAGCCAGTATTTATCTGCAGGACCAAGAAAAGCTCCATAGCCCAGGCTGAGTCCTGAGACAAGAAGATAAAAACTTTTAATGGGCGGCAACGCAATATACCTACCTACCGACAGAGCTGAGCAAAAAAATTGACAAAAAATGTTGATGATTATTTTTATTATAATGTATCTGTGTGTCAGTTCAAATATACATAACTATAATCATCGATATTGTAGGCGAATTTAAGTAGTTAGATCATGAGTTGGTCGTTGGTGAAGGTGGTTCATATGATAATTACGATGCAATGTCATAATGGGAATCGGACGCTTTTTTGGGAACTAAGAAACTTAGGCTCTGTTTTCATGTTCAATTAGGTTGTAAAACGATATACAGTAAAACCTGCTTATCGGGGCACTCTATAATCGGACCACCTTATATTCGGAACGCATCTTATGCATTCCCTGCTATGTTTCATACAAATTTCCCTTTATAATCGGGACACCTGCTAATCGGACCATAGACCACTAAGATTAAATGCGTTGCTTAATGTATTCACCTGTCTAATTGGTCCAAGCCTAGGAAATAGGAAATATTTATGCATCGCATACCGCCGGCACTGTGTCCACGGTTACTTTTGGTTTATTTGGTGATTTCCTAATAAGTTTGTAATTTTAGCTTTCGTTAGTTGCCAAATGATACAATTTGAATTTTTTGAAAAAAGATGTTTGTTTTTGGTTTTCAATAAAGCTACTAAGTTTAAAAACGAAGGTGAAAAATTTTAAACAACCTTTTATTAAGGCCTTAACACGATACTAGTTAGCAAGTTACTAAATTATATACATAGTAGTCTACTAACTTAACTAACTTAACTAGTAAAATGCTAATTAACCAGATAGCAAAGCATTTGTTGGGTTTGAATTTTGATGAACACAATTATTGTGTTAATGCGTTGTAAATTTTTTATATGTTGATAGAAACCTAACATGTGCTCTAAATAAGCATTCGATGTTTATATTTTCATCATTTTAACTTCATAATTTACAAAAATAGAAAAAAAATTGGCACCAGCAGGACTCGAACCTGGGCCTCCCGCGTGCAAAGCCGATATACTATCAGAATGACATGTGGATTTAGTACAATACTAAAAATTTATAGTAGCCATTCGGTAATTTTAACTTTAGTGAAATGTTAATAAAATGAAAATTTGCTTCTCTTGTTCACCTAGTATCAATTAAAAATGATTTAACATGTTACTAAATCGTTTAAAATTTTGTGCGAAAGTAAAAGTACAATGAGGAATCGAAATTACAGTGGACTTGATCTGGAAGGTTGAAGTTATTAAGTGTTTCGAAGATGCACATTTGTCTCAGAGAGATCATGCAAAGAAATTTGATGGCAGCAAATTTCAAATCTAAAGAATTTTTGAGCACGAATTAGTAAAAAACGTATGAAATCATCTGTATATTTTGCCGAAATTGATGTCTTGACATTCAAATTGTTTTGCTTAGCTAGACAAAAGAATGTGCTAATTTCTGGTACAATTCTTCAAGCAAAAGCAGAGGCTATAGCAACATATCTAATTGTAATTTTTTTTGGAATTTTAGGTGATATAAATTTATATGCGGATGGTCCAATTTGACAGGTTTTACTGTAATGTGACTCCTGAATTGATGCAGACATTTACTTGTGCTCGTCATACGACATTAAAAATTGTTGCCTGCAAAAGATTGATACCGATGCTCAAAGCTGTCAGGTTGGTTTATGTTGTCTAACGAGAAATTTGGAAAAAAATTGTAAAGATAAGTCAAATTAATCAAATTGCCAAAACGCCCTAGAAATTGTTATCAAGTTTACATCTATACCCGGGTGGTTGTGTGAATTGTACTTCCCTTCTGCTATAACTAAGAATGCCCGAAAATCCGAACCTATTCCAAATCGAGCTTTCGATCCTGCATGTAAACGTATGTAACTCGCGGTCTAGTACTAAGCGACTAGGCTAGCCGAGTTACCTAGTAGCGGATATTATTTCGAAGGTTAATGCATTATCTGCATTTTTAAATCAGTTGTGCCTCGAATTTCAAAATGAATCCAATAATTTTATGAAAGCTTGAGATTTCTGTTTGTAACGGGATGTTAAGTGCATCAGCTGTTTTTCTTTGTCAAAGGCATTACAACAACACAAATCATTCCATATAGCTTTGGTTATGCTATCAAAAGCGGCCATTGTCTTTGTGTCGTATCTTTTTATTGTTGTTCTATGGTTTTGATAGAAAAACATACACTGAGAAGAATATATAAATTAATTTGTAATTTTATTTTATATATATCTACTGTACATACTTGAACTATCGACTGTGTGTATGATTGTTTTTTTTAACTATCTATACTATCAGAATTTTGAACTTTCAATTTCTAAGGAATACAATAAGCATTTTTCCACAAAGTTTTTTCATAATGGTTAGTGCATAAAAATGAATTGAATTGTATTTTTTATTAGTGACAAAATATTTTTACAAATAAAAAAATATAGTTGTAATATCACATCACAACATAGTATTAAATATAAAATTAAACCCTTTTAAATAAAGTGTGGGGTGACCCTGGCAAAGAATTAATTTTGTAGTTTATTGCTTCACAATTATTGCACACAATCAAAAAAGAAAAACTCTATGTTTATATCAAATTATTTAATTTTTCCATCAAAACATAAGGAAATTTTAATTTAGAAAGGCTTCTAGATCTATAAAATTCATATTAAGAAACCATTTTTTAATATTTTTTTTTTTGAAAAATGAATGAAAAGTTGTGATTCTGAAAGACTGTGCAAATTTATTAGCAATCGACATGAAGGTGCAGTATAAAATCTACGAAAACTTGAAGTACCTACGGGAAACTATAGCAGACACAAAATTTAAGCGAATATTCCAAGAGTTTTTTTTTTGCTTCTAGGCAGAAAAGCTGCACTGTCATCAAACGTGGAAGACACCATAGCAAGTTGTCTTATTTCAAGAGCTCCTTGATTTAGTTGGTTCCTACATAACGAAAATTAACCTGTTTACTTCTTTCCACAATGGGAGGATAGGTGACGAGTGGTACCGGAGTTTTTTGCCACGGCATCAAAACCCTTCATTAAAAAAACCCAGAGCACTTACGAAAAGTTTTTATTCTACTTGCTTAAGATACTGACATCTTTGTTTTCATTTACCCCATTTTTCTCGTTTTTCTAAAAAAAAAAAGATGGGCCTAAATATAAATATCAAATTTTATGAAAACTAATAAACAAACACGTCTTACAATTTTACTTTTTAATAGTCTATACTGCTAGAAAATGCAAGCGTAAGCTACATCAACAAAAATATTCAATATTGCATAGCTTATCTGTTCTGAACGCTATAAGTTGAACAAAAAAAGAAATTGCAAAATCGTTTACAATTACCCCACTTGACCCTACATATTTTTTGAAGCTGTGGAAACAAACATAATTCAAATAAGAACAGTACCGTGCTTAAGAAAAGTTAAGGAGGTGAAATAATAATACGTTCACTGATGATATTAATGTTCAAGATTGGTTTTAATGAACAATGTACATTGTTTAACTTGCTCTGCTCTAAATTCGAGTTATGCGTTTTAGTAAAAAAAAAAGAAGAGATTTATAATGTAGGTAAGACTATTTAAGAAAAAATTAATATCAATTTTAAAGCAACTACAGTGAATGAAAATTATAACGCAAGTTAGCTTCATTGTTTTAATGAGTTTTTTCAATGAATGCATACAAAGTATGTAGACCGTTTCGATAAAATTTATTTTACTGATTTATTACATTGCTTTATATTTTCTGTTCCAATCTTATTGCTTTTAAGGCGTATTAATTTTCACATGTCCTTCTATTCAAATACAGTAATACCCGGATAAGTGCCTCTCGCTTCAGTACCTATATAAGTACTTTTATTTTTTGGAACCAAAAGTCAGATGATTTTTTCATAAAAACTCATCTTATAAGTACCATCCGCTTAACTACCTCCTCCGCTTAATTGCCTTTATTTTGTATACTTTTATTGAAATGAAATTTACCTGCCAAAAATTGTTTTAAGTACACATTTGAAATTAGCTGATAAAATACAACAGTTTGTTTTGCTTTAGCGCTTCCTTTTGTTTTAAGATTCATTAATATAAAAGTAATAATCTTAATATACTATACTATTTGATTCGTGGACCAAAGGCCGTTAAAATCTATTTTGAATGAATCAATAATTCAACACATCCCATTAAATATAATACAAAACAGCTTCCTAATTAACTATGTTCGGTCCAGGACAAAAACTTCCAATTTTAATGATTAGAATTTTAATCTTGTTGGATATAGTTCACATTCGTTTTTTGTGAAAAAAAATCCATGAAAGATGAACTGAACTTAACAAGAATTGCGTATTGGTAGGGCCCTCACTACAGTCAACTGACGAATCCTAGTGAGATCGCCGGGACGAAACACAAATTTTATGGACTAAAGGCCGTTAAAAGCTATTTTGAAGTAAATGTTTTTTTTTTTATCAAGAATGTTTGTTTTAATTTGTGTATATGTAAATATAGAGATAAGTATCTATGTGCACTTAAGCGTTTTTTTAACTGTCTAACCCACATAAGTGCATATTAAAGTGGGTCATTTAGCGTGAGGCCCTTATCCGGGTTTTACTGTATATACAAGTCCATACGAACACACCCAATACACTTCCGTTATATTTGTTTATACTTTTATTCAAAGTATGTGCTTATTGTACTATTACAGTGGTGGAATCATATAATGTGCTGAGTCAAGTCGTTATATCAAAAATTCGTTATATCGAATACATTTTTTTCATACAAATCTTAAATAGTGTGTTTCATTATTTTATTTCATACTTCAGTTAAAAGAAAAAAAAATATTTAACTTCATTACAATATACACATTAGGAATAGACTTCTTAATTTTGTTCAAATTATGTGCATAAATAGTACATACTCTTATTTGTGGTCATCTTTAAGAGAAAATGTTCAATATGAATTTTTTTTTTGTGTTGATTGTTATGATTGAATGTCTCTGCCTTGAACTTCTTAGAACTAAGACTTTAGAGTTTTCACTGCAATTTTGTTCTCAGATGTAAGACTTCATAGCTTACAAAACTATTTTTTGCAATTGAAAATTGTGTTTACCTCTGGGAAAATATTTGACATAAGAGTCACCGTATTTGCTACAACGATCATATCGTCTTGATCACGGAGAGCTGACAGACGAATAAATATCATACTCCTCATTAAACTCCTCATCCGAACTTTGAGCACAACCGCAGATACTTTTTGCCATGACAATGCAATCAGTGACGCAGCATCGTAGAGATTAAGATCTTTTAGAGCATTGATTATGCCCTTTTCGGAATCCACAATTTTGCTAAGCAAGCTGCACATATTAGAGCTTAGTCATACGTATTTTGATCCATGGGTTGAATTAAAGGTGTAACATTTGTGCAGTTTTAAAAAAAGTATTTCATCTCCGTCAAAGGAAAAAAAAACACTTAGGTAATGAAAAAAATTGTGTATGTATCTTTCAATATTATTATAAACAAACGTATGAGTTGATATTAATACATTTGCAGTCAAAAGTTTCTATCAAATTTGTTGTTTGTAAAAAATGTTTATTTCATTTTCTGAAATTCGTTATTTGTTCGTTATATAGAATACCTAATGGACTTGAAAAAAGTGTTCGCAATGTCGATCATTCATTATATCGGCATTCGTTATACTGGACCACCACTATACTTTAATTAGCTAAGCCCCTGACTAACTGGGTTCAGCTGTTGAATTGATTTAATTCTCGCAACTAATTTATATATTTTTTTCAAACACTTTTTTTTGTCATACCTATAGTACGTTTCAATATTGTAACGATTAAACAGAGCGGATTATTATTATTTTTTTAAAAGCACTATGTACATCAAACATCACAATTTGTCTAGCAAAATAATGATTCGGACATAATTTGTCTTGAAAACATTATACCTACAGTTCGAAACAAAAAATTAAATTTTGCGTTAATTGAGTATCTACTGCCGAGATAAGATTTGTTCTGGGAACAAATAATTTAAAAGAAATAACTGAGTACTAGGCTTAAAACTTCCTATCGAGCAACAGACAAACCTAAACATAGTAATATACAGGGTTTCCGTCGTTAAGGTATACTATACTACTTTGTTTGTTTATAATTTTTGATTAAATGAAAGAGAATGGATCTTATATTCATAAATGTTTTATCTAATGTCGGCAATTATGTATGGAATACAATATCAGGTAAATGTCCGCCTCTGTTAGTCTCACAAATGCGAGCCCTTTTGAGCACATTTTTCATTGCATTCTCACACATTTCACGCGGAATTTCATTAATTTGAACACGAATATTTTGTTTTAGTTGCTCAAACGTTTCTGGTTTGTTTCCGTAAACCTCACTTTATAGATATCCCCATAAAAAGAAATCCGGAGCAGTCAAATCAGGCCGTGGAGGCCAATCAACATCACCAATTCTTGAAATAACTTGTTGTGAAAAGAGGTCTCGCAGTAATTTCATTGTAATCCTGGCTATATGCGATGTGGCACCGTCTTGTTGATACCACATGTTAATCAAGCCCAAAGCATGCAGTTGTGGCGTTAAAAAGTTTTCAATCATATCACGATATCGCTCCCCGTTCACAGTTACCGTTACGCCGTTTTCATTTTCAAAGAATTAAGGTCCAATGATTCCTCCTGACCAAATTGTAACTTTTAATGGATGCAAAGGTGACTGTTGAATAATTTAAGGGTTTCCATTACCCAGCAACGACTATTCTGTTTATTCACGTATCGTCACTATAATTTTTTCAAGAAAATCGGGGTTGTCATGAGCTAGCTGTAACTTCCTATTGGCATATGTACGGCGGCATAAATTGTCTTGTGCAAGAACCTCTTGTGTCAACTGAATCCTAAATGGAAACAAATGCAAATCCTTGTGCAAAATTGTGGCCAAAGTCGTTCTTTGAAGACCAAGCTCCTGAGCACGGCGTCGAATTGAGGTTGATAGATTGTTTTGAACATTTCCTTGATCAAATGTTTTCAGCCGATCTTGCAGTATGTTGTGCTCCATCCTAGGGTATATCACCTACAGATCATCTCTCTTCGAAATCATTCACTACACGATAAATAGTGCGTTTTGTTGGCACGTTGTTTCTCCCAAAAATTTCACGTAACTTTCTCATCGTCACAGTAATCTATGATTGATTTTGATAAAATGTGTTAACGATGAAAATACGTTGGTTTATCGAATATTTGTCCATAATAAATTTGCCACGTGTCTACTTCACGACTGCCAAATATGAACTGTCAAGACTAATTTTTACCAAAATGGCGGCAAAACAAAGTAGTATATTTTCCCGCCGGACACCCTGCATGTTCTAACCACTACTAAAAAGAAAGTTGAAAATTATTAGTCACAAAGTAGTCACGATTTTCTTACTTTAGGTCACAGTGCCTCCGAAAGAACTGCATTATAAAACAAACTTGTAAAAACACTCAGTATTTGGGGATTCCCCTTCAGAATTTTACTTATCGAATCGAAGGTGAAGCCAAATATCCTCTTCGATTTATAAAGACATTTTTGAGTACCTAATAGAAGATCAAGCTATCAAAGTTGGCGCTATTGTCAGCCAATTTCATTCAAATTACTAAATATTCGACTAATCGAAGTTCGACTGTACACACATAGGCACATATATATATACATAAGTAAACCAAACAGGTAGACTTGCATTTTTGGTTGAGGTAATATTAATGTACAAAACAAAATGTTCATTTGTATGGACCGGTGAATTTTTCAACAGCACTGTAGATATATTGGGAGTTTTTTAATGCCTCTTTAAATTTATGTAGCAGCAACTTAACAAAAATTTGAAATTTAATTGATCCAACTCGTGACACACCCGAGGAAAAACAAAACAACACCAATACTCCCACTTCAAATTGAAGGATAAAAGAAGCCCGGGGACGTGCGACGCGAAGACTGACGAATAAAAAATCTTCTTGTTATTCTACTTTTCCTCTCAGTTCGCTTATTGCGTTACATAATAGACTTTGATGGCCTGCCTCCCTGTGTCGATATTGAATGGTGGTATGGTTTATATTTTTGTCTTCTCTTCCGCCGGAAATGCTTAAGTGTGCGGACTGAATTTTTCTTTATTGTGGCGACATCGATTGGGTGCTTTGTCATATTTAAGTCCTATACGAAAGTGAGATCACAAAATATATACCACGTTAATACTAAGAAGGTCACCCGCTAAGTTGAATAAAAATTTATATACCTACAAACGAGTATTACTACTTTTTTTTCTTAAAGTTGGCACACCCTTATTTTTAGCCTAAAATATGCATGTTTATATTATGGACCATATAACCCAATGCTTAGATAGGAACCATTTGTGGTGCCTTTATCCCTATTTGATAAAAAATAAATGAACGTGTGTAACACATGCGAAAGTATCTCACGGGGGAGATATATAAAATGTTTTCGACATGAATGCAAATTGAAATGATGTTTGTTGGTAGTCTATATAACTTTAGTAGGTTTACACAGTTGCCGCTGCTACCGACCGCTACGGCCACCACAACCACCACCGCCACAGTTGGAATCAAAACCAATTTAAATATAAGTAACACCAAAAGATTGCGTGATTTAGCTCAATTTCACCCACTTAAAAAAAATATTATGAAAAATTCTTAGGTAAATATTAATAATAATTCAACAAAGGTTAATTTAATATCAAGGACTCGACGAATATGTCGACGAACGCGAAATGCGAAACGGTAAAAATAATCCAGTTCCAGAACAAAGTTCTGACCTTTCTCGACCGCCACTACCGACTGATACCTACATAAAATCGCCCTTAGTGCATTACTAAAAGGTGTTTGTGTAAGGGATATAAAGTGATTAAGACTCGGTGTGCGTGAAAGTATTTCAAAGTTTGTAGCAAACAGTTTGAGCAACGGTATTGAAAACAAATCAAATTGATTGCCATCAATGTAAGCCTCTATTTCAGGGTATAAACTATGAACTTATAGGTAAACACAATCAAAACTACCAACTATGGAATATGACTTAAGGAGTTATCTTATGGTACGGTGTGAAAAGGCGGTATTTGTGTGATGGGGCTGCTACTGCTATGCTATAGACAGAAATCAAGGTATTGAAAACTTTTCTTTCCTAGTAACTATGGTAATAGTCCGTCCATAACATGACATCAATGACGTATGTAGGTATATACCCGTAGCCGTACATTTCAAACAAGTCAGCCTCTTCATAAAAGACTAGGGAAGGGAATTGCTGTATTTTTCTCTATTTTCCCTATAGAAAACACACTGCTTGCAGAAGTGGTCACTTTGGGTGGAAGAGAAGCAATGACAAAAGCCAAAGGAATGTGAGGAAAAGCTTTCAACGCAAAAGGCAATTTTCTTTCAATTCGAACTGACTATTTGACGAAAGATGAGACGATAACGAATCATAAGGTTTTTAGAGCAAAAGGAAAATATAAAAAAAGGCCGAGTTGCTTGGAAGGAAATGAAAGAAAAATTGAGGGTATCATTGAAAAAATGCGATTTAAAGAGTAGTCGTTATTTTTTCTTACCACAAATTGGAGACAAAATAAAGAAGTTGATGCGATAAAGATAAGATCAAATTTTTTTTGGAAATTTTGGTATGCAATGTTTTAGAGATTAATAATGTACATGTGAATATAAAATTTAAAATTATTTTTTTGATTAGTTTTAAGATTATTGATTTTTCAAAATTTAAAAAATCAATTTTAATTACAAGAAAAAAGTTATTCCAAATGTTTATATGCAGAATTAATTTAACTCCTTAGGTCTTCTTAGATATAACATTTGACAGAAATCCAATGTACCCCGTTACCGAGAAAGCCAAAATATAAAAAACCCGTTATATGAAAGGTACAGTTAATAGACTTTTCCCGTAAACTTGGTTCAGATTAAATGATAGCTATTTTTTTTTTTGCACGCGCTAAAGGGATTATGATTACCCCTTATATGTTTTTCTTAACACAGCGCGGGCATCCGGTGGAAGAAGAGAAAGAAGGATAAGAAAGATGTGTGGCGCAATGTTCTGCGACTAGAGCTGGTTGTTGTCTCAGATTTATCTGCAGGGATGGCGGCTGAACTAATTCGGAGAGAATTACCGTGTCTTATTTATTTATGTCCCTTATAATTCGCATTATTTTTTTATTTTATTTCGTTGTCATTATTATATGGGTATACTAGTTTACTCAATCACATGTTGTTAGTGTTATGCCTGAACAGCATGTAATGAGCAAAGCAGCAACTTATTTTATGACAATTTTTAGAATTGGCTTAGAATGGAATATAAGAAGACATAGACAACGGCAGGAATCGAACCTGCACCACGAGGTTGACAGGAGAGCACAAAACTATCACTCCACGGCCACCCCAAAAATAAATTCTCAAAATTTTTTATCAAAATCGTTGGAGCCGCTTTCGAGAAAAATAAGGTTTTCCTATGGCAGGTACCGTCAATTTAGGCCTTAAAATAAAATTTAAATTTCCCCTCTGAGGAATGCCAAAAGAATCACACATGCCAAATTTGAAGGTAACCGCTTAAGCCGTTAAGGCTGTAGCTCGTTATACAAACAGACGGATAGATAGACAGACAGCCAATTTTGTCGATCTCTTTTTAAGGCTTCTCTATGATCGTAATGTCATGTTTGATTGTTAGAATTTTTTTTACGTATGCATAACTTGCGTAATAGTTACGGTGACCATCGCTCCCGTATTTCCTAGGACAGTCCGTATTAGCCCGGGTTTTTATTTATATTATTTGAATAACATTAAAGAAATTTAACAATTTTATTTACAATAATTTAATTATGTGTTTAATAATCTTATGCTAAAGTGCGAATCCGCCTTAACAAATGGTTCAGAGGGATTTACTATAAAATCATGCTCCCTGAACGCATTAATTTGTCACCTTCGTTGAGCTGTCAGATTTCTTTGCAAACTGTATCTTCACAAACTTCAAACTGTATCTTCACAAAAAACACAATACATTAATTTGAAATGTGAGTGTTTACTTGCACAAGCAAATGGAATTTATTTCTTTTAATTATTTACAATAAATTTAGAAATTTGTGAAATGCCTTCAAATAGAAAAAATAGAAAATGTGAATTCAACGATGATCGTCAGAGGGAATTTTTTTTCATAAACAACAATGAAAAAGCCAATACCGTAAACTATTTAAAACACTTTTCTACGATTTCTATAAGGAGTGGTGGAAGATATAATATTGACCATCACTTAAAACCAAAAAAAAAAAAAACAAAGAATCTGACTTTGATGCCACCTCAAGCAAAATGTACGATACTTTTTTAATTCGACAAATTTTCAAGACCTGCAAGGAAGACTTGCAATTAATGAAGGCATCTCTTTCAACTCTAATGATTGCACAATGCACATCGAAACTTATTAAAAGCTGTTTTGATCAAACAAAATGTGAAGCTATTGTGTTCAATGTTCTTGAACCAAATTATATCGAAGGAATGAAAACTTCTCTGCGCAGAGTAAGTTTCGTGGCAGTTTTTACTGATTGTTCTAATCATGGGTCATGGTTGTATAAGACTGTCCGCTCTTATTTCATTATTTACACCACAACTATGTATCATTGTCAACACTTTGGAGGTTGAAAGTTTTCCAACCGAAACATCGGACATCGCTTCAAAATACATAGATAAAACTTTGGTAAAATGTTTACAATTTGTGCTTGCAACATAAACTGTAATTTTGGCGGGATCGCAATGAAAGGCAAGAACACCAATTTTTAATAAACTTCAAGGTATTACCGGTAATGATCTCTTCGGAGTTAATTGTGTTGCTCACGATTTAAAGAACTATTTGTTTTTTATCTCTACACTCTTCTTGTTCAAAAATTTAAGGAAAATTTAAGTTCGTTACAGAAAAACTAATTGGCTATTTCTAAAACCAGCTATACAGAATAATACATTTTTATTATCCTTTAAGAGAATTTTTCTTTTTTTAAAGAATTTGCTTAACAACTCTTCATCTGAGGTCCTTTCTTCTTCACTTCATTCAATCCGAGGCATCAATTTTACATGTGAGCATATTATTAGCAGAGTCCCAAAAAAATGCATGTCTTAAGTTGCGCTAGCAATGAAATGCCCTAAATTAAAATCTAGATTAGGAGAACAATTGATAATATTTTATTTGCAAAGAAATTGATCAATCAATAAATCAAACTAAAATTAATTGACCAAAAGTAAGGTAAAGCAAATTATTATCAATTTTGCATAAAGTGTTTCGAATTCTTAAATTATTGGGATGTATCTTTTAAAACATATGAATTTTTTAGTTGGGTAATTTTTCGAAACATTCCTATTTCCTACCTGGCCAGAATTAGAATCTTTGTTATCTTTTGTCGAACAAAAGTAGAGGGATACAACAATTAATGATTTCACCTTGTTTGAAGAATTTGTGTGTCAGAAAATTATAACAAAATGGATAAAGAACAAAATAAATGTGGCCGAGAAATGGAAAGATATATTTTAGTATATTTGCTAACAAAGTATAAGCTTCAAAAATCTTTTACTTATTGTCGAGTTGGGCATCTCTCTGCCAATCTCAAATGCTAAAACAGAAACAGTTCTTTGCACAATGAATAATATTTGGACAAATAAAAACACACAACGGAATGTTGAAACTCTCAGAGCCATATTAATGGTACGATTAAACTATAAATTTAGATGTCAGGAAATTAAAATAATATTAAAATATTTAATAGGAAACGATCGATAATAATCATCAAAGAAATTTGTTAGGCAAAAAAGTACCAAGCAATTTTGTTGCTAATGTGTTATTAATGCTTATTTTTCAAAAATTTGTTAAAAAAAGGTTGAATATTTGAAAAAAAAAAAATTTATGTCCCGGGTTTTGTTCAGAGAAATATGGTCACCCTACTTATAGTACCTATAATCCCAAGTAAAATAAAATGCACGACTGGATCACACGTTCCTATGTTCGATCACATAATATGTAAAAGATTCTTAATGGAAACGGCTAAATGTATTTCTAAGTCGTTTTTCACTTAATTTTTTATATATAAAAATCCTAATTTTTTTCTAAAAATAAATTGGTATGAAAATTTTAAGTATTTAAAATATAAATTTAAAAACAAAATTTCAGAAGAAATCCTCCACCCGTTTGCGAAATATTGAATTTTTTTTCCAAAAATCCAAAAAAATTGTTTCGAAAATTTTATAATACAGTATTATTTAGAATTCGTAGGAGCTTAATCGAAATCGGTTGAGCCGTTTATGAGAAAGTCGAAAATCAATAAAATGGTTGTATGGCAGTTACCGTTAATCTTACAATACAAAATGTTGATGCATCAACGAAAATAATAGCTGAAAAATATACGAATGTTAGTAATTTTTGTGTGCTAACATAAAAAGTCATTATAAAGTTTATTTTTTTGTTCATATTTCTTAGTCAATTAAGGAAGACCAAAAGGAATTTTATTCTTCGAAGAGCGATTTGTTTGGTACGTTAACTCGTCCTTAAGGAAATACGGGACAGTCAAAGATCTGTTTTTTTAGTCTTTAATTGTGTCTAGCTTTGAAAAAGTAAAGAGACCTTAATCCGTAAATTTCAGCAAAAGTAGAGCGTGGCAGATATGTTATGAATATATGTATAAACCAAAATATTAAATATGAGTGTATAGTGTCAAGATGAACATGCTAATATTTATTCTTGATTTCATCAGAACAAAAATCAATTAATCTGCTTTTCTTAAGAAGGATATTTTGACTTAATTCATTGATATTTTCTAACTTGTATACATTTAATATTTTACGTCGTCGTTTTTTTGTATAACCCAAATGAAGATAGTTGTAAGCCCACCATAAGACGCTTCAAGTTAACTACATCAACTACCTCATACAGCACTTCCAGTTATGATTGTGAAACAGGAAAATATAATTGACGCAGTTGTAGAATATAGTTGTATGATGTAGCTGATGTAGTAGTGCTGATATAGGCCCCAGGATGTTCAGATCATGGAAATATATTATAGAGTTTTTTCACAATTTATTATTAAAGATTACACCTCTAAATCATGGTTTGAATATAATAATTATTATTCAGGATATTTTGAAAATGTACATACATATATATAAACATATTTCCATTGTTTTTTTTTGATGTTATAAACTTATAAAACCATTGTCGATCCTAGTAAAGGTTTTCGCACAACTACATATTTGCATACATCGTTAAAGTTTTAACCACAAAGTTTTTGAAATTGGCACAAACTTAGGCTTCTTACTTATCTAAAATTTTATCATGGTTATTTAAGTATAGAAGACTAGATAAGTGGCAAGTGCGTGTTTAATTTAGTACATGCTAAGCGATACATTAACGCAATTAGTAGGCAGGTATCTTAATCAAACTTGGCATTACGTCCGTCTGCGTGTATCTCTGTCTGTCTGTAGGTCGATCTACAGCCCAAACGGCTGAAACGATTTTTTTCCCAACATGGTATTTAAACGTTTAATGTGTCTCAAATACATTCTCAGATCTTTTTTTAATCCCAAAAATATCGGTATCTGACATACAATTTCGTCTGTCTTGCATACCGTAATTTTCAATATATATTTTTTTTGGATTTTTGAAAAAAAAATCTTTTTTTCTTGTATTCTATATTTCGGAAAGGAGTGACCGATTTCTTGTTTAAGTAAGTTTTTAAATTCCTATTGTTGTCAAACCAATATTTTTTCTAGAAAAAAATTAGAGCATTTTTATTTATAAGAAATTAATTAAAAAACTACTTTGAAAAAATATTTTGCTGTTTCTATTAAGATCTTTTGCAGACGATGTGACCGAATATCGTGCATTTTATTTACTTTAAAGGAGCCAGTTATAGCGAACAGGAAAACAAATCAGGAAAAAAGTTCTAATGGATAATATATGATAATTTCACCCGTTTTAAAATACAAATGCTACACTATTCGATGCCGAATAACTCAGAGATTTTTTTTTGCAAAAACTATTTGCAATAGAACAGTTATTTTTTTGTTAAAAATGTATTTAATTATTTTCCTGATGAAAATTAATTTTTCGTGCCAGCTGATTGCCATTTGACACAAAATGGAACAAATCATTCCAATGACTTGGGTGCCAATTCTCGTTCCACTGACAGAATTGTGTACGAAAAACTTTTTCGGATATGTTTCATATTTCATTCAGGAAAACTTGATGGCAAATTAGAAGTGAGGCTTGCGAACTGACATAATTTTCCTGTTTGCTATAAACGAATATCAGGAATAAATATTTACTTTCATACTGTTTCAACATTTCCGGAAGCGTTTTCCTGATCGCTATAACTGGTCCCAAAGTGGATTACACTAATTTAAGAAAAAACATACAATATTTTTTTCGTATGGTTTGTTTTGTTTAATGAAAATGAATTTTTTTGAATATTCAAGAAAATATCAACAAACTATTCATCACAAATGTTTTGAAGTATTGCGTTTTCAGAAAAAAAAACTGAAAAATTTTGGTCACATGGCAGGAGTACTATAACTCAGGCGACAAGACAATTGCAACAAAATTTTTCAAATCAGTTAGATAATAGCATTTGGGAGTTAGGCACAATTTTCTAAAAAAAAAAAACTTAACATGAAAAAATAATGTTTCAAAGTAACGGTTACACTTACAATTAAGAATTGCATATTTTTTAAAGATGGTCCATCATTTATGTAATTTTCATAAATGGTTTTTGAAAAAACTATTTTCAAAGTGGAAATTTTGGGAAAAAATGATAAAATACTTTATATTGTATTTATTCAAAATTTTGAGACGACTAATTTTTCATATACTCCAAACTGGACTTTACCCCAAATTCTTTATTATGGTAATCATCGGGTTGCCGGGGTTTAGTCCCGTATTCTTTGCACACATCCATCGCTTCAGTCTTCGCATCGCGTCGTTTTCCTTTTCCACCACTAAATAGTACCAAAAAGTTACTAAGTAAAATATAGGTTTGTAAAGTTAATTTTGTCGAAAACTAGTAGACCTAGAGCTATCTAGTTGCAGTATTCGACTAAAAACTAATACGAACAAAAAATATTTTATAAAATTGGAATAAATACGCCATCATCGTAATGACAATTTTAATCAATATCTAACCTTCGATTTTTTTATCCAAAACTTGCAAGGAAAAAAGATAAAATCTTAAATGTCTGAAAATAATTGCTTAGGTTCTAGGAAAATATCATTTTTCCTTGAAAAAATTTAATCCTTTAGATATGAATGTTAAAAAATAAAATTAAACATATTTCAAAATTATCTGGCATGAAAATTGTTTCAGTTAGTTGCCAAAAGAATAAACTTACTTGACTGTTAAACGACCGGACAACAACATCGAATTTTTCAATAAAAAAAAAACAATCTATGGAATAATTATATTTGAACGTCACTTTTATTTCGAGTATCGAACTTTTCATTGAAATTAATTTTTACTTAACGTTTATTTCAAAGCAATCATTTTTCAAAATGTTTTTGACATCGAAAATAGCTATTTATTTTATTCATCAGATAATTTTCCTTATTCCGTTCTAAAATGAGCAGATAACTTTATTCCTAGATTAAGTTGTATCTGACTGTTAAAAAACTGAGTTTCGCTTTATCTGGAGAATATGTACTAACTGACTATTGAAAAATTGGCCGTTAGGGGCCAGTTATAGCTATCATTTAAATGCATCATTAAAAAACTTTAAACCGAGTTTTTAGCTGTTTTCGTTTGAATAGAAACACAAATGACATACCAATCGATAGCAAATGATAAGAAGAATTTTTTTTCGACAAGAAAAAAAACAACGCACAAATATTTTTTGCTGAAAATGTATTTATCTGTTTTTCTGATGCAAATTCATTTTTCTTGTCAGCTGATTTTATTTTGACATATAATGGAACAACTCGTTCCACTGATTTGAAATCCATTCTCGTTCAGTACCAAGGGCAGATTTGCATCCGAAAAAATTTTTCGTGGGTATTTCAAACAGGAAAATTGTTGCCGGTCGACTGGATGTGTTGTGGGCTTGTTGTTTATTTTGCAAAACGTAAGTAGAAATAATAATACAGCCTTTTATTGCAAGAATAACAATTATTGTTTTTCAGGAATGATGGATACTCAAGAAATACAATTAAAGAGAGAATTTGAGTCGAAGTTGATATTTGAGGTAAAAAACCATGTTTGTCTGTATGCCAGGAACGACTCGGGGTACAGCAACAAGTATAGGAGACAGGCTGCATGGGAAGATATTTCCAATATCTTGGGAAGGACAGCCAAGTTGGAATATTTATATTAATATATGTAATTGCAAAAACTTTTATATTTTATTTTAACGCACAGTTGAAGAATGCCAAAAAAAATGGAGTTCATTGAGAGACTCATTCCGGAGTTATTTTAAAATGGAAGCAAATATTCCCAGTGGTTCAGGCTCAACAGACATTGTTAAGTGGGTTCATTTTAATAGTTTAAAATATCTTACCCCTTAAGTAAAAGGTCCTACTGAGTAAGATTTGGTTCCATTTTTTTTAATGAATGTAAGCTTATGATTTCTATTTGATTTTAGTGACTGCGGTAACTACAGTAAAGAACGGAATGACCTATCTGAATTTAATTCCGAGGAGCTTATTATTGTCGATGATGATGATCCATTCTCGTCCGCAACGACAAGTGCGACAACAATGGTTTTTTCGTTTTCTGATTGCATTGTATATTGCCAATAACAACAATAGTTTTTTTCTTTCCTGCAAACTCATTACCACTATTAAATAATTTAAAAAATTTTCAGAGTTCTTATCTGCGATTTATTCACCACCGGCCAAAACCAAAGAAACATCATCTGTTTCATTTCAATGACATAATCTTCCACTGACAGAAATTTTTCAATGATTGCTATGACTGATCTGTCAAAAAAATTCCAATGATTTGATTCAATGATGCATTTCAATGATAGCTATAACTGGCAACTTAGTGAAATAAATTATTACGATGATTAAATATAAATAGTGTAGTGTAACCCGGTATTTTTAAATGGCCTCAGCTTAAGCTTAAACGTTTACAAAAACATGTACTTATAATGTCTGCGTTATTAATAGGAAAGAAATATTTAAATAATCGTATGGTGATTCCAAAAGGCTAACAAGCTTATAAGAAAAAAAAATACTATAGGTTATACAGTAAACTTATTAAACTTTCAATTTTGAGATTACATTTTCAAAAAGAATTAAATTATTTGTCTTAACATGACAGGCCCTCCATAATCTAAAACACAAAGTTCGCGTAGGTCTACATGCTATATTTGGACAAATTTTCAATAAGTGTCAATAAAATTGCATGAACATTATGAAAAATGTTGTGCTTTGTTTACACTTCATTAAAGTTAAACAAAGAACGTTATAATACTGTCTTGTCTTTGCATTGCTTTAATACATATTGTTTAGCTGAATATATTTTATGAAATATAAAATGAAACTAAAGTTCAGGTTGTCTAATACTGACACCCTATTGCAAAAACACACTTGCCTTTTTTTTGACTGAAAGAAAAAAAAAAGAATTTCATATAATTCAGGCGAGCCATGTCGAATAGAGCGTATATCATGTATCCAGAAGGGGATCAAATGCAAACCTGATAAACGTATAAATATAAATTTTGCAACTTTCTTGGTTGTGCACGATTTTGCTTACATAATGCATTGGTATCCTTTTGCAATGTTTATTCGAAACATACAAACGGAAGGACTCTCGCATTATAATATTGCTCTGAACATAGAAATCGCCTTGTACAGATAGGTATGTTGTTTCTGTAGAGAAAAGTTATACATGATAAATCAGGAAACTTCATTCAGAAAAGTTTTACTCCGACTCCAGCTTCACGATAAGAGCTCACAATCGAAACACAAAAAAATACAAAAGAGAAACACAGAACCCGAACCTGTATAAAAACTGTATGAACACGTTAAAAGTGGAAATTGAGGATACGGATGTGGAGGACTGAAAATATACTCCGTATCACAGTACTAAACAACTGCTGAAGGACTAACCTAACGTCAGCTTAAAACTTAAAGTTGACTGTTGTGTAGTTTGCTAGTTGCATACAAAAAAAAAAAACAAAGTTTGGATTTTCGCTACCATTATAATATTCTTCAGATACTTATGTTTATTTCTGTATAGCTATGCTGTAGATATATTTATATCAAGATTCACCTTTTACTTTTGATTTGAGTATATAATTTTAATTTGAGTATGACTATGTAAGTAATATGGACAAATTGACTAACTTAAGAATCAAAACATACACATGTTTAAAAGTAGACAGTTGGACTGAGCTGAGCTTGCTCGTGTGGTTTAAGGTACAGGGTGGCGCACGAATCGTGCTACAATAAGAAATTTAAATAACTTTTATTTTAATCGATGTATTTCATTAATTTCTTTTTATTGGATAAAAATTAAATATTACTTTAAGTAACTAATGGTTTTTAAAGATGATAGACCGCAAATGACCTCCACGCTCATCCACGCATATGCGGCACCTGATCAGAAAATTGTTCAGAAGGGTTGAAATTGGGATCGCCTCAATTATTCAGTGAAATTCCTAGGCTTCATTTCCTGCTTGACATAACCCCATAAAAAAAAGTCTGGTGCAGTCATGTCAGGTGACCTCGGGGTCCAGCGGAAAGTGCAGTTTCTGGATATCAATTTGTTTGGGAATTTTCGTTGGTGCTCCGCCATAACTTGTGTGGCTACGTGTGCACTTGCTCCATCTTGTTGAAACCAAATCCTTCTAAAAGGGATACGTCTTCGGCGAAGTTCTGGTTAAAAAAAACTCCTTCAACATCTTTAAATAGCGGTCCCCATTGACAGTTTGTGTTACACCGTTTTCTTCAAAGAAGTATGGCCCGGCAATACACCTTGATGAAACTGCGCACCACACAGTGACTCGTTCTGGGTGCAGTTCCGTCTCATGGATCGTTTCTGGATTAGTTTCACTCCATATACGGCAATTTTGCTTGTTAACATTGCTGATTAAGTCAAAATTGGCCTCATCAGAAATTAACAAACAATTTATCAATGCGTTGTCTTCTTCGGCCATTGCAATCATTTTTCGGCAAAATTCGAGGCGAACAGGCAAATCCTGAGGGTTTAACTTGCTTGTAATTTGGACTTTGTACGGAAACAAATTTAAGTCATCATGTAGTATCCGTTGTAATGACCGTCTGCTAACTCCAATTTAGCCCGAGAAATTTCGAGCCGAAGCACTTGGATTTACCTGTATTGCCGATGCAACAACCACGAACTGAACCCGAACATTGGGTTCTCGATGATACGGTCTTCGTTCGATGCTTCCAGATTCGGCAAACATGTTTAGCAGCCTCATAATTGACCATCTACTCAGGGGAGTACCGCCAAACTGCAGCCTAAATTCCCTTTGGACGGAAATGACGAACTGCAAAGAATGGTATCGCTGCACTATCCAAATCCTTTTTTCAATATCCCAAGCTTTCATTTTGATAAATCTAAATAGTAGTCTATAAAATAAAATAAAATAAGACAATTACTCACACTGAAAAATAGTTATTACGTTTTATTTTTGTAGCACGATTCGTGCGCCACCCTGTAGTTTAGCCTGTCTGAGAATTTAATAGGCGGGCATTCATAAGGATTTACAGTGATTCCCGGTTAACTGCGTCAGTTTTAATTCACGGTTATTGACGCATATAGCCGGGTAACACAAATACAAAGCCCCTCATAATTGATTCCCTGAACCCTTAATGGGAAATTTATATTGAAAGAATCTCTGAAAAACCATATCTTTTGAAAATCGAGACTTCATTTAGTGAAAATTAAGAATGTATTGGCAAAAATCGACAAAGGGAAAGCTAATTTTTCGCGGATTACGTGCAAAACACATTTAAGCCCTTTATGGTCAAGGACTCAATGAACATTTAAATATTCGTTCTAATTCAAGCTTTGATGGATAATGCATGCGCGGTACGGAAGCATGAAGAGGAAAATGCACGAATGCATATGTTGCAACGGAAAACAAGAGCGGCAAAAGAGGAGTACCGGCAAAGAGGTTCTACAAAATAGCCAAGCAACTGGCATCTGGTCATAGGACTGGCACGTAAGCTCTTCGAAACAGCGAAGGGAACCTAGTCACCGGAGCACAGGGAATTGTAAACGTGCTTAAGCAACATTTCGAGCAACTGCTTAACGCGCATTATGTAGAGGAAGCAACAATAGAACAAACTAGCATGAGAATGAAGATCCAGTCCCAGCGAGCGCCCAGTACTGAAGAGGTTAAGAAATCAATCCATCCACAAGCTTAAGAACAACAAATCCGCCGGCTCGGATGGCCTACTTGCGAAACTCCTAAGTATGGAGGAGATGTCCTAGTAGGGTGCATGCACCAGCTCATCAACCAAGTGTTGGAGGAAGAATGCATGCACGACTGGTCAAATAGCACCATAAGCCCAATCTACAAAAAAGGGGATCCTATGTCCTGCAAAAACTACAGAGGCATATCCCTGCTCAATGTTGCCTACAAGATCATATCCAACGTACGATCCTCTAAAATCTTTCTGCAACACTATCATCGGCACGTACCAGGCCAGGCAAATCAACGTTATACCAAATCTTCACATTGAAGCAAATTCTGGAAAAGACCAACAAATTTCTAGTCGAGACGCACCATCTCTTCATCGACTTCAAGGCCGCATATGATTGCATAAGTCACCAAGAGCTTCTATTGGCGATGTCGGAACTCGGGATCCCGAAAAAAAAAACAAAATACGCGATGCAACGTACGAATGAGTAACAGCTCATCCGAGCATTCCAGACGTGTACAGCGTTCAGACAAGGAGATGTGCTATCATGTTACTTCTTCAACATAGTCCTGGACCAGATAGTATGCAAGAATGTTGTTAACCTGGAAGGCATTATCTTAAACAGGTCTTCCCAAATGATTAGTTATGCGGACGACATCGATATCATCGGCCGCTCCAAGCGAGCTGTACTTGAAGCTTTTAAAAAAAATTTTCGGAGGATATTTGGTCATATATGCGAAGAGGGCGAATGGAGGAGAAGATTCAATCGAGAATTGTACGAGCTGTACCAATATGTAGATGTAGTCCAAAGAGCCAAAGCGCGTCGACTACACTGGCTCGGCCACATCGAGCGAATGGACAACAACGCTCCAGCCAAGAAAATCTTTGAGTCCCAGCCCGCAGGCTCGAGACGACCAGGAAGACCGAACCTCTGCTACAAGGACCAGGCGGTTACCGCCGCAAGAGCGCTTGGTCTCGACGACTGGAGGGAGCGTGCGAGGAACCGCAACCGATGGAAGACCGCAATATATCAGGCAGTGACGCTCCATGTATCAGGAGCCGGATAAGTAAGTAAGTAAGTCTAACTCAAGCTAAAATTACATAATAATAAATGTTACCCTTGCCGAATTAATTAGAGAAATAAGAAGCGGGATGTAGTTACTTAAATAGGAAAGCGTGTGTATTTGTGTTGATGGAATCTTGTGTTAACTTAGCGTTGGTAATTAGGCGAGGAGAAATTATTCGGGGATTACTGTACTTCAAAGTAAGGCAAGATATATTGCAATATAGTTTGAAGTATTTCGCAGTTCTTAAAGAAGCGGAAAAAGGAATAATATTAGAGAAGCAACTAACAAGGCACCCAGAAATAAAAAGCAGTTTCGAAAAACGTATATATCCTTTTCCCGTTATGCGTATATACCTGGGTTTTTCCCATATAGCTGTCATCTATTTTCAAAAAAGCTGAAAAAAAGCCTCCTCTAATATCTTTAGTGATTCAATCATTATTTCAAAATAATAACAGTACCTTCCTGGCGAACTTCGGTGTTCCAAGGAATTTAACTAATTTTTCTACAGATGATCCAAATAGATAATTGAAATCCTTTAAGCCCGCGAAGCCAACCAACAAGGATAGGTAGGGAAGAGCAGGGCTAAAAGTAACATTTATTACTAAAATTGATGCTGTTCCTAAGATAAAAGTTAGCCAAACTTTTTTCTGTTTAACGAGCAATATTAAATATAAAAAAAAAAAACAACTAGAACAATATCTCTTCCGAGTGAAGAGGAATGCCAAAAATACAAAGAAATAAAATGCACAACTGGATCGTACGAACTTGCTCTTGTCGCTAACAACTAATGTATCTAACCATTGACGCTGTTTAGTAGGTATAGGTAGTCTAGTTATCATATGCAGGCTTAAAGCCGATGTAAGTAAGACTGGATTGATACTTAGTATAATGAATTGTCGAATGGATGATTCAAGGAATAGTTACATACGTACCTACAAAAGTATATTTAAATCTAGGTTATGGATTTTAAATATGTAAGTTAGGAGAGATAATAATATGTACCTACATACATAGATGGAACTTAGGTATGTAAATATTTACTTATGATAATGAAAATGAAGGATGTAAGTTGGTAGATACCTATATGCATATAAGATAAGATTATTGTGATTTTTAAAGACATATATATATATATATATGTATATATAAATGTATGAGGGATTATAATGTATGTAGTATTCAGTGACGTACGCAAAAATTATTAAAAATAGAATAATAATAAGGTAGAAATAATTTGGATAATACATATAATTAAATATTTTTATATTGCTTAGTTGTTATAGTTTGATTGAAAACCAAAGGTGCCATTTGAATTCCTTGATAAATAAGAATATATCAAAGAAAAATTAAAAAATCATCGGACCGGTTTTAAAAAAAAAATTATTTTTTACGTATAAAATTTTGAAAACATTTTTATAAAAAAAAATTGAAACGCCACTTTGAAGATATTAATATATATAAAATTCAAATTTCAAAAAAATTCAGTGACTGGTTTTTGAAAAATCGATTTTTCAAAAAAAAATTGTATTCATTTTTTAATAATCGAAAAACTTTTTTTTGAAAATTTGAGTATGCAGTTTTATTAAGAAAATAATTTTAATCGGTCTATCCAATAGTGAGAAAGTCAAAAATATGTTAAATTCTATAGGTTCTATGTGAAGTACCGTTGCAAAGTACGCAAAATAAAATATTTTTATACTTAAGTGAAATGTACAAATTTAAGAATACACACATTTTTTTATAAAAATTCTTGGATCCATTTTCGAGAAATAAATTTATTTCTTAATGGCTTTTAACATTATAATGGGAGGTACCATTAGTTTTTATTTTAGGAATACATTTTTTTTAACTATTCAAGATAATGTCAAACAACTACTAAGTTTGAAGTTTCGAAAATATCCATCAAGTGGTTTTCCAAATTTTGAGTTTTCAAAAAAATTAATTGCAAAAGAAAAATTTTAGAAACATTTTTGTTTACATTAGTGCTTAGACTTTATAGAAGCGTCTGCAGAAATTTTTTTAAAAAAATCAAACCAACGGTTTTTCAGAAAATCGAAAACTTAAAAATGGTACTACTAGAGGTACCGAAACTAACAATGTTTCCAAAAAAAAATAACAAAATGCACATTTTCGCTTCATTTGAACTTATTTTTTTTTTTATAAAAGTCGCTGGAGCCATTTTTAGGAAAAATAAGGTTTTTGGCAAAAAAAAATGTATGGGAGCTATTGTTATTTGTCATTTTAAAAAAAAAATTAAAAAACCTGTGGCCATATTACCGAAAAAACAATATGTACCAAGTTTGAAACAAATCTATCCAACCGCTTAGGCTGTAGACTCGAGGACAGACAGAGAGACAGACGGAATTGCGGGACCCACTTTTTTGGTGTTCTCTATAATCGTTATGTTTGACTGCTAGAAATGTTTTCTTTTTCTTACGAATACATAACTTTCTTTATATTTACTACCTATAATCGCAAATAATGTAACAAACGTATCAATTTTGGACACTGGGGACTATACCCTCATAACTTTTCTTTATGATGTCATATTCACAGCTAAAGTATATTTAATGTTACCTTTGAAGTAGGTGAACATTTTTCTCGTTCACGCTTTTCTTAATTTTCAGGGGAACTCTTTCATTTTGAGCAGTTACTTTTTACCCCTGTTACTTCTAGCCCCGCAATCCCCTACATTCTATTGTCCACGAAAACTGTTGACATAAATGCCTGCCTGATAGTGACTTTTTAAATACATAAAGCACCTATAAAAATATTCTCATAAAATTATGCCAGTCATTTAAAAAGACCTAAGTCAAGATTTATTGCCTACTTTAAGACAAACGCAAGCAAAAATATTTGTTAATAATTCGCTTACATTTTTTTTTTACTATAATGCAATAATGTCGTGTACCAATTGGGTTAAATAACTATATGAGAATAAAACATATACTTACATTAGTAAAAGCAAATTTCAGCTGTCTGGGAGCTAGTACCCATATTATTCGTTATCATTATGACACAAATGTCACAGAGATTTGCCACATGGACTCTGACTTTTGACAAATCCACACACAAATAGGGTTGGGTCAGTATTTCAGGAAAAAGTATTCAAAAACAGGTATTATCTGGTCGAAAATGCCAGTTATTGAAATAAGATTTAAGATCTAAAATGTTTATTATGTTACTTTTTCACATTAACAAAAAGTTATTTAACTTTGATTATTTATTAAGCTTAAATCATATTCTGTTTATAAAGAGTTATCCATTTCGCGGTTTTAAAAGTATTGGGCTGGGATTTGACATCTGTCAAACTAATTTTTTTTCAGTTGAAAGTCTGAAATTTACGAAAATGGATCGCCTAACTATCGTACAACGCATAAAAATTGTTAAAACCAACTACAAAAATGTTGATTCTGCCACAGTCACATATCGAGCTTTAAGGGGAGATTATGGTTTACTGTGAAGAAATTTGAAGAGACAGGATTGGTTGCAGATATTGTAAGGCCTGTGCATCATCGTTTCGCTCGTACCACTGAAAATATCGCTGCTGTAAGTGAGAGTGTTTCCGAAGACCTGAATGTGTCGATTCCTCGTCGTTTTCAGGAATTAGGACAGTCTAACGGCACATTATGGTGTATTTTGCATTTGGATCTACACCTACATCCATATAAAGTCCGACTCACACAATAACTGAAGCCAGCTGACCATTCACACCGTCGTAGATACGTCGGACAACAGGCGGTGGACGGCGATTTTTCGAACAAAAGTTTTTTCAGCGACGAAGCACATTTCTCACTCGGTAGGTATGTTAATAAACAAAATTGTCGTATTTGGAGTTCTAAGAATCCTCAAGTAATTGAAGAGAGGCCATTACATCCACAAAAAGTCTCTCTTTGGGGCGCTCTTTGGTCCGGAGGTGTGATTGGAGCCTACTTCTTGGAAAACGACGATGGAACGATTGTCACCATCAATTCGGAGCGTTATGGTCATATGATAACCGACTTTTTTTGCCTGCTATTGAAGAATACGACTTGGAGAATATGTGGTTTCAACAGGACGGTCCCACGTACCACACAACTCGAGCGAATGTGGCTTTTTTGCAAGAGACAGACATTCGCTGGCCGCGTAATTTCTCGTCGTAGCGAGACTTTGTTTTTGTCTGGCTGCGCGAAAGGCCGTGTTTATGCAGAAAAACCTTTAAATCTGGAGCACTTGAAAACAAACATTTATCAAGTTATGGCTGAGATACCGCCCAATATGTGTCAAAAAGTGGTCGAAAATTACCTCAAAAGAATAGATGCTTGCAACAATTCGCGTTGTGGTCATTTAAATGATGTAGTGGTTCGCACATAATACCAACTTGCAAACTTTCTTATAAAAAAGAAATATCATAAAAAAAAATATTTTATATGTGTTTTATTTACGTTTACTTTTGAAACCGCAAAATGAATAACCCGTTATTATTGCTTTTAGTCATGTTTGTTATTTTCTCATAACATACTCGTTTTTTGCTTAATCGTGATTCTGGTAATTCTTGATTTCGGAGTTATTCCCAAGATATTCCCTATTTAAATGCCTACTTTAATTGCTGGCAAAGGCAACTAATTGAATTGGGAACAATTTAAAATTGCCTAGTACTTCTGACAAAAGGTAGTAAGGCTTTAAACTTTTTTTTAAATTAAATCTAATGTGAAAACTAAGAACAAAAAACTGATGGAATAAAACAATTAGGTCAATCGACAATTTTGATCCAACCGAATAGCGGAATATAGATGACAATATTAAATTTCGAGTTAAAAATAATAAATGATTAAGCAAAGTAATCAACCATGAACCAAGGTCACTTCCATGTGAAAAATCAGCAAATTTTTTAATTTCCTTAGAAATTTTCTATTCATTTTGAAAATATTGCTTTCTTTCCGTTAGAAAACTAGTAAGCCACAATAAGAAATTTGAAAAAAAGCATAAAAGCACTAGTTTTTGTATAAGAACATTATGTTGAACGCAGTCAAAAGCTTTGGAAAAATCAGAGTAAATTGTATAAACCTGATGGTCGCAAGCAGAAATTAGTACATGTGTCAAGTTAGCATTAAACTTTCTGAAAATAAATACTTTGAATACGCAATTAATTGTAGCTTTTTAATAGTAAATTAGTTGTAGAAAGAAGAAAATTCCAAACATTTTTTTTAATTAGCTTTTTGAAATACCAAGCGTGTGTATTGCTAACTTGACATTGTGAATTCAGCCATTTAAAAAGCTAAATTAAAAAATGTTTCGATTTTTTTTGTGTAAAGACACAACTAATTTCAGAGTAAAAATCTACAATTAATTGCATCATTACATTTTGGAATTTTGTTTTTTTTTTTTTTAATGGCTGCATCTACAATCTCAATAAGTTAGCACTGCACACACTTGGTATTTCCCAAAGCTAATTAAAAAAAAATTTTGGAATTTATTTCTTTCTACAACTAATTTACTACTAAAAAGTTTTAATAAATTGTGTATTCAATTTATTTTATTTTACAAAGTGTACTGCTTACTTGCCACACGTAAAATTAGTATATATTGTCAAGTTTGTTTGTGTTACCTAATTTTTACTACTTACAACTATTGCATACAACTTTTTTTTTACAATAGCTTCAAAAATCTTAGGAAGTATTTGAACTTTTACAATAGCTCTAAATTGTTACCTACTAATTAAGCAGAATAAATTTTGAATAGAACATAATTTTTTGCATAAACACCTGTTCGCCAAGAAAACATGTGACCACAGTTTCTGCAAATATGTACTACTTACATATAGTAGTATATCAATAATATAAAATTAAAGGACACGGTAGTGTCCAGCCAAGTTATGGAACTACATCCTATTTGCATGAACAAACTCAGGCGATTTTCTACCCCCCCCCCCCTAACTTCACTACCAATAAAGTCAGGAACTTCAAAATATAAGCATTTGCTAAGCTCACCAGGCTTAGACAACTAGCCCAATTTCAATTCTATAGCTTTATTGGTTTCCGAGATATAAGACTGCAAAAATCGCAAAAACCGTAACTCACTGACTGACTGACTCACTCACTCACTCACTCACTGACAGATCATAAAAATTGTAGAGCACTTCCCGACATCGTAGAATTTTGTAAGTTCGCACAACGGTAGGCCTGGTGGTGTATACAAAGGAAAAACTCGAAAATTTAAGATTTTCCATTCAGGGGGCGTGGTATCCACCCATTTTCATAGAATTAATATTAAATAATATTGAGAGCACTTCCGATTCGTGCAGGATTATAAAAATTGATAGGGCGTTCAGCTTTCAGGTGTATACTAAGAAAATGTTGAAATTATCAAATTTTTCATGCAGTGGCGTTTCTTCAACCCACTTCTTATCATTATTATCATTTCTATGGACCACTTCTTACTTATGAAAATTGGTAGAGTGGTAGGACTTGTAGTGCATACAAAAGGCATAAATTAAAAACTTACGTTTCCTTATGTGACTCTCATTGGGCGTTTATTGCAACCACTTTTCCTAATAAAAAGAACCTTTGCAAAAAGTAGTGAAATCACACCAAAAACATAAATGTTAAAAAAGTAGACAAGTTATTCTATATACAAAAACTTTGCGTAATAAGTCAGGCGTGAAAAGTAGTGAGATCTAAAAGTACGCCAAGTTCTAGGCTTATTAATGTTAAATATAAAATACTATAAGTAAAGAAATATGGAAGAACCTCAAAATTATCAGAGAAATCTGGTATTTTATGATTACTGACTTAAATTGCGTTTGGTTACTTGGCACGTTTTTTTTATTAACTAATTATTCAATTTTGAAATGAAAACTTGCCAAGTAATTTTGAGTTTCTTCCATATTACTCGTACTTTACTTATAATATTTTATATTTAACATTAATAGACTTAGAACTTGGAGTACTTTTAAATCTCACAACTTTTCTTGGCTGACTTATTACGCAAAGGGTTTTGTGTATCTTGGCTACCTTTTTAACATTTATGTTTTTGCTGTGATTTAATATTAAATAAAGAAGGTTCATATACGAAACAATATTTAGTTATTTATCTTATTTATTTATTTATTTATTTATTTATTTATTTGTATACTTGCATTTTAAGATACATTGTCTTATAAACTAATAAAAGCTTGTAATGAATATTTATTATAAGCTAGTTTAAATTTAAATATTTTATACAGCCTTTCAAATTACTTATTCTAATCAATTAGAGAACTTTATTACTTAAATAAAATTTATGAAATTTTCATTAATATTAATTCTTTAAATTTTTTTTTTCATGTTTCGTTGCCTCAATCAACATTTCCTTTTCCTTTCTACCTTGAGCAAAATATAAAAAATGAGAAAATTAATTAATTAATTTTGGGATAAATGTACCTTTAACTCTTTCTTAAAGATATTAATGTCACTAATTCTTTTTAAATTTCGAGGAAGTGCGTTCCATAACCGAGTCGCAAAAATAAAAAACTGCCGCTCAGAGGTTAAGCAAGTAAATCGAGATATTAGAAAATGTGGTGACCTAGTTGATGAAGACATATACAATCTATTATAAATATAGCAAGGTTGATGAGATTGCATTATCCTAAGCAGCAAGATTAATATCCTATAGCGAACGAGATTATCGAATGTGAGATTATATATTGCTTTTGAAAATAAAGATATTCTATCATACCTTCTTAAGCCAAAGATATATCTAGCAATGCTTTTATATGCAATGTTTAACTTTCTTCTGCTTATGGAGTCACAATTTCCGTATATTTCACATGCGTAAATCAGTATAGGAATAATTAACGTTTTGGAGAGCATTATTCTAGTTTTAAGTGGAGTAAAGTATTGGGTGGCCCATAAAGTACGAAGCACTCCATATACCTTACCTACAGTTCTATTGAAATGTGTGTCCAAGTTAACTTCCGATTAAATATCATTCCTAGGTTTTTCACGGTTTCTACATACTCTATAGAAAGACCATCAAGGAGGATTTGTGGAAAGTATGACAAGTCTACCGGTTTCTTAGAAATGATAATACATTTAGATTTGCTTGGATTTAAGAACAAGCCATTTTTCTTACCGAAAGATGAGATAATTTGTAATTCTTCGTTCAAGTCTGAGACAAAATCTTCAATCAATTCAAGAGGGCAGTTTTATATAATTGAACGTCATCAGCGTACATTTGTATTTTAGTTTGTGAAATAATTTGAGGCAGTTCATTTATGTATATGGAGAACAAAAGGGGACCAAGAATCGATCCCTGGGGTACACCTGTTGATGGTGAAAGAAAATTCGATAACCTACCATTCACCATAACAGCCTGCTTACTTTCAGTTAGAAAGGAATAAATCAGACGAACAGCAGAATTTGAAAAGTTGTACAATCGCGCTAACTTTTGGCAAAGATTCAAATGATCAATTGTATCAAATGCCTTTAAAAAATCCAGAAGTATTAAAAATGTTACGTTACCTTCATCTTATCTTATGCCCCTCAACAGATTGCTTTGTTGATAAGAATTTTTTCCTCCGGGGATAACAATTAATTTGGATTTGTATAACTTTTTCAAAACTTTTGATAGGAAGGGAAGTATTGAAATTGGTCTAAAATCATGCTCATTTTTTGGAAAAGGTAGAATCTTAGCCATTTTTAACTCATTAGGATAAAACCCTGTTGCTAAAATTGTATTGAATATGTGCGTGATGTGTGGCAATAAGATCGGTAAAATAACTTTCAAAAACTTCGGAGATATGTCATCTATACCGGTAGCAATCGATTTAATCTAAAAAACGCATTCAACGACATCTGTACTTTCTATTCTTGAAAATTCAAATAAATCTACGAGTACCAACAAATTTTTATTTAACGGCGAATTTTCATCTTGAGAAGATGATGAAATAGTAAGTGAAGGGAAAGGCAGTGTAACAAACTTTTGTTTTAAAATATTACCGTCAATGTCATCCGAAAAAACTAAACTCTTTTTACTACCTATTCCTAGCTCTTTCAAGTTTTTCCAAAGTTTTCGCCCTTTCACAGATGAATTGAGTTTCGCACTATAAAATAACCTTTTAGCAGATTGTATTTTGCTTACAACAAGATTACGAAGGATTCTATAGTTTTGCTGAAATTCCTCAAGTCTATAACGTTTCCATGTAATAAACGCTTCGTTTCTTCACATTATGAGCAAACGAATTTGGTGCAGGGAAATAAGTCCCCAGGAACTAAGTCCACTGAGGGACTAAGTTCTCACTTGTGCAGGGAAATGAGTCCCCAGGAACTAAGTCCACTAGGGGATTAAGTTCTCACTTAATGGGAACGAAATCCACTTTACTATAGTGGTCTTTGTTCCCATTAAGTGAGAATCATCTCCACTTTCTTATGGGAAATTAGTACACACTCGAAAGTATAAAGTGGGAATGAATTTCCAACAACAAAAATTAAAGAGAGATGTAAACTACTGTTAGTTCTTAGACCTTTTTTATATTTTCTTAAATTTATCTTGATAAGTACGATAAGTTACAGTTTATATTCAATACATCATTTGTTATTTGAATATTCGTGATGAAAACAGTGTAAGGTTCAGTGGCGATATAATATAGAGCGTGTTAAAATGGAAAATCAAATTGAATTTATTACGGGATTTCGAAAAAATAGTGTTTTAATTTATGATCGGGTAGAAAAACAAATATATGTGAAAAATTATACAAGAATAATATCTCTCGGTACAGGTGCTATTTTAATAAAAATTGCAATCAGCTTAATAATTCATGAAAACACTGAAAAACTAATTAAACCAAATGAAGCTCATCATCCTCATGAAAACCAGGAGAAAACAATGACAAAAATGAAAATTATAAATGCCATGAAAAAAGATTGTGTCAATGCACCTTTAAAACGGCGCCTTACAGCTCGCGAGATTTTTGACGACAACCGCTCTAAGTTTAATGATGAAACAATAAATATAAATTTTAAAAATGTGAAAAGGGGACTTAATAAAATAAAAAACCAAAGCTTACCAAAATGCCCAACGAGTCCAAGTGACGTTTTTATGTGCTATCAAAATGAAACCTTCATGTCAATCTATGGAATTTCAAAATTTAGTGATAAAGCCCCATTCTACCAACACACGGTTTTGGAGAATGACTTTGCATACACCGTTTTTATGGCTAAAAGAATTACAAGATTAATAGGAGAAATGCCCGACACATTTCAAAAACGTTATTTTGTAGATGGGACGTTCAATGTTGTGCCCTCATCATGTGGATACAAACAACTAATTATTATTCATTTCGCTTATGCAGAACATGTAAGTACCTACCTTTTCGATACTATTTGATTATTTTCGAAAACTCGAAAACAGAATCAAAAAGCATCAGTTTATTTCGAAAACTGTCTTTCGAAATTGAATCAAAAAGCATCATTTTATTTTGAATTTTTTTTTGATTATTCTTGGAAACTGAATAGAGTAGATACCTATTTCAAGAGTTCAAATTTTTTTAAATAATTTTATGTTTTTAGGTTTATCCATTCCTATATGTTTTAACAACAAATAAATCAACAAGTATGTACGAACATTTATTTAAATTTATTAAGGGAAATCTATATGAATTCCACGCCACCTCATTCACAACTGACTTTGAACGGAGTTTACGAAACGCCCTTCAGACAGTATTTCCAAATGCTGTAATCAACGGATGTTGGTTTCATTATACCAGAGCCTTAAGAAGAAAGGCTTCAAAAATTCCAAGTTTCTTAAAGACTATGAGAACCAACACAAACATTAACAACATTTTCAAAAAATTATTGACGTTGCCTCTATTGAGCGTGGAAAATATAAAAGCAGGATTTTCGTTGGTTGAAAATGACGCAAATGCAATTTCTTCATACAGCTTGTCTTCATTCATGGTATATTTCAAAAGGCAGTGGATGTTGCAGGTAAAATTAACTTTAAAAATCATGTACATACATTTTTAATTTTTCATTTAAAAGGAAACGTCACAGTCGTTTAGCGTTTACAATAAGCGAATGCGAACAACAAGCGCACTTGAAGGCTATAACAGTCGCTTGGGAAAAAAGCTATGTAAAAACGGAAATTTTTTCAAATTCGCCACTTGTTTGATTGATGAGGAGTATAATTCTTCACGGGATTTAATGTCAGCAATGGACGGCGAAACATTGCTCATGTTCGAACCTCCAAAGCCATTTTTTGCACGGAGAAATGCAATAATATTCAATCTTATTACAAAAGTCGACACCCATAGGATAAATCTATGTGAATACCTCCCACAAATTATAAAAATTTTTAAACAAAAAATGATATGGAATTTGAAATTACCGCTCAAGACGATGCCGAGTCAGAGAGCGAAGAAACTAGCAATATTTTACTAAACGAAAATACCACGTTGTGTATTATTTGCTATATAAATAATCGTAATATTCTTCTTTCTCCTTGTAATCACATCAAGATATGTGAAAATTGTTATAATACAATTTCGAAAAATGCAACATCTGAATTATTGTGTCCGTATTGTAGAACTATAGTTACGAGTTTTACGATAGTTTTTTTGTAGATTGTATTTGATTTGAATTCTTGTATACTTTGTTGAATTTTTTATGTTTTTTTTTTTCACTTGAATTTATTATTGAAATTTTAAATTGAAAGTATTTTTGTTTTTTGTTGTATTATCATCTATAAAATGTTTTACCTTTACGTCGAAATTTTAATAATTTTGTTAATTAAATTTGGTATGTCGATAGAAGTAGAATAATTTTTTGTACAGAAATGTATTTTTTTTATATTAATAAAACTTAAAAATACTTGAAGAATTATTTTTCTTCCTGGCTTAACATGGGAATTTATTTCGCATTCAAAGGGAACTAAACCCACAGTTTTTTGTTACGAATTTCCCACCTTGAATGGGAACAAAGATCACTTTATTTAAGTGGAATTCGCTCCCATTAAGTGAGAACTTAGTCCCTCAGTGGATTTAATTCCTGGGGACTTATTTCCCTGCACCAACGAATTTCAGGTGTAAACCGTGATCTTTGACCAGGTTTTCGTGTTTTCGCGCGTAGAGGAACGAAATTGTTAAAAAGATCAATTATTTTAGAATTAATATATGCTACTTAATCATTCGGATTAGGTAAATGATAAACGTTATTCCAATCTATACTTCGAGCATCTTCTTCAAGTCTGGCGTAATCGGTTGCATTAAGATCCCTGTATTTGTACTGAAAATCAGATTTTTGCACCTCAAAGTCTAAGGTCATATATATAAGATCATGCTTAGAAAAACCAGCTGCCGAGAGTTGATCTTGAAAAAGTACTTTATTAATGTCGCTCGCAAAAAAAACATCTAATAGACTCTGTGAACTTTCAGAAAAGTGCGTTGCAACAGTAGTATTTACTGGAAACATGTTGAAAGTTCTCATGCCATCAATTAATTCTGCTTCTAATAATAAATTGCTGTTAAAATCACCACACACAATAATGTTAGAAGTTTGTACAGATATATCTTCCATCAAATAGAAAAATGGGGACATACTTATGTGTTTATTGGGTCTGTACACTGTTCCAATAAGTAGCTTATCTACACCACATACTACCTCCACAAACAAGTATTCGATTCGACTACTAGCATCTGATTGGTATTTGATTTTACTTGTTATATCCTCTCGTACATATGTCGCCACACCCCCACCTATTCGTCCTTGTCAATCTACGCGAAAAAGTCTATACACATTCAATCCACACATTCCGTCATTAAAACTATTGTTGAGCCATGTTTCGGAAACGCAAATTACATCAACTTTACTAAACGCGAAAATATACCTGAACTCATCAATTTTAGGCAACAAGCTTTGAGCATTTAAAAGACATATGTATCTTAAAACCGTTTTTTTTTGTGTAGTAAAAACATTAACCATTGATTGCAGAGGATCATGATTGGACTCGTATGTGAAACGACCGAAAAAAATATTAAAAGAAGAAGAAAAGAAGAAAAAAGAAGATAATATATAAATATAAATAAGAACGAGAAGAAAAAAAAATTATTTATTTTGGGCAGTCTTTCTGAAGTTGAGTAAAAGTTTAACATAATCTAAATTATTTCCGGCCTAATACAAATCGAAAACATTATTAATTTTACAAAAAACTAAACAAAAGTTGAACTTATGTCGCAATAACGTAACCATCTCAAATCACAATGAACAACTGTTACTTATTAATTTAAATTAAATAGTTTTTCTTATTTAATATGGTAAATGGTATATAATGCCATATCTTTCTCCTGGAGACAAAATTGTACATATATTTTTTTTTCTAAACTCAAAATTGTGATGATACAACACCAACCTTGCGATATGATCAAGTCATTTTTTTAATAAAATTGGAGTTACATAACATCAATAAAAAAATATAATCCGTTAACAGAAATATATGTAGGTAGGTTTGTAAACGAGAAAATACAAGACTAAAAGTACAATCATTTAGCTGTACCAGTAAGAACATTACACACATAATGTATACATGTAAACATGTGAGTGCAAAATAAATGTCCTTAAAGATTCAATTACCAATTTAACTTCTTAAAGGATTATCTCAATTATCGTATACCTATTTTATGTAGAACATATCTAACGAAACCATACTAAGAATAACTTCAAAATTGAAATGAATAGAATATAGCTTTATACTCGAAATTGTTAGTTCATTCAGAGAATAGAAAATATTATATACTTATCATTCAAAAAGATTAAATTTCAAAAATAACATACATCATAACACAAAAATCAACTAATCACTAATTAGTGTCATAATGCCTCACATGAATGACTGATTCTTTTGAATTCACTTGTAAATAGGCATAAGTACGTATTATATAGAAACTGAGAAAGCTCAGAAGCTATACTTACTAAAATGTAGATACATACCTTTCAAGTTTCGGTTTTAAACAAATTGAATAGAAACTACTCACCTATTTATTTAGGACCAGAAGATTAGGCACAACTTCTCAACAAAACTCTTGAATATTCACTAGTTTTGTTTTCGTTTATTATCCACATGAAAACTTAAATCCTCGGATGGACGGACAGTCAGTTCTTATTACTTTCACTTCTTCGTTCGAATGTACATATATCCTTGCATTGCAAGTAGGTACACTGGCCAGAGGCAAAACACGTTACAATTCCTTAAGCAATTTCTTTTCTATTTCGAGTTGACTTAGTAAGAGTCCTCGTTTTATGCTAGTGTGTTCATTGAGTAAGTTCGCGCGTGCTCTACTCCGTTAGGAAGGATTTTTTCAGCTATTGTGTTGGTCAACATATCTACTAACACCTTGTCTAAGCAACGTTTTCAACTCCACTTCTCTCTTGTTTTATTTTTGGTTTGAAGGGTCGAAACTTTCGATTTTCTTTAACTCGTTGCCCTAGATCTCAATTATGCATATTATGCAAATGAGTCGTCCTAAATATAAATGTTGGACTTGGACACAACATCAGATGTATATATGTACTTTTATTTAAGTTAGTACAAGACTGTCGGCAGTACACATTCAATGGCCAGACCACAAACACTAAATGAGCTTTTAATAAATTCATTATTATTAGTAAACTTGAAGTAACATCCATATCCTGAGCCCTTATGAACATGGAAGAATGGCCAAAAAATGTTTGTTAACGAAATATTTTCTAGGTCATAGCCTTGGCTGCCATTATAAATGTTATAAACTTCGTCGCTGTTCAATTACTGAATGACAATAGAGCCAAACTTTCCCTTATTATTTCGTCTTCTTGTTTAAATTGAGGACACTTTGAGTTCTTTTGAAAATAATGGCATTTGGCACAAATTAACGGCATATAATTGTGTACATTAAATGTATGTACATGTGCACACAATATAGATTACTCCAACCTAAAAAAAAACTTCAAGTAAGTAATATTGCCTTCATTTTTTGTATGGGAAAAATTTAGCATTTAACATTAACATAACAAAATGGTTTGAATAATAAGTTTGAGAATACAAATATTGTTTCCTGGTTATATTTCTAAGGATGAATCAGCAAAATAAAAATTTTATTGATTTATTGAAGAATTGTAAATTTCCCAATTTGATTGATTGTATAATTGTTGAGTTGAAACTTTACTTGTAGCTTTTTAGTATACCCACAAACCTTTGTAATTTATTAAGATTTGTCTTTTGTACAATTCACTCCTACTTCGCTTAAGGGTCTAGATAGGTTTCACTAAATCATGCCGTCACACAAAAATACCATATAGCAAATCATTACTTCTGGTTAGGTTTTATTTTTCGCTTATTTTTCCATTTCTGTGTAGCAGTTAAAGATTTTCTTAACACGACTTTATGGGACTACGCTTATCGTCTGGAACATTTTGGTTCAGGATTTCCAATCTTCATCCATCTTTAAAATGACTCAATGTTGTAAGTTTTTAGATGTCAACTGACGGATACCACAAGTTCTTAATCTCCTGGTTGATTTGATCCCAACTACATCAACTACTCATTGGACATAGGCTCCCTGTTAAAATTAAGCAGATCCACTTTTTTGGCGATTATATGTAGGTACTATAAGGCAAGTTATGCAAGCCTAAAAAAAAATTCTAACAATCAAACATGACATTAAGATCATAGAGAACACCAAAAAAGTGGGTCGTCTGTCTATCTGTCTTCGAGTCTACACCCTAAGCGGTTGGATGGGTTAGCTTCAAACTTGGTGCATATTGTTTTTTCGGCAATTTACCCACACGTTTTTGTCATATTTTTTAAGACGAAAAATAACGGTATCATAATTTTTTTTTTGCCAAAAAGGTAAATCTTCTTTTTCTCAAAAACGGACAAAACGATTTTTATAAAAAAAAAACAGTTCATTAATGAAGGGAAAGGGAATATTTTAGTATTTTTTTTTTTGGAAAAAATGGTTTATTCTTGGTATCTCTAGTTTTTGGTTATCGATTTTCTGAACAACAACGATTCATTTGATTTTTCAATTTTTAAGCCAAAATTTTACAAAAAAAAAAAAACTTTTTTTTTGAAAACTTTAAATTTCTGAAACGACTCATGGATTTTTCGAAACTTCGTATTTGTTAGTTTTTTGACATTGTATTGAATAGTTAAAAACCTATATTCCTAAAATAAAAAACAACGGTACCTCTTATAAAAAATGTATTTCTCGAAAACGGCTCCAAGAATTTAAAAACAAATGTGAGTGTTAATAAATTAGTAGATTCCACTTTTAAGTATATACAAATATTTTATTTTACTTTTTATATATTCGATTTTCTCACTATTGCGTGAACCGATTAAAATATTGTTTTTATTATAATAAGAGAAGTTTTAATAAAACTGCATACAAACATTTTCAGAAAACTAGTTTTTCGATTTGTATAAAATAAATACAACTTTTTTTGAAAAATCGATTTTTCAAAAACTAGTTATTGAATTTTTTTTGAAAGTTGAATTTTATTTGGATATTAATAATAACTTTAAGATGGCGTTTCAATTTTGTTTAATGTTTTTTTTTTTAATTTTATACACATAAAATTGTTTTTTTGCGATTATAACTAGATACGTAAAAAATTTTTTTTTCTAACAATCAAACATGACATTACAATCATAGAGAACACCAAAAATGTGGTTCCCCAAACTCCGTCTGTCTGTCCTCGAGTCTGCAGGCTAAACGATTGGATGGATTTGTTCAAACTTGGTACATATTGGTTTTTCGAAAATATACCCACACATTTTTTTAATTTTTTTAAGACGACACATAACAGTAGCTCCCATACATTTTTTGGCCAAAAAGAAAATTCTTATTTTTCTCATAAACGGCTACTTCGATTTTTATAAAAAAAAATCAGTTCATTAATGAAGGGAAAGGGTACCTTTTAATAATTTTTTTTTTTTTGGAAAATAATTGTTAGTTTTGGTACCTCTAGTACAACCATTTTCTTGGTTCACCATTTTGTGGGAAATGGTTGGTGTGATTTTTTCGAATTTTTTTACGCAGAAGCTCCTAGAAAGTTTAAACCCTTGAAAAAAGTATTTGAATTATCCATTTATTTCTACCATATTATTATTCCCTTTTTACCAATTTTTGCGTTGTCGCTTAATACTAAAGACAATTTAGGTCTTCATACATTCATTTATACATATGTGTCTTTAAAAATCCCATGAATCTTATGTATGCACAATATTGTAATGGCACCTAAATTATACCTACCCACCTACATTCGTCATTTTCATTATTGTATGTACATGTTTACATACTTAGGTTCCGTCTATATATGTATGTAGATACATTTTACTCTCCTAACTAACATAATTAAAATCCATAACTTAGATTTAAATATACTTTTGTAGGTAAGTACCTATGTAACTATTCCTTGAATTATCCATTCGACAATTCATTATAATAAGAATCAATGTAATCTTACCTATAGGGGCTTTAAACCTGCATAGGATAACTACACCTAACTAACTAAACCTCCATGGTTATAGCGACATTAAAAATGTAAGCTACAAGAGCAAGTTCGTGCGATCTAGTCGTGTATTTTATTTTTTTATGTATTCTTATTTGTCCAGGAATTTAAATATATAGCATCTTTGTTTCCCCTCAGACTTCAAAAACTAGTACTTAGCAGTCTAAAAAGATTTTATTATGTGAATCATCCGTTTATTCCTACCTAATTGTATTTTATTAATTTCATTATGATTCGCCATATTTATGTCTAGTAGTCGATCACCGGCATCAACAAGTAATTACCATATTTATTGATGCATGTTAATTTAATGTTTGCGCAACTTTGCAATAATGAACAGTTGATGTTCAAAATAATGTGAAAAGCTTGCGTTCGTGAATGTTTGACGCAAATGATCGAGCATCACTACTGCAGTGAGGCGTTAGTGCATTTACCCTACATTCATAGGTTCCATCTTTATGTGTATGAACATCTAACTCTCCTAACTTAAATAATTGAAATCCATAATCTTCATTTGAATATACATTAGTAGGTAGTTACATATATGTAACTATTCCTTGAATAATGCCCTCGACAATTCATTGTAATAAGAATCAAAGTAATATATTACCCACATCGGCTTAAACCTGCGTAGGATAAAAAGACTACATACCTACTAACAGCTTCAATGTTAAGCTACATTAAAACTGTTAGCTACAAGAACGAGTTCGTATGATCCAGTCGTGCATTTTATGTTTAATTGATATCAAGAATCACTTATGTTGGAAACGGCATCTTTTATAATGGTAAATCATATTTGTATGAACCTTTGGACCAATGTGATTTTTGGCCTTTGTATCGAAACAATACAATATTTTGTACACGAACACGAGGAAATAATTAAAAAAGGCCGTAATAACGAAATGCCGTATAGGTAAAAATAATGTCCAACGAGCGGGGTATGAGGTAGTTAGGGGTACATACAACATAGCCCTGGCGTGTACGTCTTCGCGACAAAATTGCCCATTGTTCTATTCTCCTCCAATCACGGCTTATGCACACGGGACCAAAAATCACCAAGGTATCTTTCGTTCAAAGCAGCCTAGAGCATCCTCATCGACCGTTGATAAAGTTCATACCACTGAACCGTACAGCAGAACTGGGATTGGTGATTGGCGTTTTAAAAAGGGATACTTTAATTGCACGAGAGAAGGTTTTGCTACTCAATTGCCTTCTTAGCCCAAATAAGTCGCGATTGGCAAAAGTTATTCTCCAATCAAATCTTCGTTTGATTTCAGCGCTGATATCGTTGGCTTGATTTATAGCGGAGCCTGTAGACAAAGTCCTTAACTACCTCAAAGCTATAGCTGGTGATGCTCTGCCCAAGACGTCGCGTCGGTGTAGGCTGTCCTTTCTTGATGACAGCACATACTTTGTCTTGCCCTCATTTAATGTTAAGAACTAAGCCCATATTTTCCGTATTCGACACGAAGATGACATTGACACCACGCTGTGTTCTGCCCATTATATGTCAATATCGTTGCCGTAGGCAAGTATAGTTTGAATGGACTTTTAGTGTTGGCTCAGTAATTCTGTACTATTCTTTTAAGTATGATGTTAAAAAAATCGCATGACAACGATTTATATATTAATATTTATCTAAATTCTTTTTTTACATGAAAGGCTTCAGTTAGGTTTTAACCGACCTTGATGGAACAGCTTGAATTTTCCATCGTCATCCTGAACAAACGGACGAATTTGTCAGGGATACCAAATCTAGACATTGCTATATAGCTCGTTTCTATAACGATTCTATCATACGCGGGCGCAAAATCGATAAAGAGGTAGGGCCAATCGATTTGAATCTCCTGTTTAGACAAAATGACAAGGACAAGACAAGAGAAAGCGCAGAACAAGCAGTTCATAGGGTCTCCTTTCTTGAAGATCGGGCAAGCATGCTAAAATTCCATTCATCGGGCATGCTATCTTCCCACCATATCTTGCAGATCAGTTGGTGCATACTCCAAAGCAAATCATTGTCTCATGCTTTCAAGAGCTCTGCAGCTAAGCCGTTAGTTAAAGCAGCTTTATTGGACTTGAGTCTCAATATGGCTAACTTAACCATAGATAAAAAAATTAACCTGTGGGCGCTAGTGCCCACTTGAGTTTAAATACATGTCTATCCTTTAAACATCAGATAATGTCATATTACATACCACACATACACATATAACATACATAGTATGTTCATACATAAACAGTTAGGATTACAGATTGTTGTTAATAACCTTAATCGTAACATCTTTAATGCATATCAGTAAATATTTCAAGAATGTTCGTGTCATGAATTTCTATATCTTATTATATGATTCGAATGCACATATTTATTCTAAGCTCATACCAACTATTATTTCTGTTGTTTTATTATTATTGGTGCAAGCTTTTATTTCGATAGCCTAAAAAATTCAATCTGCAAAATCAAAATCCTTACTTACATACTTTAGAAAACAAATACTACAGATTTCTGTGAATAATAATCTTTCAATAGCAGGCATTTACTTTTAAGTGAAAACACTATTATTGAAAGTGTTTGCAATTATAATATGTATTTATGTATAATAATTGTATTAATTTAATTCAGAAATTAACTAGTATTTACGAGCGAATACATATGTGCAATTGAAGATGGGCGAACGATTATTTTTTTTCGAGAACTATGTTCTTAAAACTTTAAGAATTAAACAAGAAAAATGGTCAAAAATGATAACGACGGACATTTATAAGGTAAGACATTGTTTTTTTTTTGTCTTAAAATAAATTAAGAGATACATATCTACATATGTACATATGTATGAAGGTGAAATATTTCAGCATTTATTGAAGACTTTTTGGTATGTAATATAGTTGGTGAAAAGATTAACGTATGGGTTTATTTAACGATAGATACATTTTATTGATTGATCTTAAAACGGCCAAAGTGCATAGACAAAACTAGTAGCTATGTACAGTATGTGCATATATTTATTCCATTTAGAATTATAACATTACATATGTACATATGTATGTATCTATTAAATAATATTAAATAAGTATCCACGTTCAGACTTCTGTAAACACATGATTTTAGTATTTCTCAGTAGTGCCTCCAAATGCTAAAACATTGCAAAATTTGTGAGTTTTCAAAAACTCGTAAACCGAAGCGATGATGAAATGATTACATATAGCTAGCCTTTTATGTTTGTTTTCGCAATCCTGCAATTTTTTGAATGGTTCATTTGTGCTATATTATAGATATTTCGAAATTTTAATTTTGACTCTCCTTAAGAGTTTTGCCTAATTTAATGAAATAAATAAAATTAAATTTGATGGCTCTGCACTTGTGCCTAGTGAAAATTTTTTCGAAAAATCCAATCGTCAGAGTTTGGAGAAACTTTTTCATAATAAGAGATAATCGTGAAGAGCTGTCATTTCTGCTCATTTCGCACTAAGCAAATAAACAAAATGTTTTTCTGTCGAATAAGCACTGGCAATCGATTTCCAGACGTATGGCTGAGAGCTATTAGGTAATAGCCATACCACCAGGCGTTGTCCGTGATTATATTCTTATGATAAATTTATATTTACATTTTCAACTAGGTATTTACTTTTAATTTTTTCAGTATGCATTTTTCAGAAATTAACTTTTAATTTAATGGAATTATATATTTAAAATCAAACCGTTCGTGATAATTATTACTAAGCACAGATAACGTACGTACTTGGTTTTGCATAAATTATAATAGTTGCTAAAGATGTCCGTGTTTTGTATGCATATCTTTTATTTTGAAGAAAATGAAAATGGTGATGGAAATAATAAAAGGCACTTTGATAGATGTTGACCCATACCTTCCAAACGAATAATTCACGGGGGGCAAAATCGTGTTTCTGAAATCAGTTACCTAAATGCTTAGGTTTGTCACGTAGCTCCATCACGGGCTGAATGTTTATAAAAGGTGATTTTTTAAGAGCTTGGTTTTTGAAAATTCAAAAAAACACAGAAACTTGTAAAAAGTGAATGAAATTTTTATTTGGATCGATAAATCAATTTCTGCCATTTACTTTTTAAAAATAATTTCACTTAAATGTTTCCCGCGGCTACGCTTCAGGTGGTCCATTCTGAAGGTCAAATTTTGGCAAACTTTTTCACACATTTCGGCCGGAATCTCACCAATGACGCGTTCAATGTTGGCTTCCAAGGCAGCAATCGTGTTTGGCTTGTCCCCATAGACTATAGACTTAACGTAGGCCCACAAAAAATAGTCTAACGGGGTCAAATCACATGATCTTGGTGGCCAATTGACTGCGCCAAAACGTGAGATCAACTGCTCACCAAATTCGCCTCTCAATTGATGCATGGTTTCGCGTAGCTTGCGAAACACATTTTTCACAGAGCACGAATTTTGATAATAAATTTCAATAATTTGCAAACGTTGTTCAGGCGTAAGTCTATTCACGATGAAATGGCAAACAATACTGAATCGAAATGTCAAATGTTCGTGGAATTTGTCATGTGTGATCTGTCAAAAATATAAACGTCAAAAACCAAGTAGCAAAAAAATCACCCGTTATATGTACTAGTCAGCGAATAATACTTTTCACTGAACTTGACTGGAACATGTAATCATATAATTAAGTACGAGTACGAACTTCATTATACCTTCTAAAGCTTTGACTCAAGTATGAACAATTTAATTATAAAAATGGCTGATGTTGGACTTGTCAAGCAATGCCGATGCATTTAACATGAAAGTATGTCAGAGTTAGAATTAATGTCTGTATTAGTTATGCAGTAAAACAAATATCAAAAAATAGTTTTGAAATAGTTTTTTTTTTATTTCGAGCAATACCTGGATACACAAACTTCTGATACGTATAAAGCTTTTAATTGATCATCAATTGTTTGATGTCAGCTTAAAATGATTTGAATAAAGCCATTTATTGAAAAATGCTGAAATCAATTAGGGTGACAGTTAATGGATATAATATGTAGTTGACTGAACCCCAGTTTCACAGTGTGAGTTTAAACTTAAGATTAACTGAACCTTAAACTGAGTTTAAATTTTTGGTTTAATTCGTCCGTCTTCAAATTTTTCAAATTTTATGAAAAATAGTTGGTAGCATTTTTCTTGCCTCGTCCTCCCTTTCTCTCTCTGACACAAGAAAACACAAGAAACAACGAGAATAATAAATAAAATAATATTCAAAATCACTATAACAACTTTGTTTTGTTCATAATATTTTCTGAAAAAAAAAACAATACAAACGCTGAACTGAAGTTTAAAAGTGCTACATGCTAGCAAAACTGGACTTTGAATGACCATTCAAAACCTATATCCCTGATAGACAAGTATGGCTACACAACGAACTCCATGATGAGTCGTCAATAACTATCTACACCGACGGTTCAAAAATTGACACTGGGGTTGGTGCAGCGTTCTTCTCAGTAAACTTTAAAGTAGCTAGCTCCGCTAGACTTCCTAACCACAGTAGTGTCTTCCAAGCTGAGGTATTGTCAGTGAAAAATACTGATAAGTACGTGTCGAGATTGGAGATACCAAATACCGATATCACCTTTTGTATTGACAGCCAAGCGACAATTAAAGCGATTTCTGCCGCAGTTACCAAGTCGCAGCTTGTAACTAGCTGTCGCGAAGAGATGAAAATTCTAGCCACGCAGCATAACATTAAACTCTGTTGGGTCCCGGGTCACAGTAATATACCGGGCAACGAGAGAGCTGATGAAGGAAGGGTTCAACAATTGATCCTACCCAAATAGACCCGTCGATTAGAATCTATTTGAAAAGTTTCTTTCAAAAACCAACGGAAGATGGAATGGGCTCGACACCTGTGCCACAACCAGGAAACTATGGCTCAGCTTCGACAAGAAAAGAACAGAAAGTACCATCCACATAAACAAAAATTCCCTTCGATCTCTTGTAAACGTACTCACCGGACACAATCTTCTCGGCTACCATAAAAAGAAAATGGGGCTAAGCAACGAAGACCTATGCAGAGGCTGCAATGACGAAGACGAACATGAGGACACCTCTCACTTCTTGTGTTATTGTCCAGCACTTTGCTATATAAGGAACAAATTCCTGGGCAGCTTCTTCTTCAATTATTTAGAAGAGCTCTCGAATCTTTCAGGCAAAAGCCTGCCGAGCTTCACAAAAACTTCTAAATGGCTCAATAATGATTATCCATAGAACAAATAGGTTATACAATTAGAAGTAACAACACTTGGAGGTATCACAATGGATCTACTTTGATCTAAATGTGCCGGTAGCAAGATCAACTGGCAGCCCATTTACCTAATAACCTAACCTAACTTAAACTAGAAATTGAACTCAGTTCAAAGTTTAAACGACACTGTGAATTCGAATAAATTGTTGATCTGAAGTTTAAGCCAAAAGTGGAGTTTAAACTCGCACTGTGAAACTGGGGTTGAATGTTGTAACATATGGGTGTATATATATTTTCACACCTTAAAGGGTTAATATTAGTGTCCAACTGAAGGTCGATTTTTAGACGAAGCCGAATATTTGACTAAACAACAACATTTTCCCGAGGTAAAACCCGAAGCTTTATTAACTTATAGAATGGAAAAAAATAATGACTTCTTGAAAGTTTTTCTGAAAAATAATATGTATGCAATAAGCATTGGCTAAAATTCCTTCAAGATTTAAGAAATTTCCCTAAACACATTTTTTTGTTGTTTAAGTTAATTAATTTCTTTCGCAAAATACAACTTAGAAGACATTTATTAATTTGGCACGAAAAATGTAAAGAAATCTCAGTTTTACTTATATGTTTCGGTTTTATATCGTTAATTTAATATTTTGAAACAACAATTCCAAATATTTTCAAAACAATTCCCATTATTGTTAGTTTGTTGATTCAGTATATAAACACTAGTTTTGACAGCTGACAAGAATTTGACAAGCTGACAAATCAATTTATTTTTATTCAATTTGCAAAATGAACTACAATAAGTATCTTATATAAATTATTTTATATTTTTTAAAATATCAACGGATTATATAATATATTTTTTTTCCTCTGAGACCCTACACAAACAAAAATATTAATGTAATTTTATTTTTCAATTGAATAAATTAAAACTTGCATTTATTATATGGTTTCCCAGTAAATCTGGGCTTTTTGGAATTCATCTTTCTTTTCGGTTATCGTTTAAAATTTCAAATTACTCTATCTTGAGAAACGACAAATTTTAACACAATTTAGCCTTCTCTACAGCTGCATACATTTTAACCCATTTTATTCACCACGCCAGTGTCAAAATTTAACCAACATTTTAATGCAATTCAGACACGGCCTAAATGTCAAATGCGAATTCAATGTCAAAAACAATGTTGTGTAGTGATGAGCAATGTTAACATGGATGTTAACATCGAAAATACAATATCGATATCAGAAATATCAATGTCCTTTAACATCGATGTTTTTTACTTGATTTGTTTGAAAAATAATAGCACCTTCAGAAATGGATTAAAAATACATTGTTTTGAAAATTGTAGCAATGTTTTTAATCTCAATGTTTGTTATTATTGTTACTGTTGTTATCTTATTTCAATAATAGGTATTTTCGATCTATTAATACCTGTTACTGAATGGCCTTCACTGAAATATCGACAGATCCCTATTTGTATGTGGATAGTGAATCTGCCAAAAATCAGAGTGCATGTACATATCAAATCTCAGAGACATTTCGTCAAATATGGCAACCGAAACTTTGAATTAAGACAACCGAATTTTGACAATATGCGCAATATATTACCTAATAATATGTGTACTGTGTGTATAGGGTAAATATTCCAAATTGGAATGAATGATTTGAAATGCTTATGATTTTTCTTATTTTTAAAGTTTTTACTTGCTATACCTATGTCTGTCTCTCTGTATGTATGTATAGACACCTACATCCCAAACGGGTAGGCCGAATTGCTTCAAACTTGTTATATAGTTTTTTTTTGGTATTGTTCAGAGGGAAAATTGAAATTTTTTGTTAGCTCAAAGAATTACGGTACCTGCCATATAACCGTTTCCTTAAAGCCTATTTTTCTCGGAAACGGATTTAATGATTTCGATTTAAAAAAAAATCAGTGTAGCTTTTTAGGTACGACCGATCATAGGGTTGAAAAAAAATGTTCTAAATTTCTAAAAACGGTACTTTCCATAGGACCGTTTTTTTTGCTTTCGACTATCTCATAAATGGCTTAACTGATTTTTTTTTCGAAATTTCACAGATATATAGGTTTATGTTGCCCAAATTATACTGCGTACCAATATTTTTAATTAATATTTTTTTTTTGTATTTTTAAAAGCTTTTTTAAGAAAAAAATTTGTAATTTGAGAACTGCTTATTAATTTTTTAAATTTTTTTAGGTATTTGCTGAATACCTATGAATTGGCGTTTTTGAATTTTTTTGGAAAAATGTTTTCAAAAAGTTTAAAAAAAAACTTTTTTTTTCAACCGCCCCACAGATTTTTAAAATTTTTTTCTCATAAATAAAATGGCGTACGTTTTTTGAGCTCAAATTAGTTTAAGTATTTATTTCAGAATTTTGAATTATTTTTTCTTTAATCAAGGCGATTTAATATTTGTTTTTAAGTTTATATTTTTAAATATTTAATATTGTCATACCAATTTATTTTAGAACAAAATTAAAGAAATTTTGTATATTTATAAAATTAAGTTAAAACGACTTTAAAAATATATTTACATTTTTAATAGAAATCTTTTGCTTACGATGTGTTCGAACATAAGAGCAATTTCGTGCAATCCTGTCGTGCATTTTATTTATTTTATTTTCAAACTAAAGTATTAGTTATTAACTTTTGTTTCTTTAAGGCCCGTTTGCTGATACACATAATTAATATTTATGTTCAACTTAAAACTTTTAAGAGCTAGTTTTTCCTTTGCGTAAACTGTCACATAAGTGCTTAAGTTGAACTTAAATGCTTAAGTTGTGTATCAGCAAACGGACCTAAGTGTGAAAAGTTATATCTTTTAAACAACCTCCGCATTTTCCTGTTGGCATTGAATGCCTGTTTTTTTCAGGCATTTTTCGTAGAACGTGTTGTAAAGGGTTTTCCAATAAGAGGTGTTATTTTGATATTCAAAAAAAAGAAATGCGTTGTTGAAGCGTGTATCGTTCCATTTTTATTAATAGCGTAGTTTCTACTTGTCAAATGTCAAAAAATGACAGCTTCAAAAGTGACAGCTACCGAATTAGCGGGCTATTCAAAATAACACCTCTTATTGGAAAACCCCTTAGTTTGTTGACGTAAGCCCGTTCCTTCAGGAAACCGCACAACAAAAAATCAGGGTCCGTCAAATTATGTGGTCATCGAAAATTTGTCGCAGAATTTACATTGCATTTGAGTGGGTGTAATTGCACCTGATGGAAATTCTCTCGGATTTTCCGTGCCCCAAATTCCACAGTTCTGTTAATTGACATATGTCCATTTAAATGAAAATCTGCTTCATCGCTCATAATTTTCTGTCGCAAGCGAAATGCATCTCTTAAGATCTTATTTTGTAAGTAAGGAAAAACAATTTATCTTGAAAGAATGATATCAATTTTATTTAGTATTGGAGTATTAACTAAGGTTGAAGGATAAATATATAACTTTTTCTTTTTTAGTTCAGAGTAGAGTCTCAGTTGTCAAAAAATTTGTTAGTGTGTTTTTTAACTTAGACCATCCAGAGCTCCGAATGTGTGTTTCTTTTTCGCTCTGAATATGTGTAGGTCGCACTCGAAGATAATTGGCTGAGCATGTGAGTATAAATTACTGACCGCACCACATGCCATGTGTGTCAAGAAGGAAAATAGGCAGAAGAAAATAATTAGATACATAAGTTGGCGGAAGTTAGTTGATTTTCTGTATTTGGGTGTGTATCAGTCTACAAAAAGGGTAGTTTTTGTGTTATATTGCATTTTATGATGAAAATGAAAATGTGTTTGTGTGGTTCCTGTGTGCTTAAAATACATATCAGTGTTCAGAGCTCGCATCTGAAGTCAGAGCATAATTTTTGTGTTTGAACTCTGTTCAGTGATCTGCTCTGAACGAAAAAAGAAAAACGCCTATTATTGAAAGTGAATATATAAAATCATAACATATCTATTCAGAATAGTACTGTGATTCCGCATGGTCAGAAGGCAGGTTAGTTATTTACCAGCCGCATCGCTCTATAATATTTTATACTTCTAATGGCAAGCAACTTATAAATTGTCAGTTTTGTAGTCTAGTCCATTTTACAAACTCAGGTTTGGACACCCCTCAGTCAAAATCTATCAAATACTATTTTGTGCTGTATATTGTTGCAATTATTAACGTTCTTCTTTTTTTGAAATTAGTATCATCGGCATCACATCGAAAATAAGTATTATTTTCATTCATTCATTTTTTTTACAGGAAACTATTATGGGATTTATAGACGAACCATACCAAGAAAGACTAGTATTTTCCATGAATACTGCTGCGCTACCTGTTCCTTCCTACGAGTTTCCATCAAAACCTCGAAGCAAAATAGTTTTTTTTGTTCGGAAAAACTTACCAACAACACTGACCAATGAAAATATAAGAACTGTGAGTAAAATGAAAAAAGAAACCTTAAACTTTTTCTGAATTTGGTTTGTTTTTGACATTTAGACTCTTATTTATGGTGATTTGTTACCTAATGTCCTTGAGAATTTGGTTGTATTATTTGATGAAGTTATTTTTCCACTGCTCAACAATCCAGCAAACCAAAATGGATGGACTTCTGTAATAGTGAATGATATGAAAACCGAAAGTCAAGACCTTAGAAATTGCATAGCTCAAATGAAAGGACACATGATTAATCGTACAATTTTACCATTACCAATTTGCATGGACGAAATCATGGATATGGTTCCGACAATGGCTCAAGGGTGAAAAAAAAATAAATTTGATATAATAGGGAATATACATCAGAGTTCAATTATTAGACAAATTCCTCGTTACCGCTGGCTTATGGTGCACAATAATTTATCGAAAACTAAATGAGAACCATTTCGTTAAGTGGCAAGAGGTAGACATTGTAAAAACCTTTCGATCTGTAATTCAGTGGTCCTAGAATATATTCTTGCAATATTATACTAGACTATCTTATAAAAGAGCGATAAATGGCTTAATTACTTAAAGCTAAATGCGTTTTATAACAAGAGTATAAGATTTAACCACAATTTTAGTTCTCTAATTGACATATAAATAATTGAATGCTTCTCATAAGATTCTGATAACATACAATTAACTCTTGCTATAGGAGAACGTGTCCTCCAATAGTGGGAGTTACTTTTCTGTTATGTGATACCTTATTTATTTATTTTATTCAAACAATATATATATAAATAATTCACATCTGATATTTTTTTAATGAAACATATTTGATAATTTCTGTTTGATTATGTAATACCAAAAATCTAATTTGTATAGTGTTTTTCTCTTATAGGCGATATTATTGTAATCGTTGTTTTTCATACATAGGAACCAATATTTATTTTACACACTGCTATTAAAATTTTTTCAACTAATGTTGACTAAGAGCTTTACAAGAATGTTTCAGGAGCTTAGTTATTGGGAAATCATTTAGTTTTTCTAATTTATCTGTGGTTCTGTAAAAAGGAATTTAAAATATTTTTTACCTCAATCTCTACTAATATATGAAAGTGTACTTTTGTTTCGATGTCAGTTTCTATGTATTTGGCAGGTAAACTGACGACTTACCATTTGACACGCCATAGAAATGATTTCTGTTGTGCCTTGGGCAACTTATAGGCTATTAAATATAATATATAAGTTATGTTTTATATGCTTAATACACAAATATTTGCACTTACATCTTAAATTTATCCTGATTTTAAAATATAATTTCCAAATTTGTATTTTGCTTGGTTTACGTTTTGCTGTTTCCATAGATTTTATATCCAAATTGGTTTTTGTTTTGTTTACTACCGCTGTTGTTATGGATTTTATTTCCAAACTAGCAGAAAGTCCCCGGTGTTGCCCGGGGACCCGAGGCAAAATTATTTTAATTCAATATCTTCCAAATGAAATAAAAAATTAAGAAACAAAATTTGTATGGAAAAGAATTTCTCATTTATTTTGTCGTTTATTTAACCACGATTACCTTTCTTATTAAATGTAACAAAGAAGAATTATTATTTGTATTTTTGTTTACAAACGAACTATTCTTCATTTTGAAACCCTCCGCTTTCGTTTTTTTACATGTATTGAATGTATTTAGTACAATATAAGGCAAGTTATGCATTCTTTGACAAGAAAAAATTGAGATAATAATCAAACATGACATTATGAAGATAGCGAAGACGAGAAAGGCTGCTATTAAAGTGCGGCTTGAAAAAAAAATTATACATAGTGTCGGAAAGTGTGGCAATAGAGTGGTCTTAATTTAAGCCTTTAAGGACCCGACATTTTGAGTTTCATGCTAACATGGCCCCAGCATGGAAAATTCCGAAGATTTCGGTGAAAGAAATACGTGTTCCTTTTCTATAATTTATGCGGGGCTTATACACATACATGAATTGACCGTCGGCACTGATCTATCAATTTTTTCAAGTTTGCATGGAAAATTTATTTTCGTGTGTAAACACATACAATCGCGATATCTTGTATTTTCACGGTTACAGGATCCGCTGAATTCATGCAATATTCCTTGCATTTCAGGGTAAGGTCACGTGTGCTTGGCACCATGTTAGAAATGAATAGTTTGTTGAGAATATTGAAATTAGTATATTAACCGAGCTTACATCTGCAAAGATTCCCCAGCGCCAGTGGCTACTTTTGCGAACGTAAAAACTAACTTGCAAGTGTAAGTTCATGCTGATATATGCATGAAAGTAAAATAAAATTTGGTGGGTCCCAACTTTTAATGCGCCAGCTATAAGATTTGATATGATTTCGAACTTAACTGCCACCTTTTTCATTGCCACATGTTAAGTTTACAAAGAAAAGAAAATCAGGCTTGCTGTGTAAACTTTCACAGTCCCGAAATTTTTACTTTCACAAGTACTGTTTTTTTTGCATTTAGCCCATTTCACCCTACAAATAGATAAGTTCTGCAAAAAATATTTAACCCTCAAGCCACTTGCAAATAACATTTCAAAACCAAAAGAATTTTTTAACTTGTAGGTGTGGCTTCCGAGTTTAGCCTTAGCACACAAACTGATAAAGATGAATTTCACTTTATGAGAATAAAATTATTAAAATTTGTGGAGCGGTTTCTAGGAATAAAGCATACTTATCATTTGAAACAAAAAATAATGAGCTATTTTGAAAATATTAAATTATTAAAAAAAAAAGTTTTAAAATATGATTTTAAAAATATAAACAAATATCTATTAGGTAAATAAAAATATTGGTATGCATCACAAGTTGATGTACCTCAACCTATATAATATGTGTAAAATTTCGAAAGAACGAAAGAATCACCTAAGCCGTTTTCCAGATAGTAGAAAGCAAAAAAATCGGTACCTTCGTTAGCTATTATTGGTAATTTGTTTTCCAACCATATAATAGTTCATATCGAAAAAATACTCTGATTTTTTTAAATCAAAATTATTAGAACCATTTTCGAGAAAAAATAGCTTAACATAATGGCAGTTCCACAAAAAAAAACTCTATACCAAGTTTGAAGGAATTCGGCCCACCCATTTGGACTGTAAGTGGCTATACTAACATACAGACGAATAGAATTTTTAGACCATGTTTTTTCGTCTTCGCTATCATCGTAATGTCATGTTTTATTGTTATCGCAAAACTTTTTTTTCGACGAATGCATAACTTGCATTAAATTGTATTTACCTATCGCAAAGACAACCTCCGGAAAGCGAAGAGTCCCAAAATGAAGAAAAATTCGTTTGTTCAAAAATAAGAAAACTAATCCTGTATCCATCTTCAGGCGATAACTTTTCCTCACTTACAGCATCTGAAAAAAATGGGTTTAAGTTATTATTTATTATTTGGAAGACATTGCATGAAAAGACTTTTGCCTCGGGTCCGGTCAACGCCGGGGATTTTTTGCTAGTATTGTATATAAACTTTTAATTATATCTCATCTAATACAAGGTACCCAATTTCTCAGCGATAAGTTTCTAGGTATGGCTGTGCTTTGAACTGCTGTTTCGCGAATGTACTAACACTATTAACGTTGTTGCTATAACAATGTCTTCCAACAAAATAAAGCATTTAGTTTCTTTTAATTACTAGTTACTATTAATTTTCGGAGCTAGAAAGTTGAAATTTTGCTATCGGTAGATGTCGGAAAATAATTATTCCGACTGCCTATTGAAACTTGTGTTTCAGCTGACTATTTGGATTTCAACGGAATGCTATTACGCAATATTTCAACCCTATTTAAAAAAGGCTTATTTCACCTCTAATACATGACTTTACTTAACAGTAGAATTTAAGTTAACTTGCGGAAAATTTTAGATTAATAAAAATAAATAGTTCGTCCGAAAATCCATGAAGAAAATCTAGTATAAGAACTATAAACTACCATCGTCTTCGGTGGGTAAGAGAACTAATAAGTTTAAAATATTAATAGCAGACAATTTTTTTACTAATTTAATTTATAATTTTAACTATATGCCTGTAAGACCAAAGGACTTTTAAATGCAACATAGTTTCCACGGAACTAGTTAGAGGGAATAGAAAGATAGGAAGAAATTATTTTTTTGTAGACACAATGGGTTTGTGAATTAGGTATGCATTTATATCCTCATTTAAACCCACGGGCGGCATCCAATTGGAGATATAGAAAAGATTGCTGCCTAGCGGGGGATAGAACCCTCATGTCTAAGTTAGCAGTCAAGCACTTATCTACTGCGCCATTTGCCACCGAGTAATGATAAACCGCAACAAAATGGTGTTTTTTAATACCGCTTCGTTGCGTAACGCGTTACAGCTCCAGTCTGTCTGGCTTCCCTCTCTCACGTATACGGAGAACTTTTGAAATTAATCAAATTAACGAAGAACTTTTGAAGCTTTTCTCAAGCTAAACAATTTTAGTATTAAACAGGTCAACTTAGATTAGTTTAAGTTATCATTTCTGTCGGGCGTCCCGAGACGCACATGTTTTTTTTTTCAGTTGATAACTTTTTTCTTTTCTAGCTGTGACCAGTGTCGTATATAGAGATAGCTTAGGCCCTCATTAAATTGTTGCGGTGCCTACTGCTTCGGGGTGGAAAACAGACAAAGTATGACGATACAGACATCTTTCATGGGTTCCTGTGTCAAATACGTCAACTTTCGTTTCCTACTATCTAGAGGCTCGGCAGCCGGAATGTTTGATATTTAGGTTTTCCCCTTCGTCTATCTTATATTTGTACTGATTGCATCATTGCTGTCTGTTACCTTGGGATCGACCGAATAGTCGAATAATTTTCGATTTTGGACTCCTTTAGTCCAAAATGCGTTTCGCCCAGGTAATACAGCTGGACTCATCAGTTAGATGCTGTAGTACCTTTCTAAGACGCATTATTTTTTGATCGATGTTTACCGACTTTAATAAAACTTAGAGCGATTACTCACTATAATGCGTCTTAGAAACGTACTACAGCATCTAACTGATGAGCCCAGCTGTAGTACCTGGGCGAAACGCATTTTGGACTAAAGGTCACAAAACCATTCAATTGGCTTTAAATCCACACGGTCCACTAAAACAAAAATAATATAAACATATTGCTTGCGTTTTCTTCCATTGATTTTGGACTCCTCATTTTGGTACAGTTTGAGACTGAAATGACCGTACCTTCTTGCTACTCATCGTGCAACACTTAGTCCAATAAAGACGCAGACTTAGCGTTAAGCGTGAAAAGCTTAAGGACCAAGTGCGGTATATAAACGAATGTCATAGAGTGCTGCGTAGTATCGTGCAGCTCCTCCAATTGGGGAATTGTCCTAAAGTTTTTCAGGGCAATTCCTCGTCGAAGCTACATATGCAGACTGAGGAACTTAGGTGTAATTCGAGTTTGATGTACAGAAAAAAAAAGTAAAACATTAAAAAAAAATTAAAAAATAGTATGGTACAGAATATTAACTATACGTCGATCATTTTCTTCTTGGTCGGACCGTTACCCTTGTTTCTTATATTCCCTTTTGCCGGGACACCCTAATGTATATAATATGTAACATTAATATAATAAAATCACATATGCACGCCTACATACATACATATATATTCACGTTTAGAAATTTTCAGTGATTTTTCAAAATTCACGAGTCTAATGAAACACTCACTCGAAGGAATGATCGTCAAATGGATTGATTCAATAAACGATCTTATTGGTATATCTGCAAGAGAATATATTTTCAAAAAAGAAAAACACCCACATCCTGAACACCTCATTAACTTCTGGGAAGCTCGACTTGAAAATTTGGAAAATCTGGTTGACCAATTGGCTGACATCAGAATCAAAACAATTGCATTCATTTTGGAAAAAATTAACTCCGTTTTCGAAACATCATTTAGATCTATTGTTGAAAAGATAATGGAAGCTCTCGTCGAAGCACGAGATATTAAATTGTATCTCTCACCATTGGTAAATTATTATTGGCTATAACATAATAAGATGAAAATTTTAAAAGGACTTTATATTTAGAAAAAAACTGTTGACCATTTTGAAACGAATGATTTAAATGAAACTGTCAAAGATATGCGACCACTTTTACTCAGTATTGGACTAGTTTGGGCACATTCCAAATACTTTCATACCGTTGATAATATGTCGCTTTTATTCATCATGGTCCATAATACGTTAATTGATTGTGCTACAAGAACCATAGAGCCTGATGCCATATTTCAAGGTGACGTTGATGAAGCCCACAATAGAGTAAATTTGGTGATTAGTCACTTAGAATATTACAGGTTTTTAAATATTTTAGGAGATTCCATTATATTGATAGTACAAAATTTGTTTTTGATTTAGAAAAATATATCACGAATGCAGAGCGGATCTGTTGAAATTTAAACAGAATACTGAATTCAATTCACAAGATTGGACTTGGCACGTTGATACGATTTTTTCGAGATTTGACGCATTTATCGAAAGGCTTCATGGGATGAGTGAAATATTTACCATTGGCATCAGCTTTAGCAAATTGGAAAAAGTAGTTATCGGTGGCCTTAGGGGTCGAACAACGAGCCATTTAATTGATGGTATTTTAGAGGAATATAACAACGCTTATAGGGAATGGGGCAATATTGCTTTCAATCCACTTGACCCAGACCCGAATAACCTTGACTTCCTGAAGGAGAAAAAAAAGTTCGACACCAGGGCTGAAATTCTTGAGAGGAAGTTGGCTTTTATCTTTGAGCAGACTTCTGAAGATTGCCGCGAACTTAAAATTTGTGGAAGCTTACTTACTCGCCCAATTATAAAAGAACAGCTTCAAAACCAGTTTGTGGCATTTGTTGAGGACTTTAATAATGAGCTTAATGCTGTTGCTAGTGATTTTGCAGAGTTTGCGCAAACCTTTAAAGAGCATGGAATCGAGGTTTGCCATCGCTCACAATACATTAACAATATAAGTTAAATTTCTTTAAATATTTGTTTATAGGTCATCTATTCTGATATTTACTTTCCTAAGGTGTCGGGAATAGTTTCTTGGCTTAAAAAGCTAAGCAGTCGTGTTATTTCGATTAAGGAGGAATTTGTACTCTATGACATTCAGTAAGTACACTCATAAATTTATTGTTTAATTTCTATGTTTTCAGTTCGAACTCAACTTTGTATTATTACTAATTCATTTTATTAAACATCAGCTATAAGTTATGTCGCTAATGTCCCCATATGCTGTATCCTTGTTAGCTATTAATATTGTAAATATTTGTGTGGTAGTCTTTAACCGTGGCTTGGAATTAAGTATGTAAAAGAATGGATATAATTTATTTAAATATCATATGACCTATGCCATATTTCAAAAATGTTACTAATGCAATGGTGTTTGTAATGAAAATATTAGTAGTAAGCATAAGATTAAGGTTGATTGATCATTGCCGTGATTATGCAATTGTTCTCTGCAGCCTGGAACTTTCTGTTGTTGTAACCCATACGTAGAAATCAATGGATGATACGCAAAATTAAATCTTTTTAGATTGCTTGTTTGTTAAAGTTTGAGGGAAAAAAGATTACATCTAAATTTTTGGAGAAAAATTCTATAAAAAAAATTCAAATTTGAAGGGATTTTGAAAAAATTAGATTATTTGTATAAAATCTTAAAACCATTAAAAAAAATGAAACGCCATTTTGAAGTAATTATTAACATGCATAAAAAATTTTAATTTCAAAAAAATTCAGTGACTGGTTTTTGAATAATCCATTTTTCAAAAATAATCAACTATTTTATAAAAATTGAAAATCCATTTTTTTGGAAAATTTGAGTATGCAGTTGCAAATGCTACCTAGCATTTGCATAAAAAATAAATTGAATCGGTTCATCCAATAGTGAGAAAGTCGAAAATATGAAAATAGATCTATGGGAGGTATCGTTAATAAAAACGCAAAGTAAGATATTTTATCACCTAAAGGTTGACTACACTAATTTAAGAACACCCACATTTTTACTTGCGATAATAGGTACTATAATGCAATTATCAATTCGTAAAAAAAAATTTCTAATGATCAAACATGACATTACGATCATAGAGAAAAAAAAGTGATCGACAAGAAATGTCTGTCTGTCTGTCAATCTGTCAGTCTCTATGTCTGTATGTTTAACGAGCTGCAGCCTACGCGGCGCAAGCGATTACCTTCAAATTTGGTATGTGTGATTATTTTGTCACTCTTCAAGGGAGAAATTGAAATTTTATTTTTAGGCCTAAAAATAACGGTACCTGCCATATAACCTTGAAGGAAAATCTTATTTTTCTAGAAAACGGATCCAACGATTGTGATATAATATGAATAGGCTTACGGGAAAAATCTATTAACGGCACCCTTCATATAACGTTTTTTTTATTTTTGGCTTTCTCGGTAGCGGTACATTAGATTTTTGTCAAATTGTATAACTAATAAGATCTAGGAAGCCGAAATAATTCCGCATATCAAAATTTTGAATAACTTTGTTTTTATAATTAAAATTAATTTTTGATTTTTTTTGAAAAATCAATATTTTAAAAACTAACCAAAAAAATAATGTATATTTATTTATTAACTCTAAAGAACTGCATACCAAAATTTCAAACAAAAATTGTTTTCAAAAAACTAAAAATAAAAAAACCGGATTTCATCAAAATCCATCCTACAATTTTCGAGATACTTTTTTCTAAAATTTTCGTTGATCCGTGACATGTAATGGTGTTCTTGTTTTTTTCGAGAAACCGATTAAAGTGAAGGTTTTGGTAGTTTTTATAAATTTAAAAAACGATTTTTACACACCTATACACCATTCAATTTCATTTATATATGGGTCCGCCAAATAACTTTTTTTTTGAAAATGGGCGCAAAAAATCGAGTGTAGCTTCGGCTGTGTGGCACGTAGCGCCGTCCTGTTGAAAACAAATATTGCCAATATCCTCCTCTTCAATTTTTGTGAACAAAAATTCGTTCAACATGGCCCGATAACGAGCGCCATTGACTGTAACAGCCACACCTTGCTCATTTTCAAATTATACCTCTGGACCAAAATCCGCACCAAACAGTGACTCGTTTTGGGTGTATCGGCTTTTCAGTGTTTGCGTGTGGGTTTTCTGTGCCCCAAATGCGACAATTTTGCTTGTTTACATACCCGCCAAGATCAAAATGGGCTTCATCTGAAAAGATGATTTTTTTGGCAAAATCGGCATCTTCTCTAAGTCGATCGCAGGCCCACTTAGCGAGCGTTGTTTAAGCGTATGCACAACCATATTCGTTTAGCGGAAGGATAAAGCTAATTATCTGTCAAATCAGACATGAGCTAAGTGTTACCATTCACGAAATAAGCACTAGTTAAAAAAAACGTTAGATGGCGGACCCGTTATATGCATGTACATATATCTGCATACCTAGATTCCCTATTATATACTTAGATACATATTACCCTCCTTATTTTCATAATTCAAATCCATTTAAATATACGTTTGTAGGTACCTATGTAACCATTCCTTAGAATCATATGTATTCTACAATCCATTATATTAAGACTCAAGTTAATCTTACCTACATCAGCTTTAATCCTGCAAAGGATAACTAGGCTAAACCTACTAACAGCGTCAGTGGTTAGCTAAAGTTGTTAGTTACAAGAGCAAATTCGTACTATCCAGTCGTGAATTTGATTGTTTTCTCGGAATCGTTTTTGAAAAATACATTTGTTTTCTTAAAGAGTTTTCTAACATTTATATGGGAGGTGTCGTTGTTTTTCATTTTATTAAAATTGTTTTTTTTTAACTATTCAAGATAATGTTAAAAAGCGAACAAATACGGAGTTCGAAGAAAAAGAGTTATGCCGGTTTCAAAATTTTGAGTTTCAAAAAAAAAAAACATTTTGGCTAACATTAGTTTAAACTTTCTAGGAGCTTCTGAATAAAAAAATTGAAATAAATCAAATGCACCGTTTTACAGTAAATCGAAAACCAAAAAAAATGGTTCGACTAGTGGTACCAAAAATAACCATTTTTTCGAAAAAAAAGTACATTTTCCCTTCATTAATGAACTGATTTTTGTTTTTATTACAATCGTTTATGCCGTTTTTGAGAAAAATATTATTTTTCTTTTTGGCCAACAAAAATGTATGGCAGGTACCGTTATTTTTCGTCATAATAAAATGAAAAAAGGTGTGGGCATATTACCGAAAAGACAATATGTACCAAGTTTGAAGCAAATCCATAAAACCGTTTACACTGTAGACTGGGAGGACAGACAGACGGAATTGCATGACCTACTTTTGTTGTGTTTTCATCATCGTAATGCCAAGTTTGATCAAAATCTCGTGTTCGATTTTTTTTCACGAATCCATAACTTGTCATATAATACTAGTACCTATGTTTATATCGCAAGTAGAAATTTAAAAATTTTGAAAACATTTTTAGTAAAAAAAATGACACCGCTGATTTATGAAATTATTAATATACACATAATATTTTAATTTAAAAATAATTTAGTGATTCGTTTTTGAAAAATATATTTCTTAAAAATAAAATTTATTTATTTTTTAAAAATCGAAAACTTAAAAATCTAAATTTGAAAATGCAATATTATTTAAACTCGTATGTATCATTTTCATAAAAAAAAAATATTTTAATCGGTTGATCCAATAGTGAGAAAGTCGAATATATAGAAAGTGGTTATTTGGGAAGTACCAATAAAAACGCAAAATATAATATTTTTTTTAAATTAAAAGTGGCTTGCACACAAACATTTTGGCTACCAATACTGTGTACACTTTTTAGCAAAACCAAAAAAATGGTCTTACTCTAGGTACCTAAAGAAACCATTTTATTTCTTCATTAATTCACAGATTTTTTTTTTAAATAAAAATCGTTCAAGCCGTTTTTGAGAAAAATTAAATTTAGCTTATGGCATCAACTTTGTAAGTAATAAGTCAGAGAAAAATTAAATAAGGAACACTCTTTACGCCATAAAACCATTTTATTTTTCAACATATCCTCCTGGTGAAAAAGAACTTTGTTATTCGCCAAATGTAACCGTTTTTGCTTCCAATCGGCTTGGAATCGATCCAGGAGATCTGCGTAATACGCCGCTGATCGTTCAGCCTTTCAAGGTAATTGATGTGAATAACACCGCGCACATACTCAAAAACTGTCGCCATGACCTTGTTTGCTGACAAACCTACATTAATGTTGTTCGGCTTCGATTCCATGGTTTCTGGTGTGTTGTGGTGAATCGAGGTTTCACTCACGGCTGCGAAACGGTGCAAAAACATCTCGTTTGTTCTCGAAGGTGAGCATCTCGCAGAAATCTTTTTCAAGTTCAAATATTTATGTAAAATCGAAATAACTGGGCCATTTGATAAGCCTGCAATGAATTTTGTCTTGTTTCTGATGTGCTGACCTCGACCTCAATTGGGCGACTAGAACGTTCGGCGTCACTCTTGCTCTTGAACGACCGCACCGAAATTGAATATACCTGTGGTGAATAATTCCAATCGTTGGTGAAGAGTCCCTATGATTATTTGGGAGGCTTTAGCTTGGCTTGTGTTATTGTTTTTTTTCTCGCAAAAAAATTAAATTTACATTTTCCATTTTAACGAAAATACTCGTAGGTGCCTTGTGTCTACATAAAACGGCTACCACAACAAAACACACAGACAGATTTACCTTAATTATATAATAATTTCAAGACATCACTGTCTTGAACTAAACTCCAAATTTTTGTTCGTGTTAATTCTTAGACCCATACACCAATTTGAAAGTTCCAAATAAAGAATAATGATTTTAAAATAGATTAGGATAAAAGCCTTTTCATTTTTTTGGATTTAAAATGTTCTATTTAATATTGTCCTATATATACATATATAGTCCTTAAAATAATTTTGAACAACGCCCAAAAATCCATTTAGGTTGCGTATCGAAAAAAACGCAAACAATTAACATTTTGTTCGGAACTATTAACTTATATTGTAAGAGAATGCTTACCTACATACATACGAGATGAATGTAGTTAACGTGCGTCGTCCTTAATAAGTTGGGTTCACAAGTTGACAAAAAACATTATCGTATATAGTTTATGAGTATTAGCCACGCACGCTACTAAATTTTTTCTAAGTAAATATATTCTCACAAGGCAGAACAATGAACTTTGATTTATGTTTATTTTTTATGCTTAAAGGTTCTTTCAAAATGAATTCGGAATTGAAACACTGTCAAGATATAACCAGTTGCTCAAATACATCAACGAACTTAAACTACAAATCCTAGAAGAATGGGAAAATCATGTTAAAGAAATCATTCAAAGCAAAATGAATCAGTCGGTTTTAAAAAAAGAAGACCCTAAAAAACATGATGCCAAAGTTAAAATTTTTGTCAACTTTGATATTGAGGTTTGACAAAGTTTTATTTTATAAATTTAGCGTTATCACAGTGAGAGTATATTTTTGTAATATTATGTATCTTTTTGCTAACGATGGATTCTGAGATAAACAAAATTAGGTATATCTAGGAAAATTACAATAATTGTCATATTACCTGCAGCTTCAAGCTACCCTCAAAAACACAAAGACTTTATTACTACTTGGATGTACTATCTTCGAGCCTATACTTGAATTCTACAGCAGGGACAATAAACTATGGGTTAGTGTCTCTTCTGTTTAATGTCTAATTATACCCTTACAAAAAAAAAACTGGTTTCTCAGGAGGCTAGAGTGAAATTAATGCGAATTGTGGAATGGTACAACGATATAAACAGTAGAGCCAACTCTTACGAATTAAACTTACTTCGATTGGAAATGGCTGAAATCGATGAACGTTTAGTTCCTCTCCTATCAACGTTTCTATGGAAGCAATTTGGTAAGCAATAGTCTTTATGAAACAAATAAAAAAAAACGTATTTATGGAAATCATTCCTTTTTGGAAGATATTGAATATATTGCTGGAGTTTTTATGACTATTGAGAGGTTACACTCACGTCTCCAGCAAAGCCAAAACAATATTGATGCAATCAAGCGAAGCATCCAATCGTGGGGAAAAACCCCACTGTACCTTAGAAAAGATAAAAACCCAAAGGCATTGCTCGATTGCAAGGACAGGATATCCATTATTCAGCGACGCAAACATTTTGCAAATGGCACAATGAAACTGATTGAACAACTTATGATGCTGAATTTGAAATTGTTTTTTGATTTGCCGATAGATGATTCTGAAGTTCCGTTGGAGCTGGAAGGTGTTAATGCTAAGCGGTTGGAAAGTATAACTGCTGAGCCGACAATTATGACAGAAGAACAGCACGAGGTAGCGCATAGACGAAGTACACTTTCTACTGAAGCGGTGGGTATTTTTTTTGTTGTTTTAAAATTATTTCAATGTTGTACGATATGTTTTAAAGATTTTTTCGGCAAAACACAGACTTGAGTTGCTTGAAAGTCTGCCATCAGAAAAAGTATCAGCTTTCCATAAATATGAAAACTATATTGATGAGCTAATCGCCGAGCAACTATTGGATGCAGTGGTAACAAGTTTGAATTACCTACGCATGGAATTTGAGAACCGCTTTGAAAACGATGCGCCGATATTTGAGATATTAATGGAATTGCAGGAACCTCATATAGTTTTCTTTCCGAACATAGAAACTTCCCAAAGTCATGGTTTCACCTACTTGATAGAAAGTATAATTGAAGATATTTTTCGTCAGCTTGCAATGCTTAGCCGAGTTTCTCCAAATATCATCATTCCAGGCGAGGATGCAAAAGGACACGATTTTATGGGTAAATATTTTTTTCTATTATATTTATAGGATATAAATTTACAAAAATATCTTAGATGAAATAAGAGACAAGTTAGAAATCCATAAAACGCGCAATGATATTTTGCAAAAAGTAAAATATGGACTACAATCTATCCGGTCCCATGTCAAAATATATTCCGACTACAGTTTTATATGGGTCGAAACAAGAGCCAATTATTTGAAAGAAATCAAGCGTTATGGACGACTCTTAACTCCCGCCGAACGACACCCCGAAGATGGAGAAGTGAAAGTTGCCCCACTTAAGGAAGTATACCCTCCACTGAGCATATACAAAGAACAGGTTAGTCTCCATCAATTGGCAGTTTCATTTGAAACATGTATACTAGATATACAGGTTTATATTGTTTAGTTGGACAAGTTCATAGCTCTCAGAGATGAAGTGAACAAATGGGATACTTTCCAAGATTTCAACGTGTGGTTAAGACTTAACAAAAGGGGATTTAAAAACAATGTGCTCAATGAAATTGGCAAATGGATAAGTCTGTTTAAGTACGATTTAATTGACCGCGTTGTGAATTCATTACAGGTTCGTATATAATTTTGTTAGTGAAATACTTTTGCTTTTAAAATTTTGACACTTTTCTGCTCAAAGGAACTTCAAGATTTTATTAGTGAAGCAAAGACCAGTTTATCATTGGAACTTGATAAGGAAGATTTAGATGGTCTTCTCAAGATCATGTCAATTCTAAGTGCGATAAATGAGAAACAATTTACCTACGACGATATGTTTGATCCAATCAAGGAAGTTGTCGAGCTTCTAAAGGTCTACAACTATGAATTTCCGAATAGTGTTTTAACCCAAGTATAATGGCTTTTTAACCCACTTTTCAAATATTTATAACAAATTATACTTTTCTGTTTTAGTTGGCAGATTTGCCAGATATGTGGCTCAAAACTAAGCGAGACGCTGTAAGCGTGAAGCAATCCATTGGACCTATGCAAGCGTACCAAGTGGACTTGATTGAGAAGCGAATTATTTTGTTCAACAATATGTCCACCTTGTATAGAAATAGATTTCTGGATGGAGAAGTAAGGTTGCTCTGACTTAAAAAATGAATATCTTTAAACAATTTGTTTTTTTTTAATTTACAAGCTTTTTCTTGAGAGTTGTAAGAAACCTTATTATTTAATTGATAAAACAAGTCTTGAGCTTACAGAAATTGAAAAACAACAACAACATCTTACCAGTTCAGCTGTTTTGTTTGAGTTGCCAGGGCCTGATTTAACTAAGATAAAACGATGTAGAAGTGACCTAGGGTTGCTGAAGCAGATGTGGGACTACTTCATAAGCACAGAATCAACTATAAGGGACTGGAAGACGACGCCATGGAAGAAAATCGACATAGAAGCAATGGATATGGAATGCAAGAAAATTGGCAAAGAATTACGAGGCCTGGGCAAGGAAATGAGATTGTGGGCTCCCTATGTTTATATGGAAAATTCATTAAAGAACCTTATGACTTCTTTGCGAGCTATTACAGAGCTCCAAAATCCTGCCATCAAAGACCGCCACTGGACCGAACTAATGCAAACGACTAAAGTCAAGTTTAGCATGCATGACTCAACCACTCTTAAAGACCTAATTGAACTCAATTTACACAAATTCGAGGAAGAAGTAAAAAATATTGTGGACAAGTCGGTAAAGGAAATGGCCATGGAGAAAGTGCTGCGGGATCTTCAAGCTACGTGGAGTGAAATGGAATTTTCAACGGAAGCTCATGATCGCACTGGATTAAAGCTTCTGAAGGCTTCCGAAGAAATGATTGAAACACTGGAAGACCACCAAGTTCAATTGCAAAATATGATGTCATCTAAATTTATTGGGTATTTTATCAAACAAGTTACTGACTGGCAGAACAAGCTATCGAATGCTGATCAAGTTATATCAGCTTGGTTTGAGGTGCAACGAAAATGGCAGTACCTGGAGAGCATTTTTATTGGTTCTGAAGACATTAGAAATCAGCTGCCTGAGGACTCGAAAAGATTTGATTCAATTGATAGAGAATTCAAGGCTCTTCTCGACCAAATGGGTAACGACAGAAATGTCGTAAGGACCACGAATCGAGGTGGAGGCAGACTATACGATACACTTGAAAAATTGTTGAAGCAGCTCTTGCTGTGTGAAAAAGCCTTGAATGATTACTTGGAGACCAAACGTCTTGCATACCCCAGGTTTTACTTCGTTTCATCCGCCGACTTGCTGGACATTTTATCGAATGGAAACAACCCAAAAATGGTCAGTCGTCATTTGACGAAACTATACGATTCTTTAGGGAGCCTGTCGCTCATTGAGGGTACCAAACTTTCCAAAGGAATGGTAGCTAAAGAGCTAGAAGAATTCGTTCCATTTATGCAAAAATGCGATTGCAGTGGAAAGGTAGAGGTTTGGCTGAATCGTGTAACTGACGAGATGCGAAACACTCTGCGTCATCATTTTCGTCAAGCAGTAATTGCATATGAGAAAAAACCCCGTCATGTTTGGATATTCGAGTGGCCAGCTCAACCAGCCCTGGTTACCACACAAATTTGGTGGACAACCGAAACAGATGATGCTTTTGTCAAAGTTAGCATGAGATACGAAAATGCGCTAAAGGACTATAACAGGAAGCAAATCAACCAATTGAACGCCCTCATCACACTTTTACTTGGTGATTTGACTCCTGGGGAAAGGCAAAAAATTATGACAGTTTGTACCATTGATGTTCATAGTCGAGATGTTGTTTCAAAAATAATCCAACAAAAAGTAGACGTTGCCACGGCCTTCCAATGGCAGAGTCAACTTCGCCACAAATGGGACACAAAACATGACGATTGTTTTGCTAACATCTGCGATGCCCAATTTAAATACGACTACGAGTATCTTGGGAACACTCCACGACTGGTTATAACACCACTAACTGACCGTTGCTACATCACCCTAACCCAGTCGCTACATCTCATAATGGGAGGTGCTCCTGCTGGCCCAGCTGGAACTGGCAAAACCGAAACTACCAAAGATCTAGGTCGCGCACTGGGAATGATGGTGTACGTATTTAACTGCTCTGAACAAATGGATTACAAATCCTGCGGCAACATTCACAAGGGATTAGCTCAAACGGGGGCGTGGGGTTGCTTCGATGAATTCAATAGAATTTCGGTAGAAGTACTGTCTGTCGTCGCTGTTCAGGTGAAGTGCATTCAGGATGCAATAAAGGTATACCATAATTTTAAATCAATATTGCCTTGTTCATCCTTACATACATATGTACAACAACATACATATGTATGTACGCTTTATATTGTATATTCGCTATACCTACATACAAATGTATCTTTTAATATATTTAGGCTAAAAAACTTGTGTTCAATTTCCTTGGCGAGATTATAGCACTTAGAGCAACTGTAGGTATGTTTATAACAATGAATCCGGGTTATGCAGGCCGAGCCGAACTTCCAGAGAACTTAAAAGCACTATATCGTCCTTGTGCAATGGTTGTGCCCGACTTTGCCCTAATATGTGAAATCATGTTGGTCGCAGAGGGATTTCAAGAAGCACGGCTTTTGGCTCGAAAATTTATTACATTATATACTCTGTGCAAAGAGCTTTTATCGAAACAGGATCATTATGACTGGGGACTTAGGGCAATAAAATCAGTTCTCGTTGTCGCTGGATCATTAAGGGTATGTATGTATCTGTAGGTGTATTTTTATTAATTTAAATGTTTGTACACGTAATCAGAACAATGTGTCATTTGCGTTGTGATGTCATTTGCATGAAAACTTTTTAAATTAATGCAACGTTAAAAGCGCTAGTTCAAAAAAAAAATAGACGCTCTCCTGAAAACTTTTAAATAAGAGCATTATTTCATGTAATATTTTAATGCAGTAACATCGAAATGTTCGTATTTTCTTATAACAACCCGAAATTAGTAATATGATTATTCACCAAGGTATTATTGTGGAAGAATTTTGAAAAAATATAATGTTAGCCTTTACTTTTAGTATGTACTTATACATATATTTCTTGTATGTGCGAGTACATATTTATATTTTGATAAATATTCATCAAATTTGAATTCAGAAAACATCAAAATTATTGGAAATCAAACACCACTTTTATGTCTTTTTTTTAATATCCTCCACGTCTACATATGTACTTTTGTTTGTTTAAAAGCGCGTCACTTGAGAATGACTTGACCGATAAGATTAAAGTTTGTATGAACAAATATTTCTGGAAAATCAAAAACGTGATATTCTGACAAGTTGAAAGCTCTGACGTCACATGTTTTGATTAAAAAAAAATTGGCTTCTGCCATTTTGGTAAATATTAACAGCAACCCTTTTTCAATATATGTGCATCGCAAACTGATTATTTCCAAATATAAGGCTCAAGACTTGTTCTTTGGGTGTATACGTGGCTAATTGCGTGCTTAAAATAAAAGAAGTTTCCACATTTGTTATCTTTAAAAAACAAAGTAATTTTCAAAGCAAGGAAAGTGCTTACTAGTTTTTCAACCTGGGAAATAAATTAAGCTGGATATTTTAATCAAACATGACATTAGGATGATAGAGAACACCAAAAACGTGTGTCCCTATCGATCTACAGCCTAAGCCGCTAAAGCAATTTTCTTCAAACTTTATACTTAAACGTCTGAGGTGATTGGCTCGATTCCTTTTTAAATATTTTTTTAGTTCCAAAAATATGTAAATCTTAATTATCTTGAAAACAGCTTTAACTGTTCTGATAAAAATAAATATTCAGTGCAATATTATAGGTATATTCTACATCTGGGTCTAAAAAATGTGTGCATAAAATGTTATTTTATATTTTCGACTCTCTCATTGAAGGCACACAAAGGGTCTTAATCTAAACTTTTATACAGGAGGTGAAGGACCTCGAAGAGGTCGATTTTTTTTGATTTTTTTGAAAACGACAATTTTTTCTTAATTTATGTTTGTAAATTTTTATTATAAATATCTAAAATTGTGGTACCTACCTTTTTTTTGTAATTAAAGGAATGTTTTATTTTAAGTAAAAAAACACTTTAAAAAAATATTTAGCCATTTCTAATAAGTAGGGCTTACGATGTAGTCGAAAATAAGAGCAGGTAAGTGCGACACCGTTGCATTTTATTTATTACAATACTTATTAACTAATGCTGATACTAGAAACACTTTATTAATATGTCACTAAATTAAAAATAAAATGCACAACTTGCCTTATGATTCTTAGTAAAAATCGAATTAATATATTTTTTTTTATTTAGTTCTTTAATATACGAACATTTCTTTTTTTTTTTCTAACAAAATATTTGGTGTGGCAATTTAAAGTATTTAATATAATAAATTTTAAAATACAATCCATTTCGAAAAATTGAATATTTAAAAAAAATTATTTTTTATTTCCAAAATCTAAAAAATTATTCACCTCATATAAAAATCTTAATCGAAATGCATCGATCCATTTATGAGTCGAAATCAAATAAAATGCAGGACTGGATCGCACGTAGTTACTCGATCATATCGTATGCAAAAAATTTATATTAAGATCTATATATGTTCATATTTGTTAAAGCCTTTTTTTTACTTAATTTTTTATATACAAATTTCTTGCAGTTTTGTCTAAAATCAAATTGTATAACGATTTAAAATATTTAATTATGAATATTAACTTGAACAAAATTAAAACAAAAAATTATCAAATGTTTTTTTTTTTTCAAAAATCCATAAAAATATTTTGCACAAATATTGGTATGCAGTATTATTTATAATTCAGAGGGCCTCCTACGTCAAAATTTTAATCGAAATCCGTTTAGCCGCTTATGAGAAAGTAGAAATTTAAAAAAAAAATGGTTGTACGGCAGGTATCGTTAATAACATAATATTTAAAAAAAAATTCTTGACTAAAATATAGACTAGATATACCTAAATTAGTGGACACGTTTTTTTTATCAAAATCGTTGAAGTCGTTTTCGAGATAATTTAGATAGTCAATACGATTACAGAAAGTATCACTAGCAAGCATGATTAAATGATACCTACGTCTAGCTTCAAGAGATTTCAAGTTAATTAGGAGACATCTGTCACCATAACTAGGCATGATATTGTCAGCCCAATTAAGTTTTCTCAACGCGTACCTCGCGTCTGTACCGATTCAATACGATTAACACCTACACTGGATACCATATATAACAAGCATATTCTAGAATTCATCTTATAAGTGATGTATATAAAGATTAAATCCTATACGTCTATAGTTGACATCAATTCTATGCAAATGGGCGGGTGCCACGCCCTGAATGTAAAATCACAAATTTTAAAATGTTGCCTTTACCTGCACTTTGATCCATATCGCTCTACCAAGTTTCATTATTCCACGACAATCAAAAGTACTTCTCATAATTGATATCAATTCTATTCAAATGGGCGGGTACCACGCCCCTGAAGATAAAATCCGAATTTTAAAATATTGCCTTTGCTTGCACTTTAAGCCCTACCGCTGTACCAAATTTAATCGTTTCTTGGCGGTCAGAAGCGCTCCGAAGAATTTATATCAATTCAATGAAAATGGGCAGGTAACACGCCCCCTTAATGGGCCTACAAGGCCTACCGTTGTGTTAAATACCAAGATTCTACGATGTCGGGAAGTTCTCCATAATTTTGATGATCTGTCAGTGAGTGAGTCAGTCAGTCAGTTACGGCTTTTGCGATTTTTGTAGTCTTATATCTCGGGAGCTACTAATGCTAAAGAATTGAAAATAAATGAGTTACCTAAGACTGGTTAGCTTAGCAAATGCTGAGAGTGTGAAGTTTCTGACTTTATTGGTACTAAAGTTAGAGGGGGGTTGAAAATCGCCTGAGTGTGTTCCTATAAAAAGGGTATAGTGCCAGATGTTGGCCCTTTGATGTACAGACTAACAGACAAACGGAATTATTGGGACCCCTTTTTTTGTTTTCGCTATCATCGTAATGTCAATCTATTTCAATACATATGATGTATTATTTATGTATTTAAGTATGAATTAATAGTTATCAGAAGTACTACAATGATAAAAAATTCGTAAATTTCGTACAAACCGGAGAAGATTTTGTTATAACTTGATAAGACCGTTAATATTAAATCTTCAACTAATTACTTCTCTTATATATATTTACTTATTTAGAGAGACGATCGATATCGCCCAGAAGATCAAGTTCTAATGCGAGCTCTTCGCGACTTTAATACTCCCAAAATAGTAACAGATGACGTTAGTATATTCATGGGCCTCATTGGAGATCTATTCCCAGCTCTAGATGTACCACGTAAAAGAAATTTAGACTTCGAAGTAATTATCAAGAAATCAGCCGTAGATTTGTCACTCCAGCCCGAGGCCGGATTTATATTGAAAATTGTTCAGCTAGAAGAACTGTTTGCAGTTCGACACTCAGTATTTATTATTGGAAATGCTGGTACTGGAAAAAGTGCAGTTTGGAAAACCTTATTCAAAACGTATCAGAATCAAAAACGCAAACCCCTCTATAACGACCTTAACCCTAAGGCAGTGACAAACGATGAGCTATTTGGTATTGTTAATCCAGCAACAAGAGAATGGAAAGATGGTCTTTTTTCGATCATAATGCGGGACCAAGCAAACACTCCCGGAAATGGGCCTAAATGGATTGTTCTTGATGGTGATATAGATCCAATGTGGATTGAAAGCTTAAACACAGTCATGGATGACAATAAGGTTCTAACACTGGCCAGCAACGAACGGATCGCTCTCACAAAAGAAATGCGCCTTCTTTTCGAAATTGCTAATCTCAAAACTGCCACCCCAGCTACGGTTTCTAGAGCTGGTATTTTATATATAAATCCACAAGACCTTGGGTGGAATCCCTCTGTAGCCTCATGGTTACAGACACGTCAGAACAATACCGAACAATCTATATTAATTATTCTCTTCGAAAAATATGTCCCACCCTTACTCGAAGCACTAAAAACCAAGCTAAAGAAAATAACTCCAATATCTGATATAGCTATGCTGCAGATGACTTGCTATTTGCTTGACTGTCTGCTTACGCCACAAAATGTACCCGCAGATTGCCCAAAGGATTGGTATGAAATATATTTTGTGTTCTGCATTATCTGGGGGTTCGGTTCCACCCTGTTTCAGGACCAAATAATTGATTGGCGCAATGAATTCCACAAATGGTGGACTAATGAATTTAAAACCGTAAGCTTCCCCCCTGGGGGAAATGTATTCAGTTACTATGTGGACAATGAAACAAAAAAATTTGCACCATGGACGAATCTTGTGCCACACTTCGAACTAGATCCAGAAGTTCCATTACAATCAAACTTGGTACACACATCGGAGACTACTCGACTGAAATATTTCACAGATATTCTCATTGCGGAACACCACCCCATAATGTTTATTGGCCCCCCGGGATCTGGAAAAACTATAATAATGGGAGCAAAACTGAATGCATTACCTGAAACGAAGTTCGCTGTGACAAACGTGCCATTTAATTTCTACACGACCTCTGAGATGTTGCAAAGGATTCTCGAGAAACCTCTCGAGAAAAAAGCTGGTCGCAATTTCGGTCCTCCAGGCAATAAGCAGATGGTTTATTTTGTTGACGATATGAATATGCCTGAAGTTGACAAATATGGAACAGTGCAACCACATACTTTGATACGACAATTTATGGACTATCGCCACTGGTATGACCGTGCAAAAATGTCGCTGAAGGATATCCATCACTGCCAGTTTGCATCCTGCATGAATCCCACTGCTGGTTCATTTACCATAAATCCGAGACTGCAACGGCATTTTTGTTCGTTTGCTGTAAAGTAAGTAAACCCATCTCTACCATTCCACTCTCACGATTTACCGTATCAAATTTAAATTTTCATCAATTTCATATAGTGCTCCTGGTGGAGAGGCCTTGTTCCACATTTTGCATTCAATTCTCTCCCAGCACATGGATACTTCCCAGCATAGGTTTTCCAAGGCAACCAAGGATATATGCGAGCCACTTATCAGGGCAGCTATTGCAATGCACCAGAAAATTTCGCAGACTTTCCTCCCGACTGCCGTTAAATTTCATTACAATTTTAATTTGCGGGATCTAGCAAATATATTTTCGGTGAGCTTGTTTGTGTTATTTTTGTCAATTTTATTTGTTAATAAAAGAAATTCACATAAGGTATTAAAAGTTGTCATATTTGCAACAATTATTTTAATTTATCAGTTATCGAATTAAAAACAGAAGACACTTTTGCGTTGGTGTTGACACACGGCCGCAGGGCATTAAACTTTACCCTTAATTAAAAGCCATAAAGAATTATAAGGAATGAAGAAGATATACAGTCTTAAAATTAAATATACTTCAGTGTTGTAAAAAAATAGACTTTTCATCGTTGAATTGGATTTTATAAGAAAAATTATCAAACTTATGAGAGTTTTTTTCCGTACATTAAATTTGGAAATTGTTAGTTGAAAATTATAAACCTAAAACCACATGAACAGGTTCGTCAGTACCGAGAAATAAATTGAAGAAGGCCTAAGGCTAGATGAAATGTTAAGATATTTGTCCAGTTCGGTGAAGGAGTCTTTTATTACAGTGCAATGGATTTAGATTAGAAATTTTCTTCAAAATGAATAGGGTGGTTTTAGAAGAAAAAAAAATAAAAACCAATATCCTTGTGAAGGGACTATCCGTTCTGGTTTTAAATCAAAATTATGTCCACATGAAAATGCTATGTGCCAAGCCTTCACCGGATTATGCTTTTGTTATGATTGTAATTACCGTGGACGCACTGAGCAAATCATTTTTTTTTTAAGTTACGCAGATATGATCCATATGATGACATTTTTATTAACGAAAGCGCCAAAAAAGTGGGTCTCTCAATTCTGTTTGTCTGTCCGCAGTTCTACAGCCTAAGTGGGTTGATGGATTTTCTTCAATCTTGGTACATATTTTTTTTTTTTTTTTTGAGAAATATACCACAAGTTTTTTTTTCATTTTTAATGACCAAAAATAAAAATACCGGTACTTCTCTTAAAAACCAACTATTTGTATAAGAAAAAAATCGTTCATGAATTAAGGTATGCAGAGGCGCTTTTTGATAATATATATTTTTCTGCTTTTTGAAAAAAAACAGGTTCTTTTTAGTACCTCATCTAGTAGAACCATTTTTTCGTGCGATTATATGTACTTTTTTCTTTATAATTCATTTTTATTTAATCTTAACTTATAAATATATTAAAGCTAGACAAAAATGTTTAAAACTACCCTAATTATCAATAACTTACAACTAATTTACTGGCCCCTTACGGGCGCTCTAAACTAAACAATATCTCTTAATACTAAAGTCTTTCGACCTTAAAAATATTTTAATTAAGTCTAATTATTTTATTTTTAATTAACCAAGAAAACCTTACTATAAAGACTCAGTATCAGATGATTTTAAATTTTTACTTAAAAGCTACCTAAAACTAGACTAAAAATAATTAAAACTAGATACAACTAACTTATACTAACTAAAAATAACTTAAACTACTTAAAATACCTAAAAATACCCAAAACCACTTAAAACATCTTCAGCAGCATTTGTCATTTTAATTTTTTTTTGTTTATATTTTATATACGTATGCAGACACACAACAACATGCCACCTACACATACATGTATATACGTACACACATATACGCACGCACTTGCCGCGCAGTTGTATGCACATATGCCTCCTCATACATACATATTTTTTGTATTTTTTATCCCAATTCCGTCTCTCTGTCTGTCTGTTTGTCGAGTCTGGAGCCTAAACGGTTGGATGGATTTGCTTCAAACTTGGTATATATTGATTTTTCTGTAATATGCCCACACGTTTTTTTTCATTTTTTTTTAAGACAACAAATAACAGTAGCTCCCATACATTTTTTTTGGCCAAAAACAAAAATTTTATTATTTTCAAAAACGGCTCCTACGATTTTTACAAAAAAAAAAATCAGTTCATCAATGAAGGGAAAGGGATAATTTTTTTTTTCTTGGAAAAAATTGTTAGTTTTGTTACGTCTAGCACAACCATTTTTTTGGTTTACGATTTTCTGGGAAACGGTTAATTTGATTTTTTTGATTTTTTTTACGCAGAAGCTCCTAGAAATACTATTGTAAACCAAACTTTTTGGAAACAAATTTATTTGGAAAGTAATTTTGTTTTTTTTTTGAAAACTCAAAATTTCGAAACCGACTTAATAGATTTTTTTCTAAACTTCATTTTTCGTAGTTTTTTGACACTATCTTGAATAGTTAAAAAAATTATTTTCCTAGAATAAAAATCAAGGGTACCTCCCATACAAATTTAAAAAAGAAGAAAAATTGTATTTCTCAAAAACGGCTCCAAGAATTTTATAAAAAAATTGTGTGTTCTTAAATTAGTACAGCCCACTTTTAATTATAAAAATATGTTTTTTTGCGTACTTATTAATGGTACTTCCCCATAGAACCACTTTTCATTTCGACTTTCTCGATATTGTATGAACTGATTAATATAATTTTTTTATACAAATGCTCCCTAAAATTGTTAATAAAACTGCAATACACAAATTTTCAAAAAAAAGTTTTTCGATTTTTAAAAAATAAATATTTTTTTTTTTTGAAAAATCGATTTTTCAAAAACCAGTCACAGAATTTTTTTTTTAATTTGAATTTTATATGTATATTAATAATATCTTCAAAATAGCTTTTCAATTTTTTTAAAAATTTTTTCAAAATTTTATACATAAAAAATTAATTTATTAAAAAGCGATTCAACGATTTTTGAATTTTTTATTTTTTATCCATGAATTCAAACTGCATCTTTATTTTCCCTCAAACTATAACGACTAAGCCAATATAAAAACATTTAATTATGTGTTTTAGCCATGTATTTCTACCTTATTATTATTCCCTTTTTACGAATTTTTGCGTACGTCATGAATACTAAATACAATTTAGGCCCTCATACATTTATATGTACATGAATCTTATGTATGCATATTGCACATAAATGATTAAGTTGAATGTATTTAGCTACCTACCCACCTACGTCCTTCATTTTCATTATTATATGTACATGTTTAAATACTTAGGTTCCAGCAGTATCTATCTATCTATCTATCTATCTATATGTAGATATGTTTTACTCTCATAACTTACATAAATAAAATCCATAACTTAGATTTAAACATACATTTGAAGGAAGCTACCTATGTAACTATTCATTTAATCATTAATTGGACACTTCATTATAAATACTAACAATCGATGTAATCTTACCTACATGGGCTTTAAGCCTGCATAGTATAACTACACCTAACTAACTAAGCCTCAATGGTTAGAAAGAAGCATAAATAGCTACATAAAAGTTGTTAGCTACAAGTTCGACCGATCCAGTCGTGTATTTTATTTTACTTGCGATTATTGTTACTAGTTATAAGGCAAGATATGCATTCGTCGAAAAAAAAGTTTTGAGATAAAATCAAACATGACATTACGATGATAGCGAAGAAGAAAAAAGATGGTCTAAAAATTCTGTCCGTTTGTATGTCTGTATGTCTGTCTATCTGTATGTATGTATAGAAACCTACTGCCCAAACGTGTGGGCCGAATTGCTTCAAACTTGGTCTATGGGGTTTTTAAGGTATTGTGCAGAGGGGAAATTGAACTTTTTTTTAGCTCAAAAAATAACGGTACCTGCCATATAACCGTTACGTTAAAGCCTATTTTGCTCGGAAACGGCTCTAACGATTTTGATTTTTAAAAAATCAGTGCAGCTTTTTGGATACGACCGATCATATGGTTGAAATTTTTTTTTTTTAAATGTCTAAAAAGGTACTTTCGACTCTCTCATTAGCGGCTTACCCGATTCTTTCGAAATTTCACACGTATATAGCCTTAGGTTGCCCAATTTATACTGTCTACCAATATTTTTAATTAATATTTTTTTTTGTATTTTTAAAACCATTTTTAAGAAAAAAAAATTTTTTAATTTATATTTTGAAAACTGCTCATTAATTCTTTTTCAAAAATTATATTTATTATGTATATGCTGAATTGGCATTTTTGAATTTTTTTCAAATAGTTTAAAAAAAAAATTTTTTCTCAAAAAACTGCTCCACAGATTTTTAATTTTTTTTTCTCAAGAAATAAAATGGCGTAATATTTTTTGAGCTTAAATTAGTTTAGGTATTTATTTCAGAATTTTGAATTATTTTTTCTTTGATTAATCCGATTTAATTTTTTGTTTTTAAGTTTATATTATAATATTTAAGTTTGTCATACCAATTTTTTTTAGAAAAAAATTAAAGAAACTTTGTGTATAAAAAATAAAGTAAAAAACGACTTTAAGAATATATTCAGATTTTAAATAGAAATCTTTTGCATACGATGTGATCGAACATAAGAGCAAGTTCGTGCGATCCAGTCGTGCATTTTATTTGGTTTCCGATTTTATGAAAAGCGATTAGATTGATAAGAAGCTTAAACTATATTGAAAACCAACATTAAAAAAAAAAAAAAAAAAAAAAAAAACAATTAAAATTAAATAAAAAAAACATTCTTTTTTTTGGAAAATCAAGATTTGGAAGTCAATTTTTTTTTCAAAAATTTATATTTCGTAGTTTCTTGACATTATCTTGAATACTTAAAAAAATAATTTTCCTATAATTAAAAACAAATATTAAAATGAAACCATTAAGAAATAAAATGCACGACTGGATCGCACGAACTTTCTCTTATTTTCAATCACATCGTGTGCAATTGATTTCTATTAAGCATGTAAATATATTTTCTAAGTCGTTTTTTATTTAATTTTGTAGAAGATAATAGTTTATATCTAATTTATTTATATTATAATATTTATTTATTTATAAATATGTATAGCATAGTTACCTATACAAAATTTTTATGACAATTTTAAATATTTAATAATATAAACTTAAAACGCAAAATTTCAAAAAAAAAAACATATCATCCACCCATTTTCGAAATACCATATTGAATTTTCAAAAAAAAATATATATTTTTTTTTCAAAAATCGAAATCGAAAATTTTGGTACGCAGTATTATTTATAATTTGAAGGGCCTCCTTTAAAAAAAATGTTTGATCGAAATCCATCGGTTTATAACAACTGGCTGTATGGCAGGTACCGTTAATAACAAAATATTTAAAACATATTTTGTTTTTTGACCAAAATGTAGAATATACCCAAAAAAAAGTGTGTGCACTATACGCTTTTTTTATGAAAATCGATAGAGCCGTTTCTGAGATAATTAAGATGATAGAAAAATTTGTATGGCAGGTACCGTTAGTTTAGGACCTAAAAAAAAAACGATTCAAAAATATATTTTAGACAATCACCTAAAACGCTAAAATACCAAGTTTGAAGAAAATCGCTTCAGCCGCTTAGGTTGTAGAGCGTTGGACTGACAGACAGACAGACAGACAGAATTGCGGGACCAACTTTTTTTGTGTTTGATAAAAATCTCGAGTTGGGTTTTTGTTTCCAAATGCAAAACTTGCCCCCTTATTACCTATGTTGGTACATGTATCGCAAGTAACAATTGTTTTTCTCAAAAACAGCTCCAAGAATTTTGATAAGATATTAATGCAGTCCACTTTTAAGAAATAAATATTTTATTTTGCGTTCTAATTAACGTTAACTTCCCATACAGCCTCTTTTCAAATATTCGAATTTCTTCCGATGAATCGATTAAAATTATTTGTTTATATAAATGTTCCCTAAAAGTAGGTATAAAGCATATTTAAATTTTCAAACAAATATTTTCTTCGGTTTTTTAAAAAATAAATAATTTTTTTATCGATTTTTCAAAACCGGGTGGGTGAATTTTTTTAAAATTAATTTTTTACGTATATGGTTTTAAAATTTGCAATCTATTTTTTTTATAATGGGCCAGCCTATATTCCCTTTGGACGGAAATGACGGCCTGCAAAGAATGGTATCGCTGCACTATCCACATCCTTTTTTCAGTATCCCAAGCATTCATTTCATAAATATAAATAGCAGCCTATAAAATAAAAAAAAATATAAACCGATTACTCACACTGAAAAAAAGTTATTACGTTTTATTTTTGTAGCACGATTCGTAGGCCACCCTGTACAAAATGGAAACCTTTGAAGTTGTGGATTGTACATAGGGCCAAAAAAAATGTACTAAGAACTTAAATTTAACATACTAAATTTTAATTATTAACTTGGTTTCCCGCAACATAAAATTATTGGCCCTCGGGTGTTTGTTGAGAACCGAAAAACTCAGTTTTTTTTTTACAACTCTTGGGGTGTCAGGAAAGCCTAGGTCGCCCCTGGGCAAAGTTCAACGAAGGAACCTGATGCCATTGTTTTGCAACCTTCCGCTTTGCAAATTTTTAATGATACTGAATTATTATAAAAAAGCTGTAGAGTTTGTTAATATGTATAAAAAAGACATATCTGGATCATTTGCCAGCGAAATTAGAATAGTTTTCATTCCACTTCTATCGAGGTAACCGTGTATTCGAGAACTTGCTGATTTATTAATTTTCTTTTCTTATTTTTTATTAATAATACAGAATCATTTAATGTCGTTCAGCTTTCCTTAAATTAATGTTATTTGTTACAATTCCTCTGACCACACGTAGTACTGAAAGATCATTTTAGAAACTAAAATTAATAAAAACCTATTTAAGAAACCATATGGCACAAGACATGCTACGTAACTTGGCTATTCTGTCTATTGAAAATTCTATGGCCCGATTTTTATACTTTGATAATGTTATAGAAACTTTTGCGGAAAGAAAATACAAAAATCTTATTGAAAGTAAATTGTTATATCATTATAAATATTTGTATAAACCTATGCTCTTGAAAATAAAACTTATTAGATATTTTAACTAAAATGCACATAATATTATTAATAGTTTTGGGCAACTACTTTCATCAGTGGTTTATTAAAATTAAATTCTAACGTGACTATTTTTACTGGGACGCCGGAGGGCCCCATTCAAAAAATTTGCCACGGGCCTCAGATGGTATAGTTACGCCACTGGGTGTATCATTTTAATATACATATGTTCATACATATACGTATTTGAAATAAAAATTGAAACTGAATAAAACTTTCAAATATTCTTATAATTAAATCAATGTTTTTTTTTTTATTCTTTAGGGTATGTTATATTCAAACGCCGAGACATGCCCCAACCCCAACATGCTACTCCGATTATGGGTACATGAATGCAACCGAGTTTATGGCGACAAATTGGTGGACCAAAGTGATATAAGCACCTACCAAAAGTTGATTGCAGAAAACGTACGCAAAGGCGTCGAAGTGTATAACGAAGATGTTGTATTTGAAAAACCCCATATTTTCTTTCATTATGCGAAAGGACTGTCGGACGTTAAATACATGCCGGTAAAAGGTTGGGAGCGCCTCAGCAAACTTTTGGAAGAAGCTCAAGAACGTTACAATGACTTTGTTGGCGCCATGAACCTGGTTCTCTTTGAAGATGCAATGAGTCACGTGTGTCGCATCAGCCGGATAATGGAATCTTCAAGAGGATACGCACTTCTGATTGGCGTGGGAGGTTCAGGCAAACAGTCACTCACTCGATTGGCTAGTTTTATTTCATCGTTAGATGTTTTTCAAATCCAACTGACAAAAGATTACAGCATAAATGACCTCAAATCCAATATTGCAGTGCTTTACATGAAATGCGGCATCAAATCTAATCCGTGTTGTTTTCTTATGACTGATGCTGAAGTGGCAAAGGAAGACTTCCTTGTGCTTATAAATGATTTACTTGCCTCGGGTGATATTCACGATTTATTTCCAGATGAAGAAGTAGAAAACATCATCGGAGCTATCCGAAATGAGGTCAAACAAGCAGGCATTTTCGATAGCCGAGAAAATTGTTGGAAGTTTTTTATTGAAAAGGTACGTGGACTTCTCAAAGTGGTGTTGTGTTTCTCTCCCGTTGGACCCACACTTAGAATACGTGCCAGAAAATTCCCAGCTCTTGTCAATAACACAACAATCGATTGGTTCCATGAATGGCCGAGAGAAGCCCTAGAAAATGTTGCATATCGTTTTCTTTCTGAAATCGAATCTCTACCGGATTACTTGGCCCCTCCTGTGTCAAAGTTCATGGCCTACGTTCACAAAACTGTGAATGATATATCACAGCTTTACTTACTTAATGACAAGAGGTATAATTACACAACTCCAAAATCATTCCTAGAGCTCATAAGCTTATATACGAAGCTGTTAGTTGAAAAGGTCAGACTTAATAAGGAGAGAATAGTTCGTCTGGAGAATGGGCTGATCAAATTGGCATCTTGTTCGGAAGAGGTTGACGGTCTGCAGGATGTCCTTAAGCTGCAGGAAGTTGAATTGGCAGTTAAGAATAAAGAAGCAGATAATCTTATTGTTGTTGTCAGCACAGAAAATGAAAAGGTATCTAAGGAGCGAGTTTTTGCAACACAAGAAGAAAAAAAAGTCAGGCAAATTGAAGAAGATGTAACTGCGAAGGCTTCGCTTTGTGAAGAAGATTTTCGAAAGGCTCAGCCTGCATTGCTTGCCGCACAAGAAGCCCTTAATACCCTAAATAAAAACAATCTAACAGAACTTAAATCATTTGGCTCTCCACCCGATGCCGTGGTTAATGTGTGTGGGGCAGTTTTGGTGCTTTTTGCTCCTAAAGGTAAAATACCAAAAGATCGAAGTTGGAAGGCAGCTCGAGTGATGATGGGTAATGTTGATAAGTTTCTCAACGATTTGATAAACTATGACAAAAAACACATCCACCCGGATGTGATTAAGGCTCTGCAGCCATACATTAATGACCCAGAATTTAATCCGGAGAAAATTGTTTCGAAGTCCCAAGCCGCTGCCGGTCTCTGTTCGTGGGTGATAAACATTAATCGATTTTACGAAGTGTATTTAGTGGTGGAGCCAAAGGAACGAGCATTGGTCGACGCTGAACGGGAACTGCAAGATGCCAGAGATAAACTAACAGCCCTCAATAATCGCTTGAATGAACTGGAGGAGAAATTGAACATTCTGCAAGCAGACTTCGACAATGCTCTGGCAAAGAAACAAAAATGCCAGGACGAAGCTGATAAAACCGCATTCACGATTGACTTGGCAAACAGATTGATTGGTGGGCTTGCATCCGAGAAAATTCGTTGGACAGAGTCTGTTAAAAGGTAGGTGTAAGTTGTTATATAATGTAAGCGATAAATGAATTTACAAACACGCAAAACTTGCTGTGAGGCAGGATTAATTGCTTTACTAAAATCACATACCAACACTCATGTTCTTTATTAATTCCCAACCCTTTTTAGCCTAAATGCTAGTCAAATTACCCTGCCTGGAGACATTTTGCTCATATCATGTTTTATTTCGTATGTGGGGTGTTTCACGCGAGTCTACAGGGTTGAGTTGCAAACAAAATTATGGATGCCTACCTTTAAGACATCGGAGGTGAGTAGAGAATAATTTCATTAGTTAGCTTATAGTGCTTATTTGATACGGAAATTTATCAACTTGATTTATCATAGCCTCCTATACCGGTCTCCGAAGGCAGTGACCCTTTTGCTATGATTTGTGATGATGCTCAGATTGCCGAATGGAATAATCAGGGCTTGCCAAGCGATCGAATGTCGGCTGAAAATGCCGCAATTTTGGTTCACTCGGAGCGGTATCCACTTATGATTGATCCACAGTTGTAAGTATCTACATTTTTTATGTTTCATAATTTTACTCATATTACAAAGGATATTTCATAAGAATAAAAATATGTTAAAAACATGTTTAAATGTCAAGTCTATAGAATAATGGTAGACATTATTTCAAAACTATGTTCATTAATAAAATAAACGTGTGTAGCCTGCGTCATGTAATGAGACCAGATGAGTGATTTAAGTTTAGATTTTAAGGAAAGGACAACATATTACACACCACGAGACAGTGATTATGTATGAAATTTATGGGTAGGTATTAGAATATTCCACTGTTTGATGAAGTTTCGACTTACTTACAGTGATAAACAAAAATGGTTATTATATACATAGATATACTAATAGGAAAAGTAATTTATCCGTGTGTAAACTAATACGTGGTGTGTTTTAGAATGTTCATTAATAAGAAATGGTACCTATTGTGTAGTATACACGAAAATCGACTGTTTATAAGTTTAGTATTAGTTTTATTTATTTATTTTTTTCTTGTTTAATTATGAACTGGGTTCTACTAAGGGATCGGATTGCTACACCCTTCTCTTCTTTTTAGCCACTCGCGCACCGATTAATTAATTAATAGAAATTAATATAATTATACTTTTATTACGAACCAAACGAATTAAACACGCGACACCACATTTATCTAATTGAATGACAATTTCCGATTGACAATTCGGATATATCAAAACAAAGCGGCGAATTAAAAAAAAGGTGTAACACCGCCACAAAATCGGTGATGCCACCCCGACTAGCTCGGTAAGGGGGGGTTCGCAATTTTGGTTTATTGATCGAATAATTTTTATTGGATGGATTAATTATTTAATTAATCAAACTTACTTTAGTGGTTTTTCAGGAGCGTACCTATTAAATAGAAAAGGGCGCCAGAAATTTTTTTTTTTTGAAGTTTAAGGAAATTGCAAACCTTACGGAGCGGAATGCAACGATGACGAAAAAAATATAATCAATGAACTTGACAAGAAAAAAAAAATAGGCGAATTATGTTTTTGAATTTGTATTGCCTGGGAAACCTTATGAATAGGATTAAAACCCAGGATCTTTTCGAGATGAAATTACAATATAAAGAAATATTTTAGCAAACAAACAAGAGATGGACCGTTAAGGTCTGGTTCCCGAAGAAGGCACAGTTTTGCGAAATTAATAATTAATATTTTAAAAGAATTTAAATATGAGAAAACCCTACAGGCAAACACGATTTTATAACACCCAATCAATTCGGTATATATGTATATAATTATTTTCTTTCAATTTTTTTTTCTTTTTTACTTAGCTTTTTATACTCCCTCCAAATTTTCCTCCTCCGACAAAAATTTTTCTTCTATTTTGTTTTTCCTTTGGCTATCCCCAAAATTCCTCGAATCGACACTTCAAATTTTTCTGATTTTCCTTGTATTTCAAAATTCTGTTTTATTTTTCCAGCTTCTTCTCACAATCGAGATCTCTCTAGAAGTGAGTTCGCTAGGATCATTTTCCTGAGCGGACCCTTCTTACCATTTCAGCCTTTGTTGTTTTAAGCCAATCTGGAGCAGCGGCCTTCCAATCGCGTCACCACTAGGCACTCAGCGCAAGGTTGCAGAGTAGTACCGACGTGTCGAAATCTCGCCGTCCTGCTTACTCACAACCTGTTCTCCCTAATAAATGCAAGTCATCTTGGAACTCGCCGCACTGGATTCACTTCCAGATTACGTCAGTTCCAAGACTGCATTCAGTCTCGTGCATCCTGTTCCTTGAAAACAAAATTTTAAATCCAAGAAAAATCCATGAAACTTATTTTCTACAACTAAAAAAAACTAAAACGCGAAACCCGTCGGAAAAAGAAAGGATAAACCAAAACCACAGTCAGAGTTAACTACGAACATAAGCCCGCTCCTTTAGTGTAAAAGAGCCTAAATTTTATAAATCCTGCCTATCGTGTTTGACTGCCTACGAAGGTGGGAACCAACGTTAATAGTCATCTTTACAGAAAAGAAAGTTAATCAATTTATTATCTATAATAAAATGTAAAAAAAATAAAAGTCAAAATTTTGTTGGGCCGACGGCCATTCTCCACCCGAGGTGACATCTACTTTCAATAGAACATCAATACGTTATCTTTCACAAACGCTAGATGGGTAACACTTCGATTTGGCTAAATTCGCCACATTCATCCATCTTGTTTTTCTCCACAGTACTGAGAGGAAGAACCGATGGCTGACGGACCATGGCCGTCCCGCTTTCTCTTAGTAAAGTGGAAGAAGAGCTGTCAAAAAAATATTATTAAAGTAAACACGAGGGCAAGCTTGTCGCGACAAATTTTGCCGTGAGAGGATGTTATGTTTAATTGTTTTAATGCACTGATTCTTTTTTTTTTTAATGTAATATTATATGGGCTATTGCTTATTAGATTTATTTTTGTGTAGTGAGGGGGCTTTTTTAAAAAATGTAAGATGCCGACAGCACTTTCTCGCACGATATGCAGCCGATGGTCTGCTGGTCAGTACCCTTGCGTTTAATTACATGTATCAAAAACTACTCTCACGATTCCGATATAAAATAATACGCACGATTGTATCTTACGTACTTGCTCTTATGTTCGATCACAATGTTAGTTAGCACAAGATTCTTAACAAGAAACGGCTCAAAATATATTTAATACCGTTTGTTACTAAATCTTTTGAAGTAAAACTTATTTTGGGACATTCGTTGAGGGTAAACAAAATTTCTATGGAGCAGTCAAACCGACAGACATTTGACGTGACCCGACATATATCACGTTTGTTCGTTTTGTGGATTCCATAGATGAGTGCAGATATGTACATATGTAATACCCCTATTATGATTGTCAATTGCAAATAAATTTATAAATACTGAAATTCACTATTAAATAACCTCATTGATAAGAGTTTTGGTAGTTGAGAATGATGCAGACCATTCTGATTTACAAGAAAATCGATAAATACCATTAAATAGCTGTGCATTTTTTAAATAAGCCGAAGTTTTAAAACCAACATTTCAGTGCTTATCAACAATCAAATTGATAATTGACAATAGTAATAGGGTCCTATGTATCTGCATTGTGTTTTGTGTGTATTCGCTAAGGATTTTTTTTGGTACGTGTTGTGGATTCTCATTCAGCAAGTACCTACATGAATTGTGTGTATTCAACGAGAAATTCTTTTTTCTTGTGTTGCTTTATTTTTTTTATTCAATTTTTTTTTGTGTCTTCGAGGTGGATTCGCATAGATTAATGTAGTAGGTATACGTATTTATGTGTATTAAATTTGTGTTGGTTCGTTTTATGGATAAGATTACTTTAGAATATATTGTGTATATTTGAAGGCGATTTTTTATATTTGTTTTGTTGATGATCATACATTAGTGAATATTGTGTTGTATTAATGTGTGTAATGTTTAAGCTGATATGGTCTCGTTGCTTAAGAGTGTTTTAGTGTATCTACTTCGTAGATTTATATATTACGAGTAGTGTAATTTATGTAATGTAAAATTGCTGAACCCTGAATCAATGTTCGAACCACGCGACCGTGACATTTGTACAATTGGAAGGTAGGGTCGTTATTGGCGATTAATTTATCCAAGTACGGGGCTGGTTTCAAAAAATGTAAAATTCGTTGTTCTATGATCGGTTTTTCTTGTAGCTGAATTAGAATTACTCAAGAAAAAATTGTTTCAAATTAGGGAAGTTTTACTTCTGGCGTGTGGACATATGTACATAAGCACACACTCTTTCTTTGTATAAAGTTTTTTTAAATTTTTCATACAAACAAATTTGAATAGCAATTTCAAGTACTTAATAATATAAATTTAAAACCTTCAATTAAAAAAGTAGTGGTTTTCGAAATATTCAATTTTCAAAATATAGATATGTATATAAATAAATATGATTTTTTTTTATTTATTTTTTTGTTTTGAAAATTTTGATATGCAGTATTATTTGTATGAAGTAGGTACCTCCTGTATAAAAATGAAGATCGAAATCCGTTGAGAGAGTCGAAAAATAACGGTTATAATTATGGCAAGTACCGTTAATAGCAATTTATGTAAATATTTTTTTAAATCAAAATGTACACTATATACCTACATATATATAACAAAATTCTAACAATCAAACATGACATTATCGATCATAGAGAACATCCCGCAATTCCTTCTGTCTGTCCTCGAGTCTACAGCCTAGACCGTCGGGTGGATTTGCTTCAAACTTGGTACATATTGTTATTTCTGTAATATGCCCAAACGTTTTTTTTTCTTCATTTTTTTTAGACGAAAAATACCGGTATATAATCTGCTATATATGTTTTTAAATCTTATTTTATTTTTCTCAAAAACGGCTACAACAAGTATTATAAAAAAATCAGTGCATTAATGAAGGGAAAACGTACATTTTGTTAATTTATTTTTTTTTTGGAAAAAATGGTTATTTTTTGTATCTCTAGATCTAGTAGAACATTTTTTGGTTTTTGATTTTCTGGAGAACGGTTTATTTAGTTTTTTTTAATTTTTTTTATGCAGACGCTCCTGGAAAGTTTAAGCACTAATGTAAGCCAACATTTTTTAAAAAGTTTACTAAAATTTAAAAAAATTATTGAAAACTCAAAATTTCGAAAACGACAAAATCGATTTTTTCGAAACTTCGTATTTAGTAGTTTTTTGACATTATCTTGAAGAGTTAAATAGCTATATTTCTAAAATGAACAACAACGGTACGACCCATTCAAATTAAAAAAACAACGTAAGAAAAAAATGTATTTCTCGAAAACGGCTCCAATAATTTTTATAAAAAAAATGTTTGTGTTAAGAACACAATTAGTACAGACCATTTTCAAGTAAAAAATATTTTATTTTGATTGCTTATTAACGGTACCCATTCAACCAATTTTCATAATTTCGATTTTCTCACTATTGCATGAACCGATTAAAATTATTTTTTTCATGTCACTGCTTCCTAAGAGTGTTAATAAGACTGCAATACACAAATTTTCAAAAAAAAAAATTTCGATTTTTAAAAAATAAATACAAAATTTCTTTTGAAATATTGAAGTCAGTGAATTCTTTAACATTTAAATTTTATATGTATTTTAATATTAACTTCGAAATGACGTTTCAAACTTTACTAGATTTTTTTTATTAAATTGTATATATTTGTTTTTTAAAACCGCTCCAACGATTTTAGATTTATTTTTATATACTTATTGCCCAAAAATTCAATTGCAAATTTGTTTTCCCTTCAACTATAAGAACTAAGTAATCTAAAAAGATTTGATAATGAGTATCATCCATTTATTTCTATCTAATTATTAATTAATATTTAGAAACAAAAATAATATGTAAATATTGTTTACGTTTTCTTCGAATATAATTAATATTTAGCGCAAGAACAAGTTCGTACGATCGTAATAAAGTTCTAAAGTCAAGTATTATCCAATAGAGTGTACCTTGATTTCTAGTCCATTTAGAAGGCACTAGGTAGAACAAAGAGCTTACTTTTTCAGAGTTATAAAGTTTGGGACACTAGCATGCAAATTTATAACAAGGGTCAGGGCCTCAGTCAGTATTTTCAATTAAGTATTTTGCTTTTAGTAGTTTTTTTTTTTTCAAATCCTCTTTTAGCAGAAAACCTAGCAAGAATAATTTATATTAGATACTCAAAACTAAAAAAAAATATTACTTTAAAAAATTCAAACTGAGTGGACAAAATTCCAACGAAACCAAAAAGGATCAAGCGACAAGCCTCTAGCCGACAACGACGTGAAGTCTTCAATTTCAGAAATGTCATTTTTTGTTTTCTTTTTTTTTTTTTTAGGTCGTTATTCGTCATCTTCATTTCACATTTGCATATAATAAAAATTTAAATTGGTCAGCGAAAGGTAAAGCTAAAGCAGTAATCAAATTTGTTTGTTGTTTGTTTGGGTTAATCGAGTTAATCAACTTAGCAAAATAAACAATTTCTTTTTTCTTTTTGATTATTTATTATTTAGATTTAACTCATTTGTAGCAAAAAACTACACAAAAATTAAAGCTTGGTATTGTTGAAGAAAATAAATTATGTATTTTACACATAATAACTTATTTTCATATTTTCATTTTGGTTTTAATTATGTATCAATTATTTTATGCACTAAATAAAATATTATTCTACTCCGGAAAACCAAACTGAGCGTTTGTTATAATTTCACTTCTGGTTGTATGTATGTTGTTCCTTCAAATTATTTTTACATCAGGTATTTTAAATGCCAAGTTGAATGGTTCTAAATGATTTTCAGAGTTGGCAGATTGCTTAACATTTTTTTTCCTAAACAAAATTTAGCAGTTTTTCTTATTATTTTTTGTAGTTAAAATAAAATCCACGACTGGATCGCGCGTACTAGGTCCTATGTTCGATCACATTAAATGCAAAAGATTCTTAGTAAAATCGCTCAATATATTTTTAAAGTTTTCACTTAAATTTTTATATATAAAAATTCTTAAACTTTTCTAAAAAAAATTGGTATGAATATTTTAAATATTTGATAATATAAATTCAAAAACAAAATTTCAGAATAAATTGTCCACCCGTTTTCAAAATATTGAATTTTCAAAAAAAAAATATTTTGTTTTCAAAAATAAAAAAAAACTATTTTTCGAAAATTTTTAAATGCAATACTATTAGAATTTGAAGGAGCTCCTGTATAATATTTTTTATCGAAATCCGTTAAGCCGTTAATGAGAAAGTCGAAAATCAATAAAATGGTTGTATGGCAGGTACCGTTAATAACAAAATATTTAAAAAAAAACTTTTTTGGCCGAAATGTTGACCATACCCAAAGTAGTCTACACACCAATTTTTATCAAAATCGTTGGAGCCGTTTTTGAGATAATTAAGATGGAAGAAAAATTTGTATGGCAAGTACAGTTATTTTTGGGCCTAAAACAACTATTCAAAAATCTATTTTGGACAATCACCTAAACCGCCTATGTACCAAGTTGAACCAAATCGGCTTAGCCGTTTAGGCTGTAGATTGTTCTACAGACAGACAAACACACAGACAGACAGACAGACAGGCAGACAGGCAGACGGAATTGCGGAACCCACTTTTTTGGTGTTCTCTATAATAGTAATGTGATGTTTGATTGTTAGAAAAACAAATTTTTTTACGAATACATAACTTGCCTTATAGTACCTATAATCGCAAGTAAAAAATTCTGCTGAATCAATTATTTTAGCAGGATTTTAATTTTTTCATTTGTCACACTGGGATAAGTATAGATCCAATACTTCCTCTATATAGCTAAGCAAGGCGCGGTGAAAATATCATATGTAGAACAACTGTTATAACTATAGTATGAATTATTGGAATTTCCACTCTTGCTTTTGGTATACATGCATACGTATAGAATATTTAATATACTGTATTAAGGTGCGTCCATATTATGCCGAACGATGCCGATAGGCCTATGCCGGGCCACTCATTCTGGTCATGACGTTCGGGTTTCTTTCATGGATCCATTTCGTTCGGTTTGAATTTAGTTCGGTTTCGGAATGGGCCAAATGTCGATCGGGACGTCCATACTTATTCGGCTTGGCCGCTCGGCATAGGCCGATTGGCATCGTTCGGCATAATATGGACGCGCCTTTATGATTTAAAATAATTAATTATTTTTAAAGCAAACGATGTAGTAATGGCAATGGTATATTTTCAACTTTCAAGTCATATAACATACTAACAGATACCCGTGCGATGCTAGGGACCCACGGGAATCTAATGAAATCATGTATCCACCTACAAAATTTCATTAAAAAACGTTCAGTCGTTGAGGCGTGAAAGCGGAACAAACACCCAAGTATATATTTTTTCATAGTTAAGTCTCACCCATAGGAAATGTTAATTTTATTCGGGATAAAAATGACCTATGTGATAATCCACTACCCCATTCATCTACCAATAAAATTTCAAGCAAATCCGTGTGCTTTTAGGCGCCTAGGGAATAAAATACTTGTAGAATGAGCTCTTCTGTGAAAAATCAAAATAAACCTTTCCCACGGGAAACATACATTTTTCCGGGATATCCTGTTTGATATTTCAGACAATAATCTATCCCTGTGCCAAAATTTCATCCAGATCCATTCAGCCATTCCGGAGTTATTGAGCAACAAACATCCATACATCCATACATGCAAACTTTCACATTTATAATATTAGAGAATATTTTCTATCAGTATTAATAGGTTTGCACACTTGAGTGCTCTTATTTGACATACAGTAAACAGAGGACATATCTACCTTATCCAGTTTCTAAGTAAATTGATTAGTTAGAATCTAGAATTGGAAAACAAATATTTTCTTATGAAAAACCGATGTAATTCAGCTAAGCAGATTCAAAATAAAATAAGTTTAATAGTACTCTGACCTAAATTCAGTTTAAAGCTGGTAAAACTAAATTTGGCCGACTCTGTAGTACCTACCTTTAACAGATGAATATAACGAATGCTATGAATAAAACATAAACTCTTCACACCGATTTTTAACAAACATTAATAAATTGTCTCTCCCAGAAATATTGCCGTTCTTATAATCAATGGTTTTATGGAGTTAAAATATGCAAACATGCGAAAAGAAATTTCTTTGATTATTTCAAACATGTTATTGTTTTGTGTTATGATTCATTGAAAAGCCGCCCATAACACACTAGTAGACATGTTGTGTTTCAGTGTGCCAATTCTCATTTACTCATAAGCAAAATAACCATACCCTGATTTTCCTAATTTCGAATTGAAATTTTGATTGGTTTTTATCATCACACAGGCAAGGCATCAAATGGGTCAAACAAAAGTACCATAATAACCTAGTAGTTTTACGTTTAACCCAACGAGGCTACCTAGATGTTGTCGAACGTGCAGTGAGCAACGGAAATGTTCTTTTGATTGAAAATATCGGCGAAAGCATTGATGCGGTGCTGAATCCATTGCTCGGCCGTATGTTGATTAAGAAGGGAACGTGCTTAAAATTAGGCGACAAGGAAATCGATTTCAATACAAATTTTCGATTAATTTTGCATACTAAATTAGCAAATCCTCACTATAAGCCGGAAATTCAAGCACAAACTACTTTAATTAATTTTACTGTCACCCGCGATGGGCTAGAGGACCAACTACTCGCAGAAGTTGTCAAAGCTGAACGTCCAGATCTGGAAAAAATGCGCGCTAATCTAACACAGCAGCAGAATCAATTTAAGATAACATTGAAATTCCTAGAAGACGACTTGCTCCAGAGACTTTCATCTGCTGGCGAGAATGTCCTTCAAGATGTCACTCTTGTTATGAATCTAGAGAAGACGAAAAAGACCGCTGAGGAAATAGAAGTTAAAGTAGCTGAAGCTAAGATAACTGCTGTACAAATTGATTCGGCACGTGAGCACTATAGACCGGCTTCACAAAGAGCGTCCATTATTTACTTCATATTGAATGATCTGTTTAAGATCAATCCAATATATCAGTTTTCTTTAAAGGCATACACAGTTGTATTCTCAAATGCCATTGTCAAATCGACACCAGCCGAAAAAGTAAAAGAACGAGTTGACAACTTAATAGATTCTATTACCTTCTATAGCTTTGTTTATGTTTCACGTGGCCTTTTCGAAGCTGACAAACTCATATTCCTCACTCAAGTTGCTATACAAATTTTGCTAAATTCCGGGGAAATAGAACCAAGTGAACTTGATTTTCTGCTTCGATTTCCTTATTCCCCAAATGTTACATCGAATATTTCATTTCTTACACATATTGCTTGGGGCGGTATTAAGGCTCTCGTTAATCTTGAAGGCTTACGGGGTCTGGACAAAGACATTGAAACTTCACAAAAACGTTGGAAAAAATTCATTGATGCAGAATGTCCCGAAAACGAAAAGTTTCCCGGAGAATGGAAAAATAAGACTGCAATCGAAAGGCTTTGTATAATGCGATGTTTACGGCCAGATCGGATGTCATATGCCATCAAAGTTTTCATCGAAGAAAAACTGGGTTCGAAATATACCGACAACCGCATGATGGAGTTTTCAAAAACTTTCGAAGAATCGAGTCCAGAAACCCACATTTTCTTTGTGTTATCGCCAGGAGTAGACCCGCTTAAGGATGTTGAAAAATTAGGTAGGGTGCTCGGTTTCAAGACAGACAACGAAAATTTGCATAGTGTGTCTTTGGGACAAGGGCAAGAAATCGTTGCCGAGAATGCAATGGAAATCGCTTCGACGAAAGGACACTGGGTAATTTTACAAAACATTCATTTAGTTGCTCGTTGGCTGCCAAGTCTTGAAAAGAAGATAGAAGCTACTTTGACAAATGTTCATCCAGACTATAGGCTATTTCTAAGCGCCGAACCAGCTGCTGATCCTGCTTATCACATTCTGCCGCAAGCGATTCTCGAATCTGCAATTAAAATAACCAACGAGCCACCGACTGGAATGCAAGCAAATATTCATAAGGCTTTGGATAATTTTAGTGATGAAACACTTGAAATGTGTTCTAAAGAAACTGAGTTTAAGGCTATTCTATTTTCGCTGTGCTATTTCCATGCCGTTGTAGCAGAGCGAAGGAAATTCGGGCCGCAAGGATGGAACAGAGTGTATCCTTTTAATGTCGGTGACCTGACAATATGTGTCTATGTGTTATATAACTATCTAGAAGCTAACAGTCGAGTTCCATGGGAAGACTTACGTTACCTCTTTGGAGAAATAATGTATGGAGGACATATTACGGATGACTGGGATCGTAGGCTTTGTCGCACATATTTAGAAGAGTTCATGCAACAAGAACTAGTTGATGGTGATTTGGAGTATTGTCAGGGCTTCCCTGCCCCGGGAATACTGCGGTACGATGGCTACCACGAGTACATAGACGTTAATCTCCCTCCTGAGAGCCCCACTCTATACGGCTTACACTTGAACGCTGAAATCGGATTCCTAACCACTGTGTCTGAGCGTCTTTTCCGCATTGTATTCGAGCTGCAGCCACGTCTGCCCGTTGGTACGGGATCTTCAGGAGGCCCAGAGCAGTCTGAGGACGATATTATAAAGGCAACTCTAGAGGACTTGCTCGACAAAATTCCTCAGCAGTTCAACATTTCAGAGCTAATGGCAAGGGTTGAAGATAGGAACCCTTTTATTATTGTTGCCTTCCAGGAATGTGAAAGAATGAACATACTTATGCGAGAACTGTTTCGTTCTCTCAAAGAACTCGAATTGGGCTTGAAAGGAGAATTAACTATTTCGTCTGACATGGAGAACCTAATGCAATCACTTTATATGGACCAAGTTCCAGAATCTTGGACAAAATTGGCCTACCCAAGCCTATGGGGACTACAATCGTGGTTTGCCGATCTGATGTTGCGCCTGAGAGAGCTCGAAGGATGGGTAGCGGACTTCAAGATGCCTTCATCCGTATGGTTGGGTGGGTTTTTTAACCCTCAGAGTTTCTTAACTGCCATTATGCAACAGACTGCCCGCAAAAATGAATGGCCATTAGATCGAATGTGCCTCAATTGTGATGTTACCAAGAAAAGGAAAGAAGAAATAAGGTAACAAATGATGAGTCCCTAAAATTGGTATATATAATTTAAATTTAATTTTTCAGTGGTCCGCCCAGGGAGGGTGCTTACATAAATGGTTTATATATGGAAGGAGCCCGCTGGGATACTCAAATTGGAACTATTGCCACAGCCTTTATGAAGGAACTTTTCCCAACAATGCCAGTGTTATTTATAAAGGCTGTCACCCAAGACAAGCAGGACACAAAAAATATCTACGAATGTCCTGTCTATAAAATAAGGTAAGAGAATAATACATTTTGCTTGGATGTGGGTAGATAAAGGTTCGTTCAGCAATCTCTCTTAATAATGTATCACTTTATTGGTTATTCTTAGAGCATTCCATGATTTTAAGTCGTCAACGACCATATTCTTATCTCCATTGAAAATAGAATGTGTTCTTTGGCATTCACTAGATTTTCTCAATCATCATTGAATTCAATTTCGTTTGTTCATTTCTTTCTTTTCTTTATGGACGATTTGTGGTGCTTCACAACGGACGTGCTCCAAAACGCAAACAATTGTTACACTCTTGCCACTTTGTTATTTCGTCATCGGTATGGTTCTGTCTTTCAAACTCTCTGAATGTACTGTGGTCCTGTGGATCACCAATCCACCAACCATACTGCCAAACTAAACTAAATGGAAAAAAAAACATCTAAACGCTGCATCGGACGACTTGGCGTCTCTGTCTCTGGGAATCTCGGACACTTGGAATCGAACTCATTTCCTGTTGAATGACTCAGAATGCGAGGACCCACATTTGTGTGGACTTTCAATTTGAAGACTAAAGAGAAGGCTGCGAAATGGACCCTTGCGGGTGTTTGCCTCCTTCTACAAACATAAATAAAAAGGGGCAAAGTAAATACGCTGTCATCCATCCATCGTTCCCGCATTGCGGAATCGGAGATTTTTTTATTTCTTGTTAATTTTATTCTGTGATTTTGTTTCTTCTTTGTGATTTGAATTGTTTTATTAAATTAATAATTTTAGCTAACTTTTCTGTTTTCATGCATGTGCAGCATATGACGTCAGTTTCCTTGAAACGAATTCTCTTTAGGACTAAATTGAATTTCGAAGGAACATGACCAAATAAAAACAAAAGTGTACTCGTATATCCGAATTAAGTGCACGGATGAGTCGCACCTAATTGTTCGAATAATTCGAGCGACTCTGAACTGATGGTTGGTTAAATATATACAGTCGAGTCCCTCTTAGTCGGGAATATGATTGACGGTGTTAATAATAAGGCGTTGGGATAAAGAAGGGGTAAGTGACATTTGCATAGTTTCGAAATATAAAGGTTTGAATGTTTTTTGCTAAGAAATTTTTTCGAAGTAAAAACTGAAATTTTTTGATAAGGAAGATAACTAAAGAAAAAAACAGTCTTTTATAAAAAATAAGCTGTATTTTGTAAATATTAATTCAAATTATTTTTTTTTTTAAGTTCACTTAACTCCTTTCATACAAAAAAATATTTGTTTTTTAATTCTTGAAATTTCGAAGGTCTTAACTGAGGCTTCTAATTCCTTTTTTTTGTAGTTTCTAGAGTAGTTTTTTCCTTGCATGGTGAGGAAATATCTTTTTTATAAGACCAGTAGTGTTCCGTAGGTATAAACATCATTTGATCTTTAAATTTCTTTCCTTTTTGACTGAAAGTAGCTTATTTTTTTTCCGATGGAAAAATTCTTTGTTTTTGTCTGGTAGTTTTTTTTTTATTTTGCTATTACAGCTTCAGTAAATAAAGCATCTTCGTCATAACATTCCTTGTATAAACAGGATCGGTATTTTTTAGTTTGTAGCCATTTTACACAATCACATAAGAAATTTTTTTCATAACGGATGTTTTTAGTTACATTCTTGACATTAAGTTTTAAAACGCTTATTACCGTCCAATTGTACTTACGTCCCTTCTTTCCAAGGTCATGGAAACTGATTAATTATCATCATATGTACCAGCAGTATGGCTTTCGTAGCGCACAAATATTTGTCGTTTTGGAAAAAAGTAAGATTATTATGCTTGATATTTCAAAAGCATTTCATAGCGTTTTGCACCAAGCTCTCTTATCGAAAATGCGTGCATTTGGTATCGATGGATCTCTTGTCGATTGAAATAGAAATAACCTTTCATACATTTCGTTGTATTGGTCGGTTTCAAGTCTGATATTCACAAAATAAATGCTCGTGTGCCCCAGAGCTCCGTTCTGTCTCCAACTCTCTTTCTCATTTTCATCAATGGTCTCTTGTCTACAAAATCTAATCCAATATTTTGTTTTGCTGACGAAAGAAACATCAGCTTTTCATACTCGTTTTTAGATTCACACCCATGTCCTTGGGATTTGGAATTTGAACAACAGCGTATGATAAGCTCATTAAATTTTGTTTTCGACAGCATTATCCAATGAGGAATAAAAAACCACGTAGAATTGTATGTCTTCTGTCGCCATAGCGGTACCCTTCACCAATGCCGTTGTCTATAAGCGGCGCTTGCATCTAGGAAACCGAACAACTTTCAGTTGTCCGTATGTGCATCACCGACCACCTATTGTGGAATGAGACGATGCTAGAAATATTTCTCTCCTTCTAAGCTGGTAGTAATTTATAAAGCCTAAATTAGTCCGAAGCTTGAGTACAATTGTCAGGAGCTCCCATAATATACTTAAGTCTGCTGGACAGAACTCAAAAAAGTTCTTTGCAAAAATGTTAGGTGATAGAACAATAACTGAAAAAAATTGCTCCTTTTGAACACCGCCGCAATATTTCATGCCTTTCATTTTTCTATCGGTATTTTTATAAAAGTGCTGTAATGAAATAGCCAGTTGTATTCCCTCCCTAAGACAATTCAGCCGCAATACTCCCGCAGCTAGGAATGCTCATCAGTTTACCATTGAGCCCAACTTCCACGAATGTGGAATGCTTTGCCCCACCGATCGCTCGTGCTGTGTTTTTAAGGGTAGTTATACATAACCCCTTGTGTGCTTGATGATCAGAAATAATACGAAAATATGATTTTTCAGTAAAGGAAAAAAAAAATCAGATAAGAGGGATTACAAAGAGACCAATAATCTAAAGAATGTATTCGAGTTAGAGAGAATTTCGGCTAAGAGGGAGCTTGACCAAGAGGATGTTTTTTGTATGGAAAATTGAGAAGAATGAAAAAATATATCGAAAAAATGGGAGTTAGAGGGAAATTTGACTTAGAGCCAGACGACTGTGCATATAGCTATTTTTATAGCCAAGAACACTTCAAACACTGATTTGATGTAATCTAAAAATAAATAGAAAAAAGTTTTAAGAATCAGTTTCGTATCAATAGGTTAGGTAATTGTGTACATTTGTTTTTGAATATATTTGAAACATTTAATAAAAAAAAAAAAAAACTAATGGATAATTTAAGTTCACTTTTTGGTGGAATAAAAAGGAACACAAAACTTTCTCGATGCTCATATATATAACACTATTTTAACGAAGACCAATTTCGCAACCCAATGGAGCAGTCAAAGTCAAAAATGATCCCAACTCCTAAAAATAGTGCGATGGAGGAATTTCTGTCACTTCTATCCTTGCATTCCTTTCTAGAGTCCTGGAGAAAATATGATCTAAAAACAAAACATCTAATTTTGGCTTAAATAGTCTCTTAGTTTCGAAACAATCTGATTTCCGTAGGAATCAGCAGCTCTCTACTCGCTGTAATTGACACAGTTAACGGTCAGCGCGTTGACTGTCTGACGTAAAAATTACGTCAAATGAGCCGGCATCTATTTGAAGATGACCTATATTTAATGAAAATAAATAGATAATAATAAGATTAATAGAAATAAATAGAGAATTGTTTATTTCAAAAAGAATAATACATTATAAATACAGAGTAAGTGAGTCTGCCTGATTGGCAATTCCTTAAAATGAAAAGAGTGCATTTGCGATTTTCGAATAAAATACATATGTATATCAAATTTCTTGATTAATAAAACAAAAAAAAAAAAAGCATGTGCATTTCGGGACGCCCGACCGAAGTGATACCTAAACTAATCTAAGTTGAACTATCAACTATTTAATATTGAAATTGTTTAACTTATAAAAGCTTTAAAAGTTATTAGTTAGTTTAATTAATTTCAAAAGTTCTCCGCATGCGTGAGAGAAACGAAGCCAGACAGACTGGCGCCGTAACGCTTTACGTATACGTCTATTTATCGGTATACTTATGCTAGCACTTTTGTAGACAATGGCTGCGGCAATATTGAAATTTTTCATCAACTTTTGCATTTAGGCCTGTTTGCTGATACGAATCATAAATATTTATGTTCAACTTAAGACGCTTATGTGCACTTTTTCCCTGCGTAAACTGTCACAAAAGTTCTTAAGTAGAACTTAAATGCTTAAGGTGTGTATCAGCAAACGGGCCTTAGAATGTCAAAATACCCTGTTAAGCTATACATATCGTAAGACGACACATTCTTATTATTTTTATACCGGCATACAGCCTCAAGTTACCTCAATTTTTAGACCTTAACCTTAAAGATTGAACTATTAAGACAGACGATATAAGTTCAAAACAACCACATCTTTTCTTTTTAATTAATTTTCAAACATAACTGTTCTTCTACCTGAACATCTATTATAGGAGTAGGTAGGCCCTTTTGAATGGTTTTCTTCTCTTTTGAAATAAAGATAGCAAAACTTGTATAGTTCATAGAGTAAAGATTTGATGCATGAAAATAATCGTCATATTGTTTATTGTCTGCTTATTAATTAAAGAAAAACCAAATGCATTTATGGAACCAGTCAAATGTAAATGACAGATATGTGTAATCTTCTTAATATTACAGTTTTCTTACCGTTAGTTACATTCTAGGATTCCAACATGCTTACCAAAAATTCAAGTCAATATAATGTGTCATTCCTGACAATTTCAGATTTCTGGGTCCACTCCTTAAAAAAGATAAAATTCTTTTCTTTTCGAAACGAAGGGTTACCCGCCTATAAGAATTTATCACTTCAAAAAAAAATATATATATATATTTTCAAATGTGTTATTTGAACCCACGCTCGCTCTCGGGAACGAGATCTTAAATCTAAAGCCTTAGATCGCACGGTCAACCTGACTTATGAACGATGGTTGGCAAAAAATGGTTTTATACTTTTTGTATAGTAAATTTGCATTCTTATATTTATTATTTATACTTAATATGTTTGAAAATCAACTAAATTACAAACGTATAATCTTGCTCCAGATTCAAGGGTTTAAAGTGTTTAAATTTATTATTATATTTCTCATTAACTAAATAGTTAACAAATTATTACTAGACGTCATTCAACTTGCAAATGGTCTAGTGGCTTGAGCATACAACTATCAATCCAGATGTACCCAGTTCAAATCCAACAAATTCGCCAACTATTTATTATTTCATAATTTAATTCAGAGAAAGGAATGCTGACCTTAACGCGTTACGCAACGCATTGGTTTACCCTCCCATAAAAAGTTATCACTTCAAAAATACATTATTAAATTTCGAGTGGATTGAGAAAGTTAAAATTTTACAATAACTTTTAACAATTTGGTTAAGCAATTTTTACATGATTTAAAACACAAAGCCATCAATTTTAAGGTATGATTTGAAACACAAAACAAAGGAACATTTATAAGACTTAACTGGTGGATTGCAACGATTCTTTGATAAACTAAAAGCTGTTACAATACATTATATTTTTTAGAAAATTTGTATAGTTTTGACCATCCAAACAAACCATTTAAAATATTAATAAGCTGACCCAAGAAAGTTCGGCCGAAGCGGTGCGGTGTTGAGGCGTATGTCTTGTAAGATTTTTAAAACTCCTGTGAAATTATAACATCTTCAAGTTCTTTTCGATTGCATAAATCACAATTTTGCGGGAGATCTGTCCTGTGAGGAATATAATTAAGGTTTAATAGTAACCGTACCAAACGGATTCAATGGAAAGTTCTGCACAAAAGTAGTTTTTTTTCAGTTAACAATTTTTGATTAAATCATTTATAAATATTCCTACTTGGAGACAAAGAGGCTCTATTAGCTCTTATATCTTTACTATTATATAAAGACGAAACAATTATTATTTATTTCACGGGTAATCTCAGAAAGTATTCAACCGAATTACTGCAAATAAATTTTATAATTTTCCTTATTCTCTCAAGCATGTCTAAGGATATTTTTTATGTGTTAAATATATGTGCTGAATTAGATTATTAACTTTAAAAAAAATCGTACCCTTTTATGTCGAAGTTGATCAACATATTTACCTACGCTCTTTAACCTGCTTGATGTTTTACAAAACTGAGATTTTTTGTAAGAAGTCAATAGTTTTATGCAAATTTTAAAACTTAAGTCATTTCCTAACTGCACTTATAAGCTGAGAAATAAATGTATTTACAAATTATATATTTATTAAATTTTTGTTTTTTTCGTCTATGAATTCGATTCGATCGGTCATCGATTAACGTAGGAAGAGAAAGTATTTAAATTAAACATTTATGTTTTAATTTTGAATATGTGCGTAGTAAAAGACATAATTATTTGCGTTTATTCTCTCTTTTTTCTCTCTGCGCCTTGAGTAATAAAGCACATATAGAAGCCGTAAATAGAGTTTTAAAAGATTTAAGTTCTTCTTCATCGAAGCTTATGGGTGGAGTAACAATGTTTTTTTTTTGGAGATTTTCGTCAAACGATGCCAATTATTCCCAAGGGGACTCAGGCTGATATCATAAAAGCTTGCCCTAAATCATCTTTTATTTGGAAGAGTGTCCAAAAACTTCAACTCAAACCAATATGAGAGTATAGCTTACTAAAATCACTGACAGTGCTGAGTTCGCATCTCTTCTGCTAAAAATTAGTGATGGAAAATATACTATCTCAGGCTCAGATAATATAATTCAATGAAACGAACGTTTCGGAAAAAACGTTCACAACACACAACAACTTATTCAGTGCGTCTATGGAGACTTGAACTCTTTACAATCGATACCGCTTTCCTGGTTTTGCAAAAGAGCTATTTTGTCACCAAAAAATAGTTCAGTGCATGAAATAAATAGCCATGTGCTCCTAAGTTTAAAAACAGAGTCATATCAATACAAAGCAATCGACAGTGCTGTCGATGACAATTACATATTAAACTACCGTCAAGAATTTCTCAATTCTCTCAACCCTGCAGGTCTTCCATCTTACGAGTCCCAATTGAATTTAAAAGTTGGTAAACCGATTATGCTAATAAGAAATCTCAGTCCCCCAAACCTATGCAATAGCATACGCCTCCAAGTCTAAAAGCCTTGCAAAAATGTAATACAAGTTCAAATTCTTACCGGACATGAAGGAGGAACTCATGCACTTATTCCCAGGATAACAATGATACCAACAGATCTTCCCTTTCGATTCAGACGTCTACAGTTTCCAGTAAAAACATGCTTTTGCATGACAATCAACAAAGCTCAGGGTCAATCATTTCAATTCATTGGGGTAGATCTCAGAGAAAATGTTTTTTCCCATGGTCAGCTATATGTTGCACTTTCAAGACTAGGCTCAAAAAATAAACAGTTTTTACTTCTTCATGAAAATGCTAAAACGCTTAACATTGTATACCCAGAAGCCTTGAAATAAAACAAATTTAATATGTGCTAATATCTGTTTTTTTTTTAAGAATTTATGGGACAACATCAACACTTTTATTAAGACGATAAGATTAAATATATTATTAACTTTTTACTAAAAACATGACGCCAATCACAGAAAAGGCATTGGTTGTTATAACATTTATAGTAAAAGTAATTATTCTAAGTCTTTGCGAAGCAACGCGAGCACGGGTCTGCTAGTATTAGATGCTTACAGTCATGTTAATAAAAAAAAGATTAGTACACCTTTAGTCAATGGACTTAGAAAACCATGGAATAGAGTTAGACCATGGACTAAAATTTCATGTTAATAAAAAATTGAACAAAATCTACTAACAATAAGTATCAAATCTATACCTCTTTTTATTCTATGTCCCTGTAATTTTTTTTTCTAAAATGTCAATTCTTAGTCCATCACTAGACCACCGAGTGTGATGGTCTAGTAATGGACTAAGTTCGTGAACGTTAAATAGCAGAAATTTTGTTTTATTAATAGTATTTCGCACTTAGTCCACGGAATAAGTCCTAAAACCTTCCCTAATACATGTTTATTAATTTGGGTTTAATAGTTTAAGACGATATGCCCAAGTTTAAATCTTACAACCTTGGTATAATGCTTGATGATATATTCCAAATGCACCAACATACCTTATGTATTTACTTACCCAGTAGGAAATTCTTTCAGTCCTCAATGAAAAATGCCTTGGTGAAATCCTATATGACAGCGGTCATATAGGAGAGATTATTATTGATTTCACTTATGAAAGTTAATGCAGCCGGTCACCAGTTTGCCATTTAAGTAGCATGTTCTGCTTAGCACAAGAAAGAAGGCAAAGAATAGACAACAACAAAAAAAACTTCAATGAATGCACAATCCTATTTCATATGCATGAATTAAATGCAAAATCGGAGGCGAAGATTACCTCCATAAAAAGATTTTTGACCTGCTACAAAAAAATAAGTGATGCGAAAATGTAACCTTTTTTTGGTTTTCCCCACGTTCGGTTCGCGCCAATAACTACCTACTGTTTTTTGTCGGGCGTGATTTCTTTGTTCTAGAATTAGAATGATTTCATTTATATTTTGTAATCATAGAGGAGTGTTTGTTGTGAAAAATAAAATATAATATAATTGTATATGAATATAAACAACTTACAAATGAATGAATGATTTCTTTAAAATACTTTGGTTGTACATAGTATATGTTTGTAATTAGGTACAGTACCCCACAGGCATGTAATCTTTTTCTGTGACTAATTTATTATATCTTAGAATCTGTAGGTATTTTCAACCAAGAAAAAGAATTTATGAATTCGATGATTTCAACACCACAGTAATTTCATATATTCTTTTTCTTTTACTGAATCATCACATCTCAAGCATCAGTTTTTTTCACCAAGAAATTGAATTCATGAATTGCATGATTCCGTGTAACCGGTGATTTCATTACAAAATCTTCATCGAGAATGGGTGCACCTACTTACCTCCTAGGCCAGGCCCAAGTTAAATTCATTATAGGATCCCCCGAAAATTCATTGGTGATACTTCTTTTCCTTGAGGAAAAGATTACTTTTACAGTTGCGATTTTTTGAATATTTCCCACTGGGTAGCTTATGTCTACATATGCACGTAATGTATGTACGGAATGTATATACCTCCATACTAATATGAAGTAAAAACTACGAACCGATTTACCTATAGTTTTTCAATAATGTTAAAACTTTCTTGTTACACCCAGAATCGATAGATAAGGTACATTAATTTTGCAAGTTCAACAAAAATAACAAATCGAACGGACTAGAAGGTAAAACTGACGGTTTTGTATTTGAGGCTGATAAATTATCTAATGCGTGGCCAAGGCTTAGTCCTTGTAAAAACGTGCAGCGAATCCAATACTTGCACTTGAAAGCAATTAAAATTACAAAGTCACAATGTGCAATAAATTGGAAATGATACCTAATTTTTTTATTGGACATAATTTAATAAATCAATTCATGGTTTAGGAAACAATTTGTAATAAGGAAGCAACATCATCATGTAATTTTTGACAGATCACATCATGGTGTAATTCAATCAATTTGCAATTTCCTTTGAGTTTTCGAAAATGAAATGTGCTACCATAAAATTCTTTACTATCTTTCTTCTCACTAGTGCCGTGCAATTCATGTTGCATTTAAAAGACCTTAGGTCTTACAGGCATATAGTTAAAATTATTATTATTGTTATTAAATATGTATATTTTTTACAAAAGATTTAGTACTTGTCTATATAATATAATTTAATAACTATTTTAATGTCTTGTTAGTTATGGAATAATTCAATAGAAAAAAATCAAATGGTTATATTTGGTTACTTTTTTAAAATTAAAATGAAAAAGAATTCCTGCCCTGAAAAAACTTAGTAATTATTTATTTTGTGTTATATTATATTATACATTTTTTTAAGTGTCCTAATCCTACACCAACTTACACCCAAGTGCATAGTTTGAAAATTAGCTTCATAATCATTGATTAAATGTCTAGATAATTGCAAGGTTTTGTTCTTAATTGCAAAAGCATATTTCGTTTGATCGATATGCAGAAATGCAGTGAGGTGCTGTTAGCTTATACCCATGGTCACTTCCAATGGGCCAATCTCATTTAGTGTTCATTTTATAGAGGTACTAATCGGCCAATTGAAAAAAAAACTCCAGCAGTTGTTTGGCGAGTGAAAATACACATACACATTTGTAGTTGATTGGCTTTTCGAAGTGAAAAATAAATAATAAATACAATGAATGACGATGAACAATTATTGAGCTTAGACGAGCATGCAGCATCTAAGACTGCAATTGAGGATGCTCGATTGGATAAAATTTGTTCATACACAATAACTACTATGGGACTTAGTCTGGAAAAATGGCATACAATGATAGGCACTGGAGGTTTTAAGGTAACTAACTACATGTGTATCGTTCATAATTATAGTGATCTATCTAAATGAAAATAAAGTGTTGTTCCGGAATGTATGAAGCTCAGTTTTTGAAAACAAGTTAAATTATAAATTGTTCAGAATAAAAACAGAAGTGCATATAAGATATTAAGTTGTTTAAATAAAAAAAAAATAAAAAAACAGACAAAATTCTATGGAATAGTTATAGTTTTGTGTTACATACATTTGAAAGTTAAATAATCATTTCTGTATCCAGTAAAGTTGGTAACTACAATACTAAAAATTATTGATTTATAAGGTTTAAGTTTTTTTTGTTTTTATTTAAACAAATCGTTACGAAATTGTGTTAAGGGTGTGTTAAGTATTTATGAACACCTCCTCATCATTTGTAAAATGTAAAATTGATTTAAAAATTTAAAATTTTGCTCGATCAAAGCAACATATGTGCATTAAGTTATATCGTTTTAGATAAATAAAATTACAGTTAGGTATGTCATTTTAGCCAAACATTATATGGAAACTATTTGCCATAGAGAGAAGAGATGTTATGTAATTCTTGTTGTAACTATGAGGTGTTGTCAGTTTAATTTGGAAAATTTTGTCTCTGTTGGCTTAAGATAAATTTTTTTGATTTAGGAAGTTTTTAATATTTTTTTAAGTTCATGTAGCATTTCATCTAGCTAAAAGGGCAAAATCTTAAACAACTTGATGATAAGGTTTTATACAGTTTGCTAATATTGAAGCACGTTCTTTTAGTTTTAGGTTATTTCGTATACAAGCTAACATTATAAGATAAATCTTATAAGCTAGTAATAGTTTATAATCTAATATTGTTGAAGATTAGATAAATCAAAGTGAGAATAGAATTATAATGATTACTCTATATATATAAAAATGAATTCCGATTTCCCTTGGTCACGCCATCACGCGTGAACGGCTGGACCGATTTCGCTAATTATTTCTTTGTTGTGTTTGTTATTGTCAGGAGAAGGTTCTTATGAAAGAAAAGATTAAAACAATGGCGCGGAAAATTAGAAAATTTATGAATACTTAAACCACCATATAAAATTATTTCTAATCTAAGTTACATTTGAATTTTCGATTTTTAAAATGCCAGCAAATAGACGTACAAACTTAAGTCGCAGATCTCGTAATGCTGCGAGTCAAAGTTATATAAGAGCAAGTCAAACCGAAATCAACAACATAGAAATGTTGCGTTTAAACCCTTTCGAGCTGCATTCAATTATAACGTGGAAATCTATTACACTTCACAGCAAATCGTTGCTATTGGACCAATGAACGTTGTGTGCTAATATTGCAAGCATTTATGTTTAAGAATGAAGCTCCTGGATTGTGTTTCGCGAGCGGCCAAGTCAAATTTACGCCATTAGTACCGCCACCATACCACCACTACATTTATTGGTTTCCGATTCTAAATATTTGTTGACTTATATCCAGCAATACAAAAATTGAGTTCAAATTTGGTGTAACAAAAGTTATTCAAGAAAATTTTATGACTACTTTCAAGATTCATGGAGAAATATATAATCTAATAGGTTCCTTATTTCCAACGCCGAATAGTGACTACAAATTTTTGCAATTTTTTTTATGGGCGAAAAGACCAATAATTGTGAAACAACTCTAAAGGTGTTTTCATCAGCATAACGAATTTATTGCATTATTCACGACCGTTTTGGACCGCATGCCGTCTGATAATCACAAAATTGTCATCAAAGCTGATAACACGCGAGACGTTTTAATGCGCCAACAATTGACATTGTCATTGTCGGCGAAAATTTAGAAAACCGAGAATTGCTAGAATTGGCTGGATTAAACTAATAATCTGTAATTAAAAATCGGAACGGTAATCATTATGTTTCGCAATATTAACCAGCCACGTCTTTGTAATGACACCCTAATTGTGGTGAAGAAATTAATGAACAATGTCATCGAAACCACAATTTTGAAAGGGAAGTACAAAGGCGAAGACGTTTTGATTCCACGGATTCCTTTGATTCCGAATGACATGCCGACATTTCGCGCGGCTGGCATTTGCAGTGTCGATAAATAAATTTCAAGGGCAGTCACTAAGTGTGTGTGGCATCATCTTGAAAATCCATGTTTTTCACATGGCAAGTTATATGTCGCATGCTCACATGTTGGAATACCAACAAAACTATTTATATACGCGCGAAAAAAAAAACTAAGAATGTTGTATATTATTAAGCATTAGAATAATAAACATTTTTTTTTTGGAAACATTTTTTTTATTAGTTAGATATACCAATTCGAATTCAATATTCAAAATTAAGACAGGATAAGATCTGTCGGGTCAGCTAGTTAAATATATTTACTAACAATTTTATAAGAGTTTTAAGAAAGAGAAACATTATTTAAGTGGAAAAAATTCAAATTAACAGGTTGAAGTTATAGTAAAAGAAGATCTGTATAAGGAGAAAGAAAGAAGTTAATAGTAGTTGCCTTATTCGAGGAAAAAATGTCTTACTTTGAAATTGTTGTATGTTGCTCAGCTCTCGCAGATAAGAAGGCCAGAGGCGGAATGCAGCAATAAAAAACTATTTCTCAGTTGCGGCTGATGCTGGAAATCGAACTTTTTCGAGAAGATTATGTTGGTTGACGTCGACGATTAAAAAGTCGTATGAAATGACATTTTAAGGCGGCTCTTAGATAGATGTGAGACATGATCATATTTTCGATATGTACATATATATGGAATAGGACAGTTACTTCTTAATTTTGTCTTCTAGCAAAATCAGAGTTGTAAAATATGTCACATCCATATGTAGGTACCGAGATGACCAAAGTTTTGGCAAGGACGATGATTATGGTGTTTTTGTTTGGTAAATTTTATATTTTGATTTATAAATTGATGTTTTTTCGCAACGAATCGAATACGTTTTCATATTAATTTTTATTTCCCATAGTATTGGTGTATATTGGTGTCCGTGCACCAGCTAGTATTATCAGCTGTCAAATATTGACTCGAATATTTTTTTTAATTTCAAGTTTGTAAGTCCAAAAATGAGCTGGACGAATGAATGAGTTCACTTAAGACTGGTTCCATTTGAACTGAAAACTATTTTAATCCTTTTTTTTCAACCGAAACAAATTATTATCAAATGAGAACTTGTCAAACTGATAATTGTCAATTATGATGCATATTAGTATTAGTAAAAGAGGGGTAGATCTGCTGCCAAAGAATCCAGATCTACATAATTGATTTAAAATCAAAAAATTAATCAATTTTTTTGGACAATCGAAGGCAAAATTTCTCAAAATCAGTTTCTTGATAGATATAAATCAAAAATAAATTGATTTATGTTACCATACGAAAACCCTATTAACATGATTAGGGTAAATTGCTGGATGATCCATAAGGTTCTAAGAATGCCATAAGCTTTCCCCACTATTAAATTGATGTGGTTATTCCATGTCAGAGTTGTGTTAAACACCAAGCCTAAATTTTTGAAATATTTACAATAATATTGTTGGGATACTTGCATTGACATTTCTATCGCGTTTCCTATCGGTGAGACGTGAAAGACTAATTTAGTTACAATAAATTAAAAGAAAAAAAATCCTTGAGGATTTTTTAATGTATATTAAAATAGATTTGTTTCATTACTTAAATTATTGTGACCAAAATAGCAGAAGGAAAAGTTTTCCAAAATAACATAAGATAATATGGAGACCATTTCAAAATCAGAAAAAAAATATTCAAACAATACCTACTTATAAAGATTTAAAATTCAATCGTACATAACTTCTTTTTTTTCTAAATTCTTAAGAAATTTATAGCATCCACAAAAATTATATACACCCTATAAAAATTTAAAATTAAAATAAGTCAATAACACTTTTTGTTTCCAAAATTGAACACAGTATTTTCGAAAGTGTCTTCTAATTTTAACTTAATACTTTGCGCTCTTTATGGTGCATTATGCAAACTTGTAAGCTATCTCAAACACAACTTCTCTTGTAAAGCTATAAAAGCGTACCTGCTAGGAAAACAGGAATACTTTCCCTTTATTTTTGCGCAAATAATTACCGGAACATGTACTCGTATCTATACAGTTTGCCAACTACTACAAACTTTAATGTTTACCAATTCGAATGGAATTTTCCAGCTCATTGTCTTAGACTGGCTTAATAATACAAACAGAAGAGTTCTGCTCTTTACACTCAACCCAGCAGGATTTTTGGTTCCGATAAATTCGCTAAGCGATATCAGAAGGACGAGTTTTTCATACAACTCCAGTGCAGCAATGTTTAGAGAAACTGCTACTAGCATTGCCGTTGCTGCAACTTCAGTAACAATTGCCCCCTCCATCAATGCAATTAGCAATATAACTCTTCCCCTGCCGGGAAGTAGTTTTTCGACATTAGATGGCGTACCACGTGGTAAAGCAGCGTTCTTTTTAAAAAAGGCATCTCTGGTTGTAACTTTGCAGAATTTCCATAATGAGATTTTATTTGGTGATTTGCCTATGCATAGCAAGGTGGAAACTTTGGCTATATTGCTGGAACAAATTTACATTCCATTGCTTAGCAATCCGCTCAATAACAAAATGTGGCCTGAGACAGTATCGCAGGATCTCAATGCTCAAATGAAGGACATCCGGAACAAAGTGCAAGAGGTAAGTTCATTTTAATTAAACATTTGTGTGATAACAATTGATACCTACTTCTTGGCAAATGCTCAAGGATTAGGTTAATGGTTTGAGTTGTTTTTACATCTTGTTTTAAAATATAGATCAAAGGAAAGACGAACAATAAAACTATTCTTTCGTTGCTGCTTTCATCAAATGTAATATTGGAACTAGGAAACAAGGTTGAAAATGGGTATGTTTTTTTTCTCATTTAGATTTTGTTATTGATTGTGAACATAAGATATATGTAATGTAGTTTTAAGGGAACATTATAAAAATCTTACTCTCAAAAACCCATTGAATAATATAGGAGAGGGGGGGGTGCTTGTTATCTATGCAAGATATTATTTTTGTACAAGCATACCTCGCAGCAGTATTTAGTATTTATTTTATTTATGATTAGCTTACACAGTAAGACGAATAATATCTTATTTATAGTGCAGCTCTTATGATGTACAATAGCTTCTAAAATTTAATTCCAAAGCAAGTTGTTACAAATGTATTTAATAGTTCAGTCATTTTAGGTTTTATCTGCGGAAAAATTCCTAGTAAGCTGAATTTTTGTATACACCTTTATTACGATGTTGTAATGAAGATGTGAAAAATCGACATCGATATCGTGTCGGCTAAAGAAGTTATGAAGGTCAAAATGTCACGAAAATCAGTTTTTCGCAAATATCTCGCGACCTATTGCCTGAACACATCATAACATATTTTGTGAAATTATCTAATTGTCAATCAATTTGTAAAAGCAAACCTTAAAAACAAATAAATATATCTATCTATCTATCTTGCTCAGAGGTCAATAGTGGCCAGAATAAAAATTTTGCTCGTAAAATTATCTACAAAAAATGTCTTCTGCATTTTTCTGCAAAATCAACCATTTTCGGAGTAGAGTGCTGAGAAAGCGACTAGAATGCACTCACATACGGTATTGTATACCGTACACCATGGCGTAAACTCTATTGCTTTGTATTAATGTAATTTATCTGATATTTGGACGTTCCGGGAAAAATATACTTATCTTATAGAGATTTAGGAATTTAGTAATATCTAAAATAACTTATCCAAATGACCTCCACTGGCAGATGTTCCGTATTTCATTGTTCCGAGACATGTCCCTTTATACCTGCTACTGCCTGTCGGACTGTGTGAAGTTCAGTTTAAAAGGGGTGGTTAGGGGGTCAAACAGCGAAAGCGCGGAATCAAAAGATGTTGTGATCTATTCGAATTTAAAAAATAAATTTGGTTGTAAAGATCCTCTGGTTCTCGGGTAAGGAGCATGACTGAAAAAACAGTAATTGTGCAAAGTTTCATAAAGTTATGGAAGGTCATACCAAGGAATCTTCACACATATTGTGAAAATCTATCATAACGCCGTAGCCCATAAACATAACGTACACCACTATTGAAAATGACATTTAGTTTCCTTTTACGTCCACGTTGCGGACAATTTCACAACCATAGGTTAACAGTGGCAAAAATAGAGTTTTCATTAAGAGCACTCTAGTTTTAAAAGGGATTATGTGCCGAATAGGATAAATCATCTCTAATACGCCATAAACTTTAGCGACTGTGTTTTTAACATGAAGGCCCCACGTAAGATTCCGATTGAACACTACACCCACTTTCTTAGCAGAATCAACTTAAGCCATACGCTCTCCTTAAGAAGTAGTTGTGGGAAGTAAGACAGATTAATTTTGCTCCTAGACACTACGAGACACTTTGATTTCATTGGGTTATGCAGTAAACCATTTTCATAAGATCAACGGTCAATAAGTTTTAATTCTTCATTTATGCAGGTCGCATAATGCTCAATCATCCCAAGGGGACAGCTTAAAAACAACTGTGTATCGTCAGCGTACACGCGAATTGAACGTTGTCTTACTATGTTAGGAAATTCATTAACATACAACATTGGAAAAAGCAGCGGACCAAGTATAGAACACCACTAGTGATAGGCAGAAAGTATGATAAAATATTATGTAGCTCGGCTTTTAAATATGAGAACAAAAACTTGACTGCGGGAAAGGAGAAATTGAATAGCCAGGATATTTTTTCGCAAAGAAGGCAATAATTCACAATATCAAAGGCTTAAGAGAAATCTAGTAATACAAGAAATGTGACATTATCTATAGATCGACTGCTTTTCTAATATGTTCAGATACGCTCAATACGGCTGTAAAGCAGCTATTTTTCTTTCGAAATCCAGATTGTTTAGATATCAGTAAGCTGAAACGCATAAAAAAAATATTAATTTGTTTTTGAATTCATGTATTTAAAACGCATTTCTGACTTAATGAAATATATTTCTGAGACAAAAACGTCAGATAGAAGGATGTGATATGATTTGGGGAGATATGCCAATCTGCATTCACTGATCACTATTGAGCGATATAATGGCGCAAAATTTTAAACGATTTAGTAATATGCTAAATCAGTTTTAGTATGGTACTAGGTTAAAAAGAAGATTTTGCTAATTTTAAATGATTTTAGTATCGTACTATCTTCTTTACATTTTATTAAAGTTAAAATCACGAAATAGCTACTTTAATTTTTTAGTATCGCACTAAATCTATAATGTCATCTGATAGTTTATCGGCCTAGCACGCGGGGGGCCCAGGTTCGAATCCTGCTGATGTACATTTTTTTTTTTTTTTTTTTTGTAACTAATGAAGATAAATGATTAAAATATAAACATCGAATACTTATTTAGAGCACATGTTGGGTTTCCATCAACATATAATTAATTTACAAAGCAAAAACACAATAATTGTGTTCATCAAAATTCAAACCCTACAAATGCTTTGCTATCTGGTTAATTAGCATTTTACTAGTTAACAAAAGTTTAAAATGTATGAAAAGTTAGTAGGCTACTGTGTATATAGTAAATTGTTAACTAGTATAGTGTTAAGGCCTTAATAATATGGTGTTTAAAATTTTGCGCCAATATATTTAAGTACGACCGTTATGTGCCGAGAGAGATATATATTCAAAAAATAAAAGAGAAATATATTAAAAACCTCAATCCAGGCTTAACAAATTTTCCACCACTTTTCTGCAACGTTCAATTATTATGGTTCCATGTCTGTAATTTTGTATATGTATTCTTAAATTGTCCAAGTTTTTGAGATTGGGGATCGATGTCGTGTATAAACACAATGTTAGTTAGAGGAAAATTGTCTTCTTCAACGTCAGAAATAATGTAGTTACCTTTTTTTGCTTTGAAAAGGCTCCCCATAACGTTTCGGCTTCTTTATTTAATTGTGTTCAAGGTATATTTGGGGTAATGTTGTTAATTCGGAGGACGCCAAAGAGCAACATTTTTCCAAGAATTAGTTCTGCTTTTTCTGAAACCGATTTTCCTAAAGTTTTCATCTCAATGCACAAAGTTCCTTCATCTATTTTCTTTTGTTATTCTGTTTAATGTTTAATCTTCGTAACATTAAAGTTAAAGCAAATTAGAAGTTACCCAAAATAGTTTCAGGCATTGATACTTATAATGAAATTCGCAATACCCTATATATATGTATGTATAAAAAAACAAACAAAAATAAGTAACTAATTAACATTTAATAACATTTTCCAGGGAAACATCTGCATTCCATGAGCAATTTCAAAATACGTTCGAGGAAATGATTATAAATTGGACAACACAAATTCATGAAATCTTGAGTGTTAAATCCGAAAGCATTAATAATAGTAATGATAATTTACTTCCTGCCAACGAAGTATCCTTTTGGAATAACAGGAAACTTCATTTACAAGATGTTTATGAGCAAATGAAGTCTCCAGCTATAGTAGCTGTTGCCCAAACCCTCGAGCGCTTCGGGTCAATAGTTTATTCAGAATCCTTTCATAAAATATTCAAGGATCTAATAATGGCTCTCCACGAAGCCCAAGACATAACTTTATGGCTCAGTCCGATTACACGACAGACCACAGCCTTCAGTGCGGTCAATTTTATTAATTCTATGGATCTGGTAGAGCCGTTAGTCCACATAATTCATTTAATTTGGACAAACTCTCGTTACTATTGTACATTAAAAAGGATGACTGTCCTTCTGAAATCAATATGTAATCTGTTGGTTTACAGGGCGAGTGAGGATTTAGAGTTTGCAATTTTGTTTCAGAGTGAAGCAGAGGCCGATGAGGGACTTGCAAAAATAACCTGCACTATCAACATACTGGAATATTTTAAGTAATTAATTACATAATTTATTTAAGCACGTTAAATTTCGTACCCTATGAGTACAATTTTCTTTTTTTCTGTTTTGTTTTTGCAGGACGAAAATGTACGAATACAAAAATCTGTATTCGTGCAGACATTCGGAAAACTCCCATAACTCATCGGAGCTTTGGAAGTTTTCCGCCCTTGAAGTTTTCGGTCGATTGGATGGATTTCTCAATCAGCTTTTGGGGTTGAAAAACATATTTCAGTTGGCAGCATCCTTTCAATGCTTGGAAAAAATGGAAATTGGAGGAATTCGTGGCAAATACTTTAAAGAACAACTCTTGAAGGTCAGCATGTTTATTTTTTTTTTCTTTAATTTATTTGTATACACTTTAGGTTCACGATGACTTTAAGCAGGTTTTGTGTGATTGGTCACAAGAAGATATATATTTCAACAAAATTAATCCCAAATGCACAAAGTACAATTTGGAGCAGAATTTATTTTTCCGGAAGACAGATATTTTAGAAAAACGTTTGGCGACAATTTTAATTAAAGCTTTTGCAGATTGTTGCAATATTGAACAAATTACAAAGGTATCTAATCTATGAATATATATGTATAGTTAGTTTTATTTTAAGAGTGTTTGAATTGTGCATTTTGCAGTTAGTTATAATGTTCCGAGATTTTCTTCAAAGAAGTATAATTCGGAACGAACTTCAAATTACGATTACTGGAATTTTGAAGATCTTAAATGAAGATTTGGACAAATTATTCTTGACTGCAAGTGATTTTCAATCACCTCAAAAAATAAATTACTCTTCATTATCCGCGAACTTAGTGTGGCTTCATCAAATGAAAAAACGGGCCGAGCTCATATGTAGTGATATTTTTGAAAGTGCCCTGTAAGGACATTATTAGCAAAATATTTTATTTAAATAAAACGTATTATTTATTACAAAGGTTTCTCACATGTGATAAAGATTACATTGAAATAAAGAAAAAACGAAATACTTTGTTGACAAACTTAAAAGCTATCTATGCGGACGTATGGAAAGATTGGATAGAACCAATAGATGCAAGAATTGAAAAATCTTTAAGTGAGCCAGTATTTCGATGGGAAATTGAATTGAATGAAAGTTTAGCCCAAGATCAAGTGTTACGTAGCTTAATAGCTAACCTTCCAGATGCTATTTTTACAACAATCAGAGATATTAAGTACTTAAAAAGCATTGAGTTGGATGATAAATTGCTGACACCGAGTTGCCTTGCAGTTTATAGTTTGCGGAATGACATGTGGAAGAGAAAGAATATACTTATGCAAATAGAAGACTTTTATAATGAAATAAATGATTCCATTAAGCCCTGTGAATTAAAACTGATATTTGATGAACTTGTCAGCATTAACGATTTCATTGAATTATCTTGTGTAACTGTATTCTGGAAGTCTTATGGTAAATTCATAGTCCTAAATCATATATTAAGCTATAAAGCTAAGCGTATAATTAAACAGTCAACGTTGACCCTGGCGTAAAAACGACGTCAATATCTTTCCTGAGTGTGCCATGTCGTGTGATTGGTAACGATAAATTCTGCCAATGTGTTGACGAGAAAGTTGATGCATTGACACGAATTTTTGGAGTTGATCGCGGCATAAGGAGAGAGTGGAAATGGATTGTGCTTTGGCGCGATGACTAAATACGTTGACCGTCGAATTGTAGCTTAACACTTTATTCTACTAATAAATTTGAATTTATTATTTTCTCTTGAAAGATTCTCAGCTTGTGAATAGCATTTTTGAAAAGGTTTCAGCCTTACATAAAAGATTTTTCCGTACTCAACATAATTTAGAAGAATTGTTAAAGATCATTAGCAACTGCTGTGGCGAACCTTTATATCAACGTTCTTTATTTGGAAAAAGTGCCCTAAATTTGCAACTACAGAAGGAACGATTTTACGCACGTAAAAAACGATGTGACGACAGTAAATTAATTGTAGATCGTCTTGTACACGAAAACTTTGGTCTTTTTTTCAATACATCAAATGAATATAATCGAAATCAGGTAAGAAGATACCAAACATCATATTCAGGTATTGATTAGTCTATTTATTTAACGATATGTATTTGAAAGCATAGTTTATTTAAATAACACAAAAATATTATATTTTTTACGAATACACCCCTTGTTTTAATATTCATCAGACCATAAACATAAATGTTCAAAAAAGAGATATTGAAGTACAACAATTTATTAGTTCATGAAGTTTTTGGGATTACACAGAAAAACACAGATTTATATATACACGTTTTTATTAATAAGCATGAATGCTAAAAGCCTTGCACACTGCGTGGTATAAAAAGAAAGAAAAAAAAGAGGAATGACATTAGTATTTGACATTATACTTTTGTCTGAATTATTTGCATAAGGCTGAGTAATAAGTATTGAAATACAAATTATATGACATGAGGGTTTGTAGTAAGTAAGAAAATTCATTTTTTGGAATGTTACATTCCCACTCATTCAATAAAAATTATTTAAAAAATTAAAACTTACAATTTTCAAAAGTTATCATAAAAAAGTTACTTTGAATTACTTTCATATCAAAATTCATATTAAAGTTACAAAAGAAAAATGTATACGGAAATTAAGTAACGTCTTTGAAGTCCAAACCAAGACGGTGAATGTTAGACTTAAACTTTAAAGCTGTCAGTGGTTTTGTGAAGACGTCTGCTAATTGTTCATCAGTTTTAACATGCTTTACCTCGATGACTCCATCCACTTGTTTTTCACGTGTAAAATGCATTGCCTTGTTGATGTGCTTAGTCCGATGATGATATTCCGGGTTCTTAACCAAAGGTATAGCGCTCTGATTGTCACAGAAGATCGTTGTTCCTTTTCTTTGTGCAGATCCAAGTTCGTGAAGAAGTTCTCGAAGCCATATTGCCTCTTTGGTACCTTCACGCAATACATCATATTCCGATTCAGTCGTGGACAAGGTGACGTGCGACTGCGGTTGACTTTTCCAGGTAACAATGCCACTTCCTACCAAGAAAGCGTACCCTGTTATAGGCCAAATTGTTTCAACGTCTCTGGCATGGTCAGCGTCCGTATAGCCAATAACTCCCAGTCTAATGAGTCATATCCGTATGTTAAGCTGACGTTCTTTGTATGGTTCAGGTGTTGGAAAATACGTGTTAATGCCTTGACGTGCATCAGATTAGGTTTCTCCATGATCTACAAATTTCTCCCACTGCATGCAAGATGTCGGGTCTTGAAACTGTTGTGGCAAACATGAGAGAACCACATGCTGACGATATGGAAAAACAGTTTTTGTGTCACCATCACTTTCCTTAGTTAGAAAAGTACCAACATCAGCTGGCGTTGCAACTGATCTCGAATGTTCCATGTTGAATCTTCAAATAATTCGATCAATCTACGAAGTTAATCTTACTCGTATTGTTTTGGAGCTTCCATCTCGCTTTATTTCCATCCCTACATAGAAATTTCCATCTCCTAGCGATATTCGAAATGTGTTGCGAAGCTTCTTTATTAGCGTATCAATTGCAATTCTGCTATGTGACAAAAGTAAACCATCATCAACGTAAAGCAAAAGAATTACCTTTTCTCCACCAATGTCTCCGGCGAATACACAATGGTCCGATTGCAGTTGCTCCAGGTTACAATCTTTAATAAAAGCCACGAATTTAGAGTTGCATGCTCGTGCCGATTGCTCCTCTTGAACTGCTTGCTGCCATTCTGTAGACTGTTCTGACTCCATAGCTTCCTTGTACGAGGACGGTTCAATAAATGCACCTAAGTAGCCACGTTCAGCATCATATGGAACGACTTTCTTAGGATTGGGGCGCAAACATTTTCTCTTGTGTTCATTGTCGATGCTCTCGTTACCTGAGCTTTCGTCTGTATCGATACTTGTTGTTTCTTCTGCTTTGACATGTTGCACACAAGTTTCTCGTGTGTCATTGTTGTCATCATAGATTGTCACATACTCCGTTCGAACAACATTTTTATGGAACTTTACATCACAACCCATGACGATTTTCTTCGAAAGAGGATCGTAAAGTCAAAAGTTCTTAATAGTGGTCTCGTAACCCACCAAGTAAACTTTCCTTGCTTTGGTATCCCATTTCTTTCTTCTTAGGTTTTTTGGAATGTGCAAGAAACCTACCGTACCAAAAACTTTCACATGATTTAATTCTGGTTTTTTACCAAACCACAGCTCATATGGAGTTTTATTTGGATTCTGTACATTTGATGTTCGATTCAGAATATAGACTGCAGTTGGTACTGCCTCCGCCCAAAGACTCTTCGCTAAACCCCACGATATCAATATAGTCCTCGCCGAATCTTGAACGGTTCTGTTGTCTCTCTCAATAAACCCGTTCTGTTGAGGAGTATATGGTGCAATTCGTTCAAAAATGATTCCTTTCTTTCTGAACAGATTCATGACGTTATTGTTAATGAGCTCCATTCCGTTATCGCCTTCAAAGGTTTATTTTAATTTGATCCTTAATTAAACATTATAAGAAAACTTTTTTATGTTAATAATAATAATAGTAATAATAATAATAGATTTATTTTTTTCGAAATTTATTATTAAAAATTGTTTGATTTTACAAATAAATTATGGCCTTGGTTTTTGAAACCGTCTGCCAGATACCAACTTCTTTTTTTCTTTTTTGAAAAATTTACAAAATATAATTAACCATTATTAATGATAATGTATTACAAATTTAAATTACCATCTAAATGAATTTATACATGTTATACCTAAATACCTGCAATAAATTTAATTTTTTAGGTATGTGCTTTATTTTTTTTCTAATTTTATTTATTTTCTTGTTTTTTTTTTTTTTACTAAATCAATTAAATTGCATTACAAAAATGTGTTGTTTTTTCACATTATGGATTTGAAAATTATTGGGTTCAAATCTTTTAGAAATTTATAAAATCTTTTCTATAGTTAAAAGCTTCAATGCAGTATTGGGCAAGAAGTTTCCAATTATTTCTGTTTAAAATGTTTATGGAATCTGATTCGCTTAGTGTTGTCTTTTTAAAACACGCCCAGGTACTACAGCTGGGCTCATCAGTTAGATGCTGTAGTACCTTTCTAAGACGCATTATTTTTTGATCGATGTTTACCGACTTTAATAAAACTTACAGCAAACAAAAATAATAGAAACATATTGTTTGCGTTTTCTTCAATTAATTCACTGGCCAGACCACGGGCAAAACATAGTTCTAGGTGCATGAATCTAACCAAATTCCCCTAGAAAAATATAATTTACAGTGAGTAATCGCTGTAAGTTTTATTAAAGTCGGTAAACATCGATCAAAAAATAATGCGTCTTAGAAAGGTACTACAGCATCTAACTGATGAGCCCAGCTGTAGTGCCTGGGCGAAACGCATTTTGGACTAAAGGTCACAAATTCATTCAATAAACCAACTAATGTTTTTTTGAATACTGTGTATCGCTAATATTTTTAGCAACCGAGTGCCATCATAGGAGAGTACTTTATTGATATACTTAAAGTGCATTTTTTATATTATTTACAACAGATTTAGTGGATTAATTTAGGATTTACATTTTGGTTTTTGTTGAGTTTACATTTTTTGTTTTGAATTGTTTTGAAAGGAAAATAAAAATCAATAAACTATTTAATTTATTTAATAAATTAACATTGTCTGATCAAGATTTTAAAACCTTTCAAATTGCGAATAACAAAAAGGAAGGCCTGCAACAATCTGAAGCTCTCCATATAATTGATAACATTTCTAAGAAAGTGGGCGGATACCACGCCCCACCGCTGTAACAAATTGCAGCAACCGGTAGTGCTCCAATCAAATATCGTCAATTCTTAGGAAGTGGGCCGATATTATTACGCCCACTAATTGGAAAACCTCAGATTTTCTTTTTGTTGAGCCCCTATAGACCCCCCTCTTACTTTGTGTCTGGCTGAAATTTTTCCAATTTTTAAAATGAGTAATAGGTAAAATATTTCTAATTATAGACCGATTTCATTATTTTCAACTATATCTAAATTTTTTGAAGAATTTATTAAGTCTCATATAATTCATTTCATAGATAAAGTAACTTTCTTATAGATGTAATTAGCTTGGATTAAGGAAATGATTGTTGACAGAGGATGCAATCCTTAAGGTTTGTAGTCAATTGCATAGAGGCATCAATTGTAATAATTCTTCAATGGCGCTATTTTTTGACATGACAAAAGCATTTGACATAGTTTGACATAACTTATTTGTAAAGAAACTGTATCGTGCTGGACTTCGATAAGTTATTAACAACTGGTTCATCTTTTATTTAACATACTGACAACAAAAAAGTAAGCATTTCTGGTAACTTTGCCGATTCCCTTGTCTTAAAAAATAGTGGACCGTTGTTATTTTTAATTAATATAAATTCTATTTTTGAATTGAAGCGGTTCTTCCACAGCGTTCGCAGATGACATCGGCTTCACGTACCAATTTAGTTCAAATTTAGAATTTTAAAAATTTCGGAGGATTTAGAAACTTTAAGGAGTTGGTTCCCATGGTATAAACTACATAATTGCAACCGAAGAAATAAATATAATTTCATTTAAACTATCAAGTAAGGATTACATGATTTTAACATTTTTGTCTTCCTGTTCACAAGTATGGAAAAAGTAATTACTTCAGTAGATTTCACTGCTAATCTAATTGTTTTAAAATTGAATAAGAGGAGAATTATAAATATTTAGGAGTGTCAATAGATCACAATTTAAATTTGAAAGATCAGATCCAATCTATTTAATATCATAGTTGTATGGTTATACGCGAAAAATTTACCATATCATACCGTTCTGTTTCAAAAAATATTGAAGGCAATTTACTGTGGCTGGCACCAACGTTACCGAAGTGGCACGATCGTGCCATTTTGACACGAAAAAAATCTCGTGGCACGGTCGCACAAAAAAATTCAAAATGGCACGCTTTTTTCATTTCCCGAATTTAACTTTAATAATTGAGACTTTAGAATTTAGTGTAAACACAGTGTTAGATTTCATCAGCATATCTGGATACGTCATTTCAATTCATTAATGGAATATAACTGGACGCATTCTTTCGAAATCCGAATTCAAAAATAATACAAATTTATTTTTTTTCTATCTGTTAACTGTTTCCCAGTTTTTGATTCGGCTTGGCTGCCATTATGTAGACGGTTTTGTCTTATTTTTTTTTCTTGCTGCAAGGGGAAAAAATGATCAGGCAAAAAAACTATTTGACCTTTTTAATGATTAAACAAAAAAAACCGTATTACAAATTTTTAGATTACATTCTTACCCAAACAGACAAACTGTACGTTTCATTTCAAAGCGATACCCCAAAAATAAATTTGTTACGAGTAGTTTCATATATAAACCCTTTTCACAAAATTGTACTTAAAAATTCTTTAAAAGAAGATTATGTTTACTCTTTAAAACAAGATGGTATCTGCTATGAGGCTCAAAACTGTAAGCCAGTATCTGATATTGTTTTAGAAATCTATGGTAGAACTTTTAGGTTTAATTACTGATGAACAATTCAATGTCTTGAAAAATTGTTGTCCATTTTATAAGAAACTTTCACAAGATATTGAAAGAAAGCTTATTTTATATTTGAAAGAAAGCTTATTTTAAAAAACTAAGTGCTTTGATAATTATTGACACTGTCTTCCTAAAACAAAAATCAAACACAAAAAGTAGCCATTTGTTCATACTTTAGAATTCTTGTTTCAAAATGTTCTCATCTATTTACATGCGAAAAGGTTGTTCTTTTTACCGAATTGAGAAACAATTTTAAAATCGGGCTAGCTGAAAATGTTTTTCTAGAAGATTCAAAAACGTTTTGGATTAAGCTATATAAACTAAGAAACAATTTTAAATGAACAAATGTTCGTTAATATTACAAAATATACGTTGAGCCTCCTTAGTTTGATTCATGACAGCGCATCGGCCAAGAGAGTTTTTTCTAGGCTTAATAACATTATTAAGTCATTTAACAGAACAGACTAACAGACTATCATTATAAAACATTAAATGCAATTATGGCATATAATGAAATCAAGCCAAATAATTGCAAACATTTCAAACTTGCAAATTTAATTATTTAAATTTTATTTATTTATTTTTTATTGTTAAATTAACAACTTCCTTGTCAGAAGATAATCGATGGATTCATCAATCAATATATTAAAAAATATTAATTTTAGTTATTTTTTAATTAATTTTAATATCATAAAAGAATGCATGTGATCTTTTATATTATTTATATTGCCTATAAAAAAGAAATGAAGTAAATAGAGTTTCATTTTGTTTTTTTTTTTTGATAAAATATTGTTGTTAGTTACAATTTGCCACTTTTGGGTAAACGCATTTTAAGTTCAAAATTTTTTTTCTCAAAAACTGTACAGTGAATTTATTTAAAAATTTAATGGCAGATACAGAAAACATCTGGCAGCTCAAAACCGTTAAAATAAATAAAATACTCTAATAAAGAATGGAATAAGGGATATTTTTTCTCAATATGTCGTTGTCGTATGTGAATGCTTATCCAAAACTACTTGTTACCCAAATACATACGACATAATAATTACACATAAGACAAAAATATAACAAATTTAAATGTTGCTAGAATATTACATACGACAATATAAAAACAAATTACCAATTTATTTAAAAATAAAAAAAAACTCAAATTTATTTTCTTAGTATTTATTTTCTGTATAAAAAATAGTTTCTTTATTCTCAAAAAACTCAAAACAAACATAAGTAAAACAAAAAGTTTTAATCCTAAAAAAAAAAATAATTAATTCATATTCGATGTGATACAAAATACTTTCCGTGTCTAAACATTAAAGTATTCCCCTACTTAAAAAAATCGCATTTATAAGTTCAAAGTGATTGATTTTATAATATATAATAATTAGGCCTATTCTGCCACATCTGTTATTCTGCTATGAATGCTCTGTTATTATACATAACAGATCTCCCACATAAAAGATATTTTGTAATTGGTATGCAGGAGTTCGATCTTTTATAAAGTATGTTATGGAACTTCTAAAAAGAAACATTTATACGAACAGACCTAAAATCTGCAATCAAATTATCAGTTGTAGTAAATAAAAAATTTCGGCAGTCGGCACTCACGAATGTAAATAGATTAACCTGTGGAATGATTGTGTTTTGTTTCGCGTAAATAAATTATTGTACCATGTAATTTGTTCCTGAATTCTGAATTCCTGAATTTAATATATCCAATATAAAAAGTTGTAGGAAACGCACACCGGCAAGATAAGCGACTATTTTCTATAACTTTTCATCCATGAAATGTGCTCTGTGATCTCGTGTTTAGTTTAAAATTACTTACATTTTTGTAATTGTTATTATTCATTTTAATAATAATTTGCTATTTCCGTATGCTTTTAGGAACAATTCATTAACGAAATAAACGATTTAACTACATATATTGAAATCTTTTTTCTAAGTTTTAACAGCTCATTAGCAGATTTCTTAACAGATTTAGCATTCAGAATACCAAAATTATAATTCATAAAAGATTTTTTGACCCCTGAATAGGCCTAATTAATTTTATTAACATTAAAGTAGAAACAAAAATTGAGACTGTTTTCAAAAACGCAGAAGATTTGCGCTAGTAAAAATTGCATTTCTTTTCTCAAGCATTTTTGAACGCATATACTTTAGAATATGTACAGACAACACGAAGGCCTCTTTTAATTAAAATAAATGTTCTCTCATTCGCGCCCTTTCTGCAGCATCTGCTCGATCCCGATTATTTGATACGTTTATGAAGAGTATGACTGCAATTCAACTAGGTTAGTGCGAGCCACAATCTGACTTTATGAACACGTCAAATGCAGGTCTTAGTTAGGCAGACGTTCCTGAAAACATTCATACTGTTTAAAAGATCAAAGTTTTACTTAATTTTTACAATTACCCAATAAAATATTTTATCTTCAAAGTTTTCGAAATATGGATTCATACTCTTTATAAAATTTGTTTGCTGGATTGGACGGCCATTAATGGAAATATACGAGGCGCTTTTTGCCATAAATAAGCGTTTCGCTTTCGAAAACGTCAGGTGTTTTTCGTCAAATTCAGTTCAAAACTGAAATGAAGATTCACACCTGCATCATTATCATCATCCCCTAGTATTTCGGTGCGCATTTTAAAACAAATAAAAATAATTATTCAAAGCTCTCTTTTGTCTTATCATACGCATAGAACTCATCAGACACTCTTTGTCCATGGTGCAGAGGACTCGTCCAACCTATTACATCTGCGACATTTTGATCTCGAATCGTGAGCGCGACTGAAATTACACTAGGCTGTGTGTTATCTTATGAGACATACGACAAAAGCTTACCGGAATTTCAGTAAATAACACATACGACATTTATTTACCAAACGTTCGCTGCACAGATTTTGTATGAAAAAAATGTCGTATGTTTTTATTTTGTCGTATGTGTAGAATTTGTATACACATACGACAAAGAAATACTTAAATGTTGGCGATCGTGCACATACGACAAATTTTAACGATATTTTCTTGGAAACTATGGCCGATATCTAAAAACGGATTTCACAAATTGTTTTTCAGATAACAAAACTGCATTTAAATCTCAAAACCTCAATTTTTCACATACGACAAAATTTTATGCAGGCGACGATATGTTTTTCTTATTATGGCACGCTAATGGCACGCTCCTTTGGAAAAAGTGGCACGCTGGCTGGCACACTCTTAGTTGCAGTACGGCATACTAAGTTAGGGCGGTTCGTATTATGGCCCTTTAACTTACTGATATCTCAGAAACATTTAATATGAATTATATGTAACAAAATTGTTTATCTCATAGCTGGCTTCTTTTTAGATATTCAAGCGTCTTACCAATGAGAAACTTTTACATATTCAAAGTTCTAAAAGAATTTTTTTTTAAGTCGTAATATTCCTAGAAAAATAAACTCTATAATTTCTGTCTTCGTTAATAATTTCCATTTTGTGAACATAATTACAGCCTCTTAATTGTTTAACAAGCCTAATATTTCATTCAAACAATTACAATTTTCTTCTCCTTCCTCAGTAAAGTGAAATACTGGATATTTCATTGATAGTATTGCAGTATTTTTTCAATTTGATTTTGTTTTTCTTTAATTTATTTATTGTAAAAAAATGCATCACTTATATATGTATAAATACTATCTAACAACAGATATTATATCGAATTATATTGAATATTTAGATGTGATTCAACACTTAATTTAATAATAAAATGTACATTATTATTTACTTCCATCATTATATTTTAAAAAAATGTTTGTTAAATAATTACAAGCTTGAATTAAATGAACAAAGAATTAAAAAAAAGCTATTATTTTTTTATTTTACTTATAATAAAACTTATATACCTACGAATTATTCAAATAAACAGTGATTGATTAAGAAAAAAGCACAACAATCTCACGAAATTATATCAATTACCTTAGTTATGCCGTTTATGACTTTGACTTTCTATTCATTCCAGCATCCGAAGTTCGAAGGAGATTTTGAAAATTATCTTCGATTCATAAATAATTTAATAAAAAATCAAATTTACAATTCAATTGAACAAAGGTAAGCAATAACTTGTCTTTATTATTAAAAAGGAACCATAATCGCTTAAAAAAAAAATTAAAAAAATAAAGCTTAGATTATCTGAAGACAGAAATGACATATGGTGATCCTGAAAATGAAAAACATCCAATTTTTGAAGTCAAACTACAGCTTCTAGATGAAAATGTTATATTCCAACCTTCCCTTGAATCAACTTCAACGTACAGTGTTGCACTCATGGTGCGACGCTTAATCGATGACATTTTTGAAGCCGCTTCTAGTGTACCTACATTATTTGAAGAGAAAAGTAAGGTCAGTGAACATTTAAGAGAATAAATAATGCCATTTGGTATTGCAGTTGATTATAAGCAAAACAATGATCTTATGAGATGTGTGTCCGAAATTCTCAATAAAACTTCAATATCAATCGAAAAAGCTGAAAAGTTTGCTGACAAATTTAATAGCATGAAATTTTTGTGGACCAAGTCAATGGAAACGGTATTACAAACTATTAGGGATAAACACTGCGTCAATTCTGCTTCTCTTAATGGTTTTTTGATTTTGGAAGCTTTTAAAAAAGAGGTATGATATATTTAAAAATAACAACCCGATTTTTAGACAAGCAATTTTTTAACATGTAAATCGATTAATTTCTATATCACAAAACGAATTTATTAAAATATTAAATATTGTCATATCAGTTTAAGAAAAAAAACTCCGTTAAATTAAATGCTTAAAATGCTTTTTCGTGCAAAAAAAAAGGAATGCGAAAATCTTTATAGTTGGATACGCGTGTTCTGCAGTAGCGGATCTAAGATTTGGCTGTGGGGGGATGGAGTTGAAGAAACAAATTTTATATGACTAAGCACTTTTATCAGAAATTGTATACTTTTTTTAAATAGTAATAATGCTTTTATGATATCGAGGCTTAAATGTATTATTCTTCTTTTTCAATATTTATTCGAACCAATCCAAGTAAAAATTTGTCATAATGACAAAATAAACACATTCTTGCACTCCCACCGATTAACTTCAAAATTCTGAATCGTATGATCCGAATCAAATTGCTTATCATAATATATCCTACTATAGTAATTTGTACATCCGATGTATGTACGAGTACATAATACATTGTATATACTACATTAATGCAACTTTTGCATTCATAAAAAAATCGAATTTGAGATTTTGATTAAATTTAAAATTACGATAATAGGGAAGATGAAAAAAGTAGCAACCACAATTATGTCTGTCGGAGAGCTTACAATCCAAGCGGATGGAGGGATTTTCTTCAAACTTGGTACACGTTTTTTGGATTTTTTAAGACAAAAAATAACGGTGAATGTCATATTTTGTTTGACCCCGCTAAATTTTTATTAATATTGTTTACCAAAATTTTTCAAAAACTAGTTTGTCTTTAATTAAAAAAAAGACATTTTTATTTTGAAAACTCAATGTTTCGCAAACAAAAAATAATTTTTTTCCCAAAAAAAAGCTCCAAGAATTTTGATGAAATAAAATGCACCACTGGAACGTACAAACTTGTAGCTAACAACTTTAGTGTTACTCACTGACGCTGTTGGTAGGTAGCTAGCCTATATAGTTGTATTATGCAGATTTAAGGCCCATGTAGGTAATATTACCTTGATTCTTAGTATAATGAATTGTAGAATGCATGATTCAAGGAATAGTTACATAGGTACCTAACTACAAATGTATATTTAAATGGATTTTAATTATGTAAATTAGGAGGGTAATAATGTAAATATGTACAAGTACATATATATGTATATAATGAAAGTGAATGGTGTATAGGTTGCAAAAATCGTTTTTTAAACTTATTTAAGCTTTCAACACCATCACTTTAATCAGTTTTTCGAAAAAACGAAGAAGAAATCCTTTTTTTTTTATTTTTCGTTTTTTGAAAACAAATTTTTTTTTGAAATTTTGGTATGCAATTTTTAAGAGACTAATAATGTTCATGTGAATATAAAATTTAAGATTATTTTGTTTAATTAGTTTTAAAAATATTGATTTTTCAAAAAAAAAATATTCAATAATTAATTTTAATTTTAAGAAAAAAGTTATTCAAAACCTTGATATGCCAAATTAATTTAGCTACTTAGATCCTCTCAGATGTAAAATTTGACAGAAATCCAATGTACCGTTACCGAGAAAGCCAAAAATTAAAAAAACCATTATATGAAAGGTACCGTTAGACTTTAGACTTTTCCCGTAAGCTAGGTTCATATCAAATGATAGCTATTACCAACAAAACAATTCTCAAAATTTTTTATCAAAATCGTTGAAGCCGTTTTAGAGAAAATTGAGATTTTCCTTCAAGTTCATATGGTAGGTACCGTTATTTTTAGGTCTAAAAATAAAATTAAAATTTGCTTTCTGAGAAATGCCAAAATAATCACTCATACCAAATTTGAAGGTAATCGCTTAAGCCGTTTAGGCTGTAGCTCGCTATATATATACAGACGGACAGACAGACAGACATTTTTTGGTGATCACTTTTTTAGGCTTGTCGTAATGTCATGTTTGATTGTTAGAATTTTTTTTTGACGAATGCATAACTTGCCTTATAGTATCTATAATCGCAAGTAAAAATGTGTGTTTTAATTAAGTGCAGCCCACTTAACAAAACAAAATCAGTTTCCATATTTTCGACTTCATCAGTATTTTTTTTTTAGTTTAGTTTAGTTTATGTCAATCTTTAGTACTTGACTTAAAAGATTAACAATAATAACAAGTAATAATAATATTTATATACAGTTAATTTAATAACAATATAAATAAATAAATACAAAAAATTCAAATGATTATTAGTTGGTACATCTTAAGAGCTCTGAAACTGTACTCTTAAACGATACTCTACTAGATTGCAGATCAATCTGATTATATATAGAATTGAACACTGAAGAGGAATGAGATATTGGTTCAAATTTACCATAGTTAGTCCTATTAAAAGGAATATAAGAGTAGTTATAAACACGTAGAGATCTAACAGGAAAACGAATAGAGAATAACTCGAGCAAGGGAGCACAGTCAATATTGTTACAAATCAGATTTCTAGCAAGCATAATTAACAACACTGACGTCTTGAACGAAGCGAACAAAAATCAATGAGTTGACATCTCACTTCATAAGATGGCATAACTCCATTTGTCCTATTGAATTTCCAGATCACGTATCTTTAACCAGATTCAATATCGTACGAAGGGCACCAAATACAACACGCATATTCCAAAACAGATCTTATCAATGAAACATATATCGATTTTAGCGTATACGGATTTTAATAAAAAACAATTAAAAAGCCTAACAAGCTATTAGATATAATATAATCATAATGCTTATTAAAACTCATCTTACTATCAAGAATAACCCCAGGTCTTTATGAAAGTTAGCTATTCTTAAATCAAACACGTCAATTTTATAAGCAATAAAGTTGGATGAATTGTTAGAAATATTAATTCGTCTAAGCAGCGTTACTCGCCGGCCGGTCCAATTTAGTCACGATTTCTGCATTGAAAATTTTTGGTGTATAATACTTTGAATCTCTCTGGATTGTACATTGTCACGATCGCGGAGAGAGATACTTTTCGAATTATTTTTGGTGCCGCAAAGAAATCTATAATATGCTATTAATTTTTTCTTACGCACTTGAAATTTTTGTCTTTCGACATTTTAACTGATTTTCTCTTGATGTTCCGTACTCCTTCATGTCGATTATGAAATTTAAAAGACATAAAAATGTGTTGTTCGTTTACTTCCTAAGACTGACACTTTCTATAAAACACAATATTTTTCTACCTTGGAGCAGTGAACGTGTTGACAGACGGAGATAATATAAACACATTAATGAGCTGAAAAAGAATGAAGTTCTTGAAACTTTTCAACAAACTACGGTATTACTGAACCCTTACAAAAGCTTGTAAATCTTTTATAGTAATAGTTTTGTAATTATAGTAATTAAAATTGATTCAAAATAGCTTTTAACGGCCTGTAGTCCACAAAATTTGCCTTTCATCCTGGCAATCTCATCAGTTGGTTAGTGAGCGCCTTACAAATACGCAATTTTTGTTAAGTTCAGTTCCACTTACTTGATTTTTGTTGACAAAAAAGCAATGTGAACTATATCCAACAAGATTAAAATTTTAATCATTAAAATTGGAAGATTTTGTCCTTGGCCAGACATAGTTAATAAGAGGTTGTTTTTTTTATAATACAATTCTATATACTACTGAAATTAATCAGCCAAGTAGAAGACTTAGCATATTATTTAATTGGACTTGTTGAACATAATAGCTTTTAACGGATGAAACACTAATTTTGTGGACTAAAGGCCGTTAAAAGCTATTTTGAATCAATAATTCAACAAGTCCAATTAAATAATATGCTAAGACTTCTACTTGGCTGATTAATTTCAGTAGTATATAGAATTGTATTATAAAAAAAAAACCTCTTAGTAATTTAAATTGTTAAGTCTAAGAAAGTTTATACTTATAAGCAATAAATAAAGAAATAAATAATAGAAGATGATAATGAAATCAATATAGGGACCAGTTTAAGCGATCATTAAAACGAATGTTTTAAAATATATTGAAAAGAACTGTGTCATTTTATTTAAAAATGACAATCCGCTGATAGGTAAAACTTTTTTCAGTAATGTTAATAGAATTATGCGAACACTTGGTTTGGGAACAAATTAATTACACGTGATTTTTCATCGATTTGTAGCTATTTTTATAATTCAAAAAGTATGATAGACAATAAATTATATTAAAGAAAACTTTTACTTATCAGCTTCACTGATGATCACTATTACCGGTCATATAGTGAATTAGATTGATTAAAATTACAGATTGTTCATCGGGAAAATCGGGACGTTTAGAAAACAAAATTATATTATATTTCTGTTTGCAAAATAAAGCATTTGACTTCATTATTGTTTCAAGCCGAAAAATGTTGATGCAAACCTTCCACAGTAAACTTGAATTTTAAATTAGCTTCAGTGACTTGCTATCAGCTGTTCTGGAGAGAAAAGTAGGTACAACGTTTTGCTTTTCAGTAAGGAAATTTCTATTCTGATTGGATCTGATTTGAAGATCAGTGAAGTTTTCTAGAACTCATTAGAGCAGAATTCTCTGTTTTGGCATTTGAGTAAGATCAAACTAGAACAGAATCGTGAGAACTGTGAAAACTATTAGTTTTTTCATGTATTGTTTATTATATATTTATGGTAAGAGTTAATATATTTCTCTTTTATTTTAATAATTATTTATTTAAAATTCAATTTTTTTTACTTCTCTGATTTAATCTGTTCTGGCATGTGCTGTGAACACACCTATTGTCAACGATAATTATAAAGTTGTGCAATCAATGGGCGCATTCAGATTTCAGTATGACAGTCTATTTAAGATAGGTAAATAACTACATATCTACCTACAACTAAAAGTACTCGTTTTTTTACTTGCGGTTATAGGTACTAGAAGGCAAGTTATGTATTCGTAAAAAAATTTTGTTTATAACAATCAAACATGACATTACGATCATTGAGAACACTAAAAAAGTGGGTCCCACAATTCCGACTGCCTGTCCGACTGTCTGTCCTCGCGTCTTCAGCCTAAATGCTTTGATAGATATGCTTCAAACTTGGAACATACGTTTTTTTTTAATTTTTTTTAAGACGACAACTAACAGTAGCTCCCATACATTTATTTTGGCCAAAAACAAATATCTTATTTTTCACAAAAACGGCTCCAAAGATTTTTGTAAAAAAAAAAATCAGTTCTTTAATGAAGCGAAAGGGTATCTTTTAATAATTTTTTGTTTGAAAAAAATTCTTATTTTTGGTACCTCTAGTAGAACTATTTTTTTGGTTTTCGATTTGCTCGGAAGCGGTTAATCTGATTTTTTTGAAATTTTTTACGCAGAAGCTCCTAAAAAGTTTAAACACTATTGTACCAAAATTTTTCCAAAAAAAATTGTTTGGAAATTATTTTTTTTTTGAAAATTCAAAATTTCGAAAACGACTCAATAGATTTTTTCGAAACTTCGTATTTAGTAGTTTTTTTTTTCTAAAATAAAAAAACAACTGTACCTCCCATACAAATGTTAAAAAAAATTATTTCTCGAAAACGGTTCAAAGAATTTTTATAAAAAAATTAGTGTGTTCTTTAATTAGTACAGTTCACTTTTAAGTATAATAATATTTCTGTTTGCGTACTTATTAACGGTACTTCCCATTGAACCACTTTTCCTATTTTCGAAGAAAACTGCATACCAACATTTTCTAAAAAAAAGTTTTTCGATTTTTAAAAAATAAATAAAATTTTTTTTTTGAAAAATCGATTTTTCAAAAAGCAGCCACAGAATTTTTTTTTTAATTTGAATTTTATATGTATATTGATAATATCTTCAAAATGGCGTTTCAATTTTTTTTTTAAATTTTCTCAAAATTTTATACATGAAAAATTAATTTATTAAAAAACCGCTCCAACGATTCTTGATTTTTCTTTGGATATAATCTTATTTATCCATGAATTCAAATTGCATCTTTGTTTTCCCTCAAACTATAACGACTTAGCAATATAAAAACATTTAAGCATGTGTATTGTCCATTTATTTCAATTTTATTATTATTCCCTTTTTACTAACTTTTGCCTACATCACTGAATACTAAATACAATGTAGGCCCTTATACATTTATGTATATATACATATATGATTCTAAGAATCACATGAATCTTATGTATGCATAGTGCACCTAAACTAAAAAGTTATATTCATATAGCTGCCTACCCACCTACATCCTTCATTTTCATTATTATGTGTACATGTTTACATACTTAGGTTCCATCAATATCTCTATATATGTAGATACATTTTGCTCTCCTAACTTACATAATTAAAATCCATTACTTAGATTTAAATATACATTTGTATTTAGGTACCTATATAACCATTCATTTAATCATTAATTGGACAATTCATTATACTAAGAATCGAGGTAATCTTACCTACATAGGCTTTACGCTTGCATAGGATAACTACACCTAACTAACTAAACCTCAATCTTTATATAAAACCAGAAGTAGCTACATAAAAGTTGTTAGCTACAAGAGCAAGTTCGTACGATCCAGTCGTGCATTTTATTTATTATTCTTTTTGTCGTCTAGTGTGTTTTACATATTTAATTTCAATAACTATTTTACTAATCGGCTGCGGGGAGCCCTACCTTTTATCGCCGTGAGGAGTGTCTTAGCTCCATAGCCCCCACCCTCCGCCCACCCTGAATCCGTTAGTGGTAGTACGCACTGTATTAAATAAGACAAAGCTTAAGCAAGAAAGTTCGAAAAAATTATGGAAACAATTTAATATAACTACGAATTTAATAAAAAAAATTATTAGACCCAATACGAACTAACCCATAACCTATTCTTCAATAGTAATTAATAAATATTTCCTTTTCCAAGAACTATTTTGCAAAATAGCTAAATTTAAAAATGAAATGAGTTTGTGCACAAATTTTCAATTTTATTGTTTCATATAGGTTACATTAAATTACCATTATTGAATCTCTTTTTACTTACAAGATATTTTTAATATATCCTATAGATTGACCGTTACAATGACCTTTATGAGGATATCGAACATTTCGAAAACTATAAAGTAATCAATGGTTGGTTAGCAATTGACGTTAATCCGCTTAAACATGCTCTGCTAAATCACGCTTGCAAATGGGCTAATTCATTCAAACAATGGTTGTTGCAATATGTGTTGGACACCCTAAAGGTAGGATGATGGTGTTTGTTGCAATGTAAATAGCGGTAAACTGGGTGCAGATTGGATCGTGAAATACTCGGTTATTGATTGTTTGCATTGACACTTTTTCGCTAATTGCGATGCCACCGCTTTGATGGCAAATATTTAATCGTATTGTACATTGTCGTCGTCATTGTCGCCGTCGGTATGTTTGCCAATAAACAATTAGACAGTAACAAAATATTGTACACATCCAATTTGTTGATAGATTTCTAATTAAATCATAATGCAATAATTTTCAGTAAATTTGATTTGAAATGTTTTGAAACCACAGCAGCTTGAGGATTTCATCACCTCCGGTGTGAAGGCATTATCGCTTCCCATCGAATTGAAGGATTTCCGTTGCTTATTAAAGATTCTGTCAATCAAATTCGAAATCAAGGAGCGTGAATGTTTAGCTAACAATATATTTAAGCCGCTAAAAGACATAATAACCCTGCTTAAGTCGTACAACACGGATTTTGATCCCGGCTTGTTAAAAGACATTGACCATTTGCCAATTAAATGGAAGACACTGAAGGACACTGCCGAAACTAAAATTGAAGGTCTGGCGGAGGTAAGGGAATACCAGCAAAATGCCGTTCGGGGAGTTGTAGAAATTTTTAACAGCCATCTAAATAGCTTTTTTGAATCTTTCCTTATGATAGAGGTAAGTGTTGTCATGTCAGTTGCGTTAGTTCCTCATTCAGGAACTTAATTGTCCCTTTGTCACGCTGACTTTAACACACGGTATTATTTCACAGTTTTTTTCCGTTCCATGTGATGGAGTGTATTCTCTGTGTGATGCTGTGTACAGACGGTTGGGTGAATTTAAAAAGTCTCGCAAGAGGATTTTGCATTGTGCAAGGCTTTTAGAAATTCCAACTTGTGATGGCACAAAACTCTTTCTATGTGAAGCTGAAGTAAAAAGGGTTAAAGTACACAACTCTATCAATCGCATATACATATAGCTGCTCCATTAAAACAGAATTTCTTTTCCTTCCGTTTTTTGTCCATTTTCTTTTTTTTTTTTGTTCATATATTGCAGCAACTGTGGGATTTTGTTCATGTCATCCAGTCTTGTATTATTGATTGGAAATCAACACCATGGTGCCGAATCGACACCGATGATGTGGAAAATGAATGCAAGAAATTCACCAGAGAACTAAGGACGCTGGATAAGGGTGTTCGAACATGGAAACCATATGAATATATCGTGTCTGTGTTGAAGGATTTAGTTACGTCATTACGTGTAATCACCGAACTTCAAAACCCAGCAATAACGGAAAGACATTGGATGGAATTGATGACTTGTACCAAAGTATGTTCCATGTTTAAAATGTTTAGCGCTTGAAATTTTTTTTACGAATACTTTTTTTTGTTTTGTTAAAGCTCACAACTTTTCATGGAATAAATAATTTGGTATGTTTAAATCCACAACGTATTATTTTTTTAAGCACAATCAATCTAGTCGTGGATACAATATGGCTTTAATTTATCAGTTGTTACAATTTTTTGGTTTGAAAAAAAAATTAATAATATATTTGAAAAAAGGGCTTTTCTATAAACTGCCTCGAAATATCAAGCGTAATAATCTTACTTTCTCCAAAACGAAAACAAAATGTATTCCATTGTTCGCAGTACGGCAGGAGAGATCTTGGAAGGTAATAGAAGGAGCTTTTTGTATTTCTACACGGTTTTCTTATGAGATTTTTTTACCTAAATAAATTTGGTAATGTACAAAAATTAGCAGATACGGAACAACGCAATGCCTAGATGCTTAATACACATACAGTATTAATTAATAGAATGTTCTAAACAGGTGAATACAGTGAATAAGGTCTTATGTAGCCCTTCTATAAATTCCTATTTATAAAACATTTTCCCATAAATTGTAGTTATACAGGGCCTTATGTCCAAGAAGTACCAAGAACGGGTAATCTATTTCATTTGGCTGTCATGATCAAATCAGCTGTTTTTCATAAAACTCAAAAAGAAATTTTGTTAGTGCTATGATTGTGATTTAATGAAAACAAAATAAATAATAATAGAAAATAATAATAAATGTTGGATCGTAGTTTTTCATCCCTTATCACTTAAGATCATATTTAGATTGGTAGTACCCATAATATCACCCTTATTACGATTGGCGTTTTTCTTGAACGACTGCTCTCACTTTTTGTGTCGAGTCACTTTTTAGACGGCTAAGTGTCGGTATTACGAAACTAAATCGCCACTCGTTTTCAATCGAAATACGTTCCACATAAGCAGGAGATTTTGAAAAAAATAATTTTCAATGCTACTGTCATTAATTTTTAAATTCATATAATTTCTGCCGATTAAATTAATAAACGTCGCTAAACAAATAGTGTTACTGCATTTATTTTCTCAAGAAATGCGAACAAGAAACCAACAAAATTGATATACATAATTAAAGATCCAAATTCCAAATCAAATCCGTGAGATTTGCCAGATACGGAGTAAGTAGATGGACAAATCAAATTCCTAATATTTTCAATTAAGATTATTCTCTTCTTTCCAGATTTGTAATGCGTATAGATACTTCAGGCTGAGTAAGGTAGCATTTCCTTACATCAATAAATAGCAGAACAAAATGCCACAAGGTAGAAGGATATTGTGTGTCAATTTTAAAACTTGGTGTTAAAGAATTCAATGTTATGTTATGATTCCAATTTGATTTTGTTTTGTGCATTTTGTGATACCTTCTCCTCTCTTAAAATTAGTGCGAATAACTATACGAGATGCTCCATTTGTTCGGCATTTGTAATTTTTACCCATTAATAAACCCAAACTGAATAAAAAGTGTTAAAAAAGAATATACAAAACAACAAAACTTAAATTTTTAGGCAATTTCGCGACGAGTCGTTTAAACATTTTTGTTCGACAAAAAAGAGCGTTTTATTTGGCGTATAAACAAGGCGTAACGCATATTGTAATAACGATGAGTGACGTTTCTCTCACAAAAATTTAAATTCCACTTGAATTAAGGCGTTATGCTGAGAAAAATGACTATACAACGCCAATCGTAATACAAATATTTAAAAATGTCAAGTCGTGAACTATCAAAATCCATTGAAGGATGTCTCCGATTTCTACCTCTAACAAACTCAAATTTTACCAAGGAATATTCTAAATTTTTCCGATTTTACTATTTGCTTCATACAAGACTCCACATCCCGCACTTTTCTTACCCTCAAACTGCTGAAATACAGTACTCTATCTTTTCAATCTGAAGACGCATCTTATTTTACATCTTTTTACTTTAATTTGATAGTGCAAATTGGTTTCAGTTTAATCAAAAATTTTATCGACAAAAATTTGGTTGCAGTATGGGTTCACATTTAAGTCCATTTTTAGCAAATTTATTCATGTCAAATTTAGAGACTAAAAAGAAAAATGAAAGAAATTTTCCAAGAATTTGGTTTAGATATATAGATGATGTTTGGGCCATAGTCTAAAAGCGTGAACTTCGAAGTTTAAAAAACATGTTAAATAAATCAAAATATGCATCAATCAAGTTTACTTATAAAGAAGAAATAAACGGAAAATTAAAAATTAAACTATTTAGATTTAACTATAATTAGAGAAGGTGAAAACTTCGAATTCGGTATGTATCGAAAGCCTACAAATACTCTTAGATATATAACATCTGATTCATTTCATTCAATTGAACAAAAAACATCAGCTTTTCATTCCATGATTTTTAGAAGCTTATATATTCCAATGACAAAAGGAAGAGAACACAGTGAAATTCAAAAAATCAAAGAAATATCAAAAATAAATGGGTATACAGAACAACTAAATGATCTACTGATTGCTCATAAAAGAAAACAAAACCTAAGGAATTAGCCAAGGCAGTGAAATAAAAATTAAAAATCTGATCAGCCCAAGTGATTATACGTTAAAGAAAAATAATTTTTTGAATATATAACTTTCCCTATAAATACTATATGTATGTACATATATATGAATGTTACCTTATGTAGTATCGGAAGTACATAAATACCTAAGCAAATACCTATATAAAATTAAAATTTTATGTATCTATTGTTATAATTTTTTATACTTTAAAATAAGTAGATATGCGCGCATGCTTTAAAATTGTTGTCAAAATAGGAAAAAGACTCTCATTTTATTTTGTTTATGTATTGTATTTTTTTTACAAAACTTTAATTAGTAACAGTAAAATGCTTCCCCTCATTATGCGAATATTGAATATAAGAAAAATGATAAAAGAATAAATATTTTCTTTAATGTAACATCCACACAATACGTTTTGTGCTTTCGGGAATTAAATTCCAAACTTCAAGGAAACTAATTTGCAAAATGTGGCAACTTGTATGATTACGCTAAGTACACTACTCGTATCGTATGTAGGTAAAAGATACATATACTTTGCACTCATTTATTATAATTAGAATTCAACCCAATTATAATTTCCTATAATAAATTAAGAACGTATTTTCAAATGTTCACAGATGCAGTTTCACTGCGACAAAACAACGACATTAAACGACTTGCTCTCACTGGGTTTGCACAGATTCGATGAGGAAGTCAAAAGTACAGTTGACAAGGCCATTAAGGAAATAACAGTTACCAAAGCTCTGGAAGAAATCAAAACAACTTGGGACCAAATGAAGTTCAATAGTGAGCTACACAAGCCAAGGCAACTAGAATTGCTTCGGGTGTCGGAGGAGTTAATCGAAACTTTAGATGATAATCAAATGCAACTGCAGAACATATCCACATCCAAACACATCGACTATTTGCTTCCGAAACTTAATCACTGGCAAGAGATTCTATCGAAAGTCGATTTGGTCATAACGCGTTGGTTCGATGTGCAAAGAAAATGGATTTATTTGGAAAGTATTTTCATTGGCTCCGAGGATATTCGAACGCAATTGCCCGATGATGCGGAACGCTTCGAAGCCATTGACTCTGAATTCATCCGTCTTCTTAGGGAGGTAGCACGAGTGAAATTGGTAGTTCGTGTAGCACAAAATCAGCAAATTTACAGTCTTCTGGGAGAATTGGAACAAAAGTTAAGTATTTGTGAGAAAGCTCTATGCGACTACTTAGAAACAAAACGATTGGCATTTCCTCGATTCTATTTTATATCATCGACGGACCTCCTTGATATATTGTCAAATGGTAACTCTCCTAGAGTTGTGTGTCGTCACCTTATAAAATTGTTTGATTCTGTTCTGCTCCTGGAGTTTGTGCATGAACAATCCAATACGGCAATCGGTTTACATTCTAAGGAAAATGATGAATATGTTGATTTTGTTGGAGATGTAGTCGAATGTGCAGGACAAGTTGAAAGCTGGCTAAACGAAATTACTAAGCAAATGAAGAGAACTTTGCATTTATTGTTTAAGAAGGCTCTCAAGGAAATTGCTTACAGATCTACAGAAAACTGGCTTCTGGATTGGCCAGCACAAGTTGCCCTTTGCTGCAGTCAAATCGGCTGGACATCTGCAGTCAATAACGCATTTGCTTGGATGGAGGAAGGCTATGAAAGTGCTATGAAAGATCTACAAAAACATCAAATTGCTCAACTTAACACCCTCATAAATTTACTCTTGCGTGAACTTAAGCCGGGGGACCGTCAGAAAATTATGACTATCTGTACTATCGATGTGCACAATCGGGATGTTGTTTTGAAAATAATTCAACAGAAGGTTGAAAACGCATTAGCTTTTCAATGGCAAAGTCAGCTTCGGCACCGATGGGATGACAGTGCCGACAACTGTTTTGCTAATATATGTGACGCTGAGTTTCAGTATGACTTTGAATATCTTGGAAATACTTCTCGTTTGGTAATAACGCCACTCACAGATCGGTGTTATATTACCTTGACACAAGTAAGTTACAAAACATTGCATATTATCTTATATTAAATCAAAACTTATTAAAAAAACGTATCACAATTAATTTGATTGAGTTAGAACATCCGTCTTCAACAATAGCTCTTGGGGTTATTTCTATATTAAAATTGGAAACTGCCTTCAGTCACAGGTAACTTTGCAAAGACTATACAGCTGCAAGTTATCGCAGATCCTGGGGTGGAATCGACTAAGGTGATTCGTGATATTTGATGGTAATAATATAGGTAATCGGTCTGTTTAACGTGCTTGTCATATTGTGCGGCTTTTTCTTGTTTAGTTAAGTTTAGTTTATTTGTTAATCAGAAATACAGTATTGTATACATATAACAATTGAAAAAATAAATAAATCATAACAAAATTTCAAAAAATATAATAACAATATATAATTATGGGGGTGGCGTGGCGCGATAGTTGTATGCTCGCCTGTCAACCTCGTGGTCGCAGGTTCGATTCATGCCGTTGTCTATGTCTTCTTATTTAATTTAATTTAATTTTAACTATATGCCTGTAAGACCTAAGGTCTTTTAAATGCAACCTGAATTACACGGCACGAGTTTGGCACAATGGGTTTGAAAACCAGGTGTTGACTGTGTCATTTTAACCCATGGGCGGTATCCAAATAAAATTGGAGGTATAGGAAAGAATGTGCCTAGCGTGGGGATCGAACCCGCACGTCCTTGTTAGCAATCAATCACTTAATCCACTGCTCCATTGGCACCCCTTATATTCCATTAAAAACCAATTATACAAATTGTCATAAACTGAGTTGCTGGTTTGATCATTACATGCTTTTTAGGCATAACACTAAAACATTACATGCTGTTCAGGCATACCCATAGAAATATGGCAAACCAAATATATAAAATAATGCGAATTCTAAGAGACATAAATAAATAAGACACGGTAATTTTCTCCGCATTAGTTCAGCCGCCATCCCTGGAGATAAATCTGAGACAACAAACACCTCGCGCCACGCATCTTTCCTATCCTTCTTTCTCTCTTTTTTCACCGGATGGCCGCGTTGTGTTAAAAAACATATAAAGGTTATTCATAATCCCTTGAGCTCGTGCAAAATTATAAAAAAAAAGAAAAAACATATAAATAAATAATAACTACATTTTGATTTGAATTTATAAATTGATAATTTATTCAAAATTCACTTAAGTATTATAAAAGTTTTTTTTTAAGATTCTCTTGTACAATTTTCAAAAAATTCAATTGAACTGCAGACTAAATTTACTTCCTTGACTCATTTTGAAATTGGTTCATTGCAATGATATAATTAATTCGATAATAGCGTAGGAAAAAATAGTATTTAAGTTCTGGTATTTCTTGGGGGAATTCGAAAACCAAATGCATTTAAAATAAATGTCCATTTAGCACAAAAAATTAAAATATCAAGAATAAACATAATTGATGAATATCTTCTACGAAAAGCGAGAGTTTGCATTTCTAATAACAATTCAATTCAATTCAGTTGAAGTTTATTAAGATATCCATTTATCGTAGATATGTGCATGATATATTCTTACAACTCGGCCATCCTGGCGCGATCAAGAAATTAATCTTAGAATTTTAACATTAAATTTAAAAAGACAATTTCTAAAGTATAACAGAAAATTTTAATAAAATATGAAACAAACTTCATAAATCACGCCAATAATGTGTTCGGAATATCAGAATTTTAATCAGATGCTTGAAGGGAATCACAATCAGTTCGAAATTTTCAGAATGTTCGGAATATTCTATATTTTTGGAATGTTCAGAATTTTCAAAAATTTCAATATTTTCAAGAATCTGAACCAAAACTGCAGATTCTTTTTTTTATAAATGTCTTGAAGCTGCGTTACTATTTTAGTTGACGGATTTTCAACATTGTTTAAATTACACCATACTTTTGTTTAAGCGTAGTGGCATATTCGGGATATCTGAAATCTGATTTCAGATTTTTTTTTGCAATTTTTATTGTTCAATCTTCAATCTTGGCTCATAATATCGGAATTTTGATCACATACTTAAACGGAATCAGAATAGACGGAATTGACATAACTGGAATCAGCTCGGAATCGGAATTATTAAGGAATGTACCGATCAAAGACATTTGTTGGTTAATTATTTCGGAATTTCAGATAATTGGTAGAATTATCTACCAAAGAAAATAATCAGCAACATAATCCGTTTGTATTAAAGGTCGAAATGACTTAAAGCGGAAAACGTCATCACCAAACACAGAATCACAAACACGTTCAAAATGTCGCGTACGGGCATCATAAGTTTCAATATCATCAAGTGGAATTATGGAATAATGGATATCTTCGAAATGTGGATTCGTAAAAAAATTCGGATTTGAATTCAGTTCATGTTGTAATTGTTGTATACGACAACGTTTTTTAAAATTCTTAATTGAATATCCATACTAGTTTCTTCTTCTTCTACTAAACGTGCATGTTGATTCATAGATGCATTTTCGAGTTCGGTTTGTGGGAGTAGATCATTGTTCTCTATTCCTTGCTGATTTATTGAATCCTTAACGCCAGAATTGTTAAGTCCTTGATTTATCAGAATAATTTTCTTGTTATGTAGCTTTCTCAATTGCGTTAATGTACCTAGCTGTTCTTGGAAAATCCAATTCATGCTCCTGGAGCCAAACTTGCACTTCAGACCTATTCATTTTTAAAATTTGTTGTAAAAATTATACAATATTTTCGGAGATATCCCACTTCTGAATTTGTTATGGTCTTGTTATAAATAAAAGCCATTCGTATTTTTTATTATTTATTAATAAAAATTTTAAATACTTCTTATTTATTTGGTTCCATAAGTAGGAATCATATTTATATTTACATTTTTTGACAAATTGTATTTATATTTTGCTGTGAGAGATAAGCTATTATTGAAGGAAAGAAAAAAGTAGTTTTAAACACAAAAGCGCAAAATTTTAAAAATTTAAATTGTAGTCTAAATTAGTTTTAAGATGGGAGTCGACTCTAAAAATAAGTTTTAAAATGAGGGACTTTTTGATAATTTTAAACGACAAAAAGTTTACTTTAACGTTAAAGAGGTCGTATAACCTTAAACAAAGAAAAATGCTTATTTATCTTTCTTAACATTTACCTTTTCTTGTAAACGTTTGACATTTCATAACAGAAAATTAAAGAAAAATGTGTTTTGAAGATTATACCATTTTTGAATATTTTCAGATTCTTAAAAAGCCAAAAATTAATAAAGTTGGAGCAAATCCGTTAGCAGAACCTTGAGAACCTTGAGTTTTTTTTCAAGGTACCGATTTGAAAACACAACTTTAATTTAATTAGAATAAAAAAAAATTAAGTACATAGTGCATACATAAATTTGTTTGTATTTAGTACTATAAAATCCTCAACTTATTTGTTTTTTCTTGATGAACAATGTGAAATTTACCTACTCGATGAAAAAATACGAATGCATAGTTAATAAAAACATGAATACATAGCTATTTCTAATTTTAGTCTTCTTCGCCTAAATCAACCAGTTCGGTGCTAATTGATTGCAATCGGTGGTTGGTTGCGTGCGCACTCGTGGGGGAATAGGCCAGAAGACCTTTAATAGCATTCCTAGATGATGTCATTGAATTATTTAACATTGAGGTTTACCGATATCCGGGGTCGATATCATCCTCACTGATATCTTCTCTGCGATATGGTCGGACCTACTAAGAACATGACGATCAGTTGGCCTTCTTCTTGTACACTCAATTCGGAATCTGAGAAATCCTGCCGTGAGCTCTCGCATGGGAGAATTTCTGTGTCGCGAATGTGTGATTCCTCTTCAACAAATTCTGCAAATCGAAGGGTAATTACGCAACTCCTGGAAAGCTTTCGTTGTTTCCTTAACGCCTTGTTCGTACTATTCGTCGCTTGTCAGAAAACTCGCTTTCGGTGGAAAACGATGAAGATAAGCAAGAATAAATTTAAGCAGCCAACTTCGGGGAAAGTAGTGCGTCACAAAAGTGATAATAACGAGAGGTGCTGAAGCTTATATGAGGATAAGAGCAATCAACTGCAGGCTCCACTTGATTATGTCTGTTGAAATTTGTTTCTTTATCTGAACCGAATTATGTATGAAAATCTTTTTCTGATATTTTAAAAATCTTACCTTAACTTGAGCTTCTATAAATTTATGAATAGGGGTATTCACGATGCGGTGCACTTGATCTAGTATAATGCAAAAGTGCAATTTTTTTTTCCACCACAACAACTTACACTGACTAAGATTTTACAACCCATTGTTGTTTTGAGGTAATTTTCGATCACTTTTTGACGGTATCTCAGTATCTTGACAAATGTTGGTTTTCAAGTACTCAAGAGTTAAAGGCTTATCTGCATAAACACGGTCTCAAATCGCATGATCTTGGTGGCCAGTTGATATTGCAACCACGAGAAATTACGCGGCCAGGAAATGTCTCTTGCAATAAAGCCATATTGGCTCTAGTTGTATGGCATGTGGCACGGACTTGTTGAAACCACATATTCTCCACGTTGTATTCTTCAATAGCAGGCAAGCAAAAGTCGGTTATCATGTGACCATAACGCTCCGAATTGACGGTGACAGTCGTTCCATCGTCGTTTTCGAAGAAGTAAGATTGAAGGAAGATTGGACCAATCACACCTCCTGACCAAAGAGCGCCCCAAACAGTGACTTTTTGTGGATATAATAGCCTCTCTTCAATTACTAGAGGATTCTCAGAACCCCAAATACTACAATTTTGTGTATTACCATACACACCGAGTGAGAAATATGCTTCGTCGCTGAAGAAAATTTTGTTCGAAAAATCGCCGTCCACCGCCTGTTGTTCAAGCACCCATTCGACGTATCTACGACGTTGTGAATGGTCAGCTGGCTTCAGTTGTTGTGTGAGCTTGACTTTATATGGATGTAGGCTTAGATCCAAATGCAAAATACGCCATAATGTGCCGTTAGACAGTCCTTTTCCCTGAGAACGACGAGGAATCGACACAGGCCTGATCTGTAACCAATCCAGTCAGTTCAAATTTCTTCACAATTTTGCCAATTTCTTGCGTAGTTGGACGATTATGTAAACCATAATCTCCTCTTAAAGCACGATATGTGGCCGTGGCAGAATCACCATTTTTGTAGTAGGTTTTAACAACTTTTATGCGTTGTAGGTTAGTTAAGCGATCCATTTTCGTAAATGTCAGACTTTCAACTGAAAAAAAAATTGGTTTAACAACTTAGTTTGACAGATGTCGAATTCCAGTCCTATGCTTTTGAAACCGCAAAATGTATAACCCTTTATCTACTTTAATTAGAAGAATTGCTTAGTGTGTTTAAAATTAAGGCAAAGTTAGACAAGGGCTGACAACTAAACGACTGCTTTAACTAGAATTGGGTTTATTCTCTAAACGAAGATTATTTAAAATTTTGCGCCAATGAATTTATAGTAGATATGTACATGATATATTCTTACAGAGTGAATAAATTGTGTACACGGAAAATCATTCATATTTGCAGAATTGAACCCCAGAATATTTGCCTCAATTTTGTAATTTATAGTGCAGACTGTATGTCATGTAGTGCCTTCTTGATGAAACGCGATGCACTTCCAGTTTTTCGAAACGCGATGCACTTCCAGGGGCATATAACACAATTCGACAAATACTATTGTAGGACAAGTAAAATTGTACAAGTCTTAAAAATTGTAACGCAAAAGGAAAAGTCTGCTAGCTCTCCGAAAATTGTCACTTTAAAATATGTAAAAACCAGTAAAAACCAGTTTGCAAATAAGGAATTTAAATTGTGGAAAAATATACGAGTATGTATACCTAAATAATTAATACATTTATTTTCAAAACATATTCAATTTAAAATGTATTTTCTGATTCTTATTTTAATAAACAATGAGAATAAAAACAATGAATCTTTGTACAGTAAAGTAAATATCTCTGTCCACTTTTTTTTCTTTAGTTAAAATATCGCTAAATGCTCCAAAAAGAATATTTTTTTTCTCTTATTTTTTGTTAAAACAAATTTTTTTTCCTTCCGGAAATTTCGTCATCTTTTATTGGTAGCCATGTGACAAGTGACACACGATATATACAAGTCAAGGAAAGAAATTTATTATTTTGTTAGACTAATAAATTTCCAACAACAATTTTGCGTTGTCTTAGACTTGTCAACTTGTAAGTTTGTGTTATAGGCCCCAAATGGTTCCTTAACTACGTAATATGTAAATGTTCCTATAACAGACATTTGCTCCAAAAAAATAAGGCCCAATAATTCAGTGTTTTAAAATATCCGTTGTGCCCCGAGCTGTGTAAGCGGTTGATCCATCCTACTAGACCGAAAAATGATTGGACCTTATTGGCATAAAAAACTAGCTTAACATCTATTCCTAATCCTAATGTTCGTTCATTGTCTTTTTGCCGTTTCTTCGATTGAATCGCTCACATCAGTTATATTCTCGTTTCTTTCTTGCGACTTCTCCAGTGATCCCTATTTTCAGGAGCAGCTCAAACGAACGCAAGAAGATGAAGGAAATGACGAAAGAGTTCACACAGTGTTAAGCCCACAAGAATTAATGAATCAAGCTAATAATACTTCTGCATTCTTCAGGTCTCTATATCTCTCCATTGCTTTCTTCTTGAATCTACCCACAATATATCAGACCCAGACTACACCATGAAGGTCAAAGTACGCTATAATTATAAAAATAATTGAAGCTTCTCATTGCGGCATTAATTTTTATTTTGCCGACCCTATAATTATATAAAAGTGATTTTTCATAAAGTCTTTATCAAACCTAAATGAACGTCGAACATATCCTAGACGTGTCGCAAAAGAACTAATACTCATCTTAAACCAAAAATGGGCGTTCTTTGTATACAAAAAAGTCTTAATTTGTTAGCAAATGGCCTTATCATCTTCACTTGAGGTAGAGTCTGGCATGTAATTAATCAACATTATCTTTGGTTGACCACATGGCTCGGCTCTCAAAGGGACACAATTTTTAAGAATTCCCGACTATACGCTTTAAAGACTTGAATTGCGAAGGTGTACCGCAAGCCTAGTTTAAACCTTCTACAATTTATACAGACCAACTATTCAAGCAATTTTTTCTAGACGTTTCGAATGCGGGCTAGTCTACGTACATTCATCTTTGCCCAAAAGTCTTTTCTCTGAACCTTTTTATAATGCACTCCCACCATCCAATTTACACAGCTTTGAATTTATAAAGGCCTTAATAGGTAGAGTGTGTATGTGTATAGTGTGGCAGGAGAACTAAATTCTTTTTTTTCTTACCAAAGCTCCAACCCAATACCGACCACACGTTTCTACCTACTATTTTTAAACATTTCGTTTCCATTCCATATGCCATCAGTCATTGCATTTGGTAATGGGCGGTGCGCCTGCTGGCCCAGCTGGAACTGGAAAAACCGAAACCACAAAGGATCTGGGTCGGGCATTGGGAGTGATGGTATACGTTTTCAACTGTTCTGAACAAATGGACTACAAGTCCTGTGGAAATATTTATAAAGGACTGTCACAGACCGGTGCATGGGGATGCTTTGACGAATTCAACCGGATATCAGTGGAAGTTTTATCCGTGGTTGCAGTGCAGGTGAAAACCATTCAAGAAGCAATAAAGGTACACACTCCAGGGTTGGGAACGCAAAGTAGTTTTGCAATACCAATTTCATGTGATTGTTCACTTATTTTCAGATGAAGAAGACACAATTTACCTTCATGGGCGAGGTTATTTCCCTGGTTAGTACTGTGGGTATCTTTATCACAATGAATCCAGGTTATGCCGGACGTACTGAACTCCCAGAGAACTTAAAAATGTTGTTTCGTCCATGTGCAATGATTGTACCGGACTTTGCACTTATATGCGAAATAATGCTTGTAGCCGAGGGATTCCAGGACGCACGATTGTTGGCAAGAAAATTTATTACCTTGTATACGTTGTGTCGTGAGCTGTTGTCACAACAAGATCACTACGATTGGGGTTTGAGGGCTATTAAATCTGTGTTGGTGGTAGCGGGTGGACTCAAACGTGAAGACCACGCGCGACCTGAGGATCAAGTGCTAATGCGAGCGTTGCGGGATTTCAATATACCGAAAATTGTCACTCAGGATGTTTCGATATTTATGGGATTAATAGGAGATTTATTTCCTGCAATTGAAGTACCCCGCAAGCGATTGTTTGATTTTGAGAGGGCAGTTCGAAAAGCAGCTCATGAATTAAAATTACAGCCCCAAGAAAGTTTTCTAATGAAAGTGGTACAGCTACAGGAACTGCTTAATGTGAGGCATTCTGTATTTGTGGTTGGCGATGCTGGAACGGGTAAAACGAAAATTTGGCAAACACTTTTGCAAACATACATTATTCAAAAAAATAAACCGCTCTGTAGTGTTCTTAATCCAAAAGCCATGTCTAGTGATGAGCTTTTTGGTATAGTTAATCCAACTACAAGAGAGTGGAAGGACGGTTTATTTTCGTCAATAATGCGAGATCAGGCAAACGTTAAAGGAGACCAAATGCATAGTCCCAAATGGATAGTTTTAGATGGTGATATTGACCCAATGTGGATTGAGAGTCTGAACACTCTAATGGATGACAACAAGGTGCTAACCCTAGCTAGTAATGAACGGATTGTCCTGTCAAAGGAAATGCGATTATTGTTCGAGGTTGGCCACCTGAAAGCCGCAACACCTGCAACTGTATCACGGGCGGGAGTTCTTTATGTAAACCCTCAAGACCTTGGATGGTTTCCGTAAGTAATTTTGGCAAAACAAGGTATTTAGATTTCTGCAAATGCGGCAAAAAAAAATTGTTGTGTTATTGATAGCTTAATTGTTATTTAATACAGATCCTCAGTATTGCAAAAATAAAACTGCTTTGAAGTTTTTGGCATTAGATTCAGATTATAATTCACATAGCATTATTTGTTGTGTATTTTAATTTTCGTCGTTAATTTCCAAATGCTACTGCTTATAACATGTATTTGAGGAACCCATTTTGATTTAAAAATAAAATCAGTCGTATTTATTCTTCTTAGGTGAAAACCATATTTGAAATATATTTTTTGACAAAAGTATAAATCTTAATACTAAAAAAAAAATATTTGTGATTTTAAAAAATATTTTAAACTGTCTTAAAAAATTTAAGAATGAGTCAGCTATTATTTTTTTTTACTTAGTCTGAAAGGTTTTAGTAAAATATTTAAAATTGGTCAATGCCCTTAGAAAAATATAATTTTTCTCATGTACATTTAAATCCAGGTGACGTAATTATCACTAAATGATAAAACCCAAAAACAAATAGGGAATTAAAAAAAAATTGTCTTGTCTCAGTTTTTCGGCTTCATTTCAATTCGGAAATGGAAACGAAACAAAATATTTCTTTTTCTAATTACTTGCGATATAACGGGTGATTTTTATGCTACTTGGTTTTTGACGTTTATATTTTTGACAGATCACACATGACAAATTCCACGAACATTTGACATTTCAATTCAGTATTGTTTGCCATTTCATCATGAATAGACTTACGCCTGAACAACGTTTGCAAATTACGTCCGTTTCAGCGACGAGGCTCATTTTTGGCTAAATGGATACGTGAATAAGCAGAATTGCCGTATTTGGAGTGAAGAGCAGCCAGAGGCAATTCAGCAGCTACCGATGCATCCCGAAAAATGCACTGTTTGGTGCGGTTTATGGGCAGGCGGCATCATTGGGCCGTACTTCTTCAAGGACGATGAAGGCCGCAGGGTTACGGTCAATGAAGAAAGGTACCGTTCGATGATAACAGATTTTTTTTGGCGAAAATGCAAGAATTGAACTCGGTCGACATGTGGTTCCATAGGTTTACATAGGTACTATAGGGCAAGTTTTGTATTTGGGAAAAAATCGAACTCGAGATTTTAATAAAAGTTGACATTACGATGATAGAGAACACCAAAAAAGTTGGTCCAGCATTTCCATCTGTCTTTCTATCTGTATGTATATAGAACGATCTACAGCCTAAGCGGCTAAACCGATTTTGTTCAAACTTGATGGTTAGGCGGCTTAAGTGATTGGCCAAAACAAGTTTTGAATCATTGTTTTAGCCCAAGAATAACGGTATTTGCCATTTTGATAAAAATTGGTATGTCTACTAAGTTGAGTATGGTCAACATTTTGGCTGAAAATTTTTAAAATATTTTGTTATTAATGGTACCTGCCATACAACCATTTTATTGATTTTTGACTTTCTCATAAGCGCCTCAACGTATTTAGATCAAAATTTGTATACAGGATCTCCTTTGAATTCTAAATAATACTGCGTTTTTTTTGATTTTTGAAAGAAAAAAATTTTTTGAAAATTCAATATTTCGAAAACGGGTGGGGGATTTTTTTCTTAAATTTTGTTTTTAAATTTATATTATTAAATAATTAAAATGTCCATACCAATTTTTTCTTTAGAAAAAAATTAAGATATTTCATATATACAAAATTAAGTGAAAAACGACTTTAAAAACTTTAATGTGATCGAACATAGGAGCAAGTATGTGCGATTCAGTCGTACATTTTTTTTTTTTTGCTTTGCAATTTCATAAAATGAAAATATTAATGGAACAAAATTATTGCAGAATAAAACTGCACTACATGTAGCTATATAAATAGACTTTGCATACTCTTAACCTTATCCCTATGTTATATGGTGAGGCTAAAGCAGAGGGGTTGCATACCCACTTTACTATTTATAATGCAACTTATTTTATATTCAAAACCAAGTATAAGGCTGTGACTTGTGACTCCAGACATCACAATGTACATATAACCATGAATCAAAGAAAACAAGATTACGACACTTCTTTTTTGTCTATTTTTGCTGACATCACGCGAGATTAAAAAATCTGAGCAAAAGAAATTGTTTTGTGGTTCCGATGTGGATTAATGCATTTTTCGTGCGCGAATAATGTAAACATACAATTTGTTTAAATAATTAAATATTGTTGCATTAAATTTACTTTAATTGAATTTAAAATAATTGCGATAAAATCAAGAATAAAAGAAAGTCCGAGTGCTAAATGGATATCGAAGATTTAACTTAAATTAGGCAAAACACAATATTTGCGTAGATATTTGCGGATTAAATAAATGGAAAATGTCTTAATTATGTTGTAATTTTATTGTATTTTCGTTTTCTTTGCATTTTGATAAGTCTACAATGGTTAATTGTTCTTATTCTAAAATACAAGCTCGCTTGAAAAAAAGTTTTTTTTATTTCCACATCGCAGTCAATGTCCTTAGCCAATTCAAGTAGATTTGTTTGGTAGCCTGGAAAAATTACTAAGTCTTCTCCGTTGAAGGATTTGAAGATTTTGTCCAAGTTCATCAAGTCATTCAACATCCTTGGTGATGGCTTTGGCAAGCCGGCCTTAACTTAGGTGGTACACCCATGAATACGATGCGACATTTTCTTCAGCTGGAATTTTGTGTATTAGTTTATTGCATATGTAGCCGGCCATATTGTCCAGGCCATCGCTATCTAAAAACGCCAAATCTTCATCGTCTTTGTTGCCATCAGTGTTAACTTCTTCTGGTTCCCAAGCAATGCTTTGAAATATAGTACCTTAAAAGATATTTAAGATTATTTGTTTGTATAAGGAAAAGCAATGTCTGCAAACCGGTCAATGGCGCTTTCAAATCTGGGGTATCGTCAAGGCTTACATTTGCTGCGTCCGAAAAAACACCCTCGTTGTGTCCTAAAATGTGGGACATTAACATCAAGCGGAATTCCTCTCGATCATGATGATCATGGAGGCCTCCTACTACTTAAATAAATTAACCAAATTCAAGTAAAATTAAAAAAAAAACTTACATTTCAAGGCGAAGTATGCCCATTTGTGCCTTAAAAGAAACACAAATTTCGCACAATTTTTATCAACAAAATAAAATTGTGTATTCAAATGTTATCGAGTTGTTATAGTGATTTTGAATATTAATTTATTTATAATTATCGTTGTTTCGCGTGTTTTTTTGTGTCAGAAAGAGAAAGGGAGGACGAGGCAAGAAAACTGGTGCCAACTATTTTTTATAAAATGTAGTTAAACGAAGTTCAACTGATCTGAAGATCAGATTTCACTGTGAAACTGGACGAATTAAACCAAAAATTTAAACTCAGTTCAGTTGATCTTAAGTTTAAACTCGCACTGTGAAACTAGGGGTTAGAAATTTGTAAATTACCAAATATTTGTTTGCAAATCGCGAATATTTTGTCGCAATTTATAACGTTATAAGAGTAACTATAAATCACCAAAATATTTCGTAAGTCGTGATATTTTTGTCGCAAATAACTGAGACTTTATGTTCAATGTAATAATACACAAATGTATATATCTTCCATGTATGTACGTGTGACTGCTTGTATAAATATTACAAACTTCTAAGGTATTCAATAATTAAATATTCATAACTTCTTTGCAATCTTAATTCAAATAAATATTTGATTATATGTAATTAGAGTCAAAATTTTTTGTCAATTTCAGTAGCCGTGGATTAGTCTTAATTTTCAACGCTTCATACACAAAGAATAAGTTATCCTGCTTTATATTTAATTTATTTCTGTTAATCTTACTAATCTAACTAATATTATAAATGTAAAAGTTTGGATGGATGGATGGGTGGGATGGTGGAAGTTTTTTGCTCAATAACGCCAGAACAGCTGAACGGATCTGGATAAAATTTGGCACATGGACACACACATATTCGATTATCACATAGGTCATTTTTATCCCGAAAAATGGGCCGAATAGTTCCTGTGCCTATATGGGAGAGGCTTATATATGAACAAAATATATGCTTGGTTGTTTGTTCCGCATTCATGACTCAACCATTGAATGGATTTTAATGAAATTAGTTAAGCAGCTGGAAGATTAGCCAGGAATTATTTTTCCCAACTTTATTTTTCTAGTTCCCTTTGAGTCCAATATTAAATTTTCGCTTTGTTCGCGAACATGACCATACACGACGAACATCGAAGCCAACGAACACGATAAAATCTAAATTTTTGGCCAACAGCAAGCGGCTCGCGAACCAGCCCACATACAAGAAGAGCACAGCGAGCGCGAGCATGCTAGGCGAGCATGTTCGTCGTTTGTGCCTACGTTCAACGACTGAAGGTTTTTTTTGAATGAAATGTTGTAGGTGGATAGATGATTTCATTAGATTCCCGTGGGTCCGTAGCATCGCACGGGTATCTGCTAGTTACTATATAACTTAAGGGTGTAGGTATATTTGCATGTCAATAACAAATATAAATTAAAAGAGATAAGCCTCTAACTCATTTTATTAGCTCTGTCCCACCAAATAAGACCTCAGTGAGCAGTGAGCACTGAATTGGCGTTTTTCTTTTTTAGTTCCGAGTAAAGAACAGCTGTCAAGAAAAGATCTGTGTTTCTTTTTTACCTCAGACACATTTAATCTCTCAACTCGTGTTTCTTTTTTAAATCAGAGCTAAATCGGGGCATGAACCATTAGCTCAGAATAAAATAACCGATCAAACGGAGCAAAGTGCTGGGCGCGGCTAACTTAAACTAAAACTAAAGTAATACCCATTAAAAACAAAAATGATTTCGGAAAACGAAAGCTTTAGAGTTGCTGCTAAATAAGTTTTAATAAAAAGAATTATAATAATATATGACAGTTCTGCGCTTAAGTTTATTTCAAACTTAAATCAGAGATATCTGACCATGCTCTACTCAGATCTAAATCAGTTTACTCAGGCTCTGCTCAGAGATCTGCTCGGAGATAAAAAAGAAAAACGTCAAATGTCAGATTCAAGGGTGAATATATAAATGTACGTCATATAGAGGGATTACAGAGGTATTACAGAAAAATCAAAAGTTCTTAAAAATTGCAGTCCCTTTGTGTGATACTGTCAAAAAAGTAGCAACTTAGTAAAAATAATAAGTTTCAATTTACGACAAAAAAAAATACTAAATTACGTCCACACAACGCATTCATATTTGCAAATCTAATAGTATTTATTGCAAATTGAGATAAGTGTAGTTGCAATTTACAACAACAAAGCTGGTAATTTACGATTAGTTTTTTTGCAATTTTCATGGCGGATAATATAAAATTGGTAAATGTTTCGATGAACTTCCTCTTCGTTGATTTCAATGTTGTTTTATTTCGTTCAAATTATTGGCATTAAAAAGTAATGATTCAATACTTTTGAATATCAATATCATCATTTCAGACAGTTTTGCAAATTGCGAACAAAAAGTCTTGAATTCATAAATTCGGATCTAGCGTCCAAACCTGGATTCATTTTTTGTAATTTATATCTCATTTCGCTTGATCTGATCTAAAAACTCTTTCCGTGAATAACATGAGCTACAATGTGTACCTAGAACTTTTTTATTTGAAAAAAAAAAAAACTAAATGTTCCCCTCTAAAATGTCTTGTTCCGCTCCAAATTTAGGGTTACGGAAAGTTTTCGAAGTGAATATCTTAATTTCCTAGGCTATAAGTCCGCAGATTATCGTTACAAGCCTACATACGAGAAAATATTACGAAGAGTAGCTACCAAATATAATTTTTAGGCAAATCGTTTTAAGTAGTTGGGCTGTGGTAAAATTTAAGGTTTCCGATATTTTTATCACATATATGAAACATTAAGTTACGAACAAAAAGTACAATTGTTTGGATCTATCACATGTTCAGATATTTTTCTATAACCGACCATTGATTATTACGAGTAGATACTTTTGTTTTAAGACAATTTAGTTATAATTTTTAATTTAATTGCTAAATTTTGTTTTTCCTGTGTACGATTAGCTTTCGTATGCATTTCTTGATTTGGTTTTAAAAAAAACATAAGATATAGTTCCATATAACCATACAAATCACAGCACCTAGACAACTGTTTATGCAGTGAGCTAGTTTGATTCAGCAATCAAAAAACAAATGCGAAACTAAAACCGAATCATACACACTTGCACCTATGTATGTACGTACATATAATACAAGCTTGTCATTTTCAAACAATATTATGACTCTGAGACAATAATTTGAAAGTTCAATAAATAATGAAAACTATTGCAGTTATGTGTCATCGTGGCTGGAAACTCGCCCGGATATCGTTGAACGCGGTCTATTAACCCGTTTTTTTGAAAAATACTTCCCCAGTATGCTAAACCGAAGCCAAGAGTTCCGAAAGACAACCCCAATCACCGATATGGCAATGATCCAAATGACTTGCCACCTAATAGAAAGTCTATTGGATTGCAATCAAAGAATTGAGGCTGAGTCTATGGAAACCACCTTGGAGATTATTTTCGCATTCGCTGCAATTTGGGGATTCGGCTCAGCACTATGCAAGGATAATATAATAGATTGGCATCGGGAATTCCACAAATGGTGGACGAGTGAATTCAAGGACGTTAAATTCCCATCGCATGGCACCATCTTCGACTACTTCCCAGATAATTTAACTCAAAAGTTCCATCGTTGGGAGACACAAATTCAGGAAATTAAAGTTCAGCCAGACGTTCCATTGCAGGTATGTATGTACATATATACTCATATATAGTATATTGAATATTGCCTTCTGCAACTTTATTCATACACATACCGTATGAATGAATATATATGTATATTATCTGTGGTATACATAAATAATTGTTTTACATTCTTTGTTATATGTTTATAGACTATTCTGGTGCCAACAGCTGATACCATTCGCATGGAGTATTTTCTGAAGCTGTTAATAAAGCGTAACCTTCCAATATTGCTTGTCGGTACATCTGGATGTGGTAAGGGTGCCATTTTAAGGGACATTTTCAACACGACAACTTCAGACTCGCAAACTTCGCACCCGGAACGAATATTGCAAACAACACATTTCAACTTTTACACCACTTCGGAAATGTTTCAAAAGGTCCTCGACAAACCACTTGAAAAGAAGTCTGGTAGATGTTATGGGCCAAATGCAAACAAACACTTGATTTACTATATAAACGACCTGAATATGCCGGAAGTTGATGCATACGGTACTGTCCAGCCCCACACAATTATTCGGCAGTTTATGGACTACCGACAATGGTATGACCGCAGTCGGCTTGCCTTGAAGGACATTCGGAATTGCCAATTTGTTGCCTCCATGAATCCCACAGCTGGCTCCTTTACCATTGATCCCCGGCTCCAACGCCACTTCTGTGTGTTTTCTGTGCATACACCAAATGAGGCAGCCCTAAATAGAATTTACTCAACCATCTTCAGTCATCATCTCGACAACCCTCTTAATGGATTCTCCAAAGAAATTAGATCGCTCAGCTTACTCTTGGTTAAAGTGAGCGTGTGTTTGCAATATCGTGTAGAAAATGCTTTTTTGCCAACAGCATTAAAGTTTCACTACATCTTTAACTTACAGGACATGACCAACATTTACCAAGGACTAATGAACTGTTCAGGAGCCACCTGCACAAAATCAATTGAATTAGTGCGTCTTTATGTTCATGAAGCTTTTCGCGTATATCATGACAGATTTGTCGACCAACATGATATAAAGGCGTTTGATGTCATCATCAGGGATGTCCTCAAAAAGAATTTCGAGGACTTTGATGAAGAATTTGTGTTTGCGCAGCCCCTTATTTACAGCCATTTCGGGCAGTCTTTAGTAGATCAGAAATATCTACCTATTCCAACTTGGGATGCACTCTACCAGTTACTTAACGAAGCCCAGGCGAGTTATAATGAATCTGTGGGATTTATGAATCTTGTTATGTTTGAGGACGCTATGCTGCATATTTGCAGGTAATTTCGATTTAGTGTAAGTAATTTTGTATTAGGCATTTTTTTTTTTGCAATAACAACTTCAACTCAAATAAACTACTTTATAGGTATTATGCACGCATATAATACATATACATAGTTACATATTGTCTATCCTGATATACGACAGTCATATTTTCCTTAGGGTGGAAAATGTAATTAAGTAAAGGATATAAGCCTCGACAAAAATCAATTATGTTTACAAGTTAAGGTCGTACATGGGTCTTGATAGTTTTCATGATTAATGTGGGTGTATTTAGTAAATAATTTCGTTGTCTAAGCCTTAATAGATTACCAAAAAAAAATTAACTATAGTTTTAATTTTTACTGTATTCTTTTTTATTGTTTAAATTTTTCAATCAAATTTGGAGGATGCATGGGGTTTTCAGTTTTTCTGTGATCATATAATAGGTGGTAACACAGTATTACAATATTTTCTTCACCAACAATATTCCTTTTATATTTCTTCCCGAATTGAATAATTTAAATTTATGATTATGTTTAGGATAATTATGAATACGATAACTTTTTAAGCCGCGGACTAGGATTATACGTATCCAATTTAATTATTATTTGAAAGAAAAAAAAAACTAATATTTACTTTAGTGCAACCGGCACTCGCGTAAGGTAATTTAGATCTGACCAAATGTCAAGCGATCGACGAAAGAAGAATAAAGAAAATATTGCAAGAAACTGCAAACGAAATGTGCAGCCAACCGGCTAGTCAGCTTCGGGTGGGTTCAATAAGTAATTGAGTTATTAATCGTAAGCAACGTTGCCGAAGTGGCACGATCGTGCACTTTTGGCACTTTTTAATTTAAATGGCACTGTGGGACTCAAGCGCTTCAAATGGCACTATAGAAATCGAGCAAATGTTTTCCAATATATCCAAGTTCATGATCAGATCAGAGAGTAACTCAGCTGAAAAGTTGTTTCACGCTTGAATAATATTAAGACATATAATAAAAATCAACTTTCTTATAATGTCAATTTTCATCGAACAAGTGATTGTTCAATGAATATTGATCGTGTGTATGCTCTTCAATGTCATTGTCAATGAACATTGAAGAAATTGAAAGGAATCAAAAACGATTTCGTTTTCTTCAATTTCGTCAATGTTTATTGACAATTTTTTGATCGTGTGGTGGTAGCTTCAATTTTTATGTCAACGTTGAAGTGTCGTTTGTATGCCAAAATAAAACAAAATAATTATAAATTATTGATTTGCTTATTAAAACTTCATAACTAAAATCATAGTTGTTTGCAGCTAATTCATTTATTAAAAGTTCTTTCATATTTTGGAAGAATATAACTATCAATGTTGAGGCTTGTGAAATGTAAAAAAAATGTCAATATTCATTGATACGTGTGGTGGCGATTTTGCTTCAATGTTTATTGACAGAAAATTCTTTCAATAAAAATTGACAATAAACATTGATCTTGTGTAGGGCACTTAAAGACTTGATTCTTTTATTTATTTTTTGTTATGTTTCGTTTAGTAAAATTTTTTTATTTTATCTATTAATTTATTATTTATTAATTTTGTGTTTATTTATTCTTATTATTCCTTAAGTTTTGAGGTGCAATAAATAAAATTAAAAATTACACATGAAATCTTTGGAATTTTGTTACTTTTTTATTGGTGGCACCTAGTGGCCTAAAATGGCACTTTGTGTTGTCAGTATTGGCATTTATAAAATTTTTTGTCCGGCAACGCTGATCGTAAGCGGTTAATAAAACCAATTAAACGAAGTTAAAATAATATGTATTTAATTGATTACTTAGGTATGTAGGTACAGTGTGTACAAAAAATTAAATTAGCGACAGGAAGTTTTATGGTACTTACAATTACCAGTGACTAAATAAAAAAAGATAAATTATTTCCGAACGGAATAAAAAAATTGGGTTTAGTTAAGAAATTAACAAATTATTTTTTTAATTTCAAAAGTGTCTGAAAAACCTTGGTCGAAGCCAGGATTAAAAACAGAATCTTTGTGAAAAACAATGTAGGTACAACTATTGTTTCGAGACTGACAGTGGGTCAATTCTCGAAAATATCAAACTTAAAATCTGGCCAAAACAAAAACAATTTTTGTGTCTAAAGAAACAAAGAAAAATCACACAACGGAAAAAATTCTCGAACGAACAATCTGATCACCAAAGAAGGAAAAAAAAACGGATGCGTGTCCCGCAATATTGGTAAAAAAAAACTACCGGATGAACAGCGAAGGCCTACCGTAAAAATGTGCCACAAACAAGTCAACAAATAATATAAATTCAACTTTTTCGAATATTGAAAAAAATTACCACAGAGTATTTACTAAATCAAGAGAACAAAAAAAAATGCTTTTTCACCAGCTCATCCTTAGTAAAAGACCAAAGCCTCCGAATTTTTACCCTTTGAAGAAACGGGATTTTATATTTTTTGTAGTTTTTTTAAAAAACACGATAAATGGTTTTATATAATTTTTGTCTCTCCAAATCTTTTTCTTCTAAAAAACCTTCTAGACAGATCTAGCACTCTTACAAAAGTAAAAAGAACAAAGGCAGGTTTTGGCTCTTCCATTTCGCCCGACTATCTTGTCATCCTTCTCTGATCTTTACGTGGTGTCCTTCTGTTTCAGTCGTTCTGCAACATTTAGTGATGTGCGACTGAGTGCAAATGAATCGAACATCACACGCGAACTATTACATTGGTGATGCGATCACCATGAGCTCAGTGGTCGAGTTCAGTCTCCTTTTTTTTACAATTCCACTGCAAAAGATTTTGGAAAATTATATAAAATTACATACTTAAGGTCCCCAGCCCCATTCCGGCCCATACTAATACATAGCAAAAATCATTCGGGGACTTAATTCGCCTTTGATTACACTACAACTGTAGAACTTCGCGCAGAAATTTAATGGCAAAGAAACTCATCTCCACGTTATTTTCCTTGATTAAAATCGACACTTTTTGATGGGCACTCAGCCATACTAATTTTACGTTGGTGTGAGATATAATTCATACATTGGTGGACATGGGTAAGATCATCATGCCTTTTTCCTAGTGAGGATCCACTATCCAATACTCGCCGGGTACGTGGACCGCCTGTCGCACGATTTAGGTAATTTTGTCACACAATACATTTAAAAAAAATCGACCTGTTTTGTTTGCTTTTCCAAAATACTTTAAGAGTAGGTCTCTGGCTGATGGCCGCCAGGTATCTCACCTCTCTCTCTATTGTATATCTCTGGCGTTGAAATGATAACGGGTCTTTTCTTACGAGGCCATAATGGCAAAAATCCCATTTTTTGTGTGGTAAAAATAATAGCACTGATCGCAGTTTTCGTTACAAAAAAATATTTTTTTCTTGTGCATATTTCAAGGTAAGGCGGTAAATTGTTAGAATTTGTTTATATTTAAATGGTATCTTCACTTAAAACTCAAAATTACCAGTTTGTCAAAGAAAATGTACCAACGAAAAATATTAACATTAATAAAAAAAATTATTTCGGAAGGTAAAACGTATGGAGAAGTTCGAAGGTTTGTTGGCTGTTCCAAAAAAATGATTCGAAATACAATAACATACACGCCTAAAACCGAATCTCGTGGATGAAACCCTGTTATGACGACAACTCTCATCAGGCGCCTAGTCCGAGAAAGTCCCTCTTTCAACTGCAAAACATGCTAAAAGGCGTTTAATATTTGCAAGACAGCATTTGAATTTGCCAATAGAGAAATGGCGCAAAGTTCTATAGACATGTGAAAGTAAAATCGTATTGTTTGGCGGTAAATGATATCGTTCCTACGTGAGAAGACCTCCGAAAGTGGAACATAATCCCAAATACACAAATAAAGTATATATGCACTGAGGTTCAAGCATAATGGTGTGGGCTTGTTTTTCCTACTATAGAGTTGGGTCCATAAATTGGTTAAAGCCCATCAGGGATCAACACGTTGACGTTAATATACTCTAAAACGTCATTCTCCCTTATGCAGAGGATGCTATGTCCCTTTTGTGGTCTTTCCAACAGGACAATGACCTCAAGCACACCAGTAAGAAGGATAAAAAATGATTTGTAGATCATTCAATTAATGTGGTGGAGAGGCCAGCGCAATCGCCTGACCTAAATCTGATTGAAAATCTGTGTGCTGACGTGAAGAAAGCAGTCTCTGAAACCAAACCGACTAGTAACACAGAACTATTGGCTGCAGTAAAGGTCTCCTGACAGAATATTCCGGTAGAAAGGGCCAAAATTTCGTAAATTCAAAGCTATTCAACAAAATTCTAATTTTGCTGGACTACTCCTTAAGAATAAAATCATAGAAAAAGATTTTTTTATTTTTATGATGTTTTAGTTTTAAGTTATATTTTGAAGCAATGGTGCTATTTTTTTACCGCTTATATATTTGAGTTTTTCGAAAAAAAAAATTATTTTTTTTAATTATTGATGAATAAAGTTGGAATTCTTTTTTAAATGTGATTTTTTGGACTTAGTATAAGCTTTTCCCATATTCAAACAGTCCGTCAAAGTATTGGCTTAAACTTCATTTGTAAAAGAAATCTGGTTCTCGTAATGGAGCTATTTTTTTTACCACAGCTGTATGTATTGTTTGGGATTAAAAAATTATTAAAGTATCATAGATTTCTATGTTTCTAACTTCGCATTAAAAAGTGAAGCCTAGTCACCATCTATTATAAGTCAAAAATGCGGATTATCTTAATATAAAGTGTACTATGAAAAAGTTGGTGAGTTTATTCATTATTTTTTTTCCAATTTTTATTTTCTTCTTCCTGATGTAAATAAAACAAAAAATAATATGTACATTATAACATAAAATTAAAAAATATTATAAGGTGGAATGCTTGTTTATCATTATTTTACTTGCGATACATACATAGGTACTATATGGTAAGTAATTGATTTTCGTAAAAAAAATCGAACTCGAGATTTTTATCAAACTTGACATTATGATGATAGCGGAGACCGCAATTCCGTCTATCTATCTGTACAACAATCTACAGCCTAAACGGCTGAAGCGATTTTCTTCAAACTTGTTATTAAAGCGTCACCTTTCGTCTGATTGTTTCAAATACATTTTTGAATAGTTTTTTTTTGACACAAAACTAACGGTTCTACTATCTTAATTATCTCGAAAACGGCTATAACGATTTTAATATAAAAAACAATGCATTACACTATAAGTATTAGTCTATATTTTTGTTCAAATTTGGTTCTACATTTTTTGTTATTAACTAAACCTGCCATAAGACAATTTCTTAATTTTTAACTTTCGAATAAACGGCTCAATGGATTTCAAAATTTTTATAAAAGAAGTCCTTTGAATCATAAAAAATATTGCATCCAAAATTGTCAAAACATTATTTTTTGGATTTTTGAATAAAAAACAACTCTTTTTCTTGAAAACTCAATATTTCCAAAACGACCTACTCGAATTTTTTTTGTATTTAGTAGTTTTTTTTCTAGAATACTCGATTAAAACCTCTTTTCTAAAACAAAAGCCAACTATACCAAACATAGGCTACAAGAATGTTGTTAAAAAATGTGTGTGTTATTTAACTAGTGCAGCCCACTTTTAAATACAATTTTTTTTAATTTGCGTTCTCATTAACGGTGCTTCAAAAAAATGATTTCTCGATTTTAAAAAAATAATTTTAATTTTTTTTTTTTGATTTATGACTTTTAGGAAAAAAATTTATGCATATATTAATAATTATTTTAAATTGGTATTTCTTATATAACAAAATATTTATTTAAAAAACCAGCCCCAACAATTTTTTTAATTTTTTTTATTGATATATTCAAATTTGTCCAAGAATTCAAATGGCATATTTTTTCACTCAAAATATAACAGTATATAATATTAAGCCCGTTCTTACACATACTGGATAGTGACACCATGGGCGTAATTTTGTCATGTGTTTTTTAAACAGATTTTTTAACATATGTATCTAATAATAGATAAGATTTGTAAGTTCCAAACAACGAATGAATATATTTAACTTTTGAACTATCAACTATAAATTACTATTTGTATACCATGAGCAAGTACCAAAATACATAAAATTAACAAATAATTTGGGATCGTAGTCGTACTTTTGTGCCTGCATAAAAAATGTCACTTTCTCATATTCAAAAGGTCACTTTTTTGGAAGTGTTCAACTGAGAAAACAAATTTAGCAATTTTTGTTATAAATTGGGAAAAGTAAACAGTTTTAATATCAGTAAATTTTTAGTTATACGACGAACGTAAAGTTATAAACGTACGAAATATTCCGATCTTAGTATCTATAATCTCTGGTCGAAATTTGCACCTAAAAGGCATTTTACCTATTTATGGCACAGTTTAAAATGGACTTTTGGAAGTCAATAAATATATATTTCCCCTCACGACCCGAAGGTAAAATGTAAGAAGAGCAAATTCTATATAATATTCCACTGTTAAACGATAAATATCGTAGAACCAAATATGTAATACAAAATTTAGAATTTAAATTTTTTTGTTAAAAAATCTGCTTTATAAATAAGCACAATGCTCTTTGCTTGGCGCTGACAAATTTGTTTACAGTAAAATATTGCAAAACGTAGGAATCTAAGTGAAATAATTTTAATTGTTCTCTTGGTCGAGCGCTTCCTGTGCTGTGTCCTTCGCTTGGCGCCCCTATAACTGATGCATGCAAGATAATTAATCAGTAACTAAATCAGAATCGGAATGGCGAAATGAAGTCGAAGCCTAAATATTAAATTTAAGTCCACTCTCAGCTATATTCCATGCCACAGTAACATTTAGGAAAGTGAACGGGTAATCAATAACCTTCATAACTCGCTTGCGGAGTTATTTTTTTTTTTTTTTTGAATATTGATTCAAAATTGACCTAAAGACTGACGATTTGTCAGCGTTGTGTTTAAATATTAATTTTCTATAGCGTAAGTATTTATTTTTGTAAATAACTCCTGTTATTAATTCTCACAAAAAAAAGAAAAAATTGTGACTTTTTTTCTGGTTCTTATTTAAAAGTGCATTTTCTTTTATTTGTATATAGGGACCGATGTGGTGAATTGTGTCAATTTTTGTACATCCACTTCTACACAAAGTTTTGAATAACTCTTATAAATATTGTCTCAAGCAAATTAACCATTTTTTTTCTCAATTAAGTTAACAAGTTTAAAAATCTCAAATACTTAATCATACATACATTGTATCAAATCACACTGTTAAATAAAAATTTTATAAAATGCTCTTTAACTCTTTCAGAATCAACAGAATCTTAGAAAATGCAGGCAATGCACTACTTGTTGGTGTTGGAGGCTCCGGCAAACAAACTCTTGCCCGCCTTGCGTCATTTATATCATCACTCAGTGTGTTTCAAATGCAAATGAAACGAGGTTATTGTCTGCAGGACATGAAGGAAGATATTGCTGGTCTTTACATTAAAGTTGGTCTAAAAAATGTCATGTCTGTGTTCTTACTATCTGACGCTCAGATTCCGAATGAATCACTATTGACACTTTGTAATGACATGCTTGCGTCGGGAGATATTCCTCAAATTTTCAGTGAGGACCAAGTAGAAATGATATACAACGGTATACGTAACGAAGTCAAACAAAGTGGGCAGATAGACACGAAGGATAATTGTTGGCGCTTTTTCATCAACAAAGTTCGTCGTATGCTCAAAATTGTTCTTAGTTTCTCACCTGTTGGGCCCACACTTCGAATCAGAGTCAGGAAGTTTCGAGCCATTGTTAGCAGAACTTGTATCGATTGGTTTCACGAGTGGCCAAATACGGCAATGCAATCTGTATCAAAGAAATTCTTATCCGAAATTGATATGGTATTGCCGGTAAGTAAAAATTTAAAATAGGCAAATTTATTCCTCTCATAATATGGAGTTTTCTTTTTGTATTTTATATTTTGAATATTTTACAATTACTTAAACTATTACAAGACTGTTATAGCTTCTATAAATTGTCAAATGAAGAATTAATTGTAATTCTCTTAAACCTACATCCACAGAGAATACTATGACAGTTAAAAAAAACAGTAAACGGGTATTTATTTTTGTAACCCCGAAAGAAATTATACAAACAACAAACTACACAAAATGCGAGTATCGATCACATTGAGACAATTTTCCCCGAGATATAAATTTTTCCCAAACTAAAAGCGAAGCTTTATGTGACCAAATCGACTAGGAAGTGTATTTATTAAAGACATTTTATTGGACAGAGAAGAACAAATGCGTGTCAGGGGCAGTGATGGGACTTCTACCACTTAAGTCTTTAGTTTTGAAAATCTTACCACTCTTAACTTTAAATTAATATTTTACCCATACACACTCTCGCATCAGAAACTTAACTTAACTGAGAAAAACTAGCTAATGCTCTTATTCCAATTTACCATTTATTGATCAACAGTTACTTGCCAGTATTTGTGCAAAAGGTATATTCAGTCTCTAGCTTGTGCTTTGACATTTATTGTTCTGTATTATTTTCTTATTTGATTGCGTTATGCATTTGGTTTTTCATGTCGGATTAAGTTCTTACTGTAATCATAATAATTCATAAATTAACTGTAGTGGTAAGGTGAAATCATTTTGAACTACACACACTTTCGAAAAATTGAGTTGTTTGATGTCGAAACCTACACTATTTTAAGCTAGGTAACTTTTAAAAAAGTTTTAATCATATCATCTTAGATTTCCTTCAATGAGATATACAGACGGTATACGAGTATGTTTACTAACCTATCTGTCAGCTGATTTCATCTCAATGCGATACGGTTGTTGTTGACCGGTTAACGTTTGTGAACTTGAACATAATTTATTATTTAAAATAAAATTATTAACTGAAATATGTTGTCGCATCTGGAATTTTCGTTTGTATGGGAGTATTTCACGAATGTAGTTTTTTTCGAAAATAATAGTATTTTCTTGTCGGAAATAAGCTTATCTACAAATGTACATGATCGAATGTAGATATATTTTATTTGACATGATCGTTTTTTAAAGCAAATAAAAAAACTAACAATTTTTGTATATAAAACCGAAAACCGGTTATTAAAAAAAACGGTTGTTTGTCCGGTTAAAACCGTCCGGTTAAACCGGGAGGGAAAATAACCGGAAAAACCGAAAACCGGTTAATTTTGAATAACCGCCATCCCTGGGTGGCGTAATATTTCACAGCTAAAAAATATTAAAACCGAGAAAACAAACAAATTGAATTCCATAACTGTTCACAACACTTTAGCTTTCAAAGAGCTTGTGAGAATCATTTTGATCCTGTTGGTTATACATGATTCAAATTATAAATTCACAGACCGTTGTTATAAAAAGCAATGGCGCAAAATGTTAAACAGCCTCGTGTTAAGGGCTTAGCATGATACAACTTAACAGTTTGCTAATACTAAAGCACTTTACTAATATTTTCCTAATTTTAAACAATTTTTAACTAGCACCATACTTAATCTATTTTCTTAATAAACTACAACTAAACTCGCATAAAATAGTGCAAAAAGGTAAGCGAACATAACTTTTTGACGTTTGTAAATGTCAAAGTGGCATATGGAATCAGTACGATACTAAAAAAAATAGAGTAGCCATTTTGTGATTTTAACTTTAGTAAAATGTTAAGAAAATAGTACGATACTAAACTGGTTTAAAATTACCTAAATCCTCATTTTAGCCATACTAAAAATGATTTAACATATTACTAAATCGACTAAAATTTTGCACCAATAATTGTAACTCTTGTGATGACTAATTTGAATTAATATTGATTGCTTAGTTTATTATTATCTTTCCTTCTTTATTAATTATTATAAATAATTTAATTATTTACAGTGGAAATTAATTTTTTTTGGACCACTTTTCTTCTTTCTCAGGCGATTTTCGACTCCCACTATATTAAGTACCATGAAGTCAGAAATATCAAATTCCGAATAATTGCTAGCGTTTACAAACGTCAAAAAGTTATATCCGCTTACTTTTTTGCACAATCTTAGGTACTTTACTTGTAGTTTATTAAGAAAATAGATTAATATGGTGCTAGTTAAAAAGTGTTTAAAATTAGGAAAATTTTAGTAAAGTGCTTTAGTATTAGCAAACTGTTAAGTTGTATCATGCTAAGCTCTGAACACCAGGCTGTTTAAAATTTTCCGCAATTACTTTTTATGACAACGCTCTTTGAATTTATAATTTGAAGCATGTATAGCCAACTCTGCAGGAGGACGTAATCAAATAACAAAACAATTCAGAACAATAAAGCAAAAGCTAGAAACTGAATACACGTTTTGCACAAATACTGGCAAGTTACTGTTGAGCAATAAATGGTAAATTGGAATAAGACCATTAAGTTTTCTCAATTAAGTCAAATTTCTGATGCGAGAGTGTGTATGGGTAAAATGTTGATTTAAAGTTAATAGTAGTAAGATTTTCTAAATTGAAAAAAGTGGTTTAAATAATATTTAAGTGATAGAAGTCCCATCACTGCGCCTGAGATGAATTTATTGTTCTCTGCCCAATAGCATTTCTTTAAGAAATACACTGCCTAGTCGATTTGTTCTCTAAAAATTGTGATTTTGAACAGCATATTTTAGGGGATCATTTCGTCATTATGTACGCTTCTTATTATAACGTTATATTATCCAAATGTGTAAATATAATTGAAGATTAATATAAATATTTTCTCTTTACATTTTTTTCTTAGACTTCTGATAAAAAATGTTTTCTCAATTTGATATACATTTTAACAGCCAAGCATCGTGGAACCAGTTGGCGGCTTTATGGCATATGTTCATGAGACTGTGAATCAAATATCGAAAATCTACTTACAAAATGAAAAACGATTTAATTACACAACCCCGAAAACGTTTTTGGAATACATCTTTTTATATCGCAAGCTTATGTTGGAAAAAAACAGTGAACATTGTAGTCGAATTAAAAGGCTTGAAAGTGGAATGTCTAAGCTTGCAGAATGCGCTCGACAAGTAGATTCCTTGAAGGTAAATTTGTTTTTCTAAAAACTAAATTCAAAAAAATTCTTTGTTTAAAGTTAGACACATTGCACTGTCTCTTACATATGTAAAATTTCTCATAATGTATGTATAAGTAGGTATGTGTATTTTTTTTAAGAATCAACTAGCAATCCAAGAAGTTCAACTAAACTCGAAGAATTTGGCAGCAGATAAACTAATTGTAATAATTACTGATGAAAGCAATAAAGTCCAAAAAGAAAAACTAATAGCTTCCGAAGAGGAAAGACGTGTTCGAATAATTGAAGAAGACGTTTCAATCAAAACCCAAATGTTCGAAGAAGATTTGCGAAAGGCTGAACCTGCTCTAGTAGCAGCACAAGCAGCACTTAATACTCTAAACAAAAATAACATAACCGAATTGAAGTCATTTGGTTCACCTCCAAAAGCAGTGGTTAACGTATGTGCAGCAGTTATGGTGCTTCTAGCAGTTAATGGAAGAATACCACGCGATCGCAGCTGGAAGTCAGCCAAACTAATGATGGCTCGAGTAGATCAATTCTTGAATGATTTGGTAAATTACAATCGGGATAATATTCATCCTAATATTATTGAAACCTTGCAAGAATATTTGAAGGTCCGTCAAATTAATAACCCCCTAAGGGGTCAGTTATAGCGATCAGCAAAGCGTATCAGGAAGAAAGTTCTAATGGCTTTATTTATGTGGGCGAAAAACTTTTTCGTGTCTGTTTCAATTAGAAAAACTTGGTGGCACCAGTCTGCGTGACTAGTGAGGTTTGCCAATTGATATAACTTTCCTGTTTGCGACCATCAGGAAAGAAAATTCACTTTCATACTGTTTCAACTTTTACTGATTTGTTTTTCTGATCGATATATAACTGGCCCCTTAAGTATTAGAAATTCATCAAGGCACTTTTTCAGGATCCTGAATTTAATCCCGATAAGGTTGTTCAAAAATCGGTTGCAGCTGCAGGGCTTTGTGCTTGGGTTATTAATCTGCACCGATATCATCAAGTATTTCTAATTGTTGGTCCAAAGCAGAAGGCACTGCAGGATTCTCAGGATGAACTTAAATCAGCACGAGAACGTTTAAAATATTTAAAAACTAAAATTTCCAATCTTGAAGGAAAACTACACGAAATTCAATCTGAGTTTGAAGAAGCCGTAGCTCAAAAGCAAAAATGCCAACAGGAAGCTGATAATACTGCTTTTACAATTGATCTGGCGCGTAGACTTGTCAATGGTCTTGCTAGTGAAAATGTTCGCTGGAAGGAGTCTGTGTTGAGGTAAAATTAAAAAAAAATGTCAAGAAATCGAATACTAATTCGTAAGTTTTTGAGATTGAGGTATGGATGCTTTCATTAAAACAATACACATTGTAATCATTTTAACTGACTAGCTGATAGTCTTATAAGAAGGTGTTTTTTTTTTACAATACAATTCTATATACTACTAAAATTACTCAGCCCAGTAGAAGACTTAGCATTATATTTAATTGGACTTGTCGAAATATTGATTCAAAATAGCTTTGTGGACTAAAGGTCGTTAAAATGTATTTTGAATCGATAGTCTTATAATTTGAATTATAAACTAAAGTACCCTTCAACTTTGTGTATACCTACGCATAGCTTAAGCTTTATTTTTCTATTTGAACTACAGCCTTAAGGAAAAAATTGAAGCTCTTCCAGGGGACATTCTCTTAATATCCTCATTTCTTTCATATGTGGGAAGTTTCACCCGCACATATAGGCTCGAGCTACGTGAGCAAATGTGGATGCCTTATTTCAAAAGTGTTTTGGTATTTTTTCAACAAATTAAGATAAATATGAAAATCGAATAATTTTGTTTGTTTTTTCAAGCCAAAAATTCCACATTCAGCAAATGCAGACTTCTTTACGTCCCTGCACGATGAGGCTCGAATTGCCATTTGGAACAACCAAGGTCTGCCCATGGATCAAATGTCTACTGAGAACGCAACAATATTAACATATTCCAGTAGATGGCCTTTAATGATTGATCCTCAATTGTAAGATATCTGGATTGCCTAAGTTTTGTGAACTAATATGGATCTTATTTAACAGACAGGGTGTTAAGTGGATTAAAAACACGTTTTCTAATAAGCTGGTCGTTATACATTTGAATCAGAAGGGTTATTTGGAAATTTTGGAGAAGTCAATCTCAGCTGGAGATATTGTTCTCATTGAGCAAATTGAAGAAACAATCGACACGGTCCTCGAACCATTGTTAAATCGTGCCCTCATAAAAAAAGGACGGTACATCAAAATTGGGGATAAAGAAATCGACTTCAATTCAAATTTTCGTTTAATTTTGCAAACGAAATTAGCTAATCCTCATTACAAACCTGAACTTCAAGCACAGATGACATTAATTAATTTCACTGTAACTCAAGACGGACTTGAAGAGCAACTCCTCGCTGAAGTTGTTCGAATTGAACGTCCCGATTTGGAGGAAATGAAAATCCAAGTTACAATTCAACAAAACAAGTTTAAAATATCTCTCAAAGACTTAGAGGACGAACTTTTGGCAAGACTGGCATCGTCTGTGGAAAACGTTCTTGACGATCATGCACTAGTGCTTAATCTTGAAAATACAAAGAAGACTGTTGATGAAATAGAAATTAAGGTGGCAGAGGCAATAATTACCACTCTACAAGTAGATAAAACGCGAAATATTTACCGATTTGCAGCTCAACGGGCTTCCATATTATTTTTCGTCTTGAGTGATCTCAACAAAATAAACCCTATGTATAAGTTCTCCCTTAAAACCTTTATGGTTGTATTTCGTAGAGCAATAGCTCTGGCACCAACCCAACAGAAAAGCTTAGAGAAACGTGTAGTATCACTGGTGGATTCTATAACATACCAATGTTTCATATATACGATGAGAGGACTCTTTGAACGGGATAAACTTATTTTTACCTTCCACATGATAATACGCATAATGCTTTTTTCAAAATCCATTACCAAAGATGAAATTGATTTCTTGCTAAGGTATCCCCATGATCCTAACGCAATTTCACCTGTTGAATTTCTAAGTCGGTCAGCATGGGGGGGCATACGTCATCTTGCATCAATGGAACACTTTTATGGTATAGACAAGGATATTGAAAACTATCCGAAACGTTGGAGAAAATTTTTGGAAACAAGTGTTCCTGAACGAGAAATTTTCCCTGGTGAGTGGAAACATAGAAGTTCATTGCAAAAGCTTTGTATTATTCGTGTCCTTCGACCCGATCGTCTGACATACTCTATGAGGTAAAATTTTCAATATGATTTGAATGGTTAGCTTTTTGTTTTTCATTCTGAATTTTTAAGGTACTTTGTTGAAAAATCCATGGGTGAAAAATATTCAGACGTTAAAGTTATTCAATTTTCGGAAACATTTCAAGAAGTATCTCCAAATATACCAGTTCTTTTCATACTGTCTTCGGGTGTCGATCCTATGCAAAACGTTGAGAAACTTGGGGTTCAACTGCAGTTTTCAGTAGAGCAGGGGAATCTCTATAATATATCCCTCGGTCAAGGTCAAGAGACTGCAGCTGAGAAGGCTATTGAAGTGGCGTTGAAGTTCGGTCAATGGGTGATCCTTCAAAATATTCACTTAGTAGTTAATTGGCTCCCAAAACTTGACAAAATAATAGAAAATATAGACGAAAGCGTTCATCCAGACTTTAGATTATTTATAAGCGCTGAACCTGCACTAGATCCGCAATACCATATTATACCACAAGGGGTACTTGAATCATCAATTAAGATAGTTAATGAACCACCAACAGGAATGGCTTCGAATCTTCACAAGGCTTGGGATAATTTTAATCAGGAGTTTTTGGAGAAATGCACTCAAGAGGCCGAATTTAAATCTATTCTTTTTACACTGTGTTATTTTCACTCAGTAGTCGGAGAACGAAGAAAATTTGGGCCTTTAGGATGGAACAAGGTTTATCCTTTCAACATTGGCGACCTAAATATCAGTGCTTATGTCCTGTACAACTACTTAGAAGGAAGTAACAGAATTCCTTGGGAAGACCTTCGATATCTTTTTGGAGAAATAATGTATGGTGGGCATATAACAGATGATTGGGATCGTAGACTTTGTCAGACATACCTAGAGGAACTGCTGAGACAAGACCTAATTGATGGAGAGTTCGAACTTTGTCCGGGTTTCCCATCTCCTCCGAATATGGATTTCAATGGTTATCACAACTATATTACCGAAATATTACCTAATGAATCACCCACCCTGTATGGCCTTCATCCCAGTGCAGAAATAAGTTTTCTTACGACCGCTTCCGAAACTCTTCTTAACTCAATTTTTGAATTACAGCCTCGTGAGTCTGAATTAAATTCAAGCTACGAAGCACCCCGAGAAGAATTGGTTAAAATCGCAATAGATGAATTCTTAGATAAGTTACAGGATGAGTTTAATTTAAACAGCCTTCTCAACCGCATCGAAAAGAAAACACCATTCGTAGTTGTTGCTCTGCAGGAATGCGAACGAACAAATTCTCTTATAAGGGAAATTAAGAGATCTCTTCGAGAACTTCTGTTGGGACTTAAGGGAGAATTAACAATAACTGCAGAAATGGAAAAGTTGCATAACGCCATCTTTTACAATTACTTACCAAACAGCTGGACAAGATTGGCATATCCAAGCATGATGGGCCTACAGGGGTGGTTTGCCGATCTGATACATCGTATTAAAGAATTAGCAATATGGCTTAACGACTTTAAGCTCCCATGTGTCATTTGGTTGGGTGGTCTTTTTAATCCCCAAAGCTTTCTAACAGCAATTATGCAGGAATCAGCGAGGAAGCATGATTTACCCTTAGACCGAATGTGCCTAAGCTGCGATGTCACCAAAAAGGATAAAGAAGATATAAAGTGCGATAGAATTTTCTTCCATCTCTATGTGTACATAAAAAATACTCCCTTTCCTTCCATTTTAGCTTACCCCCAATGGAAGGAGCATTTGTGCATTCGCTTTACTTGGATGGGGCCAGTTGGGATTGCAACTTAAAAACTCTTGTTAATTTGCGTTCGAAGGAAATTATTTGCACCATGCCCGTCATCTACATAAAATCAATAGTTCAAGAGAAGCAAGATGTTATTAGGCGAATTTACGAGTGTCCACTTTATAAAACAAGGTACGAGATTATAATGATATGCAAATTTTATACGGATTTGCTTCTAATCAATTTATCTTAATTTCTAACACCCCTTCATTATTATTCTTTAAATGTAAAATTTGGTGAATTAAATAGTATTCAATTTTGAACTATTCTTACACACTTTTAATTAATTTTATGCAACTTTAATATAAATATGTATATGTAACATCTAAGCAAAAATATTTTAATATGTTTTTTCTTACTGTATCTGCACAATTGACGATTGTTGTTTTTTGAACTAATTAAATGGTTTATTTCATTAAGCAGAGTTGTGCGTGCAACCTATTCATATTTATTGTATGTTTAAAATGGCTATAATATTAATCTAAGAAGTTTTTATTACTGAAATACATCAGCCAAGTAGAAGACTTAGCACTATAATATTTGGACTTGTTGAATTATTGATTCAAAATAGCTTTTAACGGCCTTTTAGTCCAACAAAAATTGGCGTTTCGTCCCGGCAATCTCACATGGACTCATCAGTTGACTAGTGAAGACCTTTGTCCTTTGACCTTTGTTTGGCTGATGTATTTCAGTAGTATATAGAATTTGTATTATTAAAAAAAAAAACTTCTTATATAAATAATGCCAGGCCATGGGGAAAAAACAAAAATTTCCAATTTAATGATTAGGAATTCTAGTCTTGTTGGATATAGTTCACACTAGATGTTCTTCACGAAATCTATGTAAGATGAACTGAACTTGGCAAAAATTGCGTATTGACAAAGGTCCTCACTAGTCAACTGATGAGTCCATGTGAGATTGCCGGGACGAAACGCCAATTTTTGTTGGACTAAAAGGCCGTTAAAAACTATTTTGAATCTATAATATTAATCTTAATATAACTATTGCTTATGTGTGTCCGTTTTATTCCGTAGTGGGCAATACTCGTAGTTTTCTATTTATTTTAAATTGAGCGAGAATTTGTTTTTTTTTTTATTTAAAAGTAAAAAAGGAATGTCTGTCTGTACAACGCTCTTCAGCCTAAGCCGCTGAAGCGACTTTCTAACGGCTCTAACGACATCGATAAATAGAATCTGTGTACTACTATAGAAATACTCAACATTATGCTTAAACATTTTTTTAAGATATTTTGTTATTGACATTTTTTAGATTTTTTTTTTTTTTTTTTTTATAACTTTGCACGCACTCAAGGGGTTATGAATACCCTTTATATGTTTTTCTTAACACAGCGTGGGCGTCTGAAGAAGAAGAGAAAGAAGGATAGGAAAGATGTGTGGCGCGATGTTCTGAGACTAGAGCTGGTTGTTGTCTCAGATTTATCTCCAGGGATGGCGGCTGAGCTAATGCGGAGAGAATTACCGTGTCTTATTTGTTTATGTCCCTTATAATTCGCATTATTTTATTTATTTCGCTGTCATACTTTATGGGTATGCTAGTTTACTCAATCACATGTTGTTAGTGTTATGCCTAAACAGCATGAAATGAGCAAAGCAGCAACTTATTTTATGACAATCTTGAGAATTGGTTTTTAATGGAATATAAGAAGACATAGACAACGGCAGGATTCGAACCTGCAACCATGAGGTTGATAGGCGAGCACACAACTATCGCGCCACGGCCACCCCCGTGGCTTTCTCATAGATGGCTCGGCGGATTTCATTCAAATTTTTTATAAAGAACGTTCTTCAAATTCTAAATAATACTGCCTACCAAAATTTTCTAAAAATATTTTTTTTTTATTTTTGAAAATAAATAATTTTTTTTTGATAATTCAATATTTCGAAAACGTGTATGCTTTTTTTTTTGAAATCTCGTTTTTAAGCTTATATAATTAAATGTCTACAATTGTCACACAAATTGGTTTTTAGAAAAAAAAAATTAATTAAATTATTTAAGAAATTAAGTAAAAACGACTTTAAAAATATATTTAGATTATTAATAGAAATCTATTGCATACTATGTGATCGAACATAAGGGGAAGTACGTGCGATCTATTCGTGCTTTTTATATTTTTAAGACCAAAAATAACGTTACCTGTCAAATGCATTTTTTGGCAAAAAGTTAAATATTTTTTTATAAGGCAACGATTTTGCTCAAAAAAAAAATATGTTCACTTTTTTTTGGAAAAAAATGGTTATTTGTGGTCACTTCTAGTGTCTAATAGAACCATTTTTTTTGCGTTTCGATGAGCTTGTAAATGTCATATTTCAAATTTCATATGATTTTAATATGGCGGTAAAAAGATAAAATAGACTTCCGGTGATCTTAACTTTAGAAAAACCTTTAAAAAATAGGTAGTTCGATTATTAACGCTTTTAAATGCCTAAATAATTAACACCGTAATAAATCATCCAAAATTATGCGCCTTTTTATTTTAAAAATTTGGCTTTTAGAAAAACCGTAGATAAAAACTCTTTGATAATTTCTTCCAATTTTTGTACAGCTTATTTACATAACAATACACCTTCTTTTCAATATTGTTAATTATTATTAAATCACATTATTCTACGAAAAATAACCATAGCACAAAATTGTTGTTCTAATCAATCAATTAGAGAATCAATACATTTTTATCTACCCTTGTTGTATTTATTTTTAATATCTATATATTTTTTAAAATTTGTTATAGATCAAGGGGATCGACTTACGTATGGACATTCAACCTGAGTACTAGAGATCGACCATCAAAATGGATTTTAGGTGGCGTGGCTTTGATTTTGCAGTGTTAAACTTAATGTTTGCAACGTTTAAATGTTTAAAAAACAGATATTATCTTTTACATTTATATACATTTTTTTTTTCTTAAAAACGTTGTGTCTGCATTTCTATTTACAATTTGCATAGGTATATATTTATAATTCGCATCAAAATATCCCTAGATGATATTATACGCAATGTTTAAATACCCGATTTACATAGATAAAAATGTTATATTTTGAATGGTTATCATTTTAACGATTTGAAGTTGACTGAATAATATAGGATCTAGGTACAGAAAATTCTTGTTATTACCTTAATTATGATATAATTATATTATAATCTTAATGCTTAATAAGAAGTATATATATCGTAACTCTTTACTTTATATTATACTTTCTCGCCCTTTAAGTAATTCCTAATTGGCATGTTCACACAAGGCCAACATAGCGAATAGGGGTGTCCTAAAATAAAAATTATAAAAAAACATAAAAATAATAAATTACATTAAGCCCATACCAATGTACTTACAAGTATTTGAAAAATTTGATTACAAATAATATAGGTAATCCCAAATTGATAGATTCTTAATTTGTTTAATAAAACCGGCATAACTCAAAAAATCGATTTTCGACTAAAAAAATCATGCTTATCGTTCTGTAAAATCGGTATAACTGTATCTCTTCAGAATCCCGTTAGATGGTTCTTATACCAATTTGTACTTTGTCCCATTTCGTTGTTCTCTACACAGCCATACATAAAACATAACTCAATAAGTGCCAGTGTTTCGTCAGGAGCGGATGTGATTTAATACGGAAAACCGGATTTCTTTGTGTTGTGTGCAATATATTTATAAAATAATAAATATATAGAAGAGTGTACTTACTTAAAATTGAGCAGTTTTCTTATAAAAGTAAGTAATGTTTTGTAATATTTTTCTGTTTTAAAACAAAATGGTTCAATTTTCTTGATAAATTTAACAAAAAAAACACTTGTTTTGGAAATGACACTGACAGACTGACAGAGTGACAGATAGACATACAGACGGACAGAATTCTTAGACCATATTTTTTCGTCTTCGCTATCATCGTAATGTCATGTTTGATTGTTATCTCACAACTTTTTACTTGCGATTATAGTTACTATAAGGCAATTTATACATTCGTCGAAAAAAAAAGTTGTGAGATAACAATCAAACATGACATTACGATGATAGCTGCTTCGAAAACTGCTCATTAAATTTTTTTCAAAAATTACTTTTATTTGTATTTTCTGAATACCTATGAATTGACGTCTTTGAACTTTTTTAAAATTATTTTCAAAAAGTTTAAAAAAAAAAAAATTTCTCAAAAACCGCTCCACAGATTAAAAAATTTTTTTTTTCATAAATTCAAATTTATCCAAGAAATAAAATGGCGTACCTTTTTTTGAGCTCAATTTAGTTGAAGTATTTATTTTAGAATTTTGAATTATTTTTTTTTTGTAATTAAACATTTAATATTTTGTTTTTAAGTTTATATTATTAAATATTTAATATTGTCGTACCAATTTATTTTAGAAAAAAATTAATGAAATTTTGTATATGCATATACAAAATTGAGTTAAAAATGACTTTAAAGATATATTTAGATCCGTGCGATCCAGTCGTGCATTTTATTAAAATTTGTTTTCATTAAATAAAATATGGAACTTACTAAAAAACATAATTCGAAAAAAATAATTCAAATCAGTAAAAAATAATTACATTATGAAAATTTAACCGACTTAAAAACTTTAAACTGGGTTTCAGAAGAATAAAGTTTTTTGAGTTATGCCGGTTTTCTTAAAGTGCGACGATATGTATTCTCATAATAAATATCCAAATATTTTTTTTGAGAAACCACTTCTCATAACATTTTTTTTTTGTTCAATCATACATTTATTTTTATTTTTTAAGTAAAATTCTGCTCTTCGACCTACACATAATTTTCCCAGGCTATTACAAATTAACTAATTATTTATAATAACAATTTTCATTTTATCTCTTTGGCTAGAATACTGAATTACTCTTAAGTGTAAGCGCAGGGACATTTCGTAAACGGGTTCTGGGATGTGCTATTCGAATTTACAGGGCGACACCTATATTAACATTTTTTAATAGATATCCAATGTACAAACCCAATTATTTCTATAAAACAGAATCTTAGGAGGAACCCATAATAATATATGTGCCAATAAATTGTAGACACAAACCGGGAGTACTAAAAATTAGTCAATTCAACATTTGTATATAAACATTTTTGTGTATATACAAAGAGGACTTGTACATTATAATTAGCTCACATCGGTAATGTGATTTCATTGTGTTTACAAATCGCACATATCAAACTTTCAATATACTATGTGGTAAAATGCTAATATTTGGACTTAAATCAATGAAATCAGAGATATTATATTCTGGATTACGAAAGTGTGTGCTAAAAAAAACACACAAATAGAAAGCCAACAGTCAAAGTCAAGGTAAAAAAATGCGATGCTGATGAATGAATAGATTGGCGGTTATTTTTATTTTTCATCTTTCGTCTAGTCTCTAGCGTATTAAGTTAATTAGTTTAATACAAAATAAGTAGGAGGTAGGTAATAAGGGGACGAATTGAATTTTGTATAGTGGTATTGATGACGTATGGATTGAAGAATACCTACTTACTTTTAACCATCGTCTTTCAAAGCTGATTGGCTTAAGAATTATCTCGTCAATACAATATCCAGAAATTGAGCTCTCTGTCACATAATCTATAAAAGTCGCGAATGAAAATGTGATTGATTGACATTTATCATTATTTAACTTGTTTAACTTGTTGAATAAGCTGAGTAACGCCGAGAGGATATGGTTTTACAAATATATTTAATATTTAATGACCATTTTCATAATGTGAATAATAAAAATAAAAAGCAGCTACAATGTTGGTGGCCCCAAATATGGTGGCGAATCTGAAGTGAACGCTGTGGTAATGACGGTAGTTTCAAAGTAAGATGATATCCAACGGAAGTAAATGGTTTCAAAAAGCCAAAATTCGACAGTTTGAAAATTATAAATTTTTTTTTGTAGGTCGTGCTAAAAGCGGTTGAGAAAACTTCGACCTTATTTTCGTTAAACGTCAGCTTAACCTTACCACAAATTCTAAACAAAATAATATCTTAATCTGAAAAAAAAAAATATTTAAAGGTCACATCCAGCATCTTTTCATTGTATGTTGCTTCTAAGAAAAACTATATATATTTTACAACTTAAAAATATTAAAGGCTTTAAGCAATTCAAATATGTTTAGTTAAATAAAACGTAAATAAGCAAAAAACTTAACAACGCATGTACGAGGTATTGTATACCCACGTATCGGACAAAAATATTTTTTTAGAATAAAATGTTATTGACGTATAGTGTACTAACATCTAACATCATTTATTTCTTTGACGTAAACAAAGCCACATGGGACGACATTCTACCGTCGTAGAACTATATTTAGTTTAAATTAAAAAATTTAAATTTATTTATTAAATTTAAATTCAAATTAATGTTTCTTATTGTCCAACGTAATTGAGTGTTGTACTAATGGCCTTGGTACCAATTATATAGATATCTATAGGTACACTTGCTGGATTGACAAATAATGATATTATTAAACTACACTTCCACATTGATCAAAATATTGAGTCATTTACCCAGCAAACATTTATCTGAAGGTTCAGATTCTAATCACCAAAAAAGAAGAATAATATTCAAGAAACCTTCAGTTTTTTAAATAAATTATGAATGTATATAAAGGTCCAACAAATTCTTACCGCGGAGATGCAAAGGATATGCATTCTCCATGTGTCAAAAAAATAAAAAAAAACAAGACTCATGTCTTGTTGGTTGATCCTTCATATGGAGACCTTTTTTGTTCGTGCTTTTATTTTTTCTTCTTAAAAAGGGGTAATGATACGGGTCATTGGCGCGACGAAAGTTTGTATTTTTGTATTTGTATTTGTATTTGTATTATTATAAAAATTACTAGATACAGCAAGATTCAATCTTTTATAGCATCAAAAATTCGTAACCAAGTTGTATATATTACAATACATAATAAGTAATAACTAATGAAACTGATAATAATTACAAAAGAAAATAAAATAATAAGAAAAAGTATTACAAAAATTTTATAACCAATCTGGGCAAAACAGAGAAAAATGAAAATAAATAAATATAGATACATTAAATCGAGCACAATTTTAAACCATAGACGATAAAAGTTCAAATAATTTCTTCTTGAAAATGGTTGGAGAGGTGGTTCTTTGTAATTCAAATGATAAGCCATTCCACAATCTAATAACTGTTACAAAAAAAGATCTTTCGGCAATGGTGTGCGTAAAGCGCGGTAAAATTAATCTTAATCCTCTTTGAGAATGTGCGAATTGAAGTATTTCACCTAAATACGCAGGACTTCTGTTATGAATTATGTTGTTTAAAAAAATAACATTACGGAACATTAAATATTTATCAAAATTTAGTCCTAACAGCGATGGATGTAAATTAGACACACTTTCATGCCTTGGAATATTGTAGATGAAACGTAGACAATCATTAAACGCGACATGAAGTTTTCGTTAACACTCATAGTCAAGAGAGGAATATACATTACAATTAAAATTAAGAGAGGGCATAACGAGATTCTTCACAAGATGTTTTCTTAAAACAGGATCAAAGATGTTCGAAGAACATCGTAGAGAACGCAGACTACAGTAAACTCGTCTAATAGTATCAGAAACAGCGTCACAGCAGGTTAGTTTGTTGTTAATTTGGAAACCCAAATATTTTACTTTTGAAACATAGTTAACAACTTGTGAATTTAAAACAATTTTGGGTAAATCATCAAGAGTAACTTCAGTCCTCGAACAAATCATAGAAAGAGTTTTTGATGGATTAAGTAGTAACTTATTTTCAAAAGACCACTTTTGAATATTTGTAAGATCTTCGTTAACCCGGACAATACAGTCATCAATCAAACCTAATTCACTAAAATTATAGAGCAGAAGATCATCTGCATACATGTGAATATGACAACTATAAACAATATCTGGTAGATCGTTAATAAATATTGAGAAAAGGAGTGGTCCTAAAACTGACCCTTGGGGCACACCCTGATTAACAATAAATGTACTTGAATTGCCTTGATCTGTGGTTACCATCTGCAGTCTTTTACAGAGATAGTTGCTTAATAGTTTTAAGGCTGTTTTTGAAAAATTGAACTTGTTGCTTAATTTAGAAATTAGAATTTGATGGTCAACACAGTCAAAGGCTTTCGAAAAATCTAAAAGCACCATAACACCCAAAAGATCCTTGTCAAGAGCAGCTCGAAAATCAGATGTTACTTTCAGAACAGCAGACTCACAACTATGTTTGTTACGAAAACCAGACTGCCATTTAGATAACTTTTGATTGAATTGAATGAAGTCTAGCATTTGATTAAACATTAACCGTTCAAATATTTTACCAAAAAATGGTAACAAGTTAATTGGTCTATAGTCCGAAGGCTCTGAGGAATTAGCTTTTTTGGGTATGGGTACAATAATTCCACTTTTCCAGGCTTCTGGGAATTGAGAACTTGAGATACATGTATTCAAAATGTGCTTCAAAGGCTTAATAACAATTGGTAAAATCAAACGTATAAATTTCGGTGAGATATTATCTGTACCAGAAGCATTTGATTTAACTGATTTTCGAGCAGAAACAACTTCGATATCTTCCACACAATTAAATGAAAATAATTCATTGTCATTTTCAGGAATAACTAATGTAAGACTTGAATTAAGCCGAGTCGGTGCAAAAAATGATTTCATTTCTTGTGGGTCTAATGGGCATTTCGAAATCGACTTAGATGAACAAACAACAACATCTTTCAAATTTTTCCAAAGATCCTTAGAACTCAGAGAAACATTAAGTTTATTTATAAAATATGTTTTTTTACATGAACGTATAAGAGCAGTGACTTTATTACGAGAAAAGATATATTGATTTCTGTTAAAATCCGTTGGGTTTCTTTTGTACCTTTTGAAAAAGCGTTCTCTCTCTTTAATTTGTACTTCAATATCTTGTCTGTACCAAGGACATCCCTTTCGATTTTTTACCCGTCTTGTAACTAAAGGCACGTAAGCATTAAATAATCTTTCCAGTAGTTCGTTAAAAATTAACACTTTACTGTTAACGTCAAAAGTTTCATTTGCGTAATCGATTATCAGGTCGGAAAAGTTTTCCGATAAATCGGACGTAGCAAATATGTATAATAATTAATACATAATAGCTCAAAATAAAGTAAAAATAATAGCTATATAACCAGCCTGTGTTTTTATAGTAATTAGGTAGCTACTTATACTTACAAAAAAAATATAAAAAAGAAAACGATAAGAATAAAGGTATGTATACAAATTGTGTTAAATTTTCTTAAAAAAATATAAATCATTTCTTTAATTATAGTTTCATGTAACAATTAAGAAGTCCTAGGAAGCTATAAAAGCTAACCAAAAGGCAAATAAAATATGTTCCAGAGGCTCACCGAAAAAATATTCAATCATAAATGAATAAGAAATAAAGAATTCACTTGTGATGCAATTTGAATCATTTTATCTGGGCTCTTTGGCACCGATTTGAATCATTTTAATGATTCTGAATCGCAAAAATGATTCCTATACGATTAATTAAAGTGATGGTATATACTTAAAAATCCTTCACTTAATTGAATTTTATCGGCATTATTTGTATGGTTTAGAAAAGATTCAGGCATTAATCATTTAAATGAATATATGGAACCCTTATGTACCTTCATTTAAATGACGAATTTTCAGATCATAAATGAATCATTACAATGATTCAAATCGGTGTCTAAGAGTGAATTCTTTTTCGGCCGGTTTCTTCATTTTTATGAATTAATTATCGTTCATTTCTGAATTAAAATGTTTGCTGGGTAATGTGCTGCCCACAAAAAGATGTAAATATAAGAGCAATAAGTTATATGTATTGAATTTAGAAATTAGATTGTAAGTGGAGATATCCCAAATTTTTAATTATTTTAAGTAGCTGAAGGAAATGGGAACTAAATATTCACTTCTTGCACAAGAGAATTGAAGCAATTAGCCGCGGAATTTTTCCTATAGTTTAATAACGAGCTGTACTTAAACAGCATTATCTACAGCGTATTACGCTTGTTATAACAAAGGGTTCAATAAAAGTATTACCCGGCATTCCTTTGAGACGGTACCTGCAATAAAACCGTTTTAATTTTTATTTTTGGCTTTCTCAATAACGGTTTTATGGATTTTGATAAAGAAAATTTTCACAGCTCTTTAAATTTCTAAACAATACTGATTTGTAAGAAAATTTTTAAAAATATTGTTCTGGATTCTGATCAATCATAAGATTAAGTACGTGCGACTTAATCGTGCATTCTATTGAACACTCTGAGCTTAGAATAGAATTTTGGACGTAGTAATTTAAAACAGTTCAGTTTACTCAAGTATCTATAGATTGTTGGAAACTTATTTGTTTTTTTTTTTGCCAAACACAGGCACGGCAAGCGTCGTCAAATTTTCAGATATTTCAAACTGTTACATAAAAAACTCTTATAACTTGAAATTTCTATATTCTTTTCGTCCAAAAAGAAACATATTCGTTCGCACAACTCAGGCTCTGCTGTAAAGTAAACCGATATGATATAGAATGCAACATGGTATACCAATACCAAACATTACTTACATAAATGTATGTGGGGACTTATGTATGCATGTATGTTATGTACTTAATGAACATGTGAATAATTATTTATTATATATATATCCGAAACACAGCTGAAAATAGTACTGTTATTGTGGTTATTAAATTTCATCTTGTTTATGTTCATGAAGCTGGGAAAAAATTTTGCTTTAAATAGTTGCAGGTTTATTCTGATTGGTTTATCCCTCATCATATCTGAAAAAAGTATCAAATTTCACTTCTTTCATTATTTCACTCCCTAATCTACTAAGTGCACACAAATGGATCTGCCCTTGAGAATGGCTTCCATCATAGTAACTTCAAATAGTTAAGTAGAAGATGCACGATTTACTTATGAAATGTTTTTTTTTTTATTGTATTATGTATACATAAATAATTATTTAAAGAAAACTAAATAAAACTGAAAAAAAACAAGCATGGCACAAAAAATAATGTGCATCTTCTACTTTGATAAAATAAAATTTTAAATTTGTATTACAATATATTAATTTCTTATTCAGTTTACCTCAATAAAGATTTGAGCTAGTAGAATCAAATTAAGAATTGGGTAGAACATTGTTCAAACAAATTTATTATATTATTTTATTTATGAAATTCACAGAACTTTTCATATTCTTGTATAGAAAAAATTTACTTTTTAACCTACTACGGCAGAGTTGCCTATTGCTGGCCATATATGAAGTTCAGTAGTCGGCCACTTTCAAGCAAAACAATGTAAATAATAAAATCAAAAGGATTTTTCCTCTAACTAGAGCCTTGTAATATCCAACATCTCAATATTATTATATGGCAAAAGATTCAATAGTTATTTCCAGTAAATTTAGAGTAGCTAATTTAATAAATTAATTGGAAATAACCTAGATAAGTTAGATTACATTGTACAAGAGTTTAGTGATTTTTAGGGACATTTATTGGTGTAATATGCTGCAATTAGGGGAACCGTAAAAATTAATAAAAACCACCACCATTTTTTTAGAAGAAACTAGAGGGTTGAATATTGGGATTCGTAACCTATGTTCGGCTTTGCCGAGTTTATAAAAGCTAAATATTGTTATGATAAGCACTTGTGTTAATATATAATTTATTTTTTCGTTTCGGGGATATAACGGGCTATCCATTTTGCGGTTTCAAAAGTAAACATAAATAAAACACATATAAAATACTTTTGTTCATGATATTTCTTTTTTATTATAAAGTTTGAATTATGTATGAAACACTACATCATTTAAATGACCACCACGCGAATTGTTGCAAGCATCGATTCTTTTGAGATAATTTTCGACCACTTTTTTACATATATTGGGCGGTATCTCAACGATAACTTGACGAATATTGGTTTCAAGTGCTCAAGAGTGTAAGGTTTATCTGCATAAACACGGTCTTTCGCGTAGCCCCACAAAAAAAAGTCCAGCGGTGTCAAATCGCATGATCTTGGTGGCCAGTTGATATCGCCACGGCGTGAAATTACGCGGCCAGGAAATGTCTCTTGCAATAAAACCATATTCGCTCGAGTTGTGTGGCATGTGGCACCGTCTTCTTGAAACCATATATTCTCCAAGTCGTATTCTTCAATAGCAGGCAAAAAAAAAATCATATAACCATAATGCTCCGAATTGACGATGACAGTCTTTCCATCGTCGTTTTCGAAGAAGTAAGGTCCAATCAAACCTCCGGACCAAAGAGAGCCCCAAACAGTGACAATTTTGTTTATTAACATACCCACCGAGTGAGAAATGTGCTTCGTCGCTGAAGAAAATTTTGTTCGGAAAATTGCCGTCCACCGCCTGTTGTTCAAGCACCCATTCGACGTAACTACGACGTTGTGAATGGTCAACTCGCTTCAGTTGTTTTGTGAGCTAGACTTTATATGGATGTACCCAAATGCAAAATACGCCATAATGTGCCGTAAGACAGTCCTAATTCCTGAGAACAACGAGGAATCGACACATACGGGTCTTCGGCAACACTTGCACTTACAGCAGCGATATTTTCAGTGGTACGAGCGGAACGATGATGCACAGGCCTTACAATATCTGTAACCAATCCAGTCTCTTCAAATTTCTTCACAATTTTGCCAATTGCTTGCGTAGTTGGACGATTATGTAAGCCATAAACCCTCTTAAAGCACGATATGTGGCTGTGGCAGGATCACCATTTTTGTAGTAGATTTTAACAATTTTTATGCGTTGTGCGATAGTTAAGCGATCCATTTTCGTAAATGTCAGACTTTCAACTGAAAAAAAAATAATTGGTTTCACAACTTAGTTTAACAGATGTCGAATTCCAGCCCTATACTTTTGAAACCGCAAAATGGATAAGCATATATAAAGAATAATATTCATTTCAAGAATGTTGATATTTGCAGCATCTGTGCAAATACCTTCCAAAAATTCCAGCCGACTCTATTCTATAAAATGGCGACTGGGCTGCGATTTTTCATGCGATATTCGGTGTTTCTCTCCAAACATCAACTAAGATCCTAGCTAAAATTTAATATGAAAAAGTTGTGGTGAATTTGGCACAAGAGTTCCCTCAAAAACAACTGTTCTCTTGAAAAAATATTATTAAAAATTCAAAAGTTCACATTTTTAAAACAAACGATTGAAGTGATAATAATTTAAATGAATATTAAACAATTTGAAGTAGTTGTCATTTGTATTTATATATTTATTAAATTACGAGTATGGCATCCACATTTATGTGATGTTATTTCTTCCTAGGATAATTCATACCTGGTACTGCTTCAGCAGAAAAGACGTCGAAAGTCGGTCGATTTTTCCCCGCACTTTCTGGGCTCAGTGTGAATTTGTTTGCTCCTCAAAACATTCTATAACTTATTTTTTTAAAACAATATCGCAGAAAAAAATCCCCTCTGAGAAATGCCAAAAAAATCACAAATACCAAATTTGAAGGTCATCGCTTGAGCCGTTTAGGCTGTAGCTCGTTATACATACAGACGGACAGACTAACAGACAGACATTTTTTGCCGATCACTTTTTTGGACTTCTCTATGATCGTAATGTCATATTTGATTGTTAGAATTTTTTTTTTACGAATACATAACTTACCTTATAGTACCCGTAATCGCAAGTAAAAATTACAATTTATGTCAAATTTATATCTTGAGAATTAATTACAATGAAAAAAAATACTTGATTGAGCCAAGCTGCGTAACGCTAAAATGCTAGGCTAAATTTTGTAGAGAATTTTGAACGGAAGCGAAATTTTAACGCGAGTTGCGTCTCCTATAAGCTTTAAGGAAGATCCTACATATATGTATGTATATATTATAAATGATGATTAACTTCTTTCATGAATAGTTAATAAGGTAGGGGTTCCAAATTAGGCCCAGTGCCTAACAGAGCCAGAACCAGCATTTGGACTAGCTGCAAGATGCTACAAGCCTTGGAGCGAATTGAGAGTGAGGGTCGTAGCCAAGCCCAAAAGTCTCCGTTACAGAAAAACGTTGTACGAATAAAGGTTCTGAACTTTAAATGTCAGCAAGTGGTAAATAATTTATTCATTGACAAGAATAAGCCACCGAAGCCTTCAACATCAAAGTCTGAACGAAAGCAAAATCGTGTTAACGCAGCAGTATTCTCATGCCTGCAAATAAGATCGCATGGAGGAAATGTGAGAAGTGTTGGGTTGACATCGAATGCCCAGGTGGATACGAATTAACACCAGTTATGGACTTAAGCTTAACTCAAGCTGAACTGTGCGCAATTTTGATTTGTTTTATGTTAAATTTTTATTTATTATTTTTTTATTTATATTATGTAATATTTTACCCAATATTTATTTAATTGTTTTTGAGAAAATATTGTCTTTTTTGTATTTTAGCTTAAGCACATTTTATTTCAGATTTTGCGTAAATCTTACGAAAAATTGACAAGCCTAAGCCCCCTGTTCTTAATAGGGCCTGACATAAGCTTTTATAATTTCGGAAAATAGTTCCATTTATAGTTAAAAAATAAAGAAAATCTGTTTTTGTATATAAAATGATACAGATTAATAATATGATAAGTTCATTCCGATGTATATAAAATGTGTCAGAAATTAAGAAAAATTGTTAGATAGGCCTTATTTGACACCCCTTTGTCAAATAGGGGTGTCAAATCAATATCTACTAATAAGTTGATATATTTGTAGGCTCTAACCCTTCAGCTAAATTTTATTTAAATTTTCCGAACTACCGAATTGCTAGTTGGGCATGGGCGCCCTCCGCCGATCTTTAAAAAAATTAATTTACAGTGTGCAAAGCAATTTTCGCCGATCAAGAATTTGTAATATGGATAATTTGCCGCTAATGCGACAGTTTCTATGTTTCAATAATTTATATTCGTTTTAAGCCCAAAAGAGAATTAAAAACTTAAGTTGTTAAATAACTTAATTGCCATTAGTTGTGACAATTTAAATTATGTTTTGTTCAACTCAGAGTTATGGAATGTAGGTATATATTGGTCATTAATAATTTAAAATAATATTTAAAGATACAAGATTAGCGGATATAAGTAAATAAATGATGTGAAATCTAAATTCAGTAAAAAAAAAATTCTTCAAGAAGTGACTTATATCAATGGTCCTGCTAATAAGACATCATCCATATCAATCATTGGAATATTAACAATAATTTTACATTGAAGATTTGAGTTTGAAAACTATTATCCCATCGGTCAGAATTAAAATAGTCATGTACATAATGTCTATAATTTAAAACACACGATTTTCTTATGAACGTTTAATTTACATAGGAGTCCTTTATTTCTCACCTTTCTATATCTACCCAATTCAAATTCTCAACTCTGAACTCTTAAAACTGGTCAGTGTTATTTTTGTGTCGGTAACCTTTTAGCAAGTAATTTTGAAAAAAGGATGAGTCCTTTTCCACTCATGATATTTTTGATGATGCACCGATGTTTATTTGTTTGCTTAGCTCAAATCAACGTGGGAGGTCCGCGCATATTGGACAAGAAACAAGCATGAAAATAACACAATTGCATTTGTCTAACATTTATTTGAAGGAATTATTCTACAAGTCGATAGAGAGATTTGGTTTCTGGTTTTTAACTTTATTGTAAACATCAATGGGTATCGTATCGAGAACATTTTAAGGGTGTCATATGATTGAGCTTAACATAATTGTCCGCTCAGATGTTCAATTATTTCTACAATGTGAGTAAAACAATGTCAATTGGCAATTCCATCAAGCCAAAAGGATCTTAAACTCCATTAAGCATTGCGATTACTGCCCTACATTTTAATACAGCGGAAGGGAAATTTAAGAATTCTGAGAGTTGTTCTTCGGCAAATATTTAAACAGTTAAGTGGATGTGATGGATGAGTTGTCCATAAGTCGATGTCCCTCTTTTAATCCATCAATGACTGAATTAAAGGAATATCGAATATGATATCAATTTCACACAAAAATATTAAATATCACAAAATGTGTGCATACATACATATGTACTACATACAAATGTTTTTAGGATTTTGTAATATATTTTTTGTGAGTCCATTTATAGAATTATTTTATTAATATGATTTTGGTTTTGGCAAAAGAAATTATTGTTAAGTCCATTTGACATAACTGATGTTTCTTATTGGTGGTATTGTCAAAAAAAATCCACGACTGGATCGCACGCACTTTCTCTTAATGTTCGATTACATCGTAAACACAAGATTCTTAGTAAGAAGTTGAATATATTTTAGAAGTAGGTAATTTTTTTATACACAAAATTTCCTTATTTTTTTTTTTAAGAAAAAATTAAGTATGGCAATTTTAAGTAAGTAGATACATTAAATGATACGACATTAGCTAATTTAAAAAAAATCGTTATTTTCGAAATACTGAATTTTTTAAAATCCATATAAAATTAGTTTTCGAAAATGTTGGTATGCAGTTAAAGAGAAAGTCGAAAATTAATAAAATGGTTGTATGCAGGTACCGTTAATTACAAAATATATATACAAAATTTAAGACCAAAATGTAGAATATGTATATAGTAGTGCACAGAGTTTGTTTATCAAATTCATATGAGCCGTCTTAAGATGGGCTTAAAAAATATTTAAAAATTTAAATGAAACTTGTTTCGAACATGTTTGCTCATATAAAAATAACCTAACCTAATTGAAACTAAAAGGCTTACATTACTTTTTTTTTATATAATCTACACCCCCTCAAGGGATTATACTACCCTTTAAATGTCTCAACACAGCGCGGGCGTGAGTTTAAGGAAGAGTAAGAATGATAGGAAAGATGTGTGTGGCGCGATGCTCTGAGATTATAGGTGGTTGTTGTCTTAGATTTTATCTCCAGGGATGTCGTCTGAACTAATGCGGAGAAATTTCCGTGTCTTATTTATCTATGTCCCTTATAATTCGCATTAATTTTTTTTATTCTTTGTCATATTTTATCGATATACTAGTTTTACTCGATCACATGTTGTTAGTTCTATGTCTAAACAGCATGTAATGAGTAAACCAGCAACTCATTGTATTGCACTTATTTTTAGAATTGGTTTTTAATGGAAAAATAGGGGACATAGACTACGACAGGGATCGAACCTGTGACCATGAGGTTGACAGGCGAATACACAATAAAAATATTAATAAAAATTACTAACCCATAGAATTAAAGTTAGTCTGCGGACTAAAATTTCCAATTAATAAAAAATCGTAAATCCACGAACAAAATCTGATAAAATAAATATCAACTATGTATCTCTTCTTATTCTATGTATTCCTATAAATTTTGTTTGTCAATTCTTAGTCCTTCACTAAGCCACCGTTCGCTCTAGCGAAGGACTAAGTTTTTAAATGTCAAATAGGTAGCAGAAATTCGATTTTATTACTATCATTTCGCACGTAGTCCATGTTTATTTATTGGGTGTTAATTACCAAGTTTGAAGAAAATCGCGTCAATCATTTAAGCTAACGATCGATGTACAGCCACTTTTTTCATATATAGATTAGGCTATAGAATATAGATCGTAGAACAGACAGACAGACGGAATTGCGGGACCCACTCTTTTGGTGTTCTCCATCATCCTTATGTCGGCTTAAATTTAAACCTCAAGTTAAATGGGTTTCGCGCTGGCACCATAGTTGGGACCATCAGTTAGATGCTATCGTACCCTACTAAGAAGCAAATTTCTAATAGAATTTGAAGCACATATATACTGCAAATTATATTTTTCTTGGGGAATTTGGTCAAATTCATGTTTTTTACTTTAGAGATAAACTTAATCCATTCGGTTTAACTCTTATTCTCTTTAACAAATTTTCTGTTTATTATTAAGATATTCATCATAACCTGTGTGAAAAAAGATTGCGTTAAGTCGCAGATTTTGCCGTAATTCAGTTTCAATAGTTCTGTCTATTCGGATTTGGATTGTGAATGTAAGCCAACCGCAAACTTTTCCTTATTTTTAAGAACTGCATCAGATGCAAATACTCCATACAATGCATGTCGATGCCAGGGTTTAAATTCTGCGTAAAGCCTTGGCCACGCAATGAGCGGCAAGGCGGCAAAATGCTGAGCGGCAAAAAAAATTAAAACACATGTAGTTATATCGAGGTGGCCACGCAACCGTTGAGCTACAAGCGTCATTTCTTAGCGGCAGAGCGGAGCCGCTCATCTTTTAAATCTGTTATATTATTTTAGTATAATGCTTAGCGGCAAGGCATAATTATGCCAAAAATCAATACGGAATTTTTAATTTCAGATGCTCATATGCGTCCTGCACATATCAGGACAGGCTTAAATATTTTAAAAATAAAACCTTGACATTCATAAGTACTGCCTGAAGAGATCCTCATATTTTCGAAGATTATTATACGTGTATAGAAAATTACGTATAAGAAAATACTTTTTCGGTTAGTTGGTCTTTTTACTTGCGATATAGGGACTATAGGGCAAATTTTGCATTTAGGAAAAAATCAAACTCGAGATTTTAATCAAATTTTTCTGTCTGTCTGTACAACGAGCTACAGCCTAAACGGCTGAAGCGATTTTTGTTGAACTTGGTATTTAAGCGTTTTAGGTGATTATCTCAAATAATTTTTGAATCTTTTTTTAGCCCCAAAACTAACGGTCCCAGCCACACTGCCATGCATTTTTTTTTACCATCATAATTATCTCGAAAAGGCTCTAACGATTTTGAGAAAATAAAATCTGATATTCCACATTTTTGTCTAATTTTTTTTAATGTTTTGTTATTAACGGTACCTGCCAGACAACCATTTTTTTTAATTTTCGACTTTCTCATTAACGGCTTGACGATTACGATCAAAAATTTTACATAGGAGATCCTTCGAATTCTTAATAATATTACATACCAACATTTTCGAAAAATATTTTTTAGGATTTTTGAAAAAAAAAAACATTTTTTTAATTCAATACTTCGAGAACGGATGACGATTTTTTTCGGAATTTGCATTTTTAAACTTACATTATTAAATACATATATAAAATTGCGAATCCAATTTTTTTTAATTAATGAAATTTTGTATTTAAAAAAAATTGGTAAAAACGACTTAAAAAATATATTCAACCGTTTCCACTAAGAATCTTGTGCTTACGATGTGACCGAATATAAGAAAAAGTACGTGCGATCTTGTCGCGCATTTTAATTTTTCATGAACGTAAGATAATTTTCCAAATTTTAAGGCGACCTTCATGTAAAATATAACTTGAACAGTACTTAAGAATGGCATTTTCACAACTAACCGCTCAGCCGCTCAGGAATTGCTGCTCATTAAATGGCCAGCTGCCGCTCTGTCGCTCTGCCGCTTTGCCGCTTTACCGGTTGTCGCTCATTGCGTGGCAAAGGCCTAACTCACTACTTGAAATTGGTTTGGATTAAGATTCAGGTGAATTGAGTAATTACTGTTATTCCTTAATGGTATTATGTTTTAGCAATTCCTTTGAACTGCAAAGAACTAGCACACCACATTTCTAAGAGGGAGAAAATTTTTACACTTTTCAACTCAAACTTGAGGTAATTGATTGAATTTTTTCTTATTGACCGCTAAAACCACAAAAAAATAAAAAAAAGAAATCAAATGGAAACGAATGTGAAAATACGTTTATGTATGAATATTTATAAGTTTTGCTTAGAACGAATGCATTTCGGTTCTCGGCTGCACCTACAAAATAGATTTTTTTTCATCAAAATCGTTATAACTATTTTCGACATAAACGTTTTTTTAAGGTTGGTTTTAGAGATACCGTTATTTTTGGGGCCAACAAAAATTGTTTAGAGAATAATAAATAGGGATGCTCCTTAGTACCTACCAAATATTCAGAAAATCTCTTCTGCGACTTAGGCTGTAAACAGACAGACAGAATCGTAATATAAGAATTGATCATTATATCCGTGATATCGATTTTTTTTCAAACGCAAAAATTGGTTTACAGAGCCTATATTTATATAGAAAGTAAAAATAAGGGATGACACAAAAAGTGCTCACATAAGTGCCCTTATAAAAATATAAATTTAAAATTATTTGAAAATTGCCTTAGCGCTTATTTTTGTTAGAGAGCGTATTGTTAAATGGGGAATAAAAAACCGCGTGGAATTTAATGCTTCAAAAACTGCTGTCTATTGTCGATAAATCAGGACCCTCCCCCAATGCATTTGTCCATGAGCGGCGCTTGCATCGAAGAAACCGAACAACTTTCAACCCTCGGTATGTGTACCACCATCAGAGACCACCTCTTGTGGAATGATAACATATTCGACATTGCCAAAAACGCTGCAAGATGTTTGGGATTTCTGAGACGATGCAGGAAATATTTCTCTCTTTCTGATCCTGGCTGTAATCTATAAGGCGTATATTCGTCCAAAGCTTGAGTACAAATGTCATATATGTACAGGTGCTTCCATAACTCACTTAAGTCTCTTGGACAGAATCCAAAAAAGAGCTAATAAATTGCATCTCTTGAACACCGTCGCAATGTTTCATGTCTTGCATTGTTTTATCGTTATTTTTATAGACAATGCTCTAATTAAATAGACAGATGCATTCCTCCCATTAAAATAATCAACCGTAATAATCGCACTTCTACAGGAATGCCCACCAATTTACCCTTGAGCCCAACTACGGACGTACTGTTCATTATAGAGATTCCTTCTTTACCGGCACTACACGATTGTTGAACGCTTTGCCAAACACTATTTTCCCCTTCCATTTAATATTCAATCATTCAAAACTAACGTGCATCGGTATCTCCTATTAAATCCTCTCATATTTTCCTAATCCCTCGCACTGTTATAAAAAGTCTTAAAGGTAGTCATAAAACCTTTAGTGCGCGTGAAATATAAAAAAAATATTGTTGACATACATACACATATACATAAATGTAACACAATTATGGCCACTTTCATAAAAAAAAACACTAAAAGCACTTATCAATAATCCATTTAAATTTTATTAAATGTTTAAATCTTTTTAGTTTCACCAATCAATAAAAGGGAAATTTCAAGGATTTGTTTGTTAAACTAAAGTTTTTTCTCAAAGCCCGCACTGTGCTTGATTATTTAAGGGTAGTCAGAACCCCTGCGCGCATTATTATAAAAAATCGCCAAAAAAAATGTTTAATCTTTCTAATAACCGAAATGTATGAGAAAAAATGAGAAAGCATTATGTGTTAAAACAAATACCAAGAAATGCAAAAAAAAACAACTTTTATGACTTCGTTTTTATTTTTGCTTAAGTAAAGAAGTAATATCATTTATGTACTATGTACTATGTAAACACATTATCTTCGAAACTAACACGGCGAAAAGAATCATCAAAAATATTGGCATCAGCACAAAATCAAGGAACTTTAAATTGATGTCGCATATCTACGCATTGCGTGTTAAGATAATTGAAAACCTTGCAATTTTAAATTAAGAATTTTAATCTTGTTGGATATAGTTCACACTTTTAACTAAAATCCATGATGAACTGAGCTTAACAAAAAATGCATATAGACAAGTCCCTCAATAGTCAACTTATGAGTCCAAATGCGATCTCTTGGACAAAATGCAAATTTTGTGGGTTAAAGGCCGTAAAAGGCTATTTTCAATCAAATATATTTCTTGTTGTTTTTGGTACAGCTTAAAATTGTAAGAGCATGTTATTTAAATCACACCAAAAACATAAATGTTAAAAAAGTAGCCAAGTTCTTCTATATACAAAAACCTTTGCGTAACAACTCAGCCGTGGAATGAAGTGAGATCTAAAAGTACGCCAAGTTCTAAGTTTATAAATATTAAATATCAAATATTTTGAGTAGAGTACACAAGAATTCAAGAAAGAGACCCTATCAACGCTCGATCGATAATTTTTGATAGATACAGGTGAAATTGCATCCGATCAAGAATTTTTACTAACTATGTAAAAGTTAGCTCACCTAAAAAATCTTGCTCATTTAGCTACATTTAGTTATGTTCTCGGAACGATTTTTATTGTATGCAATTGTGCAATAAACAGTTTTGCATTGCCACATTTAAGCAATGCGCCAACTAAGGATATACATATATATATCCACACCAAAAAAATCAGTAAGCAAACTAAGATTATAAATTTCAATATTAAACGATTCTAAAATAATATGTGCACATATATCTACACATATACCAAGTTCAAGCTAAATCTTGAGAAAGATTTTATAAAACATGCTTTGTTTTTTTTTTTTTTTTAATACAACGAATCCGTCGTAAGTTCTATTATCCTTATATTAATGCCTTACTGAACAGCGTGAGATTGCGCCACCATGAAAAATTCCACTCATACCTACTCGTGATTCACCCCAAAAATTGTGTTTTATCCATTTTTATTGAAATCAAAAGAAGATTTAGCCCTTGGGATGTTTAGGCGACTATTATTCGGCATATATATTTGTTAGGAAACAAGCAATTTTATTATTTCATCTCCGACATTACGCAGGTCCTTGACGATATTAAAAAACCTCACCACCCTTTTCATCATCTCTCAATCAAAGCACCCTCAACCTCAACAGAAAGTTGTGTGCCAGCCGCCCAGGGCAAACACTTGCAGAGTGAACGGAACACAATCTAAGTTTATCTCGTACACGGCTTGTTGAGAATTGCACTGCAAAATACAAAAGGCAACAGCTCAAGGGATTTTTATAAGGAACACGAGCAGCAGGTTGACGTTAATTTGTTGAAAATAGACTTGCCGCAGAGTCAATCGACACACAGTTTTGTATGATGCAAGTGGAAAATTGTAGGAAGGACAAAGGGAGGTTTATTATATTTAATGGAATAGACCGCAGAATGTGAATGAATGCGCTGGCCACTTAATTATGATATCAGTTTTTAGTTAGATACAGATCTCAATAATATAGCTAAATTGGCATTGGATTCAATTGTTGGAGTTATATCATAATTTTATTATTCGAAGTTTGATTAATAATCAATTTTATAAAATTTTGTTTAATTCTTCCTTAGCCTTAGAGCAACCGATTTGATCGTGGTGACGACATGTAAAATTTAAATTTTAAAACTGTTTAGAAATTCCTTACTAAACATTAACAAAAAAAAAAACAAATTTTCAAATTTTTAAAAAATATTTTTATTTTATTTCATATTTATTTTTGATTTTGGCCAGTGGAAGAATGATCCTTTCAATCTTAAACTAGTTGAAGAAGAACAACTACGAAATAGTCCGTTGAAATTTAGCAACTATTCAAGATATTTTCGATTGATTTTAGAGTTAATATCGTTTTCCTTATTTTTTTTTAATGGCCTAAGGTCTTTTAAATGCAACCTGAATTGCACGGTACTAGTTTGGCACAGTGGATTTGAGAACCAGGTATTGACTGTCTCATTTTAACCAATGGGCGGCATCCAATTAAAATTGGAAGTATAGAAAAGAATGCGCCTAGCGTGGGGATCGAACACACACGTCCTAGTTAGCAATCAAGCACTTTATCTACTGCGTCGTTGCCACTCATATTTATGTTGGAGCCTATAGTAGAAAAAGTCCTTAACACAAAGTTGTAGCTGATGTCTACGGTAACGTTCTGTCCAAGACGTCAGTGTTGGGTATCCTTTATGACATTATATACTTTGTCTTGCCCTCATTTACTGCTAAACCATCGACTAATATTTTCCGTCTTAGAAGGGTACTACAGCATCTAAGTGATGAGCCTAACTGTAGTACCTGGGCGAAGCGCATAATTTGGACTAAAGGTCACAAAAAACAAAAATTAAAATTAAAAGCAGAGTCCACAAAAAAAGAACAAAGCAATACCTACGTACATGCGTTTGTATTGTTTTTACATCTCTTCCTAAAATTTAATCCATATGGTTTGACTCGTTCGATTACGAAACGCCAACTATTTTGTATAAAACCAGATAGATAAGTACAACTTATCCTCTTTGAACATACTCCTTCTAGTCCAGTTATTTTAGGTTTTATCTGCGGAAAAATTCCTAGTGAGCTGAATATCTGTATACACCTTTGTATTTTTGTACATCTTTTACAATATTTTATTGTAAAAGAACAAATTTTTATTAAATAATGATAAATAAAAATAATTAAAATATTTCAGGACATACCCTGATCAAAAAATTTGGACCAATTTGAAAACTTCGACGAAGTCGAACGAAAATGACTTCTATAACCGACTAGGATATTCCTATATTGTTCTTAGAAAATCTGTATTCTTCGGAATCTGCCTAAAAGTTGGTTTGCAATATATTTTATAATTCAATAGCACTCTTCTTTTGCGAATAATAGTTTGTTTTCTCTTTAGCATTGAAAAAGATGCAAATTTCCTAAATAAGATCCGTTTAAAAAATAAAACAAAACACAAAAGAAAATTAAAAATATTTTTTTTTCTACTCCATTTCAAACTCACGACGACCGACGGGACGGCGGCGTTAGACATTCCGAAAAAAATCTCAATGAATTTTAATGGGTATAATTACCTTATAAAGGGTGATTTTTTTGCCACTTGGTTTTTGACGTTTATATTTTTGACAGATCACACATGACAAATTCCACGAACATTTGACATTTCGATTCAGTATTGTTTGCCATTTCATCATGAATAGACTTACGCCTGAACAACGTTTGCAAATTATTGAAATTTATTATCAAAATTCGTGCTCTGTGAAAAATGTGTTTCGCAAGCTACGTCCGTTTTTTTTTTCCGCTCATTTTTGGCTAAATGGATACGTGAATTGCCGTATTTGGAGTGAAGAGCAGCCAGAGGCAATTCAGCAGCTACCAATGCATCCCGAAAAATGCACTGTTTGGTGCGGTTTATGGGCAGGCGGCATCATTGGGCCGTACTTCTTCAAGGACGATGAAGGCCGCAGGGTTACGGTCAATGGAGAAAGGTACCGTTCGATGATAACAGATTTTTTTTTGCCGGAAATGCAAGAATTGAACTCGGTCGACATGTGGTTCCAACAGGACGGTGCCACATGCCACACTGCACGCGAAACCACGCATCAATTGAGAGGCGAATTTGGTGAGCAGTTGATCTCACGTTTTGGCGCAGTCAATTGGCCACCAAGATCATGTGATTTGACCCCGTTAGACTATTTTTTGTGGGGCTATGTTAAGTCTATTGTCTATGGGGACAAGCCAAACACGATTGCTGCCTTGGAAGCCAACATTGAACGCGTCATTGGTGAGATTCCGGCCGAAATGTGTGAAAAAGTTTGCCAAAATTGGACCTTCAGAATGGACCACCTGAAGCGTAGCCGCGGGCAACATTTAAGTGAAATTATTTTTAAAAAGTAAATGGCAGAAATTGATTTATCGATCAAATAAAAATTTCATTCACTTTTTACAAGTTTCTGTGTTTTTTTGAATTTTCAAAAACCAAGCTCTTAAAAAATCACCGTTTACTTTTATGAAGGGAGTTTATACCAAGTTTGTACACTGCATTGATACTGTATGTCTTGTGTTCATACAAATTTTAAAGTAAAGGTACGGTAGAGTTACTGCAAATATTTTACAATTATGAATTCAGCCATTATCTACAAGAAATGTCTTCAACATTTTTCTGTAACATAAACCGTTTTCGGAGTAGAGCGCTGAGAAAGCGACTGGAAAGCACTCACATACGTTATTGTATACCGTACACCATGGCGTAAACTCTATTGCTTTTTATTAATGTTTGTTTCGGGAAAATATACTTATCTTATAGAGGTTTAGGAACTTAGTAAAATCTACACTAACTTATCCAAAGGACCTCCACCGGCAGATGTTTCGCATATCATTGTTCCGAGACCCGTCCCTTTATATATTCTACTTACTGACTGTCGGGCTGTGTTCAGTTCAGTTGAAAATTATTTCTTGAGTGTTAAGCACGTTGTTTTAGTTTCATTTTTTATATGTAATGAATTATTACCGGATGGTGATGTTTATATTGGCGAGATATTTGCGCAAAACTGATTTTCGTGACCTTTTGACCTTCACAACTTTTTTAGCCGGCACGATATCGATTTTTCACATCTTCATTACAACGCCGTAATAAAGGTGTATACAAAAATTGAGCTCACTAGGAATTTTTTCGCAGATTGGAGTTTAAAATGCCTAAAATGACTGGACTATTACACTTAATAGCCTTCGGTAGGACGAGCAATCTTATCTAGCTCTAGAATAGGGCATACTATATGAGTAGATGTAACTGTGCGAAAACATGTCTATAATATACTCTTAATGTAGGTGAAAAGTGAGGTTGTTCCCTTTTTATAAAATGCAATTTAAAACAAATAGCAAACAACTCAGTGATTCGCTCATTGGCGACCTAACATGCAATAAAATATTCGTCTATTTTAATAAATCGGTGTTTAAAAACATTTTATATGATTTATAACAGTACCTCCACACAATAGATATGTGAAGGGAATTTTTGTCGCTCCCACTTTAGATAATATCTCAGCGGCACACCACCGCACCGGCCACTTGAAAAAACATGCATGTGCCGTTTGCTTATGCAAAGTAATTACTTTCCAAATTTACGTTTCCCAGCTTAGTTCCAAGTGTTTCGGTGTTTCATGCTGATTTGTTTGTTCATTTCGGTTCAGCCAACTGGTAAGTACTCATACTAACCTTCCAGCGACTTTTGGTTGTACCAGTTTAACAATCCACCCTTAAAGAAGAACTTAAGAGGGTGTTTCTGTTTATTGCCTATTAAACATTACCTAACTTCGTTTTTCAGGCTTGAGGGATAGAAACTGATTGATTGAGGAAAATGTACGAGTACAAACGCAAAACCCAAAGGAACCCTTCATCCCTTCGGTCAATTGGAAAGATATTGCTTTGTGTTTATGTGATTTTTTTAAAGGAAGGTCTCGTAAACTGTACGCAAAGAGAATTAAATCAATTGATATATCATATAAAATTTCTTTCCTTCCCTTTTGTTTTAAGTAAACAAAGCCAGCATTGGTCCAAGAAGTTTGTCCTTATTTACGATTAAGCTTAAGGCTGATTCCAAAAAAAATAAAACATAAATATATATGTACTTATGCATCTAGCTACAATGCTACATAACAAAAGAAAGAAACAAAAGTTACATACCATTCTCAGCAGATAATTTGTTGATGAATATTTTAGCATTTGATTCCAAAATGAAATATAAAAAATTTGACCGATTTCATCAATTTGAATGATTTATTTCTGAATTATACCTTAATATAGAATTGATACGTTAATAGATATTATAATAAAAAAAAGCGTTTAATATGCATGTACATATACAATGAGAATTTTTTTTGTTTAATACGTAGTTTAATATGTGGAAATAGCTATATGCGGTAAAAACTCAGAGCTTGCCCACGTTGAATCTTCTTGTAAGAAGTCGCTCAACTTTATTATTTAATAAATTCAAAGGGTTAATTTATTAAGAAATTTGTTTTACAATAAAGTTACCGTTTAGGACATAGTACTTATCTAAGTACAACCAAAAAGGAATACAGTTCAGAACAGCTGCCCAAGATATACTTATATAATTCAACTGTTTCTTATGTAAAATCTGTAACCAGTCTTAGTTTCAAAGTGATGAATGGTCTATCCTTAAATGATCAAATAAACTCTGTTGTGGGACGAATATAGGGAACTCTGAAAACTCTGGATATCAAGTAGCTCTACACTTATTGATACACGACTTCGATTGGTTAAAACCCCAAGTAACATTTTTCCTCCCATAACATTCTCCAATAACTTAATGAGACTAATTTAAGGGAGCCAAAAGTATTCTCGAATACTGCTAAAAGCGTTAAATGGCCTAGTTATGAGAGCCTCTCAATACTCCCAAGCAGAGTTGTATTCTTCTTATGGGATGATAGATGTAGAATAATGAAAAAGGCCTCGTATATGACTCTAATAAAGTTCGTCTAAATCTTGTTGCGAGAAAGCGTTTCTTGCAATGGGAGTTGTATAATAGAGAATAGAGAAAAAGAGAAGAGAATAAACCTTAACAGAATTATATCTTTTTCATTAAAGTTTTTTTTTTAAAGAATCAAACTCTTGTAAAGATTTTGCGAGTATATGTCATATGGCTAAAAACTGATGAGCTTGATATATATTTGTGATAGTATTTATTTTGTAAGTCAACTATTCATTATTTTATAATGCCGATACATTATTTTATTTTATTGTTTGATCGTATATGGGAGCTAAAAATGAATGCGGTTGAAATTGTATCTACTATAATTACTTAATCTTACCTCGAAAAAAACAAAGCGCCTTCAAGCTAATGCATATTTAAATTTGGAATGTGTGATTGTTTTGGCATTAATCAGAGGGGAAATTAAAATTTTATTTTTAGGCCTAAAAATAACGGTACCTGCCATATGACCTTGAAGGAAAATCTTATTTTGCTCGAAAGCGGCTCCAACGATTTTCATAAAAAATTTTGAGAATTTTTTTGTTGGTAATAGCTATCATTTGATAAGAACCAAGTTTACAGGAAAAGTCCTTAACGGTACTTTTAATATAACGGCTTTTTAAATTGTTGGCTTTCTCGGTAACTGTCCATTGGATTTCTGTCAAATTTTATATCTGAGAAGACCTAGGTAGCCAAACTAATTCTGCATATTAAAATTTTAAATAACTTTTTTTTTATAATTAAAATTAATTTTTGATTTTTTTTAGTTTGAAAAATCAATATTTTTTAAACTAATCAAACAAAAATAATTTTAAATATTATGGCCACGTGTATATTAATAGACTCTAAAAACTGCATACCAAAGTTTTAAAAAACATTTGTTTTCAAGAAACTAAAAATAAAAAACCGGATTTCATCAAAATCCGTCCTACAATTTTCGAGATACTTTTTTATAAAATTTTCATTGATCGTTAGCATCTAATAGTTTTCTTGGTGTTTTCGAGAAACCGTTTAAAGTTATGGTTTTGGCAGTTTTTATAAGTTTAAAAAACGATTTTTACCCACCTATACAGCATTCACTTTCATTTTCTAAAAAATATACATTGGAACATGCATTCGATGAATATTTCAAAGCTTCTGGAGTATACAATATTAACATAGTTTTATTATTTTCAGGAAGAAGTAAATACTGATTATTTTTTGAGCCCACTCTTAAAAGGGCTACATTCATGAGAAAAAACATTTTCCCTAAAATCATTTTGCACGAAATATGTCATTTAAAAAAGTGTATTATATGAACTTAAATATTCCAGGCATTTCCTAGATTGAGTATGATCTTCATTGAGCATACTTTCTAAAGGTTCAGGTGGCTTAGCTATAGAAGGAATGCTTATTAAGTGCTATTTAATTCCTTAGCTCACTTTTTGCATTTGCAACAATTGTAAATTTGATTAATTTTTCCTATATCTGTTATTTTGTTGTTCGAACACGGAAACTGTGGTACATAATTAAAAGCCACTCTACTCTCCAAAAACTGATTAAGACTTGAAATATTATTACTTGCTGTTCCTACGTTAATCGATGAGCGACAAATTGAGTGGACTGAAATTCAGAAGCAAATAAAGAAAAGAAAATGCTCAAGAAATGCAGCAACCCAGTCATTGTGATTGAATCGAATTCATGGATGCAAAAATACAAAAATTCGATAAATTTCTAATTTGTACATACATTTATTTCTCGTCTTTTAGTTACAGTTAAGAAACGAATTAGGGCTTAAAATTTGCATAAGACGATTGGCGTTATACAAAAGATCTAATTTTTGTAAAACATGTATCATGTGGGTCATTTTCGAAAAAAAATTACTATTTTAGTTTTTAGTTAATAATCTAATTCAACAAACATATTTAACAAATGAAAAATATACAATTACATACTTATATGAAAAAGAAAAATTATAAAATTGGTTTTGAGTAAATCGGTTGAATACTTTCTGAGATTAGCGCGGTCAAACATAATATTTGTTTCGTCTTGATTATAGGTCTTGTTTAACTAAGTCTCGTCTCGGTATTGGTCCCACCTTTTGCCGAGAAAATTTGAATTTGTAGTCTTGTATCGGTCTTGGCCTTGGTCTCATCGTCAGTCTTGGTTACTTTGGTGTTTTCTGCTAGTCAAAAGATGTAAGATAAGACACGAGTTTATATTGAAAAGATATATCTCATCTCATTGATGAGACCGCGACTATTCTCCAATTCGAAAAAAATATATAAACAATATTTTATAAAATAAAATCCATGTGCCTTGGTACTTTTGCCATTAAACGTCCTCATAGTCAACCTCAATATCCCCACAGGCTTTTCTATTTCTACTTCTTCAAGTTTGCCAAATTTTTCTGGAAAAATACTTTGAATTTTGGAAAGCAATCCACGACAATCGAGAAATCTATTTTTTAATTGCATGAATAAATGGTTCAAAAAAGGAACATAAATAGACCGACGAAAATATTCTTCAGGATTACCTTCGAAATTATCTAGGTTCTTCTGGTGACTGGCTTTTAGTAAGTGTATTTGCAAATAGAGAAGTGAATTTTTGTATGTTTCAGTCACAGGTCACGTTACTTGTGACCCAACACTAATTTCCACATTGGCGTACCAAATTTACTTACCCTAAACAAATAATTCGGTATGGGTTTCAAAAGATAGGACGTATCTATAATTTAAAAAAATTGTTATTAACTTGGAATAGTTTTATTTAACCTAATTTTTGTTTTCAGTTAAATTTAAATTATAATCTAACCATTCTGCAAAAAATACTACAAAAGTTTTAGTCTTTAGTGTATAATCCAACAAAATTCGGTTGAATTGAATTGAACCTTTAAAGACAATTTCACTGCATTAGTACCTTATCAGTGCTGCGAAAACTGAAGTTTGTTGGTTATTTCGCTAGAACAATTTAAGAAAAAAAATTATATTTAAATGCATGTTGATTATACTATTTACTAAAAAAAAGTAGTCCGAAAAGTAGCTAAATTACAGATATTTAAAAAAAAATATCTCACATTTGGACGGAATATTTTACTCTCGGGGAGTAGGGGCGTTACTTTTCACTTTTCACATTGTGAAATTTGAGTGCATGCCAAAATAAATATTAACCAGAAGACCCGTGGGCAAATTTCGCACATTCAATAAGGTTTTGTAATTAAATTTTTAAATAGAATGTTTGAACATAATAAATTAATTCTTTATTGTTATGAACAAAATAGTTTAACAAAACCTCTTTGTAAGCAATATTTGATGTAAAAATGAAATCAATTTGAATTTTTTGTTTATCATTTTCTTTAATATATAGATACAATATACAAATATGTTGTTTGATTTGTTGACTCTTGAAAAGGCTACATACCGTCACCTGAGTTCTATCTTGTTCTATGTCCATTTTTCAAAATGTTGGGAAATCAATTTTTAAAGTTAAGATCGAAAGCTTTTGTTTATTTTACCTAATTTATTTTTGGAAGTTATGTTTTTCTGAAAGCCTTAACAATTTTGTTTTAAAAACAATTTACAAATTTCTTTTTTCTTTTGTTCTGAAATAATGATAAATAAAAATCGAGGCTCAGGTCATTTTGGATATTGAATAAAGTTATATGGAGTGAAAATAAGTTGATAAAGTTGGTGGATATTGAACAAAAAAACTTTATATTGAACAAGACAGAAATTAACAACAATGCTATTGCTAAATTGAACAAAAATATATTTCATTAGTTTATCTGAATGGTATGAATGGGAACAATAACATTTTAAATACTTGGTATGTTTTTTCATCTGAAATTTAAAAAAAATGATTTAGGTCTTAGAAAAACATTGCCTCTATATTTGATTTGTCTACAATCTTTGAAAGATACCTTTTTAAGATCCAGACTAGTTTTATTAATATTCAAAAAATGTTATATACAGTTAAATTATATACAGCATTACGCCTATAAAAGGAACTCGAAACATTAGTTTTCCTCAGTGAAAAAACGTTTTGCAGATCATAAGCGATAACCGCAGTATATTTACACTATTTTTGTTTTTTTTTTTATTGATATTACGCTGAGTCTTTGCTTAACTATGATTACTGCGATGAACGTTATAATCTCGTTTTTCACATGTATTCGAAATTCTTGTTGCTTAATATCTTTTCTAGGTTTAAAAAACGACAAATTGAATGATTCATTGAAAACTTTCCTATAAATATTACAGGAATATTCTGATTTTCGTGATAAATTTCCCATGTATCTGTAGAGAATGAGTAACCGAGTCATTATATTTTGTTGCAAATCCGATTTTGAGAAATGTTAAGAGCTGAAAAAAAAATGTTTGGCAGACATCAAATGTTTCGTTGCCCAAAGAATACATAAAGGTAAACTTTTTCCGAGACACAACTACTGTTTTTTTCTTTTTGGTTGAATTCTTTGCACGACTTTGTAATAAAATTGGCCATTCTCATGGTCTTTTAATCAGGGTTGCGAATTTTTGAATTAAAAAATCATTAAGACATAAGTCTGTAGATGACTTTAAAAAATTTAATTTATAAGTTAGTTAGTGACTTATGAATTTAAAAAAAATTAATTCATTAGCTAGTTGATTGGAAATTCTGAAGCTTGTTTTTAGCAGAAACATCGAACCAAAAGGAGAACATGCAAAAAAAACAGATGAATAAACATAAGAAGTAGAACTAATCGAGGTATAACACTTCTTAAAAGTTGCACTTATAGAGTCAAGACATGCTACGAATGCTACAACTTTAGTGTTGCGAAAATAGAGGAGTTGCGCGAATTTAGGGCCCGTAACTGAGTTCATACTGTATTTTCGATGTCAAAAACATTTTTAAAACTCATTGCTTTGAAATAAACGTTAAACAAAAATTAATAACTATGAAAAGTTCAATACTCGGCATAAAAGTGACGTTCAAATTAAATTATTCTATAGATTATATTTTCTTGATTGAAAAATACGATGTTGTTATCCGGTTGTTTAACAGTGAAGTAAGTTTATTTCTCTGGCAACTAACTCCGTGTTTATCTGGAGATTGAAAAATCGGCTCTAAGTAATTAAATCCTTTTTAATTCAAAAGTCAGCAACTAGCTTGTGAATTAAATTCAAGCTTAAGCTAGAAAGTGACTTAAGCCTTTGCAACTCTGCTTTTAATTAAATTTTAACAAAAAAAAAGCATTGAATATTTGTTTGTTCATCGGAAAATTTGGAAAAACAAATTCTTTTATTGATTAAAAACTTACACGTATTCAGAGTTCATCTTTATAACAACGCACTGTACTTGCATTGACGTGCTTACTCGATGAGAGCAAAACACTAAAATCAAGTGCAATAATAGGCGTTTTTCTTTTTTAGCTCCGAGTAAACAACTCGGCTCAAAAGATCTGTATTTCTTTTTTTTTTAGCTTAGATACGTCTAATCGCTAAACTTGTGTTTCTTTTTTCAATCAGAGCATAAATCTGCGCATGGCATGCTCCATTATAGCTCAGAATAAAATGACCGATCAAACAGAGAAAAGTGCTAAGCGCGGCTAATTTTTACTCTACTCTTAAATTAAAAACAAAAATGAATTCAGAAAACGAAAGCCTGAGAACTACTGGTAAATAAGTTTTAATAAAAAAAACAACCAGTTTTAATAATTTATGAAAGTTCTGCACTTAAGTTTATTGCAAAATTAAATCGGAGAGCTCTATTCAGAGCTAACTAGGTTAACTCATGTTCTGTTTAGTAATCTGCCCGGAGATAAAAAAGAAAAACGCCTAATGGTGATCTCGTATGATATTGACCAAAATAGAATTCTTATGTTCTTACACAACCAAATTCATATCTTTTCGTTTAATAAGGCACAAATTGTAACCAAAATAATTTGAACATTGAGAAAATATAAATAAATGAAGTATGTATATAAGGATATTGAACAAAAAATGTATAAATGTGGATATCGAATAAGAAAGAAATAAAAAGGAATAATTTAAAAGATATGCGAGTACTATGAATTGTTCAATATAATACAAAAAGAATGATTAGTTGTTTATTAAACAAAAGTGGCACTCAAAATGGTAAGAAAAGTCTTTTATTGAACAATACAATTGTCCATAACTTGAAAACTAAATGTGATAGAACAAAATGGTTAGCGGCAATCGAAAGAGGACCCTTGAATTATAAAAACTGCATTTCTAACTCAATTTCGTCAAAATGGTCTATTGAACAAGATAGAACTCAGGTGACGATACAGTTGCCCACGAGTAAGAACTGCATTTGGTAAGTATAATCCAGCTCTTTCAAATAAATATGTTTCTACCCCACTCATTCAAGGTGCAGCGAAAAAAATATTTCCCTCCACTACTAAATGCCCAAGCGATGATGGAGGATTTTAAATGAAAGAGTTAGCAAATATGAAAAACAAGATTAGAAAAGAGTGGAGAGAAAACATTGTGTTTAAAAGCGTTAGCCCTTATAACGGGTGATTTTTTTGCTACTTGGTTTTCGACGTTTATATTTTTGACAGATCACACATGACAAATTCCACGAACATTTGACATTTCGATTCAGTATTGTTTGCCATTTCATCGTGAATAGACTTACGCCTGAACAACGTTTGCAAATTATTGAAATTTATTATCAAAATTCGTGCTCTGTGAAAAATGTGCTTCGCAAGCAAAATTGTCTTCAGCGACGAGGCTCATTGTTGGCTAAATGGATACGTGAATAAGCAGAATTGCCGTATTTGGAGTGAAGAGCAGCCAGAGGCAATTCAGCAGTTACCAATGCATCCCGAAAAATGCACTGTTTGGTGCGGTTTATGGGCAGGCGGCATCATTGGGCCGTACTTCTTCAAGGACGATGAAGGCCGCAGGGTTACGGTCAATGGAGAAAGGTACCGTTCGATGATAACAGATTTTTTTTTGCCGAAAATGCAAGAATTGAACTCGGTCGACATGTGGTTCCAACAGGACGGTGCCACATGCCACACTGCACGCGAAACCATGCATCAATTGAGAGGCGAATTTGGTGAGCAGTTGATCTCACGTTTTGGCGCATTTAATTGGCCACCAAGATCATGTGATTTGACCCCGTTAGACTATTTTTTGTGGGGCTATGTTAAGTCTATTGTCTATGGGGACAAGCCAAAGACGATTGCTGCCTTGGAAGCCAACATTGAACGCGTCATTGGTGAGATTCCGGCCGAAATGTGTGAAAAAGTTTGCCAAAATTGGACCTTCAGAATGGACCACCTGAAGCGTAGCCGCGGGCAACATTTAAGTGAAATTATTTTTAAAAAGTAAATGGCAGAAATTGATTTATCGATCCAAATAAAAATTTCATTCACTTTTTACAAGCTTCTGTGTTTTTTTGAATTTTCAAAAACCAAGCTCTTAAAAAATCACCGTTTACAACATCTAACCTTTAAAAAAATAATTAAAAATTATATTACTGCCGCGCACCGCGCCGTTTTGTTTCGTTAGTTTCTAAGAAAATTGTTCCTTATTGTTAAATCAGAGGTAATATCCCTCACTGTGTTTTTTTTGCGCTGGATCGGAAAAATATCTTTTATAAGTCACCCGCAGTATATCTCGATTGATTTGTCATCTATGGTTGTCAAGTTTTGAAGTACTTCAACAGACATAACATTTACCACAGTTAATTTTTGTCTGAAATGTACACACCCAAATAATATTCATCAATACGTACAAAATATTTCTTCATAGCTAATTTTTTTAAGGTTAGGCAGCTATGAGTGTGTAGTGCCTAAAGTTAGAAAAAGTTTTGAAAATTCGATTAGTACACTTTCGTTCGATATAAGGAAAAAAGATTGGGCAAAACTATTTAAAGCTAAATGTGAATAAATACTAATTTTTATTCTAGTTGCCACGAGTTCCTGTGTCAATATTCATTTTCTTTCACATTTTCATAATAACAACCCCTGCTCTCAATATTACTGATAAGTATACAACAAATGAAAGTGATGAGAAACAATTCACCCTTCGTCCTTAACACAACCTTTTCAAAGGGTCATCATCATTATTAAAACTCGACCTTCTCCCACGATAAGGTTCGAGTTTCACACACAAGTAATTGCATTTATATCTTAAACTGACGTGAATAGAATAAAAAAAGTCACACCAACCGCCACCGTTGGTTGCTCGCCGCTGAAAGTAAGCGCATCCTTTTGTGCCAGTGTACACTCATGAGCATAATGAATCACATTGTAATGTAATGAAGATAATGACTATTTACCGGTGGCGCTTGACACTATTTATGCTGATGGTCGTATGATCGGTCTGAACAAACGCATCAACATAAACTCACCTGCAATTAAATTGTCACATAAAAATAATTTTAAGAACGAACAAGACACGTGCCAATATACATACAGACATACATAATAATAACCCAGGTGATGCAAATACTAGAATCATTCAACCCTCTTTCAAATGAGAGGATTATTTAAAAAAAATAAAAACACCCCCGCGCCGTCAAAACCTTTAAACTGTTCACATTCTAAACAAAAAGTGTTGTAAATATAATATGTATGTAGAAATAATTCATTCTTATACAAGTAAGTATATCAGGGATTAAAGAAGGCCTTAAAATAAATTCCGAACAAAAATCAAGATATATAAGGGTTATTGCCAACTATTTATAATAAGAAGGTTTCTGGCAACCCTCACTTTTATTAAAGGTGTTTGTTAATAAATGAAACGTTAAAGAGGCGGGTGATTCCGGGATTATCCAAGGGAATTGCACCCACACAAAGGGTACTACATCTAGAAGAATACAAAATGTTCCAATTAAATAGATATGCATGTACCTATATCATATATTGACAATGAAAATCAGGCGAAAAGTAAGGGAGTTTGTTCCTTATTTTTGTTAATTTTTGTTGTATGTAAAATATATATCAAAATTCTATTGATAAAGACAAACCGCGACAAAAACAAAATATTGATGGGAATAGTAGTTCCGCTCAAAAAATTATGGACTTTGTTTAATGACGTAGGTACAATACTGTAACGAAGCGTTACATGCTAACTACTTTTTTTAAGAAGAAACAAATTAATTATAAATACGATACCCACTGCCGAATTTCAATATCTAGCTGGAATTCTAGTTCGATACGATTCACCGACATTATAGACATATGAATATGTCCACAAAGAAAAATCAGCTGAGGTTACGATTTTCATTCATCTTCTTAGAGATCACACTTTGATCTTACAAAAAACATTATACGACGACCTGCAATGACGAACGATAATTATGGCCCCTTCGACCACTCCTAAAGTATTTGGTGATATTAGTTCTGATTTTTTTCATCAGTTTGAATCTGACCCCAAACGAGTTCAGTAGATCTGGTCGTTATAGCTTTATTGTTCGAAGTTTCCTCCCACCAGTAGTAAGAGGTCTTGGCGCAAGTTATTTAATCGATACCAGGGGCTTCAGTGCCTGCTGATCTACCCGATGTTCGGCCTGCTGTGCCGAGTGCCACCAGGGCCTTAGCACATGCTGATCTACCAAAGCTTTGGCCTACTGTGTCGAGTGCCACTAGGGGCCTAATACCTCCTGATCCATTCTAGACCAAAACTACAAATATAGGTACTATTTTCTATAGACCTTTTATTTGTAGTTTTGAGTTTTCTTCATTACAATCCGAGTATAGAAACCTTAGCTGGAAAACAAAAAGCACATAACATACCTGCATATACCTATGAATATCGCATAATTTAAGAATCTCTGTATTTTGCAGTGCGTCCCAAGTTGGACTTAAGGATAAACTGATGAGCATTCCTAGAAGCGCAAGTATCACGGTTCACTATTCTAATAAAGAAGGAGTGCAAGTAGCTGTTTCACTAAAGCATTGCTTATGAAAATAATGATAAAATAATTTCGACGGACTTTTACAGGTACGTATAGAGTTGTACCACCTTTCACATCTTCATCCGCAAACGCGTGATAGTTGTCACACATTATCACAAACAAACAATAAACGGTTCAAGAAGATCGAAAAGCAGCTTAAGGGATAAGGAACTTTGAAACCGAAACGTGCAGCTTGCCACGATAAATAGTACAAAGTGAGGAATTTTTTAATTATGTTTTTAAAAAATTTAAATGCCATTTAAATCTAACTTATTATTAAAACTTAACTTCAAGTCCTTTATAGAGTAAGTTTTTTTTAATTAATTAATTGAATTAAAATTGAATTTGATGTGTTCTCATTTGTGTGCCCCTCTTATCCTCTCCCTAATTTAATCATGAATATAATAATTGCTTAGGACCATTTGAACAATCGTGGTACAGCCTTAGTTCAAGAGTTTAACTCGGTTTAATTCATAGGTTGTGTTGTACAATCGAAACTTAGGAATTAACTCACCACTAAACCTGGAAGAATTTAACGCGCCGATTTCGGTAAAACTGAGGTTCAGTCAGTCGAAACAAGCCTGCTATATGTACAATATTCAAATAAAATAAATAAGCAATCAATTATACAATTATAAATTTTGTTATTTTCGTATATGAAACGTAGAATATGGAATAAACTAGGCCACCACTTAGCATTAATATTCCCTGAGCATGCGAAAACGAAAAAAACTGATGATTATTATTCCATATTGTCCTAACATTTTAACCGTTCTCTATCATTATCATCTACGTCAGCCTTCAAATATTAGGTTTTACCTGAAAAAAATTGAGCTGACAGTGATACTCAAATTTCGAATAGATATACTACTTTCTTACTTTGATCTCGAGTTCAGTTAACTCTCTCTTGACTCGCAATTGTGCAACGTACTCGCTCAATAATTAACTCGTGTTCAGCTGTTCATTGGTTCAAGTTAAATTTGTGCAACTGGCGCTTAGATGAATTTTTGTAGGGTTTGATTTAAAAAAAATCTTTATAATGGCGAAATAAATATCTTATATATAACATGCCGTCTTATTTCTGAAACTACATTTTATGATTTTATGCAAACAAAATAAATAAAATGCACGACTGGGTCGCACGTCGTACTTATGCTCGTTTTTCGTTTTATTTTCGTTTTTCGCTTAATTTTGTATATAAAAAAAATTCTTAAATTAAAAAAAATTGGATGAAAATTTTAAATACTTAGTAATATAAATTTAAAACAATATTGAAGAAAAGGCAAACAATAAGTAAATATTATTTTTGTTTTTTTTTTGGAATGTGTGATAGTGCGATAAATTTAAAACCAAAATATGTATGTAAAATTTCGAAATATGTATTGAATTTTCCAAAAAAAAATATTTTTTTTTTTAAATCTAAAAAAAATATTTTTTTTTAATCTAAAAAAAAATATTTTTCGGAAATTTTTAAATGAAGTAAGTATTACTTAGAATTCGAAGGACCTACTGTATAAAAATTTTGATCGAAATCGAAAATCAATAAAATGGTTGTGTGTCAGCTAGCGTTAATAACAAAATATGTAAAAAAAATGTTGGCCGAAATATAGACCATACGTAAAGGAGTACACACTACTTTTCTTATGAAAATCTTTAGAGCCGTTTTCTAGATAATTTACTTGGTAGAAAAATTTGTAGGTACTTGCCTACAGTTATTTTTGGGGCTAAAAACAAAATTCAAAAATCTATTTTAGACAGTCACCTAAGACGCCTAATCACCAAGTTTGAACAAACTCAGTTCAGCCGTTTAGGCAGTAGATCGTTCTACAGACAGACAGATAGCCAGCCAAACAGACAGACAGACGGGGGCTTTTTTGTTGGTGTTCTCTATCATCGTAATGTCAATTTTGATTAAAATCTCGAGTTCGATCTTTTTCCAAATACAAAGCTTGCCCTATAGTACCTATGTATGAATAAATTATATCGCAAGTAAAAATCATTACAGATGCTTATTAGCTATACATATTAGTGGTATTTTATTTTCCCCGTGATCCAGATCAGATCATCTATTTATTTGCGTTACAACAACAAAATGATTTCGCTTTGTTGTTGTAAGGCAAATAAATAGTTGATCTGATCTTGATCACGGCGAAAATTAAATACGGCTATTATGTACAAGCCTATAAGTATAACTGCTGTTTTTGTATTCAAATAGTTAATAAGACTGAAGTATCTGACTTAGGCATTATGTAAATAATTATAGGAAAGCATTCCGGAAATTGTTACTTAAAGTGAATTATAAAATAGAAACCCAAAATGTGGCAACAAATTTTTGTTTATTTGATCCTTCCCACACTATTGCCATGCCCACACGTCCTTGGTAATTGCATATATTTTGGCAATTGCCATATGACAGGTTTTTTTAAAACTTCTTCTCAAATTACTATCAATGACAATGGTTTAACATAATTTGACGTTATTATAAGAGCAGTTTGCCATTGGCATTGAAATATTATGCCAAAAGAATGCATTGAATATAAAATATATGGACTACCCGAAACTTCATAACCTCGTGAATTTTAGTTAAAACTATATTTAAATCGATAATAAGAATACCTAATATAAAACCGGAAAAAAATATAAGTATACATAAAACTTTTGCAGTCACGCACCTCTGCAATTATACAAAACCGAACCATTCCATACTGTCCATTTAAATTGCTTAATGCAATAAATAAAATATTCGAACTTGTGTCGTTTTACATCATGAAATTTCATTTAAAATTATGCAATTATTTCAAGTATGCACTTGTATAGTTTAACCGCTTACACACTGCAGGTATTATGCATGCGTCTCGTGACAAATATCTGATGCACGTGATTTCTTAATGATGGGAAAATCATGAAGAAGACAACCATCATAATATAATAGATATGTATGTTGTCTAGATTGATCATCGTTGAGGAGGACTGTGCGCGTGTTATATACCACTTAAATACAAGCAATGCATGTAAGGAAAAAAAATAATATAGCTACTCCAGAAGTCCAAATCTTTTCAACAAAAAAAAAAAGAAAAAAATACAAAAAGTACCTACCTATCTAGATACAAATAAAGACACCCGCACGTATGCACATATTTATAAAGTGCTATTGAAGAGTTAAAACTTAAAATTTGGTACATGTTTATCTGATCATTATTCTCCAATAACATAATGGTGTATTAATCAACACAACAAAACCAATTGTTAGTGCAGACTTTTTACACTTTTCACTCGCCTATATAGATAGTACCAAACTGTCGGCCGACCACACGTCTTGCAGATGAAACACTTGCCGACATCACTTATCCCACTTGAAGGTGTACCTATACATTAACCTATATGTATGGAATAGCCCATGCCATATCGCTTGAGCAACCGAACTTTTACCTGCCAGCAGCGTATCTGTCGATATATATAGTTCATCATAAAAACATTTCACGCAGCCCTGACAATCACTTTACAGGAAGCCACCACAATAAAACTACAAATGGACAGCAATTAATTTCATCTTCTGTTGAATACAGCTACTGAAAATAAAAACGATGTGATATTCTTGCTTTTGGATGCTGCGAGCTCCCCCGACAGGACATTACTCATACAATCAAAATATGACTCGGCGACACGTCCGCGCGACGGTCCAGAGGGCATTAATCTTGTCTTAACACTGCACCAGCAGCGGTATGATAAAGTCATCAAACATATCCATATCCATACTTCAATGCCAGTCACTTTATTAGCACCTTTTGGGCACTTTATAGCTGCCATTCATTAATAAAAAAAAAAGATATAAAGAACAATAAATAAAAAAAAAACGCTATACTGGACTCCAAGTCTAGTCCATAGAGTTTACGACTGATGTAAAACTGAAAGCAGTGTCCATTTGTAAACAAAACTTCACAACCAATGAAAATTAATACAAATGACTCTTGTACCTGTCAACACTTGCGCTTAGCCGTTAGCATCGCGGCGCGGTACATCTAATAAAACTCAGAAATAATGGTTTCTTTACTTACAACTCTTAATACAATGAACCAGTAGCAACTCAATTGTAAAAGACAAGAATACTCAACACAATTTTGTTCCCTGCTATTACATTAGCAAGAAAATAAATTATGTTCGTCACATAATATTCACACAGATACAAAATTCATAATATATTAATAGTAATATTATTCCACACCTATAGTTGAGTTGTCTTACAAACCACCACGCACGGTCAGAGAGAAAATCTGGTTAGAACATTTTTTTGGCAAAAAATAAGCCGCTGAATCACTGAATTTTTGTTTATTGTCAATTTTTGGGTAAATCAACTGATATCTACTTCGTCTTATGATTCAAATCTATACAGTGTCTTAACTTAGCTCTAAATTGAAATACATTGATTCACAAGATTCGATAAAAAATCAGCGGGGGAGTGTAGGTACGATTACTCAGCTGCAAGAAAATAAGAATGGATTCTTGTAGAACGTTTAGTTACAAGTATTTTTGCTTGCGATACTATATATGTACTCTAGCTATAGGGCAAGTTTTGCATTTGGAAAAAAATTGAACTCGAGATTTTAATCAAACTTAACATTACGATGATAAAGAACACCAAAAAAGTGTCTCCCGCAATTCCGTCTGCCTGTATATACAACGCTCTACAGCCTAAGCGGCTGAAGCGATTTTCTTCAAACTTGGTATTCAAGCGTTTTAGACGATTGTCTAAAATAGATTTTTGAATCGTTTCTTTTAGGATCAAAACTAACGGTACCTGCCATAAGACTTTTTCTACCATCTTAATTATCTCGAAAACAACTCTAACGATTTTGATAAAAATAAAATGCACTATTGGATCGCACGTACTTGCTCCTATGTTCGATCACATTATATGCAAATGATTCTTAGTAGAAACGGCTAAATGTATTTTTAAAGTTGTTTTTCTATTAATTTGTGTATAGAAAAATTCTTAAATTTTTTCTAAAAAAAAATTGGTATGAACATTTTAAATATTTAATAAAATAAATTCAAAACCAAAATTTCAGAAAAAATCGTCCACCCGTTTTCGAAATATTGAATTTAAAAAAAAATATATTTTTTTTTTTCAAAAATCCAAAAAAAAAACAATTTTTCGAAAATATTGAAATGCAGTATTATTAAGAATTTGAAACAGCTCCTGCATAAAAATTCTGATCGAAATCCTTTGAACCGTTTATGAGAAAGTCGAAAATCAATAAAATGGTTGTATGGGAGGTACCGTTAATAACTAAATATTAAAAAAAAAAATGTCAACCAAAATATAGACCATACCCAAAGTAGTATACACACCAATTTTTATAATTTTTAGCAAATAGTTGGAGCCGTCGAGACAATTAAGATGGTATAAACATTTGTATGTCAAGTACCGTTATTTTTGGGGCTAACACAGCGATTCAAAAATCTATTTTGGACAATTGCCTAAACCGCTTAAGTACCAAGTTTGAACAAAATCGATTCAGCCGTTTAGGCTGTGAAGAAATGTACAGACAGACGAAATTGCGGGACCCACTTTTTGGTGTTCTCTATCATCGTAATGTCAACTTTGATTAAAATCTCGAGTTCGATTTTTTTTCCAAATGGAAAACTTGCCCCATAGTACCTATACCGCAATTAAGAAATAGATGTGCACTACTATAGATAGATATAGTCTTCATTTTGGCTAAAAAATAAAATGCACGACTGGATCGCACGAACTTGCTCTTATGCTATATCATATCGTATGCAAAAGATTTCTATTTTAAATCTAAATATATTTTTAAAGTCATTTTTTACTTTATTTTTTATACACAAAATTTGTTTAATTTTTTTCTAAAAAATAAATTGGAATGACAGTTTTAAATATTTAATAATATTAACTTAAAAACAAAAAATTAAATCGGATTAATCAAAGAAAAAATAAATCAAAATTCTGAAATAAATACTTAAACTAATATGAACTTGGATAAATTTGAATTTATGAGAAAAAAAATTTAAGAATTTGTGGAGCGGTTTTTGAAAAAAAAAATTTTTTTTAAATACATTATAAATATAATTTTTGAAAAAAATTTAATGAGCAGTTTCCAAATATAATTTTTTTAAATTTTTTTCTTAAAAATGCATTTAAAAATACAAACAACATATTAATTAAACATTTTGGTACGCAGTATAAATTGGGCAACCTAAGGCTATATAATAGTGAAATTTCGAAAGAATCGGTTGAGCCATTTATGAGATAATCTAAAGCAAAAAATAAACGGTCCTACGGAAAGTAACGTTTTTACACATTTTTCTAATTTTTTTCCAACCATATGATCGGTCGTAGCTAAAAAGCCGCATTGATTTTTTTTTATCAAAATCGTTAGAGCCGGTTCCGAGAAAAATAGGCTTTAACGTTACGGTTATATGGTAGGTACCGTTATTTTTTGAGCTTTTTGACTGACAAACGGGCAGACAGACAGACATACAGACGGACTGAATTTTTAGACCATCTTTTTTCGTCTTCGCTATCATCGTAATGTCATTTTTGATTGTTATCTCAAAACTTTTTTTTTCGACCAATGCATAACTTGCTTTATAGTACCTATAATCGCAAGTAAAAATTTAAAATATTTTGTTATTAACGGTGCCTGCCATACAACCATTTTCTTGATTTTGGACTTTCTCATAAACGCCACACATCTTTCCCATCCTTCTTTATCTTCTTTCACTTGACGCCCACGCTGTGTTAAAAACATATAAAGGGTAATCATAATCCCTTGAGTGGGTTGCTGGGGGGCAGCATACTTGCATACTACTCACTGGCTATACGCCGTAATGATGAAGAATGCTTACATAAATCAAAAAAAAAATTGAATAGGAATGTAGTTTTGGTAATTTTCAATTTTCTTACAAACTAGAAGACATAAAACCACCTGTGTTTTAGTCTTCGATTAAGAATTTAAAGAAACATCAAATAATTGAAGTTAATTTATAGTATTTAGTTTCACAATTGTGCCCTCTCCATTTTTTTAACCAAATGAAATTCCACTGTTATCTAAAGATCTGCTGATAACATGTTTTGTCTTGAGAATTAAAGTTAATAAGACCTGATGAAGTTTGCTTTCTATTCCATTCAAAAATTAAATAATTTTTTTTTTTTTTTTTAAGGAATGGAAGTGTTCTATTTTTTCCAATTTCTAATGTAGGTAAATTAAATATTTGGGTGAAAAGAATTAAGAGCAGTTAGAGAAGAATAAGAAATGTGTCATCAATTTCAATTCCGGTTTTGTAAACATTTTTGTCTATTATAACTTCCAGAATTATGTCTGCTAAAATTGGAGAATAATAAATTCAACCAAAAAATAAATAACATAATTCTAAGAACTTTTGTTTTATTTTCAAAAAAAAATAAGAACAACAAAAGATTATAGGTATAATTTAATTAGACTTTATGTCATTATTAAACATTTATTGAGAGACAAGAAGTACGTACAAAAATAAACCAAGAAAATAATCTAGCTATTATGTTTTTTTTATTAATACCTTCATTTAATCGTTATAAATAAGTATAATGTAGAATGTAAATAAATATATGTTTTTAATTTGAAATGTTTACCTTATTATACAACCAATCTAAAACCCAAAAAAGTCTCCCTTTTTGCCAGGCCAAGCACACGGATAGTTACAAAGATGTTACTGTTGTTAATATTATTGGCACAAAATCGATTTAGTAATACTCGTAAGATAAATCATTTTTAGTATGATACTAGGTTAAAAAGAGGATTTTGCTAATTTAAAACGATTTTTATTATTTTAAATTTAGAATAAATTATATAGGATAATAATTAATGACTTAATCTTCTTTCTGCGGGTACATTTACTTAAGGATGCGGTGGAGCTAGTCGTTACAGAGGCGTAAGAAGTAAAAAAATGTACATCTTCTTATATATATATAGTACTTTAGTCAGTTGTTAATTGGATGTCATCGAACGAAGTTTTGCGGGTGGTCATGAAAATTAGCATGTGTGTAACTTTTTTTTTATTTCGGTCTTCCTCTTCATACGGAAGATATACAGAACCGTTTTCTTAAAGATTGTTGTTATGTACCCATAATACATGTGTGCCCTTAATTTTTTTTTTAATTCATGAATAGGCTGGGCTGGTTGTGTTTTCTCCCACCATAAGTTGTAACCTGTATAAAATGAAGTGCAAGTTTCGTACATCATGAGCGTTTTAGGAAGGATCAAAACCAAAAATTTTATAGCGATCTAAGTTCATAAATCAAGCTCTTCTTGTTCCCATTTTTGACCAAATTATTAGATACAACGAAATTTACAGTTAGTATAGCTTAACTAATTATTTATGAATACAAAAAACAATAATTTAGCACTAAATAAACAAACATTTATGTCTATTTGCTGTAAAAAAAAACAAAATCGATTTTAAGCTTTCAAAAAACAAGTCTAGCAGTTTTAGCAAAATTTCGTCGACTTTACACGCATACTATTTTTTGTTAATTCCTTACAACAAAAAATCCATTTGAAATGGTTGTTAGGCCGCATTTCCCTTAATGCAAGTTAACTAGCAGAAGTTTTGCAGAAATTTCTAGTAGTAGTGCTTACATTAAATTCTCACAATTTCTGCTGCAATTTCTTCTGTAATAAATATCTTGCAAGTAGAGGCGACGGCATAAGGCGTTTGCGGTGTGGCCTCGCAACTCACAGCCGAAAAAAAAATTGTAAAAGTATGGAAAATCCCAAAGTACATGTCACAAGGGTTTTCTTATAAATATATTCGAATTAATTCTCAACTTAAAGATATTGCACTCTTCGGCACACGAAACAAATGCGAATGAAATAAGCGATATTTCTGATAAACTACTTATATTGTATTATATAATTAATTAATTAAAAATCTCATTTATTTCGATTCTGATTATTCGTTTTTATTTAGTCTGGTAACATTAGCTGCCGTTAAGCTGCTATCGCGGGAAGTCGCCGGTCAGAGACGGGGTATAGCTCGGGACTTTCCCTTATTATAGAAATCCAATCAAAGTACCTATCATAGAAATGGGTCCCGCGATTCCGTCTGTTTGTATGTCTGTCTGTCTTCTGTCTGTCTGTCTGTCTGTACAACGAGCTACAGCCTAAACGGCTGAAGTGATTTTCTTCAAACTTGGTACTTAAGCGTTTTAGATAATTGTCTCAAATAGATTTTTGAATCGTTTTTTAGCCCCTAAAATAACGGTACTAGCCATACAATTTTTTCTACGATCTTAATTATCTCGAAAACAGATTTAATGAGTTTGGTAAGAAAAAGTGTATATGCATAGTTTAGGTATAGTCTACATTTTGGTCAAACATTTTTTTTGAATATTTTGTTATTAACGGTATCTGCCACGCAACCATTTTTTGTTTATTTTCGACATTCTCATAAACAGCTCGACGGATATCAATAAAAGTTTTTAGGTAGGAAGTCGCCTACCAAAATTTTTAAAAAATATATTGTTTGGATTTTTGAAAAAAAAATATTTTTGATGATGATTTTTTTTTTGATTTTTTTTAAGTTATTAAATATTTAAAATTGTCGTATTAATTAAAATTTTTTTTTAAAAATTTGTATATAAAAATTAAGTAAATAACGATACTTTTGCACTTTTGCAAACGACGTGACCGAACATAAGAGCAAGATACGTGCGATCCAGTCGTGCATTTTATTTTAAAATGAGATATAATGGGTCTCGCCATAATTTTTACTTGCGATATACATAGGTAATATAGGGAAAGTTTGGAAAAATTTGGAAAAAAAATTGAACTCGAAGTTTTAATCAAAGTTGATATTACGATGATAGAGAACGCCAAAAAAGTGGGTCTGGAAATTCCATCTGTCTGTCTGCCTGTCTGTGTTTCTGTCTACCTGTATGTCTGTAGAATGATCAACAGCCTAAACGGCTAAGCCGATTTTGTTCAAACTTGGTGGTTAGGCGTTTTAGGTGATTGTCCAAAACAAATTTTTGAATCGTTATTTTAGCCCCAAAAATAACGGTACTTGCCATACAAATTTTTCTACCATCTTAAATTTCTCGAAAACGGCTGTAAAGATTGTAATAAAAATTGGTGTGTGTACTAATTTTAGTATCATCTACAGTTCAGCCGAAAAAAATTAAATAATATTTTGTTATTAACGGTACCTACTATACAACTATTTTATTGATATTCGACTTTCTCATAAACTGCTCAACGGATTTCGTTCATAATTCGTATACAGGATCTACTTCAAATTCGTAATAATACTGCATTCCAAAATTTTCGACACATAGTTTTTTTGGATTTTTGAAAAAAAATATTCTTTTTTTGAAAATTAAATATTTCAAAAATTTCCTGAAATTTTATTTTTAAGCTCATATTATTAAATACTTAAAATGTTCATTCCAATTTAAAACAAAAATTTTAAAAATTTTATATATACAAAATTAAGTGATAAACGACTTTATAGTACTATTAGCCGTTTCCATTAAGAATCTTTTGCATATAATGTGATCGAACATATGAGCAAGTACGTGCGATCCAGTCGTGCATTTTATTTTTTTATTTTTTTTGGTCAAAAACAAAAATCTTATTTTTCTCAAACACGGCTCCAACGACTTTTATAAAAAAAAAATCAGTTCATTAATGAAGGTTAAAAGTACTTTTTGGTGATTTTTTTTTAAACAAAATGGGTTGTTTTTGGTACCTCTAGTAGAACCGTTTTTTTGGTTTTCGATTTTCTGGAAAACTGTTCATTTGATTTTTTTTTGAATTTTGTATGCAGAAGCTCTAAGCACTATCGTAAATCAAAATTTTTAATATTTTTTTTATTTTTGAAAACTGTATAATTTTTCGCAACTTCGTATTAAGAAGTTTATCTTGAATATTTAGAAAACTATTTTTTTAAAACATAAATCAACTGTACCTACGTCCCATGCTAATGTTAAGAAAACCGTTAAGAAAAAAATGTATTTCTCAAAAATAGCTCCCAGAATTTTAATACAAAAATGAGGGTTTTCTTAAATTAGTACCTACATTCCACTTTCAAGTAAAAAAATATTTTATTTGTCGTACTTTTTAGCGGTATCTACTTCCTATAGAACAACTTTTAATTTTTTTTTCGATTTTCTCACTATTAGATGAACCGATTCAAATTATTTGTTTTATGCGAATGCTCCCTAAAAGTGTTAATTAGAATGCATAATCAAATTTTTAAAAACAAGTTTTACGATTTTTAAAAAATAAATACATTTTTTTTTTGAAAAATCGTTTTCATTTCAACGTATACAAACGATCAACTCCATCATGCACCATTTCCGCATTCATAACACATGTAAAGCTACAAAGGTACAAATTCGTTTTGTTTAAAAATAAATTATTTGTTTGTTAATAACTAGGTTCGGTTTTTTTATTTAGATAAACCAAATTTATTTATAAAAGCAATTGCTAAACATTTAACACAGATTGGTTTTCAGCTGTTAAAGTCCGATATATGTATGTAGTTAAAATTGTTTCGTAACACGAATTCGGCCTTACTGAAATATTTTTTCAGTTATCCGAGGTCCGCTTAAGTGATAAACCCGCTTAACTAAAAAAAAATCCTGATTTTTTGCCGTTTTGCTTAAAAGGGTTTCACTGTATTCATATTTTGTATCCATCAATTCAAATGGCACCTTTTTATTCCCTCAAAATTTAACAACTAAGCAATCGAAAAAAGTTTTATTAGGTCTGATCCAGACTTTTTTTGCCAGAAATTGGCAGCTTATAAAATGTTAGAGTGGGAATGAAATTTTCTCATTGAGAAATAAAGTCCGAAAAAGTCTGGAACAGCTTGAGTATAATTTTCTGCCAAATTTTAAAAGTGAACACACTTGTTTCTTTTTTTATTTCTTTATTTGCTGTAAATTCACATTTTTTTTCTCTTCAAACTAATTATTTTGTATTTTAGTGTTTCTAAATTAGTTCATTTGTTCAACAAATATTTTTTCACAACAACTATGAAACGTTTTTTTTTCGGTTATGACAAACTTCAGCCTGACAATTGTAAATTTTCTGCCCACAAATTGCTGCCTACAAAAATTTATTGAGCAGGAATTGGCAAGAAATTGTCAGGAAGGGAAAATATTTTACTCTCTCAAGAGCGCTCTCTTCTGCCCAAAACTCCCAAATTTGTAAGTCTGGAACAGGATTTGGCAGAAATTGGTGCCAATTGGCAGAGTGTGGATTAGACCTATTATGTGTATCACCCATTTGTTTATACATAATAATATTTCATTTTTACGCATTTTTGCGTAGATACGTCACTGGATACTTACATGTATACTACTATGTAGGCCTTCATATGTATCTTTAAAAATCACATGAATATTATGTATATTGCATCTAAATTATAAGTTTATATGCATATTGCTACCTACACACGTCCCATATCCTTCATTTTCATTATTATTATATTTTCATTATGTATACATATTACTCTCCTATCTTACATAATTAAAATCCCTAATCTAGATTTAAAAATACATTTGGAGATAGGTAGATACATATGTAACTATCATCCATTCCACAATTTGTTATACAAAGAACCAATATAATCTAACCTACATCGGCTTTAAACCAGCATAGCATAACTCGACTACCTACCTACTAACAGCGTCAATATTTAACTACATTAAAGTTGTTAGCTACAAGAGCATTTTATTTTTTTTTTTTTTTTGCAAAATCAAATCACTAATCCGCTTGAAAGCTCTCCCCGTACTTGTACTTAAGCAATCTACTATAAAACAAAGGTTTAATTTTACTGTGTAATAGTACATTTAACTATGAAGCCACCTGTTTTGTTTATTTTGCATTATATAAAAGTGCCAACGGCGCGGCGTTCTGATGGCCATACTTACTTTTACAACAAATACAAATTGTTCGTGTTGTTTTGAAAACTAAATTAATTTAAAACATGATAAACATTCGACTTGAGTCAAAAATAATTATTTATACAATAAATAAATGTACTCAATATAATATTCTAACTAAAAGCCATATTGTAATAAGCGGAACAAAGTGTACAATTAATAATAATCAACATTGATATTTTTTTTTAATTTTGAACTTTTTTTGTAACTACGAGGGTAGTTCAGTGGTTTGAAACACTGTCAGTCATTCCCCATATTATTATACTCTTCACGTCGTCGACTTTCTGCCTTTCAGAATATCTTCACCACTACGTACGTATACTACTGTTGATGTATGCATTTATCCTTTGTCCAGTGACTTGCACTATTTTTATTTTCACTCGTACAATATGGGAAATTTCACTTAATGTCAAAACTCAAGTGGTTACAGATCGCTAAGTAGGCAACAAAATTATAGTACCAGTGCTCAAATTGTTTATTGTGACAGCTGAAGAACGAACCACGAGTCGAAATTAACGTTTTGAATGAACCATTCCGCCCTTGTTTTACGCATTCATACAATATTTCCAAGTTGACATGTGGAATGACACTTATAAAAGCTAGAACCGATATGATTCGTTATCTGTCAGACAAAAAAAGTAATCAATATTTGTTGAGTGGTAATATGCTAGTATCAGAAAAAACAGTAGCGACCTACCTTAAATAATAATTTGAAAACCGTAGCGGAACCAGATCTATATTTGTATTCGCTGTTCGCCCACATTGTCTATAGAGTACAACTCGCAACATTATCGGCTAACAAATTGTCTACAGTGTGGTTGCTGTCGAAAACAAATGAAATCAATGTTGAACAAGTTAAAACAATTTGGATCGAATGATAAGAACTTAATTTAATTACCTTATCAATCACGATATGCCGCTTATGGCAACGGCTGTTTGGTTGATTTACTCTTATCCGGCTTATCTGTCAGTCATATAGAAGTGCACTCACTCACTTCTGTAAACGGCCTTTTCTCCAGATTGTTGGTTTAGATCTGTGAATCATATTTAAAATATTTATTATTAATGTATAACTACGTGATTTATGGTGTGTGTATAGTAAACTGAAAACTAGACGTCACATCGAATATGAAATAAAAGTTTTTGGGCCAACAGATATTTTAAATATGCAGATAAATAATATTAACCATAGTTTTCAATGAAAAGAGTTAATTGCTCTAAATCATAAAAATACATTAATCTTTAAACGAATAAAACTAGTTTAAATTAACGTAGTCAATTAGATCCAGTGAAGTACTTCCAATATAATGCACATCATCAGCAAACAATTTTCGTTTTAACATCCCTTAAAATACTACATAAGTTACTAACATCAGAACAGATTAAATGTGATCCCAGAATTGATCCTTGTGGAATACCCCGCGATATAGAAATGAAATCAGAAGCTCAAGAGATCAATGATTGCCTACTTCCCGCTAAATATGAAAATATAAGGTTAAAGGCTAGATGTGAAAATCCTAAGTCAGTTGACAGTTTTTGGTAAATACTATTATGGTCAATGGTATCTAAGCCTTTAGAGTAGTCAAGAAGAACCAAAAATGAAACTTTGTTTTCATCTAAGGCTTTCCTAACATGCTCAAAAACATCCAAGAGATTAAAGTGGCGTTAATATGTTGAGATCGAAATCTAGGCTGTTTTAATGAGAGGAGACTATTTGTGGAAAAATATAGAATAATCTGCTTTGAACTACTTTCGAAAAAAAGTTAAAATTGATATAGGGTGATAATTTGTTTTGTGTTTATTTTTAGATATTGCGGAATGATTTTGGAAAATTTCCGCCTTGAGGGAAAAATACTTGTATGGAGAATTACACTTGTAGAATGGGTTAATGGCAAAATATGTGGTATTATTGCTTTAAAGAATGTAGAATCCACGTTATCAAAGCATTTATGACATATTTTGATTTAACTGAAATCAAGTTTTCTACAACATCTTCCGGGGTATCCACTACTGACAAATCAAAGACATCTCCTTGGCTGGGTGGCAAATCCCCAACTTGTACTTCAATTAGCCTATTAAAGGCAGGTTGGGGTACTGAAGTTACGAAAAAATTCATGACTTGGCTTTCCCATTCTACCAAAACATGCACTGCAACCATTTTGGGACAGGTTCAAGCGATTTGAATATAATTTGGTTTTCGTTGCATTTACAAGACTGACACATTGGTTTCTTAGTTGTCGGTATTGTTGTTCATATAATTTTTAATTTTAGCTATTCCAATTAATTAGGCTTTACCTACTTTAAATTGTTTTGGTTTTCGATATAAGATTTTAAGGATGAGTTGGAAATGTGTACTTACATATTGTTTTTCCCGTAAAAATCTTATACATACGCGGTTTTTAAAACAGTTTTCAATACTCCGAAAAATATTTGATGCACACATCAAACAATATGTAGGTACGCATTAATAGAAACTGCAAAACAAAGTGAAATGTTCACCTAAAATACATTCTCTGAGGCAAAACCAAAAAAAAGAAAATCAAATTTAATTTAATTAACAAAAATTATGTGGAAAAGATGATTTTTAAGTTTACAGATACTCATGAGATGTTCAAGTCGTTAATTTGATAAAACGAACCAGCAATTAGCACTCTCATGCCACATTTTGTAGCAAAAATGTTAAAAAAAACAGAACATAATAAGATCCCCATAAGAACCGACCTTAAGACGACTATTTCAGAGAATGACTCGCATGCATATCTGCCTCCTGGCTGGGACACTTATCATAATATCAATCCATTGACTTCACATTAATGGAGTTTATTGAATTGGCACGAATAAGTTGGTGTCACGAATTCCAGAATAAGTTTTCGTTGATTTCCGAAGCACACACTCACATACAGACATCCACACTTGGGAGTTTTTTTTGTATCTATGTAAAGTACATATATATTTACTTCCCTCTACATACTACACTATATTACAAGACGATGTAAATTAGTTGATGTTGATTTTAGGATAACAAAACCAAGAAAAATAACATCTTTCATTTTTTTCTACATAATGTGTATATAAATAATCTACCTAGCATGAGTAGGTATCAATTATATTATTAAAATTTTATCTTGAATAAATAATGACTGTTTACCGTCTCTGCGAAGATAAGACATCTTGAAGTTTCGAAACGAAACCCTAATAAGATACCTATCTCTGCCACTGATGAAGTGATGATTCATAAATCATAACCATACGTAAGGTTATTTATATTACTGCAACAATTCCAAGAAAAAAAGGCTAGGTCCTAGGTACTTAACGATAAATAACGCTTTTAGCATTTCAGACATGATAACGTTATCTGCAGCTTGAAAATAAAAAAAGAAACGTTTTTATTTATATGTATTCGTATTTTCGAAAGCCTTCATAACAAAAATATTCTAACATTATATTGAAAATCGTTTCAAGATAGTTTGTCTCTATTAATTTTTAACCTCCACTTGATTTCAACATCAGATCTTAAGATTCATGTAAAAATATTTAAAGTCTTCAGATAAATACATTTAATTTTTTTTTTCAAAATCTTTAAAAATATAATGCACGACTGGATTGCACGTACTTGCTCTTATCTTCGATCACATCATATGCAAGAGTTTTCTATTAAGATACTAAATATATTTTTAAAGTCGTTTTTTACATAATTTTGTATATACAAAACTTCTTTAATTTGTTTCTAAAAACAATTGGTATGACAATTTTAAATATTTAATAATATAAACTTAAGAACAAAATTTCGAAATATTGAATTTTCGAAAAAAAATCAAAAAAAAAATATTTTTCAAAAATTTTGGTATGAAGTGGTATTTATTATTAATTGAAAGGACCTCCTATATAGAAATTTTGATCAAAATCCGTCGAGCCGCATTTATGAGAAAGTCGAACATTTAAAAAATGGTTGTTTGGCGGATACCGTTAATAACAAACTACATATATAAAAAAATGTTTGTCGAAAATGTATACTATACCTAAGGTAGAGCGAAAGAGAAAATCTTTATAGACATTTTCGATAAAATTGTTTAGCTGATACTGTTATTTTTGGGCCTAAAAAAATCAAAAATCTGTCTATCTACCAAGTTTGAAGAAAATCGCTTCAGCAAGCCTTACCACTTCAAAAAATAAAAGCGAAGTAGATTTGACTCCAAAAGTGAAGTATATAGATTCAAGAAAAGGGAACTAGATTTCAAAATCATAATCAAATTAGTTGTATGTATTTACTAATCAGCAACAGAACATTTGAAAAGCAAAATAAAAATAGTAATAAGAATAACCTTGCCAAAATATGTGTATATTCTTCTTCAATGTCACTACCACTAGTCACCACAGCCACATACACTTCAGTTTTACTACTTTTGGGATATCTTGATAGTCCAGACCTTTTTTTGGAAAAAAAATATAAATGTTGCACAAATATATTTTTACAAAATTATAATTTGCCTACTAATCTTTATTCTTGATTACATCGAAATATCATTTCATACCGTATTTGGCTATTAATCACATTCAATTTTTACCGCAGACAGACATTAACGAACGTTCTTGTTTCCTTATTTTTGTTTGAAATAAAATTAAAAGGAAAACAATAATAAACGTCAGAAAATTGTGCAACTTTTTTTGTTTGAGTGAAATTAGATGCAATTTATTATTTTTAAATGTGAATCTTGACTTACATGAAAGTGTTAAAAATTTTTTAAATAATTTTTGGTGTTTGAAGTAGATTCAAGTGTTTTTTGCGATTTAATTGAAGTGGATTAAAATGGGATTTCTAAAAGTAAAGTAGATGTAAAGAATTTAACAATAAGAATGTGTTTTTTTTTAATACAATTCTATACACTACTGAATTTATTCAGCCAAGTAGAAGACTTAGCATTATATTTAATTGGACTTGTCGAATTATTGATTCAAAATAATTAATTTGATTGTGGAGATTTTTTAACGTGTTCTTTTATTATAAATTAAGGATTTTATTTTTAACAACTTAAGTGATTCAAAATAGATTTTAACGGCGTTTAGTCCACAAAATTTGCGTTTCGTCCCGGCGATCTCACTTGGACTCTTCAGTTGGCTAGTAAGCGCCTTACACCCAACAAATTTATTAGTAAAATGGCTACGAATGATATTCGTAGTAAAAATATTCGTGCATTGTACGAAGTATTAATGCTATGAAATTTTTACGAATCCATTCGTGAAATGGTACTAATAAAAGTAGTAATATGCACGAATACATTCGTGGTATGTCCTAATACTATTCGTAAATCCAAATTAGACTATTGTGGTTAGTGCATTTGTAGGAATTATGGTGTACATATTACTAATAACATTAGCAAATTCTTCTCACGAATAATTCGTATTTTTTTTTACAAATAATTCGTACTATCTACTAATACATTAGTTCTATTCACGAATAAAAACTAATATTAGTACACAAATTTCATTCGTGAGGTGACCGTACGCATTATTCGTAAAATGTATGAATTATTTGTAGAGCTATTTTTTTTTTTGTTATTTTACTTACGAATACATTCGGATGTTCATTATTACAGTATTAGTACTATTTACAAATAATTCGTAAAAATAACTTTATTCGTGGTTAACTGTACGAATCATTAGTTAAATACATTAATTATTAGTAAAAATAAGCATTATTCGTAAAATACACGAGTTATTAGAAAAAATTAAAAAGAAATGCAGAAAGGCGGAAGCCGTTATTTATGTCAGTGGTTTTAGTTTTTCAACGTGTTTGGTAATGTTTTTCGAAGTGCGCCCAATTTAATTCAAAATTTTCCATATAAACTAAAATTAAGAATATTAATAGTATGAACCTAGACCAAAATCGAGACACAGAGGGATAATAAAACTCGAATAATTATTTCTTTAAATTCTTACTATATAAACAATAAACAAATCAGTGAACAATTAAAATGTTGTGAAATTACTAAGAGTTAAATAAAAGGATTAGCTAACTACAGTATCTGCTTTTTGCGAAAATTCCGAGGTGAGTGCCTTATAATTTTTTTAGGATTTCTGTTTTTGTCAATATAATTTTTTCAGCGTTAGCTTCCATATTACGTTTTTAATATAAAACCCCCCGACGCGCGCCGCGCCGCCGATAACATATGTGAATTTGTTGATAAGCAGTTTTACAAAATGCCTCACGAAACAACGACAAAGACAAAGTCCATTACTGATGCTTTTTACATGAGATCCAATGTAAGCAGACATTTTTTTTGCAAACTTAGTGAATCTTAAACGTATTATTTTTTTAGCCGCCATGGTAGCAAAGACACCTCAACAACAGTCACAGTAAAACAACATCACTACAATTAATTTTTTTAACTTGTTATATAAGTATTTATACATAGGGGTATGTATACGTGAAAATTAATTTTATAATAATTTAAAAGTTTGCTTGCTTATTAAATACAATATTACTATTGTTATAATTTACATATAAATTTAATTTCAGGGAATTCTGTACCATATACGAATGGCGCCGTACAATGAACTAATGAAAAGTAAAAGCATTAGTAAATACTACGAAGCTATTCGTACAATATACGAATGAAGTGGTAGAATGCACAATTGAAAAACAAGACCATTGGTAATATGTACTAATAAATGTACAGTATACGAATACCATTAGTGGCAGAAAATAACGAATAAAATTCGTACAATGTACGCAGTTATTAGTACTTTTTACACATGCAAATTTTTGAGTGTACCAATACGCGCTTTTTGGTAAGTTCAGTCCAACTTACATGGATTTTTTCCCAAAAAAGCAATGTGAACTATATCCAACAAGATTAAAATTTGAATCATTAAAATTGGAAGATTTTGTCCTGTCGAGACATAGTTAATAAGAAGGTGTTTTTTTTAGTATTATATAATATAATTATAAAATAATTGTTATAAAAAAATATGGCATCCATTTCCATATATTATTTGCTTGTTTTATATTTGATATAACTTAGCATTCATTTATGTATGTCCGCAGTTGAATAAATAAAACAAAAATAAAACAACAATAAAGATGAATTTTCGGGCAAGTATAGATACTCGTATTGTATATATTGTATCACAAAAATAAGTTCAAGGCTTTAATAAAAACACGATTGTCATTAGGTAAAGAGTCTTCCGTTGCGTCGGTCTATGCATCTCTGCGACAATTTGGATGAAATATCGCAATTAATGTTCTAATTGATTTATGTCTTTAGCGCATTTCTTAACAAAATAAGAACAGGATCTAACGAACCATTCGTGAAAACTTTTCTATTAAAAGCTTATTTATTCCTTATATCTACGTATTGTTAAAAAAAAACTAAAAATATACTATAAGATGCTAAAGCTAATTGTTGATATAGGTACGAGTATGTACCTACATATAATTCTTCTTCGCAAATCCATATGTACATACTATTTTTATACAAATTGTAAAATCACTCATTTATTTATTTACAATAGTAATGTTTAGGTATTGGTATTTAATATTAATTTATAAATACAAATACAAAGCACAAAGTGTACATATTTTAAAAAACAATTCTAACAATTTAATTAATAATAGTGCGAAGTAAGAAGCAGATTTCAATCTGTTTTCTGAAATTGAAGTAAATCTAGTTCAATTGAAGTAAATTGTTATCGCTGTACTTCAGCCATTAAGGCTGTAGATCGATCTGGCAGACAGACAGACAGACGGAATTGCGGGACCTATTTTTTAGTGCGTTCTCTATCAAAATGGTGAGCTCGATTTTTTTTCCAAATGCAAAACTTGCCCTATAGTAGATACCTATGTATATCGAAAGTAAAAAATTGATATTTTCTCATTTATATTATGTATATGTTATAAGATTTGTTTTTTTCCAATTTCGAAATTTCCTTACACAAAAATGCCCAAAAAAATGGTTGGGGCTATACAGTATAAAAACAGTGTTACCATCATATGATTTAAGAGGTATTAAACAAAAAAATTGTAATCGTTTAGGTATAATGTTATAGAGATGTTGCATCTATTGATAGGAATTTAATTAGAATGCATTCCAAAAAGCTGCTAGTGGTGAATATTTCTGACAGCCGTTGCTATAAGCATTTGACGTTTTCTTCGTTCACTAGAATACACATTTTCAGAACATCTATTTCCTTATTGAGACTAATACTCGTGTCGTAGATGCAAAATAACAAAGCGAAAAAAAAGATAATTTTTATCTTAAAGATTAAAAAAACACTTTCTTATATGGGTTCAAAGAATTAATAATTGTTTTAAATAACCTTTACTGCAGTTATATAGTTTATTAAAACAAAACAATAAATATACAGAGATGTGGCAATGGGTGTTTAAGAAGATATAAAACCTCTATACTTCTTATCATTTATAGATAGAATTTCTAAAGAAATTAAGGGTTTTAATTTCTAGGATTGCGTTGATTTCATTATCGGTTAAGTAAAACAACAACCCTTACACAGGAAAACAACTAAAGTCAAACCAAAGAAAATTGGTTTATAAGATGAAAAAACAAATAGGTGCCTTCTTGGAAATGTTTTAGGCAGTGTGACCAATGAAAAATTTTAAATGCTGCTAAAATAGTGGTCTTAGCTGGGCAAAAATCCTACCAACTCTGGAAATCCTGTAATTGGAACGCAAAAAAAAAAGTAAATATATGCCTGGACCAATCGAACTTGTCTTGGGGTGACGTTTAAAATAACGACTGTATATTTTGTTGACGTTTTTTTTTTTTTTAGTTTTTTACTTCAGAATGAATTTTAAATAACTAATCAAAACCAAAAAGAAGTGGTTTAGTTTGTTAAGTTTATTTAAAAAAAAAAGTAAACAACTTTACAAATAGTTACTAATCCATTTCGCGACAAAAAGAAACAAAACAATTTAGGTATCATAGTATGTGAATCTAATTAAGTAAAAGGTATTTATATAATTTTTACTACAAAAGTTTTCTGCTTCATTTAAAGCATTTTCAAAAATATCACAAGTTTCTTGTTTTTCTTTTACGGTTAATTTAAATTTTGATGAAGCAACTTGTTTAATTATATTAGGATAAGGCATCACAACATTTCCCAGATAAATTATCTCGGGTAAAAAATATACTATTTAACATATCAATTTTCATTCGGTTCCTCCGTTGATCATTTTATAGATTCATAAAGCTAAACACTCGTTTAACCGCAGCATTAGAGATAGGCAAGACTAAAAACGAATTGACAAAGTTTGACAACTCTTTGTAAGGGTTTTCATTGGATGCATCGGTGAACATATTTACCTAACACCAAAATCCAACAGTATTTTCAATATTCTGCTATTTATTTAGATTTATGCGTTGATCCACTGCGATTCAATTTTGGAAATAAGTTCAGAAATCATGTTTTTATCTTTATGAATCCTCAAACATTTTTTAACAGAAAAGAAGTTTACTTACTGCAAAATTCGTAGATTGTAATGAGCGATACGCTTAGATAGAGTTTGAATGTTTTAAAATAATATTTTATATTCGGTTTGAGAAATATGAAAACCTGCTAGTTTTCCTGCTAAGACCAAATTTCCTGCTAAAAAAACTGCAGGCAGAATTTCAAAAAAAAAAATGCTTGAAGCAAACTTTTTGTGCTAAATTTAGCAGGAAAAATACTAAATTTGCCATACTATTCGTAGGTAATAAAATACATATAGGTAAGTAGCGAATTCAAGATAAAGATAAGTAAATCCAAGAAAATGTTTATTAAAATTGCTACGCAACGCATTTACTCAGTTTACTAATATTTTACTTATGATTTTATATAAATACAATCTACAAGCATTTTGTATGTTTACTAATAAATCGTTAAAAACATTTCGTAAATCATACAAAATATGTTTTGAGTGGTTACATACATGCATAAGCTCAGAAAATGTTTTGTAACAAAGCTAGGTATTGTTTATTGTAAACGTCTTCGCCGAAGTGAAATATATGTATATTAAAAAGAATTAAAACAACATTTATTAATTAATTTAAGATGTAAAAATTTTTTCTATAAATTGTAAAAAATAACAAAATTAATAAGAACAAAGTAAAAAAAACGGTATAAAAAACAATGTTAAAAATGAATAAACTTGTAAAAGAAGGAGAAACAAAAACGGAAAAGAATGTAGGTATATAACAATAGACGAATGTAAATTTTTCAGTAATTTTAAATGTTCTTATTGTTTCCAATAATGTTAAAATTAAGCAATGGTTTGTGTTTTCAGAGTTTTTTTGCGTTAAAAATAGGATTTATCTACAAGATAAGGTCCATAGTTTATATGCTGCTTAATAAAATAAGCCGTAAGTAAATTTCTTTCTTTCTTTAAAAATTATGCAAAATAATAATTATTTCGTTACAAAAGAAGAAACAAAGGTCCTTATACAAAATATTATACAATATAGAACCTTAACATTCTTCGTATAAGCATCTTATCAAAAACGATATGCATTCCATTCTGTGCAGTGTTAAAAACTATAGCGAGGAAGTACTTCAAAAATTTGCTATTTTTAACCAATAAAATGAACAATACCTATTTATTTTAATTCTTATTCCTTCTTATACTTCACAAAACCAATATAGAGCGCAAGATAGTTTTTGTACGGTTTTTACACTCAAAAATGCTATTAGTAAATCGGCTACGAATGACATTCGTGGCAAGACTGTTCATGCATTTTACGAATATTCGTAAAATATACGAAGTATTTGTGGCTTGATGTCTTTACGAATTCATTCTTGAAGTGTTACTAATAAATGTGGTAATATCCACGCAATTCCTATGAGTGCATTATACAATATATATATATACTAGTAATTTCGTTAATTTCTCGTACGACGAATAACTTCGTAATTTCTTCCGTTGCATTCGTAGTATTTACTAATGGATTCGTACTATTTACGAAGTAAAACTAATATTAGTAGACAAAATTAATTGGTAGATTGACCGCACGCATTATTCGTAGAATCTACGAAGCATTAGTTCAGTTTACAAATATTGAAAGCCATCTTTTAAATTATTTTATTTACTGGTTCGAATAACTTCGTAATTTCATCCAATGCATTAATTCTCTAAAGACCTCGATTTCTTCAGCAAATTAAATGGAGAAAAAGATAATTTGGAAGAAAGGAATTAATTATTATACAATAATAAGACATAAAAATTAAATATTTGAACAGAATTAAGAAGAAGAAAAGTTTCATACATAGGTACAAATTTTGTTAGAACAAATTAGGTCACGTTTTGATATAACCTCGAAAACGTCAAAAATACGATCTTTTTCTGTTTTCAATATCAAATACATTACGTGGTAGAATAATGTTGTCTTTGGATTCGAGTTCAGCAAACCAACACATTAGTTTGATTTCAGATATAAACAAAAATATTAATTTGTTCCGTTGTGTTACTTGCTTATACAATAAAAAGTTCAAGTGACCTCAACTCCAAAGAGGTGTTTTGTCCAGCTGTACGACGAAAGGGCAAAATCCATCTCTTTGAAGTTGTGGTCTCTTGCACTTTTAATTCACGAATATTCAAACACTCAAATAAATAAATTAAAAATAACGTTTTATCATTTGTTTTTTTATTTGCTTAAATTTCAGATGCAATACAAATGATTGTGTAATAGATGGTTTGTCAAACTGGCATTAACTATAAAAAATGTATGACTCAAAGGTGGTGTAAAAATCAGTTGCAGAATATATGTGTTAATTTATAGACAAGGAATTTTTTAAAATGCCAAGCGGGAAATCGAAAACCAATCCCACGGCTGATGCTCATTTGCATGACATTCGAAGTGAGTAGAAGTTTTTTTTCGAACGAACTATTTTGAATATTATGTGTTTCATATATTTTTAGAAGCCTTCGAGACAAATCGCCCACTGGAAAAACAGGATTTTGAATTAATAATATTAATTTTAATTTCAAGAATGAATTTTAATTTTATAAATATTAAATTACTTATATACTTTTAATTTTAAAAACTTTTGTTATTATTTTAATAATTAATGTCTCAGGACAAAAACGTCAATGGTGGTAAGCTCTACACAATAATCTTACAATATACGAATTGCAATGTATAATGTCCGCATAACTTATAAGGGCATTAATTAATATCAATATAGTATTTGTGCATATAAATCTGTTTTTGCTCGAATACGAATACAATATTCGTAATATGTATCAAACTTCGTCCATTCTACGAATACTATTCGTGGCTGAAAAACACGAATAAAATTCGTAGTATGGACGCAATTAGTAGTAATAATTACACACGGAATTTTTTGATCGTACAAATATATTGGTATAATGTAGATACTTATTTAATTTATTAAATTTTACAAATGCATGTATCCATGCATGTTAATACATTACATTTAGATCGTTCATTCTACAATATCATTTCGTACTATTTACGAGATTTTTGAAAGATATAGGTACCTATACGAAAACGTACATAAAGTGTACGAACATTAATCATGGAGTAAGTGAGTAAGTAGTCTCTATAATAATTTTAGTTATGTATAGGTAGGTACCTACCTAATATTTAGTTTTTCGTATTTATTAATTTGCAGTGAAATCTCCCTTAGCGGACACGTCCCTTAGGTGGACACCTCTCTTAGGCGGACACATTTTTTTGTACGGAAATTGATCCATATAAGTTTCATTGGCGCAAAATTTTAAACAACCTGATGTTAAGGGCTAAGAATGATACTACTTAAGAGTTTTCTAAAATTAAAAAAGCACTTTACTAATATTTTCCTAATTTTAAACACTTTTTAACTAGCACCATACTAAATCTATTTTCTTAATAAACTACAACTAAACACGCCTAAAATAGTAAGAAAGTAAGCGAACATAACTTTTCGACGTTTTTAAATGTCAAAGTGGCACATGGATTTAGTACGATACTAAAAAAAAAGTAGCCATTTTGTGATTTTAACTTCAGTAAAATGTTAAGAAAATTGTACAATACTAAACTGGTTTAAAATTAGCAAAATCCTCTTTTTAGCCTAGTATCATACTAAAAATGATTTAACATATTACTAAATCGACAAAATTTTGCGCCATTGTTCTTAGTATCTCCTGGACGGACACTCCCTTGGACCGACACGGACAGGAATTTCACATAGGAATAACAAAATATTTTCTCTTAGACGGACACCAGAGCAGGATTGAACATGTCATCACGCTAATAATTTTTTCAACTGTATTTTTTATAAGTTGCAGTCTACAGAGAGCATCAAATTCTTTAATGTAACTAATGGAAATATAAATGCGTGCCAGCTGCCATCCCAGAACTCAGACACTCTTTTATGTATATGTGTTGAATGTGTATTTGAAGGATTGTAGGTACCTATTGTATCTTTTTTATAAGAAATGCTCCGAAGCTTGTAACAGCAACAACATAGTTATTAATTGTTTTAAACATGCTGGTTTTGGAGAAAGTTTGAATTAGGAGGACGGTGAATTCGATCCAGACGATGACTTGCCTCTAACAAATTTGAGAGAAATTTTCAAGCTCTTTCATGAATGCAGATTGAATGGTGAACCTGAAAGTTTTGTGTTGATGGATGAAAATGTAAAAGATGACTTTGACATGATACCAGAATATATTGCAGTTCCTGTTGAAATCAACGAGTCTCGCAGTAAATCTGACGAAAAGGATCACACATTTATTTCTACCAAGAAGCAAACACTTCAATTAAAAATTTTAAAATTTTTCGGCCAAGAAAAATGACGTTGGAGCTGTTTAACTTTTGGTTCACCTACAGGCCAGATTTTAAAATAAATCGGTCTTTTCTAAAACAAAAATATATTGAATTTTTTTTTCAAAAATACATAAATATCTAAATCTTATATTTTTGCAAAGTTTTTAGAGGCTGATTTTTACATGTATTGTAACGCAAACAATATTTACATATTATTTTTGTTTTTGTGGACTGTGTGGATTAAAGCCAATTGAAATATTTTGTGACCTATAGTCCAAAATGCGTTTCGCCCGGGCACGATAGTTGGGCTCATCAGTTAGATGCTATCGTACCTTTCTAAGAAGCAATATTTTTGGTCGATGTCTACCGACTCTAATAGAATTTGCAGCATATATATACTGCAAATAATTTTTTTTCTAATCATTTTATTCCACGTCATGTGATAAAAAATAACTGAAGCTTCTTGTTGTTTTTTTTTTGCCGTTAATTATTAGTTAAATTAATTTAAAGAAATTGAAGCTTATTTATTTTTGTTATTTATATTTTCTCTTAATAAATGAATGAATGTGCGAGCAAAAATTCTTTCCTATCTTTCTATGGGGCCAGTTATAGCGATCAGGAAAACGATTCAGGAAAAAAGTTCGAACGGATAATTTATGATGTTTTCACGCGTTTTAAGATACAAATGCTACACTAATCGATAACAAATAGCTCAGAGAATTTTTTTTTGCAAAAAATAATAATTTTAAAACGCGTGAAAACATCATCAATTATCCATTAGAACTTTTTTCCTGATTCGTTTTCCAAATCACTATAACTGGCCACTATTCCTTCTTACTAGTGTCGTGCAATTCAGGTTGCATTTAAAAGGACTCTAGGCCTTACAGGCGTATAGTTAAAATTATTATTAGGTATTATTAAATACTCTTAATTTTGAAAATTAATGTTTTTGTTTGATTTCCCTTAAACGAACAACTCCTTTAGGCGGCAATGAAAAATTCTGCAAAATGGCTGTCCGTCCAAGGGAGATTTCACTGTATTTTATTTTTCAGAAAAATATTTTATCAAATAGGTAAACAGTTGTATAAGAAAATATAGTTAGGTAGGTTACCTACTTATAATAATGTTGAAATCAAGGAGAAGGTATGTAGGTATATTTTATATAATATATAATGTACCATCCTATGTGCATCTGTAGATACATAGGTATATGTATGTAGGTATCTACAAACTTTTTTTTTTAATATTGAAAAGTTCCTACCTCCAGAAATCACGGTAAACTTTTTTGTGAATCATATGTATGTACATACATATTTATGTTTAGGTAGTAATTTAAAAGATCTATCTACATCTAATATCATAAAAAAAATATGTATGTACCCATCTAACAGGTTACCAATTCACTTCTCAGATAACAACCTATTAGCTTAAAGTGGCGAGACAAAACCATAAACACTTTTATATCTAGTCCGAAAAGAGTACCTAATTAATTATTACAGGACCAAATGATAAAAGAAACAATATTAATTTTACCACACAACTTAAAAACAATCCAATCCAGATTCCAAAACAACAATGTGATGGAACACCGCATAAAACAAAGAGAACCATAAAAGGAAGTTTACCTAAGCAAATGCTATCCCATTATCCTGTGAATAACAAAAAAGCATGTTAAGTAAATAAAGACTGTGTGCCTGTGCTTGCTTACGTCCTTATGTCTGGTGCTGTGTAATAAACAGTCGCCGCTGCCGCTGCCGCCGCACCGCCGACACGGACGTTGGGTTATGGGCTTGGTATTCCCCATAACAATATTCTATATCTATTATATGTATATACTTCGTGTGAGGCTCTGTACCTAAGTACATACATAGAGGTATGTATACGTAGGATGTAAAACGTACAAGTTGAAGACTGTTTCCATTTCCTATTCCTTTTTCCATTGGAAAAGTAACCGCGTTATATTTTCTTTTTATGATCTATTCCGATTCCAACCCAAAATTGGATCAGTTATAATAAAAACAATATTCCTAATTATTACAGCAGGATTTGGTTGTTTTTTTTTTTGTCGATGAGGTAAAGTTAGATAAGATTTCTTACGTTTCATATACCTACCTACGTATATACGAGTATGTATATATATATATAGGTACCTATGTACCAATGCATATATCTTTTTAAACTATTGTGATCATATGATATCTACTTATAGAAAGGCCAAAAGTTATTTTTTTAAGATCAATGATTTGGTCCTTAAATACAGTCGAACTTCGATAACTCGAATAGTTGATAACTCGAATGAAATTGATTGGCAATAGCGCGAAGCCTGAAGTTTACATTTAAGTTTTGTTTGATAACTCGAAATTCTATAAGTCAAATGCCTCGATAACTCGAAGATATTATTTGGCGTCACTTTCGATAAGTCGATTTTTTTAGGGAAATTATCAAATTCTGTGGTTACAAGTTCATTTCAAAATGCATTGCGTTTGTGGAGAATGTTTTTGTTTGTTCTATGACCTTTGTATACATATGTGTGTGTTGAACATTTTGATTCCGTTAAGTGTGAGTAAAAGCTGTCATTATTAAGTTCATATACGTATGTATTATAATACGAATTCAAAGTCTTATTTTAAAAATTAGAAAAAAAGATCAAATAAAAAGTATAAAGAAACTGGCGTTAACAGTGCAGTTTGTAGTTTTTATTCAAAGTTAAGCTAACGTGGATATGTCGTTAAACCAACATTAATAACATCGTTTGAAGTGAAATTTAATTTGTGGAGAGTGGGTCAAGAAATATAATATTGCATTTCGGCAAATCCATTCGTCAATCAAGTATAACAGAATATTTTATATAATCACAACAACTACACTTTTTTTATTCGCAAATAAATATTACGTTGTTTATTAAGTATGTTTAATTTGGGCTTTTATGATCCATGAATTTATAAAGCAATTAAAAAGACTAATCCATTAATTTTCCCGACGTTTCGTTTGGTTTTTTGCCAACATCTTCAGGGGTATTTAATTTTATTAAATACATTTATATTAATATTAATTTTATTGTTGTTATATGTTTATTATTAATGTTATTTATATTAATTTTTTGTTTTACTTGATAACTCGAATTATTTTTTTGGAAAGTGATGGTTCAAGTTATCAAAATTCGACTCTATACTTATAATAATACCGATAAAATTTTCATATAACTATTGATGATATTATGAAGCTTATATCAACGCGTCTGGTCCTGATGGGGTTCTTAAGACCGCAGCTTCAGTTCTTAAAATATGTAATAATGTGAATGCCCCTTGCTGTTCTATTTAACTGTTCATTGTCTACTTGTAAGTTTTCTAATGTATATAATAACAATCTTTTATAATCCGTCTACATAAAAAGGACCAATTTGGTAACTATCGTCCAATAGCTAAATTGTCAACTAATACTAACATTTTTTGAAATAAAACATTAACCTTTTAAACAAATTCTTTTATTGTTCCTAACCAACATGGTTTTTAGGAGGGACGTATGACTGTCACTCTCCTCGTAGAGCTGGCGGAGTTTTGTGTCGCCTCTTTAAAAAAAAAAAAAACGCAATGTGTTCTTACAAATTTTAGTAAGGCATTTGACAAACTGTCACACAAAATTCTGTTTCATAAAATGAGTAGGCTGGGGTTAAGAGTGAAATTTATTGCATTTGTTTAAATCGTATTGAATTGACAGATCCTTAAATTAATTTTAATATGGGTGGCCACGGCGCAATAGTTGTGTGCTCGCATGTAAACCTCGTGGTTGCAGGTTCAATTTCTGCCGTTGTCTTTGTATTCTTATATTCCATTAAAAACCAATTCTCAAAATTGTCATAACATAAGTTGCTGCTTTGCTCATTATATGCTGTTTAGGCATAACACTAACAACATGTGATTGAGTAAACAAGCATACCCATAAAATATGACAACGAACTAAATAAAATAATGCGAATTATAAGGGACATAAAGTAAGACACGGTAATTCTCTCCGCATTAGTTCAGCCGCCATCCCTTGAGATAAATCTAAGACAACAACCAGCTCTAGTCGCAGAACATCGCGCCACACATCTTTCCTATCCTTCTTTCTCTTCTTCCACCGGATGCCCACTCTGTGTTAAGAAGAACGTATAAAGGGTATTCATAATCCCTTGAGCGCGTCCAAAGTTATAAAAAAAAAAATGGCTACCATTCAAATAGTTGTGTCGTAAATCTTGGGGTTCCCCAGGGCAGCCATTTGGGTATGTACAGTTATTTTTGTATTCTTTATAAATGATATTCCGTCATTCTTACAGTACTCAAACTGATGTATATATATTTAACACTGTTTCTATAGTAATCTTGACTGTGAAAACCTTCAAACTCATCTAAATGCTTTCTACAATTGGTGTTCACGTAATTATTTGTTGTTAAATACTGACAAGTTTTCGATTATACATTTTACAAGAAAATTGCCTGTTTTATTTTTTGACTCAGTTTGAATGGCGTAAATCTGTTAAATGTTAGTGAAGTATCTATCATTGTTGTATTGTTTGATAAAAAAAAACTCGAATTCACACAGCATTAATGTGGCTTGCAATAAGCCATAAGGTAATTCAATATTAAGGTTATGGATTAAAAGGAATCACGTTGGTTGGATTGACAGACCCATTATTGCTTATGCTAGTTATAACTATGGATCTCCTATTCCAGCTGCCACAAAACAAAAATTGAACAAATTCAAAAACGATTCTTAAAATTCACCATTGAATTACATGTTTAATTTGTATAACGCAAATCATAAGCAGTGTTGTTCCTCTACGTGGCGACTTTAATTGTCTACATTTTAACGTAGACATCGGTCGACAATGTCGACATTAACTTTGACCTCTTAAATCGTAGAAATAAAATCATTCCGAAATTTTGTGCTTCAATGATAAACAGGTCGTTTTAATATTTTCCATAAAATAAAAGTTTCAAGGAATAAATTATAAAATTTTTCCTAAATATAAAAGTTTAAAGTGCTTTTAAGATGTCTGGCGGACCTAAAAACAAAGCCTAGGCTATGTCTTGGTGAAAACCAATAATAAATACTCAGCTCATTGCACAGTGTGCAACAAAACTCTGCAAAATACTGCTCAAAACCGTCTTCGCAGGAACAGGTAATGGAAAATGTTATTATTATCTAAATATTTAATCAAAACTAAATCATTTGTTTACATTTTGCTAAAGGAATCGATGCATATCTCAAACAAGGGCATCTGAAGCGGATGATGTCTCAATGGTATTCTTATGATAATTAATATTTAAAGGCCATGTCATTCAACCATTTTGTCAGAGTAAAGTCAATAGGGCAAAATTTTAGGCATTTAAACCCTACTCTAAGTTAGTTTCAAAATGAGAGTCGACTACAAAAATGAGTTTTGAAATAAGGGTCCACTATTTGATAATTCTAATAACATAAAGTATACCTTAACGTTAAATAGGTCGTCTAACTTTAAACAGAGCAAAGAGCTTCATGAAAAAATGAAAGAAAAATGTTTTCTGAAGAAGAAGATTATAATATTTTTGAAGATTTTGAGCTTTTTAGAAAACCAAAATTATATAGAGTTCGAATTCGTAGAACTGGAGGACCTTGATTTTTATTCAAGATAGCGATTTCAAAAAACAACGGTTCGAATTTTAATTGAAATTTGAAAAAAACATACCTAAGGTTTTCTAAATTTATATACATATTTTGTGTGTTCTTGTGCTTATGTTTAATTTTCATTCTGCCTTATTACTTCATCTGTCAAAATAAGGTGTGTTCAACAAAAGTTTGATTAACGTAACCCTAACGATCTGGCTACTTTAATTAGAAGAGTTGTTTGGTGTGTTTAAGATTTAGACAAAGTTAGACAAGGACTGGCAACTAGACGACTGCTTTAACTAGATTTAGGTTTATTCTCTAAACGAGTACTGTTTAAAATTTTGCGCGAATATCTTTGCAAGAAGAATTGAAATCGCACACCACTAAATTATGTGCGAAATTTGTCAGTTAACCATTTGATTACTGAACTAACTTGAAAGGTTTACTGGCATTTCTTAATTTTATTACTAAATTCCTTAAATTTTAAAAGGTTTTTAAAACTTGACCAGTATTAAACCAGTGAAGTGATTCAATGAACCTATTAAATTTTAGTGAGTATGTATCATAACAGAATAAATAAATTAAAGTTTTTTGATATTTCTAATTAATTTGATAGTGGAGATTTTTGAATGTGTTTTTTATTAAAAAATTAAGATTTTATTTTAACAACTTAAAACATAAATTATTTATTTTTGCTTATGTGTACATTTCGGAAGCTATGCTTCCATCGTCAGTAAGATAATAACCATAATTTAAGTTTACAAAATTTGAAATTAATACGTAATGTAAATAATCCCTTCGAGCTACGCTTTCGAATCTCTTTATATATTTAAAAATAAAAATAATTTAATGAATAGTGACGATGGACCAATAAGAAATCCAATTTTCAAAAAAGTTTATATTAGACAGTTCACTGTAAATTTGTTTGTGCAATTTTTTGTTTGTATTGAATTTTAATATTAATATCAAAATGTCATTATTATTTAAAGAGAGCTTACTGACGATGGAAGCATAGATTCCGAATTGTACATATAAACAAAAATAAATAATTTGTGTTTTAAGTTGTTAAAATAAAATCTTTAATTTATATCTCTAATATAAATATTTGAAACTAGAACTTTTAGAATCATAGAACTAAATATATGTTTATATTTAGATGAAGTGATTTTTTCACGACAAATTGTTCTTACACACATGTTTTTGTATTATAAGAAAACTTTTTTCTTTATTTTTAACATTTATGTTTTGTCGTTTAATAAATTTTAATAGGAACAATTATTATTTATGATGGTTTTACGAATTGTATACAATGTCTACATTGTCGACACATTTATGCCGACAATTGTGAATTGTCTACATCGAATTATATATCTGTTAATGTATGTAGTTTATATTTATAATCTACATGGCACAACACTGATCATAAGTTATTAATAAATTGTTCTGCTGTATCAAATACTGGTTTTAAACGCATGATATTATTAGTTTGATTCAAATACTCGTAAATAAACAAAGATAATTAAAATCCCATTGCTACATTTGTTATACTAAAATTATTAATTAATTAAATTAATCTTTATTGCCACTCCCCCTTTTTCAGAGTTTATGGCACAAATACACCTCAGTAAACGTCTAAAATCTTAAATCCAATTTTTTTTCATTGAATAAACAATTAGATACCTATGAACCTGCATATATACAGAAATGTGGCTTAAAACATCCCTGATGAAAGTTGAGGGATAGCTAAGTGGTAAATAATATAAATAATATACTCAACCACTTAAGGAGAGACGACACATTTCTTCTGTGTCAACATACTGTCTTCAATAGCTTGTGCACCTGCGCGTGTTCTATTACTAAGGTGTAGCATTGACCGGACATTATGAGCACTTGGCCACCCAGATCGTTCAAATTCGGCGAGATAGAAAGATTCCCTCGGCTTGTTTTTGTAATCCATTGAGAGCCATTCAACCTCAAGGAAGCACCTTTATTATTGCCATGAGTCCGAAACGGGTTGCTATATGGTTGACTGAGCACACCGTCCACGTCGAGACGTCAGAATTCTTCATTTTTCTTTATTATTTTTACGAATTTAAAAATAACACCGATGTTACCGCAGACATTGGTCTTCAAGCAACATAGTGCATTTACCTTCTCAGTCAAGGGTCAAGTAGCAACTCTTATAAGCGCCACATCTTTCATCAAAAGCATCTCATCAGAAAGACAGTGCAAAGCATAAATGATCAGAAGCAGCCCAATCTGAAAATTCTAAGATATACGATCTTTTTATATAATTTCCACACTATACATGATTTGTGTTCTTTAAAATTGTATGGTCTTCTTACGGTTGATGATTTAACACTGTTATGACGGCCAGTCGAATCTGGTCTTGGATACTCTTCAAAACCAAGACTACCTACCTACCTACATCATCGCCCTCATTGAATTAGACGTTAAGAGCTTTCGTGGCGTTGTTCAATATCATCTTTCTTCATGGCATTGTTGTGAAACTGAAGAGAACAAAACTTGTATTGTTTTGTTGCTATTTTTCTAAAATAATTTCGTTGAAGAGGCAAATGTACACAGAGACAGAGACACTGCAATTTTTAAATATCTTCTCACTTCAATCGGTTAAAAGAACCAATTAGGTTATCAAAATGTCATGGTCTTCAAAATTAATAGCTATCGGACCACTTTAAATATTTATTTGTTTTTTAATACAGTAATTTACGCATATAAGAAACCCTAATATTGGAAAATCTCTTCTTTAAGAAACGCAATCCAAAACACGGTGTATTTTCCTTTAATTGTCCCTTAAAATGAATACGGTTACAAAAATCGCCAGCTATTGTGACTAGCTATTCCTTTTGAGGATCGTTGTGATTCAATACCATATTTTGAAGTCTGCGATAATGATCACAAGCAAATTCACAATGAAACTCACAACATCATGGTAATTTTTTGTTTGTAAATACTTTCAACCATGGCAGATATTTTCATGCGATATTCTATAAATAGCCATATATTATAATAATTGTAGTTTTTGGACTTCAATTTATAAAATTAGAATTTTAATAACAATTTTATATACTTACTAAAATTAATTCATAAAAATATAATTTTCTAGTTTCTTAATTGGTTACTCTTTTGGTAGTTACTGTATTATTTATGAAGAATAGTCATTTTTAAACTGTGTCAAAGTGAAACCTATGTTTAGTTGAGTTTTCGGACGTTGATTCTAATTTATTAAGCTTATCATTCCAAAATGTTTGAAGCTATTTATGTAGTAAAATAAGTTAATAATCTTATTAAAATACTAGCGGACCAGGCGAACTTCGTCTCGCCCCAATTTAACGCCTTCAAATCAACTGCAGAGCTATAATAAAACACAGATCAAATTTCAAATTTCAATGTGATTTATTTGAATGGAATAAAAATAAGGATAGAGTAATTTGATAAACAAAACAAACAACAATGACCTTACCAAGCTATCGACGACGTTCTTTTTCTTCGCTGCTAGTATTGCCCGTTCACACATCCAATCGAGATATTTATAATTTTTTGGAATGCCTGGGAACACTTCACTTTGGTGATGAGTTTCTCCTTCAACGTTGTTAACTCGCAAAAATTTTTCAGGAATGATATGAATTCAATCGAGACATCAACAGAAATTTGGCCATTGCCAAGCGACAGCAGTTGTCTTGAGAATTCAGCAGCCGATGGGTCGTTCTGCAATGACACTCTGTGGTCAATTCCAACTTATTGACATGCCCGCACAAAGACGACGATTTTAAGCATCCATTTAGTTCATCGGCAGCAGTAGATTTTAGGATGACGGGAAGCGTTTGACGAAAATCTCCGCTGAGCAATATCATATCCCCACCAAACCATCTCGAATCAACTTGCAAATCCTGTAGGTGTAGGTCACCTGCCTCCAAAGCTCGTTTATGCGCCATCGTACATTCATCCCAAATTATGATTTTGCAAAAAAAAACCTTTTAAACCGTGTAATTCCTCAGATTTTCAACTTCTGTAAATGCTAAGTGCCAAATGTGATACTACCCTTAACATTGACACATATCCAACTAGTACAATTAAATGCCAACATTTATAAAAATGGTTGTTTGTGTTGGGACTTCACAGAGTCCGGTATTTTACGGGTTTTGTAGAGAAAAAAAAACTGTCGTGAGTGTTGTGGGAAGCTGTGTGTATTGTTTTAAAATTGAGTAAAATACAAATCTTTCAAATGTTTTTCTTTAGTTTAAATGTATTCAATATTTATTCAATAAAATAAAAGTTTAATCTAAAAAATTAATAATTGTTTTATATTTTGACTATTTGAATATAGGAAACCAAATTTGTACGAGTTTCCTATTCGAACGCTAGTGTTCGAATCAAGGAAACCATAATAAATTATTGGTTTCCTTTGTCTGAACAGTTTTAATATTTTATCGTTTCTTGCATTAAATTATCAAACTAAAACTTCTTTCAGACACAATGAAACGAAAATATCAAACATATAGTGAAGCCTCTCTAGAAAATGATTTAAGTGTTATTCGTTAGAAATTTTGAGCTTTCGAGCAGAAAGTAGGGAGTTTGTAGTACCCATAACTTCGCTTCATTACAGGATTAATATGGGAACATTTCAGAAATGCTTAAGCGGATAGGTCCTTCCCTACAAACAATTTAGCTTGCAGTAGGTTCGATTTTGAAATGTCGTAGGTTATGGCTCGTATATAGCTTGCATATGGATTCATTATGCAAATTAAATATTTTATTGATATAACTTTTTAAAACTACTTTTATAAGGCTCTCTATAGGTATTCTAAAGTTGTTACTTAGAGCGCTAAAATCTATTGCATATAGCCATCTAATACAAGCTATAGTTTATATATAGCCATCTTATGCTAGCCATCCTATACAAGCTAAAACTAGTATGTAGAGATCTTTTGCAAGCTATATCAAGGTAGCTTACATATAGCCATCTAATACAAGCTATAGTTTATATAAAATAAAATATAAAAAATATAGCCAGGTAGCTTCCATATAGCCATCTTATACAAGCTATATCTTATACATAGCCATCTTACACAAGCCATATAGCGCTTCAATTTTAATGATTTGTTATTGTTGTAAATTAATTGTTATTTCATGGAAATTTCACCATTAGTTTTGAATAAGTATTTAATGTTAATATTCAAATCGTTTTAAAAAATGTAAGTGAACACAAAATCGACCGAAAAACGAAGTCACATGAAATACAGAAATCGGATAATATCCTCCATCAAATTTACAACCAGAAAATTTAAAGCCCGTGCATTTGTATGTATTTTATATATTTATAACCACCTTATACAAGCTATAGCTTGTATATAACCATCTTATGCAAGCTTTAGCAAGGTAGCGTGCATCTATCTATCTTATACATTTAATTTTTCTTAAAAGAATTCCAAAAATTACTTTGCTTAAGAATATTGCTATGTAGGTATATGTTTGTTTTGTTTAAGGTTTTTCTTTAACACTTGTGTTCCTATTTTTAATAAAATTGAATATAAACAAAATAATTTAATAAGTTTGTTCATTTAAACTGAAATAAGAATTTAACAAATACTTTTTATTATTTTTTTAAATGCTTAGTCTATGCACAAAATCTTGCGTTCGAAATTAGGAAACTTTAAGTGCAGGAAACAAGTGTTCGATTACTGGGGAATTTAGCTTTTTTCCAGTTTTTATTTTTTTTTATTAAAAAAAATCAGTTAAAGTATGTAAATAAAAATATATATTCATATAATACAAAATTTCGAGTTTCAGCAAGTAATAAATTTTACATCATATACATATTTATACGTTGAACGGTTTTCTCACAGTCGAGGATTACTTTTCCGTAAGCCACTAAGTGTTCGATTATAGGGGAAATGATCCTAGAAGTGATTATAATCGTTTTGTTTTTGTTCAATTTTATTTGCTGCACTGCTTATAATCTTTACCAAAACACGGCTATTGATGACACAAAAATTCAGTGCTACGAATAGACGCAACGCAATTTAAAACCTACTGTAAAAGATAGCCAACTTTTAACTTCAACATATAAAGAATTTTTACAAACAACCGAGCCAAACAAACTTTATCAATGAAGGTTTACATTATGTGAAGAGAAGTTCAAGCTCTCTTCGTTTCTTCATTGTTATTGTTATTTTGTCAGAAAGCTGGTACTGCTTCGTTGTGGACAAGTGAAAAAACATCACGTATGACATATTTTGACACCTACTGGAGTTCCAGTCCAAGCTGCAGCACTGTAATTGTGTTAGTCAGAAATGGTCACTCATGTAAATGTACCTAGCATAGATTTTTTGGGAAAAATGAAAAATATAACTAGAAACCCATATCTAACACAAGCAATTAAAATACACACACCTAATGATTGTAGATTTTAATATTTTTTTGAACTGAAATTTTCCTACTTACCTCATAAGTATTTATATATGTATGCTTTCCATTTCGAATTAATAAAATTCCAGTACCTATACTTAGTTAGTACTTTACCAGAGCCTCGATTCGCCAAATCAATGTGGTGATATTGTCAACAGTTTTGTTGTGCAACAGTACATAAATAAATACTCCTACAAAATATCTTGCGAGGCTCGCTATTTATTTACCTACTAGCTCTCTCTATTCACTATCCTGATCCTCACTCTTTATAAATTACATTTAGAAAGAACTTAGTTAAGCTTATGACTTAATTAATACTTTTACCTAACAAAAATTTCTCTGACATACCTACATAAATACCTAAAGAAAAGTACAGACGAAAATAAACATTGAATTACATAATTTCTGTTCAAATATCCGCTAATTGGTAAGAAACTTTTCCAACATATTTTTTTTGAAAATAACTTAATTAACTACATACGTTATGTACCTATACTAAACGTATGTAGGTAGGAATGCTGTATACCTACATTCAAAAATATAGCTATTATTGTTTTAGTAAAGTATTAAAAAAAACAAAAACTGACAATAAGTAGATAGGTTGGTTTAAACAAATGATACATATCACTTACAAACCTCTATCCGCCTCGATATACGACATTATTATCGTTCATCGTCATTCATTGAAGCCTCTTCCCAAGCTAAGCAAATAGCTAAAGTTGAAAACTAAACAGAATCGAAAACGACGACGTAACAGGTTGATAAAGTGGAGATGGTGCCAGACTATCTGCCAAAGCCGCGATGTTCACCGCTATTATCCATAAAGAGGATGGTATATAGGTAGGTACTCGAGAAATTACACAAAAATTAAAATTTAAACTAACAGAAAAAATCGTTCCATATCTTCCGTCTGACCCCTTCCTTCAGATGAGATACACCGACTTGACTGTACCTTTACTTCACTTAATGGAACCCGATCCAGCAACCAACCATGCAAACCACCAATAGCCAATGAGTGAGGCTGAAGGTTTTTTTTTTGTAAATTAAAATTCAATATTTGCTCGACGTTTTAGAATCCACTTAAATTGTAAATAACACCGAGTGCGTTATAGACGCGCGAGAGGCACTTAACCGCTACAAAGCTAGGTATACAGGAAAAACCTGCACTAATACATTAGCTGGCATGTTGGGATTATACACTGAATCAAACAAGCTTATTAATGGTTATAGCTTCTGCACAAAGACCAACTGCCGCGACAGGCTGGTGGTACTCAGGCCCACGTTAGTTCACCTGAGGAGTTTAAATTCAATAGGCTATAGGCATCCATATTTATTAATTTCTTTTATAATTCATTAACCACAAGTCACAACATAAATATGTTGTAATATTGGCAATTCTTTAGATAAACATGATTTGAAAAATGCCCGCACGACTGCGGGCATTTTACATACGATATATGTAAGCTTTCAGTAATTTTAATAATTTTGTATTAAATTTCGTTTAAAAAAATAATGACTCATGATGTTAGCAAAAAATCGATTTTGTGATTTTTATTTGCGAAATAAACTCAGAATCCTTAAGCCTTGATAGAATAATTACAGCGCAAAATTTTTAAACATTGTTCGTCTAAGGAATAAGAACGAATCTATAGTTAACGTAGTCGTTGAGATCTGAGTCCCTGTCTACCTATTTCATAATTTTAAGCACTTAAACAACTCTTTAACTAAAATTTACTCCGCAACGTAAAGTATAGCAAATATATTTAGAGTCAACATTTAAAAAGAAAAGAAAATTTACAAAATATGACTAAGGTAAAAGAGACAGTATAAGGAATACTGATTCTAAAAAAATCAATTTTGTTTTTCCCCTCCAGTGGGCAATTTTATAGTTTACACAGATATCCTATTTTTATAATAATGGGCGCGCTAAAGGGGTCTACCCTTAAAATGATAAGTGCGAGCGTTAGGAAAATAGGGAAGGATTTAAGAGGAGATACCGATGCACATTGTTTTTGAATTTCTGAATTACAAAATGGAAGCCGGATAAACCATTCCACATTCGCGTTGTATAGTTTCAAGGGAGGAATTCAACTGCCTATTTCGCTAGAAAATTTTTATGTTTATAAAAATAGCGGTAAAATAATGAGAGAAATATATTTCTGCATCGAAATTTCTGCGAAAACATTTTGATTATTTTTTTTTTCTTTATGGAATGACTATTGTGAACTCAATAAAGTATATTTTAAGAAATAAAGAAGCTCTAAGCGGATTTTAAAGTTAGACGATCTCTTTAACGTAAAAGGTATACTTTTGTCGTTTAAAATTATCATAAAGTTGTCGACTCTCATTTTAGAACTAAGTAGGTTGCAAATGTTTACAATTTTTCGCCAAACCATATAAAAAAACAAAGTTGAGTTTGCATTTGAATTAATATAACAATTAGTTGTACAAGTTGCCTGTTGAGAGCTTACGTTTACAAACATTCTGTCGAATCTTGAAAGCGATATTTAAATGCAGTTCTTAAAAACTGATATATTTAAGTAGCACTGACCAATTAAGACATCTTTCCTAGATGCCTTGGATCTCATTACCTCGAAGCTTCCAAGGACATGTTATGCCCCTGACAATATCCAATGAAGTGAAAAGTATTCTCTATGGTGCATAGAAGTTACAAAATTGTACATAGGACGATATTATGGTTTTGAAAGACTGTTCCATTTTAATTGAGTAATCCACTGCGTGCTTTTTATATCAGGCTTATTAGATTATATCCTTGATTTATAGGCTCTATGAGAACTCTATTTAAAATGCCTTATATGCAGTGGCGGATGGAGGTTTCCTTTTCTGTTCTTTTCAAACAAAAGATTTAAAGAAATCGAATTATTTTATCTCAGGCCGCTCTTAACTATTTATTATTTTTAAAAAAACATGTTTTTTTATTAACAAAAAAACAAAAACAGTATAATGTCCTTTTTGAAAAGACTTTATTAAAAAGTAATTATGTAAAACAATCGCTATTAAGCAAACAACAACAGTTAATCCGAAACATCAGTTTTTACGCTGATACTAATGCAAACTTTGGGACGATTTTAAATATCAACTAATTAAGTAAGTGAAGTGAATATGAACGTGGACGATTTCAACTATCGAACGCGTATTTATTCGTTAAGTTAGAATATTATATTTCTCTAAAGAAATTTATGTTCTCTTTAAATTTACTTAAGTAGTTACGTGTGAATACTCTAGAAGAAAAGCAACAAACAACAAACAAATTTTATTAGAGTCGGTAGCCATCGACCAAAAAAAAGTGCGTCTTAGAAGGACACGATAGCATCTAACTGATGAAGCCAACTATCGTGTGCGGGCGAAACGCATTTTGGACTAAAGGTCATAAAATATTTCAATTTAACAAACAACAGCATTCGTAGGTTACGCAATAAACAAAGATGTTTTAGGCATATGTTTATTTCTATACTCGTACTTAACATTTGCGTTTAGTTTTTGATTCTGTTTTAATTTTTTTTCGAGAACATAAAGATAATCTCGTATTATTTGCAGCGATTTTTTCTTGCAAATCATTGTTTTTTACCGTACGTGTGTTCGTTAGTGGAATAGACCATAAAAAATGCTGCAAATATCTACCGTACACGTACTTACTGAACAATTTTACATATAAAATAGCCACTCTACGTTCCAACGAATATAAATATATATATTTAATTTGAAGAACTCTTGGACATATGAACTTATTTACATAAAATTCTTAAAACCTATAGTAATTTTCCAATCTATAAGAAGAAAGGCTGGTCTGCTATTTCAATCTTCAGTAATACCTTTAAAACACTTATAAACAAGATTTTGACGCCTTCTTCTTCCTGTCATAAAAGAAACCAAAACATTATACCTATACCTACTTTAGTTGAAAAACATACCAACATTTTCCAGCCGGACAAAACATACATAGAATACATACATAACAAAATAATTCATTCATAACTTCGCCGTTAATGAGTATTATATTGTATGTGTACAAACTTTTTATACCTGTACAGGAAGAGGACTACGGTATACTGTGGCATACGTATCAATATAGGTACATAGGTAACTAAAATAAAACAAGACTTGGTAATTAGTAGGATTGGAATATTTACACAATGGTTCTTAAATTTTGTTTCTATTTTGTATTCAAATGTATACCTTATTTTACATACATAATTAAGTCATGTTTATCTCGTAAATGAAAGTTAGTAATCGCTAATATTATTAAACTTATTGGTTAGACTTATGTATAGGTAGAAACGTAAGACACCAAAACACATCGATTGGCAATATAATAAGTATTCAGTTATTAATAAATTTATGTATGTATTTATAAATAGATTTTAAGAAACAACATCAGGCTTTCCAATTCGTTGCGTTCAAAATTTCAATCGTTTCCTGCATTGTAAATTTTGAGAATTGTCTTCATTTTTTTTTTTTTTAATTTAACTGTATGCCTGTTAGAACTAAGGTCTTTAAAATACAATACATTCATCTGTATTCGGATGTAAGGCTATTCCTTTAGCAAATGCATATTATTATAGTTCCACTGCAGATCCTGTCCGTATGAAGAAGCAACATTTTACCATTTTAGAATCAACCAGTTATGATTTCTGGTGGTGGTGTGTATCAAGTTTAATAATTTATAGTCTAATTGAAGTATTTGAAGAGAGTAAGTCAAAATCTTAGACATTCCAACAGTCTCACTGCATAGTTCGGAGTATTACTCGGCCGGCAGGTTAAAAAGTGTTTTCAGGAAATTTCTCTGGAATTTTCCTACCTCTTCGAATTCATCCGTTCCCCAAATTTGACAAACATAACAGAGCGTCGATTTCAAAAAGCTATGAAAGATTTTATATTTTGTTGATGTTTTCCTTTGCAAATATTTTCCGCCATGTTATGTTAACCAAACTTTGGGTGGGATGTATTTGCTTTTCTTTGAGATGTTTCCCAAAATCCAAGATTGAGTTTATTTTCAGTCCCGAATACTTGTATTCCTTATCAACTTCGATTCTTCTTCCATTAAGGAACCAATTATCTCTCATACTACACTTCGAGAATTCTGTGCGAGAACATTAGTTTTCGATTTCTCAATGTTAACAGTAAGATCCCAAGTTTTACTGTAATTTGAAATGCGATTTATCATTAGCTGCAAGTTTATAGGTGATTCCGATAGTAGTAATATGTCTTCTACATACAAAAGAACATTAACGTTGGTATCAGCAATTCGGACTCCACCGGGTAAGCAAGTAACAATGTCATTTATAAAAATAAAAAGTGAACAAAATAAAAGGGCACTTAGCAGACATCCTTGTTTGATGCCAGAGTCTGTATTAAAAGTTCCTAATTACTTTCTATATAAATCGAAACTAAAATATGTACGTTTTGTGTTTTGTATTTGTACTTATAAATTAATATTAAATACCAATACCTAAACATTTCTATTGTAAATAAATACATGAGCCAGTTTACAATTTGTATAAAAATATGTACATTATGGATTTGCGAATAATTATATGTAGGTACCTAATTATATCAACAGTTACTTTTACAATTGTATAGTATATTTTTAGGTTTTTTTTGACCATACGTAGATATAAGGAATAAATAAGCTTTTAATAGAAAAGTATTCACGAATGGTTCGTTAGATCCTGTTCTTATTTTTTAAAGAAATGCGCTAAAGACATAAAGCAATTAGAACATTAATTGCGATATTTCATCTAAATTGTCGCAGAGATGCATAGACCGACGCAACGTTAGACTCTTTACCTAATGACAATCGTGTTTTTATTAAAGCCTTGAACTTATTTTTTACATAAAATATTAAGAATACGAGTATCTATACTTGCCCGAAAATTCATCTTTATTGTTGTTTTATTTTTGGTTTATTTATTCAACTGCAGACATACATAAATGAATGCTAAGTTATATCAAATATAAAACAATCAAATAGTATGGACATGGATGCCATATTTTTTTATAACAATTACTTAACTTGAGAACCTATTTAAGATTAAATTTGAATTCGGTAATAAAAAAAAGAAGCTTCTAAATTTCATAGAACCTTTGCAAGTTTCGTATCTATATATTTAAAATATAATTTTTAAATTAAATGGAAAATGAACAAAATGAGGCATATTCATAGTCGCTGATAAACCCAGGTTTTGGAAAACTACAGTTTAAGACAATTTTGGCTCAATGAATAAATACCTATTTTACTTACATATTTTGGTTTTATATTTTTATAAGATTATTAACTTATTTTAATGCAACATTAGGTTCAAATATTTTGGAAGTTTAACTTAAAAAAGTAGAATTAACGTCTGAAAATTCAACTAAACCTAGTTTTAACTTAGACACAGTTTAAAAATGACTATATGAATACACCCCAATAGGGCCAAGCAATAAATAATAATTATTAAATTAAAATAATTAGGTAATCTGTTAAAGTTATCAAAATCAATATTGTTCAATACCGGATTATATGAGTATAATTATTCAAACAGCACACATTCTATTGGACTAGGATAGGATACTTGAAGCTATTTGTGTAGTAAAACAAGTTAATAATGTTATAAAAATATAAAACCAACAATATGTAAGTAAAATAGTTATTTATTCATTGAACCAAAATTGTCTTAAACTGTAGTTTAGTAAAACCTGGATTTATCAGCGATCAATATGCCCCATTGTTATTAGTAGAAATCATTACGATTATGGAATAGTCGAAAACGTTCTTTATAATGTAGGACACTTATACACGGACATTTATTTTGTTCTAATCACAACATTTCTGGTATAAGGTTCATCTCGGGAAAATATGTGTAAGTGGCTCGGAAGTCAGTGGTTTGGCAGTTAAATTTATAACACTGAGTGTCACTCTCGCCACCGGATTCCGTAATTTGGGTTACAGTTTTTGTATGATTACATACTTGCTTTTAAAGCACTTTTTCGTATCATTTAATGACTTTGAATGCCCAACAACAACTTGAGTGTGCTACCACCAAGTTTTTTCTCATTATTTTTTGGCTGGAATTATAGCTATTTCACGACTTTTCAATTTAGCAAAAAAATTTTGCGTTAACCATTATTAGATTTGTTTTTTTTTTTTTTTCAAATTCTAGTGGTATTTTTATAGCCAAAAATTTGGCAGGAATTCATATTCATAGCAGAAATAAAATATTGCTTTAGTTTATTATTTAAATGCCTGAACGCACAAACTTTCAACGAAGTTAAAAATTATCAACCGACAAGCCAGCAGCCGAGAACGACTTCTTTAATTTCAGAATTGTCATTTTTTGTTGTTTTTTATTTACTCGAGCCAGTTATACTTGCATCCATCTTCATTTCCAAGTTGCAGCGGCATTTCGAAAATATAAAAATTATGCGTATGAAAATTAAAATTGGCCAGACAAAATTTAAAAAATGAAGAAGTTTGTTTGAGATAATCAAGTTTCTTTTTTTTTTTGTATATGATTAATTATTTAAAATTAAGCATACTAAATCTTAAACTATTTTTAAAATAATCACTTGTTATGCATCATAATTTATGCATGGATTTCTCTTTTCAAAAGAAATTAATTTAGGTAGACATGATATAGATAAAAAAGAGAATTCTTATTTATTGTAAGAATCAAAAAGGGATTTTTGATATGCCTCACATTCCTATTCCGCGAACATTTCGATTAAAAAAACATACTGGTATTCCATTTGTCGTACCATAAAGATGCATTCTTCTTTAATTTAATTTGTATGTGGATTTTATTATCTAAACTAATGCTTGATTTTTCAGCAAATTTGTCAAATTTGTATCTTAGAATCCAGGCATGGATATTTCTGAAATAACGTTTGAGGAAGTCTGTTTTTATTATAATTAAATAAAACAACATTCACAAGTATTTCGTTAAAATATATGTATATAATTAATTTCTTATATTTATTTAAAAGTATTTTGTAGCATAAATTATTATATTCAGTAAAGAACTACATATATAATTAATGCATACTTGGTTCATTGTGAATTAAATGCAGGAAGATTTCAATATTAAATTGGTCGTCACACTAGACTTTCAGGGAAAACAACCAATCAAGCAAACATTTTTTTATAACCTATCAACAAATATTAAGGAACCAGCTACAGCCACATACACAGTTGGTCACAAAAATAGGTGAAACTTTTATTTTTTTCTGTATATATTATTTTAGCTTTAGATTTTGTAAGACTTTCAAAACTTAACAAAATATTATCAGTTAACGCCTTTTAAATTAAGTTATTATAACCTGTTTTAGGATAAGGCCGCCGTTTTTGACATTTGCGTGGTTGGTAGTCCTTGTAGAAGCGAAAGAAAGGAGACCACGGCGATCAGTGGTAATTGATGTCTTTTTCAGCCTTCCTGGATTTTATATAGCGCACTAATCTTTAAGAGTATTTTTTAAAAAAAGGTAGTATGGCTTCCAAGGGCTTCTGCTATAATTTCCGTCAAGCAGTGGACGTTTTTACCCATAATAAGAGTCGGATAAACAAAAAACTATTGTTTATAGATAATAAATTTAAAAGTTAGTGCCGTTATTGAAATAATAAAAAAATGCATTGCTTTTGCATTTAGATGACTCCAATTTTAATGGCAAACTTTTAAACACACCTAATCTTAATGCAAAAAATTAATGGAACAGATAGCTCATCGTAGCACAAACAAAATGGAATAAGATTAGCCTCAATCAATTTAATCATACCTATTTTTTTGACAAGCTGTGTACGAAAGTTTGTTTTTGTTATTGTTTTTTATAGAAGTCTCACATGAAGTCTGCAATGAGCAAGCATAAGTTTTAAAACATTACAAAAATATGTACATTGTTCTATATAGTTATTGTATTTAAATTGCTCTGAAGCATACAACTTTAATTTTATAAAAAGAATGCAATTTCCAATGTTTGCCTTTCGATAATTTTTCGGCAATCTACAGAGTTAGATAATAGATCTCTTATATTAGGGTAACTGGCATCTTCTTACAAAAATACCCAACCTATATTTGTTAGTCAACACGTTTCTTTTATATTTAACCATAACATAAAATTAACGTGCATTCAATCGATTTGTCGCCAATGAAAATTATAAACGAACGATAAAGCAACTTGTATTGATCATATCTTTGCTAGATTAAAACAAAATTAGGAATTGAGTGTAGTTCTTGATGTATAAATATAATAAACCACTGTATGACTAGCCTCAAAATAGATAATTAAAATATGAGCAAATGCTTGAAATCAGTCCATCATCACCCTATGACACTTTCTTAAAAATATTAAAATAACTGTAAGAAGCAGGGCCCATGTTCTGTAACTCAGGCGATAACTTTTCCTCACTTAACGCCTCTGGAAAAATGGGGTTCTGTTAGTTGAGGCGATACCTTACATTTTTAATTTGTTTGGAATGGAAGGCGATTAATTAAAAAAATCATTTTGGCATCTTAAAAACAAAACAAACATTTTTTTGTTTCTCGAATATTTTTATCGACTCGAAAGTTACAGAGCATGGGCCCTGAAGTCTTTTATTAGCAAGGCTTTATTGAAAATTATAAATTTAAACAAAAAATTACTTCATAAAACAGTGTAAAAAGAACCCCCAAAATATACATCAAAAAAGATATTATAATAAAATGAAATGAAAATAATTTCTATTCGGATAACTTCGACAATTGTAAGAGAAATGTTAAGGAAGAGTGGAAAGTTCTGTATAGCATTGTAGGTAATGAAAACAATAGTGACAGCATTTGAGAAATTAGGTCGAAAATGTTCTATTTCGCGATCCAATAAATATTTCAATTATTTTTAACAAGTAATTCGCCACAATTGCAACTTATTCCTAATTCCTGCAACCAAAACCTTCTCAAGTCGATTGCAGTCGAACTTTTATCCGTATATAATAGTTGATGGTGGTTTGCTCATGAATAGCTCTGCTTTTTTATCCCTTTTTACCACTGTAACTATATAAATATATAATGAACTTAAACATAAAAATAGTCATGTTCTTCCTATGGTATAAGGTTTAACTGTTTGTCTACAGTGTTACATATTTAATATGAGTGTTCTGTGGTATTTTTCAGTCGAGTTTTAAAATAGCTGAGGTTATTCCTCTTCACGAAAAAATTTGTAGAAAATCAATAAGCCAATATAAACCAATATCAGTATTTCCAGCTTTCACTAAACTTTTTGAAAAAATAATGAAAACACATTTGTATTTCTGAATAAAATAAATTATTTGAACGATCAACAGTTTGGTTTTCTGAGCAAACTAAAAACTAGTCGTGTAGGATTATTTATAGACATGACTAAGGATTTTTCATTCCATTCAATTCTTTTAGATAAACTTTATAAAGCTGGATAGGGGTTTCATATTTAATTGATTTAAATCTTATTTATCTGCATGATCACAAAGAGTAAAATTAAATCGAATTTTAGTGACATATTAAAATTAAAAATTGGTGGTTCCGCAAGGATCTGATTTAGGTCTAAATCTCTTTTTTCTTTCTCTCTCTTTGTAAATTCAATTTTTAAACAAAACTTTAATTGAAATATTACAGCTTTTGCCGATTATACAGCTTTTTCTTATATAAATACCTTTATATATTTATATATCGGTGGTAAAGATAGAAAATGACGTACAACGAATAAGACAATGGTCTGCTAAACATGAGCTTAATTTGAGTGTGAAAACAAAACTTATGTTTTTTAACTTAAAAGTTTCCAGTCTGACTGAAAGTAATGTTATAGGTATTTAACTCTGCTGCATGTTCAAACTTAATACATAATATGGAAAGATCAATTTCCATGAAGATAAAACCTGTTGTGTTGATTATGTTAAAATAGAAACGATTGAATGTTTTAAGTATCTAGGAGTAACAATAGATTGAAATTTAAATTGGAAACCACATGCAGTTGACCTAAAAGTTGACGATAAATTTTTATATTGCAATCTCATTGTTCTGTGAAAATACTTACGATAATTTATTATGTTATAGTAAACTCAATGGTACAATACGGTTTGACAAGTTTGGATGGTAACTTGATTGACCCAATGGAAATAGCTCAAGTACATATTGTCAGTATTATTTTGAAGAAAAGTAGATTAAGAGGTAGCTGGCCTTTATTTCTAGACATATGAATATTACCAATAAGACATCTAGGTATATGTCTATAAAGTTCTTAAGGTTTTTTTCATGCGTGGATATAGTACAATGCTAAGAAATTCCAATTCATACAGATTAAGAGTAATCAGCAACGTATTAGAACACCGGGTTTAAATAGAACTTTTTTTTTAATGTCTATACTGTTTCAGCGCCTACATTATTAAATCGATTACCATACCATATAAGAACACTTAGTATTCCAAATTTATTTAAAAAAAAGTCCAAGTTTTGCTATTTGCAATGGATATTTCTCAAATCAAATATATGTTTTTGAGCATAGTTTAAAATGTTTTATCTTATTAATTATTTAAATTATGAGTATTATTATGTTATATATAGAATCTTTTTATATCTTCATATTTTTCTTTCTATTCATAATCCCACACAAATCGAACAATATGTTTAGATAAATGGGTCATTCACCACTAGTCTCCCAAAAAAGAAAGTCTCCCATTCAATTAAGTGTAGTGATCATCGTCCCATAAATATGCTCCCATTATATGAAAAAGTTGTAGAAAAAATTGTATCGAAGCAACTTCAACAACATCTCAACAACAATAATATAATAAGCATACACCAATCTGGCTTTCGCTCGAATCATTCGTGTGAAACTTGTATAAATTTTGTGGTTAGTGACTGGAAAAGTGAAATTGACAGTAAAAATTGTGTTATAGCCGTTTTCTTAGACCTTAAACGAGCCTTTGAAACAGTAAATCATATTATTTTGTAAAATAAACTGGAAAAGTGTGGTGTAAAAAATACAGAACCAAAGTGGTTCAAAAAGTTTTTGTACAACAAAACCCAAAAAACAACAGTTAACAACAATGTGTCCAACCCGGCAACAGTGAATGTAGGAGTTCCACAAGGAACGATCTTGGGGGTCCTTCTCTTTATTCTTTATATAAACGATATGGAAAGAGTAATACAATTATCTAAGCTTGTGCTATTTGCAGATGATGGTCTGCTTTATATAACTGGAAAAGACCTTAACACACCAAAAGACAAAATACAACAAGATTTAAGTGCAATATATACGTGGTTAAATATGAATAGGCTTGTCCTAAATACTAACAAAACTAAATTTATAATACTCAATAATCCTTCCCCACAACAAAACAAATATATTAATAAATAATACACAAATAAAACAAATAGCGTCAATTAAATACCTCGGTGTTGTGTTAGATAGCAAACTATCATTTAATGAACATGTAGATCTCATCTCATCAAAAAAGCTTCAAATAAACTAGGTGTTCTTAGAAGAACACGCAAAAACATATCTAAAAATAGTGCAATAAAAGTGTATAGTGTGACTGTAAATCCCCATTTTGAATACTGTGCAAGTCTTCTCTATTTGTTTAACAATACTCAAAAAGCAAGACTTCAAAAACTCCAAAACAAAGCTATGCGTGTAATATTAAAGTGTGATCGATATACCTCAATATCTTCTATGCTTGAATCACTAAATTGGTTCAATATAAATCAAAGACTATCTATATATGATGGCAATGATATTTGTCTTTAAAATTAAACATAATATGTGTCCTGAATACCTTCAATCAAGTATACCTGCAAGAAGAGAAGTTCAATACAACCTGCGAAATGTGGACGAGTTTAACATCATCAGAACCAGAACAACTAGGGCACAAGCCAGTTATTATACATGGGACTACATGCCTACAACAATCTTCCAATCTTCTTAAAAATAAAAATTTTGTATATGCAAAATCTTTTATTATTTGAAATTCCAAGAACAGTTTTTGAATGTAATTAAAACATGAAATGTAAAATATTACTAATTTTCAATGGCCATTGGGCCAAATAAAATTCAAAATTCAAGAAAAAATCTTTATAAGTCTATTGAATGACACCTTTTTGTGTTCTTCAAAATTTTTGTTATTGATTTTTTAAAGCATCATCCTTGAAGATAGAAAATATTGAATACCTACCTACATACAAAAAAATTAAAACTCTTTAAATAATAAATCGACTAAATCAATTCATTTTTATTTATATTACAATTTTTTTTTAATAAAATATACATATAGCTTTCAGAATCCTTTTCTAAACTGCGAAAAAATAAAAAGAGCCGGTTTAGCATCTCTCAATACGGAATACCAAGGTATACTATAACAATTGCGAACAGCTTAAATGTGTCTAACTCACTATCACTGCAAACTTAGCCAAATGTTTTGGCTATAACAGTTTTGTTTTATCATGTTTTTTGTCTTGACAATCGACCAGGCAATTAAACTTACATGCATTTGTCGAACTAGGTAGTAACCTTTAGAAAGTATGTAGATAGATCCATTTGAAAATATTTATGTATATATCTACCTATTACAAGAAAAATTTTAAAATACTAAACTACATAAGTAAGGTATGCAATTTGTTAAGCAAATTCACATTTATAACAAAGCTCACCTTTGTTTTTTCTTGCCAGATGGATCCATTTAGAAATTCCGCTTTTGTAATGCAGAGCTTAAACACTTTTAGACACATTAAGAAAATCACAAAACAGTTACAAAATTCTTGATATAAATCACTTTTTAGATTCCATTCATTAGAAATATGTAGGTACGTATATTTAACTACCCGCCTTTAAACAGAAAGGTAGGTACGTACCGCGACGCTTGCATTTAATAAAATGTTTTAAACAGAGTGAATTTATACCCAATTATGAATTAAGAATTCTTTGTAAAAAAAACTGCACTCTTTGGACGAACTTTATTTTTCGAAATACAACTCGAAGCTGCCATCGCCAACCACATGTTAAATAAAAGTGTTGAGGCACGTTTAAACATATAAGACGCTCTGGAAACTTGAGGCACTGATACTGTAGCGAGAAGAATGTACCTAGTTTGTTTCGAACTTTATGTTCCTGCGGTGTGGTTATTTCTTTCCTCAAGGCCACAGAAACGCGTACGAATGCGCGCGAATATTTTATACATTTTCGCGGAGCCCTCTCGTCCTCTTGCCAAACAAAAAAAAACAAAAACACCTTAGTTATGCAAAAATTAACTTGTAGATGTAAAATGTAGGAATAAAACAAAACTCCTCCACCCCGAACGCAATCAAGTTTAAGAATTCAACGAAACATTCAAGCAACGTCTAAATACTCTAAATCGGAAAAGTAGCTTTCGGATCTAGGTATATCAATTTATTGTTAGCCAACCAAAAGTAGGTTCTCGTCAGTGCAAGAAAAAAAATCAACGTAAAATTGAAATCCCATTTAAAAAACAGCAATAAAGCGTCAAATTCGAGTTGAGATGGCGACTAGACTGGTTTTGCGGCGTGTCAACTGCATGCGCGCCTCATGTCCTTCATTGAATAGAATAATATTCGTGAGTGAAGGGTGGCAGATGGGACGCAGTAACAAACATCAATAGAGATACATGCCTCCCGTTTATCCTCTTTCTAGGTTTTGCTGTTTTTTTTTTTTAAGTTTTTTTTTCGACTTCCATGTTCCATTCTGATATTTCCTAATAATTCTCTGAACAAATAGAAAACATCGAGCGAGACAGGGGTATATCGCCACGTAGATCGAACAGAACCAGTCCGAATATAATATACATACCTATGTAGGTATGTAGATAGATACATCATCCCAAAAGAACCGATAATCGTTTTGACGGCTTTCTTCCGAGAACAGCTGCTGCACTTTATCACGACTTGCGGGGATGTACGAGCTTACGTCATTAGTGTACATTGAGAGCAATGGAGAGACGCCTGCTTGCACCTATAATTGCCGATGCCGATGCCAATGCCGACATTCCAAAATATCAACCAAAGGTGTGTCCAATTGAAAGATATAGGCGGAGCCAAAATATATATCACCTTAGCAACCAAACAGATTCTATTTCAACAAAAACAGGTAACGCCCTGCGGTGCAGAGGGGATGTCGAGCAACTGGTTTTTAATGGTTGATGCGCACGCGCTTTTAACACATACACACACATCAAATCAGAGAAGCTGAATTTCATCAAAGTGTGTACAATCGGTGAGGAAGGGCGGGATGGACAGCAAATAGATGTGTGTGAAACTTGGGGTGGGTTAACGTGAACATAACGTACAACATCGGCCTGCACCAGCACCGCGTTCAAAGAACACTTGAGAGCTCAATGTTTGTTAGTAAGCCAAATAGTAAGTAGGTATTCCCCTCTGCAAACAGTCGCATTCGAGAGCAGCTACAGATCACCAGCGCATCATCACCGCCGTCGTTGTCTTTGCTATTATTGTCATCACCTCGACTTTATGTCGATATTTCGGTTTTTTTATTTGCAATCAAAAATAAACGGTTCTTAAAAGTTTTGTTTTCCGAAATTACTTTCTATACCCACAATATATCTATACCCACCTAGTAGAACGAGACCGATGCCGACCATTGTAATCGCACATATATCGTGCTGTTGTTCTATTGTGAATCGATTGCGGTTAAAATAAATAAATTAATCTTGTGCAATTGTCAATAAAGATGAACGCTTAGATTAAATTAACTTAAATTTGCAGGGGCGAAAGCGAGTGCGAACGCAAACGCGAACCTGTTGCGATAGATAAAAGGAATACTTAGGTAGGTCGGTGCCTACTGCCTATATGCCTTTACCACGCGAGTTTGTGTAAATAAACAAAAGATATATTAACGAAAATATTATCAAACGATTGTCTAATTGATTAAATATACATAAAGTATTAATTGTATTTGTTTTCGAATGTCTATATAGATAGGTACTTACTACCTGTCGACTCCTCACAAAATCACATCGAACTATGTTTACTAAAATCATTGACATCCCAATTTCGATAATTTTCGGTGTGGATTCGCTCAAATGTATAAATAAATTTATTTATACTCACTTGTAATTAACTAAATTTTATAAACAAAACAATAATATCTATCTACATACCTACATAGGTACATAATTGTTAGTGTGAAAAGAGTTTCTTATAAATTACTCTGATTGTGAATTTAAAAAAAAAGCTTAAGACCAATGACAAGTGGCATACGGTACTGAAAATTAAAGCTTAAACGCAACAAACTATAGAAATTTTAACAAATTTTATTCTTGAATTAAGTGATACTAATTAACTGCAAACATTAAGCTCCAAACGGACCGAGGATACCCTCCTCAAGCCCTTACAATTGACATCATGCAAAAGCTGTATGCGGACGCCCCGACCAGCGCCTCAGTTAGCATGGCTGGCGGGGGAAACAGTGGTGGCGGCGGAGGCGCAGGTGGAGGAGGTGGTGGAAATAGTAGTGGTGGAGGTGCAGTTACAAATCCGTCTTCGAATGGCGGGACAATGAGCCCTTTGACACCGTCGGCTTACGGAATGAACCCAATGGGTATGACAGTTGGAGGTATGACATCTGTTTCCCCACAAAGTGCGGCAACTTTTGGCTCTAGTGTACTTGGATCAGCAGCAGCAGCAAGTATGAGCAGCATGGGTGCAGCAGCAGCAGCAATGAATTCAATGGCGAATAACTGCATGACACCCAGCTCCATAAGCTATGCATCGATGGGTTCGCCACTTGGCAACATGGGATCATGTATGGGAGGAGGTGGAATGTCGACTATGGCTGCGATGGGTGGCTACACATCAATGGCAAACGCTAGGGACTTAGACGCTGGGTCGCCTAATTCAAGTGTTTTGCAGAGGTCCCGAGTTGAAAAACCCACAACATATCGACGGAGTTACACTCATGCTAAGCCTCCGTACTCATACATCTCCCTTATAACAATGGCAATACAAAACAATCCAACCCGCATGCTAACACTCTCGGAAATTTATCAATTCATCATGGATCTGTTTCCGTTTTATAGACAGAATCAACAGCGTTGGCAAAACTCAATTCGTCATTCGCTAAGTTTCAATGACTGCTTTGTCAAAATCCCTCGCACTCCGGATAAGCCGGGGAAAGGTTCATTTTGGACGTTACATCCAGATTCTGGCAACATGTTTGAGAACGGCTGCTATTTAAGGCGTCAGAAGCGTTTTAAAGATGAAAAGAAAGAAGCTATTCGACAACTGCACAAGAGTCCTTCGCATAGCAGCCTCGAAGCTACAAGTCCTGGTAAGAAGGATAGCCATCATGATGATCATTCCCATCATCATCAGCATCATAACAGGGACCACCATCACCACCATAGTAAAGACGGCTCCGGGGCGGGTCTGTTAGGATCCTCACATAGCAAGGATGCCGAAACCCTAGCAATGCTACATGCCAATGCTGAATTGTGCCTAGGGCAACAAGCGTCGCAACATATTCCACCCGGCCATCATCATCACCACCACCACCATCAGCAAATGCAACCAGAAGAAATATCCGCCATGGTTAACCGATGTCACCCATCGCTCATAAGTGATTACCATTCCTCTATGCATCACTTAAAGCAAGAACCCACTGGCTACACTCCCTCAAACCACCCGTTCTCGATTAATCGCCTGTTACCGACGGAGTCCAAGGCGGACATTAAGATGTACGATATGAGCCAATATGCCGCCAGCTACAATGCTCTCAGTCCCCTTACGAATTCACATGCTGCCTTGGGTCAAGATTCCTACTACCAAAGTTTAGGTTACCATGGGCCAACAGGCACCACCAGCTTGTGACATCAGTATCCTCTAGCTTAAGCGCATTTGGAATTCCGATAAGTTCTATTATTGCAACATAAGCTATAATGCCGCTTTCCGTATATAAAAGTGTGCTTAATTCCACCTCAAAATTAATCCTGAATCTCTCATTCACAGCGGGCTGCTCAGAAAATTCGCGTGTTTGGCGGGCGTTCGGTTTCTGACGAATTTTTAACGTTATTCGATTTTGCGTTATATAATTACTAAATATGTAACAACGATGATGATATGGCACATTACCTAAAGTCTGTATAGAACTATATTGTTGAAGATATTCCCCAACAAACCAACGTACATAAATCCCAAGTCGAGTTTGTCGTAAATGTAAATAGGTACCTACATAACTTTTCAGTTTTCGATTTATATGCCTTTTACCAGAATCTTAAATTTTATTTATGGATCTTATTTTTTTTTCAAATAAGCAACAATCAAAAGTGATTTAGATGATAAGCATAGTATATAAGATATTTAGAATTTTGCTTTTTTATAGTAATCTTATAGTTTATCTCTTGCAATATTGGCGTTAAGAATATTTTTAACTGCATCTTCCTGAGTTTGAATAAATCAAACAAACAAACTCCAAAAAAAAAACACTTGTAATTATTTTTAAAATAATCCAGTTTTTTCTTCATTTTTTTTTCATTTTTTTAAACAGGAATTAAATCTTTCGCATCAAATATCCGTCATTTTGTTTGATCATTTTTTTTTCTAAACGTAACGTTAAAATAAATAACTTTCTCCTATGTAAATAAAAACATAAATACAAAAAAAAAACACAAAAAAGTGCAATTTAAGTTTCCAAATTAAGCACAAATTTAAGAAAAATCGAATTTTACAAATCGAATTAAATTACTATAATATTAAATAGGTACAGAATCTGCACATAAAACATTTACATATATTTACAGTTATTATTTTCATATATTATTTTGTTGATTTATTCATGTAAACATTGTAATATAAAATATTATTATTTTGTAATATCTAAACATATAAAGTATCTACTATCAAATCAATGCTAAACAATAGATAACTAACGAATTCAAAAATATTCTTCAATAGACAATTTAAATTGGTTATTTTATAAGGTAGGTACAGTTTTTAAACTTAGATAATAAGCAGAAGTTAATTAAAAAATGACTTATTCCATAAAAAAACAAAAAAAAAATACATTCTATACCAACGTATGAAAAAAGAAAAAAACTTGTTAAAATGTAATTAAATGCAATTTATGTATTACCATACAGCAAAAGCCACAAAAAAAAACATAAATTAACCATTGAAAGTTATGTAAACAAAGTGTAGCTATTGTAATTATTAATTATTTAATAAGTTTATTAGCTTAAGTAAACTTTTACGATTAAAAATTATACCGTTTTTGTCACGAATCCATATTACTATGAGTAATAAAAACAAAAGAGATGTAAATAATAAACACAGTAAATAAAAACAAATATTTTCAATGTTTAAAATTAAACAAATTTGAGTTTTAATAATTTCTAATTGTTACGATGGTTACGATGGTGTTGATATCTTTAAATTATAGCAAGCAAACCTTATTGAAAATACTGTTGTATATGTTTGCAGCGGATATTTTAAGCAATGAATGATTATCCAGATGCATACTCGTATTCGCTCCTGAAATAAAGTTTATTTTTTCGCATTCCCTAAATTTATTTTCAATTAATAATCTTGGGATACTCGTATTTAAAAGATTAAGATCGAGTAGGTCAATTGCAACCGAAAAGCAGTATGGCAATTTCGTCGTTCTTTTTTTTCAAATTATTAATTATCTTATAAATTAAATGTTTGATAACTTTAACACAGTGTTGAGCCATCATGTGATGCATATAAAATTGTTATTTTTACTGCTTATCAAATCCAAACAAAAAATTATTTAGGTACCTACTCGTATATACATTTGTATAGATATATATGTAATAATGCCGGGAAAAGGCATCATTGAATGGAAAACAACTGTTTATAATGAAAATTGACTGCAAGTTTTTTTTTTTTTTTTAAATAAATATGTATAGGTATACTCGTTGTTTTTTTGTTGTTGTTTTTAGTAAAATAAAAGTACTTATTTTGTCTAAAAAATTCTATCGAGGTTTTAATCAAGCCTAATAACGATTGATGATAAAGAAAACATCAAGTAAACAAAAACTGGAGACTGACTCTGTATCTATTTTAAATAAATTCATGTGCGATGCTTTTTTAGAGGGAGAGGCAATAAAGAATCAGGGCAAAGATCAACTATATTTCGATTTGGATCTTCAATTATTAAGTATTGTTTTATTTTTCTCGATAAAAGACACTCCTGATTGCTGAAGGATTTTTCACTATCACTATTAGCTATATTGCGAGTTTCGGAATGTTGTCTCCGCCCGAAAATGTTGACAATTCATTTTTCCCCTATTGTGAGTTTCACCCGAAAAACCGTTCATGTTCGAAAAATTCCCCTTATTGTAAGCATTCAATCAGGGTGAAATTTAAAGTTTAATGTTCACTTAGTTTCTTGGGGCGAACGAACAAGCTGCATAATGTTTGATATTTCTATATTTTTATGCCAAAAATGTAGGTATATTTTATTGTTTTTTTATTTTTTTATTTTATTAATAAAAATATCGCTGTATATGCATACGTATATGATACAGGTAACATATGTTTGATGCTTGTTAAATTAAGTAGCTATAATTTTCTGCAAAGTGAATATAAAAATATTAAAAGAAAAAAGTTAATAATAATAAGTAAAAGCAAAATTAATCAATTAATAGTTAATATTTACAATATTTGAAGATCAAAAAGTAAATTGATTTTAACTTGTGATATTACGAGTATATTATTAAGTTGAGTAGTAAGATACAAAATTAAATGAGTGTAAGAATCTTCAGTTTGCATTAGAAAAATAAGAAAAAGTTAACTTTAAGAATTAGGTTTTGTGGTTGAAGGTTGATCTGATCGAGACTGGTAGATTCTAACAGCGTAAACAAAAAATTGGCATTGTGATGGTAAGCACGACTTGTACATAATAGGTCTTAGATTAAGACATCTATCTGTCTCTGAGAAATTTATCTTGTAAAAAAGATATTCCATATACTGATTATAGGAACAATTAAAGACTTCACTAATTTTAGTTTTACATCTAAGGAAGAACATCTTTGATTACTGAGAGACCTCTTAACAAGTCATATATCTTACAAACAACGCTATCTATATGATCATTCCAAGGCAATCTATTGTTGATCAAAATCCCAAGATTTCGAAAGCTTGAAACCATTTCGATGCATATTTGGTTTAAAAAGATAGGGGAAAACTGTCTATATCAATCCGACGTCTACAGAATGTAATAGCTTTTGTCTTCGTTGGGTTTATCAGCAATTTATTCCGAAAAGACCATGCACTAATTAATTTTAAGTCATCATCCATTTTAGTAAAGGCTCCCACAATATTTTTTAATGGGAATCTATTATGTAGAGCTGTACATCATCAGCATATACGAGTAGATATGTTAATGCAGTGAGTTTTTGTCATATTAAGAACAAAACAATTGTTAAAATAAAAATATAAATGTATTCCATAGATAAACCGAACTTTTTTAAAAGGGATTATTAACCCTTTTTTGTATACAAATTGCAAAATTTTTTTTGGCTTGTATACCTACATATTAGATTTGCAGAGCTTCTTAAATATATAATTTTATGAAATGTTTGACGCGTTGGGTGGCAGTTTATATCTCAAAACTGTCAAATGTCAAGTCAATTAAAGTCATATTAAAGCCAGTGATGATGCAGGCATATAGGGAAAAGTCCTTTACGTATAGGACGTTTTTGTGCTTTTTTTTGTAAAACATCGATTTTATAAAATGGAAGTTTTAAAACTAAGTGCTTTAATGTGTAAATTGTATTGAAATTTTGATTTAATTTGATCCCCGTGATACTAAATTAGTGAACTGAGTTTACTCACAAACGTCACTGAAATTATGCTCGATTCTTTTAACCAAACAATCACAAATGCAAACTTTTAGCATCACCTTAGAATTTAACTGTTCATTATTGGTTCACTAAGTGGATTCTATATCGTCGGTTTATTGCAAAAAGTCACTAAGTAGAATTTTGGTCAATTTTAATCTAAAAATGCAGAATTGTTAATTTTGATAATAGCTATCGATTAAATAACTCATCAAAAGCATCAGAATAACAGAAATCCTTCTAATTGTAAAAACAAGATTGCATTAAGTACAGGATGTAATGTAATTTCAAAACTTCAAACTCTTTTCGCAATAAAACGACGATAATTTATTGCTAAAGTGAACAATTAGGGATTTTTTGTATTTCGTAGGATTTTGTTTTAAATTTTGAATATATACCATTACATACATTATGCAATATTCGAAGTAAAGTTTTAATCGGGCGAAACTCGTAAAAGGTTTTACTATTCCGGGCGAACAAAAAAAGATATGAAAGATATTTCGACCGAAAATCAAATTAGGGATACATTTTATTAAATTTATATGTACCCACGTTAGTTATGATTTCTTGATTTATTCATTTATAGATGATGCCTACATTAAGTGCATATGATATTAAACATTTAAATTTGCTAATTCTGATCCAGTTTAGGATCACAACATTTTATTGAAATTGAAGTCGTCGAAAAAGTACCTATTTTATCTTTTTAATTTCTCACTTACATATTTGTATGTGTAAAGTATAAGCATAAGGAGTTCAAATAGTAGAATTTCGGTGCCCAGTTCACATTAGCGTCGCTAATACTTGAAATAACACTGCATTAGTGTATAGTTTCAATTAAGCGGTAGTACTTATGACCCGGACGGTACGGAGGACCATCAATGGGCTTTGTAAGGACGTTTGGATGTTATGTAATACAGAGTAATCTTACCTAAAATTGACAACAATATGTCGCTTCGGATTGGGTTTATAGCTGCTTGTAAAAAAATTAATTATTTCTGTAGGACGATGATTTTTCCTAATTTTCGAATTAATATTTCAATCAAGATTCTTTTTTAGTCGATAATATAAATTGAACACAAATAACTATTTTGTATAGGTATATGTTGAAAAGCTCAATCTACAACTTCGCAATATTATTCTATGTTTTGTATAAAATATTTTTTAAGGAACAGAATTCTGAACTCACCTCGAATGTTTCGCTACAAATAGCGCGTGGTCGAGCGCCGGGAAACCACCAGGTGTGAGAACAGAATTGCAATTTCTAAATATTAAATATTTTTACGCGGCTAATCCGAATAAAACATAACATAAAGCCTTACAACTGCAAAAACTTTAAAAGTTATATATCCAAATATTGTTTACATTTTACTTACAATTTTGAAAAAAAAATTTATTAGATTTAGCTTTTTGGAAAATTAGTTTAAGATGAAAACACTATACTACGGCAAGAGCAAGGTTAAGCTAATAGAGCCGTCCTCCTGGAAATATAATGTTGTAATGAACGTTCCAACGATACCGAACGCCGCGCGCCGCACATACTCCACAAATATAAGGTCACCGTTGGCTGCTAGAAATCATCATAAACAACTTAAAACGCTTATAAGATATACTTTTTCATCTGCGTACATTTTTACATAAGTACTTAGGTGGACATTAACACCCAAATCAATAAACATAGACTAGGGAAGGTTTTGGACTTATTCCGTGGACTAAGGGCGAAATGCTATTAATAAACAGAATTTTTTGCTTTTTGACGGTGATCTAGTGAAGGACTAAGAATTAACATTTAAGAACAAAATTTACAAGGACATAGAATACAAAGAGATAGAGTTGATATTTATTGTAGTAGATTTTGTTTTATTTTTTTTTATTTATAGGAAATTTTAGTCTATGGTCTAACTCTTATTCCATGGTTTTGTAAGTCCATGGACTAAAGGTGGACTAAGCGTTTTTTTTTTATTAATAGGACAGTAAATGCTTAAGTTGTATTAGCAAACGGGTCTAAGGGTGAGAAGAGTGACGTACCCGCTCATCTAAAAATGGATTCCATCGCTGGAAGATAAGTTCGTTGTGCTAAACAAAATGGTCGCCTTGTGCTAATTAAAATCTAGTCACTCCCTTAATTGTTAAAATATTTATAACTTTCAGAACAAATTAAAAATGCGGTCGATAAGAGATTGAATTGATAAAGGATTATGGCAAGGAAATATATATATGTATGTATATAAAGTGGATCTGTGGATCTCGTCGATGCAGCAAAAAAAACTGCACACTAGAAATAACTTTACTATCTATAAGCATATGTGTGTCATCTACATACAGCACACGAAATTAAGATTTAATTTTACTGAATTACACAAAACTTTCGATTAAGCGATTAAGCAAATCATACTTATATTTATATGACATTTTTGTTGGACGAATTAAACGAAAAGTGCAAACCATTGATATACATTTTTTTCCATTAACAAATTAAAGAAATTTAAGCAGCTATTAACCATTTTACTAACCTCGCATAACCCTTCTTAGAATAATCACATTACTATCAGATTCAACAGCACTTGAATTGAATTTATGATGATTCGTATAATAAGGCAAACATCTATCATCAAAAATTTTTTTTATGAACCGATTACTTTACTTAGTTTCTCACGAAAATAAAAACATTGGCGTAACATGGGCGAAAAAAACTTTCTCTAAACAAACTGAAAATGTGAAAATTAAGTTTTTTGAAATAAAAAAGTTTGTGAAAATAATTAGATTTTCAATAAAAAAGTATGTTTTCACTAAATTATATTTAATTTTAAAATTAACTGAAAGATGTTAAGATATTAAAAGATATACATTTCATAAGTACCTATTCATTCGATCAAACTCAACGACGTATTCAAAAGCCGAACGAAGTATTAAGGGCGATCTGAAAATCATGCTAGAAAATAAATCATGTGGTTTAGTTCACATCCTACATCATAAATAAAGCATACTTAATTTTAACTTCTTTTACGTTACTGTATTCAAAGCGGATCAAATTTAATAAACCAAGTTACAAGTTTGATTCCCTGTTTCGATATCACTTATGCCTTTTGTTTTTAGAAAAATTATTTTTGTAGGTAGGTATTGTGAGACTTTATTCTAAAATGGAACTGCCTGATGATTTAATTCTGTTAACCCCACTTTTAAACTTCAATTTACGTATGCTTATAGGAACGGAGTTTAAGACACCACAATCAACGAGTATTAAACGACTGAGTCAATATTCATATACAGCCAAACTATACTTACCACGTGTAGTTAATCACGTAATGTTCTCAATAAATAAAAATATAGAAAAGTTATGAGTTAATGAACTAAGTTTTAATTACGTGAAATTTCCTGCCATAAACAATAAATGCCGGGGCATGTGTAGGTACCGACTTTGCGTTTTTTAAGTATACATATACTTTGTGAGTCTAGTCCAAATGTGTCATATTATTGACTACAGACTTAACTCATGTTGAACTAGCTGCAATTAAATATTTAACGAACAAGAAACTTTTAAATTTGCCATCCATAACAAAATTTCACCCCCTACGCCACTGACGATTAAGTTTTATCTCTATCATACTTTCGAGTGTATCAAATAAATAAACTTAATAGATATATCCAATATAACTGAATTATGGTTTGAAGTTTTCTCTTATCTAATAATCGACAAAATTTAAAGTGTATCTTATGAAAAGAAATCAGCAAAACTTATTTAATCGAAAAAGGAGTTGTACCTATAATTAACTATCGGTACAATGAGTGGAAGGCAACGACTTACAAGAAAAATAAAAAAAAAACAAGCTAAGTAATTGTATCTAAATACAGTAAAAGTTCGTTAATTCGAATAAACAAATTTTACGAATTATTGAGGTATTTTTTTGTAAGCATACTAAAAGGCGTTCCTATTGATGAACAAATGCCAGAATTTAAAACGAAAATCTATTTTATTAACACAAAAGATTCCAAATAATACATAAATTATATAATTCATTTCTGTAACTTAAAAAATAAAAAAAAATTATACAGGGTGCTTCACAGGGTTTCCTGAGGTCATTCTGAGTCGAAAAACTAATTATGTAATATTCTCGTTTTCACTCCGTTTTGGAGGTATAACGGTTTTTACGATCTCGGCCCTATTTACCTAAAGCTAGCCTTATCTTTGCTAAACGACTTCTGATTCGTTAGATTTTTTTATTCAATCAAGGATTTATAACACTAATTTGGACTACAATTTTTTATTTTTGTGCGAATACGGTTTTCTCGCAATTTAAATCAAACCCAGTTTTAAATAGTTGAATGTTTAAATGTTAAAAGTATGAAATTTTTGTTGCTTGTTATGAAAGCCGAATTTATTTTCCTTAAACAACTTTACTTACTTAATTGATTGCTTAACTGTCATTTTCACTTGAATTATAATTAATTTTTATCTGCTTTGTTCTTAAGGACTACGATTACCATTTATCGCCAAATTAAACAGTACTGGTACTGGTGTTCTCCCAAACAACATCTAAATGTGGATTACGGATATTCCTCCAATTCAATTTTTTAATACTTTTTCCAAGACTTCCGCAGGCGAACGCAGGGGGGGTGTTAAGGATTGAAATTCATGCAATTAAAAAATAGATTTCTCGATCGTTGTGGATTGCTTTCCAAAATTCAAAGTATTTTCCCGAAAAATGTGGCAAACTTGAAGAAGTAGAAATAGAAAAGTCTGCTGAGGTATTTACCCAAGAATTGCTAAGATAATGTAAAAGTATGCCTAAATGATTTTCTAGTCGAATTGAAGATGTTGCGCAGGTTAAAATGTATTTCTTTGATTTTCTTGATATATGTCAATGTTAAATTTACTATGGTAGCAAGCATTTTCTGAGTATGCCAAATGAAATAACGGCCCAAAAACTTTGTGTACTCATTAAATGTTTGCTATTCGTCCCTATATTAAACATTTCACTGTCTTATACAGATTGTTGCGATACTTCCTGTATCTGTGGCGTCAAGTGAGCGATTTTTCATGCTTGTGCTGAACGGTTTGATGTTTCTGAACATCTGTGGCGATATCCAAGGTTGACTATGAGGACGTTATAAATATAATGGCAAAAGTTCCAAGTCACATGGGTTTTATTTTATAAAATATTATACCTAACTAAAAATAAATGTATTTCTTTTTTCCATATACGTGTATTCAAAAAACATATGTATTATTACTATTATATAAAGACTAGGGCTGGCAACGATACCCGAGATATGCCGAGAGTCTCGCTGTTCTTGGTGGTTTGGTTTAGATATTCGCTAGAAGAAATATTTGTTGATTTAAGGATTTATGTATGCACTACGTTGGAATAGAAATCGACTTTTTTCAGATTTTGTTCCCCTTCGAAAAAAGGTGACTTTAAGACTTTTAAGGGACACTTGAATATAAATATTATCGAAACGTCAAAATATAGTTTATTGCCTATTTGTCAAGCCATAGACTGGCAAAATCAATTGCGGGATGGCTCAGATTTCAATGAATTAATGGATCCACACCCCGCATTTTGCTAGCCAACAAACTTCTATATCTTTTCAATATGAACTCGCGTCTTATCTTACATCTTACACGAAAGAAACCAAGACTAAGGATGAGACCAAGACCGAGGCCGACACGAGAATAAAGATTCAAATTTTCTCGGCAAGTGCGAGGCCAAGATGGAGACGAGAATTGGTGAAGCAAGACCGAGACCGAAACCGAGACGACACTGAAATTTTGGATTTTGACGAGACCGAAACGAAATTAACACAGGTCTCGCCTGGGCTCGTCTCGTTGCCAACTAAGTTGCTGCATTTTTTGAATTTCAGTCCACTCAATTTTGTCGCTCATCGATTAACGTAGGAACCTGCAAGTAATAATATTTCAAGTCTTAATCAGTTTTGGAGAGTAGAGTGGCTTTTAATTATGTACCACAGTTTCCGTGTTCGAACAAAAAAATAACATATATAGGAAAAATTAATCAAATTTTCAATTCTTGCAAATGCAAAATGTGAGCTAAGGAGTTTAATAGCACTTAATAAGCATTCCTTCTATAGCTAAGACACCTGAACCTTTAGAAAGTATGCTCAATGAACATCATACTCAATCTAGGAAATTCGTGGATAATTTAAGTTCACATAATACACTTTTTTAAATGACATATTTCAGTGCGAAATGATTTTAGGGAAATTGTTTTTTCTCATGAATGTAGCCGTTTTAAGAGTGGGCTCAAAAAAATAATCAGTATTTACTTCTTCCTAAAAATAATAAAACTGTTAATATTGTATATCCCAGAAGCTTTGAAATATTCTCGTTCGAATGTATGTTCCAACGTATATTTTATTGAAAACTGTTTCAAAATCAAATCTTTATTTGGCTGCGAAAAGCATATGTAATTACAGTCAAAATCGGTTACAACGACATCGGTTATAACGACGCATCGGATATAACGTCCAAATTCTTAAGTCCCGGCTGAGTTCCATTATAATCTTATTGTATAATAAATCGTTTTTTACCACATCGGTTACAATAACATATCGGTAACAGCGACCGGATTTTCCCCTTTTTTAATTTAAATATTTGTTATAACGACTAAAACCGATGCAACTGTTGATGCGACTGCATATTTCTCTAAGCGGTAATCTGTTTATCTGTAGATGCGTTGTATGAAGAATTTCGGATTACATACATATGTATGTTGAAGCTTATCGTCAACAATCGAAGATACTCTGAATTCTTTACGCACTTTAAGAACATTCTTTTTATTAAATGATATTGGTGACAACAATTTCACCCAGAATATGATATTAATGGAAAAATTAATTGAAAAAAAGTAAAAACTAAACAATTAGATATTTCCACTTTTTTTAATAAATTGTAAATGTATATTTGTACATATGCATATACCAGTACATATTCGTATGTGCCTCAACAATAAATAAGAATTATAAATTATAAAAAAATGGTCTCTACTTGAAAAGAAATTAATTTACTTTATATCGATTACAGCGACCTATCGCTTATAACGACTAAATTCGTCAGTCCTTTGAAGGTCGTTATAACCGATTTTGACTGTATGTATATACATTTTTTGTTATAGGTAATAATATAGCGGGTCGGCTAGTACATAATAAAATATTAATATTTTGTTAATATATTCTTGAATCGGTTCGAGTAGGAGCTATATATACATGTATGTATTACCAAGCGTTAGTCAATAAATTAAAAAAAATAAGATGAATAAAAGGAAAAGTAATATTTATCTTTGTAACATACGTACCTAAAATAAATGGTATTAATTGGACGTACAAATTATGACTTACAAGATTACAAATTATGGCAAAAGTGCACACCTTGAATTACGTTCAAATGCATTCATATCTACACAAACGCTGATAATATTGATAAGAAAATAATTATTTACTGCGAGTGTTTTTCCCGGTGCACTTTGGTGAAGATGAGTGTAAAATTGTTTGTCGACTAATTACCTACAGTTCTTATCGAATTTTGCCGGGAATTCAAAAAGCCAATCCTTATCTTTATTATTCTATTCTGGAGATAAATGTAATAGAGTGCATTATATGGCATACAGGAAGGAAGGACATTTCTCATTGATAAAGAGATACGTACTCGAGAAAATGAAACTGATAAGCTTACTAAAATATTATAAAGCTTGAGTTTCGATTCCTATTATTAAAACCACGCTATTATCGTTGCACACGATTGCTGCTAAGCGCATCGAACCAAACCTAGGTGAAATCACAGCTATGAAGCCATCGGGCTAGTGCAGCAACATGGTTATCATTTCATCAACTCAGAGTCTATGTACATAGGCATGTACTATACTAGGTACCTACCGGATGAACGTAGTTCGATAAGCACTGAATGTACATCGATTAGTTCTTACGTTAACCCAACAACCCCCTAGCTTCTATGATGATGATGTATTATAGTAGGCTGTACGGATATATAGGAGCAAAAAGGTATAGCAACCCATGGAATATAGAATTTTAAATGTACGAACGTGGTCTTTCCGTTGTGCTGAGCAATCTGTGTCAATGCAGTAGTTCGTGATTCGAATTTTGATACATTTTTCATGGCTTTTGTGTTAATTGTGTTCTATCCACGTTTTTATTTTTAGTTTTTCAGCTAAGTGAATTTTTGAGAGGGGCAAATTTCCACAAAATGAAAAAAGTTTTTTTGACGATATTATTCAGGCGATTCATGAACGGCAATATGGTTAAAATGGATAGATTAGATATGGCTTGATCTGATGTTTGGGTGAGTAACAGCTTTTATGAACTTAAATAAATATTTTAACGTTTTGAAAGCATCGATTAATCTGGTGTGATATACATTTTAAATTATTTTTGTGTTAAATTATTTATTGCATTATTCAATGTTAATATTTTGCAGTTTTTATTTTAAAATTTTACGTCGATTTTTATTCGACAATTAGATTAGCTAGACAGCTTGTAAGCTTCTTACAAGTCTCTCCTTGTCTAGTCTCATGGCTATAGCTATCCTACGACCATTGGTGCATCAAGGAGGGGGTCATGGGGGTCATGACAGCTTTGCAACAAATAATATTCGATTTTTAGCATGGTGGAATTGATTTGGTATTTTCTGGTAGTAAATCAAAACCTTTTTTTTACTAAATTTCTACTTTTTGTTGACATTATCATACAAGGTGACTGGAATTTTTAAGAACCTTAGAAAGGGGGATTTTTTTGCATTTCTCCGGTATAGCGTAGCCGATTTTCTTTATTCTGGATGTATATTAATGTATCTTGAACTCGCAAGCTAATGCTTTTGAATTTAGATTTTTGATGTATTTTTAATGTTATTCTGTTATTGCTTCTGGTTCTGATTCCTATATCTATATAGATCATCTGATGAAAATAGACTTGTCTCAAGTAAAAAAACCTATATGAAAAACAAATTAAAATTGTTCTTTTTGATTCAATTGAATAAGTTTTATGCTTCAGCAATTAAATATTTTAGCGGAGTTGTAATTTTATTTCCAGAAATTATTTTAATTAATTTATATAATTATTATTATTAATTTATATATTTATAATTATAAAATACGAGTTTTTCTTAATTTTACGAGAAATCGTGTTCCATTAAGGTGCAGACGACTTTCTGTGTACACAGATAAAACACACGGAATTGAACCCCAGGCTGTTAATTTTACATTGCATGTCACTGAGATTTTATTTAATGGGACTGAGCTAATGGGCCCCATCGGGAGTATCCCAGGTAATTTAGCTACCCACGAAATATTTTAATCCCTCGAAAAAATCCTAGGAAATGACAGTAAAATTCCCTGGGAAAGTTTATTCCCTATAGCATCATTCACGTTCCCAAGGTTCGAATTTGAGAAAAATTTCCAGGGAAATTTTTAATCACTATAACCCCCAATAAAATAGTACCGTGTTATATGCTCGCTTCTTCTTCTTCTTCTTCGAAAATCATATACTGACAGAAAAAAATAAATTTTAGATCCTTAATAGAACGTGTTGTTTCCGTATGCAGCTTTGACAGTCTGCCTGCCGAGAAGTATTTTCGAAGTCCTGTTAATATTACCCCAACTAGATTCTGTCGGGACAGACTTGAAAAATCGTCTTTCTTCAGATGTACTGGCAATATATCAGCTCGAGTATTTGTGCACGAAATGGCAAAAACCATACAACCAAACTTTAAATAATCAACCTGTTTCTATGGCTATCTAAGAAATTCAGCAAGGGATACTAAAATGGAAAAAAGAAATTGAAGACGGGCGTAGAGACACTGGTACAGTCTCTACAATCAGAAATGTCAGGCGCTTGTTAAGGACAGTACCCAAACAATTCTCCATGCTTAGTCGCGTTATATATGGGAGAAGATCGCCTCACCGTTATTGAATTAATGAATGAGCTGGAGCTCATTCTTCGAAATTAACAGGGGACAGGGCCCATTTCGCTCGGCGATTATGGCGTTTGCCAAATCTTCATCATTAAACCCGGTAAAACCAAGGTTCTCAGATCGCCATTCGGTTATATATATGTATACTACATACCTATAAAGTTGGTATATATACATTAGGGAGGTAATATAGGTATGTATTTTAATCCGAATCAATTTTCGCAATCAATTATATACCTACTTACATATGGAAGTAGATATAAATACCTATATACATATCTACATATGTGTAGTAGATACATTATAGATTTTATACAATTTTAACAAATTAAGGGTCATAGAAGTAAATGTTCTTAAATCGCCTAGGTAGAATACAATTAACTAGATAAAATACCTACAACTAATTTTTTATAAGTATACAATTTTTTTTTAAATGTAGGCACCTAGCAAGTATAAGTTTTTCCAAAAAAAAAAATGACAGTGACAAGACTTTACCTAAAACTTCTTAAGTAAAATGTCACCACGTTCTAGGCGGTTAGTGTGTTCGGTCCTGTAATAGGTATAGACTTATAGCTATACCCTTATTGCCATATCGCATGTCATATTGCTCGCTATAAAGCTGCACAAACTGACGTTAATACTACGTCGAGCGACGACACGGTTCTTGAACATACAAATAAACATACCTATATCTACGTATATTAGTACATGGATATAGGACATTAAAGTCTCTTCAATAAAATGTCATTACCTAGGCTTAGATATATAGATTCAGATACATACTATGTAGGTAGGTTTATGTATGTGGGTATATAAATATTTATATAGAGAATGTTAAAATAAGGGAAGGGTTCCGGTGGTGTGGTCCCCAGTATAAAATTGTTCGGCTCCCACAAACCCTCCGGAAAGACAAAACCTCCACTTTATATGTATCTACCTACAGCTCACACAATTATACATACATATATATGTATATACGGTATGTAAGACGTTTTCACCACTCGGATATGTATATACATAGACAACATTGTGTAAATAAACCCCGACTCTGGTTGGTATGCCCATGAGGATACCTGTTTGTTTGCAGAGGGACCAAAACGGTAGAGAGAGTGAGAGAGAGAGAGCGAGAGCAAGAAGAGCTCACGACGGACGACACTATGACTATACGAACAGAAACATGAACACGACACGACTCACAAAGAAGATTCTCCATGAACTATCCTCGAAACATTAACACTCAAAGAGATGACTACCAGCAGAATGAATACAGTATACATACATATATGAATATATGTACCGAGCATCGTACCTAGTTCTGTAGAGTCCTTACAAGGAGACATCGATTCGCTCAGCTTTAAGCGACATTTTGCACAAACCGAATGAGGGGCATGCTCGTCTATGAGCCACATCGCTCGGGGGTGGACAGACGAAATAGACCATAGATACTCGAGAAGACTTTTGTAAATAGATTTTCAGATGGGGTGAACTGATTCACCACCCAGCGTTAATATGGCCGACAAAGCCATACACGAAACGAACGAAGAATACTTACCGGGGGGACATGCGCCCTGAAGTCAGTCAATATTATGGCTTTTCTATGTATGTTCGTAGGCTTGTAATTGAAAAATTGAAATGTTTGTGCAATTGATCTACATGAATAAGTGGCAAGTGACGATAAGAGACATTGCCTTCGTTTTATTTTCTATCTTTTGTTTCTAACTGTCTGTCTGCTGGTAGTTGGAACTTGGGACTTGGGACACGTCCAACAAAAGTGCATAAGAAAAAACAACAACGACAAGTAAAATAACAGTAGGTTTATAGGTATACCTACCACCTACCTATTGGTACTCATGGAACAAGTATGTTTCGCTTAAAAACACAAAACAAAAAAAAAGGACATTCGAGCGGACGACGGCATTAGGTATTCTTAGTTCTCTGTTACTTAAATGTTTTACATATACGTGGCATCACATAGGTAGAGGTAGGTAGAAATCAAACGAAAGTGCCGCTGACAACAACACCAACAATATATACAAAACCACAAGTGGTTCATCATTCATCAATCGAGTTCTCTTACTGAGTGGCTGTGAAGGTCTTCAGTTCAGCAAGAATAATGTTTGCATTGCCATCATCAGGTGACATAAAATTATCTATCTACCCGCCCGCGCCCGTATATGTATAGGTATATACTTATGTGAAAATGAGGTTTCTGAATTAGTACTAAATATAAAGTTGTACGGTAGTGGTATTTTTTTGATTTCCTTTGAAGAAAAGGAAACTGAGAACTTATAGTGCCTACCTATGTCTTATTGGAAGTACCTATACCTGCATATGTATCTACCAGCTCAAATGTGGTATTTTAAATTTAAATATGAACATTAAAATTTTAGGTAAAAATATTAAACATATTATGTTAAAAAAAGGCCTACGTACCTATAACTTATACGTACGAGGTTTAGTATAAATAGATACATAAGTATTGGATTGGTAATGTTGCTTTATCCGCATGTTTAAAAAACAAACTTGTCTAATTCAATAAATATTAATATCCCATATCTATGAATTTTAACTATATACAGTGAAATCTCCCTTGGACGGACAGCCATGGTGCAGAATTTTTTGTTGGGAGTTGTCCGTTTAAGGGAAATCGAACAAAAATACTAATTTTCCAAATTAAAGAACTCTTAATTTAATAATAATAATAATTTTAACTATGATGCCTGTAAGACATAAGGTCTTTTTAAATGCAATCTGAATTGCTCGGCACTAGTTAGAAGGAATAGAAAGATAGGAAAATTTTCGTTGACACATTCATTCATATATTAATAGAAAATAAAGATAACAAAAATAAATTATCTTCACTTTTTTAAAATGAACTTAATTAATAATGGCTATATTAATATATTAACACAAAAAAAAAAATAAGCTTCAGTTCTTTTTTATGACATGCAGTGGAATGAAATGATTAGATTTAACACATAAATACAAAAAAAAACGATTTATTTTGGAATCTTGCCTGTAGGTCAACCAAAATTTGAACAGCTTCAACGTCATTTTTCTTGGCTGCAAACATTTTTAAATTTTCAATGAACTGCTTGCTTCTTGGTAGGAATTAATAGTCCCATCAAGTTCTCATACTCTTAATCAGATTCACTGCCAGACTCGTTGATTTTAACAGGAACTGCAATATTTTCTGGCATCATGTCAAAGTCATCTTTCACGTTTACATTTTCATCCATCAACACAAAACTTTCAGGTTCTCCATTCAATCTGCCTTCATGAAGGAGCCTAAAATTTTCTCTTAAATTTGCTAGAGGAAGGAAAGTCATCTTCTAGATCGAATTCAACTCCTAATTCCAACCTTCTCCAAAACAAGCATGTTTAAGACAATAATTAATTCAATTGGCTTTAAACCACACAGTCCACAAAAATAAAAATAATACGTAAATATTGTTTGCGTTTTCTTCTAATATAATGACAATAATTAACTGATTTTGATATTACAAGCTTCCAAGCATTAGATACTAATAATGTAAAAAAGATGCAACAGATACCTGCAATCCTTCAAATACACACTCAACATATATAGGTCCATAATCGAGTGTCGGAGATGGAAACTGGCACGCATTTATTTTTCCATTACATTAAAAGAATTTGATGCTCGCTGTAGACTGCAACTCAATAAAAATACCGTTGAAAAAATTAACAGCGTAATGACGTATTCCATCCTGCTGTGGTGTCCGTCTAAGAGAAAATTATTTTGTCATTCATATGTGAAAATCCTGTCCGTGTCCATCCAAGGGGGTGTCCATTCAAGAGAAATTAAAAACAATGAAATTTATATGGATAAATTTTCGTACAAAAAAATGTGTCCGCTTAAGAGAGGTGTCCGCGCGGGCGGTGTCCTTAAAGGGAGATTTCACTTTATACATGTGATATAATAATGCTTAAGGTCTTTTAAATGCAATTGAACGGCACTATAATTGAAACAATTGTGCGACCGAAGCCTTAGCAAAACAACATATGTAAAAATGAATGGGCAGCTTATTGTAAGATAAGTGAAAATCAATGCAATTTGATGAAAAACAAAACAGAGGCGCAAAATTTTAAACGATTTAGAAATATGTTAAATCATTTTTAGTATGATACTTTAAATTTTTAGTATCGTACTAAATCCACATGTCATTCTGATAGTATATCGGCTTTGCACGCGGGAGGCTCGCCGAGTATCACAGAGGTTTTTCTTTGGTAGATATATCTCCAGTAAAACAATCAAGTTGTTAACCATTTATTTCAGAAACATATTTTGATAAAACTCTGTTACCCAAATAGCCGCATTTCCCCTCTCATTTGCAACAAACTTGTAGTAATTGGGTTTTATAGAAGTTAAATTTGGTCGTTTCTCAGTTCTATATGTGTTATTTGAACTAAGAAATGTTACATGTAAGATAATCTTTCAATTGTGAAACTTTAATTAAACTCCAAGATAGTTTTACTAACCTTATATATACGTTAAAAGTCTCTGGCGCAAAATTTTATTCAATATTAATTACCATTCACAAGATAAAAATAAACTGAAATAATTGAGAACAAAAGATTCGCCCTATCCTGATAATCAACCGATATTGTTACGAATCGATAAACGTATTATGGATAAAGGACCCGATTATCGTCGACATGCTTCCATACAACCTGGTTGAAGGTGAAGCATTACGAAGGCTCAACTGCTACACAACTCATTTCATTTAATAGTCCAATAGGGAAAAGGTTTATATTTTGGCAGGTTGTGTAATTGAATTCATACTGGGCAGCATATTTTAGAAAAGATTAACCAAATCATTGACAAATTAAATATAACAAAAAAAAAAAATAACATCACATTTAAAACTGAAAAAAGAGTAACAAAAATGCGTCTCCTTGAATTTAAGACAATATTAGCACCTAATGCACTGTATTCTGTCCACTCTTTTTTGTTGTTAGTTTTTGTAGGATATCAAGAGTGCGGCGTATCTAGCATAAATATAGCCAAGTTCTAAGTTTATTAATGTTAACTATCAAATATTTTAAGTAGAGTAATATGGAAGAACCACAAAATTATCAGAGAAATCTCATATTTAATGATTACTGACTTAAATTGCGTTGGTTTACTTGTCAAATTTTCATTTCAAAATTGCGTAATTTGTTATAATAAAAGAAAATTTGCCAAGTAAACCAACACAATTTAAGTCAGTAATCATCAAGTAACAGATTTCTCTGATAATTTTGAGGTTCTTCCATATTACTCTACTTAAAATATTTGATATTTAACATTAATAAACTTAGAACTTGGCGTACTTTTAGTTCTCAGTACTTTCACGGCTGACTTGTTACGCAAAGGTTTTTGTATATACGAGTAGAACAACTTGGCTACTTTTTTAACATATACATTTCTGGCGTGATAGACTATGTCTCAACGCAACACGCAAAAATACAAACTTTTTGATTTTGACTTTTATAATCTGACATCAGCAGAAAATTATTTTAAAATTTTTTTACTTCTCCAGATCTGATTTTCTTTCTTTTCCATTGCTTTTCTTTTTACTAAGATAAACCATTCTACAAAAATAAAATTCTAAACAAATTGGTTTGGAAAATTTATCGGATACACGTTGGCCTAGCAGAGCAAAAGCTACTAACTGTCTTATTAAAATTTGAAATTAATGATTTGATTTCGAAATCGCAGAAAGTGCAGAATTTGATGAAAATTCAAGTTTCAAAGCAATTCAACTAGGTAAACGCATATACAAATTCAAATTCATTTTGTCAACGATTATTTTTGTAATGGGTTTTTAGTAAAAATAAATGTCCTACAGTCCAAATCCATAGACAGTCTCAAGCAATTGATCCAAGATTTAAATTTGAAGTTGATTTCTTCTACCACGTAATCGATGTGATGTTATCTTCTCTCGATGTGGGTTTTGAAGAGTATCAATATCTGACCGATAACTTCGACCTTCTCTGCGATAATTCAAAGAATGTGGAGTTTAAGGATTGGCAGAAGATTAAAGTAATTTTAACGGCAAGAACTGACGACGAATTTCAAAAGGATGTTATAGCTAAAAATCTCTTGAGTGAAATTAATATATTCAACTAAACGTCTACTCTTACTGATCTTATTTAGCTTACAACCATTTGCTTGAATTATATCGAAATTAAACAATTGAGCCGTTAAGATATACTTAACCTATTTTGTAAGTGTAGAACCGTAAAATAATAAAATTATATTTACGGTCAACTATGACTGAAGACGGGTTATCAGCTCTGGCAACGATTTCCATTGAAAACGACATGTTGAATCGTATTGAAAAACAAGAAATCGGTACAAGATTCGCAAAAATGGTATCGCTAAGAGCAGCTTTCAATCTCAATATTTTGTAAAAATATTTTTTCGAAAATCCTTGAAATGTGTTAAATAAAACTTTGAAATATTTATTTGTACGATTATGGATTTTTTTTTAACTTTGTGCAGCAAAATTATATTTTGCCTAAGGCGGCAAAAGCCCCAGGTTCGGCATGGGCTGCAGCTATATAGATATACATAACGTTATATACAAAAACGCTGCTTTGATGGATTTAAAAAAAAAATGTCGCAAAATTCTTGGTTCTTAAAAAAATTTAAAAATCATGCAACTTATCCAAAAACGCCTTAATTCAAGATATAATGAAACCCGTTGGAATAGCACATATCTAATATTGGAAAAACTCATAGAACAAAAAACTGCTGTCAATTGCCGAGGAATGTGTACAAATAAGCTGTCTTACATCTATATCAATACTAAATAAATCAAAGAAGAAATTTTGTTTGTCAATACCATTTCCAGTGTGACCAATGAAAAATTTCAAATCGTATAATCTGACATCAGCAGAAAATTATTTTAAAATTTTTTACTTCTCCAGATCTGATTTTCTTTCTTTTCCATTGCTTTTCTTTTTACTAAGATAAACCATTCTACAAAAATAAAATTCTAAACAAATTGGTTTGGAAAATTTATCGGATACACGTTGGCCTAGCAGAGCAAAAGCTACTAACTGTCTTATTAAAATTTGAAATTAATGATTTGATTTCGAAATCGCAGAAAGTGCAGAATTTGATGAAAATTCAAGGTTCAAAGCAACTCAACTAGGTAAACGCATATACAAATTCAAATTCATTTTGTCAACGATTATTTTTGTAATGGGTTTTTAGTAAAAATAAATGTCCTACAGTCCAAATCCATAGACAGTCTCAAGCAATTGATCCAAGATTTAAATTTGAAGTTGATTTCTTCTACCACGTAATCGATGTGATGTTATCTTCTCTCGATGTGGGTTTTGAAGAGTATCAATATCTGACCGATAACTTCGACCTTCTCTGCGATAATTCAAAGAATGTGGAGTTTAAGGATTGGCAGAAGATTAAAGTAATTTTAACGGCAAGAACTGACGACGAATTTCAAAAGGATGTTATAGCTAAAAATCTCTTGAGTGAAATTAATATATTCAACTAAACGTCTACTCTTACTGATCTTATTTAGCTTACAACCATTTGCTTGCATTATATCGAAATTAAACAACTGAGACCTTAAAATACACTTAACGTATTTTGTAAGCGTGGAAACGTAAAATAATAAAATTATGTTTACGGTCAACTATGACTGAAGAGGGGTTATTAGCTCTGGCAACGATTTCCATTAAAAACGACATGTTGAATCGTATTGAAAAAGAAGAAATCGGTACAAGATTCCCAAAATTGATATCGCTAAGAACAGCTTTCAATCTCAATATTTTGTAAAAATATTTTTTCGAAAATCCTTGAAATGTGTTAAATAAAACTTTGAAATATTTATTTGTACGATTATCGTTTTTTTTTTAACTTTGGGCAGCAAAATTATATTTTGCCTAAGGCGGCAAAAGCCCCATGTTCGGCACGGGCTGCAGCTATATAGATATACATAACGTTATATACAAAAACGCTGCTTTGATGGATTTAAAAAAAAAATGGCGCAAAATTCTTGGTTCTTAAAAAAATTTAAAAATCATGCAACTTATCCAAAAACGCCTTAATTCAAGATATAATGAAACCCGTTGGAATAGCACATATCTAATATTGGAAAGACTCATCGAACAAAAAACTGCTGTCAATTGCCGAGGAATGTGTACAAATAAGCTGTTTTACATCTACATCAATACTAAATAAATCAAAGAAGAAATTTTGTTTGTCAATACCATTTCCAGTGTGACCAATGAAAAATTTCAAATCGTGCTAAAATAGTGGTTTTAGCAGGATTTTTTTTAATACAAAAATGCTAAAAAATTTGATTTATTTTTGTAGGAAAAAAAACTGACAAAAAACATGCCAACTCTGGAAATTCTGTGATTAAAACGCCGAAAACGTAAATTATATGCCTGGAGCAATCGAACTTGTTTCAGGCTGACGTTGAAAATGAGTATATTTTTTTGTAGTAATTAAAACTAAAAAAGAAGTTTTTTATTTTGTTTTCTATTTAAAAAAAAAGGAAACAACCTTACAAATAGTTATTAATCCATTTCGCAACAAAAAAAATCAGGTATCAGAGTATGCTCATCTAATTTAGTAAAAGGTATTTATATAATTCTTTTACTGCAAAAGTTGTCACATGTTCAAAAATATCACAAGTTTCTTGTTCTTCTTCTACGGTAAAACAAAAAAAACTCAAAAACTTGTTTGATTACATTAGGAGTAATAATGACATCACAATATTTCTCAGAAATTATCTCGGATAAAAAGTGTACTATTTAACATATCTATTTTTATTCGATTCTTTCGTTGATCCTTTACAAGTTTCATAAAACTAAACACTCTTTCAACTGCGGCATTTGAGATAGCTAAGACTAAAAACGAATTGACAAAGTTTGGCAACTCTTTGTAAGGGTTTTTTTTGGATGCGGTGAACATATTTACCTCGCACAAAAATTCAACAGTGTTTTGAATATTCTCGCATTTATTTAGATTTATGTTGTTCCATTGCGATTCAATTTTAGAAATATGTATGTTCAGAATTCATGTTTTTATCTTTAAAAAAATCTTTTAATGGTTGCTTATGAACACGCAAACATTTTTCAGCGGAAAAGAAGTTTACTTGCTTCAAAATTCATAGATTTGTGGAGTTCGCGAATTAAGCTCTGTTATGAGCGATACGCATTTATGTTTGATTGAGTTTTAATTTTTTAAAGTAATATTTTATTTTAAAAGTTTGAGAAATATGACAACCTGCTAGATTTACTGCTAACCAAAAAACCAAATTTCCTGCTAAAAAAACTGCCGACAGAATTTCAAAAAAAAAGTGCGCACTCGGCTCCGTTTTGTCTTCACTTTTCATTCTGTCTGCATCCAATAATTTTTTTTGCTGATGGCCAGTACATACCCTCAGTTTTTTTCAGATTCATCTTCTTTTTCTTTGGTAACTGCAACCAGCAGCGAAAGATAGCCAGCGAGAGATATTCTGATCTCAACCAGCATGGCATAACATGCAATCAAAAACCACATAGAATTTAAGGTTTCAAAACATCATTTGTTATATCCTTTCGATATAATGGAGCTAACTCTACATGCAACTATCCATGCGCGGAACCTGCATCGAAGAATACAGTTCTCAATATGTGATCACACGCATAAAACATACTTACTAATTTCTTTGAAGATGAAAGAATTTCGTCTGCCTTCTGATCTGGATGTAATTTCTGTTCTATTTGTATTATTAAAAAAATTAAATTAGGCCTTATGATAGAAATATATACATCATTGCCTTGTTTTAGACAAAGTACTACAAGCCTTATTCATTGACGCATCATATCGTTACATACAAAAATGAAATTCATAACCTTATGTAACGCTGCATAGCAGCAACATAAGCTTAGCACGTGGAAAGGTTGTATAGAGCCCACATAAACGTGATATTGTATTGAAAATTCATTTTTGACATCGCCTATGACACTTGTTTTTTTTAAGGTTCGATAAATGTGTATTTTTAGCACCGCGCCAACGACCGCAAAATGCTGTGTGGAAGCCAGCCTGATCTCGATCACATAATTATAAACATAAGGTAGAACAATCTATATTGTATAAGGATTTGCATATAGGCTACATAAGTCCTTATGCACTGCATAACTATGCATTCTAGATGCATTTATTTTAAATTATATTTATGGTTATTTCAAAACTAAACTTATATATCGTCAACACAACAAGTATTGAACATTTAGCACAATAGATATACCTAACCTACTGTTATGTTGACCATCGCTATACCGAAGAAAGCCCGTTTTAAATGATACTCATGCGAGCAATCGATATTCACCCAGTTGAGTATTGCAAAGTGGCAACAAAACAATTTTGAAATCGTTGACGTAAGTCTTCACATTTACAACAAAGCTGCTTGCCTTAATATCCATTGAATGATGAGCAGATCCAGTCTTTGTTGGTATGTAAGTATAATCCATTAACACAGCATACGGTCACGAACGAAAATTCAAAAAGCGATGATAGAGCACATCCCATCAGCCCCTTTCAAGCCATGGCAATTATTATTAGCCATAACAATGGGGCGATATGAACACGACACACCCTTTGCCCATGGGGTTAGCAACGTTAACGTTCATTGTCGAGTTGTCGCGCAATTATTTTACATCTGTGAAATTGAAACTAAGGACTTGTGGGTCGTGATGGGCTTGACTTGTATTATCGTTATTGAGTTGTATGCAGTTAAACATAATTTTGGGAACGATTGTTACAGCTGGTCAGCGAAGATAACAGATTCTCGGGAGCCATTTAAACCATCTCCAAAAAAAAATTAATATGTCCGTCTTTGTCTTTGTTGGAAATATTGGATACACTAGGTACAAGCGCAAATTGTATACCTACGTATCTGGGTATATAATAATAGCTTTAGATATACATATATAAAACGTGCAATGTTTGCATATATATTATGTAGGCACTTACTCTTATATACATACCTACCTCTTACCATAAGGTTTGTACGTTTAACAAACAACCTATTTCTGTTTTAGCGGAACTTAAAAGAAAAGGGGTTTTAAATGAGTAGGGAGGTAGGTGGCTCTTGTTATAATGGAGACGAAAGACTGGCAATGGCAGCCCACCAACGGAGATGATTTAAAGGACAAAAAGCACGAATTTTACAGAATAACAAATGAAAACTTTTGTTCCTCGTACCTACACCAAGTAACTTTTTCCGCTTTCATAACCGAATTTTAATTAACTTTCGGAAAACCTAATTATAAATTATAATGATGAGATGTGGAGTTGGAGCTGTGGCTGAAATTCGCTTCTTAAAATGGTGGCACGTTAATAAAAATTTATATCTATGTCCGGAAATCTTATACATACCATAAAAACCAATTAAGAGTGACTTGCCCTCAAGATGTCGAGTAGAAAATTTGTGAATTAATTTTTTTTTGATAACTACAAAATAAAAACTGCGAATAAGCACATAATATACTTATATTAAATTATATATAGATATAAATATTTAAGTTTTGCATTGCAAACCTTTAATAACTAGCCAACTAAGTATACCTAGATAGACATTTTTACATACCTACATATTTATAGGTATATATCTAATATAGATACCACACTTACCTTAGGTATATAGGTTAGGTATATCGTTGTGGACACATAATTAGCACACTCTGACTATTTAATGAAATACATACAAACTCCATCTCTTATGTTATAATGACCGTATTTCTGGTTTATTTTGAACACGTGCCAATTCTAGAAAACAAATTCATTGCACTTAATAGTATTTCTTGTTATAATAATAATAATTTCATTAGGAAATAATTAATACTTTGGAATTATCATTGCTTATAGGAGTGATCGCACATATAATTAGCATGGGAAAAGTTAATTTAAAATTTTAAATATTTTTGTCCTATTTCAAATTTTAATTTGTATGTAAACCTAAGTTTGCATAAAATAACAATATCTACATATGTATCTATATATATTTTTTTCTTAAACTTGAAAATTACAAATTTCGAAAACGACACAATCGATTTCTTGTTTACTTCATATTTGGCAGTTTTTTTGACATTATCTTGAATAATAAAAAAAAAACTATTTTTCTAAAATAAAAAACAACGGTACCACCCCACCCATACAAATGTTTAAAAACCCGTTAAGAAAACAATGTATTTCTCAAAAACGGATCCAAGAATTTTGATAAAAAAAATATGAGTGTTTTTTACTACTAAAAGGCCTTCGATACAATTGCCCTCAATATTATGTGCCAAAAACTGATAACTGACTTTGGATTTTCTACTCGAGCAGTTAAACTCTTATTCTCATATTTAACGGGAAGGAGTTAAGCCGTGGTATCTGTAACTCAAGCTTCAGACTTAATTTCTATCGAGAGGTGTTCCACAAGGATCCATTCTATGACCACTTTTAATCTTTTCCTATGTACGTTCATAACTTACCTTAGAAGTAAGATCCAATCACACCTCCGGACCAAAGAGCGCCCCGCATAGTGACTTTTTATGGATGTAATGGCCTCTCTTCAATTACTTGAGGATTCTCAGAACCCCTAATATGACAATTTTGCTTATTAACATACCCACCGAGTGAGAAATGTGCTTCGTCGCTGAAGAAAATTTTGTTCGGAAAATCGCCGTCCACCGAAGTATCTACGACGTTGGGAATGGTCAGCTGGCTTCAGTTGTTGTGTGAGCTGGATGTAGGTATAGATCCAAATGCAAAATACGCCATAATGTAACGTAAGACAGTGCTAATTCCTGAGAACGACGAGGAATCGACACATTCGGGTCTTCGGCAACACTTTCACTTACAGCAGCGATATTTTCAGATGCACAGGCCTTACAATATCTGTAACTAATCCAGTCTCTTCAAATTTCTTCACAATTTTGCCAATTTCTTGAGTAGTTGGACGATGATGTAAACCATAATCTCCTCTTAAGTCACGATATGTGGCTGTGGCAGAATCACCATTTTTGTAGTAGGTTTTAACAATTTTTATGCGTTGTGCGATAGTTAAGCGATCCATTTTCGAAAAAAAACATTGGTTTAACAAGTTAGTTTGACAGATGTCGAATTCCAGCCCTATACTTTTGAAACCGCAAAATTAATAACCCTTTATTTTACGTACTTATTAATGGCACTTTACAGACCCTACGAGTATAGGATGAACCGATTCTAATTATTTTTTGTATGCAGATGCTCACAAAATTGCATACTCAAATTTTCCAAAAATTAGTTTTTCGATTTTTAAAAAAATAAATAATTTTTGTTTTGCAAACTCGATTTTTCAAAAACCAGTCATTGAAGGTTTTTGAAATTAAAATTTTATATGTACATTAATATTTACTTGACAAATTTTCATTTCAAAATTGAGTAATTTGTTATAATAAAAGAAAATTTGCCAAGTAAACCAACACAATTTAAGTCAGTAATCAGTAAATAACAGTTTTCTCTGATAATTTTGAGGTTCTTCCATATTACTCTACTTAGAATATTTGATATTTAACATTAATAAATTTAGAACTTGGAGTACTTTTAGATCTCAGCACTTTTCACGGCTGACTTGTTACGCAAAGGTTTTTATACATAGAAGAACTTGGCTACTTTTTTAACATTTATGTTTTTGGTGTGATTAATTTTACTTCGTAAATAGTACGAATCCATTAGTAAATATACTACGAATGCAATGGAAGAAATTACCAAGTTATTCGGACGAGAAATTAACATAATGCTATTAGTTATATGTAGGTACACAATTATTTGTACAATGTACTCATAGGAATTCTTAAATTTTATGAAAACGAGATAAAAGCGAATCAAAGTTTGAAATTGTAAAGTTTGGATTTTGTTATTGAAATTGAATATTTTTTTTTATGTGAAATAGCTACCTTAAAAATGTTGTGTTCTTTTTGTTAGGTGTAACAATAAAAACAATAAATTAAGGCCAGGGACAATGAAAATAAAATGCACGACTGGATCGCACGTACTTGCTCTCATGTTCGATCACATTATATTCTTAATGGCAACGGCTAAAAGTATTTTTAAAGCCGTTTTTCACTTAATTTTTTATATATAAAAATTCTCAAATTTTTTCCAAAAAAAAAAAATTGGTATGGAAATTTTAAATATTTAATAACATAAATTGAAAGACAAAATTTCGGAAAAAAATCGTCCCCCGTTTTCAAAATTTTCAAAAAAAATTTGTTTTTTTTTCAAAAATCCAAAAAATTTATTTTTTGAAAATTTTGAATGCAGTACATATTATTTCGAATTTGAAGGAGATTCCGTATATACATTTATATCGAAATCCGTTGATCCGTTTATGAGAAAGTAGAAAATCAATAAAATGGTTGTATGGCGGGTACCGGCCAAAATGTAGAACATACTCAAATTAGTACATACAGCAATTATAATCAAAGTCGTAAGAGCCGTTTTTGAAATAATTAAGATGGTAAACAAATTTGTATGGCAAGTACCATTATTTTTGGAGCTAAAACAAAGATTCAAAAATCTATTTTGGATAAGCAACAAGTTTGAACCAAATCGGCTTAGCCGTTTAGGTTATAGGTCGTTCTACAGACAGACAGAAATCAGTTCATTAATGAAGGGAAACGGTACATGTGATAATTTTTACTTGCGATTATATGTAGGTACTATAAGGCAAGTTATGTATTCGTAAAAAAAAAATTTTTTTTCTAACAATCAAACATGATGTTACGATCATAGAGAACACCAAAAAAGTTGATCCAGCAATTCCGTCCTTCTGTCTGTCTGTCTGTAGAACGATATAACGGCTGAACCGATTTGGTTCAAACTTGGTGCTTAGGCGTCTTAGGTGATTGTGCAAAATAGATTTTTGAATTGTTGTTTTAGCCCCAAAAATAACGGTACTTGCTATACTATTTTTTCTACCATCTTAATTATCTCAAAAACGGCTCTAACGATTTTGATAGAAATTGGCGTGTGTACTACTTTGGGTATGGTATACATTTTGGCTAAAAAAAATTAAAATATTTTGTTCTTAACGGTACTTTTCGACTTTCTCATAACCGGCTCAATGGATTTCGATAAAAAAAATTATACAGGAGCTCCTTCAAATTCTAAATAGTATTGCATTTCAAAATTTTCGAAAAATAGTTTTTTTTGGATTTTTGGAAAAAAAATATTTTTTTTTTTTGAAAATTCAATATTTCGAAAACGGTTGGACAATTTCTTCTGAAATTTTGTTTTTGAATTTATATTATTAAACATTTAAAATGTTCATACCATTTTTTAAGAAAAAATTGAGAATTTTTATATGTAAAAAATTAGGTGAAAAACGACTTTAAACATACATTTAGCAGTTTCTATTAAGAATATTTTGCATATAATGTGATCGAACGTAGGAGCAAGCACGTGTGATCCAGTCGTGCATTTTATTTTTGACAAAAATTGTTATTTTTGGTTACGGTAGTAGAACCATTTTTTGTTTTCGATTTTCTGGGAAACGGTTAATTCTATTTTTTTATGCAGAAGCTCCTAGTAAGCTTAAACACTTTTGTAAAACAAATTTTTTCAAACAAAATTTTGTTTAGAAATTAATTTTTTTTTCTTGAAAGAATTCGAAAACGACTCAATAGATTTTTTCGAAACTTTGTATTTGGTACTTTTTTGATATTATCTTGAATAGTTAAAAAAAAAATATTTTCTTAAAATAAAAAACAACGGTTCCTCACATACAAATGTTAAAAAACCGTTAAGCAAAAAAATTATTTCTCAAAAACGGCTCCAAGAATTTTTATAAAAAATGCGTACCTATGTTCTTAAATTAGTACAGTCCACTTTGAAGTATACAAATATTTTATTTTGCGTACTAATTTACGGTACTTCCCATAGAACCACTTTTCATATTTTCCTTTCTCACAATTGGATGAACCGATTAAAAATAATGTTGTTTACGCTAATGCTCCCTTAAAGTATTAATAAAACTGCATAGGTACTCAAGTTTTCAAAAAAAAAAAAACGTTACAAAATTACCTAATAAAAGTTTTGTTTTGAAAAATCTATTTTTCAAAAACCATCAAGAAATTATCTTGCACAACCTTGGTGCGATTTTTTGTTTTTGCTCATATAAACTTTTTTCTTATATAAATGGTTAATAAGCTGATTTATATGAATTTTTGTTACTTCCAATCCTGGACCAACGTAATCTTAATGGGATTTTTTTTAATTTTTACTCTATTCACACTATATTGTTTCTCGTGTGATTATATAAATGGTCTTTCGTGTGAGCAGATGTAATGGCTTGATTTGAATTAATTATTGGAAGATAATTATTGCGTTTAAATAATTTTTAGAAACGCATAGGCATAGGTAGCTGGTTTGACGAACTTATGTGTATCCGTAATTGTCCCCCCAAATCCTATATTTGACAAGCAGAGGATTTGCAGTGCCCAGCATGCCCCCCTTACTCGGAGTCCTTTTTGCAACTTGTGTTTATTTCAAAAGAGGGAATTTAATAAACGGGATAAAAATGCGGGATGATAAAAAAAGCGTTATTATAAAAATTAGGATTATAAAAAGCGGGATATCTAACCCAACCCCCGTCGTCAATGGATTGACAAGAACGTTGAGCCCTACCTTAAATCGAATTTTGTAAGCCAACGAAAAGACCCACTTTGATGACCATTGAATGACTTTGTCAACGCCATAGGGATAAGAGAGAGTTTTGCATTGACTGCATCCCTCAGCTTTGTCATGTCACAACTTTATATCTGATCAACGTCCGCCTAGAGACATAACTATAGGTTCTGTTTTGTTGTGTAATTCGAAGGGTTTAAATTAAGGACCGGTATTCAATTTTTAATTTATTAAAAGGCCCATGAATACGATTTATACAAGTAACATGACACGGCTTAAATATTCGTTGTGGCATTGTCCGTGACGTCATAGAGTGAAGGCGTTGACCGATTTGCAATTACGTAATAAATAAAAATTGACTTTCTACCTAAGTAGCATTAGCAGCGTTTTATTGTCTACAAATCTGGGTCTAGGTTATTTTTTAACACGTATCACAAAAACAACACGAGATCCTGGTTTCTATCAGTGTTTCTATCTAGGTTTGCAAATATTAGTATTAAATTCGGTGAACAGAGGGTACGTATCAGTACGGGGTGAACCATATGGGTTATTGGCGATAATAAAACACGGCTATTGTCTCTGTCAATAAGTGTAGGTTTTAATTTTGTATCTTAAAAAAAAAATAAATATGCAAACAACTATACCTTTAGAACAAATATCTAAATATTTTTTTACATTTCATTAATACAACAAATTTTAAAAATAACACTTCATATGCACTTAGTTACCTCATGTAAAACATCAATCAAATCTAATCGCATATCTTTCTTAAGTATATAATGCATTCAAGTTTGTTTTTTATTAATTTCACTGTATAATAATTTTGTTTGTATTTTAGTATTTATTGCATCATTGAGTTTTTTTTATTTTATATTATAGGCATACATTTTTGTGAGCAAAGAATATGTTAAGTATTAGATACTTACCATCGAAATACATGGATTTAAGGCGCAAATGTGTATTAATAGTATAATAAAAAAGCAAAAAAGTGCTTCTTGTTTCATGTCGATAAGCCGACATTCAATAATCGACACACTTCTAAAGGTGTGTTTCGTATCCTTTCGATAAGATGATGAATACTCCCATCATTCATTGTCACACCCTTCAAATTTTATAAAGGCACATGACCAAGCGTTAAGCAGAACGTGATTAATGCGATTCTTAAAGTATCTGTTCTACATTAAACTCCGCAGTGAACACTTTTGTTACATTCAGTTTAATTTTGGTAAAAACCAAAATAGTGAGGCATCTATTTACACAAATATATTGAGTCGGCTAAAAGATCCACCCCTTCGTTTTACAGAATTCACCCTCACGTTGGCGACGGATTAGGTCAGACACCAAAAACAACAAATCAGATGCTGTTTGCATGAATATACCAATCTTGTATCTCATAGTTTTAACCAAAATATCTGTGCATAGATTCTATCTAAGCTAGAAAGCAAAATGGCAGAGCCAGAGCCACGTGTCTACATTTACTGAACGTGCGAATATCCGTATGGTTTCCCGGATTAATTTCAATTTGTGTCGTCGTCTAGCAAATTGCCACGGTTTTGCATCAATTAAATCTCAGATAAGGGTATACAAGTTCTCTATTGTGTTTTAGAATGCTGTTTTCACTAGTGTATATGGGCTGTGTGGTAAGATAACATTGCACTGAGCGACGAATACCATTTAAATTTATAAAAATACATGTCTGCATCTTCAAAAAAGCATTTAAAATTCTTTGAAGCAGACCCCAGAGTAGGACAGAAGTCTTAGAAAAACATATTAAAGATGCTAACGTGAGGTACTCGCACTGTTTGGCTGAAACTAAAGCTAAGCAACCTAACAAATTTTGATTTTGTGTTGCACCAATTTATTACTATATACCTTGATACCTAATTATTTTTAATTTTAACGCAATTTTGCCTTAACTAAACTATATACATAGCTTCACATATTGTTGGTATCTACTTCAAAAAATAGTGAATACCTGAGTACATTACCTTCTAATTACTGAAATACAGGGTGGACCAACTTAGACTGACTGATATGTAATACACATATTTATAGTTTTTTGTATGTTTAAAGTTTTTATTTTATTTTTAAATTTAAGTGTAAATTATTGTAGGAACAGCTCTTTTTAAAGCATTTTGCATTACGTTGCACAACTTTCCTGGCTGGAATCTTGTAATTCCTGTCCGAATGTTCTGCTTTAGCTCCAGAATGTTTTGTTAATGGAAGCCCGTTCTATTACGAAACTCCACAAAATAATCAGGGGCCGTCAAATCTGGGGAACGAGGCAGCCACCCGAAATCATAATTTTTTTAAATTATGCGTTTGTCGCGGTATGAACTGTATCTCCATCTTGCATCTCCCCAACAATGTCTATAGTATGTCGGCCCAAGAGTAAGAGACGGTCCCTGGATCACCAGTTTCTCTTTCGAATAAATATGACCATTTAAGTCTGTCATTATAAATGTATGTGTGTACCTACATACATACATAAAGCAAACTGAGTTCTTCTTCATTCTTCATAGAACTCTGTTAGTTGACTCCTGGCTAATTGGTATTGCCGTTGTTGAGCATACATATTATCAGTGACTTTACTTTAAATATCACACCAAAAACATAAATGTTAAAAAAGTAGCCAAGTTCTTCTATGTACAAAAACCTTAACGTAACAAGTCAGCCGTGAAAAGTAGTGAGATCTAAAAATACCCCAAGTTCTAAGTTTATTAATGTTAAATATCAAATATTTTAAGTAGAGTAATATGTAAGAACCTCAAAATTATGAGATAAATATGTCATTTAATGATTACTGGTTTTAATTGTGTTGGTTTACTTGGCAAGTTTTCATTTAAAAATTGAGTAATTAGGTAATAAAAGAAAGCTTGCCAAGTAAACCAACACAATATAAACCAATAATCATCAAATAACAGATTTCTCTGATAATTTTGAGGTTCTTCCATATTACTCAACTTAAAATATTTGATATTAAACATTCATAAACCGAGCTCAATCGGAAGTACAGTCAATATATTTAATTTTATTCTATGAAAATGGGTTGTTGCCACGCTCACTCAATGTAAAATCTCATTTTTTTTATGTTCCCTTTGTTTGCATGTCAAATCCTATCGCTCTACCAATTTTCATCATTCTACGACAATAAGAAATTCTCTACATAGTTGATATCAGTTCTATACAAATAGGTGGGTGACACGCTCCTGAATGTAAGATCTCAAATTTTATAATTTGGCCTTTGCCTGTACTTAAGGCCCTACCGCTGTACCACATTTCAACATTCCACGACGGTGATCCAAATAATTTATATTAATTCTATGAAAATGGGTGGATACCACGCCTCTGTTAGTTAAAGGGGTGTTGAAAATCGCCTGAGTTTGTTCCTGTAAAAAGTTATAGTGCTAGAACTTGGCTGGGCGCTACCGTGCTCTTTGATAGGCATAAGTAGGTGTACCTACTCGTATCTATCTATTCCCTGAATAATCCAATCGACAATTCATTATAACAAGGTAAGCTTACCTACATTGGCTGTAAACCAACTTAAAGCTAACTGGACTACATTACTAGTCACAGGGTTAATGTTTAACTATGCATTAAAGTTGTTAGCTACAAGAGCAAGTTCTTACGATCCAGTCATGGTTTTATTTTTTGTGGGCTTATTGAAGAAATCCTGTTTTTCAGTAATATGAGATTCAAAGTATATTACAAATGTATTCTTCGCTATAACTTAAAAAATATTTTCATCATATGATATTACCAGAAAAAACGAAATCTAAGATTTTCATATATTTTTCTTTAACTTACTCGTAATCAAATTTACATAAATCAACACCAAACTGGTGGAAACACAAAAATAAACTCACCTAATAACCCAATTTTGTTATTAGTACGCAGATGTTTGCACACAAAATACATTATTGCAAATATGTACTGTCCGTCTGGCAAAAGTTAAGAAAGACAACCAAATTGAGGTGGAATGACAAAACTTTTCCCCAAATAAACAAACACGCTCATGTCAAATGGAAACATACAAATGTACATGGTACACACTTTGGGAGCAAGTGAGTTATCCTAAACTCATAAAGGGACACCGAACCTGATATTAAGTACATATACATACATATCTTTGTATATGTGAGGGATGTGGCTGTTGTGTTTCTGTGATCATCATCAGCACGTTTCAATTAAATATAAACAAATCGATAAACAAATTCTAAGAGCAAACACAATTCAGGAATTGAGAAAGTGAAGTTGAGTTCATAAAGAAATTTACGAGTAAGGTAAGCATAAAAGCACCAAAATTTAATTAAAATCCGTCCATGTAGATTAATTTTATATACAAGAATATAATTTCAGAAGCAAAAATAAACTAGGGGCTTTTTGTTAAAAAGCGACGATTGGTGCTTTTTGATGGCGAAACATTTTTGACCCTTAAAGCTTTGTTTACAAGTACCCAAATAAAATATCGAACTTATATAGTTAACGCCCTTTCTATTCATAAATAAATGCACGACTGCATCCGACGTACTTGCTATTATGTTCGATCAAATCGTTAGCACAAGATTCTTAGAAACGGCTAAATATGTATTTTGGTTTTGTAGTGTTTTCTTTATTTTTTTTTTTTCTAAACAAAATTTGGTATATTGGTAATTTTAAGTACCTATTTAATAATATAAATTTAGATACATAATTTCCAAAAATGATTGAAATTTAAAAATAAATATTGTTTTTTCTTTTCAAAAAAAAATATTTTTCGACAATTTTGGAATGCAATATCATTTAAATTTGAAGGACCTCTTGTAGAAACATGTTGGCCAAAATCCGTTGAGTCATTCATGATATAGTCGAAAATCGAAAAAACCGATATATGACAGGTACCTTTAATAACATTTCAATTAAACAGTCAATAAGAACTGACCCAAATGTAGACTTATAATGGTGCACTGAATTTTTTGTATAAAAATCGTTATAGCCGTTTTCGAGATAATTGAGCTTTACGATTTTCGCCCCAAAAATTTGTATGGCAGGTTAATTTAAAAAAAAAGGATAGAGCCAATCACGTAAGCCGCCTTAGTACTAAGTTGAAAGAAAATCGCTTTAAGGACTTAGGCTGTATGTAGATCGACCTACAGATAGACATACATACGGAATTGCGGCACCCACTTTGTATGTGCTCTTTATCACCGTAATTAGTCCAGTACGTAGAGGTTTTTTGAATGCAAAAGCTGGGGTAGTAGCGATTTTTTAATATGTTGTTAGGCTTGGGGCCTTAATGGAAAATCCAAGTTTTAGACCTCGAGGCGGATGCGCTCGAGCCGCCATCTTGGATTTTAGGAATTTCTTTTTTTTTCAACTTTTCTTAATGAAGGCTCTTGATGCCGTGACATGAAACTCCGCTACCAGTCATCTCCTAGCTCTCCATTCTGGAAAGAATTAACCAGGTTAATTTTCGTTATGAAGAAACCAACTTAATCAACGAGGTCCCTCTTATTGGACGGCACGAGCTCTTGAAATAAGACATCTTATATTGCAATTGTGCCTTCCACGTTTGATGACAGTACAAGTTTTCTGCCTCGAGATATATTGGCAGTAAGATTTTTCTTGCCATCGATTCGCTAATAAATAACCGATATCGGAATACCGTATACGCTTCTGCGGCTTATCGACATGTTTTGTATTTGTTGCACACTTCTTCTACTGAATTTAAAATATCTCTGATGTGTACGATAGAGTCGTGGTTTTTCGTTGATACGTATGGTACATCTTTTTGATATAAAATAAATTTAAGACATTTAAAAATTTATGTTTACAATTTCCCTAAAATGTATGAAAAAAATGGGGTAATTGTGAACAGCTTATAACTTTAAAATGTTGTTATTTGTTTCTGTCTGCTTTAAACATAAAATTTAACTTTGATTACATTTCTTTGGTTTTAAGCAACTTAAGTAAACAGGGAAAAACTGTAAAACAGGGAAAAATTATTCAACAACGCAAATGAACAAAACGCAAAAACTCTTTGATAGATATCACCTTCCACGTGTCCATATATTGGAAATATAATGTGTTTTCAAATAAAGTAATTGCATGCTGAGAAATGTAAACAGTTTTATAGAATAAAGTGTGTTTACAATTACCCCTGTTCACAATTACCCCACTTTACCCTAAAACATTTTTTGTAGTACACATATGTTAGGAGTTACAGCTTCATGAAATTGTACTATTTGGAACAAAAATGCGAAACTACTGGTCGTAGTTATCTGTGTCTTATATGTATCCTGAAAAATGTCATCTTCCTCGTCCTTGCTTTCAATGCAGATTTAATTAATGAATTAATGAATGAATTTGGGGTATTGATGCATTGTGCCCCCTACGAAACTGGATGATACGTCCTCTAAGTTGATTCCTTTCAGTAATTTTAGTATTTGTGGTATTTCAATAGAGGGTAATACCTTTGCGCTATTATAGGCGAGGCCCAAGAAATTTTTATCTCTGGTGAATGAGATACACAACTCCCTAGTATGTGGTCCGGTGACTCCTCATGCACCTTACAGAGCACACACAGATCATTGCTCTCCAATTCCAGGATATTAAGGTGCACGTTCAGTTTACAGTGGCCAATGGGGAGATCTGTTATTGTCCCTAATTTGTTCCTACTTTTAGTTCCCAAGTAGTACTTTAGTCTATTCTAACTGGAACTTATTCCAAATATTTGATCTTTTGGCCTCCTCTTGGGATCTGATCTTGTTTTTGATCAATAGAGCTCTGGTTCCATTAAAGGTGACGTTGCTTCTATTTTTGCTAGACAGTCTGCTTCTTCGTTGCACTGGATTCGTATATGCCCAACTACCCAATGAAGTGAGACTTTGTTATTATACTTGTCCAGCTCATTCAGTCTGCTCACACATTCCCATACCAGTTTTGAGCTAACGGAGTAAGAGCTTAGTGCCTTTGTATTGGTTCCTGTAGTTTCTTTCGAGATTACGCTCTGCGCATTTTTCTATCCGCCTGAAAAATGTTAGTGGATTGACCATCAGAACGGAGAGCTTGGTTCTAGGTCCAAAAACTCCTGCACCAGTCGTCTCAGTTGTTCTCGATCCATCAGTGTACCACTTGATAGCATTTGCTGTGAGTGTGTAGTTAAAGTTCTCACCTACACATTCTTAACCCCGTTCCGAAGTTTTTCTCGAAGTTATATTTTTTAATCATACCTACCATGATACCATCTCTAGGATTATCCAAGAGGTTTGTTCCTGTATAGCTAAGAATCAAGGCTCATACCCTAGATCCTATTATTTTCCCAGGCCTAGTTCCCTCTTTGGCAAATCTCAAAATGGTGATTTTGACTGAGTTTTCTACTACAGCATACAATGGAGTTAAGTTTATAATGACTTCCATTTCAGCTGTGTGCAGGTTCTCATTGTTCCTGTGATGCATAAGCATGCGAGCCTTTGTATCTTTTCAAGTGATTTCCTAGTTGTTACTAGTTGGAATCTCTTGTGCCATGCAATCGCCGCTTAGGTAATAATGGGTCTTATCATCATGGTACAAATCCATCTCAGGATATTTGGTTTGCATCCCCATATTTTACTTGCATGTATCTTGCATTTGAATATCATGAGTGCTTGAGTGGCTTTTCCGACATGTTTGTAAAAGCTACAAGAAAGCGTACTCCGGCCTCGGCAATCTCCTCTTCTGTTCTTTTCTATCAGTGTACAAAAGTTGGTTTTCCCAGATTGAATAGGGATGACTTAGTGTCAACTACTAAAAGAATGCAAGAACAAAATTTGCTTGGTTGCTTCTTCGTATTTGAGGGTACTTGCTGAATATATCTTCTCAGCAGTTTTTTATCTTCCAGCCTTACGGAACTTGATAGAACTTTGACCTTGTGCTAAGGCTGTCAGAATTACCAAAAGGTCAACGTCTTTCTCGACCACAAAAACAGCATCAAATAGCTTCACTGCATAATTCAATTGCAATGTTGACAATTAGCACATCGGCATCATATTCAGCTTGCTTAACTGTGACACAACCTTATCCCTATTCAATCAGGGAAAAACAGAATAGAGCGTTTCATGAGGTCGAAAACTTAGATTTTTCATTAAGGCCGCAAGCCAAAACATACTATCCCACCTTTTGCATTCAAACACCCCTTTTTGATACCCACGTACTGGACTAAATGTCAAGTTCGATGAAAATATCGAGTTGGATTTTTTTCCAAATGCAAAACTTTCTCTATAGTACATACATCGCAAGTATAAATGGCAAATGTTTTAAAATGTTAATATTTCAAATTTTGAATGCTGCTTAATTTTTGAGTTAAGTTATTTCTACAACATTGAATATATAAGAAGAATATGCAGGTATTTTTTTTTTGTAATTTAAACGTACTAAAAAATAAATTGGACCTGTTAAATGCAAATACATGTACAAATATACCTATATACCTTATAGATATTTACATACAATATGTACACCCTAATATTTACCAAAATCTTTCGATCAATATGAATTTGATGTAACACATTTGTATCCAAAATATTTCTTATTCACGTCAATTCAGAATAATTTAAATTTTGACATAATATCTCTAGCAGAAATTTGAGTTTTATGTTTAAGACAAGCAAATAGGTATAAGATAAATACATTGTAAAAAAAAACCTTTAAATTGTACACATATGCCGAGCATACGTTTAACGTATGATCGATCATCTAATGCATGTGCACAAAATACTATATGGTATACCTGTCGGAAAAATTCCTTAAACAATCCTCTGGAGTTCACTTTGCAAATCCTCGACAAAACACAACATTGAATTTTACGTGCTAAAAGAACATCCTATCTGGCTTTTTTGTGTTTATAAAAACATTCTCCGAACAATCGCGGACCGCAAACCAAGAAAGAAACAGGATAATCTTAAATTTCCGACTTTAATTCCAAATGAAAATGAGTAAGGTACGTATCCTTGTATCAGAAATGGACAATCCAATTTAAGGCATGTGTACTTATAATCACTACTTGAAAAGGAAAGAAAGGATACCAATTGAAGGTTCTTCAAACACAGTTCATTTGATCCTTTATTTATAATACACAGTGCTTGATTTCTGGCGCAATTGAGCGAAAAATCTTTTCAGTTTTCTTTATGGTGAGGATTAATTGCTAATTGAAAGTAGCTTCCGGGTGCAGAATTCTATGTTAACCTTATTTTTTTACATTGCATTTCTTTATTAAATGATATCAATAGACTGCAAACGGATATTGAAACGCGAATATAAGTACCATGTAGCTCTGAGGCCGACTTGACTATACCTACCTATACTAAATGTATTTGCACATATGTACACTTACAATAAACCTTTATAATATTTATTTCTTCACATTTTGTCCTTATTGTCTATTTTATTAATTTTTCTCATAAAAAAGGATATGAATTTGATTTTCATTTCTTATATTAAACAAACTAAATAGGTACGTAATTTTTTTTCTTTAATTTTGTTCGAAAAATTATGCAAATGAAAATTAAGAATAGAGAGCCAAAAATAAAGACCCTTCTTTATTGCTAAATCGCAAGTCTATTCCTTTCGAAAAATGTTTGAACCTTTAATCGGAGTCCGAATTGCTTAATTACGTCAAGCTTTCAAAAATGTACGTACTGTGTGGTCTCGTATGCCTACTCGTTACGATATCGGAAATCTATTATATGGAAGTGACTCCAGACATGCCAATTTATAGCAATTCTGTTTATAAAACTACAGTTTACGCGACCTCGAAGGATCAGAAGGGCATTCAAAGACACAGCGCCACAGGAATTTAGTTCCTTGATGCAGTAGACACACCAGTTATAGAAGTCGACTTTTTTCGATTGTACTGAAGGCTGAAGTAAAATAGTACTCAAAAAGATCAAATAGTAATGATGGACTCTTTTAAATGTACACAAAATTGCAAACACACAAATTCAAAAATAAAATTTATTTATAAAAAAAAAACAATAAATTTGTTATAAATATTAATAAAACATAATAAAGAAATTTCCGCTTGTAGCTTTAATTGAATGTGATCATACAATATTTAAATTTTTAACTTTGATGTTTTAAAATTCTAAATCATTATTAAACTATCAGGTTTATTTTGTCATTTGCTTCCTAAAGATCTAAAAATCTTTCACAGAACTTTTTCGAGGTGTATAAGATTTCACATTCAATGCCGCAATATATCTCCATAACTGCTAGGTGATTTTCTAAAAGTTTAATTGAGTGCATTGGCTTTTCATCAAAACATTCGCTTACATTAAAATTTCTGCATAATTGCTTAAAAATAAATTTAATTTCCACGTTAACATCATTAATTATTTTTAAGACATACGATAAAAAAGTGAAATTTAACTTAACGTTTAAGTCCTTAAGACTGGAAGAAATGAAGTTGAGGTTTTGATGTTTTCAATAAAGATAAGAGAAAATTAACTAATGATGAACATACATTTTGTACAAACAATTCAAAACTGTACTGAATTCAGTACAATGCTAAGCCTTTTTCCAACAGTGAGCCAAAATTTTAATAGCGAACAACTGCGTTTACTCTATTATAACTCTTATAAATTGGCATGTTTCTAGACTCGTCCAATATGTAGATGATACCAATTATAGGCCTATTGATTACGAGATAACATACTTTCACAAAGTAACTAAAACGGCCGTCATTTGACACACTAAATGCCGCTTTTTTTGGAAGCCGATTATTTTGCATATTAGGTACTTTGCCTATGTAGTCGACTTGTAGTTTTAATGTTTTGATAAATAGTGGAGATAAACCCGTTTCCGCTGTTAAACTAGTGTGGGCAAATCAGATGGAGGGCAAAAATGCAACCATTTTAATTTCTTGAATTTTTAGATATTGGTATCTATCTTTTACGTAGCGAATAAAATTCAGCAAAGAAATGTTTTTATTCAAACAATTTTAAATATATTTTGTATGCGTTCAATATTGAAAAAAGACATTACAAAAAAATATGTAAAAACTCATATTTAGAAATATCTCTCAAGATAAATCCGCTAAATCGCACGTGCGTCATCTTTCTATTTAAATCGAGCTGCATTTTGCTATTATTCCACCAATGGGCCAAGGAAATCCGTTTGCTACCTTTGCAATGCATCGGAGTTCTCAACGGAAACGCCTGGGTTGTGCTGTGCAGGAGGAAGCCAGCAATAATGGCAATAATTTTCTTAGTTTTCAAGTCATTTGCCATTTTAATTATTTTTAATCTGCTTCACTTCATTAAGTAACCGGCACAAAGTGGAAATCATTGACCATTTTCTTCTGTTTAATTTAAATTCGTTATGGCCGACATGCCTTCGTTTTAAAACGTTAGCAAAAGTTTTCCAATTAATCAGCTATAAGAACGCGATTTTCAACTTTTCTATGGTTGGATAAATAGATTTCTGGTTGGTTGATTCGTTATAATGTGAAAAGGGTCATCTTTACCTAAATACAATCTTTTTCACAAGTTTCTTTCTTTGCAGTTCATTGAATAAAATTAGTTCGCTCTTTGTTAGTTTAATCATTCTTCATATATACAGTAAAAGCCCTATAATTCGGAATTCTTTAATTCGGAAAACTCGTTTATTAGGGAAAAAATATTTCCGAATAAATGAGAGTCGGTTTTCATTTGTTTATGTAAAAATTAAATTATCAAAAATTAAGTAAAGCAATAACAGGAAGCAAACAGATTTCAAATATGTATATGTCGGAACAGATCATCAAAATGTCTATGTATTAGGGCAATTCAAATTTATAAGTCGGGGAAAAAGCATAAAAAAATGTATTGGGGAATCTCGGTAATTCACAATTAGATGTTGTTTGCTGTTTAATTTGGCGATAAATGGTAATCGTAGTCCTCCTTACGCACAAAGTGGCTACATATGTATTTCTGCATAAATAAATTTTTTTTATAGTTCAAGTGAGAATGACAATTAAACAATCAATTAAGTTAGTTAAGTTGTTTTAGGAAAACATAAATGGCAACAAAATTTACTACTTATAACGCATTTTGTTTACAATACAAATTGGGTTTGATTGGAATTTGCGGGAAAACCGTTATTCGCACAAAAACAAATTGTAGGCCAAATTGTAAGAGTTATAAATTCTTGATTTGACAAAAAAAATCTTACGAATCGGAGTTCACAAGATCCTCTATAACTCCAAAACGGAGCGGAAATGAGAAAATTACCTAATAAGTTTTTTGACTTAGAATGACCCCAGGAACCCATGGTATGTCTGCGGCGCCGGCGGTGACTGTGGATCACCCTGTATAACTTTGTTAATGTTTTTAGTTACAAAAATTAATTACAATGTAATTAATGTATTATTTAAAATATTTAAAGTTAATAAAATAGTTTTTCGTTTGAAATTCTTGAATTTGTTCATCAATAGGAACGCGTTTTAGTGCATAGAAAAATCTCTCATTAATTCTTAAAATTCGTTTTTTTTCGGAATGACCTTCAACCATTCCGAATTAACGAGCTTTTACTGTATATAAATATCTTCAGTTTAAATTCTATAAAATGATTAATATTATCTGAAAAAAGTATAAGTACCTGCCGAAGAGTTTTATACAAAAAATATCTTTTATGTATATGAAAGTGATTGCAGCACTAATGTATTACTTACAAGATTTTACAAATATAGACGGAATATTATCAGGAACAAACGAATATGTACTTTTCAAGTCATCAATATTGCACTAATTTCGCTTCAGTCAGCATTATGTTAGCACGCAATTGCTCTTCAATTCGATCACATGGTATGCACAAGATTCTTGGTAGAAGCAGCTAAATTTATTTTTGAAGCCGTTTTACTTAATTTTTCAAAAAACAAACTTTTTATTACTTTTTTTCTCTAAGAAAATATTGGTATAGCAAATATTTACTTAAAGTATTTCGGGGAACCTACTATATAAAAAATTTGATCGAAATCCGTCGAAGTGAGCCGCTTATGAGAAAGTCAAAAATCAATAAAATGGTTGTTTGGCAGTTAACAAAATATATAAAAAGATGTTTAGACCAATATTTAGACTATACCTATGATAGTGCTTAGATTAGAGCGGTTTTTGAAATAATTAAGATGGTAGAAACAATTAAATTGTATGGCAAGTACCGATTTTTGGGGCTAAGAAAACGATTCAAAAATCTATTTAAGACTATCACCTAAAACGCTAAAGTACCAAGCTTGAAAAAATAGCTTCTGCCGTAAATCGATCTAGACGATAGACGGAATTGTGGGACCCACTTTGTTGGTGTTTTCTATATCATCTTAATGTCAAGTTGTAATAAAATCTCAAGTTATATTTTTTTTTTCCAAATGCCTAGGGTAATTGCGGGAGAGATTCCGCGCTTTTTCAAAAATCAATGAATTTTTTTGTGTGTGTGTTTAATTTTTGGAATGATTGCACGCATGCGATCGTGATTGGAATTACAGGTTCTAAGATTGTTTCATGACATGAAACTTTATTTTCAGAAGGAATAGGTTTCTTTAAAAATTTCCATTTTTTAATCGTCTCGATTCGTGTTCTAGCTGGTACGCTAAATAGTTTTGTCCGCCTTTCGGAGAGACATCCCACTATAAATGTTTTTTCGGGATTTTTCCAGCACCTCTTAAGTCTAATTACCACTTGTAGTCTTATTATTCGCTTTTAAAAAAAGGTAAACAAATTTAACATGCGGCATCTTTTCAAAAAAAAAACCAGACAATAAACCGTCATGAATCTCCATAGAGTCACAAATATAGTCTACTGCATTCATCAGATCTTGGTAACTATCGATTGAGCTACAAGGTTTCAAATAGCAGCACAAGACGTAAACACATTTTTTCTTGACCTTGATTTTACCACAAATTAATTCAATATTATCGGAATTAGGAATACGGATTCTGAGACTGTATTACTGTGTGAAATATTAATTGCGTTCATGTTATTTATATTATTACTAAGTGAATTTAAATGGTCGTTAATATTGCTTCAGACCCGCGAATTTTTGTCTATTTCGGTTTTAATAATTTTAATTTTATCTTCCAGTACTTCATTTATGTTATTATCTAAGTTATTTAAGGATTTGACAACTCTGGAGTGGTTTTTATCATTACTAAGAGTGCTGAGAGAAATAGCTTTAGTATTTGAATCAATAACAAAATTGATCGTTAAAATGGAAGCTATATTTGGTCTGGTTGCTTTAGCGAATGAATTTAGTCTATATATCTATTTTGATATTTATTTATTTTATAATTAAACTGTGGTGCGCTATAACTTAAGAACGAATTGACATACAGAAGTCGTTAATATGTCATTTTGTAGATAATTTTGTTAGCTTAAATTTTTTCTTAGTGTTTTTTTTCAGAAAAAATAAATATTGTGGGAGTTATTAAGCAAAATAAAAAAAAAAAAGAAATTTTAAGATGGCAGCATTACCCTTCCGATTCCACACTTAAAATTTGTTTTTTTTCGTAGAATATGTTTTTGCAAACATAAATAAAAACAAAAAAATCCCCACTCAAAAACATAAATTTATTACATTTTTTAGAATTAATGTACTACACCCCAATGTGTTCGACCACTCAATTGTGCGATAAAGTGTCTTAAGTGGAACTGAATCCCCCCCCCCCCCCCCCCCTAAAAATGTTTGCTCCGAACAAAATTTAGGGTACTTTTGTTGTTGAGGACATTCAAATGAAGCTCTTCACTAAAATTCAGCTTTGTCGGAATTTTTTCGAACTGAATGTCTAATTTTCCTGGACTATAGATGAACAGAACGGAATAGAAAAAAAAACAAACCAAGTTATTAATGTACATGCACTGAGTGGTGTCTATACACATTAATAAACTATTTTATTTTTATTTAAATTAAATTGAATGACTGAATGATGAACTTACCACAGTAAATTAAAAACAAAAAATGAAAAAGAAAACAGAAAACAGAAGACAACTTAGTTGTGCAATCAAATTATAATAAAAAACAAAAACAAATAATGATGAGAAAATGCAGGTCAAGATATTTTATTATTAGTTTTTTTTTTTTTGTTATTTAATTATGTATTTATCTACGGGAAAACGGTAATGCAAAAACAAAAACAAAGCGCTGAGAGTATTTAATACATACACTAATTGCAAGTAAGGCAATAAAATTATTATACTTCTTCTAAATAACAATTAAATTAATTGATTACTAAAAACACAATATTGTGAAAATATGAACACACAAATTAAATTTGAAGGTGGGGAAGGCAAATTAAATTAGTATAAACGAATTAGAGGACTAACAATAAATTAAAACAAAATAAATTTAATTTAAAAAGCAAAGTAAAAGCACGACTACTCAAAGAGGGTGAGAAACTGAAACTTAGTTAAACCTCGGCGCATAAAATTATTCCGGGTTAAGTTAAGTCTTAAACTTCATTTGCAAGATCTAATTATGGTTTAAGTGAACCTATAAATGTCACGTGCATTGATTTTAATTGTTTTTATGATTGTATAGATTTTAACTTGTCAGTATTAAAAAAAACTTGTTATCTTCCAAATTATTTATTATTATAATTTATAATCTTTCCATTTCTTAAATGCTCCTTTAAAAACGTTGATTTTTTCTTATTCTTAAATTTTTATATTTTTGCTTATCTTTTCATTATTGTATACCTACCTACATTTTTGATTCAACTTAATGATAATGTTAGTTTGTAGTTGAGAAATAAATAAATAAATATTGCGATCGAAAAGAATTTGATAACCCAATCGAAAACGACATAATTGAAATGAGTAATAGAGTAATAGGCTTTAAAGGACTAAGGTATAGCATATTTTTTTTTTAATGTTGCTCTTGTTTTTTTTTTAATTATTTTAGATTTTTATTTGTATACAGAGACTAGCATACTCGTTTAAGCTCGAACATTCGCAGACAGTTGCACTTGCATCTTCAAAATCAGAGCAACATACCTAACGCAAATATGACAAATCCTGACTGACATTCCTTCCTTAAATTCAGTTTATTCAATTTTTGTTTGTACATAAATAAATCCTAGAACGCACATGCCATTATTCACATTAAGTAACCTGCCTGCATTTTCTGATGTGGAAAATAGTCTTTCAATTCCAATAGCAAATCTTCAATAGAAAACCTAGCCAGGACAGAATTGAGGGATCGTAGCGCAGTCAAACTTCCAAGTCTACAAACATAATGCACCACCCCAGCAACAACGAAGGACCAAATATCAACATTCATCAAATAGACACAAGGTGAATTGAATCCTATGAATTGAAAAAGGAATAAAAACAATAATGAGACGCTTATTGTCACAATTATTTTATTACCCTCATTCCGATTGCGATTGTACGCATTTTTGTGGCCTAGTATTCAATGTGTAAATCCTTTTTACATTATTCTTTCCTGTGTTAACAATTGAAACTATATGGAGTCGCGTCTGCTCTGTATTCGACAAAAACACCGCTACAACCCTCGCCTTGCCTTCACGTTTAATATTGAAAATGTTGAATACAAATTGAGGGGTGCGATTTTCTTTGTTTTCTTTTAGCTCGGGAATTTGTCGCCCGTAAGTTTTTTTTTTTTGAAACTTTTGACGTTTTTAATGAAAGAACAACAACATTGCATTAGCCTTGCGTCTACCTTCCCGGTTTCCATCCCAGGATTTAAGATAACCAAATAAATTGTATAGTTTATAACTCCCTTCAATTAATGTGAGCTGCGTTGATGGGTGGTTTGTTATTGCGTTTGTTTTGGCTTTATTGCTTGTCTTGTACGTTGTACCCTTCAAGGGGCTAGAAGCATGTTTTCAAAATGCGTTCAACTCTTAATGTGTGAGTAGGTGTTAGAGTGTTCTTTTTGCCCACAGTGGCAAATTCTTTACATCTTTATCTTTGACATTTGATACCATATGTGAAAATTAGCCATGACAAATGGCTCAATTTAGTTCGATAATTTTTCATGGTGTTCACAGTTCATAATGTTAATAATGGGGTGATTGGTTTGTATAGATGAGGTGAGGGTGGCTGCGATGTGCACTTTAAACTCAAATCATTTCACTGTTTGACGACAATTGGCGCGCGTCAAACAAAAAATATTAAAATATACCTATTACAAATGAAGACCTGTAAAAAATAAGTCTTATATAAGTATATACCTAGTTAAATAAAATACTCGACTAGATCGCATATACCTAATTGCCCTTAGGTATGTTCGATCACATCGTAATCACAAGATTCTAAGTATATATAAAAGGGTAAATATTTTGTTAAAGTCGTTATTAAATACAAAATTTCGTTAGCTTAAAAACAGCTGATGATGATGATGATCGACCTTGACAAGCCGTGAAATAGCTATAATTCTAGCCAAAGATAATATGAGAAAAACTTGGTTGGTCATTCAAAATCATTAAAAAGAATTTTTTGGAAAATTCAATATTTCGAATATTATTAAATATACTTAATATTGTCATTAAGTATGTTACTTATTGTGCTATATGTTAAAAATTAAGTAAAAAGACTAAAAATGTATTGAGCTGTTTCTACTAAAAACCGTGTACTATGTTAAGATGTGGCCGAATATTATAGCAAGCACGTGCAAGCCAGTCGTTATTTTTGAGATCAAAAAAGATTTAAAAAAATAATCGAGGCAATCACTCAAACGCTTTAGTACGAAGTTCGAAAAAAATCGCTTCAACGATTTAAGCTGTAGCTCGACGTACAGGCTTAAACAGACAGACAGACGGAATTGCGGACCCGTTTTTTTGGTGTTCTCTATCATCGTAATGTCAAGTTTAATTAAAATCTCGAGTTTGATTTTTTTTCCATATGCAAAATCACCCTATAGCAGTTATAACTATATGTATGTATGCATGTTCGTGTATCGCAAGTAAAAATTAGATACATATTTGACTAGGCAAAGAAAATTTTAACTGGAAATGTTAAGGAAAAAAATAAATACTTTTCTGGTTTAGAGAGCCAGGAACTTGGTGAAAGCAACTTTAGCTTACACATTACACAAGTAGCCTATAGTAGTGTCCACAAACTTTTGGACCATTATCACAAACGAAATCAAAATGGACACCTGTTAGCTAATACAAATAATAACACATTTGGTAAAGTAGATTCAAATTACCATATTTGGCTTAAAAGTGAATTCCCCCAATAATATATATATATAAAACAACCGTCGCAGCTTAAGAAAACCGGCATAACTCAAAAAACTTGATTCTCGGAAAACCAGTTTAAAGTTTTTGAGTCGGACCAATTTTCATAACGTTATTACTTGCGATTAAAGACCATAAGGCAAGTTATGCATTCGTAAAGAAAAAAAATAATTCTAACCATCAATCATGACATTACGATCATAAAGAAGCCTAAAAAAGTGATCGACAAAAAATGTGTGTCTGTCAGTCTGTCTGTCTGTATGTATAACGAGCTGCAGCCTAAACGGCGTGAGCGATTATCTTCAAATTTGGTATGTGTGATTATTTTGGCATTCCTCAGAGGGGAAATTGAAATTTTATTTTTAGGCCCAAAAATAACGGTACCTGCCATATGGCCTTGAGGGAAAATCTTATTTTTCTCGAAAACGGCTCATACGATTTTGATAAAAAATTTTGAGAATTTTTTTGTTGGTAATAGCTATCTTCTGATATAAATCATATAACGGTTTTTTTATGTTTTGGCTTTCTAGGTAACGGTACATTGGATTTCTGTCAAATTTTATATCTGCGAAGATCTAATTATCCAAACTAATTCTGAGTATTAAAATTTTAAATAACTTTTTTTTTAAATTAAAATCAATTTTTAATTTTTTTTTAAATCAATATATTTTAAACTAATCGAAAAAAATAATTTTAAATTTTATAGCCACATGAATATTATTAAACTCTAATAAAATGCATACCAAAATTTCAAAAAAAGTTTGTTTTCAAAAAACTAAAAATAAAAAAACGAATTTCATCAAAATCCGTCGTACAATTTTCGAGATACTTTTTTATAAAATTTTCATTGATCCGTGCTGGTCATCTAATGGCGTTCTTGTTTTTTTCGAGAAATCGGTTAAAGTGATGGTTTTGGCAGTTTATATAAGTTAAAAAATGATTTTTACCCACCTATACAGCATTCGCTTTCATTTATACATACATATATATAGGTACATATTATTCTCTATTTTTATAATTCAAATTCATTTAAGTATACATTTGTAGTTACCAATGTAACAAATTTAAAAAGATAAACAAGAATACAATTAGGTTATAAAAATGACGATCTAAAAAGATTCCTTCCAAATTAGTTCACTTTTCCAGAAACAAGTTATGATATTCAGACAAGGTTTTTTTTTTTTATTTCGGCGTTAGTTCATCACAGCTTTGTCAAATATTATAATGACTTAAGGTTGTAATTTAGAAATAAAAATCAATTGTGTTCGTGATTTCTGAAAAGTATTTTCTAGAAAAATGGCATAACTCATAAAGGTATCATTTCCAAAACGGTTTTTTTTTAATTTATCAAGAAAAGTGAATCATTTTGTTTTTAAACAGAAAAATATTACACAACAGTACTTACTTTTTTAAGAACACTGTTCAATTTTTAGAAAGTGCACTATTATATAAATATTTCTTTAATTACCTTGCACACAACACGAAAACATCCAGTTGTCCATATAAGATCACACCTGTTGGCGACGAAACACCTGGCACTTACTGAATAATGTCCGTGTTCTACATTGGCAAATAAAGAAATAGAACAAATTACAAATTGGCACAAGTTCCATCTAGCGGAATTCTGAAGAGATACATTTATGCCGATTTACAAAACGATAGAGAATGGTTTTTTAGTCGATTGGTGTCATTATTTCAAAAAATGAGTTTTTTGAGTTATGCCGGATTTCTTAGCGACGATATATATTATGTTCGCTAGAAATTTTATAGGTTACATGTATATATTTATATATGTATACATATGTATGTATTTACCTAGTTTCATGTTGCATCGAGAGATAGCCTTCATGATTTAAATTCTTCAAAATAAAGACAGATAAGAAACAAATTTATGTCTAATAGTCTTTTCACACCAAACCCAAAACACGGTTTTCGCGAAATTATCGGTTTTGGCTAAAAACCTAAAGCGAAAACACAAGTTTTCCTATACATTTTTGATAAACCACTCGTTTTGATAAACTACAAGTTTTAAATAAAACCTGTCGAAAACATGTTGGATTTGCAAGATGAACTAAACAAACAAACCTTGTGAAACATTCAACTCAAATAATCGACACATAAATGGCTGACGGATTGTTGCCAGGAAAAACGAAAAAAACAGCTGTCTGGGGTAATTTCAATTCCAACGTATTTGTTGTTGTATGTGGTGCCGAAATAATTGAAATGTCAAACGAAAACTTGTATTTAAATGTTCAGTGGGAACGGTTTTCGAGTTTTCGTAAACTTTTAGCTGAAACCCCGGTTTTGGGTTTGGTGTGAAAAGCCTATAAGGTACAATCTGGACAAATAGAAATGTTAAGCTTTGTTTTGGTAATAACTACATACATAAGTATAGTATGTATGTACTTATTATCTATCTGGAATAATTATAACTAACTATAAATTGCCATTTTTTTACATTTGATGCATATTCATTATACGGTTGATACTTATCATGTTGCTAAAAAAATTACCTTGATTAAAGTAATACTAAGTTTGACTTGAGTAAGTCAAACTCACTTGAGTAGATAAAGATGTAGATACATGTGTATGTACTAAATTGTAAATTAACTCATTTTGTTACATAAAAACTCTGTTTTAATACTGATTATTTAAGTCTAATTTTACAGTAAAGATTCAACTAACCACTATGTAAATAAATCAAGGCGATAACAAAACCTAAAAAAAAAAAATAAACTCTGAAATAAATCATTAAATGTCTCTGTAAATATACCTAGGTACAACAACAAACACTTCATTTATAAAGCCGATTCCTAAGTTCTTAGTCATCTGTTTTACGACAAAGCAACATACAGCTTATGTCAATGAAGGAAACGTTTTCTTTTTTATTTTCTTTTTTTAGACTCCTATAATCAAATGTAAATTACCAATTGGTCATGACCTAGCCCAAATGCTTTACTTTGCACAGTTCAACGAGCGTGGGTCCAAGAGGAATCCGTCCATTCGAAGCGAAAAAGTTCACAATGATATGGCAAACAAACGAATGAAAGTAAACCTTCTAACAAATATTTTGATTGCAAATATTATTATTCGTGTAGGTTCTAGAGGAGCGGGTAAAGTCGACGACGACGCGGAGATCAGGGAAATGCAAACTTTGAATGGCGTTGAAGAGCATTTCTCTTTTCTAGCTTCTGATGGGGTGCGCGGTTGGCGACTTTATTGATTATACCACTGGTTACATTTCCTATTTACTCAGGAAGGAACCTTTACTCTTGGACTCACTTCAACATAAAGTAAAGAAAACAGATAATATTATTTTTATTTATGTGACAAGCAGGAGGAATTATTTACATTAGATATAGTATACCTAAATCATGACTCATGAGTATACATTATAATATATTAACAGTTATTTACATATATTCTTTTCTTGTAATTGGCTATATGTAATAGTGTAGTTAGGTTTTAATTCTCTTTACTGAGTTCGTTTGCTGAAAAAATCGGGTAGATTTCTTTATTTTCCAGCATGCGCTTAAAAAAATGACGAGCAAGGGTGCATCGCGTGTTTTCTAGAGGGACAAATGTTCAAAAAGAGGGCGAAACATGTTTTTTGAAAAATATAACACCAGAATAAAAAAAAAAAATTCAGTAAATAGTGAAGTCAAAAAGGCAAGTCTTGCATTTGGCAAAAATCAAACTCAAGATTTTAATCAAAGTTGAAATTACGATGAAAACGACTCTAACGAGCTTGATAAAAAAATGTGTGTGCACTATCTTAGGTATACTCTAAATTTTGGTCAGAACATGTTTTTGAAAAATTTTGTTATTAACGGTGCCTGCCATACAACCATTTTTTTGATTTTGAACTTTCTAATAAACGGATAGACGGATTTCATTTAAAATTTTTATATAGGGGGTCCTTCGAATTATAAAGAATACCAAAATTACCAAAATAAAGCATACCAACATTTTTGAGAAAAATTTTTTTGGATTTTTGAAAACAAAATTATTTTTTGATTCAAAATAGCTTTTAACGGCCTTTAGTCCAACAAAAATAGGCGTTTCGTCCCGGCGATCTCACATGGACTCATCAGTTGACTAGTGAGGACCTTTGTCAATACGCAATTTTTGCCAAGTTCAGTTCATCTTACATAGATTTCGTGAAGAGCATCTAGTGTGAACTATATCCAACAAGACTAGAATTCCTAGTCATTAAATTGGAAATTTTTGTTTTTTGCCCATGGCCTGGCATTATTTATATAAGAAGTTTTTTTTAATAATACAAATTCTATATACTACTGAAATACATCAGCCAAGTAGAAGACTTAGCACTATAATATTTGGACTTGTTGAATTATTGATTCAAAATAGCTTTTAACGGCCTTTAGTCCAACAAAAATTGGCGTTTCGTCCCGGTGATCTCACATGGACTCATCAGTTGACTAGTGAGGACCTTTGTCAATACGCAATTTTTGCCAAGTTCAGTTCATCTTACATAGATTTCGTGAAGAGAATTATTTTTTTTTTTGAAAAATCAATTAACTTATACTTAATTTTTGTATATACAATTTTGATTTCTTTGTAAAAAAAATAAAAGCTTAAGAACAAAATTTCAAAAAATAATCTACCCGTTTTCGAAATACATATTGAATTTTTGAATAACAGCCCTATACTCCCCAAAATGTATCAGTGATACAAGACGAGGTGAAATTTATTTTGTGACTTTTTCGGATTCACAAATAGTTTGAGTTTTGACATTTCGATTCGGCATTGGATATTATATTTTAAGAAACAATTTTTTTTATATTCCAACATGAAATAAACGGCAATAAAACTTTAATTTGAGATGAAAACTATTCAGCAGCGACTACCTACCAGAGGGAAGGAAAAAGAGTCAGAGCATCCTACATAAACTATTTATAAGTAAGCATACAATAATGTGATTATCTGTAAGTATTCTGTTCATTCTATAGGTAAGATTCAGATCAAATATAAAGTCTTTAAAATTTTCTTGTTTGAAAATGAATGAAAAACTGAAAACGGATTCCTTTGATAGTTTTTTATGTGTTCAAACAAAAATACATTCATGTATACCTATCCAGTCGGGAGTAATTTTAATTTTGAAAGTAGCTTATCTTCATGATTTCAATTTTTATTTTGTTTTTAATATTCAGTCAGCTGTTCCAATAATGCCACGACACAATTCACCTTTAGCTGTGGTGAGTTTTCTTGTGATGATTGGGGAGAATTCGATAATTGTTATCGAGAAACAATAATCCTCACAGGGAATAGTCACAAGGGCTTGTGTCACGTATACTTAAAATATAGAGCACATTTTTTTTTTTATCAGAGCCGTTTTTGAGATAACTAAGATGGTAGCAAGAATTGTATGGCTCGTATGTGGGTATGAAAGTAAGTAAGTAAGTAAGTACTTAAGTAAATTTTCTTTATTGCTGCGGAAATAACTAAACCTTTTACCACGATTACTATTTGTTATATTTAATGATAGTCATCATTTTAAAAGTGATTGTAGGATAAAATTAAATTAAAATTAAACCAATATTAGATAATTTTATGGCATTTATTTTTTAAATATTACAGGGCCACTTCTGGAAACAAAGCTGTCACCAAATTGATTTGGCAATACATTTATGGTTAAGCACGCTATATGTCAAGTTGCGCCGTCTTATTAGAACCAAATGTCACCAGCGTGGAAACCGTGCCAAGCAGTCAATTTGATTCGTTAATGGTTTGAGGATTGTATTCGCTCCATATTCGGCAATTTTACTTATTGACGAAGCCATTTAATCAGACATCAGCTTTATCACTAAACACAATTCTTCGGTAAAAATGCAAATTTTCGGCCAGTTTCAAATTAGCAAAATCAGTAAAAATGCAACTTAAACGATAGTCATTTGGCTTTAATTCTTACACGAGCAAGTAAGTCGATATCCGTACGTAAAATTTTCCACCTTTGTCGAAGGACTAACGGCAATAAGTTGAGAATGGCGACGAATCGACATTTCGGTGTTTCCTTCTGATGGTCTTGTCGATAGCTTTGAATCGAGAAGAGTAGTGCAAAAACGATCAATTACTGCACGAAATGCTTGCTCACTAGACCGATTATGTTGACCGTAAAATGGAAGAAGAGCTCTATAAATTTCACCGCCAGACTTGTAAATTTCACCGCCAGACAATGTAAATTGTTACAATTTGGAAGCGTGATAAATTGCCAAACCTTCTCAACTGTCAAACCATAGACAACAACCATCGAACATTTTCATGCTGCTTTTAGCACCCACTACTACCAATAGGTAGGTACATGCAGTATTGCAAACTAATACATCAACATCTACTTACATTTCCCCTCATCTAATTAATGCTCCTGAAACACTTAATAAATATTTATTTTCTAATGCAAAATTTATTTTGCAATGCAAAATTCCCTATCTATAAATTCACACGTCTGGCATAATTTTATATTTCAACCATTCAAAATTTTTTAGAAATAATACCGCTTTGCAGGTTGTGTCGGATTAAAGTGGGAAATTTTAGTTTGAATATTTTTGGAATATTTTAAAAATTAATTTTATTGTAAGTATTTATTTTCTATTCCAAAAAAAAAAAAAATACACGACTGGATCGTACGTATTTGCTCTTGTAGCTAATAGGCCAAGATCCCATGGCGTAACGTAAGTTTTCTTTGATTTACATTTGAATTTTCGTTTTTGAAAAAGCCAGAAATTATCCTGGCTTAATTTTGAATATTGAATGCGTGCTGCAAATATCGTCAAAGAGGTTGTAAGCAAACTGAATATCATGTTTAAAACAGATGCTTCGGTCGGAGTGATTTTATTGATCAACTTTAATCTATATATTTCGCTAATTCCTTCTTTGTTGTGGTTGTTATTTTCAGGAGAGGGTTCTTATGAAAGAAAAAAATTGCGAGGAAAATTAGAAAATTTCTAATCTAAGTTTTCCTTAATTTACATTTGAATTTTCGTTTTTGAAAATGCCAGCAATTAGACGTACAAACTTAAGTCGCAGATCTCGCAATGCTGCGAGTCAAAGATATAATTATAAAAGCAAGTCAAACTGAAATCAACAACATAGAAATGTTGCGTTTAAACCATATCGAGCTGCATTCGTTTATAACGTGGAAATCTATTACACTTCACAGCAAATCGTTGCTATTGAAATGAAATTTAAATGAAGCTCCTGGATTGTGTTTCGCGAGCGGTAAAGTTAAATCTACGCCATTAGTACCGCCATCCTATCACCACTACATTGGTTTCCGATTCTAAAATTTTTTTGACACATATCCAGCAATACGAAAATTGTTTTCAAATTACATCATTTGGTGTAACAAAAGTTATTCAAAAAAATTTTATGACAACTTTCTAGATTCAGGGTCAAATATATCATCTAACAGGTTTATTATTGCCAACGCCGAATATTGACTTCAAATTTATTTTATGGGTGATTCGGCATTGTGTACACAAAAATTCGGTGAAAAGACCAATAATTGCGGGACAACTCTAAACGTTTTTACATCAACATAACGAATTGGTTGTATTATTAACGACCGCTTTGGACCGCATGCCATTTTATAATCACAAATTTGTCATCAAAGCTGATAAGACGCCTGCAGAACAATACACGAGACGTTTTAATGCGCTAAAAATTGACGAAGACACTATTGTCGTCGTGGGTAAAAAGTTAGAAAACCGAGATAATGTTATACATCGGCGCGGCGGCGGCGCTGCGTAGCAATCAACTGCAGCGTGTGTCTGAACACATCGATCATATGATGCGTTACAATATCCTATCTCATTTTAGCAAGGTTAAAATTGATACTATATTTCAATGAAGATAATAAATCGAGTTACAGGGTCCTAAACTAACAAAAAAGTTAGTTTAATGAATTATTATTCATACAGAATTATGGAGTTTTTAAATTCGCTGGAATTGCCTGGGTTACCACCTCATAATCTGCAATTATGATTCCACGGATTCCTTTGACATGACGACATGTCATTCGACTTTAAACGTTGCAATTTCCAGTGCGACTATCATTTGCAATGTCGTTAAATAAATCTCAAGGCCAGTCGCTAAGTGTTTGTGGCATCAATCTTGAAAATCCTGCTCCCGTGTTGGAATACCAACAAAGATATTTATATTGCGGAGGAAAAAAATAAGAATGTTGTATATTATAAAGCATTAGAATAATAAACACTTTTTTAAATATTTTTTTTATTAATTATGTATACCAATTCGAATTCAATATTCAAAATTAGGACAGGATGACGTCTGTCGGGTCAGCTAGTATACATATAAAATTAAAAATTAAAAAAAAATTTAGTGACAAAAATCGATTTTTGAAATAAAAAATTATTTATTTTTTAAAAATCGAAACACTTTTTTTCGAAAAGTTGAGTATATAGTTTTATTAACACTTTTAGGCATACAAAAAATAACCTTCATCGGTGTATGCAATAGTGAGAAAGTCGAAAATATGAAACATGGTTCTATGGGAAGCACCGTTTACATAAAATAAAATATGTTTGTACTTAAAAGTGGACTGTACTAATTTAAGAACACACTAATTTTTTTTTATAAAAAATCTTGGAGCCGTTTTAGAGAAATACATTTTTTTCTTAACGGTTTTTTAATATTTGTATGGGAGGTACCGTTGTTTTTTATTTTAGAAAAATATTTTTTTTAACTATTCAAGATAATGTCAAAAAAACACCAAATACGAATTCGAAAAAATCTATTGAGTCGTTTTCGAAATTTTTAGTTTTCAAAAAAAAAATTAATTTCAAAAAAAAAAATGTTTGAAAAATTTTGGTTCACAATAGTGCTTAAACTTTCAAGGAGCTTCTGAATTAAAAAATTAAAAAAAAATATAAACCGTTCCCGAGAAAATCGAAAACCAAAAAAATGGTTCTACTAGAGGTAACAAAAATAACAATTTTTTGCAAAAAAAAATTATTAAAAGCTACCCTTTTTCTTTACTAATGACCAGATTTTTTTAAAATAAAAATCGTTGGAGCCGTTTTTGGGAAAAATACGATTTTTGATTTTGGCCATATGTATGCGAGCTTTTATTTTAGTGGTTTAAAAAAAATGAAAAAACGGGTTGGCATATTACCGAAAAAACAATATGTAGGTACCAATTTTGAAGCAAATCCACCGAACCGTTTAGGCTGCAACTCTAGGACATACAGACAGACAGACGGAATTGAGGGACCGACTGTTTTGGTGTTCTCTTTGATCGTAATGTCATGTTCGATTGTTAGAAAAAAAATAATTTTATTTTACGAATACATAACTTGCCTTATAGTATAGATACCTATACTAGCAAGTAAAATTGATTTTGTTGTCAAACTTTATTTTTAATTATTATTCTATTGCACAATTTTTTTAAGAATGTAGAATGTTAAAAAAAAAATCGTTTTATATATTATAGTTTGCAATAGGTTGGTACCTATTAGATCTTATCATTTTCTCTGTGGACAAACTTCTTTATTTCCTATATTAAGATTTAATACCCTGACGCGAAAGCCAGCGACGAGGACGAACTACTCATATGTGTATACATTTGTATGTATACAAGCACTACATACCTACATAATATATCTAGCCTCCGGTCTCATCATCATTTATTTGCGAAAACTCTTTCTGCTGAATGCTGAATAAATATCCTGCATGGAAAGCTGCACAAAGCACACAAAGTGGCTAACAAGGAATCGAACCGGCAAGGACTACTACGTTAAGTCCTTGTCACCACAGTCAAAAATAACAGCAAAAAAAAGCAAGTCAAAATCATTACTCCAAATATTTGAAAAAGGATATTTGGCGGAAACACAAACATGACATTTTTGCCGCCATCACCACTGATGATAACTACGAGAACACTGTGTGTGTTAGGACTGCTTGTGTACACTAAATTAATAAATAAATGCCGTTTTTCGCATTTATTGTTTCAATAGTTGCATGTTTTTTTTTTGTTTAATGTTTTTGTTTTTTTTTTTTTGATCACCGGGAAAGTGTAGAGGAAAGCCTTTGAGCAATATTAGCCAATACTTTATATTTATAGCAATACCTAACTATAGCCGATTGGCCCATGTTCATAGTCCATTGGAGCGTATTATTTAACCAGCAATATTTTAACGAAAGTGTTGCGGTACTAATTTCTTTGCCATCAGAATCGAGACTGGAACCTAATAGCACACAAAATAACTGACAAATAAATTTATTTGAAGTTGCAGTTTTAAAATAAATAAATAATCAAATGGGTAAGGAAAAAACAATTGCAAATCAAATATTTGCACTTCTGAATTAATGTACATACATATATGCATATAAAGTGATCACTACCGGTGAGTGTTCCTGTTAGTACGTTATTCATTTAATTTTCATTAATACTATTTATGAAAAACAACTCGCTTAATGGTTAAAGACAGTTATTAGTTTTATAAATTAATGTATTTACACTCTAATGGATTTTTGCGCTCACAATAATTATTTAGATTTACATACATATGTACATAATATTCAAAATAAGGATATATGAGTATAAACGAATTAAGTTTTTTTTTAATGATTGATTTATTAAAATTCTTTTGCCATTGGACTTCACTTCATTAGATTTAAAAATGCAACCAACTACCTGGTGCTGAAAATTGTAATTTTAATTTTACTTAGTTATAGAGAAGTTTAGTTTCCCATAGTTGTGTATTATGTATGATGATGTAATGACCATCAGAGATTATACGAGTAGTGCAGGGGTGGCCGTAGGGTAGGACAATACTGGAGGGCGTCACCAGTGTCATCGCTCTTTCAGAACAGAGTGCACTTTTTACTTGCGATATATGTAGGATATTTGAGATAGGGATAGAACATGAAAAAGGTGGGTCCCGCAATCCTGTCTGTCGGAATCCTAAACGGCTGAAGCGATTTTCTTCAAACTTGATTCTCAAGAGTTTTAGATAATTGGCTCGATTTTTTCTTCCAAACTTTTTTTGTAGCTCCAAAAATAACGATACATACACTTTTGTGTTCCAAAAATGATTAATCTTAATTTTCTCGAAAACGGGGGAATGATTTTCGATTTTCTCATTAACGACCCGATGGAAATCGGTGAGGCCCTTCGAATTCTAAATAATATTGCATACCAAAATTTTTGAAAATTCAATATTTCGAAAGCGGTTGGATGATTTTTTTAATAGTATATTGTTAATTTATATGCTTAATACCTAAAATTGGCATACAAATTTTTTTTAATAAAATAAACGAAATTATATTTAAATAAAAAACGAATTTAAAAAACATATTTAGCCTTTTCTTCTAAGAATTTTGGGCTATGATCATATATAAGAGCAAGAATACGTGCCACTCAGTCTTGCATTTTATTTAAACCTTAGATTCTTTGTCTTACCCTTTCCCATTGGTAGGTATCTGACTAAAAATAAGCTTGCATTGTTATGAATAATGCGAGCTCAAACAAATGAACGGCGCACTATATTCTTATATTTTACATCAACAAAACTTTAAAAAACGTAGTAAATGTTCATAATTATCTACATAATTCAGAAACTCAAACGATAAAAAGAGTAAAATGGCAAGAAATTATTATTATTTTCACAATAGGCTGTGCATCCATTTTCAATTTTAAGACAAGACTTAAAAAAAAGTGTGAGTACCGGGACTGACTAAGCCGTGTAAACACGAAGTAGTAATTCTACCCAATATTCCCAATATATAAACAGGGTATTAAATATAATCATCAGTAAAGTAACGTAAGCAAGTGAATTAGTAATTGTAGGCTTTGTTGCCCATGGCCTGCCTAAAATATGCTGAAATACGTTTATGAACACAATTACATCTGCATGTGTGCAGTCGTCATACTTTGTAAAATGAGTTCATAATAGCAAACGTTGACAAAATGAGAAATATAAATTTCTTGTTAGAAGCTTTTGATTTGTAGTATATACATATGTATACATTTTAAAAAATGGCAATCACCAAAAATATTTGAAAACTTATTTTTCTAAGCTTTGCAGAAGAAACCGTTTTTGAAAACACGGAAATAAGAAAATAAAAAAAATTTAAGAAGAAATAAAATGATTTTGAATATGAAAACCTTTAGAACGATGTTAATATGGCTATTCCAAAGAAATAAAAATTTCCTTAATAATTAAAAAAAAAAAAATGCTGAAATTTGTTCCCCTGCCATTTTCATGAAAATTCAGCAACATAATAAAAACAAATAATGCCAACCTAACCGCGTTTTACTCTTATGAACACATGCTCATGCAGACCCTATGTTTATGAACGCAGTTTTGGCAGTACTGCGGAAGTTTTACAATTACGAACTCAGCCATATTTGCGTATCTTTTGTATTTTTGTTACAATTTTTAAACTACCATTTAGAAGAGAAAGTAACGGTTTTAGAGTGATCAAATAAGAAATAACTGTTGATTGCTTGCGCAATAAGGTGATTTTTGATTGTCACATTTATCTATGTCAATCGCATGTGATCAAACCATATTTTCCGTCTGAGTAAGGTGATCACCAAAAATTACTCAAAAATTGGCATCACTTTGAGAGATAAGAAGATTTTAGGTTTTTTCAAGCCAATGGTCTCATTGCCAGTGCTTCATTGTCTCTACTTCGTAGATTTATCTACGGAGTAGTATAATATGTAATGTAATGTAATTGATATTAATCCATTTGATTCTGTTTGTCTGCAAACTGATTTGTTTTGTATTGTCAGTCAGTGTTAAGTACCTAAACATTATTATTCCCTTTTATTACTTAAAGATTTACATTTGCATTTTACGTATTACTCCGTACACGTACAGATACTGAAGCACTGGGCAACTGAGACCATTATGCTTAAACATTACAAATCATTAACCCTAGAAATGCATAAGGTTTTTTGAATAACGTTTAAACATATGGGGTTCCTGAATCCTGAGTACCCCAGTACTTTGGGTTGAAATTTCCAGAAACCTATAACACAATCTTATAAAATGTATTTATTTTATTTAAAAATAAATAATTGTATTACTAAAGTTTTACAGCTTAAGTAATACAAAATAAACAAAATTAATAGTTTACTTAAGTTTTTTTTATATGTGTTCGAGATTTAAAATATATCTTTTTCGGCTGTTTTGGTCGTAATGTTTTTTTAATGAAACAATTTCATTTCCTTTCCCCACGTTTCGACGGTGGTTGCCGTCTTCTTCAGGGGATCTTTTATTTACAAAAATAAATTGAACATATTATACACATAAGAACATTTGGTGTAAAATTTTGGAAAACTTACATTTAGTAGGTATTACAGATAAGCATAAATAATACAATAAAAGACAAATATAAGGCAATGTTTAAAAAAAAAAATGTATGATATAAAAAACACTTCGATTGAAGTTTAGTACGCTTTAAATTATCACGACTTCTGCCTAGTCACCAAAGAGCAGTAAACGGATGAAATGTTCTGGCTGTCTTGTTTACGATTCATATTGTTTTTGTTATTAATAATATGAAGAGTTTCTAGAGTATACCGCTTGGAGACATGTTTCTCCCTTTCGAGGATTTCCACTCTGTCAAAATCTGGTTTGTGTCCACACTCAACATAAAGGAAGAGGATAAATGCACAGACGTAGTCTATAAAATTAACTGTCGTGGAAATGCGGAAGAAAATTGAAATTGTTCCTATATCGGTACAACGAAACAACTTCTTCGTCAACGAATTTCCAACCACAAATCCGACATTAATTTAAAAAGCACTGTGAAGACAGAATTGGCCTTACACTCTATTGAGCGTGGACACAAACGTCGAAGTTGAGTATTTTGAAAGGAAAGAAAACTGCACAAAATGGCAGAGAATGTGGAAAGAATCGACGTCATAAAATAAAATTGAGAAAATTTGAAATAAACTTGAAATTGAAATGAAAAAAAGAAAGGCTTTGAATGCGTTTTGGTTTTGGAGGCCTTATTTTCAGAACTACATATTATACTGTTTTGTTTTTTTTATTTATTTTTTTTTGTATACGATACGAGCTACGAGCTGCAGCTTAATATATTTTTGTGTTCGAAGAATATACTACATTACATACATATGTAAGTAGGTACATATAAACCAAAAGTACAAAATAAATATTGTGATGAATTTCCTTTAAGTAAAATAAATAATTTTATTAATCAGAAAAATTCTAAAATTGTATTCCAATTTCGCTGAGCTTCTAAGCTTGTATTGTTAGATTCACTTAGAAATGGTTCATATGGTCCTTGTGTATCATTCTTTCTTCTACTCTTCTACATAAAGAATAGTCTTATTGTGATCACAAGCCTGTTTAAAAATTATGAAAAAACGGTTTTGTAGTGACGGAACTTATACAACCATGGCGTTTAAGATATAAGACCCCTTACGATTCCAAAATTGATGTTGCAACTGTTAAAGAGCAATAATCCCAATATGAGCTCCATCTACACAACCAACTATGCCAGGTAAACTCGACTTTATATAAAAGTCGTTTCTCGCACATCGTTTTCATTTCTATGTATACTGAGCAAGGTTTTGTTTCTTAACTTCTTTTAAAATAATAACTCACATATTTATTTTTAAGCGAACTTTGAAGTTCCATAGTATTAATAATGTAATAATTGAAGTTCGCTAAATTATATGCAACTTATTGAATGTTCAATAACCGCCTAAGTTAAAGAGTTTGCAAATTTTGGCGAAAGTAAAAATGCTTTTTTTTGTTTCCCGAAAGGTTTTTAAAACCAAAATGCCAGAATAAAAAATAAAAAAAAAGTAGAAATAATCGTATTATGTATATGTACATAAATACTTACATACCTACATGATTTCAAATTTGGAAAATAGCAGTCACAATAAAAAAGTTTTTAAAATGTTATTGCCGCATATGACAATCACCTTATACACAGGCCGAATTTGAATATTGCGACTAGCTATGTACTAATATCATATATCACAAATCAGCACTGGTGATTTCTTTAGTGTTTAGTACATCAAACACCGTCCTCTTGTAGGTATGATATATCATATAGCCTTGTAATAATAATTTCACATCACTTATAAGAACAAAAGATCTCCGAGATCTCTTGACATTTATGTATGTATTTTCAGGTAATGATTCACGTGTTTTCATAAGTCACAAAATTAAAATTTTTTGAGCCTGGTTCAAGTGAACATAATTTTTAATATTTCCAAGTATTTCTGACTACCTACGAAGGCAAATTATCGTATATACCTATACTTAATGCATACATTCTAATATTTTTGAATCCCCCCTTGTTTCATTCTAAACGCTTAATATTACGGCAAAGCAGCTATATTTCGAAACAGGAATTATTCATCAACACCGTCAATCTTTATTTGCTAAATCAATTACAGTTTCAACATCCGTCAAGTGTTTCTGCGTTGAGACGAAAGAAGAAAAAAAAGGTGATGATTGCATTCAAAAAGTATCTGACAAACCTTAATAGCATTTCGACCTTTTAGCTATGGGAAACACCTTATTACATCGAATGACTTTTTAGTTAAGTAAACATACAAATCTTCTTTGGAATCTGGCCAGTTGCCTTACCTTGCTAACAGGTAAGGTAACGCTTCGGCCAGTAATTCTTCACACCTTTATGAATTATGTACATGTATAATTATGTATGCGTATATCTACTAAAATATCTAGAAAAATATAAGCAAATGAAGGTTTGTCGTTGTCATAATACGATATGATACAATTATACAAAAAATTACGAGCCGATAGGAACCTGCATACATAATACAATGTAGGTACCAAGGTAGATATTTAATTATAAAGCTACACGTGATTGACATTAAATTGCAAGGTTTTGGAGTCCTTTGTATCAAATAAGATCATGGTAAAGCTAAGAAGTCAACAATTATGATACATATGTAGGTACCTTATCTTATCGCAATACAAAGATGCAAACATCACCATCCTGAAGGAAATCATCAGTTGAGTGAGAGGACCCTTCTTATCTGAACGTTGTATTTTTTGAATAAACAAACGTCGAGCACAAAGAAATCTTCTCGTAATGAATTTACGAGGTGATCCACATACGAACGAACGTAGTTACCTTCTATTTATATATGTACAGTATACATATAAATAAATAAAGGTCTGATGTCTAAAAAGTCCATGTTCTAGGTAGGTATATATGGCCAACAATAAAACGTAGTTTGCCATCGCAATCTTAATCAAATAGAAAACAATTTGAATATCTGTCTGTTGTGTGCTTTTGTTCTCTTATCATTTTATATGAAGAAAAACAAGCAATTTCAAATTAATTGCCTCAAATTTAAAGCCGTGTGAATAAACGCCGTGACAGATTACCAACACAAAGGGGATAAAAAGATTTCTTGGGCTTTGAAAATTATCACTGTTCAAATAAGAAGGAATTACGATAGAATAAGACTTTTATGTCGGTTAGGTACTAGACACGATACCTTTTGAGTTATGATGGGACTCGTTTCAATAATAATGAGTGCGACAGAGAAATTAATGAATCTTTCATTTTTTCGTTGAATGCCTACTTCATTTCGTGCCCATGATGACTCAAATCATAGTGTCGCCGTGAAATACAGTGCGCATCAAGGAAATTTTTAAAGAAGAATTCGACAAAAAAAAAGTTTTCAACATTAAAAGTCATTGTGGCCGATATTATAATGTTAAAATGATAATTAATTCCTTGTCCCAGATTCTATTCTTTTAGAAAAAAAGTAGCTAAATATTTTGATCACACTTTTCATCATTTATTTTCGAGAAAAGAAGCGCTCTTCCTTATTTATGTGATCCATATTTTTTTCAATCGGGTAACCCTATGTTCAATCGCAAGTGAGCTTAGGCGCAAGGCGCATTGAAACTCATCATTGAAAAATTCAATTCTGAGGCACCTAAACAAATAACAAGGTTCTGTTTCATAATGTAAAAGTTAAGTTCTGAGTAGTTACATACCACTTAAATTACTTCCCAGTTAAATCCTCCTGTTAGCGAATTGTGCGTTTCACATCCATCCTTCTCATAAAAATATGTATTGGGTAACTAGCTACTTGTTAGTTATTCCAATTTTCCAATTAGGAACATGAAAACAAAATGGAAGCTAAGAAAAAAAAAAACGTTAAATCGTTCATTGTGTCTGGCGTTGTACTTTAAATTTCAAACCTGGATTTTTTAAAACAATATAAAATATTGTATTAGAGATAATACATAGCTCAATAGCTTCTTTTTTCAAACGAAAATGCGCTCTAAAATCGACTTCATCAAAAAATTCTATGAAGTTTGTTCTCAATCATAATACGAGATTTCTTTGTAGCTCCATAACGTGGAAAAAGAACTCATCGAATTTATCATCTAATGCAGTGTTTTTCAAACTTTTTTGAGTACGCGGCCCCCTTGTTAGTAAAAACATTTTGGCGACCCCCCATTATAAAAAATACTTTGTCAGTTATTTTAAATGTGACATACACTGAACCCCTTTCATACCCAGTATAATTATGTATCGAGTTCTAAAATTTAAATCTGAATTATTGATGCTCTTAAAATATTCAAAATCTGGAAATTCAAATGATTTTTCTGATTGTACTTGGCTATAAAAAATACCATTTCTCGCTAATCTTTTTGACCATTTTAAACATCTTGAATAATAGCATCCAAGGGAGAGAATAAAACATATTATCTGGAAAAGACAAAATCAACGGATTCCTCGGAAAACTAAGTGTGTGCTCAGAGTCTTTGCAAAAAAAAAATGTATGATTCTTTTCCCTGCGTTCCAAAGATTCTCGAAGAAATTTCATCAGATGATTCGATATCAGAAAGGTCTCACATTGCACTCATGATACAGAGTTTGCATAATTTGGAGGAGAAACTATTAAGTTACTTTCCAGAACTGGATCCTGAAGGTTGAAATGACAAAGGTGGATACTGAATCCTTTCCTGAATATGCCGGCTTAACTCACCGATCTAATATCGGCGAAGAGAACAGATAGAAAATCTTATAGTTATAGATTTAGCTGCAGATAGTAGGCTAGAATGGAATTCAATTTAAAAACCATTGATAATTTCAGGATAAAGAGAACAGGTGAATATCCAGAGCTATCAAAATAGGCTTTAAAATTGTTAGCTTTATTAGCCACTATGCGAATTTACGTTGTCTGCAATGGTAGATATAAAACCTAAGAAGATAAATAGGCTCGATTTGGAAAATGATTTATATGTTAATGTCTCGAAGATAAAACCAAGATTTAAACATTTGTTAAAAAGTAAACAGACACACTCGTCTCATAAAAAAAATGTTGTGTTTTATTTTTATTTTTTTAGTACAAGACTTACAGCCTATGTTTTTTTTTAAACCTTACCGGCTTGCGACCGCGACCCCTAAAATAATTCTTGGCGACCCCCCAGGGGGTCGCGACCCACACTTTGAAAAACATTGATCTAATGTATCAAAAAGGACATCCATTTAAATAAAAAAGAAAATTTCGAATATCGGTGCTCTTCAGTACTTTTGATTCTGTTAACTGGCAGTTATCTGCTTTATTGACAGAATAACTTCTAGTTAGTCCTACTTAGTTATTGTGAAACACTAATGTGAATTTTATCTGCCCATTAACTTCCAAGTAGCTTAATTGTGACTTTACTTTTATATTGTGGAACAAATATATAATATTTTTGTTTTCAAAAAATATTTTATTTGCTTTACCACTTTCTTGTAAATTCACTTTTGATTTTTCAATGATGGAAAGCGTTTTCAATGATTATTCAATGATCATTCAATGATCACTGAAAAATCAAAAGTGAATTGAGAAGAAAGTGGTAGATTAAATAATTTTTTTTTACAAAAAATATATACCTTATAATGTACCTTCATTTGGGTACCAAGACGACATCAGTTTTATTTGTTTAAGGGCCTCAGAATTGATAGTCAAAGTTTTCAATGATGAGTTTCAATGAAAGCTATAACTGGCGCCTTAAGGTGTAGTTGTGCAGGTTAAATTTATATTTAAGTTAATTTTTTCTTGTATGGAGTCCATGTATGTATATGTCTGCGCTATATACATCACATTAAATTTATGTATGTATTCGCTAATGTTATTTAAGTGTTTGAAAAAAAAAGGTTTTATATCTACTATGTAATTAGTAATTTACACATACATACATAGGCATATACCTACATCCTTATACAATATCATTGAACACTTCGGTAGGTATGTTAAGTACTTAACTTTGATTACTGCAACATCATCATTATTATTTGAAAATGTCATAAAGCGTAGATACATGCTTCAGAAAATGTATCCAAATTTATTTGCGTGGCCATCAAAGTGCTATTGTATTTACTATTTACACTTCGATCCTGAGAATATAAATCCAAAATAACGACAGTAAACACAACAGTGTTCTTACTGCATTTCCATGGCATATTTGCTTTAGTTAAAACCCAGCAACAACTAAACATGAAGGGAAAAAGTTGGACAACCTTTTTTTCGAATCAATATTAGTAATTTGAATAATTCACTAGTCAAATAAAAGGCCTTAATGGCCTCCTTCACAACCATCAGCCAGCGCAATAGCAAACATTCCAATTTGTTTCGTTTCACTTCTGTTCGATTAATGCTCACATATATATGTATGTATACAATATATTATACATAACGAACGACCAACTACCAGTCAAGTTGGGTCCACTATGATGGTATGTGCTTTAAGCTGGGTGCGTTGAGGGTGATTCAAAACGTAGAAATTACCTACAACTGCGTTGAGCTCCTGTCGTGGGGATTCATATATTTTTTAAAAGCTCGAACTTGGTCGAAACAAAATAACCATGTGTCCCTTCGCATTTTAGGGGCGTGAGTGATGGAAATCAAGTTTCTGTGTCCTTTAGTTCATTTACATGGACATCATTTGTTTTATTTTCAGACGCACGAAAGTTAGTTTCTTTTTTAAAATTTAAATGTTGGTAAGTACCTACTACATAGATATACATACATACAGTTCAATTAATTCATTCATTCCTATTCATACAAATGATATAACCAAACATAAAAATAAGTATAAATGATACAACATATTACATGATATAATTAGTTAGCAAAAGAACGCATTGAATGACAAAATTTAATGTATCACAACTGATTATCGAATCGACTTATAAACCAGGAAATCGACACTTCATTATAAGAAGTGTTACTCTTTGTATGTGTAATTTGTATGTGTGTGTTATACGCCTTATCAAGTTAAAAAATCGCCAAGACAAAAACCTAGGAAGAATTGCACGGCCAATTTGAACTTATCACAAAGAATTAATGGTAAATTATCCACCGCTTTCCGATCGGAAAATCGATGAATAACACAAATGGAATAATAGATATTAGTTTAATTTTTTCTTTCAAGTTATAAAGAAACAATAAGTTTTTTCAATTCTATTTTTAAAATTAAAGATATCATTAAAATGGCCTCCATTCTGGTGAATGAATTGAGGTAGTGGAGTCTTAAAGTTTCTCTCCACACTCCGCTCTCTTGACAGCATATCGTCGGGTAAGTTGTCGATAGCAGCTTGACTATAGTTTTTTAGTTGAGCCAGGGCCATTAGACGTTCGGTATCTACATATATAAAAGAGAAATGTCGTACGTGTGTGCGCTCATCATCCGAGAACGGATAGTTTGATTTTCATAATTTTGGGCTTGATGAATTCCTATTGACGCAAGGAAGGACATAGGACACTGAAGGAAAATCCCGAAAAATTTCAAGAAAATTGTAAATCAGGGATCATTTTCTGTTTATGGCATATCTCGAGAACAATTACTTCGCTTTTCATGATTTTGGGCTTGATAAATTCGTATTGGCCCAAGAAAGGTTATAAGATTAGATACTGGAGGAAAATCCCGGAAAATTTCCAGAAAAAATTGAAATCCGGGATGATACTGTTTTTAGTGCATAACTCGAGAACGATTACTTTGATGTTCCCGATTTAGGACTTGACAAATGAGTATTGACCCTGGGAAGGGCATAAAGAACACTGGATTAAAATTCCGAAAAATTTCCAGAAATATTGGAAGTCAGCGATCATTTTCTTTTTTAGTGCATATCTCGAGAATGGTTACTTCTATTTTAAGTATTTAGGGCTTGATAAATTCGTATTTGCTTAAGAAAGGTCATATGATAATTGAGGAAAATCTGTTCACGACTTAGCGCTTTTGGGCCTAGGAAGGGTATATAGGACACTGGATAAACATTCCTGGAACATCGTTTGATTTTCAAGGTTTTGGGATTGATGGATTCGTGTTGGCCTAAGGAAGGAATATATGGTGTCGTTTTCGTTTTCGTTTCATCATTCAAATTGAATTGTATTTGCTATTACGTGCGGTCAAACAAAATTAAATTTACTCAATTTTTTTTTAATTTTCATTGTGCTCAAAGTATTTGTATGCTTATCAAGTGCGATTCATTGTGATTTCAATCAATTTTATTTATATAATTTCGTTATTGAAAAAATTGTGAAAAGTGAGATAAAAAAACCGCTTTTGATTTCGTTACGGTGCAATTGAATTTGGGTAATTTGCGGATCAGTGGAAATTTTAGTGATTTTTGTGAGTTGGACGAAACCAAATATAAATTCATTTCACTGTGGTTTGGTGATTGCAGAACTTTTTCATTTGGTCATTTAGTGATTAATTTCAGAAGTTCCAAGACTAATTTGTGATTTCATAAGTAGGTAATTATGAAATTCGATCAATTATTTCGATGAATATTAATTTTGTTTGCTTTTCGTTTAAGTTATCATGCCACCGGTAAGGGGGTCAAACCTTTCACGTCGTAATGCACAATGTATGGTGACTGTAAACGAAACAAAAGACGAACACTCAGATCGAACTGTAGGCAATCGAGCGAACATATCGCAAATTCGAGACACATTATCTCAAGAACAGTGTGCCGTCGTCCAAAGTGGAGACGAAGATAGACAACAGCGCAATAGGAATCAGCAGAACCATCAAATAAATGAAAATCTACAAAGAAGAAGAAACGCAAGAAACGCCGTGAATACAGATTAGCAACGAATTGCTTTCCAATACGAAATCAGAATTGAATATGGCATATTTCCGTGTGTCTTTATTTGCGCTATGAATGTCCTTTGTCCGTACTGCGGTGCACTGAAGTTTCATTCGGAGACACCGGATTGTGCTGCATGAGTGGCAAACTAAAATTGCCGCCTTTGCCAGATCTACCTGAGCCATTAAGGTCCTTGATTTACGATAATACCAGCAAATCTCGACAATTTTTGATGGAAGCTCAACAATTTAGCGGTTGTTTTCAAATGACGTAGTGTGGAGCAGCAGTTATTCAGGCTAATCAATAATATAATCCGTCATTCAAGGTAAATTCATTTTAATTAAGTTCATATTGTATGAATATTATAAAAAGATTTTCATCTGATTCGACTTTGTCGTTATTAATACAGATCCAATGACAAATTCATCATCGCTTTGGTTCATTATTACGCAGGCACCCAATGAAGATCACAAATTTCTTTAAATGTATTTCATCGGTAATGTAGATAAGGAAGTCTATATGCGCAGTAGAAGACATCAAATATACAAATAGACAAAGATATGATCAGAATTTTGCGAGACTTATTGCATGAGCAAAATGCTTATGTTCGCCAATTCAAAACTGCATTGGAAACGGATCTGCATTCGGACGATCATCAAATTATCATTTCAGCTGACAGACGTCCAGCTGGCACTCATGCACGTCAATTCAATGCGCCCACGAATGAGTGTGCTATAATATATGTTGGTGACCCAGTTGGGAGCCGTGATATTGTACTAAAGCGACGAAATAACGGTGAACTATTTGCTACTATTTCGGCATTTACTGTAACAATACATCGTTGATATGTACGTAAAAATAGAAACAGAGCGCCTTAACTTCATCCGATTCAACCAAACAAATGAGTAATATGACAATCAATAAGTCGCAGGGACAATCTCTGGATGTTTGTGGCATCAATCTCGAATTCCCATGTTTCTCACATAGTCAGTTATATGTGGCTGAACATTTTTAATTTAGTTATTTTTATTGTATTTAATAGAACTTTAGAATAAAGAATTTTGATTGACTGCATTACATGAAACAGCATTGTGCATGCTCGGAATTATTATTTTCTTGACATAAATGAATTTAGGCGGAACAAAGTTCGCCAGGTCAGCTAGTAAACTATAGATTTCTGATAGTCATACAAAAGAAATCACACGGGGCCAAATCAGGCGGACGCGCTGGCCATTGAAGATTGCCCCTTAAGGAGATGAAACATCAATAACCGCTCTGCATGCATTTTTGTCGGCGGATTAAGTCCTTGAAACCAATTTATATGGATAAGATCGCAGGTCTTTGTGAAGAATTCGTCTTACAGAACGATCAGACATCTCAAGAGCAGCTGCATGTTTGCACTCAAAACACCTGGGAGATCGCAAAAATTACTGCCTAACCTGTTCGATGTTTTCGGATGTTCTAATGGTTTTTGAACCTCCAGGTATTTTTGTCTGTACGTCACAGATTTCTCTAAAAGTGTGCACCCATTAAATAACCGATTTGGGATCAGGACCTGCGGAATCGATATTAAAGTGATTTCTGAATGCACGTTGCTGGCGATGATTGAACTGCCGCTTGAAAAGTACGACTGCTCGGTGAACTCGCGCTCCTTCCTCGTTTACGTTATATTATGATAGTTACTAAGCCTACTGACATAAAACATTAGATAGCGATAGCGGTCTCTCTAATGAGTGTCACGGTCACCCACCCTTCTCGGAATAAATGCCCTAGATGGCGCTCGTTTCATATAAGGAAGTTCCGCTGGCGCACCCGTTTCTTGGCGGACTAATTCAAAAACTTGCATTACACATTACTTATAATATAATAAACTTGATAAATTCAATTAACTAATTTAAATGAAATTTGCCATAGTTTTGAATACTAAGTATCTAATTCCGTGTTCGTTCAATATTTTCGATAAGTTTTGATGTACTGTATGTATATTATATGTATTATACGACGATGCTTCAATAAATACTTCTACTGGGTAGAGCTTGTTAAACTCTTTTTCGCTTGAAGTTCTAAAGGAAGTATTAAAACTGTCACTGTTACAAAAATTAAAGACCATGACAAACTCAACTTGTTATTGGTTCACGATTTTTATCATCGTTTTAGAGAATATATATATGTACTCGTATATAACTTTATTATAAGAGATAACAGTGATAAATCGCAACAGCAAACAAATTAGATAAAGAAAATTTTAAACTAATGATAAATTAGAGAAGTAGGTAATTATCTAGTATGTACATAACTACATATACAAAAATTTCTACAAAAGAAGTAGGTATGAACTGGCACGAAAATTTCGAAATAGCTATTTTCCTAATTAATACACGTTTATCCAATTCATTGTACCTATGTATTATTATGTGTGGAACAAAACATGTAGACAGAAGAGTAAACCTATATAATATGTATGTATGTATGTTAATATTATTACCCAATATGTGTATAGTATATGCATAGATATGCAATTACAATAGGTATATATGTACATATGCAACTAAAATTACGCCGAAGGATAATTCTGCTAACATTCGTTAGATTCTATATATATTCACATAGAGATGCATATGTGCTTGCAGATGAAACATCAACCAGTTGTGGGCGGATTTCCTTACCTAAGCTCAAATCCCATTGCCACAGACTCAAAGGGGATTTAATATTAAAATGTCTATGGCAGAACATGGACATTGGTGACCAGCAAAGGGGTTTAGAGGCGGAGGAAACATAAATAATGGCCACAGCTCCGGAACGTTTTGAACTAGTTCTTATGTGCACATCATACCGCACACACATGTACAGCAAATACACCTGTGGAATGGATTCGGAAGCTCGTTGCTTGTAGCGAGAGATCCATTCATGTTCCATGGGTTTTAAGTGGAAAATCAACAAATTATAATGTGTCTTGTACTGCAGTGGAAACTACCTAGTTAAGAGGGAAGTTTGTTTTCCTGCAAAATATTTAACTACAGATTTTGGTGAGTACACACACAGAGGAAATAGGCAAACTCTCAGTCGCTTTATTGCTGTTTTATGTATGCGGTTACTCAGACCTAATGGGTAATGGATATGAAATTTCATTTTCATGGGATTAAATCTCCTCCATGCAAGAGGTGTGAGCGATAGCTTTGGGAAAATTCACAAAGTCCAGCATAAATATCTTATATGTACTTACAATCTACATTACCTATACCTATTATGCATCTATACGCAAATTCAAAATAAATACAACTTCAAAAAGTAAATACCTACCTAATTTTGTAGAATTTTTATTCTTCGGAGTTTCCTTTATCTTATTTCATATTCATCGCAACCATTGGAATTTTTTTCAAAAAAAAAAAATAAGAAATTTCCTGTGGCATGGAAAACGGCTAAAGATGTATCCATCCCGAAGAAGCCAAACCGCTCAAACGTGGAAGGATATCGGTCAATTTCGCTGCTCTGCTGTATGAGCAAAGTATTTGAAACACTGATTCTGAAAAAAAAGACTTAAGTTTTTTGCAGAGACAGAGATGTCATACATGACATACCTGACACCATGACATAGACCTAGTATGGCTTTAGGAATAAGCACTCTGCCATTCTCGAATGCTGGGACTCCACGTTACAAGAGGATTCCACAAGAGAAGAAACTTGAGATGTTTGGTTTTCACGCCGCTTAGCTGGATTAAAAGTTATTTAGTTGGAAGAAAGCAATATCTCAAATTTTTTCAGGTGTACCTCAAGGTAGTCATCTTGGACCATTAATGTTTATTATTTCCATCAATGATTTACCAAGCGAACATAAACAAGGCTTTACGCGTCCTCTTCTTCACAAGAAATTGCTGCTAGTAGTGTGCAGAAGCACATTAAAAGCCCATGGGATACTATCTCAAATGGGGACTGAACATCAATATATCAATATTGAGAAGACTGATATCATCTGCTTCCGAACGCCAGTGAGCAGTGAGCTTTTGCAACGCGCTAAAACAACATCAAAATATTTCCTTCCTTTAAAAATACAATATTTTGGACGATTTTTTAAAATTATGTTCTTAAATTTATATTGTTAAATATGCATTAAAAATTACTATACCAAATTTTCTTAAAAGTAAAACTTCTTTGCGGCGTTGGGGGTAAAAACATTCCTATGGAGCTGTCAAACCGACAGACATCTGAGGTTACCCGACATATGAGATGTTCGTTAGTTTTTGGATTTTTATAGATAAGTTCACATATGTATGTATCTGCATTGTGTGTATTCGCTGATGATTTTTTTTGTTGGGACGTGTTTTGTGGTGGTGCCTACATGAATTGTGTGTATTCAACGAGAAATTCTTTTTGTATTATTATTATTGTTATTTATATTATTATCATTATTATTATTATTATTATTAATATTATTGTTAATATTATATTATTATTATTATTATTGTTATTATTATTATTATTATTATTATTATTATTATTATTATTATTATTATTATTATTATTATTATTATTATTATTATTTTTATTATTATTATTATTATTATTATTATTATTATTATTATTATTATTATTATTATTATTATTATTATTATTATTTGTGTTGCTTTGTGTTTTTGTGTGTTCGTTGTGGATTCACATAGATTAATGTAGTAAGTATGCGCATTGTGTGTATTCGACGTGGAATTTTTTTTGTTTTGTTGATATGACGGTGATTTTTGTTTGTTTGTTTTGTCGGTGCTCATACATTAGTGTATATTGTGTTACATTAATATGTGCAATGCTAAAGCCGATGGTCTCGTTAGCAGTGCTTCAGTGTGTCTACTTCATAGACTTTTATATACCGAGTATTATAATGTATGTTATGTTTATTTGCTGAACCATGAAACAAAGTTCGAACGACGCGAAGGTGACCTTTGTACAATTGGAAAGTGGGGTTATTATGGGTGATGCATTTATGCACGTAGGGGGCTGGTATCAAAAAATGTCAACTTCGTTATTCTTTTACCGGTTTCCATAAAATTGAAATATGTATGTTGTAGCTGACCTAAAATTACGAAAAGAAAAAAATAGTTTCAAACTAGAGAAGAAAAGAAATTAAGATATACAAAATTTAATAGGGCCCATACACCACACATGTCTGCATGCCCAATGTAGTGATGTGTATGGTGTTCAATGTGTGGTTGGGCATGCGGCATGAGTGATTTAAAATTTGTTTGATATTTTCTTGTTTGTGCATGCAATACGCGTAATGTGTGTGCTACGTTTGCTCAGTCAAGCAATTAATTTTGATAAGCGCACTAGCCTGGTAGAATGTACGGCAATGAATATTGCGCAGTTTGCATGAATAGTGTATGGCGAAAGAGAGATCGTGCATGATTCAAATTGTGCATGCAGGCATGACTAGTATATGGGCCTTATAAGTAAAAACAGATTTTGAAAATATATTTGGCCCTTTCTACTAATAATCTTGTGTTTAGGAAGTGATCGAATTAGAGCAAGTACTTGCGATCCAGTCGTCCATTTAAATTTAAACTGACCTTTAGGTGTGTAATATAGTGTTACATTACAAATCTTTGCTTTTCTATATAATTTCCGTTTCTGTTTTTGCTCATTTATTATTCTTTTTTTTTGTTGACTACATTTGTACATACAAATTAGCAAAGCGTGTACCGGTCGATTCTCTAGAAAGACTATGGCGCAAAATTTAAAAGATTTAGTAATATGTTAAATCATTTTTAGTATGATATTAGGTTAACAAGAGGATTTTGCTAATTTTAATCTTAATAACATTTTACTAAAGTTAAAATCACCGAATGGCTACTTTAAATTTTTAGTATCGTACTAAATCCGCATGTCATTCTGATAGTATATCGGCTTTGCATGCGAGAGGGCCAGGTTCGAGTCCTGCTGGTGTCAATTTTTTTTTATTTTTGTAAATAATGAAGTTAAAATGATGAATATATAAGCATCGAATGCTTATTTAGAGCTAACTAGTATCATGTTAACGCCTTATAATAAAAGGTTGTTTAAGATTATGCGCCTATGTCTGTTGACTTTTTGCTAGCAGTTAACTGATTATTTCTCTGGTTTTCTTTGTCTGTAGATTGAAGGTCAGAGCAGATCCAGGCTGATGATATTTCCGCGTCGTAACGTTTTAAATTACTTATGGTGGATTAACATTACATATCTTTATAAGACCTCTGCTAAATAAATAAGAACGTAGCATAGAATTTTCATGTGTTGGATAGAGAGAACAAGAGATGATAGAAACATACGAGAAGTGCAGATGGAGATTATAGTGAAGACGAGCATGTTCATCTTTATTATTGGATCTTTGTCTGCATTTGTGTGTTTCGTAATGTATGCTAATGTTTGGCATGCAAAAAATTTACAATTATAAAAGTTAGCAAATAATTATTTCAACAACTAAATACGAGTAAGTAGTACCTTTCAAGAGTTAGGTATAACAAATTATAAAAAGTAAAATAAATGTACCACCTATGTACTTTACACGTTCGTATAGTGAAGTATACCTGATCAACCCTAAGTTTCTTCACATTATAATCAGTCAGAAGATACCTGCATGTAGGTAAGTCCGCCATTATAATCAGTAAATAGTAACTTTACAACGCTCTTTCAGGTAAGGATATTTGTTCAATAATGGAAATTAATTTAAATCTATGTTTACTTATTTTGCAAACAAAATTATATCATTATGAAACAATAGCAATTTTAATTCCACAGAGAGTAACTATTTATCCACGAGCAGGCATGTAAATGTAATCAAAATTAATTTATTATTACATACAACCAACCCCTACGGTTCCTCTGTATGATGAATTTCGAAACAAAGGAAAAAAAACGAAAATTTGTCAGCAGCCGAAGGGTAGATTCATTCATTCAATTGACCTCAATCAACTGAATCCATTATCCAGACTTCTGTATGGATATTGAAATGCATACGTGCCGTGGAAAATCCCTTATCATAACATTCAACCCTCGTTTCACTTAAACGTTGATTAGTACCGGTGAACGAAACAAAATCAGTGAGTTTTCAAATCAAAGCTGGAGATAATCCTTCTTAAGTCTTGATTGTTAATTTATATGAATATCTTTCTTCTATATTCCAAATCAACAAAAAGTTTTTCTTTCTTCGTGGATATAGTCGAAGAGGAGCATATTTTATTGGTATGAAACTGTAATTTGGTGAAAGTTTATTCTCAGTTTGAAATATCATTTCTATGTGAAGTTTGTATTTAAGTAAATTTTTGCTTTAACAAAGTTCTAACTTAAATGTATACACATATTATATGCCAACAATATTGTAAAAATAACAATTTAAAAAAGAAATTTGTTATTTAGAATGTATAATTTATAATGTGTACAAGATTATGTAAATAATAATACATAAATATCGACAGTGGTTGGAATAACTTGAAATGTGCAATTAAACCAAAACTGATTTTTTTTACTATACGATACTCAACCGACACCGAATACATATCTCTTAATTTCAGGCAACTCTACAGTACGTCCTCTCTTCCTTCTTTGCATTAAAAGAAAGATCCGCAATGCTAATAGGCATTTGCAGTATGCATTTCGCACATTTTATTAAACATTCGCTAATTGAGAAAAGGTCTCTTATTTACAAATACATTTAGAGAGTATAATGTTTATAGAGTATTATGTTCATCTTAACGTATGCAGCGAAATCAAGTGCATATATGTATATATATACTGTTCTCAAGCTCCAGCATACCGAGGAGTCATCAATCATGTGTCGTAATATTTATGTTCATCTATATTGTAGTTCTTATATTTCTAAGGGGAGCGTATCGGAATCGAGCTTTTTAAAATCGTGTTTCTCAAAAATCACAATCAAATTTATTTGAAAATCCCGTCTACTAAAATACTGTTTTCATAAATTCAAAACATCGATAAAAATGCCGCTTTTTTTAAATTCCGCCAAAGTACGAGTATAGAATTATATCAGCCAGCTATGTAGGTATCTAGGTATATTATTTGAAATCATGCCCGATTTGATAAAAATGCACTTTCGTAAGGTCGAATCGGTTTTATTTAGTAAAAAAAATGGAAACAGGGGCGAATCTGTTTTTTTTTAGTCGACTCTATTTCCTACAAAAATGGTAATAATGTCGATCAGCATATCGGCCTTATTGCCAGTCAGAGCACAGGAACTTTTTTTCGATGTTATTTCCTTCGTTCGATGTTATTTCCATTTGAAAAAAGACAATTCTACATTATAACCAATGAAATTCATATTAAAAATTCATGTGAAAAGCTCGGCAACCCTGCTTGACCCAGTTCTAGGATTTGGGGTTGTGTCCATTTTGGGTGTAAATTCACTATTTTTGAGTGCACCGTTATATATGACCAGATAACAGCATCAATTTCCATTTTCTTCCAGAATTGTAGCACACAATTTCGTCATTATTACCATTTTGGTAGATGATATTTCGGGTAATTTCGGCTAGTAAGGATTGAAACGAAATAATATCGTCTCTAACCCCACGAATAAGTTTTGGTAAAAAATTAAGCAGAGGATTATTGAATCAATCCTCTTGAAACAGTAATATTGCCGAAATATTGGGAATGAAAGGGAAACATTTCTGTTTTTTAATGCGTGGAGGAAAGTGTCGGCAAATCTAGGGTAAGGAAGTGTTTTTGTTTTCCTGTTTGTATATGATAATTGTAATTCCACTTCTTATTATAACAAAACAACAAAGAAGGTTCTGTTCTTAATAAGCAGAAATCATGTTGTACAAAAATAGTCAAATAGTCATGTCTTTAATAATTTGAACTATACCTGTAAGACTTATGGTCTTTTAAATGCAACCTGAATTGCATGGCACTAGTTAAAAGAATAGAAAGATAGGAAAGGATTTTTGTTGGCACAGTGGATATGAGAAGTAGGTCTTTACTATCTCATTAGGCGCCATTTATAGCTTTCATTGAAACTTTGATTATCAATTCTGAGGCACTTAAATAAATAAAACTGATGTCGTTTTGGTACAAAAATGAAGGTTATAAGATATATAATATTTTTTTTGTCAAAAAAATATTTTATTTGCTCTACCACTTTCTTGTAAATTTTACAATGATGGTAAGCGTTTTCAATGATCATTCAATTGAAAAATCAAAAGTGAATTTACAAGAAAGTGTTAGAGCAAATAAGATATTTAAAAAAAAAATTATATCTTATTACCTTCATTTTGGTACCAAAACGACATCAGTGTTATTTGTTTAAGGCCCGTTTACCGATACACATCATAAATATTTATGTTCTACTTAAAACGCTTATGGGCTACTTTTTCCTCTGCGTAAACTGTCACATAAGTGCTTAAGTAGAACTTAAATACATAAGTTGTGTATCAGCAAACGGGCCTAAGTGACTCATAATTGATAGTCAAAGTTTTCAATGAAAGCTATAACTAGCGCCTTATAGCCCACGGGGCATCCAGTTAAAATTGGAGGTATAGAAAAGTATTCAGCCTAGCGTGGGATTCGAACCCACACTTCTTTATTATCAGTCCACCACTACGTACACTACGCCATTTCCAAAGGTCCCCCAACAGGCCCCAGTGCCTAAGGCGCCGGCGGCACAGGCGGATATTATGGGCATTCTGCTGGCCATCCAGGGCCAGTTGACTGGCCTCCAAAACCAGTTCAGGGAGCAGGCGACTAGGGTGGATTATCTCTACTCTGTTTTGCCGAGCTTAACGCAACTTAGAGGTTAAGGGCGCGCTGCCGGAGAGGCCCTTTAAGCTCCTAGCTGTGAATGTAAATTCACTGATAAGACCGAACGTAGAGCTAATTTATTCCAATTGCTGAAAGACATAAGTCCAGATGTGTTTATGGCTAGCGAATCTAAGCTTAACCAGAAACATAAATTGACTAACAACAATTACAATATCGTAAGAAGAGACCGACCCAACTCCACTCAAGGAGGAGGCGTCACAATCTTTATATATAAAGGCATTAGTCATAAGGTAATATATAATAGTGATGTGCGAAAATTTCGGACGTTAGAGGCATGCATCATATGCATTCATCTCCAACAGGGGAAGCGAATGTATGTGATTTCTGCCTATGCACCGGAAACACCTCAGCCCACCCAGTTTATAACAGAGCTTGAAAAGCTTTTTGAATGCTTAAGATTGAGGTCGGAAGAGAATTACTTCATATTGGCTAGTGATTTAAACTCCAAACACATAGATTGGGGATATCAAATCCTCGAGGTAACTATCTATTTATTTAATTGGATGGGTCGATACAACCTTGAGTATCGCATCGATCTTCTAGCCACAGAGGGGCCATCGTTTCCAAGAAGTGATGCCTATCTGGATATATTGCTTAAAGACGCAAGACTAACAATTACTGACGCTGTGGGTCAACGGCCAAGAAATTGTTTATGAACGATCGAGTACGACAGTGACCACTGCGGACTCGCCGCCGTAATACAACTTCCGAACCAGCTTATGGATTTGGAGGAGTATGTGCCTGTGCATACTTACAATTACCGTAAGGTGCGCTGGCCAAGCTTCTCCAATGCCTAATTGAGTGAATTACGTTCAAATGGTATATCCCCACCAAATGACAGGAATCTGACAAATACGGAAATCGACAGATACTTAGAACAAATGGACGAAACAATTCAGCGAACAATGAACAGAACAATACCGAAATACAAAGAACGTAACACAACCGACATGTACCGTAACGCGACAATTGACGCAATACACAGACAAAAAAGTGGACTACTGACAACACTTAACCGAATGGCGATTTGAGAACCTTGGTTTTACCGGCTTTAATGATGAAGATTTGCAAATGCCATAATGGGCCCAGTCCCCTGCTCCAGCTCATCTTCGATTCATTAAAGAAAAAGAAGTCAGCAGGAGTCGATGGTATATCCAACGTTGTACTACGACATTTGCTGTTTAACAACGCGCTGAATAATGCATATTATCCAGTGCGGTGGAAGACAGCTGTGATGCACCCTCTCCCAAAAAAGGGAAAGGACAACACCGGCGAATCTCCGGTCGATAAGTCTTCTTCCAAGTATCAGCAAAGTATTTGAATAGGTTATTAATAGAGCCCTGTTCAAATGCGCGGAGGACAAAAATAGCATCCCGGATAATCAGTTCGGTTTTAAGGCAGGACATGACACAATTCATGCAGCGTCTAAATTAGTTTCTGATATCCAATGGAACAAAACTAAAAAGCAGTGTACGGCTGCCTGTCTGGTTGATTTGGAGAAGGACTTCGACACCGTATGGTTAGAAGGTCTCTATCTAAAGCTAACGAGACTAGGTATAAGTAAACCTCTATTGTATATGCTTTATGACATGTTAAATGGTAGAAAGTTTGTTGTCAAGAGTGGCAATGTAACTTCTACCGCAATTTTTAATATTAATAATGGTCTTCAGCAGGGAGCGGTTAACTCGCCGATTCTATTCAGCATTTACACCAGCGATCTGATAGGTAGTCTAACTCAGGCAATTGCGTACGCCGACGATCTAATTGCGTACAGAACAGCTAATACAGTTGAGGTCATCAAAAGTCTCTTGCAGAGTGACGTCTACAAGATTCAGCGATATTGTGATGACTGGAAGTTGAAAATGAACTGGCGCAAGCTGGTGATCGTAGGACCATATGGACATCCACTGGCGAGTAAAAGTGTAGTAAAGTACCTTGGCATCTGGTTGGATCAGTACCTGTATTTCGACAGACAAATAGGTGCTGCCTTGGCCAGGGCTAGGGGAGCCTTTGCCTTGAAAAAACAACTGTTTTATAGCAGCCGTCTTGACAGCAGGGTGAAGGTAGTTTGTTACATGGCCCTCATCAGGCCGATGCATGATTGGCTACGGATGCCCGATGTGGTTCAACGTTGCCCCATCTCAAATGGAAAAGATTCGAGTGTTTGAGAGGCAATGTCTAGACGTTGCCTTGGATTACACAGAACACCAGAGTCGGAGTACACAAGATATTATTCCAACCAGGTTCTATACAACGGAGCCAACATAAACAGAATAGATAATTTTTTGTTGAAGCTGATTCGGGGACACACTGCAAGAGCGATGTCCTCAACCAACAGCTTAATTTTTGAGGCTTACTACCCCAATAATGAATATTTTGAGAGTGCGCGGTTAAGTGGCTACATCCATCCCGAAGCATTCCTCTATTTAGACAGTCGAGGGCTGATACAGGATGGAGGAGCGGTTCCGCTCATCTACCACGTCAGCCGGAAAACTGTGGACAGGCGACTCCTGTATGGTCAAGACGTCATCGCTCAAGGTGGAGAAGAGCGCCTTCGGTTCAGTAGGAATGTTTTCGATTGGGACCGGGGGGATAGGGCGAAACAGGAGAACCAGTTCTGGTGGCTCTCTGAACAGCATCATAATATTTAAAGTCGATGAAGATGGTGTGTCTTCGCCGACTTACATAGATTTAGGGCAATTAGGTATAGGGAACAGTCGGGGTGGCACCAAAAAAAAAAATTTTAAATATGTATGTATGCGGGGGCATATGTGCATGTATCTGCGTGTCCGTGCATGAATGTGCGTACGTATGTATGTGCGTATGTACATGTATGGGTGGGTTGCATGTTGTTGTGTTTCTACATGCATATAAAAAATAAACAAAAAAAAAATAAAAAAACGAAAAAAATTCTGCTGTGGCTGTTCTAGTTTTTAAGTAGATTTAAGTGGTTTTGGGTATTATTAAAAATGTTAAGTAGTTTAATTTATTTTTAGTTAGTATAAGTTAGTTGTATCTAGTTTTAATTCTTTTTAGTTTATCTTTAGGTAGTTCTTAAGTAAAAATTTAAAAATGATTTGATACTGAGTTTTTTAAAAAAGTTTTCTTGGTTAAATAAAAATAAAATAATTAGATTTAATTCAAATAGTTTGAAGGTCGAAAGACATAAGTTCTAAGAGTTATTGTTTAGTTTAGAGTGCCCGTAAAGGGCCAGTAAATTAGTTGTAAGTTATTGATAATTAGGGTAGTTTTAAACATTTTTGTCTAGCTTTAAGATAGTTAATATTAAATAAAAATGAATTTACAAAACAAAAAAGCATCGTATGCAAAAGGTTTCTATTAAGAATATAAATATACAGTGCTCTTCACTTGATTAGACGCACACATTTTTTTTACATAAATTTAATTTTTTTGAAATTGTGTGTAGCAATCATCAAGCAAATGCATTTATTAGAAAGGTTGTTAAGTTCTCAAGAAAAAACACAAAAAAGTGGTAGGTGAGTGGAAGTTAACGGTTGTTTTTTCTCTTTTCTTTCTATGCTGTAAGAAAAAGTGTAGTTTTTTTTTTGTTCACATGATTAGACGCACCTGTAAAAAATTCGTAAAAATGAAACATAGACTTTTTAATATATTTTTGTCTCTTTTATTTTTGTTTTTTTTTTATATTTTCAGTACTTTGTACTGCCACCATGTATTAAAATCACATCAAAAATTCTATTTTTAAGTGAAACATACAGTTTTTCTAAATAATTTAGAGGAATCGTCTTCCAGGCTTCTTTGATTGCGAAAATTAGCTCTTCACAGGTCTCATACTGTCTACCTCCTTCGTAAATTTTACGCGTGAGCCACCCCCAAACATTTTCGATTATATTGAGGTCAGGTGAATAAGGTGGCCACGGCAGTAATTCCACATTTTCGTCGGCGAGAAAGCTTTTGACTACACGAGCGTTGTGGATTGGTGCATTGTCTTGTTGAAATATCCACTGTAGAGGTCCAAACAGTTCTTTCATAGCGGGGAAGGCTGATTGCAAAAGGGATTTGTAGGAAACTACCGTCATTTTACTGGAAACGAAAACCAAATCTGGGGCGTTTGGTACGAAATGGCTCCCCAAACCATAACTCCTCCTTGACTCGAATGGTGACGTGTCAAAAACTTTTCCTGTTTTCTAATATCATGGAAGTAGTAGTTGTAGCCATCAGGGCCATCTAAATTAAATTTTTTTTCATCTGAAAAAACCACATTTCGCCAAGTTTTTTTAATTTTAAATGCTCTGCACTCAAAATAGCTCGCCGAACAGTTGATGTGCTGGCAGTTATCCCCGCTTTTTCCTTTATTTTACTGGTAGAGGCAGCTGAATTTGACGCGATTCTTATTATTTTCTTTTATTCCTTATATCCTGATTTTTACCGCATGAAGCACTGTTTTTAAGATAATTTCTTACGACATGGTCACTTCGACCAATTTTTTTGGCAATATTTCTCATGGAAAACCCTTCGGAGTGCAACGCGTCAATTTTTCCTTTTTCTTCCGCGTTTAAAACTTTTTTTTTCCCCATTTTGGATTTAAATCACTAGCGAATACTCCTTACGGCTTAAACTTTGGAGCTAACTCAAATTTACGTAAAAGATCGCGACCAACTAACTAATTTAACGAGTGCGTCTAATCATGTGAACAAAAAAAACTGCACTTTTTCTTACAGCATAGACAAAAAAGAGAAAAAATAACCGTTAACTTCCACTCACCTACCATTTTCTTGTGTTTTTTTTTTTTTGTTGAGATATTAACCTTTCTAAGAAATGCATTTGTTTGATGATTGCAAATATTTGATGATTGAAAATATTAGATTTATGTAAACGAAAATGTGTGCGTCTAATCAAGTGAAGAGCACTGTATTTTCAGTCGTTTTTTACTTAATTTTTTATATACAAAATGTTTTTCTAAAAAAAAACTTGGTGTGACAATTTCAAAAATTTAATTATATAAACTTTAAAAAACAAAATTTCAAAAGAAAATCTTTCACAAGTTTTCGAAATATTGGCCTTGGCTCCGATGAAAGCATCGCTTCCCATAGATCGGCGAAATCAAGCATCGTTGCGCGTGGTTAGTACTTCGATTGAGGACCGTCGGAAACCAACCACGTGCTGTTGACATGTGTTACTTCTGTTGTGTGTCCTTTCTTTCTCTGTCTCTCTCTGTTGTATTAATGTATGTGATGTTTAACGCCAATGGTCTCGTTGCCAGTGTTTCAGTGTCTCTACTTCGTAGATTTATCTACGGTTTAGTATAATATGTAATGTAATGTAATGAATTTTAACAAAAAAAATTTCAAAATCCAAAACAAAATATTTTTCGAAAATTTTTGTATGCAGTAACATAATAATTTGAAGGACCTCCTATACAAAAATTTTGATCCAAATCCGTAGAGCCATTTATGAGAAAGTTCAAAATCAAAAAAATTGTTGCTTGGCAGGTACCGGTTAATAACAAAGTATTAAGAAAAACTTTTTTTTGGACCAAAATGTAGCGTATATCTAAAATAGTTCACAAATATTTTTCTTATCAAATTCCTTAGAGCCGTTTCGAAATAATTGATATGGTACAAAAAATTGTATGGCAGGTACCGTTAGTTTTGCACCAAAAAAAACGATTCAAAAATCTATTTCAGACAAGCACGTTAAACGCTTAAATACCAAGTTTGATAGAAATCGCTTCAGCCGTTTAGGCTGTAGAGCGTTGCACCCACAGACAGACAGATGGAGTTGTGGGAACCACTCTTTTGGTGTTTTTTATCATCGTAATGTCAAGTTTGATTAAAATCTCGAGTTCGATTTTTTTCCAAATATCGCAAGTAAAAATGAAAAACATCATGTTATGAAACAAAAGATTCAATTTTTAGATGACGACGTTTTAGGGTGTGTGTGCCTGTGTGTTTATTTGTAAATACGACATTTTCATATTCAATTGGAATAAAAAAAAGACGACACTCCAAAAATTCAATCGAAATCGAAATTAGGATCATATTTAAGCGGACTTCTGAATTATTGTTTCAAAATGCCAATCCGGAAAATCTCTTCGATCCGGGTTCCCATTCGTTTATTCCATCCTTACGATTCTAAAGTTTGGAGCGATTGTATTTGTAAAAATACTTGTATATATGAAAATATTCAAAATCAAAAATAATGTTTGTAAAAAAAAAAATTGCTTTTCTCAAGATAAACAAAATGACAACTCTCCAGCTTGACGTTAAAGTATATGAATGTATTCTTTATAAAGAAATGTTGTTCGTATTACTGATGAAGTTATGAGAAATAAAGAAATTCATATATCTACTAGCGGACCCAGCGAACTTCGTTTCGCTCCAATTTAACGTCTTCATAGACAAAATAAAGCACAGATAGTTCAAATTCCAATGTGATTTATTTGATTGAATCAAAATCAGTAGAGACTGATATGATAATAAATGTTTTTTACTTGTTTCCGGCGCAAAAACAAACAAAGAAGACGATGCACAGCTGACCGTGCGAAAAACAGCGGAATTCGATATTTACTCCACAGACTTACAACGATTGGCCTTGCGATTTATTGATTGCAATCGCAAAAGCCAATCGAACGTGGAACTTAATCCACTTGTATTGGAATTTAAGGCCAGTTGGTATAATTGGAATTCGTGGGATAAGGACTTTTTGTCCTTTTGATTTGTCATATATTATCAATTGTGACATTGATCGTAGAACAGCATCATTTATTATATATCTCGTAAAGCCTGATACTAATTAACCATTTTCTAGTATTAATATACTGTACTAAAATGTTCCTAATCGTAAACACTTTTAAACAGCGTTATGCTGTTTATATTAGCTCCAGCTGAACGCATCACAAAAATACAAAAAAAAAATAAGCAAACATAAATTTTGGACGTTTATTTTTATTTATTTTATTTATTTGACATATGAATCGCTGTACATTGAAAATGAATTCTTATAAATAGTACAGGTAGATAATGGAAATAAAACATAATTTAACTAGTTGTTGTATTATAGAAAGCATAAGTATAAAGAATTAATCAATTGGCGATTTATAATTAGTTGGTGATTTTATAATAAAAGTGTAGAGTTTTTAAACATTTTAGCGAAAAAATTCCTGTGACATGTAGGCAAAAGTTAAAGATAAGAACTGTTTTTGTTCCTAAGTGACAATGGGAGATTATTCCATATTTCCACAGCGTGAACATTTGTTTTAAAAGTGTCATATGAATGTAGTGAAGTGATGCGTAAAAAATAAAATAGCCGTTTGGTGATTTCAGCACAATGCTGAAAAATAGTTTGATAGTCGACGATAAGATCAATTAAGAATTGATTAAAATTTTGAGCCAATTTCATTTACGGGTTTTTTATGTGTTCACTTGGAATACTCAATATTTGTTGAAATAAATTTGCATTATTTTTCTTCTCTGAACTAATGTATGTCTGCATTTTCGGCAAAATGTAATTGAAATATAATATTAAATTTAATTAACGGTTATATAGTAATACAAAATAGTATATAAGCATTTTCGAAAAAAAATAATTTTTGTATATTTTTCGTTCAAAGAAAAAAAAATAAAATATCTGCAATAATCTAAATAAATTGGTACTTGAAATAAAGAATTGTTGCCAATAATAGTATATAGTAATATAGTTGTATGTATTTTAAGTAAATGCATAGCTCAATTTAATAAATAAGTAGAACTAATAAAGTGAAGAAGAATTAAAGCAAATCCTCCATTAAAATATTGACTCTTAGAGGATAAGACAGCATATAACTGATGACCTGCGTGAAACGCATTTGCTAAACAAAAAAATTCAATTGATAAGTTATAAAAGTAGAACTAATTTATTATTTATTAGATCATAAGTTCTGCAAAATATACATACATAAAAACATTAAACATTGAATAAGTCTTATATAGCCAAGGTTTTTATATAAATACCTACATATGTAAGTCAGCTATTTATGAGGGTGAAAACTGCCTGCAAACGTTGATACATAATAATACTTTCCTTTTGTAATTACGCTGATATTCAACCCTAATTTCATAAGAGATGTTTTCTTACTTTGCCAGAGGGCTATGCAAACAGACTCGACATTCATTGCGTTTGCTTTCTTTGTAGAATAAAATCGTTTTTGTTTTCTTCAATGTTTGGTTGGCTAGATAGTCTGTTGATAAATGTACCAACCATTGCATAAAATTTTTCCTTGTGTTTCATAACATATTATGTACATATGTACGTATAGTATCTACTATTTGAAACGATAAAAAAGAACAATTGAAATTGATTTTATTTTAATCAAACTTGACATTAAGATATTAGTCCTTATATCTGTTATACTGCAGCTAAATGTGCTTGGCCGTTTTTCACTAAAAACTTCGATTTGGGTATACCGTAAATAGAGGAAGTTCAAAATCTTAATTCTGCACCTCATATTGGTGGGTAAATACAAGCAATTTGCAAAATCTTAAGGCAAAGTCCGTATTTCATTTACAGTTTAATATTACAACATACAAATATTTATTAATTAATAACTAGCGGAACCCGGTGAACGTTGTTTCGCTTTTCCATTTCTCTAAAATGGCCGCGTTCGGTGGTACAGCCCAATGCAATTCGGATTACGTTGTGTTATTATAACGGCTAGGGAAAAAATAGCTGATGAACTAAATATTAGGTTGTCAAATACAAATCTCAAGCTATCCAAAAATTATTGTATTTGTTTGGAAATGTAAGAAACAGCTGATTCAAAACTGCAGATGTGTATGCAATACAACTGACTTAGCAGAGAAAGCTACCTGGATCGTTCGAAAACAAACCAGCTACTAATGTATTTTGGCAAGCCTAGCGGCATCGCACCGAACGCTGCCAATGTATTTGATTGCAACTTTTCACAAGGGATTATGTATGACATTCAATCTATTAACTGCTAGATTTGTTTCTTTCGTTATTAAAACAAATTCAATTGCGCAAAATTTTAACCAGCCTAATGTTAGGGTTTCTGCATGATACTACTTACAGTTCCTAATGTTGGAACACTTAACTAAATTTTCCTAATTTCAAACACTTTTTAATTAGCACCATACTAAACTAAGCGAACATAACCTTTTGACGTTTGTAAATGTCAAATAGACACATGGATTAAGTATGATGCTTAAAGATATAAAAGCGATCTTGTGTAAGTAATGATCAAGTAATATATTAAAAGTTAGTTCGATGATAACCTTGTTTAAAATTCACAAAATCCTCTTTTTAGCTTACTATCATACTAATTTGGATTGAAAAGAAATTAAGTTAACACTCAACACAAATCTTGTTGTTAATCTACGTTTTTCGTTTTGTTTTCTCTCGCCAAATAAATAAAATAGATGTCTTTCTGTATGCCGACTCGCAAATATGAGCGAAACATGTAACCATAGAAACCCTGAGATTTGTTCATATTCATCGCGACGGTCAGACGCACGGGGAATTGCAGCCGTTTAAGCTCGGATGGCAAATCTGTTGGAGCCATCTGGATTCATAAGATCAGAATATTCCCTCGGTTGTACTTTCCTCCGATAAATTGTAGCCTAGATGACGTTGTATGGTATGAAATTTTGAGTGGTCCCATATAGTTGGATCACTCAGCCAAATATGGTTTTTGAAGTTTTGGGTTATGTTTAAAAAAAAACAAGCTCTACCTTGGGTTCGGTAAGGTTGTAGAAACCCGTTGGCAATTTGACAAATCCTGTTAACATGTCAGCTGTTACCAATGTCCAACAGTTGGATTAAGAAATCATTTGCAGTCCGGTTTTATTGCGAAAAGCCTCACCTATAAGTTGTCATATGGTCTTTACATTTCGACACAAATTTGATGATTTTAAGCAGATATCAATTATTAAGTACGTCAGCTACAGTTGACCGTAAACTTACTGGAATTCCTGATGCGTCCAATGACCATGCAAGAAATACGGAAACTCTAAGTTAATCCCGCAAACTTCTAACGATTGGCCATTTAATTTGGTCATCGCGAAGGATAATTGTAACAGTTTGAACTCAAATGGCAAGTCCGTCGGGACCATAGTAATTTTGTGAAGCACTGAATTAAAACATCCTATTCATTGTACTTTCCGTTTATAAATTCATAATTTTTCCATATAAAATTCCCATAAAAAACACAGATTTCGTTTTTCCAGCTTTTACTTTACGTTTTTCCATAATTTATTTTTCCTAAGCAAACCCCTGCCTTTAGACTAACAAACTTAAATAAATTTCTTATAAAACGGTCGAGCCGTTCTACAACAATTGATTTGTAAGATTATTTGATTTATAATTATCAATACTCAATAATTTTGTTCTGAATTACGTACCTATATAATACCTTACATATGTGTAAAATTTCAATGAATGAATAATTGACTTAAAGGCACAAGTTTAACAGAGTTGTTTTTTGTCATTATTGGGTAGTATTATTCAGAAAGAGTGATGACGATGAAAGCAGTGTTTGAGATGCTAAACGAAACGGGCGATGTGAACATCATTAAAAAGCACTTCCGTTCCACTGGTACGAAGTACTTTTTTAATAAATAACTAGGAGAAAACGAGGCGCCTAATGATGTTCGCTTAATGGAAGAGCCAAGTTCCATCTCATTCATTACCCATGCCAAATTCTCGAACAGAATAGTTAAGTAGAAGGCAAAATAAGACTTCTACGGAAACTATACGTTTTGTATATTCAAGAGAAATGCACACTTTGTGAATTTTAACAAGCTTATTATATAAAGTTCTTCATACTCATAAAAGACATGATACAGAAGCCGACAAAAGTGACATTTCAATAGTTTTTTTTTTTAACTCGCCGCGCCGGCTACAATCTTTTCTTTGAAGGTGCAAAAAATGGTATACTTAATAGTAGTCAAAATTCGAGCATATTGATGTCAAACAATAACTTTTAATTAAGTTTTGGATACTTGATGAATATAAAATAATTTAGTAAGGTTATTCCATTAATCGATTTAATAACTATAAGAAATTTGTGAGTGGTTTTCGTTAGTCACATATCAACAACGCATTAGTTCATTCCAAGAGTTTTTTTTTTTTAGTTAATTTGAAAACTATCATAACAGTTTACAAATATGTGCATTTGTTCAAAGAGATATTACAAAGGATACTGATGTGTAACATAAAGGATTTATTGTGTCTATTATTGATTTTTCATCAAAAGTAAGAAATCTTGCCCTGTGTACCCAAAATCTATTGTTGAGCATAAATAATGATTCATTACTTACATTTTTCCGAAAAAGAAGCAAAACGAACTTCCGATATCAATTTACCAGTATTTAACCTCCGTTTGCCTTTTTCTGTGACATTTTGTTTGGCAGTAAAAGGAACCCCGATGTGCTGTGTTCAGTACACCACTAATTTTCAAATCAAATTACACGCCTTTTGACTGAATGGCATTTACGAATGCTGTAACTGATGGCTATTATTGATGTAACCAGTAGGGGTCTCAGTTTGACATAAGGTTACTGTTGATAACTATAACAATGGGTATTTTTCTGTAGTTAGGGATTGCAGTAATTGTATTTAAGAATTATTTTGTTACCTGTTAGAATTAACGCGAAGGACAATTTTAGTGAAAATAAATATGGTCAAAATATCTTATAAAAAATTGTTCCAATTTAAAAAAAAAAAAAAAAACACCCAAAACTCAATCGATATACCTAATATCTGAAGTTTTGTTTAATTTATTTTTAATGCATTTTATTTTTGTATGCATTCGGTCAAATTTCTCAGGTTTCTTTGGGAACATTAAAGTTTATACGAGACAGAAAGTACAAACAGTCTATATTTTCATCTATTAATTTAAAAATGAAAACAATACATAAATAAGAACGCCTGCATACTCGAGAATTGGTCGAACAAATGTTGTGAAAAGTTGCTTTATAAGAAAAGGATCGGAAAATTGTTTCGGCACTCTCTCTCTTAATCCAATCAAGGCCTTATTAGCTATAGAGTGTATGTGTTTTAAGAATTTAAGTTTGACATCAAATGACACAAGGACAGAAATATCATTTACACAAGGCAATGATATACCATTAAACAAATAATTAAAAGTTAAGAGCACACCAATCACAACACGAATTAAGATCACATTGATTCCGTAATCACGAGTATTAATAGTTAGTATTAATAGTTATATAGAAATAGTTTTGAAGATTGTAACATAGTCCGCATAAATTAGGCACTTAAAGTGCTTCAACACAAACGGTAAATCGTTTCTTATAAATAAAATGAAAAGGATAGGGCCTAACTGACTACCGTGTGGAATACCAGAATTAACTTTGAACTTGGTTAATTCACATTTCACAATCATCGAAAAGTACCGAGTAAGATCTATCGAAGTTGTTTCAAAAATAGAGAAAATCCTCGAGTACAAAAAACACATCCTAGCAACATTGCTGAACATCGAGGGTGTGTATATTTAATAACGTAAAAATGGATTCCATTAAATCTGCTTTGGAGAAACTTTGAGCTAAACCCGCCATTGTGGAATGAATTTCTTCCATGCTCACTGATAGGATCATATAAGCTCACAACTTGGGGACACTATTGTCGAGAAAACAATTACAAGAGGCAAACCACAAGGAGAAGTAATCTCGCAAATCTCGTATTCTAAAACTGAACTAGTTCTGTTTACGAGGAAAAGAAAACTGTATTACTTTACCCCTCCTAGACTCTATGAGATCCCTCTGCAACTTTCCACAGAAGCCAAATATCTGGGTGTAATCCTAGACTAAGCTAACTTAACTTGGAAATGGAACATAAAGGAAAGAATGAAAAAAACACTTTGTAACACGTAAAAAAACCTTCGGAACACCGCAAGTCATTCATAGGGTATTCACAGCGATCGTTCGTCCATAGATTTACCTACGGTCGATAGTGTGGGGTGTGGTGGAAGGCTGAAGAAAAAGATAGCTATCTCATAAACCTAATCAAGGTACACAGACTAGCCTGTATGGGAATAAGGAGGGCATGAAGGTCTACGCCACATGCAGGACTGGAAATCATTTTAAATCTTCAAGGCCTAGACGAGTATGGCCTCGAATTAACGATAAAAAACAGTATATTTTATCACTAATTAAAAAGAGCATGACCTTGATAGGTGTATTAACAGGACATTATGCCATTTGGCCACTAGAATGGGTATATTGGCTTCCGATTTCTGTAGGAGCTGTCAAGATGTGGATGAAATAAAAACCACTAGCACCTGCTCTGCTACTTTCCAAATCTACAAACAAATCGCCTCCGTCATTCGGAAACATGTTTGTGGACGAATTGGATGGCCTAGTGCAGGTACCAATAAAAATTTTAAAAAATTAATAGAGAGAGCGGGCTGGTTCGTAAATGAACCAGTCTTCATGAAACATTAGTTAGGGACCGTGTGAAGGGGGTTCACAATGCAGCACTTGAGCTGTGCACGCTCCTCTTAACCTAGCCTAACTTAAGGTCTATCCAAAATATAAGATTGCACCCACTTTATGAAGTTTTCACTAAATCCCAGCTTTCTTAATTTAAAAAGCAAAACTCGATGTGAGAGCTTGTTAAACGCCTTTGCTGAAGTCAGTAAAAATACAGTCCAAATGTTTTTCTATTTTTAAAAGAGTCACTACAGTTTTCTGTCAGTTCCGTATAACGGTTCAGTGCTTATTAGGTACTTAACATATCGATTCACAAATAATAGACTCTAGGATTTTAGGGATCACAGATAATCTAGCAATATGAATCTAATTTTTAATTTCGTAATTTTTACTTTTCTTAGGTAGGTATGTAACGGTATTTTTCCAAATCGATATACTGGCTAGTGTTGGCCTTATCTGTGAGACATACAACATTAACCATCAAATATAAATTGCAGTTTATGCATATTTGTATTAAAAGCTCAATAGCAAATGTAATCAAATATAATTGTATGCATGTGCTAATATATTTTTTAAAGTCTTTATATATAGTACCAATGACTTGTTCACCAAATCTCAAATTGTATAGAATAAATACATAGGTATATTTAATTTAGCATATAAGACATACCCACCTGGTCCACCTTCGATGAATAAATTAAATGAATATATTATGTATATGTAACGTTTAAAAAGCTTCGACGATAATTTGCAGAATATACCTACATAGAGTATTTAAAAAAGATCTTCTTTTATATGCCGAAAACTTGAAGTCAAGCAGAATTTATAATAACATTGTCGTTGAAAAAAACCAGTTCTTCTCCTGAGAGTGGCATGCCCCTTTGAAAATCTCAGGCTGTTAGTCATCTCTTCAGACAAGCCAGCATTCGTAAATAGACTAGGGGCTATTTGGCGTTAAGAAAAAAAAAGATACTTTCTTCCCCTCAGATTTAATATTGGAGAAGCCTTGCCAGAAGTAACTATAGCCATATTGCATTAGATTGCATTTCTTGGTACACCGCTTCATCTTAACGATAAGATATTTATAAGGCAAATGCAAACAAACATTTTCAGTATCTTTTCTAGGACACAACCACCCTTCTTGTCCACATTGTGTCTGTGCAACAAACTCGAACATTCATATATGTACATCTTGCGTATAATACAATATATCTATGTACGTATGTACTTGTACATCCTATAGCATGTCCCGGCGAATGTCATCCTTTTGTGATGGAGCTAACAGTTTTCAAAGAAAAGACTGGCATTTCTTGCAAAGGTAGATAGATATAAGTATGCTCTGCACGGTACACTGTGCTATACCAGTTGCTATTATATGTGGGTCCATTTGTGCCGTAAGCAACAAAACGCCTCTTGCCGGATATAATTTCCGTCCACAATGGGAAATGGAAAAATGTTTGCTCTAACCTACAGATAGGTACTTGTAGGGGTTGCAATGAATAAACTATAGAGAAACGAACAATTGCAGAATCAACATTTTAAGATAGCTAAGACCAAAGAGCAATATCCAGCTCTTATAGAGAATGGAAAACCAAACACGTTTTTTTTTTTACAAAAAAAATATCTCGGACACGTATTGAAAATACCTATGTTCGGCATGTTCGGTTTCTTATTCTATAACCCTCACATTCAATTATTCAGTCTGTTTATGTTTTGCCGTTTTCAAATGTTCAATTTCTGAACACTTTCATGGTCTTACCTAAATATATTTCTATTCAATGAAATATAATGTAATAAAGTTTTTTTTATATATTGGGAAATGTTATTGTATGCCTATGCTGTAATATGTCACGAGTGTATGGCACTCATTTAACAGTAGTTATTGATGATGTTGGCCGGTCGCCTACAAAAAATTAGGTGTTTTGGGGCCAGCAATCACTAGACTCAATTTCTACTGTGAAAAGGTAATAACTACAGTTTGTCAAGGAGAAGGAAGTCAGTTGAGTCAACAAACACACGTGTGTTCAATTCTTTTGTGATTAAATTTGGTCCAATGTTAAATATGACACAAAATCGAGGTCTATTCTAACGATTGCGTATTATCAACAGTCTAAAAATGTTAAAAGCAGTTGTTGGAAATTATATTGTTTACTTTGCAGGCAGATCATGAAAAAGAATATTTATTTTGTGTTTTTTTAATGGATGTGATGTTTGAAACAGAAACGCACGTTCTAGGTACTTTAGCTACAACTGTTTAAACAAGATGCCAAATGACTTAAAATATGACGACTATTCATTTCCAAATATATCGAGATCTGACAATGGGCAAAACTTGAAGAGGAGAAAGATAATTTAGTTTCTTTCAATTTTTATTTTATAATTGACAAAATCCGTTATTTCATTAAATTTGTTCATAGGTATTAATATATGTACCTATTTATTAGAATTATTGAAGTGCAATATCAGTCCACCTAAAACATTATGATAAAAACTCGAATAATAATACTAAATAATATGCATATGCCTAAATCAGAATTAACTCATGTCACTACAAAAAAAAAAACAGCCTTTATTATACTTATTTCTAAGCTGAAGCCTTAAATTCAAATTCATGTTTTCAATACACGAAAATACGTAGGTAAGATACTGTTTAGGGCAAGTTTTGCATTTGCATTTGCTTTCCTCCTAAACCGCTGAAGAGATATTTTTGAAACTTTGTTGGACGCAGGTATTCAATTTGCACCATACAGAAGGATAGACTGTGCTATAAGTTTGTTACTAAAAAAAAAAACATATTCCAGTTCGAACATGTTTCTGTTTTCACATTACTAAATTTGTATTTTAAATGTTTCTTCATTTTGAAATTAAATGTCAACTCCATTCCTAGGTAACCATATTTGTTTACCAATTCTATAACATGGTCTACATATTTCCATTTCTGGCTAATCTGCCGGACCATTTCTGAAATATCGTAGTATGTATTAGATTTTTCAACGTTAACTTCTATTTTACGCCATAATCTGCAGTGCTCAAAAAGCCTTTTTATTATCATCTGTAAGGAACAAACTGATTAATCAACTAAGGCTATGTATATAATCTGCGTACATGACCTATCCACCTATCTCTATACCAACTGTTACCCATCCCACTCTATCATCCGAGGACAGAGCAAACGTCAAGTTTGTTCTTAGCACTTAAATATGTTTGCCGTATCTTCCTGATACAACTTTTCTAATGCTCGTATGAAGTTTGAAGAAATTCGATTGATCGTACTAAATGCTGCTCTAAAGTCAACAAAAAACATGAATAGCTTTTTTGTTTGGTACATCTTCCCTTGGGCTATTGATGTAAGCAGAAAATTGTAGTCAACAACTGTCGAGAAACGACTTCAAAGCCTGCCTGAAAATCGGTGAGTTGTTGTTATTCTCTCTTACCCATGTAAGCACATTTTAGTGTTGTCCATTTATTTAATAGATGCTTATATGGCAATCTCAAATGGTACAATATTGCAGCGTGCAAGGGACAAACAATCTTAGCACACAACAACATTTAAATATTTATTTTTTTTCCGCGAAAAAATATTCGTTTCGAAGTCATTTTGTATATGTATGCCCAATTTATTTTTATTTATTTTATTTTTATTTAACTATATGCATGTTTATTTGTTTTTGTGGTTTTATTAGTGTGATTTGTCTTTAACTATGAAATGGTTTGACATTAGACAAGACTTCGGATCTAAACGAATTTTTAACTCGAGCGGGTTATATTTCTCAAACAAACAATGTTTAAAATTTTGCGCTAATAAGTTCACTAATAAGTATTGAAAAGAAATATTAAATTGTTAGTCTCGGAGCCGAACTTATGTTAAGCACACTCAGAATGTTTGTAGATCAAATTGATCCTAACATAAGACGAAAGAGGAACAGAACATTTCTTACTTTCTATTCTTTTTTCGGCGAATTCTAAAAACGATTTTAGTAGGCGGAAGACGTTGATTTGTATCCCGTGGGAAATATCGGAGGACGAATATTAAACATTTTTTTCAACACTTACAATTTTATATATAGACAGTTCATAGCAAGGACATTAAACACATCTGCAATATGACAATATTGGAAGAACTAATATGTAGTAGTACAGTACCTACCTTTGAGATATGAGGATCATCAAATTCTTTCGAAAATCTCTTTATTAATCCTAGGCGATTCATTATTTACGAAAAGTTTCCTATCTTCCAAAGTACCACTCGGTACGACACTGCAAATATCATTTTGTAAAAACTAATAGAAAAGCTTAAAAAGTTAAGGGAAAATATTTAAATTTTTGAGTAAAGAACAAGTAAGGTATAATGCTGTGCGATGATAAGACTTGGTAGTGAAACAAAATCTTTTTGTAAAAAGCTTTTAAATTTGTTTTGAGTGATATTAATCATTATAAAACAAAAAGAAATTGTAAAGAATGCTCTGCCTTTTCAATGCAAAATTTTGGAATACCGCGAATAACTCCTCTTTCGTCTGAAATATGCATTGTAAAAAACTTTTAGTTAGGCAGTCAAGACTCCTCGATATTGCACACAGTATGCGCCATATAAATATATAACAGAAGATTTACACGTAAAGCATGATACTTTTTTCACTCATACTACAAGCATTTGATGGTTAGATAGTCTTGATCAGTTTCATTAACAAATTAGCAAAGTTTTTTAAAATTGTTTTTGAAATTTCAAAAGCAAAACTGTTTTTTATTCGTAATATTAGCAATTTTACAATTTCAAAGTTCCTTATGGTTTGCCATTTGACAAAAACAAAGAGATTAAGAGTGTTATTTACGAACAGAAAAACTTTTGTTAGCAAACTCAAAATAAAATAAAGTCAAATCACTATTAATTGGCATGTACCTAACTGTTTTGTTTTATTCTTTGCATATCTACACTTGCCCTATATATTACACGTAAAACAAAATTATCCAATATTGGCACAAGACATCGCTTGTATAAGTACATTAAAATTATTTGTTACTCAATTGCAATATACAAGGGCATTTTATAGAGATTGCTTTAGTAATTTGTCCAAAGCGGTGTAAATCCATTTTGAAAACTCTTAATAGTCAAACATTTTCCCACACAAGAGATTCAACCACTGGCTGATATATAAAATGGCGCTTAGCACACCACCCCATGGGTGTATGTTGCAAGTTTTCTAAAATTGTAATCTAAACGCAAATAACAGAGGGTGTGGAAGGCGTACTCTCCAAACAAATGCACGCGTTCATGTTTTACCTTTGGCGAAATGCCAACGATGTAGATTATTTGTTGCATTTCTAAAAACGTTCCTTAATTTGAAAGTATTGTCTGGGGATTTGAATTCATCTGACGTGTTTATTTAGACGTTTTTAATAGTAAATCAAAGTATCTGCCCCTGGCTAGTGCTTTTAATAAAGATATACTCTTCAAACCTAACTCGTGTACATAGTTATGGTCCCGATTTGAATTGGTTGGCCGTTCTTGCTGCCGACGGACGTCATACTAAGCCCTCAGGAATATAATTTTGAATTTCAATTAAAAAGTACTTTTTGAATAAACAAAAACATTCATGTGTAAGCAAGGATATAACTAGAAATACATACATATAGTTGTTGTTAATGATAGCAAAAATTATTGTAAAATAAAATCAATGTCCATAATTTGTATAACTCTGTTTACATTCAATAAATATTGTTTTATTTAATGCGCAAAATTTTTCCCAATTAGCATCATGGATTTCGAATGCAAACATCTCATATTATAAGCTTACAAAATCTATTTAAATTAATTAGAAAACTGTGTCATTGCTCATTTGCGCTACTAAAATAAGTTAAATAAATACAAAGGTAGACAGACATGTACGAGTATTTTTTATCGAAACAATGTTTTACTTTGGATTGGTTTTACAAAATAACTTTAATTATTTTATCGTCAATTGGAAAAAAACAAAACAAATTGTATGTTCGAAAATAAATTTGATAATGGATAAAAAACTGCAGCAGGGCCATATAAATTAATGTAACATTTGATTTTAAGAGCATCATTTTCGCGTCTTCTATTTTGCAGAGTAGTAGTATAGTATACAATACAGAAACACTAGCTTTATATGATTTTTGAAAAATATCTTTTCATTTTTCAACCTAAGCTTTTTTTGTTAAAATGAATTATGCGCCAACTCAAGGGTTTGACTACCTTTAATTTAAAATATTTAAACACAATGCGACAGGATTAGACATGATATATGTATACCGATGCACATTGGGTTTTAATTTTTGGATGTCTCAATGCTAGGGATAATAGGGCTTGGTAAAGCATTCAACCTTATTTTGGTGCATCGAAAGAAGGAGTCTCTATACTTAACAGTTCGTCCGAAGTTTGGCTCAAGGGTTCAATGATGAGCATTGCTAGAAGCCCGAGTATTAAAGTTGAATATTTTAATGGGAGGAATACAACTGGCTATTTTGCTAGAACATTGTATATATAGCAATAACGATGAAACAATCAAATGCATAAAGAGATGCAACTGTTTCAATTATTGTTCTATCACTTATCATTTTTCAAGCTCATTTTTGATTCTGTCCAAAAGACTTAAGTGCATTTTACCCAAATATGACAAATGTACTCAAGCTTTGGACGAATTTAGGCTTTATAGATTACAGCCAGATCAGTAGGGGAGAAATATTTCCTACATCGGCTCAGAAAACCCAAACACCTTACAGCGTTGTTGGCAACATCGGATATGTGGTAATTCCACAAAAGGTTTTCGGTGACATACCGAGAACTGAAAGTTGTCCGGTTTTCGTGATGCAAGCGCCGCTGGTGGACAACGGATTTCTAGGAGGGTCCGGCTTTAATGAAAGAAAACAGCATTGAGTTTTTGAGCATTCATTTCTACGCGTTTTCTTATTCCCCATTTAGCAATGCTGTCCAGATTAGAATCTAATATGTTTATCATACGTAGCCGTTGTAGTTCCACATTCTAAGGACATAGGTGTGAATCTAAAAATGAATATGAAACGCTAAGGGTACTCTGTCTTCAGTAAAACAATATAACTCTTTCAGACAAGAGATCATTAATGAAAATGAGAAAGAGCGTCGGAGACAGACTCTATGAAATGCTCTGAAAATATCAAGCGCAATAATCTTATTTTCTCCAAAACGATGTAAAGATTTTTGCCACTGTTCGGTGAAATATACCATCAGATCAGTTCACCAATGAACCTATTTCTACGAAAGCAATACTGCCGGTCATTAAGGAGCTTTCGTTCTTCAAAATATTTCTTAAGTTGATAATTAATCAGCGTTCCCATGACTTTGGAAATAAAGGTCGTAAGTGCAATTGGACTGTAGTTAGAGGGTGAAGTTTTTTATTGACTATACTCTGTCCAACAAAATTAGTCAGTACAGGAATGATAGGACGCTTGCCTTTCATTCTGACTGTTTTCAGTATATCTTGTGTACATGTTGATACTGGCAAAGTTGTAAACATTTTTTTAAGATTGTATATATATTTGGAAAATGATCCTTACTGCAGTCACTAAGAGCTGTTATGGCGGTATTTGTACGCTGTGTTTCTAGTTCTTCATGACATTTTATTTTCCACAGAACAAACTCATCCTTAATCGTTTCCCAATCTAAAAATTTCCTATAAGACTCAACATTTCCTTCGTTAAATTTTTGTTTGTTTTTGCCAAGTACTTAGGGGATCAAAATATACAATGAATAATAGCACAGATTTATGGTCCCCAAACCGCATTTTAAGAAAATAATTTTCAGGATCTGAGTTGTTTACATTGGTCAGATGCTGCTGCCTTAATACTGTTCCTGGAATTTTTCAAAGTATCTTGCGCAGTTTCAAAAATATCTTTAAATTCAATAATAAATTTACTTCGAATTTTTCGAGCTGTCACTAAGTCGATTCCAAAATTTTACACTAGTCGAACTGTGTACGAAAATAAAAAGCTTAAGCAGCACAAGCTTACACCCAAATCACAGGCCAAAACTGATTTTAAAAAATGAGGTTTCGTAATATTTACAACTGCTTAACACCTTCAAAAGTTATGCACTATGCCTTTCAAAAATTTATTTAAACCTTATTAATCCGTCATGATTCTCAACCCATCGACTTTCACACATTGCCGTTAAATTTTCTCATTTAATTTCAGGAATTCTTTTTTTAATATGTTCCTGCAACAAATGTGTGCGTTTAATCATAGTTTTTTAATATCCCAATCGTATTGCGTTGATAGGCTGAATTTGAGAATGTGCAAATTAACGTATAAACCTTCTGGTTAAAATTCCCGTACAACTGCTTGGGCACCATTAAATCTAACCCTCATAGCTGAAGGCAAATCATGGATTTTTTGTTGGCTAAATTTTCATATTCAAATAGTGAAAAAGCTACTTGTAATTAAACGAAATAAGAAGGTGAATACTTTATTAACGTGCTGCAAAAATGCCTTTAATAAGGAGTTTACAATTTTTTTTACGGGCTGATTGTGTCTATTAAAACATTATTACAGGTCCTTTTTATTTTTTTTTTTAAATTGTGCATATCTCTAATACACTAGGTATATACGTAATACGTTATATTTTATATATGTACACGACTCCCCGTACTTCTTTTTCTCTGATGCAATAGCTTGATTGGATTTGAATACATTGTGCGCTGTGGCCGAAGTGGCGAGACTTTTTTTTATCGTGACGATGATAATATTTGTTTTCAGTTTAATACTTTCAATCGTTCATAAGAAAAGCTTAGTTTTATTAATTTTTCGTGAAAATTCATATCATTTGTTAAGAATTTCGAGGGGGGGGGGTTCAAGGCCCCCAGTGATTAAAGTTAACCGGAAATCGACTCTATTGTGCTTGTCCTTAGAAAGGGCCATTTTTGTCTTTACCTTGGTTCACACAAAGATATTAGGTCTGTCTGGTATCAATTTTCAGTAAGAAGAGTAACAACTGTCAAACTTCGATAGTGGGGACAACTTTGTAAATCTACCAATCAAACGCAAATTGAACACATTTGTGTGAAAATGTCAGTGGGATGAAAGCCAGAACGCAGTGATGGGCATAATCTTAGATTAAATAGAATAAGATCGGAAATTTCGTCAGTTTTTTTTTTGGTTTGCCTACAAGCTACGATCGTGGTGAAACTCATATTTTTGCACCACGATGTAAATACAAAATCTTTTCAACCCAATTTCACGTACACAAGTGCAAAAATATGAGTTTCACCACGGAATTGGCGGGTTTTTTTTTTTAAATCGGTGGGTAGGATCAGATAATTGATGAACAATGAATTAACTCCTTTTAAAGTGCCAACCTCAACTTAAATTCATATCATTTCAATTTAGAATTGCATGGCAGATAAATAAAATTATTGAAAGCATATTATAACTCAAACTTATGTTGTTAAACGAAAATGCATATCAAATGTGTTTAGCATTTGCTTAAAATGAAACAATACAAGTTATTTATATTTGTGAAAAAAGAAAAAAAAAATTCTGAAAAAAAGAGTTTTTATCTAACATTTAAAAAATAATTTTAAAAGTTCATCATTATTGCATTAATCTTTTTTAAGAATTTTTTCAAAAGCTTTCAAATGAATACTAAAAGCTGATTTCAAACAAATAAGGTACAATTTAAATACGACCCAGTTTCAGAATAGGTTACTAAAATACTCGTACGTGTTATTTTTTATAGAACTCCATTCAATTATCCATTTTTCTGTACAATATCGAAATTTTTCTGAACAAAATGGTTTTTATTTCGTTAAAACAAATTGTGTGTTTTATTATCACATTGTCTTATCGAATTAATTTTTAAAAACTAAGCCTTAACTACATTTAACAGACTTTTATACAAAAGTAAAATACAATGTTTTTTTTTCAATATACTGCTGATTCCTATCTCATATTACAAATTTTATAAGTGTATTCCACTTTTGCACAAAAATAAAAAGTCTAATTTTTACTTTTGAAAAATTTGAAATATGAAATAGGGTGCAGCAGTATGTTGGAAAAAGACAAACAGTTTTTTTTTTACTTTTGTACAAAAGTGTGTTAAATGTTGTTATAAGGCTTAACACGTAAATTAAAAACATCACCTAACCTTGCCTTCTAACAGGCTCTCTCCAGAGGCCATGAATGATGGCAAAACTATGAACATGCCATGAAAAAATCCATTGGAAGTAAAAAATCCATGTCCAATCAACGACATGACATGAAACTACCCACTGAGTAATATGCACTGTTTGTGTTTTGGAATGTGGATTTGATTTTGGCCATCTGTATGACCCGTACGCTCTTGCACACACACCAAAGTAATAGCCTTTTCACAGCAGATTATCGGTTTTGGCTGAAATCCTAAAGCGAAAACACAAGTTTTCCCATACATTTTTAATAAACCACAAGTTTTGATAAACTACAAGCTTTAAATAAAACCTGTGGAAAACATGTAGGATTGTTATTGTCTGTGGTGTCAAAATAATTGAAATGTCAATCGAAAACTTGTGAATGTTCAGTATGAACGGTTTTCTTAAACTTTAAAGCTGAAAACCTCGTTTTGGGTTTGGTGTGAAAAGCCTATAAGGCTAAATTGCTAAGAAGTGAAACGCTTTTGATTACTCTTGAAAATACTGGCACACACATATAATCAAAAAATTATTATCGTTGTTTTCGCCAAGAAAATTCACATTTCCGGATAAATATCCTTATTGACAAATGGAAAACGACATAAATTAAATGCAATATCAATAACAAGTGTGTCCCACACCTAATAAAGTTTTGAACACTTTCTAAAAATTATAGCTATTAATATTTTCGAGGTGAGTTTTCTAGATGTCAAAAAGTGAAAACAGAAAATAATAAAAAAAAATTAAAAAGGTCGTTTTTTATTTCATATTTAATAAAATTCACTGAAAAATGCGTATGTGAGAAACGTATTATTTTGTTCAAGTAAAATTTATCCTGCACATGGAATACAATTTGTGAGAAACGATTGCAAGTTAAGTTCAATAAAAAAAAAAGCTATTATCTAATTGAGAACATGTTTGTATTAACAACTCGATTTGTTTTAGATTTTCAAATTGGCCGTAAATACCATAAAGCCTTCAAAAGGAGGAAGAATCCACCTAAGGTGCTCTGGACGAAAACATTCCACAAAGCAGCCGACAAGGAATGGTTTCAACGAAAATGGTTGATGACAAACTTGGTGCAATTCGCCAATGTAATGTGCCGATTTCAACTCTGTTTCAGCAGTCGGAAGTTCAGCACAGGTAAACAAATTTGAACGAAATTGTTGTTTAAAAAAACTACTCTCATTTTATTAGCAACACAGTTCCGTCAATTCATCCATCCATCAATCAAAATTATAAAATAAAAATATAATAAATATATAATAAAAATATAAATACCAAAAATATCTCACCACGGCATTTCTATAAAAAAAAAATCGAACTGTCGAAACAAAACAAGTTCACTCGCTTATTTTGTTGTTGGATTTCAAATGTTCATGGATAGAAAGTCAATTTTACAAATACAACAATGTAAAACAATGTGTTTTGGAGGGTGAAACGTACGAAAGTTTCCCATCTTATTCTGGTTAATATAAGGGCATAATAGAATGATCACTCCAGACATACTGAGTGTGTTTCTTTATTCATTCTGGTATGTCCAGAATATTCGGAATACCAGTTTTGCGTTTCTTTATTCCATGGGATATTCCGGATAAACTATTTTGTTGTTTCTTTATTCATTCCGGAACGTTTGGAATGCATTCTTTTTATTCCATGTTAAACACGGAATGAAAAGAATATTCTCGGAATAACCCTTTCATATGAAAACAAAACAAATAACAGCAGCCAAAGACGAAAACCAAGTAAACAAAATGGATGACCAAACATTGTTTATATTTTTATTATTGAAATAAATATATAAATAACAATTAGATGTGACTTTTCATGAATTAATAAATTAATAATAATTTATTTTTACTATTTTCCATAGAGATACGAGTATCTATTTTCTTGTCATCATGACAACACTTTAAAAGAGCTGATTGATGTCATCCTTTTTCTTTTCTATTCCGGAGAGAATTTTTATTTCTTTATTCATTCCATTCTGGATATTCTAGATAAACATTTCGTCTTTTCCATCCATTCTATTCCTTATCCGGAAAAAATAAACACACTCACTATAAAATAAAATAAAAAAAATAAAAAACTACACACAACACAACGAATAGTGCACAAAACAAAAATAAGAAAACACCCAAGAATTTCGGTGAACAAATATTAAAAGGTTCTACTTCCCTATTATTTTTGTTTTCATTATTTCTTTTTTTCGTATATAGGGTTCTCTTTCTCTTTTTCTCTTCTTCCCTTTTTTTAATACAAAGATTTCTAGTAGGTACATAAATAATGAACTTTACGCTCGAGTTCTAATTTTTTTCTTTCGAATAGCAACACCAGGAAATAGGAAAAAATTTGAGAGCTTAGTGTTTTAACAGATGTTACACCAATTACCCCCAAAAATTCATGTAGTAAAAATTCACACCTTTTTCAATGTAGAGGTAGTATTTCTGCTAAACTTTGACAGTCCTTTTGGCAATTACAGATCTATTATAAATATCTATCCACCATCCTAATACACCCAATGCATTTTAGGTGAATCTACCAACGGACTTCTTAGACGTGAATATTCAAGACTGAAATCTCATCAAGGTGATGCAAATGCAAAGTGCAAAATACAAATAAATTTATTATTAATATTTAACTTTGAATTTCTATGAATCTTGTACGCGGTCTTTCAATTTAAATAAAATACATTTTTGTAAATGACTTTCTATCTTTTTGAAGAAATTTCATCATCGTTGTCTTCCAACAGTGTCATCAACATAATTTGAAAATATATTTTTATTTTCGAAATAATTGAAATAAATATCAGCTATTAATCCACTAAGTGGCGAACCCATAATTTAACCTTCTTTCTGTGCATAATATTTGTTGTTAAACATAAAAAAAATTGGTTAATTAATATTTTAAGAATTGAAATCAATTCTTCAATTAGTTGTTTATTAAATCTAGCCATAGTGATCAGCAATAATAATTTCCAAAAACAGAAAATAAAAAACAACAAATTTCAAACAACGTTATAATTACTGTTTTATTAGAAAAAAATAGATCAAGCCAAATTCGATGTTACAAGCAATAAGCGGACTGTAGGTGTTGACTCGATGGTGGTTGCTTAGGAAAGATCGAATATTACATTGCATGATTGTACCATCGGTCGATGCTAAATCTTCAAACAACAAAAAAAAACAATTATCTTGCATACACAATGCTTTGCAAGTGCAAAGGGATTAGCGGACTTAGCAAATTGAGAAAAACAAATCAACAAAAAAAATAAAGTCAATAATACATAGGGTATTATATGACTATGTTTGGCAATTTAACAAAATATTTAAAAAATTGAAATGAAAATTGCTTAAGTTTTTAAGAAGCAATTAATTAATGAATTTATGATGAAAATAAATAATTTCTGATAGAAAAATAATAATTTAGGATGAAAAATAAAATAATTTAACGGTGCATTCCTGAACACATAGTAATATCGATTCGTTCTTGTATTATTTTTCTCGCTTCTTCAATTGTAACATCTAAAAAAATCATTTCATGTTTTGTTTTTTAGTTTTCAGTTAGCGGTGGCTAAGGCTTACCCCCCTCCTGGATCTACTATTACATTGCACAACAATATCACACTTGCAAATCGCTGTTTCTTCGGGCTTAGAAAGCATTTGAGTAGTAAAGCCCGCTCTCAAAGAACCAAACAGACCCTATATAAAACTTTAATCATCCCAATCCTGCTGTATGGGGCAGAGTCATTACACTGACAAAATCGGATGAAAACCAGGTGGGTTGCTTTGAGAGAAAGATTCTTCGAGTTATGTTTGGCCCAGTGTGCATCGGTGGTGAGTGGAGAAGAAGATTTAACGACGAACTTTACGGGCTCTACAGCGATATCAACCTGGTCAAAAAGCTAAAAATACAGCGACTGAGATGGCTAGGTCACGTGGAGCGCATGCACATCGAGAACCAGCCCGACGAGTTTTCGTATCCAACCCCGGTGGACAACGCGACAGAGGAAGGCCTTATCTTAGGTGGCGCGATCAAGTGGTGAACGATCTCAACCAACTTGGTGTGCGTAACTGGGACCGGGCTAGCTGGAGAGGTTTGCTGGTTGAGGCCGTGATCCATCCTGGATTGTAAGCGCCATCTAAAGTAAAGTAAGTAATTAGCGGTGTGCAATTATTTAAAGTAATGTTATTTTTAGTTTAAATGTTCTTTTTTATTAGTTCTTGTAGATTTTTCGCGATTTTATACCCAGGTGCTGTAGTGTAGTTGATCAAAGTATAGGAGTGCTTTCCTTGCGGATTTTCAGAAGGCCTGTAAATTATGGTGCTTTTGCATTTGCATGTCTTAGCAGCGAAATCTTCAGTCCATTATTCTTTGTTGAAATTCAACATGATACGTTCTACTTTATTCTTAATTCTTTACTAAAATTCCTTAAATCCCTGGTAAAAAATTTGTCCGTTGAAAAAGCATCTGCAAAAACATTTTTTTTTTCAAGTTGTGAGTTTTGGAACAACCTACAGATTTTAAATTTAAAAACAGAAAAATAAAAGGAAGACGTCAAGTTATTTGGTTTTTGGAAGACATTTTTTAAAACCCTGTAGCCAATGGTTTCCTCCGGGAAAATAATATTTTTAACGCCTTTTTATTTAACCAAACGGTTTTGTCATCTGACAAAGCCGTTTGTCAATTAGAATTCTTGAATTCAATTTATCTAAGAAGCTGATCAAACGCACATTGGCAACAAATGAATCTATACTTTTTAATTTCAGTTCCATCAAAAGTATTCTATGATCTGTTTTATTTATTTATATTATGTAATATATGCATATACATTCAACCGAATAGAAATTCTCATTCCAAATATTTATTACTTTTTTTCATAAAAACGCGAGTGGAAAATTCAATACAAATAAATGGAATAATTGATTCAAAATAGCTTTTCAATTTCAGTAGTATATAGAATTTGTATCTAGTAGTAGTAGTCAAATGCGATTTTTATTAACATTTATAAGATTTAATAACATAGTTTGATAATTTTCACAATAATGCATTGGCATGTGCCGTCAGCCGAAAAAAGAGCTTTACATATATATTTTTTTTAAGTATCAATGAATTAGTTCAAAGTCAATGAGAACAAATAAATAAAACAAAAGTTAATATAAAAATATGAGGAATAAAATGCAGGATCAAAAAGATTAATTTATTATTTGATTTCGATATTTATCAGCCGCTTTTATGTAGTCATAGAGAAGCTTCCAATTTTCCCCATTTAGAACTCGAAGATTTTCTGCAAGAATTTCTGCAAGAGTATTTTTCCTCCAAATTTATCTTCTGAATGAGTTAAATATAGGGCAGATGCCAATAAAGGGACATATGTCTTCTCTGGTTCTCGTATTACACAAAGTACATTCGGTATTTTGCATGTTTGAGTAGGGTACGCAATTTAGACTTAGGAGTACACCTCTAGCTTTGAAGATTATATTAATTAAGTCAAGACTGTTTTGGTCGTTGAAGTAGTTCTTTTCTCCAAGGCTATGGTTTAATAGCTTATAAGTATTTCGGGTTTGACTTTGTTGGCTTTGTTCTTTGAAAGCATTCCTTGAAGGTTCCTCAATTTTCCTTAACAGTGCCTACAGGTTTATTTTTAATGATTCTTCATTTTCTAGTTGAAGTGGTACATCGTTTTCAAGGCTCAGTCTTGTCCATTCCGAGAATAATTGTAAATTTCTGTTTTTTAGATATAACAGAATCCTATTTGTGAGGCGTTGGCTAGGGAGATTCGTTTTCAAGGCTCAGTCTTGTCCATTCCGAGAATAATTGTAAATTTCTGTTTTTTAGATATAACAGAATCCTATTTGTGAGGCGTTGGCTAGGGAGATTTAATATTTTTGCTATATATGAGAAATGCAATTTAAGTGTGTACATGTAAAGCGGAGGCAGACCAGTTTCGATGTGCAACATATAAGTTGATGTATTTTCTGGAAGCCTGAAAATTCTTTTTAAGAAAAAGCGTAATAGTTTTTCCACTTCTTCAAACTCAAAAATACCCCAAACTTGAGCAGCATAGCACATAATGGACCTCACGACTGCATCCAAAATTTTATATTTTGCACTGGGTGCAATATTTCGATTACAGAAGACTGTTTTCCAGTTACAGTTTTTTGTTTCTTTTCCTTAAGTTTTTGTTGTAATTGTTTTGTAAAAGAAAGAGTTTGACTGCTTCAAGTGTTTCATTTTCCCAGGTCCAACATTTATTCCTTGCCAGACGACCCGTCCCGTTTCGAAACACCATGATTTTTGATTTGCTAGTATTTGTAAGTTCCACAGCTTGCAGCATAGGTTAAGTTTATTAATCATTATTGGGAGCATGTTTGGCGATTCTGCTAATATAAAAATGTCGTCAGCGTTAAGCAGTAGTTTTGTTGATATTCCATTAAAAGATATTCCTCCAGGAAGAACAGTATCTAGGTCATCTAAATAAATTGAGAAGTGGAGTGGACTCAAGAGACATCCCTGATTTACACCAGTTGTTGGTTCGAACCAGTTTGAAAGGATATTTCCATCCCATACCGCAGACTTGTTACCTTCATAAAGTTTCTGTAAGATTCTTAACATTTTTGTAAAGACTCCAAGGTTGCTTAGTTTGTAAAAAAAGGATCTTCTATCGATGCCATCGAAAGCTGCCTTAAAATCTACGAAGAACGCATACAATTTTTTCCCTTTTTCCAAATACGTACGAGCGATACTTGTTAGAGAGAAGATATTGTCAACTGTAGAATAGCGCTTCATAAACCCGGCTTGAAATTCGCTTAACAGATCATTTTCGTTTACCCAGTCTGCTAAAGGCTGTAGTAGAATCCCTGTGAAGATTTTCGTGACCATGTTTAAAAAAGATATACCTCTCTAGTTACTTGGTTCTTTTGGATCTCCTTTTTTAAAAATTGGTAGGATGACACTTTTTCTGGCACTTCTCCCTTAGAACATAAAAAATTGAATGTTGCAGTTAGTTTTTCTAGAAAATTTGATGTTGCGTTTTTGAAAAACTAATATGAGATCCGATCTTCACCAGGGGCCTTATTCAATCCACATCGACTTATGACCTTTATAACATCATCAAACAATGTTGGGCTTTCTAAAGCGACATCTTGTTGATATGGGAGAGCATATTCAATAGCGTTTTTTATTGGTGGTGGACTTATTAAGATTTCAAAATGAGTAGCTAAAGCTACCGCTTCCACTTGGATAGCTTTAGTGAAGAGGGCTCCATTTAGCTGTTTCGCAGTTTTCCAGAACGACCGGCTGTCCTTGACGCTTACCAGCGTTGATGGCATTTTGCATCGCTCATTGACCGTCCATTTAACAGCGTTAATCCGATGGATTCACACATATCAATCAACTTTTTACCTTTCCCATCACAAACTTCATCTGAAGCGTTTCTTATTTCATTAATTGATTCTGTTAGAAATTCCGGTTCTTTATTTAGTATTTGTGTATTTCCAACTCTCCCGTTAATCAAACGACTCTATTATTAAAAAAAACCTTCTTATATAAATGGAATAATTCAGTTTTTATTAAAACAAACTTACGAGTATAAGTCAATGGACTTTTTCTACGAAAAGATATAAAGCACACGACTGGATCGCACGAACTTGCTCTTGCAAAAGATTTCTGTTAAAAATCTAAATATATATTTAAAGCAGTTTTTTTACTTCAGTTTTTATATATACAGAATATCTTTAATTTTTATTTTTTTAAATTGTATGACAGTCTTAAATATATACAGACTGACAGCCTGACAGGCTGACAGAATGACAGACTGACAGACTGACAGACTGACAGACTGACAGACTGACAGACTGACAGACTGACAGACTGACAGACTGACAGACTGACAGACTGACAGACTGACAGACTGACAGACTGACAGACTGACAGACTGACAGACTGACAGACTGACAGACTGACAGACTGACAGACTGACAGACTGACAGACTGACAGACTGACAGACTGACAGACTGACAGACTGACAGACTGACAGACTGACAGACTGACAGACTGACAGACTGACAGACTGACAGACTGACAGACTGACAGACTGACAGACTGACAGACTGACAGACTGACAGACTGACAGACTGACAGACTGACAGACTGACAGACTGACAGACTGACAGACTGACAGACTGACAGACTGACAGACTGACAGACTGACAGACTGACAGACTGACAGACTGACAGACTGACAGACTGACAGACTGACAGACTGACAGACTGACAGACTGACAGACTGACAGACTGACAGACTGACAGACTGACAGACTGACAGACTGACAGACTGACAGACTGACAGACTGACAGACTGACAGACTGACAGACTGACAGACTGACAGACTGACAGACTGACAGACTGACAGACTGACAGACTGACAGACTGACAGACTGACAGACTGACAGACTGACAGACTGACAGACTGACAGACTGACAGACTGACAGACTGACAGACTGACAGACTGACAGACTGACAGACTGACAGACTGACAGACTGACAGACTGACAGACTGACAGACTGACAGACTGACAGACTGACAGACTGACAGACTGACAGACTGACAGACTGACAGACTGACAGACTGACAGACTGACAGACTGACAGACTGACAGACTGACAGACTGACAGACTGACAGACTGACAGACTGACAGACTGACAGACTGACAGACTGACAGACTGACAGACTGACAGACTGACAGACTGACAGACTGACAGACTGACAGACTGACAGACTGACAGACTGACAGACTGACAGACTGACAGACTGACAGACTGACAGACTGACAGACTGACAGACTGACAGACTGACAGACTGACAGACTGACAGAAGACTGACAGACTGACAGACTGACAGACTGACAGACTGACAGACTGACAGACTGACAGACTGACAGACTGACAGACTGACAGACTGACAGACTGACAGACTGACAGACTGACAGACTGACAGACTGACAGACTGACAGACTGACAGACTGACAGACTGACAGACTGACAGACTGACAGACTGACAGACTGACAGACTGACAGACTGACAGACTGACAGACTGACAGACTGACAGACTGACAGACTGACAGACTGACAGACTGACAGACTGACAGACTGACAGACTGACAGACTGACAGACTGACAGACTGACAGACTGACAGACTGACAGACTGACAGACTGACAGACTGACAGACTGACAGACTGACAGACTGACAGACTGACAGACTGACAGACTGACAGACTGACAGACTGACAGACTGACAGACTGACAGACTGACAGACTGACAGACTGACAGACTGACAGACTGACAGACTGACAGACTGACAGACTGACAGACTGACAGACTGACAGACTGACAGACTGACAGACTGACAGACTGACAGACTGACAGACTGACAGACTGACAGACTGACAGACTGACAGACTGACAGACTGACAGACTGACAGACTGACAGACTGACAGACTGACAGACTGACAGACTGACAGACTGACAGACTGACAGACTGACAGACTGACAGACTGACAGACTGACAGACTGACAGACTGACAGACTGACAGACTGACAGACTGACAGACTGACAGACTGACAGACTGACAGACTGACAGACTGACAGACTGACAGACTGACAGACTGACAGACTGACAGACTGACAGACTGACAGACTGACAGACTGACAGACTGACAGACTGACAGACTGACAGACTGACAGACTGACAGACTGACAGACTGACAGACTGACAGACTGACAGACTGACAGACTGACAGACTGACAGACTGACAGACTGACAGACTGACAGACTGACAGACTGACAGACTGACAGACTGACAGACTGACAGACTGACAGACTGACAGACTGACAGACTGACAGACTGACAGACTGACAGACTGACAGACTGACAGACTGACAGACTGACAGACTGACAGACTGACAGACTGACAGACTGACAGACTGACAGACTGACAGACTGACAGACTGACAGACTGACAGACTGACAGACTGACAGACTGACAGACTGACAGACTGACAGACTGACAGACTGACAGACTGACAGACTGACAGACTGACAGACTGACAGACTGACAGACTGACAGACTGACAGACTGACAGACTGACAGACTGACAGACTGACAGACTGACAGACTGACAGACTGACAGACTGACAGACTGACAGACTGACAGACTGACAGACTGACAGACTGACAGACTGACAGACTGACAGACTGACAGACTGACAGACTGACAGACTGACAGACTGACAGACTGACAGACTGACAGACTGACAGACTGACAGACTGACAGACTGACAGACTGACAGACTGACAGACTGACAGACTGACAGACTGACAGACTGACAGACTGACAGACTGACAGACTGACAGACTGACAGACTGACAGACTGACAGACTGACAGACTGACAGACTGACAGACTGACAGACTGACAGACTGACAGACTGACAGACTGACAGACTGACAGACTGACAGACTGACAGACTGACAGACTGACAGACTGACAGACTGACAGACTGACAGACTGACAGACTGACAGACTGACAGACTGACAGACTGACAGACTGACAGACTGACAGACTGACAGACTGACAGACTGACAGACTGACAGACTGACAGACTGACAGACTGACAGACTGACAGACTGACAGACTGACAGACTGACAGACTGACAGACTGACAGACTGACAGACTGACAGACTGACAGACTGACAGACTGACAGACTGACAGACTGACAGACTGACAGACTGACAGACTGACAGACTGACAGACTGACAGACTGACAGACTGACAGACTGACAGACTGACAGACTGACAGACTGACAGACTGACAGACTGACAGACTGACAGACTGACAGACTGACAGACTGACAGACTGACAGACTGACAGACTGACAGACTGACAGACTGACAGACTGACAGACTGACAGACTGACAGACTGACAGACTGACAGACTGACAGACTGACAGACTGACAGACTGACAGACTGACAGACTGACAGACTGACAGACTGACAGACTGACAGACTGACAGACTGACAGACTGACAGACTGACAGACTGACAGACTGACAGACTGACAGACTGACAGACTGACAGACTGACAGACTGACAGACTGACAGACTGACAGACTGACAGACTGACAGACTGACAGACTGACAGACTGACAGACTGACAGACTGACAGACTGACAGACTGACAGACTGACAGACTGACAGACTGACAGACTGACAGACTGACAGACTGACAGACTGACAGACTGACAGACTGACAGACTGACAGACTGACAGACTGACAGACTGACAGACTGACAGACTGACAGACTGACAGACTGACAGACTGACAGACTGACAGACTGACAGACTGACAGACTGACAGACTGACAGACTGACAGACTGACAGACTGACAGACTGACAGACTGACAGACTGACAGACTGACAGACTGACAGACTGACAGACTGACAGACTGACAGACTGACAGACTGACAGACTGACAGACTGACAGACTGACAGACTGACAGACTGACAGACTGACAGACTGACAGACTGACAGACTGACAGACTGACAGACTGACAGACTGACAGACTGACAGACTGACAGACTGACAGACTGACAGACTGACAGACTGACAGACTGACAGACTGACAGACTGACAGACTGACAGACTGACAGACTGACAGACTGACAGACTGACAGACTGACAGACTGACAGACTGACAGACTGACAGACTGACAGACTGACAGACTGACAGACTGACAGACTGACAGACTGACAGACTGACAGACTGACAGACTGACAGACTGACAGACTGACAGACTGACAGACTGACAGACTGACAGACTGACAGACTGACAGACTGACAGACTGACAGACTGACAGACTGACAGACTGACAGACTGACAGACTGACAGACTGACAGACTGACAGACTGACAGACTGACAGACTGACAGACTGACAGACTGACAGACTGACAGACTGACAGACTGACAGACTGACAGACTGACAGACTGACAGACTGACAGACTGACAGACTGACAGACTGACAGACTGACAGACTGACAGACTGACAGACTGACAGACTGACAGACTGACAGACTGACAGACTGACAGACTGACAGACTGACAGACTGACAGACTGACAGACTGACAGACTGACAGACTGACAGACTGACAGACTGACAGACTGACAGACTGACAGACTGACAGACTGACAGACTGACAGACTGACAGACTGACAGACTGACAGACTGACAGACTGACAGACTGACAGACTGACAGACTGACAGACTGACAGACTGACAGACTGACAGACTGACAGACTGACAGACTGACAGACTGACAGACTGACAGACTGACAGACTGACAGACTGACAGACTGACAGACTGACAGACTGACAGACTGACAGACTGACAGACTGACAGACTGACAGACTGACAGACTGACAGACTGACAGACTGACAGACTGACAGACTGACAGACTGACAGACTGACAGACTGACAGACTGACAGACTGACAGACTGACAGACTGACAGACTGACAGACTGACAGACTGACAGACTGACAGACTGACAGACTGACAGACTGACAGACTGACAGACTGACAGACTGACAGACTGACAGACTGACAGACTGACAGACTGACAGACTGACAGACTGACAGACTGACAGACTGACAGACTGACAGACTGACAGACTGACAGACTGACAGACTGACAGACTGACAGACTGACAGACTGACAGACTGACAGACTGACAGACTGACAGACTGACAGACTGACAGACTGACAGACTGACAGACTGACAGACTGACAGACTGACAGACTGACAGACTGACAGACTGACAGACTGACAGACTGACAGACTGACAGACTGACAGACTGACAGACTGACAGACTGACAGACTGACAGGACTGACAGACTGACAGACTGACAGACTGACAGACTGACTGACAGACTGACAGACTGACAGACTGACAGACTGACAGACTGACAGACTGACAGACTGACACAGACTGACAGACTGACAGACTGACAGACTGACAGACTGACAGACTGACAGACTGACAGACTGACAGACTGACAGACAGACTGACAGACACTGACAGACTGACAGACTGACAGACTGACAGACTGACAGACTGACAGACTGACAGACTGACAGACTGACAGACTGACAGACTGACAGACTGACAGACTGACAGACTGACAGACTGACAGACTGACAGACTGACAGACTGACAGACTGACAGACTGACAGACTGACAGACTGACAGACTGACAGACTGACAGACTGACAGACTGACAGACTGACAGACTGACAGACTGACAGACTGACAGACTGACAGACTGACAGACTGACAGACTGACAGACTGACAGACTGACAGACTGACAGACTGACAGACTGACAGACTGACAGACTGACAGACTGACAGACTGACAGACTGACAGACTGACAGACTGACAGACTGACAGACTGACAGACTGACAGACTGACAGACTGACAGACTGACAGACTGACAGACTGACAGACTGACAGACTGACAGACTGACAGACTGACAGACTGACAGACTGACAGACTGACAGACTGACAGACTGACAGACTGACAGACTGACAGACTGACAGACTGACAGACTGACAGACTGACAGACTGACAGACTGACAGACTGACAGACTGACAGACTGACAGACTGACAGACTGACAGACTGACAGACTGACAGACTGACAGACTGACAGACTGACAGACTGACAGACTGACAGACTGACAGACTGACAGACTGACAGACTGACACACTGACAGACTGACACACTGACAGACTGACAGACTGACAGACTGACAGACTGACAGACTGACAGACTGACAGACTGACAGACTGACAGACTGACAGACTGACAGACTGACAGACTGACAGACTGACAGACTGACAGACTGACAGACTGACAGACTGACAGACTGACAGACTGACAGACTGACAGACTGACAGAATTTTTAGACCATCTTTTTTCGTCTTCGCTATCATCGTAATGCCATGTTTGATTGTTATCTCAAAACTTTTTTTTTCACGAATACATAGCTTGACTTATAGTACCTATAATCGCAAGTAAAATACTGTAAGATTCATATTTTTGTAACCGTTTGATTTTGACTACACTTGCCTTGGAATATTAACCAGGCTTAACTTGACACATAACAAACAAATTAGCTGAGGAATATTAAATTGTATCGATCAATAATTCAATGATCCAGTGAGAACAAAACTGGAAGTGAAAAGAACATGGCGTTTTATCCGAGAATTTAATGCGGCACTGCCTAGCAACATACAAATGCGACTCATAAAATGTATTTTCTTACATTTGCGTCTATTCAAATTGTTCAATATATAAAAGGTTTCCATGTGCTCATCACTTGAAGTGCAGGTGCAGGGTTAGTAGTTAATAAACAATAACAACTATGTAGTCCTTCAAAACGCACCTAAATTTTTCCTTGTGGAATAAACGAAAATATACGGTATCGTGGAAAGTCTGTAGGGCACCGACAATGTATAATTTTAATTTCAGCTTCTCAACAAAAAAAATATACCTACCGAAATATAAGTACACACCTACCTACTCGTATAGTGGCCTTAAGGAAAGAGTTTAATAACAACTCCGTGGTTTTAGAATTTTTAGGCACTGTGAAGGTAGTCGCATGCCAACGGCATTTGAAAGAGAGCATATAGAGGAAAAAGTTTAAATTAGCTAGTTAAATGTTTCGCGTAGCGAGATTAATTTCCTGTTTTTTTATAATGTTCCCAAGCTAGGTCTATTCTCCGCTTGGTGAATAGACCTAACGTTTTCCATTGTGTTAACAATGTTTAGAGACATACATTCTTACATTACAATAGTTGTTTTGAAAGCAAGTAAGCAATTGTAAGTTTGCAAAGCAAGTGTTTTATACAGTGTAATAAAAATGGTATAATGTATTTTGGCAGTCGTGTGTTTCACTTCATATATACGAGTATTTTCATTATGTTCGGAGTAGGTAAACCAAAAAAAAATGCACAACTGGATCGTACGAACTTGATCTTGTAGCTAAGAACTTTAATGAAACTAAACATTGACGCTGTTTAGTAGGTAGGTAGTCTAGTTATCCTAAGCAGATTTAAAGCCGATGTAATTAAGATAACCTTTATTCTTAGTATAATAAATTGTCGAATGGAATAGTCATCAAGGAATAGTTACATAGGCAACTACAAATGCAATTTAAATATTTTTATGGATTTATATTATGTTATTTAGCAGAGAAATATGTACCTACATACATGGACGGAACATAGGTATGTAAATATGTACTTATGATAATGAAAATGAAGGATATAGGTTAGTAGATATGCAATATGCATAAATAAGATTCATGTGATATTAAAGGACACATATGTATGTATAAATGTATGAGGGCCTGCATTGTATGTAGTAAAAAGGAAATACCTATAATAAGGTAGAAATAAATGGATAATACACATAATAGTAAGAAAGCCGAAAATATGAAAAATGGTTGTATGGGAAGTACCGTTAATAAGTACTTAAAATAAAATATGTTTGTACTTAAAAGTGGACTGTACTAATATAAGAACACATACAAATTTTTTGGAAAAATTCTTGGAGATGTTTTTGAGAAATAAATTTTTGTCTTAACGGCTTTTTAACATTTGTATGGGAGGTACCGTTGTTTTTTATTTTAATGAAATAGTTTTTTTTAAATATTCAAGATAATATCAAAAAACTACCAAATACGAATTTTCGAAAAAATATATTTAGTCGTTTTCGTAATTTTGAGCTTTCAAAACAAAATTACGTAATTTCCAAAAAAAAAAAATTGAAAAATTTTGGCTTACAATATTGTTTAGATTTTCTAGGAGCTTCTGCGTAAAAAAATTCAAAAGAAATCAAATTAACCGTTTCCCAGAAAATCTAAAATCAAAAAATTGTTCTAGTAGAGATACGAAAAATTACCATTTTTTCCCAAAAAAAAAAAATTATCAAAAGGTAGGTGTCGGTAGGTAAAGTGTCCCAAATATTGCCCACCCTTAACTTTTTTGTAAATAAAAAAAGACAGTTTTTCGTTAATTCATTTGTTTTTTTTTCATACATAAAATAATACAAAAAATAAATACATAAAACACTAAAATAACTCATTTTCACACTTTTTAAAAAAGTGCTGCTAATAAGGACCACCTTGTTTTAAATATGGCCCAGGTTGGTTCATAATTAACATAACTTATTACACCTATCTATAGGCACAGCAAAATTCACATATAAAATATTTGGATTTTGTGTCTGTGTAGCCAAATGCCTCAATATGTATTATAAAAATTTTATAAAAAAGTATCTCGAAAATTGTAGGATGGATTTTGATGAAATCCTGTTTTTTATTATTAGTTTTCTTAAAACAATTTTTTTTTGAAATATTGGTATTCAGTTTTTTAGAGTATATTAATATACATGTCGTTATAAAATTTAAAATAATTTGTTTGATTAGTTTTAAAAATATTGATTTTTCAAAAAAAGAAAAAAATTTTAATTAATTTTAATTAAAACAAAAAAGGTTTTTAAAAATTTTGATATGCAGAATTAGTTTGGCTACCTAGCGATCTTCTCAAAATAAAATTTGACAGAAATTGAAATGTTAACGAGAAAGCCAAACATTAAAAAACCGTTATATAAAGGTACCGTTAATAGACTTTTCCCATGAATTTGGTTCTGATCAAATGATAGCTAGTAGCAGCAAAAAATTCTGAAACATTTTTATCAACATCGTTGGAGCCGTTTTCAAGAAAAATAAGATTTTCCTTAATGGCAGGTACTGTTATTTTTAGGGCTAAAAATAAATTTTCAATGTCACCTCTGAGGAATGCCAAAAGAATCAAACATACCAAATCGCTTAAGCCGTTTAGGATGCAGCTCGTTATACATACAGACGGATAGACTGACAGACAGACAGACATTTTTAGTCGATCACTATCTTAGGCTTCTCTATGATCGCAATGTCATGTTTGATCGTTAGAATTTTTCTTTTTTTTAAGAATGCATAACTTGCCTTATAGTACCTATAATCGCACAAAAAATCCTTACTTCTTCGCTAAACCGAGAAAATGCACAAATAACAGTCGATTTCCTGACCCGTCTTTCCTTAGGCGAAAACATATTTAATAATTCTGGAGCACATTATCCTTCAGAGTTTTTTTGGTTTTTAATCCGAAACTATATTGTCCAAATTGGAATCAATCATCTTGAGTTTTTAATGGAGTTAATAATTTCGTTGATGCAATTTTTTGCCTGCGTGCTTATTTCGTTTCATAGTATTTTAATTATTTATAGGTAGAAATATTCTTTTCAAACCGGTTTATAGCAAATATTACGTATGTTGTAACTCAAAGTTGGAAAATACCTATGGTTTAATATAAATTTCCAATATTTTAAATATCTGTCATTTTTTCTTACAGGGTATCTCTAGTTCTAAATCGACCGACACGACACCGCCCAGCGCTCACCAACTCGAGATTTTGATCAAACTTGACATAACCATGATGGAGAAGACGAAAAAATGGGTTTCGCAACTCCGTATGTCTGTCTGTCAGTTCGCGAGACTAAACTTGGCAGATTTTGTTTTTGTTTAATATATGTACATATGTACATAGGTACACGTTTTTTCATTTTTTAAGACAAATAATAACGGAACCCGCCCTAAACCTCTTTAGCCAAAAACTTAAATCTTATTTTTCATATAAAATAAAATGCACGACTGGATCGCATGTACTTGTTCCTATGTTCGATCACATAATATGGAAAAAATTATTAATAAAAATGGCTAAATGTATATTTAAAATCGTTTTCACTTAATTTTTTATATACCAAAATTCTTTAATTTCCTTTCTAAAAAAAAAATGGTATGAAAATTTAAATATTTACTAATATAAATTTAAAAACAAAATTTCAGAAAAAACGTCCATCCGTTTTCGAAATATGTATTAAATTTTCAAAAAAAAAAATATCTTTTTTCAAAAATCCAAAAAACTATTTTTCTAAGATCTTGAAATGCAATATTATTTAGAATTCAAAGAAGCTCCTGTATAAAATTTTGATCGAAATCCGTTTAGCCGTTTATGAGAAAGTCGCAAATCAATAAAATTGTTGTATGGCAGCTACCGTTAATAACAAAATATATTTTTAAAAAATTGGGCCAAAATGTAGACCATGCCCAGAGAAGTACACATACCAATTTTTATCAAAATCGTTAGAGCCGTTTTGGAGATAATAAAGATGGTAGACAAATTTGTACGGCAAGAACCTACCGTTATTTTTAGGACTTAAACAACGATTCAAAAATCTATTTTGGACAATCACCTAAAACGCCTGAACAAAATCGGTTCAGCCGTTTAGGCTGTAGATCGTTCTACAGATAGATAGACGGAATTGGGGTGTTATCTATCATCGTAACGTCAACTTTTAATTAAAATCTCGAGTTCTATTTTTTTTCCAAATGCAAGACTTGCCCTATATCTAGTACCTTGGTACGTATATCGCAAGTGAACGACTTAATGGATTTCTGCGAAACTTTGTGGTTAGTAGTATATCGCAAGAAAACGACTTAATGGATTTCTGTGAAACTTTGCGTTTAGTAGTTTTTTTTTTAATTCTCATGAATATTTGAAGGAATAACTATTTTCCTAAAACAAAAACAACGGTAGCTCCCATACGTTCAAATGTTAAGAACCGTTATCCAAAACGGCTCCAAGAATTTTGAGAAAAAATGCGTGTTCTTAAATTAGTGCAGTTCACACTTAAGTAAAATATATTTCGTTTTGCGTCCTTATTAACGGCACTTCCCATGGATCATCCATTCATATTTATGGCTTTCTTACTATTGGATGAACCTTTTAAAATTATATTTTTTTTCGATTTTTAATATAGGTCACTGAATTTTTGTTAATTAATATTTTGAACGTATATTAACAATGGCCCAAAATGTTAGTCGATTTAGTAATATATTAAATCATTTTTAGTATGATACTAGGCTAAAAAGAGGATTTTGCTAGTTTTAAACCAGTTTAGTATAGTACTATTTTTTTAATATTTTAAAGTTAAAGTCAGAAAATGCCTACTTTATTTTTTTAGTATCGTACCCAGAGAAAAAACAACGTAAAATCAAAGAAAACCACTCTGATTTAAGTATATGTAGGAATGATTCTGGGTTAAAGATGAAAATTTTAGAATCAAAGTGGAACATCATTGATTGAACGTGCTTTCCTATATGAAAACGAATAGTTTTCATGCTCGATTTAAATACGTTTTTCTTTGATTTAAGGTGGAATCATAGTAAAATTAATATCATCCAACTTTAAAACAAAGTAGAACAACTTCGATTCTAAAATGGTGCCTCATTAAATTAAATGTATTCGAGCTTAAAAATATTATGAACCAACTTTGAAACTACTATTTTTCAATTTTTATTTCACTACGTTTCAATGTTGTTTTAAGTTAATTCTAATAGAAATTACTTTGAAATGTAAGCATTTTAGTTTTAATCTTAAAAATTAAACGTAAAATAACAACTTGGATCCAGCCATGATTTACGTTATTCTGAATTTAATAAAAGTCCTCCAATTTTTTTAATAAAAAACGATCATTTTGAAATATGAAAATAGTATTTTTATTTTTTTTATTTTGCAATAAAACTTTTAATTTACTTGATATTAATGTAGGGGTACATTTGTGCTTTGCTTCAAATCGCATAATCCAAGAAAATGTTAACGGTCCACATTTCTTAATTACATCGGGATTCGGGATAATACACCAGAAAATGGTGTTTGGCATAAGACTTGCTCCAAATAATCTAATGTGTAAAAAAGGAACAAATTTCCATCAAACTATGATTAACTTTCTTATGGTTTCACTAAAAACAAACTTACTTTTCAACGTACGGAAAATGTATTCCATTTCAAATGTTCTTAATAGTCTCCGAAAGACAAAACACAGCTGACAATATGAAGCCAAAGCTTTACGATCGACGATGCCGGCGCCGACACTACGTTGCAGGTAGGTTACTTTTTTTTTATGTTTTCATGATTCTACATGGAATCCATACTAAGATCAACTATGAATCCCTTCGAATATACGTCGATCGTAGTTTGAAAATGCAACATCAATGTGAAAATGAATACGTTTCACTTTGTTTCCACATCGCTTCCACTTTAAATTTTAAAATTTTCGGTCTTACATTGTGTCCACTAAAAAATGAATATTAATGCATTCAAATTAAAGTTGATGTTATATTGAAAATCATTCATCAAAGTTTGTGAAGAATAATTGAATGAATATGTATTATTTGTAAGTGGCTGCAACTTTGAAATGATGTTGAACAAAGTAGAATCAACTATGTTCCACTTTGAAAGTTGTGCATGGAATTTTAATTTTGGATACATTTTAGCATTTTCCACTTTAAAACAACGTTGAACGTACTTTATAATTTTGGAGAGTTGTTTCACTGTTGAATTGACAATGGTTCACTTCAAAACAAGAATGACAATAGTTATACAACGTTGCGTAGTTAAATCAATATATTTTCATTGTTAAATTAAATACGTTCATGATACTATTTTTCAACGATAAATCAAATACGATTTCATTTTTTTAGGCGTGTTTAGTTGTAGTTTATTAAGAAAACAGATTTAGTATGGCGCTAGTTAAAAAGTAATTAAAATTAGGAAAATATTAGTAAAGTGCTTTAGCATTAGCAATCTGTTAAGTAGTATCATGCTAAGCCCCTAACATCAGGCTGTTTAAGATTATTCGCCAATTTCTTTAAATTGGTGTTTTAAATTTGTTCCAACAATTTGTTTTTCAAAATTGTATACTTAATAAATTATTTTTTTGTAGACACCGCTCCAACGATCAAACGAATTTTTTTCCTCTCAAACTATAACAAACTCAGCAATCTTAAAATCATCCCCTTACTTCTACCTAATTATATTTGATGTTTACACCTTTTTGCGTACGTCACTGAATACCTACATAATGGACTATGCAAGCTCTCATACATTTATATGAGTATATACATAAGTAACTTTAAAAATTAATGAATATTATGTAGGTACATATTTTTCACATATCATATATGCACATAGTTACCTAATAACCCACATCCTACACGTTCACTATATATGTACATATTTACATACCTAGGTTCCATCTATGTATGAGTGTACATATGTCCATATTACCCTCCTAACTTACACTATTAAAATCCATACACTATGTAACTAACTATTCCTTGAATCATCGATTCGACAATTCATCATAATAAGAACCAAGGAATCCCAACATCGACTTTAAACGTACATATGATAACTAGACTTACAGTGTCAAGGTGTAGCTACATTAAAGCTGTTAGTTACAAGAGCAAGTTCGTACAATCCAGTCGTGCATTTTATTTTTTAAATAATTTATTTATTTTATTTATTTTATTTTTTCTTATCAATAACATATTAAAAATATACTATTAATAACTAGTATAAAGAGCACTAGCAGCAAAATACTATCTGCTCTTAAATAATTTAATTTGAGTAACTAAGCCTAGAAAATAATTTTTCATTTTACCATAATTCTAATTAATAAACAAAATCCCTTTTTTTAAATTCTTTACTACCTTTACCGTTATAGCTTTGCATGACTTTTTGACGTCAATCAATGTGAGTTAAATCGTCAACACAGCTCTAAACTCTTGGACATCTGTTATAAAATTCAATTCCTTAGGACGCGGACGCTTAGAAGTTAAATCAAAAATAAAAAACATTCAATGCAAAAAGGGTAGGAAGGTAAGTCTTTCGAAAACTTTTGTGAAGTAGATGAGTGTTCACAGAAGAATGTTACCCAGGCTTTATACTTAACATTTTCCTACTGACAGTTGTGTACACTTGTATTGGGGGCGAAAATGTGTAGTTGGCTTGTGAAAACACTACACTAAAGGACTGCTAGTCGTGTACTGTTCAGTCACGTCATGCCATGTGCACACATTTCAAGAGAATTATTTACAAAATTGTATACTTATAGGCACCAAATGAACGATATTCTTATTTGACACATGCTTCAATATGTTATGTTTATGGTCTGAGGCATTTTCCATATCCAAAAGGTATGGGCTTTCTTGCGACATAGTAGCACTTAGAATATGGCCTCTTTTAAGCTTAGTAAGCTAAATATTATTAACAAAACTCATCCGAATATTTTGCGTTCCAAGTTTACACAACACATTTAAACAATAAGTAGGTATACGCAATTGGGTCGCATGTACTTGCTGTTTTATGTAGTTCTATTGACAGATTTATATCGATGGAATTTACCTAAGATACCAGAGATAAAGTAAAAAAACACGTCAGGTGAAGAAGTTTAAACTTCAAGTTAACAAATGTCATTTAGAAATTGGCCACGTTCAATTAACTTTCCAATATTAAACTTATTTAAATAATTATAGACCGCAGACATTTCTTGGTTAAACAATGAAAAACCATTGTTAGGGAAATAACGGTTACCCTAATATATTACAAATTACTTAAGGTTAAAAGTTAAAAGTCGATGTACAGATAATAAAATGCACGATTGGATCGCACGAACTTGCTCTTATGTTCGATCACATCGTATGCAAAAGATTTCGATTACAAATCTAAATATATGTTTAAAGTCATTTTTAACTCAATTTTGTATATACATATACAATTTTTTTAAAATTTTGTTCTAAAATAAATTGGTAAGACAATATTAAGTATTTAATAATATGAACTTTAAAACAAAAGATTAAATCGGTTTAATTTAAGAAAAAATAATTCAAAATTCTGAAATAAATACTTAAACTAATTTGAGCTCAAAAACGTCATTTAATTTCTTGGATAAATTTGAATTTACGAAAAAAAAAATTAATCTGAGGAGCGGTTTTTGAGAAAAAAAGTTTTTTTTTTAAACTTTTTGAAAATATTAAAAAAAAATCAAAAACGCCAATTCATAGGTATTCCGAAAATATATTCCATATAATTTTTGAAAAAAATTTAATAAGCAAACTGCGAAATATAATTTTTTTTTAAATTTTTTTCTTAAAAATGATTTTAAGAATTCAAAAAAATATTAATTAAAAAAATTGGTACGCGGTATAATTTGGGCAACCTAAACATATATGTATATGTGTGAAATTTCGAAACAATCGGTTGAGCCGTTTATGAGATAGTCGAAAGCAAAAAAAAACGGTCCTATGGAAAGTACCGTTTTTAGAATTTTTCTAATTTTTTTTTCAACCATATGACCGGTCGTAGCTAAAAAGCCGCACTGATTTTTTTTATAAAAATCGTTAGAGCCGTTTCCGAGAAAAATAGGTTTGAACGTAACGGTTATATGGCAGGTACCGTTATTTTTTGAGCTAAAAAAAAGTTTTCAATTTCCCCTCTGTACAATACCTAAAAAACTCTGTATACCAAGTTTGAAGCTATTCGGCCCACCCGTTTGGGCTGTAGGTGTCTATACATACATACAGACAGACTGACAGACAGACATACAGACGGACAGAATTTTTAGACCATTTTTTTTCGTCTTTGCTTTCATCGTAATGTCTTGTTTGATTGTTATGTCAAAACTTTTTTTTCGACGAATGCATAACTTGCCTTATAGTACCTATAATCGCAAGTAAAAAATATACACACGGAAATCACCTAAGAAGTTTAAGTACGAAGTTTGAAGAAAGCCCAGCAAACATTTTAATTCAGAAATGAACGATAATTAATTCATAAAAGTGAAGAAACCGTCCGAAAAAGAATTCACTTATGATGCAATTTGAATTCTTTTACCTGGGATCTTAGACACCGATTTGAATCATTGTAATGATACATTTATGATAAATTTGTCATTTAAATGAACGTATATTAGGGTTCCATGTATTCATTTAAATGATTAATGCATAAATCTTTTCTAAATCATAAAAATAATTCCAATAAAATTCAATTAAGTGTATACACCATCACTTTAATTAATCGTATAGGAATCATTTTTGCGATTCAGAAAAGGTTCAGGGATTAATCATTTAAAACTTGGTGCTTAGGCGTTTTAGGTGATTGTTCAAAATATATTTTTGAATCATTGTTTTTAGACCCAAAAATAACGGTGCTTGCCATATAAATTTTTCTACCATCTTAATTTTCTCGAAAACGGATCTAACGATTTTGATAAAAATTGGTGTGGGCACTACTTGTATATACTCTACATTTTGACCATTATGAATATTATGTATTAACGGTGCCTGCCATACAACCATTTTATTGATTTTAGACTTTCTCATAAACGGCCCAACGGATTTCGATCAAAATTTGTACACAGGATCTCCTTGGAATTCTAAATAATACAGCATTTCAAAATTTTCAAAAAATTGTTTTGTTTTTGGATTTTTGAAAAAAAAAATATTTTTTTTTTTGAAAATTCAATATTTCGAAAACGGATGGGCGATTTTTTCTGAAATCTTGTTTTTAAATTTATATAATTAAATATTTAAAATGTTCATACCAATTTTCTTTTAGAACAAATTTAACAATTTTTATATATAAAAAAAATAAGTGAAAAACGACTTCAAAAATACTTTTAGCCATTTCCATTAAGAATCTTTTGCATTTAATGTGATCCAACATAGGAGCAAGTACGTGCGATCCAGTCGTGCATTATATTTTTTTTTTTCAAAAATGCTTCCTAGCAGTTATTTTTTTTATTATTTTGCCAACATTTTTCGGCAAGGATGTTTGTATTTACACGACTGTCATAAACGAACAAAAATAAGGGGATTTTTTGAAATTATCAAGAAAAAAAAACCTTAACACTCAAGACTAGAAATAGAATATAGAAATCGAATCAAGAACTAAAATTATAGCTCTGTTAGGAGCATTCTTGATTTTAGAAGATCTTCAGGCTTAACTAAATTCAATACACTGTTTTATAAAAGTGAAACAATTGTTTGTCTTTCTCCAACACACTGCTCAGATCTACATACATATATCATATTTTAAATTTTATAACAGTGTCCAGTAAAAGTTAAAAGCGGTCTAACTTGGAAAATGGCGATAATACTGTGCTTATACAAAGCCATATTAATGGAAGCATCATATGCCAAATTCTCTGTACCAATTTTTGTTGTCAAAAATATTGCCAGTATTTAGAGCGTTTACACAATAAAAAGAAAAATGGACATAACTTGACAGATAAAATGGTATTCCGCCATTCTTGTAAATCCCGCATAACAGCATCGTCTCCTTCTTGTTGACCCAAAAATATATTGACCTGTTTATTATCTTGCTTGAATTAAATAATAAGATTGCGATTTTGCACACGAAGATAACGATATAGTTTGGATATTGAGTCGTAGTAGAGTAAAGGCGTGTTAGTAAATATTACCAATTCGGTATTGCTTTGTTCAACTTTCGAACCCACACGTCTAAGTTAGCAATGAAACACTTTATCCGTTGCTTTTCCTATCTTGAATGCTTCATCATCGAGCATGGATTATGAATTCTCTGATATATTTCGAATAGATTCGGTTCGCACGACTAAGCCACGTATTGGACAAGGGTCTATATAAGAAGCTGGGTGTTCCTCGCAGTGATCACTGTTGTAATGGCCCGAATGAGAGCATATAAAGTTGAAAAATGCTATATTTTGACTAATTTTTTGAAGTGAATATATTCCTAAAAAAAAGTAGAGGGAAATTCAGTAGCTTCTACCTGTCTGTCTGTAGATCAATCTACAGCCTAAGCCGCTGAAGCGGCTCCCAGCAAACATTTATCTGAAGGTTCAGGTTCTAATCACCAAAAATGAAGAGTAATATTAAAGAAACCTTCAGTTTTTTGAATGAATTATGAATGTATACAAAGATCCTTTCTTTGTATACATTCATAATTCTTTTAGGAATATATTCACTTCAAAAAATTAGTCAAAATAGAGCCTTTTTCAACTTTGTATGCTCTCATTCGGGCCATTACAACAGTGATCACTGCGAAGAACACCCAGCTCCTTATATAGACCCCTGTCCAATACGTGTATTAGTCGTGCGAACTGAATATATTCTAGAAACATTCGTTGACTTCGGTGTGGTAGAGAAATATATCAGAGAATTCATAATCCATGCTCGATGATGAAGCATTCAAGATAGGAAAAGCAACAATTATCCCTTTTCTTCTATGGCAATTAGTCATGGATAAAGTTCTCGTTAAGTTGAAGAAATGTGCCGTAAAAGTGGTAATATATGCGGATGATTTGGTGGCAATATGGTAAGAGAAGTTTACTCCTGCGTTAAATAAAAAAACCACAGAAGTTTTTCAGAAAGGTTAATAACCAGGCTTTGACTTTTAGACTAGACTAGTGGGTGGCAAAGGCGCAGTGGATAAAGTACTTGATTGCTAACTTAGACGTGTGGGTTCAATCACCACGCTAGGCGCATTCTTTTCTATACCTCCATTTTAATTGGATGCCGCCCATGGGTTCTGGTTCTCAAATCCACTGTGCCAAACTAGTGCCGTGCAATTCAGGTTGCATTTAAAAGACTTTAGGTCTTACAGGCATATAGTTAAATTAAAAAAAAAAAAAAAAAAAAAGTTGAACAAAGCAATACCTAATTTATACTATTTACTAACACGCCTTTACTCTCCTACGACTCAATATCCAAACTATATCATTATCTTCGTGTGCAAAATCGCAATCTTATTATTTAATTCAAGCAAGATATTAAACAGGTCAATATATTTTTGGGTCAACAAGAAGGAGACGATGCGGGATTTACACGAATGGCGAAATACCATTTTATCTGTTAAATTATGTCCATTTTTCTTTTTATTGTGTAAACGCTCTAAATACTGGCAATATTTTTGACAACAAAAATTGGCACAGAGAATTTGGCACAAGATGCTTCCATTAATATAGCTTGGTATAAGCACTGTACTGACGCCATTTTCCAATTTAGACCGCTTTTAACTTTTACTTGAACACTGTTATAAAATTTAAAATATGATATATGTATGTAGGTCTGAGCAGTGTGTTGGAGAAAGACAAACAATTGTTTCACTTTTATAAAACAGTGTATTGAATTTAGTTAAGCCTGAAGATCTTCTGAAATCAAGAATGCTCCTAACAGCTATAAATTTAGTTCTTTATTCGATTTCTATATTCTCTTTCTAGTCTTGAGTGTTAAGGTTTTTTTTTTTCTTGATAATTTCAAAAAATCCCCTTATTTTTGTTCGTTTATGGCAGTCGTGTAAATACAAACATCCTTGCCGAAAAATGTTGGCAAAATAATAAAAAAAATAACTGCTATGAAGCATTTTTGAAAAAAAAAAAATATAATGCACGACTGGATCGCACGTACTTGCTCCTATGTTGGATCACATTAAATGCAAAAGATTCTTAATGGAAATGGCTAAAAGTATTTTTAAAGTCGTTTTTCACTTATTTTTTTATATATAAAAATTGTTAAATTTGTTCTAAAAGAAAATTGGTATGAACATTTTAAATATTTAATTATATAAACTTAAAAACAAGATTTCAGAAAAATTCGCCCATCCGTTTTCGAAATATTGAATTTTCAAAAAAAAAAATATTTTTTTTTCAAAAATCCAAAAAAAAAACAATTTTTTGAAAATTTTAAAATGCTGTATTATATATTATATATATTATATATTTAGAATTCGAAGGAGATCCTGTGTACAAATTTTGATCGAAATCCGTTGGGCCGTTTATGAGAAAGTCTAAAATCAATAAAATGGTTGTATGGCAGGTACCGTTAATACAAAATATTTAAAAAATTTTTTTGGTCAAAATGTAGAGTATACACAAGTAAGTAGTGCCCACGCCAATTTTTATCAAATTTTTTTTTTTTTTTTTTTTTTTTAACTTTGCACGCGCTCAAGGGAGTATGAATACCCTTTATATGTTTTTCTTAACACAGCGCGGGCATCCGGTGGAAGAAGAGAAAGAAGGATAGGAAATATGTGTGGCGCGATGTTCTGAGACTAGAGCTGGTTGTTGTCTCAGATTTATCTCCAGGGATGACGGCTGAACTAATGCGGAGAGAATTACCGTGTCTTATTTATTTATGTCCCTTATAATTCGCATTATTTTATTTATTTCGTTGTCATATTTTATGGGTATGCTAGTTTACTCAATCACATGTTGTTAGTGTTATGCCTAAACAGCATGCAATGAGCAAAGCAGCAACTTATTTTATGACAATTTTGAAATTTCGTTTTTAATAGAATATAAGAAGACATAGACAACGGCAGGAATCGAACCTGCAACCATCAGGTTGTCAGGCGAGCACACAACTATCGCGCCACGGCCACCCCCAAAAAATCGTTAGATCCGTTTTCGAGAAAATTAAGATGGTAGAAAAATTTATATGGCAAGCACCGTTATTTTTGGGTCTAAAACAACGATTCAAAAATCTATTTTGGACAATCACCTAAAACGCCTAAGCACCAAGTTTGAACAAAATTTGTTCAGCCGTTTAGGCTGTAGGTCGTTTTACAGACACACAGACAGACGGAATTGCCGGACCCACTTTGTTGGTGTTCTGTATCATCGTAATGTCAACTTTGATTAAAATCTCGAGTTAAATTTTTTTTCTAAATGCAAAACTTGCCCTATAGTACTTATATCGCAAGTAAAAAATATCTTAATCAGTCCATCCAATAGTGAGAAAATCGAAAATATAAAAAGTGGTTCTATGGGAAGTATCGTTAATAAGTACACAAAATAAAATGTTTTTATATTTAAAGGTGGACTGTACTACAGTGAAAACTCCCTTAGTCGGACAGCAATACGGTCGAGGCACTTTTGTCCGTCTAATGGAGTTGTCCGTCAAAGGAGAAAAAAAAACAATGACAATGACTTAATATTATATATACTGATAAAAATAACAAAAATTAAATCCTTTTCAAAATACAACACAAAAAGATTTTATTTCAATACACGAAAAAATTAAAAATTGTTTCACAAACATATAAGAAAATACATACTTTTTTGATAAAATGTAACAAAAATTAAATTATTCCAATTGCAATTAATAGCAAAAACAAAAAAACAAGAATTTATTTTAAAATGTATGCTACATCAATTTTTTTCTTTTAAACTGACCGGTTTCGATTTTGGTGATATCCTGAATTTTTTTTATCAAAATAACATGAAGACACATACAAGAAACAAGATACACAACAACAGACGACAACTCGCGAAATAAATTCCGTTGTGCATTCGTTCACAGCTTAAAGCCATTGGTATGGTGGCGCATACACTACACGCCACACACACACACACACTACTACAATGCAATTTTATTGTTTTTTTTTTTTGTTAAATTAGTTAATTTGGCGCAAAGTTTTAAACAGTCTGATGTTAAGGGCTTAGCATGATACTACATACCAGTTTGCTAATACTAAAGCACTTTACTAATATTTTCCTAATATTAAACACTTTTTAACTAGCACCATACTAAATCTATTTTCTTAATAAACTTCAACTAAACACGCTTAAAATAGTGCAAAAAATTAAGCGAACATAACTTTATGAAGTTTGTAAATGTCAAAGTGGCATTTGAATTTAGTACGATACTAAAAAATTTACTTTTAGACTAGACTAGTGGGTGGCAAAGGCGCAGTGGATAAAGTACTTGATTGCTAACTTAGACGTGTGGGTTCAATCCCCACGCTAGGCGCATTCTTTTCTATACCTTCATTTTAATTGGATGCCGCCCATGGGTTCTGGTTCTCAAATCCACTGTGCCAAACTAGTGCCGTGCAATTCAGGTTGCATTTAAAAGACTTTAGGTCTTACAGGCATATAGTTAAATTAAAAAAAAAAAGAAAAAAAAGTTGAACATAACTTTATGAAGTTTGTAAATGTCAAAGTGGCATTTGAATTTAGTACGATTCTAAAAAATAAATTAGCCATTTTGTGATTTTAACTTTAGTAAAATTTTAAGAAAATAGTATATACGATACTAAACTGGTTTCAAATTAGCAAAATCCTCTTTTTTGCCTAGTATCATATTAAAAATGATTTAACATATTACTAAATCGACCAAAATTTTGAGCCTTTGGCTTTATAATTCGTAAGCCATGTTAAAAAAGCTGAAAAAGTTTTTGTCCGCCTAAGAGAATTAAATTTACCAAACTGTGGCTGATGTAGCTGTCCGCGTCCGGGTAAGGGAGTGTCCGCTTAAGGGATCATAAAATGTATGGAATTTAAATGCAAGATCCACGGTCGGGAGAATTTGTTCGCTCAAGGGGATTGTCCAACTAAGGGAGGTGTCCGCAATGGGAACTTGCACTGTAATATAATTATGTCAAAAAACCACAAAATACAAAGTTTCGAAAAAATCTATTGAGTGGTTTTTGAAATTTTGAATTTTCAAAAAAAATTAATATGCAAAAAAAAATTTTGGTTTACAATAGTGTTTAAGTTTTCTAGGAGTTTCTGCGTAAAAATTTTCAAAAAAAAAACAAATTACCCGTTTCCCAGAATATCGAAAACCAAAAAAAATGGCTCTACTAGAGGTACCAAAAATACACATTTTTTTCAACAAGACAAATTATCAAAATGTAAACTTTCCCTTCATTAATGAACTGTTTTTTTTTTTTTTTATAAAAATCGTTTTAGCCGTTCTTGAGAGAAAAGGATTTTTGTTTTTGGTCAAAAATGTATAAAATAATTTAAAAAACGTGTGGGCATATTACGGAAAAAACAATATGTAACATGTACCAAGTTTGAAGCAAATCCAACGAACCGCTTAGGCTGCAGACTCGAGGACAGACAGACGGAATTGCGGGACCCACTTTTTTGGTGTTCTCTATGATCGTTATGTCATGTTTCATTAATAGAAAAAAAAAATTTACGAATGCATAACTTGCCTTTAGTACATATAATCGCAAGTGAAAAGCTGTGCACTAATGTACATACATATATTTAAAATTTAAAAAAATATATTTATATTATATATATATATATATATTTATTTATATTTATATTATATAATATAGTCAAACATTTGTTTTTCCTCCTTTTGTTATTAATATTCAATATTTCGTATTTGGCCATTTTTTTTTTAATAAAAAATAATTATTAATTCAAAATTGCTTTTTAACGGCCTTTAGTCCTACAAAAATTGGCATATTAAAATAATTATGCCAACATTTTTTTTTCGAAAAAATTTAAGAATTTTGTATAAAAATTAGTAAAAACCGATCTAGTAGTAGTAGTAATTTTTATTTGCAATAAATCAGTACAAAAGGTGTTGTAACCGCACATTTTACAATACAGTGATTTGACATTTAAAGTCTTACATCTGAAACATTAATTTAATTATTAATAAAAATATAATTGGGAAAGATTTTATTTGAAGGAAAAGCAAAGAAAAACCTCCAATATATATATAAATGACTAGAATTTAATTCTGATTTCTCATAAGTATGTTTGTATATTTGAATTAGGAACAAAATAATAATATGTTAGTTATTAAATAAATAAATAAGAAAAGAACAAAAAATAAGTGTTACTATAAGCAAAACAATAAAAAAAAAATAATAATGGATAAATAAATAATTAAATACAAAGATAAACAATAAAAACAACAATAATAAATAGATAAATAAGTAGATAAATAAGTAAAATAATTAAATAAATAAATAAGTAAATAAATAAATCAATAAATAAATTAATAAATGGAGAAATGAATAAATGAATAAATAATAAATAAATAGATACATAAATACGTGAATACATAAACTAAAGAAAAATCCACATAATATGAACAGAAATAGGTAAATAGATATATAAATAAATAGTTTAAGTGAACAACAAAACGACTATTTATTACAAGTAATCGATCTGATAAACAAGAGGGTTGCCAGTGTTGTTACATCTATAATGAAAGTTTGCTTCAAGTTTATTTATTCGTTCTGAAATCAATTCAACATTAGTTTCTCGGTGAAGATCACTAGTCGAGTAACGAAAAGGGAGGTTTAGCATCATTTTTAGTATCTTGTTTTGTGACACCTGAAGTTTTTTAACGTGACACAAAGCAGCCCTTCCCCAGACAGGGCTTCCATATAGCAGTATTGCTTGAAATATGACCTTTAGAATGATTACTTTATTTTCAATTGTCAATGAAGATCTTCGATTTATAAAAGGGTAAAGCAGTTTAATAGCTATATTAATTTTCTTTATAGTGCTATTTATATGATGTTTGAATGTAAGTTTGGTGTCAAGATGTATCCCAAGATATTTTACAGAATTTTCCCAAACTATGTTCTTACCATTTATAATAATGGATTGGTTGCTGGGAAGATAACAAGATTTTCTTTTCTTTGAAAAAAAGATAGCTTGGAATTTGTCGGCGTTTAACTTTATTTTCCATTTATTGAAGTAATTTTGTAATATTTCAACAGACTGCACTAAATTACTCTCGATGTTGAGAGCAAGTTCATCTGAAGAATATATTGCTGTGTCATCAGCGAAAATAGCAAATTCACAGTAACACAGTAAGGGATGGTTGGGAAATCTGAAGTGTACAAATTATATAAAATAGGGCTAACTACTGAACCTTGAGGGACACCAAAATTGAACCTAACTATTGACGAAACACTGCTATTGACATGAACACTAAAACATCGGTTGGAAAGAAAACTCTGGACAATTTTGCACAAATACAACGGAATTTTAAATTTTATCATTTTATAAATTATTCCCTTGTGCCATACGGAATCAAAAGCTTTTTCAATATCTAAAAGAATCATGCCAGTTGATTTTCCCTGGATGCGTCTACTTTTGACATGTTGACATATTCTTTTAACCTGATGAGACGTAGAGTGAAATCTTCTGAATCCGAACTGCTGATCAGGGAAAATTTTTTCATCCGATATGATCTTTAGCATTTTTTCTTTTAAAATTTTCTCATAAATTTTACTTAAACTACTCAGCAAGCTAATTGGTCTATATCAACTGGCGATATCTGGCGGTTTCCCGGCCTTTAAAATTGGGACAACTTTAGCAGTTTTCCATACCTTTGGAAAGTATTGCATTTTCAAACACGCATTTATCAAAAAAGTGAGGAATTTTATACCTTCTTTTGAAAGGTGTTTTAAATAAATGTTTTTAATGTGATCTAACCCATCTGTTTTTTTCACTTTTAGATCTTTAATAACCATTTTTATATCTTTTATCGAAACAAATGTATTAGAAGGTGTGAGAGTATTTAAAGAATCAAATTTTTCGATTTCTGTATTAACCATTGTGTTTGTTTCTCTGTCACTTAAATGTTCCGAAACCCTGTGATTTGTTAAAAAATTGGTAGCAAATAAGTTGGCCTTTTCCTCATTTGTACATATGATTTCATTATTTTGTCTCAAAAAGGGGATTTTTCTGATTTTATTCTTCGTAAGCTTGACAATATTCCAGAAGGGCTTTTCGTTCTTATCCAGCATACTCAATTTGCTGTTCCATTGTTTGTTTCGAAGAAGTAAAATACTTCTTGAAATTAGTTGGTTATAATATGAAACCATGTTTTTCGAAAAAGGCTGGCGGTATCTTTGCCAGTTCCGACGATGAATATTTCCCAATTTAATAAGATTCAAAACTTGAGTAGGAAGAGTTAAGTTACAAAAAGCATCTCGTTTTAATTTTTTGGGGACGCTCTTTTCTGCAGAGGATAAAATACTTTTCGTGAAGTTTTCGACAATGCTGTCAACATCATCAAAGGAGGAGATATTATTCAGATTCATGGACACATTTCGAAGATCTGTATTGATGGAAGTTTGAAAATATTTCCAATTGGTTTTATGAAATTGTCGGATATATTGCATTTTCTTTTCACCTGACCAAGGGAGAGAACAAAAAACAGGGTTATGATCAGAACTCATAGCATTTACAGAAATTGGGGTTTCAAATTGACAAGACATATTTGTAAAAAACAAATCAAGGACGGACGGGGATCCACGAGAACCAGCTGGAAAATATGTAGGACTAGGAGGAAAAAGAACATTGATAGGAAAGAATAGTGGGAACTGAGCTAATATATTTCCCCAACAGTTTGCCCTATTACAACCCCAGTCTTTGTGTCGACAATTTAGATCACCACCAAACAGGTATTCACCATTTGTGGAAAAGAGGTGCCTTAAATCACGTTTAAAAAACTTTTTTTTTACATCTGATGACGTTCCACCAGGGAAATAAATACTATAAACCTTGACCTCATTTCCGTTCAAGAGCTTAATGGATATACCTATGTTCTCTATGCAACGAGTATTAATAACAGGAAGCAGCGAATGTTGAATTGATTTCCTAACGAAAATTGCTACACCACCACCCCTCTGTTCAGATCGATCAACTCGATAGCACTGATATTCAGAAGAAGGTAATCTATCTTCAGTACTAAGCCAAGTTTCAGTTACAAGTGCAACGTCAACTTTTTGGCTATTTAAGAAATTTAAAAATTCGAAATATTTATTTCTTATTGACTTAGAATTCCAAGTTATAATATTTAAGTGATTAATAAATATGTTACTTATCATTAGAATAAAGAAATTTTGTAGCTAAATGTGCGATTACATTAAATTGTTTTATTTTGTTCTTACAAACAGATAAATTGGTGATCATCTCCATGCAAAGGGCGTTGAGTTCCTCGATCGAGAATAAAGATGAATTGTTGTTGTTGTTGTTTGGTGTATTTACGTTTGATGTACGTGTTGCACCAGTGTTTGAAGGAGGTGCAGATGTAGCACGTGAGCTTTTTCCCCATGAGCTAGTTGTTGGTTGATTAAATCTAGTTTTTGCAGGTTGTGTGCTCTCATTTAGACATTTCTTTCTGGGAGTAGGAAGCATAGGAAAATCGCTCATTGAACCACAGAAAACCGGTTCTTCTGATTGAACATGCGTGGGAGTTGGATATGAGACTCGCTGACGGTTGGATGAGTGATGTAGGAATTTTTTTTCTTTGATTTGCAAGTATGTGGCTCTACTTGCACAGGTTGTATCGGTTGCCTTGTGATTACCATTGCAGTTTGCACATTTATGAAGCGAGATGTTGTCACAATCGGATGTTATATGCGATCCAGCACAGATCGCACAAAAGGTTTTAATGTGGCAATTACGCTCCCCGTGGCCAAACATTTGGCAATTGTGACATTGGGTTAATTTGCATTTTAGTTTTTTTTGGTAGTTCCAATTTACTTGAGTGTAAAATAAAGACCGAACATTTTTTTTTAAGTCATTTAATCTTACGGAACCATTTTCGAAAGATACAATGTACAAAGTGTCACTGTAGTGTTCATAGTTTTTAATTATTTTTTTTACATCAATGCACTTTAGTTCGCGTTTGATAAGTTCATTTTTCAGATCAAGGGCTTCTACACTCTCCAAGCCATAAAGAACAACTTTAAAAGCTTTTTCGCTCCACACGTCATGTGAGAAGAACTGACAATTTTGATCAATAAAATTTTTAATAACAGTATTAAATGATTCTAATGAAACACATGTAATTTTAATTCCAATAGACAGTTTTTTAATCGAATAATCAGATATTTTTAGTTTTTTCATGAATTCATGCACATATTCGGGTGTTTTTTGCAACAACTTAATTGGTGGCACATACACTTTTTTTTCAGGGAGTGAATAGGTGTCGTTCATTTCCTCATTAATGTCAGTGTCTGGATGACATTGAAGGGGAAAAAAAGGATTGTTACAAAGACGATTTGTACTAGGCATTGCAGTGCGTAGTTTTTTATCCAAGGACAATTTCTTGCCCTCGGATTCTGGCGATCGATTACGTTTGGATATGGTTAGGCTTATTGAAAACTTTCCGGAGTAAACACGTTGTTCGTAGACGAAAGCTTCAAACAAAAACCGATCTTAAGAATATATTTTGCCGCTTCTAGATACTAAGAACCTTGTGTTTACACTTTATTTTAAATGGACTAGCATGTCAATTAAGTGTTTTTTTTTTTAATTATGTAATTAAATAATTAACCGGGATCTACTGTAATACATTTTAGACTTTTGTCATTGTCATTACTGGTACTGCAACTTTATACGAAAGAAAAGGATAAAAATACGTACCTACATTTAAAAAAAAAACAAATAAATTACCTAAAATCCTCGGTTGTTCTAACATGCTCTTTATACCTACACTGACCGAGATAAGGGCAATTGGAGAAGTTCTAGAATTACCTATTGTCAAGGTTTTAGGGATCATCGGGAAAGGAAAACATTCTTGTACTTCCCTGTCCTGGCTAAACTAAGAGCACAATCCTGAGGAAAAACATTTTTCTACGGTATTGTAGAACTTCTAGATCACGATGAAATGTTTCTAGGGATAACTTGTGTATACTCATACACATTTTAAAATGTTCCACCTATGTTATTGAAAAGGTATCTTTAATAACATGTATAGTGCAAATTTAGGACTCTAAGGCAGGTGCTATAAAATATAGGTATTAAAATGGTAAAAAAATGCGAAACAATAGCTTAGTGTTCAAACATAAAGTTATAGGGGCATATTCATAGTAATAACCCAGGTTTTACTAAACTACAGTTTAAAACAATTTTGTCTCAATAAATACAGACCGATTTTACTTACAAATTGTTGGTTATATGTTTTTATTAGATTATTAACTTGTTTTACTACACAAATATATTCAAACATTTTGGAATGATAAACTTAAAAAAATAGAATCAACGTTTGAAAATTCAACTAAAGCTTGGTTTAACTTAGGCATAGTTTAAAAATGACTATGAATACGCCCTATAAGATACATCAGAGAGAATAAAAATATATATATGGAACATTTAAAAATTAATTCCCTCTTCTGCAGAAATTACATAATTATGGTAGGCAGATATGGCTAAACTAGGTGGTACTTAAATCGCCCGCTCGATATGATTTCTTCGGTTTTCTACAAAAGTATATTTGTTGGCAATTAACGATTTTTTGTTAAATAAACACAGATTTAAAACGCGTTGTTTTACATTATAAACCCCTTCACAAACGTATTGTTATATTATTTTTTGAAGTGTTACAGTGTGCCTCTTAAGTATATAAATATGTATATATACAGCGCTAGCCACCCTTTCCATAGAATGTGTAACTCTTGTGAATTATTGAGATGTTATTGTTAACGTTTCCTTGTATTATTATAAGAACATAGTGCGTGATGCTGCGGTATACTGACGATTTTTGTTCGCACGTCACTCGCACCACAATTTAGTAAATTCGGCTGAAGTATTAACGTCATGCGCTTTCAATGGGTAACCATAAGTGTCCCTGAAGCCCCGGAAAAGAAGGAAATAATGAATTATATGTATGTATGCATACTGTATATGCATATGTATAAAAGCGAAGCTAGCTAAAAGATCGCTCACAGTTTTCGCAAGGGGCAGCAGAAATAAAGGAAGTGTATTATATTAGGGGGAAGAAGCGAAGTGCAACTTAGCAGTTAGTCACAATTGCGAACTATACAATGCAAAATCATTATTTTTAGATGCCAAACAATTGGGTTTATCAAGTGGTCAGATGATTTTTCTATGCTGCGACTGAAGTAAGTTTGATTGACAACATATACAAACAATTTACTCAATGACTCTTCTGGCAGTACTTTCGATTTTCACTTGCAATATTATGTATAGGTAGATACTATAGGGCAAGTTTTGCATTTGGAAAAAGATCGAACTCGAAATTATATTCAAACTTGACATTACGGTGATAGAGAACACGAAAAAAGTTAGTCTCGCAATTCAGTCTTTCTGTCTGCCTTTCTGCGAGTCGATTGGGTGATTCTTTTATAATCTTTTTGCAAAACTAACGGTACCAGACATACAATTTTTGTGGACAAAAACAGTAAATCTTAATTATTTCGAAAAGGAACGAACGATTTTTATAAAAAAAAAATCAGTGCACTGTTATAGAGATGTACATTTTGGTCAATCAGGTATTTTAATTAAAATATTATTAACCTGTCCATATAACCGTTTTTTTTCGAATATGTATCTCATTAACGGCTCAGAGGATTTAGATCAACATTTTTTACAGGAAGAAAATCAATTTTTTTTTTGGTAAATTCCCAAACCAAACCCATCGATATATAATTTTTTTTCAATATTTAGAAAACGGGTGGATGATTTTTTATTGAAATTATGTTTTTTAAATTTATACAATACTTAAAGTAAAATTATTTTTAGAGGATAAATAAAAAAAAATGTGTAGGTACATACAAAATTAAGTAAAAACGACTTTTAAAATATATTGAAACGTTTTTACTAAGAATCTTGTGCATACGATGTGATCTAACATTTTAACAAGCACGTGGGATCCAGTCATGCATTTTATTTACTAAGCAAGTAAGCTACATACGGTACAAATAGTTTTCGCAACGTTGTTTGCACCATGTGCATAAAATGTGATCGAACATAAGAGCAAGTACGTGCGATCCAGTCGTGCAATTTATTTTTATTTGTGAGATGTATAGGTACCTATCTAGCATCCTGTGTGTCAATAAATTGTGTAAGTACTTTTTAATGCTTTTTCTCTTCTCTTTCTCCTCTTGGACCCGCGATTACTCATTTTCTATGCGAGTCGAGACCTCGATGATTCTTAAATGCTATACAAATAATAGGACTTGACTCGGAGCATACCAACAGTAAGACAGTACTGGACCCCTCTTTAGACCGATTTACTCCAAAGTACTCTAGGCGAGACAGAGACAAGCGATTACTCATTTTCTATGCGAGCCGAGACCTCAATGATTCTGAAATCCTATACAAATAATAGGAATTGACTCGGAGTATCCCAACAGTAAGACAGTAGTGTGACAATTCAGTCGATCTCGTACTGTGGAGGTGTTAACACGTTTTCGGCTTCCCAGTTTTTTCCAAATTAAATTTCGTGTGTGCGTTTAAGTATAACATTAAATCAAGATTTCTTAAGTGGTGCAGTAGCACAAAGGTAGAGTGGCCGACCGAGAATCCGAGGGTAGCCAGTTCGATTCCCAGCCGGGCATCAGAACTTTAGCAGCTTTTTTTCACAACCGTGAAGTGGAATACTTTATTGGTTCGGAAAACGAGCAAAGGAGGAGGAGCTTAAGCACCGGGGCATCGAAAGGTATCCTAGGGCCAATAAGGCCAGCGATGGCATCAGCTGAGTGAACGTCGAAAGATGTTCCAATTACAAGCAGTGATTCTGCAGCAACAACAGCAATAACAACAACGGCAACATCATCCGATGCTAACCAAAAGCGCAGAAAGAGGATCAAGTGCGCGCCAAATTTGGTAAAGAGGAGATCCACGGCCACCTCAGCAAAGCTGCCAGCTGGGGTGAATACGTCCGATATAGACGAGACGACAGAGGCAGCAAGACAAACCCAGCTAGACACTTCACCCGAAGAGGGTATTGCATATATGTCTGTGGAAGGAGAAGGGCACTTCACGACGGGCGATAGTACTGCCTTCGTGAACCTCTCCACATCAGAGGCGTCATCTGAGGAGGACGAGGAACAAAGAATGATCGCTCAAATTGTAACAATGGAGGCAGAAATAGACGAGTTGCAAGGTAAAGTTAAGGCCAGCCAAGAAGCGCGCCGAGCGAAACAACTAAAAGAACTCGACGAACAAGAACAACAACAGAAAAAAGAACAATTACTAAAACAACAGCCACAGCAGCAGCCAAAACAACAACGGCAAAAACAACAACAACAACAGCAACAGCAGCAGACACAAGCCCAGAAACAACCGCAAGAAAAACAGCAGCAGTAGGTTCAAAAGCAGCAGAATCAACAGCAACAGAAAAGTCAGTCTCAGCAGCACCAGCCACAGCCGCCGATTACGAAAAAAGAAAAGGTGCCACCCATAAATACTTATAAAATGGAGTTACAGGATACCATAAATCTATGTAAGTTGACCATAGGTCAAAATTTTACTATTAAAAGATTAAATAACGATAGGCATGCTATCCAGTGCTTCACACTGGAACAGCACAAAAAAATTAAAGAGTTGCTAAAAGAAACTACTACTGAATTCTTTAGTTTCACCCCTAAAACCGAAAAATTTCAAACGGTCCTTTTGAAGGGCATAGATTCCTGCACGGAACCACAGGTGCTCTTAAATGAACTCCGCCAAAAAGCGAATGACGATCTCGATTTTATCGGGGTCAAGCCGTTCGCTACAGTTAGAGCTAGGCGGATGAAGCGGAGTCTTCCCTTCTTCCTTGTTCAACTCTCACCCACCAGCAAACTGGATAGTTTGAGGAGTATATCCGTCCTTAACTACCAGGTTGTAACTTGGGACAAATTAAAAAGGCGCGGCGGCATGCTTCAATGCATGCGCTGCCAAAGGTTCGGCCACGCCGCAGCAAACTGCGAAATGCAGTCACGCTGCGTTAAGTGTGGAGAGAACCACAATCCAGATGAATGCAAGTTAGGAAGGGAACGGGTCGAAGATAGGACCCAGCTTAAATGTGTACTCTGCCGAGGCGGCGGACACACTGCTAATTATTGGGAATGCCCGACGTTTCAGCTTATAAAGGACAATAAAGCAGCAAAGCAAACAGTGGTAGAAAAGCGTCCAATAGTGCGCCCTCCTACAACAACGCCCGTCAACCCCCAAATTTCTTACGCCCAAATGGCGTCAGGAAAGGGAAGCACGGTACAGCCTACACCAAAGGTAGCCCAACAGGCCCCCGTGCCTAAGGCGCCGGCGGCACAGGCGGATATTATGGGCACTCTACTGGCCATCCAGGGTCAGTTGACTGGGCTCCAAAACCAGATCAGGGAGAAGGCGACTAGGGTGGATTATCTCTACTCTGTTTTGCCGAGCTTAACGCAACTTAGAGGTTAAGGGCGCGCTGCCGGAGATGCCCTTTAAGATCCTAGCTGTGAATGTAAATTCACTGATTAGGACCGAACGTAGAGCGAATTTATTCCAATTGCTTAAAGACATAAGTCCAGATGTGTTTATGGCTAGCGAAACTAAGCTTAACCAGAAACATAAATTGACTAACAACAATTACAATATCGTAAGAAGAGACCGACCCAACTCCACTCAAGGAGGAGGCGTCGCAATCTTTATACGTAAAGGCATTAGTCATAAGGTAATATATAATAGTGATGTGCGAAAATTTCCGACGCTAGAGGCATGCATCATATGCATTCATCTCCAACAGGGGAAGCGAATGTATGTGATCCCTGCCTATGCACCGGAAAGACCTCAGCCCACCCAGTTAATAACAGAGCTTGAAAAGCTTTTTGAATGCTTAAGACTGAGCTCGGAAGAGAATTACTATATATTGGCGGTTGATTTAAACGCCAAGCACACAGATTGGGGAAATCAAATACAAAATGCTCGAGGTAACCATCTATTTAATTGGATGGGTCGATACAACCTTGAGTATCGCATCGATCTTCTAGCCACAGACAGGCCATCGTTCCCAAGAAGCGGTGCCTATCTGGATCTATTGCTTAAAGACGCAAGACTAACAATTACTGACGCTGTGGGTCAACGGCCAAGAAATTGTTTACGAACGATCGAGTACGACAGTGACCACTGCGGACTCGCCGCCGTAATACAACTTCCGAACCAGCTTATGGAGTTGGAGGAGTATGTGCCTGTGCATACTTATAACTACAGTAAGGTGCGCTGGCCACGTTTCTTCAATGCCTTATAGAGTGAATTACGTTCAAATGGTATATCCCCACCAAATGACAGGAACCTAACAAATACTGAAATCGACAGATACTTAGAACAAATTGATGAAACAATACCGAAATACAAAGAACGTAACGCAACTGACATGTACCGTAACGCGACAATTGACGCACTTCACAGACAAAAAAGTGGACTACTGACAAGACTAAAATGCTTGTACAGGCGGTTTACTGATACACGAGACCTGGAGATTAGGACACTGAAGTCGTCCATCAAAAACATCAACCAATTGATCAAAGAAAATTATAGGTTGTCCATTAATTTGTTCTGGGAGAATAAAAATCGTGCCGTTAACTCTAGCGACCCAAGTATGTTCCCAAAAATTAATAAGATTTTTAGAAGAAAGGATCAAAACGATCTCCCGTGTCTTAAGCTCCAGAGGACGACAGAGAACAGAGACGTACTTCTGCCAGCAGGCATAGACCCAGAGGATGCCGTATTGGACGATGACCTCTATATAATCGAAGATCCGCAGGAGAGAGTGGAGGCTGTGGGGGCTGCTTTCCAGCAAGTGTACAAGGTGAATGCTAGCATTCGCCCGAATCATGACCTGGAGAACAGAGCTATACTTCATCACTTATGGCTCCGGAACAATATAACCGAATGGCGATCTGAGAACCTTGGTTTTACTGGGTTTAATGATGAAGATTTGAAACGCCATAATCGCCGACCGAAATGGGCCCAGTCCCCTGTTAATTTCGAAGAATGAGCTCCAGCTCATCTTCGATTCATTAAAGAAAAAGAAGTCTGCAGGAGTCGATGGTATATCCAACGTTGTACTACGACATTTGCCTCAAGAAGCAGTTGACATTTGTACCACACTGTTTAACAACGCGCTGAATAATGCATATTATCCAGTGCGATGGAAGACAGCTGTGGTGCACCCTCTCCCAAAAAAGGGAAAGGACAACTGCAATCCGGCGAATCTCCGGTCGATAAGTCTTCTTCCAAGTATCAGCAAAGTATTTGAAAAGGTTTAATAGAGCCCTGTTCAAATGGGCGGAGGACAAAAATATCATTCCGTATAATCAGTTCGGTTTTAAAGCGGGACATGACACAATTCATGCCGCGTCTAAACTAGTTTCTGATATCCAATGGAACAAAACTAAAAAGCAGTGTACGGGTGCCTGTCTGGTTGATTTGGAGAAGGCCTTCGACACCGTATGGTTAGAAGGTCTCTATCTAAAGCTAACCAGACTAGGTATAAGTAAACCTCTATTGTATATGCTTTATGACATGCTAAATGGTAGAAAGTTTATTGTCAAGAGTGGCAATGTAACTTCTACCGCAATTTTTAATATTAAAATGGTCTTCAGCAGGGAGCGGTTAACTCGCCGATTCTATTCAGCATTTACACCAGCGATCTGATAGTCTAACTCAGGCAATTACGTACGCCGACGATCTAATTGCGTACAGAACAGCTCATACAGTTGAGGTCATCAAAAATCTCTTGCAGAGTGACTTCGACAAGATTCAGCGATATTGTGATGACTGGAAGTTGAAAATCAACTTCCAGAAATCAGAAACTATTTTGTTTAGGACTCAGTTGTCTAGCGCCTCAAGGGATACGAGAAAGAACTGGCGCAAGCTGGTGATCGTAGGGCCACATGGACATCCACTGGCGAGTAAAAGTGTAGTAAAGTACCTTGGCATCTGGTTGGATCAATACCTGTATTTCGACAGACATATAGGTGCTGCTTTGGGCAGGGCTAGGGGAGCCTTTGCCTTGACAAAACGACTGTTTTATAGCAGCCGTCTTGACAGCAGGGTGAAGGTCATTTGCTACATGGCCCTCATCAGGCCGATGATTGCCTACGGATGCCCGGTGTGGTTCAACGTTGCCCCATCTCAAATGGAAAAGATTCGGGTGTTTGAGAGGCAATGTCTTAGACGTTGCCTTGGAATACACAGAACACCAGAGTCGGAGTACACAAGATATTATTCCAACCAGGTTCTATACAACGGAGCCAACATAAACAGAATAGATAATTTTTTGTTTAAGCTGATTCGGGGTCACACTGCAAGAGCGATGTCCTCAACCAACAGCTTAATTTTTGGGGCTTACTACCCCAATATTAAATATTTTGAGAGTGTGCGGTTAAGTGGCTACATCCCTCCCTAGGCATTCCTCTTTTTAGACAGTCGAGGGCTGCTACAGGATGGAATGGCGGTTCCGCTCATCTACCACGTCAGCCGGAAAACTGTAGATAGGCGACTCATGTATGGTCGAGACGTCATCGCTCAAGGTGGAGAAGAGCGCCTTCGATTCAGTAGGACTGTGTCCGATAGGGACCGAAGGGATAGGGCGAAACAAGAGAACCAGTTCTGGTGGCTCTCTGAACAGCATTCTGATACATAAAGTCGATTAGGATGGTATGTCTTGGCCGACTTACATAGATTTAGGTAAATTAGGTATAAGGAACAGTCGGGGTGGCACAAAAAAAAATTAAAAAATATGTATGTTTGCGGGGGCATTTGTGCATGCAGCTGCGTGCCTGTGTATGTATGTACATACGAATATGTATGTACGTATGTACTTGGCTGTGTGGGTTGCCTTTCTCTGTGTGTTTGCATGCGGATACAAAATATACAAAAAAAAAAATTAAAAAAAAAACGAAAAAAATGCTGCTGTGGCTGTTCTAGTTTTTAAGTAGTTTTAAGTGGTTTTGGGTATTTTTAGGTATCTTAAGTAGTTTTAGTTAGTATATAAGTTAATTGTATCTAGTTTTAATTATTTTTAGTCTAGATTTAGGTAGTTTATAAGTAAAAAAATGAAAAATGATTCGAGACCAAGTTTTTTAAAAAAAAGTTTTCTTGGTAAAACAAAAATAAAATAAAATAATTAGAATTAATTAAAATAGATTTAAGGTGGAAAGACATTAGTATTAAGAGATATAGTTTAGTTTAGAGCGCCCGTAAAGGGCCAGTAAATTAGTTGTAAGTTATTGATAATTAGGCTAGTTTTAAACATTTTTGTCTAGCTTTAAGATAGTTATAAGTTAAAATTAAATAAAAATGAATAAAAAAAAAAAAAACAGTAGTGTGACAGAAATAAGAGTTTATGCGGACTTTCGAAAATTTGTTGTTTGATTAAACAGCCGCCAAACCGCGGGAAGCGCAGGGAATATTTAACTTCCCATAAAACCGGTATAACTGTTATAAATTGGAATTTCCATAAAAATAACATAATTTTCCCCCAAAACGCGGTGCATATTTCACACATTGTTATAAAACTGGTATTACTGTTATAAATTGGAATTAATTTGATTTAGTCGCGGCCGCTAATGTTGACATTTCTAAGTTCTTCTATCGATTGCAGCTCACGTTTTTTGTTATAAATGTATAGGACTCAAAAATAACACTAACGCAGTTAATAATTTGTGTTCTACTTGTTAGTAAATCTGATTTTAAAATTATAAATGGTGAAATGGATAGCAATATAAAAGAACTCAAGGAAAAAAAATCTTATATTTTAGGTTTCTCGCAATTGTCAACCGTTATGTTCATGTTAACATTAAAATTAACCTGTTTATAATTTCGAACCAAATATATAGGGGAAGTACGTCCAAAATTACATATACGGACAAACGGACATACATCTCTTATCTTGAAATCTACTATACATACTTATACAATCTGCTCCAATGCCACTAGTTGGCTTTGATGATTTGTTAAATCCTTTCTCATTTTAGAGCCATTTGTAGTCGCAAGAAACAAAACATTAAATAAGAAAAAAATAATTTTGTACTGGATAGTTTTTTTTTGATTTTGGTGAGTTTATGCAGTTAGTTTTATTGACCATATCTATAGTTCACGACAAGATTGATAATATAAGCTAACAATTGACCATAACAGCAAAGTTTTATGGAATTTATTAACAATATTTTGTGAAAACTATGGTGTGGACAAAATGACATACACGAATATTGTTTCAATTTAACCAACAATTATGCCTCACAATTATAAAAGGTAAACGAAACGTCAGTCCTGGAGAGTTGAGTCGATGGAGAAGTCCATTGAAGCTGTAAAGGGCAACAAAATGGGATGGCTTTTAGGATCTAAGATGTTTGGTGTCCCTCAAGCTACAAGCTTGGTGTCCTCAAGCTACCTAAAAAGACACGCATTGGCTAAGTATACAAATTTAAGTCCCAAAACTAAAGGACTGGAAAGATATAAGCTAACAGCCCCGCCTGATGTTGAAAGACATTTGGCTGAGCACGTTAAGTTTTAAGAAGATCGGCCTTTTGAGTTTAGTTGCACAGGTGTTCAAGAAAAAGTTCGTTAAGCTGCATAAAATGCAATATTGGACTCATGCATCTTGGTCTGACGTGCTAAAAAACACTAAGAATATCATTTTCGAATTATGCATGTAATATGAACCACATAGTATATATTCAAAAAGTTTTCCGAGCAACAAATTCTGAATTAATTTAATTAATTTATTTTAGAAAAATGAAACTTTTTAATTACTATATACAAGATATGCTATATGTTATTTTGTCCATATGAAATATGTCATTTTGTCCATACTACATGGACAAAATGGACTTTCTTATAATTTTAAATAACGATTTTGTTAATTGTTTGCACTTATATTAAACTGAAAGAGTATTTTAAAATGTGTGCAATGAATTGAACATTACGGGTAAGTTCATAAATGTCAAATAATTGCGCAGCGATTCGGCATCACTGCTTGTTTTTGATGCTAATGATTACATATCTGTTGCGGTGTTGTGAGTTTCGAACCACGGACATAATAGGGGTATTCACGATCCGATGTATCTGGTCTTGTATCATTGTAAAAGTGTAAAAGTGTAGCATTTTTTTGCACTACAACAACAAAGTATACTGAATGTCAAAATCTTACACTTTTACAGTTTTACAATACCCGAACCCTATTGTAACAGAAAAATACAAGGGTGTACGATTTTTTTAAGACAAACTACACATTCTTCAGAACAAATGTGATACAGATTTTGACATATGCTTCAGTGTTGCTACAAATTAGTAAAGGTGTGTTCACAGTCTGTTGTAAAAAAATAAAATTTTACAATTTTACAAGACTTGGTACACCAGATAGTGTATACCCCTAATACTTTTCAAGGCTTTAATTGATTAAAAAAGTGTTATTTTCTTATACAAAATGCGCAAAGCGAAGCAAATAGGCTTTAAGAGGAATGATATGTCATTCAAATGAATTAATTTCATTTTCATTCGCCATATTTATACAAATCGATCACCATCATCAAGAAGTAATCACGATATTTCTTGATGCTTGTTTGTTTAATGTTTGCGCATCAGCATATACAACATTGCAATAATGAACAGTTGACGTTCAAAGTGATGCGGAAAGTTTACGTTTGTGAATGTTTGACGCAAATGATCGAGCATCATTATTGCAGCCATGCGTTTGTGAATTTACCCTACATTACGATAAATACCCTAAATACATTTTTGTAACTAAAATAGTATGTCATTTTGGACGTACTTCCCCTACATATTAGTAACGTACGTAATTTTAACTAATTTACTCCTCCAAAGGTCGAACGTCGTTCGATGCTCAGGTTTCAGGTATCTCTGGGTGACTGGGTCACTGATGGGTTTTTTATTTGACCAATCGTTATGTGTACTTTCATACTATATAGTTTATTCGATTGTTCATGAGATAGATAGTGGAAATATTTATTTACCGTCGGCCATGTTTGTTTACTTTACTCCGCCTTAAAGACTTGCTCTTTCTCACACATAGAAGAAGATGTAACTATTTTTTTTGTTCAATGTTATACTTAATTAAAAATGAGATGTAGGTACCTACTTATTCTTCATTTGATCATTCATAGTGATGGCCGTTGGTATGAAACTATATGTATGTATGAATAGTAAAATCAAAGACCTATTTTATATGAATGGCTACGAGTAAAATACAGGAAACAACAACCCCATTGAAATTAAACCTTTATATTTAAATCTTTCATTATATTGTCAGTACACTTAATAATAAGTACATAGTTTAAAATTGATAATATAAAAATACTTTTTTTGTATCCCAAACAAAATATTTGTTACACAGAATTTGTATGCAAATTTTGAAATAGTAGGTACCTATTTAATCAAGGAATTGATGGTGTTATAATTTTAATAATTTTATAGCGAACAAATTATTGTTATTATTATTCACTTCTGTGAATTAAACTCTAAATTTTAATTGCGACATATATAACTATGTTTCCATTTAGAAAAAAAATCAAACTCGAGATTTTAATCAACCTTGACATTGCGATTATAAGGAACATCAACAGAGTGGGTCCGCAATTCCGAATGTCTGTAGGTCGATCTACAACCTAATCCACTTAAGGAATCTTCAAACTTGGTACTTTACTTAGAGTCTTGGGTGGTTACCTTAATTCTTTTTAAAATATTTTCTTATCTGCCAATATAACGGTTTTTGCAGCAAAAATGGTCTTAGTTTTCAAAAAAACAAAAAAAAAATAACTGTCAGTTGATAAAATGAACTTTTGAGTCGTTCGAAACTCAAAATACAAATTAATCGAATTCGATTTAATTTTTAATAAAAGCGAATTTCAAAATAAGACTGACTGATTGTGCAGAACGTGATCAGGGTTAAGTAGGCTCTCACTCAATGTTCATAAACGTCAGACAAGAAACAGAAATGACCACGAATAAAGTTGTGCTGAAACTTATTTGTGAATTATTATTGAATGAAAAAGAAGAAAAATATAATTTCATGATAAAGAAAAGAAAGAAAAAGAAATTGCATAAAATAAAAAAAATATAAAAATCGAATGATTCGTTAAAATTTTTATTTTTTATTAAAACAAATAAATTTAATTGGAAATAAAAGTTTTTTTTTTTTAATTTTTGGCAATTACATACTTAGTTTCACCTCCCGCGTGATGATATTTATGATTTTTATGAACAAATGTATCTCCTTCAATTCTCTATGTTTCTTCAATCAAAAATCTGACTTTATGAACACGACTACAGACGAAAGCATTTTTACCAAGATAAAATTAAGAAGAATTTTGAAGAATCCAACTTAAAAATTAAGAAAGGTTAATTAGATCACTTAACGTAATGATCATTACAGTAATCTTATAGTAGATACTAAACCTAATTCGTAACATCAAGAAAAAAGATGGGCCTCATGTTGGCCTCTATTCTGCACATTTCTTCAGCTTGGGAGAAGGCAACTATCAACAATTGTTTTAGTCGTGTTTGACTTATCCCACAAAGACCTGATAATAAAAATAAAAAAGTTGAAATACCGGATATAACGAACAAATTCAATTCTTCACCCCCTTTCGAGTTATAACGAATAACCGATTTTGACAATAAAGCTGCTGAATGAACTAAAATGTATTACAAATTAAAATTATATATGGACACACGCATTTCTAATCGTTCAAAGATTTTCTGAGAATCCTCGACGTCACAAAAATTCCGGAATCATTCTTCAAACATTGCCGCACAAAGAATTTACATAAATGTGAACTGTTAGATAAATTCACACTTAATATTTTTTGAAATAAATGTAGGTTCGAAGTAAAGAAGATGTAGTAGAAAACAATAGTTTTACATAAAAATAGGGGAGATATATCTTAATTGGGCAGTTTTACAATAAAAGTTGCATTGATTGGAAGGCAATTTTTATTGGCAACTGGCCAATCAGATAGGTATCTACTGTAAACTTTTTTTTATTGATTTGTGTGTTCTTGTTGTTTTAAACTTACCTTATATTACAATTACTTGAGAACAGATAGATATGTACCCAAAAGCCATACCTACGGTATATACATTAGGTGCATATGTACATATAAATCATATTGCTTATATTTTCGTACTTATACCTATTTATGTACATAATTATAAGATTGATACGAACAAAAAACCTGCTTCATACCTACCTCCTCGTATATTGGATTTGGTAATTTTCCTTGTCCTTTTATTTGTTGTCCTTATTTCCAAAAGCTTTCAAGATTCTCATCCTAATTACATTTTACTTGATAGATTTTAAGGTTCCTCAAAACACTGTTTGTTTTTTAAGTAAAAGCAAACACAAATCCCCAAGCTCACTTGATGCCATGCATCCTACCAAACCAAATGCTCCTCTTTGGAAGGAAAGAAATAAACACAAACTGCAACGCATACACATTTCGCATCAGGATGTAAACACATTTAACGCTAGACGCGAAATCCTTCCTACATCCGTTTAGTGTGAACGATAGAGGAAGGAAGCAAATAGGTATTCCCTTTACTCTTCTCCCTTTATTTTATAAATTTGCTCAATTCAAACGCATTACCAGGGCTGCCGAAACTCATATACAGAAATGGACTTTAGTTGGCTTTAAGTCGTCAGTTAAACACATATTTTTTTATTAGCATTTATGTTCTTACACACGGCGAAAGTAAAGTTAAAAAATGAGCGTTGTATATTATTTTAAAATGAGTGTTGATACATATGAAACTTAGAATTGAGTTGGTTAAAAGATACATTATTAGAGTTTATATCATACACATGTGGATATACAATTACCAACTTCGGACTTCAAAATAATAGCCGTTTTCGTTTGGGATATATATCGGCAGCAAAGCAGGATTTTCCCAAAGAACGATCCCCAGCGGCTTGATATTTTGTATTTTTAAGTTGGTATTACCGACCATGTGTCAAATAACTAAATCCAAAAAACAATTGATTTGTTTTTATTTCTTCAGAGTAAAGGCATATAAGAAAACTAATACTTCAATTAAAAGATCCAACTCAAATGGAATACATACGAAGCAGTAAGAAATAGCAAAAAGTTTAATTTTCCACATTTGTGTGTTCCAAAATGGTGATTTAAAATTTTTTTTATGTGTTTGATGTTTTTTTCAATAAATCAGATGTTGTGCCAATGAAGGGGTATGTTCGCATTCGCATTATGCTTCCTTGCATAAATGATCGCATTCATTATTTAAGTAGAGAGGCTAATTAAAAATTAGTTATATAAAATATGGACTTCAGAAAGCCTCTTTTAGAATCTCTTAATTGGGTTTAATAGTCGTGTTTTAATTCCCTATTTTCGTAACGCTCGCACTGTGCTTGAACATAGTAAGGGTAGTCAAAATCCCTTTAGTGAGCGCACAATTATAAAAAAAAAACTAAAAACGTCGCAACAAAAAAAATAACGATCATGTCTACCTTTATTTTCACTGGTTGGTCAAAGGTCAACTCGACTGTGAATTCAACATTCATCGACAATCATGGGAATCTTGTTTGAGACAAATTTCAAGTTGATCATCTACGGCACACATCAATAAAATTTGATATTGACTAAGCAATAAGCTATATTTTGAAATATTTAAAATATTTTCCTTGCCAAATATCACCCTTTTCCGTAGATAAAATTAAATCTGAAAATTTCCAATTTTTGGTATAAAAACATAGAGATTTTTTAGTAGAAATCTTAATAATCTTTCAATGGAATTCGACAGATTATGTCTTGCACGTCTTATAAGTGCTCTGTCGATTTTTATTTTATGTATGTAAGTGTGAAACATTTTTTTAAAGAAAAGAACACATACATAGATACTTAACCAAAAATTATTAATTTTTGAAAGCTTTCAGCTAACCTATACGAATCGTTCAAAAATATATTTGGACAGTTAGGTTTCCGAAATAACTTATCTAATAAGTGGATGTACGTACCCATTAACGGAAAGAAGAACTCTACGAACAAAGACTTCGAGATTCATCAAAGTCATCAGAGCAACTAAACAACTTAGTATTATTCGATAATCGAATAAATGCACAAATCTATCTAAAGCAGACTTTTGTTTTTACTTTTATCGAAAGCATATGCACTTGTGATGTGTAAGCTCTGCATATGTATTTGTAATGTGTGTAAATTCTGCTTTGCTGCGGATAGCTTTTGCAAATGAAGACGGCTATGTAAAGTCGATCCGACTAAATTACAATTTTTTTCTTAGACAGCCCTGTGTAATCCTTTTAATTCAAATTTGCTGTATATTGACAAGTACATACCATACATATGTGTGCATGCATGGATGTACCTTGCTACCTAAAGCAGAACTACTATTTTAAAGATTGATTATTTTTTGCTTAGGTAGGAAAATATTATCAAGTTTACATTACATTTCAATTTAATGTACCTACGTACACATGTTGTGGATTTTTAAAATAAAACTTATTTATTAAAATTAAATAAATTTTTTTTTGTTTACCAAAAATTATTATTATTTTTGTTAATAATTAATATTTGTACTATCTACTAGTATTATTTTTAATATTAATATTATTAATTATTATGAATATTATTAATTATTATTAATATTATTAATTATTATTATTATTATTATTATTATATATTTTTATCATTATTAACATAGCTTTTTAATACTTTGGTAACAATGCTAGGGCCTAACTGAATATATAAACATAAGCACGGAAGGATTGTAATTATGTAGCGTAGCGACATATATACATACCTATATAGATATGATGTAATGTGTGTATGAAAATGAATTTAAATCAACAATATGTCTCTTTTCGTTGTTGTGATGTTTCAGCGTTCACCGTTCACTCTAGAATTTTGCTTACGGTAAATCGTGATATGTGAGTCGGTTATGAGTTATGTGTTCGCCTTTCCATAACCTGCAATAAGTGACACGGTCCCTCTCTCTTTCTCTCTTACAAATACAACGTGTATGCGCCTGGACCTGGCTCCAATATGCATGCCAGCGCCTTCACTCAAGTGTGTAGTTAGTTTTATTGCAAATATTTGCATCTGGAATATTTGCGCTCCATCATAACTTAAACAAATGCTTTATTTGCAGAAGAGCAATCATTTCAACATGCGACTCACTTTGGAACAGAATTAAGTGCGGCAGCTAATGATGGAAAGGTGAGCTTGGCTAAGCGGATAGAGGTTTCTTTACTTTTGTTATGTTAGAAGTATAAATTTAACAGCTTGTTTTAATGGATGAAATGCAAAATATTGAGAAATATGTACCTTGTATGTAGGTATTCATGCTGGATCAAATATCTACATACTACAAATATACTACCTACATTACTTACTAAAAACAAATTATGGAGTGTAATATGGATGGAAAATTATACCTATATGTCTTTCATCCATTTTATTTTAATGTTGGATATGTATATGTAAACACACATGTACGTACGTACATACATACATACATATGACGTAAATCTTTAAAGCCGCGTTTCCCAGTTTGTTATATTTACTATGTCAGCCGATTGGGCTAAGACCAGTGAAACATCGAAACCATTTCCAGAGATCAATGAATTTAAGGACGACATTTTAAATGAGTTTAAGAACGCTTTACACGCATCTTAATCTGCATCGACGTCTTGAAAAAAAGAGAACAAAATAAAAAATCATAATTGTGCGCTAGAGGGAAGACCACAATGCAGATCACCTTCATGGAAGTATTAGGTAGGTACCTTTACCTATAAGATGTATGAATCTGAAGATTGCAGATTATAGTGAAGATAAACATGTTCATCTTCGTTATAGCATTTTATCTGCACCATAATTTGATCCTTTCAGGTAACGAGTTTTCAAGTATTATTTTACCATTTCTCCTCATTCTGTTTAAAAAACCAAAATAGCGCAAATTTTTTTCACAAAACTAGATACCTGAACGCTACTGTGTATGAACTCTCAAATCCTTTGGCCCGGATCTCCCCTATTGTTCTGAAGAGCTGTGCTTCAACGCTGGCAAAACCAATGCTTAAGCTTTTCCATCTGTCTTACTCTACTGGTCTCTTTCCGAATGGATGGAAAACAGCATTTGTCCCGCCTGTCCCTAAAAAGGCGAATCTTCCTCATCATCTAGTTACCGTCCAATTGCACTTAAGTAATTTCTTTCCAAGGTCATGGAAACGCTGATAATTATCAGCTAAAGAAATATTTTGAAGGACGAAAGCTCATTAATGATGGCTTTCGTAGCAACAGGTCCACTGGTGATCTGATGGTATATCTCACCGATCAGTGACACACATAATTACATCTTTTGGAGAAACTAAGATTATTGTGCTTGATATTTCAAAAGCATTTGCTAGGGTTTGGCATCAAGCTCTCTTATAGAAAATACGTGCATTTGGTATCGATGAATCTCTTCTTCGTCGGATTAGAAATTACCTCTCGGATCGCTTAATACAAGTTGTATTGGACGGTTTCAAGTCTGTAATTGATAAAATTAATGCTGGTGTGTACGCTTAATTTTGTGTTATACATTTGAAGAATTTTTGAGTTTTTTATTTGTTATTCTGTTTTGTTTATTGTTTTTATAGTTTTTTCTCTTGCTTATATAACTTAAAATATTAAACAAAAGAAAATTGAAAAAAATCATTCAAAAAATCAAACCAAAATACCTTTTAACGGCCTTGGGCCAATAAGCACTATTTGTTAAGTTAAGTTCATCTTACATGGATGTTTTGACAAAAAACCAATGTAAGTTTTATCCAACAAGATTAAAATTGGAAGAGTTTGTCCTGGGAAAGACATACTAGTTAATTAGGAAGATGTTTTGTATCATATTTAAACGGACTTGTTGAATTATTTATTCAAAATAACAACTTTAATGTAGCTAACCATTGAGGTTAAGTTAGTTAGGTGCAGTTATCCTATGCAGGTTTAAAACCTATGTAGGTAAAATTACCTTGATTCTTAGTATAATGAATTGTCGAATGGATGATTCAAGGTATAGTTACCTTTTATCATTATTTATTTTTTAAAAACCGAAAAACTTTTTTTTTGAAAATTTGGGTATGCAGTTTTCTTAATAATTTTGGTGAGCATTTGTCTAAAAAAATTATTTTAATCGGTTCATCTAATATTGAGAAAGTCGAAAATATGAAAAGTGGTTCTATGGGAAGTACCGTTAATAAGTACGCAAAAAGAAATATTTTTATACTTAAAAGTGAACTGTACTAATTTAAAAACACAATTTTTTTTATTAAAATTCTTGGAGCCGTTTACGAGAAATAAATTTTTTTCTTAACGGTTTTTTAACATTTGTATGGGAGGTACCGTTGTTTTTTACTTTAGAAAAGTAGTTTTTTTAACTATTCAAGATAATGTCAAAAAACCACTTAAGACGAAGTTTCGAAAAAATCCATTAAGTCGATTTCGAAATTTTGAATTTTCAAAAAGAAAAAATTAATTTCCAAAAAATTTTTTTTTTTGAAAAATTTTGGTATACAGTAGTGTTTAAACTTTAAAAAAAAAAAACAGATTAACCGTTTCCGAGAAAATCGAGAACCAAAAAAATGGTTCTCCTAGAGGTGCCAAAAAAAACAATTTTTTTCCAAAAAAAAATTATTAAAAGGGAACCTTTCCCTTCATTAATCAACTGATTTTTTTTTATAAAAATCGTTGGTGCCGTTTTTGAGAAAAATTAGATTCTTGCTCTTGGCCAAAAAAAATGTATGGGAACTACAGTTATTTGTCGTCCTAAAAAAATGAAAAAAAAACGTGTGGGCATGTTACCGAAAAAACAATATGTACCAAGTTTGACGCAAATCCACCGAGCCGTTTGGGCTGTAGACTCGACGACAGACAGACAGAATTTGTGTTTGAGCACAAGCCATATTGTGGTTGGAGTTGGTACGCTACATCATTTCTTACGAATACGGCTAGACCATGGTGGGAAAAGAATAATGGCACTAAGTTGTACCCAAACAGACGAAATTCCGATTGATCAGAATTTTCGCCTATTTGGGTCTCACTCAGTGCCAAAACAGCTGGCCTGTTTTTAACAGTGTGGACATACGCGGCAGAAAAATTTTTCCTAAGCCCGCGAATATTGGTATAATCGACTCTAAAACTACCAACCATTTTAACATTTAAAAACAAATAAAACACAAGTCCGACAATTAACTATAATGTATGTTTGATCTATGTTATGCTGGAAAGTCCTCTCAGCATTTCGTAATTATAGTCGTCGTAACGGTTTATCCCCTCGGATTTCTTCACCTTGCGCTGCACTGCAGGTTTAGCTTTGGATTACTTGGATTGATCCACCTCAACTGCCGTGTCCTTCGTAAATATAGTGCTCCCAGCGCAGTCACCTGGCTGAGCGGAGCAGCGCTCATCTAGGCTATAAACAGGGCCGGGACACCGCATGTAGCCTAGGGGCTTACTACTTTCCCCTACCTCAGCAAGAGTTATCTTAGCACCAACCAGACCCGATGGTGACGACGGCTCCTTAGATCGCCTGTCTGCTGTGTTGGGTAGGTTATTGGCGTGTACCATATCTGGGTCAGTCTGTACGTCCAGTTGCTCTGTTAGTGAGGAGGTAGACGCAACAGATTTGCAAGTTTGGCTGAGGTCTTGCGTGCTCCTCAATTACTCCATCTTCCCACCCACCTCTCCCGTTGGTATCTTATCACTCGCCAGGCCCGAAGAAGCTAAGGGCTCCATAAAACGTCTGGCGGATAGAGCGGATACCCCGGCAGTTGGTACGTTTTGGTCAGTCTTTGCTGGAGTGGATGAGGAGATCGTCCTTACCTTGGTATGGGTTATACCAACACGCGAGAAGGGCGGTCCCATCAATCTACTGACACTGGTATTTTCCCCAGGAGGAGCCACTTTTAAAGTATATATAAGCTTTTAATTCATTCGTTCTGCAGAAACGCACATGCGTTATGCAGTCGTTTGCGGTCCTTGTCATCCAGTTCTTCCCAACTCTTTGTAACAAGTTGTTTGATTGTTTTCCTACAATTGGAGATTCTACTCCGCCTAGAGGTGGTAGACAATCCTGAGAGGTTGAAACTAACAACGGAACAGCAGTCAATGACATCGTCACTTTAAACTGTACCAATACTGGCCCCATCATCTACCCCAAGAGTGGCAAAAGGATTGGGAAGCAAGTTTTCTTCTTCGTCCGTCATAGTCCTTATGCCCTTTTTGACTTTGTTGTCCGTATAATGAAAGTTTGTTGTCACTGGCGACTAGCTTCTGCGCGCCGGCAGCCGTGATTTCTGCCAACACTTTAGCCTATATCCCCGCTAAATTTTTATATTTATTTGTTTACTCGTTCATGTTTTGTAGGGTGTCCATCGTATCTCTTTATAAGAGAACATGTTCTCTTTTTACGGCCCGGTCTTTTTTCCACTATCTTTTCCTGTAAAGATCTTTTTTTGTTCTCTTTTTTGAAAAAAACTCACTTTCATTTTATTTAAGTACATACATATGTAAATTCAATTTCACTATAAAATATATAACTCAATCACCTAAAATCAGATGTAGACGTAGTAAAATAAGTAATAAGGTAGTTAACTTCGTTCTTCTACAAAAATTCCAAAAGGTCTACTACAAATGTGTATACTTATTTCGCTGACAAGCAGCGCACACCGGTTTCCGAATGGACAAATGTTTACTTTCTTCTGGTTATAAAGAAAAAGTAAACGAATTTAAGAGTGAATGCTTCAAATGCAATCAAAAATCGTTTGATTACATAGAAAAATGGATTCTTCAACTCTAACCCCCAGTTTCACAGTGCGAGTTTAAGCTCCACGTTTGGTTTAAACTTCAGATCAACAATTTATTCGGTTTCACAGTGTCGTTTAAACCATGAACTGAGTTCAATTTGTAGTTTAAGATAACCCAGGTGGTTCTGCCGTTTAAGCTCCAATTCAGCGTTTGTATTGTTTTTTTTTTTCAGAAAATATATAAATATTCAAATGCTATCGAGTTGTTATAGTGATTTTGAATATTATTTTCTTTATTATTCTCGTTGTTTCGCGTGGTTTGTTTGTGTCAGAGAGAGAAAGGGAGGACGAGGCAAGAAAAATGCTGACAACTACATATTTTCATATAATGTAGTTAAACAAGTTCAACTGATCTGAAGATTTCACTGGGAAACCGGACGAATTAAACCAAAAATTTAAAATCCACTGACACAGGTGTTTTCCCCAGGAGGAGCCACTTTTAAAGTATGAGTTTTTAATTCATTTCTCATTGGAAACTCCTTCTGCAGAAACGCACGCGCCTTTACCCCAAGAGGGGCAAGAGGATTAAGAAGCAAGTTTTCTTCTTCGTCCGTCATTTTCTTTATGTCACTGGCGACTTAGCTTCTGCTGGCCGGCAGCCGTAACTTCTGCCAACACTTTAGTATATATCCCCGCTGAATTTTTATATATATTTACTGTTTAATCAAACCAGTTGGAGCCTCGAATGAAGCGGTGAAGTCGGTGAATCTCAATGTGTCTAAGATCACTGGTGTCGTCGAAAAATTATTCCCATAGGTGTAATCTTCGTCCTTGGGAGAGAGCAGGATATGAACAAAGAAGATGTAAGATAGTCTCTTCTTCCTCATTGGAGAAAACGAGTCTGGGTCTTTTTTCCGTATACCCTTTTTGTCTTTGCTGTCCGTATAATGTAAGTTTGTTGTCACTGGCGACTTAGCTTCTGCTGGCCAGAAGCCGTGACTTCTGCCAACACTTTAATATATATCCCCGCTGAATTTTTATATTTATTTGTTGTCTCGTTCATGTTTTGTAGGGTGTCCATTGTATCTCTTCAAATGTTATCGAGTTGTTATAGTTATTTTGAATATTATTTTATTTATTATTCTCGTTGTATCGCGTGTTTTTTTGTGACAGAGAGAAAGGGAGGACGAACTATTTTTCATAAAATTTAGTTAAACGAAGTTCAACTGATCTGAAGATCAGATTTCACTGTGAAACCGGACGAATTTAACCAAAAATTTAAACTCAGTTTAAGTTTCAGTTGATTTTAAGTTTAAGCTCGCACTGTGAAACTGGGGATAAGGGTTTCAATGGTTTTCTTGGATTTTCATCTGAAAAACAATTAAAAATGGGAAGATGTTAAAAAAACACTATTATGTATCTCAGCAATAAGAATGTTAGAATAAATGATAGTATAAGTGTTTCGACGAGTTTTGCGAATTGCAAACATTTTTTTATGAAAAATTCAAGTGATGATGATTTCGATAAAATGAATAAAGTTTTTTTTCGAAATTTGAAGTATCTTGAGTAGTTCTCAGAGCTGTCTACAATTTGTCAGTTTTTTTGCAATCTTTGCACAAAATGCCAATGTTGAAAGAATATCTTATTGGTGGTCAGTGGACAAAATAGCGCAACAGGCTTAGAATTTCTACTGTTCAGTCCATTCTTTGTGTAGTTTATAACAATATCATTTAATGACTTCGAATGCCCACAACAACTTGAGTGTGCAAGAAAAGCAAGTATGTAATCATACAAAAACTGAACATAATACAAATAAAAATGACCTGTGTAAAAATCTTTCACATAAAAAATCTCCCTCCTTATATGAACAACACAAATGTTGGCTTATTATCGAGTAAGGAGAAAATAAGAAAGAACCCGAATAAATGATGATCGACATTGGCAAGTCGTGAAAAAGCTATAATTCTAGCCAAAAATAATTAAGAAAAAACTTGGTGGTAGCACACTCCAGTTGTTGTTGGGCATTCAAAGTCATTAAATGATACGAAAAAGTGCTTCAAAGGCAAGTATGTAATCATACAAAAACTGTTTATAACAATAGAGAAATAAGCTGCCAAGAATTGTAAATATAAAATACTTTTTTTAATTCATTTTTATTTAATATTAACTTATAACTAAGCTAGAAAAAAATGTTAAAACTAGCCTAATTATCAGTAACTTACAACTAATTTACTGGCCCTTTACGGGCGCTCTAAACTAAACTATATCTCTTACAACTAATGTCTTTCGACCTAAAACCTATTTTAATTAAATCTAATTATTTTATTTTTATTTAACCAAGAAAACTTATACACAAAAAACTCGGTATCTTATCATATTTTTATTTTTTACTTATAAACAACACCTAAAGCTAGACTAAAAATAATTTAAACTAGATAAAACTAACATTTAATAACTAAAAATAACTTAAACCACTTAAAATACCTAAAAATACCCAAAACCACTTAAAACTACTTAAAAACTAGAACAGACACAGCAGCATTTTTTTCTTTTTTTTGTTTATATTTTGCATACACATGCAGACATACAGCTATATACAATCCACACATTCATGTTTATACGTACATACATATACCCCGAGTGTTCCCTATACCTAATTACCCTAAATGTTTGTAAGTCGGCCAAGACATACCATCTTAATCGACTTTAAATATCATGATGCTGTTCAGAGAGCCACCAGATCTGGGTCTCTTGTTTCGCCCTATCCCTTTGGTCCCGATCGGACACAGTCCTACTGAACCGAAGGCGCTCCTCTCCATCTTGAGCGATGACGTCTCGACCATACAGGAGTCGCCTATCTACAGTTTTTCGGCTGACATGGTAGATTAGCGGAACTGCCATTATATCCTGTATCAGCCCTCGTTTGTCTAAATAGAGGAATGACTCGGGAGGGATATAGCCACTTAACCGCGTACTCGCAAAGTATTCGTTATTGCGGTAATAAGCCCCAAAAATTAAGCATTGGCTGAGGACATCGCTCTTGCAATGTGACCCCGAATCAGCTTAAATAAAAAATTATCTATTCTGTTTATGTTGGCTCCGTTGTATAGAACCTGGTTGGAATAATATCTTGTGTACTCCGACTCTGGTGTTCTGTGTAATCCAAGGCAACGTCTAAGACATTGCCTCTCAAACACCCGAATCTTTTCCATTTGAGATGGGGCAACGTTCAACTACACCGGGCATCCGTAGGTAATCATCGGCCTAATGAGGGCCATGTAGCAAATCACTTTTACCCTGCTGTCAAGAAGGCTGCTATAAAACGATCGTTTTGTCAGGGCGAAAACTCCCCTAGTCCTAGCCAAAGCAGCACATGTATATGTGACCCTACGATCACCAGCTTGCGCCAGTTCTTTCTCGTATCCCTTGAGGTGCCAGACAACGGAGTCCTAAACAAAATAGTTTCTGAGATCTGGAAGTTGATTTTCAACTTCCAGTCATCACAATATCGCTGAATCTTGTCGAAGTCACTCTGCAAAACAATTTTGATGACCTCAACTGTATTAGCTGTTCTGTACGCAATTAGATCGTCGGCGTACGCAATTGCATGAGTTTGACTATCTATCAGATCGCTGGTGTAAATGCTGAATAGAATCGGCGAGTTAACCGCTCCCTTCTGAAGACCATTATTAATATTACAAATTGCGGTAGAAGTTACATTGTCACTTTTGACAACAAACTTTCTATCATTTAGCATGTCATAAAGCATATACAATAGAGGTTTACTTATGCCTAGTCTGATAAATATCGTAAATATATCGTAAAATATCGTAGTACAACGTGGGATATACCATCGACTCCTGCTGACTTCTTTTTCTTTAATGAATCGAAGATGAACTGGAGCTCGATCTTCGAAATTAACAGGGAACTGAGTCCATTTCGCTCGGCGATTATAGCGTTTGCCAAATCTTCATCATTAAACCCGGGAATACCAAGGTTCTCAGATCGCCATTCGATTATATCGTTCCGCAGCCAGGTGTGATAAAGTGGGGCTCTGTTCTCCAGATCATGATTCGGGCGAATGCTAGCATTCACCTTGTACACTTGCTGGCAAAAGGGATTACCAAAACAGCATTGTCCGCCATTGATACGAACGGAATTGAGGGAGAAAATAGAAAAGTATGTAATTTACGAATATGTAGCTTTTGGTTTGAAGGTATTATATCAGTGTAGGTTATTTTTTACCTACAATTTTTTCATCTTTGTATTGATAGCAAAAAAAATGCTTACTGATATTTTTATATAACCTTGAAACAAGAAACCTATTCGTAAAAAAGATGTTTTAAATCTTTTTTACGAATAGGTTTCTTGTTTCAAGTTCAAGGACTTATGTCACTAGATTTAATAGGTTATTTATTTACTATTCCCTATTTATAAGCTATGTGATACGTTGCAGTAATTCACCATATCTATGTAGGTATGCGGTATATGTGGGAATAGTAGGTAATAATGTTGCAATTCGTAAGTTCTTACTTGCGATATATATAGGTAGGTACTAGCTATGCCCAGTTTTGCATTAAAAAAAATCGAAGTTGAGATTTTAATCAAACTTGACAATACGATCATGAAGAGCACCAAAAAAGTGTGTCCCGCAGTTCCGTCCGTTTGTCTGTACAACGCTCTACAGCCTAAACGGCTGAAGCTATTTTCTTCAAACTTGGTATAGGTAGGTACTTACCTAGGTAGGTACATACCTATTTAAGTATCTTAGGTGATTGTCTAAGATAATTTTTGGTATAAATTGGATCTAAAATCTAAATTAAGTAAGTTTGTACAAATGTACAAATTGACTCGATATTAACTAACCAGAAAAAGATAACATAGGTAAAAATTACCTCAACTAATTTTAACAGGATACAGTTTTAATTTTATCAAGGTCTAGAAGACAGATAGCAACAAATTGTTTCTTTTGAAAATATGTCAATACGCAAGGTTTTTTCGATTTGTTAAACTTTTTTATTATGAAGAAAATATTTTTAAAATACTTGTTCAATACCTAACATCTTACGAAAAAATTTTAGTAGGTACCTACTTAGGTAAAATGAAAAAAAATATTTTTTAAAAGAAATTTTATACCTACATAGGTAGGCAAATTAAAAAAAATTGATTTTTTTCTTGACATTCAAACCACATTTTATTGTGTTGATATGTAATATTACGAAAATAGAGACAGCTGGGCCTTTGTGTTTAAAACCTATAAAATGTTTTTCTAACTCAACATTGCAGGTAGTTGTTATTCACTATAGGTAAAGGGTTATCCATTTTGCGGTTTCAAAAGTAAACGTAAATAAAACATATATAAAATATTTTTTTTCACGATATTTCTTTTTTATTATAAAGTTTGAACGTTGACATTATGTGTGAAACACTACATCATTTAAATGACCACCACGCGAATTGTTGCAAGCATAGATTCTTTTGAGGTAATTTTCGACCACTTTTTAACACATATTGGGCGGTATCTCAGCCATAACTTGACGAATGTTGGTTTTTAAGTGCTCAAGAGTTAAAGGTTTATCTGCATAAACACGGTCTTTCACATAGCCCCACAAAAAAAAGTGCAGCGGTCGTTTTTTTTTATAGTTTTATTTCACAGATATGTCAAGTAGGTGAGTTGTGATGTGCCAAGAAGCAGATCATTACTTTCAAGTTTTTATGATGTTCTCAAGTTGTGAGGTTTTTACCAGAATACCAAAAAAGTCACAAAAATGAGTTCACCTTAAGTCATGAGGTTATTGTGGGTTTAGTGAGGTTGCCAGAATAAGGCTATAATTTAGTCTTATTTTTTGACGTTTTAAAAAAATTGCTAATCCTTTCACACGAGGATACAAAACTGCACAACATTCTATCATTCCCTTTAAATGTTTCTTTACACATTACACATTTTTTTTTATATTCTACGCGCGCTCAGCGCGAGCATGAGGGTGAGGTTAAGGAAGAGAAAGAATGATAGGAAAGATGTGTGGCGCGATGTTCTGAGATTGTAACTGGTTGTTGTCTCATATTTTATCTGCACGGATGGCGGCTGAATTAATGCGGAGAAATTTCCGTGGCTTATTTATCTATGTCCCTTATAATTCACATTCATTTTTTTTATTCCTTGTCATATTTTATCGGTGTACTAGTTTTACTCAATCACATGTTGTTAGTTATATGCCTAAACAGCATGTAATGAGTAAACCAGTAACTCATTGGCTGACATTTATTTTAGAATTGGTTTTTTAATGGAAAAATAAGAGGACATAGACTTCGGTAGGGATCGAACCTGTGACCATGAGGTTGACAGGCGAACACACAACTATCGCGCCACGGCCACCCATAGTTTAAAGGGAATTGTAGACAAATCTCTTCAAATCGTTGACTGGTGAAATTTTGTTGACACCTCTAAAATCTTGCGCTTCTAAAATTTGCTTGCGAATCAGTATTTTGTATGAAAGCGATCTTACCCAAGGGCTCCACTTGCAATATTTTAGCCAATAAGTTGTCTCACATATTGCCATTGCCCTGAATATTGCCAATGTAGGCGCTTTGGCCAACTTATTGGGAAATATTGCTCGATCGATGAAAGGCAATAATTGCTGCCCATCTCCGAGGCAATATATTATAATATTTCAAAATGGATTCTTGTTATCTTAAAAAAAATACCGTGACTGAAGTAATTTACTGACTGAACAAAAACAAAAAAAGAATAAATAAATGTGCCTACAAACTAAAAAAATAGAAAAATTGAGTAAGCTTAAATTAACAAAAATAAAAACAATGGCGCAAAATTATAGTCAGCTCCTATTCAGCAGGTGTAGATGAATTATTAACATTTTATAACCTGGTTACAACTAGTATCACCCTTAGGCCGGTATTCACGAAGCGCTCATAACTTAAGAGGCTCATAAACCTATTCGCCAAGCATTAATACTACGTTTCCACCGACCACTAAACCGAGATTTAAGTAGATTTAGCTAAATCTCCTAAAAATCTTGAGGATTTACCATAAAAATTTTAATCTCCCCAGATGAAGATTTAAAATAAATCTAATTCAAATCTTCAATCTAACTACCCTATTTCCATATCGAAATGAATACATTCATCGGGAAAGTAAATTTTTCTCTTGGTTTGACACAGAGACAGCGGTGGAAAAACTTTTTGAGATTAGTAAATCTACAAGAGATTAAAGTTCGTTGGAAACGTAGTATAATATTGAATATTTATGAGCGCTTATAAGACTTATGAGTGGTTCCGACCACTATTAAATTATGAGTGCTCTCATCGAAAATTTGTTCGAAAACTTTCGAAATTCAATGTCACTTCTCTCAAAATGTCAATGTGACAATTTCTTAATTTTTTATATTTAAGACAACTTTGCAAATCAATTGCAAAAGTCCAAATTGTAAAAATTAGTACAAACAAAAACATAATTTCGCGTTTTCTTTTTCATGGTTGCATTTGACCACAGACTATTAAGTTTAGTTAGTTATCTGTTCGTTTGATATCTCTGTCGTTATTGATTCACCAAGTGTGTTTCGGCAAGTTGTTAAGCATAATTTGCTGACTCAGAATTTTATTATATTTATTATTTATTACTAGAATAAATATTGCAACTCTCTATTTATCGTTTAATAAAAAAAATATTTTTTCCTTTACAGGTGGAACCAGACTTTTTGATCGCTTTCTCAACTATGGTACTTTGCAGACACAGAAATCAATCGACAATCATTATAGCCAAAGAAGAGAACAATTAGGTACTAGACCGTCTCATGGAGAAGAAAATTCTAATGCATAATAAAACATTCTGGAAATTGTTTGTAATACAAAACTATTCTCTTTAAGCTGGTATAGGTTTTTTCAACTATGTATGTGATTTGTTTTTTTTTTTTTTTTTCAAGGGTGATAAAGACGACATTGAGACTTGAGAAATAGAATTAAAGCATGACCTCTATTAAATTCGATTAATAAAGAAATGGACGATCATAGCCAACCACTTTCAAAAAAAATAGGTTGTGGTAAAAAATCCATGTCAAGCCCTGCCGTTGGATTGGCAATACCATGACAAATGATTCAAAAAAAACCCTAACATAAGTGTGCTGATCAGTCACAAAGCGAGCGAGCATCCACAAGACAATCGCGACAACAGCATAACTTCAAAACCATCCGAAACAACAACGACAAGTGAAAAAGTGGTCAGGATCAACAAGGAGTCTTCGCAATTACCACAGACAAATTGTGCTGGAACAGATGCCAGTGAAATTACTGAAATCACACCAGCTGAGAATAAAGCAATTGAAAAAGTGGCCAGCGACGAGCAGAGTAAAAAGATTCTGAAAGCATCACTGCACACAATCATCCACATTTCCAACACCATCACAGTCATCCACATCAGGCAGACAGTGATAATGAAAACAGTGCAGAAATGAATTTAAATTCGATCCAGCGGAACGTATTTATTGTTGAAGTCGAAGAAGTACGAATCTAAGTTTCGATTTGTCATGCGAGGCATTGCGTGTGGTTTTCACTAGTTTGGAACAGTTATATAATGGTGCTATTAATCCATACCTGGAGGCTGTAGCAGTTCATGTTAAGGAAAGCGTTTACAAGATATTTTTTGTCAATTGGCTGATTGCAAAAATAATTCGGAACAACGTACATGGATGTTATACGAAGATGTGTTAGTAGGATTTTGATAAGGAAATCTTCTTCGCAATTAGTGGACACCATAACTTTTTCGATATGCATAACTTGGTTCGGGATTTTTGTACGATATAGGAACAGCTGTATACTGAACTCCTGTCTGGCGTGCTTCTTTCTGTTCAATTAGGTTGATAGATGTTACTGCAGGCATTTCCTTATTAATGCATATCTGCTTATTCACATCCATCTCACCCGGCGAAACTATCCCATCAGTATCTAGAGCATCATGTTTGAACACAACCTGGAAGTATAAAAGAAGTTTCACATCAATATATTTTCCATCTTTATTGAGAATCATTTTTAGCTATATCTATTAAACTAATAAATTCATCATAGGATATCTCTAATCATAATCATGAATTCGTAAAGAAGAGATTTAGCTACACCAAATACTTTTCATAATTAAAAAAGTTGTGGTTAGGTAATTTAAATAATAAAAATTTTATTTATTTTATTTGTTACAGAATCTTTTAAGGGACCCATGATTCTATCATAGGTTTGATTGGAATATCGTTTAACTGTACACTTTGAGTTCTTATAAACCAAACACCGACCGTAGCCACGATCAATGGAAGCCTTATTTAAGATAAGTGCATCTTCGATATCGATATCCCGATTAACTCATTTCGGTTATGCCGGATTTACACGAGTGACAAATTGGCATTATTTCTTCCATTTTATTGAGATTACTGACAAAATCGTGCAAATGGTTTGAAAATTTGTCAGTGTTTTCATCATTAAAAAAATGGCAGGGAAGACTGCAATAAAATATTGCCATTATAAAAGTCATGTAAATCCACAATGATGCCATTTTGAAAATTATGGCACACCGCGAGGAAGAATGAACTTGCTCATTCTTTAATAGCAGATTGTCATTATCAATCAAATAGTCATTATTTTACCCCGTGTAAATGCTTTTCATTATTGATTTGATTTTACCATTATTTTGCCAGTTTCATGGCATGAATTAATAGTAATTTGTCACTCGTGTATGTCCGGCATTACAGTTGCATTCTGTCCAGCAGGCAGCTTATCGAAGTTCGACAATTCGATAGTTCTTGTGGATATACCAGATTATACATTAGAGTATCAATGCGATTTTTTTGATTGTATCCAATGACACCCATTGCTTGTTTGAACTTTGTTGCAAGTAGAAATCTTCATTGTTTTCGGGAAACTTGGAAAAACACAAACTATCTTTCTCGCACGAAGTACACGAACAATTGTGAATTATCTGAACATGTTTAAGTAGTTATTAGAGAGTATCAGCGTCGTATTTGTTGCACTGCAATCTTATCTGATGGCATGTAGTTTCCGACGGCTGACAGTGGATGAATATAACGAGATTATTATAAAGAATAAGCCTTGTAATACAAAACAAGGTACCTAGTCCCATCGGAACATCGCCATTCTAATAATTTGTTTGCATTAGAAGGATTTGTAATATTAATTGAATTATTCAAAATCTATTAGGATCAGCACCGGTTCATCTCTGGCCTTTCATCATGGAATTGAAGGTTACTAAAAAAAATAAATTTTTTTGAAAATACATTTTTTAATTTATTTAATCTGAAAAGAAACTTACGAATTTTTATTAATTTATAAAAGTTGTTTCTTGGCATCTTGTTCCTTGTTGCCAGTTTACTACTGTCAGCTGGCTGTCACTCTTTTTCGAAAACAGTTTTATTCTGTAGTTTGATTGTGTCTAATGAAGAGAGAATTGTTCTCGTTTTTGGACTTCGAAAAATAGTTATTAGTGGTTGGTGAATAGCACAAATAATTTTCAAGTTATGAGCCTCATAAGCTTAAGAGGCACTTAATAGCGGTTCGTGAATACCGGCCTAGTATTCATAAAGCCGTGTAAGCCTTCCCACATCCGAAAATGGAAAAGTTTACCACACACGTTTCATGAACGCACATAAAAATCAACTTGTAAACGTGGTTAATGATTTTTTTTTCCTATGTCTTAACTTGACTAACAACGGTTTGTTTATTACCTTCATTTAAAATGTCGGCCAAAATAATACGAGGAAGAGAGATAGTTATACCAAGCCTATGACACATAAAACGTCAAAATTTAATGTCAAAAGTGTTCCACATTTATCAAATTCAGATGGTAAGCTTTCCCACACAAAATTTTGGGGAAAAGTTAACCATTTTTCGGTAAACTTTTTAATTTTAACAGCTCATTTACCATTTTACCACTTTAACTTATATCTCGCAGTTGTGTTGAATCTTACAGATTTTATTAATTTCGTCGTAAATTTAAAACAAAAACTTAAATGTAGTTTAAACTTGAAAGCGTGTGCTAAATTTTATTAGTCGCATCGAAAAGTAAAGAAAAAATAAATTGATATTTGATCTAGCCTTAATTGCATTCTGCTCATCCACAAAGAACTATAATATGGTTCCCTATTTTTTTCTGTAGAAATTAGAGAAAAGGAAATTTTTGGACTTGGGTATGGATTTCTTTGAAAAAAAAATCCCTTAAGCAATGGTACTTGATAGAATTCGTGAATTCCGTTGAGAGCTGGGTGGCGCTAGTGTGGCCCTAGCTGAGGAGAGATCCAACGCGAAGTTGGCTCCTAGCAGTCCATATCTAGTATTTCAATGAGATATGGACTGCTAGTTGTGACTCATTTCCATACAATATTTGCAAAAAAATATGGTTCCCTGCTTTCAGCGACTATTTCAGGCCAAGCGGCGAAAAGAAAAAACAAATTGAGCACCATATCTGTTGTCGATATTAGCCGTGTTTTATTTTCTCCAATAACCTATATGGTTCACCCCGTGAAAATAAAACGATCTGGGTTATGTACTTACATGTACACTCTGTTTGCCGAATTTAATATTAATATTTGCAAACCCAGATAGAAACCCCGATAGAAACCTGGATCTCGTGTTGTTTTTGTAATACGTGTTAAAACATAACCCAGACCCAGACCCATAGATAATAAAACGCAGCTATTATCTTTCTACAAATTTTAGGCAAAGAAACTGGGGCTATCTATTTGCACATAGTATAAGAAGCCCTACCATCTAGTGTTTGTTAGAAAGTTAACAATTGATGTAGTGCTGGGGGACATTAAGAAAAATTCCTTTTTCTTTCAGCTTATATCTAAAAGATTGCTTTTAGAGTAACAATCGAAATAAATGGAATACATTTCAACCCTGCAAAATACGTTGTTGTTGGTCACGTGACAAATATTCAAATGCAAGTTTTTTTTTAATTAAAACTTATATTACGCAGTATTTTGCGTTAAATTCTTTAAAATTTATTCGTTTGGTTTTTATCATTTTTTTCCATATTGTACAAAAAAATAATCAAACTCTGGCAGATGGCTCTTAAATTCATAATTATATATTATTTAAGAATCTTAATAATTGTAAAAGTATGATTTAAAAAGAAAATAAATCAGATTATCTATCTATCTTATTCTTTTGTCGAAAAGTTGAAACAAATAAAATGCATGACTGGATCGCACGTACTTGCTCCTATGTTCGATTATATTATATGCAATAGATTCTTAATAAAGCGGCTAAATATATTTTCAAAGTTTTTCACTAAATTTTTTATATATAAAAATTCTTAAATTTTTCTAAAAAAATGGTATAAACATTTTAAATATTTAATAATATAAATACAAAAACAAAATTACAGAAAAAATTGTCCACCCTTTTTCGAAATATTGAATTTTCAAAAATAAAATATTTTTTTTTCAAAAATCCATAAAATATTTTTCGAGAATTTTGAAATGCTGTATTTAATTTTTTATTGAAATCCGTTTAGCCGTTTATGAGAAAGTCGAAAATCAGTAAAATGGTTGTATGGCAGGTACCGTTAATATCAAAATATTTTAAAAACTTTTTTGGCCGAAATGTAGACCATACCTAAAGTATTACTCACACCAATTTTTATCGATATCGTTAGAGCCGTTTTTGAGATAATTAAGATGGTAGACAAATTTGTATGGCAAGTACGATTCAAAAATCTATTTTGGACAATCACCTAAAACGCCTAAATACCAAGTTTGAACCAAATCGGTTCAGACGTTTAGGCTGTAGATCGCTCTACAGACAGCCAGACAGATAGACAGACAGACGGAATTGCGGGACCCACTTCTATGATAGTATGTCATTTTTTGTTATAAAAAAATTTTTTTTACGAATATATAACTTGCTTTATAGTACATATAATCGCAAGTAAAAATGAAATGTAATTTCAACTTATATTACGCAGTGTGTGTTAAATTTTATTCGTTTAGTCGAAAAGTAAAAAAAAAACTAGATTGATATTTGATCCAGCTTTAATCGTATTTCGTTCATCCACACATACAATAATATAGTTGTGTATTGTTTTCTGTAGAACATAGAGACAAGAAATTTTTGAATTAGTGTAGGGATATTAATTTGGACTAAACGTCGCAAAAAACTCAATTATAATCATGATTACAGTCCACAAAATAAGGAAAAAAAACAATACCTACGTATGTAAATGCATTTGTATTGTTTTTGTTTTTGCAGTTATTCCTAAATTTAAACAAGCCAGACCACGGGTATTATTTTCTAGGTGTCTGAATTCGATCGAATTCCCCTAGAAGAATATAATTCACAGTGCTTTAAAGCTGTACATTTTATTTGTGTCGGTAGCCATCGACTAATTTATTGCGTCTGAGAAAGGTACTACAGCATCTAACTGATGAGCCCATCTGTAGTACCTGGGCGAAACGCATATTAATTTGGACTAAAGGTCGCAAAAAAACTCAATTAAAATCACAATTACAGTCCACAAAATAAGGAACAAAAACAATACCTACGTATGTAAATGCATTTGTATTGTTTTTGTTTTTACATTTATTCCTAAATTTAAACAAGCCAGACCACGGGTATTATTTTCTAGGTGTCTGAATTCCACCGAATTCCCCTAGAAGAATATAATTCACAGTGCTTTAAAGCTGTAAATTTTATTTGTGTCCGTAACCATCGACTAATTTATTGCGTCTGAGAAAGGTACTACAGCATCTAACTGATGAGCCCATCTGTAGTACCTGGGCGAAACGCATATTAATTTGGACTAAAGGTCGCAAAAAAACTCAATTAAAATGTAGGGATTTCCTTTAACAAAAATCCCTTAAGCACTGGTGTGGCTCGATAATATTCTTAACTCCCGCAAGGACTGAAATGGTCGCTGGTGATGCTGTTTTCAAAAGGAACCATCATGAAGTTGGCTCCTACTAGATATGGATTGCTAGTTGTGATTCGTTTCCATACAATATTTGCAAAAAATAAGGTTCCCTGCTTTCAGCGACTATTTCAGGCCAATCGGCGAAAAGAAAAACAAATTGAATGTTTGAAATTTGTTTCACCTTATTGACCGCAAAAATCGTAATAAAAAGTTAAAAAATAAATAAAAACTAAATTAAAAATTAAAAAACGTTTATTTTTAAAATTATTTAAATTTAAACTTTTTATTTATCACGAATGCATTTCGGTTCTCAGCTGCGGAACCATCATCAGCGGGCGACAATTAAACAAAACATAAAGAGATTGGGTACATAGTAAGTACATTAAACTAGTTGGACTTTACAAGTACATTGAACTGGTTGGACTTTAATACAACAAAATAAAGAGAGTAAACAGTTTTTAGTTTTTCTCTTTCTTAAGTACATTGAACAGAAAAGAGTCAATTGGTCCAGGTTCCAAATTCATCAAGTTGTCGTTTATGTGAATATGTAATGACTCATAAGCGTCCAGTTTGCGTTGTTTGTTTACATTTTTAATGAGTCTACAATTATTTTCAAATGATGTAATGGTGTGTGGTTTATCATTGCTCAGATCAAATAGGTGTGCTGGAATGGCTTTGTCTATCTCTTTCTTTTTAACGGATCTAAGATGCTCGTTGAATCTAATCTCTGCAGCTCTTCTTGTTTGTCCAATATATTTTTTGTTGCAATTAGAACAAGAGATTTTCGACGTCAACAAATACAAACTACGTGTATCCAACCCCACCGTTCCTTTAATGTATGGCTTACCAAAAGTACATAAAAGTGGAGACAAAATGAGGAAAATTGTCTCAAACGTTAATTCACCACTGACAAATATAACAAAATGGCTTGTTAATGATTTGAAGAAATTCGGTAGCTTTGATGGTTTCGCAGTCAAAAACACATTTGACTTTGTGGACAAAGTAAAAGACATACAAATTGAAGACGATGAAATCATGATTTCATTCGACGTCACCGCCCTTTTTCCATCAATTCCCATTACTGTAGCAGTTGAAGCGATTAGACAACACCTACTTAAATTCCATCTACCACCAGAAAAAGTAATTGCATATATTGATTGTATCAACATTTGCATGAAACATAATTGTTTTCAATTCCGCAACGTGTTTTACACAAACAATTTCGGCTGCAGTATGGGAAACGGCCTGTCACCTTACGTAGCTGAAGCTTTCATGTGCAAATTTGAAACAGACCTGAATAAAATGGGCAAATTACCCCGCATATGGTATAGGTATGTAGATGATACGTTTGCTATTGTAAAAAGGTCTGAAACTGACCAGATACTTAAAATAATAAACAACCAATTTCCAAGTATTCAATTCACATTTGAGAAGGAAGACGAAATACTTCACACTATATCATTTCTCGATTTAGAAATGAAACGAAGGAACAAGAAAATTGAATTTAGTGTCTACAGAAAATCAACGTCAACCGACCGCTACATAACCAACGATTCATACTGCACATACAGCCAAAAACTCGCCGCTTTTCATTCAATGGTGTACAGACTAAGCCGTCTACCTTTGTCGATTGAAAACTACATGAAGGAATACCAACAAATATTACATATTGCTGACGTTAATGGATATGATAGATCTATCATTGACCATCTGGTTAAACAACACTCGACAAAGATAAAACGGAACAACATCAGTACATTATTTGAACAAAATATATATGCACCACAACACCGTGTCACCTTGCCTTTCGCCCCGAATGTCACCAACAGTTTGATACATGTCTTTGCCAAGGCTGATATGAACATCGTCCACACCAACAACAACAAATTAAAACTACGCTTGGCATCCACAAAAGACCACACACCAACTAATCGATGCAGTGGCATTTACGAAATCTCTTGTTCTAATTGCAACAAAAAATATATTGGACAAACAAGAAGAGCTGCAGAGATTAGATTCAACGAGCATCTTAGATCCGTTAAAAAGAAAGAGATAGACAAAGCCATTCCAGCACACCTATTTGATCTGAGCAATGATAAACCACACACCATTACATCATTTGAAAATAATTGTAGACTCATTAAAAATGTAAACAAACAACGCAAACTGGACGCTTATGAGTCATTACATATTCACATAAACGACAACTTGATGAATTTGGAACCTGGACCAATTGACTCTTTTCTGTTCAATGTACTTAAGAAAGAGAAAAACTAAAAACTGTTTACTCTCTTTATTTTGTTGTATTAAAGTCCAACCAGTTCAATGTACTTGTAAAGTCCAACTAGTTTAATGTACTTACTATGTACCCAATCTCTTTATGTTTTGTTTAATTGTCGCCCGCTGATGATGGTTCCGCAGCTGAGAACCGAAATGCATTCGTGATAAATAAAAAGTTTAAATTTAAATAATTTTAAAAATAAACGTTTTTTAATTTTTAATTTTTAATTTAGTTTTTATTTATTTTTTAACTTTTTATTACGATTTTTGCGGTCAATAAGGTGAAACAAATTTCAAACAATTAATCTGACCACAAACCTGGCTAATATATTTACGATTAAATTGTGAATCAAATTATAAACAAATTGAATACCATCTGTTGTCGATATTACCTTTCTATAAATTTTAGGCAAAGAAACTAGAGCTATCTATTGGCACATAGTATAAGAAGCCCTGCCATCTAGTGTTTATTAGAAAGTTAACAATTGATGTAGTGCTGGGGGACAATAAGAAAAATTCATTTTTCTTTCAGCTTGTATCTAAAAGATTGCCCTTAGAGTTACATTCGAAATAAATGGAATACATTTTAACCCTGCAAAATACGTCGTGGTTGGTCACGTGACAAATATTCAAATGCAAGTTTTTTAATTTAAACTTATATTACGCAGTATTTTGTGTTAAATTCTATAAAATTTATTCGTTTCGTTTTTATCATTTTTTTTTCATATTAGGTGAAATACTTGTCAGCACTATTAATTTGCAAAATGACATTTGAAGATCAGCTGTAATGCAAGAAAAAAACAAACATCACTGTTTGCCTCATCCTTCTAAAATCATCGGGTTGATTTGTTTTGTGTAATTTCGATATATTTATTGAATTTAAACTACTTTTCTATTAAAATAACATAAAAAGAACCAAGTTAATTATTATTTATACAAGAAAATGTGAATCAAGTAATTTGAAAATTGAAATCAAGTATTTTGGTAATTGTTTTTAGCCGATGTGATTATCTTTTAAATTTAATTTTCACAAACACAGTGGTACATAAAATTCAACTACTTGAAAACTACCCCATTCGTCGGTCACTGGTGGCATAATATAAGTGGACGACTTGCTTATTCGGGACGCTCAGTTCCTATGTCATTAGGAATATAGTTCTGAGCAAGAGCGGACGACGATCTAGAAGATTGAAGTATGCCTAGGATGTAGCAGAGAATCTGTATTGGGTTGCTCCCGTGTACAACAAAACCCAGCCGAAAACAATTTTCTCAGATAAACCTTTGTTTTGCAGTTCATTCAATTCCTGTTAATTGAACGAATATCAACTTCAGGAAATGCTTTTTTATTTAATAATTATTTCTTAGTCAAGTTTTAATATACATATAATATGAAAATGAAAATCGCTGTACAAGGTTGTGCTCATGGCGAGGTGGAAAAAATATACGATATAGAGGCAATACAAAAGCGGAAAATGTTAAAATTGATTTGGTGTTGTGTTGCGGAATGTATATTAAAAGGTAGGTTAGGTTAGGTTGACATGGTCTCCAGGAAAACAACTGACACACTTATGGCCTTTTCGATTGGCCGTCCGGAACACGTTCCCCCAATAAAACAGCCGTAAACAATTTGACTGATTCTGAATTATATGTATCACTGGATTTGTGAAAATTAAATTAAAAGAAAATCACATCGGCTAAAAGGAATTTCCAAAACACTTAATTTCAATTTAGATACACATTTTCTTGTATCAATAATAATTATAACTTGCTTCTTTTTATGTTATTTTACCAGAAAATGAGTTTAAATTCAATAAACACAACGAAATTACACAACAAATCAAGCCGATTATTTTGACATTTTAATTGTGTAAGTGTATTAGTGATTTTGTTTTCGATTCTGAAATGAAATCCAGAATCGTTTTCTGTTCTGTCATTTTGTGGGGGTCAGAACAGTTCTGGACGGCCAATCGAAAAGGCCATTAGACCAAAAGCACAACCAAACCAAACAAAATTGTTAATTATTTGACATGTCAAATTGTCAGTTTTGAAGTTTCTATACAGTTTATCGATAACTTAGTGAAAAAGTTTTTGGTAGCACAGTTTTTATCCTCTCCAAAAGCTAATACTACGTTTTCACCTACCACTTAATCCAGATTTAAGTAGATTAACCATAAATCCTCTTTGAAATCTTCTAAATCTTGAAGTTTTCCCATACAAATTTTAGTCTCCTTAAATGAAGATTAGAAATTAATCTCGTTGAAATCTTCTTCGAAGTAGAAGATTCGCAAAAGAAACAAACCTTATTTCATAGAACGCGCCTATTCTAACGTCATATTTTCTCCATTGCATTCAATAAAAAAAAACTGTCCAACATTATTTAATTTGTTTTTGTCTGGTATAATTTTTTTTGCCTTCAAATTCTGTTTTTGTTTATAAATAAGTATAAAACTAAAAATGCAATTAAGCTACAAAGACCAAAGCGGTCGGTGCCTCGAATATTTAATGGAAAATATTTTAGCTATCCTACAGTAATACTTTGAAGTTGTTCTTTGCCAAATATATAAAAACGAAAGCTGCGCAAAGGCGATTACAGTATTTATGTAAATATATCTATATGCTGCAAGATGTTGGGATAACAATATTGTAATGTTATTACTCATTTTTATTTATTGAAATTAAATTTGTTCACTGCACCGAAATTATTATTCTTCTTCCCAATTATTTTGTTTTTGTCTTGTTGTATTGACTTTTGAATGACAATTCATAGTGAAAACGTCAAACTAATCTTTTTATCACTGGTGAAAACACTTGAAGATTAATTTTTAATCTTCTCAATTTAAACCGGATTATCTTTAGGTGAAAACGTAGCATAATAGGCTTTTCACACCAAACCCAAAACCGGGTTTTCAGCTAAAGCCTAGTACGCTGCTGATGCGAAACGAAAAATCCCATACAAAAATGACACGACGAAATCATGAACGAAAAATTTCGTTCTACTTTTCGTTTTCCAGTACGCTGCTGAACGACGAAATGTGTAATTTTAGTGGATAGCTGTAGTAGATTTCTTAGTACAATTCTCCACTCTTTTCGTTCTCAATTTAATTGACCTGCACATTAATTGCTTGCGAAATTTTGACATTTCATTTTTTTTATAAAAAAAAAGTCAGCTCTTGTAATGCTTATTTGATTTTTCTTTGGCTTTGTGCTTTCTCTAGTGTCTGGTTTTTCTGTGCATTTCCTGTATTAAATTATTCAAAATACATTCAATTCTAATTTTGTATCAAAACCAATTTCAAAATCGACTAAACTAAATCTGCAAAATGAAAATGGGAAGTTGGAAAGAAGAACACCCTTCACATATCTTATCGGCGAACAAAATATAGCTGATCTTTATTTGGAGTGCTGATTATAACTAACTATCGACTTTTCTCATACCTAGTGCTAGTGCTTAGATTAAAAATAACCTATGTCCTTTTAAAATTAATTTATTTTAAGTGACTACTAAATAAAAATATTATTATCAAGATTCAGTAGTTTGTTCTGCAATTAACTGTCCATGTCATGATTTTTAAAATACATTTGTTACTCCAACTTTTAAATTCTATGCCACCTTTGACACCATATAAATATAAAAAAAACACTCACCATTTCTAACTACATACTTTCAACACATAAATTAACTCAATTGCCACAAAGAAAAAATCAAATCGACCGCCCGCTACTGGCAGTGCGAATATGAATTTCCGACTGGTCGGGACAAGGAAGCTAAAGGTAAGCGGCCTTCCGCTGCCGTTACCACAATAATGTTTGGTTGCAAAAAGGCCATCTTAAACGATACCCACCTGTATTTAGAAAGCCTGTTTCCGATCTCATTGATTGGCGATTTTATACCATACCCCAGAACTTATTTTTCAAGTTAAGAAGTTTTTTTTTTTTTAATGTATATTGAACCATCGTATGGCAGATGCCCTGCTCGTGAATTTGATAGCAAATCAAGCTGCTTGCAAGCTGGTCACTTGTCAATGGGATTTGACATATAAGGCCATGCATTTTTACTATTCATTCGATGTTAGTATTAATTGAGGAAGCAAGACCTATAGTTAAAATGGGAATCGATCAAAGAGCATTCGCAGCGTAGCAGAGTGGTCAAGTACAAACCCACTAAGAAAACTCACTGATGAACAAGTGAAAATGCAACCCGTTCCAAAAATATATTCTAAAAGCTATTCACTGTTCTCTTGGAATATATAATCTGAAAATACTTTGAAGTGTATCTTTGGAACGGGTTATCCTAAAAACTTGGTTGATACCTTTTTGTAATCTACTCTTGATGCTCTCAAAATCAGCATCAAAAGTTTTTATGTAGAAGCCTTATTGCAAAAAATCACTCTTGAAATACGCATATTTAGAATGATGTATGCGTATTCCTGGAGCTATTTTTTTTAATACAACTTCTTTGCAAAAACTATTGATGCTCCCTTTGAAAGTATGAAGTGCTGATTCTAAAAAGATATCGCTCGCCTTTATTGGACAACCCGTTCCAAAGATATAGTTCAAAACCTATTCACTGTTCACCTTGAAATACATAATCTGAAAATACTTGGAAGTGTATCTTTGGAACGGGTTATCCTAAAAACTTGGTTGATACCTTTTTGTAATCTACTCTTGATGCTCTCAAAATCAGCATCAAAAGTTTTTATGTAGAAGCCTTATTGCAAAAAATCACTCTTGAAATACGCATATTTAGAATGATGTATGCGTATTCCTGGAGCAATTTTTTTTAATACAACTTCTTTACAAAAAATGTTGATGCTTTCTTTGAAAGTATGAAGTGCTGATTCTAAAAAGATATCGCTCACCTTTATTGGACAACCCGTTGCAAAGATATAGTTCAAAGTATTTTCAGATTATGTATTTCAAGGTGAACAGTGAATAGATTTTCAACTATATCTTTGCAACAGGTTGTCCAATAAAGGTGAGCGATATCTTTTTAGAATCAGCACTTCATACTTTCAAAGAAAGCATCAACATTTTTTGTAAAGAAGTTGTATTAAAAAAAATTGCTCCAGGAATACGCATACATCATTCTAAATATGCGTATTTCAAGAGTGATTTTTTGCAATAAGGCTTCTACATAAAAACTTTTGATGCTGATTTTGAGAGCATCAAGAGTAGATTACAAAAAGGTATCAACCAAGTTTTTAGGATAACCCGTTCCAAAGATACACTTCAAAGTATTTTCAGATTATGTATTTCAAGGTGAACAGTGAATAGGTTTTGAACTATATCTTTGGAACGGGTTGTCCAATAAAGGCGAGCGATATCTTTTTAGAATCAGCACTTCATACTTTCAAAGGAAGCATCAATAGTTTTTGCAAAGAAGTTGTATTAAAAAAAATAGCTCCAGGAATACGCATACATCATTCTAAATATGCGTATTTCAAGAGTGATTTTTTGCAATAAGGCTTCTACATAAAAACTTTTGATGCTGATTTTGAGAGCATCAAGAGTAGATTACAAAAAGGTATCAACCAAGTTTTTAGGATAACCCGTTCCAAAGATACACTTCAAAGTATTTTCAGATTATGTATTTCAAGGTGAACAGTGAATAGGTTTTGAACTATATCTCTGGAACGGGTTGTCCAATAAAGGCGAGCGATATCTTTTTTGAATCAAAACTTCATACTTTCAAAGGAAGCATTAACAAAACCAAAAGTAGTTTTGTCACCAAATTACTTTTAGATTTAATTTTTGTCACCAAGTTTCCTTTATATATATTTTTTTTGAAATAATTCTTGGACTTGAAAATGGTATCCGGAATTAGTAAGAAACCATAAATTAGAACTCATAACCGTTTACACCATTCCAATGAAGGACGTAGTTTTCGAATTATAGAGTGGTTTACCTCCCTATTTAATTGATTTTCTTAAAATTGATAGACATTTCATCAAATCGGCAGATAAACCAGTTAATAAGTCCCAAAGTATTTGCTTAATTTCCATCATTTAAACGGTTCTGAGTTTTATTTTAAATCCTCTATGTGTAACAAGAACAATTTTTAAATCCAAGATTTATTTCAAGAAAATTACATCTAAAAGTAATTTGGCGACAAAAAATTTTCCATCTAAAAATAATTTGGTGACAAAATTACTTTTTTTTTTACAACTTGTCATTTGTTTTTGACAGCTTACAGAACTCTCCGCAAATATTTTTCCGCTGTGGTTTTCGTTAGCATTTCGCTCTCCTAGTGGAGACCACCGAAAAATTTCGTTTCGCATCAGCAGCGTACTAGGCTTAATAGTTTACGAAAACTCGAAAACCGTTCACACTGAAGATTTACAAGTTTTCGTTTGACATTTCAATTATTTTGGCACCACAGACAACAACAAATACGTTGTGAATTCAAATTGAAATTTCCCCAGACAGCTATTTTTTATTGGTCAGCTATTTATGTGCTGATTAATTGGTCACTGAATGTTTCACAAGGTGTGTTCGTTTAGTTCATCTTGCAAATCCAACATGTTTTCGACAGGTTTAATTTAAAACTTGTGGTTTATCAAAACGAGTGGTTTAACAAAAATGTATGGGAAAACTTGTGTTTTCGCTTTAGGTTTTCAGCCAAAACCGATAATTTTGCCACAACCGTGTTTTGGGTTTGGTGTGAAAAGGCTATAAGCCCCGAGAATTCTCTGGGTTTAAGCTAAGCACCCCCGGGGATTAGTTGTTGTTGGATTTAGTATGCAAATTGTTAATCCTACTCATCGTTTTTTTAGTCCAATTTCCCCAGGGCTTAGAAAAAGCACGTCTATTGTACAAAAAATAACCAAACTCTGGCAGGCGGCTTAATCTTAATAATTGTAAAAGTATGATTTAAAAGAGAAAATAAAATAAATTAAATTATCTTATTCTTACGTCGAAAAGTTGAAACAAAAAATGCATTGTAATTTCAAGTTATATTACGCAGTGTGTGTTAAATTTTATTCGTTTAGTCGAAAAGTTAAAAAACTAAATTGATATTTGATCTGGCTTTAATCGTATTTCGTTCATCCGCAAAAAACAATAATATAGTTGTTTATTGTTTTCTGTAGAAAATAGAGAAAAGGAAATTTTTGGATTCGTGTAGGGATTTCCTTGAAAAAAAAATCCCTTAAGCACTGGTTTGACTTGATAATATTCTTAACTACCGCAAGCACTGAAATGGTCGCTGGTGATGCTTTATTCAAAAGTTGGCTCCTAGCAGTAAATATATAGTATGTCAATGGTCAATGCTTATGAGGGTCTCAACAGAATACGAAATAGTGACTGCATCATAAGGAACCTCACAAAAACAACCTCATAAAAAATTGTGAATTGTGAGCATCACAACTGCAGAATAGGGCAGTTTGTTGTATAATGTGAACGTTATATTGGTAACTAATTGAACGTTGCCAATTGTTTGCGCTCATTTTAAGATTAGTTTTTCGTTGAATTCTACCCTTTGATGTCATCCAGTCAGAATCATACTATTTGACAAGAGCGTTGAACCTTGGACGGTTGTTTACTAAAATATGTTCGTGGCCTCATTTTGTTCACAAATTTTCAAGTGAGAATATATTTCTAAATTTATAATAGTTAATTAGTATTTATTTGTTACAAAATGGTCCTAATGCTTTCAGTGCTTCCCGGCATATACCATTGAACTTAACATGCATGTGGGTACGGAATTCTATGTTGACTCGACATCTTTACACAACCAATTTTGTATATAAAAGGAGAAAAACGGCGGAAGAAAGAGTAAGTAATGGTAAACCTTTACAAACAAATAAATAATTACTGTTTTAGTCACTGGTCTTGTATAAAGTTAAATCTTTAACCAAAAATTCAAATCTTAGGCTTATTGTCCATAACCAAAAAAATACCATGCATTAAACTTGCAATGATTGTTTCGCATCTTCATACAAAATGGGGCAAAATATAAGGAAACCCTGGGTAATGTTTGTTTTCACCAAATAGTTACCTATAGGTACTTATGAATTTCCTGTGCTATTGCTAATCCAAAAAACCTGCCCAAAATCGAAACATTCGTTCTGACGCTGTAATGGCAGGAATTTATATAATTGTATTTTATTTCTTCGGAATGGATTCCTGAAATGTGAAAATTGAAATTTCATTAATGCTATTCGCTCTCATCAATTTCTTTCATATGAAAAGGATTCCATGGAAAATTAAGAAAATTGCTCCGATCATACCCAAGCAAATGTGTTTTTTTTTTTTATAAGTGGTGTCGCCATGATGTGGATCTAGGTTTCTATCTGGGTCGAGTTGACTTTTCTCGATTCCCTCCATGGCGCATAAATAGGAATACCTTTGAAATTTTGGATTGTGCATCGGGTGAATCCGTCTAAATCATAAGCAGAATCACCATAGAGAAGCACGAAGACGAAAAAAATTTTTTTTTTTATATCAACAATGAGATAACAGATATCTTTATTGAGTTTTCTTTAAATCAGTTAGGTACATTTAGGTCTATTCGGCGAGATCTTTTATTCTGTTATTCTGCTATTCTGTTATGAATTTTCATACAAAAGTTTAAACTGTCAAAAAATCTTTTATGAATTATAATTTTGGTATTCTGCATGCTTAATCTGCTATGAAATCTGTTAAGAAATCTGCTAATGAGCTGTCAAAACTTCGAAATTCTCAACAAATCTTTTACGAACTGCATTTTTGGTATTCAGCATGCCACAATCTGTTATGGAATCTTTTATGAATCATAACAGAATAAAAGACACATATTGGTTACTTTTATCATAAAAGATTTAAATATATGTAGTAAAAAATTTTATTTCGTTAATGAATTGTTCTTAAAATAAGACAGATATAACAAAAAATAATTAAAATGCATAATAACAAACTCAAATATGTAAATAATTTGAAAACTAAATTATTTCAATACACTAAAGCACGAAACATAAGAAATTAGGCGCTTATCTTGCCGGTGTGCATTTTGTTCAACTTTTTATAATGGATATATTAAATTCAGAAACTGTTATTGAAAAATTACAGAAAACAAAAATTTATCTTCGCGAAACAAAATACGATCATTCCACAGGTTAACTTATTGTTATTCGTCAGTGCCAACTGCCGAGAATTTTTATTTACTACATCTGATAATTTGATAGCAGATTTTAGGTCTGTTCGCATAAATGTTTCTTTTTCGAAGTTCGATAACATACTTTTATAAAAGATCGAACTCCTGAATACCAATTATAAAATATCTTTTATGGTGGAGATCTGTTATGCATCATAACAGAAAATTCATAGCAGAATAACAGATGTGGCAGAATAAGCCTAATTGTTTGTCTTATTCAAACGGTGGCTAATGTCAAATTCCTAACAACTACCTCAAATCGATTTCAGATCGATTTTTTCGTTTGTTGTAATGTTGCTAAAAAGGCAAGATTTGTTTCGACAGCAAAAAATCGATTTTTTAAAAAAATAATGCGATTGTGTTCAGAAACAATCGAATTTTTGGTTGTTTGGAATTCGACATAATATTGTTATAAAAGCAGCGGCTGTAATATGGCCTGCCTTTTTCAGTTTCTCTTTTAGTGTATAGCCTCGTGGCGTACAATTAGTATGTATATAGTATTAGTGGAACTGATCTTTCTCGTGAGTAATGGTTTTTTATTTAGCAATCCGGAATCCCTCTCCGATCCGGGATCCTAACCTGAACACTTGTGTTATTCGGACGATTCTGAATTTTAGTGAGATTTTAGTATTGTAGAAATATTCAAATTGAAAAAAATGTTTGTTGCACAATTATGATACACAAAATGACAACAGGTAGAGTTTGACGTTCAAGTATATGAATGTTTTAAGTAGAACATAAATATTTATTATTCGTATCGGCAAATGGGCCTTAATGCTTGTGGTTCTGATTCTGATTTCAAATCCAGAAGCAAAATGTTCTTTTCAAAATTAAAACTGTCATTTTTTCATAAGTGAATACCTTCAAACCGAACTTCTTGTTTGAAATTTAGATAACAATTTACAGTCTTGGGCGTCTTTTACAGATTTTTGATAACGCTTGTGATTGCCAAGGAAACCCTTTGCTAAGTTCTACAAAAACTAAAAAATGTAAACGAATCTTTGAAAAAAGAAATTGAAAGCTATGGTTGTTGCTCTACTAAACCATGTAGGTATTATCTAGTAATTTATTTCTGTTCGGAGTTATCTTTTTTTGTTCATCCATATTAATATTGAAATACTTGAATGGAAAAAATGCGTTGTTTAACTTCCTTGTCATTTTTTTAAAAATATAACATTATAAATTATATTTCAAATTTAGTATTTTCACCTTTAAACAGAATAATTAATAAATGTTTAGTTTTTTCCAAATGTAAAGTAAATGTATGCAAAGTGTATGTAAGTACATATTGTTTTTTTTTTTCAGAAATCTCCAAAAATAATCGAGTATTCGCCAAAAAAACTAAAAAATAAAATATTAACGTTCGGCGTGGTTGATGTTTGGAGGAGAATGACAGTTGAAGAATTGGCCCAATCGCTCAACCGGAGTTTGGGTATTCAAAGCGTTGAACACTTTTGGAACCAATTAATCAATAAAACGTTTGTATTTAATAGATGATGTGCAGGAAGTAATGTTATATGTGGATGGAGCTGATAATATAGAACCTTATGCGAGGCTGGAAGATTTAAAAATAATTCAAGAAATAGTAAAGAAATGTGGTATGAAGTCTCGGGTGGTCGCCGCACCTCAAAAAGAAATCGCTAGTGAGATAAAAGACCGTGATATATTGCCTCAGCCGCCTGCACCCCAAGAAAATTTAAGGCCGCGACCACCAGTTGTAACTGTTATGGGACATGTTGATCATGGAAAAACAACATTACTCGATTCTCTTCGGGGTGCAAGCGTGGCTGCTGGAGAAGCTGGCGGAATTACACAACATATAGGAGCTTTTACTGTTATGTTAGACTCGGGAGAAAAAGTAACATTTCTCGATACACCCGGACATGCTGCTTTTAGTGCAATGCGAGCAAGGGGTGCAAACATAACCGATATAATTGTCCTAGTGGTTGCTGCTGAAGACGGTGTTATGGCACAAACAAAAGAGGTTATAAAATTAGCTCAGGATTCTAAAGGTATACTTTTCTGATAACAATGAATATTTTTCACAAAGTCTGAAGATACCAGACTTGCTCAGTCAGAGCTCTTAGCTAGTAAAACGCATCAATTTTACGACCGTATTATTGATTTTTTTCCCAAAACTGTTATTATACATATAGATTGATCAAAATAAATTACTAAGCTTATATTTTGTTTTATATTAAGAAAAAAAACATCTTCGTCGTTGTCCCTAGTTAAGACAACTTTTAAAAGCCTTTCATTGAATTTTCAAAGAAGATTGAAACTAGTGATAAATCAATATGATATTTAGATTTTATTGTCAACAAATCTGATGCTTGTGTTGCAAATATTGTTGGCAACGAAAGATATTGCGTATTCGCACATTTAATTAACACATTGGCAAATAAGTTTAACCGAAAAGCTAAAGAATTTAACCCTTAAAAAATAAGTTTATCCGAAAAGTAAATTAATTTAACATAAACGCAGATTACTTTAACATTTTATCAAATAAATTTAACATAAACGCAAATATATTTAACTTAAGCGCAAATACATATAACCTTTTAACACATTTATTTAAAACATTAACAAATAGTTTTGAAAATGAAATGTATTTAATTATTTATAATTATGGAACATAAAAACTTAAAGGTTTTCTGTTGAAAAATAAACTTATAAACATAATTCAGTAAATGTTTCCTGTATTTGCTGCCTTTGGAATGATGAGAACCATATTCATAACATAGTTTGCGCAATCCACCTGTGTAATTTGATACAAACTTTGTTTATTAACTCCAACCAAGTTTTGGTCCCCGAATGGAAATCACTTTTCAATTTCACGCGAAATGAAAATCCTTGTTCTACATTTCGATCGATTTTAAAAAATTTCGAAATGCTTCGAGCTGTCAAAACTGTGGCTTTTTAAATTTTGTCACTAAAGTGAAATTACTATTGCTTATGAAAAAAGATGCAACTTTATTGCAGATAAATAAGAGAAAAAAGCAAGCAGAACCTTAAGAAAAAATAAAAAGACAAACCAAATAAATTAGATTTGCGTGATATAGTGTTAGTATGTACATACTACAGATAATTCTCTTGCAGAGAAACCACCCAGTTTTGATTTATAACCCTGCTAGTCAGCATTTCATTAACACCAAACGATCCATCTACTTTTAGACTTGAAACCGCAGATACGTTACAATATTAAAAGCGCATTATATATCCAGGAAAGCGACGATATGGTGGAGGAAGTATTTGATAATTCGTACTAGTGTATGTAAGGCAGTATCTACCGATCATTGACAAAGTTTCGTATCGATGCTATTACGGAAGTGGATATCAATCTACCTTTAAAGAGTTTTAAGAAAGAAAGGTGATAGACTAATAAGTCTGAGGTCTTTCGGGATAACTTGGGTGTATTTACCCGCCTTGAGTAACTTAATTTCTGTCCATAGCAGAAGTATGTGGACCATATCTAAACAGCTGTGGAGCAGATTCTCCAGAATAGGTAGGATTAGATATGAGTTCCTCTGCAGCTCGGCTGGAATTATACCGTCCGGTCCTGCGGCATTGAACGGTTTGAAGCTATTGAGTACCCATAACAGTTTTTCCTTTAGTAATTAGATCTTGTGGATAGTTACGACTTGTTATCAGACGCCGTGTTGTAGGTAAAGATAACATTTTGAAAGCTACATGGAAAATGGGTATCCAGTAACAAGTTAAGAGATTCTTCGCAAGAGTTGGTCCATGAGCCATCAGCATATTTTAAGCTAGACGGCATGTATGGATTTGTGGGGAGAATTTGTCTTAACCTCCATGCTTCTAAAGTTTCATCCAAATAAATATATTCATACGCCTCTATCATAGCATACTCAAGTAAAGGTCGGACAAATGTTGTGTACAGATTTCGTAACAAAAGGGTCTGAAAACTCCTTATACCAACGCTTGACGAAACACCGAGAGCAGAGTTAGCCCTAGAAATAATGTTATCATAATGAGACCTGAAATTGAGCTCACTCTCACAGATAACTCCAAAATCCCGAATGGAGTTTACTCTTGAAACAAGGTCATTATTTATGTAGTAGTCCCGTGGTGGCGGACGAAAACATTTGTGAGAATATGTGATTGCTTTGCATTTTTCGACGTTAAGTTCTAAATTGTTCTTTTGACACCACACAAAGAAATTATTCAAGTCATTTTGCAGACGCAAAGGATCACAAAGTGAAGAAATTACTCTAAACATTTTCATGTGGTCTGCGTACGTAGAAGGTTCAGAATCTTTTAACAATGATTCTACGTCATTTATTGTCAGAATGAAAATAATAGGACCCGATGGCTTCCTTCTGGGACGCCAGATTTAGCAATGAAAGGATCTGATACAGACCTAAACAAGACTCGATATTTACGATCTGAAAGTTAGGAACCTATCCATTGAACAAAACCAGGAGGAAATCCAAGAGTTTAAGCTTGAAAATGATAATTTTGTGTGAAATTTTGTCAAATGCCTTGCTAAAGTCCGTGGCAATTACATCAACTTCGTTTTTCTTCTCTAAAGAATTTAAAGCATTGAAACAAATTCAGTTAAGTTAGTGGTCGTAGAGCTACCCCTAAGGAACCCATGTTGTTTGGTGGAAAATAATGGTTTACAATGAAAGTACATTGTCTCGAAGACAATACTTTCGAAAGGTTTGGGAATACATGATAGTTTGGCGATTGGTCTATAGTTAGAAACACTTACAGCCCTTTTTATGAATAGGAATAATAAAAGAGTCCTTCGATATAGATGGAAAAATCCCTAGATTAAGAGATTTTTGAAAAAGAGTAGCAAGAGGTTGAGCTAAATTGGCTGCACTTTTCTTTAAAACAATTGCAGACACACCGTCTGGACCCGATGAGAAATCGTCTCTTATTTTGTTAAACTTGTGGACCACATCATCAACGTTAATGTTTATTGATACCAATGACATTTGATTACAGTTATTTAAATAAGAAAAATAGTTTATATCTGGTTCAAAAGTATCTTCGGAAAAAGCACGACTGAAAAGAATTGCAAATAAATTAGTTATAATTTTGGAATTATTAGAAGAATGATCCAAATAGGTAAGGGTGGCTGGATAGCTATCGGACTTATTTTTTAAGTTTTTAAATTGCCAAAAACTTTTAGGATCAGCGATGATATCGAATTGCATTTTATTAATGTATGCATCATACAGTAGTTTGCAAAGAGTGGAAAATTCATAGTATACATCCAGATAGAGAGAATAGTCGGTTTCTGTTCTGGATCTCAAATATTTTTTTTTGCCACAGACCGTTTCGGGAGTTTCAGAGTGTACGTAGTTCTCTTGAATACCATGGAGGGGACGATGACATATTTTTTCGGGGTGCATAAGGTACAGACAGGAAAAGACATTCAAAAATTACCGAATAGAAGTTATTGATTAACGTATTGATACTATTGTTTACATTGTAATTAAAAATTAAATCAAAATTAATATTGCTGAGAAGTTCATTCAATTTGATAAAGTCAGCTTTGCGAAAATTAAAATGGTATACGTTTTCAAACCAAAAACATAAATGTTAAAAAAGTAGCCAAGTTCTTCTATATACAAAAACCTTTGTGTAACAAGTCAGCCGTGAAAAGTACTGAGATCTAAAAAAAATTATTTTATTATAACAAATTATTCAATTTTGAAATGAAAATTTGCCAAGTAAATCAACGCAATTTAATAATAATAATAATAATAATTAAATAACAGATTTCTCTGATAATTTTGAGTTTCTTCCATATTATTGTGCTTAAAATATTTGATATTTAACCTTAATAAACTTAGACTTGGCGTAGTTTTAGATCTCAGTACTTTTCAAGACTGACTTGTTACGCAAAGATTTTGTATATAGAAGAACTTGACTACTTTTTTAACATTTATGTTTTTGGTGTGATTTCACTACTTTTTGCAAAGATTCTTTTTATCAGGAAAGTGTGGGTGGAATAAACGCCCAATGAATGCCTAATATGGTAACGTAAGTTTTTAATTTAAGCCTTTTGTATGTACTACAAGTCCTACTGCTCTGCCAATTTTCATTAGTTACAAGTGGTCTATTGAAACGGTTATAATTGATAAGAAGTGGGTGGATTAAACGAATGAAAAATTTAATAATTTCAACTTTTTCTTTGTATACACTTGAAAGCTGATGACTGCTCTAACAAACATAATCCTGCACCAATCGGAAGTGCTCTCAATATATTTAATATTAATTCTGTGAAAATGGGTGTTTATCGCTATCCTATCGCTCTACAAAATTTCATCATTCTACGACAATAAGTAGTCTTCTACATAGTTGATATCAATTCTATGCAAATGGGCGGGTGCCACGCCCCTGAATGTAAAATCTCAAATTTTAAAATTTGGCCTTTGCCTGAACTTTGAGCCCTACCGCTGTACCAAGCTTCATTATTCCACGACAGTCAGAAGTGCTCCTCATATTTGATATCAATTCTATTCAAATGGGCGGGTATCACGCCCCTGAATGTAAAATCTCAAATTTTAAAATGTTGCCTTTGGTTGCACTTAAAGCCCTACCGCTGTACCAAATTTCATCGTTCCACGCCGATCAGAAGTGCTCCAAATAATTTATATCGGTTCTATGAAAATGGGTGGATACCACGCTCCCTGAATAAAAAATCTTAAGTTTTAAAACTTTCCCTTTACCTGCACTTTAAGCCCTACCGCTGTACCAAATTTCATTAATCTACTACACTCAGAAGTGCTCCAAATAATTTATATCAATTCCATGAAAATGGGCGGGTACCACGCCCCTTGAATGGAAAATCTTGAATTTTTGATTTTTGCTTTGTATACACTACAAGGCCTATCGTTGTGTGAAATTACAAGACTCTACGATGTCGCGAAGTGCTCCATAATTTTGAAGATCTGTCAGTGAGTAAGTCAATGAGTGAGTGAGACAGTCAGTTACGGTTTTGCTTTCTTATATCTCGGGAACCACTAAAGGTAGAGAATTGAAATTTGGTGAGTTGCCTAAGCCTGGTGAGCTTAGCAAATGCTGATAGTTTGAAAATTCTGACTTAATTGGTACTGAAGTTAGAGGGGGGTCGAAAATCGCCGTTGTTCGTGTAAAAAGGGTGTAGTGCCAGAACTTGGCTGGGCACTACCGTGGCCCTGTGATCAAGTTGTCTATTTAGATTGTTTTTCACATAGCTAATCTGGTGAAGGCCAGAATTAGAAAGATTTTCTGTAAATAACACCACTTTTTCAGTGAGAGTCATCTTCTGATTGAGACCAGGTAAGATTAGGAATATTATAAATCACCCAACACCAATAAACCATCATTTATTTCCATGGTGTCGCATAAATAGTCAACTGCATCAATCAAAAGGTGGCAACAGTCGATTGGGCTACAAGGTCTCAAGTAGGAACACACAACATAAATACTTTAATGCTTAACATTGATTTTAACACAAATTAGCTCAATATTTACCGTGTTAGGAATGTCAACTAAATAACTGTCGTACTTAGAGCGAACCGCAATAAGAACCCCTCTCCCAGCCTGTTTCCGTAAGCCCAAGAAACCATCCTTTCGATAAACGTTAAAATCTGATGTGAAAAACTCATTATTATTGAAACTATTATTAAGATTCGTCTCAGTCAGAACAAACACGTCGAAAGGAAGTTCTTGCGACTTTAAAAATATATCGTATGCTTTAGAGCAAAGTCCCCTTACATTTTGATAGTAAGGGTCAAGCTTATTAGTTTTTTTGGGCTGCATTTAAGTTGATGTTGGGTCTTAGACTACGCCCAAAAAATTCTTGAATAAAAGTATTGATGGGCCATGATGTTGGAGACAGTAAAAATTTAAACATTGGGGAAGGAACTGTTATCTTGAATGATGCAACACTTCCATTCGATCTTGTAATGTTTTTACATTTAATAAGGTTGTGATCATTGTAAATGCTTTGCTGATTGAACAAATTTAATATGTAACTTTTAAGGTTTTCGCGGTTGTTTACATACAATTAGTTTTTAGGATAAGCCGCGTTATAACTATTTAGTATTTAGCAGTTCAGTTCTGTACTCACCCCAAACATTTCGCTACAAATTACATCGAGCGGTCACCGGGAAACTGCCAAAGGGATGTTAAGAGCGATTTTGGCTACGCAGGTTGCAACGTTGCGCTGAAGGTCCTGTCTCTTGCTGATGTTGTTGGTTTGCAAGCGGACTTTTCCCCTTAATGGAGCATTGTAATTCATCTTGAAGAGACGTAGTGATATGAGCATCAATAATGTTAGCTTTATCGTTCAAATTGAAATTCGTAGGAGTTGAAATAACAGTATTGATCAGTGCAGTACAACTATCGCGCGTACTTATCACCTCTTTCTCCAAAATTGCTAAATTACCGTTGCATTCCTCAGAATTGTTTTTACTGATAGTTGTCAAGATCCTTTGACAGCTGGAGAACGGATTCTGAAATATTATTATTTCTAGAGTTATTGTTTTCTTGCAAATTATGAATATTATTTTTAGCTAAGTTATTAAGGTAATTTATTTTATTTAAAAAAAACGTTAGTTTTTTTCCAACTCGGAATTAATAGAATCAATTTTACCGTCAAGTACGTCATCCATACTCTATTCAATGTTATCCAACGCTTTAACAATCTTGGAGTGTTTTTTATCGCTACTCAAAGTATTTAAAGAGATATCCCTAGTGTTAGAGTCTATCACTTTCTTAATGTTATCAATATTACTAACCAAATCGACTAAATTGTCAAATAGTAGTCCAATTTTTTTTCTACATTGAAAAATCTCGCGGAATTATCATCAACCGTAGTCTTAACTTCGTCTAAGTTTCGAGTCATACTTTCAAGGGTATGATTTAAATTTTGCAACTGCATTGAAATGTTCGACTTCTTGCAGCCATTACACAAGAAAGAAAACCGTTTGCATTCTCGTGAATCTTAGGGAAACTTCTTCAGTAAAATGACATTTAACACCATCCATGATAAAAAAAAAGAAGAGGAAAAAAAGGATAGATATATTTTACCACATAAGGACCTCCAGGAAGATCTCTTTGCTTTCCTCAATTCTTTCTTATAAAGTTTAAGGGAGTATTTATATAAGTCCCAGTCCACAACTTTCCTCTTTTATTTAACTCGATTAAAGCGCTTTCGGCACTTTTTTCTGAGCGGTTCAAGTCTTGAATCCCACCAGTTTGGCTTCCCTTTCCCCTCTTATCTGAGTAAGCGGGCAAAAGATGGCTAAGGATTAGATTTAATAGTTCTGGTTTTTATGTTTTCTCCTGTAAAAAAAATAATAAGTACATACAGCTAACTTTAATTGCAAATTTATTTGTTTTTCACAAGCAATTTACGGTTAGGTTAGGTTAGGTGAGGTGAAAGTGGCTGCCAGCTTTTTAGCTGACACACTTAGACCAGAGTTGGTCCATTGTGATACCATATGAACCCTCAGATAAGCTTCCTATTCGTTGAACCATTTGGAGCTCCTAATGAAGCGTGAGAGAGAGACTATAGATGCCTATATTGTTAGATCGCTGAGATCATCGAAGAAAAAGTCTCCAAGATGGAGTTTACGTCTTTGAGATAGAGCAGGAGAACGAGGAACAAATTCCACCTTCTCCAAATCCATGCAGCTTCTGCAAAAATCGTTTGAATAAACGCCAAGCCTCGCTGCGTGCTTGCCTGTGAGGAAGTGTCCAGTTATGGCACCAATTACGGAGCTGATGTGCAATCTGCTTAAGGATATCAAACACTTGGAGCGTTTCAGATCAAGTTTTGACCAGAATTGTTTTGTTGTCATACAGGTTGTTATATTTTTCCATCTTCGGAATGTCCTTTCTACAGCATCTTGTTTCAGCATTAACTTACATGTAACGATGGGTATACCTTTATTTGCCTTTTCAGGTAATAAAGGTATCTCGTTCCATTTTTGGCAAGTTCATCAGCCTTACAATTCCCTGGAATATCCCTGTGCCCTGGCACCCAGCATAGGTGAATATTGAACTGCTGCCCCATCTCCATGAGAGATGAATGGCAGTTGAGAGCAGTTATGGAGTTTGTAGAGGAGGATTCCAGATATTTAATAGCCGCCTGACTACCCGAGAAAATACGGATATCAGTAGTTGATATCACGTTTTCTTTCAGCCAGGAGAGGACTTCTCTGATTGCCATAATTTCCCCCTGGAACACGCCACAATGATTAGGAAGACTGAAAGAGACTTAATTTAAGTTTGTTTGAGTACACACCCCCACCAATCCCGTCATCAGTTTTTAATCCATCAGTATAAAAATGGAAAGCATCATCTTCCAAGAAGCTTAAGTCCCCCCAGACAGATTTTGGAGGGGATGGTGATCTGGAAGTTTTTGCCGAATACTAATTTAGGGATAGTGTAATCAATGTAACTTGGAAGTGATCCGAACGAGTTCAGAATAATAAGGAGGGCGGCTGTGCTCACTGCCGTCTGTTTGCTGAAAATATCGATAGGTAGTAGTCTAGCGTGGCAGAGGGTGTTGTTCTTAATGCTAATTTACGGATAAGAAACAAATTATTGTGCATGGACTCAGATAATGAAATAAATCGAAATGCAGAACATCCAATTTCATTTGCGAAGCTTACATTCACAATAACCGTTCGATAAAATTGAAGATACAGCCAAATTCCCTTTTTTTAAAAAAAGTAGAATGCAGAAGATGTGCGTTAATTTGGTTCTGGCCTCAGTATTCAACATACCTCTGTAATTGCCAATAGTTTCGCCTGCAAAACACTCGCAAGGTTGTGAAGCTGAAACAATTTGTAAGCATTGACTTATCCGGTTCATAGGCTAAATAAAGATCTGAAACTGGTAAGAAACCATAGAAAAAGATATCAGAAAAAGTGGAAAACTATTTTTGTATGGCAATTATTATTACAGATCTTTCATTCACTTTATGTACAGTGAGCAACCACCCTATATATCCGGGCAGTCCAGTATTCCAATAGATTGACTGTCTCGGATTTTACTTTAAAAAATACGAAAATAGGAAGGTAACCAATTAAAGCATTTATATTAGTAACTCTTTATTATTAAATACAAAAGTAAATAATGCATTTAAACAATAATTTTTTTAAAATTGTTTCAGTACCAATTATAATTGCTGTGAACAAAATTGACAAACCTGAAGCTAACATTGTAAGTTTTATTATTATATTTCATCTATTTCTTATTTTAACACATTTAAAGCTTATTTTAATAAAAAAATGCTGTTTTACTGTTTCTCTTATGTATATATATATATGAATTTCAGTTTAAAGTATATTAAACTTTCTGTTATAATACTTCTATTTTCTTACACTGCTTTTTAGATGTAAAGAAAGTTCGTTTTTTAATATCTTCCTAACCGCCGTAATATTAACAAAGCTGCCTGCAGTTACGCACTCCAAGTTGGTTGAGGTCATCTTCCACTTGAGCGCGCCAACTTAGGCGAGGTCTTCCTCGACTGCGTCTTCCCTCTGGGTTGGAATCGAAGATCCTGCGAGCCGTAGCATTGTTGTCCATACGCTCTACATGACCTAACCATCTTAAACGTGATATACGTATTTTTTGTACCAGGTCAATGTCGCTGTACAGCTCGTATAGTTCGTGGTTGAACCTTCTCCTCCAAAGCCCGTTAACGCAGATAGGGCCGAAAATCTTGCGAAGAACCTTACGCTCGAAACGGCTAAGGATATCTTCATCTGCTTTCGATAGAGTCCATGTCTCCGCGCCATAGAACAAGACTGGTATGATCAGAGTCTTATAAAGAGTTTCCTTTGTTTTTCGAGAGAGGGCTTTACTACTCAATTGCCTCCCTAGCCCATAGGAACAGCGATTGGCAAGAGTTATTCTTCGCTTTATTTCTAACAAGATGTTATTGTTAGATGTTATAGCGGATCCGAGGTAGACAAAGTCCCTAACTACCTCAAAGTTATACCTGTCTATTGTGACGTTTTGTCCAATCCGCCGGTGTTGTGTGTCCCTTTTTGTGGACAGTAGGTACTTCGTTTTGGCCTCATTGACTGCTAGTCCCATCTTAGCTGCTTCAGCTTCAATGTTAGCAAACGCTCCAGTGACAGCTCGCTGGGTTCTGCCAATGATGTCTATGTCATTAGCGTATGCTAACAATTGCACAGACTTGAAAAAAATGTGCCAGTAGAGTTAACTTGGGATTTTCTTACAATTTTGTCAAGTATTAAGTTGAAGAAATCGCACGATAGCGCATCACTTTGTCGGAATCCTTTTTTGACATCAAAAGCTTCTGTGAGGTCAGTACCAACCTTGACGGAGCAGCGAGAGTTCTCCATCGTCATCCTACACAGTCAGACGAGCTTTGTGGGGATGTCAAAACCAGACATGGGTCTGTATAGCTCGTCTCTATAATTGCTATCGTACGCGGCCTTAAAATCGATAAAGAGATGGTGTGTATCGATTTGGAGTTCTTGGGTAGTTTCCAGAATCTGCCGTAGCGTGAACATTTGATCGATTGTGGCCTGAAACCGCACTGATAGGGTCCAATCAGGTTGCTGACAAATGGTTTCAGACGTTCATATAATACAGCAGAAAGGATCTTGTACGCGATTTTCAGGAGACTTATTCCTCTATAGTAGGCGCAGCTTAGAGTGTCTCCTTTTTTAAGGATCGGGCAAACGATGCTGAGGTTCCATTCATCAGGCATACTTTCTTCTGACCAGACTTTAGAGATGAGTTGGTGTAAGCACTGTACCAGGTCATCTCCGGCTGCTTTAAAGAGTTCAGCGGGTAGTCCGCCGGGGCCAGCAGCTTTGTTGTTTTTTAGTTGGATATTGCTATCCTCACTTCATTTTGTTCAGGTGGACGGAAGTTTTGTGTGTCATCGTCCATGTTGAATGGTTCATTCTGCGTGACAGCGGGATTTTGGTCTTCATCGCCGCTTAAGTCTGCAGAAATGGTCCTTCCATATACTCAGCACCGACTGTGATTCTACTACGAGGTCTCCATTCCTATCTCTACAGGCTTCTGTGCGGTTTTTTTTTTGCCTTGACACGTTCTTTTTACCTGTTGGTAAAACTTCCGCACGTTGTTCCTGGAGTAGCATCTCTCAAAATCTTCGATCGCGCGCTTCTCATGCTCTCTCTTTTTCTTCTGGAGAAGCCGGTATTCTTCCTGTCTTCTCTGCTCGTGGAGCTCGAGAGCAGCTCTCTTCCTTCTTTGCAGCGCCGCTTTATATGCCATTTGTTTAGCTGCATGTGCCCGCCTGCATTCTTCATCGAACCACAGGTTTCGTGGTGGAGGTCTGGTGAAACCTAGCACATCAGTTGCGGCACGTCTGATGGCTTGTTGGCAACGTTGCCACTGGTCTTCGGCACTTGATGCTGACGGCAATGGATTTCTTGAGAGGTTACGGGATATTCGATCGATTGCAGTTTTCCGACGTCATACTTCCTCACAGTATTACTCCGTTGTTGGGACGTTCGGGTTATTCTCGCATTCATACCTTGTCTGCAAAAAAGGTAGTGCTCCGAAGGTGCGAACATCGAGAATACTGGACGCGTGCCTTTCATCGATCGCAACGTGATCAATCTTATTGACGGTTGTTTTATCTGGATGCCGCCAAGTCCCTTCGTGTATCTCGAGATGAGGAAACCGTATGCTTGCAATGGTGACGGTAGGTGACGCCGCAAAGTCAATTAGCCGAAGTCCGTTTTCAGACGTTGTGTCGTGTAGGCTATCTTTTTCCGACAGTCCTGTTCATAGGTATTGTCGAGGAGCTCGTAGAAGTCATCCTTGGTGGCGTCTTCCTTGTCTTCTGTGGGGGCGTGAGCGCATATTAGACTAATGTTGGCGAATTCAACCTTGATACGGATTGTCACAAGTCGCTCACTTACGTGTCGAAAGCCCAAGACTTCTTGCCTAAGTCTGCCGCTTATGACGAATCCGCACCCAAATAGACGCTGTGGTCTTCTTTCACAATCACCGTAGTATACGTCACAGTTTTTCATCTTCGTTTTGCCGGGCCTAGCCCATCGCACTTCCAGGATGGCAGTAATTCCTGCTCTGTAGCAGTCAGTAGGACCTCCGCTAGTTGTTCGGCTGCACGTGGTCTGTTAAGAGTTCTAACATTCCACGTGCAGATCCGAAGGTTGGCCCATTAAGGGCTCATATGCCACCATCTCTATTTGAATGCCCTTACTTGCATTGAATTGTCCCAATGACCTTATCTCCAAACACGTCGAAGTAGCTCATTAGGGCATCTGCTTTGTTGACTGTTGAAGCCGCCGTTGGTCAAATTGTTTGGGCTCATCCGCCGTACTTCCTCTTTCTGAGGAGCTCATGCAAGACTTCTGCTTTCTTGCTTTCTTTTCTGTGTTCAACACTCGCGCTTATAAGTTTAGCAGGAATGTCCGGATGGACAAGCCAGTACCTGGTGGTTACCGCAAGGAGCTAAAATAAGCACAATTGATGTGTACGAGGTAGTTACAACACTGGGCATCGCCTGGTTGACGCAAACCAAATGGAGCAAGAAAGAAAGCATTTTTGTTCATTCGAAAATATTTGCGAAAGTCAACAATGGTAACAGAAAACGCTTACACCTTGTGACTGAATATTTTGCACTGTAAAAAACGAAATGTTGATCGTGGTTTAAACGATGATTCGGTTTAAGATATTGGTTGGAGCTCGGTTTGAGTGAGTGAATATTACTGATTAGTCGATTTAAATTTTTTTATTAGATCCTTGCGGTACTCCAGCCCTGATTTCCCATTTCTCATTAACAAAATTAGAGATCCTGTCAGCTCCTGCTGAATTTTTGGAACTTCCTGATCTGATATGGTTTCACCTACCTCCTCAGGGCTAGGGAAAATATTAACAATGATTGTAATTGTGATCGTTGGGCCTGTGTCCTGCATTGTAGACTGAAGTACTTCCGTCAAGAACTCTGGAAGGTGAGTAGCGAACGATCCGTGAAATCTATGGGCTGTGTCCTGCCTTGTAGACTCAACTTCCGTCAAGAACTCTGGCAGATGTATTGGAGGATGATCCCTGAAATTTCTCTCGAAGTGGTTAGCGATAACCTCTGCTTTTTCTACTGCAGTGGATGTCGTATATTGTCCATGATTAATTTTTCCGGTATAGTTTGCTTTCTTCCAACGATGTAGCTTATTTTCCTGAAACAATCTGGTTCAGGTCTCTTTTGTAGGTGGCCATCTTTGTACATTTGAGTTTAGAATATATGCCTATACTCCTCGTTTTCGGTAATATAGTTCCGATGTAATATCCGTTGGAGTTTCTTTCTGGTTGCCCAGTGCGTTGTTGACTGCCCTCCCGAACTGATGTATAACTCCATATACATAGGTAGGTAGGTTAAATGGCGGTCAATAGCGAGGTTGAATCTTAAACCCAATTAGCGCTGTTTTGATAACAAAAACTCTTACGGTCCTGAATAAAATTGCTATTTTTGTGGAAAATCGAGAGGGAAACCACTTAAGCGAAGCGTCGCTGGAGCCATTATGTATCAGAAGACTTAGCTCTTTATAGGGTGAAATAGGTTAAATGCAAACAAATTTTATCAGATTTTAAAAATTCTAAGTGCGTTATACCTACTTAAATGCCTGAGGGAGACATTTCAAGGATGGATGGGTAGATATTCAGAAATAGTAACACAACTGCTAACAACGGGTATAGCTTAGATAAAATTATAAAACAAAATATATTTTCAACAGGATGTTTTAATAAAAAGGCATATCTTTTCCCATCCCAATATCCAAACGAAAATAGCCATTTCAGCCTTTTCGGACCTATTGTTTTTCGAACCTTTTCTTCGAACTTCGGCGTATACGCATTTTTTTCGTATTTAATTTTATTTCCTTCATTTATGTCTGAGGTTAGGTCTTATGTTAGGTTTTTACTATCTCATTTTAACCCATGCGGCATCCAATTTAAATTGTAGGCATAGAAAAAAATGCTGCTTAGCGTGGGGATCGACCCCACATGTCTAAGTAAGCAGTCAAGCACTTTATTTACTGCGCCATGGCCATTGTTTTCTTTTTCTTTTCCAGTGTTTTATTTAGTATGGGACATCTTTCCTAGCTTGCTGGAAAAAACTTGAAAAAGCATTTTGTTTTGGAATAAAATTTCTAAGATTAAATATTTTTGCCAAAAAATACAAGTTTGCTTGGAGAGATTTTGTTACATTGCCAACATATATATTCAGCCCTATCACAAATTCCATCGTAATCGAAAATATGCTACGTTTCCCGATATATCTATCACAAATTCCATCGTAGTGGATTCGGAGTGAAAAATTCGCTTACGATTTTCGAAGTTCGTAGAAATTGGTATCACTGAATTCGAATGGAATGAAATGAAACAGACTTTTTCTACGACAAACTATTTGTGTCGGACACTGAAAGTAATACGTCGTTAACAGTTATTTTAAAGAAAAATGTAAGTATTATTACAAATTCTATGGTTTTATGAATAATATTTGGCCTGGCCTCCCAAGGCTGTAAGAAACTGGCAAAAGAAGAAATTGAAAATTTTTGGGAAATTGTAAAAGGCAACCTTGGACTACAACATTGTTTTAAATTTTCACATACTCATGTGTGTAAGCTTAATTAAAATTGAAAATAGCACGGTATTGCTATTTATCCTTTCATTTTGGCATACACCGCTGATTTCGAAAATAAGAATGTTCCACTCGGATATTGTGAAAGCTGTTAGTCGTAGATCGGGGCGTAACTGTCCGTGCGGGGAATTATTACGATGGAATTTGTGATAGGGCTGATTGTGATTGTTTTGATATCATTCAAAATTTAAAAATAATTGCATATTTAAATATTAAAAACAAAATTTGCTTCTAAGGATAAAACTAAGCGTGATCTTATGCAAATGGGGCTAGCTTTGGAAGAAAATGGTGGAGATATTCAAGTTGTACCTATTTCTGCATTAAAAGGAACCAATCTTCAGTTTTTGGCGGAAGCTATATGTACTCAAGCCACACTCATGAATCTAACAGCAGACCCCACTGGATTAGTGGAAGGCGTTGTTGTAGAATCAAAAACTGACCCCCGACGAGGGTAAGTACAAATCTTTAGAAATATGTATGTCGATTTTTGTTTAATTAATAAGTTTCAGAAAACTCTCGACTGCAATTGTAACTAGAGGGACTTTGAGAAAAGGTTCAATTTTAGTAAGTGGATTAGCTCATGCTAAGGTCCGAGGACTTTTTGATGATAATGGAAAACCAGTAGAAACTGCTGCACCAGGATATCCTGTTGAAATTATTGGGTGGCGTGAATTACCACTTTCTGGTGATCTTATATTGGAAGTTGAAAACGAGGTTTGCATTAAAAATAACTGACAACAACGAATTTATTTTCATGGAGTGTGTTTTTCTTTTGTTTAGAAAAAAGCTCACTCTGTTATAAGGTATCGCGAAACGGAAGCACAAAAAGAAAAGGCTTTAGAGGACTTAGTAGAAATTCGCAAGAAAGAGGAGGAACATTTAGAAAAGTATAGAAAAGAACGTGATGCAAGACGGATGGCGGGCAGATTCAGATTTCGCCATGGTCAGCGTACTAAGGAATCATCACCCGATAGTTTGATTCCACGTGTAAACATTGTTCTTAAAGGTGATGTGCATGGTTCTGTGGAAGCAATTTTGGATGTATTAGAGACTTACACAAGCAATGATCGATGTCGATTAGATGTTATTCATTATGGTGTAGGAAATATTACTGAGGGAGATATAGAATTAGCTAAATCCTTCGATGCGATAATATATGCTTTTTCATTAAAGCCTGTTTCAAAAGAACCAAGTGAAGTAATAGTTCGAAGATTTGACGTTATTTATCACATGATAAATGATCTCAAAGAAGTTATTACTTCAAAATTGGCGCCTGTTGAAGTGGAAGACATTGTTGGAGAAGCGGCTGTTCTGCAGCAATTTTTAATTACAGATGGTAGAAAAGAAGTTCCTGTGGCAGGATGCCGTTGTACAAAAGGAGCCCTCAAAAGATCTTGCAAATTTCGTCTCTTAAGGAATAATGAAGTTATTTATGATGGTAAAATAAAACAAATACAGTATTTTCATATTAAAATTAATATTAAATTTTGGGTTTAAACAGGGCACGTTGTATCAATACGTCATTTAAAGAACGAAGTTGATACAGTAAAAAAAGACGTGGAGTGTGGTTTACGAATGCAGGACGTGAGAGTTATACCTCACCCTGGTGATATAATTGTGTGCTATACGACTCATATGGAAAATCAAAAGACGGATTGGGATCCTGGTTTCTAAATCTTTATTTAATAAATGGTTGGTTTATTGATATATATACATTTCTATAGCACATTGCTCAATTGACAACAAATAAATGATACGCTATTCAACCAAAATTAATCAAGAAGTAAAACATAACTTCAAATAACATTTTTGTTTATTGTAATATTTGCGCATTTTTCAAAATTAAATGAAAATTATTGTCAATATATCGTTTAATGTGCAATGGTGACCATATAATTAGGAATGAACATAATTAATATTTTAAAATTTCCAGACTGGCAGTTTTAATGATTATTTAGGCTGTCAAGAATTGGACTTTATTTGTATGTGCCCTCGTTATAAGAACTCTAAATAGATAGATAGATTTATTTTATAATTTTTAAGGCATGACAGATCAATGTCGTCTGCCTCAGAGAGAGTGTTAACTTATGTACTTTCCAAATTAAGATAAAACGTTCTAAATATTTTTTATTGTTTTTTTTTCATTTCTTTACACACTTTTCTGAAATAAGAATGCAAGGTGAAATTGAAACATATGTAAAACATTTACCACAGAGCTTTTACATTTCTTTAATGTATTAGTCATTTTTTTAATGACTAAGTTTTCTTAAAACATTTGTTTTTTGTAACTTTTAGTTTAGTGAAAACAAAATAAGGCTATCAACAATCAAGGCCTCATCTGTCCATTACCTAGGACAAAACATCACTGTTGGTAGCAGTAATTTCGAGGTAGTCAACGAATTCACCTACCTCGGAACAAACATCAATTCCACGAACGACACCTTAATGGAAATCCGACGCAGAATTTCCCTAGCGAACCGCTGCTACTTCGGTTTGGCCAAACAAATGGGTTCAAAACTCCTGTCTCGAAAGACAAAGTGCACGCTATACAAAACGTTAATTTTAGCAGTTCTGCTCTACGGCGCCGAGTGCTGGACGATAAGTAAAAAAGTGGAATTGATACTGGGTACTTTCGAGAGAAAAATTCTTCGGAGGATATTTGGTCATATATGCGAAGAGGGCGAATGGAGGAGAAGATTCAATCAAAATTGTACGAGCTGTACCAAGATGTGGATGTAGAAAAAAGAGCCTAAGTGCGTCGACTACACTCGGCCACATCGAGCGAATAGACAAAAACGGTCCAGCCAAGAAAATCTTCGAATCCCAGCTCCCAGGTTAGAGATGACCAGGACCAGGCGGTTACAGACGCAAGAGCGCTTGGTCTCGACGACTGGAGGGAGCGTGCGAGCGTCCGAAACCGATGGAAGACCGCACTATATCAGGCAGCGACCCTCCATGGATCAGGAGCCGGATAAGAAAGTAAGTAAGTAAAACAAAATAAGGGTTCTATTAATGTTTAGTTTAATCAAAACAATAATTCGTATAATATTCAGTCTTGTCCATTCAGATAGATAGCAGAAGTGCCCATTGCATGATATTTTTTTTTTCAAAGTAGACCCGCCTTATATTTTCCAGAGTTGAATGAAATGTATGTCTTCCTTCTCGTGAAGATTGCAAAGCGTGCACATGTCAGTTTCTTCATTTTGCATTCTGATAAGGCCTGTAGTTCACGTTTAACATTTCTTCTCTTACTTTAAAAAAATTGAAATGATGTTTGTGTTCTAAGAACTGTTGAAAAATTTTTTCTCTTTTAGATTGACTTTCCAATCGGTTGCATTTATATCAGATAAATTAAAAATACTCACACAGTTTTCTGCTAATTGCAAATACTGCAAATTGCAGTAATTTATTAGGAAGTCTATTTTCTCTAAATATTTTTATTTCTTTCTCTTATTATGTTCTTTTTTGCATATCACCCCGTATGATTTTATCAATTCTTGGAAATTATTTACTGTGACAAGGACCGAAAAACTCGTGCTCATAGGAGTGTAAGATTCTTACTGCACTAAAAACACCTCTTTCTCCCGATTGCAAGTTGAAACTTATCTAGCAATATATTTTTAACGAATTTAACTAACGTGCTGCAGTTGACTATCCGGTGATAGTTCCTGCTTATACTGCGATTTTAAAGCGAATTCTCGTTTAGTGTACCAGATCGGAAGACTTCGTTCGCAGGTGGCGTACTAAATTCTTCTCATCGATATAATACTATTACAGTGTTGTAGTAGCCGGAATAAATTTATTGCAGCCTCTTCTTGAACAAACAAAATTATTGTGACTGTTTTTTAACTCACAACCTGACTCTGAACATGCGACATCCGGTAATGTGCGATGTACTTAGCGATTGCCTCAACAAAAATGCACCACAAATCATCAAAAAGTTGTCTTTTCTATGCTTTTGTCAGAAATGGCATCTGCAATCAGGAGCATCTCGAATCGTCCTTTGAAAGAACTCTAATTCGAATGATGTGAGATATGGAGATTTGATTAACTCCGGATTTGCGCTTACAGCCTTTGAAAGAAAAGTTGATTCTTTGTCTCCTTAAGTTTGGGTTTTATATACCCTAAGCGGTTCCGGCCGGCGCGATTCTTTACGGATTTTTGAGCCCTAGGAAGGTGTAAGTCTGCAGCAGAATGCTCCGGATGTCATTTATTTTGGAGATGATGCTAACTATTTTTTTTGTAAAGCATTGTTAAATTGGCTTTGACTCGACATGCAATTGCCACACTCTTCTGTTGGTACAAAAGCAAGAGCGTTTAAATGTAAAATGCAACCATGTTTGCGCTAACAAAAAATGTCGATCGCTATAATAGCCTGGTCTCAGTCTTAATACGCCTATTAAACACTATATTAATGGCACTAGATCGCTTTCTTTAAGCGAACAAAATGCAACTTTCCATGGATATTGGGGCAACGGCAAATATCCCAGATAACACTTGGTCTTGAAAAGCATTTTCATACTGCTCTTTCTACTAAGCAAAATTTTGTTCCCTATTTGGACACAAAAACAACTCAACGATATACTTTAGGTCTCTGTTATAAAGCTTTCAGGCACCCGGTGAGTTTTCATTACTTGCATACCTTTTGATGGAACTTAGGGCCACTGCTTCCAGAGAAATAATGCTTTCCCTCATAACAGTGGGAGGAAGCGTCTTATTTGCCCTGCACAACACATAATAGTTAGCTTTAGCTACCTGCTTATACAGCGTAGCTGTAGTCTTTCAGGAAGCATTTAATGACATATTTTCCTACAATTTAATTGGTTTGCAATTTTTCTTTGCATCGTAATATTTTCTGTCATTACAACACCTACATTTTTCCATCTTTTTTCTCAATGTTTAACCCATTTTCCAATTCGATATTACTCCAGTTCGATGTAAAGTTAATACCATTATATTATGTCAAATGTTTCTCAATTATTAATGTTTTCAAAAGAAACAGATAATAGGATCCATATGGAAGAGAATTCTACGAAAAATAAAAGAGTGCGAAAAAATGTGATTATTGTTTTTTTTTCAAGTAAAAAGTACTGGTACAAACATATGTATGTCCTTTAAGGGAAAATAAATTATCAAGTGAGAAATATTTCAAAAAGTCTCATTTTAGGTATGCTTATCAAGTGTTTATTAAAAAAAAAAAACATTTTCCCACAACGTGCATGTAAACTATATAGAGAACGTTTTGTATTTCATAAAATCATCTTTTTGTAATTACATAATTTAATGAAATTTTAATATTATCGATGATTCATAATAAGTTTTGTCATTTCTTTTATTATTGTTGGCGACCCCCAGATTATTTAAAATACTTTGTCAGTTATTTAAAAAGCCACATTCGCCGCCCTTTCAAATGAATTTTTAAAGTCGTTTTTCACTTAATTAAAAAATTGGTATGAATATTTTAAACATTTAATAATATAAATTCAAAAACAAAATGTCAGGTGGCCGTGGCGCGATAGTTGTGTGCTCACAGGTTCGATTTGCCGTTGTATATGTCGTCTTATTTTCAAATTAATAACCAATTTAATTTGTCATAAAAATGAATTGCTGGTTTGCTCATTACTACATGTGATTGAGTAAACTAGTATATCCATTAATATGACAAAGAAATAAATAATAAAATAATGCGAATTATAAGATTCATAAACAAATCAGAACCGTAATTTTCTCCGCATTAGTTCAGCCACCACCCCTGGAGATAAATCTGAGACAACAACCACCTCACGCCACACATCTTTCCTATCCATCTTTCACTTCATTTACATGACGCTCGCGCTGTGTTAAAAACATATTAAGAGTAATAATAATCCCTTGAGCGCGTGTAAGATTATAAAAAAAGAAAAAATCGTCCACCCGTTTTCGAAATATCGAAATTTTTATTTTCAAAAATCCAAAAAACCTATTCTTCGAAAATTTTGAAGTGCAGTATTGTTTAGAAATCCGTTAAGCCGTTTATGAGAAAGTCGAAAATCAATAAAATGGTTGTATGGCAGGTACCGTTAATAACAAAATATTTAAAAAAAAAATTATGACCAAAATGTAGACCATACCAAAAGTAGTACACACACCAATTTTTATCAAAATCGTTAAAGCCGTTTTCGAGTACCGTTATTTTTGGATCTAAAACAACGATTCAAAAATATATTTTGGAAAATCACCTAAAACGCTTAAATACCAAGTTTGAAGAGAAGAGAAGTTTGTAGAAACTTGTACAGGCAGACAGGCAGACGGAATTGTGGGACCAACTTTTTTGGTGTTCTCAATTATCGCAATGTCAACTTTGATTAAAATCTTGAGCTCGATTTTTTTTCCAAATGCAAAACTTGCCCTATAGTTATATATTCGCAAGTAAAAACGACAAGAGTTGAGGTTGGTTTCGATTCTGGTTTCAAATCCAGAAGCAAGTCTGTTCTTTTCAGAAGCAGAACTGTAATTTTTTGCCAAATGAACACTTTCAGAAGAATCCAATAAGCTTCCGGATTGCCAAATAAAAACGACAAAAGTGTTGTGATGTGTTGCTTACGAATGAGCATAATTGATAAATTTGGTTTTCCATCGGATATCCAGAAGCATTGCGAGGCGTCCGGAAGTCTTCTAAAACCATTCAATTGGTAAAAAAAATCATCTTCTGACGATTCTGAGAAGAGAAATATTCTCTTCTTCATTCGAAACCAGAATCAATTCAAGAAGCACTAATCCATTCTTACTCAAATGTCAAACCACTATTTTCTATTTGATTTTTCGTCTTCGTCGTCACCAGATGTTAAAAAAAAATCGTACCATGGTACATCCGTGGATCCCTGCGTTCAGAAGATTTTTGAAGATATTTAATCAGATTAATCGATATAATCGTATCAGTAAGCTCTTAAATTCCTCTTATGATACTGAGTTTGCATAATTTGGAGAAGATGCTATGAAGTTACTTTATAATAAAGATTTTACGGATAAGGATGGATAATAAATCCTATTTTGAATATATTAACCCAGGTGGCCGATAAAGATGAAATCTTATAGATTTAGCTGCTGAGAAAGGAGTTCAATTTAACAACTATTGATAATTTCGAGATAGGAGAAAATTAGAACATCGAGAGCTGGCAAAATAGGCTTTAAAATTGTTAGTGACATTGGCCACTTTATATACATATATGTAAGCTCACGTTCTCTTGAAAAAAGAAGAGAAATAGCTTTAATTTGGAAAATGATTTAACTGTTAACGTCTTAATGATAAAACCAAAGTTTAAACATTCCTTAAAAAATAAGCAGATACACCAGTCTTACTTAAACAAAAATCTGTGTTTTATTTTGTTTACTACAGGACTGCCAACGGGCAAATCCCTAAATGCAAATCTTGCACAAATAATGCTAAGCAAACGGGCCCTAAATGCAAACAGAAAAATCCTTGCAATGCAGACTGTCTTAAAACACAGTTTATTCGTTTTGCGCGAAATCCAGTTAGTTTTAAAGTTATTTTGCGCAATTCACTTGGTTTTCAATTTTAACCGGGTTCGTGCATTTGCTTAGCTTGAGACTTGTTTTGCAAATCTGGCGTTTAGGAATTTGGTTAACAATTGTTTTTTAATCTTACCGACTTCAGACCGCGAATCCCCGAGTAAGTCTTGGCGACCCCTCAGGGGGTGGCGATCCACACTTTGAAAAACTAAGATATGAGTTATTGTGAATGAAAAAGTATTAATTGTAAATTGTTTCTGACTTGACATATTGTTTTTTTACTTGCGTTTATAGGTGCTATGTAAAAGGCAAGTTATGCAGTCGTCGAAAAAAAGTGGTGAGATAACAATCAAACATGACATTACGATGATATCGAAGACGAAAAAAATGGTCTAAAAATTTATTTTTCTCATAAATTCAAATTTTTCCAAGAAATAAAATAGCGTCTTTTTTTTAGCTCAAATTGTTTTAAGTATTTATTTCAGAATTTTGAATTATTTTTTCTTTGATTAAGCCGATTTAATCTTTTGTTTTTAAGTTTATATTATTAAATATTTAAGATTGTGATACCAATTTTTTTAGAAAAAAATTAAAGAAATGTTGTATATATAAAAAATTAAGTAAATATCGACTTTAGAAATATATTTAGATTTTTAATAGAAATCTTTTGCATACAATAGGCGTTTTTCTTTTTTAGTTCAGAGCAGAGTCTAAGTTGTCAAAAAATTTGTTTGTGTTTCTTTTTAACTCAGAGGATGCAGAGCTCCAAATGTGTGTTTCCTATTTCGTTTTGAGCATTGTGTAGATCGGACTCCACGTGCTAGAAGATAATTGACTGAACATGTGAGTAAATTGCTGAACGCACCAAATGCAATGTGTGTCAAGAAGAAAAATATACATGAGTTGGTGAAAGAAGTTGATCGCTTGTTGATTTTCGGTATCTGGGTGTGTATCAGTGTACAAAAAAGGGTAGGTTTTGTGTTTATTAATATTATTATTATTATAATTATTTATTGGTAAATACTTAAAAGTAAATTGACAATGATTAAAATTATAAAGCCTAGTTGCGATGACTATTGGCTATGGATGGTAAGAGATATTAATCAAATTTTAAAATTAAGATCACATATAAGTTGGGAGTTCGTATATTGATGATTTATTACATATTGATTTTAAGTGTTTTTTAATAACTATACAGTTTTTTAATATGTGTTCCAAAATAAGTGTAACTTTACAGGTGGTGCATGTTGGTGGACTGTGTTTGTTGAGAACATTTGTTATAGATGTGTGTCCAAGTCTTAGGCGGGTAAAGTTTGTTAACTTCGTTTTTGCTATGTAGGGGTATCGAGGTTGGATACGTTCGGTGTTAAGTTCCGTGTAGTGGTGGTGGTATTAGCTTCAGTCATTTAATTGCTTCCTTTTTAATAAATTTTGTATCCGGTTCATTAGGTCTTCTTTCGTAAACATGTTAAATTCGAAAACGGGTAATTCCTTGGTGGAGTTTGCAGCAAGATCTGCTTCTTCATTACCGCATATTCCGGTATGTCCGGGAACCCACATTAGCTTAAGGTTGTTTGGGTCTTTGACAAGTTGGTGTCTTATTTCGCTTATTACCTCTGTGCTGTTATTTATGGCCTTTTCGATTGGTAATCCGGGAGAACTCTCCGATCCGGGATTCCAATAGAACAAGTCAACACTCCATTCTGGATTTTGAAATTGAATGTGAGGGTATGTGTAAGGTTCAAAAAAACAAAACAATGACATGAAATGTAGGGATGGGCGATGTTTATTGATGTTGACAAAACGTCTGTAATTCGAAAAAAATATCGATGTCTCAACATCGATGTTGAAGCATGTGAAACGTCGCAACATCGATTAAGATTCAAAAGATCGACTTAAAATAAACTGAAATCTTTTGTCAATCAACTCATGCTTATAAAGGTTAGACCGCACTCGACGAAACTGCACATCAGCGGAACTACGCTTCACAACTATTAAATTGTATGAAGTTCAATTGGCGCTTATTAGAATTTAATGTAGTTCATACATACAAAAACGGAAAGAAAATTGCGATAAAAAACATTGCTACAATTTTCAAAACACTGAAGGTATTTTGAATTTATAATATATTGAATTTTTAATTGATTTTTGAGGGTGATATTATTTTCAAAAAAAAAAAAACTTAAAAAACTTATAGAAGACTGTGTTTACACAATCAATAAAGACCTTGAAGAAATATCGCGTTGGTCAACTTATAATGGTTTGTTCTTAAATCCTGCAAAATCAAAATGCATCATTATTAGTAGGAAATCGCTGAAAATCGATTACTTTCCCAGTCTTTACATCAATAATTCGCCAATTGCCTATGTTTCTTCGGCCCGAAATCTCGGAATGTTATTTAATAGTACATTATCTTGGGATATGCATATCAACGCCGCCGTTGGTAAAGTTTATGGAGTACTCCGTATGCTTTGGTGCTCCCAGCATTATACCCCTTTCAATACTCGATTGCTCTTAGCCAAAACACTAGTAACACCTATACTCACATATGGTTGTGAAGTTTTTTGTCATTGCGACTCAGTAAGCAAGAGAAAGCTTAATGTCGCTTTTAATAACACTGCACGATATGTCTTTGGCTTGCGAAGATCTGACCACATATCAAGGTTTTCAATACAAATCTTTAATATCTCTCTCGATAACCTTATGCGCTTCCGTACTATTATACTACTGTTCAAAGTGATCCAAAGCAAACAGCCGTGCAGTTTATACAATAGGATTCAGTTTTGTTCCTCTAACAGATCGCAACAACTAATTATTCCGCGTCACTCATGTCTTACTTCGGAGAGACAGTTTTTCGTCAACGCCATCCGCCTGTGGAATTCATTACCACGGCACCTAAGAAGTATAAGAGGTGAAGCAGAGTTTCGTCGAGCGCTAAAAATCCACTTTCATGATTTAATAAATCTTTCTTTTCCTCCCTAACTGTTCTTTGATTTAATTTTTCTTTTGTCAACAGAGACATATTGTATTTATTATATTTATAACTATTTTTTCTTTTTATTTTTTTGTATTGCTTAAACTTAAATTCAATTAATACTTAAAGATTGTTATAGTTTATCTTTGTATACTTTTAGCTTAACACTATCTTAAAAGAAGTGAATTCTTACTGTGTAAGCATACAATGAACTAATAAAAATAAATAAATAAAATAAAAAAATAAATAAAAAAACGTCAATGTTAAAAAACATCGATATTCTGATATCGATATTGTATTTTCGATGTTAGCATCCATGTTTTACAATATCGCTCATCCCTACACAACATTATTTTTGACATTGAATTCGGGTTTGACATTTAGTATTTGAGTGTGTGCGTGCTTCTGGTTTTGATTCTGACTTCAAATCCAGAAGGAAATTTCTCTTCTATCCAGGAGAAGAACTGTCATTTCATACCTATCGAACAGTTTCAGAAGCATTCGGAAGACTTCGGAAGCCTTCCGGACGACCAATCGAAAAGGCCATTAGGTTCGCTATAGCTTGAAGTACAGACTTACTGTCAGAGCAGATTATTACTTTTTTCACCAAGCTTTGTTGTTGTTGATATCGCTTGAAAAGTACCAAATGCTTCGGCTGTGAAAGTTGATATGAAATCAGGGAGGATTCCAATGCGAAGTATGTATCCTTCTTCTAGTGTAATAGCGAATGATGTATTTTCAAGAGTCTTGGAACCGTCGGTGAAGAATAGTTTCCAACCTTGGTTGCGAAGATCCATTACGACATCAGAGAATAGAGCTCGGTAGGTAGACTGTCTTGTGCAGTCCTTTTTATATTGGGCTAATGTCATTATAATAGATTCTGATTTAAGAAGCCAAGCAGGAGCTGAAGGTTTAAAGTTGTATCCTCGTTTTGTTGGTAGTTTTAGTTGGTTAGCTTTGAGTAATATAATTTTTATGGCTGATGGAATCCGTTTTATAGAATTTTGCTTTATGGCCTGAGCAATGTCTTTATCGAATACGGAGTTTTTGGAGAAGACTAGTTTTGGAGTCAATTTTAGGGTCAATTCTTCTATTCGATGTTCAATGGTTGGAAGACCAGCTTCGGCCAGCAAGTTTTGTATAGGTGTAGTTGGGAAGGCATTAAGGGATCTTCTTACAGCTTGGTGGTTTAATAATATTCAATGTTGATTTTGGACATCTGCCGTAGATGTAAATACCGAAGTCAATTTTACTTTATATCAACATTTTTGTTATGTATGTCAGGGTATTTTATAATATTGCCTCTCGCAGCTAGGGATTTTACAATGTTCTTTCCAATAATATTTATTACTAAAAATTAATCCAAGAATACTTAATTTATCAACATTTTAAACATTCTTTACAGAGAGAGTTATATTAGGTTTTACAGTTTTTTTTTCGACAAATATGCATTAGTTTACATTTTGATAGTGATAATTTTGCGCCAGATTCTGACGACCACATTAAAATTTCGTTAATTGCGTTTAAGATGACATTTTTACATATGCTTATATCTGAAATTTACTTAAAATATAAACATCGTCAGCATAGAGACAATGATCAAATAGGTTATGACTTTTTAATATAATGCTTATCTCGTCAAATGATATGGTGAATAGCATAACCGACAGAGGCAAACCCTGTGGAATGACGTTTTCTAGTGAGTATATTTTGGAAAAATAGTTATTAACTCTTACAAAGAATTTTCTATTTGATAGAAAAGATTCAACGTATTTGAAGATTTTTAATCCAACCTTCCATTTTAATAGTTTATTTATGATCACATGTTTTCCAATTCTGTCGAATGCCCTCTCAAAGTCTAGTGAAACTGCGGTAACGTGATTTCTTGTCGAAATAGTTTTGAAATACAGCCTTTGTTTGGTTTGAATGTAACCTGTTTGGGGGAGATTAGTGTTTTTGATTCAGCAAACCAGAGTAATCTCTTAGCCACTATTTTTTCTAAGATTTTTGATAGGCATGATATAAGAGAAATAGGACGCTAACTTTATGAAAACTATGAAAACTTTGTCCTTATTTGGTTTGAGAATAGGAAGCAAGATTGCAGTTTTCCAGTTGTGAGGTATTATTGCTCTATCAAGAATGTTATTGTAGAGATTGATCATTCTTAATTTTGCGGATAATGGCAGGTTTTTAATCATTGGGTAGGAGACTCTGTTTCTACCGGGAGTCTTGCCTTTGGCTTTGCTTAAACATGATTCGAATTCAATAATTGAAATTTGTTTTTCCGTTAAATAATAGAAATTGTCATGTTGGTCGGGTATGTAATTAAGAGTTTCATCTTTTTTGGATCTAAAATTTGCGTGCAAGCTTAGTCATTTGAGCAATCGGCCGTTCGTACTGTTTCTATTATAATTTCATCTTGAGATTGGATGCTGAAAAATATCGAATATTTTCCCAAATTTTGTTTGGGGCGGAGTTAGAGTTTATTTGTGAAGTGAAATCTCCAAAGCTTTTGGTTTTACTTTGAGGAGTTTTCTAAATTTTGCGTTAGATTTTTTGTATTGAATTAGATGTGTCTGTGTGGGTCTTTTCTGAAATGTTTTTAAAGCTGTCATTTTAATTTTTCGAAGTTCTGTCAATTCCGAATTCCACTCAGAGTACAATTCTATTTGTTTTTTTTGTGAATGTGAGGCCTTGGTTTGGGGGATAGATACGTTTGCGGCTGCTAGAATAGCTTTTTGTATAATTGCTGCTTCTTTGTTTGACTAGATGGTTTGTCTGATAAGTGGTTAAGAAAAGCATTTTGAAATAGATGCCATTTTGCTGAGTCGGTTTTAAACTTGGGGCTTGGGGGATATTTGTTTGTGCGATTTGCAATATTAATGGATGTTGATTGGAAAGTGGTCCCTGTTGTGAAGATCTGGTGCAGTTTGCCATGACATTGCCGGGAAAAGTTCGGCCGAGCAACATGTTATGTCTATATGGGTAAAGGTTCCATACGTTGAAAGGTGGATGAGAACCATCGTTTGAGATTACTAGATTTGAGTTAAATAAAAAATCTTCTATAACTCTGCCCTTCTTGTTGCTGGCAGGCGAATCCCAAAGCGTACTCCAGGCATTAACGTCACCACCAATAATTACGGGTGAGACACATTGTTAAATAATGTTATCTAGGTCTTCTTTATTGATACTTTGCTGTGGATTTATGTATATATTTATATAGGTTAATTTGGTTTGGAGGGAAATTTCGATACAAATTGTTTGTATATTGGAGTCTATATGTCGAATTGTATGTGGGATACTGTTTTTAATTATTAGACCTATCCTTGTTTGCAAGAAGTGTTTGTGTCTAGATTTGTAAAATAGCCCTTTTAATTCCTTGGTATATTCGGTGAGGAACCAAAAGTTAAGTGCATTTCTTGTAGTGATATAAGACTTGGGTTCATTTCTTTTAATAAAACATTTAACTCATCAAGGTTATTGAAAAAACCTTTGATATTCCATTGTAGAATATTGAGTCATGTTTTTAGATTGACAAGGCGGCAAACGATTTTTTTTTTCCCAGAGGCAAAGCGAACTTTTGGCCACTTATGCCCGGGTTATTTATTGTTCTTTCTTTTGGTTTTTTATTCGATTGTGAAGAGTGATTATGTGGTAGTATTTTGTATTGATCGGTTGGAGGTCGCGATCCCCAATGATCGTCAAAGACTCCTGTTAGTCCAATATCGGAGGAACCAGCATCTGTACCGATCGAAGGAGACCGCGACCTGCGTCAATAGCTTTTTTCAATACAAACACACTTATGGAATCGATCGGTTTATCCTCGAACTTTGGGGTTTGACAATAGTTTTATTAGGAAGAGATGGGAACTCTTCGTAAATCATGACTTTTTGTTTTTTGCAGGGTTAGAGAGTGGGATTTCAGGGGATAGCTCTTCAAATCGATTCCCTATAGATTTTGACCCCATATCTTGTGCGGAAAATTTAATTTAAAGCAAAAATTAATGAAAGAAAGAAAAAAAATACCACGGGTAAGTGATAGAGAAGGATAAATAGACGCTACGTTTAGTATACCTAAGTCACTGTCAAAATTTCAATGTGATGTTAAATCTTCAAGAGCAAGACGGAGACTGTGAGGTTTTGTCTTATATTGCTTTTTATGATTAAAATGAAAATATGTTCCGATTTGTGTGGTTCAAGTGTGTTTAAAAAACATATCATTGTTCAGAGCTCGCTCTGTTTGGAACAAATTCAGTGCATAATCTATGTGTTCGAACTCTGCTCAGTGCTCTGCTCTGAACGAAAAAAAAAACGCCCAATGTGATCGAACGCAAGAGCAAGTTCGTGCGATCCAGTCGTGCATTTTATTTCAGACTGGATTGTTTATTTATTTCGTTTCGTGAAGTTTGTTTAAAATTGTTTATTTTTATAAAAAATATGACTTAAATAAAACAATCGATCGGTCGAATCGAAGCGCGGTTTAGTGACACAGATTCGGACGAAGAAACACGATGAAATTTTAAATTCCTTGGAGTTTGATGATAAATTGTACGGATTTACTTGATTCTGTAGTTGTTTTTTTCTTTTCATTTATTTGTTTTTGTCTTGTAGCTAGCTTTGTTAACTATTTTCGATTTTTAAAGCCAGCTTTTATGGGTTTACTTTACGAAACCGATGGAAAACTGAAGCCGGGAATAAGAAAATCATCAATTCCCAACATCCGCAAATTGTGCGCGGGGTTATGATTCTGTCCCAACGGATCATATCAACTAAGTGTTGGAAATGATTTTTCCGTTTCAATGAGTCATTTGGCACAGAGTTAGATTATAGTCTGAAATAGGACAAAGACTACTTTTTATCCCGGTAATATATATGGTTCCCGTAGGAAAGGTTCGTTTTAATTTTGCATAGAGCTCATTCTACAAATAACCAACATAGCTTTTATTCATAAGACGCCTAAAAGCTCACGAAGTTAGATGAAATTTGATTGGTAGTTCTATGGGGTACTGGATTATCAGATAGGTAATTTGTCTCCCGAAATAATTAACGGTTCCTATGGGACAGGCTTAACTATGAAACAAAAATATATATCCTTGTTTGTTTGAGATTCTGCTTGTACGCCTTACCGACTGAACGGTTTTTAATGAAATTTTCTAGGTGGATAGATGTAGTTAGATTCCCGTGGGATAGAAAGTTGTATAGCATCGGACGGCATCTGCTATTAAAAATGGTGTGAAAAAATGTATCGTAATTCATCGATTGAGAACGGATGGGCCTATTTGGCTCAAACTCTTTTTCAGTTGTTCGTAATATCCAGGAGAAGGTTTTTACAAAAGAACATTTTGGAAAAAACCGTCCAGAAAAGTCGGGAAATTTAAAAAATCGAAAATTATTTTTTTTGTATGGAATTGTGTGTACAAAAATAGAAATAAAAAATAGAAAATTCACATTTTGCGTGCATGTGTTTCAAGAAGTTAACGAGATATATAATACCCTATAGATGACATTATACGATGGCTGTGCGCGATTTGACAAGTGCCCTTTTCACATTGTCATTGTATATTGAGCAAATGTGGAATTATTCTTGCCCGTGCGATGATTAACTTTTAAATCGCGGGTAACACCGCGGGCACAGCTAGTAGGTTATAAATTCATATTTTTAGCGTTGGTCAAAGACACTTTTGACTAAATGAATTTTCCATTTGTAAAATGATTTTGACAACTAATTTTATGCTTTGTTCCTGGTCCCGGTTGATTCTTATGGCGTTTTTATTTGGCAAACCGGAATCCCTCTCCGATCCGGGATTTCAACTGAACCCTTTATCATGATTCTGATGATTCTGAATTTTAATGAGATTGTATATGTGAAAATAATTGGGTACGTGAAAATAATCAAAATTAAAAATAATGATTGTTGCACAATAATAGTATAAAAAATGACAACAGTCGAGTTTGATGTTCCAGTACATATATGATTGTGTGAGTGCTTCTGGTTTCGATTCTGATTTCAAATCCAGTAGCAAAATTCTCTTCTTTTCAGAATTAGAACTGTCATTTTTTCCCAAGTGAACACTTTCAGAAGAGACCAGAAGGCTTGCAGTCTGCCAAATAAAAACGACGTAATCGAAAAGTTGTACGAATCCACAAAACAATTATCGCAGAATCCGTTCGTATTGGCAATTGGTATGAGCATTATTCCTACTACGATGGATTCTATGACAGATTTTTTCGGGATTCGTAACTAGTTTCCGATTACGATAGAATTCGTGATAGGGCTGAATGTGACAACAGTGATGTTTAATCTAAAAAAATGTTAGGAACTTTTTTCTTGTTGATTCTCATGAATTGGTTTCAAATTGTATTAAGGATCTTGTCTCAATAGTGCAACGATTGAGACATAAAACATCTGTGAATTTTACGGGCATGAACATTTAAAAAGACAGAACAGCAGTGGCCTGATTAGGGATTACGAAGCGAATCATTTTAGGTGGCGAAAATGAGACTTGATATTACTGTTTTCGCTTTCGTCTCTTTCGTTTCACATTCGCCCTATTTTCGAAATCGAAAGCGAATTTGATTTGACATTTCAATTTTTAGCGCGTGCATTTCCGATAGGGTTTCTTTGGCGGATTGGTTTATCGACACGGTCGAAAGTGATATTTTAGTGGATTTTTTTCATTTAGATAAATAAAAATGTGAGTTTAACTATTTTTTTTTATAAAAACAAACTAAAGAAATAAACAATCATTTTTTTGCAATAAATGTGCAATTTTCTCCTCTCATCGAATTTATTAGGGAAAACGAAGGGATAGCCAAAGGACACAACATACAACGTTCTCTGCAATATGTCTAGCGCTTCGGACATTGAATTGCATACTGTAGGTTGCGCCATTCCAATGTTTGTACCTTGCCCAACCACTTTCTGGTATGATCCGTCTGCAAGGAATCTCAATGTTGCAGCTAATTTTATAATTGGTGGTGTCCCATTTTTGCTCTGTGGTTTATATTTTTCTTTTATTTCGTCCAAGACAATTTTAAATGTCTCTTTTGGAAGGCGAAACAACTTATCGAACCAAGTTTTTATGAAATAAAGCTAATTTAACAAATAATAAACACATTAAGCAAAAACACTGACTCGAAGCAAGGAAGATCAAAATGTGAAGAAGCACTTCTTAATAATTTTCTTCTCAAGTTTGAATTTTAAGATTCTTTTTCTTCCTCAAGTTAAGCATTTATATAAATAACATTTGAGTCCATTTTTTGTTTAAATAAATATTTTATTACAAAGTTAATGCACATCGGACAAAACACAACTGATTTTGATTGAAATAATAAATATTCACTGGCAATCTGCTGTCAATTATCTGGAAATCTTGGAAGTAGCATTTACGATTTGCTTCGAATTCGTAAATTGATCAAAACGAAGCGAGTCGAAAATGAGATATCGAATTAAAAACGATTCGCTTCGTATTCTCTAATCAGCCCACAGAGTCGGAGTACAAGCGATTTAATTCCAACCAGGTTCTAAACAACGGAGCCAACATAGAAAACAAGAGGAAATTTTGTGTTTAAGTTGATTCGGGGTCACATTGCAAGAGCGATGTCCTTAACCAGCAGCTTATTGTTTGGGGTTTATTACCCCAACAATGAACATCATGAGGGTGCCCGGTTAAGTGGCTATATATCCCTCCCAAGGCATTCCTAGATTTATATAGTCGAGGGCTGATACAGGATAGAATGGCGGTTCCATTAATCTACTACGTTATCCGAAAAACTGAAGATAGTCGACTCCTGCGATGTGCTCAACCAACAGCTTATTGTTTGGGGTTTATTACCCCAACAATGAACATCATGAGAGTGCCAGGTTAAGTGGCTATACATCCCTCCCAAGGCATTCCTATATTTAGATAGTCGAGGACCAGTCGATCTTGAACTGTGAAAGCAAGTACACGTATCGACTTTCCCAGTGTTTTTAAATAGTTTCGTGTGTGAACAAATTCAAATTTATTCAAACATTTATTAAGTAGTGCAGTAGCACAGTAGAGGTAGTGGCGGACCGAGAATCCAAGGGTCGATGGTTCGATTCCCAACCGGGCACAAAACTTTTAGAAGTTTTTTTCACATCAGGGAAGTTGTAAATTTTATTCAGTGGCAGAATCGCTATATGGCGGATAAAAACATTGCGGGGACATCGAAAGATGTTCCAGCAACAACAACATCAACGGCACCAAAAACAGGATCATCGAAAGATGCCCTAGATGAGGTGCAACAACAGGCAACGGTAACAACAGCCGATATGCCATTTAAAAGAAGGAAGATGATTTCCAGTGCACCGAACCTCGTCAAGCGCCGCTCCACCACCACTTCAGCTAAGCTGCCAGCTGGGGTGGAGGAGTCGCGCATAGCAAAAACAACAGCGCAGCAAAAATACAACAACAATTAAATACCTCGCCATCTGACGAGGAAATTGAATATATGTCCGAAGGAGAAGGGCATCATACTGGAGACAGCAATATGTTGCGAATCTCTCAACCTCAGAGGCGTCGTCAGAGGAAGAGATTGAGGAGCAGATAATGCTCAATAAGATCGCAACAATATATGCCGAAATCCAAAGCCTCGAAAGCCAAAGGGAGTCTCGAACACTCGCCGTTAAGGCTAAACAAGAGATGCGCCGAGCAAAGGAAAAGAAAGAGCTCGAAGACAAAAACTCGCTACAGGGGCAGCAGAACGTAGCGCAACATCAACAACAGCAGCAAAAACAACAGCCACAGCAGCAGCCAAAAGAACAACGGCCAATAAAACACAATACAAATCAACAGCAACAACAAACAAATAAACAGCAGAAACAACAACATCAGCAGACTCAACAACAGCAACAGACTCAACAACAGCAGCAGCAGCAAATTCAACAGCAGCAGCCAGAACCGCAGAAATTTCAGAAAAGAAAAGGTGCCACCAATTAACACCTACAAAATGGAACTAGAAGATACCATTAAATTATGTAAGTCCAAATTTCACAATCAAAAGATTAAGTAATGATAGGCATGCTATCCACTGCTTCACAGTGGAACAGCACAAAAAAATTAAAGCGTTGCTAAAAGAAACCACCACTGAATTCTTTAGCTTCACACCTAAAACTGAAAAGTTTCAAACGGTCCTATTAAAGGGCATAGATTCCTGCACGGAACCACAGGTGCTCTTAAATGAACTCCGCCAAAAAGCGAATGACGATCTCGACTTTATTGGGGTCAAGCCGTTCGCTACAGTTAGAGCTAGGCGGGAGAAGCGGAATCATCCCTTCTTCCTTGTGCGGCTTTCACCCAGAAGCAAACTGGATAGTTTGAGGAGTATCTCCGTCCTCAACTACCAGGTTGTAACTTGGGACAAATTAAAAAGGCACGGCGACATGCTTCAATGCATGCGTTGCCAAAGGTTCGGCCACGCCGCAGCAAACTGCGAAATGCAGTCGCGCTGCGTTAAGTGTGGAGAGAACCACAATGCATATGAATGCAAGTTAGGGAAGGAACGGGTCGAAGATAGGACCCAGCTAAAATGTGCACGCTGCCGAGACGACGGACACCCCGCTAATTATCCGGGATGCCCGACGTTTCAGCTAATAAAGAACAATAAAGCAGCAACGCAAACAGTGGTAGAAAAGCGTCCAACAGTGCGCCCTCCTACAACAACGCCCGTCAACCACCAAATTTCTTACGCCCAAATGGCGTCAGGAAGGGGAAGCACGGTACAGCCTACACCAAAGGTTGCCCAACAGGCCCCCGTGCCTAAGGCGCCGGCGGATATTATGGGCATTCTGCTGGCCATCCAGGGCCAGTTGACTGGCCTCCAAAACCAGATCAAGGAGCAGACGACTAGGGTGGATCATCTCTACTCTGTTTTGCCGAGCTTAACGCAACTTAGAGGTTAAGGGCGCGCTGCCGGAGAGGCCCTTTAAGATCCTAGCTGTGAATGTAAATTCACTGATTACGACCGAACGTAGAGCGAATTTATTCCAATTGCTGAAAGACATAAGTCCAAATGTATTTATGGCTAGCGAAACTAAGCTTAACCAGAAACAGAAATTGACTAACAACAATTAAAATATCGTGAGAAGAGACCGACCCAACTCCACTCAAGGAGGAGGCGTCGCAATCTTTATATAAAGGCATTAGTCATAAGGTAATATATAATAATAGGTGTTCGAGATTTAAATATATCTCTTGGCTGTTTTGGTCGTAATGTTTTTTTAATCAAACAATTTCATTTCCTTTCCCGACGTTTCGACGGTGGTTGCCGTCTTCTTCAGGGGATCTTTTATTAACAAAAATAAAATGAACATATTATAAACATAAGAACATTTAGTGTAAAATTTTGGCAAACTTACATTTAGTACGTATTACAGATAAACATAAATAATACAATGAAAAACAAATATAAAGCAAATGTTGAAAAGCTTTTTGAATGCTTAAGATTGAGCTGGGAAGAGGATTACTACATATTGGCTGGTGATTTAAACGCCAAGCACATAGATTGGGGAAATCAAATACAAAATCCTCGAGGTTACCATTTGTATAATTGGATGGGTCGATACAACCTTGAGTATCGCCTCGATCTTCTAGCCACAGAGAGGTCATAGTTTCCAAGGACCGGTGCCTATCTGGATCTATTGCTGAAAGACGCAAGACTTGATGCTGTGGGTCAACGGCCAAGAAATTGTTTACGAACGATCGAGTAAGACAGTGACCACTGCGTACTCGCCGCCGTAATACAACTTCCGAACGAGCTTATGGAGTTGGAGGAGTATGTGCCTGTGCATACTTACAATTTCTCCAATGCCTTATTGAGTGAATTACGTGCAAATGGTATATCCCCCCCAAAGGACAGGAATCTGACAAATACGGAAATCGACAGATACTAAGAACAAATGGACGAAACAATTCAACGAACAATGAACAGAACAATACCGAAATACAAAGAACGTAACGCAACCGACATGTACCGTAACGCGACAATTGACGCATTACACAGACAAAAAAGTGGGCTACTGACAAGACTTAAACGATTGTACAGACGGTTTACCGACACATGAGATCTGGAGGTTGGGACAATTAAGTCGTCGATCAAAAACATCAACCAACTGATCAAACAAAACTTTAGGTTGTCTATTAATTTGTTTTGGGATAATAAAATTCGGGCCGTTAACTCTAGCGACCCGAGTATGTTCCCAAAAATTAATAAGATTTTTAGAAGGAAGTATCAAAACGATCTTCCGTGTCTTAAGCTCCAGAGAACGACAGAGAACAGAGACGTACTTCTTACAGCAGGCATAGACCCGGATAGCGCCGTCTTGGACGATGACCTTTACATAGTCGAAGATCCGCAGGAGAATCCGCCATAATCGCCGAACGAAATGAGCCCAGTTCCCTGTTAATTTCGAAGACTGAGCTCCAGCTCATATTCGATTCATTAAAGAAAAAGAAGTCAGCAGGAGTCGATGGTATATCCAACGTTGTACTACGACATTTACCTCAGGAAGCAGTTGACATTAACACCACATTGTTTAACAACGCGCTGAATAATGCATATTATCCAGCGCGGTGGAAGACAGCTGTGGTACATCCTCTCCCCAAAAAGGGAAAGGACAACGCCAATCCAGCGAATCTACGGTCGATAAGTCTCTTTCCGAGTATCAGCAAGGTATTTGAAAAGATTATTAATAAGGCTCTGTTCAAGTGGGCGGAGGACAACAATATTATACCGGATAATCAGTTCGGTCTTAAGGCGGGACATGACACAATTTATGCCGCCTCTAAACTGGTTTCTGATATCCAATGGAACAAAACTAAAAAGCAGTGTACGGGTGCCTGTCTGGTGGATTTGGAGAAGGCCTTCGACACCGTATGGTTAGATGGCCTCTATCTAAAGCTCACCAGACTTGGTATAAGCAAACCGCTATTGTATATGTTTTATGACATGCTAAATGGTAGAAAGTTTGTTGTCAAGAGTGGCAATGTAACTTCTACCGCAATTTTTAATATTAATAATGGTCTTCAGCAGGGAGCGATTAACTCGCCGATTCTATTCAGCATTTACACCAGCGATCTGATAGTTAGTCTAACTCATGCAATTGCGTACGCCGTACGCAGCTCATACAGTTGAGGTAATCAAAAATCTCTTGCAGAGTGACTTCGACAAGATTCAGCGACATTGTGATGACTGGATGTTGAAAATCAGCTTCCAGAAATCAGAAACTATTTTGTTTATGACTCCGTTGTCTAGCGCCTCAAGGGATACGAGAAAGAACTGGCGCAAGCTGGTGATCGTAGAGCCACATGGACATCCACTGGCGAGTAAAAGTGTAGTAAAAACCTTGGCATCTGGTTGGATCAGTACCTGTATTTCGACAGACATATATGCCCGGTGTGGTTCAACGTTGCCCCATCTTAAATGAAAAAGATTCGGGTGTTTGAGAGGCAATGTCTTAGACATTGCCTTGGATTACAAAGAACACCAGAGTCGGAATACACAAGATATTATTCCAACCAGGTTCTATACAACGGAGCGAACATAAACAGAATAGATAATTTTTTTGTTTAAGATGATTCGGGGTCACGTTGCAAGAGCGATGTCCTCAACTAAAAAAATTGGGGCTTATTACCCCAATAATGAATATTTTGAGAGTGCGCGGTTAAGTGGCTACATTCCTCCCTAGGCCTTCCTCTTTTTAGACAGTCGAGGGCTGATACAGGATGGAATGGCGGTTCCGCTCATCTACCACGTCAGCCGGAAAACTGTAGATAGGCGACTCCTGTATTGTCGAGTCGTCATCGCTCAAGGTGGAGAAGAGCGCCTTCGTTTTTTTTAGTTAGTATATGTTAGTTATAATATTTAAGAAAACGCAAACAATAAGTATAAATATTATTTTGATTTTTGTTTTTGTGGGCTGTGTGGATTAAATCCAAATTGAAGATCATAGACCAAAAAATATTGCGTGTTAGATGGGTACGATAGCATCTAACTGATGAGCCCAACTATCATGCCCGGGCGAAGCGCATTTTAGACTACAGGTCATACAAATCTTTTAGTTAGTTATATCTAGTTTTAATTATTTTTAGTCTAGCTTTAAGTAGCTTATAAATAAAAATTAAAAAAAGGATATGATACTAAGTTTTTTTGAATAAACTTTCTTGGTAAATTTAAAAATAAAATAATTATATAGCACTAATCCAATTATTTTTAGGTCGAAAGACATTGATAGGGCATATTCATAGTCGCTGAGTTTTACTAAACTACAGTTTGACAATTTTGGCTCAATGAAGACAGACCGATTTTACTTACAAATTGTTGGTTTTATATTTTTATAAGATTATAAACTTGTTTTACTACACGAATAGCTTCAAATATTTTGGAATAATAAACTTAAAAAAATAAAATCAATGTCCGAAAATAAACTAAACCTGGGTTTAATTAGACACAGTTTAAAAATGAATATGAATACACCCCATTAGTACTAAGTGATACAGTTTAGCTTAGAATGCCCGATAGCTTATGCATTTGTGCAGTATCTTCGTTTGTTGGCTTATTCCTGAACGTATTCTCATGAAAGGGTGTGGGCGGTGGAAGAGTGGAAGAACCAGCTGGTTTTCTTTATTTGGCTTCAAGTGGATAGCGAGGTACTTCTCGATTTGTTTGAAAGCTATGGTGGACCCGTCTGGGAGTTTCAGTAATATTTGCGCTGTAACATACTGCGCTGCGGTGCGACTGCCTACCGAAGTAGACAAATTCCCATTTGGACTTGTTTTTTCCGATGCCCCATTTCTTGTAGAATTAGAGGAGTCTACTCTTCGGACTTCGACTAGTGGTGATAATGATAACGTTAGGTGAGGAAGTATACAAAAGGTTTTTGCATCTAATTGGAATGGGTTGTCCGGATGTCATCAAGCTGTAAAGTAAGAGACTTATGGAGTTTTTAGTTAGCAACCCGGAATCCCTCTCTGATCCGGGATACCATCTTAATCCTTTTTTATTCTGATGATTCTGAATTTTAATGTGATTGCATATATACATATGTGGAAATAATTTCTTACGCGAAAATAATCAAAATCAAAAATAAGGTTCGTTGCACAATTGGAATACAAATAAATTGCACGACTGGATCGCATGTACTTGCTCTTATGTTCGATCACATTAAGTGCAAAAGATTCTTAATAGAAACGGCTTAATGTATTTTGAAACACGTTTTTCACTTAATTTTTTATATGCAGGGTGGCCCACGAATCGTGCTACAATGATAAATTTAAATAACTTATTTCAATCGATGTATTTCATTAATTTTTTTTGTATTGAATTAAAAATTAAATTTTATTTTAAATAACTAATGGTTTTAAAGATGATACGTCTTCGGCGAAGTTCTGGGTAAAAAACTCCTTCAACATCTTTAAATAACGGTCCCCATTGACAGTTTGTGTTACACCGTTTTCTTCAAAGAAGTATGGCCCGACAATACACCTTAATGAAACTGTGCACCACACAGTGACTCATTCTGGGTGTAGTTCCGTCTCATGGAGCATTTCTGTATTAGATTCACTCCATATACGCCAATTTTGTTGTTAACATTCGATCTCGATGATACGTTCTTCGTTCGATGCTTCCAGATTCAACAAACATGTTCACCAGCCTCATAATGGTCCATCTACTCGGGGGAGTACCGCCAAACTCCAGCCTAAATTATCCCTTTGGACGGAAATGACGGAATGCAAAGAATGGTGTCCAAATCCTTTTTTCAGTATCCAGAGCATTCATATTGATAATTCCAAATAGCAGTCTATAAAATAAAAAAAAAATAAGCCGATTACTCACACTGAAAAGAGTTATTAGTTAAAAATGGTATGAACTTTTTAAATATTTAATAATATAAATTTAAAAACTAAATTTCAGAAAAAATCGCCCACCCGTTTTCAAAATATTGAATTTTCAAAAAAAAGTGTAGATCCTGTATAAAAATTTTGATCGAAATCGGTTGAGTCGTTTATGAGAAATTCGAAACTCAATAAAATGGTTGAATGTCAGGTACCTTTAATAACAAAATATCTTACATTTTTTTTCGGCCAAAATGTAGACCATACTCAATGCAGTACTCACACTAAATTTTATCAAAATCGTTAGAGCCGTTTTTGAGAAAACGCGATCATATTCTAGAAAAATAGATTTTCCTTTGATTGTATTTTGAAATATAAAGCTTTATATTTTTTAGGGACATAATTTAACTCATAAACCTGAATATCTTTTTGGGTGCCTTAACTTTTTGCCATTTTTTTCTTTTAATTCATTTTTATTCAATTTTAACTATCTTAAAGCTAGACAAATATGTTTTAAACTAGCTTAATTATCAATAACTTACAACTAATTTACTGGCCCTTTACGGGCGCTCTAAACTAAACTATAGCTCTTAATACTAATGTCTTTCGACCTTAAATCTAATTATTTTATTTTATTTTTGTTTTACCAAGAAAACTTTTTTTAAAAAGCTCGGTCTCGTATCATTTTTCATTTTTTACTTATAAACTACCTAAATCTAGACTAAAAATAATTAAAACTAGATACAATTAACTTATATACTAACTTAAACTACTTGAGGTACCTAAAAATACCCAAAACCACTTAAAACTACTTAAAAACTAAAACAGCCACAGCAGCATTTTTCTCGTTTTTAAATTTTTTGTTTGTTTATATTTTGCATACGCATGCAGACACACAGCTACATTCACCCCATACATACATGTACATACGTACATACATATACGTACGCACTTACATGTTCAGTTACGCAGGTACATGCACATATGCCTCCGCATACATACATATTTTTAATATTTTTTTTGGTGCCACCCCGACTGTTCCCTATGCCTAATTACCCTAAATGTATGTAAGTCGGCCAAGACATCATCTTAATTGACTTTAAATATCACGATGCTGTTCAGAGAGCCACCATAACTGGTTCTCCTGTTTCGCCCTATTCCATCGGTCCCGATCGGACACAGTTCTACTAAACCGAAGGCGCTCCTCTCCACCTTGAGCGATGACGTCTCGACCATACAGTGGTCGCCTATCTACAGTTTTACGGCTGACGTGGTAGATAAGCGGAACCGCCATTATATCCTATATCAGCCCACGACTGTCTAAATAGAGGAATGCCTCGGGAGGGATGTAACCACTTAACCGCACACTCTCAAAATATTCGTTATTGGGGTAATAAGCCCCAATAATTAAGATTTTAGTTGAGGACATCGCTCTTGCAACGTGACCCCGAATCAGCTTAAACAAAAAAATTATCTGTTCTGTTTATGTTGGCTCCGTTGTATAGAACCTGGTTGGAATAATATCTTGTGTACTCCGACTCTGGTGTTCTTTGTAATCCAAGGCAATGTCTAAGACATTGCCTCTCAAACACCCGAATCTTTTCCATTTAAGATGGGGCAACGTTGAACCACACCGGGCATCCGTAGGCAATCATCGGCCTGATGAGGGCCATGCAGTAAATCACCTTCACCCTGCTGTCAAGACGGCTGCTATAAAACAGTCGTTTTGTCAAGGCAAAGGCTCCCCTAGCCCTGGCCAAAGCAGCACCTATATGTCTGTCGAAATACAGGTACTGATCCAACCAGATGCCAAGGTACTTTACTCGCCAGTGGATGTCCATGTGGCCCTACGATCACCAGCTTGCGCAAGTTCTTTCTCGTATCCCTTGAGGCGCTAGACAACGGAGTCCTAAACGAAATAGTTTCTGATTTCTGGAAGCTGATTTTCAACATCCAGTCATCACAATATCGCTGAATCTTGTCGAAGTCACTCTGCAAGAGATTTTTGATTACCTCAATTATATGAGCTGTTCTGTACGCAATTAGACCGTCGGCGTACGCAATTGCATGAGTTAGACTAACTATCAGATCGCTGGTGTAAATGCTGAATAGAATCGGCGAGTTAACCGCTCCCTGCTGAAGACCATTATTAATATTAAAAATTGCGGTAGAAGTTACATTGCCACTCTTGACAACAAACTTTTTACCATTTAACATGTTATAAAGCATATACAATAGAGGTTTACTTATACATAGTCTGGAAAGCTTTATATAAAGACCTTCTGGCCATACAAATCAACCAGGCAGGCACCCGTACACTGCTTTTTAGTTTTGTTTCATTGGATATCAGAAACCAGTTTAGGCGCGGCATGAATTGTGTCATGTCCCGCCTTAAAACCGAACTGATTAGCCGGGATGATATTTTTGTCCTCCGCCCACTTGAACAGGGCTGTATTAATAACCTTTTCAAATACTTTGCTAATACGCGGAAGAAGACTTATCGACCGGAGATTCGCCGGATTGGAGTTGTCCTTTCCCTTTTTTTGGGAGAGGGTGCACCACAGCTGTCTTCCACCGCACTGGATAATATGCATTATTCAGCGCGTTGTTAAACAGTGTGGTATAAATGTCAACTGCTCCCTGAACCGAATGTCGTAGTACAACGTTGGATATACCATCGACTCCTGCTGACTTCTTTTTCTTTAATGAATCGAAGATGAGCTGGAGCTCATTCTTCTGAATTAAGTGGGGACTGGGCACATTTCGGTCGGCAATTATGGCGTTTGCTAAATCTTCATCATTAAACCCGGTAAAACCAAGGTTCTCCGATCGCCATTCGGTTATATCGTTTCGGAGCCATAACTGATGAAGCAGAGCTCTGTTCTCCAGGTTATGATTCGGGCGAATGCTAGCATTCACCTTGTACACTTGCTGGAAAGCAGCCCCCACTTTCTCTAGCGGATCTTCGATTATATACAGGTCATCGTCCAATACGGCATCCTCTGGGTCTGTGCCTGCTGTCAGGAGTACGTCTCTGTTCTCTGTCGTCCTCTGGAGCTTAAGACACGGAAGATCGTTTTGATCCTTTCTTCTAAAAAGCTTATTAATTTTTGGGAACATACTTGAGTCGCTAGAGTTAACAGCACGAATTTTATTGTCCCAAAACAAATTAATAGACAACCTATAATTTTCTTTGATTAATTGGTTGATCTTTTTGATGGACTATTTCAGTGTCCCAATCTCCAGATCTCGTGTATCAGTAAACCGTCTGTACAAGCGTTTTAGTCTTGTCAGTAGACCATTTTTTGTCTGTGTAGTGCGTCAATGGTCGTGTTACGGTACATGTCCGTTGCATTACGTTCTTTGTATTTCGGTATTGTTCTGTTCATTGTTCGTAGAATCGTTTCGTCCATTTGTGAGATATACCATTTGACCGTAATTCGCTCAATAAGGCGTTGGAAAAGCGTGGCCAGCGCACCTTACTGTAGTTATAAGTATGCACAGGCACATACTCCTCCAAGTCCATAAGCTCGTTTGGAAATTGTATTACGGCGGCGAATCCGCAGTGGTCACTGTCGTACTCGATCGTTCGTAAACAATTTCTTGGTCGTTGACCCACAGTGTCAGTAATTGTTAGTCTTGCGTCTTTCAGCAATAGATCCAGATAGGCACCGCTTCTCTATGGCCTCTCTGTGGCTAGAAGATCGAGGCGATACTCAAGGTTGTATCGACCCATCCAATTATACAAATGGTAACCTCGAGGATTTTGTATTTGATTTCCCCAATCTATGTGTTTGGCGTTTAAATCACCGGCTAATATGTAAAAGTTTTCTTCCGAGCTCAATCTTAAGCATTCAAAAAGCTTTTCAAGCTCTGTTATAAACTGGGTGGGCTGAGGTGTTTCCGGTGCATAGGCAGCGATCACATACATTCGCTTCCCCTGTTGGAGATGAATGCATATGATGCATGCTTCTAACGTCCGAAATTTTCGCACATCACTATTATATATTACCTTATGATTAATGCCTTTACGTATAAAGATTGCGACGCCTCCTACTTGAGTGGAGTTGGGTCGGTCTCTTCTTAAGATATTGTAATTCTTGTTAGTCAATTTATGTTTCTGGTTAAGCTTAGTTTCGCTAGCCATAAACACATATCTGGACTTATGTTTTTCAGCAATTGGAATAAATTCGCTCTACGTTCGGTCCTAATCAGTGAATTTACATTCGCAGCTAGGATCTTAAAGGGCCTCTCCGGCAGCGCGCCCTTAACCTCCAAGTTGCGTTAAGCTCGGCAAAACAGAGTAGAGATAATCCACCCTAGTCGCCTGCTCCTTGATCTTGTTTTGGAGGCTAGTCAACTGGCCCTGGATGGCCAGCAGAATGCCCATAATATCCGCCTGTGCCGCCGGCGCCTTGTGCACGGGGGCCTGTTGTGCGACCTTTGGTGTAGCTTTATCGTGCTTCCCCGTCTTGACGCCATTTGGGCGTAAGATATTTGGGGGTTGACGAGCGTTGTTGTAGGAGGGCGCAATGTTGGACGCTTTTCTACCACTGTTTGCTTTTCTGCTTTATTGTGCTTTATAAGCTGAAACGTCGGGCATCCCCGATAATTAGCAGGGTGTCCGTCGCCTCGGCAGAGTACACATTTAAGCTATTGGGTCCTATCTTCGACCCGTTCCTTTCCTAACTTGCATTCATTTGCATTGTGGTTCTCTCCAGACTTAACGCAGCGTGACTGCATTTCGCAGTTTGCTGCGGCGTGGCCGAACCTTTGGCAGCGCATACATTGAAGCATGTCGCCGCGTCTTTTTAATTTGTCCCAAGTTACAACCTGGTAGTTGAGGACGGAGATACTCCTCAAACTATCCTGTTTGCTGCTGGGTGAGAGTTGAACAAGGAAGAAAGGAAGACTCCGCTTCTCCCGCCTAGCTCTAACTGTAGCGAACGGCTTGACCGCGATAAAGTCGAGATCGTCATTCGCTTTTTGGCGGAGTTCACTTAAGAGCACCTGTAGTTCCGTGCAGGAAGCTATGCCCTTCAAAAGGACCGTTGGAAACTTTTTCGTCTTAGGGGCGAAACTAAAGAATTCAGTAGTGGATTCTTTTAGCAACGCTTTAATTTTTTTGTGCTGTTCCAGTGTGAAGTAATGGATAGCATGCCTATCATTATTTAATCTTTTTATAGTAAAGTTTTGACCTATGGCCAACATACACAGGTTTATGGCATCATGTAACTCCATTTTATAAGTATTTATGGGTGGCACCTTTTCTGTTTTCGTAATCGGCGGCTGTGGCTGCTGCTGCTGAGACTGACTTTTCTGCTGCTGCTGATTCTGCGGCTTTTGTTTCTGCTGCTGCTGTTTTTGTTGCGGTTGTTTCTGGGAATTTGTCTGCTGCTGTTGCTGTTGTATTTTCCGTTGTTGTTTTGGCTGCTGCTGTGGCTGTTGTTTTTGTAATTGTTCTTTTTGCTGTTGTTGTTGTTGTTCCTCGAATTCTTTCAGTTCTTTCGCTCGGCGCACCTCTTGTTTGACCTTACCGGCGAGAACTATAAGATCCTGTTGTCTTTTCAAACTTTGGATTTCTGCCTCTATTGCTTCAATTTGAACGACCATTCTTTGTTCCTCGTTGTCGTCCTCCTCAGATGACGCGTCTGATGTAAGAGGTTCACGGAGGCAGTACTATCGCGCGTCGTGAAGTGCCCTTCTCCTTCCTCAGACATGTATTCAATACCCTCTTCGGGTGACGTGTCTAGTTGGGTTTGTCTTGCTGCCTCTGACGTCTCGTCTATATCCGACGTCTTCACCCCAGCTGGCAGCTTTGCTGAGGTGGCCGTGGATCTCCTCTTTACCAAATTTGGTGCGCACTTGATTCTTTCTGCGCTTCTGATTTACATCGGATGATGATGCCGTTGTTGTCATTGCTGTTGATGTTGTTGCTGCAGAATCACTACTTGTAAGTGGAACATCTTTCGATGTTCCCGCAGCTGATGCCATCGCTGGCCTCATTGGCCCTAGGACACCGTTCGATGCCCCGGTGCTTAAACTCCTCCTCCTTTGCTCGTTTTCAAAACCAATAAAGTTTTCCACTTCACGGTTGTGAAAAAAAGCTTGCAAAGTTCTGATGCCCGGCTGGGAATAGAACTGGCGACCTTTGGATTAGCGGTCGTCCACTCTACCTCTGTGCTACTGCACCACTTGAGAAATGTTGATTTAACGTTACACTTAAACTCACACACGAAATTTAATTTGCAAAAAACTGGGAAGCCGAAAACGTGTTAACTCCTCCACAGTACGAGATCGACTAACTTTTTGCCATCAAGTAGATCTGAGATGCTATTGCAACCAAGATTTTCTTATTTAGCATCGAAGCGCCAGTTTTTAGTGCAAGTTATCATACTTTGCAACTCTCTTGATATTGGTCTCAGAAAAATTGAAAATATGGATCGATTTAAAAACACCCTTTACACACATTTGGCTCTTGAAAGAAACTAATCATTCTTTCTTAGTTCTACCTTATTTTGTTTTGTTTGTTATTAATTATCATTTGTACTTACTTTTATTTTATCTACTTTAATAATTTTAAAACTAAACGTTAATATTCTCCTTTAAACTTCTAAATTTGTTTAAGCTATACAAAATTTAAGATAATAGTAATCTTATTTGTAAGTTGACTTGTCAAATAAATCTAAATTTAAATGTATTCACGAACCGCTATTAAGTGGCTCTTATGTTTATGAAGCTCATAACTTAAGCTATTAACCACTTATCTATTTTTCGAAGTGCGAAAATGAGAACAATTCTCTCCTCGCCGGGCACACCTAAACTACATAATCAAACTATTTTCCAAAACGAAAACCAGCCAGCTGATTTGTTGAATTTGACCGTCCCAGCTGAAATTCAGTTTCTTTACTTTTTGGGTAAAGTTTGGGCTCAAGCTTTTTCATATTGTTGTTGTTGCAATGTTTAACAAGAAACGAAAACTAAAGAAACACATTTGGGTTGTTTTTGGGTACATTGATTGCCCAGAATTGCTTTATCTATGATGGTGTTAAGAAGCTTTGGCCTTTCGGCGATTACCACCACCAGATATGTCCGAATCACCTAAGGATAAAAATCTTTGTTAAGCGCACTTGAATTCCTAATGACTTAAAAATAATTTAAACAATTGCATTTAAACGAAAGAGAACCAAAAATAGTGTTCATTCCACAGATAAAAGCACAGGAAACTATCATTCTCAAGATTAACTTTACAAAAAAGAAGAGGCAGTTCACAGTTAAAGGCAGAGATAGTGTACTATAACTTCATAGTCGCTGGTCAAAGACAACAACGAAAAAGAAAGTACTGCTTTTGTTTAAATTTATTTTTTTAAACACCTTGAAATTTTATTTTTTTTTTCTAGAAAAATTGAAATGTATATAAATTGAGGAATTATGACATGGTCAGTTTAAGACGAGTGACATTGTATTTCGAAAGTTTTCGAAAACATTTTCTATAAGAGCGGTCATAACTTGAGAGTGCTATTAATGCTTGGTGAATAGTTTAATGTTGCTCTTAAGTTATGAACGAAACATCGCAGAATTTCAGATGTTTTTTTTTGTCGCCTAACAACACTGTTTCGCCAACATCGATGAACATCGCCCATCCGTACATTTAATGTCATTGGTGACGTTCACATTTTACTCAATGGGGGCGTTCACTGACTTATTAGATTTGTTATTTTGGATACATAGCTGTCGGAGTAATCTGTGAACGAATCAGATAGGTTAGCTGAAAGCTGTAAAAAAAATCAGAACAAAACGCATACAAAATGAAGTTTTCAGTCAGCTGTTTTATACATTTGCTCTCGGATAGCTAGTTATTCCAATTTTTTTGAGTGAACGCCCCCAATTATTCTCAGCAATCTGGAATAACTTTCTGTTGTTGTAACGCATGCAAAAGCACATCTCATGAAAAAACAGTTGCTCTCATGAAAGTTATCTTGAGTTATCCCAAACAATTTGGAATAACTAACTCTCCGAGAACAAATGTATAGAACAGCCGACTACAAACTTCAGTTGGTATAAGTTTTGTTCATGTTTTTTGACGCCTTTTAGCTTGATTCGTTCACAGATATACTCGGATAGCTTGGTATCCGGGATAACATATCTAATAAGTGAGTCAACGCCCGCATTGCTTTGTTGGATCCCACCTTACACATACCTTCACATTAAAATTCAGAATCAAGAACCGTGTGTTAACTTGTTCGATTGGAATCCCGGATCGGAGAGTTCTTCCGGTTAGCAATCGAAAAGGGCATTTGAAAGAATAGAACGATACAAAAAGAACGTTGTTAACCGAAGGGGATTACAAGTTGGATGTTTACTATCTAACCATAACCCATGGGTGCAATTGCTATCCAGTTAAAACTGAAGGTACCTATAGAAAAAAATTCTACTTAGAGTGAGGCCCGAACTCCCGCGTATAAGTTAGTAGTCCAGAAGTACGAGTATATTTACTGCGCCATATTTTTACTGCAGAATCTCCTGACTTCCCCAACAGTGGTTCATCAAACCAGCAGATAATAAATATTTGGAAAAATAGGCCCTACACACATTATTTTATGTTTTATGAATTTTGTATTTATTGATAAAATGCATTGTTTATATATGTGTAAACCGTAATCAGTATATTTTAATTTCAGATATTTCGAAGCTTTGTTATAAAATACTATTTATTTCATTGCATTAATAAATAATTAATATTAATAAGTATTTTTATTATATTGTGGATGCCATTTCCTAAAATTAAAAAAATAAAATAATTGTATGGGGGCGGAAAAAGGTAAACTGTTAAACTACAGGGTGCGCCAGAGAAACTTACTTATTTGAAAAAATTCCCGCGCGGTGATTTGGGCGGTTAGAGGGGCGAGAGGGGGCGCATCTGGAGGGGGAAGTTCCCAAGTTTGTTTCTCCCTCCAGTCAGTTGCCATCATGCTGTGGTCTAGAGAGCAGCGAGCCTTCGTAGTCGAGAGCTTCTTTTCTAACGGACACTCACTTGTTGCTACGCAACGTGTCTTCCGCGCTCGCTTTGAAATTCCTCCACACAGACTCGTTCCTGGCCGTAATTCGATTCCTTCGTGGGTTAACTAATTTCGGGAGTATGGAAGTGTCGCTAAACCCAGAAATGGACTTCAACGGACCATCAGAACTCCGGAAAATATGGAAAGAGTGAGGCAGTCAGTTGTGCGTTCTCCCCGGCGTTCGGCTGGCAAACACGCAGCTGCTATGGGAATTTCTGACACGACTGTTCGACGAATTCTGCATGAAGACCTTCAATTTCATCCCTATAAATTGGCTGTTGTGCAAGAATTAACTGAACGCGATTTTGTTGCCCGCGACGCCATTGCCAACATACCGATTGATATGCTGCAAAGAGTGGAGACGAATTTCAAAAATCGACTTCATCAGTGTATGCTCAATGGGGTCGCCATTTATCCGATGTCATTTTTAAGACTGCATGAAAAAAAAAATTGGGATATTGTATTCTCAAATAAAAAAAAAATTAAAACAATAATTGAAGTACTTTTGTTTTTATTGACCTTTCAAATAAGTAAGTTTCTCTGGCGCACCCTGTTAGTTCTGATTCGAAATAGTTTTTAGCGGGCTTTAGTCAACAAAATTTGCGTTTCGTTGCGGCGATCACACTAGGACTCATCAGTTGGCTAGTAAGATGCTTATCAATTAAAAAAAAAACACCTTATTTAGTTTTGCTCCAGATGAAAATTCAAATTCAATACAAACATTTAAATTCAACTTAAACAAAATATAATAAAATCATTTTGTTAAAAAGTTGTTAATTCATGGAAGTCTGTTTTCATTACCGGCAAAGATTCTTAAAACAAAAAATCATAACAATAAATGCCAAACGAAGTTGCGCAAAAAAAAACCTCTGCTCTCGCTTAAGGTATAATGTTACCTATCTCTAAAGTGAAAGAGTTCAAAAAACAAAATGTGATTTTCAGATACTTATTATATTGAGAAGTAATACATATCATTTCAAAGCAATTAGCTTGACTTATATTTTGTTCCACCAAATTGTATTACTTCCTCCAGTATTTTGATGATGTGTTTAAAGAGCGATATCAGTTTACAGTTGGATACTAGAAAGCATCATTCTTCGAAGTTGCAGCAATTTTCGACGTTTTCCACTCCTTGATTCAGTTATTTAGTATGTTTACGCGGTAAATCACCCATGCCATTTTTCATGACAAGAGATATTTGATACAAATACTTGTATTTGCCCCTTCCCCGCAAAATGCAGTAGCTACTCGCTAGAAAAATATTTTCTTAGGCTGCGCTGTGATTCAATCCTTAAAGAACTATTACACCACAGTTTTCTACTAAAGTCTAGTATCTTAGTAAACTGTAAATAATTTTTGTTTTTACATCTAACTAAAAATAGTCTTACAAATTATACATATTTGCCCGTGACATAGCATAGCAAAGAAATTTCTAAATATAAAAGCCTGCTTCTGATTGTTTCTGTATCAATCATACTGTAAATAGTAAAATAAAACAACGTTTAAAAATTACAAGCGGAACTGGTCATTGATAAGCATTTCTCATATCAACTACTACATATATATCACATCCCCTTAAGGAAAAATAATATTTATTTCAATTAAAATAATGGCAAATATTTTTTCGTTCCTCGTGTTGTTATTACCACATTTTCTTTAATATTCAAGTTCTTGACAGACTCCTTGGCGTATTCATGAATCTGGACAAAAAAAAAATACTTTTTCACATAAGAACGAATTTATGTTGTGCTAAGCTTTTGCTGCGATAAAAATATTGAATTAATTAGGGCAGTCGGTGTATGAGAGATAAGTAATATAATAGAAAACCTAACCAAAGCTGTATGAGAGTATGAGAGATAAGTAATATAATAGAAAACCTAACCAAAGCTGTGCGACATTTCACATCCGTTCAAAATTGTAGTAGTATAAGTGTTTGTAATTTGTGTGATAATGGGATACTTTATAATGGAAATGCGTAAACATCAGAACCATTTGAGGCGTTGATTCAATAAGTAGGTACCTACTCTTATATACAAATACACATCAATTATATATAATGTAAGGCTCATACATAGGTGCAGGTACATCTTTATTTTTGTATAAGTAGTGTTAGATTAAATCCGGAAAGAAAAATACAAACGCCACTGTGCTGCGGCAGGAAGTTAAATTTATATTACCTACTTATGTAATTGTAAAAATATGAATTTATCCAAACTTTATGAACTTTATGACAGACGAATCAATCAAAAACTCCACTAAATTTATAAAATCTGAACTATATACATCTTTGTCCATTATTTGTTCATTTTTTAAAAAAGTTTTTAGTAATAGTACGCAACAAATTAACTAAAATATTTTCCATTTGACACTTAGCAGAAAAGTCTTTTTACATGTAGATATGTTATGTATGCACTCGAAACAAATCTGTCAACCCATAAGAGATTTATTTATTTATTTCATCAATTGATACATAAATCTGCTGACTACAAAATTCATATTAATATTTTGAACACGTTTGTTTTTTTAATTTGTTCATATATAATTAATTAGATACATTTTAAATGAAATGATAAAAAAGTTATAATTTAGATATGTGAAAAAAATATTGATTTGAATTTATCTCTTTGCATACAAAGGTCGACTTCAGTGCAAACTGAATTCAATAATTTCAGAGAACCTGCTATAGGTTCATTAAGCCCATAGTTTGTCCTATGTACGGGATTATAAAATAAATCATTACGACTTCTAAGCCGTCTTTCAGGAACATAAAAGAAATAGAAGAAAGTAGTTCACTAGAATTCACTCGATTGTCAAAAATATCTTTTACAAACAAAATACATTGACAAATTCTTCGGGAGTCAAGTGTACAGAGCACATCTTGACAGATAGTCTGGTAAACATTCATTCCAATTAAGATTCCGTACTGCAAACCGGGTGAATCTTTTCTGTATTCTGGATATACTATTCTCGTAAGATGGAAACCAAATTACTGAACAGTATTCCAAAAAAGGTAGAACTAAACTCAAGAATAAAGTTTTAAGAGTATACACATCTTTAAAAACTGTTGAATTCCATTTTAAAAAGGCCAAAGATAGTTACCTTTTGATACTATAATATCAATATAAGCTCTAAAGCTAGGTTTCGAGTCAAAAAACACTCCAAGGTCCTTAACTACGTCATCTCGTTGTAATTGTTCGTTAAAAAACATGTAATTAAAAGTATTCGAGGAGGTTGACCTTGTTGCGCTAAATATTTTGCATTTTGCGAAGTTTAACTCGAGATGGTTTTCAGCACACCAAACTAAGAAGTTTTTTTATATCAGATTGTAAATTAGAACAATCCAAAGGAGAAGAAATATCAAGACAAAATTTTACATCATCCGCATACATAAAGCAGAAACTATTTATATGTAAGAAATTCAGGTAGATCATTAATAAACAGAATGAAAAGCAGAGGTCCCAAATGACTTCCTTGTGGAAGTCCTGAAAGAACATCAATAAAGTTTGAGTAACATCCATCAATCTGAACAACTTGTTTTCTGTTACACAGATAAGAATTGAACCATTTAAGAAAATTATTTCTGAATCCTAATTTTTCCAGTTTTTGAAGAAGTAGACCATGATGAACACGGTCAAAACATATCAATTTGCTTGCCCTGTTCAATTATTTATTCTTATTTATACAAAAACTTGTAAAGATACAGAGGTTTGTTTTAGTCAATCGACCGGTAACAAAACCATGTTGCTTAGTGGAAATTGCATTCTGAACGGAGAAGTAGAGCGTTTGGGTAACTAATTTTCCAAAAAAGCTTTGGCACAGCCGACAACTTAGAGATTGGTCTATAATTTTTAATTAAATGTTTTAAACCCGATTTAAAGATGGGATCTATTAATGATATTTTCCACTCTCTTAAAAAGCAGCCTGATAAAATTGATTTATTAAAAAGAAGAGTAGGGGCAAGAGAATTGGAACAATTTTTCAATAATATAGGTGGTATATTATCATAACCAGCCTTCGTAGAGATATCCAAGCTATTTAAACCTCCTAAAATATCATCCTCTGAAAACTCATCAAGAGAAAAATCAGTTATTGGGGATAGATTTAAGTAACTGTTACATATATTCCACGTCCGAAGAACAAGGAGATGAATCTGAAAACGAATATTGAAAGCTGAGAGTGCTATCGTCAGCAAAACAATTCAGTGGATTAGAAGTTCCAGATAAGAGATCATTAATAAAAATGAGAAAAAGCGTCGGAGACAATACGGAGACAGCATTTATTTTGAATATCAGACTTGAAACCGCCCAATACAACTTGTATTGAGCGGTCCGAAAGTTAATTTCTAATCCAACGAATATGAGATTCATCGATACCAAATGCTCTAAAAAACTATCAATGTTTTTGAAATATCAAGTGCAATAATCTTTCTTTCTCCAAAACGATGTAAAGATTTGTGCCACTGTTCGGTGAGATATACCATCAGATCACCAGTCTACCTATTGCCACGAAAGCCATACTGCCGGTCATTAAGGAGCTTCCGATCTTCAAGATATTTGTTAAGCTGATAATTAGTCAGCTTTTCCATAACCTTGGAAAAAGGGACGTAAGTGCAATTGGACGGTAATTAGAAGGTGAAGAAGATTCGCCTTTTTAGGGACAGGCTGGACAAATGCTGTTTTGCATCCACTCCGAACGAGACCTGTAGAGTAGGACATATAGAAAAGCTTACGCAGTGGGTTTGCCAGCGTTGAAGAACACCTCTTCAAAACGATGGGAGGGATACTATCCGGGCCAGCGGATTTGTGTATATCAAGGTCTTTAAGGACTCTAGCAACTGCACGGGTGCGAAAGAAGATTCGCCCCATAAAATCGTTTACGCTCTCAAGTACTGGAGGAGTCATAAGACTTTCAAGCAAGCAAATTGGCTTTTTCGCGTGAACTGACAAAAGTGGTGTCATTAAAGACGAGCGTTGGAACCGAAGACGAAGTTGAATTTCGAATATTTTTTACAAATGATCAAAAATTCTTACTACCTTTCGGACATTGTAGTATTTTTTGCCTTAATTTTTGGTCATGCAAACATTTGGTTCTACGAATGTGAACGTTGCAAGTCTTTCTAGCTTGTTGAAACTTTTTCCGGTATTCCTCAGTGGGGTTGGCTTTATAATTCCGGAAACTGACTTCTCTAACCCTAATAACCTCTTTACAGATTGAATCAAACCATGCATTTTCTTTCGGTTTGATAGATTTCACCCTATTCGGGATAAAATTTCTCATTCCGTAAAGGATTAAATTTGTTATCATATCTGCGCTGGAGTCTAAGTCACTACCGAGGAAGCATAATGACCAGTAAAAGAAATGCAGAAATGCAGATATGACATAATGGTCTGATGTGCCTAGAGGCGATAATACATTTAACAGAGGTAAGGAACAAGTCTAGAGTGTTTGCGATTTGATCTGCAAAATCAGGTATTCGAATTGGCTCGTCAAAAATCTGAGTCAGTTGGTTAACCAGCAAAGACCTCAACATACCCTCCTTCGGGTGTTGTTTGGCTCGAAGAGCGGAACCAACTAGAATTGTGTGCACTGAAATCGCCCACAGTGACGATTTCAGTGTGAGGATAATGGGAAACAATCTTTGAATGGAGTCGGACAAATCATCAAATTTGTTAAAAGTTGAAGCTCTGTCCAAATTTGGGCTCCGATAAATAAATATGTGTGTATGATCTGCTTATTTACCGTGAATTTTAACCACATGAAATTAAAATTTGTGTTTGAGCACAAGCCATATTGAGGTTGGAGTTGGTACGCTACAACATTTCTTACGTATACGGCGAGACCATTGTGGGAAAAGAATAATGGCACTAAGTTGTACCCAAACAGACGAAATTCCGATTGATCAGAATTTGCGCTATTTGGGTTTCACTCAGTGCCAAAAGTTGAAAAGACTAACTGAAAATGATGCGTTACAAGAGAAGAATCGTTGGAAATGTATTTGGAAAACTTGAAGCTTAAACTGACACAAGCTTCTGGTTCGTCTATTCCAAATGAACCCAATGGGGCTAGGCAAATCATCATTAAAATTGATAAATATATATAAATATAAAATGGCAACAACAAACACACACAGTCCAGCTAGCCTAAGTTAGGCAAAGTACATAATTCGAAAACTTTGACGATATGCTTTTGCATTCTACACCATAATATGAAACATGCATTTTGATGAAATATAAGTAAGTTATTTTCTAAGTTTGTCTTTACCTTTGTAAATACTACATGATTCATTAGATTACAACTTTAGTTCATCTAATTTTCATTTCAGGAATTACGGGCGAAAGCGCTCCGTTATGTTTCATTGTCAGTTGCATTATTTTTTGTCATTTTGTTTTCAATAAAGATACATGTGTCCGTATAGTGGACCTTAATTTGGAGTGCCTATTATGAACTATCGACTTTTCTTTCGTTCTCTGCCACAAAGGGAGACAGACCAAATAAATGTGGTAGATGTGCCATGGAAAGATTTTTCCATTTAACTACACTGAGAAGTTTGCCATGAACCGTTGGGATGTATTATGATAGTGTAGCCGAGTACGGTAGATTGGGAGTACCCAACGTGATTTGGAGAGTATATAAAATGAATGCCAATTACGCTGTAAGTGATACAGTTATCCAACAATTTGGGCAGTTCCTTTGTGCGCTTCAGATGATCTTTTGATTTTTTTTAAATAATTCTTGGATTTGAAAATGGTTCTGGTTACACATAAGGATTAAAAAAAAACTCAGAACCGTTTAAATGATCCAATTACAATTACTTTTGGATTTTAAAAAATTTCTATCAATTCTCAGAAATTCAATGAAATTGGGACGTAGAGAACAACTCTATAATTCGAAAACTACGTGCTTCATTGGGATGATCTAAAAGGTTATGAGTTCTAATTTGTGTTTCATTTGTAATTCCGGGTACCATCTTGAAAGTCCAAGAATTATTTCAAGAAATTTTATCTTAAAGTAATTTGGTGACCAAAGAATTCCATCTAAAAATAATTTGGTGACAAAACTACTTTTGAATGTAATTTTTTTGAAATAATTCTCGGACTTAAAAATGGTATCCGGAATTAGTAAGAAACCATAAGTTAGAACAAAGAACCGTTTACACCATCCCAATAAAGCACTTAGTTTTCGAATTATAGAGTGGTTTACCTCCCAATTTCATTGATTTTCTTCAAATTGATAGAAATTTCATCAAATCGGCAGATTATCCAGTTTATAAATCCAAAAGTAATTGCTTAATTTGGATCATTTAAACGGTTCTGAGATTTATTTTAAATCCTGTATAATTATTTAAAAAAAAAAAATTCATCTAAAAGTAATTTGGTGACAAAAAAATTGCATCTAAAAATAATTTGATGACAAAATTCCTTTTTTTTTACAATTTGTCAATTGTTTTTGACAGCTTACAGAACTCTCCGCAAATATTTTCCCGATGTTGTTCTCGTTAGCATTTCGCTCTCCTAGTGGAGACCACCGAAAATTTTCGTTTCGCATCAGCAGCGTATTAGGCTTCATAATATTACATAGAATATGGATACATACAGTACCGAGCACAAAAGAGTACATGTTGTTTGTACTTCGTGCATTTATTGTTCAATATAAATAGAAACAATAAAGTAAATTAATTAAATGTTTAGCCTTTTATTTTATGTTTGGGGGTGGCCGTGGCGCGATAGTTGTGTGCTCGCCTGACAACCTCGTAGTTGCAGGTTCGATTCCTGCCGTTGTCTATGTCTTCTTATATTTCACTTAAGACCAATTCTAAAAATTGTCATAAAATAAGTTGTTGCTTTGCTCATTACATGCTGTTTAGGCATAACACTAACAACATGTGATTGAGTAAACTAGCATACCCATGAAATATGACAACGAAATAAATAAAATAATGCGAATTATAAGGGACATAAATAAATAAGACACGGTAATTCTCTCTGCATTAGTTCAGCCGCCATCCCTGGAGATAATTCTGAGACATAAACCAGCACTTGTCTCAGAACATCGCGCCACACATCTTTCCTATCCTTCTTTCTCTTCTTCCACCGGATGCCGCGCTGTGTTAAGAAAAAACATATAAAAGGTATTCATAATCCCTTGAGCGCGTGCAAAGTTATAAAAAAAAAAAAAAAAAAAAAAAAAAAGCTTGCATGAGGTTGTCCACTGCTACAGCCAGAACATCATCTGAAATTTCCAGCATAAACTCAGTTTCAACAATTTGGAAAGTAATGTTGACTCGCCTCGTGCCCATGCATCGTTGTGACAATTCTTGTATAAATCGGTCTATGCATTCAAACATTAATCGACGTATTTTATCTTGAATGTATAATCCAGCACCATGAGCATATCGCTCTTTTTACCTTCCTTCTTCCTCGTCTCACGAAATTTATGTCCATATCATTGCATTCTTTAGTGCTGAATCTATGATATCTATGGTTCGTTCAGTCACTAAGTACTCATTTAGGGCTTTTAGTTTGGTGAGTCCTGTATCCATGAGTCATTTTTGGTGATTGTGAATATTTTTGAACTAAATTAACTTCTAGTGTAGATAGCAATATTTTATATACATAGCTCAAGAAAGAAAAATCACAAACATCCGGGAAGAGTAAGCTGATCGTGTATCAAGATTTGCTTTTGTTGGATCTTGAAATCGTTTGCCCGATCCACAAAAAAAGAGACCCTCTAAACTGCGGCAACTATAGAGGAATAAGTCTCCTGAATATCGCGTACAAGATCCTTTCTGCTGTATTATGTGAACGTCTGAAACCATTTGACAGCAACCTGATTGGACCTTATCAGTGCGGTTTCAGGCCAGGAAAGTCCACAATCGATCAAATGTTCACGCTATGGCAGATCATGGAAACTACCCAAGAACTCCAAATCGATACACACCATCTCTTTATCGATTTTAAAGCCGGGTACGATAGCATTTATAGAGACGAGCTATACAGAGCCATGTCTGGTTTTGGCATCCCCACAAAACTCATCCGCCTGTGTAGGATGACGATGGAGAACTCTCGCTGCTCCGTCAAGGTTGGTACTGACCTCACAGAAGCTTTTGATGTCAAGAAAGGATTTCGAGAAGGTGATGCGCTATCGTGCGATTTCTTCAACTTAATACTTGACAAAATTGTAAGAAAATCCCAAGTTAACTCTACTGGCACAATTTTTTTCAAGTCTGTGCAATTTTTAGCATACGCTAATGACATAGACATCATTGGCAGAACCCAGCGAGCTGTCACTGGAGCGTTTGCTAACATTGAAGCTGAAGCAGCTAAGATGGGACTAGCAGTCAATGAGGCCAAAACGAAGTACCTGCTGTCCACAAAAAGGGACACACAACACCGGCGGATTGGACAAAACGTCACAATAGACAGGTATAACTTTGAGGAAGTTAGGGACTTTGTCTACTTCGTATCCGCTATAACATCTAACAATAACATCTTGTTAGAAATAAAGCGAAGAATAACTCTTGCCAATCGCTGTTCCTATGGACTAGGGAGGCAATTGAGTAGTAAAGCCCTCTCTCGAAAAACAAAGGAGACCCTTTATAAGACTCTGATCATCCCAGTCCTGCTCTATGGCGCGGAGACATGGACTCTATCAAAAGCGGATAAAGATATCCTTAGTCGTTTCGAGCGTAAGGTTCTTCGCAAGATTTTCGGCCCTATCTGCGTATATCACGTTTAAGATGGCTAGGTGTAGAGCCTATGGGCAACAATGCTCCGGCTCGCAGGATGTTCGATTCCAACCAAGAGGGAAGACGCAGTAAACGAAGACCTCGCCTAAGGTGGCGCGCTCAAGTGGAAGATGACCTCAACCAACTTGGAGTGCGTTACTGGAGGCAGCTAGCCAAGGACCGATCTAGCTGGGGAGCATGTTGGTTGCGGCCCAGGTTGGCCCCGAACTGTAGCGCCACCTAAGTAAGTAAGTAAGGATCTTGAAAATATTCCAAACTACTAGCAATTGTCTATATTTTCTTTTACCATTTTTACTGACTCGTAATGAGCGCTCCAGCGACTATCTGATAAACGTTTTAAATTTTGTTTAGTATTCTCTTTGAGCAATTGCTATCTTTGTGTAGATGACCAAAAGAATGAATATAATTTCCCTACTGTTCTAAAATATGTGACGCTGGAAGGAACACATGAAAATGCATGAACTCCGTAAAGATTTAAGGAGTGATTAGAACAGGCAGTGAATAGTGCTTTTGGATTTACTTCCCGCATTTTTCGTTGCACCCCTTCATGGAAACTTTACATTAATGCGGCATTGTCATAACCTTGAGCCCCGAACAACGCAATCCAGTCAATCTATCAAGTCAGGATATTCTGTTTGTTGCCTTCTCCGCTGACAACCGTCAAATTGTCTCTGGATCTCGGGACAAGACCATCAAGTTGTGCAATACCTTGGTTGAGTGCAAGTACACCATCCAAGAAGATGGACACACCGACTGGGTGTCTTGTGTGCGTGTCTCGCCAAACCACTCAAACCCAATCATCATCGTCTCGTGCGGTTGGGATGGTACCGTGAAGGTCTGGAACTTGGCTAACTGCAAGTTGAAGAACAACCACCACGGACACAGTGGTTACTTGAACACCGTGGCAGTTTCCCCTGACGGTTCGTATTTGGCAAGTGTCGGTCTCCACTCACTAAAAAGAGTACAGTGGATTGGAGTTGGAACACGATTAGTCCCAATTAGTGTTTTTTTAATGCATTCATTTTTTTTTATTATATAAACAAATAAAAAACAAGAACTTAAAAAATATATATTCGAAAATATTTGAAAAAATAAAAGTAAAAATATGTGTGTTCAATGCGGCTGTTCGTAACAGATTAGAACACTTTAGAACAGAAAAGTACAGGATTTAGCTGTTCAATGAGAAATTTTCTGCTCTAAACTGTTCTGGTTTCGTGTTCAATGAGTCAGTTTGGAACAGATTGGAACACTTTAGAACAGGATTTTCTGCACTTGCTTTTTAGGTAGAACAGGTTAGAACACATTTGTGAGAACTGTCAAAACCAATTGTTGTTAAAAAAAACATTTCGGTGTTAGATTTAGTTGATAAATCATTTTCCGTGTCGGAGTCATCTCAATTTAATGAATAATATTTTTTGTTTAAATAAATTCAACTCCATTTCAGATTATTTTTAAAAATGTTTCTGCAAAAATAAACAAACTTGAATTGTAGGTGAACAGCAATAATTTTGTCAGATGACTGAATATTTTAAGTTGGTCTATCTTATTCTGAAGTTTCTCACGAATCTGTCAGTTCTGTCCTATTCGGTTCTATTCTCTTCTAACTTTTTCGTCAATGAACAATCTTAATGCACAAGTATACATAGTTTTAATTAATGATACACACAAAATAATTAATCAAGTAAGAAGATTCTAATTATTAAAATAAAAATATTAGAGACAGAAAGTGTTTGTCTTCAAATTTGTTCCTAAGTGATAATAGGATGCAATTTCAGGATGCGATGTCATAATTCATAAATGAATAACTGGCGAAAACAAAATTAGACTTTATATTTTAGCAAAAAATTAAGAGAAACAAATTAGAAAATGTATGTTTAAATATAAGAAAACAAAAAACAGATTATAGAGGTAAAAAAAAGATAATTAAGTTTTTTCCCAAGTTTGATTCTTATTATGCAAAACTAGTTTCCTACTAAATGCTGTGCGCCCGGCAGTACTCTGTATTTCATTTGGAAGAGCATTGCATACATGAATTGCAGATATGTACTTAAAATGAACCTTCCGCCAGGGTTACCTTTGAACAATTTTCGAAGGAGTCCAAAAAGAGAGTCCTGGCTAAAAACAAATGAGCCCCTTATAAACTATAAGAAAAACACATTCTATCAACAAATATATTCTTTTATATTTTATAAGGAAAATAAAACAAGATTTTTTTCAAATTAAATAAACGTTACAACTTATAAAATTCTCTTCTTTTCATAATGCTAAAACAAATTAACAAAATAAGTTAGCAAATAAACATCTAAAAATATTAATTGTTAGGAATATTTTGCCTATAGTTCCGAACTAAAATTGGGTCAGGAACCCAATCTTGCAGCTGCTCATCTTCTAAACAGTATAGGGAAGGAAGAAGAAAGAAATGAATGCATTCGTGCACAGAAAAAACACACAAAGTTAAATGTCTAACATGAGAATATGTAGACAAAGATTTGAATGAGTTCACAAAGGGCTGCATTCAGAGAATAATGCGAGCAAATGCATAAGTAAAGTCTCCAACGAAGACTTAGTACTAACAAAATTATTTAAATTGTTAAAAAAAGAGTCCTGAATTTTTAAAAAGAGTACTGTCGACTATTTTACAAAAGTGGCGTCAATGAGTCCAGACTTTAAAAATGAGCCAAAAAGACGCAAAGGAGTCCCAAAGGTAACACTGAACTATGCTGTATGCAAACCGCTGTAAAATTTGTTTGAAACCTCTTTGGGAATGGGCATATTTAAACATTGGACTAATGTGGATGACATTGCGGAGTTTAAAATAAATAAAGCGAATACATTCATTAAGTGCAACCGCAGCGTTCAATCTGCTCTGCACCTATACACTCGCAGACCAAAATTGAATATACGGAACTGTTAAAAGTAAAATAACGCATAATTGATTTTATGAGGCGTATTTTCTTATTGGGAAGCAATAACTCCGAAGAAGGTCTCATAGACCGTAATCCAGAGTAGATATTTCTAATGATATCTGAGGTTATTATTAATTCTATATCCTACGTATTTTACATCCTTTAAAACGGGGTTTGGTTTATCCCAACCTTGTTTTAGAAGTACTTTCTGAAGTCCTGGAAATCTTTGAGGAGAAGTTGTTTCCACTACGGATACAAATGACACTTGTTCTCTTATAAACTTCTCCAACTTTTTTAATCGATTTACGGAGCTTTCACAGTGTGTCAGTGAATTAAAAACAGAAATCTGTTAATTGCGCGAGGTCTTTCATAATCCTCAAAGTGTATATGTAAAACCTTTCTTAAATTCGAAATCTTTTTCAATACATGATCAATCAATTAATGTTCCCCGCAAAAATGTTGGTTCATCTACTTCCAGTGATTTTTACCAAAGTGCGGCAGTGGTTACTGAAACTGTTGCAATTACTCATCAAGAAGTAATGGAAATGAATAAAGCGACTGACTCTTTAAGGCGCCAGTTATAGCTTTCATTGAAACTCATCATTGAAAACTTTGACTATCAATTCTGAGGCACCTAAACAAATAAAACTGATGTTGTTTTGGTAACAAAATGAAGGTATAAAAGGTTTATAATATTTTTTGTCAAAAAAATATTTTATTTGTTCTACCACTTTCTTGTAAATTTACTTTTGATTTTTCAATGATCATTGAATGATCATTGAAAATGCTTTTCATCATTGAAAAATCAAAAGTGAATTTACAAGAAATTGGTAGGGCAAATAAAATATTTTGTTGACAAAAAATAATATATATCTTATTGCCTTCATTTTGGTACCAAAACGACATCAGTTTTATGTGTTTAAGTGTCTCAGAATTGATAGTCAAAATTTTCAATGATGAGTTTCAATGAAAGCTATAACTGGCCCCTAACTGATCTCTCTTCAATTGTCATAAAAAAATCTACACCCGCGAAAGTTAACAAAAGGAAGAATAATAATAAATACCCCCTTCGCGACCCCAATTCTAAAGTTCCCATCTATGGTACGAATTTACACTCCAATCTCAATGTGATACCTAATAATAAGTGAGTGCATTTGTCAAGCTTCTTAAATGATACTGAACCTGAATCAATTATTGAATATATTTCCAATATCACTAAAATCCCTATCCAATTATTTAAATGACTTAAATTAACTAAAAAAAGAAGCTGTTTTAAGTGAATTATCTTTTGTTAATTTTAAACTTAGTGTTCCCGAAGACAAGTTGAATATTATTCTGAAGCCTTCAGTGTGGTCTGAGTTTGTGCGTGTGAAGCTGTTTGTTCCATCTTCAAAAAACTTAAAACGGCAAGTTCGGTCTCAAACAGATCAATTTTTTTCATAACAATTTAAATCGTTATCTTGATTTAGTTTTTACGGATAATGAATTTAGTGTGTGTATTGACATTCCCACTCCTCCTTCACCTAACACTCATAATCATCTAGTACTTTGCATGAGCTTTGAATTCTTTGAGTATATAAAGCAAACATCTGAAATTGGTTATGTTCTAAATTATGATAAATGTAATTTTTCCAACGTTTCTATTTTTTTTGGATAGGGTTAATTGGTTTTCTATTTTTGAAAATATTAATATAGAAGAAACTTTTACCATATTAACGAATTTATTAAGTGAGGCAATTGATTTAAATACACCTAAAATTGCAAAGAATTCTCCATCGAAGCTAGGTTGGTTCAATAAAAAGCTAATAAATTTGAATAATCGATAAAACAAAGCTTTTAAACTTTATCGTGACTCTAGGGATGATAATGCTTTATATATGAACTACGAGTACCTTCGATGTAATCGTGAATTTAATTTTCTCAATAAATTTCTTTATAATCAATAACTTTTAATTATTGAAACTATGCTGAAAAGAAATCGTAAATGTTTCTGGAAGTTTATTAACAATAAGAAATCTACTGGAATTCCTAATTCAGTACGATAAACTTCTAGTGAACCGTTAACGATTTGCAATTTCTTTTCTGACTTTTTTCGTTCTGTCTTTAAATCTGCATATCTTCAAACAAGACCCCCGTTTATGCCATCATCTGAGTTAATCAATATTAGTCAATTATATGTAGAAAAAAGCGAAATACTTGATGTATTATTAAAATTAAGTGATGAAAAGCAATCTGGATCTGATGGAATTGCTCCATTTATTTTGAAAAGATGTGCTTTCTCTTTAGCAACTCCACTGGAAATCATCTTCAATCGCTCTCTTCGAGATGGTTACTTTTTAAAACAATGGAAAGTTCTTACGTCTACCCTGTTTTTAAATCTAGTTCAAAAAATGAACTCATAAACTATCGTCCCATTTGCAAAATATCTGCAATAAGCTTGTTTTCTTAGTGAATGAAATAATCTCCCCTTTTCAGCATGGATTTATCGGTGGCAGATCAACCTTGACCAATCTTACGATTTTTAGTAATTATGTATTGGGAACTCTTGAAGAGGGGTATCAATATTCATTTGTTAACTTCATAATTTAGGTTTTCATTCTAATTTATTAAAGTGGTTCGAATCCTACCTTACTGGCAGAATTCAACATGTACGAATTAACAACTTTATTTCGAATCCGGTTGTTATAACTTCCGGGGTACCACAAGGAAGTCATTTAGTACCCCTTCTCTTTCTCGTATTTATCAATGATATTCGCAGTGTTTTTATTAATAGTCTTTGTTTAATGTACGCTGACGATCTTAAATTATTCAAAAGTATAAAATCTATTTCGGATTGCATAAACTTGCAAAAGGATCTTCAAAACTTATCTGTTTGGTGTACTAATAACGATCTGCATTTGAATGTTTCTAAATGCCATAGTATGTTGAATCACCAATATTGTTTTCATACGACATTCATGGATCCTCTCTATCCAAAGTTACTGAAAAAAAGGGATTTGGGTGTGTTTTTTTTTTTTTTTTTTTTTTTAATTCATTTTTATTTCATTTTAACTTATAACTATCTTAAAGCTAGACAAAAATGTTTAAAACTAGCCTAATTATCAATAACTTACAACTAATTTACTGGCCCTTTACGGGCGCTCTAAATTAAACAATAACTTTTAAAACTAATGTCTTTCGACCTAAAAACTATTTTAATTAAATCTAACTTTTTTTTTTATTTTATTTTATATTTCAAGGAAACTTTACAAAAACTTGGTATCTTATCAATTTTTTTTTTTTTTTTTTTTTTTTTTTTTTTTTTTTTTTTTTTTTTACTTATAAACTAAACCTTAATATATATTAAAAATAATTAAAACTACTTAAAATACCTAATAATACTTAAAACTACTTACAAACTAGAACAGCCACAGCAGCATTTTTTTCGTTTTTTAATTTTTTTTGTTTATTTTTTATATGCATGCAGACACACACCAACATGCAACCCACCCATACATGTACATACGCACATACATATACGTACGCACATACATGTACAGACACGCAGATGCATGCACGTATGCCCCCGCATACATACATATTTTTAATTTTTTTTTTTTTTTTTTTTTTTTTTTTTTTGGTGCCACCCTGACTGTTCCCTATACCTAATGCCCTAAATCTATGTAAGTCGGATTTGGGTGTGGTCTTTGATTTAAAATTCACATTTTCTAACCACATTGATTACATCGTTTCTAAGGCCAGCCCAATGCTTGGATTTATTTCTAGAAATGCTAAAGACTTCTCAGATCCTTTTACTCTAAGATCTTTATATTTTTGCTATGTATGATCAATCTTAGAATATTGTTCTTCCATCTGGAATCCTATGTATGCTGTACATTCAGTGCGAATTGAAATAATACAGAAACGCTTTACCAGAGCTGCAATTCGGATCTTCGATGGAATGTTGATATGCCGTCATATAAAAGGAGGCGTTTGTTATTAGGCATTCAAACCTTGGAATCACACCGTATTTATCTTGATGTCATGTTTGTAAGAGATTTAATTAATTATAAAATCAATTGCCCTCATATGCTTTCGCTGATTGGTTTTCATGTTCCCAGACGTGGCTTACGAAGTAATCGTTTATTTTGTGTACCTTTTCGTAGGGAAAATTATGGAACCGAGCCCTTTACTCACTGTTTAGGACAAGCTAATTCTATATGTAATGTTATTGATTTTAATTTATACTTAAGTAGAGACTGTTTTAAAAAAGGTTATTATTAAGTCTTAATTACATTGGTTAGTACTTATTTCTTTATTATATTATTTTGTTGTTAATTATTTTTTTAAGTAATTTTTAATAGCTGTGTCTCTGCTTGATGAATAGTAAATAAAAAAAATAAAAAAAAAATGAGTAAAACGGCAGAAGAAAAAAGATAAGTCGAGTTCTCGAAATACAAACTTTCTTTTTGCCACTGAGACTTGTTAGAAAATAATTGAAATTTTATTTATTTCTTAGTTGCAAAAAGTAAAAAACTTAATTATTTTCTCAATTCTTCAGCAAATATGTCGGGAACAAACGAGCGCAAAATGGGAAAAATGTTTCTTTTTTTGACACTTAGAATGCCTACTTTTTCCCGGAGTATTTTTTCCATATTCGAGGTTTGTTTCGAATGAGGGAAAGAGAAACAAATTTCGGGGGTTCTTGTTTGTAATAAGAGAGTATGGAAAAGCGAAACATATACCTGGGAATTGTCATTGGTCCCATTGATTGCCCTGATACTCCATCTCCCTCTTTTTCTTCTGTCTTAACTGATCCTAATACCTATGATAATATGAGGCTCTATCTTGTTTTTTGCACGATAAACCTGGCTTAAACATGTATTAATGGTTTTACAAAAACTAGTAGCGAAGTTTTGTTAAAAAATAAGGGCTTTCCTAGAAATCTTTTCGATTTAAAAAAAATATTCATTAGCTTCCACGAATCTCTAAATAGTTCGCCTCTTCAAGTTATAGACAATCTTAACTCAAACGCTGTGTGTATTGACATTCCCACTCCTCCTTCACCTAACACTCATAATCATCTAGTACTTTGCATGAGCTTTGAATTCTTTGAGTATATAAAGCAAACATCTGAAATTGGTTATGTTCTAAATTATGATAAATGTAATTTTTCCAACGTTTCTATTTTTTTTGAATAGGGTTAATTGGTTTTCTATTTTTGAAAATATTAATATAGAAGAAACTTTTACCATATTAACGAATTTATTAAGTGAGGCAATTGATTTAAATACACCTAAAATTGCAAAGAATTCTCCATCGAAGCCAGGTTGGTTCAATAAAAAGCTAATAAATTTGAATAATCGAAAAAACAAAGCTTTTAAACTTTATCGTGACTCTAGGGATGATAATGCTTTATATATGAACTACGAGTACCTTCGATGTAATCGTGAATTTAATTTTCTCAATAAATTTCTTTATAATCAATAACTTTTAATTATTGAAACTATGCTGAAAAGAAATCGTAAATGTTTCTGGAAGCTTATTAACAATAAGAAATCTACTGGAATTCCTAATTCAGTACGATAAACTTCTAGTGAACCGTTAACGATTTGTAATTTCTTTTCTGACTTTTTTCGTTCTGTCTTTAAATCTGCATATCTTCAAACAAGACCCCCGTTTATGCCATCATCTGAGTTAATCAATATTAGTCAATTATATGTAGAAAAAAGCGAAATACTTGATGTATTATTAAAATTAAGTGATGAAAAGCAATCTGGATCTGATGGAATTGCTCCATTTATTTTGAAAAGATGTGCTTTCTCTTTAGCAACTCCACTGGAAATCATCTTCAATCGCTCTCTTCGAGATGGTTACTTTTTAAAACAATGGAAAGTTCTTACGTCTACCCTGTTTTTAAATCTAGTTCAAAAAATGAACTCATAAACTATCGTCCCATTTGCAAAATATCTGCAATAAGCTTGTTTTCTTAGTGAATGAAATAATCTCCCCTTTTCAGCATGGATTTATCGGTGGCAGATCAACCTTGACCAATCTTACGATTTTTAGTAATTATGTATTGGGAACTCTTGAAGAGGGGTATCAATATTCATTTGTTAACTTCATAATTTAGGTTTTCATTCTAATTTATTAAAGTGGTTCGAATCCTACCTTACTGGTAGAATTCAACATGTACGAATTAACAACTTTATTTCGAATCCGGTTGTTATAACTTCCGGGGTACCACAAGGAAGTCATTTAGTACCCCTTCTCTTTCTCGTATTTATCAATGATATTCGCAGTGTTTTTATTAATAGTCTTTGTTTAATGTACGCTGACGATCTTAAATTATTCAAAAGTATAAAATCTATTTCGGATTGCATAAACTTGCAAAAGGATCTTCAAAACTTATCTGTTTGGTGTACTAATAACGATCTGCATTTGAATGTGTCTAAATGCCATAGTATGTTGAATCACCAATATTGTTTTCATACGACATTCATGGATCCTCTCTATCCAAAGTTACTGAAAAAAAGGGATTTGGGTGTGTTTTTTTTTTTTTTTTTTTTTTAATTCATTTTTATTTCATTTTAACTTATAACTATCTTAAAGCTAGACAAAAATGTTTAAAACTAGCCTAATTATCAATAACTTACAACTAATTTACTGGCCCTTTACGGGCGCTCTAAATTAAACAATAACTTTTAAAACTAATGTCTTTCGACCTAAAAACTATTTTAATTAAATCTAACTTTTTTTTTTATTTTATTTTATATTTCAAGGAAACTTTACAAAAACTTGGTATCTTATCAATTTTTTTTTTTTTTTTTTTTTTTTTTTTTTTTTTTTTTTTTTTTTTTTTTACTTATAAACTAAACCTTAATATATATTAAAAATAATTAAAACTACTTAAAATACCTAATAATACTTAAAACTACTTACAAACTAGAACAGCCACAGCAGCATTTTTTTCGTTTTTTAATTTTTTTTGTTTATTTTTTATATGCATGCAGACACACACCAACATGCAACCCACCCATACATGTACATACGCACATACATATACGTACGCACATACATGTACAGACACGCAGATGCATGCACGTATGCCCCCGCATACATACATATTTTTAATTTTTTTTTTTTTTTTTTTTTTTTTTTTTTTTTGGTGCCACCCTGACTGTTCCCTATACCTAATGCCCTAAATCTATGTAAGTCGGATTTGGGTGTGGTCTTTGATTTAAAATTCACATTTTCTAACCACATTGATTACATCGTTTCTAAGGCCAGCCCAATGCTTGGATTTATTTCTAGAAATGCTAAAGACTTCTCAGATCCTTTTACTCTAAGATCTTTATATTTTTGCTATGTATGATCAATCTTAGAATATTGTTCTTCCATCTGGAATCCTATGTATGCTGTACATTCAGTGCGAATTGAAATAATACAGAAACGCTTTACCAGAGCTGCAATTCGGATCTTCGATGGAATGTTGATATGCCGTCATATAAAAGGAGGCGTTTGTTATTAGGCATTCAAACCTTGGAATCACACCGTATTTATCTTGATGTCATGTTTGTAAGAGATTTAATTAATTATAAAATCAATTGCCCTCATATGCTTTCGCTGATTGGTTTTCATGTTCCCAGACGTGGCTTACGAAGTAATCGTTTATTTTGTGTACCTTTTCGTAGGGAAAATTATGGAACCGAGCCCTTTACTCACTGTTTAGGACAAGCTAATTCTATATGTAATGTTATTGATTTTAATTTATACTTAAGTAGAGACTGTTTTAAAAAAGGTTATTATTAAGTCTTAATTACATTGGTTAGTACTTATTTCTTTATTATATTATTTTGTTGTTAATTATTTTTTTAAGTAATTTTTAATAGCTGTGTCTCTGCTTGATGAATAGTAAATAAAAAAAATAAAAAAAAAATGAGTAAAACGGCAGAAGAAAAAAGATAAGTCGAGTTCTCGAAATACAAACTTTCTTTTTGCCACTGAGACTTGTTAGAAAATAATTGAAATTTTATTTATTTCTTAGTTGCAAAAAGTAAAAAACTTAATTATTTTCTCAATTCTTCAGCAAATATGTCGGGAACAAACGAGCGCAAAATGGGAAAAATGTTTCTTTTTTTGACACTTAGAATGCCTACTTTTTCCCGGAGTATTTTTTCCATATTCGAGGTTTGTTTCGAATGAGGGAAAGAGAAACAAATTTCGGGGGTTCTTGTTTGTAATAAGAGAGTATGGAAAAGCGAAACATATACCTGGGAATTGTCATTGGTCCCATTGATTGCCCTGATACTCCATCTCCCTCTTTTTCTTCTGTCTTAACTGATCCTAATACCTATGATAATATGAGGCTCTATCTTGTTTTTTGCACGATAAACCTGGCTTAAACATGTATTAATGGTTTTACAAAAACTAGTAGCGAAGTTTTGTTAAAAAATAAGGGCTTTCCTAGAAATCTTTTCGATTTAAAAAAAATATTCATTAGCTTCCACGAATCTCTAAATAGTTCGCCTCTTCAAGTTATAGACAATCTTAACTCAAACGCTTCTTTTCTAAAAAATCAATCAGTTAATAGCCATCTTTTTCGCCACTAGCCAGTCATTACCTCTCCAACATAATAACACTAATTGTTTATCTATTTATTACCAAAATGTTATAGGCCTTCGTACCAAAATATCTCATGTTTACTACAACACCTTAAAGCTTCCACGTACCATTTATGCCTTGACATAAACTAATCTTTCTCCAGATACATATATCAAACAATGAACTTTTCCCATCTGACTTCAATCTTTTTCGTAAGGATATTACAATTTTGGACTCCTCTAGTACGGCTGCTAACACAGGACGTGGTGTTTTAATATCAACCAGTTCTGACATTGACTCATCTCTTATAAATATACCTAATACCTGGGACCTAGAATAAATTTGTGTTAAAATTAACTTTCCAAATCGTAATGTTTATAGTATTTGTTGTTGTATTACCCCAGCTCAACCTGTATATGTGTCTATGAATGTTTCACAGAAGCTATCGAATTTGTTTTAAATTTATGTTCTCCTAATGGCGATATTTTAATTTTTGGTGACTTAATCTTCCCCATTTAATCTGGTCCACTCTGATGACGGAAATAATCTTTTAGCCTTTAATGCCACTTCCGCAAAAGAAATTTTATCTACCAACCGCCTCCTTTCTTCAGGTTTTGCCAGTTGAGTAGTCTCATCATATGCTGATAATACTTTTGTAACTGAAAGTAGGCATCTAACCAAACTTGATGCTTATCACCCTCCACTCTCTATTATTTTTGCTTATGTAAGCCCCAACATTCGTCCTAAGTTTCTTACTGGAAAAAAATACAACTAATTTTTAAAGGCTAAATGAACTAATGACTAGGATTAATTTTGATTTTTTACTAGACTCTAATTCGAGTATTGATGTCATGGTTGAAACTTTTTACTCACTATTAAATAGCTGTATTTCTCAATCAGTTCCAGCCCTTACACAGAAAAATGAATCTACATCCCTTTTGGTATACCAAAGAGCTTCGTACTCTTCGTAATAACAGGAACAAATTGTGGCAAAAGTTTCTTATGTTTAGGTCTAATATTAATTTTTCTAATTATATTACAATATAATGATTTTTCTGCTTTATGTGAATCTCTTTACTCTGGCTATACATGCAATCTGGTATTATTTCCAACTCGAAGGCTTTTTTCCAATTTATAAATAGGAAGAGAAAGTCAGATAGATATCCATCCGTTTTAAAATTACATGATTATACATCTGCCGATCCCACTATCATCTCCAGCCAAGCATTTTCATCCAACACTGTCGAAGTTGATAAAGATTACTTTAATTACCTGAATGAGTGCAATCAAACGTCTTTAAATTTACTATTACTTAATGTCGATGTTTCGTCCGTTATCCAGATAATTAATCTGCTTAATGATGATTAGTCTGCTCGTCCTGATGCAATTCCTCCAATATTGTTAAAAAAATGTGTTGACAATCTAGCTTTACGCCTAGCGTTCATTTACCAACTGTCTATTTTAAGTGGAATTTTACCTAGAATCTGGAAGGATTGTTTTATCATTCCTGTTCACAAAAATGGACAAAAAATGCTATAACCAATTACCGGCCTATGACAAATCTTTCATGCATACCAAAACTTTACGATAGTATGTTTTTCCATTGTAAGCAGATCTTCTCTCCGAAGCAATATGGGTTTCTTAAGGGGAGGTCTACTACTATGAACCTTATTGAATTTGTATCTTTTTCATTACTTGCTTTAGAAAATGGTAAATAAGTTGACTCAATAGCTACCGACTTTAGTAAGGCCTTTGATAAGATATCTTGAGAATTGAACAAGTTTGTACGATCCAGTCGTGAAGCTTATTTTCTCAACGTTGATTAATATATTTAAAAAAATAATATAGTTTTATTTATTATATGTTATTATACTTAATGTTAATTTTTTTTTTTAGTCTTAGTTTTAAGTTTTCCTGTATTAAGTAATAAGTAAATAAAATTAAATTAAATTTAAATTAGAACTGGGCTAATTGTCTTTTTCCTCATGTTGATAAGTTAAGACTTGAAACAAACACTTTGAAGAAAGCCACACATTGCCTTAAAGATTTATAATAATAGGCTGTCTATTATACAAAAACAACTGTTGAAGGGCATTCCCATCTCTCCAAGGTGGTATCCTAGGCATTTATAGAAACTTACTATTCCATACTATTTTAAACTCAGTTCTACACTACATTTTCCCGAATTTAACGAGACTTATATTTTGTCTACTTTAAAATGGTCAGGCTGAACATATATTTTAATAAATAGTTTTTTTTTTACTCGACATTAGAATAATTGCACGGAAAACAATAATTACTCCCATATTAATTAAGACAATGATCAGTTGACTATACTGTTTCATTATTTGATGCATCCCAATTAAAATTTGAAATCATAGAACACCAGAAACATATATTATTAGCCTTCAGATATATAGATATAAATATTTCTTTGTTTGTATATGATACCTACATCCATACTATAATGCACTAATTAAGCTGTCTCATTTTTTGCAAAGTATTTTGAAATACCTTGTATGTACATAGTTGTCACATAACATATTTATACAGGGTATCCGGTAAACAATGGATGGATTCATCGATTTTCTTTTGCAGCTGTTTTCTACACTATCGTTGCCAAAACGTAATCGGTAGAATTGTAATAGCTCTTGGACTTTTTTTGATAAAAAAATTTTATTTGTTTTTAATTGAAAAAAGTATAAAAATGACAAAGTCAAGCATCTTGGTATAAAAAAATCGTATGGAAACCCAAGTGCCAAACTCCTTAAAAAATTGGAGCAACTAATGTAAACTTTAGAATGGTACCTATAATTGTTTAAAGTATCTAGAGTAAATATGTTTGTGCTAATATGTAAAAAGTGCGAATTAAATAAATTTATACGATGGAATTCATCCATTTGTATTCGTGGTATTGAAAAACGTACGAAAAATAAACTGAACGAAAAAATTCACATATTTTGAGTATCCTTTGAGATAACCCCTTTTAATTTCCGGTTTCAGAGCAGTCATTATAGGTGGACACCGCGCAGTTTCAGGATTATCCATTGCTTACCATACCCTGACACCCTGTATATAAACTCATCAATCACATACTATTTCGATATCTAAAATTTGTTAAAATTCGTTAAATAAAAAAAATTAACGTTGCACATCGTAATTGGTACATAACTATGTACATAATTATAAGCATGATTAAAGGATTTTTTCTAATTACACACAGATGTGAATGCATTTGTTGTGATTTTTTTTTTCAAGTACATATGTTCAAACCTAGATGCCAACATAATAAATAAGTCAAAAGTACCGCTTGTGAGGTTTCGACGATCATCCAGAAATATTGTCAACACATGTGCATGCATCGTCACGTCGTGTCGCCGTCGGGCGGTCGGTTCACTAATAAGAAACAAGGAATTCCCTGGAAACCATCGACTTGTCAGACACTAATGTTATTACTAACATGCATATTGCCTTACACTTACGTATTTAGTTTTTATTTAAACTTAAGGGAGAAAAATCTAGACAAAGAGTAGATATAAAGAAAAGATATGTGCTACACATTACACATACCCACTATATAAAAAAAACGTATCAATCTTCTATGTAATTCTTCAGATCCTTTACTTATAAGTACAAAAAGTGACCACCACAAAATAAAAACACTTGTTCATTCATGAGTGGAGTGCAACTTTGCAATGTGTCATCCAAATGCTAAGCCCTTGGAATTGGATATTGGAACCCTTTCGGTATGATCCAACGGCATAGGGTGAAGCTGTTTGCTGTGGATGTGTAAACGGAATCCACAGAACCAGGCGGCTTAATATGCAAGTGTAAAATGTATCGTGATCAAGACGCAGAGACGAAGAGTATAGACATGAAGCAAGAAAACGTTTGATGGTAGAATGAACGGCTATAATCTCCAAGATATACAAGAGAAAAATTGAGTTGAATGATCATCATCGCACCACATTTGAATTAGTCTTCCAGTTCCCTTTCAGTAGGATAGTTTAGTTGGACAATTGACCTTTATTTGAGAGTTTTGAAAATTTGTCTTGAGAATTGAACAAAAATAATACAATTATAATTGATAATAATTTCGTCAACTTATTTCATAAAATTAAGAAAAAAATGTGACAATTTCTTTAGAGCACAACGCAAGTGTACTGTTGCTATTTCCTCAATTGAAAAAAAAGAAAAAAAACGGATAAAGTGTGACTTTTCTGTGATAAGAACTTTTTTATTTTAGAGACCATGCTATTTTATAATCGGTTTTATACTTTTATGTTATTTCACTACTCGCGAGGAAGTAGGTACATTTAAAGCTATCGTGTGGATATATGGTCAGTTGCCCGCTAGTTTTCTGCGGCAGAGGGTGATACTTAAATTCTGCAAACGAAATTAATAGTTTTAGTGAAATTCAATATTTTGTATTCTATATTGTTTTAAAAGTGATTTAAGTGAAAACATAAGGATTAATCAAAAAATTCATAGAACAAAAAAAAAATATCCAATGCGGATAAGTAGGTATTAAAAATCACATACCTACCCAAAAGGATTACTCCAAGGAACTGCCTACATACAAATCAATATGGATTTATTTAAACGTTTTAGGTAAGCTTAACTTATGTATTTAACGTAGCTATGAGATTTATTATAGGTACCTGCCTATATTTAAAAAAAATTAAACTGTTTAATTACCTATATTATTTTTAATTCATCTCTACTACGTACAAAAAGAAAAAGAAAAATTAAAGAAAATCTCTTGAAAATAGGAATTCTAATAATTTTTAACGGTTCATAAAATGTTTGCTGCTCCGACCGGCGAGCGTTTATACGTAGGTACCACCTACTAAGTGTATTTGAAAAAAAAAAGGAAAAGGAATATTAAAACTTGAGTAACTTTTTAATTTGTTAAAATTTTAAAAACTACTACCTTCATAATACCTACATTTTATGTTCATACCTACAAAATATAGATATTTATAATTTTGGCAATGAAAAAAAAAAATGATTCCAAGAATTGATTCGTTTAGAAGCTATACCTATGCATAGATAAAATGAAGGTACATTATGTACCTAATGTACGTTTGTACATTCCAAAAATATATTTATAATCAATTTTGCTATGAAAACATCTTTAAAAGTTTAAATTTAATTTAAAATTTCGTTAACTTATACCTTGGAGGTACTTTTAAAGGCTTTACTGTATACCTTATTTGGGTTTACCTTTTTACAGGTAAAAAAGCACATGAGGAGTGTTCATTTAGTTTTCCGATTAAATATTATATGTATTATTAAGTAATAACCCCTAGCAATTATTTTTATTAATTTTTTTCTTCTTGAATGGCTTAACGATATGACTATAAAATACCTAAGTAATAATTAAACATATATATATATTAGATACCTACATTATTCAGTATGCGATTTACCATAGATAGTTTGGATGACTGTGTAAAAAAAAAGCTTTTTGTACCATCCCACAAAAAAATACAGGATTCCTCTCGCGAGTTAATGTGGATATAAAAACAAATATTTATTCAAAATCTATTTTGAATTGAATTGTTTATATTCAGTTAAACTTTAATTTTTTACAAGATTTTTGCACAGTGCTGATTCACATTCGTGCCCCAAATTCAAACATATTTCCAGAATGTTAACAGATTTTAGAATTTAAAAAAATCAGAGTATCAAAATCTAAACGAGTATTTTTGTAAACAAAATTCAACCAAGGCATTAAAATATCTAGGTATATGTTTATTATTTAGTCATCACCCATCGCGCCAAAGCAATCTTTATAGAATTAGATCGTGGGATTCGTTTTTTAGATTGAAGAGTTAATTTTCCCTATACATAACCTAAAAATTAGGATAAGGTAAATGTATTTTTACACACTTTGATGTGGTTCTGTTAGCAAATATAGAAGATTCGATTGGATAAGAAATAGGTTGTCTTTGTATATTAAAATGCTTTTTTTTCAATGCTATATAAGTGCTAACAAACAATTCAACATTTGCTGTAAGCAGGAGAACTGCTTCGTCGTCCAGAGCATCCATTCTCATTAATTGTGGTGATGATTATTATTACGATAATTTTAATTGACACACAATATTTTCCATGACAACAAATTAAAGAACGGATTGTTTGGTTTTAATAGCGTCTTTTATCATTTCCATTAATATTTGAGCAAAGAACACCTCTTTGCTTGAAATCAATTATAAAATTAATGGTTGTTTATTTACTCTTGATAAATTTTGGAGTTGAGCTGAGTTGAAAAAAAGACCTTTGTTTAAGTCTTTAATGAATGCTTGCTTAGACGAAGTCAAAATATTTTGATTCTTGTTTTGCTTGACATTAAGGTTTTATAATTTTAATATTTGTATTGATTTTGTTTAGTTAATTGTTTTACAGCAAAATATTTTGAAGACTTCATTCCTCATCTTCAGGGTCTAAGATAATATATCTTTAAATATACAATACATAATTTTAATATTATTTGTTAATACTTTTGATTGTCTAAACTGACCAAGTAAGACAAAATACAAAAAACATTATAAACTAATTGAAACTTATGTATGTATGCATTTATTTTTGTATAGGTAGGTAACTGGTGTTGAAGTTCTTCAAAAAAGTATATTTTGAGTGAGAAGATCAAATTTTTTAAATATAGATACGCAATTTTTGCATACAAGCACAAATTTTGTGCACAAATGACTGAATTTATTACTAATTATTATTTTACTGGTTATGGAACTTAAAGCTAAAAATATTAAGCTTGTTTCATGAGATCATGATAATAATAAAGGCGAGGTGAATTTTCCCTAGGTCAACCCCTTTTTTGTTATTTACTTATGTGTAAAACTAAAACTCCAAATAAACAAAATAATATTTTAAGCAAGGTGAAAAGCAATTGAATTTGAATTTAGTGTAGGTACAATTTTGAAATTTAAAAGGTCAAAAATTTAACTGATTGTTTTTAGAAATGTACTTTAAAACGTAACTGAAAACGCATGACAATAGTTAGGATTCTATTAATTAACTGATATCGGTACGAAAGTAGAATCGGAGGCAATAGTCACCCAATTAGTACTGAAATGAAAAATTACATTTTTGTTGGTGCTGGGCTATACTCCTTATAGCAAGGTTCGACCCTAGGCGCATAAAGTTAATAATATATAAGCACCTCGAAAATTAATCCTATGATCGACTTGGCAGTAGTGAAATACAGTCGATATTCGATAACTCGAAACATTACTTGCCACACGAGTTATCAAGACTTCGAGTTATTAAGTAAAATACGAAATTTATTTTTTGACTAAAATCCAACGCCTTTTCTTTAATTAACATTCCGGATCTGCTTCCTCGTCGATTTGAACCATTTCAAAATGACCTACGTTGTTTTTTTAAATTTGTTGGAAATTTTACTTACAAGCCATTTTCGATTTAATTGACATTTTTTTGATTTCTTAAAATGGTAGACTCTGTCTTTTCCGGAACACCATAATTCACAGCCACATTTCTCTTTTTTGAGCCATTTCTCTTTTATAAGTTTAAATTTTTTATCATATCTACGTTAATAAAATGCACGACGGGATCGTACGAACTTGCTCTTGTAGCTAACAATTTTAGTGTAGCTAACCACTGACACTGATAGCAAGTCTAGTTATCGGCGTTTTTAAAGCCGATGTAGGTAAGATTACCTTGACCCTTAGTATAATGATGGTGTATAGGTGGGTAAAGAAATCGTTTTTAAACTTATAAAAACTGCCAAAACCATTACTTTAATCGGTTTCTCGAAAAAACTAAGAACACCAATAGATGCCACGCATCAATGAAAATTGTATAAAAAATATCTCACAAATTGTAGGACGCATTTTGATTAAATCATGTTTTTTATTTTTCGTTTTTTGATAACAAATTTTTTTTGACATTTTGGTATGCAGTTCTTTAGAGTTTATTGATATACATGTTTATTTATTATTTATATATTTACATTGATTATTAAATTACAAATTATTTTTTTTGATTAGTTTTAAAAATATTCATTTTTCAAAAAAAAAAAAAATCAAAAATTTATTTTAATAAGAAAATAAAAGTTATTCAAAATTTTGATATGCAGAATTAGTTCGGCTACCTAGATCTTCTCAGACATAAAATTTGAAAGAAATCCAATGTACCGTTACGTAGTAAGCCAAAAATTAAAAAAAAAAACTTTATATGAAAGGTACCATTAATAGACCTTTTCCGTAAACTTGGTTTAGACTAGATAAATGATAGCTAGTACCGACAAAAAAATTCACAAAAATTTTTATCAAAAACTTTGGAGCCGTTTTCGAGAAAAATAAGATTTTCCCTAACGGTTATATGGCAGGTACCATTATTTTTGGGCCTAAACATGAAATATCAATTTCCCCTCTGATGAATGCCAAAAGAATCACACATACTAAATTTGAAGTACATAATCATTTAAGCCGTTTAGGCTGCAGCTCGTTTTACATATACAGACGTACATACTGACAGTCATTTTTGTAAATCACTTTTTTAGGGTTCTCTATGATCGTGATGTCACGTTTGATTGATAGAATTTTGTTTATGAATACATAACTTGCCTTATAGTACCTACAATCGCAAATAAAAAATAGGTACCTTACACTTAACAACTAACAATGGACAATCCACTGTTCCTATGGATCTTCTTCACTGTGTACCTATAATACATTTTTTCAAAAATAAAAACTAGGCTTTTTTTTCGTATTCGTATCGACCAATATACCAACCTAATTAATGTGAATTCTAAAGCCTAGTAAAAAAAATTTGATAATTCTCACTCACTCGACGGAATTACGATTTTCTACACGTGTCTATGTACAGTAAGTCATAGGTCCATACAAACAGTGTATGATCGTTGGTTCGTTATAAAACGAACTTGTAACAACCTGCCAGGTGACGCCAAATAATCTCTTCGAGTTATCAAGACATTCGAATAATAGAAGTTCGAGCTATCAAATAAAAATTACATGTCTATGGTGCTACTGTCAACCAATTTCATTCGACTTATCGAAGTTCGACTGTATTTATAACTCCAGTTTAAAAAAAACTTGGTGTTACATATTCAAGTTCTTGTTTTATTATTATTATTTTTAATAAAAGTCACTCCAAAACAGACGACTTTATTATTTCGCAATGTATGCTAGGGAAATTCTTTGTAACCACATAGGCTTTCATAAGTTATTTAATATTTTTGCTCTTGTGCGTTTCCTACGTGCGTTTCCTAGATAGGACTATTTCTTTTATGTCCATAGACACAATATTAACGACGGTTTGAATAATTCTATTTGCAATACTGCTTCCTGTTTTATTCAATGCGAAGATTTATTAAAATTCCATTTAAGTCAATGAATGTAAAATTCTACTAGTAAATATTTCATTAATTAGATTTAAGTTTACTTAAAGCTTAGATATTAAATGTATGTCAAATGTACTTGTTAGAGCTACATAAATAAATAAATTATTAATATTAATACAGGGTGTCCGGTGGGAAGGTATACTACTTTGTTTTGCGCCGTTTTGGTAAACATAAGTTTTGACAGTTCATATTTGTCAGTCCTCAAGTAGACACGTGGAAAATTTATTATGATAAACTAACGTGTTTTAATCGTTAAAACATTTTATCAAAATCAATCATCGATTACTGTGACAATGAGAAAGTCACGTGAAAGAGGGTCTGTAGGTGATAGGCCCAAGCATGGACCACAACTTACTGCAAGATCGGCTGAAAGCATAACTGCTGCTCAAGTAATTGTTCAAAACAATCCATCAACCTCAATTCTACGCCGTGCTCAGGAGCTTGGTCTTTAAAGAACAACCTTGGCCACAATTTTGCACAAGGATTTGCATTTGTTTCCACTTAAGATTCAGTTGACACAAGAGCTTCTTCCACAAGACCATATACGCCGCCCTACATATGTCAATAGGATGTTTGAGCTGGCCCATGACAACCCCGATTTTCATGAAAAAATCATAATGAGTGACGAGGCACATTTTCATTTGAATGGATATGTGAATAAACAGAATAGTCAGTTCTGGGCAATGGAAAACCCTCAAATTATTCATCAGTCACCTTTGCATCCATTAAAAGTTACCGTCTGTTGTGCAATTTGGTCAGAAGGAATCATTGGACCTTACTTATTTGAAAATGAAAACGTCGTAACGGTAACTGTTAACGGGGAGCGATATCGTGATATGATTGAATACTTTTTAACGCAACAACTGCATGTTTTGGGCTTGATTAACATGGTGTATCAACAAGACCTGTAAGATTTTCAAACTTGACATTACGATGATAGAGAGCAGGGTAATTAACTCGAAAATGTGTCTTACGATTTTGATGAGACAATTCTCTATACTATTTTGTCTACAATTTGGTCCAAACAAATTTTATATTACGGTATCTCATACACAGCTCAACGAACGGATTTCGATCAATTTACAGGAGGTCCTTCAAATCTTAAATAAAATTGCATACATCTTCAAATTCGAAAAAAATAATTATTGATGTGATCAAAAATTAAATTCAATATTTCGAGGTGAACAATTTTTCTTTGAAAATTTTTTTTTTAAATTTAAATTGTTAAATAATCCAAATTGTAATACAAGCTTTTTTTTACAAGATTAAAATCGGCTTTAAAAATTTGCTCTTTCTACTAAAAAGATTGTGCTTATGATTTCATCGAATATAAGACCAAGTACGTGCATTGCATTTTTTACTTGGAATATACATATACATACCTATGCAGGTACTAAAAAAATTTGAAAAATAAATCGAGATTTTAATCAAATTAGCCATTGATGGAGAACACTAAATTCACTAAATTTCGCAATTCCGCCTGTGTGTCTGTCTTCAGATCCATCGCCAGCCTAACCGGCTGAAGCGATTTTCTTAAAACTTGATTGCCTCAAATAGATTTTCGTTTTATTAGCCCCAAAAATAACAGTACTTGCCATACAACTTCATCCACTATCTTAATTACGTCGAAAACGGCCCTAACGATTTTGATAAAAAAAGTCTATGCACTAGTTTAAGTAGTATATTCTACATTGTGGTCCAAACATTTTGTTTACCTAAATATTTTTTTAACGGCACCGGCCAAACAACCATTTTATTTTATATTCCAGGAGATGCATATATAGGAGTAGGAGGTGTTTCAAATTCTAAATAATACCTACTGCATATCAACATTTTCGAAAAATATTTTTTTATTGTATTTTTTAAAGCGGGGTGACGATTTTTGAGATTATGTTTTTAATTTATATTGTTAAATACTTATAATTGCCATAGCAATATTTTTTTTACTAAAAAATTTTCGTTTATAAAAAATTAAGTAGAAAACTACATTTTAAAATATATTTAGCTGTTTCTACTAAGAATCGTTTGCATACGATAAGTTATATAATTATCCTGTTAAATAAATGAAGTTATGTTATTTTTGTTGTAAAAATACTTTGGATAGGACGTATTTAAAATCGGACTTTTTCCAAAAGAATACCTACATTTATTTTTGCATTGTATTTCAAAGGGATGCATAAATAATTTTGACTGTCTTAAACCAACTGTAACTTAAACTTTTATGGATGGGTTAGTAGTTAGCTAGTCTAATTTATTTTACCTGCGATAAAATTTACGCACTTATAGAAAGTGGGTCCCGAAGAGTTTGATATTCTCTAAACCTTTTTATTTTTATTTAAAACCAAAAATGTCACTACCTGTCATACAATTTTTTAGCAGTTATTAAGAATATAATAATACATAGCATAAAATTAAAAATAGAGAGGAACTAAAAGAAACTTTTAATAAAGAGTGCAATAATAATATTAATAAACTAATTTCCCTAACGTATAATTTTCTTCTCAAACATTTAATTTATTGAAGTAATTAGAAATTTCTACTAAATTAATCAATATTAAGTACGAATTTCATATTTTTTATATATCATAAAAATTAATAATTAGTAGCAATTATCTATTTATTCTAAACAATAATTAAATTAAATATATTAAGTGGCTTGAACTAAAAGTGCAAGTTCGTGCGACCCAGCTGTACATTTTGTTTTAAACAAAAATTAAAGTTTCTCCTTCTGGCATTAAATGTGGATATTTTATTGTAGACAACACACAAAAATATTCTTAAATTCTTAATACTTGACACCTACATACAATTACCTCAGTAGGTATTTTATTATGTATCTACAGTACATGCACTATTAAAATTAAACATCCTTCGTCTCGTTCAAGAAATGTTATAATATATTGTATGATGTTTAATGCTAGACACAATAATTGCCCTCGTCTGCTTTTTTGAGATCTTACTTTTAAAATACAGATTACTTTGAAGTAGTTACAAAAAAACATTAACTTCGAAAACCACAACTGTTTTATTGATTCCTGGAAATGTAGGCAAGACAAGGCCGTAGTATATTGAACTCTCGAAGACACACAAAAATCTAACAAAAAGTGTCGTATGAAGAGTTAACCATAGATAATGTGTAAAAGAAAAAAAATAACTTGTGTACCTCTTCTTCGGATGTACCTACTTGTCTATTCTAATTGCGTATAATTTTATTGCTTATTCTTTACAAAATAAAATGCACGACTGGATAGCACATACTTGCTCTTATGTTCAATAACTTCGTATGTACAAGATTCTTAGTAGAAACGGCTAAATATATTTTCAAAGTTGTTTTTTTACATATTTTTTGTATATACAAAATTTCTTTATACTCCCGGAAAATAAGATATTCACTTCGAAAAAATTCCGACAAAGCTGAATTTTGACCTTCATTTTGACGTCCTAAGCATTTCCTTAAAAGGACCCAAAATTTGTAGCAGAGCAAACAATTTTAGAGATCGGAAAAGTGGTAAAATTAATTTTTTTTTTCAAATTACTCGAAAAAAATTGTAGGTACACATTGTACATCATGTCATTTTACACATTTTTACATTTATAGACACGTTTTATCATACAATTGACAGATTTGGAGAAAAAAGGTCGAAAACATTGTGGTGGAGTACATTTAAAAATAAAATGCACGACTGGATCGCACGAACTTGCTCTTATGTTCGATCACATCGAATGCAAAAGATTTCTGTTAAAAATCTAAATATATATTTAAAGCAGTTTTTTACTTCATTTTTTATATATACAAAATATCTTTAATTTTTTTCTAAAAAAAATTGGTATGATAGTCTTAAGTATTATAATATAAACTTAAAAACTAAATATTAAATCGGCTTAATCAAAGAAAAAATAATTCAAAATTCTGAAATAAATACTTAAACTAATTTAAGCTAAAAAAAAAGTACGCCATTTTATTTTTTAGATAATTTTGAAATTATGAGAAATAAATTTTAAAAATCTGTGGAGCGGTTTTTGAGAAAAAAAGTTGTTTTTACGAGTTTTTTGAAAACATTTTTCAAAAAAAATTCAAAAACGCCAATTCATATAAATATAATTTTTGAAAAAAATTTAATTAGCAGTTTTCGAAATATAAATTAATTTTTTTTAATGATTTTAAAAATACAAAAAAATATTTATTAAAAATATTTGTACGCTGTATAATTTGGGAAACCTAAACCTATATACATATGTGTGAAATTTCGAAAGAATCGGTTGAACCGTTCATGAGATAGTCGAAAGCAAAAAAAAAACGGTCCTATGGAAAGTACCGTTTTTAGACGTTCTTCTAATTTTGTTTTCAACCATATTATCGGTCGTAGCTAAAAAGCCGCACTGATTTTTTTTTATCAAAATCGTTATAGCCGTTTTCGAGAAAAATAGGTTTGAACGTAACGGTTATATGGCAGGTACCTTTATTTTTTGAGCTAAAAAAAAAAATTTCAATTTTCCCTCTGTACCATACCTAAAAAACTCTATATACCAAGTTTGAAGGAATTCGGCCCACTCGTTTGGTTTGTAGGTGTCTATACATGCATACAGACAGACTGACAGACTTAGAGACTGACAGACTGACAGACTGACAGACTGACAGACTGACAGACTGACAGACTGACAGACTGACAGACTGACAGACTGACAGACTGACAGACTGACAGACTGACAGACTGACAGACTGACAGACTGACAGACTGACAGACTGACAGACTGACAGACTGACAGACTGACAGACTGACAGACTGACAGACTGACAGACTGACAGACTGACAGACTGACAGACTGACAGACTGACAGACTGACAGACTGACAGACTGACAGACTGACAGACTGACAGACTGACAGACTGACAGACTGACAGACTGACAGACTGACAGACTGACAGACTGACAGACTGACAGACTGACAGACTGACAGACTGACAGACTGACAGACTGACAGACTGACAGACTGACAGACTGACAGACTGACAGACTGACAGACTGACAGACTGACAGACTGACAGACTGACAGACTGACAGACTGACAGACTGACAGACTGACAGACTGACAGACTGACAGACTGACAGACTGACAGACTGACAGACTGACAGACTGACAGACTGACAGACTGACAGACTGACAGACTGACAGACTGACAGACTGACAGACTGACAGACTGACAGACTGACAGACTGACAGACTGACAGACTGACAGACTGACAGACTGACAGACTGACAGACTGACAGACTGACAGACTGACAGACTGACAGACTGACAGACTGACAGACTGACAGACTGACAGACTGACAGACTGACAGACTGACAGACTGACAGACTGACAGACTGACAGACTGACAGACTGACAGACTGACAGACTGACAGACTGACAGACTGACAGACTGACAGACTGACAGACTGACAGACTGACAGACTGACAGACTGACAGACTGACAGACTGACAGACTGACAGACTGACAGACTGACAGACTGACAGACTGACAGACTGACAGACTGACAGACTGACAGACTGACAGACTGACAGACTGACAGACTGACAGACTGACAGACTGACAGACTGACAGACTGACAGACTGACAGACTGACAGACTGACAGACTGACAGACTGACAGACTGACAGACTGACAGACTGACAGACTGACAGACTGACAGACTGACAGACTGACAGACTGACAGACTGACAGACTGACAGACTGACAGACTGACAGACTGACAGACTGACAGACTGACAGACTGACAGACTGACAGACTGACAGACTGACAGACTGACAGACTGACAGACTGACAGACTGACAGACTGACAGACTGACAGACTGACAGACTGACAGACTGACAGACTGACAGACTGACAGACTGACAGACTGACAGACTGACAGACTGACAGACTGACAGACTGACAGACTGACAGACTGACAGACTGACAGACTGACAGACTGACAGACTGACAGACTGACAGACTGACAGACTGACAGACTGACAGACTGACAGACTGACAGACTGACAGACTGACAGACTGACAGACTGACAGACTGACAGACTGACAGACTGACAGACTGACAGACTGACAGACTGACAGACTGACAGACTGACAGACTGACAGACTGACAGACTGACAGACTGACAGACTGACAGACTGACAGACTGACAGACTGACAGACTGACAGACTGACAGACTGACAGACTGACAGACTGACAGACTGACAGACTGACAGACTGACAGACTGACAGACTGACAGACTGACAGACTGACAGACTGACAGACTGACAGACTGACAGACTGACAGACTGACAGACTGACAGACTGACAGACTGACAGACTGACAGACTGACTGACAGACTGACAGACTGACAGACTGACAGACTGACAGACTGACAGACTGACAGACTGACAGACTGACAGACTGACAGACTGACAGACTGACAGACTGACAGACTGACAGACTGACAGACTGACAGACTGACAGACTGACAGACTGACAGACTGACAGACTGACAGACTGACAGACTGACAGACTGACAGACTGACAGACTGACAGACTGACAGACTGACAGACTGACAGACTGACAGACTGACAGACTGACAGACTGACAGACTGACAGACTGACAGACTGACAGACTGACAGACTGACAGACTGACAGACTGACAGACTGACAGACTGACAGACTGACAGACTGACAGACTGACAGACTGACAGACTGACAGACTGACAGACTGACAGACTGACAGACTGACAGACTGACAGACTGACAGACTGACAGACTGACAGACTGACAGACTGACAGACTGACAGACTGACAGACTGACAGACTGACAGACTGACAGACTGACAGACTGACAGACTGACAGACTGACAGACTGACAGACTGACAGACTGACAGACTGACAGACTGACAGACTGACAGACTGACAGACTGACAGACTGACAGACTGACAGACTGACAGACTGACAGACTGACAGACTGACAGACTGACAGACTGACAGACTGACAGACTGACAGACTGACAGACTGACAGACTGACAGACTGACAGACTGACAGACTGACAGACTGACAGACTGACAGACTGACAGACTGACAGACTGACAGACTGACAGACTGACAGACTGACAGACTGACAGACTGACAGACTGACAGACTGACAGACTGACAGACTGACAGACTGACAGACTGACAGACTGACAGACTGACAGACTGACAGACTGACAGACTGACAGACTGACAGACTGACAGACTGACAGACTGACAGACTGACAGACTGACAGACTGACAGACTGACAGACTGACAGACTGACAGACTGACAGACTGACAGACTGACAGACTGACAGACTGACAGACTGACAGACTGACAGACTGACAGACTGACAGACTGACAGACTGACAGACTGACAGACTGACAGACTGACAGACTGACAGACTGACAGACTGACAGACTGACAGACTGACAGACTGACAGACTGACAGACTGACAGACTGACAGACTGACAGACTGACAGACTGACAGACTGACAGACTGACAGACTGACAGACTGACAGACTGACAGACTGACAGACTGACAGACTGACAGACTGACAGACTGACAGACTGACAGACTGACAGACTGACAGACTGACAGACTGACAGACTGACAGACTGACAGACTGACAGACTGACAGACTGACAGACTGACAGACTGACAGACTGACAGACTGACAGACTGACAGACTGACAGACTGACAGACTGACAGACTGACAGACTGACAGACTGACAGACTGACAGACTGACAGACTGACAGACTGACAGACTGACAGACTGACAGACTGACAGACTGACAGACTGACAGACTGACAGACTGACAGACTGACAGACTGACAGACTGACAGACTGACAGACTGACAGACTGACAGACTGACAGACTGACAGACTGACAGACTGACAGACTGACAGACTGACAGACTGACAGACTGACAGACTGACAGACTGACAGACTGACAGACTGACAGACTGACAGACTGACAGACTGACAGACTGACAGACTGACAGTTCGAACAGACTTGAAGACTGACAGACTGACAGACTGACAGACTGACAGACTGACAGACTGACAGACACGAGATCGCGTTTCTGACAGACTGACAGACTGACAGACCTGACAGACTGGACAGACTGACAGACTGACAGACTGGCAGACTGACAGACTGACAGACGACAGACTGACAGACTGACAGACTGACAGACTGACAGACTGACAGACTGACAGACTGACAGACTGACAGACTGACAGACTGACAGACTGACAGACTGACAGACTGACAGACTGACAGACTGACAGACTGACAGACTGACAGACTGACAGACTGACAGGACTGACAGACTGACAGACTGACAGACTGACAGACTGACAGACTGACAGACTGACAGACTGACAGACTGACAGACTGACAGACTGACAGACTGACAGACTGACAGACTGACAGACTGACAGACTGACAGACTGACAGACTGACAGACTGACAGACTGACAGACTGACAGACTGACAGACTGACAGACTGACAGACTGACAGACTGACAGACGACAGACTGACAGACTGACAGACTGATCAGACTGACAGACTGACAGACTGACAGACTGACAGACTGACAGACTGACAGACTGACAGACTGACAGACTGACAGACTGACAGACTGACAGACTGACAGACTGACAGACTGACAGACTGACAGACTGACAGACTGACAGACTGACAGACTGACAGACTGACAGACTGACAGACCTGAAGACTGACAGACTGACAGACTGACAGACTGACAGACTGACAGACTGACAGACTGACAGACTGACAGACTGACAGACTGACAGACTGACAGACTGACAGACTGACAGACTGACAAACTGACAGACTGACAGACTGACAGACTGACAGACTGACAGACTGACAGACTGACAGACTGACAGACTGACAGACAGACTGACAGACTGACAGACTGACAGACTGACAGACTGACAGACTGACAGACTGACAGACTGACAGACTGACAGACTGACAGACTGACAGACTGACAGACTGACAGACTGACAGACTGACAGACTGACAGACTGACAGACTGACAGACTGACAGACTGACAGACTGACAGACTGACAGACTGACAGACTGACAGACTGACAGACAGACTGACAGACTGACAGACTGACAGACTGACAGACTGACAGACTGACAGACTGACAGACTGACAGACTGACAGACTGACAGACTGACAGACTGACAGACTCGACAGACTGACAACTGACAGACTGACAGACTGACAGACTGACAGACTGACAGACTGACAGACTGACAAGACTGACAGACTGACAGACTGACAACTGACAGACTGACAGACTGACAGACTAGACAGACAGACTGACAGACTGACAAGACTGACATACTGACAGACTGACAGTATGACATACTGACAGACTGACAAACTGACATACTGGCAGACTGACAGACTGGCAGACTGACAGACTGACAGACTGACAGACTGACAGACTGACAGACTGACAGACTGACAGACTGACAGACTGACAGACTGACAGACTGACAGACTGACAGACTGACAGACTGACATACTGACAGACTGACAGACTGACAGTCTGACAGACTGCCAGACTGACAGACTGACAGACTGACAGACTGACAGACTGACAGACTGACAGACTGACAGACTGACAGACTGACAGACTGACAGACTGACAGACTGACAACTGACAGACTGACAGACTGACAGACTGACAGACTGACAGACTGACAGACTGACAGACTGACAGACTGACAGACTGACAGACTGACAGACTGACAGACTGACAGACTGACAGACTGACAGACTGACAGACTGACAGACTGACAGACTGACAGACTGACAGACTGACAGACTGACAGACTGACAGACAGACAGACTGACAGACTGACAGACTGACTGACAGACTGACAGACTGACAGACTGACAGACTGACAGACTGACAGACTGACAGACTGACAGACTGACAGACTGACAGACTGACAGACTGACAGACTGACAGACTGACAGACTGACAGACTGACAGACTGACAGACTGACAGACTGACAGACTGACAGACTGACAGACTGACAGACTGACAGACTGACAGACTGACAGACTGACAGACTGACAGACTGACAGACTGACAGACTGACAGACTGACAGACTGACAGACTGACAGACTGACAGACTGACAGACTGACCAGACTGACAGACTGACAGACTGACAGACTGACAGACTGACAGACTGACAGACTGACAGACTGACAGACTGACAGACTGACAGACTGACAGACTGACAGACTGACAGACTGACAGACTGACAGACTGACAGACTGACAGACTGACAGACTGACAGACTGACAGACTGACAGACTGACAGACTGACAGACTGACAGACTGACAGACTGACAGACTGACAGACTGACAGACTGACAGACTGACAGACTGACAGACTGACAGACTGACAGACTGACAGACTGACAGACTGACAGACTGACAGACTGACAGACTGACAGACTGACAGACTGACAGACTGACAGACTGACAGACTGACAGACTGACAGACTGACAGACTGACAGACTGACAGACTGACAGACTGACAGACTGACAGACTGACAGACTGACAGACTGACAGACTGACAGACTGACAGACTGACAGACTGACAGACTGACAGACTGACAGACTGACAGACACAGACTGACAGACTGACAGACTGACAGACTGACAGACTGACAGACTGACAGGACTGACAGACTGACAGACTGACAGACTGACAGACTGACAGACTGACAGGACTGACAGACTGACAGACTGACAGACGACAGACTGACAGACTGACAGACTGACAGACTGACAGACTGACAGACTGACAGACTGACAGACTGACAGACTGACAGACTGACAGACTGACAGACTGACAGACTGACAGACTGACAGACTGACAGACTGACAGACTGACAGACTGACAGACTGACAGACTGGACAGACTGACAGACTGACAGACTGACAGACTGACAGACTGACAGACTGACAGACTGACAGACTGACAGACTGACAGACTGACAGACTGACAGACTGACAGACTGACAGACTGACAGACTGACAGACTGACAGACTGACAGACTGACAGACTGACAGACTGACAGACTGACAGACTGACAGACTGACAGACTGACAGACTGACAGACTGACAGACTGACAGACTGACAGACTGACAGACTGACAGACTGACAGACTGACAGACTGACAGACTGACAGACTGACAGACTGACAGACTGACAGACTGACAGACTGACAGACTGATCAGACTGACAGACTGACAGACTGACAGACTGACAGACTGACAGACTGACAGACTGACAGACTGACAGACTGACAGACTGACAGACTGACAGACTGACAGACTGACAGACTGACAGACTGACAGACTGACAGACTGACAGACTGACAGACTGGACAGACTGACAGACTGACAGACTGACAGACTGACAGACTGGACAGACTGACAGACTGACAGACTGACAGACTGACAGACTGACAGACTGACAGACTGACAGACTGACAGACTGACAGACTGACAGACTGACAGACTGACAGACTGACAGACTGACAGACTGACAGACTGACAGACTGACAGACTGACAGACTGACAGACTGACAGACTGACAGACTGACAGACTGACAGACTGACAGACTGACAGACTGACAGACTGACAGACTGACAGACTGACAGACTGACAGACTGACAGACTGACAGACTGACAGACTGACAGACTGACAGACTGACAGACTGACAGACTGACAGACTGACAGACTGACAGACTGACAGACTGACAGACTGACAGACTGACAGACTGACAGACTGACAGACTGACAGACTGACAGACTGACAGACTGACGACTGAGACTGACAGACTGACAGACTGACAGACTGACAGACTGACAGACTGACAGACTGACAGACTGACAGACTGACAGACTGACAGACTGACAGACTGACAGACTGACAGACTGACAGACTGACAGACTGACAGACTGACAGACTGACAGACTGACAGACTGACAGACTGACAGACTGACAGACTGACAGACTGACAGACTGACAGACTGACAGACTGACAGACTGACAGACTGACAGACTGACAGACTGACAGACTACAGACTGAAAGACTGACAGACTGACAGACTGACAGTCTGACAGACTGACAGACTGACAGACTGACAGACTGACAGACTGACAGACTGACAGACTGACAGACTGACAGACTGACAGACTGACAGACTGACAGACTGACAGACTGACAGACTGACAGACTGACAGACTGACAGACTGACAGACTGACAGACTGACAGACTGACAGACTGACAGACTGACAGACTGACAGACTGACAGACTGACAGACTGACAGACTGACAGACTGACAGACTGACAGACTGACAGACTGACAGACTGACAGACTGACAGACTGACAGACTGACAGACTGACAGACTGACAGACTGACAGACTGACAGACTGACAGACTGACAGACTGACAGACTGACAGACTGACAGACTGACAGACTGACAGACTGACAGACTGACAGACGACAGACTGACAGACTGACAGACTGACAGACTGACAGACTGACAGACTGACAGACTGACAGACTGACAGACTGACAGACTGACAGACTGACAGACTGACAGACTGACAGACTGACAGACTGACAGACTGACAGACTGACAGACTGACAGACTGACAGACTGACAGACTGACAGACTGACAGACTGACAGACTGACAGACTGACAGACTGACAGACTGACAGACCTGACAGACTGACAGACTGACAGACTGACAGACTGACAGACTGACAGACTGACAGACTGACAGACTGACAGACTGACAGACTGACAGACTGACAGACTGACAGACTGACAGACTGACAGACTGACAGACTGACAGACTGACAGACTGACAGACTGACAGACTGACAGACTGACAGACTGACAGACTGACAGACTGACAGACTGACAGACTGACAGACTGACAGACTGACAGACTGACAGACTGACAGACTGACAGACTGACAGACTGACAGACTGACAGACTGACAGACTGACAGACTGACAGACTGACAGACTGACAGACTGACAGACTGACAGACTGACAGACTGACAGACTGACAGACTGACAGACTGACAGACTGACAGACTGACAGACTGACAGACTGACAGACTGACAGACTGACAGACTGACAGACTGACAGACTGACAGACTGACAGACTGACAGACTGACAGACTGACAGACTGACAGACTGACAGACTGACAGACTGACAGACTGACAGACTGACAGACTGACAGACTGACAGACTGACAGACTGACAGACTGACAGACTGACAGACTGACAGACCGACAGGACGACAGCCCGACAGACTGACAGACTGACAGACTGACAGACTGACAGACTGACAGACTGACAGACTGACAGACTGACAGACTGACAGACTGACAGACTGACAGACTGACAGACTGACAGACTGACAGACTGACAGACTGACAGACTGACAGACTGACAGACTGACAGACTGACAGACTGACAGACTGACAGACTGACAGACTGACAGACTGACAGACTGACAGACTGACAGACTGACAGACTGACAGACTGACAGACTGACAGACTGACAGACTGACAGACTGACAGACTGACAGACTGACAGACTGACAGACTGAGACTGACAGACTGACAGACTGACAGACTGACAGACTGACAGACTGACAGACTGACAGACTGACAGACTGACAGACTGACAGACTGACAGACTGACAGACTGACAGACTGACAGACTGACAGACTGACAGACTGACAGACTGACAGACTGACAGACTGACAGACTGACAGACTGACAGACTGACAGACTGACAGACTGACAGACTGACAGACTGACAGACTGACAGACTGACAGACTGACAGACTGACAGACTGACAGACTGACAGACTGACAGACTGACAGACTGACAGACTGACAGACTGACAGACTGACAGACTGACAGACTGACAGACTGACAGACTGACAGACTGACAGACTGACAGACTGACAGACTGACAGACTGACAGACTGACAGACTGACAGACTGACAGACAGACTGACAGACTGACAGACTGACAGACTGACAGACTGACAGACTGACAGACTGACAGACTGACAGACTGACAGACTGACAGACTGACAGACTGACAGTCTGACAGACTGACAGACTGACAGACTGACAGACTGACAGACTGACAGACTGACAGACTGACAGACTGACAGACTGACAGACTGACAGACTGACAGACTGACAGACTGACAGACTGACAGACTGACAGACTGCCAGACTGACAGACTGACAGACTGACAGACTGACAGACTGACAGACTGACAGACTGACAGACGACAGACTGACAGACTGACAGACTGACAGACTGACAGACTGACAGACTGACAGACTGACAGACTGACAGACTGACAGACTGACAGACTGACAGACTGACAGACTGACAGACTGACAGACTGACAGACTGACAGACTGACAGACTGACAGACTGACAGACTGACAGACTGACAGACTGACAGACTGACAGACTGACAGACTGACAGACTGACAGACTGACAGACTGACAGACTGACAGACTGACAGACTGACAGACTGACAGACTGACAGACTGACAGACTGACAGACTGACAGACTGACAGACTGACAGACTGACAGACTGACAGACTGACAGACTGACAGACTGACAGACTGACAGACTGACAGACTGACAGACTGACAGACTGACAGACTGACAGACTGACAGACTGACAGACTGACAGACTGACAGACTGACAGACTGACAGACTGACAGACTGACAGACTGACAGACTGACAGACTGACAGACTGACAGACTGACAGACTGACAGACTGACAGACTGACAGATGACAGACTGACAGACTGACAGACTGACAGACTGACAGACTGACAGACTGACAGACTGACAGACTGACAGACTGACAGACTGACAGACTGACAGACTGACAGACTGACAGACTGACAGACTGACAGACTGACAGACTGACAGACTGACAGACTGACACTGACTGACAGACTGACAGACTGACAGACTGACAGACTGACAGACTGACAGACTGACAGACTGACAGACTGACAGACAGACTGACAGACTGACAGACTGACAGACTGACAGACTGACAGACTGACAGACTGACAGACTGACAGACTGACAGACTGACAGACTGACAGACTGACAGACTGACAGACTGACAGACTGACAGACTGACAGACTGACAGACTGACAGACTGACAGACTGACAGACTGACAGACTGACAGACTGACAGACTGACAGACTGACAGACTGACAGACTGACAGACTGACAGACTGACAGACTGACAGACTGACAGACTGACAGACTGACAGACTGACAGACTGACAGACTGACAGACTGACAGACTGACAGACTGACAGACTGACAGACTGACAGACTGACAGACTGACAGACTGACAGACTGACAGACTGACAGACTGACAGACTGACAGACTGACAGACTGACAGACTGACAGACTGACAGACTGACAGACTGACAGACTGACAGACTGACAGACTGACAGACTGACAGACTGACAGACTGACAGACTGACAGACTGACAGACTGACAGACTGACAGACTGACAGACTGACAGACTGACAGACTGACAGACTGACAGACTGACAGACTGACAGACTGACAGACTGACTGACAGACTGACAGACTGACAGACTGACAGACTGACAGACTGACAGACTGACAGACTGACAGACTGACAGACTGACAGACTGACAGACTGACAGACTGACAGACTGACAGACTGACAGACTGACAGACTGACAGACTGACAGACTGACAGACTGACAGACTGACAGACTGACAGACTGACAGACTGACAGACTGACAGACTGACAGACTGACAGACTGACAGACTGACAGACTGACAGACTGACAGACTGACAGACTGACAGACTGACAGACTGACAGACTGACAGACTGACAGACTGACAGACTGACAGACTGACAGACTGACAGACTGACAGACTGACAGACTGACAGACTGACAGACTGACAGACTGACAGACTGACAGACTGACAGACTGACAGACTGACAGACTGACAGACTGACAGACTGACAGACTGACAGACTGACAGACTGACAGACTGACGACTGACAGACTGACAGACTGACAGACTGACAGACTGACAGACTGACAGACTGACAGACTGACAGACTGACAGACTGACAGACTGACAGACTGACAGACTGACAGACTGACAGACTGACAGACTGACAGACTGACAGACTGACAGACTGACAGACTGACAGACTGACAGACTGACAGACTGACAGGACTGACAGACTGACAGACTGACAGACTGACAGACTGACAGACGACAGACTGACAGACTGACAGACTGACAGACTGACAGACTGACAGACTGACAGACTGACAGACTGACAGACTGACAGACTGACAGACTGACAGACTGACAGACTGACAGACTGACAGACTGACAGACTGACAGACTGACAGACTGACAGACTGACAGACTGACAGACTGACAGACGGACAGACTGACAGACTGACAGACTGACAGACTGACAGACTGACAGACTGACAGACTGACAGACTGACAGACTGACAGACTGACAGACTGACAGACTGACAGACTGACAGACTGACAGACTGACAGACTGACAGACTGACAGACTGACAGACTGACAGACTGACAGACAGACTGACAGACTGACAGACTGACAGACTGACAGACTGACAGACTGACAGACTGACAGACTGACAGACTGACAGACTGACAGACTGACAGACTGACAGACTGACAGACTGACAGACTGACAGACTGACAGACTGACAGACTGACAGACTGACAGACTGACAGACTGACAGACTGACAGACTGACAGACTGACAGACTGACAGACTGACAGACTGACAGACTGACAGACTGACAGACTGACAGACTGACAGACTGACAGACTGACAGACTGACAGACTGACAGACTGACAGACTGACAGACTGACAGACTGACAGACTGACAGACTGACAGACTGACAGACTGACAGACTGACAGACTGACAGACTGACAGACTGACAGACTGACAGACTGACAGACTGACAGACTGACAGACTGACAGACTGACAGACTGACAGACTGACAGACTGACAGACTGACAGACTGACAGACTGACAGACTGACAGACTGACAGACTGACAGACTGACAGACTGACAGACTGACAGACTGACAGACTGACAGACTGACAGACTGACAGACTGACAGACTGACAGACTGACAGACTGACAGACTGACAGACTGACAGACTGACAGACTGACAGACTGACAGACTGACAGACTGACAGACTGACAGACTGACAGACTGACAGACTGACAGACTGACAGACTGACAGACTGACAGACTGACAGACTGACAGACTGACAGACTGACAGACTGACAGACTGACAGACTGACAGACTGACAGACTGACAGACTGACAGACTGACAGACTGACAGACTGACAGACTGACAGACTGACAGACTGACAGACTGACAGACTGACAGACTGACAGACTGACAGACTGACAGACTGACAGACTGACAGACTGACAGACTGACAGACTGACAGACTGACAGACTGACAGACTGACAGACTGACAGACTGACAGACTGACAGACTGACAGACTGACAGACTGACAGACTGACAGACTGACAGACTGACAGACTGACAGACTGACAGACTGACAGACTGACAGACTGACAGTCTGACAGACTGACAGACTGACAGACTGACAGACTGACAGACTGACAGACTGACAGACTGACAGACTGACAGACTGACAGACTGCCAGACTGACAGACTGACAGACTGACAGACTGACAGACTGACAGACTGACAGACTGACAGACTGACAGACTGACAGACTGACAGACTAACAGACTGACAGACTGACAGACTGACAAACTGACAGACTGACAGACTGACAGACTGACAGACTGACAGACTGACAGACTGACAGACTGACAGACTGACAGACTGACAGACTGACAGACTGACAGACTGACAGACTGACAGACTGACAGACTGACAGACTGACAGACTGACAGACTGACAGACTGACAGACTGACAGACTGACAGACTGACAGACTGACAGACTGACAGACTGACAGACTGACAGACTGACAGACTGACAGACTGACAGACTGACAGACTGACAGACTGACAGACTGACAGACTGACAGACTGACAGACTGACAGACTTACAGACTGACATACTGACAGACTGACAAACTGACATACTGACAGACTGACAGACTGACATACTGACAGACTGACAAACTGACATACTGGCAGACTGACAGACTGGCAGACTGACAGACTGACAGACTGACAGACTGACAGACTGACAGACTGACAGACTGACAGACTGACAGACTGACAGACTGACAGACTGACAGACTGACAGACTGACAGACTGACAGACTGACAGACTGACAGACTGACAGACTGACAGACTGACAGACTGACAGACTGACAGACTGACAGACTGACAGACTGACAGACTGACAGACTG